>CM016621.1:22483795-25350282 GCA_005393395.2 Gossypium australe | reverse complement strand
ATACGATCGATGTGGCCAAAAGTCAATGACAACATCCCAAGGCCTACCCAAGGGAATGCTCGACCAGTAGAAGAACAGCTGCAAGTTAATCCCGTCTGAATTGGAGATTATCAAGCAGATTTCGAGAGAAGGAGCCGAGAATTGGGTAAAAAGATAGAGCAGCTAGAAGAGAAAAGATGGTTAGGGTTAGATGTTGACCTCCACAATTTTGAGGCCGAAAATTGAAAAAAGGAAAGAACAAGGCTGAAGAGGATTTGGATAGTCTAAAGACGGACTATAAGAAGCTACGCATGTCCATCAGAACTGCTGGTTTGGGCAAAACGTCGAACAATGGCGACAGGAAATTAAAGAAGAAAAGTCTAGAGCCGATCAGTGGGAGGAAAAATTTCAAGATGCTCGAGTAAGAGAGGATGCTTTGAAAAAGAGCCTGTTAGAAAACCAAAGCGAAAAGGAGAAATTACGCGCCCAAGTAGTAGAATTAGAAAGGTCACTACTTTTGCACCGTAGTCGCACTCGGTAGTTGAATTAAGAGCTAGTCAAAACAAAATCGAGGAGATGAGAGGAAAGATAGAGGAGCTCGAGACTGCATTACAAGGTAGCAAAATTCGATGTGAGATCCTTGAAGCGGGCAATGAACACTGGAAGGAGCAGCTCCACCGTTCCCAAGAACAGATCAGAAACAGAGACTACTTAATGGGCGAAGCCGTGGCTCAAATCCGAGAGGCGGCCGATCATTTGCAAATCCTGGGAGTTCGGGCCGACACGTTAAGTCTGATGTATGAGTCAGGATCGAAGCGAGGCCAAAGTTTAGCTGGCTTCTTAGGAAAATTAAGGATTTAGGCATTAGGGCAAGGTCGTATATGTAATCGTCCGTTCTATGAAAGGAAATTCGTTTTCTAGTAAAGTTTATCTAATGGGATTGAATCAAATCAACACCTTTTTCTTCTTGCATTCATTCCATGCATTGCATTCCATCCATTCGCATACATCACACCATTTGCATCAAAAAGGAGCCTAATTGGTTAAAAACGTGACAGAAGTTACCCTGGAAACCGACGAGGATCACCTATCATACATTACTACAACACTCGTCGTAAGGCAAAAGCAATGGACCAAAGATACGAACAGTTCCAGAAGGACATGGAAGACCAAATGAAGAAGTTTCAGAAAGAATTGAAAGACCAGATGGAAAAGGCTCAAAAGGATATGGTGGCCCAAATGACCCAATTAATGAGTGGGATAACAAACAAAGGAAAAGACCCTACAACTAGTACCGGGAAAGAAAGCGAAGGCCATCCTCTAGGATTTACTCCACCCCATGGGGTCTGGCCTCAAAAGGAATTTACAGGCCTGGAACACCCACCTGTATTTCCACCTGCCCATCTAGGACAAGGAGTATTGCATCAAGTCACGGAACTAACCCAGCTGACCCTATTGTCCCAGATTTGGATGATCCTGTGGAACTAGCTAAGTTAAGAATGAAGGATCAGGGCGCTCAAGACAAGTTTAAAGATCTGGAAGAAAGACTCAGGGCAGTAGAGGGAACTAGAGCCTCTTCCGCAATGAGCGTCAAAAAGCTCAGTTTGGTTCCTGGTCTGGTCTTGCCCCCAAAATTTAAAGCACCAGACTTTGAGAAATACGATGGAACAAGGTGCCCAAAGGCGCATCTCATCATGTTTTGTCGAAAAATGGCCGGTTATGAGGACGAAGACAAGTTGCTGATACACTGCTTTCAAGAAAGCTTGATAGGGTCAGCTCTCCGATGGTACAATCAACTAGGAAGAGAAAAGATCCAATCATGGGATGACTTAGCTGCAGCATTCTGTGAGCAATATAAACACGTCTCCGACATAGCGCCTGATCGCCTAACATTACAGATGATGGAAAAGAAGCCATCTGAGACCTTTAGGCAATATGCTCAAAGGTGGAGAGACGTCTCGGTTCAAGTGGAACCTCCACTAACCAAGACGGAGATCACAGTCCTTTTTATTAACACTTTAAGAGCGCCATTCTATGACAAACTGGTGGGGAATGCCACAAAGGATTTCGCAGATGTCGTAATATCTGGAGAGCTTATCGAAAACGGCATCAGGAACGGGAGAATGGAAGGGTCTGAAAGCTCTAAAAGGCCATTTAAGAAGAAGGAGCCAGAAACCCATATGGTAGGGACCGAGAATCACTACACTCCTAATCCATACCTATCCAACCTCGACCTCAATTCCGCCCAACTCCAAACCTCTACTTTCCTCCTCAGAACCTCTATTATCAAACCCCTCCCCCTTATCCCGTCTATACCGCTGATGCCCAAAGACCATCACCATCTTCTCACCAAATACCACAACCGCTCCGAGCCAACCCAGAAATGAACCGAGGCCAACGAGACCCAACCCCGAAAAACCTCAGTTTGCCCCTATTCCCATGACATACGGGGAACTGTGCCCAAAGTTGCTAGAGAAACAACTAATAACACCGCATTACATAGCACCTTTGAAACCTCCCTATCCTAAATGGTACGATCCTAATGCTAGCTGCATGTACCATGCTGGAAACCGGGGGCATTCCACGGATAATTGCATAGCCTTTAAAAGAAAGGTTCAGAGTCTAATTGATGCGGGCATTCTACGTTTTGATGGGATCAGTACGGTGGCCAGAAATCCGCTCCCTAACCATACTGAAGGGAACGTGAACGTGGTGACAAATGAAGATGGCCGGCGAGCTAAAAGTCGTGTCTCTGAAATAAAGACGCCATTGGGGAAAATATGGGAAATAATGATGAAAAAGGGTTTGCTTGGTCCGCTTGACAAAAGTTCCAAGGAGGAAGATACAGAAGGTCAAAGTTTTTGTGTCTTTCATGGCATAGAAGGGCACCGCATCCAATTTTGTGAGAAATTTAAAGAATTGCTCCAAGATATGATGAACAATAAGGAGTTTGAGGTCTATGATAAAAAGGAAGAGATCATCGAAAAAGATGTATGTGCATCCGAAGATCGATCATCAGGACCCCCTTATAGTGCCGACCGACCTTTGATAATCTACTACGAGGCAAAAAGGGAGGAGTCGAAACCAAAGATGATAATTAAGATGCCAACTCCGTTCCCTTACAAGGAGGACAAAGCAGTGCCTTGGGAATATGATGTCAACATTACCCTGCCAAAAGCTACGAAGGGAAGCGTTAGCGAAGTAGGGCATTTCACCCGTAACGGAAGGTGTTATTCTCCCAAGATGGTCGAACCGGAAAAGAAAGTCGTAAGCACGAGTCAAAAGGGGAAAGCGCCGATGCATGAAACCGAGGCTGAGGTTGAAGTACAATCTGGACAAGAATCTAAAAGGCCCGTGAGTGAGGACGAAGCACACGAATTTTTGAGGTTCATCAAGCACAGCGAGTATAACATTGTGGAGCAATTGAACAAGCAACCAGCAAAGATCTCAGTGTTATCTCTACTGTTAAACTCAAAACCACACCGAAACGCTCTATTAAGTGTGTTAAACCAAGCATATGTACCGAGTAATGTACCCGTGGAAAAACTTGATAGGTGGGCAAATAACCTAAACGCAGATAATTTCATCTCCTTCAGCGATGATGAAATACCACCAAATGGAAGGGGCTCCGTCAAGGCACTACATATCACGGCCTATTGCAAAGGATACATAGTACCAAGTGTACTCATTGATAACGGGTCTGCGCTTAACGTCATGCCTTTAGCGACACTGTCCAGAATGCCGGTGGATATGTCTTATTTGAGACCTTGTCATTCCACGGTAAGAGCGTTTGATGGGACGCGACGGGAGGTCATGGGAAAGATAGAGATCCCTCTAGAAGTGGGCCCATGCACATACAATATTGAATTCTAGGTCATGGACATTGCACCTTCATACAATTGCCTCTTAGGGAGACCTTGGATCCATTCAGCTGGGGCAGTCCCTTCATCTCTCCACCAGAAAGTAAAGTTTGTCATGGATAATCGCTTGATCACCGTTGCTGGTGAGGAAGACATCATTGCGGCCATCTCTACCGATGCACCCTACATCGAGGTGAACAAAGACGCAGTAGAGTGTTCCTTCCGTTCCTTTGAATTCATCAATGCTACTTTCATTGCTGAAGGAAGCAAAGCCCCCACACCCAAGTTGTCAAAGAATACCAGGATGGGAATCAAACTAACGGTTGGAAAAGGAGCCCGAGCAAGGAAAGGCTTGGGGAAATACCAGCAAGGGATGGCTAGAGCGCTAAAACCGTTACCCCACAAGGCTCGATACGGCTTAGGATTTAAGCCCGACATGCAACAAAGAGGAAACAATTGCAAAGGGAGCAAGAAAGAAGGATCGCAAGAGTCACAGGTCGAGAATTAGAGTGGGAACCCATAACATATCCGCCTTTGTCGAAAACATTTACCTCGGCCGGAATTATATTCCCGAGAGAAGAGGACCCGCGGAGTATGGTGTCATGGGTAGAAAAGGGTCTACAGGACTTCAGCATAAATGTCATTGGCAAAGGGAATAATGCGATTGGAAACTCTTCGATGATACGCCCTTGTCCTCCAGGATTCACTTTGAACAATTGGACTGCTGTGGATCTCCTTGTAGTTTCCAAATCCCCTCCGGAGTAATGCTCAGTATTAATTTTTGTATACCCCTAAGCTGTAGGGGAATATGTTGTGAGAGTTTATTTTGTCTATCTAGCTTTTAAAATGAAACATGAATAAAGATGTATTTTGTCGCGTTCTTTCATTCTCATTGGTTCCACATTCATTTCTTTCTTTACCTGTCCCTATATATCCCATATCATCATGTCACGATGTCCCTCTATAGTCTTTCTTTTTTACTTTTCAGGTGCTCGGATATCAACGACATGAACAATCCTGTTATGAGTCCTAAAATCGAATTCGAGAAGGCTATTTGTGTAGGAGAATTCGAGGCTGAAGAAGACGCCGAAGATTATGCCTCTTCCCCAGACCTACTGAAAATGGTAGAACAAGAGGATAAACAGATTTTGCCCTATCAAGAATCAGTCGAGACAGTGAATTTAGGAAGTGAAGAAAAGAAGCAAGAGGTAAAAGTCGGGACCTCCATAACTGAAGACACCAAACATGATCTAATCACCTTGCTTCATGAATACAAAGACGTGTTCGCATGGTCGTATCAAGATATGCCAGGTTTGAACGAAGATATAGCGATCCATAGACTCCCACTGAAACCTGAATGCAAGCCTATCCAACAGAAGTTAAGGCGGATGAGGCCAGAAATGCTCTTAAAGATAAAGGAAGAAGTAAAGAAACAATTTGATGCTGGATTCCTGCAAGTCTCTAGATATCCAGAATGGGTAGCTAATATAGTCCCAGTACCGAAGAAAGATGGCAAAGTACGAATGTGTGTGGATTACCGTGATTTGAATCGAGCCAGCCCTAAAGATAATTTCCCGCTGCCACACATTGATACATTGGTAGATAACACGGCGAAGAATTCGTTGTTCTCCTTCATGGATGGATTTTCGGGCTACAACCAAATCAAGATGGCTCCCGAGGATATGGAGAAAACTACGTTCACGACGATGTGGGGGACATTCTGCTACAAAGTGATGCCGTTCGGTTTAAAGAATGCCGGGGCAACATATCAAAGAGCCATGGTGACACTGTTCCACGACATGATGCATAAGGAAATAGAAGTCTATGTCGACGATATGATCGCCAAATCTCAAGGAGAAAGAGAGCATGTTGAGAACCTCAGGAAGCTGTTCGAAAGACTGAGAAAATTCCAACTAAAGCTTAACCCTGCCAAATGTACCTTTGGGGCTACCTCGGGAAAATTATTGGGATTCATCGTCAGCGAGAAAGGTATCGAGGTTGATCCGGATAAAATAAAGGCCATACAAGAACTACCGCCGCCGCGCACGCAAAAGGAAGTCAGAGGATTTCTAGGGAGGCTGAATTACATTGCTCGTTTCATTGCTCAACTCACCAAGCGGTGTGATCCAATTTTTCGACTCCTTCGAAAACACAATTTTGGAGAATGGGACAAGGAATGCCAAGAGGCTTTTGACAAGATAAAGCAGTATTTATCTAGTCCTCCGGTGCTAGTACCGCCAACCCCCGGAAGACCACTAATATTATATCTGACTGTGTCCGAAAACTCAATGGGTTGCGTCTTGGGGCAACATGATGAGTCTGGAAAAAGAGAACGTGCGATCTATTATCTCAGCAAGAAATTCACGGAGTGTGAGACAAGGTATCCGACAATCGAAAAGTTCTGTTGTGCTCTGGTCTGGGCAACTCGGAGGCTTAGGCAATATGTGCTATATCATATGACGTGGCTGATTTCGAAGCTAGACCCAATAAAGTACATGATGGAGTCGCCTGCACTCTCAGGAAGAATGGCACGATGGCAGATCCTACTATCAGAGTATGACATCGTATACGTAAGCCAGAAATCGATTAAAGGGAGCGCAATAGCTGATTTCTTAGCAACTCGGACAAAAGAGGAGTACGAGCCATTGAGATTTGACTTCCCAGACGAAGACTTGATATGCGTTACAGAAAAAGAGTGTGAATCGTCAAAAGAGAAATCATAGAAGATGAGTTTTGATGGCGCATCAAATGTATTGGGGCACGGAATTGGAGCAATCCTAGTGTCACCCGAAGGGTATCATTACCCTTTCACTGCCAGATTAAATTTCTTCTGTACGAACAACATAGCAGAATATGAGGCTTGCATCATGGGACTTCGCGCAGCTATCGAGCAGAACGTTAAGGTCTTGGCAGTCTCCGGGGACTCGGCATTGGTGATTTACCAAATCCGTAGAGATTGGGAAGTAAGAGACTCGAAGTTGGTTAAATATCGCGATCTTGTTGTAGAATTGGTCGAAGAATTCGAAGAAGTGACTTTTAATTATTTCCCACGGGACGAAAACCAGTTGGCTGACGCCCTGGCGACTTTGGCTTCAATGTTCAAAGCAAACCGAGAAACAGAAATAATGCCTCTCCAGATGAGCATATACGAGGCCCCGGCGCATTGTTTTAGCATTGACAACGAGGCAGACGAGCAACCATGGTTCCATGATATCTTGGAATATGTCAAGAATCAAAGATATCTTGAGCAAGCAAATGAGAACGACAAAAGAACAATCAGGAAATTGGCAGCGGGGTTCGTTCTCGATAGGGACATCCTGTACAAAAGGGGAAAAGATCAAGTCCTCCTGAGATGTGTGGATACTGTTAAAGCCAGAAAGATACTCGAAGAGGTCCATGAAGGAGTTTGTGGAACGCACGCCAATGGCTTCACTATGGCCAGGCAAATTATGAGGCTCGGTTATTACTGGTTGACAATGGAAAGCGATTGCATTAGTTACGCACGAAGGTGTCACAAATGTCAAGTTTATGGCGATAAAATTTATGCAGCACCTTCACCCCTTCATGTCATGACTTCCCCGTGGCCCTTTTCTATGTGGGGCATGGATGTTATAGGGCCAATCTCCCCGAAAGCTTCTAATGGACACCGATTCATTTTTGTGGTCATAGACTACTTCACAAAATGGATAGAAGCTGCTTCGTTTGCTAATGTGACAAGGACAGCAGTGTGTAGATTCTTAAAAAAGGAGATCATATGCCGATATGGCTTGCCGGAAAGAATTATTTCAGATAATGCTTTGAATCTGAACAACAAAATGATGAAGGAAGTGTGCGAGCAATTTCAAATAAAGCATCATAATTCCTCACCCTATCGTCCAAAGATGAACGGAGCAGTAGAAGCCGCTAACAAGAATATCAAGAAGATCATTGGGAAGATGACTGAGACGTATAAGGATTGGCACGAGAAACTACCATTCGCTCTATACGCGTATCGGACGTGTGTGCGTACCTCTACCGGGGCAACTCCTTTCTCTCTAGTCTATGGAATGGAAGCTGTGCTGCCCATTGAGGTGGAAATCCCCTCCCTGCGAATCTTAATGGAGTCAAAGCTAGAAGAATCTGAATGGGTTCAGGCTCGATATGATCAACTGAATCTGATTGAAGAAAAACGCTTGAGGGCAATTTGTCACGGACAGATGTACCAAAGGAGGATGATCACAGCCCATAACAAGAAAGTGCGTCCAAGGGAATTTCGCGAAGGAGAACTCGTGTTGCGGAAGATTCTCCCTATACAAAAGGACTTTCGAGGAAAATGGGCACCGAATTGGGAAGGACCATACGTCGTAAAGAGAGCTTTCTCAGGTGGAGCTTTGATCCTCACTAAAATGGATGGGAAGGAGTTACCAAACCCGGTGAACTCAGATGCCGTGAAGAAATATTACGCCTAAAAAAAAAACCGAAAAGGCATCCTGATAAACGGAGAAGGCTTAGGATGAAAACCCGAAAGGGCATCCTAAGGAAGCAATCTGATCCGAGAAAGCAGGAATGGGTTGAACAAAGGAGTCAAACGGTGAAATCATAGAATTGAAGTGAACTCTGAAGCTCGAGAATCTTCTACACAAAAAATCTTGCTCGAAAAGATTCTGGATGAAGAAACATGGAGAAGTTCATACGTCGGATATCTAGAGCATTTACTACAACTAAACTTGTTTCCTTTTATAATGTTTTAATCGAGTCATTCCTTGTCAATTTTCTTGCTGCTTTTGAAATAAATACGAGGAACACCTTTCATGCCTACATTGCCATTTTCATGCATTTTATGTTTCATTTTAAGGGTAAATAGTGAAATTACACACTCTAAACGAAAAGAATATGGAGCATTACCTGGATGAGAATTGGGTAGATACGGGAGCTTCAAAGCAAGGATAAAGTTCAACAGGTGCCAAAAAAAAAAAAAGAGGGAAACACGAATTACTCGTATAACCCGAGGGCGGGTATCAAGCCTGAGGAGAGTTAAGAGTCGAAGCAGTGAATGCAGGTCATCATGAGAGTAGTAACAAGAAGAGATACATGAAAAACAAGCCCAAGAAACATGGCATGATCATGTAGGCATTTAGGACAAACACATGCATATCATGACGTCATCACGCATGACACATACAGGTACGCCAGTAAAACAAGAAGTCTTGACCACGGTTGCGCCAAACCAAGGAGAAAGATGACATCCGAGTTCCACCAGATGATATATTTTGAGATTCCAGTTTCAAAATATCAACTCATATCAGAGAGAAGTGAGTTGAGCCTCGGGTCACACCCTGAGGTGTCTTTTAATTTCTTTTCAAAATATCAACTCATATCAGAGAGAAGTGAGTTGAGCCTCGGGTCACACCCTGAGGTGCTTTTAATTTCCTTTCAAAATATCAACTCATATCAGAGAGAAGTGAGTTGAGCCTCGGGTCACACCCTGAGGTGTCTTTTAATTTCTTTTCAAAATATCAACTCATATCAGAGAGAAGTGAGTTGAGCCTTGGGTCACACCCTGAGGTGTCTTTCAATTTCTTTTCAAAATATCAACTCATATCAGAGAGAAGTGAGTTGAGCCTCGGGTCACACCCTGAGGTGTCTTTCAATTTCTTTTCAAAATATCAACTCATGTCAGAGAGAAGTGAGTTGAGCCTCGGGTCACTCCCTGAGGTGTCTTTCAATTTCTCTTCAAAATATCAACTCATATCAGAGAGAAGTGAGTTGAGCCTCGGGTCACACCCTGAGGTGTCTTTCAATTTCTTTTCAAAATATCAACTCATGTCAGAGAGAAGTGAGTTGAGCCTCGGGTCACTCCCTGAGGTGTCTTTCAATTTCTCTTCAAAATATCAACTCATATCAGAGAGAAGTGAGTTGAGCCTCGGGTCACTCCCTGAGGTGTCTTTTAATTTCCTTTCAAAATATCAACTCATATCAGAGAGAAGTGAGTTGAGCCTCGGGTCACTCCCTGAGGTGTCTTTTAATTTCCTTTCAAAATATCAACTCATATCAGAGAGAAGTGAGTTGAGCCTTGGGTCACACCCTGAGGTGTCTTTCAATTTCTTTTCAAAATATCAACTCATATCAGAGAGAAGTGAGTTGAGCCTCGGGTCACACCCTGAGGTGTCTTTCAATTTCTTTTCAAAATATCAACTCATGTCAGAGAGAAGTGAGTTGAGCCTCGGGTCACTCCCTGAGGTGTCTTTCAATTTCTCTTCAAAATATCAACTCATATCAGAGAGAAGTGAGTTGAGCCTCGGGTCACTCCCTGAGGTGTCTTTCAATTTCTCTTCAAAATATCAACTCATATCAGAGAGAAGTGAGTTGAGCCTCGGGTCACTCCCTGAGGTGTCTTTTAATTTCCTTTCAAAATATCAACTCATATCAGAGAAGTGAGTTGAGCCTTGGGTCACACCCTGAGGTGTCTTTCAATTTCTCTTCAAAATATCAACTCATATCAGAGAGAAGTGAGTTGAGCCTCGGGTCACTCCCTGAGGTGTCTTTTAATTTCCTTTCAAAATATCAACTCATATCAGAGAGAAGTGAGTTGAGCCCCGGGTCACCCCTGAGGTGTCTTTTAATTTCCTTTCAAAATATCAACTCATATCAGAGAGAAGTGAGTTGAGCCTCGGGTCACACCCTGAGGTGTCTTTTAATTTCTTTTCAAAATATCAGTTCATATCAGAGAGAAGTGAGTTGAGCCTGGAGTCACACGCTGAGTTATTCTCAATTTTTGCTTTTCAATTTCTGTTTTTATTTTCTGCTCGCAAGAATTAGTTCATATTATGAGAGGCCGAAGTATTTTCAATTTCTGTTGGTTTTTTTTAAAAAAAAAATCATGAGAGTATGGTTGAGCCTCGGGGCACACACGGAGATACTTACAGAAGGAAGACCGAAGTCGTGTTGAGCAAATTTGACAAAGAAGTTCTAGTGGACAAAGAAGATTGAACAAGAGCAAGATGAACTAGGGGTTATATCTCTCAGAAGTAGCAGTGGAATAGAATGGAGATCGAAGCCCCCCGAAGATAGCGAGGAAGAAGACTGAAGATAGAAGATTTGGCACTCCTGATGTCACGAGAGCAGAATGAAGATAGCAAGGAAACAGTACGAAAAGTTCAGATTTGTTTCCTCAAATCCCGGTAGAGAAGATCAAAGCCCTGAAATCACATCGAAGCCGATCAAAGCACTAGCAACTGTACCCTTGAAAAAGCAGTGGAATAGGAAATGTCATCTCCTTGAAGATATAACGAAACAGTGAAGCGGGTCAAAGCGGCAAGTTACAGTTGAGTTTGAAGCTGTTTGAAGAGGACGAGGACCAACAAGTCAAGGCTTGGCCAAGACCGGGCAAAATTGGTTCTTTTATTATCTTTGCTCTATTATCGTTTCACGACAATGAGCAAAGAGGGGCAGCTGTAATCACCAATTTTGGCCCGGGTCATTAACCCCGGGCCCATTACAAACAAAAAACGGGTCCATCAGACCAAACCCAAACAAAAAACACAGGCCCAATGAACAGAGGCCCGAATGGACAAAAAATTAGAAGCTAGGGTTCCAGGAACCCTAGCACCAGGCGCCGCACTCCACCATGACCTTCTGTCGGCCACTCAGCCACCAACGCCAACCACCACGCGCGCACCATCGCTCCACTCCCTTTTGCTCTCCACGCCCGCGAATGAAGACAACCAACAGCAAGAAGAAAGAATTTTTTTATTACAGGTTTTAGATCTATAAAAACCAAACGAGAACATTGTAACACGGGTCGTTTTTTTCGATTCCAAATCTTTACAAGAAATTTCAGCAATAAAAAAAACAAATTAATACAGAAAGAAGGGCGAACAAGAGGTGATTTTTTTTTTGAGTTCTCTTCCTCTTCTCCTCGAATCCGCTCGCACATACACTTAGATCTATAACTTTTCTTTTTCTTTTTCGTTCTTTGATCTCAAACGCATACACATACATATTTCAAAAAATAAAAAAAAAAGGGAAGGGAAGAGTTTACCTTTTCCGGCCACCGCAAGCGGTGGCCGGCGCGACGGGTCGACGGCGGCCGGGAATCCCCCTAGATCTGACTTGCAGAGAGAATGAGAGAGTGAGGAAATTTTTTTTTAGGGATGGAGGGGAAATGATTTTTTTTTCAGAATTTTGGCCTTTAAATAGCCCAGTAAACGACGTCGTTTTGAGCTAAGGGGATTGTCCCGAAACGGCGCCGTTTCACGGCGACCCGTGTGCGCGACCCGACCCGGCCTGAGGGTCCGCGCGTCTCTGTCAAAGGGGCTAATTGCCCTACTGGTCCCTCCGTTTTTTTACAGTTTCAATCAGACTTTCCGTTTCTTTAAGATTAGCCCCGAAGTTCTATTTTATTTTTAATCGAGTCCCCACTCATGTAGTGTATTTCGATGGATGGTTTATTTCCTGATTCAGTCCCCTATCTTTTACGCGCACTTCAAATAAGTCCTTTTTCTTTCATTTCATTTCGAATTTACCCCCAAGTCCCGTTTTAAAACGCAAATCGGTCCCTTTAGTTGTTTTTAATCTTCTAGTCTTTATTATACTATTATTATATTACTATTATTATTTTCCATTATTATTATTATTATTACTATTGCTATATATATATATATTTTTTTATTTATTAATACTATTAATCTTATTATTATTATTATCTTGAACATATTTTTATATTACTATAATTATTATTATCATTATTACTATAATATTATATTACTATTATAGCATTTACTATTATTATATTATATTGTCATTATTATTGTTATATTTTCTGTATTACTATTATTTTTATTATTTTTATTATTATCATTGTTATTAGTATATTGTGTATATTATGTGTTGTTTTCATTATTATTACGATATTTATATTATTATATTGGATATATAGCGTATTAACTACTATTATTAATATATTATCATTATGGTCACGTTTATATTTACATGTTGTATATACTGCGTATTGTTATTATCATTATACTTATATTATCATTTTGTATGTATTTTGTATTATCATCATTGTTCATCGCATGACTCTATTCACGTTTTGAATAACGTTTCCTTAAAACATGCCGGTTTCTTTCATCAATTTCACCAAAAAATTTTCGAATAAGGCAATATTCCGTGTTTGGGAATTCAAGGGACTGTGCCCTATGTGTTGGGTTTCGGTTCTCTTGCTTGACCAAATAATCGAATAACCTTTTGTTATTTTAATAAATGAGTCTTAGGGATTAAGAGACAACCTTGGATCTGGGGATTGAAATTATCGTGTCCTACGTATTGGATGTGATATTTGGTCCCTTCGAGACAAGGAAATCTTAACATTCTAAGAAGACTCAAACGTTTCCAAAAAGACCTAAATTTCTAAATTCATTTTTAATTTTGTTAAACTTCCGACATTGGGACATCAATCAATCAATTTGGTACCGATTTTCGGGCGTTGCGAGGGTGCTAATCCTTCCTCGCACGTAACCGACTCCCGAACCTGTTTTCTCGAATATTCGTAGACCAAAAACCCCGTTTTAGTAAATCAAATGTTTTATTAAAACAAAGGTGATCCGATCACACCTAATAAAAGGTCGGTGGCGACTCCCGTTTTTATTCATTTTCAAAACCCAAGTTCGATCTCCGTTTTTGTCAAAAAATGGTTACGACAGCAACAAATCAATTGTGCACAATTACACATCTCCACAACAATCCTCTTGGATTTATTCAACCAGCCTTATAAAGTCTAATATTTTGATTATTTGTTGACAACTCATGCAAATTAACTACGGCATATGCTACACCAAACAACATCATCTTTGGAATTATTGATTATAAATGATTTTTTTTATTATGTACTGCTTGCTAATTTCCTCATGCGTATATTTATGTACTCTTTCATCTCAATACACAAGTGTTCTCAATTTCGAAATTCTCTGATTTCTACACCATTGATCCTATTTCAAGGTTTTATGATCACAAAGGCACATGCAGCTGATCTCTGCAATTGTAGAAATCCAATTGCATCAATCATTTTAACTCTTTAATGTAATTATTAACACAATCAATGTCCATATAATTCCTACTGCTGCTACTATTAGTACTACACTAGTAACTTTCATCCTACCTTTGCACTACAAGATCACTAATATCATCCATATCAAAAGTTGAATGCAAAGCTCAGAATTTATCGTGCAAGCGGCAATCAGAGTTAAGTTGTAAAACTAACACTTATGGACAGTAAAGAAGGGATAATTATACTACAAATTTACTATGTAAAAACTTTTACAAATTAGAACATACCTACAATATCATTGCAGCTTCAATTCCAAAGTTATGTTTCTACCACTAGAGAAGTTCAATATAGACCACCTAAAATGCTAACTACTACTCAATCATTTGCGCATTATTATCGGTATGTTCGTGTGTTACGGATCTCGATAATAGAGCTCATTGCGTTGGGCTTTAAGACGGTTGAGACTGTGGGTTTTTTGGCAGAGGTCGAGCTGAAGCCGGTGGATGTGTTGGATATAGTATTGTCAGAGCCCTTCCCCTTGCTTGTCGCCGCTCCTGGCGGTGCATGTCTCTTCTACTGATGCCGCTTGCTTCCTCTCGATAGCCACCGTTGCCATTGAGTACTGCTGCTTCTTAGCTATTGCTTTTGCACCAGAGCTGGAAAACCCAAAGAGCTTGCCGGTATAAGAGAAAATGATGACAGCAACCTCAGCATCACAGAGAATGGCGAACTCTTTTGGTGGGTTCGATTCACGCTCACCGCACCATTGTTGACTATCAGATTTATTGGTCAGTTCCCCCTCTTCAGTGTCTGGAGGAAAAAGGGTCTTTTATGAAAAAGATGGAAAGTACATAGTTTTTGAGAGCTGAGGATCCTAAGAAGTGTATATAAAAGGGCTTTCTTCCTGATCGGGTCGGGTTTCGGGTCACCAGAGCGAGATGGATTTCGGGTGGTATATTTTATAATAATTCTATAATAAGGCATTTTAAGAATTTAAATTGGGTTTGGTAAATATCAAAGTAACGAGGTTTAGTGTATTTTTCTTTATTTGTGGGAGTGTTGAAAGTGAAAATCGTGGGTCATTGCTGAAGCTTAAGAGTTTGAAGGAAAACTTGAAATTAATTAAGAAGGGAAAATTTTTCTAGAAGACGTTATTTTGCAATGTAATATGTAATGCGTGTATTTTGATTGGGCTATATGTTGGTAGCAGTGGCAAAAGCTTATTCTTATTCAAATTGCCAAAATGAATGTATATTGCGTGGCAAATATAAGGATTTAGATGAAATGTATGTGCTCATCTATGTTTGTTTTAGTTGCAACTGATAACGTTAAGGGTTGATGTGAAAAAAATCTCAAAACATTGATGGTGGTTTTCGCAATTCTGCCTATCTTAAATATAAGGTTTTGGTTTTATAACAATGATGTGAATACAAAGTTTTAGAGTAAAAGCTCCATAAATTCTCACACATATTAGATAATATGCTCGGTAATTTTACATTTTGGTGATCTTTAGTATTACCAAAAGTAATTTTACATTCAAGGGTGCTTCCTACATTGTACTATTACCTTTGATAATAAGATTAACAAAATATAATATTATTTAGCACATTACCATGTATGTTTTATTATCCTATTTAAGACATTTGGTTAGTGTATTTGGTTCACCAAATTTAATATTTCTTAAAATTATTTTTTATTAACACTTAAATTTTCTAATTTTTTTTTTTTACCAATCGAATTTAATTATGAAAACTTATTTATATAATTTATCAATTATTTAATTTAGAGAATTTGGTAGCTTTATCATGAAATGAAAATTGAAACCAAATTTTTTATAAAAATAATATATATTAAAACTTACAATGGCACAAATATTAATAAATTTTAAATAGAATTACACTAATTTTTTTCGGGGGAATTAATTACATATGATGAAAGGGAATTACATTGACTTGTTTACTTGCATAAGAGAATTTTTTTTTTATTTCTAATTAAACTTGTATTGTTATTTGCACTAAGAAAATGATGAAATTCATTAAAATACATAAATAAAGAATAAAATTATTCAAAAAAATTATTTCACTTAGAATGTGAGGTTAGATAAAAAGTTGTGATATTGGAATTATTCTTTATATTTCGGATTAACGTGAGATTAACACCTTAAAGAAATCTTGAAATCTAAACAAGATGGTTATATTTCAAAATTTTACAATACCACCAAAAATATAAAATTTTGCAAATCAAACAAATCTTTTAAGTAATTTTTACATTTTAGTAATTTTATTATCAAACACCATCACAAAAATATAAAATTAATTTATATAAAAATCAATAGAAAATATTTTTTATATAAATAAAAATATAATTAAACAACAAAAGTTAAAAATAATAAATCAGGGCAAATGAAGAGCACTAAAAGTTACAAAGTTCAGACGTACTATAGCACGTCCCAAACCTAAACAACCAAAAGCAAAACACCACTCACTTCCGGCTCGGTTTTCAGAATCAGACACGTTCTAAATAGCTTGGTTTTCAAAATCGAATTTATAGTTGAATCAATCAAGTAATTAATTAACTGATCCAACTGATTCAATTAAATAAGTAATTTACAATTTATAAATAATAAAAATATATTAAAAAATAAAAAATTGATTCGTGGGTCAACCTGTTTAATTCCTCTTTTTGAACTAATATCTTGATCGATTTTTAATTCTACCAATCTAGGTTGAATCAAACAATCATGCTAAATAGCAATTGCGAAGCTTTTACTTGAAGCAAACTAGGAGAGATTTTTTCTCCATTTAACATTTCTAATACAAAAATCAAGACTAACGGCTAAAAGGAGTAAGTGATTAAAGCTCTATGTTGTTATCTCAGGTAGAAAATTCATGCCTTGATGTTAAAATCAACCATTTAAAGCTCTATGTTGTTATCTCAGGTAGAAAATTCATGCCTTGATGTTAAAATCAACCATTTTGAACATTAATTATTCTTAATAGGAACTGTTCTCAAATAACAGCTACACAAAATGCTACTTGTTCTAAATAAGAGCTTATTCTAAATATAGATGTTTCGAACATGGCTATTCTTATTTTGATACTTAAACTAGACTTCAAGGTTCAAATGGATGCTTAAGATTTTTTTTGTCCAATTAGGTCCCTAAAATAGATACAAGATTTAAATTGGTTAGTAAACCTTTTTTTTGTCCAATTAGATACGTGAATTTGGTTTTTTGGTTAAAATTGCTATCTAAACTTGACTTTCATAGTTCAAATTGATTCAAATAACTAAGTACTAATTTGAACCACAGAACCAAATTCAAGTACCAATTTGAATCAAGAAGCTAAGTTCAAGTATTTAATTGAACCAAAATGAACTTTAAGTACCAAATTAAACCTTAAAATCATGTTCAAGTACCTAATGGAACAAAAAAAATAAAACTCTTAGTTGCTAATTTGAACCATGAAGCGAAGTTCAAATACCAAAGTGTATAATTTATCCATTCTCAACTAATAGTTATTCCGAGCAACTATTCTAAATAAGAATTATCGAGAAATTAAATGAAGCGAAACTGCTTCTTATTTCGAATTACCTTCGTTATCATCCTTGAAAGTGAAATTTTTTAAAATATACTTTTATAGTTATTTACAAGAAGAGAGAAAATATTAATAATCAAAACTAATAGAAAATATTAATAATCAAAACTAATATCTACCTCTTGCTTTTAAAAAGACATTAATAACTTAGTAATTTATCCACCCCAAGGCTAACAACAATTTTGGGAAAGCATGCAAAACAAAAACTAAGATGGATACCTTCAGAACACAGTATGAGCAGTAAATAAATTGTGCTCGCCACACTAGGATGCTTTGATATAAAGTCAAGTGCATCAATTTTGCTCAGGTCTTGAGTATACCAAACTTTCAAACGTGAAAATCCCTTGCATTGGCCAAAACAAGAATGTAAAATGCAAAAATTAAATCTTAAAAGGGATAAAGGAAGGCGAAAACAAATCACTGTTGATTCATTAGTTTACATATCCCTTCCGCCATTCCGTATGTGTCGCATCTTCTCACCATCGTTTCCAAAATACATACTTTAGCAGTTTAAGAACTTAACATAAATTTTGGGTGAACAGGAAACCTATGGTTAGGATAATGCTGAGGCTTTTGGACTTTTAGTAATTAAAGATATGCTTGATTGATTGAAAAAGTTGAATAACGATCAAAGAAAAGTGAAAAAGTAAACAGAAAGAAAAAACATTAATGTGTTTGGTATGCGAAAAAGAATTGAGTGAGAAGATAAAAGGAAAGATATTTTTTTCCCGTATTATTGCATAAAAATAATTTAGAGATAAGAGCAGAGAAAATGGTTAAATATGCAATTTTTTAACTCTACAATTCTTATTTTCTTAAAATTTTGTCAGGCTAAATTAGTAATATGCCAAAAAAAAAAAAACAGAAGTTAATTGATCATATAGATCTTTTTAAATTTAGAAAAATAGATCTTTTTTAAAGAGAATGTGAAAACATGTCCAACTACACGCTTTTGACATAATTAATGTAAAAGCGCACCCAACTAGACAAACTTCCGTGCTGACATGTCATGAAATGCGTGTCTGATTGGACGTGTTTTCTTTATAAAAAGTCTGGCTAAATATGCTCTCACATTATCCCTCCAAAAATCAGCCTATTTATCAATTAATGTTTTTTTTCACATATTTGACTAATTTAACCTTTTCTTTCAACTCTATTTTTTTCTTCTTTTCTATCTAGTACATTAACCGAATTTTTTTCTATCTTTTATTTCCCTCCAATTGATAGAAAATGAAAAAAAAATTGAAATAAAAGAAAAACAGAAAGAAAAAAAAAAAATATATATATATATATATCCACTGGTGAGCTTGTTTGGAAAGAAAAAAAAAATCTTTTTCCATCAATGGAGTTGAAAAATGAAAATTAAAAAGAAATACTTAATCATATAAATATGCACACTTAATTTACATTTCTCTCCTTTCCTTTTTTTGCTTTTTTACTTTTCAATTTAAAATGATTTGCTTAAATCTCTAGGATGGAAAATATCATCCTTACTATTTTCTTTCTTCTCATTTTTCTTTTCTACCAAAGAGACACAAGTTAATATTCTTTTCACTTTTCAACCCTCCTCTTTCTAGCCTTCTACTTCTCCACTCTACCAAACACACTTGGGGAGAAACACATAAAAAAAACACAAACATTATATTGAAAATTTGACACCAAAATGATGATTAGATAAAGAGACAGATATGTTCGGTTGACAAATTTGGCAGCAACTGCATTGCCCTTCAGACATCGATTGACTTCATTGACAAAAGACTCTACTGGTGGATATCAACAGATGGGAAATCAAAGATAACAAAATATGTCAATGTATATACCAAGTAGGAACTATAGACCTGATGATAAGTCTAGAGAGAAGGTTCTTACAAACAATATAAACCTAGCACAAAAAAAGAAAATCAAAGACAGATCAACCAAGAAAAAAGGGATTTGGGGTTATTAATGCTGTTGCCAAAGATGTTCTCACAAGTGAAGACTATACAAAGAGTGCAAATAAGAAAATTGTTGCCATGAGGAATCACACAATCAGCACTTCAACTAGAAAAGACAAAGTTATAACTCAATGAATTATTTCTACCATAATGCAACTTCGGAAGTCAATAAAATTATAACGGTATTATGAACACAGGACAAAACAGCACCAAAAAGAGAAGGATAGCCACACATGCAGTCCAGTGCTGCAATCAATCAATCTCAGATGCTGATTAAAAAGTGAGGATGCAAATTCAACAAAATTCAGTATGTCTCAATATCTTACAAGGGAACCTCTGAGCCTTTAAATGAATTATAAACAACAAACCAGATGCAGCAAATTAGGAGCCAGAAATAAATAAATATAGACAGATGTTTGAAAACGAGGAAGGAGTCGATACTAGACATCAGTTTAGACTCTACACGGACTAAATATGTTAACAAGAAACAAAATAAAGAAACTTAATTATCTCTTTTGGGCCAGAAAGTTGAAACTAATTTATCAGATACTGAATGAATATCTAGATTTACACTGACAACTGAGATTTATCCCCCCAAAAGGCTCCTAAGGATACCGTAAGTTGAAACAAAAAAGAAGGTAGAACTTAGAATCTATCTTTACGCTGAAAGAACCTCCAATAATCAAATAAACAAAATATTAGAACTTGTTAAAACAATGACTAAACTTCTTTATTCTACTCATACAGTGGAATAACACGATTTATAAAGTTATGGGATTTAATTGTATCTCTTGTACGAAGCATTTGAGAAGTACGAAAACTACCCAACACATAAGATTAAGATATCACAAAAAATGCTTGCACAACTAACATTACGGTATTACTATCCAATCAAAATCAATCATTACAAACACTAGATTGAATAGTTATCTCAAATCAAACTAACTAACTAAAATAAATCTGCAGTGAACTCATAGGAGGTTACTCTGAATTAATAAGAAATAGGAATTGACTAATTCCAATGTATATTATCATAGTAATTCCTAGATTTAAACAAAACATTTAAAATGAAGTAATGCATTTATTTTACTACAACAACGCCATAATTTTTTTTAAACTAAGTGAAGTTTGAGCAATTAACAATTTTTTACATCCCTTTTCTTCTTGACGTTTGAATCGTCGAACAAAAAAAAAACAATTTATATATTTAAAACCAAAAAAAAAATCCCAAATCTAATGATTCAGAAGCAAATCTGTAGTTTCCATAATAATAAAACAAATCAATAGTCATAATAATTTTTTTTTAAAAAAAAGCTACCAAAAACAAGCAAGATGGAAAATAAAATCCCAACCTGAGATCTGAATCATAAGCCTAAAAGTGAACAAAAAGGAAAGATCCACGCAACCTTCACCGCGGTCTCCGATTCAGTTGATGCAAGGCGGGATCCGATTCGCGCTTCCTCCAATCACGCCCCGCCATCTGGCTTAAATCAAAATCAAATTCAATCTAATATTAAGGAACAGCCAATCAGTTCCCGACCTGCACCAAGCGAATTAGAGACCGCCGGTAACTGAATCAATCTCCAGCCCCTTTTCCCTTCACCGAAATGGTTGGTTTTGGGAAAAGGGCTCCTCCTTACCATCTATAACTATTACTATTTCTATAACCCTATCGCTGAGCTTGATCTTCCCTTATTTGCCCGTTATTTATAATCACAACAGACCAGTTCCTTCTCTCCACGTGTCCAACACAGTCACTCCTGTTTTGTGAGCAAACAAGAGGAAAAAGTCTACCGTCTCCACTGCAAACTTGAAAAGCACAAAGCATGTGATTTTTTTAAAGTTTCTTATTTCAAAAGTTTTCGAATTTAAATAACACTACTAAACATGGAATTTACTTTCATTTATTATTTAAAGCTTAAGATTTTAAAAGTAAATTGGTAGTTGAATCTGATTAACTGATATTACTAAGCACCGCTGGTGTTGAGGATTAATTTAATTATCCAACTTTTTTCACTTTTTTTAAATTTTTAAGTAACAGAATATTTATTTGTTTGAGGAAATGGACTGAAAAAGAAAAACTTAAATAGTATTTGGTAAAATAGTTAATTTTTAATGAAAAGAACAGTGACGAAGTGGCTGTTGAAAGAGGCGTAGATTGGATTGGAGTGAGATAAAAGAGATGCCGTTGATACAGTAAGAGCACGTGCGAGTGGTTTACAGATGCAACGTGGAGTAATAGTGTGGTAAAGATAAAGGAAATTTGAAAAATAAAATGACCTCGGTTTTTTGCGATCCGTGTTTTTGCTCTTCAATTTATTCTTCTTCTTACCAATAATACAATGACACGTGTTACTTACTTTTTTCTAATTAATATATTTGCTTAATTTCATACAGTCTTTTTTATTTTACTTAATTTGTAGAATTACTTTTTTTTATATTTTATTTTTTAAAAAAATTGGTTTATAAATTTTAGTTAAATCAGTAATTTTGGTTAGTTGATGTTGTTAAAATTAATGAGATAACAATAAACAAGTAATAAAAGTATAACATATATCTACATCAAGAGATAAAAATTACATAGGCTCTTCCTATTAATGCCTGCTCATAATAAAATAAAGATTTCAAAACATTACCAAAAGAAAAATCTTACACAAAATTCTTTGAATTTATAATAATGCAAAAATTCAATTTTCAATCATTTTTAACAAAATCTCAATTCTTTCCAAAAGATTTTTTTAAACTATAAAAAAAATCTTTTGTAAAAAAAATTTATTATAAATTCAAAAATATTGAAAATATTGTTTTTGTGTATGCATTTACAAATTTTACTAAAATTATTTTTTTGTTTTATATAGAGCAATGATTAAATATTTTTCTGGATATTCGTTTGACACATATTCAAATCATGTCACCCTAACTTCATCCCCAATATTATATTAAATTCTTTTAATTTTTTTAAATTGTAAAACAAAATTCTGGATAGACCTGTCCTTTTCTGAAAAATCAAACTTTTTCAATATTCTAATATTCTCCATCATATTTTGAAAAGGAAATTTAATGAGGAAAATAATTGGCTGTCAATTTTCCAATAAACTACAAATTTTAGAAAATTTAAATACTTAATTTAATCAAAAGAATATTTGAAAAATGTCGAATTTTAGGAAAAAAACTGTAAAATTATATAAATAAATAGTATTTTTAATATATATGAATTTATATAAAATATTTTAATAAAAAATAAAATGATATTTAATAATAAAATAAAAGAAATTAAGATTATAGTGTATTCAAATAATAGGATAATGTTAGTACTTGAAGAAAAAACTTTTGGATTATATTAACATTGTATTAAATGTAAGATTTAGGTAATAAAAATGAGAATACAAAGTTTTAGATTACAATGGAATAGCTCCATGAGGATATTAATATCTTTTAGTTAATGTTGAAGTAATTAAATGAATAAATTCTATAAAAAGAATAATATAGTAAAATGTATTTTTAGATAATTTTATATTTTGTAAATTGAACAATAAAAGTTTACATTTTAACTAAATAAATAAAATAAAATAACATATTGGGAATGTGACAAGTAATTTATATTCCAATAATCTTATTACCGAAAAATATATTATATTTTTCCTTTTATATATCTATATATAAAGAGAAGAATAATGGGAGAGTTTATTTACTTTTACAAAAGCTTGATAATTGTATGTATAACCTAATATGGTAATAAACTTAAATTTGATCGGTTTGGTTTGATTTAATTTGACGAGGAAGAAATTTATTTATTTATTTTGAAAATCAAGTTTTGAAGTGAGATAGATTTTTTTTTTTAATTAAAACTTTCAGGATTAAGTCTAAGTTGGTTTCAATTTCACTCACCCAAAAATTATATCTCTTATATAAAATTTAATAAATAATACATTTTTATAATAAATATATTGTATTGTATTTATATTATTTATATATTGTCTAAAAATTACTATGGTAAATATATTGACTGTTAAGAAAAAATAAATTAATAGTGGAAAGTTTAATTTACAATATATCAAATTTTTAATATTTTTACAAATGCTTCAATATGTTAGTATTATATTTGAATTATCAACATAATTAATATATTGTAATTATGTTAATTACTAGTTACTTTACATTGATTAAGTTAAACATGCTTTAATTATGATTAAAATTTTTAATTATTATAAAATTAAAAATTTTAAATAATTTAATATATTCTAATTACACTCATCCGTCCAAATAAAGAATATTAACTTTATGTTAATTATAGTAATTAAGAAGTACAATATTTAACAAATTAATTAAAAATTAACTACATAAAATCACATGTGACATTAGGAAGTAGTATAATATAAAAAAAAATATTCTAAATTTAAAAATTATTTATTCAAATTCAAATATTAAAACTTTAAATAAATTTGAATTGGATAAAAAGTCAAAATCCAAAATTATAAAAAGTAAATGGAATAAAAAAAGGACCCCGCCTAATGTATAGGTGGGTTGGTCATTTCATCCCTGGCTGGTCTACGTACGTACATTTGTTGAGGAACTGAATATGGGTATTTCCGTATTTGGAAGAAAAAAAGGTAAATTATATCATTAGCTATTAAATTACGAATAAAATTTTATTTTATCACTTAATTAAAAATTTATAATTTAGTCATTAAAATATTTAAAAAAATTTATTTAAGTAATTGAACTATTTAAAATTTTTTATTTAAGCTACTTGGTTGTTAAGTTTTTTCTTTTAAAAAGTTCCACTAGCGAAATCCAAGTAATGATTCAGCAATCGGTATGTGGATTAGTACTCATCGATGAGAAAGGGTGAGCGTTCAATCGAATCAAGTGAAATTCATTTTGAGTTAACGAGTTCTATTTTATCATTTCAACTAGATTTGAATTTTTTTTTAAAATTGAGTCGAGTGAAATAAAATTCGAGTCGAGTCGAATCAAGTGAATTTGTTCGAGTTAAATTAAAATTTTAATATGATAACCTTGATTCATTACTTAACTTATTTAGGTCTCCAAAATTAAATTTTTAACTTTCTTTATATCTTCTTTATAATTTTTTTAAAATATATAATTTTTTTAAAAATATAAATTTTGGATTTTTTCTAAATATTTTGAATTTTAAAAATTATTTTAAAATTTTGAAAAATATTTCGATTCTTTTTGTAATTTTTGTTGAGAGGGAGACCAAATTGCTCATTTTCAAAATTGACGGGAACAAAAGGGGTATTTACACCAATATGTTATTTAAATTATTGGAGTTATTTGATTTGTAAAATTCAACTCAACTCAAAACTCAAATAACTCGATTCGGTTAACTTAAAACTCAAATTTTTTTTTTTCGATTTTTTCGAATCGAATTGAGTCTTACTAATCTCTATGACGAGAGGAAGAACGTACCTTAGATTCAAGTCAATTTAACAATCAGTGTCGGAGATCAAGGAAAAATTTGTTTGAATTTTAATTTACAGATTCGTAACGTTTAAAATTGTGTTATAAAAAAATTAAATTGTTAAAAGAGAAAGGGAAAAAGAGCTTTAAATTGGTATAAATAATGTGAAAAAAATCATATAATATCAATTTTAACAACTCAATAATTTAAATAAAAAATTTTAAATTAATAATTAAATTGTAATTATTTTAATTAAAAAATCAAAATAAAAATTTTCAAATAATTTAGTGTAGCAGCAATGATATTGATAGTGTTTGAATCAAAAATCGAGGGGAGGTGACTTCACTATCCACATAGTCAAAAAGGGGGAAATTAGTCAATAATTTCACCTGCACCCACTTTATTGATGTGAAATCTGAATTTCTACGAAAGCTCAGATGTGGAGAAATAACTTCTAACTTAATTGTTATTACCAATTAATTTCAATATTATTTTTAAGTCAAATTACAAAAAGAACAAAGAATATTAAGATAAAAGTTTAAATACTGATTTAAAGCTTATATTAACATGTGCATATTGGTATTAATTTAAACAAATCGAAAATGAAATTTAAGATTGGAGTGGTAGGTTTGTATAGGGAGAATAGTGACTACCATGATAAATTCTACAAGATAATTCGTGTTTAGATGAAAGTTTCGAACCAGAAAAAGGAGAGGAAAATTAAAAAAGCGATGAAACATTTTAAAAATATTAATATTTTATTCATTTTCTTTGGATAAATAATGTTTTTTTTAAATTAGATAATGAAAATTTCATTAGTTAAAAAATAATTATATTAAAAATAAGTAATAACCGATTGAGTCTTAGTTGATTGGCATATGCATTATTGCCAATGTAGAAGGCGTGAGTTCGAATGCGCTGAAGCATATTATTCTCTTATTTATTAATTAGGGAGGGATTATGGGTAGTTTTAAGCATTATCTCATAAAGAATAGATATGATCAAAACCTATAATAAAATTATTCAAAAAACAATAATAGTAATATAAAAATTATGCAATATGTAAATTATATACTAATAATATAATATATATACTTTGATTAAATAAATTAACATTTTTGAAATCTATTTTTTTTTTTAGTTTATAACATTACTATATGTGAAATAAATAAGATTAGGGTAAACTACATATTTAGTTACTAAACTTTTAGGCTGTTTTTGCTTTGGTCATCCAATTATCAAAAATTTCAACTTAATCACTAAAGTTTTCAATCTTTTTGCTCACTCTATTGTTAAATCCTTAACACTATGATGACATGTCATTTCTCCCCTAAAGTCTTTTATTGTCGTTCGACTACTATCGATCGTCGTTCATGACATAACTAGCACCAAAACCCTTTAAGTCTCCTCTTTTTTCTCTTCAGTTTGGTTCCCTTTGAAACCTATTAAAAAAATCAAGCCAAAGCTTCGTTCTAAGGCTTATCTCTTAGCCTCAAAATGCACTTTGAATCACTCAATTTAGAGTTCCGGAGCTCAAGTTATAACTGTTTTAGTGAAGACTGCGTGAGCAGATTTTTTGAATGGGATTATTACGAAACACCAACAGTCACTCAACTTTGATGCAACTGACAAAACAGTCACTTTGATTTCAATTCAGTCACTCAACTTTCAATAAATGAAAAATTGGTCACTAATGTTATCAAAAAGTGACAAATCAGTCACCCACTAACATTTTCCGTTACAGACCTAACGGGATAGGTGACGTGGCCAATTAACTAGCCACATTGGATATGTCCACGGTGGAATCCCACCAAATTTAAGAAGAAATTGAAAAAAAAACCCTAATAACAGAAGAAGAAGAAGAAGAAGAAGAAGAAGAAGAGACCGTGAAATCCTTTTCAAAGTTTCCAACGATCCAAATACAATGGACCCCACAAACAAACCAGTAGCACCAATAACAAAAGATCACCCGAAAGACCTTTAACGAACGGTCGAGATTCTAACAAAAGATTAACATTATCAAAACCT
Source organism: Gossypium australe (assembly GCA_005393395.2). Taxonomy (NCBI): domain Eukaryota; kingdom Viridiplantae; phylum Streptophyta; class Magnoliopsida; order Malvales; family Malvaceae; genus Gossypium; species Gossypium australe. The sequence continues at coordinate 25,323,433 of CM016621.1, read as the reverse complement.
CAATACAAAATTTCAAGATATGCCAAGGCTATTACACCAACAGTTAGTCCTCCAACTATAGGAAACACATGATTTGGTATCCTAACGTCCTTGTTAAGATTGTCCACAACACTCAATAAGTCAGATGTTAATTTAGAAAAAGCCAATGTAACCAAGCCACAAAGAAAACCCAATAATAAATAAAGTGGAAGTTTTGAAAATTAAAAAAAAAAACTTTGAAATAATTAAATGAGAAACATAAAAGAATACAATTTCAAATGATGATAATTTAAGAAATTTACCACCAAGAGACCGAAAATCATACTCAGGAACCTAAAAGGCAAGTTTAGAACCAATACCAACTTCAAATATCACTGAAGCAATAATTGCACTGAGAATTACCATCGAAGTTGTGTTAGTAAGTGACACTGCTGAATCCATCGACAATGATGGCCACAAAATCGACTCAACAGTGAAAAAGAAACCAACAATGACAACATTAAAACCTGAAGATTCAATTCCAAAAGAATTACTGTCTAAAATTTCAAAAACGAATCAGATGAGATTCCAGCAGTTGAGCCGGCAGCCAAAAGGGAGAGCTTGGTTTGAGGATTTATATCCAAAAGAGAATGGATTTCTTCAACAATGGAGTAACAAATCTTGACGCTTGGACCTTCAAGCCTTAAGGAATTACCAATCCTGAGCATGATGCAAGACGCTAAAGCTTTCAAAACAGAACCTAACACAGCTTTGGCATTATAACTAGCTTCTGAAATGGCGTCCCTACTAGGGGCGAAGCCAGAACAAATTTTTAGGGGGGCCGAATGAAATTTTAATTTTTATAGTTTATATCTTTATAATTTTTAAAGAATTAAATTGAATTTCTATAATTTTAGGGGGGCCAAAGTAAAATTTTACCTTTACTAATTTAAAATTTTAAAAATAATTTAAGGGCCTAAATATAAATTTTCCATTTTAGGAGGGCCAGGGCCACTGCCTGCCCCCCTTGTATCCTCCCCTGGTCCCTACTAGCGTTCAAGACATTGATGATTAAACCGCCCCAAGCAAGCACAAAAATGACATGTACCCAAACGGAGTCGAGAGGCTCCTCTCGCAACTAGGAAGCACCTCTGTAAGGAATCCCATCCCAAAAAAAGTCGTGAATCTCATGCACACCGTTGTTGAACAAAACGACGATGATTCCCGTAAAACAATGATTGAGCAAGCCAAAACGATGACCCCAAGGTCGTTGGAATTATCTTCGGAGACGACAGTTTATTCATCAGCTGAGTCGGGTAGGGCAACAGTGGTGAAAGAGGAGCATTGGTTTAGAATGGGAAAGGGGGAAGAGGAGAAATAGTTGCTATTGAATGGAAAATGGGGACTTTATTTATTTATTTGTTATTATTCTTCTTTTACTACAAGTAAAGGGGATAGTGTAGAGGTCGTTGTTTCCACGTGGGATGCCAACATGACAAGTTAATGGGCCACCTCAGCTTTTTGTTACATCTATAACAATAGTAACCGATTTGTCATTTTTTGAAAGTTGAGTGACTGAATTGAAATTAGAGTGACTGTTTTGTCAACTGCATCAAAGTTGAGTGATTATTGGTGTAATTTACCCTTACGAAAATTACAAGTTTCGAGCTTTTTATTCAAGTTTAAATTATATTGGGTTCGATTTTTAAGCTTAATTTTTGTGCGGCGTGACATGGGAGAAGAAACTAGAAAATTTATTTTGTGTGGAGAAGATGATGAAATGAAATAAAAAAAGAGAAAAAAAATAAATGTACGTAAGAAACAATCATTTTTGGCTTCCATGTCAGAAAATCAAATGTCGCATCATCACAATGTTAAAGAATTAATGTTAGAGTGACTAAAAAAATAAATTTGAGAATTTTAGTAATTAAATTGAAAATTTTAAAAGTTGGGTGGCTAAAACCAAAACACACTAAAAGTTGGATGGCTAATTCGATAGTTTACCCATAAGATTATGAGAAATTAAGCACACATGTAAAATTTGAATTATTCTAATCCCTCTGAAATTATTTACAAATTTTAAAATTGTCCATTATTTTTTACCTAAATGAATAAATTCATTATTTGAAAATTTAAAAACTCTTATAAAAATGAAAAATATTGAAATTATTAAAAAAACATATTTAATTAAAGGAGGATATTAATGTATATATCTATTAGGTTTTGTGGTTTGAATGTGTCTCGTGGGTTATTTCTATTTTTTATATTTTATTAATTTGTTATTGTTTGAATAATTCTCCTAATATGTACGAGTATTTCTTGAGGTTTACTTCTTTTATTTATCTATATATTTACATGTGAATCCTTTATTAAGAGATGCAATTATTATTTTCTTTTTTTTTTTGTTGATTCTTCACATAATATCAGAGCTACCATAAGCTCTAATGCGTAAGATCCTGTAACATCGTTAAAATTTCGATGTCAGTAACAATGTTATTTTGAGACATGAATAGTCATTTTCAGAATGAATGGTAAATTTTGAAGTAAAAGCGATATAATTTCATGTCTTAAGAATGGTATTAATAGTGGGGAAAATGTTAAGGGATGTGTATGGGAATAATATTGTCATTAATTGAATAATATGGAGGACTTATGTAACAGCCCAATTTTTAGTGGTACCGAAAAATGCAATTTTGGAACTCTATTTCTGTAAATCAAGTCCGTAAATATTAAATATGAATATTTACAGGGTTATTATAAAAGTATATTGATGTTTGGTCCATCAATTTTTTTCAATTAAATAGTTAATTTAAGTACAATGACTAAATTCTAAAAGTCCAATCACTATAAATTTTTAATTAGCCAAATGCTTGAAGACTTAATTTGCAGTTACCCAAAAGACTAAAATGGTAACTAAACCATAAATTTCTCATAGTTGGTGGACGATGATGTCACTATCCACTAAGTATAAGATTAGTAGTTAAATTATAGTAATAAAAATATGATTAAGTTAAAGAACCTAGATTAATTAAGAATTAAACAAGTATAAAAGGAAAAGAAAGTGAGATTTCACCATCTTTTTCTTTCTCTCCACCGTCCACCACAGTTGAGAGCTTGGAAAACCTTAAAAAATTCTCCCAAACATTCGACCATTAATTAATCAAGAATTGGATCAAATCAGAGTTAATCGAGAGAAAGCTAAAATCGTTGATTAGTCCTAGAAGAATCAACTTGTTAGTGTTTCGAATAGGTAAGTTCGTATGAAACTTACTATCCCTTTTTGTGTTATATGTGTGTACTTGTGTTTAATTTAATTACTTTTATATAGATGAAATATTTTGGAATTTGACATATTTGGCTAGATAAGGACAAAATTGAAATATTATGTGGTGATTGATTATTATGAAATAAAATAGGGTACAAATGTATAAATAAGAATGATTTCAGGATAAAAAAATATAAAATGTGACCCTTTCTGCACAGTGTGTTATGTAAATGAAAACGATCATAGGAATGATATTGAAAATGCGGAAATTGATGTCTGTGTGAATTTAGTAAAATGTTAGGATACGAATGGCATGTCAATAAGGTCTTGTGCAGGCTTGTATGAGATATATATTACAGATGTTAACGAGATCTAACATTCGTTGCGTATTCTCTGGTATTATGTGACACAGGTTTAGCTCGAACGAGAAACCTAATGTGTCATAATATAGGTTTAGCCCGAACAGGTAACCTAATACATTTATACTTAGCTTGGATGAGCAACTGGTGTGGTATAGTTTACTCGTGTATCAAAGTCTGTTTTACTAGGGTTCATCGGGCGAAATGGTATAAATGAAATTGAAAATTTGAAATGTGATGAATTGGACTTGTTATTCAAATTAAAAAGTCATTGAATGGATTGATTTATAAATGATATACTTTTACGATTGTTGATAGCAAAAGTGAATGAATTGAATCATGCATACTTGTTACAATCTTATAAATTGTGAAGAAATATACCATGCTGATAAGTTACATGAAAGTAACATGAGTTTGCTTGTTAAGTTATTTGTAATATCTAATAATCATGGTTATAAATATGCTCACTTGTTGATATTTTAAGTGCTATGTCTTAGCCAAAGCTATGTCAAACTTTGGTAGTTTTAATGCTTATTGTAAAAAAATAAGATAAGTATGGTATTTTCCATTTGAACTTACTAAGCATTCTTAATGCTTACCTTAGTTTTTTTTTCTTTCCCTCGTAAACTGTTACCTTGCGACACTTGTCAAGCCAAATTGTCTTGAAGCTCACACTATCATCGAATCGGTAGTTATGCAATTATTTTGAGTTTAAGTTTGTGACATGTATACAAGGTTCTTAATGTACACTTTAGCATTTGAAAGTGTTTACTACTTGGCAAATGCATCTTGTGTGATATGTTGCCTTTGTGACTTGGTAAATGTATGGTATTAGGCATGTTTCATGCTAGAATAAGTGATGATATATGTAACACCCTTAACCTGTATCCGTCATCGAAACAGGGTTACAGAGCATTACTGAAATTTACAGATTAATTATAATTAAATTGTCTATTCATATCCAAAATCAATCATATTGTCCCTTGTATGGGTCCTCGAGACCCAATATACATGTTAGAATCAGATCGGGACTAAATTGGAAACTCAGAGAATTTTTCGTGAAATTGCAAAATTTTTCTTATGTACAAGGGACACACACCCGTGTCCCAGGCCGTGTAGGCAATCAATGTGAAGCACACGGCCGTGTCCTAACCCGTGTAACTCTCTGACTTGGGTCACATGGCCAACCACACGCCCATGCACATGGCCATGTGTCACACACGGTTGAGACACACGCCCTTGTGTCTACTCGTGTGGACGAAAATAGGCCATTTCCATGACCACTTTTCTCACCCAAATTGTCTTCAACCTACATCAATACTTGCATATATATACCAATCAATTCAAGACATTAAAACCAAGCCAACATTAACATTATGCATAATATTATCATCACATGTATTTATGTATTCAAACTTACCTTTTGTAAAACATATATGTTTACCATAATTCAATGCACACATATATTAATCATTATATAACCTCATATATATATACACTAAACATACCATTACTAGCCATTCCAATGGCTAGATTACAAACAACCATTTACATGCCAATATTGGCCAAGTTAGCATATACATGCCATTATACCAAAATAAGTTTGCTATTTATACCAAAACAAGTTGAAGGATAGTGTGATGATGCTCTGACCGATTTCCAACCTTTACGAGCTTCTGAGCACTATAAAATAGAGGAAAGAAAATTGAGTAAGCATTCCAAATGCTTAGTAAGTTCGTATAACAAGAAATTAACTTACCAATTATGTTTATTTAAAACAAGCACTCATAGTACATCCAAATCAAAGAAATCAATAACCTAATCACACATAAATCCTCATCAAGCATGTCAGTTATATAGTTCATATAAATACTAAGAAATATGGATGAAGTCATCAATATTCAATATCCACATACATATATTTATCATTTTAAGTATCCATGAACATGTACATATCATATCTTTGTATTTCAAGTATTTCTCATAATAATTCATCTTGAATTCATACCATCTCATGGCAGAACTCTACCCATTGAATCATTTAAAATATCGATGGATACAACGGTAGTACACTTGAAGTGTGCGAATCTGAAATCTGTCAATTCATATTCAGGGGTGCTCATTTGAGCACATAATCAGAAAGCTCTCTCTCGAGCCATATAACAGGAAGCTCGTATGAGCCATGTAGCGAGAAGCTTATCTGAGCTGTATAACAGGAAGCTCATAAGAGCCATAATCAGGAAGCTCATGCGAGTCAATAACAGGTAGCTCCAAAGAGCCATTAACGGGAAGCTCCGGATAGCCATATATTGAGAAGTTCAAGCGAGCCATATCGGGAAGCTCTAAAGAGCCATTAATCAGGAAGCTCACAAAGAGCCTTTAATAGGGAAGCTCATAAGAGCTAAGGTGTGTCCACAACACATGTAGGATCACAACCTATTGGGACGCACCGAAGAGCTATAACGGGAAGCTCGCAAGAACCATATATCGAGAAGCTCATGAGAGCTAATAACAAGACAATCTTTCGAGCTATGGTGTGTCTGCAACATATGCAGGACCATAACCAATACGAGAACCCTGTATCCAATCAAATTTCATTTATTCAAAATGGACTTAATATTTGTCGGACATGATCGGTTATGTAATCAATTTCATATACATGACAGTTACACAATTCATATATATATAACATTCAATACAAACATATAAATATACACAATTTAGTTACACGAACTTACCTCGATACTTGTTCGTTTCAAGAATCTACTAATTCGACACTTTTTGTTTTACTCGATCCAATTCAGTACTAGGTCTTTCTAGATCTATGTAAATGAATTTAACATCAATTTAATTCAATTCATATCTTAGGCAAAATTACCATTTTGCCCCTATACTTTCAATAAATGGCAATTTCGTCTTTAGGCTCATAAAATGAAATTCATGCAATTTAATCCTTATTCCAAACCTAACCGATTTTTACATATAACATTTACAGCCCATGTATTGCACAAAAAATAGAAATTTTCCATGAATTTTACATTTTTTCAGTTTAGTCCCTAAATCACAATTTCATGAAAATTTACTTTACAAAAGTTGTTTATCTATCAACAACCTTTCAATTTCTACCATAAAATTTAAAATTTCAGCATATGCATCCATGGAAAAATTTTAATACCTTGATAACTTTGCAAATTGATCCCCAAAATAGATAGATTAGGTTGTTACGATCTCAAAAATGTAAAAATTACTAAAAACGAGACATGATTACTTACCCAAGTAAACTTGCTTGATGTTCTTTCTCTTATTTAGGGTTTCCATAAAAGTAATTTGGGGAAAGTGATGAAATAAGATGATATTAAGCTATTATAATCTTTATTTATTTCAAATTCCAATTTAGTCCTTTTCTTTTTCTAATTTTCCATGGATGAATCATCATAAATATCTACTATCTTCTTTTAATGGCCTAATTACCATATAAGGATCTCAAGTTTTGAATTCCATAGCTATTTAATACTTAAGCTACTAGAACTCAACTTTTGCATTTTATGCAATTTGGTCCTTTCCATAATTAAACATGTAATCGGTAAAATTTTCTTATCAAAATTTTCATATAACATTCCTATCATAATGCAAACTATGCAATAATATTAAAATAAATTTTCTTTTTGACTCAAATTTGTGATCCCGAAACCACTGTTCCGATTCCATTGAAGACGAGCTGTTACAATATATGCTTATATGTTTGGCATGTGGAGTGATATAAAATGAGGTAGAAACAATACCTAGGTTAATGAATGGTTGAAATTGGAATATTTGAAAGTGATGCTTGGAATATGTAGTTGAAACTTGATTTTTTTTTTAAAGAAAAACGACCCAAGGGTTTACCTCATATTATTGCATAATGAATGATAATGTTATGGATATCCACCGGATAATCCATATCGAAGTACAAATCACTTTTATTCTTAATAGCTAAATTACACAGATAATCCGCTGCAATATTTCTATTACGATTTATCCATTTAATCTGGGCCGAAATAAAATTGTTCAAAGCTGCGCACTCTTGCTTAATGCACTGGCCCAAAATAGTGATATCCTGCTCCCTTTTGTTGACCTTGTTGACCAGCATGGCACTGTTAGATTCCAGAATTAGCTGGGCCACATTTAACCTTTCAGCCACCTTTAAATCTTTTTTTGAACGCCTCCATCTCTACCCATATTACGTCTATTGGTTCTTCCATGAATTTATAGCAACCCCCTAATACAAACCATCATGGTCTCTTGCGATAACACCGAACCCACTGCACCCGTTCGAAACAGCAGCATCAACGTTCACTTTGACATAGCCCATCGGGGGTTTTTTCCATCCCTTGTTCGTCGGAGTCTGGGAGATAATCGAAGGCTCGGTAAAATTAAAGATTCTAAAATCTTTACTTAAGGTTTGCGCCCTTTCCTAAATCATCACCGCAGCATCCATCTTACCTTTAAAGACCATATTGTTGTCATTCCAACTGTTCCAGAGTAGGGTTAAGAAATTAGCAGCAGCCTTATTGTTAAGCTCGCGAAATACGTCTTCGAGCCAGTCGATACAGTCATTGTAATCCTCTTCCAACAATCTGTTATTTAAACCTCTAGCAACAAGGACTTCACGAGCCTTTGGGCAGTCTTTCAGTGCATGAACCAACGTTTCTTCTCTGCTTTTGCATCTCGGGCAAGTGTTATTAAACCCCTGTCGAATACGAGAAATATTGTCAAAAGTTGTTAGGATATTATGACTGATCCTCTAGCTGAAGATTTTAATCTTTGGGAGCATCTTTAGTTTCCAGATGGCGCGCCAAAACAATCTATGGGGGCCGAACCCAACTCTCTTAAGGATCATCTATGGATAAGCAGATTTGGAGGTGTAGATGCCATGCGGATTTTAAATCCACGTCCTGGTGTCTTTGATGCCATTATGGGGAACGGGCAAATTGTAAATGCAGTCCTCAAATTTTTACCGTATATCTCGATAACCCTCTCCCTTTTCCATCGCCTATTTTCATGGTCCCACAAGTCTTTGACTTTTCTCTCATTATTAGTAAAAGGAAACTAACAAACCGACTCTCCTATAATTCCTTCAACCCCCTAATGATCCCTTATAATATCAATTGTGTTGCCATCGCCCACTTGCCATATGAAGCCGTCCTTAAGTGCCTCAATCGACTTGGCAATGCTCGACCACGTGAAGGAGGGTTTGTAGCACTGTTTTTGTATCTGAACACGTCCCTGTCTGGGAAATACTTGGCACTTAACACTTTATTGCACAAAGTATCCTTTTGAGTCATAAACCTCCAGACCTGTCTGCCCAAAAGAGCCAAGTTGAACAGATGTAAGTCCCGAAAACCCATGCCTCCCACTCCCTTTGGATAACACATTTTTCCCAAGCCATCCTGGCCCACCTTCGAGCTTTGTCGTTATTTGTCCACCACATCCGTCCCATTTGTGATTGAAGATCCTCAATGATGCCTTTTGGAGCCAAGAAGACTGAGAAAGAGTAAGTCGGAAAAGCCTGAATAATTGCCTTGATAAAAACCTCTTTCCCTCCGTACGAAAACAAGTGTTTCAACCAACTCCTTACTCTGCATGTACACCGATTGATAATGTTAGTGAATGCTAAAGATTTTTTCCTACTAACAAGTAAAGGTAAGCCTAGATAACTATCAAGCTTATCAATAGTGCACATGCTAAGCATAGAGCTGAAAAGTTGCCTATTGGCCACCGGGTATTTGGGCTAAACATAATCATAGATTTATCCTTATTAACCTCTTGGCCCGAATCCCGATAAAAGTTGGCCATAATATTAACGATCTCCTCCACGTCCCTTTTTTTATTTCGACTAAAAAGAAGTGCGTCATTCGCAAAGAAAAAGGTGATTAATACGGGGCCCATTTATACTAGCCCGAATACCCTTAACCATATTATTATTCTGAGCGCAAATTAACAACCTAGAAAACGTATCTATGCAAAATAAAAAGAGGTAAGGAGAGAGAGGGTCCCTTTGTCTAAGGCCTCTTTTCCACACGATCGTCTCGGATAGGGTAGAATTGTATTTGACAAAATAACTGATCGATCGAACGTATCTCATTATTTTCGTCACCCAAGTGTTTGCGTAGCCGATTTTTTCATCACCTCTTCAATTAAAGTCCACTCCACTCGATCGTAAGCTTTGCTCATATCGAGCTTAATTACGAAACCTTTGTTTGGACTACTCTTTGTGCTTTGAAGGTAATGGACCATCTCATGGGCAATCAAAATGTTGTCATGGATCATCGTCCCCAGAACAAATGCGTTCTGATTTTGGCTAATGCATAACGGGAGAGTTTCCTTCAACCGATTGGCGAGCACTTTGGCAACGATTTTGTACACCACCCTACAAAGACTGATAGGCCTAAAGTTAGTCATATCCTCAAGCTCTTTAATTTTAGGGATTAACACAATAATAGTATCATTTAAGCATTCCACATCTTTATCACCCCTAAGAATATCGTGACACAACTTAATAATATCCTCCCCAACAACATCCCAATTTTCTCTAAAGAAATTTCCCGACAAATCGTTAATTCCCGGGGCTTTTCTAGGATCCATTTGACTGAATGCCTCCTTGATTTCGCTGTCCGTAAAACCATTCAATAATCTATCATTAACCTCCCCCGAAATGCATCTCTCAATATAATCAAGGTTTAGCACATTATTCGGATTTAAATTTGACTTGAATAAAAGTTGAAAGTACTCCCTGATGGCCTTGCATATATCAGTTGTGTTCTCTCTCCAGTAGCCATTAATGTCTTTGAGCCTGGCAATGTTGTTTTTTTTCTTTCTGTTTGTGGCTCTGACGTGAAAAAACTGAGTATTCCTGTCCCTCTCCTTAAGCCAATTGACCCTCGACCGTTGGGCCCAATATTTTTCCTCTTTATTCAGTAAATTACCAAGCTTTAAACGCATAGCTTTGAGTTTGTTGCCCTCATAGTTGCTCCCCTGACTATCAGCAATTCTATTTATGTTCGCCTGCAGGTAACCAATCTGTTTGCGCATTTGATTTAGCTTCTTATAGTGCCACCTGCCAAGCTCTTTGCCCACATTCTTAATTTTTTTCCATAGTTTCCTGCGTGCCACTCTGCCAAGCTTCCTTAATGATCTGTTTTGCTTTCTCATCTTTTGCCCAGCAAACATCATATTTAAAACAGAGTCTAGGATCTCTCAGGCTATCTCTCGGCATTCTACCTTCTGTATCTAACATAATCGCACCATGGTCAGAGTTGGATTGACAGATCACCTTAGATTCCAGAAAGGGGAAGCTATTCACATCATTAGCAGACATCAAGAAGCGATCCAGTCTCTCTTTTACCAATGTTGTGCTCTCCCTGTTATTAACCCAAGTAAACCACCCATTATCAGTTTTGAAATCCACCATCAAGAACTCATCGACGATCTCACGGAAGTCCTCCATAAGAGCATTTGGCTTTCTCCCACCCTTTTCTTTTTTTGCATTGTCGATAATAGCGTTGAAGTCTGTAACACCCCTCACCCGTGTCCAACTTCGAGACAGGGTTCGAGGCATTACTGGACTTAAACATTCACAATCGTACAAAACCGGGTTACCAAATTTTTCCCAAAATTAAAACTTTTCAAACACATGCCATGGACAAAATAGGCTTACAGGCCAAAATCATTATAAGCCACATCTCATGGCTATAATCAACAAATCAATATAAGCCAATACATTTGGCTAATCACAACAACATCCATCATAAAAAAAAACTAAGTCCCTATACATGCCACTCACTTGAAAACATTTAACATACATATGCCAATACTCCAAGGATAATGGCCCGATAGTGTGATACTGCCTCCGACGATCTCCAACCCTGAGCTGACCTGACAAAACTAAAAGAAATGGAAAGGAGGGAGTAAGCTTTACACTTAGTAAGCTTGCATGAAACTAATAAGCAATGTGATAACATGCTATTTTCATATTCTTCCTATTTATTCAAATTCCAGTTAAGCTGTTTTCTTGAGTTATAGTCATTAAATTATTTATATCTAGAGCTACGGAACTCCAAATTAAGATCCGTTAATTTTATATGAAACTAGACTCACATATCTTCTTACCATAAAATTTTTAGAATTTTTGGTTTAGCCAATCAATAAAGTTTATTCATTAAAGATTCCCCTATTTTACTATTTGACTATTCTGACCTCTCTTCACTACGAATCAATTTTCTCCTCGTACAGAGTTCATATGACCTTCTTATTTAGTTAATTTGAAAATAGACTCATTCAGTATTTCAGGCATATAAATTATATCCCACAATTATTTTTGTACAATTTTTAATGATTTTTCCAAGGCAGAACAGGGGATCACGTAATCATTCTGAACCAGTCTCATAGAAATTCAAATATCTAAAAATATACGAATCATTTGCTTTCTATGTTTCTTTTATATGAAAATAGACTCAATAATCTTTAAATCAATATCTCATCCAAATTATAATTCAATCTCTACTATTTTTAGTGATTTTTCAAACTCATGTCACTGCTGCTGTCCAAACAGTTTTATTGTAAATTTTTGCTCTCTCTTTCACTTTAGTTGTGTTTATCACTTGCTTATACCAACCTTTCCAATTTCCGATTACATATCCAACATATTGTTCATATGTACATTTGCCACATTTCTCAATTGGTCACATTCACACTTGCACTTGTTCATAACATGATCGCACCAATCATCATTAGTAAATTATCTCGTTGAACCCCTTCGAAAAACGCCCGATACTCGGTGGCCTTAGCACATAGCTCCACCTATACATAATTCGGCTTTCTTGTACACATGGTGAAGGTCCCTTATCACCCATGTGACCTAGCCATTCCATCTCATATCTTTCTTGTCTACATGGTGTCCAACACTAGGAACCACTCATGTGACCTAGCTACTCATAACCCGTAACTTCCTTGTACACATGGTATACACATAGTATTACACATGTGACCTAGTTACATATGAAATTATTATCCCGTAGCTTTCTTGCACACATGGTGAAAGTCCCTTATCATCTATGTGGCCTAGCTACATATCAAATTTTGCCATCTAGTAGCTTTCTTGTACACACGGTGAAGGTCCCTTATCACTCGTGTGACCTAGCTACATATTGCCCGTATCTCTCGATTTTTCGAAGGTTCAGTCGAGAATTTCCCATTCCATTCATTTTCATATTTTAGTTATCACCCAATGATTTCCATAATATCTAGCAAAATAATTATTGTACAAGTAAAATAAATGCATTATTTACATATAAACTTTTTTATTGAAATCTCGTCAGGTACAACCGTGTAGCAACTCATACAACCCATGTAATATTAATTTAACATTCAATTCTTGTAACATTAATTTGCCATTCAATTTCACATGACACAACAAACATCACATTTTCCATACCATACATACCATCCATCAACTTCTCCTAGACATATTAAATCATACAATTTATGCCATATCAATAGAGAATTACAATTCAAGCATGGTATTGCATTATTATTAACACGGGAACTTACCTCGAATGCCGAAACGGCCATTTTACCAACTTTCCCGATTTTTTGATTTTCCTCCAGTTCTAGGTCCAAATCTCGTTTTTCGGGGTCTAAAACATCATATTTCATATGGAGCTTGGAAGCTTGAAACAAACCCTAGCTATGGAGAACCCTTGTAATTTCGTCCTAATGAAGAAGATGGACATATTTGGCATTTAAATTTTGTTTTTAATTCATTTAATTCACTAAATTACCAAAATGCCCCTTAAAAAAATCTTTTGAAACATACCCATCCATGTCCATTTTTATCCACAACTTAACCAATGGTCTAATTATCATTTAAGGACCTCCAATTTAAAATTTCATAACAATTGAATACCTCTAACATGTAGAACTCAACTTTTGCACTTTTTACAATTTAGTCCTTTTGACTAAATTGAGTGCCCAAACGTCAAAATTTTCGAACGAAATTTTCATGGAATCTTTTCGTGAAATCATAAACCATAAAAATATAATAAAAATAAAATTTTCCTCGTCGGATTTGTGATCTCGAAACCACTGTTCTGACTAGGCCCTAATTCAAGATGTTACAAAGTCACCCCCAATGATCCACTTTTCCTTAACAGACTGCCTAACCCTTCTAAGCGTATTCCATGAGCATTGTCTTTTGTTAGGATCGGCATTTCCATAAAACCCCGTGAACCGAATGGGTTCGTCATTCTCCACATGGATTAACAAATCGATATGGTTGCTGGAGTAAGTTTGAATTTCGACCTTGTAGATTTCTCTCCACATCATGACCAACCCACCACTTTTTCCATCCGCGTTGTCTGCTAAACAGCCCTCCATTCTACACTTCTTGCGAACAGGAGAAAATCTATTAGCATTTATTTTAGTCTCACAAAGGAAGATAATATCCGGGTCATTTACAATGAGAAGTTGCTTTAAGTCGCGAACCGTCGCAGGATTCCCAACCCCACGACAATTCCAGCATAGGATCTTCATGGTTCCTGGCGGGGCTGATCTCTAGCCACTGCCTTAAAGGGTGAAACACTATCCATTAATCTCCTCCTAACAATTTTGGATTGGCTTTCTTCTGTGTTATCTCCACTCAACCCCCTTGGTGGAGCTCGAAACTAACTATTATTTCAACAAAGGCAAGCGTACCTATCGAAGAGTAGTATAGCTGTGGTGAGTCCGGAATATCGTATCCTCAAGGACCAAGAGTACTAGTAATTACTATCATTTTATCATCTAGCCTAATAATTAAAGGGATTTATTTTTAATCTAAAATTAACTAACTAATTTAACTAACTAAATTGCTATGAACGTAACAGAGAGTGAATTGGGAAAATACGTTTGGACAACTTATATGAGATAGGCAATACATAAGGAAGAATCCACCTAGACTTCACTTATTACTTTTGATTCATATGATTTATTCACTTGACTTAATCCGTAGAAATCCCTGATTTATGTTAATATCTCTTTCAAGACTAAAAACAACTAACTTTAGGTTGATTAATTGAAATCTCTTTCTAATTAAAACCCTTATTGTCGCATTAACTCGATCTAGGAATTCCCTTATTAGGTTTGACCCTAATCCGGCAGATTTTCGTCGCCCTATTTCTAGGGTTGCAATCAGCTCTGCTTAATTGTGTTGATCTACTCTTAGACAGGGACTTTTGCTCCACTGAATAAGTACATTCGACTTGAATCAATAACCTGAATTATCAAACAAGAATAAGAACTCACAATTAATAATAAGCACAAGTATTTATCTCATAAATCAAATAATAACAAGATTTGTCTTAGGTTTCATCCCCTTAGGTATTTAAGGGATTTAGTTCATACTGATAGAGGGAAACATATTAGAATAGGGAAAACAACAAAACATAAAAAAACCCCAAAAACTTCTAAAGAACTTGATGGGAGATCTTTCGTCTTGATGGAGATCCTTCTCCTAAGCTGTTCCCGAGGGCTGTCTTGGAGTATTTTCTCCTTCTACTCAGCATCTATTCGACGTCCTGTCGAACTCCCTTTTAGGTTGCCCCCTAGGGTGTTTATATAGGCTTTTGAGATGCCTTTCTTGACCCACAAGTAACCTTTTTCGACTAGAATTAAACCTAGGGTCGGTAGGGACACGCCTGTGTAACATGCCAGTGGTCAATAGTCTAGGCCGTGTTCGATCCTAATTGTCACACACGACCGTGTAGTCCGCCCGTGTGCAGTGATCCAGGCCGTGTAGGCCCATTTTGTCCCTTTTTGGCCCGTTTCTCGTTCTTTTCGACTCCCTAAGCTCTCCTGAGTATAAAACATGAAATTAAGAGATTAGGAGCATCGAATTCATTAAATTCAATGGAAAATCATCCAAAATTAAGCCAAGCATGGGGTTAAAATATGTGTAAATTATGGTTTATCAAATATCCTCACACTTAAGCCTTTGCTTGTCCTCAAGCAAAATCCTCAACTCACAATTAAAATTAACTCCCTCAATTCATAGTCCTCATCAATAATGTTTCATCATAATTCATAGATAATTCATAAATTGATAATTTGACTAAAAGAGTCCTAAAGATTCAAACAATCTAAGTTATAAATTTTTATAGCACGAAAATACAGGTGTTTCCCCTTACCTAAATAATTACCTCTGATTCAAAACCGACAAGAATTTACATCCTCACTAAAGATTCACTCAAAGCACTCAAAAGTCAAACATGAAAAGTTAATCCCATAGGCTTGCATGAAAATCAAATCTCCACCACTATAAAATGAGATGATACGCAAATCAAAAGGTCTTTAAAACGGGGCTTGGTTTAAAGGTGTGGATAAAGGCTGAATTAGAAGGTTAGAATCAAGATTGAATTGACAAATTACCTAAGTAGAAACAATGAACTAATAATGAATAATTACATTAATAACACGAGCTTCTTCTAAAGATGTGAATTTAACTGTTTAAGCTCATAAAACATAGAACTAATAATGATTATACTTTCAACTTTTTTTTTTGAATAAGTATTACAATAATAAGAAAGAACTTAACAATTGAAATAAAAGTCATAGTTAGGCAACTGATCAACTCAATTCTCGACAAAAAGGGACGTCAAAAGATTAGGGGAAGTAAAATTTTGGTTTTGGGTTAATTTTAATGGGTGAGTCAAGAAAACGATTTATTAGGTTAAAAAGGGTTAAAATTTTGGTTTTGGGTTAATTTTAATGGGTGAGTCAAGAAAACGATTTATTAGGTTAAAAAGGGTTCACTAGGGGTTAATTATGAGGGTAGGCTTTTTATGGAGTAAGTGGGTTAAATCCTAGGTGCCTTTATCATTTCAGTATATCAAATCAAAGGTGTGGTCTCAACATGTATAATCGAAGAAAGTTCTAGAATAACAAATCAGTATTGACACACTCATAACCAATACAGTGAGCAGGAAAAGATATATGCTCTAAAAGGCTCAAAATCTCACAAAAATTATGGTTTTTGATGTCAACCTTATAAATTTCGAACTTCAAAGTAATATTTAAATTTAGGGAAACAACCTAATAAAATTTTAATTCTGAAAATAGACTTATCATGTTTGATCCTCTAATGTCTTAAAGTTTAAACCATCAATGTACAATTATCTATGACTTAATCCAAGACATATCAATGAAAATCATAAATCATTAGAAGTTTCATTCTAATAGTAATATGAGAAAATTACTTAAGAACAAAGCATAATTCAGTATTGTTACACCTCCCTACACTTAAGACGTACATTGTCCTTAATGTACAAAGATAGATATCTACAATATATAAAATCATAAGATAGCGAGAGAAGTGAGCTTCCTGAATTTTAGATGGAGTCAAGGAAAAGAAACGATAAGTTGGGCATAGATGAAGGTGGATGTGGATACTAGGGTCGTGGTGTGGTCGTTCCTTAATAGCCCGTTGAACCTAAATTAAATAAATCAAAATATAATAATATAAATTAAGCACAAGAAAGATAAAGGGAAGGAAAATAAAGGAGAAGAGAAAAGAAAAAGAAAAATTGAATGAATTTAAAGGTCATTGTTTTGTTGAGTGAATGAAGCGGCCGGCATGAACTTATGTAGATCGGTCTCGCACGGGGAGACTTTGCTAGGGTCCTTTTGCTTCTTCGACATGGGGATGGTGGTGTTGGTCTTGCCTTGAGGCATTGAGTGATGGTGGTAAAGATGGTGAAAAAGGGAGAAAAACTATGGTGGCTAGAGCTGGGATGAAAGGGGTTTGGAAGAAAGTGAGCAGAAAAAGGAGTTTAAATAGAAATCAGCTGCCCACGCCCGTGTTCCCTAGGCGTGTTAGGTCACACGACCATATCGCACTGCCGTGTGGTGCCTCATTCGTTTCTCCCACGCCTGTGTAGAGGTTGGCACGCCCATGTTGATAAATCAGTGTCGGCCACGGCCTAAAGGCAACGGGCGTGTTGCATGCCCCTGTAGATTGCTCAGTGTCGACCACGGCCGAATCGCACGGTCGTGGCATTTTATCGCAGCCCATATTTTGGGAAAAATTGTTGCCGACGTACTTACTCGTGGTGTCCACACGGCCACGGCCACGGCCACGCCCGTGTGTAAGGCCGTGTGGTAAGGAGAACTGTATTTTATTAAATTGGTTAGTTTGTAGTTAGGTGCTAAAAATCTAAAATATGAAAATTAATGGGGTTAGTGCTCAGGTTGCCTCCCGAGAAGTGCTCGTTTAAAGTTTTAAGTTAGACTTTCCCTTCATCCGCATATTCATGGTAGTTTGAGGAGTTGAAACTCCTCTCCCCTGCTATCAGTTCTATGAACACTATATAGTTTGAGTCGAGTGGTGTTTACCTTAAAAGTGCCGAATGTAGGATTAGTTACCTCGACTGTTCCGTATAGGAAGATATTTAGTACCGTGAAGGGGATCTTTTCATTTGTATTAAGGTCTGAAGTGACGATTCAAGGGTGTGTCTTATCCAACAATACCTGATCCCGATCTGAAATTGGTATGTCCCATCTTTAAGTTTGACATGGAGTTACCTCGTTTTTACTTCGTGTGTTTTTAGTTTCTCTTTGAAATGTGTCTTCCACTCGTCTAGTTCATCGATCTAAAGCCTTCGTTCCTCATGAGTTATTTCCTTGTGGGCACGAGGTCTAGGATCTAGCTCAGTCGTGTAGTTTTGTGGTGTTTCCTGTAAAGAAGGTTGAACCAAATGGTCATTAATAGAATTTATGTTTTCACCTTTATTGCTTGATGTTCTAGCGGAGTCAAGAGCTTGAAGAGTGATCGTTTCGTCACCTACACAAAGTGTGAGTTCACCTGTACCAACATTAATTTTAGTTCTAGCAGTTGCTAAAAAGGGTCTCCCTAAAATTAAAGGAACATTATTGTCTTCATCCATGTCTAAAACAACGAAGTCTACTGGGAATATAAATTTATCAGTTTTTACTGGTACATCTTCGATTATACCCCTAGGAATTCTAATAGTTTTATCAGCTAATTGAATGCTCATCCTAGTTTGTTTGGGTTTCCCAAGACCTAGCTATTTAAACATTTTATAAGGCATGACATTGATGCTTGCCCCTAAATCAGCTAAAGCATTATTAACAGATAAACTACCAATTAAGCATGGAATTGTAAAACTCTCTGGATCTTTTAACTTTCGTGGTAGCCTGTTTTATAAGATTGCTGAGCACACTGCATTTAGCTCCACATGCGACGCATCGTCTAACTTCCGTTTATTTGTCAGAAGCTCTTTTAAAAATTTTCTTGAATTGGGCATCTGCGAAAAAGCTTCAAGAAACGGTAAGTTAATATGTAATTTCTTTAGAAGTTTAAGAAATTTACCAAATTGTTCATCTGTGCGGTCTTTCTTCATCGCATTGGGTATGGCACACGAGGTTGGTATTTTGTAATTACCGATTTTGGTTTATCATGGCTTACCTCAACCTTACCTTCCTCTACCACATCCTCTTGCCTCAGTTTTGGTTCATCTAACCCTTCACTATCGTGGGAAGTAATGACCTGAAGTTGCTCCTTTGGGTTAGTTTTGGTGTGACTCGGCAAGCTGCCTTGTGGTAGTTCTGAGAGCAGCTTAGCAAGCTATCCTAATTGGTTCTCGAGCCCCTAAATTGATGCCTATTGATTTTTAAGTGTTGTTTCGGTGTTTTAGAAGCGTGTCCCTGACACCGCGATGAACTTTGTTAGCATATTCTCAAGGCTCGGCTTTTTCTTTTGTGGGTAGGGTTGCTATTGAAAGCCTGGGAGGGGTTGTTGTCTCTGATTTCCCTGGCCACCCCATGAGAAATTTGGGTGGTTCCTCCAACTTGGATTGTAAGTGTTACTATAGGGTTATTTTGAGGTATATAATTGTTAGCCATATAGTTCATCTGTTCGCTTTATATGCCAGAGTTGTAGGATAGATATTCTGTATTGCTCATCCCTCCTCCATTTGTATTGCACTGCATCACTGGATGTACCTGCGAAAAACCATACAAACCATCAATTTCTTACTTAAAAGTTCTACCTGATTTGATAGCATGGTTACTGCGTCGAGGTTGAAAACACTGACGGCTTTTGTCGGCTTTGTTCTCATAACTTGCCACTGATAGTTATTTAGTGTCATCTCCTCTATAAACTCATAAGCCACTTCAGGGGTCTTGTTATTTAAGGTTCCATCGGCGGCGGAATCAATCAATTCCCTAATTGAGAGGTTCACACCGTTGTAAAAGGTTTGAACCTATAACCATAAAGGTAACCATGGTGAGGGCATCTCCTTAATAGATCTTTATATCTCTCCCATGCGTCGTAGAGTGTTTCTAGATCCATCTGCATAAAAGAAGAAATATCATTCCTCAACTTAGCCCTTTTAGCCGGCGGAAAATATTTAAGTAAAAGTTTTTCGGTCATTTGGTCCCATGTAGTGATTGATCCTCGTGGTAACGAGTTCAACCACTGTTTAGCTTTGTTCCTCAATGAAAAGGGAAACAACCAAAGGCGAATGGCATCATCAGAAACGCCATTGATTTTGAAGGTATCGCATAATTCTAGGAAATTTGCTAAGTGATTGTTTGGATCCTCATCCTGCAAACCATCGAACTGAACAAACTGTTGAATCATCTGTATAGTGTTAGGTTTCAGTTCAAAATTATTTGCAGCAATAGCAGGTCTAACAATACTTGATTCAGTTCCTGTTAAATTAGGTTTAGCATAATCATACATAGTACGAGGAGCAGGATTTTGATTCATCGGATTTGCAGCAACCACAGGAGGTAGCAGATTATTATCAACCATCTCTTCAGTAGTGTTGGTATCGTCCTCTTGCTCTTCTTCTATGTATTGTAGACTTCACCTTATTTCTCTTCAATTTCTGCAAACGGTACCTTCTATATTACTGTCAAAAATCAAGAGTCCTGACGGGTTCGTTCTAGTCATAAACTAGAATTACCTGCCAGAAGCAAATAAAGAAAAATTAGCAAAGTTAAAAATAAAATAAATATAAATTGCAAGTAAATAAAATGGCTAAAGTAATAAAAATTTAGTTTTCCTAATATCTTAGTCCCCGGCAACGGCGCCAAAAACTTGATGGAGCTCGAAACTAACTATTATTTCGACAAAGGCAAGTGCACATATCGAACAGTAGTATAGCTGTGGTGAGTCTGGAATATCGTATCCTCAAGAACCAAGAGTACTAGTAATTACTATCTTTTTATTATCTAGCCTAATAATTAAAGGGATTTATTTTTAATATAAAATTAACTAACTAATTTAACTAACTAAATTGCTATGAACGTGACAGAGTGAATTGGGAAAATATGTTTGGACAACTTATATGAGATAGGCAATACCTAAGGAAGAATCCACCTAGACTTCACTTATTACTTTTGATTCATATGATTTATTCACTTGACTTAATCTGTAGAAATCCCTGATTTATGTTAATACCTCTTTCAAGACTAAAAACAACTGACTCTAGGTTGATTAATTGAAATCTCTTTCTAATTAAAACCCCTATTGTCGCATTAACTCGATCTGTGGATTCCCTTATTAGGTTTGACCCTAATCTGGCAGATTTTCGTCGCCCTATTTCTAGGGTTGCAATCAACTCTGCTTAATTGTGTTGATCTACTCTTAGACAGGGACTTTTCCTCCACTGAATAAGCACATTCGACTTGAATCAATAACCTGGATTTCAAATAAGAATAAGAACTCACAATTAAGAATAAGCACAAGTATTTATCTCATAAATCAAATAATAATAAGATTCGTCTTAAGTTTCATCCCCTTAGGTATTTATGGGGTTTAGTTCATACTGATAGAGGGAAACATATTAGAAAACCCAAAAACTTCTAAAGAACTTGATGGGAGATCCTCCGTCGTGATGGAGATCCTTCTTCTAAGCTGTTTCCGAGGGCTGTCTTGGAGTATTTTCTCCTTCTACTCGGCGTCTATTCGACGTCCTGTCAAACTTTCTTTTAGGTTGCCCCCTAGGGTGTTTATATAGGCTTTTGAGATGCCTTTTTTGGCCCACAAGTAACCTTTTCCGAATAGAGTTAAACCTAGGGTCGACAGGGACACGACCGTGGTCGATAGTCCAGGCCGTGTTGAATCCTGCTTGTCACACATGGCCGTGTGGTCCGCCCGTGTGCAGTGGTCCAGGCTGTATAGGCCCATTTTGTCCCTTTTTGGCCCGTTTCTCGTTCTTTTCAACTCCCTAAGGTCTCTTGAGTATAAAACATGAAATTAAGATATTAGGAGCATCGAATTCATTAAATTCAATGGAAAACCATCCAAAATTAAGCCAAGCATTGGGTTAAAATATGTGTAAATTATGGTTTATCACCCCTCATTCTCTTTCTTTTATGCTTGAAATGTCCCATACTATTATGTATTAACTTGTGGCTCCTTTTTTCCATAGGCGAGGTCGATTGAGTCTTCTTTGCATTTCTTCTCTTTTCCTTTCTGACCAGGTTGTCCACTTTCATCCCTCGTATTTGTTTCACTTTCCTCCTTGTCATTATTCGAACGGACCATTGTCTTAACAAGTTCAACTCCATTTTTCCTCATGCCTCTGTCTTGGTTTGGGGTCACGATAGGTGCTCTCATCTAGCTTCCCTACTAGAGGTTTAAGTCACTTAACAAAGCACCCTCCCTATTGTTTTGGCATTTTTATAATAGTGTGTCCTATCATCCCACACACATAACAGAAATCTGGAAGCCTCTCATACTTTATCACCCTTATTGTTTCCTCCCCATCTTTGCTGACTAACTTCACAATCCTTCTTAACGGTTTTGAG
This sequence comes from Gossypium australe, assembly GCA_005393395.2. Lineage (NCBI taxonomy): Eukaryota > Viridiplantae > Streptophyta > Magnoliopsida > Malvales > Malvaceae > Gossypium > Gossypium australe. The sequence goes on along the minus strand of CM016621.1, from coordinate 25,301,002 downwards.
ACATCAATTTTTACTTTTAGCCTCATGAATTTTGTCCACCCTCCGTCTTTATCTTTCCAATCTATCGCCACCAGCTCACCTATAGCTTTCCGCACATCCAATGCCGTTTGATGATCCATGAGTTCTAGAGGGATGTTGTAGACTCTTAACCAAAAAGGCGATAGCCAGAATTCATAAGAGTCTATGTCCTTTCTCTTCTCAAATGATAGCATTGAGAATAAACATTTATCAAATAGCCAGAGCATTAGGTTGAGAATTCTATTACGGTCTTCCAGGCAACCGAACTTAACAATTATGGCCCCTTCTTTCAATGTGACAAAATCCACTTCCTCTTTTGTATACCAAAGCGATCTAAATACTGTAACAGTCTGGTTTAGACCCTAATGAGAATAGTGGTTTCAGGACCACAAATCTGAGTCAGAAAAATATTTTCATTTGAGCATGTGTGAAAGTTTCGTGAATTAATTTGTCCGTTTGTGTGCTTAATTTGAGAAAAAGATTAAATCGCATAAAATGTAAAAGTGTCTTTCTATTTGATTGAGTATTGAATTGATGTGTCTTTATAAATGTGGGGTCCTTGAGATGTAATTAGACCATATTTAGTGGAGTATTCCATAAATGGCCATCCATTATATGAATTTTAAATGTTATCATTAATGGCAATTTAGTAAAATGATTAATAATGTTATTAAATGAAAACAAAATAAACATTTTGTTCATCTTTTTTATCACTATAGCCGAATGTTCAAAAAAAAAAAAAAAAGAAGAAAGAAAACTAAGCTAGGTTTCGACACTCATTTGGCTTGATTCAAGGTATGTTTTGCTTCGATTTTTGATAATTTCTATGTTTTTGTAATCGTTGCTTAGTGTACTTCAAAACCCATGCTTCAATTTTGTGAATGGATGATGAATTTGAAATGTGCCATTGATGAACACATGAGTTTTGTAATGTTTGAAGATGAATTATGAAATATATGTATTAGATTAACATGTTTTGTCTTTGAAGTTTGGATGATTTTGAGTAATTTGGACTTAATTGTGAAAATAATATTTTGAGGGACTAAATTGTGAAATAAATGAAAAATATAGGTTGCTAGGGATCTATAGAGAATTCGGCTAAGCATGGATGTATTGAGATTTTGTGTATTTTGTGATTTTGTGAAATAAGGACTAAAATGTCAAAATGTGAAAATGTGAGGGCTAATTTGTAAATTGCCCTAAATATGTGTTTTTGGATTGAATTGAATGATTTGGTGAATAAATGGATTAAATTTGAATATGTATAGATCAAGAACCGAAGAAAACAGACTTAGATCGCGGAAAGTCGAAAGTGATCGAATAGTCGAGTCCGTATGTTAACCGAATCCGAGGTAAGTCGATATACAAATAAATGTATTTGAATTTAGTTAATTGTATATATATGAAATTTAGCTTGTGTTGAATATGCTCGAGATGTTATGTACATGGAATTCGAGATAGTATCGACAGTGTATCTATGTCCGAGAAGTTCCGTATGAACCTAGGAATATAAAGGATTACATATGTCATGACATAGTTTCCGATACGTGAGATCATGTAAGACCACGTCTGGGACGTTGGCGTTGATTCGAGATTTCGTGTAAGACCACGTTTGAGATGTTGGCATCAATATGAGATTTACATGTAAGACCATGTCTGGGACATTGGCATCGTATTTGATTCGTGTAATACCCTGTCTGGGACAGTGGCATCGATATTTGAGTACATGTAAGACCACGTCTGGGACGTTGGCATTGTACGATTATTTCGAGTACTCTAAGTATCCTATTTAGTTCCGAACAGTTCAACGGGCAAATCCGAGAAAAGAGAGACTATCTGAAATGTATAAAAGATTCAGGTACGTTTGAAAAGTACACTATGTATATGTATGAAAGGTAAGTGTTTATATGAGCTTACTAAAGTGAATATGTGTGTAGATTTGATGAGATAATATATGATACATGCTTGAATGAGTAATGAGTAAAGTGATATTTTGAGTTATGAAATGTGGGTAATTATTGGCTAAACAAATGAGGCAAAGGATATGTGATGAATTTGCAAATGAGAAACATTAATGTCATTATATCAAAGTGGCTATATGCATTTTATGTTAAGTTTATTTGTATATGGCTTACTAAGCTTTTGAAAGCTTACTTCGTGTGTGTTTGCTTTGTTTTATAGATCGTCAAAGCTACTGAAGGCTCGGGGAATCGTCAAGGATCATCGTCACACTACTCAATCTTATTTTGGTACCCTTTTGAAAATGTATATACTAAAGTATGGCATGTATAGGCTAGTTATCTTGAGTTATGTTTGAAATATGTGTATAGCCATGTGATATGGCTAGATAAATGCTAATGAATGAATGAAGAGTCATGCTATTTGATGCTTGGGTTAGTATGATTCCATGGTTATGAAATGGTCAAGGTAATGGTAAGCTTAGTGATGCAAAGTGAGTATATGTGTTTGATGAATGATGATTATGTTGAAATGGTAAGTTTGTGAATCATGTTTGGAAATGCTTGTGAATAAGTTGAGTTAAATGTAGCCTAAAATGGTATGTTTGAGATGCCTTTGAATGCTTGGAAAAGTTGGTTATTTTGTCATGAATTGAATTGGTATGATGCTTGTAGGGATTGCCCAAAGTGTGGGTGGCATTTTGGCCTTGAAAATGGCCTATAATTGCCCACACGACTGAGCACACGGGCGTGTGACTCGACCGTGTCCCTCGTGGTTGTAATTCAATACAAGTCAGACTCGACCACGGGCAAGACACACAGGCGTGTGACTGGCCGTGTGGATCAAGTCAGTAGCGATTGGACACACGGGCGTGTGACTAGCCGTGTGGTGCAAGTCAGTAGCGACCACTGGTGAGGCACACGGGGCGTGTCCACGGCCGTGTGGACAAGTCAGTATGTATGCGCTGTTTTGACATGGCTCAGACACACGGGCGTGTCTGAGGTCGTGTGAGGCACACGAGCGTGTCTGAGGCTGTGTGAGGCACACGACCTTCCCACACGGGCATGTGACCTCTGTAACTTTGAAAAATTTTTAAATTTTCGAGAATTTCTGTATGTGTTCGGTTTAGTCCTGGCCCTATTCTAAAGTATGTTTAAGGACTCGAAGTCCTATTTAAGGGACACTTTGATGTGATTTTGTCAAATTATGTTTTGAAATGTCTATAAAAGTTTTCGATTGTTCGGTAATGCCTCTTAACCCTAGTCCGACGACGGTTACGGGTTAGGGGTGTTACAAATCCCCTATACATCGCCTCCCTGTTTGGTGATTCTATCGCCATTATTTTGTCTATAGCCCATGACTCAAAGCCTTGGACGTTCTTATCACCATTTGTGCTCATAACTTAGATTGATTCCTCTTCTGAAAATTTTAATCTTTCCAGCAGCTCATTTATCTCATCCGTCGTTGTTGTCGTGTTGTTATCTGGCCTTTCCTCCATTGATAGTGGAAAACCACGACCAAGACCAGCATGAAAAAGAAAGGTGAAGACCCCGAATTAATTCCCTCAAATCAGCGAACCCTACGAACACAAGATAAAAGAGAAAAGAACAAGAGACAAGCCAACAGGAAAATTTCTAAAATAAAAGAAAAGAAACAAATAATCCAACAATTAAACCCGAACGCAATGCAAAGCCATAAAACCCGTAACTAGGGTTTTCAGCATGAGGACAGAAATAGTGCGAGAGCACTGTATCCACGCCTCAAAGAACTCAGACAAAACTGGAAGAAACGAATCTCCCTTCAAGAATCAGAAAGAAAACCACGCCGGAGACGAAAAGACCAAGCAAAAACTTAATAAACTGAAACAGGTAAAGAAACGTACTAAAAACCCCGTGCATGCATGCAAACATGCAAAAGAAACGATGGGGTTAATTGACTACCCCAATAACATGCAAAACTACAACGATGATATGTGGAAAAGTCAATTGATTGTAAGTTTTCTGACCACCAAGGGTCCCACCGAAAAAACGTTCAGCAATTTAGCCCGATTAAACAAGAAATCCACACATTACCAGATTATCAAACTGCGTATAAAAACAACAAGAAACATGAAAAGAGTTAAGAGAATGACAAAGACACCGTCAAAAACCAATCGATAGCCTTGCAAGAGGCGTCTTTTCCCGCAATTAACAACGTCAGAACCTATCGCATTAATTCAATGTCACCGTACAGCACCGAGAAATTCAATAAAGGCTGAAATAAAAGCCACAGTAAACAGTTACGCACACCTAACCCTCCTTACTGCCATAAAATTCGTTCGAATAAAGACAGACCCATGAAGGAAAAACAAGAAAAGAAATCGCTTGATTCTTGGAGAATTTTTTTTGTTGCTTCTTTTATTTGTTTGCCTTTAAACTATAGATGGATTATTACCATATGTCTTAGTTGAAACTTGATTATTGTTGTTCATGCTAAAGGCCTATTACTCATTAATGCATATAAGGTGTAGAAAAGTATGTATTGAAGTTGTATGGCATGTCTTAATGTGTTTTGACATAGGTATTTTTGGCAATTGAAAGAATGTAATGCAATGAATTAATTTTGAATAGGTTGAACTAATGTTTGTTTTGGCTTTGATTGGAATGATTAGGTGACTTGTTTGACATGAAATGGTATGGATTTGAGTTGATTTTGGATGGTATAATGTTATGTGAACCATTTAGGCAGTATGCACCTTGATGAATAAGAACCAAATGGTGTTTTTGCCAAAAATAGGGACCTTGTCTTGACCACAAAAGTCCAACATTGCAACGTGGTGCTGATAGTGAGTGACATCGCGACGTCAGTGTGTTCAAAGTTGCGGCGTGACTTATTGGGTTGGCAATGTCACAATGTGGAGATTGTGAGGTCGCAACGTTGACCCTAAATTTTTAAAACTTTACAATTTAATCCTAATTCAAGCCAGGGTTAACAAAAGAACTTTTGTAAGCTCATGTAGGACTCAAAAATGATTGTGTAATACATTATGTAATTGAATGTTATTTATTTACATATTTAAATGATTAAATGTTGAGTAATGATTTGAATTTACTAAATTGGTAGTTGTAACATCTCGTAGCTTAGACCCGTCAACTGCGTCGGGTATGGGGTGTTACAACTTAGAAGGATATTAATTAATAGTATTGAGAAATGACTTATATGAGCCTTAGTTAAATACTGATGAAGTTGAAGTATGAAAGGAGTAAAGTATATTTTTTAAAGACTACTATATAAATTGAATTTTTATACTATATAAAATGAAAGTGAAAATGAAAATGATGAGGTTAAATGGCGGTCATTGGATCACCGTTAAATCTTTAATGATTGATCCTAGGAATTGAAGGTAATTTTTAGTGAAAAAATCTAGAGAAAACTTAGAAGTTTTCATCTTTTCCAACAATTAGAAGAAAATAAAGTTGGGTGCTTTCTTTTTCCTCATTTTCTTATTCTATTGTTCTTGAAATTTTCATGCAAAGTGATCCATCATCTAGCAAAACTACTCTTGAGGTCATTACTTAAATGAATTGAAGCTTGATTCTAAAAAAATGGAGTAAAGAAGAGTTAGGTTAGGAGTTGGTTAGAAGCTAGGTAGAGAGCTAAGTGGAGAGAAGTGCTAAATTTAAATTAAGCATTCTACCTTTGTAATTTATATTATATATGCTATATGTGAAATTAATATTAGTACATGTTAAGTTTTGAAGAGAAAACAACTCAGAAAGGAAGTGGAAGCAAATGAAAAGAAATGATAGATTGAAGAAGTGTTGAAGGATTTTGAAGATAGCTTGGGATAATTATGTAAGTTCTCTATGATTTTTATTTAGCTTAGTACTTTGCTTAAGTTATATGTTATATTATGTATATATATGGTGAACTAATGATGTTAAATTTTTAGTGAATGATGTTAACTATGCTATATGGTTTGGTTCTTGTTTGTGTGTGTGTGTGTGCTTGTATATAAAATATTATGTTGTTGTGAAAGAGTAATGGTTCATATGGTATGAAAGTATTATAGAGTTTATGTATGAATTTTGGTTTAAAATCAAATGTGGTGTTGAAAGATTCAATGGTGTAAATATCTGAAGTTGTGAGGGATGTTGCTACATTGACTAGATAATGTTGCAACGATGATGGTCTACTTTTACAAGCTGAGCAAAGTTAATAAGGGACATCACGACGTTGGCAAAGTAATGTTGCAATGTTGAAAAACATACATGTGCAAGTCGAACAAGTTAGTATAAGACATCTCGTTCTCAGCGTTGGAACATCGTGATGTCAAGAACAAAATAAGGGAACATTGTAATGCGTGTTAATTATGTTGTGATTTGGACAAGCATTTTAGGACTGAATGTTATGTGTTTGTAATTAAGATTTATTAAGTAGTTCTAAGAATGATGTATAGTTGAGCAAATGAAAATTGGTTGTGAATGGTATATATAATCACTTGTGAATAAAGGAAAAATTGACAGATTATAATGTAATATTGCCTTTGTAAACTTGGTGTGAATAGCGATTTGATATGATTGGCATGCCAATAAAAAACGAATAACAATACCAAATTATATGTGTACAGGATATCCATGAGTATGAAGATATTTATTTGAAATTAGATGAACTTTGTATAAAATGGTGTGGTAAAAGTATTTATATGTAAACATATGTATCAATGATGGGGTAGAAGGACAAAAATTGTTCAATGGTGTGGTGGTTGGAATAGGAACTCCAGATATCCAACTTGGATATTTCCTCAAGGTTTACTAAGTGCCACAAAATGAAATTTTGTTTTTATTTAAAGAGAATAATTGTATTGTGGTTTGAATGGTTTGTTTGTGAACGAATAATTGTGGTTTCACAGAGTGGCCAATTTTCACATGTCTTGAAAAATCTTAAAAGTTTGTGCTGATGTTTAAGTCATGAATGATGCATGTTGATATGTGAACTATATATAATTGTTTAAATATTTCTTAAATTATGGTGATTTGGTTTAAATTAACATTTGGGCAAATTGGAATCATACTATCACTAAGCAAAGATTTTTTTAGTGCATTAGATTTATTTTCTATGTGTGGCTTGAAGACATGATTGAAAAAAAGGTAGTTGAAATTTAATGAGTTAGAGTCACATTAGATTAAAACTGCTATAGGTGATTTTCAAGTTAGATTATTGTTTATAATTTTGCATGTACGTATAAACTATTTACATATACATAAATGTGACATAGAAAAAGATGATCATATATAATACTTTGGATAAGGATTGTGTCTGAAAGAAATAACGTTAGACGATTGAAGGTTTATATTTCTACATTTGTTTGATATCTTATATGTGTTTATACTATTTGATATGAAGTTTATAAATTATGTATTTAGTATTTAATTGGATCCATGATTTGAAAACTATTTAGAAGTTTATTGAGAATCTTATACGAGTGTTATGAGAACTAGTTTGTTAGAACAAATTGCAGATAATATTTGACATTGAATGCGCTCGTTTACTTGGAATCATCGATGATTTTAATAAGGTAAGTTATAAATCTCTTATAATTAATTCTTTTCTCTCATCATGACTTCTAATGTTACCAGTACCGACCTACTTATTATTACCAAGTTACTACCTTCACGATTCAAAATGAATTTAGCTCAACTACACAATTTCCTCCACCTGTCCTACCCCTACCTCTTAATCCACCAATTGAATCTCACCCATAACCCTCGCCCCAAGCACAATAATCATGCATCACTCCCCAATTGGTTCCTAAACCTCCGAGAAAGAACATTGTTGATTGTAAATGGTTGTATAAAATAAAGACCGTTGATGGGTATAAGCTTAAAGCTTGTCGCTAACGGCACATAGCGTTTAGACATATTACATAACACATTCAGTCTTGTGGCCAAACCAACTATAGTGCTCAAAATAGCAATTTAGAATCGTCCTTCAAGACACTGAATGAAGAAGTGTTTATGATGCAACCGCTAAGATCTATTGACAAAAACCGAAATTTGTTTTTAGACTTCTAAGCTATTTCTATTTACTGTCGTCTTTTTTTGATAAATTTGTTACCACTTGGAATTTAGTTCAATCTACGTTTTTAAACAATGAATACTTATTGATTCTTCACATAGGGAAGAAAAAGAAAACTTCCCTTTAGTTTTCATAAATACGAATAAAACAAAAATAATGTTTTCCAACTTTAAAATTTCATTCCGAACCCTAAATTAAACTAAAATTGAAATAAACAAAAGATAAATTACATGCTATATAAGAGTGTAGAAACACAAGATAATCCTTTCCCTTCTTTTTCCTTGCCCCACTTCATTCCCCAAAAAACCACAAATAAAATTTAGTAAATTAAGCAGTGCCGTTAATTGAATGGACAAGAGCATACATAATAAATAAATGCAAGTGGAAGACTCACCGACGATTCCTTCATGTCCGTCTATCCAAATTCCATAAGCAAATACTAAATAGCCCCTTTTTAATTATCTTTTGCATTTCCCATCATACCATATATATTTATAAAATATAATGCTGGAGAAATTGGAGTTATAAGGGGAGAAGAAAATAAAACAAAACAAAACTAACTACTGCTGTATTTAAAAAAAGAAGCTATTTTCCTTATACAACTCTGCCCTGTCCACCATGACACATTCATACAAGTTTACATGGTAATACAAGCTTGTTGAAATGTTGAGGTCAAATCCGGAACAAAAAGCAGAAACAAGAAATAAAATATGATAAAAACCTTTACCTTACAATCTATGGAGAACACACATATATGCATCTCAATGGGTACTCCATGGGATATAAAAGCTAGTTGAATGAGATACCAAGCCAGCTTGCTAGTCTGTCCACGAGGCTCAAGGTCAGTGGTGCCAGCATATGGGTAACCTTTGGCAGTGCTGGATAACTGAGTGTCCCAACTATGAACCAATTGAAACTCAATAGGGCAACTGCATCAGAAGCAGGTTTGTTCTTTATACTGAAGAAAAACTGAACCACACTTTGAAGTGACATGCCAACAACAGTAAAGAGAGCCACCACAAGAGGCATGCAAGGATCTTCAGCTTCCCAGACAATCATTCCAACCAAGAGTGATAATATTGCACTAAAAAGTGTCTGTGAAAGTGCAACCTCTTTTCGTTGTTCGATAACAGTGTCAACTTCCAAATTTTGAACACTGGGTGTAAATACTTCCACGGATCCGCTTGGTGCAGGGCCAGCTTTTAAGAAATTGATCATTTCAGTAGTACTCTTGCTCTTACCTTCCCATACTTCTCTGTTCATCATCAACTCCTGGAAGGAGATGCCACTGCCCTTATAATTGGAAACCCATGATGCAATACTGTAGGGAACGACATGATTATCATCAACGGTATTCAGACTTTTGTCTTTATTTGTCGCATCATGACTTCTATAACTGCATGCCGCTTTACCTTGAACTTCTTTCAGCCGAAGGTTTTCATCCTTTAAATCCTGCAACTGGTAGGGTGGATAATAGTTTCAGTTAACGTAAACATGGGATTAAGGTCTTCCCAAACTGCTTGTTCATAAATGTCATACAAAGCAAATTGGAAACAAGTAGGGTAATATCTCGGTAAATCAGGATAAATTATCAGGATGAGTTTGATGGTGCATCTTATGGTTCTATGATAATTTCCGTGTTCATATATCACTGATGGTCCATACTTGATTATGATACCTTTTAATCATCAGTCACATTTCGGGTAAATATGGGGATAGGAAGAAGAAGCCTTGTTCTAAAGGCTACAAGTTTTACAGTTTACATCCTACAATCACCAAGGATTAATTTTAGACTTCTGTTGGTATACCTACCAGGCAAATAAATATATATGATTAACTTTTTTGGTGCACAATTCAATTTTTTCGAACTTAACAGATAGTTTAAGATATTTACCTCACCCTCTAATAGTTCAATCCTGGCAATAGCCTTGTCATGTTCCCCTTCAAGTTCAATTAACATTGACTCCATAATTCTGCTTTCTCTAACAGCTGCTTGGAGATGGTCTTCAAGCTCCTTCCTGTCCCAAACAAGAGTCTCCAACTCAAACTGAATCTCATGTAGATGCTGTTCCAGCTGCAAGCAAAACCGTGCTTCTTATTTTAAATTATGAATAAGACAGCAGAGAAGACTTCAAAGCAAGTCTAGGAACTAGTTTATGATGACTAAAGATATTGTGCAAATAAAAAAGGTGTACTCTTTATCATAATAATTTGCAGCTCCTTGATAGTTGATAAGAATAAAAATTTGGTCAAAGGCTAAAATAGCTATAGCTTCCCTTATTAAGGAACCAAAATAAAGTACCCACTTTCAGCTTCTAACCAAACGAATGATAATCCTCAGACGTTCCTAAATAAATGCAACTAAATATATAAAAAGGGGAAATAGCAGAGATGGGAATGAATCATACATTAGAAAAACCATAGTATGGGTTCTCAGCTTTCTAAGCTATATACACCTGTTAGAACTTTACTTGCAACTCATATGTATCAAATATTGAAACTAACCATCCTTTCCCTCTGCAAGGCAGTCAACACTCGTACAGGAAGAGATGCAATAGCAACAGTCCAAAGTACTGCTTTCCAGAACATATTCACGTGGAAGGAAACTACTGCCTTTACCATCTGCATACATGTTTTAATAGCAATAAAGAAGGTTTTCAGACAATGTGCCAATTTGCAAAGAGAAAATGGCATTATTACCGCATTGTTATGTTACCTTGGGAAAAAGCATTATAAAACCAGCCATTATTTAATCAAGGGAGCTTCTTCTTAATAATCACACTCCCACATACTGCATAACCATAATTAAAGGTTCAGCTTGCGATCCTCTGCAAAAAATTGAACCAGTAAATGGGAAAAAAAGCAATTGAGTTACATCATCATTTTGTATTAGGTACCATAAGTTATGACCACCTGAAAAAAACCAAATGTAACAAAGACACAGCTTCAAAAAATTCAGTAGCATAATCTTGTACATAAAGTCACCTTTGTGAAAACAAAGATATTCCAAGGACTTTCTTGGATTTTTTTAGAAACTATTAAAATTTCAGTAAGTTGGGCAACACAGTACAGTTTAGCACAGAGCTGGGGTCAAATTAGCAAGAGGAAATTGGATTATGCAAACAATTTAGAGAAACTTAGGAATAATAGGATAAATGTTTGAGTAGTAGTTAGTTTTTTATTTTTCACCAAAAAAAGAAAAAACCTTTTCTTCTTCTCTTAATACTATTACTATTTTCTAGATTTGAGTAAGTAACGTCACAAGAAGACTCAGCATGTGATACACCGTTTATGGGCACCATATCAGACGCAAAAGCTACATCTAGAAGCAAGACGCTGACAATAGAAACTATCAAGAGACCAAAAATCTATGCGCCATACATGCATTAATTAATATAAAGCAGCTACCATAGTCTGTTTTACTTCCTTACAAGATTCTCTGGTGCCATTGGAGAAAATTCCATTCCCTAAATGAACAAATCTTATTCTAAGATGACATCCAAACGCATGCAGTACTAAGACATAAAAAAACAAACTATATACTTGATGTATCGGTGAAGTTCCAACATATGCATATTTGTGGCACCATAACCATGTTTTAGTTACCTTGCATATATTCCACAATTATTTTCATCGAAATTTACAAATTTCTGTTGAGAGAGAGAGAATTGTTTTCCATGACGACAACCCAATCCAAAAATGATTTCCTTCTACCTTTTTTTTACCCTATTCTCTCTCCTTAAAGTAAAAAGATAGCATAATGTGTAATGATATCTCAAAACCAACATAAGAGGCTTACGTCGGAAACTAATTAATACGACTTTACAAGTAGAGAATCAGAACAAATCAAATTTAAATAAATGAGAGAATCTTTCATTAAGAAAACATAACAAGAGAAAAAAATAGTGCTGCACAATAATGAACATGCGGATAAAAAAAAAAAAAACTACCGATCATTAACAGTATAAAGAACTAGATTTGCTATGAAGGCTCAAAATTCATCCAGTCCAAAAACAAAAGAGAGTTAAATAAGAGAGGAAAAGGGGGTTTTCATTAGGATGTAAAATTAGAAACTGATCTGAAAGAATAAGCAGAGGCGGCGCATTAATTAAACCCTTGATTAATACAGTGCAAAGAAAAAGGCAGAAAAAGACGAAAGCAAAGGCAGAGGCAAAGCATTTCAAAGAACAGAAATCAGCAGGAAGTAATGTGTGTGTATATATATAAAGAAACCTGGATGATTCAGAACAGTTACAGAGAAAGCGATGGGAGAGCTGTAGAAGAAGATATCAAAGTAATTTCACTACAATTAGAATGAGAAGAATTAGAATTTAGAATCTACTACTTACAACTGAGTCTTTTGAGAGAGAAATAGAAGCTGTTAGGAAGAGAGGAGAAAGGTGGCACCAAGAGCGCGCCCTCGCTGACACGCATTCTAGTTTACATGCATTTTATATTTGATTTTATCGATAGAAACAAACCTTAAGTTTTATCTTATCATGATTTATTATCTTCTACTCTTTGATTTTACGACACTGCCCTATGTTTGCTGGATTATTTCTTTTTTGGCTTCATATCCGGCTATAGGATTAATGCATTTCTGGATATCCTATTCTTAGAGTTGCTAACTTCACTAGATTTGTTTTTCCCCGCTAAAAATGGACCATTTTACTAAGAATGGCTCATTTCCTACTTTATTTATAGAAATGGGTCATTTTATTTATTATTTATTGAAATGAACCAAAAATGTAAAAACGTGTCCATGTAGGAGATTCCAGAAAAGCCCGTCACTGAGGAAGCGCTTTTGCCATGTTAGCAAAAAAACACGTTGATGTGGACGCGCTTTGCTAACATGGCAAAAGCACTCCCTCAAGGACACCTTTTAGCCTGTGTTTTTGACCCCTAATCGTCACCCCAATAGTCATTTAAAATTTTGACCGTTAGAGGTACAATGGTAAAAAAAAAACTATAAACCCCTCCTATTTTTTTCACACAAACATTTCTTTCAAAATTCTCGAAAAAGCTCTCAAATTTCTTCTTCAATTTCTCAAAACTCTCTTTAATTAACTATTTCCTTTAATTTTTTTTCTAAATTAGTATTTTCTTATAATTTTTAAGATATTTGATCGTGTTAGCAATGGCCGGGGAATTAATTCGTCTTGATCATAAACATATCACCGTCGAACAAATGAAAATGGTAAGGGTTAATTTCAATTTTTAATATTATTTAATATTTTTTATTTATGTAATTTTAATTAACTTTTATTTTATAATTTTTTATAACAGTCGGTAGATCGAATATGTATGATCTTCCATCACCGTTGATAGAAAATTATTTGAGAGAAGCGGGTTTTTGGCACATTGGTGCAAGTTAGACCCAAAACTCATCACGTGTTCATAAAGAGGTGGAGACCCTAGAAGCACACATTCCGTCTTCCATGCGGGGAGTGTTCTATCACTTTGGAGGACATGCAGTTACAATTGGGGTTGCTAGTGGATGGGCCTGTACTCACCAGGTCTGTTCAATCTGCTGATTGGGGAGCCATATACTATGATCTTTTGGGTGCGATTCCGGATAATATTTACGGAGGTTGAATCAAGATAGGCTGGTTACGAGACACATTCTCGGAGCTGGGGGATGATTCGACTAAAGTAGAAAGAATACGATATGTTCGGGCATACATCCTTGAGATCATTGGAGGTTATATGATGCCAGACTTGTCACAGAACCTCGTACATCTAAGGTGGCTACTAAAACTAGTTTATTTTAGAGCAACTAAAGAACTTAGTTAGGAGTCTGCTGTGTTGGCAACATTGTACCGAGAGATGTGTGGGGCGACGAAACCAAATAAAGCCAAAATTGGAGGTTGTTTATCACTACTACAATCATTAAAATATAATTTTATGCTAAAATTTATATTAGATTTTACAATTATTACATATATTTAAAATATAATTTTATGCTAAAAATTTATTTAATTAGGTGGAACCATTCGGCGAGTTATGTTGGAATACCTACCGCTCTTGAAGATATACGGCTTCTACTAGACCAACGGTAGGAAACGCATGTAAGTATTAAATGAAATATATATATATATATATATAGACATAACATAGTCGTTTCGTATTTAGTATTATGTATATAACTAATATTTTTATCACGTTCATATAGTTTCAATGGACACCATACGAGAATCCAACAAATTGAGCAGTAATTTCGGATGAATTCTTTCAAAATCCGAACATTTGGCATGTTAAGGCCCTATTAATCAACTACGCTACTGTCGATATGCACCAGATTGATAGAGTGTTGTGGCAATTTGGATTCTAAAAAATGATTCTTGTGACACCTCAGGTGTAACACCTCTAACCCGTATCCATTGCTAGAACAGGGTTACAAAGTATTACCGAAACTTTTCAGAACATTTACAGATAAATCATGTAAATCAGTATTCATTAATCAAGATTGTTATGAACGTCCCTTAAATGGACCCTCGATGCCCAATACGAGCATTAGAATCTAGTTGGGACTTCTTCGGAACCTCTAGGAATTTTTCACAAAATTTTAAAATTTTTCTAAGGTGCAGAACTCACACGTCCGTGTGGTCTAAGGGACACGCCTGTGTGACCCTTAGACATACCCGTGCCTCAAGCAGTGTCCAATTTAGGTTGCTTTCTAACTTGCGCCACACGGCCATGCCACATGCTTGTGTGCTAGGCCGTGTAGTTAATTAATTTAATTCGAATTAGGTGCAGGTTTCACACGGCCATGACACACGTTCGTGTTCAAGGTCGTGTCACCGACACGGTTGAGACACATGCCCGTGTCTCTGCCCGTGTGCTCAATTTTGAGCATTCTGTTTTTCAAAATTAAAATTCAAGGGACACACGACCAGACAACATTCACACACGGCCTAAACATACGCCTGTGTGTCTACCTGTGTGGACAAAATAAGGCCATTTCTTAGCCTCATTTCTCACCCAAATTTACCATATTCCTACACCAATACTTACAAGTATTATCCAACCAATTGCAAGTATAATTCAATTCAATTTCTATCATCCAACTAATACATTTCATCATATATTTGTGTTTAATGACTTACCTTTATGTCATTTACATAATTTGCAACATTCGATCTTCATACTTATCATTTTAATAAATGTATTGATTCAACCATAACATATATCAAAACATAAGTGTATTAGCCATTCTAATGGCTAAGTTTCATTCATTACTTACACAACATCTTTTGATTTAGTTAGCCTATACATGCCATTAACAAAATAAAATTTTCATTTATACCAAAATGATAGGTTGATAGTGTGATGATTTGCTCCGACCAATCTCCAACCTTCCCGAGCTTTGAGCACTATAAAACAGGGAAAATAAAACCTAGTAAGCATATTGTGCTTAGTAAGCTCGTATAACTAAAAACTAAACTTACCATTTCATTCCATATATTAACCATACAAAACATGCTTTCCAACTATTTGGCAATTTGCCTATTCACATACATTCAACCAACACATTAGTCATAAATATACCATTATGCATTGATGAGCTCATCATGCCATATGCGTATTTTATCCGTTGAATCTTTGAATCTCCGATGGATATTTCAAGTAGTACACTCGAGGCGTACAATTCCATTTTCCGTCAATTCATATCCAGTAGTACCTTATAGGTACACTCTCGAGCCACATATCACACAGCAGAATTACCAGTCCAGGCTAAATCTTTTATATGACAAAGAATTCCATATAGAGTTTATTCTGGATTGCCAGTCCAGGCTAAATCCAATCAATTAGGATTACCAGTTCAGGCTAAATCCTAATTGAAACGTATACTCGAGAGGCTCATTTTGGATTACCCGTCCGGGCTAAATCCATTCTTCAACACATGCAGTTTTATCAGGGAAATCACATTTATCCATTGGAATTCAATATTCGTACGAAATTTTACCCTTTACCAATAAATTTTCCATCATATACCATTCTATTCATTACAATTTCCATACATACCAATTTCATACAACTTATACAATATAATATAATATTTAAAACAACACATTTCTATGCTCATTTAAGTTATACAAACTTACCTTGATATTTGTTCGTATTTAAAATCTACTAATCTGAAATCTTTTCCTTTCCTCAATTTAGCTCTTTGTTTGGCACCTCCGGATCTATATAAATGAATTTAATCATCAATTCAATCCATTTCATATTCTATTGAACTCAATTAACAATCTAGGCAAAAATACCATTTTGCCCCTATACTTTTGATTAATTCCGATTTCATCCCTAGGCTCGGAAATTGAAATTCATGCAATTTAATCCTTATTCCAAGCCTAATCAAAATTCTAATAATACTTTTATAGCACATATATTCTTAAAATTTTAGAATTTTCCATGAATTTTACCATTTTTCAATTTAGTCCCTAAATAAAATTTCCATCAAATTTCCCTTTGTAAAAGTTGTTTATCTATCAACAACCTTTCATTTTCTACCATAAACTTTTAAATTTCAGCATATTCATCCATGAAAATTTTTTTATACTTTGATATCTATTCAAATTAAACCCCCAAATAGAGAAATTAAGCTTCCCCGATCTCAAAAATATAAAAATTACTAAAAAGGGGACATAGGAACTTACCAATTTATGCCTTGAAAGCTTGTTTTCTCTTTCTTAGGGTTTCTGTGGAAATATTTGGGGAAGATGATATCTTATTTAATTAATTATCATCTTTTAATTTTTCTCATTTCCAATTTAGTCCTTAGCCTTTTCTAATTTTTCCATGGATGATTCACAAAAAATATCTACATATTTTTTATCAATGGTCTAATTACCAATTAAGGACCTCAAGTTTTGAATTTCATAGCTATTTAATCCTTTTAGCTACTAGAATTCAAATTTAACATTTTATGCAATTTAGTCATTTCTACAATTAAGCACCTAATTGATAAAATTTTCTTATCAAAATTCTCATGCAATCATTCTATCACATTACTAATCATTTCATAACATTAAAAATATTTTATCTTTTCGGCTCGGATTTATGGTTTCGAAACCACTATTCCGACTTCACTGAAATTGGACTGTTACAACTCACCCTCTTAAATATTTTCGTCCTCGAAAATCTTACCAGTAAAGAGATTAGGATATTGCTTTCTCATGGTATCCTCCGGCTCCCAAGTAGCTTCTTCAATTCCATGTTTTTTGCCAAAGAACTTTTACTAATGCCACCTTTTTATTTCTCAGCTCTTTTGTTTCCCGTGCCAAAATCTTGATCGGTTCTTCAGTATATGTCATATCAGGCTGAATCTTCACTTCTGTCAGAGAAATAACATGTGAATGATCCGATCGATATCGTTGTAACATTGATACATGAAAAGCATTATGGATTTTATCAAGCTCTGGTGGTAATGCCAATCGATATGCAACCGATCCAATTCTTTCAATAATTTCATAGGGTTCGATAAATCTTGGACTCAATTTTCCTTTCCGTCCAAATCGAAGAACTTTCTTCCAGGGTGACACTTTTAAGAATACTTTATCACCAACTTCAAATTCTATTTCTTTTCTTTTAAGGTCGGCATAAGACTTTTGTCTATCAGATGCTGCTTTCAAACTATCTTGAATCACCTTTACCATTTCCTCTATTTCCCGAATTAGATTAACTCCAAGAATCTTCTTTTCACCAAGCTCTGTCCAATACAATGGTGTTCTACATTTCCGACCATACAGAGCTTCATACGGTGCCATTTTAATACTGGACTTATAACTATTGTTATAAGCAAATTCAATTAAAGGTAAATATTTTTCCCAATTACCTTCAAATTCAAGTACACAACACCGTAACATATCCTCCAAAATATGTATAACACGTTCAGACTGGCCATTTGTCTGAGGATGAAATGCAGTACTGAAATGCAATCGTGTACCTAGTGCTTCTTGTAATTTATTCCAAAATCGGGATGTAAACCAGGGATCTCTATCAGAATTAATAAAAACTGGCACCCCATGTAATCTAACAATCTCAGAGACATATAATTCAACCAATTTATCTAAAGAAAAATCCATACGTACTGGTATAAAGTGTGCAGACTTTGTTAACCGATCGGCAATCACCCAAATATCACATTTCTTCCTCGGAGTCAATGGTAATCCTGACACAAAATCCATTGTAATTCTTTCCCATTTCCACTCGGGTATAACAACTGGCTGTAACAACCCCGAAGGCACCTGATGCTCAACTTTCACTTGCTGACATATCAAGCATTTGGATACAAATTCAGAAATATCTCTTTTCATTCTCGGCCACCAATACATCTTTTTCAGATCATTATACATTTTATTACCACCGAGATGAATAGACATTGTACCTTTGTGAGCTTCATATAAAATCTTCTGTACGAATTCTGAATTCTTCGGCACACACAATCTGTCTCTAAACAACAAATAACCATCAGACCCAATCTAAAACTTCGAATCAGGATTCAATTCACATTGTTCCCGTTTTGCCTGTAATTCAACATCATTCATAAACTTGTTGCAAAAATACTGGTCTAACTTTCAACTCAGCCATAATAGAACCATCATCAGAAATAGACAATCGAGTATTTATTGCTCGTAAAGCAAAAAAAGATTTCCTGCTCACAGCATCAGCAACTACATTGGCTTTACCCGGATGATAATCAATCACAAGATCATAATATTTTAACAATTCAAGCCACCTGCGTTGTCTCAAGTTCAAGTTTTTCTGTGTCATCAAATACTTCAGACTTTTGTGATCAGTGAAGATATGACATTTTTCACCATATAAATAATGTCGCCATATTTTTAATGCAAACACAATAGCTGCTAATTCAAGATCATGTACCGGGTAATTCTTTTCATGTGGTTTTAGTTGTCTTGAAGCATAGGCAATTACTTTACCTTCTTGCATCAACACAACCTAAACCATTTAAATATGCATCACTATAAATCACAAATTCCTTACCCGATTCAGGCTGTACCAACACAGGTGCTTCAGTTAATAAAGCTTTTAACCTATCAAAACCTTGTTGACATTTATCATTCCACTCGAACTTCACATCTTTCTACAATAGTCGAGTCATCGGAGAGGCTATCATCGAAAACCCTTTAACAAATCTCCGATAATATCTAGTTAAACCTAGAAAACTTCTGACTTCTGACACACTCTTTGGTGGATTCCAATTAACAATTACTGAAATTTTACTCGGGTCACCTTGATACCTTCAGCAGATATAATATGTCCAAGAAATCCAACTTCCCGTAGCCAAAATTTACATTTACTAAACTTGGCATACAATTGCTTCTCCCGTAAAGTTTGTAATACAATTCTCAAATGATCATCGTGCTCTTTTTCATCTCGGGAATAAACTAAAATATCATCAATGAATACCACCACAAACCTGTCTAGGTAAAGTCTGAAAATTCTATTCATCAAATCCATAAACACTACCGGTGCATTAGTCAGCCCAAATGGCATCACTAAAAACTCATAGTGGCCATATCTGGTTGTAAAAGTTGTTTTTGGAACATCTGAGTCCTTTACCCGTAACTGATAATAACCCAAGCGAAGATCAATTTTTGAAAATACAGTAGCCCTTTTTAACTAATCAAATAAGTCATCCATTCGAGGCAACTGGTACTTATTCTTTATTGTAACTTTATTTAGCTACCTGTAATCAATACATAACCTTAGATGTCCATCTTTCTTCTTCACAAATAAAACTGGTGCACCCTAAGGTGAGAAACTGGGTCGAGCAAAGCATCTGTTAATTAATTTTTGTAACTGTGCTTTCAACTCCTTCAACTCAGCTGGAGCCATTCTATAATGTGCTATTGATATTGGTGTTGTTCCCAGAATAAAGTCTATAGAAAGCTCCACTTCTCTGACAGGTGGTAATCCAGGTAGCTCTTGTGGAAACATATCTGGAAATTCACATACTACTGGCACTGACTGAATCTTTGACTCAGTTACCTTTGTGTCCAACACATAAGCAAGATAAGCATTATATCCCTTTCTGATACATTTTTGTGCTGCTATTGCTGAAATCACATTAGATAACCCATCTAATCTATTAGATTCAACATAGAGTAACTCACCATTCTGACATTCCAACACAATGTATTTCTGTTTGCAATTCACTACTGCATCATGATGAGTTAACCAATCTATTCCCCAAATTACATCAAATTCATCAAAAGGCAGTAACATCAAATCAGCTGAGAAGCATTTACCCTTTACCATCAATGGATAGTCTTTACAAACTTTATCCACCATCACACATTGACCCAAAGGATTTGAAACTTCCACTACAAATTTAGTGAATTCAACCGGTAAATTTTTAACATTTACTAATTTTGTACATATATATGAGTGTGTGGAACCGGGATCAATTAATGCAATAATATCAGTGCTAAGTAAAGAAAGTGTACCAGTAATGACGTCTGGGGCAGAGGCATTCTCTCTGGCACATATAGCATAAGTTCTCGCCGGTGCTTGGGTCTCAGATTTAACTGTTGAATCTTTTGTAGCACTTCGGCTACCACTAACATTTGCAGGGTGTCGAGGTGGTCTACCTCTAGAGACAGTATTACTTGGCTTTGAAATCTGTTCAACCTCTTTTTCCCCTCTTTCTGGACAATCCCTGAAGAAATAATCAAAAGAACCACATCGGTAGCAAGCCTCACTTTTTAGACGACATTCCCCAAAATGAAACTTATTGCAATAGTTACATTTTGGTTTTGGATTGCCGACACTACCAACACTAGTTACTGATGGGGACGATGATCTTGGGTTAGAGCATTGAGAACCTTGCGCTTTTCCAGAATATCCAGTAGATGTGGTAAAACGATCCTGGTATCTCTTTAATTTATTCAAAACTTATGATTGGGATTTTCCCATAGGTCTCTTATCAAAAACCCGAGCTTCTCTTTCAGGTTGTTTCTTTTCTTTGCTAAGTTCTTCTACTTTTAATGCTCGATCAGCCAAAACTGCAAACTCTCTTATTTCAAGAATACCAATCAACAATTTAATATCTTCATTCAGCCATTCTTCAAATCGTTTCCACATTTCAGCCTCAGTCTGAACCTATTCTTGAGCATACTTACTTAGTCGAACAAATTTCTGTTCATATTCTGACACTGTCATGTTCCCTTGTTTAAGTTCTAAGAATTCTTTTCTTTTCTGGCCCAAGAATCTCTAACTTATATTTTTTTTTTCTAAATTCTGTTTGAAAGAACTCTCATGTAATGTTTCCTTTTGGAACGATAGAAGTTACAGTTTTCCACCAATAATAGGCTGTGTCCTTCAATAAAAAAACTACACATTTCAGACAATCGACTGGTGAACAAGACAATTCATCTAATACCTGGATAGTATTCTCTAGTCAAAACTCAGCCTTTTCTGCATCATCATCTGTAGTAGCTCTGAATTCCTCAACCCCATATTTTTTTTATTTTATCAACCGGAGCCATACCAATTTTAACTGAATCAGTACCTTGTGGTGTCTCAGGAATTGGTTGAGGAGCAGGTGAGGGAGGTTGCTGAATAACAAGATTTGTTATTATATATTGTGTAAATCATTCATTCATCATTTGAAAGAATGCAGCTTTTCCCTCATCATCTCGGCCCTCAAACTTGGGCCTTCTACTACTAGATGTATCTCTTTGTACAGAAGCTTGAGCAATACTCTCAGCTTCCTTAGGATCAGCTCTAGCTCGGTCGGAAGACATTTACTATATGAAAATACAATTAAAAATGGTCAGGAGATGTCACACTATCCCAATTATATAATGGCATGTGTAGCTAAACTCATACATGCTACGTTAGTCCGAGAATCGACTAAACCGTAGCTCTGATACCAATAAACGTAACACCCCTAACCCGTATCCATTGTCGGAACAAGGTTATAGAGTATTACTGGAACTTTTTAGAACATTTATAGATAAATCATGTAAATCAGTATTCATTAACCGAGATTGATTTGAATTTCCCTTAAATGGACCATCGAGGCCCAATACAAGCATTAGAATCGAGTTGGGACTTATTCAAAACCTCTAAGAATTTTTCGTAAAATTTTAAAAATTTTCTAAGGTGCAGGGCTCACACGCCAGTCTGGTCCAAGGGACACGCCCGTGTGACCCTTAGACACACCCGTGCCTCAAGCCGTGTCATATTTAGGTTTTGACTTGCACCACACTGCCATGCCACATGCCCGTGTGCTAGGCTGTATAGTTAATTAATTTAATTCAAATTAGGTGTAGATTTCACACAGCTATAACACACACCCGTGTTCAAGATCGTGTCACTCACACGGCTGAGACACACGCCCGTGTGCTCAATTCTAAGCATTCTATTTTTCAAAATTAAAATTCAAGAGACACACGGCCAGACAACATGCCCATGCACCAGGCCGTGTGTAGACACACCCCGTGTGTCTACCCGTGTGGACAAAATAAGGTTATTTCTTAGCCTCATTTGTCACCTAAATTTACCATCTTCCTGCACCAATACTTACAAGTATAATCCAACCAATTGTAAGTATAATTCAATCCAATTTCTATCATCCAACTAATACATTTCATCATATATTTGTGTTTAATGACTTACCTTTATGTCATTTACATAATTTGCAACATTAGATCTTCATACTTATCATTTTAGTTAATGTATTAATTCAACCATAACATATACCAAAATATAAGTGTATTAGCCATTCTAATGGCTAAGTTTCCTTTATTACTTACACAACATCTTTTGATTTAGTTAGCCTATACATGCCATTAACAAAATAAGATTTTCATTTATACCAAAACGATAGGTTGATAGTGTGGTGATTTGCTCCGACCAATCTCCAACCTTCTCGAGCTTTGAGCACTATAAAACAGGGAAAATAAAACCTAGTAAGCATATTGTGCTTAGTAAGCTCGTATTACTAAAAACTAAACTTACCATTTCATTCTATATATTAACAATACAAAACATGCTTTCCAACTATTTGGCAATTTGCCTGTTCACATACATTCAACCAACACATTAGTCATAAATATACCATTATGCATTGATGAGCTCATCATGCCATATGCGTATTTTATCCGTTGAATCATTGAATCTCTGATGGATATTTCAAGTAGTACACTCGAGGCGTACAATTCCATTTTCCTTCAGTTCATATCCAGTAGTACCTTATAGGTACACTCTTGAGCCACATATCACACATCAGAATTACCAGTCCAGGCTAATTCTAGTTGTAACATATACTCTAAGAGCTTTGTCGGATTTACCAGTCCATGATAAATCCTTTATATGACAAAGAATTCCCTATAGAGTTTATTCTGGATTACCAGTCCAGGCTAAATCCTAATTGAAACATATACTTGAGAGGCTCATTTTGGATTACTCGTCCGAGCTAAATCCATTCTACAACACACGCAGTTTTATCAGGGAAATCACATTTATCCATCGGAATTCAATATTCATACAAAATTTTACCCTTTATCAATAAATTTTCCATCATATACCGTTCCATTCATTACGATTTCCACACATACCAATTTCATACAACTTATAAAATGTAATATAACATTTAAAACAACACATTTCTATGCTTATTTAAGTTATACGAACTTACCTTGATATTTGTTCATATCTAAAATCTACTAATCCGAAATCTTTTCCTTTCCTCAATTTAGCTCTTTGTTTGGCACCTCCGGATCTATATAAATGAATTTAATCATCAATTCAATCTATTTCATATTCTATTGAACTCAATTTACAATCTAGGCAAAAGTAACATTTTGCCCCTATACTTTTGATTAATTCCAATTTCATCCTTAGGCTCGGATATTGAAATTCATGCAATTTAATCCTTATTCCAAGCCTAATCAAAATTCTAATATTACTTTTATAGCACATATATTCTCAAAATTTCAGAATTTTCTATGAATTTTACCATTTTTCAATTTAGCCCCTAAATAAAATTTCCATCAAATTTCCCTTTGTAAAAGTTGTTTATCTATCAACAACCTTTCATTTTCTACCATAAAATTTAAAATTTCAACATATTCATCCATGGAAAATTTTCTAGACTTTGATATCTATTCAAATTAAACCCCCCAAATAGAGAAATTAAGCTTCCTCGATCTCAAAAATATAAAAATTACTAAAAACGGAACATAGGAACTTACCAATTTATCATCTTTTAATTTTTCTCATTTCCAATTTAGTCCTTAGCCTTTTCTAATTTTTCCATGGATGATTCACAAAAAATATTTACAGATTTTTCATCAATGGTCTAATTACCAATTAAGGGCCTTAAGTTTTGAATTCCATAGCTATTTAATCCTTATAGGTACTAGAATTCAAATTTAACATTTTATGCAATTTAATCCTTTCTATAATTAAGCACCTAATTGATAAAATTTTCTTATCAAAATTCTCATGCAATCATTCTATCACAGTACTAATCATTTCATAACATTAAAAATATTTTATCTTTCCGACTCAGATTTGTGGTTACGAAACCACTATTCCGACTTCACTGAAATTGGGCTGTTACGTGAGGTGCTTGATGAAGAGCACAAAATCGACTTACGGTGACCGAATACGCATTGGCTGCTATTCTTTTCAGAATATATCAAAATGTGGGAAAATCACCATGATTATATACCTACTCGCGAACCGTTCATCGTTTTGACGTTTACGTGCGCGTCGAATTACAAGTTATGGTTTAGGATCCATGACAACCTATATTTGCTCTTGGAAGAGTAGAAGCGTCGGCAAATCTGTGTCGAAAGGGAACGACGGGGCTCTTTAAATCCAAGGAGAAGAGATGATGGGGCGAGCCCATTAACAGCGCCTACACAATCACCGAGCCCAACACCTCAAGCAATGACGCCCAGACCATAGCCCCTTAAAATTATGCCAGGTGCGTATCCTAGCCCTTATATGTATCCTAACCTTTATATGTTTCCTTTTACCAGTCCTCTGCCACGTTAGAAAGCATGGCCCGGTGCACCTCCTTTTCCGATGGCTCCAACTCAACTGACGATATATAGGCCATCGTCGTAGGAGGGATTGCACGACTCATCTCATTTCCAATCCCCATCGCCTTATGGGATTCAAACACCTCCGTCGTGGGTGATGCAATCACCTACGAATTCTTTGTTCTATCAAGGTGGATTATCCTCCCAACACCCACAACCAAAACAACCACAACCCCCGCCGAAAGCTGAACCAAGAAAGAATCCAGCGTGTAACCATCGACCAGCCCCATGTGGCACTGATTCTGAGCGACACATGCATTGAATTTTTAAATATATTTGTACAAACTATTTTTATATTGTTTCATTTAATAAAATAAAAGTTTTTTTGAATATTTTAATAGTAAATTATTTTTATATTTTGTCTTATTTAATAAAATAAAAGTTCTTTTGAATAAGACAATAGAAATAATACAACATAGTTTCATTTAAGCAATTATAAACTATTTTGATTTGGACATGTTCGAATTGTATGACCTGGGTTCCTACACTATCCGTACAACTTCTGTTGGTTCGTTCTTTCCCGGATATCCATATTATCACGTATTCAACTCGAGCAAGGTCGACCTTTTGGTTTGTGACGTAATTCTATATTAGGTAACAACTTAAATGGAGTAAGCGATACATACTTACGTTCATCTGGGACCTGTAGAAATACGTGTCTCCACACGTTATACATGTATTCTATTTTGTACACTTCGTCGACATAGTTCATTGGGATCCAAACGAAGATTCTGACAAGCTGCAATTACATTAGTGCATGGATAATGAAGTGCGTCAAACCTCCCACAGTCGCAAGTCCTATTTCTTAAGTGTACACGATATTGCCCACCGGTAATACCTTGGTTCGGTTTGTGAACTCCGTTACACGAAAGCATAGGTTGTCGCGATCGTGACACACTGTGTGCATGGTGTTGGCCCGCGTCTTTGCCTTGTTAATTTCTTGCAATACCTTCTAACACTATACATGGCCTCTCTGCATTTGGCCTTTATAACTCATTGCTCGCTTTGGAAATAATGCCGCCAAACAGAAATAAGTCTCCTATACAACTGAGGTTATCGGTAAATGACGCACTCCTTTTATAATAGAATTTATGCATTTAGCCAGGTTTGAGGTCATATAACCATGTCGTAGACCGCTGTTGTATGCTTGTGTCTATTGCTTGAAAGGAATGTTACAGGGATAGTCTGCACCTTGATCGTTAAGTGACCACAAAATCACCAACATCTCATGAAAACGATCCTTATTGATCTCGTACCTTGTCAATAGAAGTTGATAGAAATAATTACATACCCCTCTACCATTTAGAATAAATTGAATATTACAAATGAAATATATTAGTGGAGATTAAATACCGATGTTGGTCACTTGTCGTCATTCAGTGGTAGACTGATATTGCCCGTAGTAGTTGGACGCAACGTGCCTTAGATAATACCGATGGTGTGTGCAATCTCATAGGCTTTTCTGTCACTCAATTACAGCTAGTATTCCCGTGCCCCGATCCAATATAATGCAGATATCAGGTTGGAGGCAAACATGCCTCTTCAACCTAGAAAGAAATAAATCCTAGTCGTCACTTGACTCTCTCGGTGTTATTGTAAACGCAATTAAAAGGATTCTCCCATCACCATCCTATACCACAGCTAGCAATAGCCTATGGGTATATCTACCATACATAAAGGTACCGTCAATTTGTACCAATGACTTGATGTAAACAAATACATCCCGACATTGCTCAAAGCTCCAGAATAGACGCTTGAACACTTAGCATCCATGGAGCAACCGGTCGTTGTAGTACGTAGGGCCCATTTCAAGGTCTGTTACGCAACCTGGGACGTACCTCTCCAGCACTTAACACCACTGCCACACCTTATTATATGAAGCGTCCCACCCATTATGTTTCTTTTCCAACGCCTTCTGCTTAGCTATCCAGGTTTTGCGGTAAGAAGGCGTGTACCTGAATTGGCTACGAATATTGGCAATTAAAACCGACACAGAAGTCTTGGGATCTGCCTTCACCATCGGTAGTATTAAACTAGCTATCATATCTGAATCCATCTTGGGATGATCATGTGAAACACCTGTCAACGAAGTACGTTAAATAATGCAAATTTAAGTAATAACAGTATTATTCAAAAACCCTAAACACCCAGTGATACTGTACCTGCAACACACATATGTGGACTTTTGTACTTATTTATCTCCCACAACCCTGTCTTTTTCCTAACCGAAGCCATGATTTTTTATGAACATGTACCGTATTGCACTACACACTTAGCCTCAAACTTCTCGAATTTAGATTTAACCACAGAATAGTTAACCCCGTTCATGATGCTATATTGTTTGAATGCACCAAGAAAACTATTCTTACTGGAAAACTCCTTACCAACTTCCAATTCATCCGAATCCAACTACGAACTTGTATGGTCACGCCTTCTGTGTGGTAGATCTGAAAACTCCAATGCATCATCTGCTAATAGATCGACATTATGCATGTGGACTGGAGGTGAGTACGTCGTAAATTGAAAATCTTCTTCTTGTTCATTTGAACCTCCTTCACCGTCTTCAGGTTCAGTTGGAACATGCTCCGGTTCAAAAAATAATGCAACTTCTGCACCATCGGCGCCGGGCTCTCGAGTGGATCCACATCGGACTTATCATCCAACCCACCATCATTTGCAACGTACGAGGTCACCTCGCTGGTGGACGTTGTAAGGAGTATATCATCCCTTCTTGTGGACGTTTTGTAGCGTCCCCAATCATTTGTGGATTGCCAACCATTAAAAGTTGATGTCATTCCTTAGTACGTATTTCCAGCATCGAGCATTGACCTATCGAGGTGCCTGTCCCATCTACTAAGCGAGTGTCGTGCATGGGTTGTGTATTCCATACTGCCACCAAACACAGGCACTTTCGTGTTCTGCCTCCCACTAACGGAGTGTTGGGCAGAGGTCGTGTATTTCTCTCAGACAACAGTAGATGTTGAAGTCACAAATGCTTCATTTGGCGATGAAAATTGTACATATAACTCAAGATAGGGTAACCCACTAGTGAGATGAGTCTGCACCATCGCCTCCAAGCTACAACCACTTTTGATATCAAATGAGTCATATGTCATAGGATCAACCGAAGCACAAAAGCGATACTTAATAGACGAAACTCTCATTGGTGTCGTTTCGAAGATTTTGCGCCTAATTCTTTTACGAAGTTCCGTCAAATCTATGTTCTGGTTAAAAATCAATCGTGTTGTGTTCTCCGATAAAAAAATAACGCCGTTCTCAGTGTCACGGACCTCACTATCATAGTAAATAACAGCACTAATACGTTCACTCATCTTCAATTTCTATTCTTCTAAACTTCTCTAATTTTTCTTGTTGTAACTTATGCAACATGAAAATGAAATTTGGCTCATTTATAGCCTAAGGCCAAGTAGAAACTGCTGTAGAAAAAGAGCGTCCACGTGGGAGCTTTTTTAGTAATTTTGCTAACAGTTCATCTTGCTTGAAGCATTTTTGACACTAAAAATTATCTTTTCAGGAACTACTATAGAAAAAGAGCGTCCACGTGAGAGCTTTTTTTAGTAATTTTGCTGACAGTGCATCTTGCTTAAAGCGTTTTTGACACTATATTTTCAAAATCGTCTTCTGAGAATTATTTTTTTAGGAACTACTGTAGAAAAAGAGTGTCCATGTGGAAGCTTTTTCAGTAATTTTGCTGACAGTGCATCCTGCTTGAAGTGTTTTTTACACTATTTTTCAGAAGCGTTTTCTCAAAATTATTTTTTCAGAAACTACTGTAGAAAAAAGGTGTCTACGTGGGAGATTTTTTCAGTAATTTTGCTGACAGTGCATCCTGTTTGAAGCGTTTTTGACATTATTTTTTCAGAACTGTCTTCTCAAAATTATTTTTCAGAAACTACTGTAGAAAAATAGCGTCCACGTAAGAGCTTTTTTAGTACTTTTGCTAATAGTGCATCCTACCTGAAGTGTTTTTGTCACTATTTTTTTCAGAATCGTCTTCTCAGAATTAATTTTTCAGAAAATACTGTAGGAAAAAAAAAAAAAAACAAAATCCATCTTGTCAATATAATTTTTTTCAAGACTCAACCCTAAACCCTTTTACAAAAACTCTAAAACCTAAACACAGAATTATTTTTAAAAAACCCTAAACCTTAACTTAAATAATTTTCTTAAAAACCCTAAACTTAATTTAATTATTTTTTTAAATCCTAAACCATGATTTATTTTTTTAAAATCCCTAAACCCTAAATAAATAAATTCCTAAATTATTTTAACAAAACCCTAACCTAACCCTAACCTTAAACCACTAAAACCCTAAACTCATAAACCCTAGGCACTAAACATACAAATAACCCTAACCCTAGAAAAACACGGGCTAAAGTGCGTCCTTGAAGGAGCGCTTTTGCCATGTCAGCAAAGCGCGTCCATGTCAGCGTGTTTTTTCTGACATGGCAAAAGCGCTCCCTTAGGGACGCGCTTTTTTAGAATTTCCCCTTAAAACGCTCTTACGTGGAGATGTTTTTATATTTTTGGCCTATTTCGGTAAATAATATATAAAGTGACCCATTCCCGTAAATAAAATAGGAAATGGGCCTTTCTTAATAAAATGTTCCTAAAAATGAAATTAAGTAAATTTAATTTTCAAATATTTGATAATATATAATTTCACAATAAATCATTTGTTTTTTTCTTTTAACTTTTATCATTTTTAAACTATCTACTGAAATTCTTTCTTTTTGAAGTCAAAAGGAGAGGGGCTGAGCCCTACAAAACTGCAAATCAGTCAACATTGGCATTACTATAAGAAACATTATCCAGGTGGTTTACTAAGAATCTGCAAATTTCCAGAGGTGGATGTGTAAATTTTTTTTATTTAAAAATCATCAGCAACCTTGTAAACATGATTGAATCGGACTAGCCACTCTCTGTTACAAAGCTGTTAATATCATCTCTCTTCAGTCTCACATGAGGATGAACAAGAATTCCACATTGATTTTATTTGTTTTTCTGGAGTTGATTGTCTTACATATAAGCATTCAATCTAGTGTTACCTAAGAAACATACCTGATTAAAGATAAAAAGAAACACATAATAGCATCGATCAGATCAGACAACATGGATAAGAAAAGAGAGGCCAAGACAACAGAAAGAAAAGCAAGGTTCCATTGTCACCTCGACCCTACATTACCTTTATTTTATTTATCTTTTTTTTTGTTGCATTGCATTGTATTTACTTGGCTGCTTTTGGGCTTTAAGCTAGTGCCTGAAATCCTTGTTGCCCCTACCAATAAATAATGATGATGATGATGATGAAAACAAAAGGCAACTTGGGTACGAAGAGGTTGAACAACTGTTGTTGCTTTGGTGCATGTACAGAACAGAGCATACAAAAGAAAATGGGAAGGCTTCATTATTCAATGTAAATCTATGTATATAGAACAAAAAAAAAAAAAAAAAAAAAAAAAGGAGGAAATTATTTGGCCTTGGAACTACAGCGCGAAGGAATGTAAGTTCCATTCAGAGGATGGAAACGCAACTGGCAGTCGAGACGACACAAGTATCTAACTGAACCCAGGCTCCCTATTCGCCATCTCACCCTGCTACTGCCTTTCAAATCGAATATAATCAAATCTTTCTTCAAACCCGCGTCCACATCCTCTGCTTGATCTGGTCTTAAGGGTATGGGTGAAGATGGCACTACATAATTAAAATAAACGGAACTGTTCTTACCTACTTCAAAGGGTGGTGCTACCAGCTGCGCTACCACTTCCCTATTCAAGCTTAGGCTGTAACTCGAATCCGAGAAGCTTGCATGCGCCTTTTCGTTCCCATTCTGGGCTCGAATTAGTATGGTTACCTGAATTTCCAGAATACCCGCATAATCAATCTGGATATGGTCAAGGTGAGCATCCATGACGCTGACGTACGGCACCCTGGGATGTATAACTAAGTATCCTATGAAGGTAACGATGCCTCCGATGATGACTGCTATGGTCAAGATGATGCAGATGATAGCACCACACCACACCAGCGGATTGGTTGCTCGTTCCCGACTAGTTGATAACTTTGATTTTGGGGCCATTTGGTTGGGAGTGTCTGATCATCAGTCAATGTCAACATTCGGAGGATTTTTCTTCTTTAAGTTATGGTTTTAGGAACACAATTGAAGTAATATACTGGGAGGGGTATGGATGCTCTGTTTTAGGCGTCTCAAGATTGGCAAGATATAAATTAGCTCTAACTGGCGGGGAAGTATCTTCCATTCCTACAGTTAAAGCATGTATACGCTAATAGCAATAACCACTCTATTAAGGAATCTAAGGTCACTTTATCTCTTATAAAGTCAAAAAAAATAAATAGCTGCAGCTCCTCCACACAAACATGGGCTTGCCTTTATATATATCTTGACGCAGTATTGCACAATCCACATCCATCCATTTATCTAGACCACAAAACCTCCTATTATACTCTGATTGCATTTTAATCTTTCTAATAAAAAAAATAAATTAGTTCTTATATGTTAGATTAGTGAG
Source organism: Gossypium australe (assembly GCA_005393395.2). Classification (NCBI taxonomy): domain Eukaryota; kingdom Viridiplantae; phylum Streptophyta; class Magnoliopsida; order Malvales; family Malvaceae; genus Gossypium; species Gossypium australe. The sequence goes on along the minus strand of CM016621.1, from coordinate 25,269,333 downwards.
AAAAAGGATCCCTTTCGTTCAGATTTGTTGTTTATATATAAGATATAATAACAAATTTAGCCCTCAGCCTTTATACATTTATTCAATTTGACCCTTATTTTTTTATTAGAAATAAATTATAACTTTTTGAAACTAATAAGGCTAAAAGGTCAAAAAGTATATTTTTTTTCATATCAAAAATCAACCTAGACTCATTCAAGATGCAATTTTTTAATTAATTTTATATATTTTTAGTTTTTTAATGTTATTATTTTGAAATTCAGAAAAATATAAAATTAAAAATAAAAAAACATATAACTTAATAGGAAAGTATAAAATGCAGAATGAATTTAGACGTGGTTCCTTTAGCAATTTTATCTATTTATATGTATATATATATATATATACTGTAAATTTATAATTTTTTATATTTATATTTTTTATAAATTTATAATTGGTTTTAGATTTATATATTATTTTTTGAATAAAGGAAGTAGGCATAAGGTAAACAAGTCTTTATGTTTATCATAAACTTGTTCTATTAATTTTAAATAATATAATTTAATAAAAATTTATTATAATTTAATATAATTTTTATTAAACAAGAAGGTTGTATATTAGGAAGTAGGGGTGTTCAATCGGTTAACCGATCCAAAATAACATTAATCGAATTAATTGACCTTTCAAAATTTTTAACAGTTAACCGAATCGAAATTTTTTCAAAAAAATTAATCGAACCGAAATTTTTGGTTAAAAATTAACCGAATTAACCGAATTACCCGAATTAACCAAATGACCCGAATTATCAGAATTAACCGAATTACCGAAATTACTCGAAATGAATTACTACATAATTAAAAAGATTACATAATTTTAGTTTTAGTTTTAGAATTTTATTTTTATTTATTAAATTATTTGTAATTTTTATGATTGGGTTGGATTGGGATGTAATTGGGTTGGGTTGGATATTTGGGTTTGGATTGGGTTTAGGGATTGGGTTTAGGTGAATAATGGGCCTATTTATATATTTTAGTTTTATTTATTAATTTTTTCGGTTAAACCGAAAAAATTTGGTTAACCGACCGGTTTCGAACTGAATTAACCGTTAACCGAAAAATCACAAAATAATTAACCAACCCCCGACCGAAAAAATTCGGTTAACCGACCGATTAACTGAATTTGGCCAGTTAACCGAATTTTTTCGGTTTTACCCGAATTTTGCACACCCCTATTAGGAAGTATATTTTATTTTATTAAAAGAACAAATAATCCTATTATGAATAAAATGTTTAGAATATGTTTATATAATAAAGTTAGAAAAATATTACGTAGAAATATTTACAAAATAAATAAAGCTATTTGCAACCAACAAGCTCGATTTAAAAATACTTTTTCAGAATATTTCTTACAATTAAATTATCATTTATATTTGTTATAGCATTATTTTTAAAATATAGTCTATCTCTTGATGACATATATTCTATAGTACTTATAGATTTTGAAGTACTAGCACTAATTCTATCTATCATCCAGTCTCTTGGTATTGATAGATCCCTTAAATGTAATAATTTAGATTGTATTTCTATAGTAAATTTATTGAGTTCAAAAAGCTCAATGATTTTATTATTAAATTCTTTAATTTCTACTTCTGCCGTAAAGCTAATATTTTATTGAAGTAAAGGATTGGTCTTTACAAAGAGAGAAAGCTGCAAGTAAAATAAAAGATTTCTTAAACTATTTTTCTGTAACACCCCAAACCCGGCCCATTCACTACGACCGAATTTGAAATGCCATTGCGGAAAACGTTCGAAAAATATTTTTGACTTGAAGGAAAAACATATAAATTTATTGTCTTTAGAAAAACATTGTGTATTTAAAAGCCCATTAAAATTAAGTTGTTATAAAATATTCCGAATTAAAAACTTTAATATAAAATTCTTATGGTATGAGGTGTTAAAATTAAAACATAAAAGCATTCCCAAATAATAATGTAAATGTCAATCCACCTTAGCATAAATAAAATTCCCAAATACTTTAAATGGGCCTTATTACAATAAATGATTTAAACAAAACTACTTAATAATAAACTGAATAAAATAGATGAAATGTCTTCTGCATGGGCCACCTCGTCTCCACTCCAACCCGGTCCAAGCATATGCATCACCTGCAATGTTGGTAAATACTGGGTGAGTCAAACAGACTCAGTGCATAGCTATTTCACATGTCTCCACATATGGGCTTGGCCCATATCCACACAGTCCATACATATAAAATTATGCAATTATGAAGCCCATCCCAACCTAATGTCCATCCATCACACCTACCTTGGCAGACCCGCTACCCAAGGCCGTGGCTAATCCACCGATCAACCAAGTGATCCCACATATCTTACCTTGGCAAACCTGCTGCTCAAGGCCGTGGCAAAGCCACCGATCACATAAGTGATCCCACATATCAATCAGTCTACGGTGATGCACACAGCTATCAACCGCCGAGATGGGCACCTAGCCAACACCTCCCTTGATGAAGCACATAGCTACCATCAAGCGCTAATGTAGCACAAGGCTATCATTAGACCACGTACATAATATACACCCTTTCCTTCTTTGTTCATCCCAAATCCCATGCATAGATATGTCATGCCACAATATCATTAAAATAAGCATACATCACGTGCTATCACAATTTCATACGTATACCATAGGAAACTTATTGTCATAAAGTACTGACCTGTTTAATCGCTTACCCACCATGGGTATCCACCCTTTTAGCCATTAATTCGGCTACCATGCACATCATATACATATAATAACACATTTAAACATTCAAGAGACAGTGCGATAACTACACACCTTTTTGGCACAGTCTACTCAATCCCGAATACTTGCCCTACTTCTGTCGACTTGCCCCCTAAATAACCATAATAAAAATCGGTCACATTTAAACCCAAGATATAGCCTTTGACCGAAAGTCCTAGATCACTTACCTTGCTAACTAGATCCCGAAATGTCGGCTTGTTCCTGAAGTTGTCGAAATCCCCATCTAGCAAATGTTAGAATCGGCTAACTTAATAACCAATAAAGCTTATGGCCGAATAGTACATATAGGCTTACCTTGCTGAATCGAATCCAAGAGACTCCCTTAAGGCTCCTTCACGTTGCTACATAAAAGAAATACTTATTATGGCAATAAGAACATTCGGCCATCCCTTAGAAACCAAGGCCATCCCTTGATTCAGCACCTTTTAAGAAAAGAATCCAAAACCGACTTCTAAAGGAGAAATACTTACCACCCAAGACACTTTCGGCTTCTCAAACTAGCGACAGGTGTAGGAGAATAATACCACTTGAAGATTCGGCTAACAATAAAAAGGAAAAAGCTTGAGACAAAGAAGTAGATTCGGCCAAGAAGCAAATAGGTTCAAAGTGATCAAAATTTCGTCTTTAATGCTCTCCACAAGGTTCGGCTAAGCTTTTAAAAAGGGTAACTGCATATTCGGCTATCAAGAGGAGTAGGTATGGAGTTGAAGAAAGGAAGAATGGGAGAAACTTAGGGGCATTCGGCTATGACGTCTAGAGGAAGAAAGATTGGTAATAGGAAGAAAAGAATACTCAAAACAATGATCCCTCCTATTTATACCCCTATATTCTTTCCATACCTCTCTTTCAAAATAAAATTAAATAAACTAAAGCCACCATTATCTTCTATCTATACCAAATAAAATAAACCCCACTTATTCAAAATAAATTAAATAACCCCCATTCATCCACTATCTCACTATTTAAAACAAATAAAACAAAATTTTCAATTATCTACCCACTTAAAATAAATAAAATAAATCCACACTTATTCAAAATAAATTAAATAACCCCCATTCATCAACTATTTCAATATTTAAAACAAATAAAACAAAATCCCCAATTATCTACCCACTTAAAATAAATAAAATAAATCCACACTTATTCAAAATAAATTAAATAACCCCCCTCACTTGACGCCAAAATGAAAATAAAAGCACACTTTGCTGCCATCAAGACTCGAACCAAGGCCCTTGCCCAGGCGTCATTTCCAGGCCCTTAAATGGCGCATCACCGCCACTTTACCAAGGCCTCTTTCATGTCCAAAAACGCCTAAAATTTTCCTTAAGGCCTCCTTCACCTAGCTTCTCCTTTAGACTTAAAATTCTAATATTTTTCCAAAACTTCCTCCTACATCGTTGGATTCTCAAAACCCTTAAAACACTCCCAACTACATACTAAGCCTTCTCTTACATGGATTAGGCACTAATCGCATAACCCCTAATCTAGGATGTTACAGTTCTACCCCCTTAAAAATAATTTCGTCCTCGAAATTACTTGGCTAAATAAACTTCTTCTCGCCACACTACGCTTATGCTGTGCACTCTGATTTTAATAAAACTAACACCTTTCCCTAGATACCATCTCAAGATTCGCATTCAAAGTTCCATACACTTCACTAGCAACATAAGAACGAACTAGCTCTATAACAATCAAAGCAAATAAGGGTATTCGAGAACCAAGGATCGTACCCGTTGTCACATCTGGCACATCCTCCTCGCGACGGCCAACTGCATAAACCAACCTTGGCTGCCTTGCATCAGAACCTTCAGCACCTCCACTTGGTGCTCCACGACCTCGGCCGGAACCATTTTCTCCATGGTTCAGATCACGACCCCTTGTAGCCTGCTGACCACCTCTACCTGGCTGCACATAACCTTGGCCTGCTGTCCGAGCCCTATTCAGATCCTGAGGACAGTCTTTAATCAAGTGAGACTTAGACTTACATCTAAAACATTCCCGATTCCGGTTCCAGCACTCGCCAACATGATACCTTCCACACTGAGCACACGGACGGTCCAGATTTCCAGTAGCTGGCTTAGAAACACGAGCAGAATTCTCAACCCTCGGTCTTTTCTGAAGACTCTCAGATGATTCTGACGATCCAAAATTCCTCTTATCCCGGTTCCTATCCCTATCTCTGTTCTGTCTCACAGAGTCCTTAATCCCTTCAGCTACCTTAGCCTTTTCTACCAACATGACAAACTCTCGCTCCTGATGTGGAGCTATGAACAATCTCAGGTCATCCCTTAGTCCGTCCTCAAACCTGACACATCGCTCATGCTCTGTAGCCACCACTCCTCGAACATATCGACTTAACCTTAGGAATTCGGCCTCGTATTCCGCCACGGACTTGTTCCCTTGAACCAGCCCCAAAAACGCCTTCCTTTGCACATCAATATAATGGGTACCAAATATACTTCTTTTGATAAGCCGCCTTGACATATTCCCAAGTCAAATCCTCAACTGTGGCACCATCCCGAACTGTGAGCCACTATTGATACGCTTCATCACGTAGCAGTGCCACCATTCCTTTCACTTTCTCCTCAGGGGTCAGATCCAACTCATCTATGATCCGTTCCGTCGCTTCCAACCAATACTCAGCTGTACTGGGTGCCACACCAGATACTCCACGGAACACTTCAGCTCCATTAGCTCGGAGTCGCTCGGGTACGGACTTCTTAGCTCTTATATTTCCACCTGCTCCAGCCACCATCTCTAAAACTCGCAGCACTACCTGCGATACAGCATCATCCCCCGTCTGATCTTGCTGCTCAACACCAAAAGCTGGTGGTGGTACCTCATTCTCAGACCCTTGACCCGATTTAGCGGGTTCTGATACAGCCATTCTGCCTCTACCGCGTCCACGACGACCACGCCCCTAGAACTCATTTTCTAACGTCGCGATTTAATCTGATTAAGAAGTTTTATGCATTAGTACTTTTGTTCCACTTATTACCCCGCAAACAGTTTTATGATAAGAAGTGTTTAGAGGTAATTCTTTCGATCAATCAAAGTTTCAGTTCAAGTTCACTATTCTAATTCAGAGAATCACATTCACATTCATCAATAAAGACACATTCATTCATCCGCGACACTTTCTTAAGCATTCCATCCATTTCCCCACCCAAGGGTAAATTCGTCATTTGTCCTACAGGGGTATTTTAGTAATAAATCGGGGTCAATTTGAAAATCACAAAAGTCATTTCGAAATTTTTCAAACTCTTGGGTATTTTGAAAGAAAGATTTTTCAAATCAAGGTATTGCAGAAATTTCAGAAATCGGGGTTATTTTGGTAATTTCGTAAACCAGGGGTAATTTGGTAAATTTTCCTGATTAGGGTATTTTAAATTTTCGCAAAATAGAGTTTTTGGACACTTTTGCAAAGTAAGAAAATTTTATTGAAATCAAGGGTAATATGGAAAAAAAAAATTCCAAGCCAGGGGCATTTTAGTAAATCTCCCAAATCAGGGTATCTTAACATTTCGCAAAACAGGGTTTTGGTATTTTGTAAAGTAAGAATATTTTCATAAAATTCGAGGGTAATATGGTAATTTTATGAACCAAGGGCATTTTCGTAATTTTTCAACCAGGGGCATTTTTGTAATTTTTTTCAAATCGGAGATATTTTGGAAAAATTTTCACAATAATCCTTTGCTACAATTAAAAGGTTAATTTAAGGATTTTAAAACTAGGGTTTTTTTTTTTGAAAACATGGCTAGTCCCTTTCGGGTTTTATTTATTGGGTTTAGCCCGTGAATAAGTCCTCTTGGTTAGGGTGAACCGTTACTATGCACCAGGTAGGATTCGAGTAAAGAGGAGGTGAGTCACTAGGACTGCTTAAATACCAAGCTCTTACTGAATCCACTCCTAGACACGCGCACAACAGTTGCCACACCTTAACTCGGCGGCTTAATCACAGGTTTGTTTAATGGTCCTTAAGTCTTATGCACTTGTGTTTGAGTAGACTAGTCCTAGAGTTCAATAGATCCTAGTTCACTAATCTACGTTCCCATAATGCCCATATAATTCACATACAAATCACTTCAGCAGTCAAAGGTACTTACCTGGTGGACTTCGGGCAGGAGATACAGGTGCTTTGCCAGAATAACCTGAAATAAAAGTCCATATTTTGAAAAGCCCATTTTTGAAAACTGTTTTCGGGCCCAAAACCTCAAAGCCCAGTTTTGAACCGGGCTCTAATACCAAACTGTAACACCCCAAACCCGGCCCATTCACTACGACCGAATTTGAAATGCCACTGCGGAAAACGTTTGAAAAATATTTTTGACTTGAAGGAAAAACATATAAATTTATTGTCTTTAGAAAAACATTGTGTATTTAAAAGCCCATTAAAATTAAGTTGTTATAAAATATTCCGAATTAAAAACTTTAATATAAAATTCTTATGGTATGAGGTGTTAAAATTAAAACATAAAACATTCCCAAATAATAATGTAAATGTCAATCCACCTTAGCATAAATAAATTCCCAAATACTTTAAATGGGCCTTATTACAATAAATGATTTAAACAAAAGTACTAATAATAAACTGAATAAATAGATGAAATGTCTTCTGCATGGGCCACCTCGTATCCACTCCAACCCAGTCCAAGCATATGCATCACCTGCAATGTTGGTAAATATTGGGTGAGTCAAACAGACTCAGTGCATAGCTATTTCACATGTCTCCACATATGGGCTTGGCCCATATCCACACAGTCCATACATATAAAATTATGCAATTATGAAGCCCATCCAACCTAATGTCCATCCATCACACCTACCTTGGCAGACCCGCTGCCCAAGGCCGTGGCTAATCCACCGATCAACCAAGTGATCCCACATATCTTACCTTGGCAAACCTGCTGCTCAAGGCCGTGGCAAAGCCACCGATCACATAAGTGATCCCACATATCAATCAGTCTACGGTGATGCACACAGCTATCAACCGCCGAGATGGGCACCTAGCCAACACCTCCCTTGATGAAGCACATAGCTACCATCAAGCGCTAATGTAGCACAAGGCTATCATTAGACCACGTACATAATGTACACCCTTTCCTTCTTTGTTCATCCCAAATCCCATGCATAGATATGTCATGCCACAATATCATTAAAATAAGCATACATCACGTGCTATCACAATTTCATACGTATACCATAGGAAACTTATTGTCATAAAGTACTGACCTGTTTAATCGCTTACCCACCATGGGTATCCACCCTTTTAGCCATTAATTCGGCTACCATGCACATCATATACATATAATAACACATTTAAACATTCAAGAGACAGTACGATAACTACGCACCTTTTTGGCACAGTCTACTCAATCCCGAATACTTGCCCTACTTCTGTCGACTTGCCCTCTAAATAACCATAATAAAAATTGGTCACATTTAAACCCAAGATATAGCCTTTGACCGAAAGTCCTAGATCACTTACCTTGCTAACTAGATCCCGAAATGTCGGCTTGTTCCTGAAGTTGTCGAAATCCCCATCTAGCAAATGTTAGAATCGGCTAACTTAATAACCAATAAAGCTTATGGCCGAATAGTACATATAGGCTTACCTTGCTGAATCGAATCCAAGAGACTCCCTTAAGGCTCCTTCACGTTGCTACATAAAAGAAATACTTATTATGGCAATAAGAACATTCGGCCATCCCTTAGAAACCAAGGCCATCCCTTGATTCGGCACCTTTTAAGAAAAGAATCCAAAACCGACTTCTAAAGGAGAAATACTTACCACCCAAGACACTTTCGGCTTCTCAAACTAGCGACAGGTGTAGGAGAATAATACCACTTGAAGATTCGGCTAACAATAAAAAGGAAGAAGCTTGAGACAAAGAAGTAGATTCGGCCAAGAAGCAATAGGTTCAAGTGATCAAAATTTCGTCTTTAATGCTCTCCACAAGGTTCGGCTAAGCTTTTAAAAAGGGTAACTGCATATTCGGCTATCAAGAGGAGTAGGTATGGAGTTGAAGAAAGGAAGAATGGGAGAAACTTAGGGGCATTCGGCTATGACGTCTAGAGGAAGAAAGATTGGTAATAGGAAGCAAAGAATACCCAAACAATGATCCCTCCTATTTATACCCCTATATTCTCTCCATACCTCTCTTTCAAAATAAAATTAAATAAACTAAAGCCACCATTATCTTCTATCTATACCAAATAAAATAAACCCCACTTATTCAAAATAAATTAACCCCCATTCATCCACGATCTCACTATTTAAAACAAATAAAACAAATCCCCAATTATCTACCCACGGAAAAATAAAATAAATCCTCACTTATTCAAAAAAAAAAATAACCCCCATTCATCCACTATCTCAATATTTAAAACAAATAAAACAAAATTCCCAATTATCTACCCACTTAAAATAAATAAAATAAATCCCCACTTATTCAAAATAAATTAAATAACCCCCATTCATCCACTATCTCAATATTTAAAACAAATATAAAACAAAATCCCCAATTATCTACCCACTTAAAATAAATAAAATAAATCCACACTTATTCAAAATAAATTAAATAACCCCCTCACTTGACGCCAAAATGAAAATAAAAGCACACTTTGCTGCCATCAAGACTCGAACCAAGGCCCTTGCCTAGGCGTCATTTTCAGGCCCTTAAATGGCGCATCACCGCCACTTTACCAAGGCCTCTTTCATGTCCAAAAGCGCCTAAAATTTTCCTTAAGGCCTCCTTCACCTAGCTTCTCCTTTAGACTTAAAATTCTAATATTTTTCCAAAACTTCCTCCTACATCGTTGGATTCTCAAAACCCTTAAAACACTCCCAACTACATACTAAGCCTTCTCTTACATGGATTAGGCACTAACCGCATAACCCCTAATCTAGGATGTTACATTTTCGATGCCTTCTTTAGGCTTATTACATTGCTATTTATAACAAAATTCTTGAATTGTATTTAATTTTTCTTCAATCCCGCACAGTGTTTCTGATAAGGATGAATTTATTGTTGCTTCCATGATTTATATTCTCTGAATTGAAATGTAATTTCTATATATGTATAATATTTTCTTGATTGAAAATTTGAAAATGTAATAACATCACTATTTCTGATTTTCATTTGTTCAATAATTGTTGAAGTTTGTACTTCTTCCATTCTAGTGTTTCTAGAATTTCTACTAGGTTCAGTTGGAAATATAGGTATATGAACTGTTTTCATTCCTATCGGTGTTTATCTAGATAATTCACATATTTTTGTATGCAAATCTCATCCCATGGTGGTGGTAATTCATGAAAATATTGGTTTTTCCAGAATTCTATATTTTCATTTTTTAGTTTTTGATATTCATGAAGAAATTTTTTAGAAAATTCTTCTAATACGACAGAAGTAGAAATTAAAGAAATTAATAATAAAATCATTGAGCTTTTGAACCCAATAAATTTACTACAGAAATACAACCAATGTAACACCCCAAACCCGGTCCATGCGTTACGAGCGGATTTGGTATGTCACATGAAGAAAATGTAAAACATCATATGATTCTTACTAAAATAGGCGTTTCTTGGTTGTGTTTAAATAAACAAGTTTTGTATGTAAATATTTGATAAAATACAACTATTTTTGAATGGTTGATTGATGAGTCGAAAATCGGGATAGTGAACTTTAAAACCATGACTTTTGAAAATGACGTTGAAAATTCCAAAGAGAATCTGAGTCTTTTGAAAATTTCGTTGATAATTCGAAAGAGAATTTCCGTGTTAACGTATTTGTAAAAGTTTGTTATGAAATCCATTTATTAATCTATTTTGGAAAAAAACCTTTATTAAGATTTTAGAAAGTCCCCATTTAAAATAATTCAAGAAAAATAATAAATACGTCCAAACATAAAGCAAAAATAAAAATAGTCCAGAGGCCTTATTACAACTTAAAAACCCAAAATAGTAAAAGCAATAAAGTGAACGGAAATAGAAAACTAAAGTTCATTAAAAACCATTTCTGAAGTATGGCCTCCACCGAGTCATCCATGGCCCAAGTTCACATCACTGAGTATTACCTACAAGGGTTAAGAAAAAAAAGGGGGGTGAGTTACAAGAACTCAGTGTATAATTCCCTTATCATCATCCACTGGGTCTGAACCCGTTTAGCAATATCTTGGGCCTGGGCCCATATAGCATAATCTTTGGCCGAAGCCCATTTACATAACAGAATATACATATATGCAATGTATGCAACCCAACCCATCCTAGTAATCCATCCGCTACACACCACCCTACCATCCCATCACACCTGTGGGGATCAAGTCAACCCACCCCGTCAAACACACCAAAACGCAGGCAAAATGCCATTTAATATAATAATTAGTAGGCCAGTGGCCATTTATAACCGCAAGCAAGATGCCATTTATAATATTTGTAGCTAAGCCACCAGAGTCATGATTATGCGTGGCATAGCCACTATACAGATTGTGGCAGAGCCACCAGATATCATATACGGTAATATAATCAGCACACAGCCTTGGGTAAATATGATGGACACAGAGTCGTTAGTTCATATGTTAGGCGCATAGCCGTTATCAGAATTTGTGGCAGAGCCACCAGAATATGTGGCAGAGCCACCAGAATCAGAATGTGGCAGAGCCACCAGGCTACACTTCTCTTCTTTAACATTTTTCCCATCCCATGCAAAATATGCAAATGCAACATAAATAATAAAACATACTATTCACATATATAAACGACAATTATCAATCCAATAATTTATTACGGGGAATCAACCCATTATAGCATTTTGTCATTCGGCCCACAAAGGCATTCTAGCAAATCGGCCCATTAGGGGCATTTTGGTAAATCGTCCCATAGGGGCATTTTCGTAATTTGGCTCATAGGGGCATTTTCGTAATTCGGTAATTTTACCCACTAAGGGTAATTCGGTAATCTTTCAACTCAAACTTAACTACTAATTTGGGGCATAAAAATTTAAACTGTCCATCTGCATCATACTGACTAAATTGACCATAATTCGAGTTAGAAAACTCGAAATCTAGATCCGTAAATTTTCCTTGAAACTAGACTCATATATCTTCTTATAATTTTTCCAGAATTTTTTGCTTAGCAATTTAGTACAGTTTATTCATCAAAGTTTCCCTTGTTTCACTGTCCAACAGTTCTGCCTCTCCTACCCTAAACTCAAATATCTCACTGTACAGTTTTCATATATTGCTCCCACTTGTTTCTATTGAAAATAGGCTCACTAAGGAATCTATACATATAAATTATAACCCATAATTCACTTTGTACAATCTTAAATGATTTTTCCAAGACAGAATAGGGAACCACGAAGTCAATCAGAATCGGTCTCACTAAAATTAAAATATCACAGGATATAAGATTCCTTTTCCTTCTCCGTTTCTTTCATATAAAAATAGACACAGTAAGCTTTCATTCTATATCTTATTCACTTTCTAATTCCCTTTCTCTTATTTTTTGTGATTTTTCAAAATCACGTCACTGCTGTAAACCAAAAATTGTTTCATTGCAAAATATGGTTACTACTACGAACGTACGCACGCCCGAGTGGTCACTGATGCCGGTTTTCGGTTTTCTTCAGTATTTCGACCGAATCACAGAACATTTCATGCAAACTTTCAGAGAGGTGTAAGATTACACACCATTTCAAACATGTATTCGGAAGGGTACGGGATTACACACCTTATTCGGAATCCGTAACACGATACTCTCCGCGGCACCTAAAGGTACAATCGGTCAACAATTAGTCCAAAGCCCAATTTACAACTTCAACCAAGTATTACGATTGATTAACAATCTATATCCTTACCAACAATCCGAGTCTCTTATTACGAGGGATAGGTGATCGATTGGCCCTCCGATAAAGTACTTCGAGATTCTACTTACCAACCCTCTTCCGAAAGCCAAAGGCTAGAAAGATGACAAGAGTGTAAGCTAACACTCTACCGATTCGGCCCACACCAAGAGAACCACGAAGATGAAAGTAGCAAGGAATAGATTCGGCCTTGGTTAAAAGAACAGGGTGAATAATCGGTTTTAGAAGCGGGAGTAAAAGAGAAACAAGAAAAAAATAAAAGAAGAGGAAGAACACTACCTTGCAACCACCGAAAACCCGAGAAGGCAAAGAAGCTTCGGTAACCACAAAAACCAAGTTTCGGCTATGAGATGAAGTTGATGTTTCGGTTATGGATTGAAAGAAAAAGAAGACTGAAGAAAGGGTTGAGAATAGAAATAAATATCACAAAGAAATTTGACAACACAAGTTGAGAGAAAATAACCCAAAAAGCTTGAAGTAAAAGTCTTCAAAAAGCACAAAAATGCCAACAACTTTCGGCACACTCACATACTAATGGCCGAATATGCTCCCTAAACACACCTCCCAAACCATGTATCATCTTTACCAAAAGATGAATGTTGACCCAAAATAATCTTTCCAAAACATCCTCCACATAATAGGCCAACATGTTCCCTTCTCTTACCATTTTCCTTCATTTCTTTCCTTCCTTTTCCATTGCTTTCCTCCTTACCATAATCCATAGTCATCTTTCCCAAATTAAAAAGTCTTCCTTACCTTATTAAAGCCTGGACCGACACTTTGGATGAATAGCACAAAAATTAATCAAAAATGCAGTAGATGGGATTCGAACCTCAGACCATTAGTACACTCCACACGCCACTTTCCACCTTTACCAATAGAATCCTTGTGCTAACAAAATGCACAATTATTTCCTTAAGCCTTGATGCCACTTACCTTCTCTTCCTTAAAGTGCTTAAACACGAAAATTTTTACTAAGGCCCAACTTGAACCCGAAACTTCCTAGGACCCCGTAACTTTCCAAAATCAACTTCCTAATAAGTCCAACTTGAAATAATGCCGTTCTCTTGTTCTCAAAAATTTTAAACACTCCTACACCCAAGGCCCATGGGCCCAATCCTACTAGGCCCAATTTCGGGTCGTTACAACCAAAATTATTACATTTAAGGGATCTATCAATACCAAGAGACTGGATGATAGATAGAATAAGTAGTGCTAGTACTTCAAAATCTATAAGTACTATAGAATATATGTCATCGGGAGATAGACTATATTTTAAAAATAATGCTATAACAAATATAAATGATAATTTAATTAGATGGTTTAATGAATAATGTACTTTTAATTTGACGTTTTATATGTGAAAGGTACTGATAACATTATTGCTGATTATCTTAGTAGGCCTTATAGATATAGGTAAAAAACCTCTAGAACAGGTTGGAGAATGGACTACTGTCCATAAAAAACCAATAAAGGGAAGTCGATAGATCCTAATCTAGGATTTGTTAACATTTAATTTTACCCTCAAATACTCAAACAGAGGAAGAAGAGGATAATATAAAGTTCAACACCGATAGGAATGAAAACAATTCATAGACCTATATTTCCAACTGAACCTAGTAGAAATTCTAGAAACACTAGACTGGAAGAAATACAAACTTCAACAATTATTCAACAAATGAAAATTGGAAATACTGATGTTATTACATTTTCAAATTTTCAATCAAGAAAAAATATAGAACAAGAAATAGATTTAGGTCAGTAATATAATATTAACTTTATCTGATAAAGAAGACACATCTTCAGAAGAATCATCTTCTACTAATAAAAGAGGTAAGAATCCTGAAAAACAGAAAAGAAAATATACTCGTCAACAAAATATGATTTCCAATCTTATAAAGAACTTATAAAACATTGGAAGTTTAAATTTACTAAAAGTACAAATAAAAATGAAAGAGTATTAAATAGAGTTCAAGAATTTTGTTAAAATAGCAATGTAAGAAGCATAAAGAATGCAGCTTTCTCTCTTTGAAAAGACCAATCCTTTACTTCAATAAAATATTAGCTTTTTTATTCCACTTTTTCCACTATTTATAGTAGAAAGATATATATGAATTTGATATACAAATCAAAGAATTATTAGAAAAAGGATTAATAGAAATAACTAATAGTCCACATTTTAGTCTCGCTTTTATGGTAAGAAACCATGCAGAAATAAAAAGAGGAAAAGCTAGGATGGTAATTAATTATAAAACATTAAATCAAAATATTATTTTTGACGGATATTTTATTCCAAGAAAGGATGTTTTAATTAATCAGGCTAAATAAGCAAAATATTTTAGTAAATTTGATTGTAAACCGGGATATGTTCTAATACTTATAAAAAACATAGAAAGAAAAATAGAAGATATAAGTTAATTAGATGGAAACCAGGAAATAAAAAATATAATGGTTATTGTCGAAACCATTTTTGAAAAAAAAGTTATAAAAACAGGGATCGACTTTTAAAAACAGAAATGGAGTCGCCACCAATCCCTTTTTACTTAGGTGTGATTGGATCACCTTGTAAAACATTTTATTTCAAAACATTGATTTTGGTCTACGAAATACAAGAAAACGGGTTCTGGAGTCGGTTACATATGAGGAAGGGTTAACACCCTCATAGCGCCCAAAAAATTGGTACCTAATCGATAAAATCTTGTCCGAATGTTGAAAATTTGAAAAATTACAAAATATGATCTTTTTATTAGATTGAAAACCAAGACTTACCTATTTCAAAGAAATAAGATGTTATATCTAGTAAGTTAGGATATAACATCTCATGACTTCGAAGTTAGGCTCGCCTTTATTTGTAGAAAACTTTTATTTCGAAACACAAAACATCATATCCAATAAGTTAGGATACAATATTTTGAATTTCCGAGAATAAGTTTTGATTTGGAAATTTATGAATTTCAATTTTAAAAGAAAAGGGATACTTAGTATTTTAGGTTTAACGATAAAAATCGAAACCCAGTGAGTTAGGGCACAAATTTTCTCAAAGCTCCCAAATATTAGATATCACCATATTTTTTAAAAACTATTTGAATAAAATGCGTTGATTCAAAAGGCGTTTTTATAAAACAATGGTTTGAGTAAGATATTACGACATACATATTTAATAGCAATTCTACATATCAACAAATTATACTAACAATAATAAAAGAATAATATAGCATAAATATGTAAAGAACGATGCTAAGCAATAATAAACAATTAAAAGAATATAAATATATAAACATGAGATATAAAATTAATAACGGAAATTAAAGTTTTCATGAAATATAAAAATTCAAGAAATAAATATTAAATTCCATAAACAAAATCAAATAAATGAATGATATATTTGAATATTATGACAAAGATAAAAGGAATATGACAATCTTTAAAACAATTAGATATAAACGATATTAAAAAAAAACTTAGGGTATATAAAAAAATATAAAGGATAATCTATTATAAATATAATTTAATAAATTAATATATAAATAAATATCAATACATGATAAAAAAATATAAATAAATAAATATAAAATTTTAAATAATATATATATATATATATATATATAACATAGTAATTATAAAAATTAGATATATAAACAATCTAAATAATATATTTTATATGATATAAATAAATTTTATTCAAAATAAAAATTTTAAAAAATAATAAATAATATAATACAATAATATTCAAACATTAAATAATATAAAAATTATAAAATAATAATAACAATAAAATAATAAATAAAAATGATTTAGTATAATAAATAATAATAATCTGATACATATATAATATTAAATAATAAAAAAATGAAAATGTAAAGAATAAAAATTTAAAGGATTAAATCAAAAAATAAAAAAAAATTAGGGTAAAAGTGTAAAAGGACCAGATTAGAACGCGCGTCATAATGTAGGGACTTATCAGCCAATTAAACCTTATCTCCTAAACGACGTCATTCCGTCTCTTGCCTTGGAATGGCCTGAAGGACTAAATTGAAGTGAAATACAAACTTCAGGTCTAATTTAAGAATAAAAGAAAATTCAATTTAGGACGAAATTATAAAAGCAAAATTTGAAAAGGGACTAGAATAAAAAATTTCCATTTTTATAAAAACACGCGGATCCTCCTCGGGTTTTTGGGTCAACGCGCGGATCCTCCCTTGAAACGGCGTCGTTTTAACGAGTATAGCTAATCTTAAAATGGTGTCGTATAATGGCCTTATAAAAACTAAATTTTGTTTTTTTTAAAAAAATCATTTTAAACCATTTCACAACAAAAAAAAACCTCTAAAAATTTTATAACCCTCTCTGTCCCTTGGCCTTCGGCCAGGACTCCGATCTGTCTAGCCACCGCGTGCCGTCACACGCGTCGTCGTACACGACGGTCCTAAGGTAAAAGTTTCGTTTTTTTTTCAAATCTTAAATTGCCTTTTTTTTGTTAATGATATTTATGTATAAATGTTTGCATGAATTAGAAAGAAAATGAAATAAAAAGAAATCGAAATGACTAAAAAAATCACCTTCTGTTTGATTTTTTTTCTTTTTGTATTCTTTGAATTTTTTTTGTATATTCTCGTGTCTCTTTGCGTATCTCAATTAGTCCCTCTGTTACAAATTTTATGGGGTTTTATAACCCAGAAAATAAAAAAGGAAACAAAGAAATTCCATTTTCGCTGCTATTTCTTTCTTTTCTTGCAGGTACTCGACGAGGATCTTGGCGATGGTGTGGGGTTCGTGCGCATTGATGGCAGCGTGACCGAGGGCTGATGGGGTGCGAGGAGCTAATTGCGGCGCGAGGCTGGGGCGAAGCTTGCGGCGCCTAGGGTTTCAGAAACCCTAGGCCACTGAAACTGTTTAAGTTTTTGGGCCCTTTTGGGCCATGTAGATTTTGGGTCTGGGTATGGGTTAGTTTAGGTATTGGGTCTGTAAGTGGGCTCGGGTAGTTTAGGGTATTTAGGCTAAATGTAACGGGCTTTTGGGTTTTTGTAAAAAGACTGTAAAAATGGACATTTGTTTTTTTTTTTTTAGTTCTGGTTTGTTTAAGCCCGGGCTAAATTGGGTTCTTACAGTTATAATAAAAAGAAAAAAATTGTTAGAAGAAAAACTTCTAGAAAATCTAAAAAACAAATATGTAAATGTTTTATATGTGATGAAACTATTAATTTTAAATATTCTACTGTTTCATTTTTATTTGTACTTTTAGTAAATTTAAATTTCTAATGTTCTATAAGTTATTTATAAGATTGGAAATAATATTTTTGTTGAAGAGTATATTTTCTTTTCGGATTTTTAGGATTTTTACCTCTTTTATTAGTAGAAGATGATTCTTCTTAAGAAGTGTCTTCTTCCTCAGATAAAATTATATTCTATAGTACTTATAGATTTTGAAGTACTAGCACTACTTATTCTATCTATCATCCAGTCTCTTGGTATTGATAGATCCCTTAAATGTAATAATTTTGGTTGTATTTCTATAGTAAATTTATTGGGTTCAAAAAGCTTAATGATTTTATTATTAATTTCTTTAATTTCTGCTTCTGCCATATTAGTATATTCATTAATAGAAGTCCAACTTATTGCTAGATCTCCTACTAAATCATTTATTTCAGAATTTTTTGTCTGAATTCTTAAACATAAGCACTCTTCTATTAGAGGTGTCGTAACCATTTTTTGACAAAAACGGGAATCGAACTTGGGTTTCAAAAATGAGTAAAAAGGGAGTCGCCACCGACCTTTTATTAGGTGTGATCGGATCACCTTTGTTTTAATAAAACATTTCGGTTTACTAAAACGGGGCTTATGGTCTACGAACATTTGAGAAAATAGGTTCGGGAGTCGGTTACGTACGAGGAAGGATTAGCACCATCGCAACGCCCGAAAATCGGTACCAAATTGATTAATTGATGTCCCAATGTCGAAAGTTTAACAAAATTAGAAATGAATTTAGAAATTTGGGTCTTTTTGGAAACATTTGAGTCTTCTTAGAATATTAAGATTTCCTTGTTTTCCAAGGAACCAAATATCACATCCAATACGTAGGACACGATAATTTCAATCCTCAAATCCAAGGTCGTCTCTTAATCCCTAAGACTCATTTATTAAAATAACAAAAGGTTATTCGATTATTTGGTCAAACAAGAGAACCGAAACCCAACACATAGGGCACGGTCCCTCGGATTTCCAAACACGGAATATTGCCTTATTTTTTTTGAAAATTTTTTTTAGTTTTTAGGGTGATATTGATGAAAAACTATGTTTTAAAGAAACATTATTTGAAAATGGGAATAGGGTCATGCGATGAATAATGATGATACAACACAAATTATGTACAAAATACTATTATAGATATAGTAACGATAGTAATGATAAAGCTAATATATACAAATAATAATGCAATAACGATAATAATAGTAATTAGTAGTAATAGAAAATATATAACATAGTAATAATAATAATAATAATAATAGTAATAATAATAATAACGGTAATAATAACAATAATAATAATACACGATGTATATATTTAAAATAATAATGTAAGTATAGTAGTAATAATGATAATAATTATAGTACTAATAATATTTAACGATAATAGTAATGATACGGAGTATGCACAATGGATAAATATAATAGATATAATAACAATAATAATAATAATAGGTATAAAATATGTAAAAAAAAAAATAATAATAATAATAATCATAATAATGATGATATAAGTATAGCAATACAATATATGTACAAAGTAATAATAAAAATATGGTAATCATAATAATAATAATAGAAATAATAACCTAAGAGCAAAATAAAGCAAATAATAATAATAATAACAAAAATTTCGTGAAATAAAATAATAATAAAATATGTGCATAAAAATGTAATAATAATAATAATTGCAAATTAATAAAAAGGGATTAAATTAAACTCAAACTAAAACATTGGGGTCGATTTGAAAATAAAAAAAGAGGGGAAAGGGCTTATTTAAAATGCGCGCAAAAGGATAGGGCCCACATGGGAAATTATTCCCATTCCCTTTTCGAAACCATGGGTCCAGGACCACATTGAAAAACCCCAAAGAAATCTGAGGGCCAAATCAAAAATAAAAAGAAATAAATCCTGATCAAGTAACAGAACAAAAGGGAGGGACCAAAAGCATAAATTTCCCTTTTAAGGCTAAAAGGCACCTATCCATCTTTCCAATCGTCCATGTGCTGGCCTCCAACTTCTTTAATTTCACCACTTTAAAATTAATATCCTTTATTGCTTATTTTTTCTTTAAAGTTAATAGGTTCCCTTTTTTTTTTCAAATAACAAAAACAGAGGAACCCCTCCATCCTTTCCTTCTTTTCTTCTGCCAGATTTTACCCTTTTTTTTTGAACCCATTTTTTCAGACGAGGGCTCAATCGACGGTGGCCGCGCGACCATCATGGCTGATGACCGGCCTCGCACAAGGTGCCTCTTCGAGCCTCCGACGACGGGGACGCTAATCGGTTCAGGTAGAATTTTCTTTGCTTCCTTTTTTTTTATTTTCGTTTATAAAGACTTGAAAATAAAAAGAAAAAATAATAAATCAGTAAAAGATAATAAATGAAAAATGAAAATCAACCTTTGAATCTTGCTTCTGATTGCTAAGCTTTTCTTTGTATCTTTCTCCTCTTTCGAATCTAAAAAAAAAACCCCCCGTTACAAGGTTTTTGGCTTTCTTTTTATAGCCAAGAAAAATAAAACAAAATTACATTATCATTTGTTTCTTTATTCCCCATGTTTGCTGTCATTTGCCTATTTTTTTGTCTTTGTTTGCAGATTTGTGGGGAACAAAATGCAAGTGGAGGTGATGCTAGTGGAGCAATAGCGTGTGGGGAGAAGATGGGGAGCGGCGTTGGTGGAGTAGTTTTTTTCTTTTTTTTTTTTTTGCTAAAAAATAGGTTTAGGTTTTGGGACATTTTGGGTCTGTTAGATTTAGGGTATTTTTGTTTTGTCTTTTTCTTATTATTTGGTAGTGGGCTGTTTTATTGGGTTTTATGGGTTTGGGTTTAATTGGGTTTTGGGTTTAATTGGTTTTTGGGGTTTAATTGGGCTGTTTTTGTAATGGACTTTGGACTTTATTTTATTGATTTTTTTGGTTGTTTTATTTAATTTTTGGCTTTGCAATTGGGCTTGGGTTTATTGGGTTTAGGGCCGGGCAAATTTGGTTATTACAGCTGCCCCTCTTTGCTCATTGTTGTGAAACGACAATAGAGCAAAGACAATAGAAGAACCAATTTTGCCCGGCCTTGGCCAGGTATAGATTCTTCAATCAATCAAACCCTGTTGCTTTGATCCACTCCACCGCTGCTTTCGCGTGACATGACCCGTAGCTTCGATTCGTTTTTCCTCAATCTTGTTTCCTTTTGAACTTGCTCCAACATGACATCTTCGGGGAACCTTCAATCTTCATTCTACTCCACTGCTACTTCAGAAAGATATGGCCTGTAGCTTCATTTTGCTCTTGCTCAACCTTTTTGTCCACTGGAATTTCTTCATTCAATTTGCTCAATGCGACTTCAGCCTTCCGTCTGCAAGTTCCTCCGCGTGTGACCCGGGGCTCAACCACACTCTCATAATATGAGTTTTTTTTTTTTACCAACAGAAACTGGAAATTGAAAATACCTCGGCGTACAACTTGAGGCTCAACTCACCTCTCTCTGATATGGGTTGACATTTTGAAAAGAAATTAAAAGACACCTCAGGATGTGACCCGAGGCTCAACTCTCTTCTCTCTGATATGAGTTGATATTTTGAAAAGAAATTAAAAGACACCTCAGGGTGTGACCCGAGGCTCAACCACACTCTCATAATATGAGTTGATATTTTGAAGGGAAATTAAAAGACACCTCAGGGTGTGACCCGAGGCTCAACTCACTTCTCTCTGATATGAGTTGATATTTTGAAAAGAAATTAAAAGACACCTCAGGGAGTGACCCGAGGCTCAACTCACTTCTCTCTGATATGAGTTGATATTTTGAAAAGAAATTAAAAGACACCTCAGGGTGTGACCCGAGGCTCAACCACACTCTCATAATATGAGTTGATATTTTGAAAGGAAATTAAAAGAAACCTCAGGGTGTGACCCGAGGCTCAACTCACTTCTCTCTGATATGAGTTGATATTTTGAAAAGAAATTAAAAGACACCTCAGGGAGTGACCCGAGGCTCAACTCACTTCTCTCTGATATGAGTTGATATTTTGAAAAGAAATTAAAAGACACCTCAGGGTGTGACCCGAGGCTCAACTCACTTCTCTCTGATATGAGTTGATATTTTGAAAGGAAATTAAAAGACACCTCAGGGTGTGACCCGAGGCTCAACTCACTTCTCTCTGATATGAGTTGATATTTTGAAAGGAAATTAAAAGACACCTCAGGGTGTGACCCGAGGCTCAACTCACTTCTCTCTGATATGAGTTGATATTTTGAAAAGAAATTAAAAGACACCTCAGGGAGTGACCCGAGGCTCAACTCACTTCTCTCTGATATGAGTTGATATTTTGAACAGAAATTAAAAGACACCTCAGAGTGTGACCCGAGGCTCAACTCACCTCTCTCTGATATGAGTTGATATTTTGAACAGAAATTAAAAGACACCTCAGAGTGTGACCCGAGGCTCAACTCAACTCTCTCTGATATGAGTTGATATTTGAAACTGGAATCTCAAAATATATCATCTGGTGGAACTCGGATGTCTTCTTTCTCCTTGGTTCGACGCAACCGTGGTCAAGACTTCTGGTTTTACTGGCGTACCTGTATGTGTCATGCGTGATGATGTCATGATATGCATGTGTTTGTCCTAAATGCCTACATGATCATGCCATGTGTCTTGGGCTTGCTTTTCATGTATCTCTTCTTGTTACTACTCTCCTGATGACCTGCATTCACTGCTTCGACTCTTGACTTTCCTCAAGCTTGATACCCGCCCTCAGGAGTAACAAGTAATTCGTGTTTCTCGTTTTTTTTTTCTTTTTTTTTTGTTCCCTGTTGAAATTTGTCCTTGCTTTGAAGCTCCCGTGTCTACCCAATTCTCCTCCAGGTAATGCTCCATATTCTTTTCGTTTAGAGTGTGTAATTTTACTATTCATCTCCAAAATGAAATATAAGAAAAATGCATGAAAATTGCAAAGTAGGCATGGAAGGTGTTCCTCATATTTATTTCAAAAGCAACAAGAAAATTGACAAGGAATGACTCGATTAAGAAAGCATTATAAAAGGAAAACAAGTTTAGTTGTAATAAGTGCTCTAGATATCCGACGTATGAACTTCTCCATGTTTCTTCGTCCTGAATCTTTTCGAGCAAGATTCTTCGTGTAAAAGATTCTTAAGCTTCAGAGTCCGCTTCAATACTATGATCTCGCAGTTTGACTCTTCGTTCAACCCATTCCTGCCTTTCCAGACCAAATTTGCTTCCTTAGGATGCCCTTTCGGGTTTTCATCCTAAGCCTTTTCTGTTTATCAGGATGCCCCTTTTTCTTTTTTTTTTTAGGCGTAATATTTCTTCACGGCATCTGAGTTCACCGGATTTGGTAACTCCTTTCCATCCATTTCAGTGAGAATCAGAGCTCCACCTGAGAAAGCTCTCTTGACGATGTAAGGTCCTTCCCAATTCGGTGCCCATTTCCCTCGAAAGTCCTTTTGTATAGGGAGAATCTTCCTCAGCACGAGTTCTCCTTCGCGAAATTCCCTTGGCCGCACTTTCTTGTCATGGGCTGCGATCATTCTCCTTTGGTACATCTGTCCGTGACAAATTGCTTTCAAGCGTTTTTCTTCAATCAGATTCAGTTGGTCATATCGAGCCTGAACCCATTCAGATTCTTCTAGCTTTGACTCCATTAAGATTCGCAGGGAGGGGATTTCCACCTCAATGGGCAGCACAGCTTCCATTCCATAGACTAGAGAGAAAGGAGTTGCCCCCGTAGAGGTACGCACACACGTGCGATACGCGTATAGAGCGAATGGTAGTTTCTCGTGCCAATCTTTATACGTCTCAGTCATCTTCCCAATGATCTTCTTGATATTCTTGTTAGCGGCTTCTACTGCTCCGTTCATCTTTGGACGATAGGGTGAGGAATTATGATACTTTATTTGAAATTGCTCGCACACTTCCTTCATCATTTTGTTGTTCAGATTCAAAGCATTATCTGAAATGATTCTTTCTGGCAAGCCATATCGGCATATGATCTCCTTTTTTAAGAATCTGCACACTGCTGTCCTTGTCACATTAGCAAACGAAGCGGCCTCTATCCATTTTGTGAAGTAGTCTATGACCACAAAAATGAATCGATGTCCATTAGAAGCTTTCGGGGAGATTGGTCCTATAACATCCATGCCCCACATAGAAAAGGGCCACGGGGAAGTCATGACATGAAGGGGTGAAGGTGCTGCATGAATTTTATCGCCATAAACTTGACATTTGTGACACTTTCGTGCGTAACTAATGCAATTGCATTCCATTGTCAACCAGTAATAACCGAGCCTCATAATTTGCCTGGCCATAGTGAAGCCATTGGCGTGCGTTCCACAAACTCCTTCATGGACCTCTTCGAGTATCTTTCTGGCTTCAACAGTATCCACACATCTCAGGAGGACTTGATCTTTTCCTCTTTTGTACAGGATGTCCCTATCGAGAACGAATCCTGCTGCCAATTTCCTGATTGTTCTTTTGTCGTTCTCATTTGCTTGCTCGGGATATTTTTGATTCTTGATATATTCTAAGATATCATGGAACCATGGCTGTCCATCTTCCTCCTTCTCAATGCTAAAACAATGCGCAGGGGCCTCGTATATGCTCATCTGGAGAGGCATTATTTCTGTTTCTCGGTTTGCTTTAAACATTGAAGCCAAGGTGGCCAGGGCGTCAGCCAACTGGTTTTTTTCCCGTGGGAAATAATTAAAAGCCACTTCTTCGAATTCTTCGACCAATTCCGCGACAAGATCATGATATTTAATCAATTTCGAGTCTCTTACTTCCCAATCTCCACGGATTTGGTAAATTACCAGTGCCGAGTCCCCGGAGACTGCCAAGATCTTAACGTTCTGCTCGATAGCTGCGCGAAGTCCCATGATGCAAGCCTCATATTCTGCTATGTTATTGGTACAGAAGAAATTTAATCTGGCAGTAAAAGGGTAATGATACCCTTCTGGTGACACTAAGACTGCTCCAATCCCGTGCCCCAACGCGTTTGATGCGCCATCAAAACTCATCTTCCATGATTTCTCTTTTGACGATTCACACTCTTTTTTCGTAACGCATATCAAGTCTTCGTCTGGGAAGTCAAATCTCAATGGCTCGTACTCCTCTGTTGTTCGAGTTGCTAAGAAATCAGCTATTGCACTCCCTTTAATCGATTTCTGGCTTACGTATACGATGTCATACTCTGATAGTAGGATCTGCCATCGTGCCATTCTTCCTGAGAGTGCAGGCGACTCCATCATGTACTTTATTGGGTCTAGCTTCGAAATCAGCCACGTCGTATGATACAGCACATATTGCCTAAGCCTCCGAGTTGCCCAGACCAGAGCACAACAAAACTTTTCGATTGTCGGATATCTTGTCTCACACTCCGTGAATTTCTTACTGAGATAATAGATCGTCTGTTCTCTTTTTCCCGACTCATCATGTTGCCCCAAGACGCAACCCATTGAGTTTTCGGACACAGTCAGATATAGTATTAGTGGCCTTCCGGGGGTTGGCGGTACTAGCACCGGAGGACTAGATAAATACTGCTTTATCTTGTCAAAAGCCTCTTGGCATTCCTTGTCCCATTCTCCAGAATTGTGTTTTCGAAGGAATCGAAAAATTGGATCACACTGCTTGGTGAGTTGAGCAATGAACCGAGCAATGTAATTCAATCTCCCTAGAAATCCTCTGACTTCCTTTTGTGTGCGCGGCGGCGGTAGTTCTTGTATGGCCTTTATTTTATCCGGATCAACCTCGATACCTTTCTCGCTGACGATGAATCCCAATAATTTTCCCGAGGTAGCCCCAAAGGTACATTTGGCGGGATTAAGCTTTAGTTGGAATTTTCTCAATCTTTCGAACAGCTTCCGGAGGTTCTCAACATGCTCTCTTTCTCCTCGAGATTTGGCGATCATATCGTCGACATAGACTTCTATTTCCTTGTGCATCATGTCGTGAAACAACGTTACCATGGCTCTTTGATATGTTGCCCCGGCATTCTTTAGACCGAACGGCATCACTTTGTAGCAGAATGTTCCCCACATCGTCGTGAACGTAGTTTTCTCCATGTCTTCGGGAGCCATCTTGATTTGATTGTAGCCCGAAAATCCGTCCATGAAGGAGAAAAACGAACTCTTCGCCGTGTTATCTACCAATGTATCAATGTGCGGCAACGGGAAATTATCTTTAGGGCTGGCTCGATTTAAATCACGGTAATCCACGCACATTCGTACTTTGCCATCTTTCTTCGGTACTGGGACTATATTAGCTACCCATTCTGGATATCTAGAGACTTGCAGGAATCCAGCATCAAATTGTTTCTTTACTTCTTCCTTTATCTTTAAGAGCATTTCTAGCCTCATCCGCCTTAACTTCTGTTGGATAGGCTTGCATTCGGGTTTCAGTGGGAGTCTATGGACCGCTATATCTTCGTTCAAACCTGGCATATCTTGATACGACCATGCGAACACGTCTTTGTACTCATGAAGCAAAGTGATTAGATCATGTTTGGTGTCTTCAGATATGGAGGTCCCGACTTTTACCTCTTGTTTCTTTTCTTCATTTCCTAAATTCACTGTCTCGACTGATTCTTGATAGGGCAGAATTTGTTTATCCTCTTGTTCTACCATTTTTAGTAGGTCTGGGGAAGAAGTATAGTCTTCGGCATCTTCTTCAGCCTCGAGTTCTCCTATACAAATAGCCTTCTCGAAGTTGATTTTAGGACTCGTAACAGGATTGTTCGCGTCGTCGATATCTGAGCACCTGAAAAGTAAACGAAAAAGAAAACTATAGAGGGACATCAAGGTATCGGATCCTATGAACGTGATATGATGACATGGGGTATATAGGGACAGATAAAGAAGGAAATAAATATGGAGCCGATGAGAATGAAAAGAACACGACAAAATGCATCTTTATTCATGTTTCATTTAAAAGCTAGATAGACAAAATGAACTCTCATAACGGATTCCCCCACAGCTTAGGGGCATACAAAAAACAACATTGAGCATTACTTTGGGGGAGGCTTGGAAATTACGAGAAGATCCACAGCAGTCCAATTGTTAGGAGTGAATCCCGGGGGGCAAGGGCGTATCGCTGAGACGCCTTCCATTGCATTATTCCCTTTGCCAATGACGTTTATGCTGAAGTCCTGTAGACCCTTTTCTACCCATGACACCATGCTTTGTGGGTCATTTCTTCCCGAGAATATAATTCCAGCTGAGGTAAACGTTTTTGACAGAGACGGATATGTTATGGGCTCCCACTCTAATTCTCGACCTGTGACTCTTGCGATCCTTCTTTCTTGCTCCCTTTGCAATTGTTTCCTTCTTTGCTGCATGTTGGGTTTAAATCCTAAGCCGTATCGAGCCTTGTGGGGTACCGGTTTTAGCGCTCTAGCCATTCCTTGCTGGTATTTCCCCAAGCCTTTCCTTGCTCAGGCTCCTTTTCCAACCGTTAGTTTGATTCCCATCCTGGTATTCTTTGACAACTTGGGCGTGGGAGCTTTACTTCCTTCAGCGACGAAAGTAGCATTGATGAATTCAAAGGAGCGGAAGGAACATTCTACTGCATCTTTGTTCACTTTGATGTAGGGTGCATCAGCGGAGATAGACGCGACGATGTCTTCCTCACCAGTGACTGTGATCAAGCGATCATCCATGATAAACTTCATTTTCTGGTGGAGAGATGAAGGGACTGCCCCAGCAGAATGGATCGAAGGTCTCCCTAAGAGGCAATTGTACGAAGGCGAAATGTCCATAACTTGGAATTCTATGTTGTATGTGCACGGGCCCACATCCAGAGGAATTTCAATCTTCCCCATGACCTCTCGTCGTGTCCCATCGAATGCCCTTACTGTAGAATGACAAGGCCTTAGATAAGACATATCTATTGGCATTCTGGATAGTGTGGATAAAGGCATAACATTAAGCGCAGACCCATTATCAATGAGCACACCCGGCACTATGTAGCCCTTACAATAGGTGGTGATGTGCAACGCTTTGATGGAGCCTCTACCGTTCGGCGGTATTTCATCATCACTAAAAGAGATGAAGTTATCCGCAGTCAAGTTGTTCGCCCATCTATCAAGCTTTTCAACGGGTACATTGCTTGGCACATATACTTGGTTTAACACTCTCAATAAGGCATTTCGGTGTG
The DNA here is from genome assembly GCA_005393395.2 of Gossypium australe. Classification (NCBI taxonomy): domain Eukaryota; kingdom Viridiplantae; phylum Streptophyta; class Magnoliopsida; order Malvales; family Malvaceae; genus Gossypium; species Gossypium australe. The sequence goes on along the minus strand of CM016621.1, from coordinate 25,241,268 downwards.
GTTCTGAGCTCAACAGTAGAGATAACACCGAGATCTTTGCCGGTTGCTTGTTTAATTGCTCCATGATATTATACTCGCTATGCTTGATAAACCTTAGAAATTCATGCGCTTCGTCCTCATTCACCTGTTCGGATGGGATTTCATTCTCGACCACCGCCTCACGCATTGGTGCTTTTCCTTTTTGGCTTGAGTCGATGCCTTTCTTTTTTGGTTCTGACACCTCGGGAGAATAGCACCTCCCGCTGCGGGTAAAATGTCCTACTTCGCTAACGCTTCCATTCGTAGCTTCTGGCAGGGTAATGTTGACATCATATTCCCAAGGCACTGCTTTGTCCTCCTTATAAGGGAACGGAGTTGGCATCTTAATTATCATCTTTGGTTTCACCTCCTCCCTCTTTGCTTCATAATAGATTACCCAAGGGTCGGTCAACACTATAAAAGGGACCTGATGATTGGCCCTCGGAAGCATATACATCCTTTTCGTCGAACCCTTCCTTCTTACTACAAATCGCAACCTCCTTATTATCCATCATGCCTTGAAGCAGTTCTTTAAATTCCTTGCAAGATTGGATATGGTGTCCTTCCATGCCGTGAAAAGCGCAAGAATTTTGACCTTCTATGATTTCCTTCTTGAACCTTCTGGTAAGCAAACCCTTTTCAGTCATTACTTCCAATACTTTCTCCAAAGGTGTCCTTATCTCGGAGACACGATTTTTGGCTCGCCACGTATCTTCCTGTGCCACCACACTTATGTTCCCTCTGAGATGGTTAGGGAGTGGATCCCCAGCCAAATTACTGACCCCATCAAATCGTAGAATGCCCGCATCAATCAGACTTTGAACCTTTCTTTTAAAGGCTAGGCAATTATCTGTGGAATGCCCCCGATTTCCAGCATGGTACATGCAGCTAGCATTAGGATCGTACCATTTAGGGTAGGGAGGTTTCAAAGGTGCTATGTAATGTGGTGCTATTAGTTGTTTCTCTAGCAACTTTGGGCACAGTTCCCCGTATGTCATGGGAATATGGGCAAACTGAGGTTTTTCGGGGTTGGGTCTCATTGGCCTTGGTTCATTTCTGGGTTGGCTCGGAGGGGTTGTGGTATTTGGTGAGAAGATGGTGAGTGGTCTTTGGGCATCGGCGGTATAGACGGGATAAAGGGGAGGGGTTTGATAATAGAGGTTCTGAGGAGGAAAGTAGAGGTTTGGAGTTGGGCGGAATTGAGGTCGAGGTTGGATAGGGTATGGATTAGGAGTGTAGTGATTCTCGGCCCCTACCATATGGGTTTCTGGCTCCTTCTTCTTTAATGGCCTTTTAGAGCTTTCAGCCCCTTCCATTCTCCCGTTTCTGATGCCGTTTTCGATGAGCTCTCCAGATATTACGACATCTGCGAAATCCTTTGTGGCATTCCCCACCAGCTTGTCATAGAATGGCGCTCTTAAAGTGTTAATAAAAAGGACTGTGATCTCTGTCTTGGTTAGTGGAGGTTCCACTTGAACCGAGACGTCTCTCCACCTTTGAGCATATTGCCTAAAGGTCTCAGATGGCTTCTTTTCCATCATCTGCAATGTTAGGCGATCAGGCGCTATGTCGGAGACGTGTTTATATTATTCACAGAATGCTGCAGCTAGGTCATCCCATGATTGGATCTTTTCTCTTCCTAGTTGATTATACCATCGGAGAGCTGACCCTATCAAGCTTTCTTGAAAGCAGTGTATCAGCAACTTGTCTTCATCCTCATAACCAGCCATTTTCCGACAAAACATGATGAGATGCGCCTTTGGGCACCTTGTTCCATCGTATTTCTCAAAGTCTGGTGCTTTAAATTTTGGGGGCAAGACCAGACCAGGAACCAAACTGAGCTTTTTGACGCTCATTGCGGAAGAGGCTCTAGTTCCCTCTACCGCCCTGAGTCTTTCTTCCAGATCTTTAAACTTGTCTTGAGCACCCTGATCCTTCATTCTTAACTTAGCTAGTTCCACAGGATCATCCAAATCTGGGACAATAGGATCAGCTGGGTTAGTTCCGTGACTTGATGCAAATACTCCTTGTCCTAGATGGGCAGGTGGAAATACGGGTGGGTGTTCTAGGCCTGTAAATTCCTTTTGAGGCCAGACCCCATGGGGTGGAGTAAATCCTGGAGGATGGCCTTCGCTTTCTTTCCCGGTACTAGTTGTAGGGTATTTTCCTTTGTTTGTTATCCCATTCATTAATTGAGTCATTGGGGCCACCATATCCTTTTGAGCCTTTTCCATCTGGTCTTTCAATTCTTGCTGAAACTTCTTCATTTGGTCTTCCATGTCCTTCTGGAATTATTCGTATCTTTGGTCCATTGCTTTTGCCTTACGACGAGTGTTGTAGTAATGTATGATAGGTTGATCTCGTCGGTTTCCAGGGTAACTTCTGTCACATTTTTAACCAATTAGGCTCCCTTTTGATGCAAATGGTGTGATGTATGCCGATGGATGGAATGCAATGCAAATGTGTGGAATGAATGCAAGAAGAAAAAGGTGTTGATTTGATTCAATCCCATTAGATAAACTTTACTAGAAAACGAATTTCCTTTCATAGAACGGACGATTACATATACGGCCTTGCTCTAATGCCTAAATCCTTAATTTTCCTAAGAAGCCAAGCTAAACTTTGGCCTCGCTTCAATCCTGACTCATACATCAGACTTAACGTGTCGGCCCGAACCGCCAAGGTTTGCAAATGATCGGCCGCCTCTCGGATTTGAGCCACTGCTTCGCCCATTACGTAGTCTCTGTTTCTGATCTGTTCCTGGGAACGGTGGAGCTGCTCCTTCCAGTGTTCATTGTTCACTTCAAGGAGCTCAAATCGAATTTTTCTATCTTGTAGTGCAGCCTCGAGCTCCCCTATCCTTCCTCTCATCTCCTCGATTTTGTTTTGACTGGCTCTTAATTCGACTACCGAGTTACGACTACGGTGCAGATGCAGTGACCTTTCTAATTCTGCTACTTGGGCGCGTAACCTCTCCTTTTCGCTTTGGCTTTCCAACAGGCTCTTTTTCAAAGCGTCCTCTCGTTCTCGAGCATCTTGGAATTTCTTCTCCCACTGATCGGCTCTGGACTTTTCTTCTTTAATTTCCTGTCGCCATTGTTCTGACGTTTTGCCCAAACCAGCAGTTCTGATGGACATGCGTAGCTTCTTATAGTCCGTCTTTAGACTATCCAAATCCTCTTCAGCCTTGTTCTTTCCTTTTTTCAATTTTTCGGCCTCAAATTTGTGGAGGTCAACATCTAACCCTAACCGCATCTTTTCCTCTTCTAGCTGCTCTATCTTTTTACCCAATTCTCGGCTCCTTCTCTCGAAATCTTGCTTGATAATCTCCAATTCAGACGGGATTACTTGCAGCTGTTCTTCTACTGGTCGAGCATTCCCTTGGGTAGGCCTTGGGATGTTGTCATTGACTCTTTTGGCCCTCCATCGATCGTATTCAGGCGTAATCATCGGCCTTATGGCGAGTCTCTTCATTTTTCGAGTTTGAGTCCATGCATCTGATATCTCACGAACTTTCTTCTTATAATTATCGTCCTTGTACGAAAACTCACACTGGGCTAATCCATATGTCGCCTGTATAAATTGCCTCGATTGATACTGTCTCATTACTAGCAATGGGGCGTACCCAACAGCTCCCCATATTCCGAGTAAAGGGACCCAGTCGAACTCTCCGCATCGATACAAAATTTCGTCAGGGATCATCCACGGAGTCTTCCATTCTACATCTTCCACTTGCAAATTTTGGAGGATCGCTATCCATTTCTCTCCTGATAGGTCGTCCCGCCTTGGAGTATCCACTAATTCTTTCAGAGGGGAGTAGTTTTCAAAAAAGATTTTGCATGAGACTTTTTCCATCTTCCAGAAGCGGCAATGAAACCATGAAAGCAACAGTTGTGCACATCCTATGAACCTTCCTTCGCCCGCTCTTCGGCAGGCGTTCAATGATCTGAAGGTTTCGGCCAAAATTGCGGGGATAGGTGTGACTCCCTTGTCGAGTTTATCAAATAGGTCCGAAACCGCATCCTCTATGTGCCCTAATGCTTTGGGGAAGATGACCAAACCGTAGATGCTTAGAGCGAAGACGTCGACCCTCTTTTTCTTATCAGGATGTGCCATGATCAAGTCCTTCAAGTGTTTCCATGGAATGCACTTACAATCCCCCTTTTGTTTGATCCGGGCCGTAATCCATTGCTCACTCATTCCTGTGATGTTCATTAGCCTTTTTGAGAATGTCGACACATTAGCAAACCTTGAATATGCCTTATCAGTTTGAATTCTCGGACATCGAAACAAAGCTGTGTACTCTTCTATAGTTGGAACCAAATCTACTTTTCCAAAAGTGAAGCAACTATAAGCGGGGTTCCAAAACTGGGTAATGGCTCGAAGTAGGTATTCGTCTACCTTGATATCCAGCAGATAGTGCAGATCACCGTAATTATGGTAGAACAGTTGTTTGTCCTCATTGCCCCAGGAATCCCATATTTCCTTTAATTCCCGCAGGTCATTTTGAGCCACGCTGACGCGGGTGAAATCCCATAATTCCGATTCATGCCCCACCGTCAGGCTGTCTCCTTTTTCTTGCTGTGCTTTTTCGGACCACACTTGGACAGCCGCATTATCCTCCACTCTATCGAGAAACCCCTTTTTCATGTCAAGCTTTTCTATCTAGTAATCGAATGTGGATCAACACCCTTTCTATAATGAAATGCCATGCAATGAAAATGAAACACCACAAGTTAGTACCAGGTACAAAAGGAATTTAAAACAAACATGAGATAATCAAACTCGTATTTAAGGTGACAACTAGGGTTTGCACGGCTCTATCTACAACGGGCTCTTAGGTTCCTCTATATGTGGTTTGGTTCTAGAGTAAAGGTACCTGAACCAGCAGATTCCTCAATCCTCACCCATTATAGGCTCATACGGACCGAGTTCAGTTCAGGGGAATACATTTCCCTATGGCTGCACGGAGATAAAAACCTCACGAAGACATAGGTACGGATGTATCCCGAAAGCGATCCACTATCTTGCACGGAGGTAAAAACCTCACGAAAGAGTAGCTTCTCACTCCCACTTAAGGGTGTGACCGCAGTCATGCAATGCAATGCCAAAGTATTTCACGAGACTCGACATTATAGCACAAACAAATGCATCAAAGAGAAACAAGATTTTCAAAACAACTTTCCAAATTTTCAATCAAAGGGACAAAAATCAATCAATTTACGGCCTGACTCTCAGAGTCCCCAGTGGAGTCGCCAAGCTGTCGTAACCATTTTTTGACAAAAACGGGAATCGAACTTGGGTTTCAAAAATGAGTAAAAAGGGAGTCGCCATCGACCTTTTATTAGGTGTGATCGGATCACCTTTGTTTTAATAAAACATTTCGGTTTACTAAAACGGGGCTTATGGTCTACGAACATTTGAGAAAATAGGTTTGGGAGTCGGTTACATACGAGGAAGGATTAGCACCCTCGCAACGCCCGAAAATTGGTACCAAATTGATTAATTGATGTCCCAATGTCGAAAGTTTAACAAAATTAGAAATGAATTTAGAAATTTGGGTCATTTTGGAAACATTTGAGTCTTCTTAGAATATTAAGATTTCCTTGTTTCGAAGGAACCAAATATCACATCCAATACGTAGGACACGATAATTTCAATCCTCAAATCCAAGGTCGTCTCTTAATCCCTAAGACTCATTTATTAAAATAACAAAAGGTTATTCGATTATTTGGTCAAGCAAGAGAACCGAAACCCAACACATAGGGCACGGTCCCTCGGATTTCCAAACACGGAATATTGCCTTATTTTTTTTGAAAATTTTTTTTAGTTTTTAGGGTGTTATTGATGAAAAACTATGTTTTAAAGAAACATTATTTGAAAATGGGAATAGGGTCATGCGATGAATAATGATGATACAACACAAATTATGTACAAAATACTATTATAGATATAGTAACGATAGTAATGATAAAGCTAATATATACAAATAATAATGCAATAACGATAATAATAGTAATTAGTAGTAATAGAAAATATATAACATAGTAATAATAATAATAATAATAGTAATAATAATAATAACGGTAATAATAACAATAATAATACACGATGTATATTTTAAAATAATAATGTAAGTATAGTAGTAATAATGATAATAATTATAGTACTAATAATATTTAACGATAATAGTAATGATACGGAGTATGCACAATGGATAAATATAATAGATATAATAACAATAATAATAGTAGGTATAAAATATGTAAAAAAAAAAAATAATAATAATAATCATAATAATGATGATATAAGTATAGCAATACAATATATGTACAAAGTAATAATAAAATATGGTAATCATAATAATAATAATAGAAATAATAACCTAAGAGCAAAATAAAGCAAATAATAATAATAATAACAAAAATTTCGTGAAATAAAATAATAATAAAATATGTGCATAAAATGTAATAATAATAATAATTGCAAATTAATAAAAAGGGATTAAATTAAACTCAAACTAAAACATTGGGGTCGATTTGAAAATAAAAAAGAGGGGAAAGGGCTTATTTAAAATGCGCGCAAAAGGATAGGGCCCACATGGGAAATTATTCCCATTCCCTTTTCGAAACCATGGGTCCAGGACCACATTGAAAAACCTTAAAGAAATCTGAGGGCCAAATCAAAAATAAAAAGAAATAAATCCTGATCAAGTAACAGAACAAAAGGGAGGGACCAAAAGCATAAATTTCCCTTTTAAGGCTAAAAGGCACCTATCCATCTTTCCAACCGTCCATGTGCTGGCCTCCAACTTCTTTAATTTCACCACTTTAAAATTAATATCCTTTATTGCTTATTTTTTCTTTAAAGTTAATAGGTTCCCTTTTTTTTTCAAATAACAAAAACAGAGGAACCCCTCCATCCTTCTTTTCTTCTGCCAGATTTTACCCTTTTTTTTTGAACCCATTTTTTCAGACGAGGGCTCAATCGACGGTGGCCGCGCGACCATCATGGCTGATGACCGGCCTCGCACAAGGTGTCTCTTCGAGCCTCCGACGACGGGGACGCTAATCGGTTCAGGTAGAATTTTCTTTGCTTCCTTTTTTTTTTATTTTCGTTTATAAAGACTTGAAAATAAAAAGAAAAAATAATAAATCAGTAAAAGATAATAAATGAAAAATGAAAATCAACCTTTGAATCTTGCTTCTGATTGCTAAGCTTTTCTTTGTATCTTTCTCCTCTTTCGAATCTAAAAAAAAAACCCCCCGTTACAAGGTTTTTGGCTTTCTTTTTATAGCCAAGAAAAATAAAACAAAATTACATTATCATTTGTTTCTTTATTCCCCATGTTTGCTGTCATTTGCCTATTTTTTTGTCTTTGTTTGCAGATTTGTGGGGAACAACATGCAAGTGGAGGTGATGCTAGTGGAGCAATAGCGTGTGGGGAGAAGATGGGGAGCGGCGTTGGTGGAGTAGTTTTTTTCTTTTTTTTCTTTTGCTAAAAAATAGGTTTAGGTTTTGGGACATTTTGGGTCTGTTAGATTTAGGGTATTTTTGTTTTGTCTTTTTCTTATTATTTGGTAGTGGGCTGTTTTATTGGGTTTTATGGGTTTGGGTTTAATTGGGTTTTGGGTTTAATTGGTTTTTGGGGTTTAATTGGGCTGTTTTTGTAATGGACTTTGGACTTTATTTTATTGATTTTTTTGGTTGTTTTATTTAATTTTTGGCTTTGCAATTGGGCTTGGGTTTATTGGGTTTAGGGCCGGGCAAATTTGGTTATTACAAGAGGATTTGTAATAGATATAAAGTAATTTGGTTTGACTTTAAATCCTATTACACCGGTATGTAAATTAGATTGAATTCCTCCAATAAGTGATTTTATTGGATTTTCAAATTTTTTATCTAATAATACTACTATTATAGGTATATCATGACCTTTTCTAAAAAAAGCTCTAATAGTTATCATTATTATTCCTAAATGTATATATCTAACTTGAGGATATTTTCTTTTAACCCAAAACCATGCAAACTTAAACAAATGCAATTTGCAAAACAAAGGGATCTAAAATGTCTCTCACTTCGCAAGCGTAGCTTCCAAATCAGAGTGAGATACATGAAAATTGTGAAGAATATGTTCAAATTTTTTTTTAAATCTTATAAGAATCGGTATCGTTATCTTTTAATAAAATTTATATAAATTTTAAAATATTTTATAAATATTTTTTAAAATTTTATGATTTTTAATAATTTTTAAATTTTAAAAAAACTTAATTGATTTTTTTTTTTAATTTCTTACTAAGGCCTTTTTTTGATCTTTTAGTCTTATTAGTTTCAAAATTTTCTACGTTACTTTCAATAAAAGAATAGGGGTCAAATTGAATAAATGTGTAAAGGTTGAGAGTTAATTTGTTATTATACCTTATGTATAAATACCAAATTTTGACGGATGGATTGTTTTGTCCACTCATCTAACGTATAAAGGCTAATTTGTCCATTTTTTTAGTAAAATGACTAAAATGCAATCTAGGATATAATACAAAGAGTTTTGTGGTACTTTCACCATAGAATATATATATATACACTAGTTTTTTTAACCGTGCATGCACGAGATTAAATAGTGTATAAATTAATTATAATCCTAAAAGTTATGAAAATCTATCAAAATTTGAATTTAATAATAAATTATTTAATAAATAAATTTGAATAATTTAATATGTATAAATGGTAATATTGATTATAATTATAAAATAATCCTTGTGCTTTTAATTAATAATATTGTTAATTAGAGATGTATGGGTTTATTGTATTTAAATTAAAAGATACATTTAATTAATTTATATTTTTTATAAGGTAATTATTTGATACACGAGCGGTTAAAAGTTTTTATTCCATAAGGTTAAAATTTTACCACATGTCTTATTTTTTTTAAAATTTTTTAAATACAAAATAACTATTTATAAACTTTAAATGCACTCTATTAGAATCACCATAATTTATTTGCAAAATCAAAGTACTACTATACAATCTTAGTATTAATATTGTATTATAATCACCACCATTCATATTTATAAATAGTAAAGAAGTGAACTATGTGAGTAGTATGAGTATTGTATTATAATCACCACTACTCTTATTTATAAATAGTGAAGAAGTGAGCTATTTAGTCAACGTGAGATTAATATTAACTTTTTAATGAAAATATTGAAGAAATTGTCATGTATTTATATTATAGGTGTGAGCATGAAAGTGTTCTCTAGCCAATGGGATTATAATTAATTTTTTAAAGAATTAAAATTAATCGTTTTAAATTTGTTGGTTTGTAAAAGAAAAATATTTACTTGATAGTCATGTAACTAAAAAATATGACTTATAATGAACTTAAATTTATCAAAATAATTTTAATCGTGTTAACAAAAAAAATTAAATTCCTAAGACTAAATTTTAAATTATATGAATTTATAAATTAAAAAATTAAAACAAAACCATAAATATAATAAATCCAAAATTAGGATTCAATTTTTTTAGCTCGAAGATAGGGACTGGCTACAAAGTTAAAAAAAGTTGGGCCTCAAAATTTGGGAAGCCCAAAGGTTACCAAACCCAAATAAAATCCAAAAGTATATTCGATTGGTTTCACCAGTTTTTGATTTTTTTTTTTTAACTTTTATTAATTCTTTGCTTATATAGAACCACTGAAATGTCAAATCTTCAATTCCATCTGGTTGGCTAAGGCAAATTTTTTTAACTTTTATCAAAATAAAATTTAATTAAATGTGTTATTTTCTTTCATATTCTTATAAACTAGTTGAACTAAGGATGGCACTAGTTAATTATAAAAAAATTATATTATTTTCAAAGTAAATTATATGATTATATGAATGTTTTTGTTTTTTTATATTTTTATAAATCAATAAAAATTTATTCATAATGAGATTTGGACTAGACCTGTTCATGGGTCGGGCCACTTGACTCAGCCTGAAGGCCCGCCTGAAATGTGGGAGGGTTTGAGCAAAAATATAGGCCCGAAAAATGGGCTTGGACAAAAATAAAGCCCTTTAAAAAAGGGTCGGGCCTCGAGTATGGCATTTTTGGCCCGGGCCCTGCCTGAATTCACTAAAGGACAAAAAATCTATTTTTTAATATTATTTTCTTGTTATTTTCTCCTTATTTTGCTGCCATTTTACTATTATGTTGCTACTATTTTGTTGTTATTATTTGAATATTGTATAAAACTTATTTTATTGTTAATTTTGTTATTATTTTAAAGATATTTGTTAATTTTTTTTATTTTAGAGACATTTGTTTGTTAAGTTGCATCTATCTTAGTGTTATTTAAGTTGGAAATTTATTTTCAATTTTTTGGGAAATATTTATTTTGATGTTTATAGTATTTTTGATGTATTATATATATTTTAAAATTATATAAAATATAAAAATTAATATGGGCGGGCCGAGTCGGGCCTGAGTTTTAGCATTTTTATCCGGATCGGGCTTGGGCAAAATTTTAGGCCCACTTTTTGGGCCGGGCCGGGCTCGAGCCTAGGCTTAGTAAATGAGCCTGAAGCCCAACCCATGCACACCTCTAATTTGGACCCAATACATCATATATATAAAACATTTTCATTTATCATTTGCACTAAAATAATTTTCTGATTCTATATGAAACTTTAATAAATATATTTGTTCTATATTTGCATATATTAATAATGTAGTTGATTAAGTTGGTATCACATCACAAGTTAACTCAACACTGACTCAATATTGATGACAACACCATTATAAACAGTTGTATTCATTTGGTATTCTTAACTTGATGCATTTATATGTTTAAATTTTAATTTACTCACAATTTAATATAGGGGTGAGCAAAATCCGATTCGATTTGAAAAACTCAATAAAAAATTCAAAATTTTAATTAAATAGTTCAAGTTATTCGAGTTAATCGAGTTATTCGGATCAAATCAAATAAAAAATCAAAATTTTTGGTTTAACTCAAATATGAATTACACAATTTGAGTTATTCGAAAATCTGAATAAGAAAAGGCAAAACTACACCGTTTTGATAAATATTTACCCATTAAGTTAAAAGGTAAAACAATTATACTGTTTATGTAGTTAAATAATCTTGTACTTGGTCTACTAGTTAAATAATCAGTCCATGTAAATGTAACATTGAGTATAAATAATAGGATTCTTTAACTCGACTTGATATGACTCGAAATTTTTTGACTCGATTCGATTGGAAAAAAATTGAAATTGAGTTCGGTTGCTAAAATAGGATTCGTCAACTCGACTAGCTCAATGTAACATCCCAAATTTGGGCCAAGTAGGATTGAGCCCAATGGGCCTTGAGCGTAGTAGCGTTTAAAATTTTTGGAGAACAAGAGATCGGCTTCAGTGCAAGTTGGACCTATTGGATAAGTGATTTTGGAATGTTAGAGGGCTTCTATGAAGTCCCGGGATCAAACTTTGGCTTTAAGGAAATTTTGGTTTTCTTTTTAAATGGGCTTTAGAATTTGGATATAGATTTAAAATTAGTTGTGCATGGTTTAAGATACAAATGGGCTTGTGGCCCAGTGGCAAAGTGGCGCCACTTAAAAGCAGGGAAGTGGCGTCAACTGAGGAGGCCCAAATTCAAGTTGCATGAAGTCCAATTCTTTTAATTAAAATTTAGCTAATTTTTGGCATTTAAATAGATAGAGTGGGTGGCATTAGGGTTTTATTCTCCCACTCTCTTCTTCAATTTCGACATTAGCGTTTCTTCATTCTCCCATTCTCTGTAAAAGCCGAAATCCCTAAGCCTATTCTCTCATCTTCACTTCTATGCAAAAGCCGAAAGTCTATTATTCTTTTTCTGTTTTCTTCTACAAAGCCGAAACCACCCAATTCTTCTCAACATCTTTCCCTTCAAAAGCTGAAACTCTGAACTTTCTTCTCATCTCCATAGCCGAATACCTCCTGTTCTCTTTTGCCAATCTCTTCACTAAAAGCCGAATCTACATAGATTTCTTCCTATCATATTCTCTTTTTGATCTTCTCAAAAGCCAAAATCTTTTACGAGTTACCGAATTCTTTGTAAAGGTAGGTGACGATTTCTTCTTATCTATTCTTTTTCTCTTTCGGTTTTTAGAAGACAAAGCCGAAAGGCTAATGGATTAATGGTTTGATGTTTTCTTATTGGGCGACATTCAGGAATTGAAGTAGATCGCCTAGATCTAAAAGCCGAAACCGTTAGTCTCTGAACTTCATATCTCTCTTTTCGAGATTTCAAGGTAAGGGGTTCTCCTTAGATTCTCTTTAGATTTGCTATCGTAGTTGTGATCTTAACCATATGTTATGATAAGGTCTTTTAATGGAATCGAATATCGATCAGGCGAAGGAGGGAATTGGATCTGTAAAACCAATCCTAAGTTTAAGAAACGAGCGGTGTCAGCAGTTCGGGATTGGCCACCGGGTTGTGGACCGGCTTCAGAACAAAACCTTAGGCAGTTAGCAATCGTATCGGCTTCTGATAGTGTCGACATAGAAGGTCTCGTCTTGACTGTAATCAGGTGTGTAGATCTCTAACACACTAATTAATCTGTACTAAATATATGTTATGGGCTAAAAGCCGAAAAAAGGCTGTATAGACAGTCGGATTACCCAAAAAGGGTAGGCAAGGGATGCCAGGTACGTAATCATAGAAACTTCTCTATGTGTATCAATGTATGTGATAGACTATGATCTTTTAGGTAGTATATTGTTTTGATTCTGCATGTATGTATGCATGGGATGGGGTTGATATGATAAAGGGAAAGTGATAAGGTCACGTAGTGATCGGTGGCTCTGCCACAAATGATTTATAAGGTCACTTGGTGATCGGTGGTTAAACCACGAATTATAAAGTTAGGTCACAATAGTGATCAGTGGCTAAGCCACGTTAAATTTATTCCTGATTGATAGGAATAGGCAGCATGACTGTCGATATGGTGTGTAGCGGTTGGTGGGTTGATTGTAGAAATCCCCAAGGTGTGTTGGCTGGTATGGGCTGGTGTGTAGAGGATGGACTATTAGGTTTGGGTTGGGCCATGTTGCATGAAAATATTTTGTTGCCATTATGTATGGGCCAAGGCCCATAATGTGTTTGTGGGCCTTACGCCTTTTATGTGTTTTCGAGATTTGCACACGAGTCTTGGTGACTCACCCTTTATTTTCCTTAACTTTTCAAATGAGCAGTAGATCATGGACATGGGAGCCGAGGCGGACTCGAGGAGCCATCAAGTTTTTATTTCCATAAATTATTATTTTTCGGTTTTTCCTTAAGTTTTAATTTTGGGAATGTTTATGTAGTAAGGCCCATAGCATAGGTTATCAATTTATATTTATTAATGTCTTCATTCATTATAAACTTATGTTCTAAGGCCTATTTATAAGAAGAAATAAAAATGAAATTTTCAAACAAGTCGTTTTTAAAAAGAAAAACTTCAGAGGTTTTCTACAAATAACACTTATTTAATGAATACCTACTTAAACAAACTGAGATTTCAAATCCCTTCAATGAGAAGTTTTCAACTATTAATCCGTAGCATACCAGATCTAGTCGTGACGTTTGGGCTGGGTTTGGGGTGTTACATTTTGGTATCAGAGCCTAGGTTTAAAAACTCAGTTGTGGGTATGAGGTCCAAAAATATTTTCAAAAGTTGGTTTGGAAAATGGTTTAGAAAAATATATATCTATTTTCTGGAAGTATGGCACCCGAGTCTCCGGCACCAATCCACACTGTAAGTTTACTGATACTTTGCTTTGTTATATGCTGTATTTCTGATATCTATTCTGTCTGTTTGATTTGGATGTGATGTTCAGATATAGAGTTGGTTGCATATGAAATATTTGTCTGCTTTAATGACTAGGTATTTTTGAGTATGTGTAGGAGTTCTAAATTCTAGTTAAAAGTATATAGTGTTATTAAGATCAGAGTGCGCAGCAAGAGCGTAGTGTGGTAGGTTGGGATGTGTGACTGTTAGTTAGTTGGAAATTTCGAGGACGAAATTTCTTTGAGGAGGGTAGATTTGTAACATCCCGAATTTGGGCCTAGTAGGATTGAGCCCAATGGGCCTTGAGCGTAGTAGCGTTTAAAATTTCTGGAGAACAAGAGATCGGCTTTAGTGCAAGTTGGACCTATTGGATAAGTGATTTTGGAATGTTAGAGGGCTTCTATGAAGTCCCAAGATCAAACTTTGGCTTTAAGGAAATTTTGGTTTTCTTTTTAAATTGACTTTAGAATTTGGATATAGATTTAAAATTAGTTGTGCATGGTTTAAGATACAAATGGGCTTGTGGCCCAGTGGCAAAGTGGCGCCACTTAAAAGCAGGGAAGTGGCGTCAACTGAGGAGGCCCAAATTCAAGTTGCATGAAGTCCAATTCTTTTAATTAAATTTTAGCTAATTTTCGGCATTTAAAAGGATAGAGTGGGTGGCATTAGGGTTTTATTCTCCCACTCTCTTCTTCAATTTCGACATTAGGGTCTCTCCATTCTCCCATTCTCTGTAAAAGCCGAAATCCCTAAGCCTATTCTCTCATCTTCACTTCTATGCAAAAGCCGAAAGTGTATTATTCTTTTTCTGTTTTCTTCTACAAAGCCGAAACCACCCAATTCTTCTCAACATCTTTCCCTTCAAAAGCCGAAACTCTGAACTTTCTTCTCATCTCCAAAGCCGAATACCTCCTATTCTCTTTTGTCGATCTCTTCACTAAAAGCCGAATCTACATAGATTTGTTCCTATCATATTCTCTTTTTGATCTTTCAAAAGCCGAAATCTTCTAGGAGTTGCCGAATTCTTTGTAAAGGTAGGTGACGATTTCTTCTAATCTATTCTTTTTCTCTTTCGATTTTTAGAAGACAAAGCCGAAAGGCTAATGGATTAATGGTTTGATGTTTTCTTTTTGGGCGACATTTACGAATTGAAGTAGATTGCCTAGATCTAAAAGCCGAAACCGTTAGTCTCTGAACTTCATATCTCTCTTTTCGGGATTTCAAGGTAAGGGGTTTTCCTTAGATTCTCTTTAGATTCGCTATCGTAGTTGTGATCTTAACCATATGTTATGATAAGGTCTTTTAATGGAATCGAATATCGATCAGGCGAAGGAGGGGATTGGATCTGTAAAACCAATCCTAAGTTTAAGAAATGAGCGGTGTCAGCAGTTCGGGATTGGCCACCAGGTTGTGGACCGGCTTCAGAACAAAACCTTAGGCAGTTAGCAGTCGTATCGGCTTCTGATAGTGTCGACATAGAAGGTCTCATCTTGACTGTAATCAGGTGTGTAGATCTCTAACACACTAATTAATCTGTACTAAATATATGTTATGGGCTAAAAGCTGGAAAAAGGCTGTATAGACAGTCGGATTACCCAAAAAGGGTAGGCAAGGGATGCCAGGTACGTAATCATAGAAACTTCTCTATGTGTATCGATGTATGTGATAGACTATGATCTTTTAAGTAGTATATTGTTTTGATTCTGCATGTATGTATGCATGGGATGGGGTTGATATGATAAAGGGGAAGTGATAAGGTCACATAGTGATCGGTGGCTCTGCCACAAATGATTTATAAGGTCACTTGGTGATCGGTGGTTAAACCAAATTATAAAGTTAGGTCACATAGTGATCGGTGGCTAAGCCACGTTAAATTTATTCCTGATTGATAGGAATAGGCAGCATGACTGTTGATATGGTGTGTAGCGGTTGGTGGATTGATTGTAGAAATCCCCAAGGTGTGTTGGCTGGTACGAGCTGGTGTGTAGAGGATGGACTATTAGGTTTGGGTTGGGCCATGTTGCATGAAAATATTTTGTTGCCATTATGTATGGGCCAAGGCCCATAATGTGTTTGTGGGCCTCACGCCTTTTATGTGTTTTCGGGATTTGCACACGAGTCTTGGTGACTCACCCTTTATTTTCCTTAACTTTTCAGATGAGCAGTAGATCGTGGACATGGGAGCCGAGGCGGACTCGAGGGGCCATCAAGTTTTTATTTCCATAAATTATTATTTTTCGATTTTTCCTTAAGTTTTAATTTTGGGAATGTTTATGTAATAAGGTTCATAGCATAGGTTATCAATTTATATTTGTTAATGCCTTCATTCATTATAAACTTATGTTCTAAAGCTTTTTTATAAGAAGAAATAAAAATGAAATTTTCAAACAAGTCGTTTTTAAAAAGAAAAACTTCAGAGGTTTTCTACAAATAACACTTATTTAATGAATACCTACTTAAACAAACCGAGATTTCAAATCCCTTCAATGAGAAGATTTCAACTATTAATCCGTAGCATACCAGATCTGGTCGTGACGTTTGGGCTGGGTTTGGGGTGTTGCACTCGATTCGACTTGACTCGATCGAATGATCACCCCTAATTTAATCTATTTTTTGTCCATTTTAATGTCGCACATATTTTATGTGTTATTATTAATTAGTTACAAACTATATACTTCATTATTTCTTGTATGTTATTTTTAAACATACATTTGTGTTTTAAATACATGATTTTCACGCACATACACATGTTATTATCAATTCAAGCCATTTCAACATTTTCATTTTCATTAAGTTAAGGTTTTTCCCAAGAGAACCTTAGTAAATTAACTCGAATAAACAAGACTATATTGCTCACACAATTTAACATTTATGAATTTGCTTAGACAAGCTGACACTGTAACACCCCAAACCTGGCCTAGATGTTATGGCCATATCTGGCAATGTCACACGATAGTGTTTTTGAAACCTCGTTGTTACGATGAAAGCATTCCATGTTATTATCTTTAGTAAACCTTTGTTAGAACTTAGGAAGCCGTCTTTATTCATTTAAAACATTTGTTTTAAAACATCCCTCGTTGCAGAAGCTCCAATAAATCAATCTAGGTGATCATGCGTTTAGAAAATACTTTAACCTTTTTTTGAAAACTGAATTTCCTATGACCAGCATGTATAAATCCATAAAGTAAAAATAAATAAATAAAACCCAAAATTAAAAACTAATGTCCCAGAGGGTCCTTAAATTTCAACCCAAATAATGAATAATAAACAAATCATAACTTGTAAATTGAAAACCATGAAGTCCAAAAATTACTGTGGTCACCACCGAGTCCTCCGTCGCACCGATCCATCTAAGTTTGAGGATTACCTGTGCACATTAAAACAAAAGGGTGAGTTTACGTAAACTCAGTGTGTAATCCCGCAGAAACCAAACAAACAATCAGTATTCACAGTGCACAGTTAAACAGTCTTGGGCCTAAGCCCTTTTCAGTATCAGTGACAATTTGGGCCTTAGCCCATCTCAATACAGTGTCAAAAATACAGTAGGGCCTTAGCCAATCACAATATCAGTAGCAGTAACAGATATGCAGTAGCAAAATCCTACCCAACCAGCCTCTACACACCATCTCCGTCCAACCCTACACTCCATGTGGGGATATAATCAACCATCCCTACACTCCAAGTAGTACCGAATGCGGCACAAAATAGTAGTTTGTAGCTGAGTTGCCAGTAAATTAGGCTTAAAGCCTTTCAGTTCACTTCCTTCGAATAACAACCCCCAACCCAATGCAATGCAACATACAATGGATGATATGCTATTATGCAATTTCAGTACATATATTCACTTCAGATATTAACATGCTCAGTACAGATATCATTCAGTCAATTTGACACATTTAGGGGTCTAAGTAGCGCTTACCGACCATATAGTAGGTTCACAGTCGACTTGGGCGACCCGTGCAACCTTAAAAACATTTTGGTAAAAATGGGCCCACATGCCCATGTGATCTGCTCGTATGGGCCCATACGTCTGTGTGGCCCACTCGGCCCAAACTGACCTTGGCCGTGTGATCCATTTTTAAAGTAACCCATGCTAGCTAAATACTCATATATGTTTTCACTATTTACTTATATGTTCATTCAAAGTTGTCTATTTGAGTCATTATTACTAAATTATTTATATCTTGAGCTACAGAATTCCAAATTAAGATCCGCTTGATGTTTTTGAAACTAGACTCAAATACCTTTCTACCATAAAATTTTTAGAATTTATAGTTTATCAAATAAGTATAGTAAAATCTTTAAAGTTATCCCTATTCTGCTGTTTGACAGCTTCATCCTTTCCTTACTAAAAATTGTTTATATCTTAGTACGTAATTTATATGATATTTTCATTTATTTCTCTTGAAAATAGACTCATTAAGGATTTAAAAATATAAATTTAAGCCCCTAATTAATTTTTTACAATTTTTGATGATTTTCCTAAGTTAGAACAAGGGAACCTGAAATTATTCTGACCTTGTCTCACAAAAATTATTATATCTCATGATTTACAATTCCATTACTTACACTATTTCTTCCATGAAAAACCAGACTCAATAAAATTTAATTTCATATTTTATTCAACCTCTAACTCAATTCTCACTATTTTTGATGATTTTTTAAAGTTAGACTACTGCTGCTGTCCAAAACTATTTTAGTGCAAAATATTGATTTCCAAGTTTATAACACCTTTATTTCCTTTCTGTACAATTTTTCGCATTATTTTCTCTTATTTCTCTTATTTCTTGACAGTAAGCAATTTCGGCTTTTCGCCAAATCCTGTTTTTTCGTTTCAGGTACGCATCTGGTATCGATTCGCTGTGCAAAATAACCCGAGCCTTCAAAAAACTATATTTGACCAATATATCCCTTAATTAATCACTTGATTCGTCAATCAAACCAAATATCCCCAACATAAAACTCGAGAAACTAAACCAACGATGATTCGAAAACTTATCTCGACGAATCCGATAACCGGTCATCTCCACACACTGGAATATCCGCTTAAAACCTTTGAACAACACCTAAACAGGAGTAAAACTAACCCTTTGTTAATTGCCTACTTGAAATACAATAACTAAGGGGAAAAAATTCCACTTACCGAAACAAATGAAGTCAAAAGTTGCACCCAAAGAGATGACTCGCAAAAAATACAAAAACGAAAAGAGAGGGGAAGGAGAAGAAACAAGATTCGACCAAAGGGGAACAAAAACCAAAAGTGAAAAAGAAGGGAGAAGAAACGATAGAGAAAAAAAAGTCAAACGTTAGAAAATTTGTTGGGAAAAAAAGAAAATAGAAAACTAATAAGAAGAAAATCTTATTTTGATAACTTCTCCCCAATTATCTCCTAAAGAAACTCCCTATTAACCCACTAAAACACAACTACTCAGTAGTTCAGTTTAATTTGAACTCCACCACGCCACACGCCTCAAACAAAAATTAGTTCCCCTGCTTGCGCAGGGACTCGAACACAGGACCTCCTACACACTAACACTCTACTAAACCACTAGACCAGCAAGTCCATTCTGATATAATTTTACCAACAATCAAATAAAAGCCTACTGAACAAGAGTAAGGCCTAATTCATTCAAAATACCAAAATTTGCCCAAGCGAAGGCTTGAACTTGGGACCTACCAAACACTCCCGAAACACATAACCACTAAAGCTGACAGATATTTGTATCATATTTTCACAATAATGAAATTAGAAATTTTGGGGCGTTACAACTCTACCCCCTAAAAGAAAATTTCATCCCCGAAATTTATCTAATCAGAATAGATGAGGATACTACTGACGCATCGCGTCCTCAGGCTCCCATATGGCCTCCTCAGTGCTATGATTACGCCAGAACCTTCACCAAAGGGATAGAATTCCTCCTCAGAACCTTTACGTCACGATCTAGAATCTAGACAGGCTCCTCCTCAAAGGTCAATTCTAGCCTAAACTCAATCTCCTCAACAGGGAAAATATGAGTAGGATCAGAGCGGTAGCGCCTCAGCATAGAGACGTGAAACACGTCATGAATCCAATCCAACTCTGGAGGCAGCTCCAACTGATAAGCGATCAATCCCACTCATTTCAGAATCTTGTACGGTCCAATAAACCTAAGGCTCAACTTGCCCTTACGACCAAACCTCAGAACCTTTTTCCATGGCGAGACTTTGAGAAATACGAAGTCCAAAATGGAATACTCAATCTCACGTCGCTTCAGGTCTGCATAGGATTTTTGTCTGTCAGATGCCGCTTTCAGACGATCCCGAATCAATCTAACTTTATCCTCAGTCCCAGCAACTAATTTAGGACCCTGAACACGTCGTTCACCCAACTCAGTCCAATACAAGGGAGTGCGACACTTACGACCATACAGTGCCTCGTAAGGTGCCATCTGGATGCTAGATTGGTAGCTATTATTATAGATAAACTCCGCTAATGGAAAAAACTCCTCTCAACTACCACGAAAATTAAAACTCGAACTTGCTAAACTTAGCATAGAGCTGCATTTCCCTCAAAGTCTGAAAGAAAACTCTAACATACTCATCACGCTCATCCTCAGTTTTTGAATAAACCATTATGTTGTCGATGAACACCACCAAAAACTGATCCAGATAGGGCTGGAATACTAGGTTCATCAGGTCCATGGAAGCTGCCGGTGCATTCATCAGTATAAAAAGGCATCCCTAGGAACTCGTAGTATTCATAACGATTCCTAAATGTCGTCTTAAATACATCAGCCCTCTTAACCCTTAACTGATGATATCCAGAACGCAAATCAACCTTGGAGAACACAGAAGCCCATCAGAATTGGTCAAACAAATCATCAATCCTCGGAAGTGGGTACTTATTCTTAATCGTTAGCTTATTCAGCTGCCGATAGTCTATACACATCCTCATCGTTCCATCCTTCTTTTTCACAACCAGCACAGATGCTCCCCATGGAGACACACTGGGACGAATGAACCGACGATCCAACAGCTCCTGAATCTGAGCCTCAAGCTTCGTAAGCTCCTTCGGTGCCATTCAGTAGGGGCGATAGACACCAGAGCTGTACCAGGAAGAAATTCAATCCCAAACTCCACTCACGATTCGGATGTAAACCTGGTAGCTCTTCAGGAAAAATGTCTAGAAAATCCTTTACCGTTCTGATATCCTTAACTGTAGAATCCCCAGAATCTGAAACACTTACGTAGGCTAAGAATGCCTCACATCCTTTACGAATCATCTTCTCTGCCACCAGTGCAGAGATCACATTAGGTAAGTAATTCCGTCGTTCTCCGATCATGACTACCTCCTTATCCTCCTTAGGCCTTAGTACAACCCTCTTAGTCGCACAGTCCAAGCTAACATGATGCTTGACCAACCAGTCCATCCCCAAAATTTGGTCGAACTCCCCAAATGAAAGTTCCATCAAATCAGCCAGGAAGATTGCCCCTTGTACCTCTAAAGGAACGTCTCAATACAGGTTGCTAACTCTAACAGATTGCCCTAATGGGCTCAGTACCGTAACCTCACTCGTAGTGCTCTTAACTGAAATCCTCAAGTTTCCAGATATGTTGCTAGCTATGTATGAGTGAGTAGACCCTATGTCTATCAAGGCAATATATGGTACATCAAGAATAAAGAATGTACCCGTGATGATGTTCGGAGCATCTCCATCCTCTCAGCGACGAGCAGCATAAACTAGGGCTGGCTACCTCGCCTCAGCCTGTCCAACACCTCTGCCCGGTACTCTCTGCCCACGACCCATACCATTACCACCTCGGCCTGTCCACGGTCCCTCGGTGGCTGCACTACCCTCTGTGGCTATGCCGTACCAGTATTCAGAGCTTGCATCTGATCGGTTGAATAAGTGCGTCAAAAGAGTAAGCGATGGTGGCAACGATGGTGGTTCATTAGGTAATAAGAAGATTTTGATTCTTTAGGTTTTAAGAAATGAAATAAATAGTATAAAGGTTAAAAGCTAGAGTCCGGTACCTTTACCCCCTGCCTACCCAGAGGGGGGAACCACTTAAAATATCATAAGTGACCAATGAAACACCTAGAGGAACGATAGCATAGCCTTGCTCAGCTATGCTATCTACTTTGTGCACTCGAGAACTATAATTCAGGATACCATTTGGTAGGTGTAGTACTACTTCTAGCCATGAAGTAGGTCTACACGTCTTATAGAGTCATTCCCGATTGCAGGCGATGGTAAAGAGAACTCGCTAGGTGACGAGACGGCATTGGTTGCACTCTAGCTCGAGAGCCCTATATATCGCCTTAAAAGCTCATAGGGTGGGGGAGGGACAGAGTGGAAGAAGGGAGAAGATTCTTAAATGAGGAAAAGGACCCAATGACTCCGAAAGCATTGAACGAGGAGTCGTATGAGGTGAAAATCTCATGTACGGTTCTATAGTGTGGCAGTAAGGGTGACTTATTTGTCAACTTTTCCACTATCACCCCAAACAAACCAAACTCTGCCTTACGTAAAGTTGCCAGTGTAACACCCCAAACCCGGCCCAAACATTACAACCGGATCTGGTATGTCACTAAGAAAATTTTGGAAAACATATCGTATTTTCAGAAAATATTTTTCTGAAGTTTATCCTTTTATTCGGGAAAAATAAATAGTTGGAAAAATAAATAGTTGATAGTTTAAATAAAATATGCCTTAGTTCAATTAAAATAAAAATTTAAATAACTAAAAGTAATAAAAGCCCATAATAAAACAAAATATAAACTAGTGGCCCATGGCCTTATTACAACGAGATTTAAAACCCATTAAAAAAATATAAAATAATAAACTAGATTTTTTTTGCTGAATCCAAATGTTCTTTTGCATGGCCACCTTGCGCTCCTCTCCAGCCCGGTCCGATGCACTAAGTGCTACCTGAAATATTAATTAATTGGTTGAGTCGCGAGACTCAGTGTGCAACCCTCATTCACCATTAGATTTGGGCCTTAGCCCCACAGATCAAAATATAAAACTTAATATAAAAGATAACATGCAAAGCCCAACCCAAATCCTAGGTTTCCATCCGCTACACGCCCCCGTACCAGCCATTCACACCATTGGGGATTTTTACAATCAACCCACACCGCTACACGCCTTGATGACAGTCTTGCTGCTCATCATCAGATCATGGCCGTAGCAACTACAACAGATCACGACAAAAGCCGCTACAACAGATCACGGTAAAAACCGCTACAACAGATCACGGTAAAAACCGTTACAACATATAACTTCCTCCTTTCATCAACCCAACCCATGCAATCACAGAATATCAATATACTTATATCATTTAATCAGAACATCACTAACCTGGTGATTTGCTTTTACCCTCTTTGGGTTTCCATCATTAAGCCGGAATTTCGGCATTTATCAAGACATATAAAACTTATAATCATATATTTAACAAATAGATCTAGATGATGTGGAGAATTACACACCTGATTAATGTAGATACCCTTGCTAAACCGATCTACGCTTTGCTTCAAAAAGCCGGAAAGATGTGAAAATAGGCCTCTCCTATATTCGGCCATAGTTAGTATTCTACCTGATTTTATATATATGAATAAACAAATCCTCTTACCTTGAAATCCTGAATGTAACACGATTTTATAACTTAGAGATCTATGAGTTTCGGCTTCTAGGAAAAATCCCGGAAAGATGATCTATCGCGCTTTCGGCTTTTGAAAGAACTAAAAATTAAAAAGATGGCTAAGGGAGATTCGGCCAATGAATATTAAGGAGAAGAATATGTGTAGTTTCGGCTTTTGAATCAAAGTGAAGATGAAGGAATAGGCTTAGAGATTTCGGCTTTTGCAGAGAATGAAGAAGAAGATGGAACTTTAGGAGTTTTCGGCTTTTACTCAGAGAAGAAGAGAAAAGAATGAGAGAAAAACCCCAAATGCCGAAATTGAAGAGATATTCCCCCTATTTATAGAAATTTCGGCACTTACCTAACCTTGCAGATAAATCCTATCTTTTCTCCTTTATCTTAATCTACTAGCTCATCTAAAAGAGACTTAATTATCTCTAACTCCTCCCTTCTTTATCAGCATATTATCCACATATTTTAAACATTAAAATCCCTAAATTTTAGCCTTTATCTGCTTATTATCCTCATAAAATAAATTCCTAAATAATAGCCTTTATCTGCTTATTATCCACATATTTTAAACATTAAAACCCCTAAATTTTAGCCTTATTGCTATCCACTCCACCTAATCCTAATACCCAAAATTTAGCTACCTTAAATTAAAAGAATTGGGCTCCATGAAACTTAAATTTGGGCCCCTTACTCCCTTGTGTGGCGTCACCTCCTAAGATTGGGCCACAAGCCCACTTTGGTATTTTAAACATAGATACTACCTTTTAAACCCCTATAATGCCCAAACATAAAATTTTAATCAAGGCCTCTACCTAAGCCTGAGCCCAATTTGGACCCCTAACACTTAAATTAACACATTAAACATATCCTACCTATTAAACGCAAAGGCCCAAAAATTCAGGATGTTACAGTTCTACCCTCCTTAAAGAAATTTCGTCCTCGAAATTTCCAACTAACTATTAATCGTACTACCTAAGTCTCACTACCATGCTTTCGCTGCGCGCTCCAATTCTAAACACAAAATAAACACTTAGTATTCTATGGTAGAGTATGCGCCGGTATTCACATCTAGAGCGTCCTCGTCCCCTTGTACTCATGCTATCGGTTCGCGTTTATCTGATTAAAAATTTTATGAATTATCGGTTTTCTTCCACTGATTATCCACGAACAGTCTTATGATTAGTAGTTTTAAGAGTAGTTCTTTCGAATTCGCAATTCAGTCTCAAGTTCACCTTTCTTAGTTCTAAGAACTACATACATTCAACTGACAACATCCATACACCCACATTCAATACATAGGGGTATTTTCGTTATTCCACTACCCAGGGGTATTTTCGTAATTTTATCCTACAGGGGTATTTTCATAATTTTCAAAATAGAGTTCCTTGGTGATTTTGTGAAATAAGGGTGTTTCGGTAATTTTAAAGTCCGGGGGTATTTCGGTAATTTTGAAGTCTGGGGGTATTCCGGTAATTTTGAAATCTGGGGGTATTTCAGAAATTTTGAAATCTGGGGGTATTTCGGTAATTTTGAAATCCGGGGGTATTTCGGTAATTTTACAAATCAAGGGTATTTTGGTCATTTCACAAATCAGGGGAAATTTGGTAATTTTACAAATCAGGGATAATTTGGTCATTTTGCAAATCAAGGTAATTTCGTAATTTTACAAATCAGGGGTATTTTGGTCATTTTGTAAAAATAATGTGGCTGGTCCCTTTCGGGTTTTAATTATAGATTTTGGCCCGTCAACAAATCCTCGTGGATAGGGTGAACAGTCACTACGCACCAGGTAGGATTCCAGCAAAGAGGAGGTGAGTCACTAGGACTGCTTAAGTACCAGGCTCTTCCGGATCCAATCCTAGACATGCGCATGCTTGTTGCCACACCCTAGTCTTGCGACTCGTTTATGGGTTTGTTTAGTGAAATTAAGTCTTATGAGATTTAAGGAGTTGTTTCAGCTAAGCCTAGAATCCATCAAGTTCTAATCTAACTAATCTACGTCCCATAAAGCCCATAAAGCCTACATATTTTTATCACACAATGGTTCAGAATACTTACCTGGCGGACTTGGGCCGGAGACGCAGGTGCCATGTAGAGCTAAAAACCTGTTATTATTTAAAAACATGTATATTTCAAAAGCCCATATTTAGAAAACGTTTTGAGCCCAAAAACCCCTAGAGCCGAGTTTGAACCGGGCTCTGATACCAATTTGTAACACCCCAAACCTGGCCCAAACATTACAACCGGATCTGGTATGTCACTAAGAAAATTTTGGAAAACATATCGTATTTTCAGAAAATATTTTTCTAAAGTTTATCTTTTTATTCGGGAAAAATAAATAGTTGGAAAAATAAATAGTTGATAGTTTAAATAAAATATGCCTTAGTTCAATTAAAATAAAAATTTAAATAACTAAAAGTAATAAAAGCCCATAATAAAACAAAATATAAACTAGTGGCCCATGGCCTTATTACAACGAGATTTAAAATCCATTAAAAATATAAAATAATAAACTAGAGTCTTTTTGCTGAATCCAAATGTTCTTTTGCATGGCCACCTTGCGCTCCTCTCCAGCCCGGTCCGATGCACTTAGTGCTACCTGAAATATTAATTAACCGGTTGAGTCGCGAGACTCAGTGTGCAACCCTCATTCACCATTAGATTTGGGCCTTAGCCCCACAGATCAAAATATAAAACTTAATATAAAAGATAACATGCAAAGCCCAACCCAAATCCTAGGTTTCCATCCGCTACACGCCCCCGTACCAGCCATTCACACCATTGGGGATTTCTACAATCAACCCACACCGCTACACGCCTTGATGACAGTCTTGCTGCTCATCATCAGATCATGGCCGTAGCCACTACAACAGATCACGGCAAAAGCCGCTACAACAGATCACGGTAAAAACCGCTACAACAGATCACAGTAAAAACCGCTACAACGTATAATTTCCTCCTTTCATCAACCCAACCCATGCAATCATAGAATATTAATATACTTATATCATTTAATCAGAACATTCACTAACCTGGTGATTTGCTTTTACCCTCTTTGGGTTTCCATCATTAAGCTGGAATTTCGGCATTTATCAAGACATATAAAACATATAATCATATATTTAACAAACAAATCTAGATGGTGTGGAGAATTACACACCTGATTAATGTAGATACCCTTGCTAAACCGATCTACGCTTTGCTTCAAAAAGCCGGAAAGATGTGAAAATAGGCCTCTCCTATATTCGGCCATAGTTAGTATTCTACCTGATTATATATATATATGAATAAACAAATCCTCTTACCTTGAAATCCCGAATGTAAACACGATTCTATAACTTAGAGATCTATGAGTTTCGGCTTCTAGGAAAAATCCCAGAAAGATGATCTATCGCGCTTTCGGCTTTTGAAAGAACTAAAAATTGAAAAGATGGAGAAATTCAGCCAATGAATATTAAGGAGAAGAATAGGTGTAGTTTCGGCTTTTGAATCAAAGTGAAGATGAGGGAATAGGCTTAGAGATTTCGGCTTTTGCAGAGAATGAAGAAGAAGATGGAACTTTAGGAGTTTTCGGCTTTTACTCAGAGAAGAAGAGAAAAGAATGAGAGAAAAACCCCAAATGCCAAAATTGAAGAGATATTCCCCCTATTTATAGAAATTTCGGCACTTACCCAACCTTGCAGATAAATCCTATCTTTTCTCCTTTATCTTAATCTACTAGCTCATCTAAAAGAGACTTAATTATCTCTAACTCCTCCCTCCTTTATCAGCATATTATCCACATATTTTAAACATTAAAATCCCTAAATTTTAGTCTTTATCTGCTTATTATCCTCATAAAATAAATTCCTAAATAATAGCCTTTATCTGCTTATTATCCACATATTTTAAACATTAAAACCCCCTAAATTTTAGCCTTGTTGCTATCCACTCCACCTAATCCTAATGCCCAAAATTTAGCTAACTTAAATTAAAAGAATTGGGCTCCATGAAACTTAAATTTGGGCCCCTTACTCCCTTGTGTGGCGTCACCTCCTAAGATTGGGCCACAAGCCCACTTTGATATTTTAAACATAGATACTACCTTTTAAACCCCTATAATGCCCAAACAGAAAATTTTAATCAAGGCCTCTACCTAAGCATGAGCCCAATTTGGACCCCTAACACTTAAATTAACACATTAAACATATCCTACCTATTAAACGTAAAGGCCTAAAAATTCAGGATGTTACAGCCAGAGTACGATTAACCTCTGGGTTTGAAATCACTGCTTATATACCTGGTATTGGCCATAATTCACAAGAATATTCTGTAGTTTTAGTAAGAGGGGGAAGGGTTAAGGATTTACCCGGTGTCGAGGAACCCTAGATGCTGTTGGAGTAAAGGATCGTCAACAAGGGCATTCTAGTGCGTTGTAGATTTTTATCCAAAACTTGTATCATTTTATGATGCCATGTGAATCGCTAGCAACATGTGAAGTGTATGGCTAACCCAATAACGAAAGTTTTTGTAGTGACCCGATAGTCGGGTAACCGAAAAATGTATTTTCGAGTCTTCATTTTCATAAAACTAAATCACAAATATTTATTAAAAATATTTACGAAGTTAGTTGTGTGTTTAATTAGGTTTTGATTAGGTGAATTTGACTTAATTAGAAGTAATTAGGAAAAAGGATTAGATTGAAATAGGTGTGAAAGTTTAATTATATATTAAAGAAAGTAAAAAGAACTAAATAGGCAAATATACTATTATTAAATTGAGGCGGTCTAAAATTGAAAAGTCTAAGATATTTTTAATTTAAAATATATTATATTATATTTACTTAATTAATAAGTAAGTTATAATATTATAATATAGTATTATATTATATTATATTATATTATATTATTATTATTATTATTATTATTATTATTATTATTATTATTATTATTATTATTATTATTATTATATAAAGTAAAAGAAAGAATAGAAAGAAACAGAAACAGAACTGAGAACGAAAAAAAGAAGGAAAAAAAGGAGAAAGGAAAGAAAAAAAGAAAATTAGGGATTTTAAAGGTTCAAACTCAAATTGGTAAGTTAATTTAACTCCTTTTCTTGTAATTTTTGAGTTTTTATGATCCTAGAACAAAATACTATTAAGTATATGTTGAAATTTTGAAATTTAGTAGATTTTTAATGTAGTTTATGTTGAATTAATGGATGAATTAGAGATTGAATTGATGGAAATTCAAATTAGAATTGGAAAAAAAAAAGATTAAATTGTAAAATAAGTTATAAGTTTAATGCAATAACGACTAAATTGTAAGAAATTTGAAATTAGGGTTTATTAGTGAAAATTTTAGGGTTAAGTTAGGTTATAAGTAAAATTTAAGTAAAAATAAGGTATAGATTGTGATAGAAATAAAAATAATTTTAGTTATGGATTAAATTGAAATGTGAGCTAAGGTAAGAAATGATGAATTTATTATATCATACATGTTTATTTTTATTAAATAGTATAGGCAAGTTATTTGATTGTTTTTTTTCTCTAACATATAAAATGTTATATGTTTTATTTGAAATTGAAGAGAAAGAAAAGAAAGGAGAGGACCTAATTGAAGAAAAAGGAAAAGAGAAAGCTAAGGAGTGAAGGAAAACATCATCTCAACCTTTTTGTTGTAAGTACTACAAGATTTTTAAATTTTTTTATTTAAATGCTTATATTGTAGTATAGAATTACTTAGAAATAAAAATATAAAATATATATTTAAATTTGTAAATAAAATAATAATAATAATAGATTATGGAATTATGAAATTTGTAAAGAAAATTATAGATGGAGAATATAAGATGGTATATTGTTTGAACATTAAGTAATAATGTTGTGACAAAAGTATATATGTGAAAAAGGTGTGATATTTGTGAATTATGAAATGTGCACTAAACTGTAATGAGGAAGAAATGAGAAATCTTTTCCAAAATATATATGTAAAGTATTTAAATGTATGAAATTTAGTTTTAATGCCCAAGTAGATGGAATTTAGAACTACTAGGATATTAGTGGCATGTCATTAAGGAACTTTAGCGCGCTCTCTGATTATTAGCACATTGGTGCTCTCCGTTTAGCACATCTGTGCTCTCTGTATAGCACTTTAGTGCTCTCTGTTCACTAGTGCATAATAATGCACCTCCGTATTTGTTCTGTATATCCGGTGTGTTCTATAAAGTCTACTTTGGGCTAAAAATATGAGTTGTGAACAAAAGTAATTCATCGATGTGTTAAGGTAAGTTTTATAACTTATAAAAGATAAGTTAAATTTTATTAAAGTAAGGCATAGTTGAAGAAACTTATATGTGAGTAAATATGTAATAATTGAATAAATTTAAAATATATTGTTATGATTATTTACCTATTTATTCTTGTAGTGCTTACTAAGCCTTCACCGGCTTAACGCGTTTATTTTTAACGTGTAGGTTAGACTAGAAGAGATAGAGTCCGACTAGAAGATCTCTCATCTCATCACATCCTCAAGAGTTTTAAAAGTAGGTACTATATTTTGAATTAAAATGGCATGTACATATGCAGTTCAAATGTGTTCCCATGTGATAGGGACTAAAGTGTAGACTCTTGAAATTCTATCTATTTGGAGTTACTTGAAGTATTTTGGTATATATGAAATAAATTAGTAAAACAATAAGTATGTTTGCAAATATGGTTGGTAAGTTAAAATACAATGTATAAATGTTTAATTAAACAGTAACTAGCCATAACCGTTTTGGCACCAAATGTAATAGTCTTATACTGGGTCTATACGATTGGTCCGGGTATAGGGGTGTTACAGTTTTGTAAGGAGACTGGAGCAGGCTACCATGAGACAAAAGATAAGAATTTTTTCTATTCTTTTACAAGTTTTTTTAAATTTATATATATTGATTTTTTTATTTTTATATTTTTTTAATTTTAAAAAAATTAATTAATTGATGATGTGTGTCGAAACCATTTTTAATTTTGAAAAACGGGGTCGACTTTAAAAAACGAAACGGAAATGGAGTCACCACCAATCCCTTTTTACTTAGGTGTGATTGGATCACCTTGTAAAAAACGTTTTATTTTAAAACATTTGATTTTGGTCCATGAAAAACAAGAAAACAGATTCGGGAATCGATTACGTATGAGGAAGGGTTAGCACCCTCATAACGCCCAAAAATTGGTACCTAATCGATAAAATTATGTCCAAATGTTGAAAATTTAAAATATGATTTCTAAAAAAAAAGCCTGAACAATTTGATTTAAAATTTGAGATTTCTTTGTTCCGAAAGAATACAAATATCACATCCAGCACGTTAGGACACGATATTTTTAAACTCTCGTAACTAAAATCATCTCATGATTTACAAAATTTTATTAAAAGGATATTTAGTTATTAAGTCAAACAAAAAATTGAAACCCAGCACGTTAGGGCACTATTTCCCGAATTTCTAAAAATAAAACATTGCCTTATTTTAAAACCTTAGGGTAAAATATAGTAATTTTGCAAAATACATTTTATTTTAAAACGATGATCTATGAAAATATTATATTAATAGATTATCAAACATAAATATCAAAAGCAATCGTGAAATAATAACATTTCATATTAATATAGGCAATAAAAGAAATAATAATATAAAATACGACTAATAATATCTACACTAAAGCAATTGCAAATACATGAAGAAGTATAAACAAATATAATAAATAAAAAATAATAAAATAAAATTAAAAAAACTACGAAATTAATATGGACGCTTTTCATGCAAGTTGAAAATTTTCATACAATGACATATACCTAATAATAAATAAATGCTAAAAAATAAAAATATATATATATTAAGAAAATAAAATAAATAAATAATTTATGACTTTAAATAAAAAGATATTTATAATAATCTAATACATATAAAACTACATTTTTTCAAAAATAAATAATATATTATACAATATAAATAATTTAGATAAAATAAAATTTTAAAAAATAATATAGGATATAATACTATATAATATACAAAATTTTAAAAAATATATAATAATAACTAATATATAAGCCTAAAGAATAATATGTAATAAAATAATTAAATCAAATCATAATAATAATAGTTTAAAATACATAGGGATAATATATAAAAAAAATATGCAAGTTTAATAAATTAATGTATGAATAATAAGAGTAATCTAATATTTTAACATGATAAAATAATTAAAAATAGTATTAGAATAAAATAAAATAAAAAAAATAAATAAATAAAGAAAGAAGGGTTAAATAGCAAATAAAATAAGCATAAAAGGATTAAATTAAAACGTGCGTCGCACTGCAGGGACTCATTAGGCAATTATGCCTTCTTCCCAAAACGACGTCGTTCTGATTTTTAGCCCTTAAAGTTGTCCGAGGGACTAAATTGAAGCAAAGTATAAGTTTATGGGTTAATTTAAAATAAATATAAAATTAAATTGAACGAAATTAAACTTAATGAGATAGCAGATGAACTAAAAGGGTTATTTTCCCTTTTTTATAAAACGCGCGGATCCTCCCCGGGTTTTCGGGTCAACGCGCGGATCCTGGCCCTTAAAACGACGTCGTTTTGGCCTTTAAAAGTAACCCCAAAACGATGCCGTACCAGCAAGCCTGTATAAGTTATTTTTTACACCAAAAAATCATTTGAACATTGTTTTTTTAAAAAAAAATTCAGAGAATGCTCTCGAAAATCCTTTCTTCTGGCCGGAGTTCAATCGTCGGGTTTCTGGGCCATGCGCCCCACGCGCCATATGTGCCACCGCGAACGGTGGCCAGAGGCCAAAATCTCGGCTTTTCAGCGTCATCGAAAGGTAAATCCCTTTTCCTTTTATCTTTTTTTAAAAAAAAGTATATTTATATAAAAATTATAGATCGAAGAAAAAAAAAGAAAATAAACAAAATAAAAACAAAATGAGAAATCACCTCTGCTGTTAAAAGCTTTCTGTATTTTTATTTCAGTATATTTTGTCTACGTATATTTGTGTGTAAGTCTCCTTTTTCTTTTACAAGTTTAGGGCTTTTATAGCCTTGAAATAAAAAAAGGAATACAAATATTTTGATTGCATTTGCCATGTTTACTGCTATTCTTTCCATTTCTTTTGCAGGTATGGAGCAAGAAGTCCAGCGGTGATGCGGGATTTGCGCGCGGATTGCGGCGCAACGAGGAGAGAGGCTGCTGAGGCTGCGCTGAATGAGTGTTGGCACTTGCGGCGCCTAGGGTTTCAGAAACCCTAGGTGGCCGAAACTGTTTTAGTTTTTTTTTGGGCCCCTTTAGGCCGTGTAAGCTTTGGTTTTGGGTGTACTTGGGTTTGAGTATCTGGGGTGTAAGTGGGCCACGGGTTTAGGTTTAAAATTGGGCTAATCGGGTTTCTGTTAATTGGTGTTGGGCTCTGGTTGTAAATGTTTTTTTTGTAAATGGACTGAACATTTTATTATTTTGGTTTATTTCCAAGCCCGGGCAAAATGGGTTATTACAGCTGCCCCTCTTTGCTCATTGTCTTGTAACGAGAATGGAGCAAAGACTATAAAAGGACCAATTTTGCCCGGTTTTGGCTGAGCCTTGACTTCTTGGTCCTTGTCTTCTTCAAATTGTTTCCAACTCTACTACAACTTCAACGGTATTGGAACTTCATCTTAATTTCAATAAGTCTGATAGCTTTAATCTATTTCACTGCAACTTCAAGAAGGCAATATCAGCTATCTTTAATCTGCTTCGCTGCAAACTCAGGGATGCCAGATTAGTATCTTCGATCTGCTTCACTGCAATCTCAAGAATGCCAGATCTACTATTCTTAATCTGCTCCACTACAAACTCAGAGAGACAAGATTTGACGTCTTCAATCTGCTTCTTGCAACTTCAGGAATGCTAGATTTGCTATCTTCATTCTGCTCCACTGCAAACTTAGGGATGCCAGACTGATGTCTGCGATCTACTTCTTGCAACTTCAGGAATGCCAGATCTGTTTTCTTCAATTTGTTCCACTACAATTCCATGGAAATTAAGCTGAGGTCTTTTATCTTCTTCTTGCAACTTCAGGAAGGTAAGATCTGTCGACTTCAGTCAGCTCCACTGCAACTTCAGGGAAACAAGACTGATGTCTTTGATCTGCTTCTTGCAACTTCAGGAAGATAAACAAGACTGATGTCTTTGATCTGCTTCCTGCAACTTCAGGAAGATAAGATCTTCTATCTTCAGTCTACTGCGCTACAACTTCAGGGAGATAAAGCTGAAAGTATTTTTGATCTGCTTCCTGCAACTTCAAGAAGATATGATCTTCTGTCTTTAGTCTACTCCACTGTAACTTCAGGGAGACAAGGCTGAAAGTGTCTTTGATCTGCTTCCTACAATTTCAGGAAGATGAGGTCTTCTGCCTTCAGTCTACTCAACTGTAACTTCAGGGAGATAAGGCTGAAAGTGCTTTTGATCTGCTTCCTGCAGCTTCAAGAAGATAAGATCTTCTATCTTCAGTCTACTCTGCTGCAACTTCAGGGAGACAAGGCTGAAAGTGCTTTTGATCTGCTTCCTGCAACTTCAGGAAGATAAGATCTTCTGTCTTCAGTCTATTCTGCTGTAACTTCAGGGAGATAAGGCTAAAAGTGTTTTTGATCTGCTTCCTGCAACTTCAGGAAGATAAGATCTTCTGTCTTCAGTCTACTCCGCTGCAACTTCAGGGAGACAAGGCTGAAAGTGCTTTTGATCTGCTTCCTGCAACTTTAGGAAGATAAGATCTTCTGTCTTTAATCTACTCCGCTGCAACTTCAGGGAGATAAGGCTGAAAGTGTTTTTGATCTGCTTCCTGCAACTTCAGGAAGATAAGATCTTCTATCTTCAATCTACTCCGCTGCAACTTCAGGGAGACAAGGCTGAAAGTGCTTTTGATCTGCTTCCTGCAACTTCAGGAAGATAAGATCTTCTGTCTTCAGTCTAATCCGCTGCAACTTTAGGGAGATAAGGCTGAAAGTGTCTTTGATCTGCTTCTTGCAACTTCAGGAAGATGAGATCTGCAAATTCATCGATATCGCTACACCGTTCACTGAGGGACATGTCCTGTAGACTCGATTTCGTATGTTTATGTCACATGACTAAGATGCTATGATTAGAATGAATCAAATGCTTCTAGCTATGTGTCACATGTTATGAAAATGATTCCTTTCAGAGGATTAGGATTAGGATGCAATGATCGAAATGAATCAAATGCTCCTAATGAAATTTGCTATGATACAAAAAATGCTATGAATATGATTCCTACTCTAGGTGTTATCACTCATTTGTTCTTCAATTTTGTTCATCAATCATGTTTTGCTCAACAAGCTTGTCCCAATGTAATTTCTGAGCCAACTCTGCTTGAATCTTGATAACACAAGGCTGGTACCATGCTACCACAATGGGAATTGAAACTTTTTTAATTTGACCCATATGAAATTTTCAAAGTATAGGGTTTATTTCAACCCATTCCACCACAATTCAGGGTTTCTTAGTTCGTCACACCATTCCCCGAATGTTATGACCTGATGACATCACTTACTTTTATCACAATTATCAATTGGACAAAGAATTCAAAGAAATAGTCTCTATCCAGACTCCTCTCTCTCAAATATTTCTATGCACATGGAAATTCTAAACAATTGTCCTGTTTCGGCTCCTTGTCTTATCTAGAAATTTCCAAAGTAATATGTAAAACTTCTTTTTGTGAAATTATTAGTTCATCAATCATTATTTCAATGCAACACATTTATGAATAATGGGTCACAAATAAATTGACCTCAAAAAGAGTTAATACAAAGAAAATTAATTGAGAACATATCTTTGAGAAGAAAAAGAATCCCAAGATAGTAAAATGAATAAGACAAAAATTAGATGCCCTAGATAACGTCGATTGAGCTTCTATATACAAACTTTATGAAGACTGCCTTGAGCTTAACATGTGTTTAGAAGACCCAAAGTACTTTGTTGATGCTCCAATACGCAACATTCTTCATTTCATTGTTGATTCAAGTGTAGCAGGATGACTGCATGTCCATTCAGAATTTGAGCTGCCCTTTTTGGGTTTTCAACTCAAAACCCCTTTGGTCTTAAGGCGCCCTTTGCGGGTTTTCACTTTGGCCTCTTCTCCTTTTCAAGAAAAATATTTTTTGACTGAGTCAGAGTTCACAGGGTTGGGTAAACTTTTCCATCCATCTCGGTCAAGATCAGTGCCCCTCCAGAGAAAGTCTTCTTCACCACAGTGGTCCTTTCCAATTCGGCATTCATTTTCCTTTGAAATCCTTTTGTATGAGAAGGATCTTTTTCAATACAAGGTCTCCCTCATGGAACTCTCTTGGGTGGGCTTTCTTATCGTAGGCTCGTATCGTTAACATCTGACTGTGACAAATAGCCCTTAGCCTCTTTTCTTCAATTAAGTTCAACTGATCATATCGAGCTTGAATCCATTCAGCTTCATCTAACTTTATTTCTGACAAAACCCGAAGAGAAGGTATTTCTACTTCCATTGGTAGAACTGCCTCCATTCCATAGACCAACAAGAAAGGCGTTGCCCCAGTAGAGGTTCTGACGGACAATCGATAAGCATAGAGTGCAAACGGTAGTTTCTCATGCCAATCTTTATAAGTCTCAGTCATCTTCCCTACTATCTTCTTGATGTTTTTGTTGGCCGCTTCCACTGCCCCATTCATTTTTGGATGATATGGAGATGAGTTGTGGTGTTTGATCCCGAACTGACTACAAACTTTTGCTATTGTACTGTTGTTCAAATTCAGTGCGTTGTCTGATATGATCCTCTCGGGCATTCCATACAGACAAATGATCTCCTTCTTCAGGAATCGACTAACTGCTGATTTAGTGACGCTAGCATAAGAAGCAGCCTCTACCTATTTCGTGAAGTAGTCAATTACCACAAAAATGAATCGATGTCCATTCAAAGCTTTTGGTGAGATTGGTCCAATAACATCCATGCCCCACGTGGAAAAAGGCCATGGAGAAGTCATAACGTGCAAAGGTGACGGAGGCACATGAATTTTATCTCCGTAAATTTGGCATTTATGACATCTCTTAGCATAATTGATACAATCACCTTCCATGGTGGACCAATAATACCCAAATCTCATTATCTGTCTAGCCATTGTGAATCCATTAGCGTGTGTTCCACAAACACCCTCATGAACCTCTTCCAGGATTTTCCTAGCTTCAACTGCATCGACGCACCTCAATAGTACTTGATCTTTTCTTTTTTTGTACAAGATATCCCCATCTAAAACATAGTCCGAGGCTATTCTTCTTAAAGTCCTTTTCTCATTCTCAGTGGCATTCTCCGGGTATTCACGATTTTTTACGTATCGTAATACATCCTGATACCAAGGGTGATCATCTTTTTCCTCCTCTTTCGCATTATAGCAATGAGCTGGAACTTCAAAGATACTCATTTAAATAGGTCTCATATCCTCTGGTCTGTTTACTTTGATCATAGAAGCCAGGGTCGCCAAAGCATCTGCCATCTGGTTTTCATCGCGTGGGAGATAATTGAAAGTAATGTCATCAAACTCCTCAATCAATCCCAGAACTATTTTTCGGTAATCAATTAGTTTGGGATCTCTTGTCTCCCATTCTCCTTTAAGCTGGTAGATTACTAGGGAAGGATCTCCATACACTTCTAGCACTCTGATCTTACGCTCTAAGGCTACTCGAATTCCCATGATGCATGCTTCATATTCCACCATGTTATTTGTGTAATCAAAATCCAATTTGCATGTGAATGGATAATAATCACCACTAGGGGATACCAAAATTGCCCCAATTCCATTTCCCACAGCATTCGATACTCCATCGAAGTTTAGCTTCAACGGACAATCTTCAGTATTTGCCACATACATCAGCTCCTCATTTGGGAAATCAAAGCTCAAAGGTTCATAATCCTCAAAAGCTCTGCTAGCCAAGAATTCTGCTACTGCGCTCCCTTTTATAGCTTTTTGGTTCACATAGACTATATCGAATTCAGACAGCAAAATCTACCACCTAGCCATCCTTCCATTCAAAGCAGTGGACTCCATCATATACTTTAACGGATCAAGCTTCGAAATTAACTAGGTAGTATGATATATCATGTATTGGCTCAATATGATACAGCATGTATTGCCTCAATCTCCGAGTTGTCCAAATTAGGGCGTAACACAAATTCTCGATTGATGAATATCTCATTTCACAATCAGTGAACTTTTTACTGAGATAGTATATCGCCCTTTCTTTTCTTTCTGACTCATCGTGTTGTCCAAGCACACATCCCATTGAGTTATTGAATACTGACAAATACAGTATCAATGGTCTATCTGGATTAGGCGGAGATAGTATTGGTGCATTTGACAGATACTGTTTGACTTTGTCAAAAGCTCTCTAGTATTCATCGTCCCATACACCTTGGTTGTGTCTCTTGAGAAGACCAAATATGGGATCACATTTCTCAGTTGATTGTGAAATAAACCGAGCAATGTAGTTTAACCTTCCAAGAAAACCTCAAACTTCTTTTTGAGTGCGTGGTGAAGGAAATTCTTGTATTGCTTTGACCTTGTTTGAGTCAACTTGGATTCCTCTCTCGTTGACCTCAAAACCCAGTAATTTCCCTGACCGAGCTCTAAAAGTACACTTTGTCGGGTTGAGCTTCAATTGAAAATTTCTCAACCTCAAAAATAATTTTTTCAAAACCCTCAATGTGTTCCTTTTCTGTTCGAGATTTGGCAATCATATCATCAATATATACTTCAATCTCTTTGTGCATCATGTCGTGGAACAGTGTTACCATGACCCTTTGATATGTTGCCCCAGCATTCTTTAGTCTGAATGACATTACTTTATAACAAAAGGTACCCTACAGTGTTATGAAGGTAGTTTTCCCCATATCCTCAGGGTGCATCTTGATCTGATTGTATCCTGAAAAGCCATCCATGAAGGAAAACAATGAAAATCCTGCCATGTTATCCACCAACGTGTCAATATGCGGCAAAGGGAAATTGTCCTTTGGGCTAGCTTTATTTAAATCCCTATAATTCACACACATCCGGACCTTTTCGTCCTTCTTAGGGACAGGAACAACGTTGGCAACCCATTCTGAGCACTTGATCACTTGTAGAAAACCAGTATCAAACTGTTTCTTGACCTCTTATTTTATTTTCAACACTACATTAGGCCTCATCCTTCGTAGCTTTTGCTAAACTGGCTTGCACTCTTCTCTTATGAGAAGGCGATGCACCACAATATCAGTGCTTAATCCGGGCATATCTTGGTACGGCCATGCAAAGACGTCCTTAAATTCCCATAGCAACTCAACAAGATCTTATTTTTTCTCCTTAGCTACGCGTCCCAATTTTCACAGCCTTTCCTTCCTCCAAGGCTATGTTTTCTACCTCCTCACCATGGGGTAAAATCTGTTTCTCCTCTTGCTTTACCATTCTTAACAAATCTGGAGATAAATCACAATCTAGGTCACCTTCAAAATCTTGAGATTCCTCTAAACACATGTCTTGCTCAAAGTGGACCTCTGGATCTGTATTATCGTTGCTCACGTCATTGATATCTAGGGACCTGTGATAGGTACCAAAGAATGCACAAAGAACAAATGAATTTGAGGACAACTATTCACATGATATGAATACGAAATAAAAATTTAGAAATATTAGAAAGTCAAAAGAATAAAATGAAAGAATATTTGCTCAAGTTAATTATCAAAAATGTATTTTATTAAAACAACAATTTCTGAACACGAGCCTACTTCACAAAGAAATCTTATTGTTCCTAGGCTAAAAAACAACAAGAGCGTTCTGAATATTACTCTGTATAATCTCTAAAAACTACAGGAAGTTCCTCTGCAGTCTAATTGTTCAGAACGCTTCCAGGTTCATAAGGGCGAATGCCTAACAGGTTTCTTTGTTCGATTCCTTCCTCGTGTATGGCATTGATGTGAGGACTTTCCAATAACCCTCTCTCAGGGTGAATTACCCCTCCGGATGCAAAGGTCTGGGATATATGGGGGAATGTCATCGATTCCCACTAGACTTCTTCTCCACTTAGATGTGCCCTTCTTCTCTCATGCTTCTTCTCTATTTCCTTTCTCTTCTGTCTAATATCTGGCTTGAAACCCAAACCAAAACAGCCTCTATTCTCTTTCAGCACCGGCACTCGAACTTCCCCTTGGATATGCCTGCCCAATCCTTTTCCTGTTAAGGCTCCCTTCCCGACCATTATTTGTAGGCCCATCTTCGTGGTCCTGGATATCTTGGGCATTGGAACCTCATTCCACTCCAAGATAAATGCCGCATTCACGAACTCTAAAGATCGAAAAGAACATTCAGTTGCTTCTTCACTCGCCTCTAAATATGGAGCGTCATTAGCAACAGTGGCTATGATGTCTTCCTCCGCATTTATAGTGACCAGTTGACCATCCATCACCAGTTTCAGTTTTTGATGAAGGGATGAGGGCACCGCTCCTGCCGAATAAATCCAGGGCCTTCCCAGTAAGCAATTGCACGAGAGCTTGATATCCATTACCAGAAAATCCACTTCATACATATTTGGCCCAATCTGCAATGGTATATCGATTCTTCCCATCACTCTGCTCTCGGTGCCATCAAACGCTCTCACTATGTTCTAGCATGTCTTCATGTGAGAACTGTTTATCGGCAACCTCTTCAGTGTCGACAACGGTAAGACATTCAAGGCTGATCCATTGTCAATTAGCACGCTCGGTATAGTATATCCCTTACAACGAGTAGTTATGTGTAGGGCTTTGGTTGATCCCATACCCCCAGGTGGAATTTCATCGTCACTGAAGGAAATAAAGTTATCCGCACTTATGTTACTAACTAATCGGTCAAGCTTATTGACAGATATATCTTTAGTAACGTAAGTCTCATTCAGCACTTTCATCAAAGCCTCACGATGTACTTCTGAACTTAAAAGTAAGGCTAGCATCGATATGCGAGCCAGTTGCTTGTGCAGCTGCTCTACTACACTGTATTCACTATGCTTCAAGAATTTTAAAAATTCTTTAGCCTCTTCCTCCTTCACAGGTTCATTGATAAGGGCGCCAGGTCCTTTCTCTGGTTCAACTGCCATAGTCTTTGATCTTACTGGTTCTGTTCTGGCGCTTACCGAGTCGTAACGCCTCCCGCTTCGTGTGTAGAATCCCTCACTTTAAACCTCCTTGGAAGTGCTAGCTGAGTTTTCTACTCCCGGTGTCGTCACGTTACAATTGTAATTCTATGGTATCATCTTGTTATCCTTGTAAGGAAAAGACACAGGTCTCTGGATTACAACTTTAGGCACGATTTGTGCTCCGCCTTCTGTATTTATCGGTCGAGAAATAATGATCCCCGGATAATTGACTTTTTGATTTGTCAACTCTCCTTCAGTTGCATGTATGTTTCCTCCCTCCGAGCCTTCTTCGTAAAACTCCAGTTCCTTATTGTCCATAAAGCTCTATACCA
Organism: Gossypium australe; assembly: GCA_005393395.2. Classification (NCBI taxonomy): domain Eukaryota; kingdom Viridiplantae; phylum Streptophyta; class Magnoliopsida; order Malvales; family Malvaceae; genus Gossypium; species Gossypium australe. The sequence continues at coordinate 25,200,320 of CM016621.1, read as the reverse complement.
ATACCCTAAACTCAGCACATTCTTGGATCTCATGTCCTTCTGCTTTGTGGAACTCACAGTAGTTCCTTAGTTCTTCACCTCCTTCCTCGAGACTTGATTTTATCAGTCCTCTTCTTACCATTTCCTTCCACACTATTCTCAATGGAGTTTTTACTTCTGAGACATCTCCTTTAATCTGTCTCACAACATTTTCCCCAATTGCATTTATCCCCTTACCTCCATGATTGGGTAACAGGTTCTCTGCACTGGGAGTATCATCAAACTTGACAATCCCCATCTTGATGAGCCTCTCAACTACCTTTTTGAAGGCAGTGCAATTTTCTATTGAATGCCTCGATATTTCCGCGTGGTAATCACAATGAGCGTTGGAGTCATACCATTTAGGATATGTGTAACATCCTGAATAATTGGGTCTGTGCATTTTATGTGTTTGAATGCTTAAAACTTTAATTTGAGAATTTGAGGTACAAATGGGGCTCAAATTGGGCTGAGGCCTTGTTTTAAATATTTTGTTCAGACACTCTAGGGGTTTAAATTGAAGTTTTAGTAGTCTAATGGGCATATTGGGCTTGTGGTCCAAAAGAAATGGTGCCATTAAGAGAAAGAGGAGTTGGCGTCACTTGTGCATGAGGAAGGCCCAAATTCTGGCAGCTTGAAGCCCAAGTTTTAGGGCTAAATTTCGGCACTTAAAGGGAGCAATAAGGGGGACGGCACAAGGCTACTTTTTAGGGATTTTTAATATTTATTTTATGTGTGGATAATAAGCAGATAAAGGCTATTTTTGAGGAGATAACAGATTAAGATAAGGGAAAAGGGATAGGAGCTATCATGTGTGGCAGTGTTGGCCGAAAATCAATCTCTGCTAAGGGGAGGAATCAGTTTTCTATATATAGAGGGGGTGCCGAAATTTTGAAGCCTCTCTTTTATTTTTCTTTTCTCATCTTCTTCCTCTCAAAAGCTGAAAACCATCATCTTCTTCACCTTTTCTTCCTCTTTGAAATTTCTTGGTTAGCCGAATCTTCTAACCTCTATTGATATTCTTCTTTTAATATCTAAAAGCCAAAACTACATCTCTATTATTCTAACCTCCTCCTTAATATTCATTGGCCGAATCTCTCTTAGCCATCTCTTCAATTCATAAATCTTCTAAAAGTCGAAATCCTTAGATCTCACCTCCTGAAGTTGCCGAATCTTCTTTAGTGGAGCCTGCTTGTGCCGAAATTTGAAGGGAATTTTAGGTAAGTATCGATTTGTGAAATCCAAATATTTTTTGGCTTTTCAAAGTCCCTAGTCGAATGGCTATCTAGTAACTAATCTATTGTTTTCTCTTATTTTCGGCATTCCGGGATCTGAAGTGAGGCCAATCGCATAGATCTTTAAGTAATAGTCAGAAACACTCGAATTGTGTTACTTTCGGGATTTCAAGGTAAGAAGAATCTATTAGTTTCAAAGTGTTAATTCGGGTATTTATTAACCCTTGGCCGATTGTAGGAAAGGTCCTATTTTCACATTTTCCGGCTTTTTAAGCAAAGTTATAGATCGATTTGGCAAGGGTATCGACATTAATCAAGTGTGTAACCTTTTTCACTATTAGATTGGGTGCTAATATATATGTATAAATCTGCTATACTCTGTTAAATGCCGAAATCCCGACATTATGATTGAAAACCCGAGGAGGGTAAAGGCTAATCATCAGGTTAGTGATTTCTGTCCTTCTTCAGTAATATGCTTTGTATGCCGATTTCTCTCTATGCTTGGGGTTGGGTAATTGATGTAAAGGGGGAAGTGATCTGTTCTGGTGGCTTTTGCCATTTCAACCTGGTGACTTTGTCACAACTCTGTTTCTGGTGGCTTCTGCCATTTCAACCTGGTGACTCTGTCACAACTTTGATGATGAGAAGCTAACTGCAGCATGACTGCCATCGATGGTGTGTAGCGGTGTAGGTTGATTGTAGAAATCCCCAATGGTGTGATCGACAGGTAAGGGTGGTGTGTAGCGGATGGAAACCTAGGATTGGGTTGGGTTTTATGTATGTTATCTTCTATATTATGTTTTATAATCTGATCTGTGGGCTAAGGCCCATTCTGATGGTGCACGAGGGTTGCACACTGAGTCTCGCGACTCACCCTATTATTTTAACAATTTCAGGTGACACTTAGCGTATCGGACCGGGCTGGAGAGGAGAGCAAGGTGGCCATGCGATAGAGAACCAAGGACTTCCGCAAAAGACTTTACTTTATTTAGTTATTTTTAAGAAATTTATTTTAAGTGGGTTTTAAATATGGTTGTAATAAGGCCACGGGCCACTAGACTATTATACTTTGTTTTGGTTTTATTTTGGGCTTTCATTATTGTTAGACACTTAAATTTTAATTAAACTAAGACATGTAATAAGATTTTTGGTTTTAATTCATAAAACAACAAATGAAATTTATATCTTATTTAAACCTATCAAGTTATTAAGTTTTCCCAAACAAAAGATTAAATACAAGAAAAATATTTCCTGAAATTGCGGCATCTTTAACAAAATCTTTTTAGTGACATGTCAGATCCGGCTGTAGTGTTTGGGCCGGGTTTGGGGTGTTACAATATGGGGGTTGTAACGGCTGTAGATAATATGGGGACACTACGCATGCATCGAATAACGGTTGTAGATAATATGGGGACACTACGCATGCATCGAATAAACTTTGATATAGCTTCTTATACGTCATTAGAATTGGCGTAAATTAGAGCTTTTCAGAATTTTGTCTAGGGCCTGATTCTTGTCTTGTCGACCCTTGTTGCCCAGCAGTAACTACTTTCGGCTGGCTAACAGTGACTGTCTTTGAGTACCCTTTGTTGTATGTACTCATATTATTCACCTCGTTGTCCTTTTTTCTAGGTGCAGATCTTCTAGTGCTTTCTCCTGCTTCAATCTTACCACCCCTTATGGCATTTTCTATCATTTCACCGGCCATCACTATATCTGCGAAGCTCTTGGTGGTGATTCCTATCATATGGGTGACGAAAGGTGCCTTTAAAGTGTTGATAAACAGCATGGTGGTTTCCTTTTCCAAGAGAGGTGGTTGAACTTGCATGGCAACTTCCCTCCATCTTTGTGCGTATTGCCTGAAGCTTTCATTCGATTTCTTTTCCATGTTTTGTAACATGATTCTATCAGGCGTCATGTCTGTGACATGGTTGTACTGTTTCATGAAGGCTTGGGCTAAGTCTCTCCATGAGTTAATATTAGCACGGCTAAGTTGATTGTACCACCTGGACGCTGCCCCCACTAAACTGTCTTGGAAACAATGAATCAAAAGTTGATAATTGTTCACGTAACCAGTCATGCGTCTACAAAACATAGTGATATGGGCTTCAGGGCAACTAGTCCCATTGTACTTCTCAAATTCCAGCATCTTGAATTTATGAGGAAGCACCAGATCTGGGACCAAACTCAAGTCCTTTGCGTTAATACCATGGTGATGGTCGGCATTTTCTATAGCCTTGAATTTTTCTTCCAACCATCTACAGCGATCTTCCAACTGTCTTGATAATTCAGTTCTTATCCCCTCTCTCTCTGCTATATCCAAATCAGGGATAATGGGATTAGCAGGGTTATCTCCTGGGTTGGATCCTGTGCCAACTTGGAAGCTCATGAGCGGTCTATTATCAGCTTGCCCCTGTTGAGCCTAATCGTGACAGGTGGCCTTTGGGGATACTCCTCAAGTTGTACATGCGGTGGGGTGGAACCCTGAGGAAAGTCCTCATTGTCTTCAGCTTTGACTATGGGACCCTTTCCTTTGTCCATAGCCCCACTCAGCATCTGGGCCATTTGAGCCATCATGTTCCTTTGAGCCTCTAACATTTGGTCCCTCATCTCTTGTTGGAGTTTTGCCATTTGCTCTTGCATCTGGTCTTGCATATCTCTTTGGAATTGTTCCAATCTTTGATCCATTTTCTTTGATTTGGCACGTGTACCGTAAGAATGTTCAGCTTCCAGCTTTTCCTTCTCTTTTTTTTTTCTCTCTCTCTTTATTATAATTTCAACTAATTAGACTCTCTCTATGGACTTAAATGCATATGATATGATGTAATGCAAATGCATGAATGCAAAGAGGCATCGATTCTGATTCTACTTCATTTTAGAAAACTTTATTAGAAAAAAAATCCTTAACATAAAAAGTATTACAAATATGCTTTCGCCTTAAGGCCTAAAGCTTTGATTTTCCCAAACAAAGAAGTTAGCTCTTGACCCTGATCCGACTGTAGCTCATACTTCATGCTCAAAATATCAGTCTGTGCTGCCAAAGTCTGTAGGTGATTAGCTACATCTCGAATCTGAACTATTGCTTCACCCATAAGATAATCCCGACTTCTAACTTGATCATGAGAATGGTGAAGCTCTTCCTTCCAACGCCCTTCTCTTGTTTCAAGAAGCTTGATCTGAAGTTCACAATTGTGCAATGCTGATTCTAACTCTTCAATCTTACCCTTCATTTCCTCGATCTTGTTCAGGCTTGACTTTAACTCGATCGCGAAATTACAGCTTCGATGGTGATGAAGAGACCATCCAAGTTCAGCCATTCTAGCTTTTTCATTTAAACTTTCTGCCAATTTTTTCTCTAAGGCCTTGTTTCGCGCTTGCATTTCTCGAAACTTCCTCTCCCAATAGTCAACTTTGGGCTTTTCCTCCTAGACCTCTTGTTGCCACTGTTTCGAAGTCTTCCCTAATCTTACATTCTTCATCGATAGATGTATCTTCTTATATTCAGTCTTCAAGCTATCTTGATCTTCCTCAATCTTCCTTTTTTCCTTTCTTACTTTCTCGGCTTCTGATTTCTGAACATCCACATCTAGCCTGAAGTATATATTTTCCTCTTCTAGCTTCTCTATCTTCTTTCCGAGCTCTAAACTTTGCCTTTCGAAGTCTTGCTTTATAATTTCTAACTTCGATGGGACCACTTGTAAATACTCCTTCATCGATCGAGCACCTTCTAAACTTGGCCCAGGGATGTTATCATTGATCCTTTTGCTCGACCACTCCTTATATTCCGGGGTTGTCATCGGCCCTCCAGTCAATATCTTCATATGGCGAGCCTGCTTCCAAGCTTCAGAAATCTCTCAAATCTTCTTCTTATAATTATCCCCCTTATATGAGAATTCACTTTGAGCTAACCCATATGTCGCCGATATGAACTTCTTGCTTTGTATTGCCTCAGTACGAGCAACGGCGCATATCCAATAGCTCCCCATATTCCAGGCAGAGGTACCCAATCAAAATTTATGCACCGATAAAGGGCTTTATCAGGAATCGTCCAATGGGCTTTCCACTCAACATCTTCCTCTCGAAGGTTTCGAAGAATTTCCATCCATCTTTCCTCTGATATATCATCTCTCATTGTCGTAGTTGTAGCCTCCTTTAAAGGAGAATAACCTTCAGAGAACACTCGGTAAGGAACCCTGTCAACCTTCCAAAAATGACTGTGAAACCAAACCATTAATAATTGTGTGCATCCAATGAATCTACCTTCACTAGCTCTCCGACATGTATTCAAAGATCTGAACGTCTCGGCTAATATCGCAGGTACAGGTGTGACCCCTTTGTTAAGTCGGTCGAATAAATCGGTAACTGCTTCATCTATATATCTTAAGGCTCTGGGGAAGATCACCAAACCATAAACACATAAGGCAAAGACGTCGATCTTCTTCTTTTCATCTGGATGTGCTAGGATCAGGTCTCTCAAACTCACCCAAGGTAAGCATTTACCTTCACCTTTCTCTTGGATTCTACCTGTAATCCACTGTTCACTCATCCCTGTGATGGTCATTAATTTCTTCACAAAAGTTGGGACATTGGCAGCCCTAAAATAAGCTTTGTCGACTTGGGCCCTCGAACAGCGGAGCAAGGTCATATATTCCTCTAGTGTGGGCACTAAATCTACCTCCCCGAAAGTAAAACAACTATAAGCAGAGTTCCAAAATTGAGTTATAGCCCGGAATAGATGCTTATCTACCTTGATATCGAGCAAGTAAGGTAGATCGCCATAATTACGATAGAACATCTGTTTTGACTCATCGTTCCACTGGGTCCATATTTCTTTCAACTCTTGGAACTCATTCTGTGTAATACTTATACGAGTAAAATCCCATAGTTCAGATACATACTCGTCAACTAAGCTATTCCCTTTCTCCAGTTGCGTTTGCTCTGACCATGTGCGAACAGCAGCATTGTCTCCCACTTTATCAAGGAACTCGTTTTCCATAACCAGCTTTCTAACTTAGAAACTGACTGTGAATCGATACCTCTAAAAATATGATATGACATGCACAAAAATGAAACACAACAAGTTAGTGCCATAGAGTAAAATATAAAGCAAGTGAAATAAACAAACACCTATTTGGGTGACTACTAAAGTTTGGCATAGCTCTACCTAAGGTGGGTTCTTAGGGTTTACTATATGCGGTTTAGATCTAAAGTTGAGGTACTTGAACTAGCAAATTCCTCGATCCTCACCCATTATAGGCTCATACGGACCGAGTTCGATTCAGGGGAATACATTTCCCTATGGCCATGCGGAAGTGAAAATTTCATGAAGACATAGGTACAGATGTATCCCGAAAGAAATCCACTAGCCCATGCAGAGGTAAAAACCTCACGAAGGCATAGCTTCTCGCTCCCACTTAAAGGTGCGACCACAGCGATCATGTAGTGCGATGCAGAGATATATATTAAAACCACATGCAATAAAAAAATCATTTTAAAAAAAAAAAAAATCAGAATTTCAAATTCGAACAAAAGGACATGAACTTATCGATTTTACGGCTTGACTCTCTTATTGGTCCCCAGTGGAGTCGCCAAGCTGTCGAAACCATTTTTAATTTTGAAAAACGGCGTCCACTTTAAAAAACGAAACGGAAATGGAGTCGCCACCAATTGCTTTTTACTTAGGTGTGATTGGATCACCTTGTAAAAAAGTTTTACTTTAAAACATTTGATTTTGGTCCATGAAAAACAAGAAAACGGGTTCAGGAATCGATTACGTATGAGGAAGGGTTAGCACCTTCATAACGCCCAAAAATTGGTACCTAATCAATAAAATTATGTCCAAATGTTAAAAATTTAAAATATGATTTCTAAAAAAAAGCCTGAACAATTTGATTTAAAATTTGAGATTTCTTTGTTCCGAAAGAATACAAATATCACATCCAGCACGTTAGGACACGATATTTTTAAACTCTCGTAACTAAAAGCATCTCATGATTTACAAAATTTTATTAAAAAGATATTTAGTTATTTAGTCAAACGGAAAATCGAAACCCAGCACGTTAGGGCACTATTCCCCAAATTTCTAAAAACAAAATATTGCCTTATTTTAAAACCTTATGGTAAAATATAGTAATTTTACAAAATACATTTTATTTTAAAACGATGATCTATGAAAATATTATATTAATAGATTATCAAACATAAATATCAAAAACAATCGTGAAATAATAACATTTCATATTAATATAGGCAATAAAAGAAATAATAATATAAAATACGACTAATAATATCTACACTAAAGCAATTGCAAATAAATGAAGAAGTATAAACAAATATAATAAATAATAAAATAATAAAATAAAATAAAATAAAAAAACTACGAAATTAATATGAACGCTTTTCATGCAAGTTGAAAATTTTCATACAATGACATATACCTAATAATAAATAAATGCTAAAAATAAAAAAATATATATTAAGAAAATAAAATAAATAAATAATTTATGACTTTAAATAAAAAGATATTTATAATAATCTAATACATATAAAACTACATTTTTTCAAAAATAAATAATTTATTATACAATATAAATAATTTAGATAAAATAAAATTTTAAAAAATAATTTAGGATATAATACTATATAATATACAAAATTTTAAAAAATATATAATATAATAACTAATATATAAGCCTAAAGAATAATATGTAATAAAATAATTAAATCAAATAATAAATAATAATAGTTTAAAATACATAGGGATAATGTAATATCCTTAAATCGGGGTCTCTGCATTTTGCATGTGTTTGCATGTGAGGATATGTCTGCTGTGTTCGTTTAGCATGTTTTGGGGTCTAGGCATAACCTCGGGTTAGGCCTGGGTCATGGCCAAAATTTTTGTTTTGGTACTTAGTGAGAGAAAGCTAAGGGGTTAGGGGTTAAAAGAAATTCTTGGAGTATTGTGACACAAGAATTACCTTGGTAAAATGGCAAGGAGGCGCCACTAAGATGCCAGGATGATGACGCCACATGCAGGGGGGGAGAGCTCAGGTTCGAGCAGCAGAAATCCCTTTCTGCTTATTCTTTTTCACGCCAGAAGCAGGGAAGAGGAGTGCTCAGGATGGACTCTAGAAGATAAGGATAGAAGGGGTCAAACAGATTTGAACTGATGTAAGGGAGGAAATTTAGGAGTTTGAATCTTTTCAAACTCATTTGAAGGAGTTGGCCGAATTAGGGACTGTGGGGGAGGAGGTGTAATCGGCTTGGGAAGCTAGGTGTGCCGAATTTCAATGGCCAAGTAAGGGTGCATGTTCGGCTAGCTTTGGGAGTCTTTCTCTTTTTCGTTTAGTGTCAAAGCCAAACCTCAAAGTGCATTTTTTTCTCTCTTTTCTCTTTCGGCAGGGCATTTGGCCGAACCAATTTTGCAACTCCCTTTGAAGAGCCGAAACTCAATTCTCTCCTTTTCTTCTCTTTACCTTTCGGTTCATTCATTGTTAGCCATTCTCTTCTCTTCTTTTCATGTGCATTCATTGTTGACCGAAACTCTCTCTTTGCCGAATTCATCTTTGTTCACCTATTCTTCTCCTATTTTGCTCAAGCCGAAAGCAACTCATTCCACTTCATCTTTTTCTTTCTTTCAAACCTCCTTGTGCCGAAACTTCTTCCATTCTCCCTTTGCCGAATCCCTTCTTTCCCATTTTATTTTTCTTCTCCATCTTTACCATCTTCAAAAGCCGAAACCTTGTGAGTTCTCTTCTTCTTCTCTTCTTTCAAGTGGTTGGCCGAATACTTTGCTCATAAGCCCTTCTCCTCTTGCATTTTCTCTTCATCATATTAGGTGCCGAATCTATCTTTTCTTTGAGTTATAGCCGAATCATCTGGTAAGTAAACTTCCTATTCTTCTTTTTCTTGAAACACCCTCAAACCCGGTCCACGAGCCTTGACCGGATCTGGTATGTTCCTCGAGAAATCATTTGAAAATCTGTTTGTTACTTAGGAAAGGTTCGAGTGGTTTTGAAGAAAGATTTGCTTATGTTGGGTTCAATTGAAAACTTTGTTAATTTTGAAATCAGGGATTTATTAAAAACTTTGTTTTTATATTAAAATGACACGCCGATTTTGTTTTAAAGATTTTACCTTTAAATTAAGAATCAATTGAATTTAAGTGTCAAAACATTTAAAGATGTATTTTTATAAAATTGTTTTAACCTCGATTTAACATTAATCATATCGTAATAGAAGAATTAAAATGCATGCATAAAACAGTTCATACTATGGCCTTATTACATCAAAACAATACCCGAATAAATCAAAATACTTAAAGAAATAGAAAATCCGAAAAAAATAATATAAACTTTGTGCTGAGCATGGCCACCACTAAGCTCCTGCCGACCCGGTCCATCACTGATCGTCTCCTGAAAAAAATATTCCCACAACGGGGTGAGTCAAATAGACTCAGTGTGTAAAACCAACACTAAGTCCCAAAAGATTTAGGCATATCATAACATATCGTAATCACATAACAAATAGAGATAATGATGCAATCTCGAACCCAAGCCTATATAACCATCCGCTACACATCACCCGTACCAACCGTCACACCGTGGGGACTACTAAGTCAACCCTCCATCAACTACACATCATCGAAGGCAGTCGCTGCAGTCGACGTGCTCATCACCCTTATAAATATTGTGGCATAGCCACCAGATAATTAATCGTGACATAAGTCACCACATTCAGATATTTGTGACATAAGTCACCACATTCAGATATCGTGGTAAAGACCACCAGATTACTTCCCCTTTTCATATCACCCATAAGCCCCATGTCATACATATCATGCAATCTCATGCCATAGGCCTTATTTCACATTCTTATCATAATTTACACATGTGCCATATTCCACTATTCATATCACTTATTAATCTTGATGTTAAAATAACATACCTGAGTACTTGTACCATTGCATGGTACCTTTGGCCACATTCACATTATTATAAACACACATATTACATGGGTACCGTAAATCTATTAAGAGATAGTGTGGGGTACACACCTGGTATTAACGCTTTATTGAAATCCTGAAACCCGATCTAATGCTTTAGATCCTTAATTCCTACATTCGGCCAACACTTAGAATTTTAATAAAAAACCATTCGGCCATAAAACCAAATCCCGAAGGATTAACGCAACCCACTCTTACCTTGCTGCCGATTTGATTACTAATCAGATCCCGAAACTTTGCTATATTCCTTCTTGTAATCGGCCAAGCACTAGATTACTTCACAGGTTAGTTTTCGGCTTTTAAACAAAGTAAGAAATAGATCTAAGTTCCTAAATAGACCTTGGCCGAATGTGTATGTGCACTTACCTTGCGATTCTCAAATCCTGAGAGTATCCTTTGTCTTAGGTATCTGTCGAAATCCCTACAAGCACTATGTCAGATCTGATTTCAATACTTAATGAACACCATTAATGGCTTTCGGCCTAATATCTCACTTTACTTACCTCAGATCTGAAATCCCGAATGATCTCCCTAGAAGTCGGCTACAATGGAAATCCCGAAACTCACCTTCCAAGTTTCGACCAACACAAATAGGAGAGATTAGGTTTCGATTTCAACAGTCAGAAGAAGAATAAAGGAAGTAATTCGACATAGGTGAGATTCCTTACCAATTTAATCAACTGTCCTTCCTTGAAGCAGAGAGTTTCAGCTCTTGCTTAATTGATCAATTCGGCTCCTAAAGGATCGGGGAGCATTCGGCTATGGCTACCAACATGTGGGATTCGGCTTTAACAAGGAAAAGAAAGGAGAGAGTATTGAGACTCAGAGAATCGGCAATGATGGATTTTGAGAAAGGAGTATTCGGCTTTTGGTCACTTGAAGAGAAAAGGAAGAAGAAAGCAGAGAAAGCAAATAGAACTCCTAAGAATTTTCGGCACAAGTGAAACAAAGATGAGAAGAGAGAAATTTCGGCACATATCCCCTCCTAAATTCGGCTAGCATTCAAACACTTAGCCATTCCTTGCTTTTCTCCTATTTTTTTCTTCTGTGCACACTCAAAAGAATAATAAATAAATCACTAATTATCCTTAGTCTTTAGCCGAAAATTTAAAAAGAATATGACTTGATCTATACTCATTCACTCAGTGCCCCATTGCCGTCCATTACCTCTTCCTCTTGGCGCAAAAATAAACTCCCATATGCTTCCCTTGTGATTCGAACCTTGGCCCCTTAGCACCTACTTGTGACGTCAGTTACAGAGGCTTTAAGTGGCGCCTTGCAGCCACTTTACCAAGCCCATTTCCATGTCATATTTTCCCTACTATTTCTCTTAGGCCCTACTCTGCCTAGCTTCCTCTTTTAAACTTAAAATCAAATAATTTTTAAGCTATTCCCCTACATACTAAGGTTCACAAAATTCATATTACACATTCACCACACACAAAGGCATACTATTTCATAAAATTTAGCAATATTGCATAAGCCATAATCCAGGATATTACAATTTACCCCCCTTAAAATAATTTTGTCCTCGAAATTACCTGGCTGAAATAAGTGAGGGTATTGCTGTCGCATTGCTTCTTCCGGCTCCCACGAAGCTTCTTTTGCTCCATGATTACGCCATAATACTTTGACTAGAGGAACTGACTTTCTCCGTAGCACTTTCACATCTCGCTCCAAAATTTGAATCGGCTCTTCCTCGTAGGACAAATCTGGCCTTAGCTCCACCTCTTCAACTGGGACTACATGAGATGGATCCGATCGATAACGACGTAGCATGGAAACATGGAATACGTCGTGCATCTGTTTCAATTCCGGCAGCAACTCCAACTGATATGTCACTGGTCCAACTCGCTTCAATACCCGATAAGGTCCTATAAACCTTGGACTTAACTTCCCTTTACGACCAAATCTCATTACCTTCTTCCAAGGCGACACTTTAAGAAACACTTGATCTCCTACATCAAATTCTATTTCCTTCCGCTTGAGATCCGCGTACGACTTCTGCCTGTCAGATGCCTTCTTCAACCGTGCCCGAATTATCTCAACCTTCTCTTCGGACTTTGCCACAATCTCTGGACCCAAAACTCGACGTTCCCCTAATTCCGTCCAACACGTAGGAGTACGACACTTCCGTCCATACAGCGCTTCATATGGTGCCATCTGAATGCTAGCCTGATAGTTGTTGTTGTACGCAAATTCCGCTAAAGGCAAATATTCTTCCCAACTTCCTCTGAAGTCTATCACACAACCTCTCAACATATCCTCCAACACTTGGATTACTCGTTCAGATTGACCGTCTGATTGTGGATGAAATGCCGTAGTGAAATCCAATCTGGTGCCTAAAGCCTGATGTAGAGCTTTCCAAAACCGAGACGTAAACCTTGGGTCCCTATCTGAAATAATTGATACCGGCACTCCATGCAACCTCACAATTTTCGCCACATACAACTTTGCCAACTTCTGCAAAGAATAGTCAACCCGCACTGGAATGAAATGCGCTGACTTTGTCAACCGATCCACTATTACCCACACTGAGTCCTTCTTAGTAGGTGTAAGGGGAAACCCACTAACGAAGTCCATAGTAATTCGCTCCCACTTCCACTGCGCAATTATTATCGGTTGAAGCAATCCTGACGGAACTTGGTGTTCAGCCTTAACTTGCTGACACGTTAAGCACTTCCCTACGAATTCGGTAACTTCCTTCTTAAGACCAGGCCACCAAAATTGTTCTCTTAAATCTCTGTACAACTTACTTCCTCCAGGATGCATAGCATAAGGGCTACTATGCGATTCCCGAAGAATTCTCTACCTTAACTCCTGATCCTTAGGCATACAGACTTTACACTTGAAACACAACACTCCATCGCCATTAATACCATAATCTTTCAACTCTCTATTCTGTACTCGCTGTAGCTTAACACTTAGATCCTCATCAACCAACTGTCCCTCTTTCACTTCATTCAACCACGTCGGCTTAACTTGCAGCTCTGCCAGCAGACTTCCATCGTCATACAAGCTAAGATGTGCAAACATCGCCCTCAGATCCGACACTACTTTCTGACTTAGGGCATCTGCCACTACATTTGCCTTGCCCGGATGATACTCTATTGAACAGTCATAGTCCTTTAGTAATTCCACCCACCTTCGCTGTCTCAGGTTCAACTCCTTCTGAGTCAATAGATACTTAAGACTCTTGTGGTCTGTGTAGATCACTGACCTTTCTCCATAAAGATAGTGCCTCCACACCTTAAGAGCAAAGACCACTGCCGCCAATTCCAAATCATGAGTGGGGTAGTTAACCTCATGTGGCCTTAATTGTCGAGACGCATAAGCGAATGCTTTCCCATCTTGCATCAATACGCATCCCAATCCTGTATGGGAAGCGTCACAATATACCACGAAATCCTTTCCTGCCTCCGGCTGAATCAAAACCGGAGCTTCAGTCAAGACCCTTTTAAGCTTCTCAAAGCTCTCCTGTTGCTTATCCGTCCATACAAAAGGTACTTCCTTCCTCAACAACTTCATCAAAGGCGCGGCTATCGATGAAAACCCTTCCACAAACCTTCTGTAGTAGCCTGCCAAACCCAAGAAACTACGAACCTCAGCCACAGACTTAGGTGGTTTCCAATCTAACACCGCCTCAATCTTTCTAGGATCCACCCTTATTCCTTCTGCCGACACTATATGTCCTAAGAACGCAACTTCTTTCAGCCAAAATTCACACTTGCTGAATTTGGCATAGAGCTTCTTCTCTCTTAGCACTTGCAACACTATCCGAAGGTGCTCATCATGTTCTTCCTCAGACTTGGAATACACTAGGATGTCATCGATGAACACAACGACGAACCTATCCAAATAGGGTTGAAAAACCCAGTTCATCATATCCATGAACGCAGCTGGGGCGTTCGTCAATCCGAACGGCATTACTACGAACTCAAAATGCCCATACCTTGTCCGGAAAGCTGTCTTATAGATATCCACTTCCTTCACTTTAAGCTGATGATATCCAGGCCTTAGATCTATCTTTGAGAAAACTGCTGCCCCCTTAAGCTGATCGAACAAGTCATCAATCCTCGGCAAATGATACTTGTTCTTGATGGTCAGCTTGTTGAACTGACGATAATCTATGCACATACGCATAGTTCCGTCCTTCTTCTTTACAAACAAGACCAGTACTCCCCATGGAGACACACTAGGTCGAATAAACCCACGATCAAGTAACTCTTGGATTTGAGCCTTGAGCTTAACCAACTCCTTTGGTGCTATTCTGTACGGGGCGATTGACACAGGAGTTGTACCAGGTAGCAAATCAATTCCAAACTCCACCTCCCTATCCGGGGGTATTCCAGGTAACTCCTCCGGAAAGACATCCACAAAATCCCTTACAGTTCGAACTCCACTAACACCTTCTTCCCTTGCATCCAACGCACTAACGAAAGCCAAGAATGCCTTGTACCCTTTTCGAACCATCTTATCCGCCTTTAGTGCTGAAACTACGTTAGACAAGTAGTTTCTCCTTTCTCCTATCATAACTACTTCCTCATCCTCTGGGGTCCTTAATTCCATTTGCTTAGCTGCACAATCTAATATAGCTCGATGCTCCATGCCAGTCCATGCCAAGTATGAGATCGAATTCTCCGAAAGGTAGTTCCATCAAGTCAGTAGGGAATACTACTCCCTGAATTTTTAGAGGTATTTTCTGAAATATCTTATTCACTACTACAGTTTGACCTAATGGGCTTACTACAGTCATCTCCCTATCAGACAGTTCAGAGGCTATGTCTAGAGTTTCCACTATTCTACATGCAACATAAGAATGTGTCGAACCCACATCAATCAAAGCAAAGTAAGGCTTGCCAAATATAAGGAATGTACCGGTTATGACGTCCGGTGAGTCTCCATCTTCCCTACAGCGAACTGCATACACTAGGCCCGGCTGCCTTGCCTCTGTATTACCAACACCTCTGCCAGGTGTTCCACGTCCTCTTCCAGCACCATTTCCTCTACCATTCGGACCACGCCCTCGCTGAGGCTGCTGTCCGCCTCTTCCAACTTGATTAAAACCCTGAGCTGCTGGCCGACCTCCGTCTATCTTAATAGGACAGTCCTTGATCATGTGGTCCTTGGACCCACACTTGAAACATCCTCCTGTCTTCTTCCAACACTTTCCTAAGTGCTTCTTCCCACACTGATCACAAGTACGATACTGCCCTCCTGTAACCGCTTACTGACCTCGCGGCCCATCAACTCTAGGCCTTTTCTGAACATTCCCAGATGACCCTGACGTCTCAAAACCTCTCTTCTGCCTATTCCGATCCGTGTTTTGCCTCATAGAGTCCTTAATCCCTTCAGCTACCTTAGCTTTCTCTACTAATGCAGAAAACTCCCGCTCATGATGTGGAGCGATTAGCAACCTCAGGTCATCTCTTAGTCCGTCCTCAAACCGGACACATCGCTCATGCTTCGTAGCCACTACTCCTCGAGCATACCGGCTCAACCTCAGGAATTCAGCTTCGTACTCCACTACGGACTTGTTCCCTTGAACCAGCCCCAGAAATGCCTTCCTCTGTACATCAGTATACCTGGTTCCAACATACTTCTTCTAATACGCCGCCTTAACATATTCCCAAGTAAGATCCTCAGCTGTGGCACCATCCCGAACTGTGAGCCACCATTGATACGCTTCATCGCGTAGCAGCGCTACCATTCCTTTCAGTTTCTCCTCAGGGGTCAGATCCAACTCATCCATAATTCGTTCTGTCGCCTCCAACCAATACTCAACTGTACTGGGTGCCACACCAGATACACCACGGAACACCTCAGTTCCATTGGCTCGGAGTCGCTCGGGTACAGATTTCCGAGCTCCCATATTTCCACCTGCGCCAGCCACCATCTCAAGAATTCGCAGTACAGCCTGCAATACAGCATCATCCCCCGTCTGATCTTGCTGCTCAACACCAACAGCTAGTGGTGGTGGTGGCGGTGGTACCTCATTTTCAGATCCTTGACCCGATCTAATGGGTTCCGACACGGTCATTCTGCCTCTACCGCGTCCTCGTACATTACGACCACGTCCCCTAGAGCTCATTTCTACGATCGCGCTTTAATCTGATTTAAGAAATTTTATGAATTAGTCCTTGTTTCACTGATTATCCGCGAAGAAATCTTATGAAAGAAGTTTAATAGTAGTACTTTCGATCATTCAGAGTTTCAAGTCTTCTATCCTAATTCAAAGAAAACACATCCATTCCATAGTATCTCCCATACACATTCACTCTTCAAACATTTTTGTCTATTCCTATCCCAGGGGTGTTTTCGTCATTTGTCCTACAGGGGTATTTTGGTAATTAA
This sequence comes from Gossypium australe, assembly GCA_005393395.2. Taxonomy (NCBI): domain Eukaryota; kingdom Viridiplantae; phylum Streptophyta; class Magnoliopsida; order Malvales; family Malvaceae; genus Gossypium; species Gossypium australe. The sequence continues at coordinate 25,183,709 of CM016621.1, read as the reverse complement.
ATCAGGGTCAATTCAAAAATCACAAAAGTCATTTCGAAATTTTCCAAACTCATGGATATTTTTGAAAGGAAGATTTTCCAAATCAAGGTATTGCAGAAATTTTGGAAATCGGGGTTATTTTGGAAATTTTGATAAACCAGGGGTAATTTAGTAATTTTCCCAATCAGGGTATTTTGAATTTTCGAAAAATAGGGTTTTTTTTGGATACTTTTGCAAAGGGAATTTTATTAAAATCAAGGGTAGTATGGTAATTTTAGAAACCAAGGGCATTTTAGTAATTTTCAACCAGGGGTATTTGGGTAATTTTGTCAATCAGGAATATTTCAGAAAAATCTTATAGAATAGTTTTTACAAATCAAAAAAGGGTAATTTGAGGATTTTAAAACTAGGGTTTTTATAAAAATACGGCTAGTCCCTTTCGGGTTTTAGTTAGGGGGTTTAGCCCGTGAATAAGTCCTCTTGGTTAGGGTGAACCGTCACTACGCACCAGGTAGGATTCGAGTGGAGAGGAGGTGAGTCACGAGGACTGCTTAAATACCAAGCTCCCACCGAAACCAATCCTAGACATGCGCACAATGGTTGCCACACCCTAACTCGGCGACTTAGCCACAGGTTTGTTTAATTAGGCATTAAAGTTTTATGTAATTGTTGGGGTAAACTAGTCCTATAGTTCAAGTACTTAATATACTAATCTACGTTCCATTTCTACCCTTCTACAAGTCATACTATAATTCACACAATAGATAGGGGTACTTACCTGGTGGACTTCGGGTCGGAGACTTAGGTGCCATGCCAGCAAAACCTGCTCAATTCCAAAAATTTTCATAAAATCTTAATTGGGCTTTATTTTGAAAAGTTGTGGGCTTTAAACCCAAGGCCGAGAGTTTTAAAACTGGGCTCTGATGCCAAACTGAAACATCCCCAAACCCGGCCCACGAGCCTTGACCGGATCTGGTATGTTCCTCGAGAAATCATTTGAAAATCTGTTTGTTACTTAGGAAAGGTTCGAGTGCTTTTGAAGAAAGATTTGCTTATGTTGGGTTCAATTGAAAACTTTGTTAATTTTGAAATCAAGGATTTATTAAAAACTTTGTTTTTATATTAAAATGACACGCCGATTTTGTTTTAAAGATTTTACCTTTAAATTAAGAATCAATTGAATTTAACTGTCAAAACATTTAAAGATGTATTTTTATAAAATTGTTTTAACCTCGATTTAACATTAATCATATCGTAATAGAAGAATTAAAATGCATGCATAAAATAGTTCATACTATGGCCTTATTACATCAAAACAATACCCGAATACATCCAAAATACTTAAAGAAATAGAAAGTCCGAAAAAAATAATATAAACTTTGTGCTGAGCATGGCCACCATTAAGCTCCTGCCGACCCGGTCCATCACTGATCGTCTCCTAAAAAAAATATTCCCACAACGGGGTGAGTCAAATAGACTCAGTGTGTATAACCAACACTAAGTCCCAAAAGATTTAGGCATATCATAACATATCGTAATCACATAACAAATAGAGATAATGATGCAATCCCGAACCCAAGCCTAGATAACCATCCGCTACACATCACCCGTACCAACCGTCACACCGTGGGGACTACTAAGTCACCCTCCATCCGCTACACATCATCGAAGGCAGTCGCTGCAGTCGACGTGCTCATCGCCCTTATAAATATTGTGGCATAGCCACCAGATAATTAATCGTGACATAAGTCACCACATTCAGATATTTGTGACATAAGTCACCACATTCAGATATCGTGGTAAAGACCACCAGATTACTTCCCCTTTTCATATCACCCATATGCCCCATGTCATACATATCATGCAATCTCATGCCATAGGCCTTATTTCACATTCTTACCATAATTTACACATGTGCCATATTCCACTATTCATATCACTTATTAATCTTGATGTTAAAATAACGTACCTGAGTACTTGTACCATTGCATGGTACCTTTGGCCACATTCACATTATTATAAACACACATTTTACATGGGTACCGTAAATCTATTAAGAGATAGTGTGGGGTACACACCTGGTATTAACGCTTTACTGAAATCCCGAAACCCGATCTAATGCTTTAGATCCTTAATTCCTACATTCGGCCAACACTTAGAATTTTAATAAAAAACCATTCGGCCATAAAACCAAATCCCGAAGGATTAACGCAACCCACTCTTACCTTGCTGCCGATTTGATTACTAATCAGATCCCGAAACTTTGCTATATTCCTTCTTGTAATTGGCCAAGCACTAGATTACTTCACAAGTTAGTTTTCGGCTTTTAAACGAAGTAAGAAATAGATCTAAGTTCCTAAATAGGCCTTGGCCGAATGTGTATGTGCACTTACCTTGCGATTCTCAAATCCCGAGAGTATCCCTTATCTTAGGTATCTGTCGAAATCCCTACAAGCACTATGTCAGATTTGATTTCAATACTTAATGAACACCATTAATGGCCTTCGGCCTAATATCTCACTTTACTTACCTCAGATCTGAAATCCCGAATGATCTCCCTAGAAGTCGGCTACAATGGAAATCCCGAAACTCACCTTCCAAGTTTCGGCCAACACAAATAGGAGAGATTAGGTTTCAATTTCAACAGTCAGAAGAAGAATAAAGGAAGTAAATTGACATAGGTGAGATTGCTTACCAATTTAATCAATTGTCCTTCCTTGAAGCAGAGAGTTTCGGCTCTTGCTTAATTGATCAATTCGGCTCCTAAAGGATAGGGGAGCATTCGGCTATGGCTACCAACGTGTGGGATTCGGCTTTAACAAGGAAAAGAAAGGAGAGAGTATTGAGACTCAGAGAATCGGCAATGATGGATTTTGAGAAAGGAGTATTCGACTTTTGGTCACTTGAAGAGAAAAGGAAGAAGAAAGCAGAGAAAGCTAATAGAACTCCTAAGAAATTTCGGCACAAGTGAAACAAAGATGAGAAGAGAGAAATTTCGGCACATATCCCCCCTCCTAAATTCGGCTAGCATTCAAACACTTAGCCATTCCTTGCTTTTCTCCTATTTTTTTTCTTCTGTGCGCACTCAAAAGAATAATAAATAAATCACTAATTATCCTTAGTCTTTAGCCGAAAATTTAAAAAGAATATGACTTGATCTATACTCATTCACTCAGTGCCCCATTGCCATCCATTACCTCTTCCCCTTGGCGCAAAAATAAACTCCCATATGCTTCCCTTGTGATTCGAACCTTGGCCCCTTAGCACCTGCTTGTGACGTCACTTATAGAGGCTTTAAGTGGCGCCTTGCAGCCACTTTACCAAGCCTATTTCCATGTCATATTTTCCCTACTATTTCTCTTAGGCCCTACTCTGCCTAGCTTCCTCTTTTAAACTTAAAATCAAATAATTTTTAAGCTATTCCCCTACATACTAAGGTTCACAAAATTCATAATACACATTCACCACACACAAAGGCATACTATTTCATAAAATTAAGCAATACTGCATAAGCGAGTGAAGGCTAACGTTTCGGGATTTCGCTTAGATCTACAAATAGTCAGGTGTGCAACGTTTACACACTTTGTTAGTATGATATGTTTATTGTGTTACTAATATAGCCATTGAAACCGGTAGTTAGGCCTTGTGGGCATGAGTGTGGACTTCGGGTAAGTCCCCTGTTATATGGATCTCGATATATGCTATCATGTCATTGTTTAATGCTATGCCATGTGTACTTGCATCATCATGTTATTATGCCACTATTGATATGGACATGATGGTGGGATTGTTGAGAGCAGGGGGAAGAATTATTTGGACTATCACCAGTGGTTTTGACCACACGACGGGTTGGCCCCGTCTTCGATATTAATATTTGTGACTAAGTCCCAGTGGTTTTGACCACATTGATGATATTTGTGACTACGGTCACCAGTGGTTTTGACCACATTTGGATATTGTGACTTGTCCTAGTGGTTTGGTACCACAGTGGGTTGGCCCCACATGATTAATTACGGGATTGTCATCAGTGGTTTTGACCACACGATGGGTTGGCCCCATCACTTGATTTGTGACTACGGTCACCACTGGTTTTGACCACACCGATATATATTTGTGACTTCGGTCACCAATGGTTTTGACCACCAATGGTTTTGACCACACGGGGTAGATAAAGGAGATCGGATGGTTAGGATATGGGGTTGCATGATTTGCATGTTTTACTGATGATTTGCGTAAGTGGTTGCACTATCGGGTTGGGGATTTATACACTGAGTCTCGGTGACTCACCCCTTCCTTTATATTTTGCAGATGAGGCATAGATCGCGGATATGGAGCCGAGGAGGACTCGAGGTGGCCATGCATGCTAGTTTCGGGTTTTGACTTTAAAGTACTATTTCAGTTTTATTTATTTTCTTTAAATTTGGTTTTGGTTTTGTAATAAGGCCGCTAAGTATTATTTAGGGTTTTACTTCTGGATTTTATTTTACCTATCTTATGCATGTGATTAATAATTTGATATTGCTTAAGTAACCAGGATTAAATTGATATTTTCAACACTATACTCGATATCGGGTTTTTCAAACGTTACCATCGGGTAACATTATTCACAAGGTAATAACAAAGTTAACATAGATGATTTCAAACCTAAAGTTTCAAACAACTTCAAATGCAAATGGTTTTAAACTTGACTATGCTCATCTCACTCGATTTTTAATAAGTATCGTATGATTTCTAAAAACTAGTAACAACAAACGGATTTTCAAGCATGAGTTCTCCGAATTTTAAAGCAACACGAAAATGTTTTCAACATCACTTTGTATAGGGTTTTCTAAACCTTAAAACGATAAAAGAGTTTTCAATAGAAATAAACTGGGGAACTTGTTTTATTCAGACGTTTTCACCCCGTAACATGCCAGATTCGGTTGTGATATGTTGACTTGGTTTGGGGTGTTACAATTTTGGTATCAGAGCCAGGTTCAACAGCTCAGCTGTGGGCCCGAGGCCCAAAAATATTTTAAAAAGGAATTATCATAGGTTTTATGGAAAACACATGGTCTGAAAGGCATGGCACCGAGTCTCTGGCACCAATCCACCCAGGTAAGTACCCCAAACTGTTGTTTATGATGTTGTGAATATGATGATATTGGCATGACTAAATAGTAGTAGGAACTACTCTAGAGACTTGAACTATAGGCTGGATGAACTCGCGGAACAATCCCTTATTAAACTTCTCATAAATCTGTGCCTTAATAGACAGTGGAATAAGAGTCTAACGCATAAAACTTTTAATCAGCTTGACTCGTATCAGTAAACATGAGTGCACGTGGACGTGGGCGTAACACTCGTGGACGAGGTAGGGGTAGGATGACGGTCTCGGAACTGGTAGGGTCCGGACATGGGTCGGAAAATGAGGTACCACCGTCGCTAGCTGTGGGCACGGAGTATCAGGACCAGACAGGTGATGACACAGTATCACAGACGATGCTGCGGGTGTTAGAGAAGGTCACTAGTGCAGGCGTCGAAGCAGGGGTTCGAAAATCTGTGTCCGAACGACTCCGGGCTAATGGTGCAGAGGTGTTCAGAGGTGTATCCAGTGTGGCCCCTAGTACGGCGGAATATTGGTCGGAGGCAACAGAACATATTATGGATGATCTAGACTTCTCGGCTGAGGAGAAGCTGAAGGGGGTAGTATCTTTGCTGCGAGATGAGTCATATCGGTGGTGGCTCACAGTTAGGGACGGAGCAATGGCAGATGACCTTACTTGGGAATTCTTTAGAGTAGCCTATCAGAGGAAGTACATAGGCGCTAGCTATATTGATGCGCAGCACAAGGAGTTCCTGAACTTGGTCCAGGGTAATAAGACTGTATCGGAGTATGAGGCTGAATTTCTTCGGCTGAGTCGGTATGCACGTGGTATTGTGGGCATGGAGCATGAGCGTTGTGTCAGATTTGAGGATGGGCTGAGAGACGAGCTGCGGATGTTAATTGCGCCACAGCAGGAAAGAGAGTTTGCGGTTTTAGTGGAAAAGGCCAAAGTTACTGAGGAAGTGAAACAGTCGATAAGACGGAATCAGGACAAGGGTTGGAATAAAAGGAATTCTGGATCATTTGGGTCTACTGGGAATCAGCAGAAACGGGGTAGATATAGTGGGCCGAATCAAGCTGCTAGGCCTACTACTGCTAATACTCAATGGCCGCCACGATGTGCTCGGTGTGGGAAGTCTCACACGGGAGAATGTTGGACTGGAAACAGAGGATGTTTTGAGTGTGGATCGATGGGGCACCGAGTGAGGGATTGTCCATAGAGGTCAGCTAGGTTGCAGTCTGGGGATCAAAATCGTACACAGATCAGGAGGGATGGTCAGCAGCCACAGAGGGGCCGTGGTGCAGCCAGGGGAGGTAATGGCTCTGGTAGAGGCCGTGGAGCACCGGGCAGAGGTGCAGGTGGTATAAAGGCGAGACAGCCTGGATTGGTCTATGCAGCGAGGCGTCGAGAGGAGGGCGACGCACCGGACGTCATAACCGGTACGTTCTTAATCTTTGGACTACCTTATAATGCTTTGATAGATGTGGGTTCGACGCACTCATATGTAGCCAGTAGCATAGTGGAAACTATGAACTTAGACTCTGAGATTACTTCTAGGAAGATGACAGTGATAAGCCCTCTAGGTCACTCTGTAGAAGTAAGTATACTATATAGGGATGTACCCCTAGAACTTCAAGGGGTCGTGTTTTTGGCTGACTTGATAGAACTGCCGTTTGGGGAGTTCGATCTAATTCTCAAGATGGATTGGCTAGTGAAGTATCAGGCTGGTTTGGATTGCGCAGCTAGGCGCATGGTGTTGAAGACAGTGGAAGGTGAGGAGGTAGTGATGATAGGTAATAGGAGAGATTACCTATCCAATGTGGTCTCTGCGCTGAAGGCGGAGAAAATAGTAAGGAAGGGTTGTGAGGCATTCATGGTGCATGTCTGTGCTTTGGAAGCCAAGGATGCAGCTGTAGAGAGTGTCCGAACTGTGGGGGAGTTTGCTGATGTATTCCCAGAGGAACTTCCAGGTTTGCCTCTTGATCGTGAGGTTGAGTTCGGTATAGATTTGTTACCCGGAACCGCACCAGTATCTATTGCCCCATATAGGATGACACCAAAAGAATTAGTGGAGTTAAAGACTCAGATTCAGGAATTGCTGGACAGATCCGACCGAGTGTATCACCTTGGGGAGCACCTGTGCTCTTTGTTAAGAAGAAAGACGGTACAATGCTGATGTGTATAGACTACCGCCAGCTGAACAAGTTGACGATCAAAAACAAGTATCCATTGCCCAGAATAGACGACTTGTTTGATCAACTCAAGGGTGCATCGGTTTTCTCTAAGATAGATCTTAGGTCGGGGTATCATCAGCTCAAAGTGAAGGAGGCTGATATTCATAAGACAGCGTTTTGTACTCGGTATGGGCATTACGAGTTTCTAGTGATGCCATTCGGGTTGACTAATGCACCGGCAGCATTCATGGACATGATGAATCGGGTATTTCAGCCGTATTTGGACCGATTTGTCGTGGTGTTTATAGACGACAATTTGATGTACTCAAAGTCTGAGGAGGAACATGACGTGCATCTTCGGGTGGTTCTACAGGTTCTGAGGGAGAAGCAGTTATTCGCCAAGTTTAGTAAGTGCGAGTTCTGGCTTAAGGAGGTAACTTTCTTGGGTCATGTAGTATCAACTGAGGGGATTAGGGTGGATCCTCGTAAGATCGAGGTAGTGTTGGATTGGAAACCACCTAAGTCAGTTGCAGAGATTCAAAGTTTTCTGGGTTTGGCAGGATGCTACAGGAGGTTCGTGGAAGGTTTTTCTTTGATCGTAGTGCCGCTGACTAAATTGTTGAGAAAAGGGGTTTGTTTGTGTGGTATGAGAAATAGCAAGAAAGTTTTGACAAGTTGAAGAAGATTTTGACTGAAGCTCCAGTTTTGATTCAGCCTGAGGTAGGAAAGGAATTCACGGTCTATTATGATGCATCACATACTGGCTTAGGGTGTGTGCTGATGCAAGACGAAAAAGTAGTAGCGTATGCATCTCGACAGTTGAGGTCGCATGAGGGTAACTACCCGACACATGACTTGGAGTTGTCTGCAGTGGTTTTCGCCTTGAAGATTTGGAGGCATTACTTGTATGGGGAAAAGTTGATAGTCTACACGGATCACAAGAGTCTAAAGTACCTCTTGACTCAGAAAGATTTAAATTTGAGGCAGCGGAGGTGGATCGAGTTGTTGAAGGACTACGATTGCTCGATTGAGTACCATCTGGGTAAGGCTAACGTAGTAGCTGATGCGTTGAGCCGTAAGGTGGTAGCGGACCTCAGAGCAATGTTTGCTCACCTTAGTCTATATGACGACGGGAGTCTTTTGGCAGAATTGCAAGTAAGGCCGACGTGGATTGATCTGGTTAAGGAGAAACAACTGACAGATGAGATTTTGAGTGCTCGGAGGCTGCAAGTGCAGAATGGTGAAGCTGAGGGTTACAGCATGGGTAGTTATGGAGTACTGTGTTTTCAGGGGAAAGTATGTATGCCAAAGGACATTGAATTGAGACAGCGGATTCTTCAGGAAGCTCATAGCAGTCCATACGCTATGCATCCTGGAGGCAGTAAGATGTATCGTGATTTGAGGGAACAGTTCTGGTGGCCGGGTCTTAAGCGGGAAGTAACTGAGTTTGTGGGTAAGTGTCTGACATGCCAGCAGGTCAAAGCTGAGCATTAGTTACCGTCAGGACTGTTGCAGCCGGTAAGGATCCCGCAGTGGAAGTGGGAAAGGATTACGATGGATTTCGTTAGTGGGCTTCCCCTTACGCCTAGCAAGAAGGACTCAGTCTGGGTGATTGTGGACCGTTTGACTAAGTCAGCTCATTTCATACTAGTCCGAGTTGACTTTTCACTTCAGAAGTTAGCCAAGTTGTATGTGGCAGAGATAGTAAGGTTACATGGAGTGCCAGTGTCAATTATCTCGGATAGGGATCCCAGGTTCACGTCGAGGTTCTGAAAAGCTTTGCATCAGGCATTGGGGACGAGGTTAGATTTCAGCACGGCTTTTCATCCACAGTCTGATGGACAGTCTGAGAGGGTAATCCAGATTCTGGAGGACATGTTAAGGGGTTGCATTCTGGATTTCAGCGGTAGTTGGGAGGAGTATCTACCATTGGTAGAGTTCGCTTATAACAACAGTTATCAAGCGAGTATTCAGATGGCACCATATGAGGCACTATATGGACGGAAATGTCGTACTCCTACGTGTTGGACAGAACTGGGTGAATGGCAGATGTTGGGTCCGGAGTTGGTGGCAGATACAAAGAATAAGGTTAAGGTGATTCGGGCTCGTCTAAAGGAAGCGTCGAACAGGCAGAAGTCTTACGCTGATCTTAAGCGCAGGGATATAGAGTATGCACTGGGTGACAAGGTCTTTCTGAAGGTATCACCATGGAAGAAAGTGTTGAGATTTGGGCGAAAAGGCAAGCTAAGTCCTAGGTTTATCGGGCCGTATACGGTGTTGAGGCGAGTGGGACCGGTAGCTTATCAGCTCGAATTGCCAGCAGAATTGAGTCAGATTCATGACGTCTTTCATGTTTCCATGCTTAGGCGCTATCGATCAGATCCGTCACATGTTGTGCTAGTTGCGGAGATTGAGGTGAGCTCTGACTTGTCTTTCGAGGAGGAACCGGTACGGATTTTGGATCGGGATGTCAAGGTCTTACGTAGAAAGTCAGTTCCCTTGGTGAAAGTATTATGGCGGAACCATGGTACGGAGGAGGCCACGTGGGAACTAGAGGATGTGATGCGGCAGCAATACCCTCAACTCTTCTGACCAGGTAATTTCGAGGCTGAAATTATCTTTAAGGGGGGTAGAACTGTAATATCCTTAAATCGGGGTCTCTGCATTTTGCATGTGTTTGCATGTGAGGATATGTCTGCTGTGTTTGTTTAGCATGTTTTGGGGTCTAGGCATAACCTCAAGTTAGGCCTGGGTCATGGCCAAAATTTTTGTTTTGGTACTTAGTAAGAGAAAGCTAAGGGGGTTAGGGGTTAAAAGAAATTCTTGGAGTATTGTGACACAAGAATTACCTTGGTAAAATGGCAAGGAGGCGCCACTAAGATGCCAGGATGATGACGCCACATGCAGGGGGGAGAGCTCAGGTTCGAGCAGCAGAAATCCCTTTCTACTTATTCTTTTTCACACCAGAAGCAGGGAAGAGGAGTGCTCAAGATGGACTCTAAAAGATAAGGATGGAAGGGGTCAAACGGATTTGAACTGATGTAGGGGAGGAAATTTAGGAGTTTGAATCTTTTCAAACTCATTTGAAGGAGTTGGCCGAATTATGGACTGTGGGGGAGGAGGTGTAATCGGCTTGGGAAGCTAGGTGTGCCGAATTTCAATGGCCAAGTAAGGGTGCATGTTCGGCTAGCTTTGGGAGTCTTTCTCTTTTTCGTTTAGTGTCAAAACCAAACCTCAAAGTGCATTTTTTTCTCTCTTTTCTCTTTTGGCAGCTTGGGCATTTGGCCGAACCAATTTTGCAACTCCCTTTGAAGAGCCGAAACTCAATTCTCTCCTTTTCTTCTCTTTACCTTTCGGTTCATTCATTGTTAGCCATTCTCTTCTCTTCTTTTCATGTGCATTCATTGTTGACCGAAACTCTCTCTTTGCCGAATTCATCTTTGTTCACCTATTCTTCTCCTATTTTGCTCAAGCCGAAAGCAACTCATTCCACTTCATCTTTTTCTTTCTTTCAAACCTCCTTGTGCCAAAACTTCTTCCATTCTCCCTTTGCCGAATCCCTTCTTTCCCATTTTATTTTTCTTCTCAATCTTTACCATCTTCAAAAGCCGAAACCTTGTGAGTTCTCTTCTTCTTCTCTTCTTTCAAGTGGTTGGCCGAATACTTTGCTCATAAGCCCTTCTCCTCTTGCGTTTTCTCTTCATTATATTAAGTGTCAAATCTATTTTTTCTTTGAGTTATAGCCGAATCATCTGGTAAGTAAACTTCCTATTCTTCTTTTTCTTCTTCGACTGATTTGGTTAATGCAGAATCTCTTTTGCCTTTCTTTTTGATACTTCTTCAATCGTTATTAATCGGGATTTTAAACTTCATTCTTGTTCTATGTTGGTAGCCGAAACCCTTAACATCAATAGGGGGTGCCGATCTTTGGTGGTTGGTGGCCGAATCAGTCTTTAAGGTAAGGGGGCGACAATCCCTTTTGGTTTCAGGATTCATGCTATGGCCGAATGGTACTTGGATTGCTAATGATGCGTTTAAGTCGATTGTAGGGAGGAGTACAACCTGATTCGGTAAATCTTCAGGATTTGGTGGCCGATCTAGGTAAGGGTTCTAGCGTGTAGATCTGTTTCTTATTCGTTCAAAAGCCGAAGGCTAATCGTTTGTGTGTATTAGTGCTTGGCTGATTGCAAGGAAGGTTCATCACATAGCTTCGGGATTTGGTTGGAAACCAAATCGGCACTAAGGTAAGGTGCTACCTTCATGCGATATATCTTCGGGATTTCTAGTGGAGCTGAATGGGCTTTTGGTTACTAACAAAGCGTTGACCGATTGTAGGGTAGAGTGAAGGCTAACGTTTCGAGATTTCGCTTAGATCTACAAATAGTCATGTGTGTAACGCTTACACACTTCGTTAGTATGATATGTTTATTGTGTTATTGTTATAGCCATTGAAACCGGTAGTTAGGCCTTGTGGGCATGAGCGTGGACTCCGGGTAAGTCCCCTGTTATATGGATCTCGATATATGCTATCATGTCATTATTTAATGCTATGCCATGTGTACTTGCATCATCATATGTTATTATGCCACTATTGATATGGACATGATGGTGGGATTGTTGAGAGGAGGGGGAAGAATTATTTGGACTGTCACCAGTGGTTTTGACCACACGACGGGTTGGCCCCGTCTTCAATATTAATATTTGTGACTAAGTCCCAGTGGTTTTGACCACCAGTGGTTTTGACCACATTGATGATATTTGTGACTACGGTCACCAGTGGTTTTGACCACATTTGGATATTGTGACTCGTCCTAGTGGTTTGGTACCACAGTGGGTTGGCCCCACATGATTAATTACGGGATTGTCATCAGTGGTTTTGACCACACGATGGGTTGGCCCCATCACTTGATTTGTGACTACGGTCACCAGTGGTTTTGACCACACCGATATATATTTGTGACTTCGGTCACCAGTGGTTTTGACCACCAGTGGTTTTGACCACACGGGGTAGATAAAGGAGATCGGATGGTTAGGTTATGGGGTTGCATGATTTGCATGTTTTACTGATGATTTGCGTAAGTGGTTGCACTATCGGGTTGGGGATTTATACACTGAGTCTCGGTGACTCACCCCTTCCCTTATATTTTGCAGATGAGGCATAGATCGCGGATATGGAGCCGAGGAGGACTCGAGGTGGCCATGCATGCTAGTTTCGGGTTTTGACTTTAAAGTACAATTTCAGTTTTATTTATTTTCTTTAAATTTGGTTTTGGTTCTGTAATAAGGCCGCTAAGTATTATTTTGGGTTTTACTTCTCGATTTTATTTTACCTATCGTATGCATGTGATTAATAATTTGATATTGCTTAAGTAACCGGGATTAAATCGATGTTTTCAACATTATACTCGATATCGGGTTTTTCAAACGTTACCATCGGGTAACATTATTCACAAGGTAATAACAAAGATAACATAGATGATTTCAAACCTAAAGTTTCAAACAACTTCAAATGAAAATGGTTTTAAACTTAACTATGCTCATCTCACTCGGTTTTTAATAAGTATCGTATGATTTCTAAAAACTAGTAACAACAAACGGATTTTCAAGCATGAGTTCTTCGGATTTTAAAGCAACACAAAAACGTTTTCAACATCACTTTGTATAGGGTTTTCTAAACCTTAAAACTATAAAAGAGTTTTCAATAGAAATAAACCGGGAAACTTGTTTTATTCAGGCGATTTCACCCCGTAACATGCCAGATTCGGTCGTGATGTGTTGACCGGGTTTGGGGTGTTACAGATAATATATAATAAAAAATATACAAGTTTAATAAATTAATGTATGAATAATAAGAGTAATATAATATTTTAACATGATCTAATAATTAAAAATAGTATTAGAATAAAATAAAATAAAATAAATAAATAAATAAAAAAGGGTTAAATAGCAAATAAAATAAGCACAAAAGGATTAAATTAAAACGTGCGTCGCACTACAGGGACTCATTAGGCAATTATGCCTTCTTCCCAAAACAACGTCGTTCTGATTTTTAGCCCTTAAAGCAGTCCGAGGGACTAAATTGAAGCAAAGTATAAGTTTATGGGTTAATTTAAAATAAATAAAAAATTGAATTGAACGAAATTAAACTTAATGAGATAGCAGAGGGACTAAAAGGGTTATTTTCCCTTTTTTATAAAACGCGCGGATCCTCCCCGGATTTTTGGGTCAACGCGCGGATCTTGGCCCTTAAAATGACGTCGTTTTGGCCTTTAAAAGTAACCCCCAAAACGACGCCGTACCAACAAGCCTATATAAGTTATTTTTTTACACCAAAAAATCATTTGAGCATTGTTTTTTTTTTAAAAATTCAGAGAATGCTCTCGAAAATCCTCTCTTCTGGCCGGAGTTCAATCCTCGGGTTTCTGGGCCACGCGCCATATGCGCCACCACGAACGGTGGTCGGAGGCCAAAATCTCGACTTTTCAGCGTCATCGAAAGGTAAATCCCTTTTCCTTTTATCTTTTTTTAAAAAAGTATATTTATATAAAAAATAAAGATCGAAGAAAAAAAAGAATATAAACAAAATAAAAATAAAATGAGAAATCACCTCTGCTGTTAAAAGCTTTCTATATTTTTATTTCAGTATATTTTGTCTGCGTATATTTGTGTGTATGTCTCCCTTTTCTTTTGCAGGTTTAGGGCTTTTATAGCCTTGAAATAAAAAAAGGAATACAAATATTTTGATTGCATTTGCCATGTTTACTGCTATTCTTTCCATTTTTTTGCAGGTCTAGAGCAAGAAGTCCGGTGGTGGTGCAGGATTTGCGTCCGGATTGCGGTGCGACGAGGCAAGAGGCTGCTGAGGCTACGCTGAATGCGTGTTGGCACTTGCGGCGCCTAGGGTTTCAGAAACCCTAGGTGGCCGAAACTGTTTTAGTTTTTTTTTTTTTGGGCCCCTTTGGGCCGTGTAAGCTTTGGTTTTGGGTGTACTTGGGTTTGAGTATCTGGGGTGTAAGTGAGCCATGGGTTTAGGTTTAAAATTGGGCTAATCAGATTGCTTTTAATTGGTGTTGGGCTCGGGTTGTAAATGTTTTTTATTGTAAATGGACTGAACATTTTATTATTTTGGTTTATTTCCAAGCCCGGGCAAAATGGATTATTACAATGTGGCATACATGTGGTCTCTAATGTGGATGCCACGTTAGGATCTACCATCGATATCATCAAGTTAACTGAATCATTAACTTTTTTTATCCAATTATGGGTAAATTGAAAAAAAAAACTAAAAAAATTGAGGATTAAATGAGGTGGAAAAGAAAGAAAGAAAGAGAGAGAGCTAATGTAGTAGCCCGTTTTTAGTTAAATCAGAACAGTAATTTCGGGACCACAAATTTAAGGTTTTTATTATTATTTTAATGTTTACATCATGATAATATGATTGTGTGAAAATTTCATGAAGAAATTTTATCGTTTAAATGGTCAATTTGGTAAAAAGGACTAAATCGCGTAAAGTGTAAAACTTGTGTTCTATTAGCTAAAAGTGTCTAATAGCTATAGAACCTTAAAGTTAAGGTCCTTAAATATAAATTAGACCATTATTATGATAGTGGACGATAATGGCATGGCATAAATGAAGTTTTGAATTAATTTAAAGGTTAATTTTGGTATTTGATTATTAAAGGTTATTTTAATTAAAAAAACACAAAATTGGTGGCATTCATCTTTGATAGCGGAATGTTAGGGTGAAGGAAGCCATTAAAATATCTTGAAGCTTTCAGTCACTTTGGTACTCAATTGTAAGCCTGTTTTTGTCCTATTTTTAATGATTTCTATGTTTTTGAGATCGTTGCTTCGTATTCTAACTAGCCCGTACCTTAGATTTCGAAACTGTTAAAGATTTATCATGTTTCCATTGTTGAATGCTTGAGTAATTTGATGAATTATGATAGATTTGGAAGGTTTAATGTTAGATTAATAGCTTTTGTAAAGTGATTTTTGACAAAAATGTCAAAAAGGGATTAAATTGAGAAAATGTGAAATGTGGTGGTTAAAAGTATGAATAAATTGAAAATATGGGCTGCTAGTAACATGTATTAAATTCGACTAAGCATGGGTTTGTACTAAATTGCATGAATTTGCAATTTTATGTGATAATGATAAATTGTAAAAGATGTGAAATATTAGGGCAAATGTGTAAAAATGCTTTAAAGTGAAATTTGGACTAAATTGAATAGACTGAATGCTAAATGTGCTAAATTTGATAATATATAGAGCAAGATAAGCTGAGATCAGGTTCAGATCGAGGAAAAAGAAAAGTGGACGAATAGTCAATAATTTCCATCAGAGCAACTCGAGGTAAGTTCGTATAATTAGAATTGAATCCTTAAATACTTGTAAGTTATTTGAAATGAAAGTATAATTTAGTAAATGGTATTACTGAGTTAGAATGCCTAATTGATGAAAATTATTGAATATTGAGTCTCATTTGAACCGTAGAAAGTCGTAGGATACGAGTGATATGTCACTAGGGTTACCGTTTTGGTCGAGATCCTGCATTTGTTGTAGACTCACCATAGCTCGTATGAGCTTACTGATATATCAGCTCGTAAGAGCTTATTGTTTTTAGCTCGTCAGAGCTTACTGTTTCAGCTCATTAGAGCTTACTGTCTATCAGCTTAGGAGGAGCTTACTGATTATAGCTTAAAAGAGCGAAAATGATAATGAATTGACAGATTATTGATTATATACGTAAAGTATATCACCTGAGTATCCCTCGATATTCTAATAGGTTCAGCGAGTATAAATTCTGTTATTGGTTATATGATAAAACTATGTGTTTATATGGATGAATTACTATTTATACGGATGAGTTACTGTTATCGAATTAATTATTGATTATATGATTGAGAGTGAAATGTTACAAATGACGTACATGATAAATGAATTTGATATGATACAATGTATTAAGTACTAAATTAAGTTAATGGATGATTATATGCACTTATGTGACTAACTTGTTGATAAATGCTTGTGTTTAGGCATTTGATAATTGAATTGAGTACACCTTATTTATTGTCTTGATCATGTTTAAATGGTAAGTTTAATTCTGAATTATACGGGCTTACTAAGCTATAAAGCTTACTCTATTTCTTTTCCGTGTTTTATAGAGGTTCTATAGCTTGCTCGATTCGGATAAAGTCGGAGATGCGCATTACACTGCCCAGTTGCCGATTGGTACTTTTGAACTCATGGATATATGTAGATATGGCATGTCTAGGCTAGTTATAAAGATCATAGTTTTGGTTACTTGAGCTAGTGATTTTGGTACATTTTGTGGTATAATAAAACCATTTGATTTGGCTTAATTTGGTATAATACTTTGGTTGCATATAAGTATTCAAATATGTGTATGAAATGTTATGGATTGGCTGCCTATTGAGTTGCAAACTGTTGCAAATTATGCTTGTGCAAGTATATGAAAATAGGGTGGAAATATGGCTTTGCAAATAGCCTATTTTTGTCCACACGGGCAGAGACATGGGTGTCTGTCTTAGCCGTGTGTGACACACGGTTATGTTCCATGGTCGTGTGTTCCCTGGTGTTGAAATCAAAATGAAATCAGTATGCCTCACACGGTCTCGCACACAGGGGTGTGATCGGCCGTGTGGCACAAGTCAGTATCCCCCCTAATTGGCACACGGCCTAGCACACGGGCATGTGACTTGGCCATGCTGCATAAGTCAGTATACCCTATAGGTTTGGCACGACCTAGCACACGGCCTGGCACACGGGTGTGTGTGGCCACTTCGAAGGGCACATGGGCTGGACAGACGGGCGTGTGGTTGGCTGTGTGGCCCAAGTTAGTATGTACCCCCTGTTTTCACACGGCTGGTGACACGGGCGTGTCTGGTGGCCGTGTGAGACATATGGCCTGGTCACACGGGCGGTGTCCCCTGATTTTAGAAAAAATTACTAAGTGTTGAAAAATTTCCTGAGTTATCGGTTTAGTCTCGAATTACTCCTAATGCATGATTAAAGTGTAACAGCCTGATTTTTGGCCTAATCTGAACATTGGTTTTGGGGCCCCAAATCCAACGAGGAAAATCTTATTTTTATTATATTTTTATGGTCTACAATTTCACAGAAAGATTTCGTGAAAATTTCGTTTGAAAATTTCGACGTTTGGGCACTCAATTTAGTTAAAAGGACTAAATTGTAAATAGTGCAAAAGTTGAGTTCCACATGTTAGAAGTGTCCAATTTCTATGAAATTTTAAATTGAAGGTCCTTAAATGGTAATTAGACCATTGATTAAATTGTTGGACAAAAATGGACATGAGATAAGTGAAATAGGATATTTTTAAGTTAGGGGCATTTTGTTAATTTGGTAATTAAATGGACTAAAAGACAAAATAAAAGCCAAAAACCCTTGTCCAGCTTCTTGCTTGGCCGGATTTAGCATGGGGGAAGCCATGGATAGGGTTTTCAAGCTTTCAAGCTCAATAATAAAGAAAAACGAGTTTCGGACTTAGAACGGGGGAAAGACGCATATTGGACGACTCGGTCCCTTTCGCCATTTTAAGTCGAGGTAAGTTGGTGTGTAATAAATCAACATTATGTTATTATGTATTTAAATGCTTGACATTACATGAAATGTATATTCTTTATATGAAATTGGTTAATGAGGTCTCGATTAAAAATATGATGAAGTTTTACTATATCGAAGTCCCTGTTGAGCCTTAGGAATAGAAAGGATACCCTTGTCATGACATTAGATTAATAAGGTCCCGTATAAGACCATATCTGGGATATGGCCTCGACACCAAATTGAGATCCCGTGTAAGACCATATCTAGGATATGGCATCGGCATTGAATAGTGATTCCGTGTAAGACCATGTCTAGGACATGGCATCGACATATGAAATCGTATAAGACCATATCTGGGACATGGCATCAACATACGATCTCGTGTAAGACCATATCTGGGATATGGCATCAGCAAAGACATACGATCTCGTGTAAGACCATATCTGGGATATGGCATCGACATCGATATGAGATCCCGTATAAGACCATATCTGGGATATGGCATCGGCAACGACATACGATCTCATGTAAGACCATATCTGGGATATGGCATCGACATCGATATGAGATCCCGTATAAGACCATATTTGGGATATGACATCGGCATCGACATGTGATCCCATGTAAGACCATATCTGGGATATGGCATTGGCATTTTACTACGTGTATGACAATTTCCGAGTATCATTCGATATTCCAAGTGGTTCAACGGGGTAAAGAATTAAAGTTTATGTTTAAGATGGAAAAAGGACTAAAGTGTAAATGAATGTGATTATGTGACGATTAAGTGCAGATATATGTATGTATACACTCATGAGCAATGTGCTCAGTATGTGATCGAATTTTGGTAAGAACGTAAATGAGTAAGTTATACCTATGAGAATAACCTTGTGATTATAAGTCCATGCCTATGATGTATGAATATGTGGTAAATGTGATTGATGATTATGTGTGAGGCTTTTAGGCCAAATTAAGTTGAGAAATGATATGTTCATGTAATATCCTAGAATTTGAATTTTATATGTTGCATTATTTTGGGTGTTGAGCTTGTTAGACTATTCAATTGTGTGTGTTTAGGTAGTCCTGAGATGGCTCGAGATTTATTTGGATTTAGTAAAAACTTTTGGCAATTAGCACTTTAAGGAAATGGAGTAAGTGACCTTAAAGCTTAAGGTAATAAAGTGGTAAAAAGCTAGCATAATTGAGCTATCAGTGAAGAGGATATGGCGCCATATGTGTTACCTTGAGGGAAGGAGTTTGAATCCCTTTGTGTGCATGTGTGAACTTTATTTTTTTGCTTTCCTTCCTTATAGTGTCGGTCAAGCATGATCTTATGGTAAGTTGGACTTTTATTTTTATGGCAAGATGGCTAAGAGAAAAAGGCAAGATTGAAGTTAAGGAAAGGAATCAAATGGAAATGGCATGTAAGGGGAGCATAAGGCTTATTCCAAGGGTGATGTTTTGGAAAGTTTGGGTGGCCAAACTTTTGACCAATTGGCTATGCATTTGGACGATTTTTTGGGCTAGGGGGGGATGGCCGAATTTTATTAGCACTTTGGTGAGGTTTAGGTGCTAGTTTTGGTCATTTTTCATTAGCAACTAGTGTATCAATTTTCTCTCCAAAACTCTTTTCCCTAGCCGAATGTGTCATTAGAAAAAGGTAAATTTTTGTTTGTTTTGGCCATTTCTTTTTGACCATTTTGGTATCATCTTCCATACTCCCCAAACTCTTTTCCTCTTTGTGTTGAAACCATACAACCTTGAAGGGGCATTTTCATTTCTTTTCTTTTCTTCTCTTTTCCGAATGCATACCAACTTCAAGACCTTTTCCTTGTTCATTTATTCCATCCTTGAAAACCGAAACTTAAACACCATATCTTCTACTTCTTTTTCTTCTTTTCTTCTTGCAAAAACTCTCAAACATCACTCCCTCCCTAATATTTTTCACCATAGCCGAATCTTCCACTTCATCTATATTTTCTTCTCAACCATTTTTCTACTCACACTTTGATCAATCGGTAAGTGATTAATTACAACATCTTTGTATTTTTATCGTACCTTTTCTCTTAGTGCCGAACCTATACCTTAGTGTGGGATGGCCATTTTGATCGAGACCATCACCATACTATCTCTCATGCGAAATCACTTTTCTTTGCCATAGAAAAATTAGTGGAAGGCTGAAACTTGGAGTTTCCGAAGTCATCGTTTAATCGCTAGATTTCGGTCCAAAAATCTCTAAGGTAAGGATTCTTCGAGGATTCTATAATCACTTTTTATTCGTTAAGATAGTGTTGATTAATCGATATTATTATAGGGACTCTATCGCTCGATCTTTCATCTTGAGATCGTACGGATTTTTGTGGTAAGCTGACTTCACTCTTAAGATCAATCGTTTGTAACAACGTAATATTAGTTTGGACTAATATTTATTTTCAATGGAGGCAAGCAAGATCGAATCAAAAGGGGTAGTGATTGGTGATCGAAAAAGGAATGGATTTACGATCCCTACTCCTAAATTCAAACGAAGGGCTGTTTCGGCGATTCGAGACTTTCCACCAGGTTGTGGACCCTCATCCGGTGAGAATCAACTATTCGAATTTGTTCGCAATTGTGAGGGATCGGTGATTCGAGATTTTCCACCGAGTTGTGGACTGTCAACTGGGGAGAACCAGCAAATAGTAGTTATTCGCGATTCCGAGGGTAAAAACCTAGACCGTTTATCTTAGAGTAGATTTACTATATAGTGTACATGATCTAATCGAGCGTTAAAAATATTTTTAGGTGTCGACGATCAGGAAAGTGTAGTGCTTACCGTAATCAGGTGTGTAATCTCTCACCGTATTTCACGGGTTAGATAATTATATCGTGTTAATGATAAATCGCTTGATTAAATCACATGTTAGTGAAATCGGTATTATGACTGTGAAAATTACTAAATTACCCTCAACGGGCCAAATCGATAAAAGTGACTATATGGGCCAAAATGTGATATTTGCTATATGGGCCAAATGTGATATTTGCTATATGGGCCAAAATTTGATATTTGCTATATGGGCCAAAATGTGATATTTGCTATATGGGCCAAAATGTGATATGGGCTAGATTGTGATAATTGTTATAATGGGCCATATTGTTCGTAATAAATATTTGAATGAATTGTTGTAAATGAATATGTATTATATACATGAATTGCATGGGATGAGATATTGATGAAGAGAAGTTCTGGTAGCTTTGCTACATAATTCTGGTGGCTCTACCACGAATCTGAAAAATGGCAATGCCATGTAAACTCTGTGAATCGGGTGGCTTGTCCACAAATTGATATAAACGGCTTAATGCCTATTTTGGTGTGTTGGCGGGGTGGGTGACTAAAGCTCCCCACAGGTGTGCTGGTTGGTACGGGTGGTGTGTAGCGGATGGAAACTAGGTTTGGTTTGGGAATTGCATATCACATGCATATTATATACATGTTATTATGTTATAATTGTAAATGGGCTTTGGCCCAATAATGCTTAATTGGATTTTGGGCCCAGTGGACAATGGTAAGTGGGTTACACATTGAGTTCTAGTAACTCACCCCGTTTCCCTTACCCTTCTCAGGTAATGAACAGTGATGGGGACTTGGGCCGTGGACGACTCGGTGGAGGCCATACTACGAATAATGGGTTATTTAAATTTTGGATTTCTTTTAAGTACTTTTTATTATTTTGCTATTTTAAGTTAAGTTGTAATAAGGCCTCTGGATAAATTTTAATGTTGTTTTACGTTTAATGGATTTTATAATTTGCTTGAATACTTTAAGTGGGATTTTTCTAAAATTTGAAATAAATGTTTTATCAAATGGATATGGAAAAAAAGGTTTCATAATAAATTTCTTACATATTTTAACTCGAAAATTTTTCCGTTAACAATGTTCTTCAAATTTTTCCAAAATTATTTCAAACTCTTTTAAATCTTCTCGAAATATTAATTTAATTTTTCTAAGTTTCAATTTATAAATTCTTACGTCTCAAATTGTTTGATTTATCAATCAACCTTAGTTTTCAATAAACCCCACATCAAGATTTTTTTGAAACTCTGTTTTCTCTAAACCCTTAAAAGACTAGATGTATATTCATTCCATGTGACATGTCAAATCTGGTCTTAATGCAGAGACCGGGTTTGGGGTGTTACAGTTCAAGTCTTTATTGTTGATGTATAGATTAAATTGGCCAGTGAATGGCTTGTAAATATTTGATAATGACTAGTTATTGGAATGGCTAACCATGGATATACCTTGGTGTTATATTTGTGTAAATGAAAAATTAATATAAAGAAAACATGATAGAGTAAAATCAGCAATAAAACAGTTTGGACAACATCAGATGTATCACTTTGAGAAATCACCAAAAATGGTGGAAATCGAATTAGAGGTTGAATAAGAAATGAAATTAAATCTTATTGAGTCTATTTTCACATAAAAGAAACGGTGTAAGCAAAAGAATTTCACATTCTGAGATATTTGAATTTTTGTGAGACAGAGTTAGACTGATTTTGGAATCCCCTGTTCTGATCTGGGAAATTCATTAAAAATTTTACAAAAATAATAATGGGATAAAATTTAGATGCTTGAATTTCTTAATGAGTCTATTTTCAAGTGAAAAAATGGGAATGTAATTTGAGTTCTGTACAACGAGATAATTAATTTTTAGTGAAGAGGGGTTGGAACTGTCAGATAGCAAAACA
Organism: Gossypium australe; assembly: GCA_005393395.2. Lineage (NCBI taxonomy): Eukaryota > Viridiplantae > Streptophyta > Magnoliopsida > Malvales > Malvaceae > Gossypium > Gossypium australe. The sequence continues at coordinate 25,161,157 of CM016621.1, read as the reverse complement.
GGGGAGATTTTAAAGAATAAACTGCACTGATTGGCTGAACCAAAAATTCTAGAAATTTTATGGTAAGAAGATATTTGAGTCTAGTTTCAGGGAAAATTAGCAGATCTTAATTTGGAATTCTGTAGCTCCAGATAAAAATAATTTAGTGACTGTATCTTGAGAAAACAACTCAAGATGAACATAAATGAATTGTGAAATTTTATGCAATAATGATGGTATTATCTTAAGAGTTTGTAATGAGGATTGTTAAAAGCATGGTAATTAATAATAATACATACTTACTAAGATTTATAGCTTACTCCGTTGTTTTCGGTGTTTATAATGTACTCAGGTTAGCTCGGGTTGGAAGTCGTCGGAGAACCTATCACACTATCAAGCTTACAATTTAGGTATCGATGATTTTATACTTATGGTTATGGCATGTATAGGGAACTTGGTCATGTGTATATGTTACTATGAGTTGTCCTAGAATAATGACCTATGATATTCAGGGTTCATTGTTGTATAAGGCCATTTAATGTGGCCAATAAATTGGTTATGCTATAAACTCATGATGATGCATTCCATGGTTGAGTAAATTGTATGCTATGACTTGTTACGTATGTGTGGTGGATGTTTTGGTAGCTTTAATATGTCATGAAATGTGTCATTCAAGTTATACTCAAGTATGGGCATGATAGGGTAGAAATTGGCTTGGAAAATAGCCAACTTCTTGACCACACAAGCAGAGACACGACCATGTGTCTCAGCCGTGTGGAGGACACGGTCTAGCACACAGGTGTGTGACTTGGTCGTGTGACCCAAAACGAATGATGAAGTCATGAAAAGAGAGTTACACGGGCGGAGGACACGGGCGTGTCCTGGGCCACACGGGCGGGTGTAACCACACAGCCTGCCCACGCGGGCGTGTGACTCTCCAAAACAAGGAAATTTTCTAAATGTTCCAATAGTTTTAAAAGTTCTTGATTTAGTCCTGAATCGCTTCTAAAGCATGTTTTGGTACTCGTAGGCCCATTTTAGGGACTTGATGATATAAGATAGAATTTTTAAATTATAAACGAAAATTTATGCCTTGAATTTGTTCAGTTGCAAGTGTTATTATCCGGTAACGCCTCGTACCCTATTTCGGCGTTGAACACGGGTAAGGGGTGTTACATAAGGCCTCGTAGGCTTGTTTAAGGGACACTATGATTGATTGTGATTCAATTGTATTTGAATAAATAAACTGTATTTAAAATGTATGTTTAAAGGTATTGAAAGTCTGGTAATGCTCTGTAACCCTATTCTGATGGTGAATACGGGTGAGGGGTGTTACATTTATTAGTATCAAAGCTACGGTTTAGTCGATTCTAGGACTAACGTAGCGTATGTGAGAGTCTAGCTATACAATCCATATATAAACTGTGATAGTGTGATGACTCCTGACATTTGAAAATGTGTTTTTATATAGCAAATGGATCCAAATCGATCGATAGCTGATGAGGTTGAAAGTAATGCGGCTGTTCCCGCTCAAGGGATAGCACCGTCTAATTCTAGACCCGTGACGGGTAGTTAGAGAGGAGAGGCTAAAGAAACCTTCTTCCAAATGATGAACGAATGGTTCACGAAGTACGTTCGAGTTAATTCGACTACGCAACAACCTCCACGCCCACCTATTACTCAGCCGATCCCTGTAGTTCCTCAAGGTATGGATCCTTTGAGATTGAATAAACCACCTGTTGGTAAGATATGAAAATACGGGTCTGAGGAATTCGGAGCCACTATTAGTGATGACCCTGAGAGAGCGGAGTTTTGGCTTGAGAACACGATTTGGGTATTTGATGAACTTTCTTGCACATCTAAAGAATGTTTAAAATGTGCTGTATCACTATTGAGAGATACTACGTATCGGTGGAATACCTTGATATCCGTAGTTCCGCGAGAAAGAGTTACTTGGGAATTCTTTCAAGTTGAATTCAGAAAGAAATATATCAGCCAACAGTTCATTGATCAGAAACGAAAGGAATTTCTTGAACTGAAACAGGACCGTATGTCGGTAACAGAATATGAAAGAGAGTTTGTATGACTCAGCAAATATGCTCGTGAATATGTTTCTTCCGAGGCTATAATGTGTAAAAGGTCCGAAGATGGATTAAATGAAGAAATCAGATTGTTAGTTGGGATCCTTGAGCTGAAAGAGTTTGTCGTTCTAATTGACAGAGCTTGTAAAGCCAAAGAGCTTAGCAAAGAGAAAAGAAAAGCCAATTCTGAGGCTAGAGACTTTAGAAAGAGATTTGCCGGCAAATTACATCAGTCAGTATCAAAGAAATCTAGAGAATATCATCTTTATTCTACTGCTTTTGCGGGGATTTAGATTAAAGATAGAGATACGAGACATTTCAGTTCTAAACCTTAAACGACATCTGTTACCAGTGTGGGAAGTGTTAGAAATGTTGGACCTGAATGTAAGCACTGCAATAAGCGACATTACGGTGAATGTGGAATATTGAGCGGAGCTTGTTTTAGATGTGGATCTCTTGATCATTATCTCCGGGACTGTCCAGAAAAGTCTATAGCTGAAAGAGATCAACCGGCGAAAACAAGTAATACAGCTACTAGAGGGAGACCACCCCGAAACACTGGAAATATGAGTGGTAATCGAGGTACTATGAGAGATTTAGCTGTGAGATCCGAGGCACGGGCACTTGCTCGAGCTTATGCTATCCATGCAAGGGAGGAGGCATCATCGCCAGACATTATTACCGGTACTTTTTCTCTTTTCAATACTGATATAGTTGCGTTGATAGATCCTGGATCAACCCATTCATATATTTGTATGAATTTAGTGTTTAAAAAGAGTTTACATGTCGAGTCTACAGAGTTTGTAATTAAAGTATCGAACCCCTTACGCAAGTCTTTTTTAGTTGATAAGATTTGTAAGTATTGTCCTTTGATGACTCGGGGTTACTATTTTTCGGCTGACTTGATGCTTCTGTCGTTTGATGAGTTTGATGTGATTTTGGGTATGGGCTGGCTGACTATGCATGATGCAGTTCTGAATTGTAGACGAGAGATTATCAAATTGAAATTTCAAAATGGTGAAATTGTTTAGATTGAGTCTCATGATTCGAGTGAATTACCTACTGTGATATCGTCTATGTTAGCTCAGAAATGTATTAAAAAGGGCTATGATGCATATCTTGCATATGTATTGGATACAAAGGTGTCTGAATCAAAGATTGAATCTGTACCTTTTGTTTGTGAGTTTTCGGATGTATTTCCAGAAGAATTACCGGGTTTGACACTGATTAGAGAGGTTGAATTTGGTATTGAATTAGTACCGGGAACAACACCGATATCGATAGCTCCATACCGAAAAGAGTTGAAAGTTCAGTTGCAAGAATTGACAGACAGAGGTTTTGCACGACCGATTATTCGCCCTGGGGTGCACCGGTATTGTTTGTAAAGAAGAAAGATGGCATGATGAGAATGTGTATCGATTACAAACAGCTGAATAAGTAACTATAAAGAAAAAATACCCTTTACAGCGGATTGATGATTTATTTGATCAGCTGAAAAGGGCTACAGTATTTTCAAAAATTGATTTGAGATCGGGTTTGTAACACCCTTAACCTGGATCCGTCGCTGGATTAGGGTTAAAGGCATTACTGGACAGATCAAAAATTTTTACAGACATTTAGTATTACAATTCATCAATCACAATCAAAGTGTCCCTTTTATAGGTCAACAAGACCTTAATCATGCTTCAGAATAGGGTCGGGACTAAACCGAACACATATGAAAGTTTTCAGAATTTTAAAACTTTTCTATATTACAGAGGTCACATGCCCGTGTGGGTAGGCCGTATGCCTCCCATGGCTACTAGACACACCTATGTGTCCTGGCCGTGCCAAATCAGAGCATGTATATTGACTTATCCACAAGGCCACCAGGCACGCCCGTGTGCCATGTCCATGTAGAATTATGCAAGCTACTGACTTGATCACACGGCTACTAAGCACGCCCGTGTACCATGGCCGTGTAAGATTAAACTAACTACTGACTTATTCAAACGGCTACTAGGCACGCTCGTGTGCCTTGGCTGTGTAAGCAAAACAGGCCACTTGCAAGGCCAAAATGCCACCCACACAAGGGTCAATCCCTACAAGCAAATCACCAACTCATTTCTTATACACTTGACATCCAAAAACATGTCAAACAATCAACAATTCTTCATATTCAAACTTATCTCTAATCATATCACTTTGTCCAACTAGAAACACATACATATATTCAAGCATGTTTCATTCACCTTTACCTTTCATATCATCATTCCTTTGCTCAAACATACATACCTATAATGCATTCATATGCTTACCATAACATTGGCAATATCATTTGCTATCAAACCATGCCAAAACATATATCATGCATCAAATACACCCAAACACAATATTATCATTTATCTAGCCACATCTCATGGCTAATTATACACATTTCAAACTTAACTCAAAATAACTAGCCTATACATGCCATATTTAGCTATATTCAATTTCTAAGGAACCAAAACAAGTTGAGTAGTGTGATGATGATCCTCGACGATCCCCGAGCCTTCAGCAGCTTTGACGATCTGTAAAACAGAGCAAATACACACACAGAGTAAGCTTTCAAAAGCTTAGTAAGCCATATACAAATAAACTTAGCATAAAATGCACATAACCATATTAATACTATGACATTAATAGTTCTCATAGCAAATTCATCTCATATTCTTTAGCTCATATGCTTAGCCATATCTTACCACATTCGTCAACTCAGATATCACATATACACATAGCTCTTTTATACATATTTTCACATATCATCTTAGTAAGTTCATATAGATACTTACCTTTCATACACACTTAGTGTACAAATCAAACGTGCCTGAAACAAACATACAAATCACATAATCGTTCTTATCTCGGATTTTCTCGTTGAACCGTTCGGAATCTAATAGGTTGTGCAGAGTGCTCGGAATAGTCGTACAATTCCAATGTCCCAAACGTGGTTTTACATGTAATCAGATGTCGATGCCGCTGTCCCAGACAGGGTCTTACACGAATTAATACAATGCCAATGTCCCAGACATGGTCTTACATGTAAATGTCATATCGATGCCAACGTCCCAGACATGGTCTTACACGAAATCTCGAATCAATGCCAACGTCCCAGACGTGGTCTTACATGATATAACATAACAGACACCTATGTCATGACATAGTTAATCCTATATATTCCTAGGTTCATACGGGACTTCTCGGATGTTAACACTATGTCGATCTTATCTCGGAATTGATGTATATAACATCTCATAAGCATTCATCATTATCAATAGTCATTTGAACATACATAATTCAATACAAATACATTTATTTGTATATTGACTTACCTTGAATCCAGATATTCGTTCGGACTCGGTTATTCGACTACCTTCGCATTCCCACGATCTAAGCCCATTTTTTTTGGTTCTTGATCTATACATATTCAAATTTAACCTTTTTATTTACCAACATATTCATTTCAATCCAAAAACACACATTTAGGGATATTTGCAACTTAGCCCTCACATTTGCACATTTTATCAATTTAGTCCATTTTTCTCAAAACATCAAATATACAAAATCACCATTTAACCATGCTTAGCCGAATGCCCATGTATCTCATACAAGTCCAAACATTTTATCAAATTCACAATTTAGTCCTTCAAATTGCTATTTTCACAATTTAGCCCTAATTAGCTAAATTTATCAAAAATTCAATAACAAAACATGTTCATTTAACACATATCTTTCATTAAACACCTAAACTCATGACAAAGGCACATTTCATAAACATCATCAATTCCTCAAATTACAACATGGGCTTGATAGTAGACTAAGCAACAATCTCAAAAACATATAAATTATCAAAAACCGAGTCAAAATCTTACCTTAATCAAGCCAAATAGGTACCGAAGTTCACAAAGCTCAAACCCTTCTTTTTCTTTCAAACTTTCGATGGAAGAACACTAAATTAAGGCTAATTTTAAGCTTTGTTTTATTATAATCATATTATTATACCATTTACTATAATATCCTTTCAATTAACAATTAAAACAAACATACACTAAGGACTTATTTGTCCTTTGTCCATCCTCTAACCAAATAGTGGTTTAATTGCCTCATAAGGCCTCCTATTTTAAAAGCCACAACACATAGGTGTTTTAACAAATAGCATACAAATTTTGCATTTAATGCAATTCAATCCTTTTGTCAAATTAAGCACACAGACGGACAAATTAACTTACGGAACTTTAACACATGCTTAATCACACATCAAAGACATAAAAAATAATATTAAAATATTTTACTGACTCGGATTTGTGGTCTCGAAACCACTGTTCCGACTAGGGTCTAAACCGGACTGTTATAGGGTTATTATCATTTGCGAGTTAAAGAGTCGGATGTGCCGAAAACCCTTTCAGAATGAGGTACGAACATTATGAATTCCTTGTTATGCCTTTCGAATTAACGAATGCTCCTGTAGTTTTTATGGACTTGATGGACCGAATATTCAGACCGTATTTAGACATATTCGTTGTTGTATTCATTGACGACATTTTGATCTATTCACGAAATGAATATGAACATACCGAGCACTTGAGAATTGTGTTACAAACTTTACGTGATAAGCAATTGTTTGCAAAGTTCAGTAAAAGTGAGTGTTGGCTGCAAGAGGTTGGATTTTTGGGGTATATTGTTTCAGCTGAAGGTATTAGAGTTGACCCGAGTAAGATTTCTGCTATTTTTGACTGGAAACCTCCTAGAAATGTGTCTGAAGTCCGTAGTTTTCTGGGTTTAGCGGGCTATTACCGAAGATTTGTGAAAGGATTTTTGATGATTGCGACACTAATGACACGACTGCTTCAGAAACAAGTGAAATTCGAATGGTCAGAAAAATGTCAGCAGAGTTTCGAATAGTTGAAAGTATTGTTAATTAAAGCACCAATTCTGGTTCAACCTGAATCGGGGAAAAAGTTTGTGATTTATAGTGACGCGTTATTAAATGGTCTGGGATGTGTTCTGATGCAAGAAGGAAAAGTTATAGCTTATGCTTCCCGACAATTGAAAACGCATGAAAAAAAACTATCCAACGTATGACTTAGAGTTGGCTGCAATTATGTTTGCATTGAAAATTTGGCAACACTATTTATACGGTGAAAAATGCCACATTTATACGGATCACAAAAGCTTAAAATATCTAATGTCACAAAAAGATTTGAATTTGCGACAACGAAGATGGCTCGAGTTATTGAAAGATTATGAATTTGTGATTGATTATCACCTGGGAAAAGCTAATGTTGTTACTGATGCCCTGAGCCGAAAATATTTGTTTGCATTATGAGCAATGAATACCCAGTTGATGATTTGTGATGATGGGTCTATTTTAGCTGAATTAAAAGCTAAACCGATATTTCTTCAACAAATCTGTGAAGCTTAGAAAGATGACCGTGAATTGTAAGTTAAACGGATTCAACGTAAGACTGTCACTAATTTAGAGTTTCAGATTGGAGCCAATTATTGTTTAAGGTTTCGAAATAGAATTTGCATTCCGAGAAATTCAGAACTCATTCAGAAGATTTTGCACGAAGCGCATAATAGCTGTTTATCTATTCATCCAGGGAGTACCAAAATGTACAATAATTTGAAACAATTTTATTGGTGGCAAGGCATGAAACGAGCTATCTCAGAGTTTGTTTCTAAATGTTTAATTTGTCAACAAGTCAAAGCTGAACATCAAGTACCATCGGGTTTATTGTAGCCTGTGATGATTCCCGAGTGGAAATGGGATAGAATTACAATGGATTTTGTGTCGGGGGTTGCCCTTAACTCCAAAAAAGAAAGATGCTATCTGGGTTGTCGTTGATCGACTAAAAAAACCTGCTCATTTCATACCGTTACGTATAGATTATTCACTTGATAGACTAGTTGAATTGTACCTTTCTGAGATTGTTCGATTGCACGGGGTGCCACTATCTATTATTTCTGATAGAGATCCGAGATTTACGTCACGATTCTGGAAGAGACTGCAAGAAGCTCTGGGAACAAAGTTGAACTTCAGTATTGCTTTTCATCCTCAGACTGACGATTAAACCCAGAGAGTTATTTAGATTCTTGAAAACATGCTGAGATGTTATATTTTAGAGTTTGAGGGCAATTGGGAAAAATACTTACCATTGATTGAGTTCGCGTATAACAACAGTTTTCAGACGAGTATAAAGATGGCACCGTATGAAGCTTTATACAGTCGCAAATGTCGAACTCTGTTATACTAGATTGAACTAAGTGAGAAAAAGATTCACGGGGTTGAATTGATCAGAGAAACTGAAGAAAAAGTGAAAACGATTCGCGACAGTTTAAAAGCAGCTTCAGATCGATAGAAATCATACGCGGACTTGAAACGTAAAGAAATTGAATTTCAATTTAAGGACCAAGTGTTTCTAAAGGTGTCACCATGGAAAAGGTTCTTCGATTCGACCGTAAAGGAAAGCTGAGTCTGCGATTTATTGGACCGTATGAGATCGTCGAAAGAATAGGGCCTGTAGCATATCGACTGGGTTTACCATCAGAATTTGAAAAGATTCATAATGTCTTTCAGGTTTCTATGCTACGTCGATATAGATCTGATTCGTCACATGTGATTTCTCCTGTAGATGTTGAGATATAGACCAATCTGACGTATAGCGAAGAACCGATCAGGATTTTAGCTCGTGAAATCAAAGAATTGAGAAATAAATGCATAGCCTTAGAGAAGGTTCTTTGGCACAAACACGGGATCGAGGAAGCTACGTGAGAACCCAAGGAAGCTATGAGAAAATAGTAGCCTAACCTTTTTACTGGTAAGATTTTTGGGGACGAAAATCCCTAAGGGGGAGAGTTGTAGCAGCCCGTTTTTAGTCAAATCAGAATAGTGGTTTTGGGACCACAAATTCAAGGTCAAAATATTTATTTTATTATTATTTTAATTTTTACAGCATGATAATATGATTGTGTGAAAATTTCATGAAGAAATTTTATCGTTTAAATGGTCAATTTGGTAAAAAGGACTAAATCGCGTAAAGTGTAAAACTTGTGTTCTATTAGGTAAAAGTGTCTAATAGCTATAGAACCATAAAGTTAAGGTCCTTAAATAGAAATTAGACCATTATTATGATAGTGGATGATAATGGCATGGCATAAATGAAGTTTTGAATTAATTTAAAGGTTAATTTTGGTATTTGATTATTAAAGGTTATTTTAATTAAAAACAAAACACAATATTGGTGGCATTCATCTTTGATAGCAGAATGTTAGGGTGAAGGAAGCCATTAAAATATCTTGAAGCTTTCGGTCACTTTGGTACTCAATTGTAAGTCCGTTTTTGTCCCATTTTTAATAATTTTTATGTTTTTGATATCGTTGCTTCATATTCTAGCTAGCCCGTACCTTAGATTTCAAAACTGTTAAAGATTTATCATGTTTCCATTGTTGAATGCTTGAGTATTTTGATGAATTATGATAGATTTGGAAGGTTTAATGTTAGATTAATAGATTTTGTAAAGTGATTTTTGACAAAAATGTCAAAAAATGCTAAAATTGAGAAAATGTGAAATGTGGTGTAATAGTCCGGTTTATACCTTAGTCAGAGCAGTGGTTTCGGAACCACAAATCCGAGTTCGTATAATATTTTAATATTATTTTCTGTGCTGTTGATATATGACTAAGCATGTGTTAAATTTCCATAAGTTGATTTGTCCGTCTGTGTGTTTAATTTGACAAAAGGATAAAATTGCATTGAATGTAAAAGTTGTATGCTATATGTTAAGGTATCAATATGTTGTGGCTTTGTAAAGTTGGAGGTCTTATGTGGAAATTTTTGCCTATTATTTATGATAGTGGACGACATGGAGTGATGATATGCATATATATAACATGTTTTATTATGTTTGCTTTTATAAGATAAATTTATATTATATTTATGTTATAAGATAAATATATATTATTATAATGAAAACAAAAACAAGAGTAAGTGGCCTCATTTTATCACCTTCTTGCCGAAACCATAAAGAAAAAGAAAGAGCTTAAGCTTGTTAAGGTTCGACCATTTGAGGGCTTAAATTCAAGGTATGTTTTAGTCGGTTTTTGATAATTTCTACGTTTTTGCAATCGTTGCTTTGTGTACTATCAAGCCCATGTCTCAATTTTGTGTATTAATGATGTTTGAGAAAAATGCCATTGGTGAAATGTTGAGTTTTGAGATGAGTTTAGTTGTTAAATGAAAGATTTAAGCTAGATGAATATATTTTGTTCTTGAATTTTTGATGAATTTAGCTAAATAGGGCTAAATTGTGAAAATAGCAAATTGAGGGACTAAATTGCTAATTTGATGAAAAAATTATGGGCTTGTATGATATACATAAGTATTCGGCTAAGCATGGTTGGTGATGATTTTTGTGAAATTGATGTTTTGAGAAAATGGACTAAATTGATAAATTGTGCAAGTATGAGGGTTAATTTGTAAAGAGCCCTAAATGTGTGTTATTGGATTGAATTGAATGAATTAGTGAATAAAAGGATTAATTCTGAATATGTTTAAATCAAGAACCGAGGAAAACGGACCTAGATCGCGGGAAAGCAAAAGTAAACGAGTAGCCGTTTCCATTTCCGTAAAATCGAATCCGAGGTAAGTCATTATGCAAATAAACGTACCTGTATGAAATAATAATTGTTCCTATGATTAATGTTGATGATAGATGCTTATGAGACGTTATGCATATGAATTCCGAGATATGTTCAATATAGTGACTAAGTTCGAGAAGTCCCGTACGAACCTAGGAATAAATAGGATTAGCTATGTCATGACATATGTATCTGTTCTGTTTTATCATGTAAGACCACGTCTGGGACGTTGGCATCGATATGACCTTTTCATGTAAGACCACGTCTGGGACGTTGGCATCGATATGAGCTTTAAGTGTAAGACCATGTCTGGGACATCGACATCGTATTGCTTTGTGTAAGACCCTATCCGGGACAGTGGCATCAATGTCTGAGTGCATGTAAGACCTCGTCTGGGACGTTGGCATTGTACGATTATTCCGAGCTTTCTGAGCATCCTACTAGATTCCTATTGGTTCAACGGGCAAGTCTGTGATATGAATTGCAAATCCAAGCTATGATCAATTAAGTGAACGAATGTCTGATTCAGGTACGTTTGGTAAATACACAAGTGTGTGTAAAAAGGTAAGTACCTATATGACTTCGATTTGAAGTGAAGTAAGATTAGATACGAGAATGTGAATAAGATGCAAGAATGATTATGAAAGAGCTATGTATACAAATGATTCTTGAATTGATGAATGTGGCAAATATGGTTAAACATATGTTTCAAAGTATATATGTGCTTGTTTGTTAAGTTTATCTGTATATTGACTTACTAAGCTTTTGGAAAGCTTACTCTGTGTGTGGGTTCTCTCTGTTTTATAGGTCGTCAAAGCTACTGAAGGCTCGAGACCGTCAAGGATCGTCATCACACTACTAAACTCATTTTAGTACACTTTGGAATGTATATATCTAGATATGGCATGTATAGGCTAGTTTTGATATAAGTTGATGTATAGATTTTATCATGAGATGTGGCTAAATTTTTGGTTTATATTTTGCCTTGAGGAATGTGGTATGTACAGTTGTTTTGGAATGGTTTGATATTCATGAAATGGTCAAGTTTTGGGTAAGAAAATGATTGAGAAATGCTTTAGTTATATATATGTTTAGTCTTGAAAGTTGGCATGAATGAAATGAGTATTGAATGAATAGATGAATAGTCAATTTTGGTATATTTTTGGTGGTTATATGTGCATGAAATGTCTTGGTATATGTTGATAGTAGGCATGACCCTTTTGGGTGGCAATTTGGTCTTGTAAATGACCTATAATGTCACACGACCATGGCACACAGGCGTGCCTAGTGACCGTGTTAGCTAATCAGTAGATGGCCTAGTAGTACACGGCCTTGGCACGGGGGTGCTGGATAACTGTGTTGGTTTTGGCAGGATTGACCACGGTCAGGGTACACGGGCGTGCTTTGTGACCGTGGGGGCCAAGTCAGGATAGTCCACGGCCAAGGCACACGGGCGTGCTTGGTGGTCGTGGGAGTGTAGTCAGGATAGACCACGGAAAGGACACACAGGTGTGTCTATTAGCCGTGAAAGGCGCACGGCCTGCCCACACGGGCGTCTAAGCCTTGTAACTTAGAAAAGTTTTAATTTTCCATGAAATTTTGTATGTGTTTCGGTTTAGTCCCGACTCGATTTATAAGCAAGTTTAAGGTCTTGTTGACCTATTTAAGGGACATTGTGTGTATGATTAATGAATGAAATGTATGAGATGATTTGAATGTTTTCGATCTGTCCGGTAACGTTTCTAACCCTAATCCGGCGACGGACACGGGATAGGGGTGTTACATGTGGTGGTTAAAAGTGTGAATAAATTGGAAATATGGGCTGCTAGTAACATCTATTAAATTCAGCTAAGCATGGGTTTGTACTAAATTGCATGAATTTGCAATTTTATGTGATAATGACTAAATTGTAAAAGATGTGAAATATTAAGGAAAATGTGTAAAAATGCTTTAAAGTGAAATTTGGAGAAAATTGAATAAACCGAATGCTGAATGTGCTAAATTTGATAATATATAGATCAAGATAAGCTGAGATCGGGTTTAGATCGGGGAAAAGGAAAAGTGGACGAATAGTCGATAATTTCCATCCGAGCAACTCGAGGTAAGTTCGTATAATTAGAATTGAATATTTAAATGCTTGTAAGTTATTTGAAATGAAAATATAATTGAGTAAATGATATTACTGAGTTTGAATGCCTAATTGATGAGAATTATTGAATATCAAGTCCCATTTGAACCGTAGAAAGTTGTAGGATACGAGTGACATGTCACTAGGGTTACTGTTTTGGTCGAGATCATATGTTGCAGACTCACGAAAGCTCGTAAGAGCTTACTGTTTTCAGATTGTCAGAGCTTACTGTTTCAGCTCAATAGAGCTTACTGTCCATCAGTTTAAGAGGAGCTTATTGACTATAGCTTGAAAGAGCGGAAATGATAATGAATTGACGGATTATTGATTTATATACGTAAAGTATATCACCTGAGTATCCCTCGATATTCTAATAGGTTCAACGGGTATAAATTCAATTATTGGTTATATGATAAAACTATGTGTTTATACGGATGAATTACTATTTATACGGATGAGTTACTGGTATCGAATAAATTATTGATTATATGATTGAGAGTAAAATGTTACAAATGATGTACATGATAAATGAATTTGATATGATACAATGTATTAAGTACTAAATTGAGTTAATGGATGATTATATACACTTATGTGATTAACTTGTTGATAAATGCTTGTGTTTAGGCATTTGATAATTGAATTGAGCACACCTTATTTATTGTCTTGATCATGTTTAAATGTTAAGTTTAATTCTGAATTATACGGGCTTACTAAGCTATAAAGCTTACTCTGTTTCTTTTCTGTGTTTTATGAGGTTCGATAGCTCGCTTGATTCGGATAAAGTTGGAGATACACATCACACTGTCTTGTTGCCGATTGGTACTTTTGAACTCATGGATATATGTAAATATGACATGTATAGGCTAGTTATAAAGATGATAGTTTTGGTTACTTGAGCTAGTGATTTTGGTACATGTTGTGGTATAAGATAAAGCCATTTGATTTGGCTTAATTTGGTATAATACTTTGGTTGCATATAAGTATTCAAATATGTGTATGAAATGTTATGGATTGGCTGCCTATTGAGTTACAAAATGTTGCAAATTATGCTTGTGCAGGTATATGAAAATAGGGTGGAAAAATGGCTTTACAAATAGCCAATATTTGTCTACACGGGCAGAGACACAGGCGTGTGTCTTAGCCGTGTATGACACATGGTTATGTTACACGGCCGTGTGTCCCCTGGTGTTGAAATTAAAATGAAGTTAGTATGCCCTACACCGTCTCACACACGTGCATGTGATCGGCTGTGTGGCATAAGTCAGTATACCCCTTAATTGGCACACGGCCTAGCACACGGGAGTGTGACTTGGCCGTGTTGCATAAGTCAGTATAACCTACAGGTTTGGCACGGCCTAGCACACAGCCTGGCACACGGGCGTGTGTGGCCACTTCTAAGTGCACACAGGCTAGACACACAGGCGTGCGGTTGGCCGTGTGGTCCAAGTCAGTATGTACCCTCTGTTTTCACACGGCTGGTGACAAGGGCGTGTCTGGTGGCTGTGTGAGACACACGGCCTGGTCACACGGGCGTGTGTCCCTGATTTGAGAAAAAAATACTAAGTGTTGAAAAATTTCCCGAGTTATCGGTTTAGTCCCGAATTACTTTTAATGCATTATTAAGGCCTCGTAGGCTTGTTTAAGGGACACTATGATTGATTGTGATTGAATTGTATTTGAATAAATAAATTGTATTTAAAATGTATGTTTAAAGGTATTGAAAGTCCGGTAATGCTCCGTAACCCTATTCTGACGTTGAATACGAGGGAGGGGTGTTACAGCTAAAATGCCTTTTTTTACTCTAATAATTAAAGGTAAAAGTACCATGAACGCCCCTATACTAGGAGGCAAGTTGCATTTTGCCCTTTCTACTAAAAAAATGGGTAGATTAGCTCCTATACCTTTAGAAAAAAAAAGTGCAAATGGGCCCTTTCATTAAAAATTTCATTCATATGTACCGTTAAGTGATGATTTGGATATTTCAAAATTTTGTTATGTAAGTGATGTGGAATTAAAGGATGATTAGAATTACGTAAAAGTGTCACGGGTCCCTTATATTAAGAACCGGATTGCATTTTGTCCCCTCTACTAAAAAAAAAGGCAAATTAGTCCCTGTTCATTGGATCAAATAACAAATTGGCCATTTTGTTAAAAATTCCATTTATTTATACTTTTAAGCGGTGATGTGACTAACAAAGCAACTAGATAGCACTATATGGTTTGCCACATGTACCTCATGCTGATGTGGCACATTTCACCAAAAAAATTAAAAATAAAAAATCTAAAAAATAAATAGTTAGAAAAAAATATTTAAAAAAATTTAAAACTAACTTCTAGAATGAACTTGGACAAATGGTTGTTCAAGTTTAAATGAGGCTAGACAATAATTTGTCTAGGTTCTTTTTGGAGTTGTTTCTTATATAATTATTAAATAATTATACAAAATTATAGAAAATTATTTAATAGTTATTAAGAATTATAAGAAATTAATAAAATAGGACTTATCAACTTGATTAACTAAAAATATCAACTCGATTAAGAAGATACATGCATGTGTGTATATATATGTGGGTATATTTCAATTATTTATACATGCTATATGTGGGTATATGTATATATATAATTTTATAAATTGTATAATTTTTTAACAAATTTAATTATTATTTATATTTATTATAATTGATATAATTTTTAAATAATTTTTTAAGAAACCGCTCTAAACTGAATTTAGACAAAAAGGTTCTCCAAGTTCATTTGAGCTTGGACAACCATTTGTCTAGGATCATTCTAGATGTTGTTTTTAATAATTTTAATTTATTATTTTTTATAATTCTTAATAAATTTTAATTAATTCTCTATGTTTATATATATATTTAAAAATTATGTTCAGGATGAAATGAATTAGGAAAATCGTTTGTCCAAATTGATCTAGGACAATGTTTTTTAAATCACTATAAAAAATAATTTATATTTAGAATTTTTTTAATTTTTTAAAATATTGTCATGTTAGCATAATGTATATGTGGTACGTCACGTGTTAGTGTTTGATTCTCCCATTAGCCACATCAACATTTAAAGGTATAAGAAATATATGGAATTTTTAATAGGATCAATTTACCTATTTTTTAGTAGAGGGGATAAATTACTACTCAATTTCCAACTCAAGGACCTCCATGATACTTTTACCTAATCTTCCTCATCCTTTAATTCAAATTCACTCATATAAAAACAATTGAAAAAACATAAAACATCACTTAACAACACAAATGGATAGAGTTTTTAACGGAAAGACCAATTTACACTTTTTTCTGACGTACATGAATAAATTTATCCATTTTTCTGAGTAAAAAAAAAGTAAATATAATACGTATCTGATTAATTATAAAATCATCAAAACTCGGTACGAGAACTGTTCTGTACATATATTTTCTCTAGAGTTGACATCAAAGTCACACATGCCTATGTTTGTTTAAACTGTGGCCTTTTAATCAACCTCATATTTATCATTTCTTTAAATTATCTTTAATATATTTTACTTGAACACATTTGCTATGCACAATATTTCTTCCCTCGACTTTGACTATGGACGCAGGTGGAAAAAAAAAAGCCAACAGTCAACTTGCAGCTAAGGTCTAAAACTCTAAATAACATACTAATGATAGGTTATTTGAATTTGAAAAGTTAAAATTTTAATTTTAATTTGGTAATATTAAATTAAATTCGAGCATTATAATATTTGATGAAATTTATAAATAATATAGAGAAAGAATCTGATTTCATAGATAATATAGAGGAAGAATGAAGGGGATATCTTATTGAGGTAATCGGATTTGTTTCAGTAAATATGCTCTTCAAGCACTTGAGCCTGCTTGGATTACAACTAGACAAATAGAAGCGGGGTGCCACACAATGACACGAAATGTACGCCGTGGTGGAAAAATATGAGTACGTATATTTTCAGACAAACCCATTACGGTAAGACCTACGGAAACACGTATGGATTCAGCAAAAAGATCTCTCAATTATTGGGTGATTCGAACAATTCACGAATTGAATCAAAATTTTTATTTTAATATATTTTAATATTATAAAATTATATTTTTATTTTTATTATATAAAAAAATAAA
This sequence comes from Gossypium australe, assembly GCA_005393395.2. NCBI lineage: Eukaryota > Viridiplantae > Streptophyta > Magnoliopsida > Malvales > Malvaceae > Gossypium > Gossypium australe. The sequence goes on along the minus strand of CM016621.1, from coordinate 25,144,181 downwards.
TAAAAAGTCGAATTCAAATTCCAACTTAATTATAAAATTGATAAAAAAAAAAACTTAATGGAGCTGGATGTTTAATATTGAACAATGAATTTCAAATATTCTACCTGCAGCGAAGTGTCATATCTCGTATAAAACTAGGTAGGTATGTTGAAAGAATCAGATGTGCTGTGTTGTAAAGCTGACGTTGAGGGAATTTATAGGCAAGCTTTTTTCATTTATATCTATAAAAATATTTAACAAGTTGGCCAATGGCCTACAGAGTACAGATACTAGTCCCAGTCCTACAGAGTTCGTCTTAATGTAGAAGCAACTGCTCCTAAATGGTAAAATTTGGGAAATAATTAATTGTTAATAATAATATTATAAAAAAAGGTATATAAAGACACATCTTGTACTTTCTTATTGCCTGTATATAATAAAAGAAATTTTATTTAATAGGTTGTCCGTAATTTAAGAAAGTAATACATATCTTTCCAGAGTATAATAAAAAATAAGTACATAGCATTATTTGAATCTTATCATAAAATTAAAAAAATTCACTAATAATACATCAAATTCTAACATATAATAAAAGTGATTAATATTATATTACCAGCATTCCATGTGGTTTTTAAGGTTAGAATTTCCTTAAACAAAAAAGAAAGGGACCAATGGTCATTGATATGTTCAAAGTAGCATCACTACTCTACTCCCTACTAATTTATATATATATATATATATATATATATATATATATTCCGCCAGCTTTGGGACAGGTGGCTGTGAAGCCCATATAATAATTAATAATTTTATAGGACATAATTAAAAAAAAAAAAATAATAAAGTGAGATTAGATTACAGCTCTTAGCAAAAAAGAACCTCCCTGCATAATGGTTTTTTTTCTTATTTTTAAAGAGTTCCATTTAAATATAAAAACAAAAACCTGAGTAATTGGAGACTGGCAATGGCTTCATACTGACTGTACGTTGAGTGCACGTGGGACTGGGGTAGGTTTTTCTTTTCCAATTAATTTAAGCCATCATTCCATTGTTTTTAGTTAATTTTAATTATTTGATTAAGTCATAAATCTTGTGGTTATCAGTTTAGCATGGATGTAAGTTAGGTATGACATGCAAAATATGATTCATCTCTTCTATAAAGACAAGCGGAAGATTGTTAAATATGGTGTTATTGATATAATATTTTCGTTTATGTATATTTATATTTTTCGAATAAATTGATTTAATAAAATATTCATTAATTATATTAATACTATTTGTATATTATTTTTAATAGTTTTTACACGCAAAACAAAATGAAAGCAAACATTAACTTATTGATTATATAATGTTTAACTAATACTAAGCGGTATTATGTGGCTAGATTGTAATACGAAAATATAACTTATATTAGTAGATAATCTAAACATGTCCTTACTCTAATTGAAAATGAGCAAACTGATTAAAATACTAATTGTAACAGCCTATTTTTGGTGGTACTGGAAATGGTGGTTTCGAAACCCAATTTATTGATGATTGAGTCAATAAGTTTTAATATTTAATATATATTAGTTTACGATAGTGTTATTGAAATCCTGGTTTGTTAATTTGATTGATTGGATAGCCTATTTTAGTATAGAGACGAAATTGTAAAGGCGGTAAAAGCTAACCACTATAGATTTCTTTCGTTAGTGGTAATATGATAATCGATTAGGGACTAAATTGATAATTCAACCATTTTCAAAATTAATGGTCGGACAAGTATTGGTTTTACCTTACCTGTAATGATGTTAAACTTAATTAATAACTAGATTAGACATATATATATAACGTATTATAGTGGATGGAAAAAGGCAGTTCATTTTCTTTTCTTCTTCCTCTCTATCACCGTTTTTCTTCTTTATTGAGCTAGGAAAGTCAGTCAATCTTTGTATGTGTTTAGCTCGAACGAGCCTTTGATGTGAAGCATACTTGTGTTTTGAATTCTTTTATGATGTTCATCGGGTAATACAAAACATTTGAAATGTGAAATTGGCAAGTTAGGAAGTGAGGAGAAAGGAAAAGTTATGAGAATGATTTTAATATGAAGAGTTTTATTGTATCATGCTGTATACTCGATATATTGTATGTGATGAAGTATATGCATTTACCTTGTTGGTGAATTATGTTGGATGATAGGTAAATTGTGTTTGCGTATTAAATTATCACATAATTATTATGTGAGGTAAGTAAACTTTAGAACTTGTATGAACTTACTAAGTATTCTAAATACTTACACCTAGATTGCTTTTACCTTGTATATTTTGAGCGTTCAAAACACATTGATTGGATCAGGAAGAAGTTCACTCTATACTCCAGAAGTTGTGGTAGACTCCTGATTTAATTGATTGGGTCTAAGTGGCATGTATATAGTCGCTTGGTTATTTGTAAACAAACTTGTTGAATTTTGAAAGTCATCATTTTGAGTTTTCATGATGTATGATGGTAAAAAAATAAAGTTCAATTATGCTATGTTTCGTGTTTTAAGTATTGCGGGACCTTCCGCAGTATGAGATATCCGTGGAACAGTCCGCCATTTTTGGGTACCAGCAGGTGATATTCCAAATTAGATATCCGCCATAGTTTTTGCAAAATTTATGTCCTTGGAACAATCCACGGTTTTACCATCTGAAATACTTTGCATTGCTGATCGATCCGCTAGAGCGATTCACCACCTTTTAGTCCGCAACATGGTCCATTATGGAATGTTTAAAGTATGTAATGTTATGCGAGTTTTGTGTGGGAACCTCTTGCAATTTGGCCCGGCGACGGGACCGGGCAAGGGGTGTTACACTAATATGACGTTTATCGAGTCTCATTATCTTGAGTATTGGAGCGGATGACTCCCAGAAGATAGAGACATAAATGTGACTGACTGGACTGACAATACATCGAGTAAGACCCAAGTAGAATATGTCATAAATCTGTTTGTGGATTTATTACTTGTGGCATTCATAGTGTGACATACCTTAATCCTGAGTGGATGATGAACTATTTATGCATAACTCATATACTTTGATGTAAATGAAAGCCTGAGTTCAAATAGATAATAAATTAAAAGCTGGTACGTTGGGTATACAACTTATGCAATATGTAGCATCATTTCACAATAGTCGAATTCATATCCCAACTAAAGGGTAAATGACATCCTCTCATCAGCATTACATGATAGATGAAAAGTAAACATTGTCATGTGTCATTTGTCTTTTTGATAAATGATTTGACTACTATTTGATAGTAATTTTTTTATGAAGGAAGATGTAATGGTCACCGTGAGATAACATAGAATTATATTGGGAGAACAAGTTTGTTCCACAAAGATTAAGGATATCTTATGAGGGTAATACACTTGTGACAAAATTAATGGACGAACAATTACTACATAGCTTTAGTAATGATAAGGGAGAGCTCAGTCATGATAATTTAGTGGAATGAATTATTACAAAAGTTTTGTAACACCCCAAACCCGGTCAACACACCACGACCGAATCTGGTATGTTACAGATGTGAAAACCGTTTGAAAACATAATTGTGCCGAAAATGTGGTAAAGGTGGTTTTAAGCCTATGCTAGGAAAATTCGCTTGATTCTACAAATGTTAGAAAGTTATTAGTTTTTATTAAAATCTGAGTGTGTCGAGTATAATCAAGTTAAAAACCATTTGCTTTTGAAGTTGTTTGAAAATTTAAGTTATAAAACATTCAATTCATCTCATTGTTTAGTGAACTCTGTTACCCGAGGTTAACGTTTTAAAAAAAACCCGGAAGAGTTTTAGTTTTGAAAACAAACTTTTTGCCGGTTAATTTAACAAGTCTATAAATCCAATTTATGAGTAATATGATCAATGTAAAAGTAGGTAATTAAAACCCAAAATAATACCAGCGGCCTTATTACAAAACCAATACCAAATTAGAAGAAAGCTAATAAAATGAAATAGAAATTTAAAGTCCAAAACCAAAACTGGGATGCATGGCCACCTCGAGTCCTCCTCGGCTCCATATCCGTAATCTACGTCTCATCTGCAAAATGTAAGGGAAGGGGTGAGTCACCAAGACTCAGTGTATAAATCCCCAACCCGATAATTCAAGCACTTACACAGTTCGTTAGCAAACATGCAGATTATGCAACCCATAACCTAGCCATCCAAACTCCTTTAACTACCCCGTGTGGTCAAAACCACTGGTGGTCAAAACCACTGGTGACAGAAGTCACAAATATCATGTGATGGGGCCAACCCATCGTGTGGTCAAAACCACTGATGACAATCCCATAGTAATCCTGTGGGGCCAACCCACTGTGGTACCAAACCACTGGGACAAGTCATAATATCCATGTGTGGTCAAAACCATTGGTGACCGTAGTCACAAATATCAATCGTGTGGTCAAAACCACTGGTGGTCAAAACCACTGGGACTTAGTCACAAATCATATCAACAGTGTGGTCAAAACCACTGGTGACCGTAGTCACAAATCAATTGATGGGGCCAACCCATCTTGTGGTCAAAACCACTGGTGACAGTCCAAATAAATCATCCCCCTCCTCTCATCAATCCCACCATCATCATGCTCACATGACAAGTATCATAATCCCATATATTATGCATTTATGTATAGCATAGCATTTAACAGCATACGATGGCATATATAACATAGATCATAAATCACGTAACAGGGGACTTACCTGAAATCCAAGCTTAAGCCCACAAGGCTAAATCGCTGACACAACGGTTATACAGTAACATAATAAGCACTGTTTAAACTAATAAAGTGTGTAAGAGTTTACACACCTGGTTAAACGTAAGTCTAAGCGAATCCTGAACTACGCAACTAACGAAATCTCGAAGAATCGATCTACTGCACTAGATCCCGTGTCCTACATTCGGCCAAGTTACAAGACTATCAATAAGACCATTCGGCCAAACCAACCAATCCCAAAAGGGTTAACGCATGAACCCCTACCTTACTGCCGATTTGACCTTCAATCAAATCTCAAAACTATGAGATGGTCCCTCCTTGCAATCGGCCACACCCTAAGACGCAGAAACAGTTAGCTTCCATAGCCTTCGGCTTTCGAATACTAAAAGAATGGTGAACTTGAAATAGATTCTTACCACTGCCCTTATCAACTGATTATTCGCGAATGAAGGCTTGGCTTGACTGTTTCCAAAATCCCGGAGGCCCTACAATAAATCGGTTCCAAAAGGGTAGTTAACACCCTTGCTATCAAATGCCAAAATCGTCTCTTACCCTTACCAAAAGTCGACAGAGAAAAAGGAAAAGAAGAAATAGATTCGGCCAGGGACACTTACTTCTTTTAAAGCCGACTGAGGAAGAACTCAAGGAAGATCCACCCTTTGATATTCGGCCAAACAACTAGAAGAGAGAAAAGGATGATCCGGCTAGAATAGAGAAGGGAAAAGAGAAATGAGAGTAGAAGAGGAAATTCGGCAAAGAAAAGCAAAGCAAATTCGGCACAAGAGTTTAAGAAAGAAAGAAAATAAAAGTATGAGAGGAAGAAGATGAATGTTTTCGGCTTAGCATAAATTGGAAAAGAAAAGAGAGAGAGATAGGAGGGTAAGTGATTCGGCCAAGGGTCAAGAAGAAGAAAAAGAAGCAAAACGAAATAAAAGCTTAAGAACCCAAGAGAGCATTCGGCTACTAATGAAATTAAGAGAGAACAAGTACAAATTTCGGCAAAGGTATATGTTGCTTGAGACTTTCAGTTTCCAAAGAAGAAAAGAAGGGTGTGCTTACTTGAAGGTTCGGCTAGGAGCAAAACAAAAAGAAACCTAAAGAAATTCGGCAATTACCTATGGGGTTTCGGCTTTGATTCACTATGGTGCACTAAGGAGAATCGGCACACTCAAAAGAAAGGTTTTTTGGCTTTTGACCCACAACCAAAAGCTAGCCGAAAATGAAGTCTAGGCTCCTAAGGAAATTCGGCAACCCCTCCTTACTCACCTTTCAAAAACCGACCACTCCTCCCAAAGAGGAGTTCAAAATTCGGCCACTTCCTAAAAATTCTCTTGGCCACAAGTTCAAACGAATTTGAATTAGTCAAATTCCTAATTTTTCTCTCTGCCAACCAATTGCATATTTTGACTTGGTCCATCTTTATCTGACAGAATTTGAGCTGCACACAACTCCTCCCCCCTCATTGGTGTCAAAATAGAAAGCAAAAGGTGGGATTTCTGCTGCCCGAACCTGAGACCTCCTTCCCCTGCAAGTGGCGTCAATCACAGGGCTCTAAGTGGCACCTCCTTGCCACTTTGCCAAGCCTTTCTCTTGTGCTAAAATCCCCCTTAAATTACTTTTAACCCTTAACTCCTTCAATTCCCTTTACTTAAAACTTAAAAACTAAAATTTTCCTACTACTCAGGCCTGCTCTAAACCTATAACTAAGTCTTAAAACACCCCAAACAACATCACAACAGTCCAAACACATGCAACACAATTCAATTAAAAAAATAACCCCTATTTTAGGATATTACAGTTCTACCCCCTTAAAAATAATTTCGGCCTCGAAATTACCTGGTCAAAAGAGTTGAGGGTATTGCTGTCTTATCACCTCTTCGGGTTCCCACGTAGCTTCTTCCACCCCATGGTTTCGCCACAACACCTTCACTAAAGGAACTGACTTCTTATGTAAAACTTTCACATCTCGATCTAGAATCTGCACCGGTTCCTCCTCCACAGTCAAATCTGGATTCACCTCGATCTCTTCTACTGCTACGACATGCGATGGATCTGATCGGTAACGTCTAAGCATGGAGACGTGGAATACGTCGTGAATCTGACTTAGCTCTGCTGGCAACTCAAGCTGATAAGCTACTGGTCCCACCCGTCTCAGTACTTTATACGGCCCAATGAACCTTGGACTTAACTTGCCTTTTCTTCCGAACCTCAAAACCTTCTTCCATGGCGAGACCTTCAGAAAGACCTTATCACCCACGGCAAACTCTATATCTCTTCGCTTGAGATCGGCATAAGACTTCTGCCTGTCCGAAGCTTCCTTCAATCGAGTCTGAATCAACTTAACCTTGTCTTCAGTCTCTACAACCAACTCTGGTCCCAACATCTGACGTTCACCCAACTCCGTCCAATAAGTAGGTGAGCGACACTTCCTACCATACAACGCCTCATATGGTGCCATCTTGATGCTTGCTTGATAACTATTGTTGTAGGCGAACTCAGCTAATGGTAGAAACTCCTCCCAACTACCTCTGAAGTCCAAAACACAACCTCTCAGCATATCCTCTAAAATCTGTATAACCCTTTCCGACTGCCCGTCCGACTGTGGATGAAATGCCGTGCTGAAATCCAAGCGTGTACCCAAAGCCTGATGCAACGCTTTCCAAAACCTTGACGTAAATTTGGGATCCCTATCCGAGATGATCGACATTGGCACTCCATGCAGTCTCACTATTTCTGACACATACAGCTTAGTTAACCTCTGAAGTGAGTAATCAACCCTTACCGGTATGAAGTGAGCTGATTTAGTCAGACGATCCACAATCACCCAAACTGAGTCCTTCTTGCTAGGCGTAAGAGGTAATCCACTGACGAAATCCATAGTAATCCTTTCCCACTTCCACTGTGGAATCTTCACTGGCTGAAGCAACCCTGACGGCAACTGATGTTCAGCTTTAACTTGCTGGCACGTCAAACACTTACTCACAAACTCTGTTACTTCCCGCTTAAGACCTGGCCACCAAAACTGCTCCCTCAAGTCACGATACATCTTACTGCCTCCAGGATGCATAGCATATGGATTGCTATGAGCTTCCTGAAGAATCTGCTGTCTCAACTCAACATCTTTAGGCATGCATACCTTCCCTTGAAAACACAGTATTACATCACTACCCAAGCTGAAACCTTCGGATTCCCCATTCTGCACTTGCAACCTTCGAGCACCCAAAACCTCATCTGTCAGTTGTTTCTCCTTAACCTGATCAATCCAAGACGGCCTAACTTGCAATTCCGCCAAAAGACTCCCATCATCATAAAGACTTAGGTGAGCAAACATCGCTCGCAAATCCGCTACCACCTTACGGCTCAACGCATCAGCTACCACGTTAGCCTTACCCGTATGGTACTCAATCGAACAGTCGTAATCTTTCAGCAATTCGACCCACCTTCGTTGCCTCAAATTCAAGTCCTTCTGAGTCAAGAGGTACTTCAGGCTCTTATGATCCGTATATATTATCGACTTCTCCCCATACAAGTAATGCCTCCAAATCTTTAAGGCTAAAACTACTGCAGCCATCTCCAAGTCGTGGGTCAGATAGTTACCTTCATGAGGCCTCAATTGCCGAGATGCATACGCTACCACTTTTCCATCTTGCATCAGCACACACCCTAAACCAGTATGTGATGCATCGCAATACACCGTGAATTCCTTCCCTGCCTCAGGCTGAATCAAAACCGGAGCTTCAGTTAGAATCTTCTTCAACTTATCAAAACTCTCTTGCTGTTTCTCAGTCCACACAAACGGAACCCCTTTTCTCAACAGCTTAGTCAATGGCGCTGCGATTAAAGAGAAACCCTTTACAAACCTTCTGTAGTATCTTGCCAAACCCAGAAAACTCCGAATCTCTGCAACTGACTTGGGTGGTTTCCAATCCAATACCGCCTCAATCTTACGAGGATCCACCCTAATTCCCTCAGCTGATACCACATGACCCAAGAAAGTTACCTCCTTAAGCCAGAACTTGCACTTGCTAAACTTGGCGTATAACTGTTTTTTCCCTTAGCACCTGCAGAACCACTCAAAGATGCGCGTCATGATCCTCCTCAGATTTCGAGTACACCAAAATGTCGTCTATGAATACTACGACAAATTGGTCCAGGTACGGCTGAAACACCCGATTCATCATGTCCATAAATGCTGCCGGAGCGTTGGTCAACCCAAAAGGCATTACCAGAAACTCGTAGTGCCCGTACCGCGTACGAAATGCCGTCTTATGAATATCAGCCTCCTTCACTTTGAGCTGATGATACCCCGACCTAAGGTCCACTTTAGAGAAAACCGATGCACCTTTGAGTTGATCAAACAAGTCGTCAACCCTAGGCAACGGACACTTGTTCTTGATTGTCAACTTGTTCAGCTGGCGGCAGTCTATATACATCCGCATTGTACCATCCTTTTTCTTGACAAAAAGCACTAGAGCTCCCCAAGGCGATACACTCGATCGGATGAAACCTCTATCCAACAATTCCTGAATCTGAGCTTTTAACTCCGTCAATTCTTTTGGCGCCATCCTATATGGAGCAATAGATATCGGCGTGGTTCCAGGTAACAGGTCTATTTCAAACTCAACCTCGCGATTAGGAGGTATACCTGGGAGTTCCTCAAGAAATACATCAGCAAACTCTCTCACAGTTCGGACATTCTCCAATGCTGTATCCTTAGCTTCCAAAGCATAAACATGCACTATGAATGCCTCACAACCCTTCCTAACCATTTTCTTAGCCTTCAGTGCAGAGACAATACTAGATAAGTAATCTCTCCTATTACCTATCATTACCACTTCATCACCTTCCCCGGTCTGTAATACCATGCGCTTGGCTGCGCAGTCCAAACTAGCCTGATACTTCACTAGCCAATCCATCCCGAGAATCAGATCGAACTCCCCAAACGGCAGTTCAATCAAGTCAGCCAGAAATACGACCCCTTGAAGTTCTAGGGGTACATCCCTATATAGTGTACTTACTTCTACGGAGTGACCTAGAGGGCTTATCACAGTCATCTTCCTAGAAGTAATCTCAGAGTCTAAGTTCAGGGTTTCTACTATGCTACTAGCCACATACGAGTGCGTCAAACCAATATCAATCAAAGCATTATAAGGTACTCCAAAAGTAAAGAACGTACATGTTATGACATCCGGGGCGTCGCCCTCCTCTCGACGCCTCGCAGCGTAGACCAACCTAGGCTGTCTCGCCTCTGTACCACTTGCACCTCTGCCCGGTGCTCCACGGCCTCTACCAGAGCCATTACCTCCCCGACCTGAACCTCGACCCCTCTGTGACTGCTGATTATCCCTCCTATACTGTGCACGATCTGGTTCTCAGACTGCAGCCTACCTGATCTTTGTAGACAATCCCTAACTCGATGCCCCAATGATCCACACTCAAAACAACCCCTGTTCCCAGTCCAGCATTCCCCCGTGTGAGACTTTCCACACCGAGCACATCGTGGCGGCCACTGTGCATTAGTAACAACAGGCCTAGCAGCTTGATTCGGCCCACTATACCTAACCCTTTTCTGCTGATTCCCAGAAAACCCAGATGATCCAGAACTCCTTTTATTCCAGCCCCTATCCTGGTTCCGCCTTACAGACTGCCTTACTCCTTCAGCTACTTTGGCTTTCTCCACTAGAACAGCAAACTCCCGTTCCTGTTGTGGAGCTATCATCATTCTCAACTCGTCTCTTAGGCCATCCTTGAATCTGACACAGCGCTCATGTTCCGTACTCACCATACCCCGAGCATATCGACTCAACCGGAGAAATTCTGCCTCATACTCCGCTACAGTCTTGTTACCCTGAACCAAGTTCAAGAAAGCCCTGCGCTGCGCATCAACATAACTAGCCCCTATGTACTTCCTCTGATAGGCTGTTCTAAAGAATTCCCAAGTGAGATCGTCCGCCCTCGCTCCATCCCTAACCGTGAGCCACCATTGGTATGACTCATCCCGCAGCAGAGACACTATACCCTTTAGCTTTTCCTCAGCTGAAAAATCCAGGTCGTCCATGATACGTTCTATCGCCTCTAACCAATACTCTGCCGCACTAGGTGCCACACCAGATACACCTCTAAATACCTCTGCACCATTAGCTTTAAGTCGCTCGGCCACAGATTTCTGAGCTCCAATTCCAACGCCTGCACTCGCAACCCTTTCCAATACCCGCAGTACAGCCTGCGACACTGCGTCATTACCACCCGTCTGATCCTGATATTCCGCGCCCATCGCTGGCGGCGGTGGTACCTCATTTTCTGATCCATGACCAGACCCCGCCGATTCCGAAACCGTCATCCTACCCCTACCTCATCCACGAGTGTTACACCCACGCCCACGTGTACTCATATCTACCGATATTCAAGCTGATTAAGAGTTTTATGCGTTAGACTTTTATTCCACTGTCTCTTAAAGCACAGTCTTATGAAAAGTTTAATAAGGGAGTGGTTTTCGCGAGTACACAACATCCTACAGTTTATGCCTCTAAAGTAGTTCCTACTACTACTCAATCATGCCATCAACAAAACCATACTCACAAAAGCAACAGTTTGGGGTACTTACCTGGGCGGATTGGTGCCGGAGACTCGGTGCTATGCTTTCATCCCTATACTTTTTCTCATAAGAAGTCTTTCGTAATCCTTTTTAAAACATTTTTGGGCCTCGGGCCCACAGCCGAGTTGTTAAACCGGGCTCTGATACCACGATTATAACACCCCAAACCCGGTCAACACACCACGACCGAATCTGGTATGTTACGAATGTGAAAACCGCTTGAAAATATAATTCTGCTGGAAATGTGGTAAAGGTGGTTTTAAGCCTACGCTAGAAAAATTCGCTTGATTCTACAAATGTTAGAAAGTTATTAGTTTTTATTAAAATCTGAGTGTGTCGAGTATAATCAAGTTAAAAACCATTTGCTTTTGAAGTTGTTTGAAAATTTAAGTTATAAAACATTCAAGTCATCTCATTGTTTAGTGAACTCTGTTACCCGAGGGTAACGTTTTAAAACTGAGTGTGTCGAGTATAATCAAGTTAAAAACCATTTGCTTTTGAAGTTGTTTGAAAATTTAAGTTATAAAACATTCAAGTCATCTCATTGTTTAGTGAACTCTGTTACCCGAGGGTAACGTTTTAAAAAAAACCCGGAAGAGTTTTAGTTTTGAAAATAGACTTTTTGCCGATTAATTTAACAAGTCTATAAATCCAATTTATGAGTAATATGATCAATGTAAAAGTAGGTAATTAAAACCCAAAATAATACTAGCGGCCTTATTACAAAACCAATACCAAATTAGAAGAAAGCTAATAAAATGAAATAGAAATTTAAAGTCCAAAACCAAAACTGGGATGCATGGCCACCTCGAGTCCTCCTCGGCTCCATATCCGCAATCTACGTCTCATCTGCAAAATGTAAGGGAAGGGGTTAGTCACCAAGACTCAGTGTATAAATCCCCAACCCGATAATTCAAGCACTTACACAGTTCGTTAGCAAACATGCAGATTATGCAACCCATAACCTAGCCATCCAAACTCCTTTAACTAGCCCGTATGGTCAAAACCACTGGTGACAGAAGTCACAAATATCATGTGATGGGGCCAACCCATCGTGTGGTCAAAACCACTGATGATAATCCCGTAGTAATCTTGTGAGGCCAACCCACTGTGGTACCAAACCACTGGGACAAGTCATAATATCCATGTGTGGTCAAAACCACTGGTGACCGTAGTCACAAATATCAATCGTGTGGTCAAAACCACTGGTGGTCAAAACCACTGGGACTTAGTCACAAATCTTATCAACAGTGTGGTCAAAACCACTGGTGACCGTAGTCACAAATCAATTGATGGGGCCAACCCATCTTGTGGTCAAAACCACTGGTGACAGTCCAAATAAATCATCCCCCCTCCTCTTATCAATCCCACCATCATCATGCTCACATGACAAGTATCATAATCCCATATATTATGCATTTATGTATAGCATAGCATTTAACAGCATACGATGGCATATATAACATAGATCATAAATCACGTAACAGGGGACTTACCTGAAATCCAAGCTTAAGCCCACAAGGCTAAATCGCTGACACAACGGTTATACAGTAACATAATAAGCACTGTTTAAACTAATAAAGTGTGTAAGAGTTTACACACCTGGTTAAACGTAAGTCTAACCGAATCCTGAACTACGCAACTAACGAAATCCCGAAGAATCGATCTACTACACTAGATCCCGTGTCCTACATTCGGCCAAGTTACAAGACTATCAATAAGACCATTCGGCCAAACCAACCAATCCCAAAAGGGTTAATGCATAAACCCCTACCTTACTGCCGATTTGACCTTCAATCAAATCTCAAACTATGAGATGGTCCCTCCTTGCAATCGGCCACACCCTAAGACGCAGGAACAGTTAGCTTGAACCACTTCTTAAAAATTCTCTTGGCCACAAGTTCAAACGAATTTGAATTAGTCAAATTCCTAATTTTTCTCTCTGCCAACCAATTGCATATTTTGACTTGGTCCATCTTTATCTGATAGAATTTGAGCTGCACACAACTCCTCCCCCCTCATTGGCGTCAAAATGGAAAGCAAAAGGTGGGATTTCTGCTGCTTGAACCTGAGACCTCCTTCCCCTGCAAGTGGTGTCAATCACAGGGCTCTAAGTGGTGCCTCCTTGCCACTTTGCCAAGCCTTTCTCTTGTGCTAAAATCCCCCTTGAATTACTTTTAACCCTTAACTCCTTCAGTTCCCTTTACTTAAAACTTAAAAACTAAAATTTTCCTACTACTCAGGCCTGCTCTAAACCTATAACTAAGTCTTAAAACACCCCAAACAACATCACAACAGTCCAAACACATGCAACACAATTCAATTAAAAAAATAACCCCTATTTTAGGATATTACAGTTTATAAATAATAAGAAAAAAACCAGAACTTAACTATAAATTATTTGTGTAACACCCCTATCCCATTTTCGTTGCTAGATTAAGGTTACAGAATATTACGACAGTTAACACGACCAATAATACAATAACATAATTCAAAAATTAAATTAAACATCATAAATTAATAAACAATCATAATTCATAGCATACATTAAAAAACGAGACTTAAATCAAGTATTAAAAATCCTAAAATCAGTTTAGAAACGAATATGGACTAATCTGAAACAAAACAGAAAAATATGACAAAAACTGAAAACATGAGTTACACGGCCGTGTGGCCAGGCTATGTGACAGAGCCCAGATTGTGTGGCTCAAAGACATGGTCGTGTAACCAAACCGTGTAATAACTTGAGTTCGTGTAACTTAGGGTCACACGGCCGTGTCATAAGTCCGTGTAACTCTTTGAGACCGTGTGGACAAACCTGTACTAAAAATCAATAAGACACACAACCGTGTGTGGCACACGATTGTGTGATAGATCACGTGCATTTAAAATAACTTCAAAAATAAGCCATTTCAACAATCATTTCATAGGTCTCAAGCCAAACCATTTCCAATCATTTTTATCTATTCAAAACACATTTAAACACACCAAAACATACAAAAAACATTCAACCTAAAGCCTAACCAATATGCCTTTATTGACACCACAATTTAAATGTTATGTAACACCCCATACCCAACCTAGTTGCTGAGCTCGAATATCAGGATGTCACACCATCGTCACACATTATACTCATAGTAAATTGTCACATTATTAAAAAAATCATCCTCTTTATCAGTGATCTTAAGAATTTTCAGTCAAACATATATTAATCATCATTATAACATGTCAAACATACTTTAAATAAACTTATAATAATAATTAAACATACATTAGGACCACTTAGCAAAATTTCCAAGACAATCACGTAGGTATCGATACTAGGACAAGGGTATCAATATTTTCATGGTACGATATCGATACCATTTGCAAAATCAGTACCATGTCAATACTCTGTTTCTCGTCTAAAATCAAAACATAAGAAAATATCGGAACTTTTTGAAAAGTATCAATAATTTTGCCTCGAGTATCGATACTCGTGGTATGGTATCGATACCAAATTATTATTCTGACTTCCTGTATATTTGAAAATCACAGAGGTATCGTTTTTAAAACATGACCTCTGTTTTAGATAGTAAAAATTTAACATATTTAAGCATATAAACCATTCCAACACGAATATATTCAACATGCATCTTTTACCCATATCAAATAAGCACCAAAATGAATATAATCACACTTTCAAACATCGAGAATAAGTCTGAGTAATAATAAACATATCACGATTCAAACCTTTAAATCTTAAGAACAAATAAACTATGGAAACATCAAAAATATCATGGCAAAATTCATGCAACAATTCTACCACATATGAGTGCATTAAAATCAATTTATCACATACATAACCTTTTACATTAGCATTACATTCCATAATTCAACACATACTGATAGCATTAGAAAGAACATAGGTTTTCCCTTTACTTATTGGTTAAATTGTTCCCATTTAGTTATCCTTAGAATATTTTAGCATTTTCAGTTTAGTAAATTTCATTTTATAACTCAGTGAATCCTAGCCTATTTCATCCTTAATTTTGTTATCTTATTGCATTAATGTCGCTGCATGAGTTAATTTCAGATTGCGTCCAGAATTGTCACCGCACCTGATAGCTATCTGGATAAGAACCAAAATTACATGAGCTGTCTAGTCTGGTATAACCAACCTATACGAACAAAGATAGAATAATTTTAGGGAAAGGACACCTATAGTGTGGGGGAGGACATAAAAGGTGGACATGAGAAGAAAAAAAGGAGCTTTATTAAGCTTTTCTCTCCATCATCATCTTCATCATCCGACCTTGGAGCTTGCAACCATGGCAGGTTAAACCTCTCGGGTGAGCCAACGTGAAAACCAGATGCTGACTAGCTCCTGATGAGGAGACCTAAGTGCACGACAAGAGGGAATACAGAGATTCAGTTGAGTTGTCTAGGGATAGTATTCTCCACTCGATTCTTTCTTATTTCTTTCTAAATGCTGGTTATTACTCTCTGATTATTGATTCTATGGAAGTACTGATGAATTCTTGGTGAAATGTTATCTTATTTAATCTTGCTTTTATTGTTTAATCTTGGGGTTTGAATTTTTTTAACATGGAAGTATTATTACATCACTGACACTGAAAAGTGCAGTGACAGTTTGAGCAACCAAGCATTACAACAGAAGTTGAGTGAGGATTAGATGAATTTAGTTCACTTGTTCTTAATAGTGCCATACTGCTATTATCAGAAGGTGAGGTTAATATGCATGTTTAAGTTTGAGATTAAATAGAGAAGTAACGCTGAGTAAGATATACATTGAATTTTATTGCATCGACAATCACCTATACTTTTATACCTTGTGAGCACTTAGTATTCTGCTGAAGATTCATGTTTGGGATCCCAGTTTATCATCATCATAATTTATCTTATTATTTTTAAAGTTATTGCACCGACAACTATCCTCACAATTTATCTCGTTTATATCCAGTTATTGCACCAACATTAATAGAAAAAAGACACCCATCCCTGTGGGATCGATATCCGATAGACTCACATCTGTCTACTACTTGCATCGACAATATACGCTTGCACATTATTGCTGTGACTTTAAACAGCCGATCACATACATACTTACTGATTTTTGCAGACTTTCACTACACATTTATATTGCTAACACAACATCATTACTATTGTTCAACATATTTAATATGCCCACAACACAATACATTTCACAATAGTCATCACACATGTCTCATATCACAATATCGCATCATAATAATCAAAACATAAATATTCTTATAATCACATAATTTACCAAAAATAAAACAAAGGAAATAAAAAGCTTACACTTGGAACTTAGGATAGCGATTTAGGCTATTCTTAAGATCCCAATTAACACTATGAATCATTTCTACTAGCAGCGATTCCAAACACTCATCGATTATGCTTTCGCCGAAAAGCCGAAAGTTTAAACTAGCTTTTCCTTGCCTTTCGCCTTGCTCGAAGAAGGTTCCAACAGTTTCAGCGCTCCACACATAATAACCACACAATTTACACAATCAATATTCAGGCACAGACTCATTTAAAAAAACCAAAAACATAAGTTTAAGCTATATTCTTCATGAAACTGAAATTCGACTAGCAAGCTTGAAACTCAAATATCTCCCTCTATACTTAATATTTTCGCCTACAACCAATTCCGTTCATCTAACTATTCACCTACAATTAATTCTTAACCTTTAAACTACACAAAATTAATCAATTCATGGTATCAAAATTTTCAACATGTTTATGGCTATTTTCACGAAAATTCATTAAATCCTTAAAAATCCTTAACGAAACTTTAAAGTAATTTTAGAAACCTTCTAATCATATTAAAACAAGTTTAAAAACACTTTGAAACCACATTTTTACCCAAAATCTCGAGATCCACCATTAACAACACAATTTTCGACTTTTATTTAAAACATGCAATTTAATGGCTAAAAATTCTGTTTAAATGACAAGATATCATTTAAAACTAATTAGGAATTGAATTGTTACCTTAGTTGATGAAAAATCAAGTGTTTGATCGAAAAGCCGAAAAACCTACAAGCTTGACAATGGAGGAATCTATGGTGTTTTTCTTGGATTTTATGGAGGTTAATGGTTTGGAAAGTGGTAGGAATCAAAGAAATTTTGGTTTGAGAAAGAAAATTGTATGGTCGGTTTTGGGAGAGTATGGGACGGTAAGAACAAATAAAAGGGAGAAGTTAATGTGAAAATAAAACTAGGTGGGGGAAGATATAGGGTGATTTTTAAAATTTGGTTTATTTACTTCATAAACACACCAAAATTTGACCCTTTTGCAAATCAGTCCCTAATTCAAAATTTAAAGTCTTTGGAAAATTATTCTAAAAAATTGATTAAATAGTCAAACAACCATTTTTGAATATTTTTCCGGTTCACTGGAAACACGAAAATATACACACTTTTTCATGCCATTTTTTAACTCAAATTCATGTAGTCTCGGTAAAATTCTTGTCGAAAAATATTTAATTATTATAAAATAATTAAATTGTACTCAAATTATTAACACATTTAATTTTACTTAATTTTATAATAAATTTTTATTAATTTTGATCATTTTCGATATATTTGCACAAAGGGAGAAAAATGGCTGGGTAGACACTGCTAGAGGCACAAAACCGAGAAGCAATTTTGAAGCATCAAGGTGAATTAATTTTTTAGCCTCAGATGGTCCAAATTATGTTTATTAATTCATAATAAAATTAATTTTAATTTTAATCCAATTTAATTTGGGTTAAATAAATTATTATTAATTAATTATGAAAAGTGGCCCAGTTGAGCTGAATCGAGAAAACCGATCCAACCGAGCACTGGGCAGCCCAAAACCGTCCCACATACTGACTCAATCAGCTTGCTTGGCTGATTATTTAACTTGCAAAATGACCATTGAAGACTCCTTCAAATTGCATTCAAACCCCTCCACTATTTGTGGTTTTCTAGATTTGCCCCTACCTTAAATAGCAAGTTTGAATTCTTCAAACTTGCCACATGTGTGGCCGGCCAATGGGGGACTCTATGGCTACTGATTTTTGCTAATTTTAGTAGCCATCTCAACCTATAATACCCCCCTTTCCTGCTCACTTCAAACTCATCTCAACCCTTCTCATCTCTTCACTTCTCTCTCATTTTTCTCTCTTCATTCCCTTCCATTATTATTCATTTTCATCCCCTATTCCCTTGCCGATTTCACCTCTTGAAAAAGAGACAATAAAACACCATTTGGAGCAGCATTCAAGTGTTTGTAGAAGCCTCGGTTTGACAAGAACAAGTTGAGAAGGAGGAGTGGGGCAAACTAGTCAAGCCACGAAGAAAACATCGGATTTGATTGTTGTTCCCTATCCTTTTAATTTTATTGTTGTTATAATGAACATGTCCATGAATATTTGTGATGTTGATATGTTCAATTTAATTAATATGGCTTAAATTTAATTCGTGTTAGGTTGATTGCATTTCGTCTACTTAATTTATTAAATTTGTGTTTGTGTTGTTATAGGCCTCGGTAATATGTTTGATTAAGTAAAACCATGACTAAGTTATTCTTGCATTACAATTGTAAGTTAACTAATGAATTAATTATTTAAACGGATTGAAATTGTAATTAATTGACACGATACTTAATTAATGCATGTTTGATCATCTAAGGTAGCTGAGGGTTAAATTAGCAACGGTATCTAACGATACATTAGCCTTGCATAACTTGCAAGATTATTGTGATTAAACTGTTTCAAGGTAGAAATACATTGTTACGTCTGATCGTTGTTTTATGTGATGTCAAAGTCTTAAAATTTATATAAAGAATGATCGAACCTGGAAACTAACTATGACAACGATGTGAGGCAAGCGCACTTATTGAACAATAGTATAGTTAAGGTAAGACCGGATTGTCGAACCCAAAGGAACCAAAAGTACTAATACTAACTCTCTTTTTATTATTTAGCCTAAGAATTAAATGAATTTTTATCTAATCTAAAATTAACTAACAACTAAATTGAAGACTCTAAGACAAAGAAGAATGAAATTGGGAAAATAACTTTGAGGAAAAACCAATTGGTTTAGACGATACCCAAGGAAGAATCCACCTAGACTTCACTTGTTACCTAACTCTGAACCAGACGATTTATTCATTTGACCTGATCCGTAGGATTCCCTAACATATATTAATCCCTCTCTCGTGGCGACTAACATCTAACCCTAGGTTGATTAATTGAAATCTCTTTCTAATTAAAACCCTTAGAATTGCATTAACTAGATGTAACATCCCCAAACCCGGCCCATTCACTACGACCGAATCTGGTTATGTCACTGGGAAAAGACGGTTGAAAATCTTCTTCACTCTTGAATAAACCTTGGAAAAAAAAATTTAACTTTTGAAAACCTTGTTCATTTATTACCTTATGTAAAACTTTGAAGTTATAAATTAACTGAATTAGAAAAAAACTTTATTAAACATATTCTTCATAAATAGGTTGCTAGGATTAACATCATTTTCACATAGCAATTTATTTTAAATAAACCATAGGTTAAGTAATACCAAAAACATAAAATGGCCTTTATTACAACCCAACAATTCAAATAAAGTACTTATATCAAAATCAAGCATGAAATAATTGAACATCATCTTCGGCATGGGCCACCTTGTCCTCTCCGATCCCGGTCCAGCTTTATGCACTACCTGAAATGGTTAAAGGAAAAAGGTGAGTCACCAAGACTCAGTGTGCCACCCTTTTTCCCGGATTAGCAAAATATCATATACAAACGTGATCATCATGCATCCAATTAATATGCACCCAACCTAGCCATCCACAACACCTTTCTCTACCCCGTGTGGTACCAAACCACTGGTGGTGCCAAACCACTGGTGACGTATAGTCACAGATGTGATGCCAAATCACTGGAGGTGCCAAACCTCTGGTGTCCGAAGACACAAAGTGTGTTACCAAAACACTGGTGACCAAAGTCACAAAACAATTGATGGGGCCAACCCATTGTGTGATACCAAATCACTGGCGTCAATCCCTCAATACCGCCTTGTGGGGCCAACCCATTGTGGTGCGAAACCACGGGGACGAGACGCCGAGGTGCCAAACCTCTGGAGGTGCCAAACCTCTGGTGACCCAAAGTCACAAAGTTGTGTTACCAAAACACTGGTGCTCGTCAGCACAAAATATCACTGCCCCCTCCACTCATACAACCCACATCAATCATGCACATGTATCAAAATATATCATCATGAATGTTTAGTAACGCACATAGGTTTAATCATCAACCAATCAATATATCACATGCCAGATACATCATGCTCACCAAGAGCATCATAATGAGAACTCATAACAGGGACTTACCTGACCCCTTGCCTCATACCTTAATGGTATCTAATCCACCTTCCATGGATCCAAACACACACAACATACATATATATACAATAACAGATAAGTGTGTAAATGTGCACACAATATAATAAGCACATAAATTACTAGAAGAGTGTGTGTGTGTACACACCTGCAAGCCTTAACCAAAGAATCGATCTAAGACCCTCGATAACCTCGACAACCTTGCTCCTATAATCGATCAAACAAGAGATGAGCATCCTAAGCCATTCGGTCAAAACACAACATAATCAAAGGGTCACTCTTGAAACCCGAGACCTTACCCACGCGCTTTTGAACACTAGCCAACACCACCAATGCTCCTGCTTCACTTCCCTACAAACGGCAACCAACCAACAGTAATAGCCTTCGGCTTATACCAATACCAAACGAACAGACTGATAAAACAATCCCTTACCATCACTTACCCAACGATCGACCAAAGAACCGGGCTACACTTGACTGCTTCGAATCCTGGATGTCCTATGCTAAAACAATTCCAAACAAAGATCAATACACCACCAAACAAACACCAAACCAACACTTACCCCTTGTAGATGCCGACAGAGAACAGAGACCTTACCATAAAGCATTCGGCCTTACCTATATACCTTCTCCAAGGCTTGAAACCAAAAGCCAAAAGCAGCCCACACTCCACCTAACAATCGGCCAAGAACAGAACTAGAAGGGAAAAGGAAAGATTCGGCCAACACCTTAGTCACAAGAAAGAGAATCGGCTTTAGGTGTTTAACACACCTATAATCGGCCTTGAGTAAAAAGAGAAAAGAGAAATATGCGAACAAAGAGTATAGTTTCGGCAAGATGATATTGAGGAAAGAAAATGAAGGTTAGGGGAACAAAGTAAGATGGTTTCGGCTTAAGGAAATGGTAACAAATGAAATGAACAAAATTCGGCTAACAAAGTTTTCAGGTAAGGAAAGAATATGGAGAGGAAAGAGTAGTAGTTTAGTTTACTTAAATGAAAAAGGAAAACACATGGAAAGGAGCATTCGGCCACAAGCACACAATCAAAAAGAACAAGGAAAAATTTCGGCAAGAAAAGGTGTTTGAGGTTTTGGTTTCAAGAAGCCAAAATGGGAGATTTTGCTAAGAGAAAATCGGCTTTTGATAAACACCACTAAGGCTGGCCGAAAATCACCCTCAAAAATGCCTAAGAAAAACGGCATCTACCTCCCTTAACACTTCCAAAAACCGGCCAAACACCCCCTTGAAGACTCCTCCAAACGGCCACCTCCTAGAAACTCTCCAAGCCACTAGTTCAAACAAGTTTGAACTAGTCAAACCCTACCAGTCACTCCTTGCCATCCACTTGAGCAATTGACTAGGTCCAAGGCAGAGTTTGAACTGCCTACAACTCCTCCTCTCCTTGGCGTCAAAAAGAAAAGAAAAAGGTGGCCACTCCGCAGCTTGAACTCAAGACCTCTCCCTCCTGCAAATGACGCCACACACTCAAGCCTCTTGTGGCGTCTCACCTGCCACTCCACCAGCTCATCTTTTGTGCTACACTTCACCAAATAAAACTCTTAAGACCCCCAAAAGCCAAGCTCCCTTTTTACCTACTAAAAATAAAAAATTCCCTAAAGCTTTCCCTACCTTCCAGGGTTCTCCAAACCCCCTAAAAACTTGCACAAGCCCACAAGGAACCTACCAACACCTGAGATATGCACTAGATGCATAACCCCTAAAACCAGGGTGTTACACTAGATCTATGGACTCCCGTATTAGGTTTCACCCTAATCCGGCAAAATCACGTCACCCTATCTCTAGGCGTGCTATCAACTCCGCTTAATTATGCTAGATCTACTCTTAGCTAGGGACTTTTGCTCCTCCACCTAAGCACATCACACTTGAATTAATATCCCGGAAATATCAACACAAGAATTAAGAACACATAATTCAGAACAAATCAAATATTTATCATATACTTCAGCAAACGATAACAAGATTCATCTTAGGTTTCATCCCCCTTAGGTATCTGAGGGTTTAGTTCATAATAATAAAAGAAAACATCTTAGAAGAAAAGATAAAACAAAACATAAGAAATCCCTAAAACCCCCTGAAGGAATTGAAGGAGAGATCCTCCGTCTTGAGTATGATTCCAGCTTCTTGAGATGAATCAACTAGCTATCTTCGAGTAAATCTCCACAAATCTGTCCTCTTTGGCCTAGCTGGACGCCCCCTGACTAAAGCCTTGGGTTCCCCCGACAAAAGCCCTGGTAGAAGGCTTCTGTCGAACTCCTCTTCAAGTTGCCCCCTTGGGTGTTTATATAGACTTTGAGATGCCTTACTTGGCCCTTAAGTATCCTAATTCAAGTAGAATTCCTACTAGGGTGTTTGAATAGGCTTTGGAATGTGTTTCTTTGCCTCCAAATATCCTATTCCGAGTGAAACTCCTCTTGGCCGCGGCAGGGACACGCCCATGGCACACGCCCGAGTGAATCGTGGTCAAGCCGTGTTCGAGTCTGTTAATGAGGCACGGCCGTGTGGTCTTGGGCCCAGGCCGTGTCGATTTCGTGATATGCCCATTTACTCCGTTTTAGGCCTGTTTCTCATTCTTTTCATCCTTTGGTGCTCTCCTTGGTATAAAACATGAAAACAAAGGATTAAGAGCACCAAATTACACAATTCAAGGCTTAAATCATCCAAAAGCATGCTAAATGTGGGCCTAAACTATGTTACTTTTACGGTTTATCAACATCACTAATCTTTTATGTGCTTTTGGGATTGAATTAATTGTTTGAATTGGCATAGAGATATGTACAAGAGATTAGTTTAGTTTCATAAGTATGTATGTGCATTAACATATTTTCTTATTAAATTTTGTTTAATCGGTTGAATTGACATAGGGATATAGTCAAGAGATAAATGGATTTTGGTAAGTAAGTATGTTCAAAGTTAGCAAATTACCGAGTTGCCGTGAATTTATTCGTAACAACATAAACATGAGTTTAGTAATTCTAAGTTAAGAAATGTAATTAATCTAACACATCTATGTCATCTTGATTAAAATCATCTTTTGAAATCGTGCATTGAAACTTTTATTTTATTTTTATTTATTTTACTTAGTTAAAATCCTTAGTAAAATCCTAGTTTTTAATCATCTCCTCAAATAAAATATTTTTCTTCACCAAAGTGTTTTAAAATTGCATTCATAAATAATTCTTTTCACAATCCCTATGGGTACGATAACTCGACATTTACTTGTCACTTTATTACTTGTTGCGGTTGTGTACACTTGCACATTTCCGTTGTTCCATTCACCATGCTACTAGATTTTCCAGCACTTTAGAGCTAAAATTCCTAAAATGCCCCTAAAACTTCTAGGCCCAATTTGGGGTGTTACATGTTAAAGCATATATCGTTCAAACATCAACCATTAGTTAACCATACCTTCCATTCCATGAATTTAATACCTAATTAAACATGTAACAGCCCAAACCCGGCCCATTCACTACGACCGAATTTGAAACGCCCCTGCGGAAAACGTTTGAAAAATATTTTTGACTTGAAGTAAAAACATATAAATTTATTGTCTTTAGAAAAAACATTGTGTATTTAAAAGCCCATTAGAATTAAGTTGTTATTAAATATTCCGAATTAAAAACTTTAATATAAAATTCTTATGATATGAGGTGTTAAAATTAAAACATAAAAAAAACATTCCCAAATAAAAAT
Organism: Gossypium australe; assembly: GCA_005393395.2. Taxonomy (NCBI): domain Eukaryota; kingdom Viridiplantae; phylum Streptophyta; class Magnoliopsida; order Malvales; family Malvaceae; genus Gossypium; species Gossypium australe. The sequence continues at coordinate 25,119,769 of CM016621.1, read as the reverse complement.
GTAAATGTCAATCCACCTTAACATAAATAAAATTCCCAAATACTTTAATTGGCCCTTATTACAATAATTACTCATTCATAATTACTGACAAATATAAAATATTTAAAACAAGTAAATCATCTTCTGCATGGGCCACCTCGTATCCACTCCAACCCGGTCCAAGCTTATGCATCACCTGCGATGTTGGTAAAAATTGGGTGAGTCAAACAGACTCAGTGAATAGTTATTTCACATGTCTCCATATATGGGCTTGGCCCATATCCACACAGTTCATATACAACATTATGCAAAATGAAGCCCAACCCATCCTAATGTCCATCCGTCACACCTACCTCGGCAGACCTGCTGCCCAAGGCCGTGGCTAATCCACCGATCAACCGAGTGATCCCACATATCCTACCTTGACAGACCTGCTGCTCAAGGCCGTGGCTAAGCCACCGATCACCTAAGTGATCCCACATATCAATCAGTTCACGGTGATGCACACAGCTATCAACCGCCGAGATGTGGCACCTAGCCAACACCTCCCTTGATGAAGCACATAGCTAACATCAAGCGCCAATGTAGCACAAGGCTAACATTAGACCACGTACATAATGTACACCCTTTCCTTCGATAGTCACATCCCAAATCCCCATGCACATATATGTATCATGACAGATTAACACTTAGAGTAAGTATACATCACATGCTTATCACCATTTCACATATTCATCAATAATCATTTAATATAGTAAATCACTGACCTGATTATTCGATCACCCACCACGGGTATTCACAATCTTAGCCCTTATTTCGGCTATCATTCACATCATATTACATATTTATAAATATAATACATACACACAACAAGAGAATAGTGCGATAACTACGCACCTGATTACTTAGCGAGAACCCGATCTATACGAATCTAGCACAATCTAGAATCCCGAGACTCTGCTTACTCTTGTCGATTAGCCCCTACACCATCATGGTCAAATCGGTTAACCACTTAAATACCAAACATGGCCTATGGCCGAATCTCACTACCACCTTACCTTACGAATCTAAATGCCGAAAACCACCACTTGCCTTAGAAGTTGTCGAAATCCCTATATGCCACAAGTTAGATTTGGCTTTAAGCAAAAATCCACAAGAGTGGCCCTTGGCCGAATAGTACATGTCACTTACCTTAATCACTTCAAAACCTGAAAGACCTCCTTTAATGCTCCTTACCGCTAGCTACAACAAAGAAACACCATATTATGGCCCTATGAGTATTCGGCCATCCATATAACCAAGGCCTGGACACTTGAATTCGGCACACTAAAAGAGATGAAACAAAACCGATTGCTAGAGAAGAGATCACTTACACGTTGCTTGTGAAAACTAAAAGAGAGTAGGTTTCGGCTCTTTAATAGTGAAGAAAGAAAACACAAAAGTGGAGGGAGTTACTGCTTAGAGGATTCGGCCAACACAAAATAGAGACAAAGTTTGGGGAAAGAGGTATAGGTTCGGCCAAGAACAAATAAAGAAGAAGAAGAAAACCGGTAATGACCTTAATGGTCTTTGCAATTTCGATCACCAATCAAAAGATTATGAAAGCCGAACTTGATGGCTTGTTTACAAGAAGAAAACGGCACAAAGAAAATTAATAAGAAAAGAAATAACAAAAGATGGTCACTCCCTTTTGTCCCTTATCTACCTAAAATAAAATAAATAAAATAAAATCCCATTATCCTACTCTTAGCCAAATTTGCCATTCAAAAGAACCCCTTGGCCGGCCACTACTCCTTCCTTATCAATTCCCCACATTTTTCTCCTTATCACCTTAATAAAATAATCCAACCCACACACTCAAAATAAATAAATTAAATCCAACCTCACTTTATCCCTTACCACTTATCTACCCACTTAAGATAAATAAAATAAATAAATAAAGCTACATTTATATTCTATCTTAAAATAAATAAATAACCTTTATCATATATCCTAGCCAAAATTAAAAAAACAAGCCTTATCTTATCCTTGTAAAACCCATGTGTCGTCCAACACTTTCCCCCCCTCACTTGACGCCGAACAGCAAAAATAAAATACACTCCTTGCAGCCAACAAGATTCGAACCTCTTCCCTCCTGAAGCCCCTTTGACGCAAACGCCCCAAGCCACCTTGCTGCTGGTTCTTTTGTGTCATCAACTCCCCATAATTTCTTTTAAAGCCTCCTTAGCCCAGTTCCCCTTTTTAACGCCAAAAAAATAAAAGCTCCCAAGTGCGATTTCTGTAGCTCGAACCTCCTCCCCTTGGCACTCCATGTGACGCAACCTTCTATGCCCCCTAGGGTAGCATCCCAAGCCACTTTACCACATGACTTCCTTGTGTCATAAATCCCACGCAAATTTCCTTAAGGCCTCTTTGCCTAGTTTCCTCTTTTCACTTAAAATCCATAAATTTTCCAAAGCATTCACTTTTTTCTTAGAGTTCCCGAAACCCTTAAAACATATCCAAACACACTCCAAGCCTACTATCACTTGAGTTATGCACTAAATGCATAACCCTTAAATCCGGGATACTACAGTTCTACCCTCCTTAAAAATAATTTCGTCCTCGAAATTACTTACTAACTAACCACCGGCAATCCTACTCACCACACCACACTTATGCTGCGCACTCTGATCTTAATAACACTATCATACTTCCTAGGCATAATCTCTAAATTCACATGCAAGGCTTCAGGCACTTCATTAACAATACAAGAATGAGCTAATTCATAACAAGCAAAGTAATAAAAGGTATTCCAGAACAAGGAACGTACCCGTTGTCATATCTGGCACAGCTTCCTCCTCGCGACGGCCAACTGCATAAACCAATCTTGGTTGCCTCGCATCAGAACCTTCAGCACCTCTATTTGGTGTTCCACGACTTTGGTCGGAACCAATCCCTCCATGGTTCGGACCACGACCCCTTGTCGCTTGCTGACCACCTCTGCCCGGCTGCTCATAACCTTGGCCTACTGTCCGAGCTCTATTCGGATCCTGAGGACAGTCTTTAATCAGATGAGACTTAGACTTACACCTAAAACACTCTCGATCCCGGTTCCAGCACTCGCCAACATGATACCTCCCACATTGAGCACATGGACGGTCCGGATTTCCAGCAACACGAACAGAATTTTCAACTCTCGGTCTTTTCTGAAGGCTCTCAGACGATTCTGACGGTCCAAAACTCCTCTTATCCCGGTTCCTATCCTTATCTCTGTTCTGTCTCACAGAGTCCTTAATTCCCTCAGCTACCTTAGCCTTTTCTACTAATACGGTGAACTCTCGCTCTTGATGTGGAGCTATCAATAGCCTCATATCATCCCTTAGTCCGTCCTCAAATCGGACACATCGCTCATGCTCCGTAGCCACTATTCCTCGAGCATATCGGCTTAACCTCAGGAATTCGGCTTCGTATTCCGCTACGGACTTGTTCCCTTGAACCAGCCCTAGAAATGCCTTCCTTTGCGCATCAATATAATGAGTACCAACATACTTCTTTTGATATGCCGTCTTAACGTACTCTCAAGTGAGATCCTCAGCTGTGGCCCTATCCCGAACTGTGAGCCACAATTGATATGCCTCGTCGCGAAGTAGCGCCACCATTCCTTTCACTTTCTCCTCAGCGGTCAGATCGAGCTCATCCATAATTCGCTCAGTTGCCTCCAACCAATATTCTGCTGTACTGGGTGACACACCAGATACTCCACGAAACATTTCAGCTCTATTGGCTCGGAGTCGCTCAGGTACGGACTTCCTAGCTCTCATATTTCCACCTGCTCCAGCCACCATCTCAAGAACTCGCAGCACTGCCTGCGATACCGCATCATCCCTCGTCTGATCTTGCTGCTCAACACCAAAAGCTGGTGGTGGTGGTCCCTCATTTTCGGACCCTTGACCCGCTCTAACGGGTTCCGACACGGCCATTCTACCTCGACCACGTCCACGACGACCACGTCCTCTAGAACTCATATCTAATGTCGCGCTTTAATCTGATTAAGAAATTTTATGTATTAGTGTTTGTTCCACTGATTATCCGCGAAGAAGTTTTATGAAAGGAGTTTAATAGCAGTTCTTTCGATCAATCAAAGTTCAAGTCTTCTATTCTAATTCAAAGAAAAACACATCCATTCCATAGTACCTCCCACACACATTCACTCTTCCAACGTTTTTGTCTATTCCTATCCCAGGGGTATTTTCGTCATTTGTCCTACAGGGGTATTTTGGTAATAAACCCGGGGTCAATTTGTAAATCTTAATAAATCAAGGGTATTTAAAAATTTGCAAAACTTAGGGTTATTTTTGAGAATTTGTTTTCCAAATCGGTGTTGTTGCAAAAATTTTGGGAATCGGGGGTCATTTTGATAATTTTGTAAAGCAGGGGTAATTTGGTAAATTTCCAAATCAGGGTACCTTGAATTTTCGCAAAATAGGGGTTTTTGGTATTCTTGGTAAAGTAAGAATATTTTCATGGAAGCCGAGGGTAATATGATAATTTTGTAAACTAATGGTATTTTCGTAATTTTTCAACCAGGGGTATTTTAGTAATTGTGTAAATCGAAAATTTTCGAAAAAATTTTCAAGGTCTAAAATGGTTTTTACAAATCAAGGGGTAATTCAGTGATTTCAAAACTGAGATAAAAATAAGGCTAGTCCCTTTCGGGTTTTAATTATAGAGTTTAGCCCGTGAATAAGTCCTCTTGGTTAGGGTGAACCGTTACTACGCACCAGGTAGGATTAGAGTAAAGAGGAGGTGAGTCACTAGGACTGCTTAAATACCAAGCTCTTACCGAATCCACTCCTACACATGCGCAAAATGGTTGCCACACCTTAACTCGGCGGCTTAGTTCATAGGTTTGTTTGATTGTCCTTAAGTCTTTTGCATGTGTTTGAGTGTACTAGCCCTAGGGTCCAATAGCCTTAATATTCTAATCTACGAGCCCAAATAAGCCCATAACATTCACATATAAATCACTTTAATAGTCAAAGGTACTTACCTGGTGGACTTCGGGTCGGAGATACAGGTGCCATGCCAGAATAACCTGAAATAGTTCATAAAAATTTTATGTTTTTGAAAAGCCCATTTTGAAAATGTTTTTGGGCCCAAATCCCTCAAAGCCGAGTTTTGAACCGGGCTCTGATACCAAACTGTAACACCCCAAACCCGGCCCATTCACTACGACCGAATTTGAAATGCCACTGCGGAAAAAGTTTGAAAAATATTTTTGACTTGAAGTAAAAACATATAAATTTATTGTCTTTAGAAAAAACATTGTGTATTTAAAAGCCCATTAGAATTAAGTTGTTATTAAATATTTCGAATTAAAAACTTTAATATAAAATTCTTATGATATGAGGTGTTAAAATTAAAACATAAAAAAAACATTCCCAAATAATAATGTAAATGTCAATCCACCTTAACATAAATAAAATTCCCAAATACTTTAATTGGCCCTTATTACAATAATTACTCATTCATAATTACTGAAAAATATAACATATTTAAAACAAGTAAATCATCTTCTGCATGGGCCACCTCGTATCCACTCCAACCCGGTCCAAGCTTATGCATCACCTGCGATGTTGGTGAAAATTGGGTGAGTCAAACAGACTCAGTGCATAGTTATTTCACATGTCTCCATATATGGGCTTGGCCCATATCCACACAGTTCATATACAACATTATGCAAAATGAAGCCAACCCATCCTAATGTCCATCCGTCAAACCTACCTCGGCAGACCTGCTGCCCAAGGTCGTGGCTAATCCACCGATCAACCGAGTGATCCCACATATCCTACCTTGACAGACCTGCTGCTCAAGGCTGTGGCTAAGCCATCGATCACCTAAGTGATCCCACATATCAATCAGTTCACGGTGATGCACACAGCTATCAACCGCCGAGATGTGGCACCTAGCCAACACCTCCCTTGATGAAGCACATAGCTAACATCAAGCGCCAATGTAGCACAAGGCTAACATTAGACCACGTACATAATGTACACCCTTTCCTTCGATAGTCACATCCCAAATCCCCATGCACATATATGTATCATGACAGATTAACACTTAGAGTAAGTATACATCACATGCTTATCACCATTTCACATATTCATCAATAATCATTTAATATAGTAAATCACTGACCTGATTATTCGATCACCCACCACGGGTATTCACAATCTTAGCCCTTATTTCGGCTATCATTCACATCATATTACATATATATAAATATAATACATACACACAACAAGAGAACAGTGTGATAACTACGCACCTGATTATTTAGCGAGAACCCGATCTATACGAATCTAGCACAATCTAGAATCCCGAGACTCTGCTTACTCTTGTCGATTAGCCCCTACACCATCATTGTCAAATCGGTTAACCACTTAAATACCAAACATGGCCTATGGCCGAATCTCACTACCACCTTACCTTACGAATCTAAATCCCGAAAACCACCACTTGCCTTAGAAGTTGTCGAAATCCCTATATGCCACAAGTTAGATTCGGCTTTAAGTAAAAATCCACAAGAATGGCCCTTGGCCGAATAGTACATGTCACTTACCTTAATCACTTCAAAACCCGAAAGACCTCCTTTAATGCTCCTTACTGCTAGCTACAACAAAGAAACACCATATTATGGCCCTATGAGTATTCGGCCATCATATAACCAAGGCCTGGACACTTGAATTTGGCACACTAAAAGAGATGAAACAAAACCGATTGCTAGAGAAGAGATCACTTACACGTTGCTTGTGAAAACTAAAAGAGAGTAGGTTTCGGCTCTTTAATGGTGAAGAAAGAAAACACAAAAGTGGAGGGAGTTACTGCTTAGAGGATTCGGCCAACACAAAATATAGACAAAGTTTGGGGAAAGAGGTATAGGTTCGGCCAAGAACAAATAAAGAAGAAGAAGAAAACTGGTAATGACCTTAATGGTCTTTTCGATCACCAATCAAAAGATTATGAAAGCCGAACTTGATGGCTTGTTCACAAGAAGAAAACGGCACAAAGAAAATTAATAAGAAAAGAAATAACAAAAGATGGTCACTCCCTTTTGTCCCTTATCTACCTAAAATAAAATAAATAAAATAAAATCCCATTATCCTACTCTTAGCCGAATTTGCCATTCAAAAGAACCCCTTGGCCGGCCACTACTCCTTCCTTATCAATTCCCCACATTTTTCTCCTTATCACCTTAATAAAATAATCCAACCCACACACTCAAAATAAATAAATTAAATCCAACCTCACTTTATCCCTTACCACTTATCTACCCACTTAAGATAAATAAAATAAATAAATAAAGCTACACTTATCTTCTATCTTAAAATAAATAAATAACCTTTATCATATATCCTAGCCAAAATTAAAAAAACAAGCCTTATCTTATCCTTGTAAAACCCATGTGTCGTCCAACACTTTCCCCCCCTCACTTGACGCCGAATAGCAAAAATAAAATACACTCCTTGCAGCCAACAAGATTTGAACCTCTTCCCTCCTGAAGCCCCTTTGACGCAAGCGCCCCAAGCCACATTGCTGCTGGTTCTTTTGTGTCATCAACTCCCCATAATTTCTTTTAAAGCCTCCTTAGCCCAGTTCCCCTTTTTAATGCCAAAAAAATAAAAGCTCCCAAGTGCCATTTCTGCAGCTCGAACCTCCTCCCCTTGGCACTCCATGTGACGCAACCTTCTATGCCCCCTAGGGTAGCGTCCCAAGCCACTTTACCACATGACTTCCTTGTGTCATAAATCCCACGCAAATTTCCTTAAGGCCTCTTTGCCTAGTTTCCTCTTTTCACTTAAAATCCATAAATTTTCCAAAGCATTAACTTATTTCTTAGAGTTCCCGAAACCCTTAAAACATATCCAAACACACTCCAAGCCTACTATCACTTGAGTTATGCACTAAATGCATAACCTCTAAATTCGGGATATTACAAAACACATAACACCATTGCCCACATTGTTAACATAACATCATCCAAAGTTTACCAAGTTACCTAAAGCAAAATGACCATTTCATCACCAAAGCACAAGAAATGCATGCAAATCAAACATTCCTTACTTAAACTATCAAATTTATCGTCATAATATCATGTTCACATTCATATACTAAGTTCACCAAATGACCAAAACTTATGCACATTTCTTTACCTAAATAGCATGAACAACAAATAGATTTACACCATTACATTCATCAACAGAACCATTAAAAATTACCATTTTTACATTGGTTCATATACCAAAAGGCTTAAAACATAACCAAATACTTATAGTGTAACCCCTCTAAACTTAGCAATCTCGAAGATCACATTGGCCATGTTGGCGACGCAGAAAATCATTTAACTATTTTCTCTTAACAATCATCATCGTTTTAAAATGTCATTTAGATTTAATTTAAGGAAAGACAAGTATTATCTATATATTTCTTTTGAAAGAATTTGTCGAAGCCATTAATATTTAGAAAACTCTAGTACTGATGGTTTTAAAAAATAAAACATCATATTTCAAGAAATGTTGCAGCGGAAAATAACATAGCTAAATCTTACACATCGTTTTGAAAATGTAGTTTTGACATAACTTGTAAAATATCAATTTAATGAGTATGTAGTATCGAGTACCGCAAACGAAGTATTGAGTTTGAAAATATGATCGTTGAGTTGAGTTTGACATTATTATGAAAAATCCAGTTTTTCTTACCAATTTTATTAAATCACCTTAGGTGATAGTTTTAAAAATTTTAAACATGCAAGTCATCCAAAAACCAAAAATCCAAAAGAAAAGTGCCAAGCCACAGTCCAAAGAAATAAAAACAATTCGAAAATACCAAGTATCAAAATATAATAGTTTATCTGAAATTTTCTGAGTGCACTTCCATAAGCTAAGTCCATGTCCTAACCTTTATTATTATCTGAAAGGTCAGAAACTTAAAGGGATGAGCTTTTGAAGCCCAGTGTGGGTTACATATTATAAAAACAAAATTTAATACAGAACATCATCAATTTAATAGATCATATATATACATAAATATGCAACCAAAAAAATCACATTTATCAGTATGCATAATGACAATGTCAATGCAAAACTTTTTCAGAAACAATTTAGATTTTTCAGAAAAAGTTTCCTGCCCATCTCCGCTACACACCAATGAGTTCCCCAGAACTCGTCCAACTAATGACACACCAATAATGTGGACAAGGCACTAGATATCGCAGTTAAGCTGCTAGAAACAGAATATTATGGTTGAGCCACCAGATAATGTAGATATATTGCCAGATACAGAATTTTGTGGTCAAGCCACCAGAAATGTTCAAATTATTAAACTATCAAAATCTTCCTCCGTACAATATTATGCCAATCCCATGCATGTGATATGACATATAAAACATAATTTCCAATAGGCATGCATAGCATGCGAATTAGAATTAGAATAATGACATGCTTAACATGCGAATCATAATTAGAATAAAGCATGCTTAACATGCGAATCAAAACATCAATAAATCATCGTCATGTATATAATATATGTATATCCTATATCACCATATATCACATATCATGAGTATTAGGAAAACATACATCATCACATTTAACAGAAAAATCACATAATCATGTACAAAAACTGTAACGACCCGGTAGTTAGGGGTGTCAAAAGGTGAGGTTCAGAACTCCATTCCCGTAAAACAAACCTGTAAATATTTTTATTAAATAGTTAAAAAGTTAATTGTGTAGATAATTAAATTTTGGATAGGTAATTTGCATGGATTAGGAGCTATTATGGTACAGGGACTAAATCGCGTAAGGATTAAAAATTGAATTATAAATCGAAATAAACTAAAAGGGCTAAAGTTGTAACAGCCCGGTTTAGACCCTAGCCGGAATAGTGGTTTTAAGACCACAAATCTGAGGTCGAAATAATATTTTAATATTATTTTTGGTGTTTATTATATATGATATAGTCTGTGTGAAAATTCTGTGTGGTAATTTTATCGACTATGTGTTGAATTATGAGAAAGGACTTAATCGCGTAAATTGTAAAAGCTGAGTGTTGATTGTTTAATTTCTAAATTTCCATGTTCTTCTAATAGGAAGGCCTTAAAAGGAAAATTTGGCCATTTGTTTATAGCATGGACGGTTAAGGGCTTAGGTGACATGATTTTCTAATTAAATTAACAAGGTTATTATAATAATTTATGATATAAAATATTATATAATAAAAAAAATATGAGAGTGGGCATATTTTCATTCATCTTTTGATCGAATATACTAAAGAAGAAGAAAATAAAAAGAAGCTAGGTTTCAGCTAGCTTTTGGGTTCACTTCAAAGTATGTTTTTTTATCAGTTTTTGATAATTTCTACATTTTTGTGATCGTTGCTTTGTGCTCTGTAAAACCCATGCTTCAATTTTGTGAACTGGTGAAGATTTTGAGATGTGCCATTGATGAACATGTGAACTTTGTGTTGATAGATGGTAAAATATGAAAGCTTAGTGTTGGATTAACATAGTTTGTATTTGGATTTTTGGTGAAATTGAGTAAATTAGGCTAAATTGAGAAAAGAGTAAATTGAAGGACTAAAATGTGAAATAAATGAAATGTGTGGACTTGTATGAATATAGAGAGAATTCAGCTAGGCATGGGTGAAATGAAATTATGTGTATTTCGTGATTTTGTGAACTAGGGACTAAAGTGTCGAAATGTGAAAATGTGAGGGCTATTATCTAAAATGCCCTAAATATGTGTGTTTGTACTAAAATGAATGATTTGGTGATTGAATGGATTGAATTTGAATGTGTATAGACCAAGAGAGAAGAGGTTCGGATCGAGATCGAGGTAAAGATAAAGTGCTCGATTAATCGATCGTTTCGATATTTCGACGTACAAGGTAAGTTCGGATATAGTACAAGTTGTTAATTTATGTTCTATGTGATGTGAATTGAATGATTATCTATATAACTATGAGATTGAAATGCTATGTGCTGAATTGAATTAGAGGGCACTAAGTGTGCGAAATTAGAAACGGGATAGAAATAATTGGCACTGTGTGTGAGATGATAGAAGCTTCGGTTTATTGAATTGGCACTGTGTGTGCAATATCGATATAAGCTTGATTTAATGTATTGGCACCAAGTGTGTGATAAACCGCAATTGTAACATATTTTAACCCACCTTTAATATGCTTTTCGATGATTTATTCCTTGATTTTTATAAAAAGGTGCCTGCAATCCTTTCTTTTCATGTCTTATACCCAAGAAAGCACCCGAGGATGAAGAGAACACAAATCGGGCCCAAAATGGAGTAAATGGGCCTTAGTACGAAATAGACATGGCCTGGCCCAAAGTCCACACGGCCCTGCCTCGACGATCACCAAGAGCACGGCCTCAACTCCACCTCACACGGCCATGCCTCAAGTTAGAAATCCGAACACGGTCTGAACTCGATCCACACGGGCGTGTGCCATGGCCGTGCCTCTGTCGCTGGAAAGAGCAATTTCAGTCGGAAAAGGATACTTAGGGAGAAAGAATCGCATTCCAATAGCCTATATATATCCCCTAAGTGCCACCTTTGAAAAGGCGTCAAAGCTAGGCCAAGGAGCCAAGCTGAGAAGGTCAGAGTTAGGGAATAACGCGAGTATAGCTAGTTGATCCATCCCAAGAAGCCGGAGTTATACTCAAGACAGCGGAATTCTCCTTCAATTCCTTCAGGGGGTTTTAGGGATTTCTTATGTTTTGTTTTATCTTTTCTCTTGCGATGTTTTCTTTATTCATTATGAACTAAACCCCTCAGATACCTGAAGGGGATGAAACCTAGACGAATCTTGTTATTTAGTTTTTAAGTTATATGATGAATTACTTAGTTTGTTCTTAATTATATTGCTTAATCCAAATCTAATGTGCTTAGGTGGAGGAGGAATAGACCCTTCCTAAGAGTAGATCTAACATAATTAAGCGGAGTTGATTGAACGCCTAGAGATAGGGTTACAAGATTTTGCCGGATTAGGGTGAAACCTAATATAGGAGTCCATTGATCGATTTACTGCAATCCTAGGGGGTTATTATAAGTGAACGAGAGTTCCAGTAATTAACCTAGGGTTAGACGTTATTTGCCTCGAGAGAGGGTTTAATATAGGTTAGGGAGTCCTACGGATCAAGCTAAGTAAAGAAGTCTAGGTGGATTCTTCCTGAGGGTATCGTCGTGATCAATTGAGTTTTTCTTCAAGTTATTTTCCAAATCGTTCTTTTTGTCTTTGTGTCCTTAGCTTAGTCGTCGTCAATTTAGTTTAAAAGCAACTTCACTCCATTTTTAAGGCTAAATAATAAAAAGAAAGTTAGTATTAGTACTTTTAGTTCCTTTGGGTTCGATAATCCGGTCTTGCCTAAGCTATACTACTGTTCGATAGGTACACTTGCCTTTAATCATTGTCAGAGTTAGTCTCCAAGTTCGATCATTCTTTTATAAATTTTTAAAGCTCTGATTTCAGCGATCAAGTTTTGGCGCCGTTGCCAGGGAACTAAAATACTAAGAAAACTCTATTTTTATTACTTTAGCCATAATTTTTATTTTTCACAGTTTATTTTTGTTTTTATTTCTATTTTTACTTTTTGCTAAAATTTTCTTTCTTTTTCTAGCAGGTACCTCTAGTTTATGACTAGAAGGAACCCGGGAGGACCTTTGGTGTACGACAGTGATATTGAAGCGACCGCTCGAATGAATCGTCAAGAAACCAGGCGAGCCCTAAATTACATAGAAAGAGAGGAAGAAGACAGATCCAATCCTACTGAAGGGATGGACAAAAACAACCCACCACCACGCGATGTGAGGGAAAATAATGCTCCACGTACAATGTTTGATTATGCGAAACCGCATTTGACAGGAGCAGAATCGAGTATTGTTAGGCCTGCTATAGCTGCTAACAATTTTGAATTAAAGCCTAACACAATACAAATGATTCAACAGTTTCTTCAATTTTATGGTTTGCAGGACGAAGATCCAAACACGCATATAGCTAACTTTTTAGAGTTCTGTGATACTTTCAAAATAAATTGCATTTCTAATGATGCCATACGTCTTCAGTTATTTCCTTTTTCATTGAGAAATAAAGCTAAACAGTGGTTAAACTCATTACAACAAGGGTCAATCACTACATGGGATCAAATGACCGAAAAGTTTTTAATGAAATATTTTCCACCGGCCAAAACGGCCAAATTACGGAATGATATCTCTTCTTTTGTGCAGATGGATTTAGAGACGCTATACGATGCATGGGAGAGATTTAAGGATCTCTTAAGGAGGTGCCCACACCATGCTTACCCTTGTGGCTACAAGTCCAAACATTCTATAATGGTGTAAACCCCTCAACGAGGCAACTGATTGATTCAGCCGCCGGTGGAACCCTGAACAACAAAACTCCAAAAGTAGCTTACGAGTTCATTGAGGAGATGTCACTGAATAATTATCAATGGCAGGCTTCAAGAACCAAACCGACAAAATCAGCGAGAGTTTTCAACGTCGATGCCATGACCATGCTATCAACGCTGCTAGAGATAATGAATAAAAAACTTGATAATTTGTGTTCTTCACAGGCACACCCAGTCATGCAATACGACGCAAGTGGAACCGTGGTGAATCCTAAGTACCCACCCTACCAACCGGAAGCAGAGAGCGACCAGATGAACTATATAGGTAATAACTTCCGATCCAATAATAATCCTTATAGTAACACTTACAATCCAGGTTGGAGGAACCACCCAAATTTTTCATGGGGAGGTCAAGGAAATCAAGGAAATCAAAGACAACAACCTCCTCAAAACTTCCAAAATCAGCCCTATCAACAAGAGAAGAAATGTAACACCCCAAACCCAGCCCAAACACCCCGACCGGATCTGGCATGTCACTAAGAAGATTTTATAAAACATGTCGCATATTTATTTTGAAAAACATAGTTTAAACATTTATGCGGGAAAAATTATAATTTGATAATTTGTAAAAGAAATAAATTTTTAATTAATGCCTTAAGGAATAAAAACCCAAAATTTTGCCTCTGAGTTTTATTATTCAAACACATGCCTTAGTTTCAATTAATCATGAAATCTAAGTGTATGGAAACCCGAAAACGAAAACATAAAACCAATAAACAATAGCCGGTGACCTTATTACAATAAAATATCAAACCAGACAAATTGAAAGTATTAAGGAAAAATAATTAAAACAATGTCTTTTATTGAGTCATAATAAATCCATGCATGGCCACCTTGCGCTCCTTTCCAGCCCGGTCCGATGCACTAAGTGCTACTTGAAAAAAATGTTAAACGACGGGGTGAGTCATAAGACTCAGTGTGCAATCCCTCTTGCACCATCAGACTGGGCCTTAGCCCTACAGAACAGGATAGCAAAATATCACATATCAGAATTTAGCAACGCCCATCCCAATCCTAGATCCATCCGCTACACACCACCCTTACCTGCCAATCACACCAATGGGGATTTCTACAATCACCCTCACTGCTACACACCACCGATGGCAGTCATGCTGCAGTTAGCTGCTCATCGTCAGATTTGTGACATAGTCACCAGAACAGATCGTGGCAGAGCCACTACAACAGATCGTTGCAGAGCCACTACAACAGAACACTTCCCCTTTCATATACATCTAACGCCCAACCCCGAGCAAACATAGAAAATGGCATGCATGTATATCATAGCAACTCAGCAGAATCATTTTACTCAAAGAAGATCACAGAAATCACTAACCTGATGAGTTGCCCTTACCCTCCACGGGTTTTCAACATCTATGCCGGGATTTCGACATTTAACAGAATATAAACAGATTCATATATAAACTAACAGACAACAGAGATGGTGTGAGAAATTACACACCTGGTTACGCTTAATGCTATGTTATCGAAATTGATGCTCTCCCTAGCCGGAATTGCGATTACCAGATCACTATACTGCCGGTCAAAGACTTCACTTTAAGAGATTGATTTGAGTAACCACCCAACAAGGTTAAATGTCAGATTGGAGATAAATCGATTTAATAAAATGACGAAGATAAATCTCCTTACCTAAATTGATTAAATCCCGAAAGTAGTATGATTCGAGTGCTACTAATTTTAGAAACCTAGGCGATTAGATCTCCTTCAAATCCTGGAATACCGCCCATGAAAGAAAACACGAGATTAGCCAACTATCTAGCCATTTGGCTATGGTCTCCAAAAGCTGGAAAAGATTGAAAGAATACAAAAATCGACACTTACCTCTACAGATGGTTTCGGCTACCCCTTACAGAAAGATTCGGCAATCATAGAAGAAGATCAAAGCGTAGAAGATTAGAGATCTAGGAATTTCGGCTTTTAAGAAAATCCCAAAAAAGATGAACAAGAGGAATGCTGTCTTACAAGGGATATTCGGCCAATGTGTTTGAAAGAGAAGAGACAGAAAATAACAATGTTTCGGCAATTGATGAGGCTTCAGAGGGTTTCGGTTTTTAGTGAATGGAAGAAAAGATGAACAAATGGGTAGGGAGAATTTGGCTGACACTCAAAAGAAAATAGAGAAGAGAGGAGAGAAAATAAAATAATCAAAAGAGAGTTTCCCGAAAAAAATCATCAAAATTTTGGCATTCCCACACTTAAACACTCAATCGACACTTCTCCCCTCAATAAGCATCCTACATTCGGCCAACACTAGCCTCCTGGATTAGCTCCTCATCTTTTTCCCCTTATCTTAATCTGAACTCACATCCAAAAGAAACCTAATTAGCACCAACTCCTCACTCCTTTATCAGCTTTAATATCCACATACTAAAACATTAAAAATCCCCTATATTTTAGCCTTGTTGCCGTCCCCCTAGCTGACGCCCCCTATAGCTCCCCCCTTGCTGCGCCCCTTGCTTTGGGCCACAAGCCCACCTTGATATTTACACTACAAAGACTATCTTTAAAGCACTAGAGTGTCTACACAGGAATTTAGTCAGGGCCTCAGCCCATTCCTCAGCCCAATCTGGACCCCTAACCCTCAAATTAACACATTAAACATACAAAACACCAAAATGCACAGGCCCAATAATTCAGGATGTTACAAGAAACCAACCCACGAGGAGATGCTGACAAAATCGGCAAACACAGAAAAACGCTTACAAGATACCGAGAGAACCCTTAAAAATCAACAAGCGTCAATTGAAAAACTTACTGAGTCATTTGGGGAACTCACTAAGATGGTCGGATTACTTACTAAGATGATCTGTGAAATACGGGCAGAAAATTTTCCTAAAGGGACAGAACAGGTAAAAGCAGTCACACTAAGAAGTGGGAAGGAATTAGTCAACCCAAAGAAACAAATCCCAAACAAAGATAACGAGGCTAGCGATGAGGGGATTGAGGATGTAAATCCAGTGCACAATGAGAGCAAATACCAATCCCATATCCAACAAAGTTAAAAAAAAGAACGAATTGATGCCCAATACGGTAAGTTTCTTGAACTTTTTAAACAAATACATATTAACTTACCTTTTGTTGAAGCCATTTCACAGATGCAGAAGTACACAAAATTCTTAAAGGAACTCTTGACGAATAAACGAAAACTTGAAGAAGTGTCAACGGTGGAACTTAATGAAGAGTGCTCAGCCATCCTCCAAAATAAGCTACCAACCAAATTAAAACACCCAGGAAGTTTTACTATCCCTTGTTTAATTGGTAGCTTGAATAAGCATTAGCTGATCTAGGCGCCAGTATAAATTTAATGCCTTACAAAATGTTTAAACAACTAGATCTTGGGGAACCAACACCCACTAGGATGAGTATTCAGTTAGCAGATAGATCCATTAAATATCCTAGAGGAGTTATCGAAGATGTCTTGGTAAAAATTGATAAATTTATTTTCCCTGTTGATTTTGTTGTATTAGACATGGATGAAGACATTAATGTTCCTTTAATCCTAGGGCGTCCTTTTTTAGCCACTGCTAGAGCTCTTATTGATGTAGGTGATGGTAAACTCGCTCCAAGGATAGGTGATGAAGAAATCATTTTTCAAATTTATGATGCCATTCGATATTCTAAAGAACAAAATGATTCCTGTTATTTTGTTGATACTACTGACCATATCATTCAAAATTCATTACAAGAAATCATACACGACGACACGATGGAACTGTGCCTGACTCAAGAAGAGGGGGAAGAAGATGAAGACGATGAGTTGAATCTGAATACATCGTCATCCAGACAAATGAAAGAAGAAAGCATTGAAAATGATGACGAAATAAAACAGAAACCCTCCATCAAAGAGCCACCTAAATTGGAATTAAAACAGTTACTAAAGCACTTAGAATACGCATTCCTCGGGGACAATTATACGCTACCAGTAATCATCTCTTCAGAAATAGAACCCAAGGAAAAAGAGGAGCTGATAAAAGTACTAAGAGAACACAAGAAATCCATAACTTGGAAAATTTCTGACATTAAGGGAATAAGCCCTGCGTTCTGCACCCACAAAATTTTAATGGAAGAAGAATACAAGTCGTGTGTGCAACCCTAGAGACGGTTAAACCCCAACATGAAAGAAGTGGTCAAAGCTGTAATTAAACTTCTAGATGCAGGAATAATTTATCCTATTTCTGACAGCACTTGGGTAAGTCCTGTGCAGGTAGTTCCAAAGAAAGGAGGAATGACGGTAGTGCCCAATGAAAAGAATGAGTTAATTTCCACAAGAACAGTTACAGGTTGGAGAGCCTGTATAGACTATAGAAAGCTGAATGATGCCACCAGAAAGATCACTTCCCTCTACCCTTCGTAGATCAAATGTTGGAGAGATTATCCGGGCACATGTCCTACTGCTTCTTGGACAGACTCTCCGGCTACTTCCAAATCCCCATAGCTCCTGAAGATCAAGAGAAGACGACATTTACATGCCCATACAGTACGTTTGCTTATTGTAGAATGCCTTTTGGATTATGTAATGCTCCTGCTACTTTTCAGCGTTGCATGTTGGCAATCTTTGACGAACTCGTGGAAGACATCATGGAGGTATTTATGGATGATTTCTCGGTATTCGATAATTCTTTCCATCTTTGCCTTAAAAATTTAAAACGAGTTCTAATGAGATGTGAGGAAACAAACCTTGTTTTGAATTGGGAAAATGTCATTTTATGGTTAGAGAAGGAATTGTGTTAGGACATAAGATTTCTAGTAAAGGGATTGAGGTAGATAAAGCAAAGGTTGAAACCATAGAAAAACTACCTCCCCCTAGTTCTGTTAAGGCTATTAGAAGTTTTTTAAGACATGCAGGGTTCTATAGAAGATTTATTGAGAATTTTTCTAAAATAGCTAAGCCTTTGATAAAATTACTAGAAAAAGATGTTCCTTTTAATTTCAATCAGGAATGTTTAGATGCATTTAATATCCTTAAGGATAAATTAATAAATGCGCCGATTATAATTGCACCTGATTGGAACTTACCCTTTGAACTAATGTGTGATGCAAGAGACAAGCATTTTCAGCCAATCTACTACGCTAGCAGAACATTAACACCCGCACAAGAAAACTACACCACCACAGAAAAAGAATTGCTAGCTGTAGTTTTTGCTTTTGATAAGTTTAGACAATATTTAATATTGTCTAAAGTTGTCATTTACACTGACCATTTAGCTCTTCGTTATCTTTTAAACAAACCTGATGCAAAACCCAGACCCATACGATGGATTTTACTTTTACAGGAATTCGACTTGGAAATATAAGATAAGAAGGGAGCCGAGAATCTTGTAGCAGATCACCTTTCTAGACTTGAAAATCCACACACCAAAGAGCTCGATGAAAGTGAAATAAATGATTTGTTTCCTGAAGAACAACTTTTTTATATAACACATTCTGAGGTACCATGGTTCACAAAAATTACGAATTATTTAGCAGCTAAAGTCTTGCCAAGAAAATTAACACATCACCAAAAGAAGCGATTCTTTACTGATTTGAAAAATTATTTTGGGAAGATCCCTTTCTTTTCCGCATATGTGCAGATCAGGTAATTCGAAGATGTGTTACAAAGATAGAAGCAAGCAAAATCTTAGAGCATTGCCATTCAGGACCGTCAGGAGGACACTACAGTGGGATTAAGACAGCACACAAAATACTTGAATCAGGTTTTTATTGGCCCACCCTATTTAAAGATGCCAACAGGTATGTTACCTCATGTGATAGATGTCAAAGAATAGGTAATATTTCTAAACATGATAAAATGCCTCAAACATATATGTTATCCTGTGAAATATTTGATGTATGGGGTATTGATTTCATGTGACCATTCCCTAGTTCGTTTGGAAACAAGTACATCCTAGTAGCAGTTGATTACATGTCAAAATGGGTAGAAGCGAAAGCTTTACCTACCAATGATGCTAAGGTAGTAGTCAAGTTTCTCAAGAAACTGTTTTCACGATTTGGCACACCAAGAGCCATCATTAGTGATAGGGGTACTCATTTCTGTAATACTCAATTTGAAAAAGTCCTAAAAAAATATGAAGAATACCACAGGACAACCGCCCCATATCATCCTCAAACCAGTGGGCAAGTTGAGGTAGCAAACCGAGAACTTAAGCGCATTCTAGAAAAACGGTTGAATCAAATACAAAAGATTGGGCAGTTAAAGTGGATGATTCTTTAAGGGCCTATAGAACAGCTTTTAAAACACTTCTAGGGACATCCCCATACAAACTTGTATACGGGAAAAGCTGTCATCTACCATTCGAATTAGAACACAAAGCTTTTTGGGCAATAAAATTTTTGAATTCTGACCTTAAAATTGCAGGAAGAGAAGAATGATACAGATGAACGAGCTAGACGAATAGAGAACGGAAGCCTATGAGAACTCAAAACTATACAAGGAAGCAACAAAGCGACGCCACGATGCTCGTCTCAAAAGATCAAAACAATTCGAAGTAGGTGACCTAGTCCTACTATACAACTAAAGGCTTAAACTATTCCTGGGAAAGCTGAAATCAAGATGGTCAGGCCCATTTATGATCAAAACAATTTTCCCATATGGCACCATAGAGGTAACTCATCCCACTAAACGCACATTCAAGGTAAATGCTCACCGACTTAAAATTTACAATGGTGCAGATTTTGGAGATATGAGAGAGGAGCTTATGCTCCATGAGCCTTCTTTTAGAACTGAAAACAGGGAAAGTCTAGCTTAAGACTATAAACAAGCGCTTTTCAGGAAGCAACCCGAGCACTAACCCACTAACATTTTATTTTTATTTTTCTAATACCACACTAAAATAGTTCTTTTAACACGACCTTGAACACGTGCGTGTCCATGGCCTTGTGCAAGACAGGGGACCAACCACGGGCGTGCCAAGAGCCGTACCCAAACAGGGAAAAATTTCTATCGATTAACACAGGCTGCAATACCAAACCACGCCTGTGCCATCTAAGCGTACAAGGTCAATGACTTATCGAGCACGGGAATCCCACGCCCGTGCGTCACAACCGTGCGAAGCTACTGACTTGCACACCACAGGCGAAACACGGTCGTGCCAAACGATCGTGCAAGGATACTGACTTGCCACACACGGGCTATACACGCCCGTGCAGCCTCACCATGCCAGCACACTAATTTATCGAGCACGGGCGTGCCTAACGGACACACGGCCGTGCTAAGAAACCTGAATGCGCCCAATCCTAAAAATTGCAAAAAACACGAGCGATTTCAAATTGACACGGGCATGGCAATGGACCGTGCCCCCTCCCCTATATATAAAACTTAACCGTCATCCCCCCCAAACCTAACTCTAAAATCAGTTTAGCCCCCCTTCTCCCCAAATCCGGCCGCACAACCATCTCTCTCCACCCAAAACCTCCTCCCATCGCTGTTTTTCTCCAAAAACCACCCAAAAACCATCCACACGCCTGCACCACAGTCGTGCTACCAAGCGCCATGCCCACGCCACCGCCGTGTTCGTGCAGCAGAGCCCACACCACTGCCGTGCTTCGCCCGTGTTGATCGTTTCACACCATCCCTAGTTCCCTTTTCTTGACTAAATCTTTGATAAACATTATGGCATTCTTGTTTATTTTCAGATTTTGTTTAGATTTAGTTTTAAAAGCATGATTTTAATTTAGGGAATTTGTTTTAGTCCCCATAAAATTTATTGGTTGTTAGATTTTATACTCATTTTCTTCTTGAATTTTAAACTCATGAAACTGATACATTGCTCTGCCCACTATTGTTCGAGAAAATTTTTCTCCTGCAAATTAACATGCTCACAATAATAACTTCTCAAATTTTTCTTGCCTTAGTGTGGCATTTGATGGCTGTGCTATTGAAGAAGCTTAAAACTGCTTTATATTTGATTACAAATTTCAGGTACCATGTCAACATCCCGAGTCAAACGATCAGCCCCAAGCAAGAAAAGAAAGGGGCCCGGATTATCCTCCGCAAGTGCCTCTACCGAGCTTCGACACCCATTCCTCAGATTCCCTCAAGCAACTCAGGACGAACGGTACAAAGCAATCCGGGGAAGACCCCTAGGCACCGGTAGGCGCATTGACTGGAACGCAGTGCGACAAGTTGGGCTCACAACAGATATTCAAGCACTACTCTCAACCGACCCATGGGAAAACTTCTTCTCAATCGACGAGCCCACATATTTGGAGCTCACATTAGAATTTTGCACCACCTTCACATTGCAAACGGTAACGACTCAGTTCGACGACCCGGGTGCTATCCAATTCCGTCTAGGGGGCTCAGTGTGTCAATTAAGTGTACCACAATTCGGTGCGGCTCTCGGACTTTACATGCCAGAATTCATAGAAGAAAACCCACTTGTCGGATTAAACCGAGAGCTCCAATGCACTCCGCTCGAATGCTGGCGAAACCTACGCCCCACTACAAGCAACTACGACCCCAGTCGCTCTAAGGTGACAGCACTTCCCTCAGCCCTAAGGTATATGCACGTCATTCTCGCGCACACCATCACAGGTTGCAGAGAGAGCACCGGCGTCGTAAACAAGCAAGACGTTTACTTCCTATCATGCATGTCTGAAGGACATGTTTTCGACTTGGCATATTTTATCCCATGCACGATTCAACATCAGACAGAGCCACATAGGAAGGGGGTTTTGTCAATGGGGCCATACATTATGTGGTTGGCTCGACACTTCAACCTCCTCAACACCGACGATCAGATCACCTCCCTCACACCGATGGGCAACATGGTACCTCAAGGCATCCAGACGATGCTACACATGAGGATGATCAAACAACGTCGAGGGACCAACCCCCCTCAGTACAAACTAAAGACACCCACAAACGAGGGGGAGGACGAGGACATTCCTGACGATGTCCCACCACCATCAGAGGAGGCACCGAATCCGAGCCAGCATCCATACCGAGCAGCAACATCATTAGCAGACATCTCTGCATGACTCGATCGGTTCGAGCTGTATTTTGCTGAAAACGCTTGGCACTTTGACGAGTTAGAGGCGATGCTTCAACAAATATGCCAGCACCTCCACATTTCATCATCAGCACCTCTACCAGATCCAACCAATGATGAGGACTTCTGAGTCCTGTTAATTTGTTATCCTACATTATATTTTCTTTTGTGATGTTTTTAATTCGAACTTTTATTATTGCAAACTTTTACCATTGGCTATCTAACTATTCAAGCATTCCTAACCACATATCTATTACATCATCGATAACTAGTGACTTTATAGAATAAATTACACACTCCACATACACAAACGCACAACTAGGAGAAATAGAAAAAGTCACCTGATGCCACACACTTTCCACATCCTCCAAGGATCTCATCCGTAAATCCAGGGTGTAACACTTTCCCTCTTATCTTTTGATTGATCACTAATTATCATTATTTATCTTTGTACATTGAGGGCAATGTACATCTTAAGTGTGGGGGGTAAAAGTGTCAAACTTTTTTCATTATTCTCAAATCCCTGATTTAGTCCTGTTTTTATACAAAGTTGTCATATTACTAATTAGGATGAAATTTTTGATGATTTGTGATTTTTATTGACATGTTTTAGAATAAATCATAGTTAATTATGCATTGATGATTGAATTTAAAGAATACTAGAGAATTAAGCATGATAAGTCTATTTTTCAAGAATTAAAATTTTGCTAGGTTGTTGACCTAAATTTGAATACTACTTTGAAATTTGAAATTTACAAGGATGATGTCAAAACACCCATAATTTTTGTGAGAATTTGAAACCTTACAGAGCATATATTCTTTTTCGTGCTCATTCTTTGATTATGAGTGTGTCTACCATGAACTGTTATTCTAGAACTTGCCTCGTTTATGCATGTTGAGACCACACTTTATGATTTGATATACAGAGATGATAAAGGCACCTATGTTTTAACCCACTTACAACACTAAATAGCCTACCTTTACAATTAACCCCTAGTGAACCCCGTTGATCCTAACAAACCCTTTTATTGACTCACCTACTAATATTAACCCAAAGCCTCTTTGAAATTGTTATCACCCTTTCTTTTGACTTCCCCTTAATCAAAATTTGATTTGATCAGTTACCGAAGTATATTATTCTAGTAGTTAAAGATATCTTGAATTACTTAGTTTGTTCTTAAAAAAAAGATATCTTGAAATTTGAAATTTACTTATCAAGTACTCAATATTAGTAATATGAAAAGTGAGCTTATACAAATCAAAGTTTATTTTCAAAAGAAAAGTTCGTATTAGCAGGTTCATTATTATTTTTAGCTGAATTAAATATTATTTCAGTAGGTACTTGTCAATTCGATCTCGATTCTAACCTTCTAATTTTAGCCTTTATCCACACCTTTAACCCTAGCCCCGTTACAACCCTAACAAAAACCTTTTGATCTGTTTATCATCTCATATTACAGTGGTGGAGATTTGATTCAGGCAAGCCTATGGGATTAACTTTTCAGGTACGACTTATGAGCGATCTTTTCCTGAACCATAAACACTTTAAGAGTGATTTGAGTGAACCCTTAGTGAGGACATCAATCCTTGTCGGTTTTGAATTGAAAAGGTAGTTACTTAAATAAAGGGAGACACCTACATTTTCGAAGTACAAACTCATGACTTATCTCGTTTAAATCTTTAGGACTCTTTGAATTGAATTATCCTTGTATGAATTATCTATGAATTATGATGAGGCATTGTTGATAAGAATTGTAGATCATGGAAAGTTCGTTTTAATTGTGAGTTGAGAATTTTGCTTGAGGACAAGCAAAAACTTAAGTGTGGGGGTATTTGATAAACTGCAATTGTAACATATTTTAACCCACCTTTAATATGCTTTTCGATGAATTATTCTTTGATTTTTATAAAAAGGTGCTTGTAATCCTTTCTTTTCATGTCTTATACCCAGGAAAGCACCCGAGGATGAAAAGAACACAAATCGGGCCTAAAATGGAATAAATGGGCCTTAGTACGAAATCGACACGGCCTGGCCCAAAGTCTACATGGCCGTGCCTCAACGATCACCAAGAGCACAGCCTCAACTCCGCCTCACACGGTTGTGCCTCAAGCTAGAAATCCAAACATGGTCTGAACTCGATCCACACGGGCATGTGCCATGGCGGTGCCTCTGTCGCTGGAAAGAGCAATTTCAGTCGGAAAAGGATACTTAGGGAGAAAGAATTGCATTCCAAGATCCTATATATATATATCCCCTAAATGCCACCTTTGAAAAGGCGTCAAATCTAGGCCAAAGAGCCAAGCCGAGAAGGTCAGAGTTAGGGAATAACGCGAGGATAGCCAGTTGATCCATCCCAAGAAGCCGGAGTTATACTCAAGACGGCAGAATTCTCCTTCAATTCCTTCAGGGGGTTTTAGGGATTTCTTATGTTTTGTTTTATCTTTTCTCTTGCGATGTTTTCTTTATTCATTATGAACTAAACCCCTCAGATACCTGAAAGGGATGAAACCTAGACGAATCTTGTTATTTAGTTTTTAAGTTATATGATGAATTACTTAGTTTGTTCTTAATTATGTTGTTTAATCCAAATCTAATGTGCTTAGATGGAGGAGGAATAGACCCTGCCTAAGAGTAGATCTAACATAATTAAGCGGAGTTGATCGAACGCCTAGAGCTAGGGTTATGAGATTTTGCCGGATTAGGGTGAAACCTAATATGGGAGTCCATTGATCGATTTACTGCTATCCTAGGGGGTTATTATAAGCGAATGAGATTTCCACTAATTATCCTAGGGTTAGACGTTATTTGCCTCGAAAAAGGGTTTAATATAGGTTAGGGAGTCCTATGGATCAAGCTAAGTAAAGAAATCGTATAATTTAGGGTTAGATAACAAGTGAAGTCTAGGTGGATTCTTCCTGAGGGTATCGTCGTGATCAATTGAGTGTTTCTTCAAGTTATTTTCCAAATCGTTCTTTTTGTCTTTTTGTCCTTAGCTTAGCCGTCGTCAATTTAGTTTAAAAGCAACTTCACTCTATTTTTAAGGCTAAATAATAAAAAGAAAGTTAGTATTAGTACTTTTAGTTCCTTTGGGTTCAATAATCCGGTCTTGCCTAAGCTATACTACTGTTCGATAGATACACTTGCCTTTAATTATTGTCAGAGTTAGTCTCCAGGTTCGATCATTCTTTTATAAATTTTTAAAGCTCTGATCTCAGCGATCAATGTGCGATGACCATTATGTTGTCTATAAGTTAACACTAAGTGTGTGAATAAAGCAAGAGAATAGCAAAGGTTGATCGATATGTAAAATAGAGTGGTGAGTAGCATTGTTGGTGACTAACTATGTGTTGGCAAAGGTATGTATAATACCTATGTGGTTGATAAAATTTAAAGTAGATGAATGGGATGCTATGTGAGTATTGGATATGGTTGAATTTGTGTGACATTGATAAATTATTTATGTGATGGTTTAATGTGTACATTGATTTGATTCAATGAGTTAATTGTATTGTATTTCGAACTTTCTAAGCTTTGGAAAGCTTACTCTGTGATTTGTTTCTCTGCTTTGCAGTGTTAGTAAAGCTAGCTCGGATCTGGGGATCGTCAGCATTCTCTATCACACTATCGGCAATCTATTTTGGTACTTTTGGAAAGATGTATATAGTTAAAATATGGCATGTATAGGCTAGCTGTTTTGAAACATAATTGAGATGTGTAAATAACAATGTGATGTGGCTAGATATATGTTGGCTATAAGCATGAATGGATTTGGTATATGATGCATATTATGGTATGGCTTGTTGGTAATGAGAATGTCTTATGATTGATAAATTTAGTGATGGATTGATGCTAGTATGATCTAGTGAATTTGAGGATGAATCATGTTTGGTTTAGAATGTGTTCAAGTTGTGCAATTTAGTTTATAAGTTAACATGTTTAGAAATGAGATTGGTTGAGATGATATGTTGACTACTTGACATGTATTTGGTTGCCAAATTCTGTGAGAAGACATGCTTAATTTTTCTTGTAGTGTTGACCCTTGTGTGGGTGGCAAATTAGCCTTGCAAATTGCCTATTTTGCATATTTGGTTAAGGGACACGGGCGTGTATCTCCACCGTGTGGTTCAAGGACCACTTCGAAGTGTGTCTGGAGAGGTTACACGGTCGTGGCACACGGGCGTGCCTGGTGGCCGTGTGACCAAGTCAATAGCTAGCCTAAAAACACACGGCCATGGCACACAGGCGTGTCTAGTGGCCGTGGGGATAAGTCAGAATGCATGTTCTGTTATGACACGACCTGGACACATAAGTGTGTCTGGTAGCCATGTGAGGCACACGGCCTGATTGCACGGGCGTGTGATCTCAACAGTATTGAAGAATGTTTTAAATTTTTAAAATTTTCATAAGTGTTTGGTATAGTTCCGACTTCTTTCTAACTCAAGTATAAAGTTTTGTAGACCTAGATAAGGGACTATATGCTCGTATTTGAGTATGTTTAATTGATGATTGACTTTGTGTCATGAAATGGATGTGAAAGGTTTTGAATGTTTGGTAACGCCTCTTAACCCTATTTCAGAGACGGTTTCAGGTTAGGGGTGTTACATTTTATTGGTATCAGAGCTATGGTTTAGTCGATTCTCGGACTAACATAGCGTGTGTGAATCTAGCTATACACGCCATATATGAAATTGCGATAGTGTGATGAATTCTGATAGTTCAAAATGTGTTTTCTTATACTAATGGATCCCGATTGAGCAGTTGCTAACGATGTAGAGAGTAATGCGTCTGCTCCCACTCAAGGGACAACACCGGCCACATCTAGGCCGAATGATAGTAGTGAGGGAGGAGAGGCTAAGCAAACCTTCTTCCGAATGATGAGTGATTGGTTTTTAGAGTTCGTTCGAACGAATCCGGCTGCTCCACAACCTCCACCCCCGCAAGTACCTATTGTGCCACAAGTTGTAGATCTGATCAGATTGAATAAATCTCCTGTGATAAGATTTGTAAGTACGGGGCCGAAGAATTTAGGGCCACAGTCGATGATGATGCTGAGCGAGCCGAGTTTTGGCTCGAGAATACAATTCGAGTATTCGATGAGATGTCGTTGACCCTTGATGAGTATATTAAGTGTGCAGTTTCTTTGTTGAGAGATACGACTTATAACTGGTGGAAGACGTTGACATCCGTGGTTCCGAGAGAGAGAATCATGATAAACCGTAATATGAACATATTTTAATCCCACATTTAGCATACTTTTGGATGATTTATTCCTTGAATTGTGGAATTTGGTGCTCTTAATCCTTTATTTTCATGTTTTATACTCATAAGAGCACCGGAGTATGAAAAGAACGAGAAACGGGCCTAAAACGGACCAAATGGGCGAAAGCACAAAATCAACACGGCCTGGGCCCAAGACCACACGGTCGTGCCTCATCAATATACTCGAACACGGCCTGGCCACGATTCACACAGGCGTGTGCCATGGGCGTGTCCCTGCTGTGAGAAAGAGGAATTTCACTCGGATTAGGATACATAGAGGCACAAAAACACTTTCCAAAAGCCTATATAAACACCTAGAGGCCAACCTTCAAGGGCGTCCAGTGAGGCCAATGTGCCGTGAAACACCCCAAACCCGGCCCACAAGCCCCGACCGGATCTGGTATGCTTCTTGAGAAAAACTCGTTTTGTCGTTTTGGAAAACCTATGATTTTGTGGTAAGAGAATAGATTTGAAGTACGATATTGTTGAAAAACCGTTTTGTGATTTACATTTGTATCTTATAAAAACATTATCTTTATGATTTTATAAATCAAAAGAAGAACCGGATTTAGAATTTATGATTAAGTTGAAAACCATAGGTAATTAAGTGTCAAAACAATTTAAGGTGTTCGTCAAAAATATTTAATTATTTAGTTAAAGTTGAGCGTAGCAGAATAAATATTTAAAAACGTAAAAGTAACATAGCTAATGGCGGCCTTATTACAAAAAACATAAACCAAAATAAATCCCAAAATAATAAAAGAAAACGTAATAAGTTTAATTAAAAGGAAAACCGAAATACTGAGTTGAGCCATGGCCACCACGTAGTCCTCGCTGACCCGATCCAACACGCTAAGTATCACCTGAAAAAGGTATCCTACGAGGGGTGAGTCAACAGACTCAATGTGTAACAATACACTAAAAGCCCAATCGATCATAGCCATAAAGCCCATTTAAATCACATTTTGCCATAAGCCCATAATATAGCAAATCATATAATAACTGATTAAATCACATGTATATATAACATGGAATGCAATCCCGAGCCCAACCTAGATATCCATCCGCTACACACCACCCGTACCTGCCAATCACACCGTGGGGATTACTAAATCGACCCTCCATCCGCTACACACCATCGAAGGCAGTTGCTGCAGCCAACATGCACATCGCCCTTATAAATTGTGGCATAGCCACCAGATAATTGTGACAGAGTCACCGGATTCATAATATGTGACCGAAGTCACTGGATTCATAATATGTAACCAAAGTCACCAGATTCATAATATGTGACCGAAGTCACCGGATAATGTGGTAAAAACCACCGGAACACTTCCCCTTTATCAATATCACCCATATGCCCATGCAATAAACATATTATTTCGATATCATGCCATATACCCCAAAATCATAATAGAATCATACTTATTTTATATCCATGCTTATAGCATCATTAACGAAGTATTAGGGGTTTAACGTACCTGAATATCATATACCACTGAATGGTACCCGCAATCATTATCAAACATATTTCTTAATAACACATGCAAATATTAATATTATCGATTTATTGGAAGTTTAGTGTAAGGCTACACACCTAATAATAGTGATTACGATACTACCGATACCAACGCTCTCGCTAGCAAGAATAACAATGAAATACTTATCCCTATCGAACTGCCCCTAAAAGATCATAGTCAAAAATCGGTCAACCTTAATAATCAAACATGGCCTTTGGCCGAATATTAAAACCTCCTTACCTTGATTGTCTAGATCCCGAAAATGTCTCTTGTCCTTGGAGATGTCAAAATCCCTACATGGTTTATGTTAGATTCGATTCTAACATAATGAACCAAAATACATGGCCTTCGGCCTAAGATTACACTTGCTTACCTTGGATATTTAAATCCCAAATGATCTCCCCTAAACGTTGGCTATAAAAGAATCCCAAAAAAATCCCCCTTCAAGGCCCTATCGATTTCACCCTTGCTTGGAAACACAGAGATATTCGACTACTTGGAGAGTGATGGACTTTGAAGGAAAAATAGATGAAGAAATCGGCTAGATGGTGATGTGCTTCGGCTTTGATGAATCGTGAAAAGAAGAAGTGAAGGGAAAGAAAGTTACGGCTATGGTGTTTTGGTTTTATGGATTTGCGAAAAGAAAGAAAAGAGAGCATGATGGCTATAAGTTTTGGCCAAGGTTAACCAAAAGAGAAAGAAAGTTGATCACCAAAGAATTTCGGCCTAGACAAGGTAAATGAGAAGAGAAAAGGAGAAAAGAAAGGGATGAAAAATAATGGCCTTAGTGCTATGGTGATTTCGGCACAAGAGAGGAAGAAAAGAAAAGAAAAATGGTCTTTAAGGTTTTTGGTGTTTTCGGCAATAGGGAAAAGAAACTTGAGAGAATAGGCAAATTAAACCAAAATGGTCAAAATAGAATGGCCAATAGAAAAGAGAAAAAAATGAAAGATGCTTACCTAATGCTAAAAATGCATTCGGCTAGGAGAGGAAAGGTGAAGAGAAAGAAAATATTTGCTTTAGAGAAAACACAAAATAACCCAATTGTCAAAATGACCAACTAGCTACCAACCTACCCAAAACCTTCAACAAAATTCGGTCACCCCCCTAGGCCCCAAAACCGTCCAAATACATGGACTCCAAAGTCAAAATTTTCCACACAAAACTTTCCATAGCAATCACCTTACATCATGCCTTGTGTTCCCTCATCATTCCTTAATCAATATGATTCCTTTCCCTAAGTTAGTACTTACCTTATTCCTTTAGTCTACTTTCCATAAATGAAAAAGTCCATCCTTACCATAAATACCTCTTGACCGACACTTAAGGAAAGCATGCAAAAATAATCAAAATTGCACACAAAGTGATTCGAACTCCTTCCCTCAAGGTAACACATATGGCACCATAACCTCTCTACTAATAGCTCATTTATACAAGCTATTTACTCATAAATTTCCATATTTCTTTGAAGCTACTTACCATCTCTTCTTAAAGTGCTAAAATACCAAATTTTTCCTAAAGCCCAAATAAACCCGAGACTTCATAAAAACCTCGTAACCTTCCAAATCCACTTAACTAATAAGTCCAATTTGCAATAACACCATTCTCATATTCTTGAAGATTTTAAACACTCCTAAGCCCAAGGCCCAATCGGCCCAATCCTACTAGGCCCAATTTTGGGATGTTACATGCCGAGCCAGAGAGGCCAGAATTGTGGAATTCACTCGAAGAAAGCCAGTTGATTCATCTCAAGAAGCCGGAATCATACTCAAGAAGGAGGATCTCTCCTTCAATTTCTTCAGGGGGTTTTAGGGTTTTCTTATGTTTTGTTTTATGCTTTCTTTTGAGATGTATTCTTTTATTATTATGAACTAAACCCTTAGATACCTGAGGGGGAAGAAACCTAAGATGTATCTTGTTATCGTTTGCTGAACTATATGATAAATACTTGATTTTTTCTTAACTATGTGTTTTTAAGTCTTGCTTTGATATTTTAGGATATTGATCCAAGTATCGATATGCTTAAGTGGTGGAGCAAAAGTCCCTACCTAAGAGTAGATCTAGCATAGTTAAGCGAAGTTGCTCGCGCACCTAGAGATAGGGTGACAAAAATCTACCGGATTAGGGTCAAACCTAATATGGGAGTCCATAGATCGAGTTAATGCAATTCTAGGGGTTTTAATTAGAAAGAGATTTCAATTAATCAACCTAGGGTTAGACGTTAGTAGCCTCGAAAGAGGTATTAATATAAAGTAGGGAATCCTACGGATCAAGTCAAGTGAATAAATCGTCTGGTTCAGGGTTAGATAACAAGTGAAGTCTAGGTGGATTCTTCCTCGGGTATTGTCTTAATCAATTGGTTTTTCCCAAAGTTATTTTCCCAATTCATTCTCTTTGTCTTCGCATCTTTAGCTTAGTTGTTAGTTAATTTTAGATTAGATAACAATTCCCTTAATTCTTAGGCTAGATAATAAAAGAAAGTTAGTATTAGTACTTTTGGTTCCCTTGGGTTCGATAATCAGATCTTGCCGCTAAGCTATACTACTATTCGATAGGTGCCCTTGCCTCAATCATTGTCATAGTTAGTTTCCAGGCTCGATCAATCTTTATATAAATTTTTAAGACTCTGACATACACGATCAAATCACTTGGGATTTCTTTCAAACTGAATTCCGAAAGAAGTATATTAGCCAATGATTCATTGATCAGAAACATAAAGAGTTTCTAGAGCTAAAACAAGGTCGTTTGTCAGTTACTGAGTACGAATGAGAATTTGTGAGATTGAGCCAGTATGCACGGGAATGTGTTTCGATCGAAGCTACTATGTGTAAATGCTTCATAGAAGGATTGAGTGAGGACATTAAGTTGTTGGTTGGGATACTTGATATAAATGAATTTGTTGTGTTAGTCGAAAGAGCATACAAAGCCGAGGAGCTCAGTAAAGAAAAGAAGAAAGCTGATTTTGAAGCTCGTGATGAAAGAAAAAGATTGATAAGTAAGTTTTCTCAACCTTCGACGAAGAGATTTAGAGATACAAGCAACCGATCACATACTTCATTTAGACATCCGAATAGAGACTGCGCAAGACTAAGTGTTGGTCCGAGAACTCAAGCTCCAATAGAATCAAGTATTGATAGTGACAAAAGTAACAAACCTGAGTGTAGGCAGTGTGGAAGACAACATGTGGGTGAATGCTGGGGCAAACACAACAATAGAGTTTGCTATAAATGTGGATCATGAGATCACTTCATTCGAAACTGCCCAAAGATGACTGAGGAAGAAAATGTTTAGAATGTGCGATCGAGTAATGTAACGACTAGGGGTAGACTACCTAGAAATGTCAGAAATGTGAGTGGAAGCCAGAGAGAGACTACCAATATAGCTGTGAGATCAGAGGCGAGAGCACCTGCTCGAGCTTATGCTATACGAGCACGAGAGGAAGCCTCATCTCCAGACGTCATCACTGGTACTTTTACTCTGTTTGATACTGATGTGATTACATTGATAGATCTAGGTTCTACTCATTCCTATGTGTGTGTGAATCTAGTATCAAGTAAGAATTTACCTAGTGAGTTTACTGAATTTGTGATTAGAGTATCGAACCCCTTAGGCAAGTGTGTTTTGGTGGATAAAGTGTGTAAGAACTACCCATTGATGTTTCGTGATATATATTTTTCGACTAATTTGATGTTACTACCGTTCGATGAATTTGATATAATTCTGGGTATGGATTGGCTCACTTTGCATAATGCCATTGTGAATTGTAAAAGGAAGAGTATTGAATTGAGAAGTCAGAATGGTGAGATAGTTCGAATTGAATCTAGTGATATAAAAGGGTTACTAGCTGTTGTATCCGCGATGAAAGCTATGAACTATGTGAGAAAGGGTTGCAAAGCCTATCTGGCATATGTGATTGATACAAAAGTGTCAGAAAAGAAAGTTGAATCTGTACCTGTGGTTTGTGAGTTTCCAAATGTGTTTCCTGTAGAAATATCGGGATTACCTCCGAATCGAGAAGTTGAATTTGGTATTGAATTAGTGCCAGGGACTACTCCTATTTGAATAGCTCCGTATAGAATGGCACCAACAGAATTGAAAGAGTTGAAGTATCAGTTGCAAGAGTTGACTGATAGAGGATTTGCACAACCGAGTTTCTCACCCTAGGGTGCTCCTGTGTTATTTGTGAAAAAGAAAGATGGCACTATGAGGATGTGTATCAACTATCGACAATTGAATAAAGTGACAATAAAGAATAAATATCCGTTGCCATGTATCGATGATTTGTTTGATCAGCTGAGATGAGCTATAGTGTTTTCTAAGATAGATTTGAGATTAGGCTACTATCAATTAAGAGTTAAAGAATTCGATGTGCCGAAAACTGCTTTCAGAACAAGGTACGGACATTACGAATTCTTAGTGGTGCCTCTCGGACTAACAAATGCTCTTACAGTGTTTATGGATCCGATGAATCAGATATTCAAACCGTATTTGGATCGTTTTGTTGTGGTGTTCATTGATGATATTTTGATCTACTCATGTGATCAGACTCAGCATGCTGAGCATTTGAGAATTGTGCTACAAACTCTACGTGAGAAACAGTTGTGTGCTAAGTTTAGCAAATGTGAGTTTTGGTTGCGTGAGGTTGGATTTCTGGGGCATATTGTATCAGTTGTGGGAATACGAGTTGATTCGAATAAA
Source organism: Gossypium australe (assembly GCA_005393395.2). NCBI lineage: Eukaryota > Viridiplantae > Streptophyta > Magnoliopsida > Malvales > Malvaceae > Gossypium > Gossypium australe. The sequence continues at coordinate 25,085,845 of CM016621.1, read as the reverse complement.
ATCTCTGCTATTTTAGAATGGAAGCCTCCGAGAAATGTGTTTGAAATCTGTAGTTTTCTGAGACTAGCGGGATATTATAGACAGTTTGTAAATGGCTTCTCAATGATTGCGACTCCGCTAACGAAGTTGCTACAGAAAGATGTTAAATTTGAATGGTCAGAAAAGTGCCAGCAGAGTTTTGAGCAGTTGAAAGCGTTGTTGACAGAGGCATCAGTGTTAGTTCAATCTGAGTCGGGCAAAGAATTTCATAGTTTACAATGATGCATTGTTGAATAGTTTGGGCTCTGTGCTGATGCAAGAAGGCAAAGTTATTGCTTATGCTTCGAGGCAGCTAAAGTCGCATGAAAAGAACTATCCGACGCACGACCTTGAATTAGCAACGATTGTGTTTGCATTGAAGATTTGGCATCATTACCTATTTGGTGAGAAATGTCACATTTATACTGATCATAAGAGTTTGAAGTACTTGATGACTCAGAAAGAATTGAATTTGCGACAGAGAAGATGGTTAGAATTGTTAAAGACTATGAACTTGTGATTGATTATCATCCGGGTAAAGCAAATGTAGTAGCTGATGCTTTGAGCTGAAAGTCTATATGTGCTTTGCAAACAATGAATGCTCAAAAAGATCTGTGTGATTATAGTACGGTTTTGGCTGAGTTGAAAGTAAAACCGATTTTGTACGTCAGATTTGTGAGGCCCAAAAAAGTGATGTTGAAATGATGGCTAAACGAACTCAGTGTGAATTGAATATTGATTTAGAATTTTGAGTTGATAGTGATAATTGTCTAAGATTTAGAGATCGAATTTGTGTTCCAAGAAATTTAGAATTGATTCTGATGATTTTGAAAGAAGCTCACAGTAGTCGTTTGACTGTTCACCCGAGGAGTACGAAAATGTGTAATGATTTGAAACAGTTCTATTGGTGGCATGGTATAAAACTGGACATCTCTGACTTTGTGTCAAAATGTTTAATTTGTCAGCAAGTTAAAGCTGAACATCATGTTCCATCCAGTTTGTTATAGCCAATCATGATTCCTGAATGGAAATGGGAGAGACTTACGATGGAATTTGTGTCAGGATTGCCTTTATCTCTGGGAAAGAAAGATGCGATCTGGGTGATAGTTGACAGATTGATGAAATCTGCTCATTTCGTTCCGATGAGAACAGATTATTCACTCGATAGATTAGCTGAATTGTATATTGCTGGAATTGTGATATTGCACGGGGTGCCACTATCTATTGTGTCTGACAGAGATCCAAGATTTACCTCGCGATTTTGGAAGAAATTGCAAAAGGCTTTAGGTACAAAGTTGCATTTCAGTACTGCATTTCATCTGCAAATGGATGGTCAATCCGAGAGGATTATTCAGATTCTCGAAGATATGTTGAGATGATGTATACTTGAGTTCGAAAGTACGTGGGAAAAGCATTTACCATTGATTGAGTTTGCATACAACAACAGTTTTCAATCTAGTATCAAAATGGCACCATATGAGGCTATTTATGGTTGAAAATGTCTACTCGATTGTATTGGACTGAATTGAGTGAGAATAAGATTCACGGGGTTGATCTTATTAAAGAAACTGAGCAGAAAGTGAAAGTGATTCGTGACAATTTAAAAGCAGCTTCAGATCGTCAGAAGTCTTACACAGACTTGAAATTAAAGGATATTGAGTTTGAGGTTGGTGACAGAGTGTTTTTGAAAGTATCTTCATGGAAGAAAATACTTCGATTTGGTTGAAGAGGCAAACTGAGTCCAAGATTCATCGGGCCATATGAGGTCATTGAATGAGTTGGGCCTGTTGCTTATAGATTGATGTTGCCACCTGAGTTAGAAAAGATTCATAACGTGTTTCACGTGTCGATGTTTAGACGGTACCAATCTGATCCGTCTCATTTGATTTCTCCTATTAAGGTTGAGATTCAGTCAGATTTGTCATATAATGAAGAACTGATTCGAATTCTGGCACGAGAGACTAAAGAGTTGAGAAACAAAAGAATTTCCTTAGTGAAAGTATTATGGCACAAACACGGAGCAGAAGAGGCTACGTGGGAGACTGAGAACAATATAAGAGAGCAATATCCACATCTATTCGCTGGTAAGATTTTTGGGGATGAAAATCCCTAAGGGGGGAGAGTTGTAACAGCTCGATTTAGACCCTAGTCAGAACAGTGGTTTCGAGACCACAAATCTGATGTCGAAATAATATTTTAATATTATTTTTGGTGTTTATTAAATGTGATATAGTCTGTGTGAAAATTCTGTGTGGTAATTTTATCGACTATGTGTTGAATTATGAGAAATGACTTAATCGCGTAAATTGTAAAAGCTGAGTGTTGATTGTTTAATTTCTAAATTTCCATTTTCTTCTAATAGGAAGGCCTTAAAAGGAAAATTTGACCATTTGTTTATAGCATGGACGGTTAAGGGCTTAGGTGACATGATTTTCTAATTAAATTAGCAAGGTTATTATAGTAATTTATGTATTAAAATGTTATATAATAAAACAAAATATGAAATTGGGCATATTTTCATTCATCTTTTGACCAAATATACTAAAGAAGAAGAAAAGAAAAAGAAGCTAGGTTTTAGCTAGCTTTTGGATTCAATTCAAGGTATGTTTTTAATAGGTTTTTGATAATTTCTACGTTTTTGCGATCGTTGCTTTGTGCTCTTTAAAAAAATGCTTCAATTTTGTGAATTGGTGAAGATTTTGAGATGTGCCATTGATGAACATGTGAACTTTGTGTTGATTGATGGTAAAATCTGAAAGCTTAGTGTTGGATTAACATAGTTTGTATTTGGATTTTTGGTGAAATTGAGTAAATTAGGCTAAATTGAGAAAAGAGTAAATTGAAGGACTAAAATGTGAAATAAATGAAATGTGTGGACTTGTATGAATATAGAGAGAATTCGGCTAGGCATGGGTGAAATGAAATTATGTGTATTTCGTGATTTTGTGAATTAGGGACTAAAGTGTCGAAATGTGAAAATGTGAGGGCTATTATATAAAATACCCTAACTATGTGCGTTTGGACTAAAATGAATGATTTGGTGAATGAATGGATTGAATTTGAATGTGTATAGACCAAGAGAGAAGAGGTTTGGATCGAGATCAAGGTAAAGTTAAAGCGCTCGATTAATCGACCGTTTCGATATTTTGACGTACGAGGTAAGTTTGGATATAGTACAAGTTGTTAATTTATGTTCTATGTGATGTGAATTGAATGATTATCTATATAACTATGAGATTAGAAATGCTATTTGTTGAATTGAATTAGAGGGCACTAAGTGTGCGAAATTAGAAACGGAATAGAAATGATTGGCACTATGTGTGTGAGGTGATAGGAGCTTCAGTTTATTCAATTGGCACTGTGTGTGCGATACCGATATAAGCTTGATTTAATGTATTGGCATTAAGTGTGCGATGACCATTATGTTATCTATAAGTTGACACTAAGTGTGTGAATAAAGCAAGAAAATAGCAGAGGTTGATCAATATGTAAAATCGAGTGGTGGGTAACATTGTTGGCGACTAACTATGTGTTGGCAAAGGTATGTATAATAAATATGTGGTTGATGAAATTTAAAGTAGATGAATGGGATGCTATGTGAGTATTAGATATGGTTGAATTTGTGAGACATTGATAAATTATTTATGTGATGGTTTAATGTGTACATTGATCTGATTCAATGAATTAATTGTATTGTATTTTGAACTTACTAAGCTTTGGAAAGCTTACTCTGTGATTTGTTTCTCTGCTTTGCAGTGTCAGTAAAGCTAGCTCAGATCCGGGGATCGTCAACATTCTCTATTACACTATCAGCAATCTATTTTGGTACTTTTGGAAAGATGTACATAGTTAAATTATGGCATGTATAAGCTAGTTTTTTTTGAAATATAATTGAGATGTGTAAATAGCCATGTGATGTGGCTAGATATATGTTGCCTATAAGCATGAATGGATTTGGTATATGATGCATATTATGGTATGGCTTGTTGGTAACGAGAATGTCTTATAATTGGTAAACTTAGTGATGGATTGATGCTAGTATGATCTAGTGGATTTGAGGATGAATCATGTTTGGTTTAGAATGTGTTCAAGTTGTGCAATTTAGTTTATAAGTTAACATGTTTAGAAATGAGATTGGTTGAGATGATATGTTGACTATTTGACATGTATTTGGTTGCCAAATTCTATGAGAAGACATGCTTAATTGTGCTTGTAGTGTTGACCCTTGTGTGGGTGGCAAATTGGCCTTGCAAATGGCCTATTTTGCATATTTGGTTAAGGGACACGGGCGTGTATCTCCACCGTGTGGTTCAAGGACCACTTCGAAGTGTGTCTGGAGAGGTTATACGGTCGTGGCACACGGGCATGCCTGGTGGCCGTGTGACCAAGTCAGTAGCTAGCCTAAGAACACACGGCCATGGCACACAGGCATGTCTAGTGGCCGTGGGGATAAGTCAGAATGCATGCTCTGTTATGACGCGGCCTGGACACATGGGTGTGTCTGGTAGCCGTGTGAGACACACGGCCTGATTGCACAGGCGTGTGACCTCAACAGTATTGAAGATTGTTTGAAATTTTTAAAATTTTCATAAGTGTTTGGTCTAGTTCCGACTTCTTTCTAACTCAAGTATAAAGTCTTGTAGACCTAAATAAGGGACTATATGCTCGTATTTGAGTATGTTTAATTGATAATTGACTTTGTGTCGTGAAATGGATGTGAAAGGTTTCAAATGTTTGGTAACGCCTCTTAACCCTATTCCAGCGACGGTTTTGGGTTAGGAGTGTTACAAAAGTAGCAATTGTGCCACTTAATTAATGTTTGTGCATAGGTGGCCAGCCATGGGCTAACTAAAAATGCATGTATATATATTTTACATTTGTTATATTAAATAGTTAATAATAAAAATAATAATAATAGTTATAATAAAAGAAAAGAAAGTGGAAGCATGCAAATTAAACAAATAAAGAAAGAAAAAGAAGAAGAGAATGCACGACACTTGGGGGTTTGGTGTTCAAATCCAAATTGGTTACTGTAATTTAGTCCCTATACTTGTAATTTTTACGTTTTTGGAATCTCGGTACCTAAGGCTACTCGACCTATGTTGTAATTTTTAGTATTGTTCAATATTTTAGATGTTGACATTGTTGAATAGTTTAAGTGTTTGGGATTTAATAGATAGATTTTTAAGTTGAAAATGGAAAATGACTAAATTGTGGAATAAATAGTTGATTTTGAGCAATAGGGAGTAAATTGTGAAAAATTCAAAATTAAGGAGTCGAATTGGAAAAGAGAAAGCTAAATTTAGTTGGAGTGAAATTAGTATAAAAATATAAAGTTAAACGTGAAGGTTAAAAACTAGTCTCGGTTTAGGGACTAAATTGAAGAATAAGCAAAATATAGTGTGAAAATTGAAATTTTATGTGAAATTGAAATGCGTAGTATTAAGTGATCAAATTGTTTTATTCCGTAGCTAACATTATACCCGAATCCTCGAGTAAAAAGGGGGAGGATAAAATCGATGCCGAATAGCTCGGAATTCACGTTTTGTGTTTCTATAATAAAAAATAAATTATAAATCATTGCATTTTGAGTTGTTGCATATGGTAAGCACTTGAGGTGAGTACATTTGTACTTTGAAATTGAATTGAATTCGTAGCCGATTGAAATGGATTGATTTGGTATATTATGAATTTATTGAAAATATGAAGGTTGAATTGATTATATGTTTATGTGTGATAATATGTATATATATGTGGAATTGAGACATTGGTTGTATTGAAAAGTGAAATGAAACCCTATTAACTCTGTCAAGTTGAGTTGGATATAGATGGCATGCAATAGGATAGGAAGAGTTTAAGGATTTCTTTAACCTCGAGTCGATGAGGCATTGGGTGCCAATTTGCTCCGGTTTAACCGATGTGGCACTGGGTGTCAATTTATATAGCGTCGAGCGCAATTATTACTTCAGATTTATCCAATGAGGCACTGGGTGCCAAACTGGTATGTTGGTTGGATCCGTGTATCCGTCCGAGTCCGAGTTGTGTGAATAGGGGAAATTAAATTATACGTTTATGTGATTGACATTGAAATGGAAAAGATGAGAAATGAATATGAGATGAGAAAACATTGAAATGGTAATAATGAGAAATGAATATGAAATGAGAAATCAAATATGAAATGATGAAATGAGATGTGGAACTTGAAATGAATTCAAGTAGCGATCAAAGAGATGAATCATTCCATTGCATGAGTTGATATATTCAAATGTTATATGAAATGCCATTATTATATATATTTGAATATGTGAAATCTTAGTATATGTGAATAAGGAATGAACAAAAAAATTATATTATTGAATTGAAACTTTTGAACATAGATTATTTGTTGCATATAGCATTTTAAATACTTATATTAAGTTTATATTATTCGGATTATAGAAATACCACTGAGTTTTACTCAACGTGCGGTTTTGTTTTCCGTGCACAGGCTAGATACTATTCGATTTATCGCTTACTCAACATCAAATCACAATTCCCGAGCTCAAGTGTAGGGATATCTTGTAACACCCCAAACCCGGCCTAGACGTTATGACCGGATCTAGCATGTCATATCAAAAGGTTGTTTAAAAGCTATGCGTTAGTTAAAAACTCTGTATCCTTTTTGAAACTCTAAACTTTGTTGCTTGTGAAAACAAGATTTGCTTAAAATGTTTCCTTGTAAAGATACTATTATTATTTTCAAAAACTTTGTTTATTGCTAAAATCCGACTCAAAGAATTGCGGAAACGTGTTATTTTGAAAAGGGTTGATATTGTTTAAAAATCCGTAATAAACCGATTAGTAATAATTAACTAGCAAAATTACCAAACGAAAGTTTAGAAGAAAAAAGTCCAATGGCCTTATTACACAAAATATTAACCCAAAATAATAACATAAAATAAATTAAAAATTGAATTTACTAAGTTTAGTAAGAAGCAAATCCGACGTATGGCCACCTCCGAGTCCTCCGCAGCTCCAAATCCTCTAACGCTGGGGATTACCTACACGGTTAAAAGGAAGGGGGTGAGTTACGAGAACTCAGTGTGTAATTCCCTATAACAGTCACTATCTGGGCCTGAGCCCTTATGGTATCGGCCTGGGCCTAAACCCTATAATCATGATAATGCAAACAAAAAAAATGCAGCCCAACCCAATCCAACCATCACACCACCCGTACCAACCAATCGCACCATGTGGGGATCAAGTCAACCCACCCCCAACCACACCAATATTGCAGTCAAGCTGCTAATCACGGTATATGTGGTTGAGCAACCAAAACGATATGTGGCGTAGCCACTAAAACGGTATGTGGCATAGCCACTAAAACGGTATGTGGTAGAGCCACCAAAACTGCACTTCCTCCAATCATCAAACCCAACCCATGCAACATGTTATGAATGCAATGTATTACATGTATAAAAAGTATAAATAAAATCACATACACGATAATTAACCACAATCGAGGGTATAACAGTCATTTAATCACATAAGGGTATAACAGTCATTTTCACCCCTTTGAAGGTATTTCGGTAACTTACCCTCTAGGGGTATTTTGGTAATTTACCCACCAAGGGTATTTTGGTAATTTCAATCATCTAACATGCTTTTCGGAGGCCTACTGTCGCCTCGAGTGACACGGGACCCCTTTTGGGTCTCTACGATATAATTTGGCCTAAAATCCATTTCCGACCCAAACGGGCCCACACGTTCATGTGGCCCATCTAGCACGTTTTTCGGTCTCGGTTTTTCAGACTTCGCAGTCACGTCAGTCATTCGGCAATTTTCCATCGGTTTTGCTCATGTGGGCCCGTTAGCCCATTGGGCCCACTTAGCCCGTTTCGGCTCGATAAGGCTCATTACAGCCTCATGTTCACGAGAGTGTTCGTGACACTCTCAACGGTCTACCGCCATCACTAGTGGCTCGATTTATCACTACGAGCGCTCGCACGCTCGAGTGATCACGGTTGCCGGTTTTCCAGCTTCACGGTAATTCGGCTTTTGGCCAGAACTCAGAACAATACATACTATCACAAACAATGGTGTGAGATTACACACCTTAGCGAGACGCACAATTCGCCTTTCGTATCAACCCTACAGATCATCATATTCCTCATTAGCCAAATGTTGTTTAAGGTTATTCACCTAGAGAACTAACCCAAAACGATGACCTCACCTTGTTTGAGTAACCGGTCCTAAATACCAAGATTACTAGGCACGATTGGTTTGCTTCACGTTCTTAACAAGAACCTGTACCAAAAATATTACACATAAGTGTAACTAAAGATTGCATACCACACGACAAAACACATGGCACCTTCGGCCAAACCACATTTTATCACCACAGTTCTTACCTCTCTTGAACGATGAATCCGCCCTAAAGGTTTGATTACAACAAACCACTTGTTCCCCTTCGCTTTGTTGCAATCCCTAAGTCCAATGATGGCCAAAGCATAGAAAAGAACATACTTTTAGCCACCAAGTGCAAGAAATAACTTACGGTTGTCAAGGAAGAAACTGAATAAAATTAGCGTTATTGACAAAGAGAGAACTACCACTTACCGATCTACAAACTCCTTGCGAAACCGTACTAGAAAAGGGCAGAACTGCGATTTGGCTATGGACTAATTCGTAAGATGTCGTGAATACGCCCAACAAAAAGTGATGGAGGATATTCGGTCGCACCAAAAAAATCAACTTCAAGGACCAAAAATGATCGTTGAGAGAACAAGAAGAACATATTCGGCTATAAAAGTTAACCGAAATGAAAATCTAATTATGAGGACAGAAAAGACGTAAAGCCAGTTGGAGAATAAAAGAAAAGGGGTAGAAGTTTCGGCTATGAAGAAAAACAAGAGAAAGAGATGAGGGGAAAGTAGAAAAGAACGGATGAAGAGAGATGGAAAGAAGAGTTTCGGCCAACTGATGTTTAGGTAACAAGCAAAGAAAACAATATATGAAAAACAATGCGAAAATAAGGAAGAGAGAAGCTGAGAATTCGGCAAAGAAGATTGAGGAGAAAAACCCGAAACGCTATAGTCAAAAGAAAACCAAAAATGCAAAAATTTTACCAAAAGAAAACTAGAGAACATTCAGCACCCTCTCCCTTTTCCCTACCGAAAATGCTACCCAAAACACTCTTACTCAGCCGAAATTCCCTTTTTGCTAGACCCCCACTTTCAACCACCTCTTCCCACACTTGAATCCCATGATTTCCTCCATGAATCTCTCCCTAATTCACTCTCCACCTCCTATTCAAATTCACCCAACAACCTTGACCAATTCAAACACTTCTCCATCAATATTTGATTCCAACACAACCTCTTGTCTTCTCCTGAGCAAAATAATTACATTTTGCATGCAAGGGGTTTCGAACCCAAGCCGCCTTGTACCATAATGCACGCCACTAGCCATCCTACCACATGACCATCTTGTGTCTAAAATAATGCGCAACTAAATATAAGTCTATGGCCAACGTCTAAGTTCACTTAAAAATAAATCAAAAATGAAATGCAAGCGCCAAGACTTGAACCTTGGACCCCTTGCAAACTTGTGTGACGTCACCTCCTTGTCTCCCATGTGGCACCATTTGCCACTAGACCACAACCCCTTTTGTGTCATTTTTCTCCACATTTTATTCTAAAAGCCTACCTACTAACTCGCAGGGTTTTATTCACCTAAAACCAAAATTTTCCTAAAGCCCAAGTTTGGTCCTGAGACTTCATAGAAGCCCTATAACCTTCCAAAATCACTCACCTAATAGGACCAACTTGCATTAGTGTCGTCCTCTTGTTCTCAAAAATTTTAAACACTCCCCTGGTCAAGGCCCAATAAGCCCAAGTCTACTATGCCCAAATTCGGGTCGTTACATATCTTATTTTGTAATGGCATGTACCTAGGGAGTCTTTTGTTGATATTGTTTATAAGGTGTTGTTATCTTAGTTGCTAGTGAAATGATGGTTAAATGTGTATATGGTTGTGGTTGAGGCTAGGTTAGTATGTTAGCCTAGTTTATTGATCGGCTGCTAACGTCACAGCAATAATGTGCAAGCGTACATTGTCGATGCAAGTATAGTAGACAAATGTGAGTCAGTCGAATATCGATCCCACAGGGTTGGGTGTCTTTTGTCTTTTAATTTTGGTGCAATAACTAGAAATAAACGAGATAAATTGTGAGGATAATTGTTGATGCAATAACTTGAAAACAATAATATAAAATATGATAATGATAAACTAGGATCCCCAACATGAATTTTTAGCAGAATACTAAGTGCTCACAAGGTACAAAAGTATAGCTGATTGTCGAGGCGATAAAATTCAATGCATATATTACCCAGCATTACTCTTCCATTTAATCTTAGACTTAAAAATGCATATTAACCTCACCTTCTGATGATGGCAATATGGCACTATTAAGAACAAGTGGACTAAATTCCTCTAATCTTCACTCAACTTCTATTTTAATGCTTGTTGGCTCAAACTGTCACTGCACTTTCCAGTGCCAGTGACTGCAATAACACTTCTGTGTTAAAAAACATTCAAACCCCAAGATTAAATGTAACACCCCTAACACATATCCATTGTCGGAATCGAGTTATAGAGTATTACCGGTAAATACAGAACATTTACAGAATTAATCATATCATTTACTATTTAATTACCGAAACATACATAATGTTCCTCAATTTGACCCTCGAGGCCCAAATCGAATATTAAAATTGAGTCAGGATTTAACCGGGATCTTATAAATTTTTTTACAAAGTATACAAAATTTCACTTATAAACAGTACCCACACGCCCGTGTGGTCAGGCCGTGTGACTTCACATGCCCGCGTAGTCTAGAGATATGCCTATGTGACCCTTAGACATGCCCGTATTTTAGGTTGTGTCTAACTTAAAGAGTTCTCTGACTTGCACGCACAGTCATTTCACACGCCCGTGTGCTAGGCTATGTGGTTAAATTAATTTTCGAAAAATAGGTGCAGACTTCACATGATCGTATCACACGCCCGTGTCTAAGGCTGTGTCATCCACACGGCTGAGACACATGCCAGTGTCTCTGCCCGTGTGTTAAATTCTGGCATTCTGTTTTGCAAATTTTAGATACAGGGGACATACGGCCAGATCACATGCCCATGTACCCAGGCCGGCCTAGACACACGCCCGTTTTTCTACCCGTGTGGACAAAATAGGGCCATTTCCTAGCCTTATTTCTCACCCAAATTTTCCATTTTTCCTGCGTTAACACTAACAAATATATTCCAGCCAATTTCAAGTAAAATCTAACCATAACATATATTAAAAACATAAGTGTTTTAGCCACTCCCATGGCTAAGTTATATATATATATCATTTACATACCATCATTTAACTTAGTTAGCTGATACATGCCATTAACAAAATAAGATTTTCATTTACATCGAAAATCAAGGAGTTGATAGCGTGATGATAGCTCTGACCAATTTTCTAACCTTCTCGAGCTTTGAGCACTATAAAAAAGGGAAAATAAACCCAGTAAACATTATATGCTTAGTAAGCTCGTATAACTAAAATTACACTTAGCAATCATATTTAACATCTAAAACATATACAAAGCATATATCCATCAATTTGGAAAATTTGCCTTGTAACACCTTGAATTTTTGGGCCTAGAAGTATTGGGCCTTGTGCATGGTAGCCGCTAAGAGACTGCACATAAAAGTTTATGCGTGCAAGAAATATCACAATTGATTGTTTGCTTTAATGGTTAAGTGATTGGGTGTGTTTGGGAGTGTCTGAGAAGTCTTGGGTTCAAACCTGGGCTTTAGTAAAAATTTATGTTTTTCTCTTCAAGGAGCCTTGATTTAGAGGGTAGGCTTTAAGAATATTGTTGGGAAATCATGACACAAGGAAGTGAGTGGTCTAGTGGCAAGGCGTCATTAAGGTTGCAAGGGAGCATGGGTTCAAGTCTTGGCGCTTACAATTCATTTTGTAACATCCTGAATTTTTGGGCCTATGCGTTTAATGGGTGAACATGTGTAATGAGTTAATTTAAGTGTTAGGGGTCCAAATTGGGCTCAGGCTTAGGCAGAGGCCTTGGTTAAAATTATCTGTTTGGACATTATAGGGTTTAAAAGGTAGTATCTATGTTTAAAACATCAAAATGGGCTTGTGGCCCAGTGGTCAGTGGCACCACTTAGGGAGCAAGGAGGTGACGCCACACAAGGGAATAAGGGGCCCAAATTTAAGTTTCATGGAGCCCAATTCTTTTAGTTTAAGTTAGCTAATTTTTGGTATTTGGGTTAGGTGGAGTGGATGGCAACAAGGCTCAAAAATAGGAGGATTTATATGAATAAGATAATGTAGATATTATAGTTGATAATATGAAAGATAAAAGGAGAAAAGATAGGAGCTATCTACAAGGCTAGGAGTTAGCCGAAATTTCTATAAATAGGGAGGGTTCTCTTCTTTATTTTGCGATAATTAGGGTTTCCACCTTTTCTTTCTCTTCTTTCTTCTAAAAGCCGAAAACTCCATTATTCTTTTCTCTTCTTTCTTCTAAAAGCCGAAAACGCCATTATTCTTTTCTCTTCTTTCTCCTAAAAGCCGAAAACTCCATTATTCTCTTCTTTCTTCTAAAAGCCGAAAACTCCATTATTCTCTTCTTTCTTCTAAAAGGTGAAAACTCCATTACTCTCTTCTTTCTTCTAAAAGCCGAAAACTCTATTATTCTCTTCTTTCTTCTAAAACCCAAAAACTCCATTACTCTCTTCTTTCTTCTAAAAGCCGAAAACTCCATTATTCTCTTCTTTCTTCTAAAAGCCGAAAAATCCATTATTCTCTTCTTTCTTCTAAAAGTCGAAAACTCCATCATTCTCTTCTTTCTTCTAAAAGCCAAAAACTCCATTATTCTCTTCTCTTCTTTCTTCTAAAAGCCGAATCTCTATAGATTTCTTCAAATCATCTTCTCTTCCTGATTTTCACAAAAAGCCGGGATCCTCTGGGAGTAACCGAATCTTCTCTAGAAAGTAGATCTCTTAGATCTAAAAGCCGGAAACACTAGTCCCTGAATCTCATATCTCTTTTCGGGATTTCAAGGCAGATAGCGGTGGTGTTGGCTACGGATAGCGTCGACTTAGAGGATCTCGTCATAACGATAATCAGGTGTGTAGATCCTTATCACATAAGTTTTATTTTGTATTATACCTGTTAGGGGCTAAAAAGCTAGAAAATGAGGCTGTATGAACAGTCGTGTGTAGATCTCTAACACACTAATAATCTGTATGAATATATGTATGTTTATGTTATGGGCTAAAAAGCCGGAAAGTGGCTGTGTAGACAGTCGAATGAAACCCAAAAAGGGTTAGGCAAGGAATGCCAGGTACGTAATCATAGAACTTCTCTATGTGTATCGCTGTATGCGAAAGACTGTAATCTCTTAGGTAGTAGATTGTTTGATTTTGCGTGAATGTATGCATGGGATGGGTTTGATATGAAAAGGGGAAGTGCATGATTGGTCACATGGTAATCGGTGGTAGAAAACCCACCTAATGAAATGTTAGATCACATGGTGATTAGTGGTAGAAAATCCACCTAATGAAATGTTAGATCACATGGTGATCGGTGGTAGAAAACCCACCTAATGAAATGTTAGACCACATGGTGATCGGTGGTAGAAAACCCACGAAATGAAATTTAGGTCACTTGGTGATCGGTGGTAGAAAACCCACGTTAAAATTCCTGATTGATAGGAATAGGCAGTACGGCTGCCGTTTTGGTGTGTAGCGGATGGAAGGTTGATTGTAGAAATCCCCAAGGTGTGATGGTTGGTAAGGGTTGGTGTGTAGAGGATGGAATTCTAGGATGGATTGGGCTTTGCATCATTTATTATCTGTCGTGTGATTATGATTGTTGCCATTGTGTATGGGCCAGGGCTCATAATGTGTTTGTGGGCCCAAGCCTTTTATGTGTTTTCGGGATTTACACACTGAGTCTTGGTGACTCACCCTATTATTTTTCCCTAACTTTTCAGATGAGCAGTAGATGTGGACATGGGAGCCGAGACGGACTCGAGGGGCCATCAAGTTTTTATTTCTATAGATTATTTTCTATTTTTCCTTTAAGTTTTATTTTGGGAATATTTAGGTAATAAGGCCCCATAGTTTATATTCGCCTAAGTAGTTTTTTTTTAATATTTGTAACTTATGAATTTATGTCAGGGGTTTATTTATACCTAATAATAATACAAGGTTTCTTTTCAAATGTCACTTATTTATTCAAATATTTTCTAATTAACTTATGATTTCCAAAACCAACTTAGCAAAAGATTTTAACGTTCAACCCGTAGCATACCAGATCTGGTCGAAACGTATGGGCCAGGTTTGGGGTGTTACAATTTGGTATCAGAGCCCAGTTCAAAACTCGGGCTGTGAAATGGGCCTAGTAATGTTTTGTAACGTTGATGTGAATCTGAAAAAAAAATTTTGGAAAAAGATATGGCCTTCGAGTTTACCAGCACCCGATCCACGCAGGTAAGTATTCTAACTCTTGATGTGATATATATGTTGGGTTTGATGGGCTTGATGGACGTAGAATAGTATGTTAGGCATTGATGGACTTTAGGGTTAGATTAAACAGCTCCTTAAATTCATAAGACTTAATCAATCCAAACAAACCCCTGAACAAGTCGCTGGGTTAGGGTGGAGCAACAGGCATACACATGTCTAGGATTGGATTCAGGGAGAGCTTGGTACTTAAGCAGTCCTAGTAACTCACCTCCTCTTCGCTGGAATCCTACCTAGTGCGTAGTGACTGTTCACCTTAGCTATAAGGATTTGTTGACAAGCCAAAATCTATAATTAAAACCCGACGGGGACCAACCACCCTATTTCACAATCAAAATACCCCTAAGTTTTGTAAAATTTCCAAAATACACTAGATTTGTGAAAATTTCCCAGAATACCCCAGAATTGTAAAACTACCAAAATTTGAGAAATTACCGAAACACTCTAGTTGCCAAAATTTCCAAAATACCTTTGGTTTGTGAAAATTTTCAAAATGACCGTGATTTTATGAAATACCCATGTTTTGCAAATTTACCCGAAAACCCCTATATTTATAAGAGTAACCCGGTTTGCGAAATTAAATTTTCCAAAGTACTCCTACTTTAAAAAAAATAACAACAACATCAAAATATCTCTATTTCGGGAACAAAACCAAGATACCCCATTTTGAGGAAATTACCAAAATACCCTCGTTTTGTTTAAAAAAACTTGTTTTCCAAAAATACCCTTGCTTTAAAAAAAATATGTACCAAAGTACCTCTAATTCGAAGAAAATCACTAAGATACTTTATTTCGGAAAATACCCTGTAGGGCAAAACTATGGAAAAACCCCTGGGTAGTGAAATGACAAAAATAATCTTTAAGTGAGGAATGTGAGTTCACGGATGTTATATGTATGTTGGTGTGTGATGATTGAATGTATGTGCTTCTTAGAATTAGGAGATGTGAACTTGAGAATGAATTATAGATATAATGCGAATTCGAAAGAACTACCCTTAAAACTACTATTCATAAGACTGTTCGAGGTTAATCAGTGGAAGAAAACTAATAATTCATAAAATTCTAATTAGATAAATGCAAATCGGTAGAATGAGTGCAAGGGGACGAGGACGATCTAGATACGAATATCGGTGCGTACTCTACCATAGTATACTAAGTGTTTCTTTTGGCTTTAGAATTAGAGTGCGCAGCGAAAGTGTAGTGGTGAGACTTGGGTAGTACGATTAATAGTTAGTTGGAAATTTCGAGGATGAAATTTCTTTAAGGGGTAGAACTGTAACATCCTAAATTTTTGGGCCTATGCGTTTAATGGGTGAACATGTGTAATGAGTTAATTTAAGTGTTAGGGGTCTAAATTGGGCCCAGGCTTAGGCAGAGGCCTTGGTTAAAATTATCTGTTTGGGCATTATAGGGTTTAAAAGGTAGTATTTGTGTTTAAAACATCAAAATGGGCTTGTGGCCCAGTGGTCATTAGCCCCATTTAGGGAGCAAGGAGGTGACGCCACACAAGGGAATAAGGGGCCCAAATTTAAGTTTCATGGAGCCCAATTCTTTTAGTTTAAGTTAGCTAATTTTCGGTATTTGGGTTAGGTGGAGTGGATGGCAACAAGGCTAAAAAATAGGAGGATTTATATGAATAAGATAATGTAGATATTATAGTTGATAATATGGAAGATAAAAGGAGAAAAGATAGGAGCTATCTACAAGGCTAGGAGTTAGCCGAAATTTCTATAAATAGGGAGGGTTCTCTTCTTTATTTTGCGACAATTAGGGTTTCCACCTTTTCTTTCTCTTCTTTCTTCTAAAAGATGAAAACTCTATTATTCTTTTCTCTTCTTTCTTCTAAAAGCCGAAAACGCCATTATTCTTTTCTCTTCTTTCTCCTAAAAGCCGAAAACTCCATTATTCTCTTCTTTCTTCTAAAAGCCGAAAACTCCATTATTCTCTTCTTTCTTCTAAAAGGCGAAAACTCCATTACTCTCTTCTTTCTTCTAAAAGCGGAAAACTCCATTATTCTCTTCTTTCTTTTAAAAGCTGAAAACTCCATAACTCTCTTCTTTCTTCTAAAAGCCGAAAACTCCATTACTCTCTTTTTTCTTCTAAAAGCCGAAAACTCCATTATTCTCTTCTTTCTTCTAAAAGCCAAAAACTCCATTATTCTCTTCTTTCTTCTAAAAGCCGAAAACTCCATCATTCTCTTCTTTCTTCTAAAAGCCAAAAATTCCATTATTCTCTTCTCTTCATTCTTCTGAAAGCCAAATCTCTATAGATTTCTTCGAATCATCTTCTCTTCCTGATTTTCGCAAAAAGCCGGAATCCTCTAGGAGTAGTCGAATCTTCTTTAGTAAGTAGATCTCTTAGATCTAAAAGCCGAAAACACTACTCCCTAAATCTCATATCTCTTTTCAGGATTTCAAGGCAGATATCGGTGGTGTTGGCTACGGATAGCGTCGACTTAGAGGGTCTCGTTATAACGGTAATCAGGTGTGTAGATCCTTATCGCATAAGTTTTATTTTGTATTATACCTGTTAGGTGCTAAAAAGCCAGAAAATGAGGCTGTATGAACAGTTGTGTGTAGATCTCTAACACACTAATAATCTGTATGAATATATGTATGTTTATGTTATGGGCTAAAAACCTGGAAAGTGGCTGTGTAGACAGTCGAATGAAACCCAAAAAGGATTAGGCAAGGAATGCCAGGTACATAATCATAGAACTTCTCTATGTGTATCGATATATGCGAAAGATTGTAATCTCTTAGGTTGTAGATTGTTTGATTTTGCATGAATGTATGCATGGGATGGGTTTGATATGAAAAGGGGAAGAGCATGATTGGTCACATGGTAATCGGTGGTAGAAAACCCACCTAATGAAATGTTAGATCACATGGTGATCAGTGGTAGAAAACCCACCTAATGAAATGTTAGATCACATGGTGATCGGTGGTAGAAAACCCACCTAATGAAATGTTAGACCGCATGATGATCGGTGGTAGAAAACCCACGAAATGAAATGTTAGGTCACTTGGTGATCGGTGGTAGAAAATCGACCTTAAAATTCCTGATTCATAAGAATAGGCAGTACGGCTGTCGTTTTGGTGTGTAGCGGATGGAGGGTTGATTGTAGAAATCCCCAAGGTGTGATGGTTGGTACGGGTTGGTGTGTAGAGGATGGGATTCTAGGATGGGTTGGGCTTTGCATCATTTATTATCTGTCATGTGATTATGATTGTTGCCATTGTGTATGGGCCAGGGCTCATAATGTGTTTGTGGGCCCAAGCCTTTTATGTGTTTTCGGGATTTACACACTGAGTCTTGGTGACTCACCCTATTATTTTTCCCTAACTTTTCAAATGAGCAGTAGATCATGGACATGGGAGCCGAGACAGACTCGAGGGGCCATCAAGTTTTTATTTCTATAGATTATTTTCGGTTTTTCCTTTAAGTTTTATTTTGGGAAAATTTAGGTAATAAGGCCCCATAGTTTATATTCGCCTAAGTAGTTTTTTTAATATTTGCAACTTATGAATTTATGTCAGGGGTTTATTTATACCTAATAATAATAATACAAGGTTTCTTTTCAAATGTCACTTATTTATTCAAATATTTTCTAATTAACTTACGATTTCCAAAACCAACTTAGCAAAAGATTTTAACGTTCAACCCGTAGCATACCAGATCTGGTCGAAAAGTATGGGCCGAGTTTGGGGTGTTACACATTTTGACTTCCTTTTAAATGAACTTAGACTTTGGCCCATAAGCTTATATTTTGTTGTGCTTGTTTTGTTATACAAGGAGATAGTTGGTAAGGTAGCTAGCGGCGTGGATTAAGTTACAGGGGAGCCTGAGTTCAAAACCCCTTGCATGCAAAAGGTGACTATTTTGCTAATTTGGGATGGTTTTGGAGGATTGATGGAGGGATCCCACATCGAGAAGCTAGCATGAGAGTAGGGGAGAAGTTGGCTTTAAATAGAGCAATCTATGAGGAGAGTAAGCATACCTTGGTTGGCGTTTGGGCATTTCGGAGCGCGGATTAACTCTAGATTCCTATCTGGCCTGTATTTCGCACTACTCTAATAGAGCGGTAAATGCCAAAATGCCGATCAAAAGGCGATGGTAGCCACACGAGCTTGCGAGCGCACGTATGGGAGCTTCAACGCGACAGTTGAGGCCATCCTGAGTGTTCTTGTGGGTTTAGGCTGTTTGGGCCACGATGGGCCGAAAGGGGCCATGTAGGGCCAAAGGGCCCGTGGGCCTAATCGGATAAGTTGTATGATTGTGTAGTAAATATTGGACTAGACTATGTTAATCTCATATCTGTGGCTAGATTTGGGCTAAATGGGCCACACGAGTGTGTGGGCCCATTCGTACCGTTATCTCTGTTCAGAATGCCTCAGTTTGCAAAATTATCGAAATACCCCTGGTTTACGAAATTACCGAAATACCCCAGTGTGCAAAATTACCAAAATACCCCCGATTTACGAAATTACCAAAATACTCTCGATTTTTGAAATTACTAAAATACCCTCGATTTGAAAAATTACTAAAATAACCCTCTAGGGTAGAATTACTAAATTACCCCTCTAGGATAGAATTACCGAATTACCCCTGTAGGGTAGGATTACGAAAATACCCTTATAGGGTAAGATGACTGTTTTACCCTTGTGGGTAAATGACTGACTTAGACTATGAGTTGACTAATTTGACTGTGGTTGTATAAATGATATGCTTTTATTACATGTTTAAATGATTGTTACTAAGCATGGCCATTTTGCATACACGTGTAGTGATTGAGCATGACATACACGACATATTGCATGGGGTTGGGACATTGATACGGAGGAAGTTCTGATAGGGTCGCACGGGTCGCCTGAAGACTGTGGATCCAGTATTGATCTGATAGGGCGCACGGTTCACATGACGATTGTGGATCCAGTATTGATCTGATAGGGTCACACGGGTCGCATGACGACTGTGGATCTAATATTGATCTGATAGGGTCGCACGGGTCACATGACGACTGTGGACCAACGGATGGCTTAAAGTCGCGTAATTTAATTATGGCTCTGTGCCAACCTAAACATGGCTCTGTGCCATCTTGATTGTGGCTCTGTGCCAATTGTACTTACCCGTGGCTATGTGCCTAACATATATATCGACGAATCTGTGTCGATCTAATTTACCCAAGGCTGTGTGCCGGTTATATTACTATCGCTGATGGCTATGTGCCAAACTTATTACAGTTACCGATAGCTTTGTGCCACCTTGATTATGGTTTATAACCATTCTGTTTATGGCTTTTAGCCATTCTGTCCACGGCACCGAGCCATTCTATTGACTTAGTGCCGCAACCGGTGCTAAGCTTGGTGTGTTGGTTGGGTGGGTCGATTTTATCCCCACATGGTGTGTTGGTTGGTACGGGTGGTGTGTTGGCTGGACCGGGGTGGGATGCATACCTGTTTATGAGATCTTTCATTGTACTGGGCTTAGGCCACTTGTTCTGCTATTAGTTTGGGTTAGGCTCAATTGATTCTGTTATGGGCTGTGACCCAAGTAATATTGTCGTGGGCTTTGGCCCACGTATGCTTTAAACTGGATTGTACTGTTACTGTTAAAGGGCTTTGGCCCAGACTGTTTCAGTTTCTATTTCTGTATACTGACGGTTACTCTAGTAAGGGGATTGCACACTGAGTTTTCATAAACTCACCCTACCTTTAACTGTGCAAGTAATCCTCAGCCTTAGACGGATTGGAGCTGCGAGGGACTCGGAGACGACCACACAGCCATAAATGTTTGTCTATTCCGTTCACTTATTTAAGCACTTCGGTTTTTGAGTTGGGTTGTAATAAGGCCTCGCTATTGTTAACTTTTATTTAGGATATTTACTTATGTATGTTTAATATCTGCTAGAAATAGGACACGATTTTTCCAAAACAATAACTGCTTTCAAACACTACGTTTCCGCAACCCAATTTTTAAATCTCATGTTTCTGTAAATCATTTATTTTAATTAAGGTTCCGCAATTGAAAAAGATTTTACTAAGTGATTAATAACATTTTGAAAAGGGAATAGTTTTTTTTTTAAAACCACATTTTGAAAATAAACGAACGCAAATGAAAACACAGTTTTGAGAAACACCTCAATTTGAGACGCTAGATTTGGGCCTAACTTTTAGGCCGGGTTTGAGGTGTTACATTTAGTGGTATCAGAGCCTGAGTTACAAAACTCAGTTGTGGATTGGGATTTCAAAATTGAATTTCTAAAAGTGTTGTTTCAAAAAGGCTTGAAAAGATTTGAAGTTTTGAAATGTTGTATTGACCGTTTTCTGGAAGTGTGGTACACCGAGTCTCCAGCACCGAATCCGTAAGTTTTCTGAATACTTTTGTCTGTTTAGAAATTGAAATTCAGTGAGTTAGAAATACGGTGGTTTCTTTAGATATTGGACTATATTTCTGGTATTTATTCTATGTGTGTTTTGTTTGGATGTGATGTTTGAGTATAGAAATTGTATACATGTGTGATAAATATCTGTTTGGTTCTGTGGTTAGATGTTTGGTTGTGTGTAGGAGGTTTCAAGATTAAGTTAAAGGTGTATTAGTATTATTGGGATAAGAGTGCGTAGCGGCAGCGTAGTAGGGTAGTCTGTGTTAAACATCTGTTAGATAGTTGGAAATTTCGAGGACGAAATTTCTTTAAGGGGGTAGAATTGTAGCGCCCCAAATTTTTGGGCCTAGAAGTGTTGGGCCTTGTGCATGGTAACCGCTAAGAGACTGCACATAAAAGTTTATGCGTGCAAGAAATATCACAAGTGATTGTTTGCTTTAATGGTTAAGTTATTGGGTGTGTTTGGGAGTGTCTGAGAAGTCTTGGGTTCAAACCTGGGCTTTAGCAAAAATTTATGTTTTTCTCTTAAAGGAGCCTTGATGTTAGAGGGTAGGCTTTAAGAATATTGTTGGGAAATCATGACACAAGGAAGTGAGTGGTCTAGTGGCAAGGCGTCATTAAGGTTGCAAGGGAGCATGGGTTCAAGTCTTGGCGCTTGCAATTCATTTTGACTTCCTTTTAAATGAACTTAGACTTTGGCCCATAAGCTTATATTTAGTTGTGCTTGTTTTGTTATACAAGGAACTAGTTGGTAAGGTGGCTAGCAGCGTGGATTAAGTTACACGGGAGCCTAAGTTCAAAACCCCTTGCATGTGAAAGGTGACTATTTTGCTAATTTGGGACAGTTTTGGAGGATTGATGGAGGGATCCCACATCGGGAAGCTAGCATGATAGTAGGTGAGAAGCTGGCTTTAAATAGAGCGATCTATGAGGAGAGTAAGCATACCTTAGTTGGCGTTTGGGCATAAGAGTGTTCGGAGCGCGGATTAACTCCAGATTCCTATCTAGTGTGTATTTCGCACCACTCTAGCTGTAGAGCGGCAAATGTCGAAATGCCGGTCACACGGCGATGGTAGCCACATAAGCGTGCGAGCGCACGTATGGGAGCTTCGACGCGATAGTTGAGGCCATCATGAGTGTTCTTGTGGGTTTAGGCTATTTGTGCCACGATGGGCCGAAATGGGCCATGTGGGGCCAATAGGCCCGTGGGCCTAATCGGATAAGTTGTATGATTGTGTATTAAATATTGGACTGGACTATGTGGATCTCATATCTATGGCTAGATTTGGGCTAAATAGGCCACACGAGCGTATGGGCCCATTCGTATCGTTATCTTTGTTTAGAATGCCTCGATTTGCAAAATTACCGAAATACTCCTGGTTTGCGAAATTACCAAAATACCCCAGTTTACGAAATAACCGAAATACCCTTGATTTACGAAATTATTGAAATACCCCTAGTTTTCAAAATTTCTGAAATACCCTCGATTTGCAAAATTACTAAAATACCCCTCTAGGGTAGAATTACTGAATTACCCCTGTAGGGTAGAATTACCAAATTACCACTGTAGGGTAGGATTACCGAAATATCCTTATAGGGTAAGATGACTATTTTGCCCTTGTGGGTAAATGACTGACTTAGACTATGAGTTGACTAATTTGACTGTGGTTGTATGACTGATATGCTTTTATTACATGTTTAAATGACTGTTACTAAGCATGGCCATTTTGCATACACGTGTAATGATTGAGTATGACATACACGGCATATTGCATGGGGTTGGGACATTGATACGGAGGAAGTTCTGATAGGGTCGCACGGGTCGCCTAGCGACTGTGGAACCAGTATTGATCTGATAGGGTCGCACGGTTCGCATGACGACTGTGGATCTAGTATTGATCTGATAGGGTCGTACGGGTCGCATGACGACTGTAGATCCAGTATTGATCTGATAGGGTCGCACAGGTCGCATGACGACTGTGGACCAACGGACGGCTTAAAGCCGCGTAATTTAATTATGGCTTTGTGCCAACCTAAATACGGTTTTGTGTCGTCTTGATTGTGGCTTTATGCCAATAGTAAACTCACCCCGTTTTTAACTGTACAGGTAATCCTCAGCCTTAGACGGATCGGAGCTGCGAGGGACTCGAAGACGACCACACAGCCACACATGTTTTTCTATTTTGTTCACTTATTTAAGCACTTCGATTTTTGAGTTGGGTTGTAATAAGGCCTCGCTATTTTTAACTTTTATTTGGGATATTTACTTATGTTTAATATATGCTAGAAATAGGACACGGTTTTTCCAAAAACAATAACTGCTTTCAAACACTACGTTTCCGCAACCCAACTTTTAAATATCATATTTCCATAAATCATTTATTTTAATTAAGGTTCCGCAATTGAAAAAAGATTTTACTAAGTGATTAATAACATTTTGAAAAAGGAATAGTTTTTTTTTAAAACCACTTTTTGAAAATAAACGAACGCAAATGAAAACACGATTTTCGAGAATCACCTCAATGTGAGACGCCAGATTTGGGCCTAACTTCTAGGCGGAGTTTAGGGTGTTTTATGCCCAGTCACAAACATCCAATCAACATGTTAGCCGTAATATACAAAAAGCATAGATGAGCTCATCATGGTATATGAGTATTCTATCCATTGAATCATTGAATTTCTGATGGATATTTTTGGTAATACACTTGAGGTGCACAATTTCGTTATTTGTCAATTCATATCCAGAAGTACCGTCTAGGTACACTCTCGAGCCTCATATCATATAGCAGAATTACCAATCCAGGCTAAATTCTAGCGGTAGCACATATACTTTAAGGTCTTTTTCGGATTACAAATCCAGGCTAAATCCTTATATGACAAAGAATTCCCTATAGAGTCCAATATGGATTACCAGTCCAGGCTAAGTCCAGTCAATTAGGAATATCAGTCCAGGCTAAATCCTAATTGAAATACATATTCTTGAGAGTCCATTTTTAAAGAATTACCCATCCGGGCTAAATCCATTCTGCAACACATGCAGTTTTATCAGGGAAATCACATTTATCCAATCGAAATTCAATATACAAACGGATTTTAACCCTTTTTCAATCATTTTACATCATATACATATTTCATGCTTCACAATATTCATGCTTAATGTATATATAATTCACATATCACATTTCATGTAATTCAACAATCAAATCAACACATATATTCATGCTTATTTAAGTTATACTAACTTACCTTGAAAATTGTTCGTATATGCTAATCCCAAACTTTCTCTTTTCCTCGATCTTTCTCTTTGTTTGGTATTTCCAGATCTATACAAATGAATTTAATCATCAATTTAATACTTTTGATATTCAATTGAACCCAATTCACATGCTAGGCAAAAGTACCATTTTCCCCTAACTTTTATTAATTCCAATTTCGTCCCTAGGCTCGGAAATTAAAATTCATGCAATTTTACTCCTTATTCCAGGCTTAAAAAAAATTCTAATATAACTTTTACAACACATGTATTCACAAAATTTCAGAATTTTTCCATGAATTTCATCACTTTTCAATTTAGTCCCAAAACATGTTTCCATCAAAAATTACTTTGTAAAAGTTTTTCATCTATCAAAAACCTTTCAATTTCTACCATAATCTTTCAAATTTCAGCATATTCATCCATGGAAAATTTTTTGTACTTTGATATCTATTCAACTTAACCCCCAAATAGAGAAATTAAGCTTTTTCGATCTAAAAAATATAAAGTTTACTAAAAACGAGACATAAGAACTTAGTAATTTATGCTTGGAAACCTTGTTTTCTCTCTCCTAGGGTTTCCATGTATTTTTGATGAAGAAGATGATATAAAATGATATTAATTTCTATTTTAATCTTTATCATCTTTTAACTATTTCTATTTACAATTTAGTCATTGTCGTTTTTCAAATTTTCGATGGATGATTCATGTAACACCCCAAACCCGGCCTAGAAGTTAGGCCCAAATCTGACGTGTCACATGGAAGTGTTTTTTTTTTTAAATCTTGTTTGAGAATTACAGCCTCTTTGTTAAAACCCAAAACACTTAAGCAATTGTTATCTACTTAAAACGTAATTATCTTTAAAAAAACTTTTTGGTTGCGAAAACATATTTGAAATAAACAATTCACGAAAATATGACGTTTGGAAACAGAGTTGCAGAAGCATTTTGAAAACATTGCGGAAACGTAGATAAAATACAAATATTTTTGAGAAGTTGATTGATGAGTCGAAAATCGAGGTAGTGAACTTTAACCGTGACTTTTGAAAATGTCGTCGATAATTTGAAAGAGAATTTCCAAGTTAAATCATTTGTAAAAGTTTGTTATGAAAATCATTTGTTAATCAATTTTTGGAAAACCGTTATTTATGATTTTAGAAAAAATCCCCATTTAAAATAATAGAGAAAAATATAAGTACAGCAAACATAAAACCAATTAAAATATCCCAGAGGCCTTATTACAACTTTAAAACCCGAATAGTAAAAGCAACGAAATAAACGAAAAAGGAAATTTAATAAAATTAGAAACACCATTTCTGAAGTATGGCCTCCACCGAGTCATCCATAGCCCCAAGTCCTCATCACTGAGCATTACCTACAAGGATTAAGAAAGAAAGGGGGTGAATTACAAGAACTCAGTGCATACTCCCTTTACCGATGTCTACTGGGCTTGAACCCATTTAGCAAAAACTTGGGCCTGAGCCCATAAAACAATAACTTGGGCCGAAGCCCATTTACAATATTAATGTATCAATTATACCATGTGTATGTAATGCAATTCCCAAACCAAACCTAGTAATCCATCCGCTACATACCACCCGTACCAACCAACACACCTGTGGGGATCAAGTCAACCCACCCCGCCAACACACCAATCGCAGGCATTAAGCCATTTATAACAAATTTAATTGTGGACAAGCCACCAGAATAATAGAATATACGTGGCATTGCCACTATACAGATTTGTGGCAGAGCCACCAAAATATGTGGCAAAGCCACCAGAACTTCTCTTCAATATCATCCCATCCCATGCAAAATCATGTATATAATGCATAACAAATCATGATTTTTACAATATAACAACAGTAATTTATTTGGATATTCATTTCAAAAGTACGACCCATTATAACAATTTATCAAATAGGCCCATTAAGCAAAATGTCAGATTGGCCAATTTAGCAAAATATTAGATCGGCCCATTTAGCAAAATATTAGATCAACCCATTTAGCAAAATATCAGATCAGCCCATTTAGCAAAATATCAAATTGGCCCATTAATCAATATGTCCATTCGGCCCATAAGGCAATATGTCAAATCGGCCCATTTAAGGCAATTCTCAATTCAGCCCATTAAGAAATATATCAATTCGGCCCATTAGGGGCATTTTCGTAATTCGATAATTTACCCACTAAGGGTAATTCGGTAATTTCGCAATCCAGACTTAACTACTAATTTGGGCATAAAAATTTAAACTGTCCATCTGCGTCGTACTAACTAAATTGACTATAATTTGAGTTAGAAAACTCAAAATCTAGATCTGTAAATTTTTCTTGAAACTAGACTCATATATATTCTTACTACAATTTTTTCAGAATTTTTGGCTTAGTCGTTTAGTACAGTTTATTCCTCAAAGTTTCCCTTGTTTCACTATCCAACGATTCTGACCTCTCTTAACTTAATTTCAAATATCTCACTACGCGGTTTTCATATATTGCTCCCGCTTGTTTCTAATGAAAATAGGCTCACACTAGGAATCTATACATATAAATTATAACCCATAATTCACTTTGTACAATTTTATACGATTTTTCCAAGACAGATCAGGGAACCACGAAGTCAATCAGAACCAGTCTCACTAAAATTAGAATATCTCAGAAAATAAAATTCCTTTTCCTTCTCTGTATCTTCATATCAAAATAGACAGAGTAAGCTTTTATTCAATATCTTATTCACTTTCTAATTCCCTTTCTCCTATTTTTCATGATTTTTCGAAATCACATCACTGCTACTGACCAAAACTGTTTCATTGCAAAAATATGGTTACCACTATGAATATACGCACTCCTGAGTGATCACGGATGCCGGTTTCCGGTTTTTCTTCGGTATTTCGATTGAATCACAAAACATATCATACAAACTTTCAGAGAGATGTGAGATTACACACCATTTCAAACATGTATTCGGAAGGTACAGGATTACACACCTTGATTAGGATTCCCTAAAGAACCACTCTTCGTTGCCCCCTAAAAATAAAATCGATCAGAAGTTAGTCTCGATTTCCAAAAGATTTCATATCCAACATATTGCTTACACTTGAATCACTTACCACTATATCCGAAGGATTAGCAAATAGAATATATCGAGTGATTTCGTCCCTAAAACATAATCGATTAGTCGAAACTTCAATCCGATTTGCAACATAACCAAATAGAGTTATAACGAAAAATCCAAAAATGAACCCTTTACCTTAATGATGATAGATCCGACTTCAATCGATTGACTTAAGACTAGAGAGGAATCGGCAAGAATGTGCTTTACGACCGCACACACTAGAACACTACGAAAGGAAAGATGATCACGTTTAGAGAGAATAGAAGAAATGATGTTTTCGGTTAAGAAAACCATCCCAAGACAAGGGCACAAAATTCAGCATGGAGAAAAGAAAAATACAATGATAGGATAGAGCCACTTACCGATTCGATCAAAGAAGATGTGTTCAACTCACAAGATGGAGAAGAGAAGATGATTGAAATTCGGCTATTGATGAGAAAAGAATTAAGAAGATTTCGGCCAAAACAAAAGAGAAAAATGGACAAATGGACTAGGAGATTTCGGCCAAAGCAAAAGGGAAAAGAGTTTGGAAAAGAGACACAAATTGCTCAAAGAGAAAAATACCTCTCATGCACTAAAGCTTAGCAAAATGATCCTAGCAAAAATCAGCTACCCTCTCCCTCTTCCAAACCATTATCATCTTTACCAAAAGATGAACATAGACCAAATAAAACCTTTCCAAAACATCCCCCACGAAAAATGCCAACATGTTCTCTATTCCTTCCCTTTTCTTTTACTCCTTTCCATCCATTCTTCCTTACCATATTTCCTTAGCCACCTTGCCAAAATTAAAAAGTCCACCTTACCAAAAATACACCCATGGCCGACACTTAGGGAAGGAATACAAAAAAAAAAAATAGTCAAATTTGCACATTATGGGATTTGAACCTCTTCCCTTAAAGTCCTTCACGTGGCACCATATCCTCTTTACCAATTGCTCATTTATGCTAGCACATTACTCATTTATTTCCATAAGCCTTGAAGTCACTTACCATCTCTCCTTAATAGGCTTAAACACAAAATTTTACCTATAGCCTAACTTGAACCTGAGACTTCATAGAAACCCCGTAACCTTCCAAATTCACTTAACTAATAAGTCCAATTTTCAATAATGCCATTCTCTTGTTCTCAAAAATTTTAAACACTCCTACGCCCAAGGCCCATTGGGCCAAATTTTTCTAGGCCCAATTTCGGGATGTTACAATTCACCAAAAATATCTACATAATTTTCATCAATGGTCTAATTACCATTTAAGGACCTCAAGTTTTAAATTCCATAGCTATTTAATCTTTATAGCTACTAAAATTTAAATTTGACATTTTATGCAATTTGGTCTTTTCTACAATTAAACACCTAATTGATAAAATTTTCTTATCAAAATTCTCATACAACCTTTATACTATATTACTAATCATTTCATAATATTAAAATATTTTATCTTTTCGGGTCAGATTTGTGGTTACGAAACCAGTATTCCGACTTCACTGAAATTGGATTGTTACAACTCTCCTCCCTTAAGGATTTTTGTCCTCGAAAATCTTACCAATAAAGAGATTAGGGTATTGCTTCCTCATGGTATCCTCTGGTTCCCAAGTAGCTTCTTCAATTCCATGCTTTTGCCAGAGAACTTTTACCAATGCTATCTTTTTATTTCTCAGTTCTTTTGTCTCTCGTGCCAGAATCTTAGTCAATTCTTTAGTATATGTCATATCAGAATGGATCTAAACTTCTGTCAAAGAAATAACATGTGAAGGATTCGATCGGTATTGTCGTAACATGAATACACGAAAAACATTATGAATCTTTTCTAGTTCCGGTGGTAATACTAGTCGATAAGCAACTGGCCCAATTCTCTTAATAATTTCATAAGGCCCAATAAACCGAGGACTTAGTTTTCCTATACGACAAACTGGAGAACTTTCTTCCAGGGTGACACCTTCAAAAATACTTTATCACCAACCTCAAATTCTATTTCTTTTCTTTTAAGATCAGCATAAGACTTTTGTCTATTAGAGGCTGGTTTCAAACTTTCTTGAATCACCTTTACCTTTTATTCTCTTTCTCGAATTAAATCAACTCCAAGAATTTTCTTTTCATTAAGCTCTGCCCAATACAACGATGATCTACATTTCTGACCATACAAAGCTTCATACGGTGCCATTTTAATATTGGACTGATAACTGTTGTTATAAGCAAATTCAATCAAAGATAAATGTTTTTCCCAATTACCTTCAAATTCAAGTACACAACACCGTAACATATCCTCCAAAATCTGTATAACCCGTTCTGACTGGCCATCTGCCTGAGGATGAAATGCAGTACTGAAATGCAAACGTGTACCCAGTGCTTCTTGTAATTTATTCGAAAATCGAGATGTAAACTGGGGATCTCTATGAGAAATAATAGAAATTGGCACCCCATGTAATCTAACAATTTCAGAGACATATAATTCAGCCAATTTATCCAAAGAAAAGTCCATATATACCGGTATAAAATGTGCTGACTTTGTTAACCAGTCGACAATCACCCAAATAGCTTTTTTCTTTCTTGGAGTCAATGATAATCCCAATACAAAATCCATTGTAACTCTTTCCCATTTCCACTCGGGTATAACAACTAGCTGTAATAACCCCGAAGGCACCTGATGCTCAATTTTCACTTGCTGACATATCAAACATTTGGATACAAATTCAGAAATATTTCTTTTCATTCCCGGCCACCAGTACATCCTTTTCAGATTATTATACATTTTATTACTACCGGGATGCACAGACATTGTACCATTGTGAGCTTCATATAAAATCTTCCGTATCAACTCTGAATTCTTCGACACACACAATCTGCCTTTGAACAATAAACAACCATCAGACCCCATCTGAAATTCTGAATCAGGATTCAATTCACTTTGTTCTCGTTTTGCCTGTAACTTCACATCATTCTTTTGAGCTTCACAAATTTGTTGCAAAAAATACTGGTCTAACTTTCAACTTAGCCATAATAGAACCATCATCAAGAATAGACAACCGAGTATTCATTGCTCGTAAAGCAAATAAATATTTTCTGCTCAAAGCATCATCAACGACATTTGCTTTACCCGGATGATAATCAATCACCAAATCATAATCTTTTAACAGCTCAAGCCACCTGCGTTGTTTTAAGTTCAAGTCTTTCTGTGTCATTAAATGCTTCAGACTTCTGACGCACTTTTTGGTAGATTCCAATTAACAATTGCTGAAACTTTACTCGAGTCTACCCTGAAACTTTACCCCGAAGCAAAGTGGTTGGTATTTGTTTTTATGGATGGCTGAAGGTGTTTAAGGCCATAACCTTATGATTCTTTTGTGTATAGCCAGCGAGGAGGAGCACTAAAGGGGACTCTTAGATTCGATTACTCAAGGTAAAGGTAGTATTCGGCCAAAGGCACTTTCTAATGCTTGTTGGTATAGGGGCCGAAACTAATATGGTTCTATTTAAGGATTTCGACAGGTTTGTAGGAGCAACCTGGATTCGATCAGTTGAGGAGTTTCAACAACCCATATTCAATAAGTGGCTTCCGTGACTTAGTTTATCAGGGGCAAATCGATAGAAGCATATAGTAGCCTCCGGGATTCAAGGTTGTTTTGGTAAGAAATATTTAGTAAGATTCGATACCTAGATTTATGACTTGGGTGATTAACCGTTTGATCTGATTAAGTGTTTTGATGGAGGCGAATACCAGTCAAGGAGGGTAGGGGAAAGTCCCTATCCCGAAGTTTAAGAAAAGAGCTGTCTCGGCGGTTCGGGATTGGCCACCAGGGTGTGGGCCAGCAGCAGGAGAAAACTATAGGCAGATAGCCGTAGTCTCGCTTAGCGATAGCGTAGGGATCGAGAGTTTAGAACTTCAAGTAATAAGGTGCGTAATTATCGCACTGTTTCTCCTGTTAATTGTGTATTGATGTATATACTTGTGTATGGTGTGTGGTATCCGATATTAAAGGCTAAAGTGGTGGATACCCATGTTTGGGATAATCGGTTAACAGGTTAGTAGTTTGTGATATTAAATTATTTATGATGTATGGGTGATATGGTAATGAGCATGTGATGTATACTCATTCTATATGTTGATTTGTCATGATACATTTACATATATGCATGGGGGTTGGAGGTGATCAAGGAAGGACGGGGTGTACATATTTATGTACGTGGTCTAATGTTAGCCTTGTGCTACATTAGTGCTTGATGATTAGCTGTGTGCTTCATCAAGGGAGGTGTTGGCTAGGTGCCCATCTCGGCGGTTGATAGCTGTGTGCATCACTGTAGACGGATTAATATTGGGATCACTTATGTGATCGGTGGCTCAGCCACGGCCTTGAGCAGCAAGTCTGCCAAGGTAAGATATGCGGATCACGATGTGATCGGTGGATTAGCCACGGCCTTGGGCAGGGAGTCTCTAAGGTTGGTGTAACGGATGGACCCTAGCCTGGGTTGGGCTTCGTAATTGCATATTTATTTGTATGAACCATGTGGATATGGGTCAAACCCATATGTGGAGGCATGTGTGATGATTATGCACTGAGTCTATGGACTCACCCAATTTTTCTTAACCATCGCAGGTGAATCATGAATTTTGGACCGGGTTGGAGTGGATACGAGGTGGCCATGCAGAAGAAGATGTTTTGATTATTTTATGCATTTTAATATTAAGTACTTTGTTTAAGTATTGGTTGTAATAAGGGCCTTATTATTATATTTGATATTATTTTAATTATGGCTTGATTAAATTAAATTACTATGTGAAGGTGATTTTATTTTTAGCAACTTATATTTTTATTCAAATTATATATATATAATAAAGGTTTAATTCGAAAATTTTGTAACATCAACGTTTTACATATAACTTCAAATGGACATGGTTTTTCAAAAGATGAAAACTTTAATGTTTTATTTTAAGTCAAAAATGTTTCCAACCGTTTTTCGGCAGTGACATTCCAGATCCGGTCAAGGCTCATGGGCCGGGTTTGGGGGTGTTACAAATTGGTATCAGAGCCCGGTTCAAAACTCAGCTTTGAGGTTTTGGGCCCGAAAATAGTTTTTTTTTTTTTAAAAATGGACTTTTCAAAAATATGGACTTTTAAGAAATTTTTCAGGTTATTCTGGCATGGCACCTGTACCTCCGGCCCGAAGTCCACCAGGTAAGTATTTCTAATTAGTGAAATGATTTGTTTATGTGAACTGTTTTGGGTTTATTTGGGCTCATAGATTATAATATTAGGACTATTGAACCCTAGGACTAGCCTACTCAAACACGTGCATAAGACTTAAGGACTATTAAACAAACCTGTGAAGTAAGTCGTCGAGTTAAGGTGTGGCAACCACTGTACGCATGTCTAGGAGTAGATTCAGTAAGAGCTTGGTACTTAAGCAGTCCTAGCGACTCACCTCCTCTTTACTCGAATCCTACCTGGTGCGTAGCTACGGTTCACCTTAACCAATAGGACTTACTCACGGGCTAAACCCGATAACTAAAACCCGAAAGGGACTAGCCGTGCAGTTTTAAAAAAAACCCTAGTTTTTAAAATATTAACTTACCCTTTTTGATGTGTACAAACTATTTTGAAGACATTTCTCGAAATATTTTCGATTTGCAAAATTACGAAAATACCCCTGTGTTGTAAATTACCAAAATGCCCTTGGTTTCTAAATTTTCATATTACCCTCGACTTTTATTAAAATATTCTTATTTTACAAAATATCAGAAAACTCTATTTTGCAAAATATTGAGATATCCAGATTTGGAAATTTACAAGAATACCCCCGATTTACAAAATTACCAAAATAACCCCCAATTTCTGAAATTTCAGCGACACTTTTTAATTTGGAAATTTTCAAAATACCTTTAAGTTTTGGAAATTTTGAAACGCCTCTGATTTGTAAAGATTTTCAAATTGACCCCTGTTTAATTACAAAAATACCCCTGTAGGAAAAAAAAGACGAAGATACCCCTGGGTTGGGAATAGACAGGGATGCCCATAATAGTGTGTTGAATGTTGTGATTCTCTGAATTAGAGTAGTGAACTTGAACTGGAAACTTTGGTTGGTCGAAAGAACTACTTCTGGAAACTTCTTTTCATAAAATTGCTCGTGAGTAAACAGTGAAACAAAATTTCTAATACATAAAACTTTTTAAACAGATTAAATCGCGACGCTAGATATGAGTTCTAGAGGGCGTGGTCGCAACACTCGTGGACGTGGTAGAGGCAGGATGGCAGTATCGGAACCAGTTGGGTCTGGCCATGGGTCAGAGAACGATGTGCCGCCACCACCAGCTGTTGAGGTTGAACATCAGGATCAGACAGGAGGAGATGACGCGGTATCGCAGGCTATGCTGCGGGTGCTTGAGCGAGTGGCAGGAGCCAATGCGGGCAATGGGACTCGAAAGTCAGTGCTCGAAAGACTTAGGTCGAACGAAGCTGAGGTTTTTAGGGAAGTGTCTGGGGTAGCTCCGAACGTGGCAGAATACTGGCTTGAGGCAGTTGAAAGATTATGGATGACTTGGATTTAACTACTGAGGAGAAGCTTAAGGGTGTTGTTTCGTTGCTACGGGATGAGGCCTACCAGTGGTGGCTCACTGTTAAGGAAAGTACCCCTGCCGATCGAGTGGACTGGGGTTACTTTAAGATCAAGTTCGAAGGGAAGTATATCGGAGCGAGCTACGTGGACGTTCAGAGGAAGGCGTTCCTCAATTTGGTGCAAGGTGGCAAGACAATAGCGGAGTACGAGGCTGAGTTTCTGCGGTTGAGCCAGTATGCTTGGGGCATCGTGGCTACCGATTACGAGAGATGTGTCAGATTTGAAGATGGGTTACGGGATGAGCTGCGGGTTTTGATTGCGCCGCAACGAGAAAGAGACTTTGCCATTTTAGTGGAGAAAGCTCGGATAGCTGAGGAGGTCAAGAGGATTGAGAGGCAGAATAGAGATAGAGAAAGAAACCGGGATAAGAGGAGTTCGGGACCGTCAGAATCGTTTGAGAGATTTCAGAAAAGACCGAGGGTCGAGACTTCTGCTCGTATTTCTAAGCCAGCTACTGGGAATCTGGACCGTCCATGTGCTCGGTGTGGAAGGTATCATGTTGGCGAGTGCTGGAATCGGGATCGAGAATGTTTTAGGTGTAAGTCTAAGACTCATTTGATTAAGGATTGTCCTCAGGATCCGAATAGGGCTCGGATAGAAGGCCAAGGTTATGTGCAATCGGGCAGAGGTGGTCAGCAGGCGACAAGGGGTCGTGGTCCGAACCATGGAGGGAATGGTACCGGCCGAGGTCGTGGAGCATTAGGCTGGGGTAATGGTAGCACTGAGGCAAGACAGCCAGGTCTGGTATATGCAGTTCGTCGGAGGGAGGATAATGATGTGCCAGATGTGTCAGCGGGTAAGTTTCTTATGCCTAGAATATCCTGTGTTGCTTGTTCGCTTTAAGGACAGTTTGTTTTTATTGCTAGTAAAGTATCTAGAACCTTGAGTGTGGACTTGGAATTGTACCTAGAAAATATGGATAGCTCTTTAAGATCAGAGTGCGCAGCTATAGCACAGTGTGGCGAATTAGGATGTACGATTGTTAGCTAGTTGGTAATTTCGAGGACGAAATTATTTTAAGGAGGGTAGAACTGTAACATCCGGGTTCTAGGGGTTATGCATTTAGTGCATAACACAAGTGATGGTAGGCTTATTGTGTGTTTGGATGAGTTTTAAGGGGTTGGGAGAACCCTAGAAGGTAGGAGGAGGCTTAAGGAATTATTGAATTTTTAGTGTTAAGAAGGGGAGCTTGGCTATAGAGGTCTTAAGAGAAACTTTGGGGAGGTTAAGACACAAGTACTAAGCTGGCAGAGTGGCAAGGGAGGCGCCACTTAGAGCATGGGGAAGTGACGCCTCAAGGAGCAAAAAGGGGGGACAGGGTTCGAGCTGCAAAGGCAGCATTTTGGCCTTTGTTTTTTGTGTCAGGAGAGGGGAAGGAGTTGGATTCGGCTATGGCACTAAAAAGAGGAATTTGAATGGGTCAAATTACTTTAAATATGTGGCTAGGAGAAGGGATGAGTTGGCTTTAGTTTGAATTTTTTTGAAAGGAGGGTGTAGAGTGAAATGAGGAGGAAATCAAGGGATTGGGTGAGGGGAGAAGAGTTGGACGGCTAGGGGGTTCTCATGGGGATATTTTCAGCCATAATGGTTAGGGGGAGTGGCTGAATCCTATATAAGGGTGGTGTGCCTTCCTTTTGCCGAATTTTTAGCCCTTTCTCCTTCACCTTCACTTTTTCTTCTCATACATTACCCACATCAAAAACACCTTTTTTTTTCTTCACTTGTTCACTTGGCCGAAACTTCAAGTAGACCATTGAAGTCACTTTTCCTTCCATTTTTCTTCTTCACTTCACCGAAAACTCTCTCCATTTCCTGTTGCCGTAGCACCTCTTTAAGCCCCATCAACATTCCATTTTCTTCTCTTGTTTCTTCAAAGCCGAAAGCACTCTTAGCCGAAACCTTCTCTTTTCTTACCGTTTGCTTAAGCCGACTCTTGGGGGCCGTCAGCTAGTCTCTCTTAGTCTTTTCAAGCGTATGGTAGTAAGTGATCTCTACTTTAGTTGTTGGTTTTGTCTCTTTCTATTTAGGTGCCGAAGCAAAGTGGTTGGTATTGGTTTTTATGGATGGCTGAAGGTGTTTAAGGCCATAACCTTATGATTCTTTTGTGTATAGCCAGCGAGGAGGAGCACTAAAGGGGACTCTTAGATTCGATTACTCAAGGTAAGGGTAGTATTCAGCCAAAGGCACTTTCTAATGCTTGTTGGTATAGGGGCCGAAACTAATATGGTTCTATTTAAGGATTTCGACAGGTTTGTAGGAGCAACCGGGATTCGATCAGTTGAGGAGTTTCAACAACCCATATTCAATAAGTGGCTTCCGTGACTTAGTTTATCAGGGGCAAATCGATAGAAGCATATAGTAGCCTCCGGGATTCAAGGCTGTTTTGGTAAGAAATATTTAGTAAGATTCGGTACTTAGATTTATGACTTGGGTGATTAACCGTTTTATCTGATTAAGTGTTTTGATGGAGGCGAATACCAGTCAAGGAGGGCAGGGGAAAGTCCCTATCCCAAAGTTTAAGAAAAGAGCTGTCTCGGCGGTTCGGGATTGGCCACCGGGGTGTGGGCCAGCAGCAGGAGAAAACTATAGGCAGATAGCCGTAGTCTCGCTTAGCAATAGCGTAGGGATCGAGAGTTTAGAACTTCAAGTAATAATGTGCGTAATTATCGCACTATTTCTCCTGTTAATTGTGTATTGATGTATATACTAGTGTATGGTGTGTGGTAGCCGATAATAAAGGCTAAAGTGGTGGATACCCATGTTTGGGATAATCGGTTAACAGGTTAGTCGTTTGTGATATTAAATTATTTATGATGTATAAGTGATATGGTAATAAGCATGTGATGTATACTCATTCTATATGTTGATTTGTCATGATACATTTACATATATGCATGGGGGTTGGAGGTGATCAAGGAAGGACGGGGTGTACATATTTATGTACGTGGTTTAATGTTAGCCTTGTGCTACATTAGCGCTTGATGATTAGCTGTGTGCTTCATCAAGGGAGGTGTTGGCTAGGTGCCCATCTCGGCGGTTGATAGCTGTGTGCATCACCGTAGACGGATTAATATTGGGATCACTTATATGATCGGTGGCTCAGCCACGGCCTTGAGCAGCAAGTCTGCCAAGGTAAGATATGCGGATCACGATGTGATCGGTGGATTAGCCACGGCCTTGGGCAGGGAGTCTGCTAAGGTTGGTGTAACGGATGGACCCTAGCCTGGGTTGGGCTTCGTAATTGCATATTTATTTGCATGAACCATGTGGATATGGGTCAAACCCATATGTGGAGGCATGTGTGATGATTATGCACTGAGTCTATGGACTCACCCAATTTTTCTTAACCATCGCAGGTGAATCGTGAATTTTGGACCGGGTTGGAGTGGATACGAGGTGGCCATGCAGAAGAAGATGTTTTGATTATTTATGCATTTTAATATTAAGTACTTTGTTTAAGTATTGGTTGTAATAAGGGCCTTATTATTATTTGATATTATTTTAATTATGGCTTGATTAAATTAAATTACTATGTGAAGGTGATTTTATTTTTAGCAACTTATATTTTTATTCAAATTATATATATATAATAAAGGTTTAGTTCGAAAATTTTGTAACATCAACGTTTTACATATAACTTCAAATGGACATGGTTTTTCAAAAGATGACAACTTTAATGTTTTATTTTAAGTCAAAAATGTTTCCAACCGTTTTTCCGCAGTGACATTCCAGATCCGGTCAAGGCTCATGGGCCGGGTTTGGGGGTGTTACACCTTCAGCAGATACAATATGTCCAAGAAATCCAACTTCTCGTAGCCAAAATTCACATTTACTAAACTTGGCATACAACTGCTTCCCGTAAGGTTTGTAATACAATTCTCAGATGATCAACATGCTCTTTTTCATCCCTGGAATAGACTAAAATATCATCAATGAATACCACTACAAACCTGTCTAGGTACGGTCCGAAAATTCTATTCATCAGATCCATAAACATTGTTGGTGTATTAGTCAGCCCAAATGGCATCACTAAAAACTCATAGTGACCATACTTGGTTCTAAAAGCTGTTTTTGGAACATCTGAGTCCTATACCCATAACTAATAATAACCCGAGCGAAGATCAATTTTTAAAAATACGGTATCTTCTTTTAACTGTTCAAATAAATCATCTATTCGAGGTAATGGGTACTTATTCTTGATTGTAACTTTATTAAGTTGCCTGTAATCAATATATAACCTTTGAGATCCATATTTCTTCTTTACAAATAAAACCGGTACACCCCAAGGTGAGAAACTAGGTCGAGCAAAGCCTCTGTCAATCAATTATCGCAATTGTGCTCTCAACTCTTTCAACTTAGCTGGAGCCATTCTATAAGGTGCTATTGATATTGGTGTTGTTCCTGGAATAAGATCTATAGAGAACTCCATTTCTCTAACAGGTGGTAAC
This sequence comes from Gossypium australe, assembly GCA_005393395.2. NCBI lineage: Eukaryota > Viridiplantae > Streptophyta > Magnoliopsida > Malvales > Malvaceae > Gossypium > Gossypium australe. Next base: position 25,047,440 of record CM016621.1, on the reverse strand, counting down.
CCAAATAATTCTTCTAGAAACACATCAAGAAATTCACACATTACTAGCACTGACTGAATCTTTGACTCAATTACCTTTGTGTCTAAGACATTAACAAGGGAAGCATCATATCCTTTTCTGATACATTTCTGTGCTGTTACAGCTGAAATCACATTAGACAACCCATCCAATTTATCAGATTCAACATGAAGTAATTCCCCATTTCGGCATTTAAGCACAATGTATTTCTGTTTACAATTCACCACTGCATCATACTGGGTTAACCAATCCATTCCCAAGATTAAATCAAATTCATCAAAAGGCAGTAACATCAAATCAGCTGAAAAGCATTTACCCTTTACCATCAATGGACAGTTTTTACAAACTTTGTCTACCATCACACTTTGACCCAGGGGATTTGAAACTTTCACCACAAATTTAATGAATTCAACCGGTAAATTTTTAATAGATACCAATTTTGTGCATACATATGACTGTGTGGAACCAGGATCAATTAAAGAAATAATATTAGTGCCAAGTAAAGAAAATGTACCAGTAATGACATCTGGAGCAGAAACATCTTCTCTGGCACGTATAGCATAAGTTCTCGCTGGTGCTCGTGCCTAAGATTTAACCATTGAATCTTTTGGAACACTTTGGCTGCCACCAACATTTGCAGGATATAGAGGTGGTCTACCTCTAGAGGCAGTATTACTCGGCTTTGAAATCTGTTCAACCTCTTTTTCCCGTCTCTCTGAACAATCTCTAAGAAAATGATTAAAAGAACCACATCGGTAGCAAGCTCCACTTTTTAGTCGACATTCCCCAAAATAGAATTTATTGCAGTAGTTACATTTCGGCTTTGGATTTTCGACACTATCAACACTGGTTACTGATGGGGACGGTGATCTCGGGTTAGAGCATTGAGAACCCCGCTCTTTTCCAGAATATCCATTAGATGTGGTAAAATGATCCTGGTATTTCTTTAATTTCTTTGAAACAGATGATTGGGATTTTCCCATAGATATCTTAATGGAAATCTGAGCTCCTCTTTTAGCTTATTTATTTTCTTTACTTAATTCTTCTGCTTTTAATACTCGATCAGCCATTATTGCAAATTCTCTTATTTTAAGAATTCCAATCAACAACTTAATATCTTCATTCAGCCCTTCTTAAAATCGTTTGCACATTTCAGCTTCTGTTTAAACCCATTCTTGAGCATATTTACTTAGTTGAACAAATTCTCGTTCATATTCTGACATTGTCATGTTCCCCTGTTTGAGTTCTAGGATTTCTAATCCAGAAACCTCTGACTAATATATTTCTTTCTAAATTCTATTTGAAAGAACTCCCATGTAATGTTTTCTTTCGGAACAACAGAAGTTATAGTTTTCCTCTAATAATAGGCTGTATCTTTCAATAAAGAAACTGCACATTTCAAACAATCAGCTGGTGAACAAGACAATTCATCTAACACCCAAATAGTATTCTCCAGCCAAAATTCAGCCTTTTCAACATCATCATCTGTGGTAGCTCTGAATTCTTCAGCCCCATAATTTCTGATTTTATCAATAGGAGCCTTACTAATTTTGACTGACTCAGTACCCTGTTGTATCTCAGGAATCAGTTGATGAGTAGGTGGGGGAGGTTGCTGAACAGCGGGATTTGTTCTTATATACTGTGTGAACCATTCATTCATCATTTGAAAGAATGCAACTTTACCCTCATCATCTCGGCCCTCAGACTCGGGCATTCTACTACTAGATGTAGCTCTTTGTACTGAAGCTTGAGGAGTACTCTCAGCTTCCTTAGGATCAGCTCTAGCTCGGTCGCAAGACATTTACTCTATGAAAAATACATTTAAAACGGTCAAGAGATATCACACTATCAAAATAATATAATGGCATGTATAGCTAAACTCATACTTGCTACGTTAATCTGAGAATCGACTAAATCGTAGCTTTGATACCAATAAATGTAACACCCCTAACCCGTATTAGTTTTCGGAATCGAGTTACAGAGTATTACCGGTAAATACAGAACATTTACAGAATTAATCATATCATTTACAATTCAATTACCGAAAACATACATAATGTTCCTCAATTGGACCTCGAGGCCCAAATGGAATATTAAAATTGAGTCGGAACTTAATCGGGATCTCATAAAATTTTTCACAAAGATACAAAATTTCACTTATGAACAGTACCCACACGCCCGTGTGGTCAGACCGTTTGACTTCACACGCACGTGTAGTCTAGAGACATGCCCATGTGACCCTTGGACAAGCCCGTGTTTTAGGCCGTGTCTAACTGAAGGAGCTCTCTGACTTACACACACGTCCGTGTCATACGCCCGTGTAACACCCCAAACCCGGCCCATAAGTTTCGACCAGATCTGGTATGCTACGAGTTGTACATTGAAAACTTTTGCTTTGTTGGTTTTTGGAAATCATAAGTTAATTAGACAATATTTGAATAAATAAGTGACCTTTGAAAAGAAAACCTTGTATTATTATTATTCCGTATAATTAAACCATTGACATAATTTCAAGAGTTGCAAATAATAAAAACTACTTAGATGCATATAAACTATGGGGCCTTATTACCTAAATATTCCCAAAATAAAACTTAAAGGAAATCCGAAAATAATCTATGAAAATAAAAAAGACTTGATGGCCCCTCGAGTCCGTCTCGGCTCCCATGTCCACGATCTACTGCTCATCTGAAAAGTTAGGGAAAAATAATAGGGTGAGTCACCAAGACTCAGTGTGTAAATCCCGAAAACACATAAAAGGCTTGGGCCCACAAACACATTATGAGCCTTGGCCCATACATAATGGTAACAATCATAATCACATAACAGATAATAAATGATGAAAAGTCCAACCCATCCTAGAATTCCATCCTCTACACACCAACCCGTACCAACCATCACACCTTGGGGATTTCTACAATCAACCCACCAACCGCTACACACCATATCGACAGTCATACTGCCTACTCATTATCAATCAGGAATTTTAACGTGGGTTTTCTACCACCGATCACCAAGTGACCTAACATTTCATTTCGTGGGTTTTCTACCACCGATCACCATGTGATCTACCATTTCATTAGGTGGGTTTTCTACCACCGATCACCATGTGATCTAACATTTTATTAGGTGGGTTTTCTACCACCGATCACCATGTGACCAGTCATGCTCTTCCCCTTTTCATATCAAACCCATCCCATGCATACATTCATGCAAAATCAAACAATCTACTACCTAAGAGATTACAGTCTTTCTCATACATCGATACACATAGAGAAGTTCTATGATTACGTACCTGGCATTCCTTGCCTAACCCTTTTTGGGTTTCATTCGACTGTCTACACAACCACTTTTCAGCTTTTTAGCCCATAACATAAACATACATATATTCATACAGATTATTAGTGTGTTAGAGATCTACACACGGCTGTTCATACAGCCTCATTTTCTGGCTTTTTAGCCCCTAACAGGTATAATACAAAATAAAACTTATGTGATAAGGATCTACACACCTGATTACCATTAGAACGAGACCCTCTAAGTTGACACTATCTGTAGCCAACACCACTGCTATCTGCCTAAGGTGTTGTTCAAAAGCCGGTCCACAACCAAGTGGCCAATCTCGAACGGCAGATATCGCTCGTTTCTTAAACTTAGGGATTCTCTCCTTTCCCTGATCCATATTTAATTCGATCACAAGTCCTTATCAGAACTACTACCACAATATTTGGTCGTTAATCCTCATCATAAAGTTAAGATCTTGTATACAATGAACAAATCTAGTAGAAATCTAGGGAAATCTTCTTACCTTAAAATCCCGAAATTGGAGACTAGTGATTTTCGGCTTTTAGATCTAGACGACCAAGTTTCCTTCAAATCCCAGAATGCCGCCCAACATAGAACCATTAAACTATTAGCTTTTCGGCTTTTGCCTTTCAAGAACTGAAATAGAACATGGGATCTAATAGAAGTCAACACTTACCTTAGTACAGGGAATTCGGCTAGCACTTGGAGAGAAGATTCGGCAATGTCAAAGAAAAGATTTAAATGCCGGAAGAATAGAACTAATTCTCAAATAGGATGAATAAAGAAAAACTATGGAGATTTCGGCTTTTTAGAGAAATCGGCTCAAGGGGCAAAAGAATGGAGAAGAGGTTTCGGCTTTTGAAGAAATTGAAGAAAAGAAATTGGAGAGGGAGAGACTAAGAATTTCGGCACAAGAATGAAGAGGAAATTAGGGTTTAAATGCTAGAATCAATGAGATATCCCTCCCCTATTTATAGAAATTTCGGCACCTATTGTTAAAAACTGAAAACGCCCTTCCTGATAACTAAAAGTCAAGCTAATAAAAAAGGAAAATTCGGCACCCCTTATCCATGAAGTAGCCGAATTCTTTACTCCTCTAGGTGGTGGATTTTCGGCCATCACCTTGCCTTGCAAATAGCATCTATCTTTTCTCCTTTTTATATTCTATATTATCAATTATAAAATCCATATAAATCCTCCTATTTTTGAGCCTTGTAGCCGTCCACTTCATCTAACCCTAAATGCCGAAATTTAACTCACTTAAATTAAAAGATTTGGGCTCCATGAAACTTAAATTTTGGGCCCCTAACTCCTTGTGTGTGGCGTCACCCCTTGCTCCCTTTTAAATGCCGAAAATGGCCCAAAAACATGGGCTCCTTGCGGCCAAAACTTGGGCCTCTTTAACTGTTAATAACGCCACCCTCTAACTCCCTTACAGTGCCACCTATTTTTGGGCCACAAGCCCACGTTGGTATTTTAAACATAATTACCACCCTTTTAACTCTATAATGCCCAATCAGATAATTTAATCAAGGCCTTTGCCTAGTCCTAAGCCCAATTTGGACCCCTAACACTTAGATTAACACATTAAACATATCTACCCATTAAACACATAGGCCCAAAAATTTAGGATGTTGCAGTTCTACCCCCTTAAAGAAATTTCGTCCTCGAAAGTTCCAACTAACTACTAATCGTACTACCCAAGTCTCACCACTATGCTTTCGCTGCGCACTCTAATTTAATAATATATAAACATTGCACGCATACAGTTTCTATACCCAAAAATATAGAATCCACACAAAACATACCCGACTTAATGGTGATTGAACAATCCCGAGCCTGATGCTCCTCAGACCCGCATCTTAAACACGTTCCTGACTTCCTCCAACATTCACCCAGATGATGCCTTCTGTAATATTCACAAACCCGAAAGTTTGGACGTACCTTAACATGCTTCACAGAACGAGACTGCAACCCTAGAAAACTACGATCTCTTTTTTTTTCTTACAGTCCACGCACCTAACCCGAAGTGTTTCACCGATTTCTTTTTTTCTTACAGTCCACCTCCCTAAGTAGCTGAGTCAGCACATCAATCCCAACACTTCCAAGGCCTCGGCCGCGGCCTCTTCTTCCTCTTCTAGTGCTCATCGTTGATTCTCGTATTATCTAAATTAGAAGTTTTATGAATTATTAATTTCTTCCACTGATTAACCACGAACAATCTTATGGACAGTAGTTTCAAAAGTAGTTCTTTCGAATTTGAACCTATCTACAGTTTCAGTCTCAAGTTTATCTCTTAATTCTAGAAACCACATACATTCAACCATCACACATCAACATACATATAACATTCATGAACTCACATTCATCACATAAGGGTATTTTCGTCATTTCACTACCCAGGGGTTTTTCCGCAGTTTAGCCCTACAGGGTATTTTCCAAAATAGAGTATCTTGATGATTTTTTTTCGAATACTTTGGTATTTTTTTTAAAGCAAGGATATTTTGGAAAACAAGTTTTTTTTTTCCTTTTTGAAGCAGAGGTACTTTGGAAAATCTAATTTTGCAAACCGGGTTACTTTTGTAAATCTAGGGGTTTTCGGGTAAATTTGCAAAACATGGGTATTTTATAAAATCACGATTGTTTGGAAATTTTCACAAACCAAGGGTATTTTGGAAATTTTGCCAACCAGAGTGTTTCGGTAATTTCACAAATTTTGGTAGGTTTACAATTTTGGGGTATTCTGGAAATGTTCACAAATCAAGTGTATTTTGGAAATTTTGGTTGCAAAATAGGGTGGCTGGTCCCTTTTGGGTTTTAATTATAGATTTTGACCCGTCAACAAATCCTCGTGGCTAAGGTGAACAGTCACTACGCACCAGGTAGGATTCCAGTGAAGAGGAGGTGAGTCATTAGGACTGCTTAAGTACCAAGCTTTCCCTGAATCCAATCCTAGACATGCGTATGCCTGTTGCCACACCCTAACCCTGCGACTTGTTCGCGGGTTTGTTTGGATAGATTAAGTCTTATAAATTTAAAGAGTTGTTTAAACTAAGCCTAAAGTCCATCAATACTATCATACTAGTCTACATCCATAAAGCCCATCAACCCAACAAATATATCATATTAAGAGTTAGAATACTTACCTGCGTAGATCGGGTGCCGGTAGACTCGAAGGCCATATCTTCTTCCAAGACATTTTTCTCAAATTCACATCAAATTTTCAAAACACTACTAGACCCATTTCACAGCCCGAGTTTTGAATTGGGCTCTGATACCAAATTGTAACACCCCAAACCCGACCCATAAGTTTCGACCAGATCTGGTATGCTACAAGTTGTACATTGAAAACTTTTGCTTTGTTGGTTTTTGGAAATCATAAGTTAATTAGACAATATTTGAATAAATAAGTGACCTTTGAAAAGAAAACCTTGTATTATTATTATTCCGTATAATTAAACCATTGACATAATTTCAGGAGTTGCAAATAATAAAAACTACTTAGATGAATATAAACTATGGGGCCTTATTACCTAAATATTCCCAAAATAAAACTTAAAGGAAATCCGAAAATAATCTATGAAAATAAAAAAGACTTGATGGCCCCTCGAGTCCGTCTTAGCTCCCATGTCCACGATCTACTGCTCATCTGAAAAGTTAGGGAAAAATAATAGGGTGAGTCACCAAGACTCAGTGTGTAAATCCCGAAAACACAGAAAAGGTTTGGGCCCACAAACACATTATGAGCCCTGGCCCATACACAATGGCAACAATCATAATCACATGACAGATAATAAATGATGCAAAGCCCAACCCATCCTAGAATTCCATCCTCTACACACCAACCCGTACCAACCATCACACCTTGGGGATTTCTATAATCAACCCACCAACCGCTACATACCATATCGACAGTCATACTGCCTACTCCTTATCAATCAGGAATTTTAACGTGGGTTTTCTACCACCGATCACCAAGTGACCTAAATTTCATTTCGTGGGTTTTCTACCACCGATCACCATGTGATTCTAACATTTCATTAGGTGGGTTTTCTACCACTGATCACCATGTGATCTAACATTTCATTAGGTGGGTTTTCTACCACCGATCACCATATGACCAATCACGCTCTTCCCATTTTCATATCAAACCCATCCCATGCATACATTCATGCAAAATCAAACAATCTACTACCTAAGAGATTACAGTCTTTCTCATACATCGATACACATAGAGAAGTTCTATGATTACGTACCTGGCATTCCTTGCCTAACCCTTTTTGGGTTTCATTCGACTGTCTACACAGCCACTTTCTGGCTTTTTAGCCCATAACATAAACATACATATATTCATACAGATTATTAGTGTGTTAGAGATCTACACACGGCTGTTCATACAGCCTCATTTTCCGGCTTTTCAGCCCCTAACAGGTATAATACAAAATAGAACTTATGTGATAAAGATCTACACACCTGATTACCATTAGAACGAGACCCTCTAAGTTGACGCTATCCGTAGCCAACACCACTACTATCTGCCTAAGGTGTTGTTCAAAAGCCGGTCCACAACCAAGTGGCGAATCTCGAACGGCAGATACCGCTCGTTTCTTAAACTTATGGATTCTCTCCTTTGCCTGATCCATATTTAATTCGATCACAAGTCCTTATCAGAACTACTATCACAATATTTGGTCGTTAATCCTCATCATAAAGTTAAGATCTTGTATACAGTGAACAAATCTAGTAGAAATCTAGGGAAATCTTCTTACCTTAAAATCCCAAAATTAGAGACTAGTGATTTTCGGCTTTTAGATCTAGAAGACCAAGTTTCCTTCATATCCCGAAATGCCGCCTAACATAGAACCATTAAACTATTAGCTTTTTGACTTTTGCCTTTCAAGAACCGAAATAGAACATGAGATCTAATAGAAGTCGACACTTACCTTAGTACAGGGAATTCGGCTAGCACTTGGAGAGAAGATTCGGCAATGTCAAAGAAAAGATTTAAATGCCGGAAGAATAGAACTAATTCTCAAATAGGATGAACAAAGAAAAACTATGGAGATTTCGGCTTTTTAGAGAAATCGGCTCAAAGGGCAAAAGAATGGAGAAGAGGTTTTGGCTTTTGAAGAAATTGAAGAAAAGAAATTGGAGAGGGAGAGACTAAGAATTTCGACAGAAGAATGAAGAGGAAATTAGGGTTTAAATGCCAGAATCAAAGAGATATCCCTCCCCTATTTATAGAAATTTCGGCACCTATTGTTAAAAATAAAAAACGCCCTTCCTGATAACTAAAAGTCAAGCTAATAAAAAAGGAAAATTCGGCACCCCTTATCCATGAAGTAGCCGAATTCTTTACTTCTCTAGGTGGTGGATTTTCGGCCATCACCTTGCCTTGCAGATAGCACCTATCTTTTCTCCTTTTTATCTTTTATATTATCAATTATAAAATCCATATAAATCCTCCTATTTTTGAGCCTTGTAGCCGTCCACTTCATCTAACCCTAAATGCCAAAATTTAACTCACTTAAATTAAAAGATTTGGGCTCCATGAAACTTAAATTTTGGGCCCCTAACTCCTTGTGTGTGGCGTCACTCCTTACTCCCTTTTAAATGCCGAAAATGGCCCAAAAACATGGGCTCCTTGCAACCAAAACTTGGGCCTCTTCAACTGTTAATAACGCCACCCTCTAACTCCCTTACAGTGCCACCTATTGTTGGGCCACAAGCCCACGTTGGTATTTTAAACATAATTACCACCCTTTTAACTCTATAATGCCCAATCAAATAATTTAACCAAAGCCTTTGCCTAGTCCTGAGCCCAATTTGGACCCCTAACACTTAGATTAACACATTAAACATATCCACCCATTAAACGCATAGGCCCAAAAATTCAGGATGTTACAGCCCGTGTGCTAGGCCACTTGGTTAAATTAATTTTTGAAAAATAGGTGCAGACTTCATACGGTCGTATCACACGCCTTTGTCTATGGTTGTGTCATCCACACGGCTAAGACACATGCCCATGTCTCTGCCCGTGTGTTAAATTTTGGACATTCTTTTTTTGTAAATTTTAAAAATAGGGGACACACGGCCAGATCACATGCCCATGTACCTAGATCGTGTGTCACACGGCCTGCACACACGCCCGTGTGTCTACCCGTGTGGACAAAATAAGGGCATTTCCTAGCCTTATTTCTCACCCAAAATTTCCATTTTCTTGCATTAACACTAACAAATATATTCCATCCAATTTCAAGTAAAATCCAAACATAACATATATTAAAAACATAAGTGTTTTAGCCACTCCAATGGCTAAGTTATATATATATCATTTACATACCATCATTTAACTTAGTTAGCCTATACATGCCATTAACAAAATAAGATTTTCATTTATACCAAAAATCAAGGAGTTGATAGCATGATAATAGCTCTGACCAATTTTTCGACCTTCCCGAGCTTTGAGCACAATAAAAAAGAGAAAAGAAACCTAGTAAGCATTATATGCTTAGTAAGCTCGTAAAACCAAAAATACACTTACCAATCATATTTAACATCTAAACATATACAAAGCATATATCCATCAATTTGGCAAATTTGCCTAGTTACAAACATTCAATCATTCAATAAGCATAGATGAGCTCATCATGCCATATAAGTATTGTATCCATTGGATCATTGAATTTCCGAAGGATATTTCTAGTAGTACACTCGAGGTGCACAATTCTGTTATCTGTCAATTCATATCCAGTAGTACCGTCTAGGTACACTCTTGAGCCGCATATCATACAGCAGAATTACCAGTCCAGGCTAAATTCTAGCTGTAGCACATATACTCTAAGGGCTTTGTTGGATTACCAGTCCAGGCTAAATGCTTATATGACAAAGAATTCCCTATAGAGTCCAATCTGAATTTCCAGTCCAGGCTAAATCTATTCAATTAGGATTACCAGTCCAGGCTAAATCCTAATTGAAACACATATTCTCGAGAGTCCATTTTCAAATGATTACCCGTCCGGGCTAAATCCATTCTGCAACACATGCAGTTTTATCAGGGAAATGACATTTATCCAATCGGAATTCAATATTCAAACGGATTTTAACCCTTTTTCAATCATTTTACATCATATACATATGTCATGCTTCACAATATTCATGCTTAATGTACATATAATTCACATATCACATTTCATATAATTCAACAATCAAATCAACACATATATTCATGCTTATTTAAGTTATACGAACTTACCTTGATAATTGTTCGTATCTGCTAATCCGAAACTTTCTCTTTTCCTCGATCTTTCTCTTTGTTTGGTATTTCTGGATCTATATAAATTAATTTAATCTTCAATTTAATACTTTTCACATTCAATTGAACATAATTCACTTTCAAGGCAAAAGTACCATTTTCCCTCTAACTTTTAATTAATTCCAATTTCGTCCCTAGGCTCGAAAATTGAAATTCATGCAATTTTACTCCTTATTCTAGGCCTAATCAAAATTCTAATATAACTTTTGCAGCACATGTCTTCTCAAAATTTCAGAATTTTTCCATGAATTTCATCACTTTTCAATTTAGTCCCAAATCATGTTTCCATCAAAAATTACTTTGTAAAAGTTGTTCATCTATCAACAACCTTTCAATTTCTACAATAATCTTTCAAATTTAAGCATATTCATCCATGGAAATTTTTCTATACTTTGATATCTATTCAAATTAACCCCCCCAAATAGAGAAATTAAGCTTTCTCGATCTCAAAAATATAAAAATTACTAAAAACGGGACGTAAGAACTTACCAATTTATGCTTGGACCCGAATCATCAACGGGCAACCCCTACACACTTTATTAACAAGCACACATCTACCCAAAGGGTTGGACACATGAATCACAAACTCAGTAGACTCAACTGGTAGAGTCTTACTGAATACTAGAGTTTCACACACATATGAATGAGTCAAACCAGGATCAATCAATGCAATCACAGTAGTATCATAAAGGGTGAAAGTACCGGTAATGACATCGGGGGAGGAAGCATCCTCTCTGGCTCGTGTAGCATAAGCTCTAGCTGGAGCTCTAGCCTCTGATTGTATTGCAGTGTCCTTCGTCCCTCTCTGACTGCCACTTAGATTGCCTGAATGTCTAAGTGGTCTACCCCGTGCTGGCGCACTGCTCGGTCTAGTGTTCTGAGTCGCATTTTGCTCGGCTAACATCGGGCACTCTCGAATAAAATGATCTGACGATCCACATTTAAAGCAGGACCGATCACGAACTCTACAACTCCCAGGATGCCATTTCCCACAATGTTTACACTCAGCCCGGTTCTGTGGAACATTACCGACACTAGCTATCGAAGTGGCTCGGGAACTCACTGGAGGTCGATCACGTCTAGGCAAGTCTGAAGTGGCTTTATTTCGACTGGGGTCATCTCTGAACTTCTTATGCACGGAATGGAAAATCTTACTCGATGATCTTTTTCGAGTGTCTCTGGCTTCTACTTCAGCTTTTCTTTTCTCCTTTTCGAGCTCTTCGGCTTTACAAGCTCGCTCGACTAATGTCCCAAACTCTTTGATTTCAAGAATGCCAACAAGTAACTTTATGTCTTCATTCAGGCTGTCTTCAAATCTTTTACACATAATGGCTTCGGTAGATATACACTCCCGAGCGTAACGGCTCAATCTGACAAACTTCCGCTCATATTCTGTCACAGTCATGCGACCCTGTTTTAATTCCAGAAATTCTTTTCGTTTCTGATCGATGAATCTCTGACTGATATATTTCTTACGAAACTCAATTTGGAAGAAGTCCCAAGTTACTTTTTCTTTCGGAACCATGGATACCAGTGTGTTCCACCAGTGATAGGCAGTGTCCCGAAGTAGAGATATAGCACACTTTAGGCATTCATCTTGGGTACAGGATAGCTCATCGAGTACCCGAATAGTGTTATCAAGCCACATCTCGGCTCTCTCAGCATCATCATCATCATTGGCCTTGAATTCCTCGGCCTCATATTTCCTGATTTTATCAACGGGAGGCCTGCTAGTTCTCATCAGATCTATTATCGGGGGTGCTGAAGGTACCGGAGTTGGATTATTCGGGAGTGGAGGTTGTTGTACAGCTGGATTAGTCTGAATAAACTGGGTAAACCATTCGTTCATCATCTGATAGAAGGCTTGTTTAGCCTTCCCCTCATGGCTACCCGAAACTGGTCGAGAGTCTAATGGCGCTGATCCACACGCGAGATTAGGCGCAATGCTCTCCATATCATCATCTACGGCTCTATCGGGATCAGGATCCATTTACTATATAAAATACAATTCAAAGGCATGTATAGCTAGACTCATACGCACTACGGTAGTCCTAGAATCGACTAAACCGTAGCTCTGATACCAATTAAATGTAACACCCCTTAACCCGTACCCGTCACCGAATTAGGGTTATGAGGCGTTACCGAACTAGACACAATTTTTCACAGTCATTTATGGAATAAACCCAATATGCATATTTACATTTTTTTTATATCCACAAATAAAGAACAAGACTTACTTTACAACCCATGTTTCATAATGCAGTACATCATAACTCCTAATCTATACAAGTTTCGAATCAAGCTTCCACCTAACAACTCCAAATTTCGTATGTCAAACATATATGATACATCCATCTCATTAACTGAATATCAGCATATTATTTTATACTTTCTGCGAATATGCATATTAAAATGAATAGGTCCATGGTACTTAAATAGCTTATCATTCACACATATGACATTCGGACAATATAGCATGACCAAACAAACACATCATACTACCATAATATGCGCATTGTCCCTAAAACAAAATCCATGTCAATTCAAAATTTTCAATTCATTTTACCTTATTAATACATGGATACAAGATCATTGAACAACCTACCAAACACACATGATATGCGACTAATTCAAATTATATATATAAATACAACCAATCCATTGACCATATATTAGGTTCTCAAAATAAAAATTCAATGATCAACCCAAAGCATTAGTACATACATTTTCATGGTCATTTCTGAATTATACCGAGCACATAATAATCTAAGTAGAGATATTCGCACGACATAATAAGCATACTTATACATATATATGATCATTTCTATACAACTACATTTAACTTCCAAGCCTTATATGCATAAGTCTTATACCAAAGATTAAAACGGACTATTATATCAAACATATAAACGATGCTTAATCCAAAAGTAACAGCCTTATTCGCAAGGCCATATATATACATTTACCAAAACCGAACATCATTCATTACTTATCAAAATAACAGCCTATACATGCCTTTGATTCAAAAAGTAAACATATATATACCAAAGAGAGTGATAGTGTGGTCGACTTTCTTGATGATCCCCTGAGCCCGTAGTTGAATCAACGGTCTATAAAACAGAAATACAAACACATACAGAGTAAGCTCACTAGCTTAGTAAGTCTTAAGCAAACGATAATTCACTAACCAAGCACTTTAACATTTTTAATCAATAAATGTAGGACATTGTTTATGTATATTTCGATATGCAATTGATATAAAACCGAATACTAGTAATATATTAACTCAATTACTTATACTTCACTACCATCAACCTGCAACTCATCAAAGCACAAAGTACATATATTACATGAATCGCACGTTTATAATCATGTATATTCAACATTCATATCCATTACATTATCACACTAAAAATTTTATTATTTCTATATTCATACGCGTCGATTATAAGCTCAAATTCACATAACACCGTTCTTAACATAATATTTCAACTCAAGTAACAGTAATCACAACTTACCTTACTTTTGATGAATTCAAATGGGACTTATACTTACCTGAGTTTTTAACTCAATAGATTAACTATGTTACACCTCGAGTAATTTATGGTTCCTTCGTTTTAAAGTATCACCGGCACTAAGCCTGCTAGGCACGAAGCCCGAATATATCACCGGCACTAAGCCTGCTAGGCACGAAGCCTGAATATATCACCGGCACTAAGCCTGCTAGGCACGAAGCCCGAATATGTCACGGGCACTAAGCCTGCTAGGCACGAAGCCCGAATATCAACACATTCAACTTTGCGATACACAGTACTTAGTACTAAACTATTAACCATCTCATATTCTTCATTTTACTTTCACCTATTAATCCAAACATACATATTCACATTGTATTAACCAAATTAATTTCACTACAAATTCATACTCCACATTCGGCCAACATGTATATTTATGCTTTAAAATTTCAAACATCATTATATACTATATTTGTAAATAATTCTTTGGTGTATACTTGCTTAAGGACTTACCTCGACTGTCGACGGACCGCGTAAACCGGCTACTCGAGAACCTTTGTTTTTTCCCGATCCAAATCCGTTTTTCTTTGTTCTTGATCTAAACACATTAAAATTTAGCTCATTCAAGTACATTTCATCTCAATTTAGTCCCTAAACATATAAATAGGCAATTTACTATTTTACCCTACTATTTCACATTTTCACAATTTAATCCTATTTGCATAAAACACAAAATACACAAAATTTCTCAACACTACTTAAGGGCCGAATATGTATAAGGACTATACAAGTCCATTTCTTTCATTTATTTCGCAAATAAGCCCCTCTAAAAATTTATTCTTGCAATTTAGTCCAAAATACGCAAATTCACTAAAATTTCCAATACAAAATATACTAATCTTTAACATATCTTTAAGAAAAAATCATCAAACATCAAAAACTACATGAACACATCAATGGCCGAATATCAAACATGCTTAGATTCAAAAATTTCAACATGGGTAAGCTACCGTTCGAAGCAACGATCTCAAAAACGTCAAAATTAACAAAAATCGACTAAAAACTCACCTTGAATTTTAGCTTAGAATTGCCGAAAATTAAAAGGTTTCAAAGCTTCATTCTTTCTCCAACATTCGGCCAAAGATGGATGAAAAAGATGATGGCTTATTATTATAATCTTTTAACATATAAAGTAAATAATTATTTAATTACTAATTTAACCTTTAAAATAAAATAAAACTACTATAAAACTTAAGGTTAGTTATGACATATGCCACCCACTAACTTGAAAATGGGCTAATTGCCCTTTTAATGCCCCATATTAAAAAGCCATCATCAATCTAGCACTTTACACTATAGTATGCAACTTTTACACTTTACGCGATTTAATCCTTTTTGTTAAATTGAACACACAAACGATAAAATTTTTCTACGAGACTTTCACACACATTAATTCACATATAATAAACACAAAATATAATATCAAAATATTTCTCGGACTCGGATTCGTGGTCCCAAAACCACCATTCCGATTAGGGCCAAATCCGGTCTGTTACATGAAATTTCCCAATCCGACAGAAGAGTGTTCAGTTATGGAAGAGATAGAAACCTTGGTTTCTATGGAACGCAATTTTGAAGAAGATCTATTGGGGAAAGCCTTAGATCTTGATCCTTTGGAGGATGAAGAAGGTGAAGAAAACATGGCTTTGATGGAAGCCAATTCGAGAAATTTATTCAATCCACGTGGTTTGAACCGTTGGAGTTAAAAGTCAGAGAATTTGTGCAACCCAAGTTGTCAATTGAAGAACTACCTGAACTCGAAATAAAGGTACTTCTTTCCCATTTCAAGTACGTTTATTTAGGTAACTGTTCCACTTTGCCTGTGATTATTTCAGCAGAACTGACGAAAGATCAAGAGGAGCAACTAATTGCTATTCTAAAGAAATTGAAGAAAGCAATTGGTTGGACCATAGCTGATATTCGGGGTGTAAGTCCTTCTTTTGCCATGCATAAAATTATTTTAGAAGAAGAAGAAAGAGCTCAAATTGATGTGCAAAGGAGGCTCAATCCTATTATGAAAGAAGTTGTGAGAAAGGAAGTGATCAAATGGTTAGATGCAAGAATCATCTATCCTATTTCAAATAGTTCGGGGGTAAGTCCAGTGCAGTGTGTGCCGAAGAAAGGTGGAATCACGATTGTTGAAAATGAGTGTAGCGAGTTGATTCCAACTAGAACTGTTACTGGTTGGAGAATTTGTATTGATGACAGGAAGTTGAATAAAGCCACTCGAAAGGACCATTTTTCGTTGCCTTTTATGGATCAGATGTTAGATCGACTGGCAGGTAATAAATTCTATTGTTTTTTAGATGGCTATTCGGGATATAACCAAATAGTTATAGCTCTGGAGGACCAACATAAAACAACCTTTACTTATCCGTACGGTACGTTTTTTTAGGCGAATGCCTTTTGGTTTATGCAATGCACCTGCAACATTTCAACGATGCATGATGGCAATATTCACTTGTATGGTTGAAAATTTTGTTGAGGTTTTCATGGATGATTTTTCTATTTCTGGTAACACTTATGATATTTGTTTGAGTAATTTGGCTAAGGTACTGAAGAGATGTGAAGAGACGAATCTTGTCCTTAATTAGGAAAAATGCTATTTTATGGTTAAGGAAGGGATTGTCTTAGGGCATAAAATCTCAAAGAAAGAAATTGAAGTCGATAAAGCAAAGGTGGACGTAATTGAAAGATTATCGACCCCAATTAATATGAAAGGAGTGAGAAGTTTCTTAGGCCATACCGTTTTTACTGAAGGTTTATCAAAGATTTCTCGAAAATTTCTAAGCCGTTGTGTTTGTTGTTAGAGAAAGATACAGTGTTTGATTTCAACAAAGCATGTTTGAAAGCTTTTGAAGATCTAAAAAACGGTTAATCTCAGCCCCAATAATCATTACACCTGAATGGAGCTCACCTTTTGAGTTGATGTGCGATGCAAGTGATTATGCTGTTGGAGCTATGATGGGTCAAGAAAGAAACAAAGTGTTTCACCCTATTTACTATGCAAGTAGAACTTTCATGGGAGCCCAACTCAATTATATGGTAACTGAAAAGGAATTCTTTGCTATAGTTTTTGCTTTTGAAAAATTCTACTCATATCTTATAGGTCAAAGTTACAGTATTTACTGACCATGCGACTATTAAATACTTGCTCACGAAGAAAGATGTGAAACTGAGGTAAATTCGTTGGATACTTTTACTCTAAGAATTTGACCTTAAGATCCAAGAAATAAAAGGTGTTGAAAATCAAATAGCTGATCATCTGTCAAGGTTGGAGCAAGATGAAGTAACTCGATCATGTCTGCCTATCAATGAGAATTTCCCAGATCAACACTTATTTGAGGTAAGTCAAATTCATGAAACAACTTGGTTTGCTGATTTTGCCAATTATCTTGCATATGGAATAATTCCTCGAGAAATGATGTAACGCCCCTAACCCGTATCCGTCGCTGGAATAGGGTTACGAAGCATTATCGATCAGATCACAACATACAACATACATTTATGCATCCATTCTCAAATACCATTAAATCATAATCACATTGTCCCTTATAAGGCTCTACAAGACCATAAAACATACTTGGAAGAGGTTCGGAACTAAATCGATAACATTTGAAATCTTTGCAAAACTTATAAAATTTTCTTGCATACAGGGTTCACACGCCCGTGTGAACAGGCCTACCTCACATGACTCTAGACACGCCCGTGTCCTTGGCCGTGTGAAAACAGGGCATACATACTGACTTAGGTCACATAACTGACCACACGCCCGTGTGTCTAGCCCGTGTGCCCTTCGAAATGGCCACACATACCCATGTGCCAGGCCGTGCGCTGCCAATCCTGTAGGGGATATTGACTTATACAACACGGCCAAGTCACACGCCCGTGTGCTAGGCCGTGTGCCATTTAGGAGAGGTATAATGACTTGTGCCACACGGCCGGTCACACACCCGTGTGTGAGGCCGTGTGGAGCATATTGACTTTAATTTAATTTCAACACCAGGGGACACACGGCTGTGTATCATGACCGTGTGTCGCACACGGCAGAGACACACGCCCGTGTCTCTGCCCGTGTGGACAAGAATATGTCATTTGCAAGGCCAATTTTTGTCACCCTTTCTCATGCTCACCTAAACAACCAAATAATACCATTTCAACACATTTATAGGCAACCAAAACATGCTATTTCATATACAAATCATGTCATTTAAAATCCATCCATTTCACTACTCAAATCATAATCCAAAACATACTAAAACAATATGCCATTACCAACAATTTCACCTATCTTCTCTATGCATTTTTCTCATCATCTTATCAACTAATTCATGTCATAAAACATACCAAATCATCATCTTAAAATCAAGCCACAACATACCATTTCATCTTCAACCATACCAAACATGCCAAAACACAATGCCATACATACATCACATATCACTTACCAAATTCATAAATTAAGCCAACCCAAATGGCCAAATGCACACCCACATTTACATCATTTATGAGCCAAATCCCATGGCTAAAATCACAACTCAAAACATATCACCTTAACACTAGCCTATACATGCCACATATCATCTATACATAACATCAAAAGTACCAACAAGTTGATCGATAGTGTGATGATGTTCCTGATGATCCCCGAGTTCGAGCTAGCTTCGATTATCTATAAAATAGGGAAAGAACACACAAAGTAAGCTTTAAAAGCTTAGTAAGCCATATACAAATAAAATTACCACATGAATCAATATCATTTTCATTAATAGGAAAATCATGAATAAGCATATAAAAGCCCACAAACCTTTCCCATTGAACACATATTCAAAACCATAAGTGAATTCATCAAATACTTCCCCTTTCAATACTTGTATGAATCTTGTACGTACCTGAGTCACTTAACTCATTTACACATTCATTCTCGACTTGACTTTGCCAGTTGAACCATTCGGAATAGTTAAGGATACTCGGAAATCACATATAACTCATACAATGCCATATCCAGGATATGGTCTTACATGTTATCACATATCGATGTCATTGTCCCAGATAGGGTCTTATAGAAAATCATATAATGATGCCAATGTCCCAGACATGGTCTTACACGTATTCACATCTCGGTAATCCTAATGTCATGACATTCGTATCCTATATTATTCTTAAGGTTCGTACGAGACTTTCAGATATTGTAACCCTGTCGATTCTTACTCGTATTTAATCATTCAACATTTATAGCAGTTCAATGACAATTAAACATATATAATTCAATTTAACGACATTTATCTGCATATGAACTTACCTTGTTTTCGGGATAAACGGAATGGATCGACTATTCGATAACCTTTGATTTTCCCCGATCTAAATTCGATTTCTTTCGTTCTTAATCTATATAAATTCAAAATTAACTCATTTATTCATCAAATCATTCAATTCAGTCCACAAAAACATATTTGGGCATTTTTACACTTTATCCCCTAAAGTTCCACATTTATTCAATTTAATCCCTATTTCACAAATACACAAAATTCATGCAATTTAATACCTTCCTAAGCTAGCTGATTTTTCCTAGTGCACATTTCAACCCATATTTATCATTTATTCACACATTTAACCACACATTTTCACATTTTCACAAATAAATCCCTATTTGACATTTTTGTCAAAATTCACTTAACAAAACTTGTATAACTATTAACAAATATTCATTTTCCATCATAAAGCATTCAAAAGCTCAAGCATTCATCAATGGCACTTCATAAAATCGTTGACAACTTCAAAAATTAAGGCATGGGCTAGCTAGAATACAAAGCAACGATCACAAAAACTTAGAAATCATCAAAAATCGAGCTAAAACCGTACCTTAATAGCCAAGATTGAAGTTGCTGAATTTTAAAACCTGATATGGTTCTTTCTTTTTTTGAAAATCAGCTATGAAAAAGATTATAAAAGAAAATGGTATTTAGTTTTATTAAATCATCATTTAATAATCTATTTACTTATTTAACCTTTAAATTAAACCGTGAAAATACAAATATGATGTCCATGTATGTCCACTAAATATATTAATGGTCTAATATCATCATAAGGACCTCTCATTTAATAAATCATAGCAATTAAACACATTTAACATATAGCATGCCATTTTTGCATTTTACGCTATTAAGTCCTTTTATCAAATTAGACATCCAATCGATAAAATTAAATCACGAAACTTTAACACATAGATGCTATCATGCTATAAACACATAAAATAATATTAAAATAATTTTTAACCTAATATTTGTGGTTCCAGAACCACTGTTTCGACTGAGCTAAAATCGGGCTGTTACAAATGACATACCAACAAAGGAAAGAATTCCTTCATGATAGTCGTTATTATTTTTGGGAGGATCCATTTTTGTTTAAACAGTGTGAAGATAATATAATCCGAAAGTGTATGGTTGAAAGTGAGATTGCTGAGATATTGTATCATTGCCATTCATTTCCAAGTGGGGGACACTTTGGTGGTTCACGTACTGCAGCAAAGATTTTGCAAGAAGGTTTCTTTTGGCCTACACTATTTAAAGATGCTCATGCTTATGTGAAGAGCTGTGATAAATGCCAAAGGATCAGAAATATATCAAGGAGGAATGAGATGCCCTTGAAAAAAATTTTGGAGATTCAATTATTCGACGTATAGGGCATTGACTTCTTAGGCCCGTTTCCTTCTTTGTATGGGAACAAATACGTCTTAGTTCCTGTGGTCTGTAACATCCTAAAATTTGAGTATCATCTTGTTGATTGTGTTAGCTCGGATATGATTTTATTGTGTGCCTAATATAGTCTTGTGAAGGTTTGGAATTAAATTGGATTTAGAATAATTTTTAGTATGGAGAATTTAGTGAAGTGGATCAAGTGATTATGATGCTTAAGTTAATTTAAGTATTTTAAATTAGCACAAGAAGAGTTAGTGGCATGGTGGAAATGGCGCATGAATGGTTGCTTGAGGGGAGTGGTTCGAATATCATGGAGTGCATTTTGGAGACTTTATTTTTCTGCACATTTACATCAAGTGTCGGCCAAGCTTTATATTTGGTATGTTGGACTTTAATTTTTTTATGGTAAGATGACTAAAAGATTAGGTAAGCTTGAACTTGGGGAAAGGAATCATCTTGATTAAGGAATGATGAGGGAACACAAGGCTTGATGTAAGGTGAATGTTTTGGAAAGTTTTGTGTGGTAAAAACTTTGACTTTGTGTCCATGTATTTGGACGACTTTAGGGGCTAGGGGGTGGCTGAATTTTTGTAGAATTTTGGGTAAGGATAGGTGCTTGTGGGGCACATTTCTTTTTGGTCATTTTGTTTTCTATCAAAGCATTTTCTCTCCATTTTTTCTCTCCCTAGCCGAATGCACTTTGAGCATTTGTGAGCATCTTTTGTTTTTCTTCTTTTGGGTCATTTTCATTTTGACCATTTGGTCTTAATTTGCCAAACCTCTCAAGTCATTCTTCCCTATTGCCGAAAACACCAAAAACCTTGAAGATTATCTTTTCTTTTCTTTTCTTCCTCTTTGCTGAATGCACATCAACTTCAAGACTTTTCCTTTGTTCATTTTTCATTCATAAAAACCGAAACATAAACACTTTACCTCCTATTTCTTTTCTTCTTCTTTTCTTCTTGCAAAAACTCTCAAACATCACTCCCTCCCTAATATTTTCACCATGGCTGAATGTTATTGATCATCTCTTCATAGCCGAATCTCCCTCTTCTCACATATTTTCTTATCAATCAATTTCTTTGCATTTGTTTTGAACAATCGGTAAGAAACCTCTTCGATCCCTTAATTTCTTATTTCCTTTTTCCGAATTTACTTTTGTTTGGGAAGGTCTTTTGATTGAAAATATCATCCTCTACTTTAGATGATATATTTTGTCTTAATAGAGAAATAAAGAAAAGTCGAAAACTCGGAAGTGTTCGTAATCTTCGTGAATCACCAAGACTTGGTTCACAGTATAAGGTAAGGATTTCTATCAATGGTATCCATATTATTTTTTTTAGGTTGACCGATTTTGATTATGATCTTTTAGGGGCAGTTCGATAGGGATAAACATTTCATTATTATTCTTGTTAGCGAGAGCGTTGGTATCGGTAGTATCGTAATCACTATTATCAGGTGTGTAACCTTACATTGTTTTCTAATAGATTTACGGTATTAATTTAATATATGTGTTAATGAAAATATGAAAGATATGGCTAAAGGTACCATATGATGGTACAGAGTACCCAGGTACGTTCGCTTTTAATACTATGTTAATAGTGTTATGAAGATTGAATATGACATATAAGTGAATTTGTTATGAACATGGAATAAGATATATGGCATGATTTTACATGTTTTGTATGAAATATGGGCATATGGGTGATATGTGAAGGGGAAGTGATCTGGTGGTTTTTACCACAATATCTGGTGACTCATGTCACATAATCTGAATATGGTGACTTATGTCACATATTGTTATCTGGTGACTTCGTCACATTATCTGGTGGCTATGCCACAATTTATAAGGCGATGTGCAAGTCGTCTGCAGCGACTGCCTTCGATGGTGTGTAGCGGATGGAGGGTCGATTTAGTAATCCCCACGGTGTGATTGGTTGGTACGGGTGATGTGTAGAGGATGGATATTTAGGTTTGGGTTCGGGATTGCATCATTATCTCTATTTGCTAAATATGTATGTATGATTTGATATGCCTAAATCGGTTGGGACTTTGTGTTGACTGTTACACACTGAGTCTGTTTGACTCACCCCGTTGTGGGATATCTTTTCAGGTGACACACAGTGACTTGGACCGGGTCAGCGGAGACTATGTGGTGGTCATGCTGAATATTTTCGGGACTCCAAACAGTTGAACTTGCATTTTCTATTATTTTATTTTCGAGATTTATTTGGTATTTTTCAGTTGTAATAAGGCCATTACTATTGAACTGTTTTATGCATGCATTTTATTTGATTTCATTATGATATGATTATTATTAAATCAAGGTTTAAGTAACATTTCTCAAAAATAAATTGAATACTTTTAACTTATTGTTTTCCAGCACTAAAATTAAGTTTTATTAAAATCTAGACTTCAAGAATAACATCGTTTTCAATTTGAACTCAAAACAAATCAAATTTTCTTCAAAACCACTCAAAGTTTTCCAAAGTAACAAACAAGTTTTTGAAATGTTTTACTCAAGGAACATACCAGATCCGGTTAAGGCTCGTGGGCCAGGTTTGGGGTGTTTCAACTTGGTATCAGAGCCCAGTTTTTAACTCTCGGCCTTGGGTTTAAAGCCCACAATGTTTTCAAAATTAAGCCCAATTAAGATTTTGTGAAAAATTTTGGAAATGAGCAGGTTTTCTGACATGGCACCTAAGTCTCCGACCCGAAGTCCACCAGGTAAGTACCCCTAACTGTTGTATGACATATTGTATGGTTTGTATGTGGGTATAAGGGAACGTAGATTAGTACACTAGGAACTATTGAACTCTAGGATTAGTTTACTCTAACACAGAATTACATAAAACTTAAAGCCTAATTAAACAAACCTGTGAGTGAGTCGCCGAGCTAGGGTGTGGCAACCATTGTGCGCATGTCTAGGATTGGTTTCAATGGGAGCTTGGTATTTAAGCAGTCCTAGTGACTCACCTCCTCTTTACTCGAATCCTACCTGGTGCGTAGTGACGGTTCACCCTAACCAAGAGGACTTATTCATGGGACTAAACTCGATAGTTAAAACCCGAAAGGGACTAGCTACACGGTTTTATAAAAACCTTAGTTTTAAATTCACCAAATTACCCCTTTGATTTGTAGGAAAATTATTTTTTTGAAAAATTTTCCAAAATATTCCCGATTTACAAAATTACCCAAATACCCCTGGTTTGTAAAAATTACTAAAACACCCTTGGATTATAAAATTACCATAATACCCTCGACTTTTGTTAAAATATTCTTACTTTACAAAAATATCAAAACCCCTAATTTGCAAAATATCAAAATAACCCGATTTGGAAAATTACCAAAATACCCTATAGGAGAAATTACGAAAATACCCCTGGGAATAGAATGAACGAAACTGCTTGAGTGGTGGATGTGTGTGTGTAGTTGGTACTATCGAATGAATGTGTTTTCTCTGAATTAGGGTAGAAAACTTGAAACGAAAACTCTGAAATGATCGAAAGAACTACTACTAAACTTCTTTTCATAAAATTTCTTCGCGGGTAATCAGCGGAACAAAGACTAATGCATAAAATTTCTTAAATCAGATTAAATCGCGATCGTAGACATGAATTCTAGGGGACGTGGTCGTAATGTGCGAGGACGTGGTAGAGGCAGAATGGCTGTATCGGAACCCGTTGGGTCTGGTCAAGGGTCCGAAAATGAGGTACCACCACCCCCACCACCAGCGGTTGGAGTTGAGCATCAGGATCAGACAGGGGATGATGCAGTATCGCAGGCGATGCTGCAGGTTCTTGAAATGGTGGCTGGAGCAGGTGGAGGTATGGGAGCTTGGAAATCTGTACCCGAGCGACTCCGAGCCAATGGAGC
This sequence comes from Gossypium australe, assembly GCA_005393395.2. Classification (NCBI taxonomy): domain Eukaryota; kingdom Viridiplantae; phylum Streptophyta; class Magnoliopsida; order Malvales; family Malvaceae; genus Gossypium; species Gossypium australe. The sequence goes on along the minus strand of CM016621.1, from coordinate 25,022,655 downwards.
TGAGGTATTCCGTGGTGTATCTGGTGTGGCGCCCAGTACGGCTGAGTATTGGTTGGAGGCGATAGAGCGAATCATGGATGAGCTGGATCTGACTGCTGAGGAGAAACTGAAAGGAATGGTGTCGCTTCTCCGTGATGAGTCATATCAGTGGTGGCTCACAGTTCGAGATGGTGCTACAGCTGAGGATCTCACTTGGGAGTATGTTAAGGCGGCGTCAGAAGAAGTATGTTGGAACTAATTATGTTGATGCACAGAGGAAGCCATTTCTGGGGCTGGTTCAAGGGAACAAGTCCGTAGCAGAGTACGAGGCTGAATTCTTAAGGTTGAGCCGATATGCTCGAAGGATCGTGGCTACGAAGCATGAACGATGTGTCCGGTTTGAGGACAGACTGAGGGATGATCTGCAGGAGTGGGAGTTTGCCGTGTTGGTAGAGAAGGCTAAGGTAGCCGAAGGGATTAAGGACTCTGTGAGATAGAATACGGATCGAAATAGGCAAAAGAGAGGTTTTGGATCATCAGGGTCATCTAGGAATGTTCAAAAGAGACAGAGAGTTGATGGGCCGCGAGGTCAGCAGGTTATGACGGGAGGACAACATCGTACTTGTGTTCAATGCAGAAAGATGCACCTGGGAGAGTGTTGGAAGAAGACAGGGGGATGTTTTAAGTGTGGGTCCAAGGATCACATGATAAGGGACTGTCCTATGAAAACAGACGGGAGCCGACCATCAGGTCAGGGTTATTATCAGGCTGGAAGAGGTGGACAGCAGCCACCACGGTGTCGTGGTTCGATTGGCAGAGGTAATGGTTCTGGAAGAGGATGAGGAACACCGGGCAGAGGTGGTGGTAACTCTGAGGCTAGACAACCAGGTCTGGTATATACGGTTCGTCGGAGGGAAGATAGTGATGCACCTGATGTTATCACGGGTACGTTCCTTATTTCTGGGTTACCCTTTATTGCTTTGATTGATATAGGGTCAACTCATTCTTATATCACTAGTGAAGTGTCTGGAACTCTGCATGTGAATTCTGAGACTGTACCTAGGAAGATGACCATACTTAGTCCTTTAGGACAGACTGTAGTAGTAGATAAGCTCTTTAAGGAAGTGCCTTTAGAAGTGCAAGGGACGCAGTTTCCGGCTGACTTAATGGAGTTACCATTTGGGGAATTTGATCTAATCTTAGGCATGGACTGGTTAGTGAAGTATCGTGCGAATGTAGATTGTGTTGCTAAGCGCCTATCATTGAGAACTTTTGACGATAAGGAAGTTGTGGTGTTTGGCGAAAGACGGAATTACTTGTCAAATGTAGTATCTGCCCTTAAGGCAGAAAAGATGGTTAGGAAGGGTTGTTTGGCTTTTCTTATGTTGGTCAGTGCCTTGGAGGCTAAGGAGGCAACTGTTGAAGAGGTCAGAACTGTGAGGGAATTTGTGGATGTCTTTCCGGAAGAACTTCTTGGATTGCCTCCGGATCGTGAGGTGGAATTTGGGATTGACTTGTTGCCTGGAACGGCGCCAGTATCTATCGCTCCGTATAGAATGGCACCAAAGGAGTTGGGTGAGCTCAAGGCTCAGATCCAAGAGTTGCTTGACCGTGGGTTTATCCGACCCAGTGTGTCTCCATGGAGAGCACCGGTTTTGTTTGTGAAGAAGAAGGACGGAACTATGCGCATGTTCATAGATTATCGTTAGTTGAATAAGCTGACCATCAAGAACAAGTACCCTTTGCCTAGGATAGACGACTTGTTCGATCAGCTTAAGGGAGCTGCGGTATTTTCAAAAATAGATTTACGGTCGGGATATCATCAGCTTAAGGTGAAGGAAGTGGATATCCATAAGACATGTAATATCCCGGGTTAGGGGCTGTTTTGTTGTTGCATGTTATTGCATGTGTTTAGTGTGCTGTGTTGTTGTTTGTGTAGTATCGGGGCTTAATTGTAGCCTAGGTGTATGCCTGAGTGAATGGGAAGATTTTGGTTTTTGGGTGTTAAGTCAGGGGAGCTGTTGGAGCTAGGGTATAAGGGTTTTCTTTGGTGTTTTATTGCACAAGTGAAGAGCTGGCAGAGTGGCAAGGGAGGAGCTGGGTGTGGCGTCATCTACAGGTGAGGGAGGTCCAGAGTTCAAGTCGTAGAGCTCCCATTTTGGTTCTTATTTTGGACGGCATGGAGGAAGAGGTTGAGAGCAATTTGAATTCCTCCTTGGACTTGGTCAAGTGATGACTTGGATGGTGGAGAGCAAAAAGTGGAGTGTGACTTGGTAAACACATTTGAAATGTGTGGATGTGAGTGCATGGAGGGATTTGGCCGAATGTTGGGGAAGTGGTGGAGTGTATGGCCGGTTTTGGGAAGTGGGGAGGTGTTGTGCCGAAATTCATTTTTGGAATTTTGGTTGTTTCGGTCAAGGCTTAGCAAGCTAGTGTCTACTCATTTTGACATTGGTAGCCGAATTCTCTAGTGTATTCTCTTTCGTTTTTCTTTCTTTGTAAACCGAAAATCAAAACCTCTCTAAGGCTTGCCGAATTTTTGTGTTGTTTTCTCAATATGCTTTGTTAAGCCGAATGTCCCTTACATGTCTCTCTTCTTGTTCATTTGAGTAAATCGGAACTAGCCATCATTTTCTTCTCATATTTTCTTTATTTCTACAACCCTTGTGCCGAATTTGCATTTTTCTCTTAGCCAAAACTTTTGTTTCCTTTTTCTTTGAGCATAGACCGAATATCACCCTCTTCCTTCCATCTCTTTTTGGTGTTTTCCTTCCTTGGGGTTAGACCGAATCTTTCCTTTCTCCCTTCTAAACTTTTATTACCGATTTCTTTCTCTTCTTGAATCACATCTCCTCTGTTTCTACTTCCAAAACTCTAGCCGTTTTTCCTCTTTCTCTTGGGTGGTTGAAGCCGAATTTCCCTTCTCTCCTAGGGGGTTTCTTGTGGCCGAATTCTTGGTGGTTGGTGTTGGGGTAAGTGGTTGGCCGAATGGCCATCTCTCTCTTCTCGAAGTATTATATTGATTGCGGTTTGTTCAAAGCTTATGATGGTTGTGGATGGAAGTGAGTTAATCACTTGTTTAACCTTTTCATATAGGGTCATTTGATTGTGGAAGCAAGCAAGAGGAGCCGTTTTCTTCTGACAATTGATTAGTAAGGGGTAAGTGATTGGTTGTTGTTGGTTTAATCGTCTAGTTTCGATTAAGTCATGAATGATAAAGGATTAACTGTTATTCTTTTCAAGGTGGTGGCCGATTGTCTTAGAAGGACCATTGTGGTTCGGGGTTGGTTGGAAACCAAGTTAAGAAGTGAAGGAGCGAGATAATCAAGGGACTTAGATCGCTTTTGTCAGGATTTCTAGACTCGTATTACCAGGTGTGTAACTAACACACCCATACTTAGTGATATTATTATTAAACCTGTTTGCCTATTAAAATCATGGCAGTTTGATGGATTGATATGATACCCTTTTGGGTATGATCTTGGACTCGGGTAAGTCAGTATTGTTACAAGTTTACTGATGACCTATATGGTATCATGACTATGTATGTATGTGATATGGGGTATGAGTCAAACATATTAGCATGATAGGCATGACTTGTATGATATGCATGATCACATGAGTATGGTATGTTGATGGGTGATATGAGTGGAGGGAGCAGTGATATTTTGTGCTGACGAGCACCAGTGTTTTGGTAACACAACTTTGTGACTTTGGGTCACCAGAGGTTTGGCACCTCCAGAGGTTTGGCACCTCATTGCGACTTGTCCCTGTGGTTTGACACCACCGTGGGTTGGCCCCACTTGAGATATGGGATCGTCTGCTAGTGATTGGGTATCACACGATGGGTTGGCCCCATCACTCGATTATTGTGACTACGATCACCAGTGCTTTGGTAGCACATTTGTGTCTTTAGGACACCAGAGGTTGGGCACCTCATTGCGACTCGTCCCTGTGGTTTGACACCATCGTGGGTTGGCCCCACTTGAGATATGGGATCGTCTGCTAGTGATTGGGTATCACACGATGGGTTGGCCCCATCATTGGATTTGTGACTTCGGTCACCAGTGCTTTGGTAGCACAAGCGTGTCTTTGGAACACCAGTGGTTTGGCACCACATTGACGGATATTGTGTCTTTGGGACACCAGTGTTTTGGTAACACATTGTGACTATATGTCACCAGTGGTTTGGCACCACCAGTGGTTTGGTACCACACGGGGTAGAAAAGGAGATACGGATGGTTAGGATCGGGTTGCATTAATTATGTTGCTATGTATGATGTGTGTTAGCATGTTGATTTATTGGGAGCGGGATTTATACACTGAGTCATTCGACTCACCCTCTCCTTTGACATTTTAGGTGACTCGTAGACGCGGACATGGAGCCGGGGTGGACTCGGGGTGCTCATGCCATGCTAAATAAAAGTTTTGCTCAGACTATTCAATTTGGGTACCTTAGCTTAATTATTTTTATTTGGGTTTTAATTTGGATTTGTAAAAGGCCTTTAATTTATGTTTTATGATGGTTATGTTTTAATTAGATTCTTAACATGCTTAACAAAATAACTTGGTATGAAACTTTACAAAAATTTGGAAAGACAATGATTTCAAAACTATAACGCAACGTGTTTTAAATTATACCATCGGGTATCACACTATGTTTTTATACTAAGCAAATTCAAATGATTTCCAAATCAAACTCAATTTTCTACTAAGTCAAAAATGTTTTAAGTAACAATTAGAATTACTAACTGAAATCAACTCGTTTTTAACTATATACTTTGGATAAGTTTTCGAAATCCAATCAAACAAGCCTACTCCAATTTTCCCCAAATTCACTATGTTTTCACCCCGCTTTTAACGAAAAACCTGATCACTCAAAAACGTTTTTCCCCGTAACATACCAGATTCGGACGTGGTGTCTTGTCCGAGTTTGGGGTGTTACAATTGTGGTATCAGAGCCAAGTTCAAAGGCTCGGCTGTGGGCCTGAGGCCCAAAATGTTTTCCAAAGACTGTTTTGTTAGTCTTTATTCTTAAAGTATGGTTGAAAGGCATGGCACCGAGTCTCCGGCACCAGTTCGCCCAGGTAAGTACCCTTACTATTCTTTGTGATTTGATTGGAGGTGATATGATCTGATAAATAGCAATAGTATACTACTCTAGAGATTGAAACTGATAGGATTCTGTGAACTCGCGAGAACAAATCCTCTTTAATATTCATAAGACTAGCTCTTAAACAGTGGAATAAATACTGATGCATAAAACTCTTTAATTAGATACGTAGAAAGAGTAGTCATGAGCACTCGAGGCGGACGTGGTCGTAATACTCGTGGTAGAGGTAGGGGTAGGATGACAGTCTCTGAGCCCGTAGGATCTGGTCAGGGGTCAGAGAATGAGATACCGGTTCCGCCACCAGCTGGAGGTGGTGAGTTCCAAGATCAGACTGGGGACGACGTAGTGTCACAGGCGATGCTGCGAGTGTTGGAAAGGGTAGCTGGTGTAGGTGGTGGTGCAGGAGTTAGGAAATCTGTGCCTGAACGACTCCGGGCAAACGGGGCCGAATTCTTTCGAGGTGTATCTGGTGTTGCTCCCAGCACTGCTGAATACTGGCTGGAGGCAACTGAGCGGATCATGGATGATCTGGACTTGATAGCTGAAGAGAAGCTGAAGGGCATCGTATCGCTTCTCCGAGATGAGTCATATCAGTGGTGGCTCACGGTTCGGGACAGTGTGGCAGCAGAGGATTTGACGTGGGATTATTTCAGGGCTGCATATCAAAAAAAGTACATCGGAGCTAGTTATATTGACTCTCAGCGAAAGGCATTTCTGAGGCTTGTTCAGGGGAGTAAATCTGTTGCTGAGTATGAGGCTGAGTTCCTGAAGCTGAGTAGGTATGCCAGGGGCATTGTGGCCACTGAGCATGAGAGGTGTGTTCGTTTCGAGGATGGTCTGCGAGACGAGTTGAGACTGCTGATTGCTCCGCAGCAGGAGCGCGAGTTTGTTGTCTTAGTTGAGAAGGATAAGGTAGCTGAGGGTATTAAAGAGTCAGTGAGGCAGGGTATGGACAGAAATAGGCATAAGAGGAGCTTTGGGTCTTCTGGATCGTCGGGTAATCCGCAGAAGAGGGCTAGACCGAGTGGACCGAATCAGTCTGCTAGGTTTGTTGCTGCTAGGCAGGGACCGCCGCAGTGTAATCAGTGTGGGAAATCTCATTGGGGTGGTTGCTGGACTGGAGGAAAAGGTTGCTTCGAGTGTGGTTCTCTGGAGCACCGTGTGAGGGATTACTCGCGTAGGTTGGCCAGGATTCAGTCTGAGAGTCAGGATCGTAATCAGTTCAGGAGTAATGGACCGCCACCGCAGAGGGGTCGTGGTAATGGCAGAGGTGGTAATGGTTCTGGTCGGGGCCGTGGAGCACCGGGCAGAAGTGCGGGTAGTTCTGAGGCCAGACAGCCTGGATTGGTGTATGCTGCGAGGCGCCGAGAGGAGGGCGACGCACTGGACGTCATAACCGGTACGTTTTTGATCTTTGGTTCTCCTTATACTGCTTTGATTGATGTGGGTTCGACGCACTCTTATGTTGCCAGTAGTATAGTAGAGACCATGGACCTAGACTCTGAGATATCTTCTAGGCAGATGACTGTGATTAGCCCTCTAGGTCACTCTGTAGTAGTAGATAAACTGTTTAGAGAGGTACCCCTAGAACTCCAAGGGGTAATGTTTGCTGCTGATCTGATGGAACTGTCGTTTGGGGAGTTCGATCTGATTCTTGGGATGGATTGGTTGGTCAAGTACCAAGCGAGGTTGGATTGCGCGGCCAAGCGCATGGTTCTTAAGGCGGTTGATGGTGATGAAGTGGCTATGATAGGTAATAGGAGAGATTACTTATCAAATGTGGTATCTGCTTTGAAAGCAGAGAAGATGGTCAGGAAGGGCTGTGAAGCGTATGTAGTTCATGTGTATGCCTTGGAGGCTAAAGAGTCTGCTGTTGAGAAGGTTCGTACTGTTAAGGAATTTGCTGATGTGTTTCCTGAGGAGCTTCCGGGTTTGCCGCCAGATCGCGAGGTAGAGTTCGGGATAGATTTGTTACCCGGAACTGCGCCAGTGTCTATAGCTCCATATAGGATGGCACCAAAGGAATTGGTGGAGCTTAAGGCTCAGATCCAGGAGTTGTTGGATCGAGGTTTTATCAGGCCAAGTGTTTCGCCGTGGGGTGCACCGATACTCTTTGTTAAGAAGAAGGATGGCACGATGCGGATGTGTATAGACTACCGCCAGTTGAACAAGCTGACGATTAAAAACAAGTATCTGTTGCCACGGATAGATGACTTGTTTGATCAGCTGAAGGGTGCTGCGGTATTCTCGAAGATCGACTTGAGGTCTGGGTATCACCAGTTAAAGGTTAAGGAGGCTGATATCCATAAAACAGCGTTTCGGACTCGGTATGGGCACTACGAATTTCTGGTAATGCCGTTCGGGTTGACTAACGCACCGGCAGCGTTTATGGATATGATGAATAGGGTGTTTCAGCAGTATCTGGATCAGTTCGTGGTGGTTTTCATAGACGACATCTTAGTGTACTCAAGGACAGAGGAAGAGCATGATAAGCATTTGAGAGTGGTGCTGCAGATTCTGAGGGAGAAGCAACTCTATGCTAAGTTCAGTAAGTGCGAGTTCTGGCTTAGAGAAGTGACTTTCTTGGGCCATGTAGTGTCGGCTGAGGGGATTCGAGTAGATCCTCGTAAGATTGAGGCAGTTTTGGATTGGAAGCCACCGAAGACAGTGGCTGAGATTCGGAGTTTTCTGGGTTTGGCCGGATATTATCGAAGGTTTGTTGAGGGTTTCTCGTTAATAGCAGCGCCGATGACCAAGTTGTTGAGGAAAGAAGTTCCGTTTGTATGGACTGAGAAACAACAGGAAAGCTTCGATAAGTTAAAGAAGATTTTGACTGAGGCTCCGGTTTTAATTCAACCTGAGGCTGGTAAGGAATACACAGTCTATTGCGACGCATCACATACGGGCTTGGGTTGTGTGCTAATGCAGGAAGGTAAGGTTGTGGCTTACGCTTCTCGACAGCTGAGGCCACATGAGGTCAACTATCCGACGCACGATTTGGAGCTAGCGGCTGTGGTCTTCGCCTTAAAGATTTGGAGGCACTACTTGTACGGAGAGAGATCGATAGTCTTCACAGATCATAAGAGTCTGAAGTATCTTCTGACTCAGAAGGATTTGAATTTGAGGCAGCACAGATGGGTTGAGTTGCTGAAAGATTGCGACTGCTCGATTGAGTATCATCCGGGCAAGGCTAACGTGGTGGCAGACGCGTTGAGCCGTAAGGTTGTTTCGGACTTAAGAGCTTTGTTTGCCCATTTGAGTTTGTATGACGACGGGAGTATTCTGGCAGAGCTGCAGGTTAAGCCTACTTGGGTTGAGCAGATCAGAGAGAAACAGTTATTGGATGAGGTTCTGAGTGCGCGAAGGTTGCAAGTGCAGGATGGTGGTTTGGAGGGTTACAGCTTGTCGAGTGATGAGGTGTTGTGTTTTCAAGGTAAGGCTTGTATGCCTAAAGATGTGGAGCTAAGGCAGAAGATTCTTCAGGACGCACATAGCAGTCCTTATGCTATGCATCCTGGAGGTAGCAAGATGTATAGGGATCTTAGAGAGCAGTTTTGGTGGCCTGGTTTGAAGAAAGAGGTGACAGAGTTTGTTGGGAAGTGTCTGACTTGTCAGCAGGTCAAGGCTGAACATCAGTTGCCGTCGGGTTTGCTTCAGCCTGTGAAGATTCCTCAGTGGAAGTGGGAAAGGATAACCATGGATTTCGTCAGTGGGTTACCGCTTACGCCAAGCAAAAAGGATTCAGTTTGGGTAGTGGTGGATCATCTGACTAAATCAGCTCACTTTATTCCGGTGAGGGTTGACTACTCACTTCAGAAGCTAGCGAAGCTGTATGTGTCAGAGATAGTGAGGTTGCACGGTGTGCCGGTTTCGATAATTTCGGACAGGGATCCTAGATTTACGTCAAGGTTCTGGAAAGCGTTGCATCAAGCTCTGGGTACTCGTTTGGATTTCGGCACGGCTTTTCACCCGCAGTCCGATGGTCAATCAGAAAGGGTCATTCAGATCTTGGAAGATATGCTGAGAGGTTGTGTCCTGGATTTCAGAGGTAGTTGGGAGGAGTTTCTACCATTAGCTGAGTTTGCCTACAACAACAGTTACCAAGCGAGCATCAAGATGGCACCGTATGAGGCGTTGTATGGTAAGAAGTGTCGCTCACCTACGTGTTGGACGGAGTTGGGTGAACGTCAGTTGTTGGGACCCGAGTTGGTTGCTGAGACAGAAGACAAGGTTAAGTTGATTCAAGCTAGATTGAAGGAAGCTTCGGACCGGCAGAAGTCTTATGCCGATCTTAAGCGGAGAGACATAGAGTTTGCTGTAGGGGATCAAGTTTTCCTGAAGGTCTCGCCTTGGAAGAAGGTGTTGAGGTTCGGAAGGAAAGGCAAGCTAAGTCCGAGGTTTATTGGGCCGTATAAGGTTTTGAGGCGAATGGGACCAGTAGCGTATCAGCTTGAGTTGCCAGCAGAGCTTAGTCAGATTCATGACGTCTTTCACGTTTCGATGCTTCGGCGTTATCGTTCAGTTCCGTCACATGTGGTAGCAGTGGAAGAGATCGAGGTGAATCCAGACTTGACTATGGAAGAAGAACCTGTGCAGATTCTAGATCGGGATGTGAAGGTTCTGCGTAAGAAGTCCGTACCTTTGGTTAAGGTACTTTGGCGGAATCATGGCGTGGAGGAAGCTACGTGGGAACCCGAGGATATGATGAGACAGCAATACCCGCAACTCTTTTGATCAGGTAATTTCGAGGCCGAAATTATTTTAAGGGGGTAGAACTGTAATATCCCGGGTTAGGGGCTGTTTTGTTGTTGCATGTTATTGCATGTGTTTAGTGTGCTGTGTTGTTGTTTGTGTAGTATCGGGGCTTAATTGTAGCCTAGGTGTATGCCTGAGTGAATGGGAAGATTTTGGTTTTTGGGTGTTAAGTCAGGGGAGCTGTTGGAGCTAGGGTATAAGGGTTTTCTTTGGTGTTTTATTGCACAAGTGAAGAGCTGGCAGAGTGGCAAGGGAGGAGCTGGGTGTGGCGTCATCTACAGGTGAGGGAGGTCTAGAGTTCAAGTCGTAGAGCTCCCATTTTGGTTCTTATTTTGGACGGCATAGAGGAAGAGGTTGAGAGCAATTTGAATTCCTCCTTGGACTTGGTCAAGTGATGACTTGGATGGTGGAGAGCAAAAAGTGGAGTGTGACTTGGTAAACACATTTGAAATGTGTGGATGTGAGTGCATGGAGGGATTTGGCCGAATGTTGGGGAAGTGGTGGAGTGTATGGCCGGTTTTGGGAAGTGGGGAGGTGTTGTGCCGAAATTCATTTTTGGAATTTTGGTTGTTTCGGTCAAGGCTTAGCAAGCTAGTGTCTACTCATTTTGACATTGGTAGCCGAATTCTCTAGTGTATTCTCTTTCGTTTTTCTTTCTTTGTAAACCGAAAATCAAAACCTCTCTAAGGCTTGCTGAATTTTTGTGTTGTTTTCTCAATATGCTTTGTTAAGCCGAATGTCCCTTACATGTCTCTCTTCTTGTTCATTTGAGTAAATCGGAACTAGCCATCATTTTCTTCTCATATTTTCTTTATTTCTACAACCCTTGTGCCGAATTTGCATTTTTCTCTTAGCCAAAACTTTTGTTTCCTTTTTCTTTGAGCATAGACCGAATATCACCCTCTTCCTTCCATCTCTTTTTGGTGTTTTCCTTCCTTGGGGTTAGACCGAATCTTTCCTTTCTCCCTTCTAAACTTTTATTACCGATTTCTTTCTCTTCTTGAATCACATCTCCTCTGTTTCTACTTCCAAAACTCTAGCCGTTCTTCCTCTTTCTCTTGGCTGGTTGAAGCCGAATTTCCCTTCTCTCCTAGGGGGGTTTCTTGTGGCCGAATTCTTGGTGGTTGGTGTTGGGGTAAGTGGTTGGCCGAATGGCCATCTCTCTCTTCTCGAAGTATTATATTGATTGCGGTTTGTTCAAAGCTTATGATGGTTGTGGATGGAAGTGAGTTAATCACTTGTTTAACCTTTTCATATAGGGTCATTTGATTGTGGAAGCAAGCAAGAGGAGCCGTTTTCTTCTGACAATTGATTAGTAAGGGGTAAGTGATTGGTTGTTGTTGGTTTAATCGTCTAGTTTCGATTAAGTCATGAATGATAAAGGATTAACTGTTATTCTTTTCAAGGTGGTGGCCGATTGTCTTAGAAGGACCATTGTGGTTCGGGGTTGGTTGGAAACCAAGTTAAGAAGTGAAGGAGCGAGATAATCAAGGGACTTAGATCGCTTTTGTCAGGATTTCTAGACTCGTATTACCAGGTGTGTAACTAACACACCCATACTTAGTGATATTATTATTAAACCTGTTTGCCTATTAAAATCATGGCAGTTTGATGGATTGATATGATACCCTTTTGGGTATGATCTTGGACTCGGGTAAGTCAGTATTGTTACAAGTTTACTGATGACCTATATGGTATCATGACTATGTATGTATGTGATATGGGGTATGAGTCAAACATATTAGCATGATAGGCATGACTTGTATGATATGCATGATCACATGAGTATGGTATGTTGATGGGTGATATGAGTGGAGGGAGCAGTGATATTTTGTGCTGACGAGCACCAGTGTTTTGGTAACACAACTTTGTGACTTTGGGTCACCAGAGGTTTGGCACCTCCAGAGGTTTGGCACCTCATTGCAACTTGTCCCTGTGGTTTGACACCACCGTGGGTTGGCCCCACTTGAGATATGGGATCGTCTGCTAGTGATTGGGTATCACACGATGGGTTGGCCCCATCACTCGATTATTGTGACTACGGTCACCAGTGCTTTGGTAGCACATTTGTGTCTTTGGGACACCAGAGGTTGGGCACCTCATTGCGACTCGTCCCTGTGGTTTGACACCACCGTGGGTTGGCCCCACTTGAGATATGGGATCGTCTGCTAGTGATTGGGTATCACACGATGGGTTGGCCCCATCATTGGATTTGTGACTTCGGTCACCAGTGCTTTGGTAGCACAAGCGTGTCTTTGGAACACCAGTGGTTTGGCACCACATTGACGGATATTGTGTCTTTGGGACACCAGTGTTTTGGTAACACATTGTGACTATATGTCACCAGTGGTTTGGCACCACCAGTGGTTTGGTACCACACGGGGTAGAAAAGGAGATACGGATGGTTAGGATCGGGTTGCATTAATTATGTTGCTATGTATGATGTGTGTTAGCATGTTGATTTATTGGGAGCGGGATTTATACACTGAGTCATTCGACTCACCCTCTCCTTTGACATTTCAGGTGACTCGTAGACGCGAACATGGAGCCGGGGTGGACTCGGGGTGCTCATGCCATGCTAAATAAAAGTTTTGCTCAGACTATTCAATTTGGGTACCTTAGCTTAATTATTTTTATTTGGGTTTTAATTTGGATTTGTAAAAGGCCTTTAATTTATGTTTTATGATGGTTATGTTTTAATTAGATTCTTAACATGCTTAACAAAATAACTTGGTATGAAACTTTACAAAAATTTGGAAAGACAATGATTTCAAAACTATAACGCAACGTGTTTTAAATTATACCATCGGGTATCACACTATGTTTTTATACTAAGCAAATTCAAATGATTTCCAAATCAAACTCAATTTTCTACTAAGTCAAAAATGTTTTAAGTAACAATTAGAATTACTAACTGAAATCAACTCGTTTTTAACTATATACTTTGGATAAGTTTTCGAAATCCAATCAAACAAGCCTACTCCAATTTTCCCCAAATTCACTATGTTTTCACCCCGCTTTTAACGAAAAACCTGATCACTCAAAAACGTTTTTCCCCGTAACATACCAGATTCGGACGTGGTGTCTTGTCCGAGTTTGGGGTGTTACAATTGTGGTATCAGAACAAGTTACGGGCATTATGAGTTCTTAGTAATGTCGTTCGGATTGATGAACGCCCCAGCTGCATTCATGGATATGATGAACCGGGTCTTTCAACCTTATTTGGATCGGTTCGTTGTTGTATTCATCAATGACATCCTAGTATATTCCAAGTCTGAGGAAGAGCATGATGAGCATCTCCGAATAGTGTTGCAAGTGTTAAGGGAAAAGAAGTTATATGCCAAATTCAGCAAGTGTGAATTTTGGCTTAAGGAAGTTACGTTCTTAGGGCATGTGGTGTCTGCAGAAGGGATAAGGGTGGATCTTAGGAAGATTGAGGCAGTGTTAGACTGGAAACCACCTAAGACTGTGGCGGAGGTTCGTAGCTTTTTGGGGTTAGCAGGCTACTACAGAAGGTTCGTAGAAGGGTTCTCATCCATAGCCGCACCTTTGACAAAGTTGTTGAGAAAAGAAGTACCTTTCGTATGGACGGATAAGCAACAGGTGAGCTTTGAGAAGCTTAAGAGGGTTTTGACTGAAGCTCCAGTTTTGTTTCAGCCTGAGGCAGGGAAGGATTTTGTGGTGTACTGTGACGCTTCTCATACAGGATTGGGATGTGTTCTGATGCAGGAAGGGAAAGTAGTCGCTTATGCGCCTCGACAATTGAGGCCTCATGAGTTTAATTATCCGACGCATGACTTGGAGTTGGCGGCGGTGGTTTTTGCCCTTAAGGTATGGAGGCACTATCTATATGGAGAAAAGTCAGTGATTTACACAGACCACAAAAGTCTTAAGTATCTGCTGACTTAGAAGGAGCTGAATCTAAGACAGCGAAGGTGGGTGGAGTTGTTGAAAGATTATGACTGTTCCATAGAGTATCACCTGGGCAAGGCGAATGTAGTGGCAGATGCCTTAAGTCGGAAAGTAGTGTCAGATCTGAGGGCGATGTTTGCACATCTTAGCTTGTATGACGACGGAAGTTTGTTGGCGGAGTTGCAAGTCAAGCCGACATGGTTGAATGAGGTAAAAGAAAGTCAGTTGATAGACGATGATTTAAGTGCTAAGTTGCGGCAAGTGTAGAAGGGGGAGTTGGAGGATTATGGTATTAATGGCGATGGAGTATTGTGCTTCAAGGGTAAGGTCTGTATGCCTAAGGATAATGAGTTAAGGCAGAGAATTCTTCAGGAATCGCATGGTAGCCCTTATGCTATGCATCCTGGAGGTAGTAAGCTATACAGAGATCTTAGGGAACAGTTTTGGTGGCCTGGTCTTAAGCGGGAAGTTACAAAATTTGTAGGGAAGTGCTTGACGTGTAACACCCCCAAACCCGGCCCACAAGTCCTGACCGGATCTGGTTATGTCACTGCGGAAACCGTTTGAAAAAAATCTTTGACTTTAGAATAACACTTGAAAAATTTTATTAAACTTGGAAAGTGTGTCCATTAAAAATTATTTACTAATATAAGCTTGGTTTGAATTAAATCTTTATTATAATTTATTATATTATAAACCATTTGAAGAAAATATATCTAAGTATAATATAACTTCAATAATCGTAAATAGAATACTTTAAATAAAAGGTGGCCCTTATTACAACCAATATTAAACAAAACACTTAGTATTAAAAATTGGTTAAAAATAATTAAATTAATCTCCTTCTGCATGGGCCACCTTGCGTCCTCTCCTACCCGGTCCGATCAACAATTCACCTGCAATGTTGGATAAATAATTGGGTGAGTCATAATGACTCAGTGTGTAATTAAACCACTGATATCCACCCACATGTTAACCACAAATCAACCCAATCAAATGCAACATGTAAATATAAACAGACGTTACCACGTTCTGGGCTTGGCCCACATTCAATCCACATTCAAGTACTGGGCTAGGCCCTTTTCTCATTAATCCACTGATTATTGGGCTTGGCCCATTTCCACGTATGTTCTCAAAACATACCTATTCATATTTCATATTGGGCTTGGCCCATTTCCATATCAATTCATAACGAAACCATGCAATCATGATACCCAACCCAATCCTAAGGTCCATCCGCTACACACCCCCTTATCCAGCCTACCACACACCAGGGGACTATCGAGTCACCCTCTCCTTTTATCTCCAAAAAGGCAACCAATGCCATCCACGATGTAGCGTATAGCTAACATCAAACCACGATAGAGCACACAGCAATCCATCAAGCCATGATATGGCATAAAGCCCATATCAATCAAGGTAACCACGCGAACCAAATCACAAAGATCCACAACGCGACCTCAGTCAGCGCAAATCCACGATGTAGCACAAAGCTGACATCAACCACGTACTCGAAGTACACCCGTACCTTCTTTCAAAACCCACCCATGCACATGTAACATAATATGATGCTGAGATGATGCATGTACATGATATTCACAAATATAGGCATGCTCACATAGTTAAAATCACATATTAGCCAATTTGCTACTAACCTGGTCGTCATCATACCCCTTTAGGGTATCCATTACACATATGGCACTGCATTCATTAGTAAACATATAGCACAACAGAGATCATACAAATCCCGGAAATAATGGTCTAACTACACACCTTATAACCTGAAGCTCTAAACCCTCGATCCCGACGCTATCGTTTAGCGAGACTACCGCTATCTGTCTATAGTTTTCTGCTGCACGTCCACACCCCGGTGGCCAATCACGAACCGCCGAGACAGCTCTTTTCTTAAACTTCGGGACAGGGACCTTCCCTTTCCCCTCTTGACTGGCACTCGCATCCATCGACGATACTTAATTAGAACCACTCGATTAATCAATGAAGTCATAATCTACTAATACGAATCTAAATTACTTACTAACATCCTTACCGAAAGTAAACTTGAATTCCGAAAACTGCACTAGCCCTTGAACTGCCAGAATCCCTGAATAAAACAACATTAGTTTCGGCCTAACTTGAAGACATAGGAATATGTGGCCCTTAGCCGAATACTTACCACCACCTTACCTTGGTGAGTTGGAACCCCAAAAGACCTCCTTTAACGCACCCTAAAGCCCCTTTTTCGCTAATCCCCAAGAATACTTTGGCTTTTGAACTTGCAATATAAAAAGGAGAATAAAGCACCTTAGATATTCGGCTATGGTCACCAAGGAAGATCAACCATTCAGCTAACAAAATAGGTACAAACCGAGGTTGAGAGGAAAAGAAATAAAATGTAGAAAAAGTTTAGAAGAATTTCGGTAATGGTGGAGAAGTTTCGGTTTCAAGGAAAAAGGGAAAAAAATTAAATAAATTGCTTGACTAGAATTTTCGGCACAAGCAATTAAAAGGAGAAAAAGTATGAAAAAGGGTGCTTCCCCTATTTATAAAATTCGGCCATACCCCCCACGTGAAGAAGCCAAGATTCGGCCGCACTTACTAATTCAAATTAAATTGAATTAGTCCAATTCCCTATTTTAATCTATTCAAAATTAGTTTGAATGGTCACCAATTATCCCACTTATTTCAAATAAAAATAATACTTATCCTACACTTATCCCATAATAAAATAATCAAACAGCCACCATTATCTCTAATTTAAACTAACTAAAATAATCCTATATTATCTAAAATAATAAAATAATAAAAGCCATCACCTACCTATCAGCCGAATTCAAAAGTGATTAAACAACCTTAGTCTAATCCTTAAAAAAAACTCCCATGTGCCGTCCACCCTTCAAATTTGCTGCCAAAAGCATAAAAAAAAATTGAACTCCAACGCAGCCATCTTGGTTCAAACCTGGGACAACCTGCTGCTGACCTTTCCCCCAACGCCCAGGCCACTCGGCCTCATTGAATTTCATGCTAAAAACCCCCATCATTTTATTTTAAAACCAACCTACTTCAGCCCATTACCGCCCATAAAAATAAAATACGCAAAATGCTTCTCCAGGCGCTCGAAACCGCGCCCTCACTACCCTCCAGCGCCTAAGTGGCGCATGAGAGCCACTTTGCCAACTGGTCTTCCATGTCCACCAACCTGGCCTTTTATTTTTAAGGCCTACTTAGCCCAGTCCCTTGACGCAAAAAATAAAACAAAATTGCTGCCCCAGCAACTCGAACCCTTGCTCCCTTAGGCGTCACCTTCCAAGCCCCCAAGCAGCGCCTCCACGCCACTTTGCCAGATCCTTTCTTGCGTCCTAAACTCCACAATTTTATTTTAAGGCCTTCCTGCCCTATTTCTCCTTCTTACCCTAAAATCTAAAAATTTTCTAAGGCATCCCTTGCCTTCTAGGGTTCTCCAAAACCCCTAGAAATTCCTCCAACATGACCATAAGCCTACTAAATGCTCGGGTTATGCTCCAAGCGCATAACCCCTTAACCAGGGTGTTACAATTCTACCCTCCTTAAAATAATTTCGTCCTCGAAATTACTTATTACCGAACAATCATAACTCGCTATTCTACGCCTCTGCTGCGCACTCTGATCTTAGTCTATCATACTTCCCGACACATTCCCTAAGTTCTCACTCAGGATCCAAATCACACAAGAAAGAGCTAACTTACAAACAAGGAAAATAATTAAAGAACATTCCAAAACAAGGGAGCTTACCCACTATCACATCCTTGGGTGACTTTGACTAGAACCATTCCCTCTATGGCTTGAACCACGACCCCTCGGCGCTCGAAGACAATTCTTAACCAGATGTGCCTTAGATCCGCACCGAAAGCATTCCTTACTATTCCCCCAACACTCTCCTGTGTGAGGTCTTCCACATCGAACACAAGAATGATTCCGATCCACTGGTACAAGTGCACACGCAGGATTCTCGATCCTTGGTCTTTTCTGAGCATCTCCAAACGATGTTGACGGCTCAACCCTTCTCTTATTCTCGTTCCTATACTTCTCTCGGTTTTCTCTTATAGTCTTTTTAACCTCTTCAGCGATCCGAGCTTTCTCTACCAGAATGGCGAAATCCCTTTCTCTTTGTGGAGCGATCAACTCCCGTAACTCATCTCGCAGCCCATCCTCGAATCGAACACTCCTTTCATAATCAGTAGCCACAATTCCTTTGGCGTACTGACTTAGTCGCGCAAATTCCGCTTCATACTCCGCTATCGACTTATTCCCTTGTACTAGGTTTAGAAACGCTTTCCTCTGCGAGTCCAAATAACTGGCTCCTACGTACTTCCCTTCAAACTTAGCCTTAAAGTAATCCCAATCCAACCGATCTGCCGGTACACCTTGTTTGACAGTGAGCCACCAACGATAAGCTTCGTTGCGAAGCAACGAAACAGCGCCCTTCAGCTTTTCTTCATTGGTGCAGTCCAAATCATCCATGATTCTCTCGACTGCTTCTAGCCAATACTTTGCTACATTAGGAGCTACTCCCGACACTCCTCTAAAGGTCTCGGCTCCATTCGATCTAAGCCTTTCTGACACCGACTTCCGAGTTCCCTTTCCTCTACTAACTCCCGCTACTCGCTCTAGCACTCGCAACATGGCCCGCGATACTGTGTCATCTTCTCCTGTCTGATCTTGCCCCTCTACGTCCACTGCTGGCGGCACTTCACTTTCTGGCCCATGGCCAGACCCTATCGGTTCCGATGCTGCCATTCTACCTCTACTGCGTCCCCTAGAACTCATCTCTATCGTCGCGATTTAATCTGATTAACAAGTTTTATGTATTAGAAATTTGGTTCCACTATTTAACCACGAGCATATTTTATGAAAGCAAGATTTTAGAAGTAGTTCTTTCGATCACACAAGGTTTTAGTTCAAATTCGCTATTCTAATTCAGAGAATCACTTTCACACTCATCAGTAGAGCCACCTTCATTTCACAATGAAGCCACATTCCTTCCTCAGTAGAGGCACACTCAGTGGTATCTACCACACACATTCACTATTCGGACATTTCTGCCCGTTTCTACCCTAGGGGTATTTCCGTCATTTTCCTATAGGGGTATTTCGGTAATAAAACAAAGCGATTCCAAAAACTTTAATAAGTCAGGATCTTTTTGAAATTCCCAAAATTGAAGAGTATTTTTGAAAATTTCGCAATTTGAAGATATAACAGAATTTTGAAAACCAGGGGTATTTTGGTAATTTTTGTCAACCAGGGTGATTTTGTAAATTTTCAAATCAGGGTGTCTTGAATTTTCTCAAAATAGCATTTTTGAATACTTCCGCAAAGTAGGGAAATTTTATTAAAATTGGGGTTAAACCGAAAATTTTAAAAGTCAGAGGCATTTTAGTAATTTTCAACACAGGGGTATTTTTGTAAACTTACAAAGTCAGGGTATTATTCTGAAATACATAATTTTGGATACTTTTACAAAGTATGAGGATTTTATTGAAATCGAGGTACCACGATAATTTTAAAAATCAAAGGCATTTTCGTAATTTTGGTAAGTCGAAAATATTTTGAATTTTTTTTTTAAAAAAAATTCGTTACTATGGAAGAAATGCTTTAGTGATTTTAAAACTAGGGTTTCCATAAAACAAGGCTAGTCCCTTTCAGGTTTTATTCAGTGTGTTTAGCCTATGACTGAGTCCTCTTAGTTAGGGTGAACCAAAGCTACGCACCAGGTAGGAATCCCGCGAAGAGGAGGTGAGTCACGAGGACTGCTTAAGTACCAAGCTCTTCCGGATCCAATCCTTGACATGCGCACCGGGGTTACCACACCCTAACTCGGCGACTTAGTTGTAGGTTTGTTTAGCAACCTTAAGTTTTATGCATATGTTTGAGTAGACTAGTCCTAGGGTTCAGCAGATCCTAGTTCACTAATCTACGTTTCTCAAGAAAGCCCATAATACTTCATATAAACAAATCAATTCAAAAGTCAGGGTACTTACCTGGTGGACTCGGGCTGGAGGTACAGGTGCCATGCCAGAATAACCTGAAATTATTTCTTAAAAGCCCATGTTTTTGAAAAGCCCATTTTGAAAACGTTTTTGGGCCCAAAACCCTCAAAGCCGAGTTTTGAACCGGAATCTGATACCAAACTGTAACACCCCCAAACCCGGCCCACAAGTCCTGACCGGATCTGGTTATGTCACTGCGGAAACCGTTTGAAAAAAATCTTTGACTTTAGAATAACACTTGAAAAATTTTATTAAACTTGGAAAGTGTGTCCATTAAAAATTATTTACTAATATAAGCTTGGTTTGAATTAAATCTTTATTATAATTTATTATATTATAAACCATTTGAAGAAAATATATCTAAGTATAATATAACTTCAATAATCGTAAATAGAATACTTTAAATAAAAGGTGGCCCTTATTACAACCAATATTAAACAAAACACTTAGTATTAAAAATTGGTTAAAAATAATTAAATTAATCTCCTTCTGCATGGGCCACCTTGCGTCCTCTCCTACCCGGTCCGATCAACAATTCACCTGCAATGTTGGATAAATAATTGGGTGAGTCATAATGACTCAGTGTGTAATTAAACCACTGATATCCACCCACATGTTAACCACAAATCAACCCAATCAAATGCAACATGTAAATATAAACAGACGTTACCACGTTCTGGGCTTGGCCCACATCCAATCCACATTCAAGTACTGGGCTAGACCCTTTTCTCATTAATCCACTGATTACTGGGCTTGGCCCATTTCCACGTATGTTCTCAAAACATACCTATTCATATTTCATATTGGGCTTGGCCCATTTCCATATCAATTCATAACGAAACCATGCAATCATGATACCCAACCCAATCCTAAGGTCCATCCGCTACACACCCCCTTATCCAGCCTACCACACACCAGGGGACTATCGAGTCACCCTCTCCTTTTATCTCCAAAAAGGCAACCAATGCCATCCACGATGTAGCGTATAGCTAACATCAAACCACGATGGAGCACACAGCAATCCATCAAGCCACGATATGGCGTAAAGCCCATATCAATCAAGGTAACCACGCGAACCAAATCGCAAAGATCCACAACGCGACCTCAGTCAGCGCCAATCCACGATGTAGCACAAAGCTGACATCAACCACGTACTCGAAGTACACCCGTACCTTCTTTCAAAACCCACCCATGCACATGTAACATAATATGATGCTGAGATGATGCATGTACATGATATTCACAAATATAGGCATGCTCACATAGCTAAAATCACATATTAGCCAATTTGCTACTAACCTGGTCGTCATCATACCCCTTTAGGGTATCCATTACACATATGGCACTGCATTCATTAGTAAACATATAGCACAACAGAGATCATACAAATCCCGGAAACAATGGTCTAACTACACACCTTATAACCTGAAGCTCTAAACCCTCGATCCCGACGCTATCGTTTAGCGAGACTACCGCTATCTGTCTATAGTTTTCTGCTGCACGTCCACACCCCGGTGGCCAATCACGAACCGCCGAGACAGCTCTTTTCTTAAACTTCGGGACAGGGACCTTCCCTTTCCCCTCTTGACTGGCACTCACATCCATCGACGATACTTAATTAGAACCACTCGATTAATCAATGAAGTCATAATCTACTAATACGAATCTAAATTACTTACTAACATCCTTACCGAAAGTAAACTTGAATTCCGAAAACTGCACTAGCCCTTGAACTGCCGGAATCCCTGAATAAAACAACATTAGTTTCGGCCTAACTTGAAGACATAGGAATATGTGGCCCTTAGCCGAATACTTACCACCACCTTACCTTGGTGAGTTGGAACCCCAAAAGACCACCTTTAACGCACCCTAAAGCCCCTTTTCGCTAATCCCCAAGAATACTTTGGCTTTTGAACTTGCAATATAAAAAGGAGAATAAAGCACCTTAGATATTCGGCTATGGTCACCAAGGAAGATCAACCATTCGGCTAACAAAATAGGTACAAACCGAGGTTGAGAGGAAAAGAAATAAAATGTAGAAAAAGTTTAGAAGAATTTCGGTAATGGTGGAGAAGTTTCGGTTTCAAGGAAAAAGGGAAAAAAATTAAATAAATTGCTTGACTAGAATTTTCGGCACAAGCAATTAAAAGGAGAAAAAGTATGAAAAAGGGTGCTTCCCCTATTTATAAAATTCGGCCATACCCCCCACGTGAAGAAGCCAAGATTCGGCCGCACCTACTAATTCAAATTAAATTGAATTAGTCCAATTCCCTATTTTAATCCATTCAAAATTAGTTTGAATGGTCACCAATTATCCCACTTATTTCAAATAAAAATAATACTTATCCTACAATTATCCCATAATAAAATAATCCAACAGCCACCATTATCTCTAATTTAAACTAACTAAAATAATCCTATATTATCTAAAATAATAAAATAATAAAAGCCATCACCTACCTATCAGCCGAATTCAAAAGTGATTAAACAACCTTAGTCTAATCCTTAAAAAAAACTCCCATGTGCCGTCCATCCTTCAAATTTGCTGCCAAAAGCATAAAAAAAAATTGAACTCCAACGCAGCCATCTTGGTTCGAACTTGGGACAACCTGCTGCTGCTGACCTTTCCCCCAACGCCGAGGCCACTCGGCCTCATTGAATTTCATGCTAAAAACCCCCATCATTTTATTTTAAAACCAACCTACTTCAGCCCATTACCGCCCATAAAAATAAAATACGCAAAATGCTTCTCCAGGCGCTCGAAACCGCGCCCTCACTACCCTCCAACGCCTAAGTGGCGCATGAGAGCCACTTTGCCAACTGGTCGTCCATGTCCACCAACCTGGCCTTTTATTTTTAAGGCCTACTTAGCCCAGTCCCTTGACGCAAAAAATAAAACGAAATTGCTGCCCCAGCAACTCGAACCCTTGCTCCCTTAGGCGTCACCTTCCAAGCCCCCAAGCAGCGCCTCCACGCCACTTTGCCAGATCCTTTCTTGCGTCCTAAACTCCACAATTTTATTTTAAGGCCTTCCTGCCCTATTTCCCCTTCTTACCCTAAAATCTAAAAATTTTCTAAGGCATCCCTTGCCTTCTAGGGTTCTCCAAAACCCCTAGAAATTCCTCCAACATGACCATAAGCCTACTAAATGCTCGGGTTATGCTCCAAGCGCATAACCCCTTAACCAGGGTGTTACATGACGTGCCAGCAAGTCAAGGCTGAACACCAAGTTCCGTCAGGATTGCTTCAGCCAATAAAGATTCCGCAGTGGAAGTGGGAGAGAATCACCATGGACTTCGTTAGTGGGTTTCCTCTTACGCCTACTAAGAAGGACTCGGTATGGGTAATAGTGGATCGATTAACGAAGTCTGCACATTTCATTCCAGTACGGGTTGATTATTCGTTCCAGAGGTTGGCGAAGTTGTATGTGGCGGAAATTGTGAGGTTGCATGGAGTGCCGGTGTCGATTATTTCGGATAGGGATCCAAGGTTTATGTCTCGATTTTGGAAAGCACTACATCAGGCTTTAGGCACCAGATTAGATTTCAGTACGGCATTTCATCCGTAGTCGGACGGCCAGTCTGAGCGAGTGATCCAAGTGTTAGAAGATATGTTGAGGGGCTGTGTGATAGATTTCAGAGGAAGTTGGGAAAAATATTTGCCTCTAGCGAAATTTGCGTATAATAACAACTATCAGGCCAGTATTCAGATGGCACCGTATGAAGCGTTGTATGGACGGAAGTGTCGCACTCCTACGTGTTGGACAGAACTGGGGAAACGTCGAGTTTTGGGTCCGGAGATTGTGGCAGAATCTGAAGAAAAGGTTAAGGTAATTCGGGCTCGGTTGAAGGAGGCATTTGATAGGCAAAAGTCGTACGCAGATCTTAAGCGGAAGGAGATTTGGTTGCAAGGGAAAGTTAAGTCCCAGGTTTATAGGACCTTATCGGGTCTTGAAAAGGGTTGGACCAGTGGCATATCAGTTAGAATTGCCTTCGGAATTGAAGCTGATGCATGATGTGTTCCATATTTCGATGCTACGTCGTTACCGATCGGATCCATCTCATGTAGTGCCAGTTGAGGAGGTGGAACTAAGACCAGATTTGTCTTACGAGGAAGAGCCTATTCAGATTCTGGAACGGGGTGTGGAGGTGTTACGGAGGAAATCAGTTCCTCTCGTCAAAGTGTTATAGCGTAACCATGGATCGGATGAGGCTTCGTGGGAGCCGGAA
This sequence comes from Gossypium australe, assembly GCA_005393395.2. Taxonomy (NCBI): domain Eukaryota; kingdom Viridiplantae; phylum Streptophyta; class Magnoliopsida; order Malvales; family Malvaceae; genus Gossypium; species Gossypium australe. The sequence goes on along the minus strand of CM016621.1, from coordinate 24,998,644 downwards.
GAGGCAATGCGACAGCAATACCCTCACTTGTTCTAGCCAGGTAATTTCGAGGACGAAATTTTTTTTAGGAGGGTAGAGTTGTAATATCCTAAAATTTGAGCATCATCTTGTTGATTGTGTTAGCTCGGATATGATTTTATTGTGTGCCTAATATAGTCTTGTGAAGGTTTAGAATTAAATTGGATTTAGAATAATTTTTAGTATGGAGAATTTAGTGAAGTGGATCAAGTGATTATGATGCTTAAGTTAATTTAAGTGTCTTAAATTAGCACAAGAAGAGTTAGTGGCATGGTGGAAATGGCGTATGAATGGTTGCTTGAGGGGAGTGGTTCGAATATCATGGAGTGCATTTTGGAGACTTTATTTTTCTGCACATTTACATCAAGTGTCGGCCAAGCTTTATATTTGGTATGTTGGACTTTAATTTTTTTATGGTAAGATGACTAAAAGATTAGGTAAGCTTGAACTTGGGGAAAGGAATCATCTTGATTAAGGAATGATGAGGGAACACAAGGCTTGATGTAAGGTGAATGTTTTGGAAAGTTTTGTGTGGTAAAAACTTTGACTTTGTGTCCATGTATTTGGACGACTTTAGGGGCTAGGGGTGGCCGAATTTTTGTAGAATTTTGGGTAAGGATAGGTGCTTGTGGGGCACATTTCTTTTTGGTCATTTTGTTTTCTATCAAAGCATTTTCTCTCCATCTTTTCTCTCCCTAGCCGAATGCACTTTGAGCATTTGTGAGCATCTTTTGTTTTTCTTCTTTTGGGTCATTTTCATTTTGACCATTTGGTCTTAATTTGCCAAACCTCTCAAGTCATTCTTCCCTATTGCCGAAAACACCAAAAACCTTGAAGATTATCTTTTCTTTTCTTTTCTTCCTCTTTACTGAATGCACATCAACTTCAAGACTTTTCCTTTGTTCATTTTTCATTCATAAAAACCGAAACATAAACATTTACCTCCTATTTCTTTTCTTCTTCTTTTCTTCTTGCAAAAACTCTCAAACATCACTCCCTCCCTAATATTTTCACCATGGCCGAATGTTATTGATCATCTCTTCATAGCCGAATCTCCCTCTTCTCACATATTTTCTTATCAATCAATTTCTTTGCATTTGTTTTGAACAATCGGTAAGAAACCTCTTCGATCCCTTAATTTCTTATTTCCTTTTTCCGAATTTACTTTTGTTTGGGAAGGTCTTTTGATTGAAAATATCATCCTCTACTTTAGATGATATATTTTGTCTTAATAGAGAAATAAAGAAAAGTCGAAAACTCGGAAGTGTTCGTAATCTTCGTGAATCACCAAGACTTGGTTCACAGTATAAGGTAAGGATTTCTATCAATGGTATCCATATTATTTTTTTTAGGTTGACCGATTTTGATTATGATCTTTTAGGGGCAGTCCGATAGGGATAAACATTTCATTATTATTCTTGTTAGCGAGAGCGTTGGTATCGGTAGTATCGTAATCACTATTATCAGGTGTGTAACCTTACATTGTTTTCTAATAGATTTACGGTATTAATTTAATATATGTGTTAATGAAAATATGAAAGATATGGCTAAAGGTACCATATGATGGTACAGAGTACCCAGGTACGTTCGCTTTTAATACTATGTTAATAGTGTTATGAAGATTGAATATGACATATAAGTGAATTCATTATGAACATGGAATAAGATATATGGCATGATTTTACATGTTTTGTATGAAATATGGGCATATGGGTGATATGTGAAGGGGAAGTGATCTGGTGGTTTTTACCACAATATCTGGTGACTCATGTCACATAATCTAAATGTGGTGACTTATGTCACATATTGTTATCTGGTGACTTTGTCACATTATCTGGTGGCTATGCCACAATCTATAAGGGCGATGTGCAAGTCGTCTGCAGCGACTGCCTTTCTATGGTGTGTAGCGGATGGAGGGTCGATTTAGTAATCCCCACGGTGTGATTGGTTGGTACGGGTGATGTGTAGAGGATGGATATTTAGGTTTGGGTTCGGGATTGCATCATTATCTCTATTTGCTAAATATGTATGTATGATTTGATATGCCTAAATCGGTTGGGACTTTGTGTTGACTGTTACACACTGAGTCTGTTTGACTCACCCCGTTGTGGGATATCTTTTCAGGTGACACACAATGACTTGGACCGGGTCAGCAGAGACTATGTGGTGGCCATGCTGAATATTTTCGGGACTTCAAACAGTTGCACTTGCGTTTTCTATTATTTTATTTTCGAGATTTATTTGGTATTTTTCAGTTGTAATAAGGCCATTACTATTGAACTGTTTTATGCATGCATTTTATTTGATTTCATTATGATATGATTATTATTAAATCAAGGTTTAAGTAACATTTCTCAAAAATAAATTGAATACTTTTAACTTATTGTTTTCCAGTACTAAAATTAAGTTTTATTAAAATCTAGACTTCAAGAATAACATCGTTTTCAATTTGAACTCAAAACAAATCAAATTTTCTTCAAAACCACTCAAATTTTTCCAAAGTAACAAACAAGTTTTTGAAATGTTTTACTCAAGGAACATACCAGATCCGGTTAAGGCTTGTGGGCCGGGTTTGGGGGTGTTTCATGGTCTATGTAAGCAAGTGGGTTGAAGTTGAATCATACCCTACACATGATGCTAAGGTAGTCATGTGATTCCTACACAAGCATTTGTTTACACGATTTGGGACACCAAGAGCTATTATTAGTGATAAAGGTTCTCACTTTGTGAACTAATGGCTTAAGTGGTTGCTTAACAAATATGATGTGAAGCACAAGACTGCTACTACTTATCACCCCCAGTCTAATGGGAAAGTTGAAAGAGTGAACCTTGAAATCAAAGGTATCCTTGAAAGGGTAGTACACCCTAGTAGAAAAGATTGGTCTTAAAGGCTTGATGATGTGTTATGGGCCTATCGAATAGCATTTAAGACACCGTTAGGAATGAATCCTTATTTTTTAGTCTTTGGAAAGGCATGTCATTTGCCATTAGAGTTGGAGAATAGAGATCACTGGGCTTTGAAGCAGTTGAACTTTGATCTTAAGCAAGCCGGTGAGAGAAGGATGTTACAACTTGATGAGTTGGAAGAGCTAAGGTTGTTTTCCTATGAGAATGCCAAAATGTGTAAAGAAAGATCAAAGAGATGGCATGATAGTCATATACAACCTCACGAGTTTAAAGAAGGTCAGAAGGTTTTGTTGTTTAATTCAAGGTTGAAATTATTTCCTGGAAAGCTTATATCCCGATGGAAAGGACCCTATACCATCTACCGAGTTTATCCTTATGGAGCTATTGAATTATACGACAATTACGGAGGTACTTTTAAAGTTAATAGTCAACATCTCAAACACTACTGGGATGGTGAAGTTGAGCGTGTTGCATCCTTGTTCAAATTAATAGACCCTTGATTTTTCATGAATTCGTTTTGTAAATAAATAAATAATTAGAACTTATTTTCTTAACTTATTACATTTAATTAAATTTGTCTAAGGAGATTGGAACTTAAGCAGGACCGCTGTGACCCCTCCAACCTTTCATGGGAATTAATTTAATGTAATTTGTTAAGAAGAAATTTTCTAATTAAGATTTAAAATTTTTAAGCTTCATTTGTTTTGTTTAAATTTTAAATTTTTATGTTAATGAAGGGGGTCAAATTTGGCCCAAGTCCGCGCACTTTATTCCGGTAAGGATTGATTATTCCATGCAAAAATTGGACAAACTGTATGTGGCAGAAATTGTAAGGTTGCATGGAGTTCCGATATCGATCATCTCAGATAGGGACCCAAGATTTACGTCTCGGTTTTGGAGGGAACTTCATCAAGCTTTAGGCACTAAGTTGGACTTCACTACGGCCTTTCATCCACAATCAGACGGGCAGTCTGAGCGGGTAATACAAGTGTTAGAGGATATGTTGAGGGGCTGTGTAATGGATTTCAGAGGAAGTTGGGAGGAATATTTATCTCTAGCAGAGTTCGCTTACAACAACAGCTATCAAGCTAGTATTCGAATGGCACCGTATGAAGCGTTGTATGGACGGGAGTGTCGCACTCCTACGTGTTGGACAGAATTAGGGGAACGTCGATTTTTGGGTCCAGAGATAGTTGCAGAATCTGAAGAGAAGTTGAGATAATCCGGGCTCGGTTGAAGGAAGCTTCTAATAGACAAAAGTCGTATGCGGATCTCAAACAGAAGGACATAGAATTTGTTGTGGGAGATCAAGTATTCCTTAAGGTTTCGCCTTGGAAGAAGGTGATGAGATTTGGTCGGAAAGGGAAGTTAAGCCCAAGGTTCATAGGGCCCTACCGAGTGTTAAAGCGAATTGGACCAGTGGTATATCAGTTGGAGTTGCCACCAGAGTTAAAGCAGATGCACGACGTATTCCATGTATCCATGCTACGTCGCTATCGTTCGGATCCATCTCATGTGGTTCCAGTTGAAGAGGTGGAGCTAAGGCCAGATTTATCCTACGAGGAAGAGCCGATTCAGATCCTAGAACGAGATGTGAAAGTATTACGGAGGAAGTCAGTTCCACTAGTCAAAGTATTACGGAGAAATCATGGATCGGAGGAAGCTTCGTGGGAGCCAAAAGAGGCAATGCGACAACAATACCCTCACCTATTTCAGTCAGGTAATTTCGAGGACGAAATTATTTTAAGGGGGGTAGAACTGTAACATCCCGAAAGTGGGCCTATGCATTTTTGATTTAATTATATGAAATGGCATGTCTTATGTGTTATGAATGTATTATGAACATTTTTGGAAACTTGGAAATGTAAGGAAATGATTTAGAAATGTTAAGTTTCAAAAGAGGAAAGTGAACATTTTTGGAAACTTGGAAATGTAAGGAAATGTCTTAGAAATGTAAGTTTAAAGGAGGCGAACGAACATTTTTGAAAACTTGGAAATGTAAGGAAATGTCTTAGAAATGTAAGGAAATGCTTGAGAAATGTTAAGTTTAAAGTTTAAGAGAGGGACATGAAGCAAGGTGGTCTTAAGAAAATTTATAGAAGAAATTTGACACAAGAACGGGCTTGGAAAAGTGGCAAGGAGGCACCACTTAAAGCCCAGTAAGTCACGCCATACACAGTGCAAGGAGGGCTTGTGTTCGAGTCGCATGGGAAGCTAAAAATAAAAGTTTTATTTTGCTGCAAGGATGGACAGAGGTGGACGGCACATAGGCTATATTATAGGAGTTTAAAATCCTTTTATTTTTATTTATTATTAGAGACAAAAGGTGAGATAATAAAGATAAGGGATAATTGAAGGATTATTTCTTTTAATTTGAATAAAATGATAATTAAAGAGATAAAATTATCACATAGGAAGAGTGGTGGCCAAGTAGGGGACTCTAGCCTAGTAATTTCGGCTAAGGAAGGAAGAGTAAGGCCATTCTTCATTCATTCTTCCTCTCTTCTCTCTGCCGAATTTCCTAGAGCATTTGTTCTTCTTCTTTTCTTCTTTATTTTTTTTCCCAAAGCCGAAATATCTTTGTGTTCTAGCCGAATCTCCATCATCAATCTTTTTCATCCCTTGCAAATTCTCTCAAAGCCGAATACTTAAAGAGAACTCCTAGCCGATTACTCCATTAAATCAAAAGCCGAAACCTTTGATCACTAACCAGCCTTCATAGTCGAAAAGCTCTGTGGCTTCAAGTGAAGGTGCTGCCAATTTGAATATAAAGGGTAAGGATCTATAGTCAACATCTTACTTCTTTTCTTTAAGCCGAAATTTAGAGTCTAATGCCATTAATGTTTTGGCCGAAACCATGGAAGGTTCTTTCGGGATTTGGTGATTGTCAACTACAAGAGGAGATCCGTCGGGACTTTCAAAGATCTAAGGTAAGTCAATCGGTCTAAGGTTATTTCTCATGTTTAAGTGATTGAAAATCAGATCTAATATATATAAGTCTATAGGCATTTCGACAGAGGTATACAACGATTCCGAGATTTGAGAATTTCAAGGTAAGTCCATATGTACATTCGGCCAAGGCCTTAATTATTGATTAAGATCTATTCTTTATTTTTGCAAAGGCCGAAACTAATTTGTTAAAGTGATTTAAAGCTTGGCCGAATACAAGAAGGGTATAATAAAGATTTCGGGATTTGACACCAAGGTAAGTTTTGGGTTATATAATCCTAATAGGATTTGGATTTATGGCCGAATGGCTTTTTAGCTATAATTTTACATATGGGCCGATTGTAGGGGCTAGGATCTAAGGCTTTAAATCGGGTTTTTCGGGACTTGAAGTGAATTGCTAAGTTAATCAGGTGTGTACCCTACCCTAAGTTTTAATATGTTCATGGCTATGTTTTAAATTGAATGTGTTAATATGAATGTGAAAATATGGCTAAGTACCATGCTATGGTACAAAAGTACTCAGGTACGTTTCCTACTCCTACTAGGATTATGAGTATATGTTATATATAACATGTGAAAAGTGATAAGAATGTGAATTAAGGCATGATGTGCATGATATGTATGATATGGGGCATTCGGGTTATATGAAAGGGGAAGTGAATGTGGTGACCTAAGACCACGATATCTGAATGTGGTGTCTCATGACACAAACTATGTATCTGGTGGCTATGCCACGAATTTTAAGGGCGATGAGCACGTCGACTGCAGCGACTGCCTTCGATGGTGTGTAGCGGATGGAGGGTTGACTTAGAAGTCCCCACGGTGTGCAGGTTGGTACGGGTGATGTGTAGCGGATGGCTATCTAGGTTTGGGTTCGGGTTTGCATCATATTGTTTAAATGCTATATGTATATGTATGATTTGAAATGCCTGAATTTGTTAAGACTTAGTGTTTGTGTACACATTGAGTCTGTTTGACTCACCCCGTTGTGGGAACCTTTTTCAGGTGACGATCAGTAATGGACCGGGTCAGTAGGAGCTTAAAGGTGGCCATGCACAGCAAGGAAAATTTTATTATTTGGACTTTTATTCTATTTAAGCACCTTAATTTATTTTTGGGAATTATTTGATGTAATAAGGCCATAGTTGAACTACTTTTTTTTTTTTCTTTTTTTTTATTATGCTACGAATTTTATCAAGTTAAAGATTAAGTTTATTTATTTTTCAAATAAACTCTAAGTATTTTGTCACCTTAATTAAAGGGGTTTTTAATATAAGGTAAACTTGTTTTCTACTCGAGCCCAACCCAAAAGCAATCTTTCTTTCAAAACACACAATTTTCCAAAGTAACAAAAGAATTTGAACCCGTTTTTCCTAAGGAACATACCAATTCTGGTCGAGGCTCGTGGGCCGGGTTTGGGGTGTTTCAGTTTCTCTACCCTTTTTGTCGAAATCACCTATTTTTGCCATAAGAAGATTGCTGAAGCACCAATGATGTTGCCGTACATCACTGTTGTCTCTGCCACACACCACCATTGATGTCATACGTTGTCATTGTCGCCACACTATCCTTGCCATCGTAAGATTTTCATCGTAGCAAGTCCTTACCCACCTTGCTGATTTCTCTTTTCCCTCCTGTGTAGAAACTTTACCAAATTCTCAAGAAAAGATACCATGTCTTGCAAAAGAACTAGATCTTCAAAGATTACTCCTGAAAACTCGATTTTGATCGATGAAGAAGTGAACGAGAGATTTGATTCAATCTTCAAGCATCAGCCTATGATGCCGGAAAAAGGTTTTAACTTGAATAGTCATGATTTGATGGTTGTTCCTATACCGATCAGAAAGAAAATCAATGCTCTCAAGTGGGAACGATTTTGTGATGCTCGTTCACTTCCCGATGATGAACTAGTTCGAGAATTCTATTCCAGTTTGACTATACAAGATGCTACTGAGGTCATCATTCGAAAGAAAAAAAGTACCTCTTACTTCTAAGTCCATCAATGATTTGTTTAACTTACCTAATGTTGAAGAAGATGAGTACTACCTTATGATGAACAATATCAATTGGGATTTTCTTCAACAAGTACTTGATGTTGTGACAAATCTAGAATCCCAATGGATTATAAGAAAGTTTGGGAGCCATTCTTACCGAAGGGAATACCTAAAACCAGTAGTAAAGGTATGGTTTTATTTCATTCGCTACAGTTTTATGCCTATCTTACATAGTTCCACCATCTCGATGGAACGGATGCTCTTGTTATATGGAATTTTGATAGAAAAGTCCATTAATGTTGGGAAAATTATTCTCAAGGAGATTCATGATTGTGCTAAAAAGAAGACAGGAAGTGCTTATTTCCCATCATTAATCACTTCACTTTACTTAAGGGCCCATGTTAAAACACAAGCAAATCTGAAGGGGCATTATGTTCAAGGGTGCATTACAAATCATGATCTTGAAAGGTTAGTAGAGAGGGTGCATGAGTTGAATCAAGGCGAGCAAGAAGAGCCAACTGAGCCAGATACCAAGGAGTCAACAAATGAAATTGGAACTGAAGCTAATTTAGTTACAGACACTGAAGAAGAATCTGATAAGGAACTGAACAGTCCTAAACCAGTTGAAGGATCTGCAACCCTTGAACCAAAGGTTGAGCCAGAAGAAGAAACAATCAAGCTAAGTGTTGAACCTGAACCTACAACTCCAATGCTGCCTTCTGCAAGTATTTCAAAGAAATCGGAGTTGTCAATTATGATGGATATGTTCAAGTTCATGCACAATCAACAACAAACTTACTGGAAATATGAAAAAATTATAAATGACTCAGTTTGAAATACTTTTAAGAATATCTCTAATACTTTTGTTCCTGAATTCCTAGATGCTATCCTTGAGACATGGACGGAAGATACTGACTATGAAAGCGGAGATGGAGCTGAACAAGACAAGGGGAATGAGTCAGAAAAATAAAATGGGGGATTCTTTTCTTGTTATTTATATAATTATTTTTAGGTCTTTAGAAATTTATTTCTTTCATAATTAGGATTTAATTTCTACAGAATAAAACATAACAAGCATGAATAAGCTTAACACTTCTTTAGAAAGGAAAAGACTAAATGATGTGGTAATGGGAATGAACATGTCTAGGATTGGGTTATTAGGAAAGACTTTTAAGCAGTCTTAATGACTCACCTCTCTTTCTTTACAACCCTACCTGGTGTTCAATTTTCATTCATTACTTTGTTCTTGCAATGAGGACATTGCTTCTTTTTAAAGGGGGTAAGGTAAATAAATTTCTCAATTTTTTAAAGTTTTCAAGTATGTTTCAATCCTTTCTTTCATAGGTATGTTTTAATAAATGAATATTTAGAGACATTTTTTTTTAATGAGATAGTTTGTATGCAAGTATGAATGATGATTCTATCTGAGTGAACGTATGTTATCATGAATAATGGAATGCTTGTATGATCTTAGTCTTAGTAATGTTTGCCATGAAAACTTAGTTTCTCTTGAGATTAGACATGCATGAAGGTTTATATCTTTAGAATTGACTTAGTAATTTCTTGAGGCAAAACCCTAGGAGACATAAAAATCTAAAATGATATAAGCACTATTTCTTTGGATCGTTTGAGCATTTTCGAGCCAACCTTATGATATTAGACCCTTGAAACTGTAATTTTGAGCTTAAAGGTCTGTTTATTGCAATGAACCTACATTGTAAGCCACATTACCATCTTTTTAAGTTATCCTAATTTTGTGCACCCATCTTAACTAAAGTTGTCTTGGTAATCAACATTTGAGGAAAGTTTCAAAAAGATATATGTGCTCATGCTAAAAAAAAGACGAAAAAAGAGCGAAGAAAAGTTTGCTCAGTCTCTAAAAAGAAAAATGTATGAGCATAAGTTCAAAATAAGTTTGGGGTGTTCCAAAGGTTCATTTAATGAAAAAGGTTGTATTTCGAGAAATCCAAGACAAAGTTAAAGGTTAAGATTTTGAAAACGAAATGTCTCATCTCTTTAAATCCCTACCTTTAACTGAGCCCCATTACAACCTTATAAAAGACCTATTGATTTGATGATTATGACACCTACATTAGTGGAGAGGAAGTACTAAGTCCAACATATGAAGATCATAAATAAGCCTTATGATTGTTTGCTTGATTGATAAGAAATTATGTTGAATGAAGAATGTTATCTGTGGCTGTGACATACATGCAAACTATGATTTATGTTGGCATATTTTGAAACTTAGTATAAAATTCTAAAAATGTTTGCATATGAATTACTTATTAATAAAGGAGACCTATGAACATAAAGCTATTAATGCATGATTATGGGACAAAGATTGATGCTGCTTACACAGTTAGCAATTTTGCCTTAGCAAGACCTTTTGCTGTGCATAAACATTGTCGAAACTATTTTTCAAAAGTTTTGAAAAAAACGAGGATCAACTTTAAAACGAAAATGGAGTCGCAACCAATCCCTTTTTACTTAGGTGTGATTGGTCCACCTTATAAAATGTTTTATTTCAAAATGTTGATTTTGGTCCACGAAATACAAGAAAACGGGTTCGGGAGTCGGTTACGTATGAGGAAGGATTAACACCCTCATAACGCCCAAAAAATTGGTACCTAATTGATTAATTAATGTCATTATGTCGAGAATTTGAAAAGATTTTAACATACAATTTCTTTTAAAGAATGTTTATATAACCCGTTTTGGGAATATTAAGACTCTTTTGTTCCAAAAGGATAAAATATCACATCCAGTACGTTAGGGTGTAACATTTTAAACCCCGAAACTAAGATTGTCCCTTAATGTCCCAAAACACAAAATTAAAAGGATATTTAGTTATGTGGACGTACGAAAAACTGAAACCCAGCACATTAGGGCACAATTTCTCGAACTTCCAGACATGAAACATTGCCTTGTTTTCTAAAATCCTTATCCCGAGAAAATAAAACGTCATATCCAGTGAGTTAGGACACGACAATTTTGAATTCTCGAGAATAAGTTTTTATTTAACCTTTAAAAGGAAAGTAATAGATTCTTTAGACTCGACGAGGAAAATCGAAACCCAGTAAGTTAGGGTACGATTTCTTTCGAACCTTAGAACGCAGAGTATTTGCTTATTTTGAAAATATAATGTGGTCGTAATGAAATGAAATATGAATTTAAAATAAAATGTAAAACGATTTACAATGCTAGCTTACATGACAGCATGATGATGATAAAGTATAATAACAATAATAAAAGTAGGAATAAAACACAACAAAGTAAAAGCAAGATAAATGAAATAAAATAAAAGAGAATTGCAACAAAAATGGAGGCTATATACAATAATTAAAACCATAGAATGATAATAATAGTAACAACAACAAAAATGTGATAATAATGTATATTAAAAATAGTGTGATAAATAATAATAATAATAATAATAATAATAATAATATTAACAATACTAATAACGGTAGATATAATAATAATAATAATAATAATAATAATAATAATAATAATAATAATAATAATAATAATAATAATAATAATAAAATATAGCTATAATAATAGTATAAAAAATAATGGTCACAAATATAATAATAGTACGTATAATAATAATAATAGGAAAATAATGACATTAGGGTATAATAATAGTAATATATACAAATAATGGTAATAAAAATATAATGATAATAATAAAGTTAATTATAAATAAAATTTAAAAGTTGTAGTAGTAAAATTAAAATAATAAATTTAATAGTATAATAATAATACTAAATTAGTGATAATAATAGTAATAATATTAATAGTAAATGAAATAATAATAAAAGTAATAGTATAAATAAAAATAATATTAATTGTAAAATAATAGTAAATATTGAAATTAATAGTGATTAAAAATTATAATAGTAAAAAATAATACTAGCAATATTGTAAGTAGTAATAATAATAATATATAATAATAAAAAATAATAACAATATAATAAATATGAAAATAATGAATATGGTAATAATAAAATAATAATAATATCTATATAGAAATAAAAAATAAAAAATATTAAAAAAATGGAAAAATAGTAAAAATATTAAAAGAAAATAAAGAAGGGACCGAATTAAACTTAAAATGAAACTTTGGGGCAAATTTTAAAAGAAATAAGACAAATGAGGGACCTATTCGAACGCGCGGATAACATGGAGGGACTAAAAGGGAAAATATTCCCTCTTTCCAAAACGCTGCATCTCAAGAGGGACTCAAATGAAAACCAAATAAAATTTAAGGGAAAAATTAAAAAATAAGGAAAACTTAATTATAAAACCATAAAAAAGCGGAAGGGCTAAAAGTGCAATTAACCCTTCCGTAAAAACACGCGGATCTTGAGGGCTAGGTCGGGTCAAGGCGCGAGTCAGCCTCCAAAACGACGTTGTTTTAGGCGTTAAGGGGGCTGCCCAAAACGGCGCCATTTTAATAGGCTATAAAAGCCAAATTTTCTAAAAAATAATCATTTCTCTTTTGTTTCAAAAAAGAAAAAAAAGGAGAGAGGCACTCCGGAATCCTCTGCCCAGGCGATTTCTGGCGAGGATTCCGGTGAAACTCCAGCGCCGATGACCACTGCCCGCCGCCGTCGCCGGCCGCCGTTACCACTCAATTTGTTACCACTCAGAGGTATAGAATTTGTATCATCAATTTGATCAATTGGATCTGTTACACCATTCCCTAGGTGTAATGACCAGATGTATGTGCTTGAAATTTGCATGAATGCAGGGTATCATTTTTCTTTTCCCGAGAATGATCCCCTTTTACACTTGGGTTGACATTGCTCGTCATTTGTCATGATTGTATCACCGACAAAATGTCTTATCCAATAAAAATCCGAAGAGATAATCATCTACCCTTAGGCTTGGTGAGTTCTAAACAATAGTCCTGTTTCAGATTTCTCAGAAGCTTCCAGAGTAATATGTGAAACTCCTTTTATGAAAGTATTATTAGTCCATTAATGGTTATTTCAATATAAAATGCTTTGGAAAAGATCACAAAAATGGACGAGAAAGAAATTAATCAGGAGCATAGTTCGAAACAAATAAGTTAATCAAAGATAACCAAGGCAATAAAAGAAAATTGATTGAGGTGTATCTTGAAAAGAATAAAGTAATCAAAGATAGCAAATTCAAAATGGGTAAGATAAAAGCTAGGTGCCCTAGATATCGCAGACTGAGCTTCTCTGTACAAACTTCTTGAGGACCATTTTGAGCTCGATATGTGTTTAGAAGATCCAGAGTATTTTTTCAATGCCCCAAGACGTAGCATACTTTCTCTTTGTTAATTTAGGCATAGCATAACTACCACACGCCCTATCTTTGATCAAAATTTGAGCCGCCCCTTTCGAGTTTTTGGCTCAAAACCCCTTTGGTCTCAAAGCGCCCTTTACGGGTTTTCGCCTTGGCCTCTCCTCTTTTTTTTTTTTTTTTTTTTTGCATTTGACCTCAAGGCACCCTTTGCGAGTTTTCATCTTGGCCTTTCCCCTTCCAGGTAAAATACTTCTTAACTGAACCTGAATTAGTCGAATTGGGCAAGTTTTTGCCATCTGTTTTTGTCAATATCAATGCTCCTTTAGAACAGGCCCCTACATAAGGTCCTTCCCAGTTTGGCATCTATTTTCCTCTGAAATCCTTTTGTATATGGAAGATCTTTTTCAACATCAGGTTCCCCTCATGGAATTCCCCAGGATGAACCTCTTTGTCATAAGCTTGCATCATCTAACCATGATGGATAACTTTTAACCTTTTCTTCGATTAGGTTCAATTGGCAAAAAATGCTTCCATTCCATAAACCAATGGGTAAGATGTTGCCCCGGAAAAGGTCTTGGCCAACGTTCGATAATCATAGAGGATAAATAGTAACTTCTTTATGCCAACCCTTATGAGTCTCGGTCATCTTTCCTACAATCCTTGTTTTGCTTTTTTTTCTTTTGACAACCTTTGCTGCACTGTGATATACTGTCTGATCTTTGAATAGATTACAAACTTTTGACAGTGTCCTTTTTGGCATTCTTTGTCTGCACCTGATCTTTTTTTTAATTTAATGACTTCGACCTTGTAACATTGACATATGAAGCTACTTCCACCCTCTTAGTGAAGTAAACGACGACCACGATGATGAATCGATATTGACTAAAAGCTTTTGACTAGATTGGCCCCATCACATCCATGCCCCACATATGGAAAATTTGTTAAGCAATGGAGAAGGCACATGAATCTTGTCTCCTTAAATACGGCATAACTGATACCATCCCCCTCTATGTAGATTAACAATAGCCAAACCTCAAGCTTAGCTTGACTATTGTAAAACCATTAGCATGTTCTCTAAACACCCTTATGGACCTCTTTTAAGATTTTGCCAAGCGTGTCTTGATATAATCATGCAAAAACATCTTTGACTTTTTGAAAATAACTCAATGATGTCTTGCCTTATCTCTGTGGTGAGCTAGGCTACAATCTTCACCTCTCATAATGTCTACTGACCTTTTGTAGAGTAAGGTCTGTTTTTCATCTTGTTCTACCATTATTAACAAATCAGAAGATAGGCTACAATCCCTGTCATCTTCAAAGTCTTGAGATCCCTCTAGACACATATCTTATTCGAAAGGAGACTCTAAGTTAATAACAGCGTAGCTCACATCATTGATATTTGGAGACCTATTGTAGGTTCGAAGGAAGATAGATGATTCAAAGAATGATGAATGAAGAATGGAAGAATACTTGAAATAAAGTCCAAAGAATAAACAAAAGAAAAAAAAACTAGGAATAATTGTTTGTACAATATGAAATGGAAAAAATAAAAGAATATTTGCTCAAAAAGATGCATTTTATTGAAATAGAAATTTCGGACACGAGCCTATTTCACAAAAGGATTCTTATTGCCTCTGGGCTTAAGGCAATAAGCATGTTTTGAATATTACTCTAGATTAGCTCTAAAAATACAGGGATCTCTTCCATAGTCCCATTATTCAAAACATTCCTAAGTACCCAAGAGCTTGGAAACCTCGTTCCTAGGTTCCCTCTTCGCTTTTGATTTCTTCAAGGAGTCGCAACTTTCTTGTATCCTCCTTCAATTATCACATTTACTACCTCGTCAAAGTGATTAGGCTCTGATGAATCATCGAACTTCATAATTCCCATTTTAATGAACCTTTCGACCAACCTTTTAAATGTAGTACAGGTTTCAATTGAGTGACCCATTATTCCCGCGTGGTACTCGCATTGGGCATTCTCATTGTACCACTTTGGGAACGGAGGTTGCACAGGTTCCGAGTAGGACGGAGACACTGCATGCACATCAAAAAGATTCTGATACAACTCCTTATATGTCATCGGGATGGATGTGAACTGAGCTTATTTGGCCTCGTATTGGGTTCCTGCCTTGAAGAGCCTTGATAGCTAGCAGTTACAGCCCTCGGTTGGCCTACAGTTACTGATTTGGGATGCATGCTCAGAACATTCACTTCATTTTCCTTGTTTCTCGGGGCTGATCTTTTGGCACTTTCTCCCCGTGTCTATCCTCCCACTCCTTACTGTATCTTCAATCATCTCGCCAGTCATTACTATATCTGGAAAGCTTATAGTGGCGTTTCCCAACTTATGGTTAATGAATGGGGCTTTTAGGGTATTGATGAAAAGCATTGTAGTTTCCTTTTCTAGGAATGGTGGCTGAACTTGCATGGCAACTTCCCTCCATCTTTGTGCATACTGCTAGAAGCTTTCATTTGACTTCTTCTCCATATTTTGCAAGGTGATTCTATCAGGCATCATGTCTATGACATGATTGTATTGCTTCATGAAGGCTTGGGCTAGATCTCTCCAGGAGCTAATCTTAGCACCGCTGAGTTGATTGTACCACCTGGACGCTGCCCCCACTAAACTGTATTGGAAACAATGAATCAAAAGTTGATCATTGTTAACGTAGCCAGTCATCCGTCTACAGAACATAGTGATATGGGCTTCAGGGCAGCTGTCCTATTGTACTTCTCAAATTCTGGCATTTTGAACTTATGAGGAAGCACCAAATCTTGAACCAAGCTCAAGTCTTTAGCGTCAATTCCATGATGATTATCAGCATTCTCTAAAGCCTTAAACTTTTCTTCCAACCATCTGCAACGATCTTCTAACTGCCTAGAAGATTGAATTCTTATCCCCTCCCTCTCTGCTATATCCAAGTCAGGGATAACAGGATTAGCAGGGTTATCTCCTGTGCCAACTTGGAAATTCATGGGCACTCCAATGTCATTTTGCCCTTGTTGAGGCCTAATCGTGACAGATGGCCTTCGAGGATATTCTTTAGGGTGTACTTGTGTATGCGGTGGAGTAAAATCCGGAGGAAAGTCCTCATTATCTTCAGCATTAACTATGGGACCCTTTCCTTTGTCCATTGCCCCATTCAGCATCTGAGCCATTTGAGCCATCATACTTCTTTGGGTTTCCAACATTCGGTCTTTCATCTCCTGTTGGAGCTTTGCTAATTACTCTTGCATCTGGTCTTACATGTCTCTTTGAATTTGTTCAAGCCTTTGATCCATTTTCTTGGTCTTGGCACGTCTACCGTAACGGTGTTCAGTTTCCAGATTTTTCTTTCCCTCTCTCTTTTCTCTCTGTTATAATTTCAACTAATTAGGCTCTCTCTATGGACTTAAATGCATATGATGTGATGTAATGCAAATGCATGAATGCAAAGAAAGAGAGACGTTGATTCTGAATTCAATTCCATTAGAAAAACTTTTCTAGAAAGTAAATTTCTTTACATAAAACGGATTACATATACGGCCTTGCCTTCATATTCCGAAGAACATCAATCCCCTTCTTCGCATAGGTCAAATCTTGCAAACTTCTAATAGATGCCTCCATTAGCTCCTTTTTGCTTGATCTGGGCCGCGACTCACTGCTCACTTATTTCCATAATGCTCGTTAGCCTCTTCAAGAAAGTCGAGACATGGTAATTCTCGAATATTCTTTGTCAGCTTGAATCCTTGGGCAATAAAGTCTTGTATTCCTTCATGGACTATCAGTCTTTTCTCGTTGTGTTTACTTGGACCATATTCGGGCTACCATATTATAATTCACTTTATCAAGAAATCCATTTTCTTATGACAAACTCTTCTATTTAGCAATCGAATTTGAATCAACACCTCATTTTTATAATGTGAATGCAATCAAAACAAAAGAGAACGTGTTAGCACAGCGAAATAAATAACAGAATAGGGCACTTATCTGGGTGACCACTAGGGTTTAGCATAGTTCTACTTAAGGTAAGAACTTAGGTTTTCTACATGTGGTTTAGTTCTAAAGTTGCAGTACCTGAACCAGCAAATTCTTCGATCCTCACCCATTATAGGCTCATACGGACCGAGTTCAGTTTAGGGGAATACATTTCCCTATGGCTATGCGGAGGTGAAAACCTCACGAAGGCATAATTTCTCACTCCCACTTAAAAGGTGCGACCACAACAGTCATGCAATGCAATGTGTGCAAGAAAATCTTTTAAATTTTCAAATCAAATTTTCTAATTTCTGACAAAGGACAGAAAATAATAAATTTTATGGCTTGACTCTCTTATGTCCCCAGTGGAGTCGCCAAGCTGTCAAAACCATTTTTAGAAAGTTTTGAAAAAACGGGGATCGACTTTAAAACGAAAATGGAGTCGCCACCAATCCCTTTTTACTTAGGTGTGATTGGACCACCTTATAAAACATTTTATTTCAAAATATTGATTTGGTCCACGAAATACAAGAAAACGGGTTCGGGGGTCGGTTACGTGCGAGGAAGGAATAACACCCTCGTAACGCCCAAACAATTGTACCTAATTGATTAATTAATGTCCTTATGTTGAGAATTTGAAAAGATTTTAACATACAATTTCTTTTAAAGAATGTTTATATAACCCGTTTTGGGAATATTAAGACTCTTTTGTTCCAAAAGGATAAAATATCACATCCAGTACGTTAGGGTACGACATTTTAAACCCCGAAACAAAGATTGTCCCTTAATGTTCCAAAACACGAAATTAAAAGGATATTTAGTTATGTGGACGTACGAAAAATCGAAACCCAGCACGTTAGGGTACAATTTCTCGAACTTCCAAACACGAAACATTGCCTTGTTTTCTGAAATCCTTATCCCAAGAAAATAAAACGTCATATCTAGTGAGTTAGGACACGACAATTTTGAATTCTCGAGAATAAGTTTTTATTTAACCTTTAAAAGGAAAGTAATAGATTCTTTACACTCGAAGAGGAAAATCGAAACCTAGTAAGTTAGGGTACGATTTCTTTCGAACCTTAGAACGCGGAGTATTTGCTTAATTTGAAAATATAATGTAGTCGTAACGAAATGAAAAATGAATTTAAAATAAAATGTAAAACGATTTACAATGCTAGCTTATATGACAGCATACAACAAAGTAAAAGCAAGATAAATGAAATAAAATAAAAGAGAATCGCAACAAAAATGGAGGCTATATACAATAATTAAAACCATAGAATGATAATAATAGTAACAACAACAAAAAATGTGATAATAATGTATATTAAAAATATTAGTGATAATAATAATAATAATATAATAATAATAATAATAATAATAATAATAATAATAATAATAATAATAATAATAATAATAATAATAATAATAATCATCATAATAAACTAATAGTAAAAATAAAAATTGTATTAGTAATAATAAAATAATAGTAAGGATATTAAAAAAAGTAATAATATATAAAATAATAATATATGTTAATAATACTAAAAATATATAAAAAAATAGTAGAAAATAATGAAAATAGCAATAATAATGGTGACACTAAAAATAATAATAATAATAACAATACTAATAACGGTTAGATATAATAATAATAATAATATAGCTATAATATAATATAAAAAATAATGGTCAAAAATATAATAATAGTACGTAGTATAATAATAATAATAATAATAATAATAATAATAATAATAATAATAATAATAATAATAATAATAATAATAATAATATAATAGGAAAATAATGACAATAGGGTATAATAATAGTAATATATACAAATAATGGTAATAAAAATAATATATATAATAAAGTTAATTATAAATAAAATTTAAAAGTAGTAGTAGTAAAATTAAAATAATAACTTTAATAGTAAAATAATAATAATACTAAATTAGTGATAATAATAGTAATAATATTAATAGTAAATGAAAATAATAATAAAAGTAATAGTATAAATAAAAATAATATTAATAATAAATAATAGTAAATTGAAATTAATAGTGATTAAAAATTATAGTAAAAAATAATACTAGCAATATTGTAAGTAATAATAACAATAATTTTAATAATAAAAATAATAATAACAATAATAATATGAAAATAATGAATATGGTAATAATAAAATAATAATATCTATATAGAAATAATAAATAAAAAATAATGTTAAAAAATGGTAAAATAGTAAAAATAATAAAAGAAAATAAAGAAGGGACCAAATTAAACTTAAAATGAAACTTTGGGGTGAATTTTAAAAGAAATAAGAAAAATAAGGGACTTATTCGAACGCACGGATTGTAATATCCGGGATTTAGGGGTTATGCGTTTTCACTTGGATGTATGTAGTAGCATGCTTGTCTGTGGTTTGTATGTGTATTGGGGGCTTCGGGAACCCTGGGGAGTAGGTAGATGCCTTAGAAAAATATTGGATTTTTAAGTCTTAAAGGAGAGCTAAGGGAGCTAGGCCTTAAGTAGAGTAGTATGTGGACTAAGACACAAGGACTCAGCTGGTAAAGTGGCAAGGGAGGCGCCACTTAGAGCACAGGAGGGTGACGCTTCAAGGAGTGAGAAGGGGCCTAGGTTCGAGCAGCAAGGGGAGCATTTTTGGGGTTGCTTTTTGCGTCAGGCAAGAGAGGAGTTGGACGGCACAGGGACACTGAATGGATGAGCATTTGATTTGGTCAAATTTACTTGAAAATTCGGCTAAGAAGGGAGGTAAGTGTTGACTCATTCAAACTCATTTGAATGAGTGGAAAAGAGAAGAAATAGGAGGAAAAGAAGGAATCTGATAGAGAGAAGAAGAGTTGGCCGAATGGAGGGGTTTTGGTGTGGCATTTTCGGCCAAGAGGAGGAGTGGCTATGCTAGGGGGCTTTAGGTGCCGAAATAAGGTGAATGGGTGGCCATTTTTCTCCCTTTCGAAAGTTTTATTTTCATCTCTGCTTTTGTAACACCCCAAACCCGGCCCAATACATTACAACCGAATTTGGTATGCCACAGAGAAAAACTCTTTTGAAAATCCCTTAAACTCTTTTGAAAATCCTTTAAGCCGATTTAAAATTTGATAAAAGATGTTGTCTTGTTTTTAAACAGTTGAGGAGAAAACATTAAATAGTGTTATTTGAAAATATATTAAGTCAGGTTGTTACAGATTCAAGTGTACCCGATGGCACAATAAAACATTTTACGTATTAATTTTTATAAAACATGTGTAACCATTTTTCAAGTCATTAAGTTGTTAAACAATTTATCCAAAACAGATAAAATAACCAAAATATAATTTTAGGAGGCCTTATTATAACTTAAATAAATATAAAACCAAATTTAAATAAATTAAAGTTCTCAAACCAAAGTTCACGTAGAACCCAAATTTATTGCATGGCCTCCTCGAGTTCATCCGGTTCCACATCCGCGATCTCACGAATCACCTGAAAAGATAAAGGAGAAGGTGAGTCACCAAGACTCAGTGCATATTCCCTCTCCCTGGTAAATGCCACATTCTTACACAAATTATAACAAAGTACATATATGCATAATGCACCCAACCTAGCCATCCATAACTCCTTTTCTACCCCGTGTGGTACCAAACCACTGGTGGTGCCAAACCACTGGTGTCCAAAGACACAATTGTGTTACCAAAACACTGGTGACCGAAGTCACAAATCAAGTGATGGGGCCAACCCATCGTGTGATACCAAATCACTGGCAGACGATCCCATATCTCAAAGTGGGGCCAACCCACGGTGGAATTAACCACAGGGACAAGTCGCTATGAGGTGCCAAACCTCTGGTGTCCGAAGACACGAATGTGATACCAAATCACTGGTGGTTCCAAACCACTGGTGCCCGAAGACACAAATCGAATGATGGGGCCAACCCATCGTGTGATACCAAATCACTGGCGTCAATCCCGTATCTTAAAGTGGGGCCAACCCACGGTGGTGCTAAGCCACAGGGACGAGACGCTATGAGGTGCCAAACCTCTGGAGGTACCAAACCTCTGGTGACCATAGTCACAATGTGTTACCAAAACACTGGTGTCCGTCGACACGAATATCAATCTTCCCCCTCCTCTCATATTGCCCATACCAATGCAATAGGTAACCAAATCATGTTAATACACTTTAATATGAATCATATAATAAATATTATAAATCATAGATCATGTTTTCATTTCACATATAATAACAACATATCGAAACAGACTTACCCGAATCCTCATTCATACCATCATGGTATCATATCCAAATCTCATCGTTTTTCCCACTTTCATAATGTGATTAGTAATAACACACATATACATACATATATAAACCAAGCTATAAAGTGTGTAAGATACACACCTGATAATAGTGATAACTAAACTTTCTCGCTCATCGACACTCTCAGCATCTCAAACAACATCTATACGTGCTCTCTCTCCGATTGGTGGTTCATAACCCGATGAAGAACCACGAACGAACAATGGCTCGGGGGTACGAACGACTTCAAATAAACGATTATCACCGGCAGAGGGTCCACATCCCGGTGGAAAGTCTCGAACTCCCGGCACAGCCCTTCGCTTGAAATTTGAGGGTATAGCAGAACCACCCCTCTTCCAAACACTATGAACTGCTCTCTTCGAACCCTTTCTTGATTGCTCCAAAATCTAACGTTTACGGAAAGAAGATAATAAACGGACGATAGAGTCCCCAAAAACTTAATTGATTAGAAGACCATCTAAAATGATATAACAAGCATAAAGATCCTTACCCTTTGACTTACCAACCTTTGATTGCTAGAGAGAGATAAGGCTTAAATCAATCGCTTCCGAAGTCCCAAAGAGCCTATCTTTCAAAACCGATTGAAGAGCACCAAAATAAAAACCTACCCTTGATGATATTCGGCCACAACAATACTAAAAGGAAATGGGAAGTTTCGGCTATATAGTTATGAAAGGAGAAAATATGTGAATAAAAGTGAGGGAATATGTAAGTAGAAAAGAGAATAAAAAATGAAAGGATGAGGATTCGGTTTAATCAAAAATGGAAGAAAGGAAAGAAAAGAGGATTTGGGGAAGAAAGAGGTTCGGCCAAATGAAAGAAAAGGGAATTGTGTTTGAGCACAAATCAAAGGAAGAAAAGAGAGAGATGGAAGAAATGAGATTCGGCCAACACCTTGTTTGCCCAAAAGAAAATACACATAAATAAAAAGATAGTTTTGGTATCAAAAGGAAAAATGAGAGAAAGAGAAATGGTATTTGATTCAACAAAATGAGGCTTAAAAACCAAAACAATTTTGCACAAAAATGCCTAAGTGCAT
This sequence comes from Gossypium australe, assembly GCA_005393395.2. Classification (NCBI taxonomy): domain Eukaryota; kingdom Viridiplantae; phylum Streptophyta; class Magnoliopsida; order Malvales; family Malvaceae; genus Gossypium; species Gossypium australe. The sequence continues at coordinate 24,976,174 of CM016621.1, read as the reverse complement.
TCGGCCAAAGAGGAATTTGCTTGGAGAGGAAAAGAAAATATGCCAAATGGTGCCCAAATGCCAAAGTTGGCCAAATATCCTCCCCTAAACTACCTAACACATTCGACCATCCACCTAGACACCCTTGCCGTCCACATTCCAAACACTAAAAGCATAGGAATTGTTTCCAAAACATTTTCCACAAGCCAAGCCTTTTGTCCCCTCAATATACCATAACTTCAAGATATCCTTCCATAACCTTAAGAATCTTATCCCATAAATTAAGCTTTCCTTAAACAAAAATTCAACTTACCAAAAGATGAAAGTCCAACATATCATAAACATAGGTTGACCGGCCATTAATGCTATCATGAAATAAAAACCTCAAAATGCTAAACATGCTACTCGAACCACTAACCTCAAGCAACCTTTCAAGAGCCTTAACCAACTTGCCACTTACTCCTCTTATGCTTTAAATGAACACTTAAATTAACTTAAGTGTCAAGCTCACTTAATCCTACTTCATTAAATAAACCATACTAAAATTATTCTAACTTTCTAAATAAAAAAAAGCCTTCACAAGACTATTCTAACACACAAAATTCCTACCCGAGCCAACACAAAGATAATACTCAAATTTTCCTAAAGCCCAATTCCCAATCGGCCCAATCCTACTAGGCCCAATTTTGGGATGTTACAGCTTTTTGCTGAAAACTTGCACCCTTTTCTCTCTTGACCAAAAGCTAAAATTTTAGAACCATTTGCGCATCTATTTTCTCTATTTGTTTCTTTTAGGCCGAATCTACTCTTCTCCATATCCCTCTCTTCTTTTTCTCTTCTTGATTAGCCGAAAACATCTCACTCTTTCTCTCCATTGCCGCAACATCTTAAACCCCAAACTTCTCTCCTTCATTCATTTGATTGAAAGCCGAATACACCTAGTGTTCTAGCCGAAAACCCTTAAGCTTATATCTTCTCATCTTAGTCTTGTTTCAACATCTCTTCATCTCTTCCGCCATCATACTTTTCTCTTTTTGGATTCATCAAAATCGGATCGGGCTAGTTGCGTGGTAAGGATTTCTTTTTAGATTGATTTCCTTTTCTTTTTCCTTCTTGGTCTGTCGAAATCAAGGGCTCTAATCCCCTATATCTCTTTGGCTGAAACCATGAAGGAGATCTTTCGGGATTCATTTTGTAGCCGACGTTAGAAGGAGATATTTCGGGACTTGGATATTCGAGGTAAGCAGGAGGTAATCTTAGGCCGAAGGCCACTTACTTTCGTCTAGTAATGTTAGAACCGGATCTAACATAGGTTATGTAGGGATTTCGACAACTTCCAAGGGCAGGTGACAATTTTCGGGATTTAATCAAGCAAGGTATGGGAGTTGTAGTATTCGGCCAAAGGCCATGTTATTTATTAAGGGTTGGCCGATTCTAACTATGGTATTTTAGGGGGAGTTTGACAGAGATAAAGGAGGAGCCTCCGGGATTCAGATCTATTTCGGTAAGAGTATTTAGATAAGTTATAGATGTGTTTTCATTTAGATTCTTACGTATCGATTAACCGGGTTCCCGATTAAGTGATATTCGATGGATGCGAGTACCAGTGGAGGAGATAAAGGGGTAGCCTCTACCCCTAGATTTAAGAAACGCTCAGTTTCTGCAGTTCGGGATTGGCCACCTGGGTGTGGGCCAGCATCGGAAAGGGATAAGCAAATCGCTGTGATCCCTGCAAGCGAAAGTGTCAGTGAGATCGAAAGCGTTGTTCTCAATGTTATCAGGTGTGTAACCCCACCCTAATTCCCGATAGATTCATAATAATAATGTTAAATATGTGTTAATAAGGTTATGAATAAACATGGCTAAGGGTACCATTCAATGGTACAGTGTATTCAGGTACGTTACCCCTTAATACGCAGTTAATAATGTTTATAAACATTGATATGAAAATATGAGTAATTTCGTTATGTATATTGCATGATATCTGTATGTTTTGTATGATACATGGGCATATGGGTGATAATGATAAAGGGGAAGTATTCCGGTGGTTTTACCACATTATCCGGTGACTTATGTCACATATTATGAATCCGGTGACTCTGTCACATTATCTGGTGGCTATGCCACGTTATAAGGGCGAAGTGCAGTTGACTGCAGCGGTTCCCTTCGAGGGTGTGTAGTGGATGGAGGGTCGATTTAGTAATCCCCACGGTGTGATTAGCAGGTACGGGTGGTGTGTAGAGGTTGGATATCTAGTGGGTTCGGGTTGCATTTCCATTTTATATATATATGTGACTTGATATGCTATGATAAGTATACTATGTTATGGGCCTATGGCCGGATATGACTAAAGATGGGCTTTGCCCAAAATGTTTGAGATTAAGGCTATAATCGGTTGGGACTTCGTGTTGGCTGTTGCACTTTGAGTCTGTTGACTCACCCTTCGTGGGCTAACTTTTTGCAGGTGATACTTAGTGCTATGGACTGGGACAGCGAGGACTAGGTGGTGGCCATGCTCAGTGATTTCGGGTTTTCGTATGGTTGAACTTTGCGTTTTCTTTAGCATACTTTTCTTACGGGATTTAATTGGTATTTTAAATCTGTAATAAGACCACTACTTAACTGTTTAAATTTTATGCTTTAAACTTTACTTTTCACACGATAATCGGTGAATGAGTAACTAAATATCTTTCTTTAACAACTTCAAATGTTTTATCATCTAATCAACTACGGTTTTCAACTTAATAAGCTCAAAATCCGGCATTACTTTTAATCTACGAAATGTGAAGGAGATGTTTTAATGTAATTCAAAATTGAACGACAACTTGCTTTCAACTCACTAAAATTTCAATCTTGTTTTAATAATCGACTTATTTTTACAAGAACATGAAATGGAATGTTGTTAAGTTCTCCGAAGGAACATGTCAGATCCGGTCGAGGCTTATGGGCCGGGTTTGGGGTGTTTCACGGATAACATGGAGGGACTAAAAGGGAAAATATTCCCTCCCTCTAAAACGCTGCATTTCAAGAGGGACTCAAATGAAAACCAAAAAAAATTTAAGGGCAAAATTAAAAAAATAAGGAAAACCTAATTATAAAACCATATGTAACATCCTGAACTTTTGGGCCTACGCGTTTAATGGGTGAACATGTGTAATGAGTTAAATTAAGTGTTAGGGGTCCAAATTAGGCTCAGGCTTAGGTAGAGGCCTTGATTAAAATTATCTGTTTGGGCATTATAGGGTTTAAAAGGTAGTATCTGTGTTTAAAATACCAAAGTGGGCTTGTGGCCCAATATTAGGAGGTGACGCCACACAAAGGAGTAAGGGGCCCAAATTTAAGTTTCATGGAGTTCAATTATTTTAATTTAAGTTAGCTAATTTTCAGCATTAGGGTTAGGTGAAATGGATGGCAACAAGGCTCAAAAAATAGGAGGATTTATATGGATTTTATAATTGATAAAGTAGAAGATAAAAAGGAGAAAAGATATGAGCCTATCTACAAGGAAGGTGATGGCCGAAAATCCACCACTCAGAGGAGTAAAGAAATCGGCTACTGCATGGCAAAGGGGTGCCGAATTTTCCCTTTCATTTAGCTTGAATTTTAATTAATTAGGAAGGGCGTTTTCGGTTTTATACAGGAGGTGCCGAAATTCCTATAAATAGGGGGGATAGCTCCTTGATTCTGGCATTTAAAACCCTAATTCTCTCTTTATTCCTTGTGCCGAAAATCCCTAGCCTCTATCTCTACAATTTCTTTCTTTAAATTCTTCAAAAGCCGAAACCTCTCCCCTCATTCTCTTTTCTCTCTTTTCCATTCTTTTCCTCCTGTGCCGATTTCTCTAAAAATCTGAAATCTTCATAGTTTTTCTTTATTCATCCTATTTGAGGATTAGTTCTATTCTTCCGGCATTTAAATCTTTTCTTTGACATTGCCGAATCTACTCTCCAAGTGCTAGCCGAATTCCCTGTACTAAGGTAAGTGTCGACTTCTGTTAGATCTCATGTTCTATTTCGGTTCTTGAAAGGCAAAAGCCGAAAAACTAATAGTTTAATGGTTCTATGTTGGGCGGCATTCCGAGATTTGAAGGAAACTTGGTCGTCTAGATCTAAAAGCCGAAAATCACTAGTCTCTAATTTCGGGATTTTAAGGTAAGACGATTTCCTTAGATTTCTACTAGATTTTTTCATTGTATACAAGATCTTAACTTTATGATAAGGATTAACGATCAAATATTGAGATAGTAGTTCTGATAAGGACTTGTGATGGAATTAAATATGGACCAGGCAAAGGAGAGAATCCCTAATTTTAAGAAACGAGTAGTATCTGCCGTTCGAGATTGGCCACTTGGTTGTGGACCGGCTTCTGAACAACACCTTAGGTAGATAGCAGTGGTGTTGGCTACGGATAGCGTCAACTTAGAGGGTCTCGTTCTAACGGTAATCAGGTGTGTAGATCCTTATCACATAAGTTTTATTTTGTATTATACCTGTTAGGGGCTGAAAAGCCGGAAAATGAGGCTGTATGAACAGTCGTGTGTAGATCTCTAGCACACTAATAATCTGTATGAATATATATATGTTTATGTTATGGGCTAAAAGCCAGAAAATGGGCTGTGTAAACAGTCGCGATACCCAGAAAGGGTAGGCAAAGGATGCCAGGTATGTAACCATAGAAACTTCTCTATGTGTATCGATGTATGTGAAAGACTGTAATCTCTTAGGTAGTATATTGTCTGATTTTGCATGAATGTGTGCATGGGATGGGTTTGATATGAAAAGGGGAAGAGCATGATTGGTCACATGGTGATCGGTGGTAGAAAACCCACGTAATGAAATGATTGGTCACATGGTGATCGGTGGTACAAAACCCACGAAATGAAATGTTAAGGTCACATAGTGATCGGTGGTAGAAAACCCACGTAATGAAATGTTAGGTCATTTGGTGATCGGTGGTAGAAAACCACGTTAAAATTCCTGATTGATAGGAATAGGCAGTACGGCTGTCGTTTTGGTGTGTAGCGGATGGAGGGTTGATTGTAAAAATCCCCAAGGTGTGATGGTTGATACGGGTTGGTGTGTAGAGGATGGAACTCTAGGATGGGTTGGGCTTTGCATCATTTATTATCTGTCATGTGATTATGATTGTTGCCATTGTGTATGGGCCAGGGCTCGTAATGTGTTTGTGGGCCCAAGCCTTTTATGTGTTTTCGGGATTTACACACTGAGTCTTGGTGACTCACCCTATTACTTTTCTCTAACTTTTCAGATGAGCAGTAGATCGTGGACATGGGAGCCGAGACGGACTCGAGGGGCCATCAAGTTTTTATTTCTATAGATTATTTTCAGTTTTTCCTTTAAGTTTTATTTTGGGAATATTTAGGTAATAAGGCCACATAGTTTATATTCGCCTAAGTAGTTTTTTTTTTTAATATTTGCAACTTATGAATTTATGTCAGGGGTTTATTTATACCTAATAATAATGATACAAGGTTTCTTTTCAAATGTCACTTATTTATTCAAATATTTTCTAATTAACTTATGATTTCCAAAACCAACTTAGCAAAAGATTTTAACGTTCAACCCGTAGCATACCAGATCTGGTCGAAACGTATGGGCCGGGTTTGGGGTGTTACAATTTGGTATCAGAGCCGAGTTCAAACTCGGGCTGTGAAATGGGTCTACGAGTGTTTTGAAAATTTGATGTGAATTTCAAAAAAAAAAATTCTGGAAGAAGATATGGCCTTCGAGTCTACCAGCACCCGATCCACGCAGGTAAGTATTCTAACTCTTGATGTGATATATTTGTTAGGTTGATGGGCTTTATGGACGTAGACTAGTAGGATAGCATTGATGGACCTTAGGCTTAGTTAAACAACTCTTCAATTCCATAAGACTTAATCCAACTAAACAAACCTATGAACGAGTCGCTGGGTTAGGGTGTGGCAACAGGCATGCGCATGTCTAGGATTGGATTCAGGAAGAGCTTGGTACTTAAGCAGTTCTAGTGACTCACCTCCTCTTTGCTGGAATCCTACCTGGTGCGTAGTGACTGTTCATCTTAGCCATGAGGATTTGTTGAGGGGCCAAAATCTATAATTAAAACCCGAAAGGGACCAGCCACCCTATTTCGCAACCAAAATACCCTCAAGTTTTGTAAAATTTTCGAAATACACTTAATTTGTGAAAATTTCCTAGAATACCCCAGAATTGTAAAACTACCAAAATTTGTGAAATTACCGAAACACTCTGGTTGGCAAAATTTCCAAAATACCCGTGGTTTGTGAAAATTTCCAAACAACCGTGATTTTAGAAAATACCTCAATTTTGCAAATTTACTCGAAAACCCTAGATTTACAAAAGAACCCGGATTGCAAAAAGAAAACCAAGATACCCCATTTTGAGGAAATTACCAAAATACCCTTGTTTTGTTAAAAAAACTTATTTTCCAAAAATACCCTTGCTTTAAAAAAATATGTACCAAAGTACCTCTAATTCGAAGAAAATCACCAAGATACTTAATTTTGGAAAATACCCTGTAGGGCAAAACTACGGAAAAACCCCTGGGTAGTGAAATGACGAAAATACTCTTTATATGAGGAATGTGAGTTCACGGATGTTATATGTATGTTAATGTGTGATGATTGAATGTATGTGCTTCTTAGAACTAGGAGATGTGAACTTGAGACTGAATTATAGATATAACTGCGAATTCGAAAGAACTACCCTTAAAACTGCTATTCATAAGACTGTTCGGGGTTAATCAGTGGAAGAAAACTAATAATTCATAAAATTCTAATCAGATAAACACGAATCGGTAGAATGAGTACAAGGGGACGAGGACGCTCTAGATGCGAATACCGGTGCGTACTCTACCATAGTATACTAAGCGTTTCTTTTGGCTTTAGAATTAGAGTGTGCAGCGAAAGCGTAGTGGTGAGACTTGGGATTTACGATTAATAGTTAGTTGGAAATTTCAAGGACGAAATTTCTTTAAGGGGGGTAGAACTGTAACATCCTGAATTTTTGGGCCTATGCGTTTAATGGGTGAACATGTGTAATGAGTTAAATTAAGTGTTAGGGGTCCAAATTGGGCTCAGGCTTAGGTAGAGGCCTTGATTAAAATTATCTGTTTGGGCATTATAGGGTTTAAAAGGTAGTATCTGTGTTTAAAATACCAAAGTGGGCTTGTGGCCCAATATTAGGAGGTGACGCCACACAAAGGAGTAAGGGGCCCAAATTTAAGTTTCATGGAGTTCAATTATTTTAATTTAAGTTAGCTAATTTTCAGCATTAGGGTTAGGTGAAGTGGATGGCAACAAGGCTAAAAAAATAGGAGGATTTATATGGGTTTTATAATTGATAAAGTAGAAGATAAAAAGGAGAAAAGATAGGAGCCTATCTACAAGGAAGGTGATGGCCGAAAATCCACCACTCAGAGGAGTAAAGAAATCGGCTACTGCATGGCAAAGGGGTGCCGAATTTTCCCTTTCATTTAGCTTGAATTTTAATTAATTAGGAAGGGTGTTTTCAATTTTATACAGGAGGTGCCGAAATTCCTATAAATAGGGGGGATAGCTCCTTGATTCTGGCATTTAAAACCCTAATTCTCTCTTTATTCCTTGTGCTGAAAATCCCTAGCCTCTCCCTCTACAATTTGTAACATCCTGAATTTTTGGGCCTATGCGTTTAATGGGTGGATATGTTTAATGTGTTAATTTAAGTGTTACGGGTCCAAATTGGGCTCAGGCTTAGGCAGAGGCCTTGATTAAAATTATCTGTTTGGGCATTATAGGGTTTAAAAGGTAGTATCTATGTTTAAAATACCAAAGTGGGCTTGTGGCCCAATCTTAGGAGGTGACGCCACACAAGGGAGTAAGGGGCCCAAATTTAAGTTTCATGGAGCCCAATTCTTTTAATTTAAGTTAGCTAAATTTTGGGCATTAGGATTAGGTGGAATGGATGGCAACAAGGCTAAAATTTAGGGGTTTTAATGTTTAAAATATGTGGATAATAAGCAGATAAAGACTGTTATTTAGGAATTTATTTTATGTGGATAATAAGCAGATAAAGGCTAAAATTTAGGGATTTTAATGATTAAAATATGTAGATAATATGCTGATAAAGGAGGGAGGAGTTAGAGATAATTAAGTCTCTTTTAGATGAACTAGTAGATTAAGATAAAGGAGAAAAGATAGGATTTATCTGCAAGGTTAGGTAAGTGCCGAAATTTCTATAAATAGGGTGAATATTTCTTCAATTTCGGCATTTGGGTTTTTCTCTCATTCTTTTCTCTTCTTCTCTGAGTAAAAGCCGAAAACTCCTAAAGTTCCATCTTCCTCTTCATTCTTTGCAAAAGCCGAAATCTTTAAGCCAATTCCCTCATCTTCACTTTGATTCAAAAGCCGAAACTCTTTCCATTCTTTTTCTTCCTAGCCGAAATCTTCAAGTCTCTTCCTTGTTTTCTTTTCTTCTTCTCTTTTCCTGTCAAAAACCGAAAATCTTCACTCAAGTATTTTAAAAGCCAAAGACACATCAGCCTTCTCTTGTTCATACTTTTTCCAGGATTTTCCTAAAAGCCGAAATCCCTAGATCTTATCTCCTGTGATTGCCGAATTACTTCTGTGGTGCCTACTTGTGCCGAAATCTGAAGGGAACTTTAGTGGAGTCAATCGTATAGATCTCTGAGTTATAGATCGGTAGCACTCGAATTGTGTTACTTTTGAGATTTCAAGGTAAGAAGATCTATTAGTTTCAATGTGTAAATTCAGGATTTACTAACCCTTGGCCGAATATAGGAGAGGCCCTATTTTCACATCTTTCCAGCTTTTTGAGCAAAGTTGTAGATCGGTCTAGCAAGGGTATCGACATTAATCAGGTGTGTAACCTTTCTCACTGTTAGACTGTTTGCTAGTATATATTCATATGTATAAATCTGCTATACTCTGCTAAATGCCGAAATCCCAGCATAACAAGTGAAAACCCTTGAAGGGTAAAGGCTGATCAACAGGTTAGTGACTTCTGTCCTATTTTAGTGATTATTCATGTTAAAACGATATGCTTTGTATGACGATTTCATTGTATGCTTGGGGTTGGGAAATTGATGAAAAGGGGAAGTGATCTGTTCTGGTGGCTTTTGCCATTTCAGCCTGGTGACTCTGTCACAAACTCTGTTTCTGGTGGCTTTTTGCCATTTCAGCCTAGTGACTCTGTCACAAACTCTGTTTCTGGTGGCTTTTTGCCATTTCAGCCTGGTGACTCTATCACAGCTCTGACGATAAGCAGCACGACTGCCATCAACGGCGTTTAGCGGTGCGGGTTGATTGTAGAAATCCCCTATGTTGTGAACGGCTGGTACAGGAGGCGTGTAGCAGATGGAAACTTAGGATTTGGGTTGGGCTTGCATATTTTTTTTGTTATATATATTTAAACTGTTATTCTGTTCTGTGGGGCTAAGGCCCAAATCTAATGGTTCATAAGGGTTGCACACTGAGTCTCGCGACTCAACCAATTTCTTAACATTTTCAGATAGCACCTAGTGCATCGGACCGGGCTGGAAAGGAGCGCAAGGTGGCCATGCAAAAGAACTCTTGGATTTAGCAAGAAGACCCAATTTATTATTTTATATTTTTATTTAATGGGTTTTAAATTTTATTGTAATAAGGCCATGGGCCACTAGACTATTATTTATGTTTTGGTTTTATGTTGGGCTTTTATTACTGGGCTTTTAAGTTTTATGTTTTAAATTAAGTTAAGACATGTATGAAATTATAGTTTTTGTTTAAAATTCACCAAGGTAATTTATAACTTTATATTTTATATGAATTAATGAATTATTAAGTTTTCGGTATAAATGTTTAAACCTAGTAGTTGTTTTCCAAAATGTGACATGTTTTGTAAAATCCCTTAAGTGACATACCAGATCCGGTTGTGGCATTTGGGCCGGGTTTGGGGTGTTACAAATTCGTATCAGAGCCCGGTTCAAAACTCGGCTCTGGGGGTTTTTGGGCTCAAAACGTTTTCTAAAAATGGGCTTTTGAAACATGCATATTTATAAATGATGCAGGTCTGTTAGCTCGGCATGGCACCTGTGTCTCCGGCGCAAGTTCGCCAGGTAAGTATTCTGAACCATTGTGTGATATATATATATATATATATATATATATATGTATGTGGGCTTAATGGGCTCTATGGGACGTAGATTAGTTAGATTAGAACTTGATGGACTCTAGGCCTAGCTGAAACAACTCCTAAAATCTCATAAGACATAATTTCACTAAACAAACCCGTGAACGAGTCGCAAGACTAGGGTGTGGCAACAGGCATACGCTTGTCTAGGATTGGATCCGGAAGAGCCTGGTACTTAAGCAGTCCTAGTGACTCACCTCCTCTTCGCTGGAATCCTACCTGGTGCGTAGTGACTGTTCACCCTAGCCATGAGGATTTGTTGACGGGCCAAAATCTATAATTAAAACCCGAAAGGGACCAGCCACATTATTTTTACAAAATTACCAAAATACCCCTGATTTGTAAAATTACCAAATTACCCTTGATTTGTAAAATGACCAAATTATCCCTGATTTGTAAAATTACCAAATTACCCCTGATTTGTGAAATGACCAAAATACCCTTGGTTTGTAAAATTACCAAATTACCCTTGATTTACAAAATGACCAAATTATCCCTGATTTGTAAAATTACCAAATTACCCCTGATTTGTGAAATGACCAAAATACCCTTGATTTGTAAAATTACCGAAATACCCCTGGATTAAAAAATTATCGAAATACCTTCGGATTACAAAATTACCGAAATACCCCTAGATTGTAAAAATTACCAAAATACCCTTATTTCATGAAATCAACAAGGAACTCTATTTTGAAAATTACGAAAATATCCCTGTAGGATAAATTACGGAAATACCCCTGGGTAGTGAAATGACGAAAATACCCCTCCATGATGAATGTAGGTTTGTGGATGTACTTGTATGCTAATGTCTGATGACTGAATGTGTGTGCTTCCTGGAATTAGAAGGTAAACTTGAGACTGAAACTGTAGATAGGTTCGAATTTGAAAAAAAACTACCTCTAAAATTACTATTCATAAGACTGTTCGTGGTTAATCAGTGAAAGAAATTAATAATTCGTAAAATTTCTAATTCAGATAATACGAGAATCAACGATAAGCGCTAGAAGAGGAAGAAGAGGCCGCGGCTGAGGCCGTGGAAGTGTTAGGACTGATGTGCTGACTCAGCTAGTTAGGGAGGTGCTGAAGGAGGTTAAAGAAATCGGTGAAACACTTCGGGTTGGGTGCGTGGACTGTAAGAAAAAAAGAGATCGTAGTTTTCTAGGGTTGCAGTCTCGTTCTGTGAAGTATGTTAAGGTACGTCCAAACTTCCGGGTTTGCGAATATTACAGAAGGCGTCATCCGGGTGAATGTTGGAGGAAGTCAAGAACGTGTTTAAGATGCGGGTCTGAGGAGCATAAGGCTCGGGATTGTTCAATCACTATTAAGTCGGGTATGTTTTGTATGGATGCTATATTTTTGGGTATAGAAACTGTATGCGTGCAATGTTTATATATTATTAAATTAGAGTGCGCAGCGAAAGCATAGTGGTGAGACTTGGGTAGTACGATTAATAGTTAGTTGGAAATTTCGAGGACGAAATTTCTTTAAGGGGGTAGAACTGTAACATCCTGAATTTTTGGGCCTATGCGTTTAATGGGTGGATATATTTAATGTGTTAATTTAAGTGTTAGGGGTCCAAATTGGGCACAGGCTTAGGCAGAGGCCTTGATTAAAATTATCTGTTTGGGCATTATAGGGTTTAAAAGGTAGTATCTATGTTTAAAATACCAAAGTGGGCTTGTGGCCCAATCTTAGGAGGTGACGCCACACAAGGGAGTAAGGGGCCCAAATTTAAGTTTCATGGAGCCCAATTCTTTTAATTTTAGTTAGCTAAATTTTGGGCATTAGGATTAGGTGGAATGGATGGCAACAAGGCTAAAATTTAGGGGTTTTAATGTTTAAAATATGTGGATAATAAGCAGATAAAGGCTATTACTTAAATTTATTTTATGTGGACAATAAGCAGATAAAGGCTAAAATTTAGGGATTTTAATGATTAAAATATGTGGATAATACGCTGATAAAGGAGGGAAGAGTTAGAGATAATTAAGTCTCTTTTAGATGAGCTAGTAGATTAAAATAAAGGAGAAAAGATAGGATTTATCTGCAAGGTTAGGTAAGTGCCGAAATTTCTATAAATAGGGGGAATATTTCTTCAATTTCGGTATTTGGGTTTTTCTCTCATTCTTTTCTCTTCTTCTCTGAGTAAAAGCCGAAAACTCCTAAAGTTCCATCTTCCTCTTCATTCTCTGCAAAAGCCGAAATCTTTAAGCCAATTCCCTCATCTTCACTTTGATTCAAAAGCCGAAACTCTTTCCATTCTTTTTCTTCCTAGCCGAAATCTTCAAGTCTCTTCCTTGTTTTCTTTTCTTCTTCTCTTTTCCTGTCAGAAACTAAAACTCTTCACTCAAGTATTTTAAAAGCCAAAGACACATCAGCCTTCTCTTGTTCATACTTTTTCCAGGATTTTCCTAAAAGCCGAAATCCCTAGATCTCATCTCCTGTGATTGCCGAATTACTTCTGTGGTGCCTACTTGTGCCGAAATCTGAAGGAAACTTTAGTGGAGTCAATCGCATAGATCTCTGAGTTATAGATCGGTAGCACTCGAATCGTGTTACTTTCGAGATTTCAAGGTAAGAAGATCTATTAGTTTCAATATGTAAATTCAGGATTTACTAACCCTTGGCCGAATATAGGAGAGGCCCTATTTTCACATCTTTCCGGCTTTTTGAGCAAAGTTGTAGATCGGTCTAGCAAGGGTATCGACATTAATCAGGTGTGTAACCTTTCTCACTGTTAGACTGTTTGCTAGTATATATTCATATGTATAAATCTGCTATACTCTGCTAAATGCCGAAATCCCAGCATAACAAGTGAAAACCCTTGAAGGGTAAAGGCTGATCAACAGGTTAGTGACTTCTGTCCTATTTTAGTGATTATTCATGTTAAAACGATATGCTTTGTATGACGATTTCATTGTATGCTTGGGGTTGGGAAATTGATGAAAAGAGGAAGTGATCTGTTCTGGTGGCTTTTGCCATTTCAGCCTGGTGACTCTGTCACAAACTCTGTTTCTGGTGGCTTTTTGCCATTTCAGCCTAGTGACTCTGTCACAAACTCTGTTTCTGGTGGCTTTTTGCCATTTCAGCCTGGTGACTCTATCACAGCTCTGACGATAAGCAGCACGACTGCCATCAACGGCGTTTAGCGGTGCGGGTTGATTGTAGAAATCCCCTATGGTGTGAACGGCTGGTACAGGAGGCGTGTAGCAGATGGAAACTTAGGATTTGGGTTGGGCTTGCATATTTTTTTTTTGTTATATATATTTAAACTGTTATTCTGTTCTGTGGGGCTAAGGCCCAAATCTAATGGTTCATAAGGGTTGCACACTGAGTCTCGCGACTCAACCAATTTCTTAACATTTTCAGATAGCACCTAGTGCATCGGACCGGGCTGGAAAGGAGCGCAAGGTGGCCATGCAAAAGAACTCTTGGATTTAGCAAGAAGACCCAATTTATTATTTTATATTTTTATTTAATGGGTTTTAAATTTTATTGTAATAAGGCCATGGGCCACTAGACTATTATTTATGTTTTGGTTTTATGTTGGGCTTTTATTACTGGGCTTTTAAGTTTTATGTTTTAAATTAAGTTAAGACATGTATGAAATTATAGTTTTTGTTTAAAATTCACCAAGGTAATTTATAACTTTATATTTTATATGAATTAATGAATTATTAAGTTTTCGGTATAAATGTTTAAACCTAGTAGTTGTTTTCCAAAATGTGACATGTTTTGTAAAATCCCTTAAGTGACATACCAGATCCGGTTGTGGCATTTGGGCCGGGTTTGGGGTGTTACAAATTAGGAAGGGTGTTTTCAATTTTATACAGGAGGTGCCGAAATTCCTATAAATAGGGGGGATAGCTCCTTGATTCTGGCATTTAAAACCCTAATTCTCTCTTTATTCCTTGTGCTGAAAATCCCTAGCCTCTCCCTCTACAATTTGTAACATCCTGAATTTTTGGGCCTATGCGTTTAATGGGTGGATATGTTTAATGTGTTAATTTAAGTGTTACGGGTCCAAATTGGGCTCAGGCTTAGGCAGAGGCCTTGATTAAAATTATCTGTTTGGGCATTATAGGGTTTAAAAGGTAGTATCTATGTTTAAAATACCAAAGTGGGCTTGTGGCCCAATCTTAGGAGGTGACGCCACACAAGGGAGTAAGGGGCCCAAATTTAAGTTTCATGGAGCCCAATTCTTTTAATTTAAGTTAGCTAAATTTTGGGCATTAGGATTAGGTGGAATGGATGGCAACAAGGCTAAAATTTAGGGGTTTTAATGTTTAAAATATGTGGATAATAAGCAGATAAAGACTGTTATTTAGGAATTTATTTTATGTGGATAATAAGCAGATAAAGGCTAAAATTTAGGGATTTTAATGATTAAATATGTAGATAATATGCTGATAAAGGAGGGAGGAGTTAGAGATAATTAAGTCTCTTTTAGATGAACTAGTAGATTAAGATAAAGGAGAAAAGATAGGATTTATCTGCAAGGTTAGGTAAGTGCCGAAATTTCTATAAATAGGGTGAATATTTCTTCAATTTCGGCATTTGGGTTTTTCTCTCATTCTTTTCTCTTCTTCTCTGAGTAAAAGCCGAAAACTCCTAAAGTTCCATCTTCCTCTTCATTCTTTGCAAAAGCCGAAATCTTTAAGCCAATTCCCTCATCTTCACTTTGATTCAAAAGCCGAAACTCTTTCCATTCTTTTTCTTCCTAGCCGAAATCTTCAAGTCTCTTCCTTGTTTTCTTTTCTTCTTCTCTTTTCCTGTCAAAAACCGAAAATCTTCACTCAAGTATTTTAAAAGCCAAAGACACATCAGCCTTCTCTTGTTCATACTTTTTCCAGGATTTTCCTAAAAGCCGAAATCCCTAGATCTTATCTCCTGTGATTGCCGAATTACTTCTGTGGTGCCTACTTGTGCCGAAATCTGAAGGGAACTTTAGTGGAGTCAATCGTATAGATCTCTGAGTTATAGATCGGTAGCACTCGAATTGTGTTACTTTTGAGATTTCAAGGTAAGAAGATCTATTAGTTTCAATGTGTAAATTCAGGATTTACTAACCCTTGGCCGAATATAGGAGAGGCCCTATTTTCACATCTTTCCAGCTTTTTGAGCAAAGTTGTAGATCGGTCTAGCAAGGGTATCGACATTAATCAGGTGTGTAACCTTTCTCACTGTTAGACTGTTTGCTAGTATATATTCATATGTATAAATCTGCTATACTCTGCTAAATGCCGAAATCCCAGCATAACAAGTGAAAACCCTTGAAGGGTAAAGGCTGATCAACAGGTTAGTGACTTCTGTCCTATTTTAGTGATTATTCATGTTAAAACGATATGCTTTGTATGACGATTTCATTGTATGCTTGGGGTTGGGAAATTGATGAAAAGGGGAAGTGATCTGTTCTGGTGGCTTTTGCCATTTCAGCCTGGTGACTCTGTCACAAACTCTGTTTCTGGTGGCTTTTTGCCATTTCAGCCTAGTGACTCTGTCACAAACTCTGTTTCTGGTGGCTTTTTGCCATTTCAGCCTGGTGACTCTATCACAGCTCTGACGATAAGCAGCACGACTGCCATCAACGGCGTTTAGCGGTGCGGGTTGATTGTAGAAATCCCCTATGGTGTGAACGGCTGGTACAGGAGGCGTGTAGCAGATGGAAACTTAGGATTTGGGTTGGGCTTGCATATTTTTTTTTGTTATATATATTTAAACTGTTATTCTGTTCTGTGGGGCTAAGGCCCAAATCTAATGGTTCATAAGGGTTGCACACTGAGTCTCGCGACTCAACCAATTTCTTAACATTTTCAGATAGCACCTAGTGCATCGGACCGGGCTGGAAAGGAGCGCAAGGTGGCCATGCAAAAGAACTCTTGGATTTAGCAAGAAGACCCAATTTATTATTTTATATTTTTATTTAATGGGTTTTAAATTTTATTGTAATAAGGCCATGGGCCACTAGACTATTATTTATGTTTTGGTTTTATGTTGGGCTTTTATTACTGGGCTTTTAAGTTTTATGTTTTAAATTAAGTTAAGACATGTATGAAATTATAGTTTTTGTTTAAAATTCACCAAGGTAATTTATAACTTTATATTTTATATGAATTAATGAATTATTAAGTTTTCGGTATAAATGTTTAAACCTAGTAGTTGTTTTCCAAAATGTGACATGTTTTGTAAAATCCCTTAAGTGACATACCAGATCCGGTTGTGGCATTTGGGCCGGGTTTGGGGTGTTACAAATTCGTATCAGAGCCCGGTTCAAAACTCGGCTCTGGGGGTTTTTGGGCTCAAAACGTTTTCTAAAAATGGGCTTTTGAAACATGCATATTTATAAATGATGCAGGTCTGTTAGCTCGGCATGGCACCTGTGTCTCCGGCGCAAGTTCGCCAGGTAAGTATTCTGAACCATTGTGTGATATATATATATATATATATATATATATGTATGTGGGCTTAATGGGCTCTATGGGACGTAGATTAGTTAGATTAGAACTTGATGGACTCTAGGCCTAGCTGAAACAACTCCTAAAATCTCATAAGACATAATTTCACTAAACAAACCCGTGAACGAGTCGCAAGACTAGGGTGTGGCAACAGGCATACGCTTGTCTAGGATTGGATCCGGAAGAGCCTGGTACTTAAGCAGTCCTAGTGACTCACCTCCTCTTCGCTGGAATCCTACCTGGTGCGTAGTGACTGTTCACCCTAGCCATGAGGATTTGTTGACGGGCCAAAATCTATAATTAAAACCCGAAAGGGACCAGCCACATTATTTTTACAAAATTACCAAAATACCCCTGATTTGTAAAATTACCAAATTACCCTTGATTTGTAAAATGACCAAATTATCCCTGATTTGTAAAATTACCAAATTACCCCTGATTTGTGAAATGACCAAAATACCCTTGGTTTGTAAAATTACCAAATTACCCTTGATTTACAAAATGACCAAATTATCCCTGATTTGTAAAATTACCAAATTACCCCTGATTTGTGAAATGACCAAAATACCCTTGATTTGTAAAATTACCGAAATACCCCTGGATTAAAAAATTATCGAAATACCTTCGGATTACAAAATTACCGAAATACCCCTAGATTGTAAAAATTACCAAAATACCCTTATTTCATGAAATCAACAAGGAACTCTATTTTGAAAATTACGAAAATATCCCTGTAGGATAAATTACGGAAATACCCCTGGGTAGTGAAATGACGAAAATACCCCTCCATGATGAATGTAGGTTTGTGGATGTACTTGTATGCTAATGTCTGATGACTGAATGTGTGTGCTTCCTGGAATTAGAAGGTAAACTTGAGACTGAAACTGTAGATAGGTTCGAATTTGAAAAAAAACTACCTCTAAAATTACTATTCATAAGACTGTTCGTGGTTAATCAGTGAAAGAAATTAATAATTCGTAAAATTTCTAATTCAGATAATACGAGAATCGACGATAAGCGCTAGAAGAGGAAGAAGAGGCCGCGGCTGAGGCCGTGGAAGTGTTAGGACTGATGTGCTGACTCAGCTAGTTAGGGAGGTGCTGAAGGAGGTTAAAGAAATCGGTGAAACACTTCGGGTTGGGTGCGTGGACTGTAAGAAAAAAAGAGATCGTAGTTTTCTAGGGTTGCAGTCTCGTTCTGTGAAGTATGTTAAGGTACGTCCAAACTTCCGGGTTTGCGAATATTACAGAAGGCGTCATCCGGGTGAATGTTGGAGGAAGTCAAGAACGTGTTTAAGATGCGGGTCTGAGGAGCATAAGGCTCGGGATTGTTCAATCACTATTAAGTCGGGTATGTTTTGTATGGATGCTATATTTTTGGGTATAGAAACTGTATGCGTGCAATGTTTATATATTATTAAATTAGAGTGCGCAGCGAAAGCATAGTGGTGAGACTTGGGTAGTACGATTAATAGTTAGTTGGAAATTTCGAGGACGAAATTTCTTTAAGGGGGTAGAACTGTAACATCCTGAATTTTTGGGCCTATGCGTTTAATGGGTGGATATATTTAATGTGTTAATTTAAGTGTTAGGGGTCCAAATTGGGCACAGGCTTAGGCAGAGGCCTTGATTAAAATTATCTGTTTGGGCATTATAGGGTTTAAAAGGTAGTATCTATGTTTAAAATACCAAAGTGGGCTTGTGGCCCAATCTTAGGAGGTGACGCCACACAAGGGAGTAAGGGGCCCAAATTTAAGTTTCATGGAGCCCAATTCTTTTAATTTTAGTTAGCTAAATTTTGGGCATTAGGATTAGGTGGAATGGATGGCAACAAGGCTAAAATTTAGGGGTTTTAATGTTTAAAATATGTGGATAATAAGCAGATAAAGGCTATTACTTAAATTTATTTTATGTGGACAATAAGCAGATAAAGGCTAAAATTTAGGGATTTTAATGATTAAAATATGTGGATAATACGCTGATAAAGGAGGGAAGAGTTAGAGATAATTAAGTCTCTTTTAGATGAGCTAGTAGATTAAAATAAAGGAGAAAAGATAGGATTTATCTGCAAGGTTAGGTAAGTGCCGAAATTTCTATAAATAGGGGGAATATTTCTTCAATTTCGGTATTTGGGTTTTTCTCTCATTCTTTTCTCTTCTTCTCTGAGTAAAAGCCGAAAACTCCTAAAGTTCCATCTTCCTCTTCATTCTCTGCAAAAGCCGAAATCTTTAAGCCAATTCCCTCATCTTCACTTTGATTCAAAAGCCGAAACTCTTTCCATTCTTTTTCTTCCTAGCCGAAATCTTCAAGTCTCTTCCTTGTTTTCTTTTCTTCTTCTCTTTTCCTGTCAGAAACTAAAACTCTTCACTCAAGTATTTTAAAAGCCAAAGACACATCAGCCTTCTCTTGTTCATACTTTTTCCAGGATTTTCCTAAAAGCCGAAATCCCTAGATCTCATCTCCTGTGATTGCCGAATTACTTCTGTGGTGCCTACTTGTGCCGAAATCTGAAGGAAACTTTAGTGGAGTCAATCGCATAGATCTCTGAGTTATAGATCGGTAGCACTCGAATCGTGTTACTTTCGAGATTTCAAGGTAAGAAGATCTATTAGTTTCAATATGTAAATTCAGGATTTACTAACCCTTGGCCGAATATAGGAGAGGCCCTATTTTCACATCTTTCCGGCTTTTTGAGCAAAGTTGTAGATCGGTCTAGCAAGGATATCGACATTAATCAGGTGTGTCACCTTTCTCACTGTTAGACTGTTTGCTAATATATATTCATATGTATAAATCTGCTATACTCTGCTAAATGCCGAAATCCCGGCATAACAAGTGAAAACCCTTGAAGGGTAAAGGCTGATCAACAGGTTAGTGACTTCTGTCCTATTTCAGTGATTATTCATGTTAAAACGATATGCTTTGTATGACGATTTCATTGTATGCTTGGGGTTGGGAAATTGATGAAAAGGGGGAAGTGATCTGTTCTGGTGGCTTTTGCCATTTCAGCCTGGTGACTCTGTCACAAACTCTGTTTCTGGTGGCTTTTTACCATTTCAGCCTGGTGACTCTGTCACAAACTCTGTTTCTGGTGGCTTTTTGCCATTTCAGCCTGGTGACTCTGTCACAACTCTGACGATGAGCAGCACGACTGCCATCAACAGCGTGTAGCGGCGCGGGTTAATTGTAGAAATCCCCTATGGTGTGAATGGCTGGTACAGGAGGCGTGTAGCGGTGCGGGTTGATTATAGAAATCCCCTATGGTGTGAACGGCTGGTACGGGAGGCGTGTAACGGATGGAAACGTAGGATTTGGGTTGGGCTTGCATAATTTTTTTTGTTATATATATATTAAACTGTTATTCTGTTCTGTGGGGATAAGGCCCAAAGCTAATGGTTCATAAGGGTTGCACACTGAGTCTCGCGACTCAACCAATTTCTTAACATTTTCAGGTAGCACCTAGTGCATCGGACCGGGCTGGAGAGGAGCGCAAGGTGGCCATGCAAAAGAACTCTTGGATTTAACAAGAAGACTCCAGTTTATTATTTTATATTTTTATTTAATGGGTTTTAAATTTTATTGTAATAAGGACATGGGCCACTAGTCTATTATTTAATTTTTGGTTTTATGATGGGCTTTTAAGTTTTATGTTTTAAATTAAGTTAAGACATGTATGAAATTATAGTTTTTGTTTAAAATTCACCAAGGTAATTTATAACTTTATATTTTATATGAGTTAATGAATTATTAAGTTTTCGGTATAAATGTTTAAACCTAGTAGTTGTTTTCCAAAATGCGACATGTTTTGTAAAATCCCTTAAGTGACATACCAGATCCGATTGTAGCGTTTGGGCCGGGTTTGGGGTGTTACACAATTTCTTTCTTTAGATTCTTCAAAAGCCGTAACCTTTCCCCTCATTCTCTTTTCTCTCTTTTCCATTCTTTTCCTCTTGTGCCAATTTCTCTAAAAAGCCGAAATCTTCATAGTTTTTCTTTATTCATCCTATTTGAGAATTAGTTCTACCGGCATTTAAATCTTTTCTTTGACATTGCCGAATCTTCTCTCCAAGTGCTAGCTGAATTCCCTGTACTAAGGTAAGTGTCGACTTCTGTTAGATCTCATGTTCTATTTCGGTTCTTGAAAGGCAAAAGCTGAAAAGCTAATAGTTTAATGGATCTATGTTGGGCGGCATTCTGGGATTTGAAGGAAACTTGGTCGTCTAGATCTAAAAGCCGAAAATCACTAGTCTCCAATTTCAGGATTTTAAGGTAAGAAGATTTCCCTATATTTCTACTAGATTTGTTCATTGTATACAAGATCTTAACTTTATGATGAGGATTAACGATCAAATATTGAGATGGTAGTTCTGATAAGGACTTGTGATGGAATTAAATATGGATCAAGCAAAAGAGAGAATCCCTAAGTTTAAGAAACGAGTAGTATCTGCCGTTCTAGATTGGCCACTTGGTTGTGGACCGGCTTCTGAACAACACCTTAGGCAGATAGCAGTGGTGTTGGCTACAGATAGCGTCAACTTAGAGGGTCTCGTTCTAATGATAATCAGGTGTGTAGATCCTTATTACATAAGTTTTATTTTGTATTATACCTGTTAGGGGCTGAAAAGCCGAAAAATGAAGCTGTATGAACAGTCGTGTGTAGATCTCTAGCACACTAATAATCTGTATGAATATATATATATATATATATATATATATATATATATATATATATATATATATATATATATATGTTTATTATGGGCTAAAAGCTGGAAAATGGGTTGTGTAAACAGTCACGATACCTAGAAAGGGTAGGCAAAGGATGCAAGGTATGTAACCATAGAAACTTCTCCATGTGTATCGATGTATGTGAAAGACTGTAATCTCTTAGGTAGTATATTGTCTGATTTTGCATGAATGTATGCATGGGATGGGTTTGATATGAAAAGGGGAAGAGCATGATTGGTCACATGGTGATCGGTGGTAGAAAACCCACGTAATGAAATGATTGGTCACATGGTGATCGGTGGTAGAAAACCCATGTAATGAAATGTTAAGGTCACATAGTGATCGGTGGTAGAAAACCCACGTAATGAAATGTTAGGTCACTTGGTGATCGGTGGTAGAAAACCACGTTAAAATTCCTGATTGATAGGAATAGGCAGTACGGCTGTCGTTTTGGTGTGTAGCGGATGAAGGGTTGATTGTAAAAATCCCCAAGGTGTGATGGTTGGTACTGGTTGGTGTGTAGAGGATGGAATTCTAGGATGGGTTGGGCTTTGCATCATTTATTATCTGTCATGTGATTATGATTGTTGCCATTGTGTATGGGCCAGGGCTCGTAATGTGTTTGTGGGCCCAAGCCTTTTATGTGTTTTCGGGATTTACACACTGATTCTTGGTGACTCACCCTATTATTTTTCCCTAACTTTTCAGATGAGCAGTAGATCGTGGACATGGGAGCCGAGACGGACTCGAGAGGCCATCAAGTTTTTATTTCTATAGATTATTTTCGGTTTTTCCTTTAAGTTTTATTTTGGGAATATTTAGGTAATAAGGCCCCATAGTTTATATTCGCCTAAGTAGTTTTTTTTAATATTTGCAACTTATGAATTTATGTCAGGGGTTTATTTATACCTAATAATAATACAAGGTTTCTTTTCAAATGTCACTTATTTATTCAAATATTTTTTAATTAACTTATGATTTCCAAAACCAACTTAGCAAAAGATTTTAACGTTCAACCCGTAGCATACTAGATCTGGTCGAAACGTATGGGCCGGGTTTGGGGTGTTACACCATAAAAAAGCGGAAGGGCTAAAAGCGCAATTAGCCCTTCCGTAAAAACATGCGGATCCTGAGGGCTGGGTCGGTCGAGGCGCGGGTCAGCCCCCAAAACGACGTCGTTTTAGGCGTTAAGGGGGCTGCCCAAAACGGCGCTGTTTTAATAGGCTATAAAAGCCAAATTTTCTATAAAAAAATCATTTCTCTTTTGTTTCAAAAAAAAAAAGGAGAGAGGCACTCCGGAATCCTCTGCCCAGGCGATTTCCGGCGAGGATTCCGGTGAAACTCCAACGCCGATGACCACCGCGTGTCGCCATCACCGGCCGTCGAAATTTTAAAAAAGGTAAATTTTCACTCTTTTTTTATATTTTAATATATATTATATAGTTAAAAAATAAAATAGAGAAAAAAAAAGAAGACAACAATATTCGAAAAAAACAAAATGAAAAAAAAATCGTCCGAATCACCTCTGTATTTTTGTATATTTAACTGTTTTTGTATTTTTCGTGTGTTTTTTTTGTGTTACAAATTTTATGGGGTTTTATAACCCAAAAATAAAAAAGGAAACAAAAAATTCTATTTCTTTTGCAATTTTTGCTGTTGTTTCTTTCCTTTTGTAGGTCAAAAAGCGTGGATCTCGGCGTTGGAGAAGGTTATCCGCGCTGATTGCGGCGTGCTTTGCTGCTTGCAGTGCGAAGAGGGGGCTGTTGGAGGGTATTACGGTGCAAGATTGTTTAGGGTTTCAGAAACCCTAAAGTTTCTAAAAAATTTTGATTTTTTTGGGCCTGATGGGCCTTGTAATTTTTAGGCCTTTTGGGTCTGTGTAAAATGGACTGTTTAATGTAATTGAGTCTGGATACTTGTTGTTTTTGGGCCACTGGACTGTTTTAGAAGCCAGGGTAAAATTGAGCTATTACAAACATTTCTTGGGACGAGCAATGATTTAAGTTTGGGGGGTGTGCTAACTGAAAAATATATAGAATTTTTCCTATGCAATTTATCACCTTTTCACTTAAATTCATTGTTAAAACTAAGTAATTGTTTAATAAATTAATGAAATATGTGAAAATATGAAATTAGGACATAGAAATTATTAAAATGTGATTTTATGCTTTATTATGTAGTTTTCATGCATAAAATGACTTATTTTATATTTATTTGAACATATTATATTTTTAAAACATAAAATGGGCCATGCATGATTAAATTAAATAGTAAAATATAAAATTATATTTAATAATTCATTTTGAAATATTTCATTAATAATTTGGGTTTTAATTAATTAATTATTTTATTCTATGGTCCTTTAATTTATTGAATTCTTTTGGACAAGTCTAGTAGCTTTATTGGATTACAAAAAACCGTCCAAATTGAAGACCAAGTCAACCCAATTTCAGCTACACATAGCTGTCCACATTAACCACTTTTTGGTTTAATTACACAAAGTCCTTGCAATGTTGAAGAAATTAAAGATTTGCCCGAAGATTTACATTTGACCAAGTCTCAGTCTTAAGTTGTTATGGCATTTAAGTTACTTAAAAATCAAGCAAAATTCAACTCAAAATCCACTAATCATGGTCGGCCACTCACTGAAGAAGCTTGAAGAGACTAAACCTCTCTATTTTTAGCAAACTACTCTCCTCTCTTCACCTATAAATAAGACTTCATTTCACCATTCCTAATCATCCCTCATCCCTCATCCCTCATCATTCTCTCTTTTCTCTCATTTCTCTTTAGCATTTTCCATTCCCAACACCTAGCATTATCTCTTCATTGAGAGTTTAGCAATTAAGCCTCTTAAAGAGCCCTTGGTTGGCCACCTTGGAGAGCCATCGGCAAAGGAGCAACGCGAAAGAGAAAATGAGCTTCGTCAGTCAGAGTCTTGGGTGACAACCACTTTGATTTGGGTTTAATCCTTCTTTTCTTTGATTTAATTTGAAAATTTTTGCTATGTGTTCTTTGTTCTTGTTACAACAATGTTAGCTTAATTTTATTTAAGCTAGGATGATTGCTTTGATTAAATAATATTTATTTGATTCATGCTTATAATGTTTGTGCCTCAATCGATCATGTTTTCAATTAAAATCAAGTCTGTATTTCGTTTGTACGTGATTGAAATGCACCTGGATTAGCTGAGCGATCCTAACCAGACGATGGTGAGTGGACACATAATTGAAATGTGCATGCTCAATTTAGATCCTAACCCGATTAAATTGCAAGTTGCATAACAACTCTAACCAAGCTCTATTATCTGCATAGTTGTTAGATTTGTGTGATTAAACTGTTTCAAACCTAACACGTCCCTATTACCCCGCACGAATGGTAAGAAACCCTTAGTAAATAAGGATTAGTAAAATGCATATTTACTAAGTACAAGATTCCGAAAGGACCTAATGTGGTTTCCAAACTCATGAAAGATCGAGTTGCCATGGAATTTTTTTTGAATGTTATTAAGCATGTTGATAATAAATCGAGTTTAATTAAAGTAATTGTCCTAGTTTATTTATGTTATAATTGTTACAAATTGTGTTTACTTTTGGTAAAATGTAACAACCCAAACCCGGCCCAAACACTATGGCCGAATCTAGTTTGTTACAGGGAAAAACCTTTTTGAAAAAAAAAAAACCCTTTTTAAACCAATTTAAGTTGTCGAAAACCTTTTATTTTAGTGACCTTGCTAAAACCATATTTAGATTTAGTTTGGAAATTTATTTAAGTAAAGTTTATACAAATTTCAAATGTGCCCGATGGCACAATAAAACATTTTTCATTCTAATTTTGGAAAACATGTGAATTTATTTTGATATTGATAACATAGTTTAAAACAAGTATCCAACATATGAAAATAATAAAATAAAGTATCAGAAGGCCTTATTACATCCCAAAATAAAATTTAACCAACAATAAAATAAAATAACGAAGTTTAAAGTTCATTTAATTCAAATCCACTGCATGGCCACCTCGAGTCCCTCCGGCTCCATATCCGCGATCTACTCGTCACCTGAAAAAAAGTAAAGGAGAAGGTGAGTCACCAAGACTCAGTATGTAACCCTTCCCCTGATTTAGGCAATTTCATACACAACATACAATTAACCATCATGTACTAAGTCATGCACCCAACCTAACCAACCAAACGCCTTGATCTACCCCGTGTGGTACCAAACCACTGTTGGTGCCAAACCACTGGTGACATATAGTCACAGATGTGATGCCAAATCACTGGAGGTGCCAAACCTCTGGTGTCCGTAGACACAATCGATTGATGGGGCCAACCCATCGTGTGATGCCAAATCACTGGCGTCGATCCCTTATTATAATATGTGGGGCCAACCCACTGTGGTGCTAAGCCACTAGGACGAGACGCAATGAGGTACCAAACCTCTGGAGGTACCAAACCTCTGGTGACCGTAGTCACAGTGTGTTACCAAAACACTGGTGTCCGTCGACACTAATAACACTGCCCCCTCCTCTCATCAACCCATCACAATATTCAAGCCATCATATGTTCAATCACATATATCAAATTCATCAATATTCGTAAACAACATATCATGCTTTCCAAAAGCATCATAAAATCACATAATCAATCAGGGACTTACCCGGATCCTTACTTATACCACTCATGGTATTAAATCCAAATCTACATAGATCAGGTTAGCACACACAACAGTTCTCGTACATTTAGTTAATTATAAGTGCGTATGTACACACCTGTCACCACGATATTCCCAAATCCCGAAGAAAACCAATCGGCCACACTCTAAATCCTTGCCCCTATATTCGGCCAACTGTCAAGGTCAGTGTCCTAGGCCATTCGGCCAAAACCAAAATACCAAAAGGGTTAAGATTTAACCCGAAAGCCTTACCTAACGCCCTTGAGAACCAGCCACCAACTATGCATTTTGCTCCCCTACATTCGGCCATTGCCAAAACTTACATCAGTAGCCTTTGGTTTAAAGGAATATCAAATAACCAACTAAAGTAGATCTTACCATTACTTACCAAAAATCGAACACTTAGGAATTAGAGGCTTGGGTCAACTGTTTACGATTCTGGAGTACCTAAAAGAGATTGATTACCGAAAAGTGTTTAGAGGCTTTATTAATAATTGCCGAAATTGGCACTTTTTCTTGCAATAGTCGACCGAATATAAAAGAAAAGACCCATAGGTAATCAGCCAAACACTTACTTTCCTTAAATCGCTTGCCAAGGAAGATTCGAAGAGATCTATCCCACCTTTATTATTCGGCCAAGGTGTCTCAAGATAGGGGAAAGAAACTTCGGCACCAAGATAAGATGTATATTCGGCTAGAGAGAGTTTAACAGGGAGAAAAGGGATTTCGGCAAAAGGTAAGCTGTAGGTTCGGCTATGGTTGATTCCAATATCAACCTAGGCTGGACTTTGGGAAGAAAAGAAAAGGAAATTGGTTGGAGAGGATGTAGAGAATTCGGCCAAAAAGAAGGAAGAGTTAGATGGCAATGGTGTTTTTGTTTGAGAGAGAATGAGAGAAAATCTAAAAGAAGTGAGGGCTAGCCGAATTTTGTGAAGCAATCACTAGGAAAATTCGGCCTTATCCCCCCCTAACACCTTGCCGTCCCCTCCCCTGAGGAATTCAAAATTCGACCAACTCTTGATTTGAAATAATTCAAAAGAGTTTGAATTAACTAATGTCTACTTTTTCTCTTGGAATTAATCAAAATAAAAATCCCATAATATCCAATTAATAATCTATTTTAATCTTAATAATATCCTCATTATTAAAAAGAGTTTAAACTGAGAAAAACTCTCCCCCTATTGCCGTCCAAATAAAGAGCAAAAATAGAAAACTTTGCGACTCGAACCAAGGCTCTCCCTTCCCCTTGATGGCGTCACATGTAACCCCTAAGTGGCCCTCCTTTTGCCACTTTACCAAGCTGATTTTTATGTCAGAACTCCATCATTTATTCTTATAACCACCTCTTGCTAAGGCTCCCTGCCTTAAAGTTCAAAAATGAAATTTTCTACTAAACCGAGCATACTCAAGACCCTTAATTAACCTTTATTATTCCATAAATAATATCACCGCAGTTCAAACATAGTAAAAATAATTTAATTCCAATTAGCCCCATTTTTAGGATGTTACAGTTCTACCCCCCTTAAAATAATTTCATCCTCGAAATTACCTGATCAGAAGAGGTGGGGGTATTGCTGCCGTATCACATCCTCGGGTTCCAACGTAGCTTCCTCTGTACCATGGTTTCGCCATAGCACCTTCACTAGGGGTACTGACTTCCTACGCAGAACCTTCACATCTCGATCCAAGATCTGAACTGGTTCCTCCTCGAAAGATAAATCCGGATTGACCTCAATCTCAGCCACTGGCACAACGTGTGATGGATCTGACCGATATCGCCGAAGCATTGACACATGGAAGACATCATGGATCTGATTCAGTTCTGCCGGCAACTCAAGCTGATAAGCTGCCGGTCCCACCCGTTTTATCACTGCATACGGGCCAATGAACCTTGGGCTTAGTTTCCCTTTCCGTCCAAATCGCAATACCTTTTTCCAGGGCGACACCTTTAGAAAAACTTTATCTCCTACTTCATACTCCATTTCTTTGCGTTTCAGATCAGCATAAGACTTCTATCTATCCGACGCTTCCTTAAGACGAGCCCGAATCACCCTAACTTTGTCCTCTGTTTCTGTAACCAACTCTGGACCCAAGACTTGTCTTTCACCTAACTCTGTCCAACATGTAGGAGTACGACATTTCCGTCCATACAGTGCTTCGTATGGTGCCATCTGGATACTCGCTTGATAACTATTGTTGTAGGCGAATTCCGCTAATGGTAAAAATTCTTCCCAACTACCTCGGAATTCCAAGACACAACCCCTCAGCATATCCTCTAAGATCTGTATCACCCTTTCCGATTGTCTGTCAGACTGTGGATGGAAAGCGATACTGAAATCCAACCGTGTCCCCAAAGCTTGATGCAACGCTTTCCAAAACCTTGACGTGAATCGGGGATCCCTATCCGAGATGATCGATACTGGCACACCATGCAATCTCACTATTTCAGCCACATACAACTTTGCTAGCCTTTGAAGAGGATAATCCACTCTTACCGGTATGAAGTGAGCTGACTTAGTTAGGCGGTCCACAATCACCCAAACCGCGTCCTTCTTGCTGGGCGTAAGGGGTAGCCCACTGACAAAATCCATAGTGATCCGCTCCCACTTCCATTGAGGGATCTTTACTGGCTGAAGTAGCCCTGATGGCAACTGGTGTTCAGCCTTAACCTGCTGACACGTCAAACACCTTCCCACAAATTCAGTTACCTTACGTTTCAACCCCGGCCACCAGAACTGTCTCCGCAAATCTCCATACATTTTCCTGCCTCCGGGATGCATAGCGTATGGGCTGCTATGTGCATCCAGCAGAATTCTTCGCCTCAATTCTGTATCCTTCGGCATACAAGCTCGCCCTTGAAAACATAGTACTCCGTCACTAGACAGACTGTACCCTTCTATACCACCATCCTGAACTTGCACCCTCTTAGCATTCAACCCCTCATCTACTAACTGTTTTTCCTTAATCTCCTCGATCCAAGTGGGCTTAACCTGCAGCTCTGCCAAAAGACTTCCATTGTCATATAGACTCAAACGAGCAAACACTGCTCTTAAGTCTGTCACGACCTTCCGGCTCAACGCGTCAGCTACCACATTAGCCTTACCCGGATGGTACTCGATTGAACAGTCGTAGTCCTTTAATAGTTCAATCCACTGACGTTGTCTCAGGTTTAGATCCTTTTGAGTCAGTAGATACCTCAAACTCTTGTGATCCGTGTAGACTACTGACTTCTCCCCATACAGGTAATACCTCCATATCTTCAGAGTGAAAACAACTGCTGCCAACTCCAAGTCGTGCGTCGGGTAGTTAACCTCATGCGGTCTTAACTGACGGGATGCATAGGCTACTACCTTCCCCTCCTGCATCAACACACATCCCAAACCAGTATGGGATGCATCACAATAGACTGTGAATAACTTCCCTGCCTCAGGCTGTACCAACACCGGAGCTTCCGTCAGAATCTTCCTCAACTTATCAAAACTTTCCTGTTGCTTCTCCGACCATATAAATGGTACTCCCTTTCTTAGTAACTTCGTCAACGGCGCTGCTATTAGAGAGAAACCTTCCACAAATCTCCGATAGTACCCAGCTAGGCCCAGAAAACTTCGTATTTCCGCCACCGACCTAGGCAGTTTCCAATCCAACACCGCTTCAACCTTACGAGGGTCTACTCTAATCCCTTCTGCCGACACCACGTGGCCTAAGAAAGCCACCTCTCTAAGCCAAAATTCGCACTTACTGAATTTGGCGTACAACTGCTTCTCCCTCAATACCTGTAGAACTATACGTAAATGCATATCATGCTCCTCCTCTGTCTTTGAATAAACCAATATGTCGTCTATGAACACCATGACAAATTGATCCAAGTACTGCTGAAATACCCTATTCATTAAATCCATGAACGCCGCTGGTGCATTGGTCAATCCGAATGGCATCACCAGAAACTCGTAATGCCCATACCTTGTTCGGAATGCCGTCTTGTGCACATCAACCTCCTTCACCTTAAGTTGATGATAGCCCGACCTAAGGTCTATCTTCGAGAATACCGAGGCACCCTTCAGTTGGTCGAACAAGTCATCAATCCGAGGCAACGGATACTTGTTCTTGATCGTTAACTTGTTTAACTGACGGTAGTCGATGCACATCCGCATGGACCTGTCCTTCTTTTTGACGAACAGCACAGGTGCTCCCCACGGAGATATACTTGGTCGGATAAACCCTCTATCCAAGAGCTCTTGAATTTGAGCCTTCAGCTCCAGCAATTCCTTTGGTGCCATTCGATACGGTGCTATAGATACAGGTGCCGTTCCAGGTAGCAAATCTATACCGAATTCGACTTCCCGATCTGGAGGCAAACCCGGAAGTTCCTCTGGGAATACATCAACGAATTCCCCTACTGTTCGGACCTTTCCAACCGCTGACTCCTTAGCCTCCAAGGCACAAATTCGAACTATAAACGCTTCACACCCTTTTCTGACCATCTTGACGGCCTTCAAAGCTGACACCACATTAGACAGGTAATTTCTTCGATTACCGATCATAACCACTTCATCCCCTTCGGCCATTTTAAGAACCATGCGCTTAGCAGCGCAATCCAACTGCGCCTGGTACTTAACCAACCAGTCCATCCCGAGGATCAAATCGAACTCCCCAAACGGTAGTTCCATCAGATCAGCTACAAACACGACCCCTTGGAGTTCTAGGGGTACATCCTTATAAAGCTTGTTCACAACTACAGAATGGCCTAAAGGGCTAATTATAGTCATCTTCCTAGCAGCAGTCTCAGAGTCTAGGTTCAAAGTCTTTACCACACTACTAGCTACGTACGAATGCGTCGACCCCACATCAATTAATGCAACATAAGGAAGACCAAAAATTAGAAACGTACCGGTTATGACATCCGGTGCGTCACCCTCCTCTCGACGCCTTGCCGTATAGACTAAGCCAGGCTGCCTTGCCTCTATATTGCCCGCGCCTCTGCCCTGAGTTCCGCGACCACGATTAGGACCATTGCTCCCTCTACCATTACCACGACCTCTTTGTGGTCCCACACTTTTATCCTGAGTACGGTTTTGCCCCTCTGATTGATTCTGAGCTCGCTTCCGGGGACAATCCCTCACACGGTGGTCTAAAGACCCACATTCAAAGCAGCTCCTCTCACCGGCCCAACAACCTCCCCAATGGGACTTTCTACAGCGATTGCACTGAGCCGGTCTCTGATTAGCAGTCGTGGGCCTTGCTGCCTGATTTGGCCCACTTTGTCTAGCCTTTTTCGGAACATTACCACCAGACCCAGATGACCCAAAGCCTCTCTTCTGCTTGATCCTATCATAGTTTTGTCTTACGGACGCCTTGACACCTTCGGCTACCTTAGCCTTTTCCACTAGAGATGAAAACTCACGAACTTGCTGCTGAGCAATCAGCAGCCTCAACTCATCTCTAAGTCCATCCTCGAAGCGGACACAGCGCTCATGTTCGGTAGCCACGATGCCTCTAGCATATCTACTCAGCCTTAGGAATTCCGCCTCATATTCCGACACGGACTTAGTTCCTTGCACTAATCCCAGAAAAGCCTTTCTCCGTGCGTCAGTGTATCTGGTACCCACATACTTTTTCTGGAACGCAGCCTTAAAGTAATCCCACGTAAGATCATCTGTCGTGGCCCCATCTCGAACAGTGAGCCACCACTGATATGCTTCATCCTTCAGAAGTGACACGGCTCCTTTCAGCTTCTCCTCATTGGACAGGTCCAGATCGTCCATGATCCTTTCCGTAGATTCCAGCCAGTATTCTGCTGCACTAGGTGCTACTCCCGACACACCCCGGAACACCTCAGCTCCATTAGACCAAAATCGTTCGGGGACTGATTTCCGAGCTCCCAGATTTCCACCAGCCCCAGCCATCAACTCAAGAACTCGCAACACAGCTTGCGAAACTGCCTCACCTCCGGTCTGATCTTGCTCCTCAGCTCCAAAAGCTGGAGGTGGTGGTGGTGGTGGTACCTCATTTTTCGAACCTTGACCTGACCTGACGGGTTCAGACACGGTCATCCTACCTCTACCGCGTCCACGGCGTCCACGTCCTCTAGAAATCATTCTATCTAACACGCTTCTAATCTGATTAAGAAAAAATTTTGTAATAAATCTGGGATATTTTATCAGTTGTAAAACTCTGAGGGTTCCGTTTTAAGAGTTTCCTTTTTTAAAACGATGATGTTGCAAAAATTTTGAACTCGAGGTCATTTTGGTAATTTTGCAAGTTGAGGGCATTTTCGTAATTTTTTCAAAATCAAAGTATTCCATTGATAATTTGCAAAGCAAGGGTTTGAATATTTATAAAATCATTGAAATTTCGGGTAAAACCATTGAGTTGGTATTTTATGGACCGAGGGCATTTTAGTAATTTTACCCCTAAGGGTATTTCTGTAATTTTCCACAAATCAAGTTTTTCGAGAAAACGTTGTAAAAATGATTGTTCTCAGATTTTGAAAAAGTTGTTGTGAAAGTTTTGAAAACATTAAGGTTTTGTTGTTTCCTTCCCTTTCAAAACATGGCTAGTTCCCTTTCGGGTTTTAGTCATTATGTGTGGCCTATGACCGAGCCTTCTTGGTCAGGGTGAACCAAAGCTACGCACCAGGCAGGATTCGAGTGGAGAGGAGGTGAGTCACGCGGACTGCTTAAATACCAAGCTCCCACCGAACCTTTCTAGACATGCGCACAGAGGTTGCCACACCACCGAGCCTTCTGAGTTAGGGTGAACCGAAGCTACGCACCAGGTAGGATACCTGCGAAGAGGAGGTGAGTCACGAGGACTGCTTAAATACCAAGCTCTTCCGGATCCACTCCTAGACATGCGTACAGGGGTTACCACACCCTAGCTCAGTGACTAAGTCATAAATTGGTTTAGTTCCTTAAGTCTTATGTCTGGTTTTGTGTGTTTGAGTAACCTAATCCTAGGGTTCAAGTTCCTATAAGTCTATCTACGCTCCATACTTCCTACCCTTCTACAAAAAAAAAATAATTCACAAAGAAGTTCAGATGTACTTACCTGGGCGGATCGGTGCCGGAGACTCGGGCCATGCTATTCAAAAACCAAAAATTATTCCATAAGGCCTACCAAAACATTTTTGGGCCTTGGGCCCCTACAGCCGAGCTTTGAACTGGGCTCTGATACCAATTTTGTAACAACCCAAACCCGGCCCAAACACTATGGCCGAATCTAGTTTGTTACAGGGAAAAACCTTTTTGAAAAAAAAACCCTTTTTAAACCAATTTAAGTTGTCGAAAACCTTTTATTTTAGTGACCTTGCTAAAACCATATTTAGATTTAGTTTGGAAAATTATTTAAGTAAAGTTTATACAAATTTCAAATGTGCCCGATGGCACAATAAAACATTTTTCGTTCTAATTTTGGAAAACATGTGAATTTATTTTGATATTGATAACATAGTTTAAAACAAGTATCCAACATATGAAAATAATAAAATAAAGTATCAGAAGGCCTTATTACATCCCAAAATAAAATTTAACCAACAATAAAATAAAATAACGAAGTTTAAAGTTCATTTAATTCAAATCCACTGCATGGCCACCTCGAGTCCCTCCGGCTCCATATCCGCGATCTACTCGTCACCTGAAAAAAAGTAAAGGAGAAGGTGAGTCACCAAGACTCAGTATGTAACCCTTCCCCCGATTTAGGCAATTTCATACACAACATACAATTAACCATCATGTACTAAGTCATGCACCCAACCTAACCAACCAAACGCCTTGATCTACCCCGTGTGGTACCAAACCACTGGTGGTGCCAAACCACTGGTGACATATAGTCACAGATGTGATGCCAAATCACTGGAGGTGCCAAACCTCTGGTGTCCGTAGACCAATCGATTGATGGGGCCAACCCATCGTGTGATGCCAAATCACTGGCGTCGATCCCTTATTATAATATGTAAGGCCAACACACTGTGGTGCTAAGCCACTAGGACGAGACGCAATGAGGTACCAAACCTCTGGAGGTACCAAACCTCTGGTAACCGTAGTCACAGTGTGTTACCAAAACACTGGTGTCCGTCGACACTAATAACACTGCCCCCTCCTCTCATCAACCCATCACAATATTCAAGCCATCATATGTTCAATCACATATATCAAATTCATCAATATTCGTAAACAACATATCATGCTTTCCAAAAGCATCATAAAATCACATAATCAATCAGGGACTTACCCGGATCCTTGCTTATACCACTCATGGTATTAATCCAAATCTACATAGATCAGGTTAGCACACACAACAGTTCTAGTACATTTAGTTAATTATAAGTGCGTATGTACACACCTGTCACCACGGTATTCCCAAATCCCGAAGAAAACCAATCGGCCACACTCTAAATCCTTGCCCCTATATTCGGCCAACTGTCAAGGTCAGTGTCCTAGGCCATTCGGCCAAAACCAAAATACCAAAAGGGTTAAGATTTAACCCGAAAGCCTTACCTAACGCCCTTGAGAACCAGCCACCAACTATGTATTTTGCTCCCCTACATTCGGTCATTGCCAAAACTCACATCAGTAGCCTTCGGTTTAAATGAATATCAAATAACCAACTAAAGTAGATCTTACCATTACTTACCAAAAATTGAACACTTAGGAATTAGAGGCTTGGGTCAACTGTTTACGATTCTGGAGTACCTAAAAGAGATTGATTACCGAAAAGTGTTTAGAGGCTTTATTAATAACTGCCGAAATTGGCACTTTTTCTTGCAATAGTCGACCGAATATAAAAGAAAAGACCCATAGGTAATCGGCCAAACACTTACTTTCCTTAAATCGCTTGCCAAGGAAGATTCGAAGAGATCTATCCCACCTTTATTATTCAGCCAAGGTGTCTCAAGATAGGGGAAAGAAACTTCGGCACCAAGATAAGATGTATATTCGGCTAGAGAGAGTTTAACAGTGAGAAAAGGGATTTCGGCAAAGGGTAAGGTGTAGGTTCGGCTATGGTTGATTCCAATATCAACCTAGGCTGGACTTTGGGAAGAAAAGAAAAGGAAATTGGTTGGAGAGGGTGTAGAGAATTCGGCCAAAAAGAAGGAAAAGTTAGATGGCAATGGTGTTTTTGTTTGAGAGAGAATGAGAGAAAATCTAAAAGAAGTGAGGCTAGCCGAATTTTGTGAAGCAATCACTAGGAAAATTCGGCCTTATCCCCCCTAACACCTTGCCGTCCCCTCCCCTAAGGAATTCAAAATTTGACCAACTCTTGATTTGAAATAATTCAAAAGAGTTTGAATTAACTAATGCCTACTTTTTCTCTTGGAATTAATCAAAATAAAAAGCCCATAATATCCAATTAATAATCTATTTTAATCTTAATAATATCCTCATTATTAAAAAGAGTTTAAACTGAGAAAAACTCTCCCCCTATTGCCGTCCAAATAAAGAGCAAAAAGAGAAAACTTTGCGACTCGAACCAAGGCTCTCCCTTCCCCTTGATGGCGTCACATGTAACCCCTAAGTGGCCCTCCTTTTGCCATTTTACCAAGCTGATTTTTATGTCAGAACTTCATCATTTATTCTTATAACCCCCTCTTGCTAAGGCTCCCTGCCTTAAAGTTCAAAAATGAAATTTTCTACTAAACCGAGCCTACTCAAGACCCTTAATTAACCTTTATTATTCCATAAATAATATCACCGCAGTTCAAACATAGCAAAAATAATTTAATTCCAATTAGCCCCATTTTTAGGATGTTACATAAAATATATTTCATTCATATAGTTTGCATATTTAGGATAATTTGCATTGGGAATCATTGCATTTAGTTTAATATATTTAATTTTAATCATCACTTCTCAATCATATTGTGTTTTTATTTACCAAGTTGTTAATATAATTTTACAATTTAGTGATTCACCACAAATACAATCCCTGTGGAGACGATAACTCGATACTTACTTATTACTTGATAATTACTGTGTACACTTGCACAAACTTACGCGTTACAACGTACAGGTTGGTTATACTAGTCTGGACAGCTCACGCAGTTTTAGTTCTTATCGAGACAGCTGTCAAGTGCGGTGACAATTCTGGATGCAATCTGGAATTAACTCATGCAACGATATTAATGCAATAAGATAGCAAAATTAAGGATAAAATAGGCTAGGATTCACTGAATTATAAAATGCAATTTACTAAACTGAAAATGCTAAAATATATGCTATGGATAACTAAATGGGACCAATTTAACCAATAAGTAAGGGGGAAAACATGTGTTCTTTCTATTACTATCACACCCCCAAACTTGAGTTTTTACTTGTCCTTAAGGAAAACAGAAACTAGCAAGGCTACAAAAAATTTTACGCAGGCAAGTGATCATTCTAACAACTTGAACCCTCTAAATTCCCCATGAATGAATCACATTCAGATGAAAGAATATTGCATCGACAGTTTTTAAGTAGGAATGATAAGGTTGCAACTTCATCAATGCTAGCATCATGCTTCAAACCCTAAGTTCTATCTACCATTACAACATTTATTGTACAATAGTAAGTGTATATATATACATTTTTTTTGGAATAAGGGATATCGTTGCATTACTGTACCCTTGTTCCTGAGAAGTAACGATGGGGTGCAACAAACCCCCAGAGAGTACGTTATTACGCTGAAACACACTCATACAGCGACAGGCCAGATTGAATTTTTTAACGCTTGTATTGGAGTGTCTCTAATTTATAACTATATATACATATATAAGCAGCTGTAAAAAGCAGTTTCATTCACGATTTAAGGAATGATAGTAATCATCCATACTAATGCAACCTAATCCATTCATCAATGAATTGAAGCTGCAATCTTATGTCAAATTTATCCAACTCATTCATTGATAGTTTCCATGATTCAAGAATTAAGCATCGAATGTAACAAAAAATTTGAACAATTTTCATTAACTATAATTAAACCTTGCATGCTTCATTTTTGATTTGTTTTTTGGAATGTGGGTGCATTTCCAAGCCCCATGTGCATTTCCCCAAACTTAAAGTTTGCATTGTCCCCAATACACTGACATGAAAATATAATGACAATAAAAATACAATAACAATATATACTTATCAAAATAAAACCTACAGCTACAGGCAATGCATGAATACTATAACTAAAGCTTAAAATAAACTAACTCAGTTATCCGCAATCGTCAATGTGGCTGCATGATGTTTCTTTCTCCTTCTTTTCTTCTCCTCCTTCTTTCCTTTTTATCCTTGGAGTGCTTTCGTTTCTTTTCTTTGGGCTTTGCGCAGTCTTTGCATTGCTCCTTAGTTCTTGGCTTTGCCCCAGCATCAGCGACTGCTTCCTGTGTAGGAGAGGCCACATGGAGTGGTCTAGTGTAGACCATTATTGCCAATGAATTGCATTGCTTCTCACTGGTTACCTCAGCAACTTCTACCGGCCTCGCTCCAGTTCGCTCTAAATTATCAATATTTGCACCCATAGACTCAGGTGCGGTGAAAGATTTCTCAACAGATTCTTCTTCTTCTTCTTCTTTTCTCATTTTCAGCAACTTATTATTCAACAACAATGTCCTCTTGATCAACAAAAATACCATCCTAAAAAAAGCTATCAATCTTCTGTAGGCAGCCTTCAATGTCCTTGGATTCCTTTTCTTTCTCATTATCAGAGACCTGCACAATGGGTGGGGATGCCACCGATCTATCTCGATCTTCTAAGTCGTCATCCAAGGAAGAGAGATCATAATTGCGAATGATTGGTGGAAACACAGGGAATTTCGGTAGTGGGGATGGGCTTAGTTGGCCTAATGTGGCTACAGTAAAACTGTTCCAGGCTTTGGTGTAAGCATAAAACAAATTCTAGGATTTCTCCATATCCTCAGTTGTAGGGACAAGCCTGATCTGCCTATTGTTGATGGAATTTACCATTTTTTTGACATCCTTCAGTTTGCACCATAATGATGTCTCTGCATTCAGCTTTGTTCCTTTTCTATTAGCTTTGGCTTTGCCCTTTCTTGTCTTGCTGGTTTCTGCCTCCTTTAGTATTGGCGTGTCCTTGCCTTGAGTCATTTGTTCTACAGTGCCTTCATGTAACACTCCAAACCCGGCCTAGACGTTATGGTCGAATCTGGCGTGTCACATTGAAGTGTCTTTCAAAAATTGGACTTGTTGGTAAAAATTTGTTTCTAAGTTTTAAAACCCATTTATTATTATTTAACAAATCATCTAGTCAAAGTGTTTGCCTTATTATCTGCTATTATTATAGTAGGTTGATTTAAAATCGCGAAAGCTTTTGAAAATTCAAATGTTTAAATTTCATTCTTTGAATACAGTAATTATTTTGAAAATTCGTCTCCTCCTAAACTAGCAGTTTAAAATAAGTAAACAAAAAAAAAACACAATTAAAAATTTAAACAAACATAAATGGCCTTATTACATAAACAACACCCAACACAAACTTTAAACTTCAATAAAAGTAAGTGTGGAACAGCTGCAGTTGTGTGGCCACCTCTGAGTCCCTCACAGCACCAAATCGCCTATGGCTGAGGATTACCTGTACAGTAAAAGGAAAGGATGAGTTTACGAAAACTCAGTGTGTACTCCCCTATCAGTCAGTCAGTATACAACATGCAGTAACAGTCTGGGCCTGAGCCTTATTCAGTAACAGTACAGTGTGGGTCTTAGCCCAATACAGTAAAAGTATGGGCCTTAGCTGATGAACCGTAATATATACATATTTTAATCCCACATTTGGCATACTTTTGGATGATTTATCCCTTGAATTGTGGAATTTGATGCTCCTAATACTTTAATTTCATGTTTTATACTTAGGGGAGCACAGGAGGATAAAAGAACGAGAAACGGGCCAAAAACAGAGAAAATGGGCCAAAGTAAGAAATCAACACGCCTGGACCGCACCACACGGCCGTGCCACTTTAGCAAACTTGAACACGGCCCTGGGCTCGATTCAGACTGGCGTGTCACACGAGCGTGTCCCTGCCGAAATAAGGATGAATTCTATTTGGATTAGGATACTTGTGGGCCAAGTAAGGCATCCCGAAAGCCTATATAAACACCCTAGAGGGCAACCTAAAGGGGGAGTTCGACAGAAGGCCTCTATCAAGGATTTTGATGGGGAACGAAGCCCAAGAGGGCTGAATATAGGGAATTACTCCAAGAAAGCCAGTTGATCCATCTCAGAAGTCGGAATCATGCTCAAAACTGAAGATTTTCCCTTCAATTTCCTCCAGGTGGTTTTAGGGTTTTCTTTATGTTTTGTTATTTAATTTCTTCTGAGATGTATTTTTTTATAATTATGAACTAAACCCCTCAAATACCTGAGGGGGATGAAACCAACGATGGATCTTGTTATTGTTTTCTGAACTGTATGATAAATATTTGATTTGTTCTTAATTATGTGTTCTTAATTCTTGGGTTAATATTTTAGGATATTGATTCAAGTATTGATGTGCTTATTCAGAGGAGCAAAAGTCCCCGTTTAAGAGTAAATCTAGCATAGCTAAGAGGAGTTGATCGCACTCCTAGAGATAAGATGACGAAAATCTGCCGGATTAAGGTCAAACCTAATATGGGAGTCCATAGATCGAATTAATGCAACCCTAAGGGTTTTAATTAGAAAGAGATTTCAATTAATCAACCTAGGGTTAGACGTTATTAGTCTCGACAGAGATAATAATATAAATTAGGGAATCTTACGGATCAAGTCAAGTGAATAGATCATATGGTTCAGAGTTAGATAACAAGTGAAGTCTAGGTGGATTCTTCCTCGGGTATTGTCTTAATCAACTGATTTTCCAAAAAGTATTTTCCCAATTCATTCTCTGTGTCTTAGCATTCTTAGTTTAGTAATTAGTTAGATAAATATCAATCCCCTTTATTTTAGGCTAGATAATAAAATGAAAGTCAGTACTAGTACTTTTGGTTCCTTTGGGTTCGACATCCCAGTCTTGCCACTAAGCTATACTATTGTTTGAAAGGTGCACTTGCCTCAATCATGGTGATAGTTAGTTTCTAGGCTCGATCACTCATTATATAAATATTAAAGCTTTCAGACCACGATCATTAGCCCAATACCATATCAGTACAGTGCAATAATGCAACCCATCCCAATCCAGCCAACATACCACTCCGTAGCACCAACACACCATGTGGGGATAAAATCGACCCACCCAGCCAATAAACCAGTATTGTAGCAAAGCTGCCAGTAACAGTATCGCAGCAAAGCTGCCAGTAACAGTATTGCAACAAAGCTGCCAGTAACAGTATATGTGACAAAGCCACCAATACAGTATACTTTTTCAATAACAGTATCCCAACCCTATGCAGTATGTCATTTCATAAATCATACGTATATGCAGAATTTCATACTCAGTAATAGTCATCTACAAATCATGAACACATCAGTCAACCTACCTTTAGGGGTATAACGGTCATTTCTATCTATTAGGGGTAAAATAGTCATTTCACCCTTTAGGGGTATTTTGGTTATTTTACCCACTTTAGGGAATCGGTGCAGATATCGACCTCTCGGGAGGTCCGCAGTCGCCTCGAGCGACTCTAGTGACCTAAATGGTCATAACAATGTAAATGGGCCCAAGGGCCGTTACTCGGCCCAAGTGGGTCCACACGCTCGTATGGCCCATTCAGCCCAGATTTTGCCACGGCTATGAGACCTAGATAGCCCAGTCCAGTATTTGCCACAAGTCGTGGATTTCACCCGTGTGGGGCCCACAAGCCCATTGGGCCCACACGACCCCTTTTTCGCCCAACATGGCCCATTACGGTCTAAGCCCATGAAAATGTACATAGAGGCCTCTACAGTCATACACCCGTGATTCATGGGCTCAGTTTGACCACACGAGCATTCGCACGCCCATGTGACCTCAAAGCCCAATCTTCTGGCTTTTCAACTTTTCGGCTTTTGCCGTTCTACAGTCAAAAAAGTGTGAATACACACCTGTTTACGTAACCGCTCCAAGTTTCTCAAGCAGCCAACCTATATTCAAACATGACCTAATGTCAGTCCTTTAATCGTTAGGGTAAAACACC
Organism: Gossypium australe; assembly: GCA_005393395.2. Taxonomy (NCBI): domain Eukaryota; kingdom Viridiplantae; phylum Streptophyta; class Magnoliopsida; order Malvales; family Malvaceae; genus Gossypium; species Gossypium australe. The sequence goes on along the minus strand of CM016621.1, from coordinate 24,935,088 downwards.
CTCTTATTGACACTAAATCCAAAAACACCATCCTTACCTTGCTTGAATGAGGCGACTTTAGTCCTCCAAGACCGCTAAACAAAAGTGATCACACGCTCTTATCGATTATCTGTACCACAAACACCTATCTCCTTAACCAATAAGCCATATAAGTGGCCTCAATCCACAAATGATATCCTATAAGAACATGATTAGTATACGACCTAAACTCTAAAAGTGAGGTAACGTATTACCTTGATTGAACGCTGAGAACAAGGGTTACGACTGCTTCAAAACAATTTACACTCCACCACTCCTCGAGGAAAACCCTAGAACCGCAACGAGTAACACATCGTGAGGAAAGAATCAACAATCAGTAATCAAAGGATAAAATTGAGGGTATTCAGTTTTAAGAAAAAGAATAGAAGTGAACAGGTGTAATAAAAAAGTGAGGAGTATAAACACTTTATCAATAATCAGAAACACTTGCAGCACTGGAACAGCAAGAAGCAGCGAAGAGAAGATCAACGCAGAGAGTGATAAAACAAAAGGGTGATATTCGGCCACAAGAGAGCACAGATTGAGGAAGAGAAAAAGAAATGGAAGAATTGTTCACAAAATCGACTAACAACTATTGACCGAAAAAAAAGGGAATTTTGTTGAACACCGCGCAGCAACCAATACAAATTCGAATGACCCAAAAGCCGATAAATGAAAGAAAAGAAACAAAGATTTCGGCAGATGCTAACACCAAAATGTTCCTCCAATGCCGAAAATGATAAACATTTTCCCAGCCAAATTCTCAAAGCTAGAGTTCCCCCAAACGGCACAACACTTCCTCTCAATCAAACTACTTGATTTTCTCATATTATCTCTGCCCTTATCCCTCCTTGAATTACTCCACCGATTTCTCCTCAACTCCCCTAACAACTCCATTCAACTTCTATTTAAACTCTCCTTAACTGTGTTTCAGTCCAACTTCATTACCTACATAGCTCAAGCAGCAAAATAAATACTCCATTGTGCAACCCAGGACTTGAACCTCAAACCTCACAGTTACACAACACGCAACCTTGCCACTAGACCACAAGCTCTTTTTGTGTCGTAAAAGAAGCACTATTATTTATAAGGCCTATATTCCAGTGTCCAGATTCATTTAAGGGCGAAACTAAAAATTCTGCAAAAGCTAAGACTTGAACCCAGGCTTCTCAAACACTCCCATACACATCCAAATCATTTAGCCATTAAAGTAAACAAGCAATTTGTGTCATATCATGCAAAAATTAAAGACTTAAATTTTTGGGGTGTTACAACTCTACCCCTTCAACGAAATTTCGACCTTGAAATTTACCTGGTCAAAATAGATGAGGGTATTGCCGACGCATCGCCTCCTCAGGTCCCACGTAGCTTCTTTTGAACTGTGATTACGCCAAAGCACTTTGACTAGTGGAATAGATTTCTTCCTCAGTACTTTAACCTTACGGTCCAATATCTGCACTGGCTCTTCCTCAAAGGTTAGATCTGGCCTAACCTCGATCTCCTCGACTGGTACTATATGTGTGGGATCAGAGCGATAACACCTCAGCATGGAGACGTGGAACACATCGTGAATTCGGTCTAATTCTAGAGGCAACTCAAGTTGATAGGCGACTAATCCCACACGTTTCCGTATACGGTAAGGCCCAATGAACCTAGGGATAATCTTACCCTTCCGCCCAAACCTCAGTATCTTTTTCCATGAGGAGACCTTGAGAAGTACGAAGTCCCCCACAGAATACTCAATCTCTCAGTGTTTAAGATTCGCGTAAGACTTCTGCCTATCCGATGCTGCCTTCAATCGGTCTCAAATCAATTTTACCTTTTCTTCGGTGTCAAAAACTAACTCAGGCCCCAAAACTCACCGCTCGCCCAGCTCAGTCCAACAAGTAAGAGTACGAAACCTACGACCATATAACGCCTCGTATGGTGCCATTTGATTATTGGACTGGTAGCTATTATTATACGCGAACTCTACTAACGGCAGATAGTCTTCCCAGCTACCTTGAAAATCAGTTACACAACTTCTTAACATGTCCTCCAGTATCTGAATCACCCTCTCTGACTGACCATCTGCCTGAGGTTGGAACGTAGTATTGAAGTCCAACCTAGTACCCAAAGCCTCGTGTAATTTCTTCCAGAACCGAGATGTGAATCGAGGGTCTCTGTCAGATATGATGGAAACCGGTTCCCCAATGCAGTCTCACAATCTCAGCCACATACAACTTTGCCAGTTTCTGCAACGAGTAATCAATACAGACTAGTATAAAATGGGCAGATTTAGTCAATTGGTCTACAATAACCCATACCGAATCCTTCTTAGTAGGCGTTAAGGGCAGCCCACTCACAAAATCCATGGTTACCCTCTCGCACTTCCAAAGTGGAATTTTAACTGGCTGCAGTAACCCTGAAGGCAGCTGATGCTCAGCCTTAACTTGCTGGCATGTCAACCACTTACTCACAAAATCAACAACTTCGCGTTTCAGTCCTGGCCACCAGTATAGCTCAGGAAGATCTCGGTATAACTTGTTTCTACCAGGAAGCATAGCATATAGACTACTATGTGCGCCCTACAGTATAGACTTCCTCAGATCAGAATCCCTCAGTACACAGACTCTCCCTTGGAAACACATTACTCTTTTACTATTCAACCCAAAATCTGAAGTTTTCTCATTCTCAACCTGTCGGAAACGAGGAACCAGTGACTCATCCAAAAACTATTTACCCTTAATCTGTTCAGTCCACGTCGGTCTAACTTGCAGCTCAGCCAACGAGCTACCATCATCAAACAAGTTGAGACGAGCAAACATTGCACTCAAATCAGATACAACCCTACGGCTCAGTGCGTCAGCTACAACGTTAGCCTTACCAGGGTGGTACTCAATCGAGCAATCATAATCCTTAAGCAGCTCTATCCATCTTCGCTGCCTAAGATTCAACTGCTTTTGAGTGAGGAGGTACTTAAGGCTCATGTGATCGGTGTAGATAATACACTTCTCACCATATAAATAGTGCCTCTAGATTTTCAGTGCGAATACCACCGAGGCTAACTCCAAGTCATGAGTAGGGTAATTTGCCTCGTGAGGCTTAAGCTGAAGAGACGCATAAGTAACCACCTTACCCTTCTGCATCTGTACACAACCCAAACCAACGTGTGATGCATCACTGTAGACTGTGAATTCTTTCCCAGACTCTAGTTGTATCAAGACAGGGGCCTCAGTCAGAACTTTCTTCAGTTTTTCAAAACTTTCTTGCTGATCATCAGTCCAGTTAGACGGTACCCCTTTACGCAACAACTTAGTCAGAGGTGCAGCAATCAAGGAAAACCCCTCAACAAAACGTTTGTAATACCCTGCCAGATCCAGAAAGCTTCGAATATTAGGTACGGTCTTAGGTGGTTTCCAATCTAGTACGGCTTCAATTTTTTGAGGATCAACCCTAATCCCCTTGGCAGATACCACGTGAACCAGAAATGTCACTTCTAGCAGCCAGAACTCACACTTGCTAAACTTAGCGTACAATTGTTTCTCCCTTAAAATCTGCAGAACAATTCAGAGATATGTATCATGTTCATCCTCGGTTCTCGAATACACCAAGATATCGTCTATAAATACCACAAAGAACCGATCTAGGTAGGGCTAGAATACTCGGTTCATCAGGTCCATGAAGGCAGCTGGTGCATTCGTCAGCCCAAACAACATCACTAGGAACTTGTAATGACCATAACGAGTCTTGAACGCAGCCTTATACATATCAGCCTCCTTAACTCTCAGCTGATGGTACCCAGAACGAAGATCTATTTTGGGGAAAACCGAAGCTCCTCGCAGCTAATCAAATAAATCATCAATCCACGGTAAAGGATACTTATTCTTGATAGTCAGTTTACTCAATTGTCGATAGTCGATGCGCATGCGCATGGGCCCATCCTTCTTCTTTACGAACAACACTGGTGCTCCCCATAGAGACACACTAGGTCGAATGAATCCTTGATCCAGCAGTTCTTGAATTTGAGCTTTTAACTCCACTAGCTCCTTCGGTGCCATCCTATAATGAGCGATGGACAGTAGAGCTGTTCTAGACAGGAGTTCAATACCAAATTTTCGCGGTTCGGAGGCAACCCAGGGAGCTCATCAGGAAATACATCAGAAAAATCCTTAACTGTTATGATATCTCCAACAAAAGGACCCTCAGAATCAAATACACCAATATAGGCTAGAAACGCCTCACAACCCTTGCGAACCAGTTTTTTGGACCTTAATGTAGAGATCACATTAGACAGAAAGTCCTTTCGCTCCCCAATCATAGCCACCTCCTCATCATCTATAGTCCTCAATACCATACACTTAACAGCACAATCCAAAATTGCACGGTGTTTTACCAGCCAATCTATCCCCAAGATTAGGTCGAAATCACCAAACGGTAGCTCCATCAAATCCGCTGGAAATATACTCCTTGAACCTCTAGGGGCACATCTCTGAACAACTTGTCTACTCTTACTGACTGCCCCAGTGGACTTAACACAGTCATCTCATTAACAGTACTCTCAGACATGACACCCAAGGTGCCAGACACAGTGCGTGCAATGTATGAATGTGTAGACCCTATATTAATTAGAGTAGTGTAAAATTAGGAACGTACTGGTTATAACATATAGAGCATCACCATTCTCTCGGCGACTAACAGCATAGACCAGTGTTGGCTGCCTTGCCTCAATGTTACCAGCACCTTTGCCTAGTACTCCACTACCTCGCCCCACACCATTTCCACCCCTGGCCTACCCACGGCCTCTTGGTGGTTGCTGACCACCTGGCTGAACATAACCCTGACCTGCAGCTTGCATCTAAACAAGCCTCTGAGGACAATTCTTGACTTGATGCTCCATAGACCTACATCTTAAACATGCCCCAATCTTCTTCCAACACTCACCTGTGTGATGTCTCCTATAATCAGCACAGGGTTGTGGTCATGCAACAGGAACCCCAGCTCGGACTGGCCCATCAAACCTGGTCTTCTTTTTAGGCCTTCCAGAAGAACTTGAGGGCTTTGAATCTCTCTTATATCTGCCCCTATCCTTCTCATGATTCTGGCGCTCAGAACACTTCACGTCCTCGGCGATTTTCACCTTTTCTACTAGGGCAGCAAAGTCTCGCTCCCTCTACGGAGCTATCAAGACTCGTAACTCATCTCAGAGGCCATCCTCAAATCGTACACAGTGTTCATATTCAGTCGCCACTATCCCACGAGCATAGCGACTCAGTCGTAGGAACTCTGCCTCATATTCTGCCACAATTTTATTCCCCTGGGTCAAGCTAAAAAATTCCCTTCTTCGGGCGTCCACATAACTTGCACCCACATACTTTCCTTGGAATGCCGCCTTAAAACAATCCCACGTTTACCGGTCGGCCTGAGTACCCTCTCTCACAGTAAGCCACCACTGATAGGCTTCATCTCATAGTAAAGATACTGCGCCTTTTAGTTTTTGTTCAGAAGTGCAGTCGAGGTCGTCCATTATTCTCTCTGTGGCTTCCAACCAGTATTCGGCCACATTAGGGGCTACTCCAGAAATACCCCTGAAATTTGCGCTCCATTCGACTAGAGTCGTTCTAAAATCGACCCATGGCCCACAACACCAGTACTGGTCCCTACGACCCTTTCCAGAATACAGAGCATAGCTCTGGATAGTGCATCATCTCCAGCCGCTCGATCGTATGATCTCGTCTCAGTCACTAGTGAAGCTGGTGCCTCCCTAGCCTCAACATTAGGCATGTGGCCTGATGCCGAAGACCCAGCCCTAGCAATTCCTCGGCCTCTACCGCGGCCTCGTGTACCCCTTCCGCGAGTACCTCTAGTGCTCATATCAAAAACCGTATTATCTGTTTAAGAAGTTTTATGTGTCAGTTTTTAATTCCAGTAATTATTAACAAATGTCTTATGAAAAGCAATAATCAGAGTTTTGTTTTCGCAAGTCAATGTCTCCCTACAGTTTTAGTTTACTCTAACTAAAGAGTTTCAGTACAGTCTTACTATCTTATAGTACTCTCTCAGTGTATTCCAGTCCAGTCTACAGTCAAAATAAAACTTACAGATTCAACGCTAGAGACTCAGTGTGCCACACTTGTAAAGCTTCTAAAACACTTCAAGAACAGTTTTCTAGAAATTTCAAATATTTTCAAAACCCATTCCATACCCGAGTTTTGCAACTGGGCTATGATACCACTAAATGTAACACCCCAAACCCGGCCTAGACGTTATGGTCGAAAATTGGACTTGTTGGTAAAAATTCGTTTCTAAGTTTTAAAACCCCGTTATTATTATTTAACAAATCATCTAGTCAAAGCGTTTGCCTTATTATCTGTTATTGTTATAATAGGTTGATTTAAAATAGCGAAAGCTTTTGAAAAAGCAAATGTTTAAATTTTGTGTCTTTGAAAACGATAATTATTTTGAAAATTTGTCTCCTCCTAAACTAGCAGTTTAAAATAAGTAAACAAAAAAAAACCCTAGTTAACAATTTAAACAAACATAAATGGACTTATTACATAAACAAAACCCAACACAAACTTTAAACTTCAATAAAAGCAAGTGTAGAACAACTGTAGTTGTGTGGCCACCTCGGAGTCCCTCACAGCACCAAATCGCCTATGGCTGAGGATTACCTGTACAGTAAAATGAAAGGGTGATTTTATGAAAACTCAGCGTGTACTCCCCTATCAGTCAATCAGTATACAACATACAGTAACAGTTTGGGCCTGAGCTCTATTCAGGAATAGTACAGTGTGGGTCTTAGCCCAATACAGTAACAGCGTGGGCCTTAGCCCAACACCATATCAGTACAGTGCAATAATGTAACCCATCCCAATCCAGCCAACACACCACTCCGTACCACCAACACACCATGTGGGGATAAAATCGACCCACCTAGCCAACACACCAATATAGAAGCAAAGTTGCCAGTAACAGTATCGCAGCAAAGCTGCTAGTAATATTATATGTGGCAAAGCCACCAGTACAGTATACTTCTTCAATAACAATATCCCAACGCTATGCAGTGTGTCATGTCATAAATCATACGTATATGTAGAATTTCATACTCAGTAACAGTCATTTACAAATGATGAACACATCAGTCAACCTACCTTTAGGGGTATAACTGTCATTTCCATTTATTAGAGGTAAAATAGTCATTTCACCTTTTAGGGGTATTTTGGTCATTCTACCTACTTTGGGGTCTCAGTGCAGATATCGACCTCTCGGAAGGTCCGTAGTCTCCTCGAGCGACTCCGTAACCTAAATGGTCATAACAGTGTAAATGGGCCGAAGGGCCGTTACTCAGCCCAAGTGGGCCCGCACGGTCGTGTGGCCCATTTAGCCCAGATTTTGCCACGGCTATGAGACCTAGATAGCTCAGTCCAGTATTTGCCACAAGTCGTCGATTTCACCTGTGTGGGGCTCACGAGCCCATTGGGCCCACACGGCCCCTTTTTGGCCCAACGTGGCCCATTATGGCCTAAGCCCATGAAAATGTTCATGGAGGCCTCTATAGTCATACGCCCGTGATTCATGGGCTCGGTTTGATCACACGAGCATTCACACGCCCATGTGACCTCAAAACCCAATCTTTCGGCTTTTCGGCTTTTACCGTTCTAGAGTCAAAACAGTGTGAATACACAACTGTTTACGCAGCCGCTCCAAGTCCAAAAAAACCATCCTTACCTTGCTTGAATGAGGTGACTTTAGTCCTCCAGGACCGCTAACCAAAATTGATCACACGCTCTTATCGATTATCTGTACCACAAACACATATCTTATTAACCAATAGGCCATATAAGTGGCCTCAATCCACAAATGATATCATATAAGAACAGGATCAGTATACGGCCTAAACTCTAAAAGTGAGGTAACGTATTACCTTGATTGAACGCTTAGAACAAGGGTTGCGACTACTTCAAAACCATTTACACTCCACCACTCCTCAAGGAAAACCTTAGAACCGCAACGAGTAACACATCATGAGGAAAGAATCAAAAGTCGGTAATCAAAGGATAAAAAGGAGGGTATTCAGTTTTAAGAAAAAGAATAGAAGTGAACAAGTTTAATCAAAAAGTGAGGAGTATAAACACTTTATCAATAATCAAAAACACTTGCAGTACTGGAACAGTAAGAAGCAGCGACGAGAAGATCGACGCAGAGAGTGATAAAACAAAAGGGTGATATTCGGTCAAAAGAGAGCACTGATTGAGGAAGAGAATAAGAGAGAAAAAGAAATGGAAGAGTTGCTCACAAAATCGACTAACAACTATTGACTGAAAAGAAAGGGACTTTTGTTGAATACTGCGCAGCAACCAATACAAATCCAAATGAGCTAAAAGCCGATAAATGAAATAAAAGAAAAGGAGAATTTGGCAGATGCTAACACCAAAATGTTCCTCCAATTCTGAAAATGACAAACATTTTCCCCAGTCGAATTCTCAAAGCTAGAGTTCCCCCAAATGGCACAGCACTTCCTCTCAATCAAACTCCTTGATTTTCTCCTAGCATCTCTCCCCTTATCCCTCATTGAATTACTCCACCAATTTCTCCTCAACTCCCTCAACAACTACATTCAACTTCTATTCAAACTCTCCTTAGCTATATTTCAGTCCAACTCCACTACCTACACAGCTCAAGCAGCAAAATAAATACTCCATTGTGTAACCCAGGACTTGAACCTCAAACCTCACAGTTACACAACACGCCACCTTGCCACTAGACCACAAGCTCTTTTTGTGTCGTAAAACAAGCACTATTATTTATAAGGCCTATATTCCAGTTTCTAGATTCATTTAAGAGCAAAACTAAAAATTTTGCAAAAGCCAAGACTTGAACCCAGACTTCTCAAACACTCCCATACACACCCAATCACTTAGCCATTAAAGTAAACAAGCAATTTGTGTCATATCATGTAAAAATTAAAGACTTAAATTTTTGGGGAGTTACACTTTATTGATTGGGCCCTTATATTCCAGACTTTCTCACCAGCACGGGGATTAAAGACTCGGACTATTCGTCGACATCAATCTTGGTGTTGTACAGCTTGTTGATTTTTGCAGCGTCCCATGGTATTAAACATTCTCGAACGAAAATGAACTCTAACTCATGGTCGTAGAGATTAGCATAGAACTTACGTACCAGTGAAGGCCAGTAGCTTCCAAGATGGGTGCAAAATGTTTCCCATTTTAACTTTGAGATGGTTTTGGAGACTTGTTTACCCAAGTCTTGTTGTGGCGAAAGGGAAATGCCATGCTCGGGATGGAAGTTTCACTTTAATATGCTGTCATGAGATCGTTCTTTTGCTGCTTTATTCAAAAAGATTATTGGCTCCTTTGTCTGCACTGGCCTGGGGGATTTCGATTTACGGACTATGGTAGCAGAGGATGCATGTTCTCTAGCAGATTTGGTGGCTTTCTTGACTAAGCCTCTTGTTTTGGCCATCTTTTGTTGAGGGAGAACGATTTAAAGGTAAAAAGATATGATTTTGAGAAGAGAAAGGAATAAAAATGGTTGCTTGAATGCGTTACAGTCGGTACAGTGGGGGAGGATTTATAGTGAGTGAAAGAGGAAGATGGAGAGGCGTGTTGTTTTGTGGAGAGATATAAGACTGGCGGGAAGAGTTGTGTCCAATAGAAATTGTGCCCGCTTAGAAGGATCAAACGGCTGAATGAGTTTTGATCCAACGGTGGAATCTGAATTTCTTTGAATTGTGATGAGCTATAAATGGTAGTGCAGACTTATGGAATGCATTGACAGTAAGATTTCAATGCGTTGAAAATGTTACCAAATTATTCTGCAAAAGGAAGGAAAACAAACTTTAACAAAACATAAATAAAATAAACTAAAAGCAAGGAGTACTAATTAAAAAAATTAAAACTTTTCGACCAATTTAATGGTCTCTACCTAATTTTGAGCACTGTTGCCAAAATAGTGTTTCAGCATCTGTCCATTTAATTCGAATTGGTTTGCATCACATAAATCTCGAATTGTGAATGCATCGTGAGGAAATACATCGACAAATTCAAAAGGTCCAGACCAACGTGAATGCAATTTATTTGGGTGCAATTTAAGTCGAGAATTGAATAATAAAACCTGTTGACCCGCGATAAATTGTCGCTGTAAAATAATCTTGTCATGCCATCGATTGGTTTTTTCCTTGTAAATTGTAGAATTTTCATAGACATTTCCCCTAATCTCATTTAGTTTAGTGATATCCAACAGTCTTTTCTTTCCAGTCGTTTCATAGTCCATGTTCACTTGCTTAATTGCCCACATTACTTTGTGTTCCAGTTCAACTGGCAGGAGACATGCTTTCCCAAAAACCAATTGATACGGCGACATTCCTAATTGAGTTTTGTACGATGTTCATAGTTCCCATAAAGTGTCATCTAATCGAAAAGGCCAATCTTTCCTCGAAGGGTTTACAACCTTCTCAAGAATGTTCTTAATTTGTCGATTCGAAACTTCGGCTTGCCCATTGGTTTTTGGATGATAAGTAGTAGCCATTCTATGGTTAACTTCATATCTCTTCAGTGCGGTCACCACTTGGTTGCAATGAAAGTGTGTACCCTGATCACTAATCAATGCCTTTGGTATGCCAAAGCGGGTGAGTATGCTTGTGAAAAAGTTTTAGTACTGTCTTTACATCATCCTTTGGGATTGCAATAGCTTCAACCCACTTCAAGATGTATTCAACAGCCACTAATATATAAAGATTTCCAAATGAACTGAGAAACGGTCCCATAAATTCCATACTCCAAACATCAAATAATTCAGCCTCCATAATTGGCTGCTGCAATATTTCATTGAGTCGAGATACAGAACCAGTGCACTGACACCCATCGCATTGATTCACAAAATTGTGGTCGTCTTTGAATAACTTCGACTAGTAGAATCCTGATTGGAGAACTTTAGCTGTAGTTCTCATGCCACCAAAATGACCTCTATAAGGAGCATCATGACAATGCTTCAAGATTGAAAGCATCTCCTCTTCCAGAACACAACGTCGAATGATGTTGCCATTGCATACCTTGAATAAATACGACTCGTTCCAATGATGCTTCATTATGGCTGTAACACCCCTCACTCGTATTTAATGCCGAAATAAGGTTATGGAGCATTACCGAACACAATATACCATTACACATACATTTCATATACATTTTCAAATTTCATGTAATCATCATTCCAAATCATTTACATTGTCCCTAATACGAGCCTACGAGGCCCAAAACATGCATTCAGAATGGCCCAAAGACACGCCCGTGTCGCAGGCCATGTGGACATTCGAAATGAGTGTCCCCAAATTTAGAGTTGCCCTGGGCCTCTACACGAATGAGTTAATGAGGGAAAATGATCTTGCGAAACTCTATCGCCACATCCATAACTCTCCTGTGAGATGTTGGTATAATATAGCCCCCGCCTCGGCCACTTATGACCTTAGTCACTCCAAAGTGACAGCTCTCGCGCCATCTTTGAGGTACTTACACGCCATCTTAGCTCATACATTGACAGGAAGGTGAGAGAGCACCGGGGTAGTTAACACTCATGACGCCTACTTCCTATGGTGCATGGCAAATGGGCACGTCTTCGACCTTGCCTACTTCATCACTCTAGCCATCCAGCATCAGACGGAGCGACATCGTGAGGGGGTCATTCCCATGGGGCCTTATGTAACACGGCTCGCGAGACATTTTGGTCTCCTCAACACCGCAGCACAAGCAGCTTCGCTCACCTTGATAAGCCAGATGTCTCCACAGGGCTTCTCGATGATGATCAACATGCGGATGATCAAGCGTCGCCCCGGGACCGATCCCAATATCGGCTAGCCCATAGCACCGAGGAGGAGGACCCTGAGGACATTACTGACGATGTCCCACACCCACATGAGGAGCCAACACCGAGCCATCGCCCAATTCATGCGGCAACTTCTCTTTCTAACATATCTGAGTGCCTCACGTGATTTGAGCAGCAATGCCTCCAACGTTTCGACAACATCGACGCCACCCTTCACCAGATATGTTAGCACCTTCATATTTCATTGCTGCCCCCACCACGCGATCCATCTGGCGATGAGGACTTCTGAGTCCTTTTTCTTTTACCTTTATGTTATTTTCATGTTTGAAATGTTAATTTTCATTTTATCTTTTACCTTTGACTAATGTTTATTTTAGTTATTTTTCAGGTCATAATCTTTATTATCCAATTTACATTTCCTGGCAATATTTGAGTAATCCTTACAATGATAACAAACTGACTGCTTCTATCACAGTTAAAATAGCATAAAATAACACCATGGAATACTCAACTTTAAGAGAAAAATCACCACACCACTACACTCCCAACTCAAGGAATTCATCCAAAATTCAGGAAGTTTCATTTCTTATATACCTTTGTACATTGAGGGCAATGTACATCTTAAGTGTGGGGGGTGAATTTTATTTTGAAAAGTTCCTAACTTGTTGCATTATTCTCAAATCCCTGAATTATGTCTTGTTCTTAAGTAATTTTCTCATTTTACTATTAGAATAAAATTTCCTTTGATTCACGATTTTTATTAATATGTTTTGGATTAAGTCATAGTTAATTGTGCATTGATGATTTAAAATTTATGATGAGTCTATTTTCAAAAAATTAAATAGGTTGTCTACCTGAATCTAATTATTACCTTGAAGTTTGAAATTTACAAAGTTGATATCAAAAACCCATAATTTTTGTGAGGTTTTGAGCCTTTTAGAGCATACATTCTTTTCTTGCTCACTTTATTGATTATGAGTGTGTCAACATTGATTTGTTATTCTAGAACTTGCTTCGATTATACATGTCAAGACCACATCATTGAATTGATATACAGAAATGATAAAGGCACTTAGGATTTAACCCATTCAATCCACTAAAAAGCCTACCCTCACAATTAACTCTTAGTAAACCCATTTGATCCTAACAACCCTTTTATTGACACACCCACTAATAATAACTAGAAACCCATCTTGTATTTGTTATCACCATTTCTTGACTCCCTTTTTTGTCGAGATTTGATTTTGAGCAGTTGTCTAACTATGTTCTATATTTCAGTTGTTAAAATTCTTTCTTTTTATTGTGAATACTTATCTAAAAAAAATGTCGGAAATTTATTCATTGTTATTTCTATGTTTGAGCTCAAGCAATTAATTCCACATTCTGAGAAGAAGCTCGTGTTATTAGTGTTTCAAGTTTTCAATTGATGTAATTATTCAGGATTAGTTCATTTTTCTAGTTAGGTAAATTGTCAATTCAATCTTGATTTTAACCCTCTAATTCAGCCTTTATCCACACTTTTAAACCCAAGCCCATTACAACTCGTAAAAGACCTTTTGATCTGTGTATCATTTCATTTTATAGCAGTGGAGATTTGATTTTCATGCAAGCATATAGGATTAACTTTTCATGTTCGACTTTTGAGTGCTTAATTTTGAACCTTAAACACTTTGAGTGATTTGAGTGAATCTTTAGTGAGGATGTCAACTCTTCTCGATTTTGAATTAAAGGTAATCATTTAGATAAGGGGAAACACCTAATGTTTTCGGGCTATAAATGTATGACTTAGATTGTTTGAATCTTTAAGACTCTTTGAGATAAAATTATCCATGTATAAATTGTCTATGAATTATGATGAAACACTATTGATGAATACTATGAATTGAGGAAGTTCATTGTGGGTTGAGAATTTTGCTTGAGGACAAGCAAATGCTTAAGTGTGGGAGTATTTGATAAACCGTAATATGTACATATTTTAATCCCACATTTGGCATACTTTTGGATGATTTAACCCCTGAATTGTGAAATTTGATGAACCTAATCCTTTAATTTTATGTTTTATACTTAAGAGAGCATCGGAGGATGAAAAGAACGAGAAACGAGCCAAAAAGGAGAAAATGGGCCAAAGCACAAAATTCACACGGCCTGGCCCAAGCCACACGGTCATGCCTCTTTAGCAGACCTGACCACGGCCTGGATTCGATTCACACGGCCGTGCCACATGGACGTGTCCCTGACGTGACCTATTTTAATTCTATTCAGAATAGGGTACTTAGAGGCAAAGAAAGACATTCCAAAAGCCTATATAAACACCCTAGAGGCCAACCTTCAAAGGGGGTTTAGGTAGGCCGAGGAGCCAAGCCAAAGAGGCCGGAATTGTAGGATTTACTCGAAAAAAGCTAGTTGATTCATCTCAAGAAGCCGGAATCATACTCAAGACAGAAGATCTTCCCTTCAATTTCCATCAGGGGTTTTAGGGTTTTTCTTATGTTTTGTTTTATATTTTCTTTTGAGATGTATTCTTTTATGATTATGAACTAAACCCCTCAAATACCTGAGGGGGATGAAACCTAAGACGGATCTTGTTATTGTTTTCTGAACTATATGATAAATACTTGATTTGTTCTTAATTCTTATTTTGATATTTCAGGATATTGATTCAAGTATTGGTGTGCTTAGGCAGTGGAAGAATATTCCGTGTTTAAGAGTAGATCTAGCATAATTAAGCAGAGTTGATCGCAACCCTAGAGATAGGGTGATGAGAATCTGCCGGATTAGGGTCAAATATAATATGGGAGTCCATATATCGAGTTAATGCAATTCTAGGGGTTTTAATTAGAAATAGATTTCAATTAATCAACCTAGGGTTAGATGTTAGTAGCCTCGAGAGAGGTATTAATATAAATTAGGGAATCCTACAGATCAAGTCAAGTGAATAAATCGTCTGGTTCAGAGTTAAATAACAAGTGAAGTCTAGGTGGATTCTTCCTCGGATATTGTCTTAATCAATTGGTTTTTTCCAAAAGTATTTTCCCCAATTCATTCTCTGTGTCTTAGCATCTTTAACTTAGTAGTTAGTTAATTTTAGATTAAATAACAATTCCCTTAATTCTTAGGCTAAATAATAAAAAGAAAGCTAGTATTAGTACTTTTGGTTCCCTTGGGTTCGACAATCCCGGTCTTGCCACTAAACTATACTACTTTTCGATAGGTGCGCTTGCCTCAATCGTTGTTGTAAGTTAGTTTCTAGGCTCGATCATTCATTATATAAATATTAAGACTTTCAAACACGATCACCTGTACCATCTCTTATTAGTCTCATACTCATCAATGACTTCGATATACACGTTGAACCATTTGAAATACTATCGGATACTCGGGAAGCTCGTACCCTAAGTGCCACACACATAGCCGAAGCTATCACAATCTCGTATCACATATAATGCTCACTCTCGAGCTATCAATGAGTCTGCTCACACAAGCTGACGGTCATGATGAAGCTACACGGTGCTGCTCACACAAGCTGATGAGTATCCGCAACACATGCCGGATAACTCAGCCACCGGTAGGACGTACGGACCAGCACCCAAATCACATAACCCCTAATGACATGTCATTCATATCCTAATCTATTCCTAAGGTTCAACCGAAACTTCACATTTGTCGAATCATCGTTGAATAGGTCTGTAAGGTCGTATACTCAATTTATGCAATAGCAAAGCATTTAAAGCACAAATGTAACAATGCTTAATACATATGAACTTACCTCGAATACAAAACTGACGTAATAAGTCGATTAGTCCAAAACCTTATTCTTTCCCCGATCTAAATCTGTATTTAACTTTTCTTGATCTAAATGTAATAAAAATTAACTTATTTAATAATCTTGCTATTCGATTTAATCCAAAACACACATTAAGGCAATTTTACACTATTGCGTTTAATATTTCACATTTTTACAATTTAATCCTTATTTCATAAAAATACAAATTCATGCAATTCAACCTAAACCTATGCTAACCGAATTTTAATTAAGTCCCTAGTAGCCCACATTTTTCATTTATTTCACAATTTAACCTTGAATTTTACACATTTCAAAATTTAATCCCTATTTGGACATTTTACTAAAAATCACTTAACAAATGTTGTTTATCTAACAACAACCATATATTTTCTATCATCAAACATCAAAATAAACTTATATTCATCAAAGGTAAAACCCTAAACCTTTAAAAAATTTTCAAATTAGTCCCTGGGCTAGCTAGATTAAGTTGCAACGATCACAAAAACATAGAAATCATTAAAAATGGGATGAAATCACACTTACATGCATAGATGATAGCTAGCCGAACCTTGAAGGTATTTTAATAGATTTTTCCTCTTCAATAATCGGTTAGGAAGATGATGAATAGATTAAATGGCCTTTTGTTTTATTAATTATCATTTAAATTATGTAATTACTAAATTAACCTTATACATTAACCTTTAAAACCATTAAAAAGATGTCCATCTTTGTCCACTCATATTAATAATGGTCTAGTTACCACATAAGGACCTCCGCTTTATATTTCATAGCTGTTAGACACCTTTAGCTAATAAAACTCCACTTTTACACTTTACGCGATTTAGTCTTTTTTACCAAATTGAGCATTCAAATGATAAAATTTCTTAACGAAATCTTCACACAATCACATTATCATGCTGTAGAAATTAAAATAATAATAAAATACTTATTTTGACTTTGGATTTTTGGTCCCGAAACCACTATTCTGATTTGACTAAAAACAAGTTGTTACAATGTCACGAAAAAATCTTTCTTTTTATGGCCTCTGACACCCAATGGGAGTTTTCCACATACTAGATAATTAACAAAATCCGCATACCAAGGAGTTGCATTTACAACAAATAACTTCTTATATAGGAATTTGTAGACAATTTGAAGTATATTTCTATCTTCGCTACCAACTTCCAACCGAGACAAATGGTCTGCAACTTGATTCTTTGAACCCTTTCGGTCTTTTATCTCGATGTCAAATTCTTGCAGCAATAACATCCAACGTATTAGTCTTGGTTTGGCGTCCTTTTTTCCCAAAAAATGATATCTCAACATCGAGTGATTAATGAATACCGTAACCTTTGCACGGATAGATAGGAACAAAACTTGTCAAAAGCAACGACTACAGCCAACAATTCTTTCTCTGTAGTGGTATAATTGAGTTGAGCCTTTGTAAGAGTTTTGCTAGCATAAGATATGGCGTGGAATATTTTCCCCTTTCGTTGTCCTAAAAAAGTCGCTTGCATCACACATAACTTCAAAAGGTTGAGACTAATACGGTGCAACGACAATGGGTGCATTCACTAGCTTCTTTCTTAATTGAATAAAGGTATCTAGACATGCGTCGTCAAAGAGAATTTTCAATTCTGTTCCAGCAATGAGCATAAGGGCTTTGCAATTTTCAAAAAATCTCTAATAAACCTTCAGTAGAACCCTACATGACTTAGAAAACTACAGATACCTTTCACGTTTGTTGGTGGAGGTAAATTCTCAATGATTTCCACCTTAGCTTTGTATACTTGAATGCCTTGACTAGAGATGCGGTGTCCTAACTCAATGCCTTCAATTGCCATGGAATGAAGTTTTCCCCAATTCAGGACCAGATGTGTGTCTTCACGTCGCTTCAGTACTTTATCCAAATTGTAAGTGCAATGATTAAAATAATTCCCATAGACTGAGAAATCATCCATAAACACCTCTAAAGAGTCTTCGATCATATCTGAGAATATTGCCATCATGCACCTTTGAAATGTGGTTGGTGCATTGCAAAGACCTAAAGGCATACGGCGAAAAGTGAAAGTACCAAAGGGGTAGATGAAGGTGGTTTTTCCTTAGCCTCCGGTGCAATAGCAATTTGATTTTACCCAAAATAGCAGTCTAAAAAGCAATAATAGGCCTTTCCAAGAAGCTGATCAAGCATTTGGTCAATGAAAGGAAGCGGTAAGTGATCCTTCTTTGTAGCCGCATTCAATTTGTGATAATCCATACAAACTCGTCATCTTGTGGGAATGTGTGTAGGAATTAATTCGTCCTTATCGTTGTGAACCACAGTGATGCCACTCTTTTTAAGTACACGCTGTACTGGATTGACCAAATTGCTATCAGAAATCGGGTAAATAATTCCAGCATCAAGCTATTTTATGATTTCCTTCTTGACAACTTCCTTCATCTTCTCGTTTAATCTTCTTTTCTGTTTAATCAATTGCTTGCCTTTATCTTCCAACTTGATCTTATGCATGCAAAAAGAAGGACTAATACCTTGAATATCGGTAATACTCCAAGCAATAGCTCGTTTATGTTGCTTGAAAATATGAGCCAATTTTTCTTCTTGAGTTACATTCAGTGTTGCGGAGACAATAACTGGGAGAGTATTGTGATCACCTAGAAAGACATATTTAAGATGAGAAGCTAGTTGTTTCAATTCCAGAGTAGGAGCTTCTTCAATAGATGGTTTGAAAATTGGGGTTTTTCTATTGACTAGGTCTAAGGATCCAATCTGCCATCCAACCATGTTGTCACAATCGTACAAAGATTCGGAATCAAATGTCATTGGAAACTTTTTAGAAAGTATTATGCTTTGGTCATTGAATTCTTCCTCAATTAGATCATCTAGCACATCAACAGTATGGCATTCTTCGTTGTCCTTGCATTGAACAGATTCAAAAACACTAAAGGTGACTTGCTCATCACTAAGTCACTTGGTTAGTTCACCTTTATAAACATCAATGGGAGTTCGGCCAGTGGCTAAAAATGGTCGCCCAAGATTTTGGGAACGCCCTTGTCTGCCTCGCAGTCAAGTATGATAAAACCAACTGGAAAAATGAATTTGTCTGCACGAACTAAGACGTCTTTTATTTGCCTTCCAGGTGGAGCCAAGGATCGATCAGCTAGTTAAAATGTCACTGCAGTAGATTTAATGTGACAAATTCCCAACTTTCTGGAAGTAGATAGTGGCATTAAATTAATGCTAGATCCCAAGTCACATAAAGCCTTACCTAAATAATGATTGCCAATTGAACATGGGATGGTAGAGCTCCCAGGATCTGTGAGTGCAACTTGTTTCAATATCAATGAATTTAGGGGGCAACTTGTTTGTCAAAACAACACTACATCCTTCTGTGAGTGCAATAGTTTCAATATCAGTGAGCTTCTTTTTTGATGGAGCTCGAAACTAACTATTATTTCAACAGAGGCAAGCGCACCTATCGAACAGTAGTATAGCTGTGGTGAGTCCGGAATATCGTATCCTCAAGGACCAAGAGTACTAGAAATAACTATCTTTTTATTATCTAGCCTAGTAATTAAGGGGATTTATTTCTAATCTAAAATTAACTAACTAACTTAACTAACTATGAACGCGATAGAGAGTAAATTGGGAAAATACTTTTAGACAACTTTATATGAGATAGACAATACCTAAGGAAGAATCCACCTAGACTTCACTTATTACTTTTGATTCATGCAATTTATTCACTTGGCTTAATCCGTAGAAATCATTGAATTATATTAATACCTCTTTCGAGGCTACTAACAACTGACTCTAGGTTGATTAATTAAAATCTCTTTCTAATTAAAACCCCTATTGCCGCATTAACTCGAACTATGGATTCCCTTATTAGGTTTGACCCTAATCCGGTAGATTTTTGTTGCCCTATTTCTAGGGTTGCAATCAAATTGTGTTGATCTAGCTTAAACAGGGACTTTTGCTCCACTGAATAAGCACATTCGACTTGAATCAATAACCTGAATTATCAAAACAAGAATAAGAACTCACAATTAAGAATAAGCATAAGTTTTTATCTCATAAATCAAATAATAATAAGATCTGTCTTAGGTTTCATCCCCTCAGGTATTTGAGGGATTTAGTTTATACTAAAAGAGGGAAACATCATAAAAGAGAAAAAACAACAAAACATAAGAAAACCCAAAATCTCCTAAAGGACTTGATGGGAGATCCTCAGTCTTGATGAAGATCCTTCTCCTAAGTTGTTCCCAACGGCTGTCTTGGAGTATTTTCTCCTTCTACTCGGCGTCTATTCGACGTCCTGTCGAACTCCTCTTTTAGGTTGCCTCCTAGGGTGTTTATATAGGCTTCGAGATGCCTTTCTTGGCCCACAAGTATCCTATTCCCAATAGAATTCATCCTAGTTTCGGTAGGGACACGCCCGTGGTCGATAGCCCAGGCTGTGTTCGATCCTGCTAGTCACACATGGCCGTGTGGATTTGCCCGTGTGCGGTGATCTAGGCCGTGTAGGCCCATTTTTTTCCCTTTCTGGCCCGTTTCTCGTTCTTTTGGACTCCCTAAGCTATCTTGAGTACAAAAACATGAAATTAAGAGATTAGGAGCATCGAATTCATCAAATTCAATGGAAACTTATCCAAAATTAAGCCAAGCATGGGGTTAAAATATGTGTAAATTATGGTTTATCAAATATCCCCACACTTAAGCCTTTGCTTGTCCTCAAGTAAAATTCTCAACTCACAATTAAAATTAACTTCCTTGATTCATAATCCTTATCAATAATGTTTCATCATAATTCATAGATAATTCATACATTGATAATTTAGCTAAAAGAGTCCTAAAGATTCGAACAATCTAAGTCATAAATTTTATAGCATGAAAATATACGTGTTTCCCCTTACCTAAATAATTAACTCTAATTCAAAACTGACAAGAATTGACATCCTCACTAAAGATTCACTCAAACCACTCAAGGTGTTTAAGGTTCAAATGAAGCACTCAAAAGTCAACAGAGAGAGTTAATCCCATAGGCTTGCATGAAAATCAAATCTCCACCACTATAAAATGAGATGACACACAAATCAAAAGGTCTTTAAAGGGTTGTAATGGGGCTTAGGTTAAAGGTGTGGATATAGGCTGAATTAGAAGGTTAGAATCGAGATTGAATTTACAAATTATGAACCACCCCAAACCCGGCCTAGAAGTTAGGCCCGAATCCGGAATGTCACATTAAAGGCAACTACAAAACGATTTTACAAATTAACCATTTAAGGCCCAAAAGCCCAAAATCTAGTATCTTGTTAAGTTAAGATGAAGAGCCCATATTTTAGGACAACATTCTTATGTTTATTTCGAAAACCATGTTAACTTTAGAAATTTTATTTAAGTTTATTAACTGGATAGTTGAAACAATAATAATAAAACCCAAAATCTATAGTCAATTAGGAGATACATGGCCTTATTACAATTTAATGAAAAACAAAGTATTTAAAATAAATTCATTTGAACAGATTGAAAACATCTGATCAGCTTGTACTGTGGCCATCTCCGAGTCCTCTCCCGCGCCGAGCCGTCTATTCAGGATCACCTGAAACATTAAATAAAAGGGTGTGAGTTTCGAAACTCAGTGTGTACAACCTTTGGCAATCAAATCACATACAAATATTCACATTGGGCCTAAGCCCTGTCAAAATCGTTGGTCCTGGACCTTAGCCCAAAATGACCTCATATCATATCATATCGTATCATATACCAACAAGATAATGCAAAAACCTTCCCAAAAATCCATCCACTACACACATCATTTCCTTTCCAACCATTACGCACCTGTCGGGATTTCTAAATCAACCCACCCATCCTCTACACACCAAAGGTAGCACTCACAGTGACACTACTCAACGTTGCAGCAAAGTTGCTAATAATATAATGGGCTTGAAGCCTCCGGTGGATCCATGGTCGTCAAGTGACTATGCGATCCTCAAATCATCCTCCGTACCATAATTCCCACCCATATGCATCCTAAGCAGAATATCATATGAATGCATCAAACACATGGGTAACATCCACAAACTCATATTCGTCACATAGGGGTATTTTCATCATTTCACTACCCAGGGTATTTTCGTAATTCTACCCTACAAGGGTATTTTGGTAATTTGGCAAGATAGGGGTATCTCGGTAATTTTGCAAAATAGGGGTGTTTTGGTTATTTGCAAAATAAGGTTATTCTGGTACTTTTGCAAAATAGGGGTATTTTAGTAATTTTACAAATCGAAGGGTATTTTAGTAATTTTACAAATCTAAGGGTTTTTGGTCCCTCTCGGGTTTTAGTTATGAACTTTGGCCCATCAACAAGTTCTTGCGGCCAAAGTGAACAGACACTACGCAGCAGGTAGGATTCTAGAGAAGAGGAGGTGGGCCGCTAGGGCCGCTTAAGTACCAACCTCTCCCTAGATCCAATCCTAGACATACATATGCCCGTTACCACACTCTAATCTAGCGACTTGTCCACAGACATGTTTAATTATTGGAAAGTCTTATGGGTTTAAGAGTTGTTCAGTACTAAGCCAAAAGTCCATAAAACCCTAGCATACTAGTCTACGTCCCCATAAAGCCCATCAAACCTATTTCACGTTCATATAACCCATAATGGCCACGTCATATCTTTATGGCCCACTAGGCCCAAGTCTCAGTCGTATGGCCCATTAGGCCCAAAATAATTTCAGATCATGTAACATGCTTGTTTAACCCAATTTATATAATTAAATCAAACCATTTTATCAAACTTAGTCTCAGGGCCCACCAGGCCCATTTAGCCACTTTCGGCTTTTCAGCTTTCTGGCATTGCCGCAATCATGTGTGTGTGTAGTGTTTGTACACACCTGGATACCGCGACGTGCTATTCTATCCTTAGCCTTAATCCTACAACCAACCAACCTTCAATCAACCACTCATACTTAATCAAAATATTTACTTAAAAGTCGAAACCTTACCGTAACCTTACCGTGTGCCACCGGGTTCTAATGGCCCTTCTTTCGCTACAAATCACAAGTGTTCCCTAGATTTGCACTCACACATACGCCATCAAAACTTGGGTGACTCATTATCCACACAAGTCATCCACACATTCGGCCATTCACTTCAACCATAATCGAGTTGAGTATCCTTTCCCTTGCTAATGATCCTACCACGCTTGCAATCTCCGATCCTTACCCTTGTTAATACAAGATCACCGATAATGAAAAATTAGATCGCCCTTCGACTTTTAACAAAACGTACTAAGGGGAGTTAACATAATACTTACCGAATCCAACCTTAGATCCTGCGGCCTAGATAACTACTGAACGAGATTCAACTTTTAACCTTGACTGAGAGTAGCGACCAACTGACTTGTGATAGAGAAAAACAACAAACATTCGGCACTAATGAAGATTTCGGCAAGGAAGGATGATGGTAATTCGACAAAGAAGAGAATTTGGCTATAGGGGAATTTGGCTTTCAGAGAAAGAAGAAGAACACAACTCTAATAGGAATTTCGGCAAAAAGAATGGTGGGTTTTCTTTTCAGCAAATGAAAGAATTCGGCTGAGGGGGAGAAAAGGAAGAAATAACAGAACCCAAGGAACCCTTTAATGAATTCAACACCCCCTTTTTATAGCCAAAGCAGAATCCTACCTTCCCCCCACAGTCCCATTCGGCACCAACTCCTCCCTCTTCTCATCTCCTGACTTTTCTCCCTGATAACACCTTAATCTTATCCGAAATTTCCTCCACATCCAACACACCTGTTTACTTCAAACTCTCCACGGCAAGAGTTCAAAACCAACACAACTCTGGCCATCCATACAGTAAAATAAACACTCCACAAAATACCACTCCTAAGCCTCGAACCTTGGACCTCTTCAGCTTACAACACGCCACCTTATAGCTCCCAAGTGACGCCACTTACCACTGGACCACAAGCCCATTTGTGTCCTATTTCTTCTTCATTTATTAAAAAGGCCTACTAACTGAAGTCACTGTTCCCTAAGGTTAAAACCAAAATTTTTCCTTTACCCTTACTTGATCCCAGGACATCTCCAACACCCCTAGACACTCCAAATTCATTAATCCTCAAAGCCCACATGCCAATTGTCATTTTTCTCGCTCATTTAAAAAAAAATTTCTAAAATCCAAAGCCCAAAGCCCAATAGGCCCAATTCTTCTAGGCTCAATTTCGGGGAGTTACAAATTACCTAACTAGAAATAATGAACTGATAATGAATAATTACATTAATAACACGAGCTTCTGCTAAAGATGTGAATTTAACTGTTTAAGCTCATAAAACATAGAATTAATGATGAATAACTCTTTTTTTTAAGAATAAGAACATACAATAATAAGATAAAATTTAACAATGGAAATAGATAATATAGTTAGGTAACTGCTCAAATCAAATCTCGACAAAGGGGACGTTTAAAGGATTAGGGGGAAGTAAAAATTTGGTTTTGGGTTAATATTAATGGGTGAGTCAATAAGTGGCTGATTAGGCTAAAAAGGGTTCACTAAGGGTTAATTATGGAGGTAGGCTTTTCATGGAATAAGTGGGTTAAAACCTAGATGGCTTTATCATCTCAGTATATTAAATCAAAAATGTGGTCTCGGCATGTATAATCGAAGCAAGTTCTAGAATAACAATTCAATGTTGACACACTCATAATCAACAAAGTGAGCAAGAAAATATATATGCTCTAAAAGGCTCAAAACCTCACAGAAATTATGGTTTTTGATGTCAACCTTGTAAATTTCAAACTTCAAAGTAATATTTAGGATTAGGGAAACAACATAATAAATTTTTAATTCTGAAAATAGACTTATTATGCTTAATTCTCTAATATCTTAAAGTTTAAACCATCAATGCACAATTACCTATGACTTAATCCGAAACATATCAATGAAAATCATAAATCAATAGAAGTTTCATTCTAATAGTAATATGAGAAAATTACTTAAGAACAAGACATAATTCAGGAATTTTCTGGTAATGAAATCAATAACCTCCCCACACTTAAGATGTACATTGTCCTTAGTGTACAAAATTGGATAATAACAATAAAGTTAGAAATCATAAGAGAGGGAGAGAAGTGAACCTTCCTGAATTGTGGATGAAATCCTTAGAAAATATCCAATGATGAGCATGATAACTAGGTAGAGGTGAAGGTGGGGGAGAATACTCCAATGGTGTGTTTGTTCCTTTTGTGGCACCTTAAACCTTTGTACATTGCAAAGTCATCAGTAAATTTTTAGGGAGTTCTATTAGTGGACGTTGTTATTTTTACTCGAGAATTAGACAGCCAGAGATAAATGAAATCGAACTATACTAATAAAAGTTTTAAACAAGAAAGGTAAAGATTTGAACAAACAAATGAAAATAAAAATAAAAGTGAAAATAGAAATAAAAGTAAAAATAGAAATAAAAATAGAGGGACTCAAAGGTCCTCATCATCGTCTATATCGTGAGGTGGTGGAGGCGGCGATATCTGAAAGTGATGACAAATCTGCTGAAGAGTCGCCTCGATGCCGTCAAATCGTCAAGTAGTGTCATTAAATTTTTGAGTACAGTAATGGTCGAATCGAGTGAGGCGTTCAGAGATGTCTGAAAGTAAAGCAATCGCATGAACTGGTCAGTGAGGGGGTATGGTGCGGAAAGTGGCTCCTCGTGCTGTGGAGGGACATCATATTGGGTTTTAGGGGGGAAGATGAATAGTAAGGGGTTTAAATAGGAAGTGGGGCACACGGCTAGTGGCCACACCCATGGGGTCATTATTCAACCTGTGTGATTCGTGAATTTAAATTTAGGGCGCCTCTGAGCCTTGTGCCACGCCCGTGTCCCATGGGCGTGTTGTGTGACACGGTCGAATCGCACAGCCATGTGCTTCTTCGTTCTCTTCTCCCACGCCCGTATAGATGGTCATACACCCGTGTTCGTTAATCAGTGTCGACCACGGCCTTGAGGCACAGGCGTGTCGTACACCCATGTCATTTACTCAGCATCGACCATGGCTTTGAGGCACGGGCGTGTTTCACGCCCATGTCATTTACTTAGTATCGACCACGGCTGCATCGCACGGCCGTGGCCCTTTTATCGTAGCCCGTGTTGGGGAAAAGTTTTTCTTCCTTGGCTCGCACGGTCTCCGCCACGCCTATGTCTCTTCCCGTGGTGTCCACACGGCCACGGCCATGCCCATGTGCTATACCGTGCGGATGAGGCCTGCGTCTATTAAATTGGTTAGTTCTTAGTTAGATGCTAAAACCAAAATATGAATGTTAGTTAGATTAGTGCCCGGGTTGCCTCCCAAGAAGCGCTCGTTTAAAGTCTTAAGCTAGACTTACCCTATTTTCATTCCTAAATGAAGGTTCACGGAGCTGAAACTCCTCTCTCATATCCCTAAAATCTTCACCATTATAATTTTTCAGTCGCTGACTGTTTACCTTGAATATACCATAAGTTGGATGAGTTACCTTGATTGTGCCATAGGGGAAAATAGTTTTGATTGTGAATGGACCTGACCATCTTGATTTCAGCTTTTCAGGAAACAATTTGAGCCTTGAATTGTATAGCAGAACTACATCTCCTACTTCGAATTGCTTTGGTTACTTTAAACGAGCATCATGGCATCGCTTTGTTGCTTCCTTATATAGACGTGAGTTCTCGTAGGCATTAGCTCGCCACTCATCTAGCTCGTTCAACTGCATCATTCTTTTCTCACCGGCAAGTTTAAGATCGTAATTTAAGAATTTTAATGCCCAAAATGCTTTGCGCTTTTATTCAAATGGTAAATGACAACTTTTTCTGTAAACAAGTCTGTATGGAGATGTTTCTATGGGAGTTTCAAAAGCGGTTCTATAGGCCCATAAAGCATCATCTACTTTTAATGCCTAATATTTCCTGTTAGATTCTACTGTTTTCTCTGGAATACGCTTAAGCTCTCGATTTGCTGCTTCCACTTGTCCACTAGTTTGAGGGTGATAAGGGGTAGTTGTTCTGTGGTGTACTCCATATTTCTTTAAGACTTTATCAAATTGAGTATTACAAAAATGAGTACCTCTATCACTAATAATTGCTCTGGGTGTTCCAAATAGAGAGAAGAGTTTCTTAAGAAATCTCACTACCACTCTGGCATCATTAGTAGGTGAAGCTTGAGCTTCCACCCATTTTGACATATAATCTACTACTATTAAGATGTATTGATTCCCAAATGAGCTAGGGAATGGACCCATAAAATTAGTACCCCATACATCGAATATTTCACAAGATAGCATATATGTTTGAGGCATTTCATCGCGTTTAGAGATATTATCTGTTCTCTGACATCTATCACAAGAAGCAAACATACCTGTTAGCGTCTTTGAACAGAGTGGGCCAATAAAAACCAGATTCGAGCGTTTTATGTGCTGTCCTAATCCCGCTGTAATGCCCTCCTGAAGGTCCTGAATGGAAATGTTCTAGGATTTTGCTTGCTTCTGCCCTTGTAACACATCTCCGAATTACTTGATCTGCACATATATGGAAAAGAAAAGGGTCCTCCCAAAAATAGTTTTTCGCATCAGCAAATATGTAACACATCTTCGAATTACTTAATCTGCACATATACGGAAAAGAAAAGTGTCCTCCCAAAAATAGTTTTTCGCATCAGCAAATAATCGCTTCTTTTAATGATGTGTTAACCTTTTTGGTAGGATGTTAGTAGCTAAGTAATTTGCAATGTCTGCAAACCAAGATACCTCGAAGTCAGTTATAGCAAATAGTTGTTCTTCAGGAAACGAGTCATTTATCTCACTCTCATCGAGTTCTTTGATATGTGGATTTTCAAGCTTAGAAAGATGATCTGCCGCAAGATTTTCAGCTCCTTTCTTATCTCGAATTTCCAAATCAAATTCCTATAAGAGTAAAATCCATCTTATGAGTTGAGGTTTTGCATCAGATTTAGTTAAAAGATAACGAAGAGCTGAATGGTGAGTGTAAATGACAACTTTAGATAATATCAAATACTGTCTAAATTTATCAAATGCAAAAACCACAGCTAGCAATTCTTTTTCTGTGGTGGTGTAATTTTCTTCTGCAGTCGTCAATGTTTTGCTAGCATAATAGATTGGCTAAAAATGCTTGTCTCTTCGCTGTCCCAAAACTACACCTACTGCAAAGTCACTCGCACCACAAATTAGTTCAAAGGGTAAATTCCAATCAGGTGCAATTATAATTGGAGCATTTATTAATTTATTTTTAAGGGTATTAAATGCATCTAAACATTCCTTATCAAAATCGAAAGGCGCATCTTTTTCTAGTAGGTTTATTAGAGGCTTAGCTATTTTAAAAAAAATCCTTAATAAATCTTCTATAAAATCCAGCATGTCCTAAAAAGCTTCGAATAACCTTAACTGAACTAAGAGGAGGTAATTTTTCTATGGTTTCAATTTTTGCTTTATCAACCTCAATCCCTTTACTAGATATTTTGTGGCCTAACACAATCCCTTCCTGTAACACCCCAAACCCGGCCCATGCGGTATGACTGGATCTGGCATGTCACATGAAGAAAGTGTATAAAGAACTTCTGATTCTTACTAAAGTTGACGTTATTTGGTTATAGTTAAGTAAAAAAGTTTGATTATAAATATTCGATAAAAATACTACTAATCTCGAGAGGTTGATTGGTGAATCGGAAATCAACTAGTGAACTTTAAAACCGTGACTTTTGAAAACGACGTTGATAAAATCGAAGGAAAATCCAGGTTAAATTATTTATACATATTTGTTATGAAATCCGTTCGTTAATCAATTTTGGAAAACTGTTCTTTATGATTTCAGAAAATCCCCATTTAAAACCATTCATGGAAGATAATAAGTACGTCAAAACATAAAGCAAATTAAAAATC
The DNA here is from genome assembly GCA_005393395.2 of Gossypium australe. Lineage (NCBI taxonomy): Eukaryota > Viridiplantae > Streptophyta > Magnoliopsida > Malvales > Malvaceae > Gossypium > Gossypium australe. The sequence goes on along the minus strand of CM016621.1, from coordinate 24,906,538 downwards.
CCAGAGGCCTTATTACAACTTTAAACCCAAAATAGCAAAAGTTACGAAATAAAGCGGAAAAGAGATTTACTAATGTTTGAAAACATCATTCCTAAAGTATGGCCTCCATCGAGTCATCCATGGCCCCAAATCCTCATTACTGAGCATTACCTGCAAGGATTAAGAAAAGGAGTGAGTTACAAGAACTCAGTGTATAATCCCCTTACCGTCATCCACTGGGCTTGAACCCGCATAGCAACATCTTGGGCCTAAGCCCATTTACATAACAGTATTTAAATGAAATGTATGCAACCCAACCCGTCTATCCATCACACCCCCGATCAGCCAATCACACCTGTGGGGATCAAGTCAACCCACCCCGCCGCTCACACCAATTTGCAGTCGAGCTGCTAACGCATAGTATTTTTGTGGCCGAGCCACCGAAATCACAGTTGTACGTTAATAAACAAATTGTGGCTATGCCACCAGGCTACACTTCTCTTCATACAATTTTTCCCACCCCATGCAGTATGTAAAGATGCAACATACATAGTACATTATCCAAATATAAATCAACCATTAAACTAGTGAAATATTTCGGTAAATTAGCCCATTAAAGTACTTAAGCAATTCAGCCCACTATGGGCAATTTAATAAATCGGCCCATCAAAGGCATATTGGTAAATCAACCCTTTAAGGACGTTAAAGCAATTCGACCCGTTAAGGCATTTCGATAAATCGACCCATTGAAAGCATTTTAGTAATTCGGCCTATAAGGGTATTTTTGTAATTTAACAAGTTAATACCGATTTTGACAGATCTTAGAATTAATGTTGATTAAGTAAATTACTCGATTCAAGCCATATTACGGTTATTAGATTTGTAAGCAACAACGATCTATTTTTTTCAACATGATGGTGAATCACGAATCTACGGCATTTCGGTGTGAGATTACACACCTGATTACGGTAAGAACTAAACCTTCTTGATCGTCAGCACGCTTAGTATCATGAACGACCATGATTTCTCTTCTCTCACCAGAAGATGGTTCCCTTCCACAACCTGGTAGATAATCCCGAACTGCCGACACTGCCCTTCGTTTGAACTTGGGTATAGAATTTATGGGACCGCTTCCCTTCGGTTCCCTTAGCGTTATCCCCTTCAACCGATTATCCTTTGCATCCATGAGTAAAAACCCGATAAGTAATGTACCACAGTGACATTGGCACACAAGGGGTTTCGGCTCTTACCACAGATTCTTGGAATCCCCATCGATTATGAAACAGAGAATTGATCAATAGAGAGTCGAGTACGAGCAGATTCGGCTATAGCAGCATGGTAGATGAAGGAAAACTTTAGTCGTAAAGAGAAGAAGAGAAAACAAAAATGCCATCTTCCCTATGTGAATCGTAAAATCAATGAAAGAACTACGATAAAAAATCGCCTTACCTTGATTACCAACCAATCGATAGAGAAGAGTAAGCCGGCCAATTCAGGTTAAATATCTACAAGATGCCATCACAAGAAGAAGAGAGTAAGGGAAGTGAAGTTTCGGTTTAGAGATGAAACAAAACAGCCGAATATTAAGGGTCCAACATTCGGTCATGTAGAAGAGAAGATGAAAGGAGGAGAATGAAACCACTTACTCAATTCGGCCAAGGAAGAAGGTGCCCAACACGCAAAATGGAGAAGAGATAAAGTGTAAAAAGGTTTGGCTATTTAGAGAGAAAAGAACAAGGAAGATTCGGCCATCAAGTATTATTGATTAAAAAAAAGAGGAATATTGAAGAGACGGTGAGAAAGAAAAGAAAAGATGGTCAAGAGAAGTGTCAAATAGTTTCGGCTAACACCAAGGAAAAGATGAACAAAAATGGCTTGAGTGTTTCGGCAAGTAAGGGAAAAGATTGGAAAAGAAAAACACAAAATGCTAACAAGAGGAAAACACTACATGCTCAAAACTTGCAAAACTATCTTGAGAATTTCGGCTCTTTTCCCCTTTACCAAAACCGTATACCCTTTACCAAAAAGATCATGGTTGACCAAATTTCTTTCCCCATGCACCTCCCAAAATTCGGCCAACATTCCCCTTATTCTTTTTCCTTATTTTCTTCTTAATCTCCTTATTACTCTTCTCCTTAGTCTTCTTTCCATTACTCATTCAAATGAATTTGAATGAGTCTTCCTTTCCTTCTTTAGAGTCATGGCCGAATCTTACCATCTTTCACTTGATTAGCACAAAAATTAAATCCAAAAGTTGCAATAGGTGGGATTCAAACTCCACCCCTTAAGCCCCTTCATGTGACGCCACACCACTTTGCTACTAGCTCCTCTTGTGCTAGAAAAATACTCACTTATTCTCTTATGCCTTGACGCCACTTACCTTCTCCCCTTTAAGTGCCTAATCACAAAAATTCTACCAAGGCCCAACTCAACCCCAAGCCTTCTTAGGGCCCCTTAACATACACAACTAACACACTTAGCTAACCTAACGCATGGTATAATGTAAAACATGAAATCCCGAATTTCAGGATGTTACAATTCTACCCCCTTAAAGAAATTTTGGCCTTGAAATTTTACCAGATTAAAAGAGATGAGGGTATTGTTGTCGGATCGTGTCCTCAGGCTCCCATGTAGCTTCCTCTGACCCATGATTACTCCATAATACTATCACTAACGAAACTGACTTCCTTCTCAGCACCTTAATATCCCAATCTAAAGTCTGCACTGGCTCTTCTTCAAAAGACAAGTCAGGTCTTATCTCAACTTCCTTCACTTGCACTACATGAGACGGATCCGAACGATAACGCCTTAACATCGAGACATGGAATACACTATGTATCTGACTTAACTCCGGAGGTAACTCAAGCTGATAAGCCACTGGCCCAACACGCTTCAATACACGGTAAGGTCCGATAAATCTAGGGCTCAACTTGCCCTTCCGTCCAAATCTTAAGATCTTTTTCCAAGGTGAGACCTTCAAAAAGGCCTGATCACTTACAGAGAACTCTATCTCCTTCCGCTTTAGATCCGCGTATGATTTATGTCTATCTGAAGCTTCTTTTAACCGAGCCCGAATTACCTTTACTTTTTCATCTGTCTCCGAGATCAACTCTGGACCCAATAACTGTCGCTCCCCCAGCTCAGTCCAGCAAGTAAGAGTACGAAACCTACGACCATACAACGCCTCGTAGGGTGCCATCTAGATACTGGATTGATAGCTGTTGTTGTAAGCAAACTCTGCTAATGGTAGAAAACCTTCCCAACTACCCCTGGAATCGATCACACAGCCCCTTAACATGTCTTCTAAAATCGAGATTACTCTTTCTGACTGACCATCAGTCTGCGGATGGAACGCTGTGCTGAAATCTAGACTTGTTCCCAAAGCTTCATGTAGAGCCTTCCAAAACCGTGATGTAAACCTAGGATCCCTGTCTGATATGATAGACATCAGTACCCCATACAACCTCACGATCTCTGCTGCATACAACTTGGCCAACTTCTGCAATGAATAATCCGTACGAATAGGTAGGAAATGAGCAGTCTTCGTTAACCGATCCACTATCACCCATACTGAATCTTTCTTAGTAGGCGTTAAGGGTAACCCACTAACAAAATCCATCGTTATCCTTTCCCATTTCCATAGTGGGATTTTCACTGGTTGTAGTAACCCTGAAGGCAGTTGATGTTCCGCCTTCACTTGCTGACATGTCAAGCACTTGCTCACGAAGTCAGTAACTTCCCGCTTCAAACCCGGCCATCAATACTGCTCACGGAGGTCTCGGTACATTTTGTTTCCCTGGGGGTGCATAGTGTATGGTCTATTATGCGCCTCACGCAAAATCATTTGTCTCAATTCAGAATCCCTCGGCATATAAACAATTTCACGAAAACATAATATTCCATCACTATTTAACCCAAAGTCCCCTATCTCACCATTTTCCACTTGCTGAAGTCGAGAACCCAACCTTTCATCTAACAACTGCTTCTCCTTAATCTGACTTACCCATGCAGGCTTCACTTGAAGTTCAGCTAACAAGCTACCATCTTCATAAAGGCTGAGGTGAGCAAACATCGCTCTCAAATCCGCTATCACCTTACGAATCAACACATCTGCCACTACGTTAGCTTTACCTGGATGGTACTCAATTGAGTAGTCATAATCTTTCAACAATTCTATCCACCTCCGCCGTCTTAAATTCAACTCCTTCTAGGTAAGGAGGTACTTCAGACTCTTATGGTCCGTGTAGATAATTGATCGCTGAAATCAGAGTTTTAAAAATTTATAATGAATGTGATCGAACCTGGAAACTAACTCTGACAATGATTAAAGGAAAGTGTACCTATTGAACACAGTAGTAGAGCTTAGGCAATACCGGATTGTCGAACCCAAAGGAACTAAAACTACTAATACTAGCTTTCTTCTTATTATTTAGCCTTAAAAATGAAGTGAAGTTCCTTTCATCTAAATTAACGACTACTAAGCTTAAAGACACAAGACAAAAAGAATGAATTGGAGAATAACTTGAAGGAAAGCTCAGTTGATTACGACGATACCATCAGGAAGAATCCACCTAGACTTCTCTTGTTACCTATCACTGAACCATATGATTTCTTTACTTAGTTTGATCCGTAAAACTCTTTAACGTATATTAAACCCTCTCTCGAGGTGAATAACGTTTAACCCTAGGTTAATTAGTGGAACTCTCGTTCGCTTATAATAACCCCCTAGAATAGCAGTAAATTGATCTATGGACTCTCATATTAGGTTTCACCCTAATTCGGTAAAATCTCGTAACCCTATCTCTAGGCGTTCGATCAACTCCGCTTAATTATGCTAGATCTACTCTTAGGCAGGGTTTATTCCTCCTCCACCTAAGCACATCAGATTTGGATTAAGTAACATAATTAAGAACAAACTAAGTAATTATCATATAATTCAGAAATCAAATAACAAGATTCATCTAGGTTTCATCCCCTTCAGGTATGTGAAGAATTTAGTTCATGACAAATAAAGAAAACATCTCAAGAGAAAAGATAAAACAAAACATAAGAAATCCCTAAAACTTCCTGAAGGAATTTGAAGGAGAAATCCGTCGTCTTAAGTATAACTCCGGCTTCTTGGGATGGATCAACTGGCTATCTTCGAGGGATTCCCTCAACTCTGACCTTCTCGGCTTGGCTGTTTGGCCTAGCTTTGACGCCTTTTCAAAGGTGGCACTTGGGGGATATATATATGCTCTTGGTGTAAGAGTATGCCCAAAGATCAATCATGAGATGGTTGTAATAACATACTTTATTTACCATATTTATTAATATAAAGCGTTGTCATTATTATTTCAGTTTTTATATCTATGTATACAAATAAACTGTTTTATAATAATGTCCTGAGAATAATATGATTATTCTTAAAAGATCCTTAGTCGAGTATTATTGTTGACTAGGACAACAATAATGCATTAAGACTAACATGTAGTTGATTGATGATAAAGAGTTGTCATTGATGTGGATTGTCAAATTCAATGCATGAATATGTGTGTTAGAGAACAACATATTGGATTGACCCATTATGAGTATTTTATGGGATTATTATGTAATTGTCACAACATTACTCATAGTGATTAATATGTATATGATCCTCAGACTTGAGATAATTATTATCTCAACATCGTGAGTTGTATATTTTGATACAGTCAAACGTACACCGTAACTGGTTGTTCTATAAAGGCTGATGTTGGATATACCACAATCTATGTAAAGGGATATGGTTGATCAATATAGGATAAGTCCCTCCTACATAATGGGAGTAATATCTTAGGCCACTTGATTGAGTGAGACTAGAAATGCATGGCCATGCTCAAATAAGTTGACATGAGATGTCATACTAATTTGTATATCATAGTCTACTCAAGATATCAAGAAATATGGGATGGACTATACAAGTGTGACTATTCCATGACTTGTGTCCATTCCAGAGATAAAGGACTTAAGGATTAATGCATGAAAGGTTAATCACAAAAAGTTATCTGGAATCATGACTTCTTGTAACTTAGGTAGCAATGATGCATTGCTAGATGCCACTCATTGTTTGTGACATTAGAATCGTTCTATTATTACTGGTAACGTTGCAAGAACCTATAGGGTCACACCCTATGGTTTAAATGAACGGAATAAAATATAATTGGTATTGCTTTTGGTTGTCACATGAATTAAATTAATTAAAGAATTAATTTAATTGGGCAATCAAATATTGAACATATTATATGTACAAGGATGTTGTACACATAATGACAACATAATTCTATTAATATATGAATTTGATTCATATATAAATTTAAATAAATATAGTTTACCGAAATCCTTATTATAATTAATGTAATTATAATTTTCGGATATAATTAATGTAATTATAATTTTTGGTTAAAAACTTTATTGTATTTATTTAATCTTATGATATATTCAAGAGATACCAATTATAAAAGGGTGTTAAAAGGATACCAATTAAATGGGCCCAATGAAAAAGATACCCATTATAAAAGGCCCAATTAAAAGGATACCCAATATAAAAGGTATTTAAAAAAGACAAAGCTTATGGGAAAACCCTAAGTGATTGCTTGTTAGGTCTAGCAGCCGTCAAGCAAATAAACCTCCAAAACAGTTTTGGAGATTTCTTCCGTTCATAGTCAAACCGGGTGGATTACGTAGAGGCCGACATCGGAAAAGGTTGTGGCTTGATTCGACAGTAGATCAAAACTCTTGTTGACAAGGCGTCGCTGTCTACTCAGATTGAAGTTTTGGTAATTTTGAAACCTTTATTTCACCCCGATTCGTTCCTCACACATGGATTCATGATTTGGATCGCCGGATCTAATTTTATTTTGCTGCGCCATGGGGTATCCGGCGTTCCAACAGTGGTATCAGAGCCACTTGTGTGATACGAACTCGGGTTTAAATACTTGGGTGATGCAATTGTATGAGATGCATGTTTTGATCTTATTGTATTTTCAATTGTTTAAATCGTTTAAGCATAACCTGATAACTGTTCCTTTCGGTAATTGATTAAATGTTAATCATGGTGTTGTGGCCTATTCGATTTTATGTTATTACTGTTAACTATTAAAAAATCTGTAATAATGCGACGGTGATATTTATAGTTTCCAGTAAGTGTTAACTGGCTACTGGAACAAGGGTTGTTCCGATATGAAACCTCAAGGATTAAAATCCTAAAAACACGATTCTATTGATAAAAAGTTATCAAATCGTGAGGTTTCATCCCCGCAAAAAGTTTTGTTAATAAAAGAAATTTATAAACTTGATGGGCCACAAAAAGGTTGAAAGGATATTTTATAATTCACCTTAGCAAAAACAAAAACCATTGAATTATGTATGCTATTTTTGACATGCACAGTGTTTGAAATGCATAGTTATAGCCCAATGACCCATTCGATAAAAGGTTGTATTTTTTTTAAATACGGCCTGCGTGTCGTGCCTTACTACTATTCTCTTCTATTTCTCTTATCATCTTATTCCCTCGTATGTAAAACTAGTTTCTATATATTGTAATTTGCAAGAGTTGCTGTGGGCCAAATGAGAAGGAAGGTGGAGAATGATTGTGAATGATAGCTTGTGAAATGGCTTACACCTTTAAGTTTCTTTTTGGTTTTCCCATTGGCTTGGGTTGAACCACTTTAGTTTATGGGCTATAACTATTGCATTTATTTATTGCTTTATTATTCATGTATGAGATGCTATGGATGTCTAAAGCATACCAATTACATATATTAAAACTTGATGATAATAAACCCTATTAATTGATGAGATCGATTAGAAGACTAAATGGACTAAAGTAGACCATAATTGGTGAGATGCAACAACCTTAACAAAATCCCTCTATTAAAATATTAAGTCAATATGGCCTTCCAATTTTGCCCTCGTTAAGGCCTCGATCAATACTATGTAGGTTCTGCCAAAGCGAAGTACTAGTATTTATCTTGGTTAAACGAGAAGAATAAACAAGTGAAATTCGCTGGTTTAAAAAAAAAATTGGTTAATGACTTAACTAGGTTACTCTAGTAGGATTAGAAACCTAGAGGCAAGTAAATTGGATAAATCATAAGATGATTAGAACAAGAGTTGTTTACCAAATATTAGAGTTACATATGATGTAATTAGCAAATGTTGCTTACCTAAATAACCATAATCTTAAGAGTAAAGCCAAAGCTGACTTAAGAGGTGGTGAAATATGGATCCTTAACCTACTAGAAATACTTTTGAGAAAGTTTTTCCGAAATTAATATACGAGGGTTATTAATTTTGAAATAAAATAGTGGGAATATCATTTAATAAAGTCTTTTTAATGATTGATATAAAATTGGTAAATTTACTCACATGCATATTTAATTGTTGTAGATATATTATGGCTGCAAACACTAGTACAATCTCATTGCGATCGGTCCTTGAGAAGGACAAATTGAATGGTTTGAATTTTCTTGATTGGCTCCGTAACTTGAGGATTGTCCTTAAACAAGAACGGAAATTATATGTCATTGAACAACCACTTCCTAATGAACCACCCGCTAATGCCTCGAGGACTGATAGAGATGCTTACAAGAAGTATCTCGATGACATGATAGATGTTGGATGTCTTATGCTTGCCACTATGAATCCTGAACTTCAGAAGCAACATGAGGACATGGTTGCTTATGATATGATCGAGCACCTGAAAGAACTTTATCAGGGACAAGCACGGCAAGAGAGGTTTGATATCTCTAAGGCCCTATTGCAATATAAGTTGGCTGAAGGAAGCCCAGTAGGACCTCATGTCCTTAATATGATTGGCTATATTGAAAGCCTGTCTAAGCTTGGGTTTCCATTGAGCCAAGAGTTGGCCACTGATGTTATTTTACAATCGTTGCCGGATAGCTACAGCCAGTTTGTCCTCAATTTCAATATGAATGAAATTGACAAGACTCTACCACAATTGCTTAGTATGTTACGAACTGCTGAAGGCAACTTGAAAAAGGTTGGACCCAAGCCCATACTGATGGTCCATAATAACAAGGGCAAGGGAATGGTCAAAGTTCAAACAAAGCCCAAGGGCAAAGGTAAGCCCAAATTTGGAAAAGGAAAGGCTGCACTGAAACCTAAAGGTGGGGTGTCTAAGGAAGGAAACTGTTTTCATTGTGGTGTGACTGGACATTGGAAACGGAACTGCCCTGTCTATCTTGAGAAAGTCAAGAAGGCTAAAGCAAGCAGAATGTCTGCTTCAGGTATTTATGTTATTGATATTAATTTATCAACTACTACTTCTTGGGTATTAGATACTGGTTGTGGTTCCCATATTTGTACTTCTGTACAGGGACTACAAAGGAGTAGGACTTTGGCTAGAGGAGATGTGGACCTACGAGTTGGAAATGGAGCAAAAGTTGCTGCATTAGCTATGGGAACATATACTTTATCTTTGCCTAGTGGACTTGATTTATGTTTAGAGGATTGTTATCTTGTGCCCAGTTTGACTAAAAACATTATTTCAATTTCTTGTTTAGACAAAATTGGTTTTGAGATAATTATTAAGAATAATTGTTGTTCCTTTTATCTCAATAATGTTTTTTATGGTTCGGCACAATTGATAAATGGCCTCTATATTTTGATCAAACGAATCCCATTTACAACATAAATACTAAAAGATCTAAAATAAATGACTCAAATCAAACTTATCTTTGGCATTGTCGTTTGGGCCACATAAGTGAGAAACGCATATCCAAACTCCATAAAGATGGTCTCCTGAATTCATTTGTTTTTGAACAATTTGAAGTATGTGAATCTTGCTTATTGGGAAAAATGACTAAATCTCCTTTTTTCTGGAAAAGGTGAACGAGCTAGTTGGGCCTAATACATTCTGATGTATGTGGACCAATAAATACACAGGCCAGAGGTGGATTTCACTACTTCATTACTTTCACTGATGATTTCAGTAGATATGGGTATGTTTATCTCATGCGCCATAAGTCTGAGTCCCTTGAAAAGTTCAAGGAATTCAAAAATGAAGTAGAAAATCAACTAGGTAAAACTATCAAGTCACTTCGATCTGATCGAGGTGGAGAGTATTTGAGCCTAAAGTTTGATGATCTTTTGAAAGAATGTGGGATTGTCTCACAACTTACTCCTCCTGGTACTCCTCAATGGAATGGAGTATCTGAGAGAAGAAATCGAACTTTGTTAGACATGGTTCGATCCATGATGAGTCATGCTGATCTACCGACTTCCTTTTGGGGACATGCACTTGAGACTGCTGCTTTCACACTAAATCGTGTTCCATCTAAATCGGTTCAAAAGACGCCATATGAGATGTGGACTGGGAAACGTGTCTTTTATGAAAATTTGGGGTTGTGAAGCTTATGTTAAACGTCAGACGTCTACTAAGCTTGAACCCAAATCTGAAAGGTGTATTTTTGTGGGGTATCCAAAAGAAACCAAAGGATATTATTTTTTTAATCCCACTGAGAACAAAATTTTTGTTGCTCGGACTGGTGTCTTCCTAGAGAGAGAATTTACTTTTAGAAAAGGAAGTGGGAGAAAGATTGAACTTGAAGAAATTCAAGAATCACAAGATACCACTGAACCAGAGATTGAACAAAAGCAAATTCCACAAGAAATTGAGGAACAAACAATTGCTGTAGAAACACAACCACCGCGCAGATCTTTAAGAGAACGCCGTGCACCTGAGAGATATGGATTTCTCATTACAACGCATGGTGACGTTCTTCTTATAGATCAAGATGGGCCTAGGACTTATCAAGAAGCGGTGACGAGCCCAGACTCTGAGAAATGGCTTGAGGCCATGAGATTTGAGATGGATTCCATGTATGAAAACCAAGTATGGACTTTGATTGACCCACCCGAAGGGGTTAAACCTATAGGGTGCAAATGGGTTTTCAAAAAGAAAACAGACATGGATGGTAATGTACAAACATACAAAGGGCGATTAGTCGCTAAAGGTTTTCACCAAATTCATGGTGTTGACTATGATGAAACCTTTTCTTCTGTAGCTATGTTCAAATCCATCAGGATCTTGCTCGCCATAGCTGCATTTCATGATTATGAAATCTGGCAGATGGACGTCAAAACAGCTTTCCTTAACGGAAACTTGAAGAGGATGTGTATATGACACAACCTGAAGGTTTTATAAATCCAAAGGATGCTAGAAAGATATGTAAGCTACAAAGATCCATTTATGGATTAAAGCAAGCTTCTCGAAGTTGGAATATTCGTTTTAACGATGCAATCAAAGAGTTTGGTTTTATCAAAAATGAAGATGAACCATGTGTTTATAAGAAAGTTAGTGGGAGCACTATCACACTCTTGGTACTATATGTGGATGACATACTTATCATGGGAAATGGCATACCTACCTTGCAGTCTATAAAGACTTGGTTAAGAAGTTGTTTTTCTATGAAGGACTTGGGCGAAGCCACTTATATCTTAGGAGTCAAGATCTATAGAGATAGATTAAGACGACTACTAGGTCTAAGCCAAAGTACATACATAGATAAAGTACTGAAAAGGTTCAGTATGGAAGAATTTAAAAGAGGATTCCTACCTATGAGACATGGTATTTCACTCTCGAAGGAAATGTGTCCTTCAACTCCACAAGAGAGAGAACGTATGAGTAAAATTCCATATGCTTCCGCTATTGGATCTATCATGTATGCTATGTTATGTACCTGTCCAGATGTCTCGTATGCCTTAAGTATGACGAGCAGGTATCAAGTAGATCCCGGTGAAGGTCACTGGACCACAGTCAAGAGTATCCTTAAATACTTAAGAAGAACTAAGGATAAGTTCCTATTATATGGAGGTGAGGAAGAGTTAAGTGTAAAAGGTTAAACTGATGCCAGCTTCCAAACTGACAAGGACGATTCTCGATCGCAATCAGGTTTTGTGTTTTGCCTTAATGGTGGTGCTGTGAGCTGGAAGAGTTCAAAGCAAAGTACAGTAGCCGATTCTACAACAGAGGCTGAGTATATTGCAGCCAGTGAGGCAGCAAAGGAAGCGGTTTGGATCAAGAAGTTCATTACTGGACTAGGGGTTGTGCCTAGCATATCAGATGCTATAGAACTCTGATGTGATAACAATGGAGCTATTGCACAAGCTAAAGAACCCAGATCTCACCAGCGATCCAAACATATACTTAGGCGCTACCATCTTATTCAAGAGATTATCGATCGAGGGGATGTAGAGATATGCAGAGTACCTTCAGATGATAACATTGCTGATCCCCTGACCAAGCCTCTGACACAGCAGAAGCATGATCGTCACACTGAGTCACTTGGTATTAGATATATGAGTGATTGGTCTTAGTGCTAGTGGGAGATTGTAAGAGTATGCCCAAAGATCAATCATGAGATGGTTGTAATAACATACTTTATTTACCATATTTATTAATATAAAGCGTTGTCATTATTATTTCAGTTTTTCTATCTATGTATACAAATAAACTATTTTATAATAATGTCCTGAGAATAATATGATTATTCTTAAAAGATCCTTAGTCGAGTATTATTGTTGACTAGGACAACAATAATGCATTAAGACTAACATGTAGTTGATTGATGATAAAAAGTTGTCATTGATGTGGATTGTCAAAATCAATGCATGAATATGTGTGTTAGAGAACAACATATTGGATTGACCCGTTATGAGTATGTTTATGGGATTATTATGTAATTGTCACAACATTACTCATAGTGATTAATATGTATATGATCCTCAGACTTGAGATAATTATTATCTCAACATCGTAAGTTGTATATTTTGATACAGTCAAACTTACACCGTAACTGGTTGTTCTATAAAGGCTGATGTTGGATATACCACAATCTATGTAAAGGGATATGGTCGATCAATATAGGATAAGTCCCTCCTACATAATGGGAGTAATATCTTAGGCCACTTGATTGAGTGAGACTAGAAATGCATGGCCATGCTCAAATAAGTTGACATGAGATGTCATACTAATTTGTATATCATAGTCTACTCAAGATATCAAGAAATATAGGATGGACTATACAAGTGTGACTATTCCATGACTTGTGTCCATTCCAGAGATAAAGGACTTAAGGATTAATGCATGAAAGGTTAATCACAAAAAGTTATCTGGAATCATGACTTCTTGTAACTTAGGTAGCAATGATGCATTGCTAGATGCCACTCATTGTTTGTGACATTAGAATCGTTCTATTATTACTGCTAACGTTGCAAGAACCTATAGGGTCACACCCTATGGTTTAAATGAACGGAATAAAATATAATTGGTATTGCTTTTGGTTGTCACATGAATTAAATTAATTAAAGAATTAATTTAATTGGGCAATCAAATATTGAACATATTATATGTACAAGGATGTTGTACACATAATGACAACATAATTCTATTAATATATGAATTTGATTCATATATAAATTTAAATAAATATAGTTTACCGAAATCCTTATTATAATTAATGTAATTATAATTTTCGGATATAATTAATGTAATTATAATTTTTGGTTAAAAACTTTATTGTATTTATTTAATCTTATGATATATTCAAGAGATACCAATTATAAAAGGGTATTAAAAGGATACCAATTAAATGGGCCCAATGAAAAAGATACCCATTATAAAAGGCCCAATTAAAAGGATACCCAATATAAAATGTATTTAAAAAAGACAAAGCTTATGGGAAAACCCTAAGTAATTGCTTGTTAGGTCTAGCAGCCGTCAAGCAAATAAACCTCCAAAACAGTTTTGGAGATTTCTTCCGTTCATAGTCAAACCGGGTGGATTACGTAGAGGCCGACATCGGAAAAGGTTGTGGCTTGATTCGACAGTAGATCAAAACTCTTGTTGACAAGGCGTCGCTGTCTACTCAGATTGAAGTTTTGGTAATTTCGAAACCTTTATTTCACCCCGATTCGTTCCTCACACATGGATTCATGATTTGGATCGCCGGATCTAATTTTATTCTGCTGCGCCATGGGGTATCCGGTGTTCCAACACTTGGAATGTGATTCTTTCTCCCTAAGTATCCTTTTTCGACTGAAATTGCTCTTTCCAGTGACAGAGGCACGGCCATGTCACACGCCCGTGTGACTCGACTTCAAGCCGTGTTCGGATTTCTAACTTGAAGCACGGTCGTTTAACTTGGGGTTGAGGCCGTGTTCTGGATGCTCGTCAAGGCACGACCGTGTGGACTTTGGGCCAGGCCATGTGAATTTTGTGATATGGCCCATTTACTCCGTTTTGGGCGTATTTTACGTTCTTTTCATCCTCGGGTGCTTTCCTGGGTATAAGACATGAAAAGAAAGGATTAAGAGCACCTTTTTACATAAATTGAGGGATAAATCATCCAAAAGTAAGCTAAATGTGGGATTAAAATATGTTATAATTACGGTTTATCAAATACCCCCGCACTTAGGCTTTTGCTTGTCCTCAAGCAAAATTCTCAACATACAATTAAAACGAACTTTCCATAATTCACAATTCCTATCAACAATGTCTCGTCATAATTCATAGATAATTTATACATGGATAATTCAATTCAAAGAGTCCTAAAGATTCAAACAAAGATAAGTCATTCATTTGTAATTGAAAACGTAGGTGTTTCCCCTTATCTGAAATATTACCTTTGATTCAAACTAGACAAGAGTTGACATCCTCACTATAGATTCACTCAAATCACTCAAAGTGTTTAAGGTTCATAAAAAGAAGTACTCATACGTCGAACCTGAAAAGTTAATCCCATAGGCTTGCCTGAAAATTGAATCTCCACCACTATAAAATGAGATGATAAACAGATCAAAAGGTTTTTGTTAGGGTTGTAACGGGGCTAGGGTTAAGGTGTGGATAAAGGCTGAAATTAGAAGGTTAGAATCGAGATTGACCTGAGAAATTACCTAACTAGAAACACGAACTGATGATAAGTAATTGCATCAAATGAAAATTTGTAATACTAATACTCTAGTACGAGCTTTTTCTTCGAGACTTGAAATTTACATGCATAAGCTCACCTAACATAGAACTAATAATGAATATACTTCGTCGTTTTTTAATTACAGACTAAGTAATAATAATGGATGAATTCAACTCATGCTTTGATTTAATTCGGTACTAATCAAATCATATCTTGATTAAAGGGTAGTTAAAAAGGAATGGTGATAACAAATACAAAGGGGTTTTTGGGTTATTAATGGGTGAGTCAATAAAAAGGGTTGTTAGGATCAACGGGGTTCACTAGGGGTTAATTTATGAAGGTAGGCATTTTAGTGGAGTGAGTGGGTTAAAACCTAGGTGCCTTTATCATCTCTGTATATCGAATCATAAATGTGGTCCCAACATGTATAAACGAGGCAAGTTCTAGAATAACAATTCAAAGTTGACACACTCATAATCAAAAGGTGAGCACGAAAAAGAATATATGCTCTATAAGGCTCAAAATCTCACAAAAATTATGGGTGTTTTGACATCAATCTCATAAATTTCAAATTTCAAAGCAATATTTAAATTTAGGTTAATCAACCTAGCAAAAATTCTTATTCTGAAAATTAGACTTATCATGCTTAATTCTCTAGTATCTTTAAAATTTAATCATCAATGCACAATTATAAATTACTTAATCTAAAACATGTCGATAAGAATCATAAATCATCAGAAATTTTATCCTAATTAGTTAATATGAAAAGTTTACTTAAAAACAAGACTAAATTCAGGGATTTGTGAATAATGAAAAAAGTTTGGCCCTTCTTTAGATAAATATTTACCCCCCACACTTAAGATGTACATTGCCCTCGATGTACAAAGATAGTTATAACATTTATGGGATAAATCAAAAGAGAAGGGGAAAGAATACTCCCTGAATTTCGGATGGTGTCCTCGAAGAGGTCGGTCTGGATGACGAACCTTTGCTAGATGAAGAAATTGGGGAGCTCGTAGAGGATTAGCCAGGGATTATTAAGACACATTTAAAATAACCTAAATATATAATTAAAAACAAGAAAGAAAAAGGAAAGGAGACTAAGAAGGAAAATAAAGATAAAAGGAAAGGTGGATAGACCGGAGAGTCCTTGTTGATGGATGGTTCGCAAGGTGGGTGTGACTTCTAGGGCTGTGGAGGTGGTGGTGGTGGCGGAAGTGGTGTGGTTATCGTGGTGGTCTGCGTGATTCCCTAGCAGCCTGGCGAGCCTGACACTAAGAAACTAAAATAAGTTAAACTACACTAAGCATAAGATTGTCAAAGAGAAGGAAATTGAAGCAGAAGAGAAAAGAAAAATAAAAACTAATTGGTCTCAAAGACCCTTGGCTTGGTGTTGAGATGAAGCTGCCGGCATGAACTCATGTTGATCGTTTTTCTTTGAGAAGACTATTGTTGGCCTTTTTCGCTTCTTTGACATGATGTGGGATGGCTCAAGGACCTCGAGTTTTGATATATGGAGTGAAAAGCCTGAGAGGGAGAAGGTGGAAAAGAAGAAAAGAAAGAAATTGGACGGGGAGAAGAGAAAGTGCTGTGGGATTTAAATAGAAATTTAAATCTGGCGCCTTTCCACTCCCGTGGACATAGGGTGTGTCAATTTACACGGCCGTCTTGCACGACCGTGTGCCTGTGTGTTGATTCACCATGCCCGTTCTCCAGCCAGCCACGCCCGTGTCTTCGAAGTCAGTATGTTGGCACGGGCTTAAGGCACAGGCGTGGTCTACCCGTGGTGTACAAGTCAGTAGCTTCACACGGTTTCAAGGCACGAGTGTGCCACTTTTACGGATCTCGTGTGGTAGTAGTTGGATCCGTGACGTCGGAGAGTGGTTGGGTCTCAGTTGCACGGCCTCTGCTTTGTCAGTTCAGAGATTCAGGTGGTCCACACGGCCATGGACACGACCGTGTAAGACTGTGTGACCTTGAAATTCTGCACTTTTGATTAATTTAAAAGAAAAGAAAGAAGGGAAATAAAGAAACTGAAAGTAAAATTGAAAGAAAATAATGTCAGTGCTCAGGTTGCCTCCCGAGAAGCGCTCATTTATAGTCTTAATCTAGACTTTTCCTTGTAATTGTAAAAATTAAGGAGGTTTAAAGGTTTGAATATCTTCCCTCATGCTTACAGTTCTGTTATCTTGATAAAGTTTAAGTCGAGAAGCGTTTACCTTAAAAGTTCCGAATGTTGGATTGCTCACCTCGACTTTTCTGTGGGGGAAGATATCGTGTACCTTAAGAGGAGTTTCTCTCTTTGTTTTCAGATCTGCTATGATGATGCATGTGTCGGCTTTGTCTAACAGTATCTGGTCTCCTATTTTGAAGTGATTTGATGTTCCTATGAGCTCTTCAGGGGGCTCCTTAGGTTTAACTTCATGGGGTTCTTGTTCTTCTTTGACATGTGTCTTCTACTCTTCTAATTTGTCGACCCTAAGGCTTTGTTCCTCGTGTAGTTCCTCTTTGTCAATTTGGAGTTTATGAGTGGGCTCAGGGTTGTGTCCTTGCAATGTTTCCTGCAATGAAAGTTGAACAATTTTATTATCGTTTGAAGTTACTTTCTTGCCTTCATCGTCTGTTGTCCTGGCCGAGCTAAGAGCTTGAAGCTTGATTGATTCATCACCTACACAAAGTATAAGTTCTCTTGTGGCAACATCAATTTTAGTCTTGGCAGTTGCTAAGAAGGGTTTTCCTAGAATTAGGGGGATTGAATTATCCTCATCTATGTCTAAGACAACAAAGTCTACTGGGAAAACAAATTTATCGATTTTTACAAGAACATCTTCAATAACGCCCCTAGGAATTCTAACAGTTTTATCAGCTAATTGAATACTCATCCTAGTTTGTTTGGGCTTCCCTAGACCTAGTCGTTTAAACAATGTATAAGGCATGACATTTATGCTTGCCCCTAAATCATCTAACGCATTATCAATAGTTAAACTACCAATTAAACATGGAATTGTAAAACTCCCTGGATCTTTTAAAAATTTCCTCGAGTCTGGCATCTGAAAAAGAGCTTCGAGAAGAGGTAAGTTAATATGTAATTTCTTTAAAAGTTTAAGAAACTTACCTAACTGTTCCTCTGAATTGTCTCTTTTTATTGCTTCGGGATAAGGTATGCGAGGTTGGTATTCTTTGATTACCGGTTTTGGCTTTTCCTGTGTTACCTCTGTTTTACCTTCGTCTACCTTGTTTTCTGGTATTGCATTGGGTTCATCTAACCCTTTACTATCCTAAGCTGTGATGGCTTGAATTTGCTCCTTAGGTTTAATCTCCGTGTTACTAGGTAGACGCCCTTGTGGTTGTTCTGACATCAGATTTGCAAGTTGTTTGATTGCATTAGTGACTTCCTTGACTGACTTAGTAATTTCTACAATCCGGCTTTCGTTGCTTTTGATTGTTCTCTCAGTTTCTTAGAAACATTTTTTTATCTGCCGAAAATTTTATCAGCATCTCTTCGAGGGTTGGTTTCTTCTCTTGTGGATAGGGCTGATTTTGGAAGTTTTGAGGAGGTTGCTGCCTTTGATTTACTTGATTTCGTTGACCTCCCCACGAAAAATTTGGCTGGTTCCTCCAACCTGGATTGTAAGTCTTACTATAGGGATTATTATTGGATCTAAAATTATTACCTATGTAATTCATCAGTTCGCCCTCTATTTCCGGTTGATAGGGTGGGTACTCAGGATTCGCGACGGTTCCACTTGCGTCACATTGCATGACTGGGTGTACCTACGAGGAACACAAACTATCAATCTTTTTATTCATCATCTCTATCTGTGTTGATAGTGTGGTTATTGCATCGAGGTTGTAAACTCCTGCTGATTTTGTCGGTTTCGTCCTTATAACCTGCCACTGATAATTATTCAGTGACATCTCCTCAATGAACTCGTAGGCTGCTTCAGGAGTCTTGTTATTCAGAGTTCCAGTGGCGGCTGAATCAATTAGTTGCCTCATGGAAGGGTTTACACCATTGTAGAAAGTTTGGACTTGTAGCCACAAGGGTAGACCATGGTGTGGACACCTTCTCAAGAGATCTTTGTATCTCTCCCATGCATCGTATAATGTCTTTAAATCCATCTGGACAAAAGAAGAGATATTATTCCGAAATTTAGCCGTTTTGGCCGGTGGGAAATATTTCAATAAAATTTTTTGGTTATTTGTTCCCATGTAGTGATTGAACCTCGTGGCGAGTTTAACCACTGCTTGGCTTTATTCCTTAATGAAAAAGGGAATAACTGAAGACGTATTGCATCATCAGAAACGCTATTTATTTTGAAGGTATCACAGAACTCCAAAAAATTAGCTATATGCGAGTTTGGATCTTCGTCCTGCAAACCATCAAATTGAACAAATTGTTGAATCATTTGTATTGTGTTAGGCTTTAATTCAAAATTGTTAGCAGCTATAGTAGGCCTAACAATACTCGATTCTGCTCCTGTTAAATGCGGTTTAGCATAATCAAACATTGTACGTGGAGCATTGCATTCCCCCACATCTCGTGGAGGTGGATTGTTCTCGTCCATCCCTTCAGTAGGATTGGATTCTCGTTCTTCTTCTGTGTAATTTAGGGCTCGCCTGATTTCTCTGCGATTCCTGCGAGTGGTAGCTTCAATTTCACTATTGAATACCAAAGGTCCTCTCGGGTTCCTTTTAGTCATAAACTAGAGGTACCTGCTAGGAAAAGAAAGAACATTTAGCAAAAATTTAAAATTTAACCTAAAATAAAATTGTGAAAAATAAAAAAATAATGGCTAAAGTAATAAAAATAGAGCATTCTTAATATTTTAGTTCCCCGGCAACGGCACCAAAAACTTGATCGCTGAAATCAAAGTTTTAAAAATTTATAATGAATGTGATCAAACCTGGAAACTAACTCTGACAATGATTAATGGCAAGTGTACCTATCGAACAGTAGGAGAGCTTAGGCAAGATCGGATTGTCAAACCCAAAGGAACTAAAAGTACTAATACTAGCTTTCTTCTTATTATTTAGCCTTAAAAATGAAGTGAAGTTGCTTTAATCTAAATTAATGACTACTAAGCTTAAAGACACAAGACAAAAAGAACGAATTAGAGAATAACTTGAAGAAAAACTCAGTTGATTAGACGATACCATCAGGAAGAATCCACCTAGACTTCTCTTGTTACCTATCACTGAACCATATGATTTCTTTACTTAGTTTGATCCGTAAGACTCCCTAATGTATATTAAACCCTCTCTCGAGGCGAATAATGTCTAACCCTAGGTTAATTAGTGGAACTCTCGTTCGCTTATAATAACCCCTTAGAATAGCAGTAAATCGATCTATGGACTCCCATATTAGGTTTCACCTTAATCCGGCAAAATCTCGTAACCCTATCTCTAGGCGTTCGATCAACTCCGCTTAATTATGCTAGATCTACTCTTAGGCAGGGTCTATTCCTCCTCCACCTAAGCACATCAGATTTGGATTAAGCAACATAATTAAGAACAAACTAAGTAATTATCATATAAATCAGAAATCAAATAACAAGATTCATCTAGGTTTCATCCCCTTCAGGTATGTGAAGAATTTAGTTCATGACAAATAAAGAAAACATCTCAAGAGAAAAGATAAAACAAAACATAAGAAATCCCTAAAACTTCCTGAAGGAATTTGAAGGAGAAATCCGCCGTCTTGAGTATAACTCCGGCTCCTTGGGATGGATCAACTGGCTATCTTCGAGGGATTTCCTCAACTCTGACCTTCTCGGCTTGGCTCTTTGGCCTAGCTTTGACGCCTTTTAAAAGGTGGCACTTAGGGGATATATATAAGCTCTTGGAATGCGATTCTTTCTCCCTAAGTATCCTTTTCAGACTGAAATTGCTCTTTCCAGTGACAGAGGCACGGCTATGTCACACGCCCGTGTGACTCGACTTCAAGCCGTGTTCGGATTTCTAACTTGAAGCACGGCCGTTTAACTCGGGGTTGAGGCCGTGTTTTGGATGCTCGTCAAGGCACGGTGGTGTGGATTTCGAGATATGGGCCATTTACTCCGTTTTAGGCCCGTTTTACGTTCTTTTCATCCTCGGGTGCTTTCCTGGGTATAATACATGAAAAGAAAGGATTAAGAGCACCTTTTTACATAAATTGAGGGATAAATCATCCAAAAGTAAGCTAAATGTGAGATTAAAATATGTTATAATTACAGTTTATCAATAATCGACTTCTCCCCGTACAGATAGTGTCTCCATATCTTCAGAGCAAACACCACTGCAGCTAACTCCAAATCATGAGTGGGATAGTTCGCCTCATGCGGCCTTAATTGACGAGATGCATAAGCCACCACTTTCCCCTCTTGCATCAACATACATCCCAAGCCCATGCGTGACGCATCAGAATAAACAATAAACTCTTTACCTGCCTCAGGTTGAATTAATACTGGCGCTTCTGTCAGAATCTTCTTCAATTTCTCAAAGCTCTCCTGCTGCTTGACTGACCACACAAATGGTACTTCCTTAGGCAATAGCTTAGTTAGGGGTGCAGCAATCAACGAAAACCCCTCAACGAATCACCTGTAATACCTAGCCAAACCTTGAAAACTCCGAATTTCTGCCACTAACTTCAGTGGCTTCCAGTCCAATACAGCCTCGATCTTCCGAGGATCAACTTTAATTCCCTCGACTGACACAACATGCCCCAAAAAGGTCACTTCCCTCAGCCAAAATTCACACTTACTGAATTTGTCATACAGTTGCTTCTCCCTTAATATCTCAATACAACCCGTAAATGCGAATCATGCTCCTCTTCAGTCTTTGAGTACACCAAGATGTCATATATGAACACCACCACAAGCCAGTTTAGATAGGGTTGGAAGACTCGATTCATCATGTCCACAAATGCAGCTGGTGCATTTGTCAACCCGAACGGCATCACTAAAAACTCGTAATGCCCATAACGAGTTCGGAACACATTCTTGTGACCTTGACTTTTAGCTGGTGATACCCCGATCTCAAGTCTATCTTCGAGAAGACCGAAGCTCCTCACACCTGATCGAATAGATCATCAATCCTCGGTAACGGGTACTTATTCTTGATCGTCAACTTATTCAATTGTCTATAATCGATGCACATACGCATCGACCCATCCTTTTTCTTAACGAATAAAACCGGCGCTCCCCACGGTGACACACTTGGTCGAATAAATCCACGATCCAACAATTCCTGAATTTGAGCTTTAAGTTCCACTAGCTCCTTCGGTGCCATTCTGTAAGGGGCAATGGACACCGGAGCTGTTCCTGGCAGCAGCTCAATACCAAATTCCACCTCCCGATCCGGAGGCAATCCTGGAAGCTCCTCGAGAAAGACGTCTGAAATCTCTTTCACCGTTCTAACACCTTCTACCAATAACTCTTTGGCATCCAAAGCACTGATGAATGCTAAGAGCGCTTCACACCCCTTTCGTACCAACCTTTCCGCCTTCAAAGCAGATACCACATTAGACAGATAATTTCTTCTTTCACCTATCATCATCACTTCCTTATCTTCTGAAGTTCTTAGCACTATCCGCTTTGCAGCATAGTCCAAGTTCGCACGGTGCTTAACCAGCCAGTCCATGCCCAATATAAGGTCGAACTCACTGAACGGCAGTTCCATCAAATCTGCCAGAAATACCACCCCCAGGACTTCTAAGGGCACGCCCCTAAACAACTTATTTACTACCACCGACTGTTCTAAAGGGCTAATCACAGTTGTTTCTCTAGCAGTAATCTCATATTTAATATTCAGAGTTCCAGACACAGCACATGCAGCATACGAATGGGTGGATCCAATATCTATCAAAGCGGTAAAAGGTACATCAGATATGAAGAACGTACTGATAAACCGTAATCATAACATATTTCAATTCCACATTTAGCTTGTTTTTGGATGATTTATTCCTCAATTTATGTAAAACGTGCTCTTAATCCTTTCTTTTCATGTCTTATACCCAGGGAAGCACCCGAGGATGAAAAGAACATAAAACGGGCCCAAAACAGAATAAATGGGCCATATCACGAAATCGACACGGCCTGGCCCAAAGAGCACACGGCCGTGCCTTGTCAAGCAACTAGAACATGACCTCACTTGTAACATCCCGAATTATTGGGCTTGTGCATTTTATGTGATGATTGCTTAAAATATTAATTTGAGAATTTGAGGTACAAATGGGGCTCAAATTGGGCTGAGGCCTTATTTTAAATATTTTGTTCAGAAACTCTAGGGGTTTAAATTGAAGTTTTAGTAGTTTAATGGGCATATTGGGCTTGTAGCCCAGAGGAAATGGTGCCAATAGGAGGAAGAGGAGTTGGCGTCACTTGTGCATGAGGAAGGCCCAAATTGTGGCCGCTTGAAGCCTAAGTTTTAGGGCTAAAATTCGGAACTTAAAAGAGTAAAGGGGGCAGCACAAGGCTAAGTTTTAGGAGTTTTTAATGATTAAAATATGAGGATAATAAGCAGATAAAGGGAGAAGGAGTTGGTGATAATTAAGGCTATTTTTGAGGAGATAACAGATTAAGATAAGGGAAACGAGATAGGAGCTATCATATGTTGCAGTGTTGGCCGAAAATCAGTCTCTGCTAAGGAGAGGAATCGGTTTCCTATATGCAGAGGGGGTGCCAAAATTTGCTGCAAAAGCTCTCATCTTTTCTCTTTTCTCTGCCGAAATTTCTACCGTATTCTCTCTCTCTTTTCTTTTTCTTTTTCTTTAGTAGGCCGAATCCTCTGATAGATCCCCTTCTCATCTCTTTCAAGGCACTTTAGCCGAATCTTCAAGCCTCTCCTTACTTTTTTTTTTCACTTTTCTTTTTAGTCGAAACCACATCAGTTCATCTTTTCGGGATTTCCATAAAAGCCGAAATCGTGAGATCTTGCCTCTTGAAGTTGCCGAATTTTCTTCAGTGGAGTCTGCTTGTGCCGAATTTTGAAGGAAACAATAGGTAAGTGTCGATTTCGAGATTTTAATGTTTCTCCGGATTTTCAAAGTCCCTAGCCGAATGGCTATTTAGAAACTAATCTCTTATTTCTCTCTTAATTTTCGGCATTCTGGGATCTGAAGTGGAGTCTATCGGATAGATCTCTAAGTCATAGCTCAGTAACACTCGAATCGTGTTACTTTCAGGATTTCAAGGTAAGAAAATCTATTGATTGTAGTGTGTAAAACCGGGTAGAACACTAACCATGGCCGATTATAGGAGAGGCCCTATTTTCGCATATTTCCGGCTTTTCAAGCAAAGTTGTAGATCGGTTTAGCAAGGGTATCGACATTAATCAAGTGTGTAACCTTTCACACTATTAGATTGGTTACTAATATATATGTATAAATCTGCTATACTCTGTTAAATGCCGAAATCCCGACATTATGATTGAAAACCCGATGAGGGTAAAGGCTAATCATCAGGTTAGTGATTTCTGTCCTTCTTCAGTAATATGCTTTGTATGCCGATTTCTCTGTATGCTTGGGGTTGGGTAATCGATGAAAAGGGGGAAGTGATCCGTTCTGGTGGCTTATGCCATTTCAGCCTGGTGACTCTGTCACATACTCTATTTCTGGTGGCTCTAGCCATTTCAGCCTGGTGACTCTGTCACAGTTTTGACGATGAGCAGCTAGCTGCAGCATGACTACCATCGATGGTGTGTAGCGGTGTGGGTTGATTGTAGAAATCCCCAATGGTGTGATTGGCAGGTAAGGGTGGTGTGTAGCGGATGGAAACCTAGGATTGGGTTGGGTTTTATGTATGTTATCTTCTATATTATGTTTATATTCTGATCTGTGGGCTAAGGTCCAATTTGATGGTGCACGAGGTTGCACACTGGGTCTCGCGACTCACCCTATTATTTTAACAATTTCAGGTGACACTTAGTGCATTGGACCGGGCTAGTGAGGAGAGCAAGGTGGCCATGCGATAGAGAACTGAGGATTCCGCGAAAGACTTTATTTTATTTATTTATTTTTAAGAAATTTATTTTAAGTGGGTTCAAAATTTCATTGTAATAAGGCCATGGGCCACTAGACTATTTTTCATGTTTTGGTTTTATGTTGGGCATTTCTTACTGGGCTTTTAAGTTTTATGTTTTAAATTAAGTTAAGACATGTATGAAATTACAATTTTTATTTAAAATTCACCAAGGTAATTTATAACCTCATATTTTATATGTTAACGAATTATTAAGCTTTCGGTATAAAGGTTTAAATATAGTAAATTTTTTCCAAAATGCGACATGTTTTGTAAAATCCCTTCAGTGACATACCAGATCCGATTATCGCGTTTGGGCCGGGTTCGGGGTGTTACAAATTGGTATCAGAGCCCGATTCAAAACTCGGCTCTGAGGGTTTATGGGCTCAAAACGTTTTCTAAAAATGGACTTTTGAAACATGCATGTTTTTTTTAAAATGATAACAAGTATGTTAGCTCGGCATGGCACCTGCGTCTCCGGCCCAAGTCCGCCAGGTAAGTACTCTGCACCATTGTGTGATATACATATGTGGGCTTGATGGGCTTTATGGGACGTAGATTAGTTAGATTAGAACTTGATGGACTTTAGGCCTAGCTTAAACAACTTTCTAGAAGCTCATAAGACTTAATTTCACCAAACAAACCCGTAAATGAGTCGCAAGGCTTGGGTGTGGCAACAGGCATACGCATGTCTAGGATTGGATCCGGAAGAGCCTGGTATTTAAGCAGCCCTAGTGACTCACCTCCTCTTCGCTGGAATCTTACCTGGTGCGTAGTGACTGTTCACCTTAGCCGAGTTAGGGTGTGGCAACGGGAATACGCATGTCTAAGAGTGGATTCAGGGAGAGCTTGGTATTTAAGCAGTCCTAGCGACTCACCTCCTTTTTGCTGGAATCCTACCTGGTGCGTCATGACTGTTCACCCTAATCATGGGGACTTGTTGATAGGCTAAACCCTATAATTAAAACCTAAAAGGGACCAGCCACCCTATTTGAAAACAAAAAAATCCCCAAGTTTTGTAAAATTTTCAAAATACATTGGATTTGTGAAAACTTCCAATCAACCATGAATTTATAAAGTACCTATGTTTCGAAAATTTACCCAAAAAATCATGTCTACAAGAGTAAACTAGACTATGAAACTAGATTTACCAAAAGTACCCCTGTTTTTTTTTAAAAAAAAACAACAAAAATAACCCTGATTTGTAAAATTACCAAATTACCCATGTTTTGCAAAATGACCAAAATGACCCTGATTTGTAAAATTACCGAAATACCCCCAGACTTCAAAATTACCGAAATACCCTCAGACTTCAAAATTACCAAAATACCCCCGGACTTTAAAATTACCAAAATACCGCCGGACTTCAAAATTACCGAAATACCCCCGGGATTGCAAAATTACCAAAATACCCTTATTCCACAAAATCACCAAAGAACCCTATTTTGAAAATTACGAAATTACCCATGTAGGATAAAATTATGAAAATACCCCTGGGTAGTGGAATAACGAAACCACCCTTACGTGATGAATGTAAGTGCTTGGATGCTATTTGTATGTTGATGATTGAATGTATGTGTTTCCTAGAATTAGAGGATATGGACTTGAAACTGTATTGTGAATGTGAATTCGAAAGAACTACTCTTAAAACTATTATTCATAAGACTGTTCGTGGCTAATTAGTGGAAAAAAGTTAATGATTCATAAAATTCTTAATCAGATAAACGCCAATCGAAAGAATGAGTACAAGGGGTCGAGGACGTCCGCCGCGTGGACGCGGTAGGGGTAGGATGACCTTGTCCGAGCCAGTAGGGTCTGGCCACGGATCAGGAAACGAGATGCCAGATCCACCAGCTGTGGAGGGAGAATTATGGGATCAGGCGACTGGAGATGATGCTGTATTTCAGGCGATGTTGAGGGTTTTAGAAAGGGTTGCTGGAGTAGGCATAGGCATAGGAGCCTGGAAATCTGTGCCGGAGCGACTTAAGGCCAATGGGGCAGAAGTGTTTAGGGGAGTTTCTGGTGTAGTACCTAACACAGCTGAGTATTGGATGGAAGCGACTGAGCGCATAATGGATGACTTAGATTTCATGGTGGAGGAAAAGTTAAAAGGGGTCGTGTCTCTTCTTCGAGATGAGGCTTATCAGTGGTGGCTCACGATGAAGGAAGGTACTGCCGCAGATTGGATTGACTGGGATTTCTTTAAGGAGTCATTCCAGGGAAAGTATGCTGGGGCCAGCTATGTGGATGCGCAGAGGAAGGCATTTTTGAATCTGGTGCAGGGAAGTAAATCTGTGGCTGAATATGAGGCGGAGTTTCTACGCTTGAGCCGTTACGCTCGAGGAATGGTAGCAATCGAATATGAACGTTGTGTTCGGTTCGAGGATGGATTACAGAATGAGTTAAGGGTTTTGATAGCACCGCATAGAGAGAGAGAGAGAGATTTTGCAGTTTTGGTGGAAGAGGTTAGGATAGCTGATGAGGTAAAATGGACTGAGTGACAGGAAAGAGATAAGGAACGAGGAAGGAATAAGAGAAATTTTGGGCTAGCAGGAGCATCTGGGAATTTGCAGAAAAGGCCTAGGTCTGATAGGCCAGCTCGTGCTCTAACACCTACTGCGGGGAATCAGAATCGAGTATGTAATTGGTGCGGGAAAGCACATTCTGGGGAGTGCGGAAGAAGAACGGGTGGATGTTTCAGGTGTGGATCCACGGAGCATCTGATTAAGGACTGCCCGCAAGTGGATCAGGTACAGCCAACGGGCTGAGGTACTGACCAGGCTGGGAGAGGTGGTCAGCCAGTACAGAGGGATCGTGGACCAGGTAGAGGTGGAAATGGGGCTGGTCGTGGTCGTGGAGCACCTGGTAGAGGTGCAGGTAATGTAGATGCGAAGTAGCCTGGTCTAATTTATGCAGTTCGTCGACAGGAGGATGGTGACGCACCGAATGTCATAATCGGTACGTTCTTATTGCTGATAACCCTTTTCTTGCCTTGATTGATATTGGGTCAACCCACTCCTATGTTGCATGTTCAGTACCTGGACCCTAAGTATAGACTCTAAAACAACCACCAGGAAGATGACTGTGGTTAGTCCTCTAGGACAATCTAGGGTAGTGGACAAACTGTTTAGGGATGTACCTTTAGAGACTCAAGGGGTAGTGTTTCCAGCAGACCTAATGGAATTACCGTTTGGAGAGTTCGATTTTATTCTAGGAATGGATTGGTTAACTAAACATCGTGCTAAGTTGCATTGTGGGATTAAGCGCATGGTGTTGAGTACCCCGGAAGGCGGGGAGGTGGTGGTGTTAGGAGAGAGAAGGAACTATCTGTCCAACGTGGTTTCAGTATTGAAAGCTGTTAAGATGATTCGAAAGGGATGTAACGCAATTCTAGCTTTTATCAGTGCGTTGGATGCTAAGGAGGTGACTGCCAATGAGGTTCGAACAGTCAAGGATTTCACGGATGTTTCTTCGAAGGAGTTGCCAGGATTAACCCCGGATCGCGAGGTGGAGTTTGGAATAGAGCTACTTCCGGGTACGGCTCCAGTATCCATTGCTCCTTATTGAATGGCATCGAAGGAGTTGGTGGAACTCAAAGCTCAAATCCAAGAGCTTTTGGATCGAGGATTTATTCGACCGAGTGTGTCTCCATGGGGAACGCCGGTCCTATTTGTGAAAAAGAAGGACGGATCCATGCGTATGTGCGTGGACTATCGTCAACTGAATAAGTTGACGATTAAGAACAAGTACCCATTGCCAAGAATCGACAACCTGTTCGATCAGCTTAAAGGAGCTTCGGTCTTTTCGAAGATTGATCTAAGGTCGGGTTATCATCAGTTAAAGGTGAAGGAAGGGGACATTCATAAGACGGCGTTTCGAACACGCTACGGTCATTATGAGTTCTTAGTAATGCCATTCGGTTTGACGAACGCGCCAGCAGCATTTCTGGATATGATGAACGGGGTGTTTCAATCATACCTTGATCTGTTCATGGTGGTGTTCATCGACGATATTTTGGTTTACTCCAAGTATGAGGAGGAGCATGATGCACATCTTCGTGTGGTGTTGCAAATTCTAAGGGAGAAGCAACTGTACGCAAAGTTCAGTAAGTGTGAGTTCTGGCTGAAGGAAGTGACTTTCTTAGGGCATGTAGTTTCCGCAGAGGGAATTAAGATGGACCCTCGGAAGATAGAAGCTGTATTAGATTGGAAACCGCCGAAGTCTGTGGCGAAAATTCGAAGTTTCTTGGGATTGGCAGGGTATTACAGAAGGTTCGTTAAGGGGTTCTCTTCAATAGCGGCACCTTTAACTAAGTTGTTAAGGAAGGGAGTATTGTTTGTATGGACTGATAAACAGCAGGAGAGCTTTGAGAAGCTGAAGAGAATCTTGACGGAAGCGCCAGTATTGATTCAGCCAGAGGCGGGAAAAAAATTTACTGTCTACTGTGATGCGTCACACACAGGTTTAGTGTGTGTGTTAATGCAAGATGGAAAAGTTGTTGCATATGTGTTTCGACAGTTGCGACCGCATGAACTGAACTACCCTACGCACGATTTAGAATTGGTTGCGGTAGTGTTTGCTCTGAAGATTTGGAGGCATTACCTGTATGGGGAGATGTCAGTTATTTACACAGACCATAAGAGTCTGAAGTATATCCTTACCCAGAAGGAGTTGAATCTGAGGCAATGTAGGTGGATTGAACTCTTGAAGGACTATGACTGTTCAATCGAATACCATCCGGGTAAGGCTAACGTGGTGGAAGATGCGTTGAGTAGGAAGGGGATAGCGAAATTGAGGGCAATGTTCGCTCATCTTAGCCTGTATGAAGATGGCAGTTTGGTAGCCGAACTTCAAGTAAGACATATGTGGACAAGACAGATCAAGGAGAAGCAACTTTTGGATGATGCTTTGAGTACTCGAATCCGACAAGTGCAGAATGGTGAAGGAGAGGACTATAGTTGGAATGGTGATGGAGTTTTGTGCTTCCGTGTGAAGATTTTTATGCCAAAAGATGTGGAGCTAAGGCAAATGATTCTTCGGGAATCGTATAGTAGCCCTTATGCTATGCATCCTGGAGGAGTTAAGATGTATCGGGATTTGCAAGAGCAATTCTGGTGGCCAGGTTTGAAGCGAGAAGTTACGAAATATGTGGAGAAGTGTTTGACGTGCCAGCAGGTGAAAGCTAAACATCAAGTGCCTTCAGGATTGTTGCAGCTGGTGAAGATTCCCTAATGGAAATGGGAAAGAATCACGATGGATTTTGTTAGTGGGTTACCTCTTACGCCCATTAAGAAGGATTCAATTTGGGTAATCGTGGATCGATTGACGAAGTCTGCTCACTTCATACCAGTTTGGGTGGACTATACTCTACAAAGGTTGGCTAAGCTGTACGTAGATGAGGTTGTAAGACTACATGGTGAGCTGGTATCGATCATCTCCGACAAGGACCCTAGGTTCACGTCACAATTTTGGAAGGCTCTTCACCAAGCAATGGGAACAAGGCTGAAATTTAGTATCGCTTTTCACCCACAGAATGATGGTCAGTCTGAGAGGGTAGTTCAGATCTTGGAGGATATGTTAAGGGGTTGCATCATCGATTTTAGGGGTAGTTGGGAGGAATATTTACCTCTGGCAGAATTTGCGTACAATAACAGTTATCAAGCTAGTATTCAGATGGCGTCGTACGAAGCGTTATATGGAAGGAAATGTCGTACTCCAACTTGTTGGACGGACTTGGGTGAACGTCAGGTGTTGGGTCCAGAACTAGTTTCGGAAACGGAGGAGAAAGTTAAGTTAATACGGGCTCGGTTGAAGGAGGCGTCTGATCGGCAAAAATCTTATGCGGATTTAATGCGGAAGGAGGTGGAATTTGTAGTAGGAGACCAAGTCTTTTTAAAGGTTTCTCCATGGAAAAAGGTAATGAGGTTTGGATGGAAGGGTAAGCTAAGTCCAAGGTTTATTGGGCCTTATCGGGTACTAGAACGCGTGGGGCCAGTAGCTTATCGTTTGGAGTTGCCTTCAGGGTTAGAGCAGATACATGATGTGTTTCATATCTCGATGCTAAGACGTTATCATTCTGATCCCTCGCATGTGGTTCCGGTGGAAGAGATTGAAGTAAGGCCAGATCTATCCTTTGAGGAGGAACCAGTGCAAGTCTTGGATCGAGACGTAAAAGTATTGAGAAGGAAGTCCGTCCCTTTGGTCAAATTTTTGTGGCGAAATCACGGTGCGGAAGAGGGGGCGTGGGAGCCAGAGGATGTTACGCGACAACAGTATCCCCATCTCTTTTGATCAGGTAAATTTCGAGGCCAAAATTTATTTTACGGGGGGTAGAACTGTAACATCCCGAATTATTGGGCTTGTGCATTTTATGTGATGATTGCTTAAATATTAGTTTGAGAATTTGAGGTACAAATGGGGCTCAAATTGGGCTGAGGCCTTGTTTTAAATATTTTGTTCAGACACTCTAGGGGTTTAAATTGAAGTTTTAGTAGTTTAATGGGCATATTGGGCTTGTAGCCCAGAGGAAATGGTGCCACTAAGAGGAAGAGGAGTTGGCGTCACTTGTGCATGAGGAAGGCCCAAATTGTGGCCGCTTGAAGCCCAAGTTTTAGAGCTAAAATTCGGCACTTAAAAGAGTAAAGGGGGCGGCACAAGGCTATGTTTTAGGAGTTTTTAATGATTAAAATATGAGGATAATAAGCAGATAAAGGGAGAAGGAGTTGGTGATAATTAAGGCTATTTTTAAGGAAATAACAGATTAAGATAAGGGAAACGGGATAGGAGCTATCATATGTTGCAGTGTTGGCCGAAAATCAATCTCTGCTAAGGAGAGGAATCGGTTTCCTATATGCAGAAGGGGGTGCCGAAATTTGCTGCAAAAGCTCTCATCTCTTCTCTTTTCTCTGCCGAAATTTCTACCCTATTCACTTTCTCTCTTTTCTTTTTCTTTTTCTTCAGTAGGCCGAATCCTCTGATAGATCCCCTTCTCATCTCTTTCAAGGAACTTTAGCCGAATCTTCAAACCTCTCCTTGCTTTTTTTTTTCACTTTTCTTTTTAGCTGAAACCACATCAGTTCATCTTTTCGGGATTTCCTTAAAAGCCGAAATCGTGAGATCTTGTCTCCTGAAGTTGCCAAATTTTCTTCAGTGGAGTCTGCTGTGCCGAATTTTGAAGGAAACAATAGGTAAGTATCGATTTTGGGATTTTAATGTTTCTCCGGCTTTTCAAAGTCCCTAGCCAAATGGCTATTTAGAAACTAATCTCTTATTTCTCTCTTATTTTCAGCATTCCGGGATCTGAAGTGGAGTCTATCGCATAGATCTCTAAGTCATAGCTCAGTAACACTCGAATCGTGTTACTTTCGGGATTTCAAGGTAAGAAAATCTATTGATTTTAGTGTGTAAAATCGGGTTAATAGGAGAGGCCCTATTTTCGCATATTTTCGACTTTTCAAGCAAAGTTGTAGATCGGTTTAGCAAGGGTATCGACATTAATCAGGTGTGTAACCTTCACACTATTAGATTGGTTGCTAATATATATGTATAAATCTACTATACTCTGTTAAATGCCGAAATCCTGGCATTATGATTGAAAACCCGAGGACGGTAAAGGCTAATCATCAGGTTAGTGATTTCTATCCTTCTTCAGTAATATGCTTTGTATGTCGATTTCTCTGTATGCTTGGGGTTGGGTAATTGATGAAAAGGGGGAAGTGATCCGTTCTGGTGGCTTATGCCATTTCAGCCTAGTGACTCTGTCACATACTCTGTTTCTGGTGGCTCTAGCCATTTCAGCCTGGTGACTCTGTCACAATTTTGACGATGAGCAGCTAACTGCAGCATGACTGCCATCGATGGTGGGTAGCAGTGTGGGTTGATTGTAGAAATCTCCAATGGTGTGATTGGCAGGTAACGGTGGTGTGTAGTGGATGGAAACCTAGGATTGGGTTGGGTTTTATGTATGTTATCTTCTATATTATGTTTATATTCTGATCTGTGGGCTAAAGCCCAATCTGATGGTGCATGAGGGTTACACACTGAGTCTAGCGACTCACCCTATTATTTTAACAATTTCAGGTGACACTTAGTGCATCGGACCGGGCTGGAGAGGAGAGCAAGGTGGCCATGCGATAGAGTACTGAGGATTCCGCGAAAGACTTTATTTTATTTATTTATTTTTAAGAAATTTATTTTAAGTGGGTTTAAAATTTCATTATAATAAGGCCATGGGCCACTAGACTATTATTCATGTTTTGGTTTTATGTTGGGCATTTCTTATTGGGCTTTTAAGTTTTATGTTTTAAATTAAGTTAAGACATGTATGAAATTACAGTTTTTATTTAAAATTCACCAAGGTAATTTATAACCTCATATTTTATATGTTAACGAATTATTAAGCTTTCGGTATAAAGGTTTAAATATAGTAAATGTTTTCCAAAATGCGACATGTTTTGTAAAATCCCTTAAGTGACATACCAGATCCGGTTGTAGCGTTTGGGCCGGGTTCGGGGCTTTACATCACCCCCGATCTACACAGTCGTGCCTCAACTTAGACATCCGAACACGACTTGAAGACGAGTCACACGGGCGTGTGACATGGATGTGCCCCTGTCGTGGCTTTAGACAATTTTAGTCGGAAAAGGATACTTAGGGAGAAAGAATCGTATTCCAAGAGCCTATAAATAACCCCATAAGTACCACCTTTGAGGGGGCGGTTAGTGAGGCCAAGGAGCCAAGCCGAGAAGGTCAGATTTGTGGGAATAACTCAAGTTAGCCAATTGATCCATCCCAAAAAGCCGGAATTCTACTCAAGACGGCGGATTTCTCCTACAATTCCTTCAGGGAGTTTTAGGGATTTCTTATGTTTTGTTTTATCTTTTTCTCTTGAGATGTTTTCTTTATTTGTTATGAACTAAACCCCTCAGATACCTGAAGGGGATGAAACCTAGATGAATCTTGTTATCATTTTCTGAATTATATGATAAATACTTAGTTTGTTCTTAATTATGTGTGCTTAATTCTTGAGTTAATATTTCGCGGATATTGATTCAAGTTTGATGTGCTTAAGTGGAAGGGGAATAGACCCTGCCTAAGAGTAGATCTAGCAAAATTAAGCAGAGTTGATCGCAAGCCTAGAGATAGGGTGACAAGATTTTACCAGATTAGGGTGAAACCTAATATGGGATTCCATAGATCGATTTACTACTATTCTAGGGGGTTATTATAAGAGAACGAGAGTTCCACTTAATTAACCTAGGGTTAGACGTTATTCGCCTCGAGAGAGGGTTTAATATACCTTAGGGAGTCCTACGGATCAAACTAAGTGAATAAATCGTACGGTTCAGTGTTAGATAACAAGTGAAGTCTAGGTGGATTCTTCTTGAGGGTATCATCGTGATCAACTGAGTTTTTCTTCTAGTTATTTCCCAATTCGTTCCTTTTGTTTTTGTGTCTTTAGCTTAGTAGTCGTTAATTTAGATTAGATCAACTTCACTTTATTTTAGGCTAAATAATAAAAAGAAAGTTAGTATTAGTACTTTTAGTTCCTTTGGGTTCGACTATCCGGTCTTGCCTAAGCTATACCACTGTTCGATAGGTACACTTGCCTTTAATCGTTGTGAGAGTTAGTTTCCAGGTTTGATCATTCATTTTATAAATTTTAAAGCTCTGATTTCAGCGATCAAGTTTGTGGCGCCGTTGCCGGGGAACTTAAATATTAAGAACGCTCTATTTTTATTACTTTAGCCATTATTTTTTTTATTTTTTATTTTTTTGCAATTTACTTTTATTTTTATTTTTGGTTAAACTTTAATTTTTGCTAAATTTTCCTTCTTTTTCTTTTCTCAGCAGGTACTTCTAGTTTATGACTAAAAGGAACCCGAGAGAACCTTTGTTATACGATAGTGAAATTGAAGCTACCATTCGCAGAGAAATCAGGCGAGCCCTAAATTACACAGAGGAAGATCAAGGAGGCAGATCCAATCCTACTGAAGGGATGGACGAGAATAATCCACCACCACATGATGTGGGGGAGAACAATGCTCCACGCACAATGTTTGGTTATGCTAAACTGCATTTAACAGGAGCAGAATAGAGTATTGTTAGGCATGCTATTGCTGTAAATACTTTTGAATTAAAGCCTAACACAATACAGATGATTCAACAGTTTGTTCAATTTGATAGTTTGTAGGACGAAGATCCAAACATGCATATAGCTAATTTTTTAGAGTTCTGTGATAACTTCAAAATAAATGGCGTTTCTGATGATGCAATACGTCTTCGGTTATTCCCTTTTTCATTGAGGAATAAAGCCAAACAATGGTTAAACTCGTTACCACGAGGGTCAATCACTACATGGGAACAGATGACCGGAAAGTTTTTATTGAAATACTTCCCACCGGCCAAAACGGCAAAACTACGGAATGATATCTCTTCTTTTGTGCAGATGAATTTAGAGACATTATACGACGCATGGGGGAGATACAAGGATCTCTTAAGAAGGTGTCCACACCACGGTCTACCCTTGTGGCTACAAGTCCAAACATTCTATAACGGTGTAAACCCCTCAACGAGACAACTAATCGATTCAGCCTCCGGTGGAACCCTTAACAACAGAACTCCTGAAGCAGCCTACGAATTCATTGAAGAGATGTCACTGAATAACTATCAGTGGCAAGTGACAAGGACGAAACCGACAAAATCAGCCGGAGTTTACAACCTCGACGCGATAACCATACTATCAATACAGGAAGAGATGATGAATAAAAAAATTGATAGTTTGTGTTCTTCGCAGGCACATCCAGTCATGCAGTGCGACACAAGTGGAACTGTGGCGAATCCTGAGTACCCACCCTACCAACCAGATGCAGAGAGAGAACAGATGAACTATATAGGTAATAATTTCAGATCCAATAATAATCCTTACAGTAATACTTATAATCTAGGTTGGAGGAACCACCCAAATTTTTCGTGGGGAGGTCAAGGAAATCAAGGAAATCAAAAGCAATAACCTCCTCAAAACTTCCAAAATCAGCCTTATCCACAAGAGAAGAAGCCAAACCTCGAAGAGATGCTATCAAAATTTATGGCAAACATGAAAAATTGTTTCCATGAAACTAAAAGAACAATTAAAGACAACGAGAAACGAGTCGGGGAACTTACTAAGTCAGTCAAGAAAGTCAAATGCAGTTGAGCAACTCGCGAAGCTAATGTCTGAACGACCGCAAGGACGTCTACCAAGTAACACCGAGATTAACCCTAAGGAGCAAATTCAAGCCATCACAGATCATGATAGCAAAGGGTTAAACGAACCGAACCAAGAGGTAGATGAAGGTAAAACAGAGGTAACGCAAGAAAAGCCGAAACTGGTAATCAAAGAGTACCAACCTCGTATACCTTATCCTGAAGCAACGAAAAGAGACGATTCAGAAGAATAGTTCTATAAGTTTCTTAAACTTTTAAAAAAATTGCATATTAACTTACCTCTTCTTGAAGCTCTGTTTCAGATGCCAGACTCGAGGAAATTTCTAAGACAGCTCTTGAAAAACAAACGCAAAATAGATGAAGAGCACCATATGGAATTAAACGCAGCATGCTCAGTAATGTTACAGAATAAACTACCGCGAAAGCTAAAAGATCCAGGGAGTTTTACTATTCCATGTTTAATTGGTAATTTAACTATTGATATTGCGTTAATCGATTTAGGGGCAAGCATAAATGTCATGCCTTAAACATTGTTTAAACGACCAGGTCTAGGGAAGCGCAAACAAACTAGGATGAGCATTCAATTAGCTGATAAAACGGTTAGAATTCCTAGGGGCATTATCGAAGATGTTCTTGTCAAAATCGATAAATTTGTTTTCCCAGTAGATTTTGTTGTCTTAGACATGGATGAGGATAGCTCAATCCCCTTAATTTTAGGAAGACCTTTTCTAGCAACTGGCAAAACTAAAATTGATGTTGCCATAGGCGAACTCATTCTTTGTGTAGGTGATGAATCACTCAGTCTCCAAGCTCTTGACTCAGTCAGGACAATAATTGATGACGGTAAGAAAGTCACTTCATTTGATAATCAAATTGTTCAGCTTTCATCGCAGGAAACACCACAGGAATACAACTCTGAGCCAAATCTTAGACCCCAAACCAACAAAGATGAATTACATAAAGAACAAAACCTTAGGGTGGACAAATTAGAAGAGCAGAAGACACACATCAAAGAAGAACCGGAACCACACAAAGCAAAACAGAAGGAACCACCTTAAGAACTCGTAGGAACATCAAATCACTTCAAAATAGGAGACCAGGTGCTGTTAGACGAAACCGATCCTCGCATCACCACGTCAGACCTGAACGTATGCGAGGAAATTCCTCTAAAGATACACGATATCTTCCCCCACAGAACAGTCGAGGTAAATAATCCAATATTCGGCACTTTTAAGGTAAACACTTCTCGACTAAAACTTTATCAAGAAAATAGAACTATAAGCATGAGGGAAGATATTCAAACCTTTAAACCTCCTTGATTTTTTTTTCAATTTCAAGGAAAGTCTAGCTTAAAACTATAAATGAGCGCTACTCAAGAGGCAACCCGGGCAACTAACACTATTTACCTTCAAATTTATCGGTTTCTTTTCTTCCCTTCTTTGTTTCCTTTTACAACTAACCAAAAGTGTAGAATTTCAAAAGTCACACGGTCTTACACACGGCCGTGTCCGTGACCGTGTGGACCACCAGAATCTTCATACTGACTTATCAGAGGCTGTGAAAATTAGTCCCAACCACTTTTCAACGTCACGGATCCAACCACTATCCCACGGGCTCCGTAAAAATGGCACGCCCGTGCCTCTCAACTGTGTGAAGCTACTGACGTACACACCATAGGCAGAACACGCCCGTGTCTTCTAACCGTGCGAGGATACTGACTTGCCGACCACGGGCAGAACATGCCCGTGCCGCCTAACCGTGCTAACATACTGACTTCACATACACGGGTGTGGTTAGCAGAAGAATGGCCAGGGAGATTCAACACGCACAGACACACGGCCGTGCGAGACGGCCATGTAAATCGACGCGCCCCTAGTCCACGGGCGTGGGAACGTGCCAGATTTGAAATCCTATTTAAACCCCACAGACCTTCCCCTTCTCCCCATCTAATTTCTTCTTTCTTTTCTTTTCTCCCTTTTCACTCTCAGACTTTTTCCTCTTTATAATAAAACTCTAGATTCTTGAGCCATCCAACATCATGTCGAAGAAGCGAAAAAGACCAACCACAGTCTTCTCAAAGAAGAACGATCAACATGAGTTCATGCCGACAGCTTCATCCACTCACAAAGCCAAGGGTCTTTGAGACCAAATAGTTTTTATTTTTCTTTTCTCTTTTGCTTCAATTTCCTTCTTTTTGACAATCTTATGCTTAGTTTAGTTTAACTTATTTTAGTTTCTTAGTGTCAGGTACGCCAGGCTGCTTGGGAATCACACCGACCACCACGATAACCACACCATTTTCGCCACTGCCAGCACCTCCGCAGCCCTAGAAGTCACACGCACCTCGCGAACCATCCATCAATAAGGACTCTCCGGTCCATCCACCTTTTTTTTTTATTTTTACTTTCCTTCTTAGTCTCCTTTCCTTTTTCTTTCTTGTCTTAAATTATATATTTAGGTTATTTTAAATGTGTCTTAATAATCCCTGGCTAATCCTCTACGAGCTCCCCAATTTCTTCATCTAGCACAGGTTCGTCATCCAGACCGACCTCTTCACACCACGACCTCTACCATCTTCCAAGGACACCATACAAAATTCAGGGAGTATTCTTTCCCCTTCTCTTTTGATTTATACCATAAATGTTATATCTATCTTTGTACATTGAGGGCAATGTACATCTTAAGTGTGGGGGGTGAATACTTATCTAAAGAAGGGCCTAACTTTCTACATTATTCTCAAATCCGGCCAAACTTTTTTCATTATTCTCAAATCCCTGAATTTAGTCTGGTTTTGAAGAAATTTTTCATATTACTAATTAGGATGAAATTTCTAATGATTTATGGTTTTTATTGACATGTTTTGAGTAAGTCATTGATAATTGTGCATTGATGATTAAATTTTAAGATACTAGAGAATCAAGCATGATAAGTCTATTTAAAAAAAAAATACTAGGTTGTTAACCTAAATTTGAATATTACTTTGAAATGTGAAATTTATGAGATTGTTGTCAAAACACCCATAATTTTTGTGAGATTTTGAGCCTTATAGAGCATATATTCTTGTTCGTGCTCACTTTTTGATTATGAGTGTGTCAACTTTGAACTGTTATTCTAGAACTTGCTTTGTTTATACATGTTGAGGCCACATTGATGATTTGATTTACAGAGATGATAAAGGCACCTAGGATTTAACCTACTCACTCCACTAAATAACCTACCTACATAAATTAACCCCTAGTGAACCCCGTTGATCCTAACAACCCTTTTTATTGACTCACCTATTTTAACCCAAAACCCTTTGTATTTGTTATCACCATTCCTTTTTGAGTACCCTTTAATCAAGATATGGTTTGATTAGTTACCGAATGAAATCAGAGCATAAGTTGAATTCATCCATTATTATTATTAGTTTGTTCTTAAAAAAAAATTGAAGTATATTCAGTATTAGTGGTGAGCTTATACAGTTAAAGCTTATTTTCCGAAAGAAAAGCTCGTATTATTAGGATTATTATTTTCAGTTAATGTATACATTATTTTAGTATTCTTAGGTAGGTACTTGTCAAGTCAGTCTCGATTTTAACCTTCTAATTTCAGCCTTTATCCACACCTTAACCCTAGCCCCGTTACAACTCTAACAAAGACCTTTTGATCTGTTTATCATCTCATTTTACAGTGGTGGAGATTTGATTTTCAGGCAAGCCTATGGGATTAACTTTTCAGGTTCGACGTATGAGTGCTTCTTTTTATGAACATTAAACACTTTGAGTGATTTGAGTGAATCTTTTAGTAAGGATGTCAATTCTTGTCAATTTCGAATTAAAGGTAATTATCCAGATAAGGGGAGACACCTACGTTTTCGAATTACAAATGAATGACTTATCATTGTTTGAATCTTTAGGACTCTTTAAATTGAATTATCCATGTATAAATTATCTTTAAATTATGATAAGGCATTGTCAATAGGAATTGTGAATTATGGAAAGTTCGTTTTAATTGTATGTTGAAAATTTTGCTTGAGGACAAGCAAAAGCTTAAGTGTGGGGTTATTTGATAACCCATAATTATAACATATTTCAATTCCACATTTAGCTTGTTTTTGGATGATTTATTCCTCAATTTATGTAAAAAGGTGCTCTTAATCCTTTCTTTTCATGTCTTATACCCAGGAAAGCACCCGAGGATGAAAAGAACATAAAACGGGCCCAAAACGGAATAAATGGGCCATATCACGAAATCGACACGGCCTGGCCCAAAGAGCACACGACCGTGCCTTGTCAAACATCTAGAACACGACCTCACCCCCGATCTACACGGTCGTGCCTCAACTTAGAAACCCAAACATGGCTTGAAGACGAGTCACACGGGCGTGTGACATGGCCGTGCCTCTGTCGTGGCTTTAGACAATTTCAGTCGGAAAAGGACACTTAAAGAGAAAGAATCGCATTCCAAGAGCCTATAAATAACCCCCTAAGTAACACCTTTGAGGGGGCGGTTAGCGAGGCCAAGGAGCCAAACCGAGAAGTTCAGATTTGTGGGAATCAATCAAGTTAGCCAGTTTATCCATCCCAAGAAGCCGGAATTCTACTCAAGACGGCGAATTTCTCCTTCAATTCCTTCAGAGAGTTTTATGGATTTCTTATGTTTTGTTTTATCTTTTCTCTTGAGATGTTTTCTTTATTTGTTATGAACTAAACCCCTCAAATACCTAAAGGGGATGAAACCTAGATGAATCTTGTGATCGTTTTCTGAATTATATGATAAATACTTAGTTTGTTCTTAATTATGTGTGCTTAATTCTTGAGTTAATATTTTGCGGATATTGATTCAAGTTTGATGTGCTTAGGTGGAGGAGGAATAGACCCTGCCTAAGGGTAGATCTAGCAAAATTAAGCGGAGTTGATCGCAAACCTAGAGATAGAGTGACGAGATTTTGCCGGATTAGGGTGAAACCTAATATGGGAGTCCATAGATCGATTTACTACTATTCTAGGGGGTTATTATAAGAGAACGAGAGTTCCACTAATTAACCTAAGGTTAGACGTTATTCGCCTCGAAAGAGGGTTTAATATACGTTAGGGAGTCCTACGGATCAAACTAAGTGAATAAATCGTATGGTTCAGTGTTAGATAACAAGTGAAGCCTAGGTGGATTCTTCTTAAGGGTATCATCGTGATCAACTGAGTTTTTCTTCTAGTTATTTCCCAATTCGTTCTTTTTGTCTTTATGTCTTTAGCTTAGTAGTCGTTAATTAAGATTAGATCAACTTCACTTTATTTTAGGCTAAATAATAAAAAGAAAGTTAGTATTAGTACTTTTAGTTCCTTTGGGTTCGACAATCCGGTCTTGCCTAAGCTATACTACTGTTCGATAGGTACACTTGCCTTTAATTGTTGTTAGAGTTAGTTTCCAGATTTGATCATTCATTTTATAAATTGTAAAGCTCTAATTTCAGCGATCACGTACCGGTTATGAAGTCCGGTGCATCGCCATCCTCTCAACGTCTGACTGCATAGACTAAACCTGGCTGTCTCGCCTCCGTGTTACCCCTATTACCGGTACCTCTACCCAGTGCACCTTGACCTCGTCCTACACCATTTCCACCTCGACCTGGCCCACGACCTCTCGGCGG
This sequence comes from Gossypium australe, assembly GCA_005393395.2. Classification (NCBI taxonomy): domain Eukaryota; kingdom Viridiplantae; phylum Streptophyta; class Magnoliopsida; order Malvales; family Malvaceae; genus Gossypium; species Gossypium australe. The sequence goes on along the minus strand of CM016621.1, from coordinate 24,864,776 downwards.
CTGCTGAGCGCCCCCTGCTGGCTGCGCAAATCTGTTACGAACTACCTGAGTCTGAGTAGGCTCTCGAGGGCAATCCCTAAACAGATGGTCTTTGGATCCACATCTAAAACAACCGCCAGTTCTCTTCCAGCACTCACCCGAGTGAAGTTTCCCACAATCCACACAAGGCTGTAACTGATTGGTAGTAGCTGGAGCACCCACTCGAACTGGCCCCTCATTCCTGGACCTTTTCTAAAATCCTCTAGCAGGACCTGAAAACCCAGAGTCTCTCTTGTTCCTGCCCCTATCCTTGTCTCAATTTTGCCGCTCTGAGTGTTTTACTTCTTCAGCAATCTTGGCTTTTTCCACTAGTGTAGCAAAATTCCTCTCCTTCTGCGAGGCTATTAGTACCCGTAACTCATCACGCAACCCATCCTCAAAACGCATACAACATTCATAATCAGTCGGCACTATACCCCGGGCAAACCGACTCAAACGCAGGAACTTTGCCTCGTATGCTGCCACAGATCTACCTCCTTGGACCAGATTCAGAAATTCCTTTCTTCGGAAATCCACATAGCTAGCCCCGACATATTTTCCCTGGAATGCTGTCTTAAAGAAATCCCAGGTAATACGATCAGCCTGAGTGCCTTCCCAAACAGTGAGCCACCACTGATACGCCTCGTCTCTCAGTAATGACAAAACCCCTTTCAGTTTCTGCTCAGCTGTACAATCCAAATCGTCCATAATCCGCTCCATCGCCTCAAGCCAGTATTCCGCTACACTTGGGGCTACACCCACAATACCCCTAAAAACTTCAGCCCCATTCGATCTAAGTCGTTCGGATATCGACCCACAAGCTGCCGACCCAGTTCTTACCCCAGCGACCCTTTCCAGTACCCCCAACATCGCTTGGGACAGAGCGTCGTCCTCTCTCACTCGATCATGTGACCCAGCTTCAGTCACCGGTGAAGCAGGTGCGTCCATTTCTGGCATATGTCCAGATGCCTCAGATACAACTCTAGCTCCTCGGCCTCTACCACGGCGGTCTACCACGTCCAGGTCCTCTAGCGCTCATGTTTGCTAAGTCGATTTAATCTGATTAAAAGTCTTATGGATCAGTATGCTTATCCAGTGTTTATTAAACAATGTTTTATGAAGTATAAGAGGTAAAGTTCTTTTCGCAAAACATATCCTAAAGTCTCAATCTCTACAGTTTCTGCTCCTAAAGCCATAAGTTCTAGAGTATTCCTGTCATGTGAAGTTTTCTTACTATAGTCATACCACAATAATTATAAAACGAGAATAGAAAAACTTACTGACTTGGTGCCGGATACCCGTGGTGCCATACCTTCTCTAAAAACATGTATTTATAAATCCAATTTCAAATAACTTTGGAAAACACTTTTGAACCCAAACCATAGCCGAGTTTTGCAACCTGGCTCTGAAACCATAAAATGTAACACCCCAAACCCGGCCCATGCGGTATGACCGAATCTGGCATGTCACATGAAGAAAGTGTATAAAGAACTTATGGTTCTTACTAAAGTTGACGTTATTTGGTTATAGTTAAGTAAACAAGTTTGATTATAAATATTCGATAAAAATACTACTAATCTCGAGAGGTTGATTGGTGAATTGAAAATCAACTAGTGAACTTTAAAACCGTGACTTTTGAAAATGACGTTGATAAAATCGAAGGAAAATCCAAGTTAAATTATTTATACATATTTGTTATGAAATCCTTATGAAATCCGTTTGTTAATCAATTTTGGAAAACCGTTGTTTATGATTTCAGAAAATCCCCATTTAAAACCATTCATGGAAGATAATAAGTACGTCAAAACATAAAGCAAATTAAAAATCCCAGAGGCCTTATTACAACTTTAAACCCAAAATAGTAAAAGTAACGAAATAAAGCAAAAAAGAGATTTACTAATGTTTGAAAACATCATTCCTAAAGTATGGCCTCCACCGAGTCATCCATGGCCCCAAATCCTCATTACTGAGCATTACCTGCAAGGATTAAGAAAAGGAGTAAGTTACAAGAACTCAGTGTATAATCCCCTTACAGTCATCCACTGGGCCTGAACCCGCATAGCAACATCTTGGGCCTAAGCCCATTTACATAACAGTATTTAAATGAAATGTATGCAACCCAACCCATCCATCCATCACACCCCCGATCCGCCAATCACACCTGTGGGGATCAAGTCAACCCACCCCGCCGCTCACACCAATTTGTAGCCGAGCTGCTAATGCATAGTATTTTTGTGGCCGAGCCACCGAAATCACAGTTGTACATTAATAAACAAATTGTGGCTATGTCACCAGGCTACACTTCTCTTCATACAATTTTTCCCACCTCATGCAGTATGTAAAGATTCAACATACATAGTACATTATCCAAATATAAATCAACCATTAATCTAGTGAAATATTTCGGTAAATTAGCCCATTAAAGTACTTAAGCAATTCGGCCCACTATGGGCAGTTTAATAAATCGGCCCATTGAAGGCATTTTGGTAAATCAACCCTTTAAGGACGTTAAAGCAATTCGCCCTGTTAAGGCATTTCGATAAATCGGCCCATTGAGAGCATTTTAGTAATTCGGCCCATAAAGGCATTTTTGTAATTTAACAAGTTAATATCGATTTTGACAGATCTTAGAATTAATGTTGATTAGGTAAATTACTCAATTCAAGCCATATTACGATTATTAGATTTGTAAGTAACAACGACCTATTTTTTTCAACATGATGGTGAATCACGAATCTACGGGATTTCGGTGTGAGATTACACACCTGATTACGGTAAGATCGGCACCCTTAGTATCGTGAACGACCACAATTTGCCTTTTCTCACCAGAAGATGGTTCCCTTCCACAACCTGGTGGAAAATCCCGAACTACCGACATTACCCTTCGTTCAAACTTGGGTATAGAATTTATGGGACCGCTTTCCTTCGGTTCGCTTAGCGTTATCCCATTCAACCGATTATCCTTTGCATCCATGAGTAAAAACCCGATATGTAATGTACCACAGTGAGATCGGCACACAAGGGGTTTCGGCTCTTACCACAGATTCTTGGAATCCCCACCGATTATGAAATAGAGAATTGATCAATAGAGAGTCGAGTACGGACAGATTCGGCTATAGTACAATGGTAGATGAAGGAAAAGATTAGTCGTAAAGAGAAAAAGAGAAAACAACAATGCCATCTTCCCTATGTGAATCGCAAAATCAACGAAAGAACTACAACAAAGAATCGCCTTACCTTGATTACCAACCAATCGACAGAGAATAGTAAGTCAGCCAATTCTTGTTAAATATCTACAAGATGCCGTCACAAGAAGAAGAGAGTAAGGGAAGTGAAGTTTCGGTTTATAGATGAAACAAAACAGCCGAATATTAACGGTCCAACATTCATTCATGTAAAAGAGAAGATGACAGGAGGAGAATGAAACCACTTACTCAATTCGGCCAAGGAAGAAGGTGCCCAACACGCAAAATGGAGAAGAGATAAAGTGTAAAAAGGTTCGGCTATTTAGAGAGAAAAGAACAGGAAAGATTCAGCCATCAAGTATTATTGATTAAAGAAAAAGAGGAAGATTGAAGAGATGGTGAGAAAGAAAAGAAAAGGTGCTCAAGAGAAGTGTCAAATAGTTTCGGCTAACATCAAGGAAAAGATGAACAAAAATGTCTTGAGTGTTTCAGCAAGTAAGGGAAAAGTTTGGAAAAGAAAAACAGAAAATGCTAACAAGAGGAAAACACTACATACTCAAAACTTGCAAAACTATCTTGAGAATGTCGGCTCTTTTCCCCCTTACCAAAACCGTATACCCCTTACCAAAAAAATCATGGTTGACCAAATTTCTTTCCCCAAGCACCTCCCAAAATTCGGCCAACATTTCCCTTATCTATTTCCTTATTTTCTCCTTGATCTCTTCCTTACTCTTCTCCTTAGTCTTCTTTCCATTACTCATTCAAATGAATTTGAATGAGTCTTCCTTTCCTTCTTTAGAGTCATGGTGGAATCTTACTATCTTTCACTTGATTAGCATAAAAATTAAATCCAAAAGTTGCAATAGGTGGGATCCGAACTCCACCACTTAAGCCCCTTCATGTGACGCCACACCACCTTGCTACTAGCTCCTCTTGTGCTAGCAAAATACTCACTTATTCTCTTATGCCTTGACGCCACTTACCTTCTCCCCTTTAAGTGCATAATCACAAAAATTCTACCAAGGCCCAACTCAACCCCAAGCCTTCTTAGGGCCCCTTAACATACACAACTAACACTCTTAGCTAACCTAACGCATGGTATAATGTAAAACATGAAATCCCGAATTTCAGGATGTTACACTTCTCAAACCATAACGTGACACTTTTCCCAATTAAGCACAAGGTTCGTTTCCTCACATCTCATTAGAACTCTTTTTAAATTTTTAAGGCAAAGATGGAAAGAATTACGAAATACTAAAAAGTCGTCCATAAATACCTCCATAATATCTTTCACGAGTTCATCAAAGATGGCTAGCATGTAGCGCTGAAAAGTAGCATGAGCATTACAGAATCCAAAAGGCATTCTATGATAAGCAAACGTATCGTATGGACATGTAAATGTTGTCTTTTCTTGATCCTCAGGAGCTATTAGGATTTGGAAGTAGCCAGAGAGCCCGTCTAGGAAGCAGTAGTACATATGCCTAGATAATCTTTCTAACATCTGATCAATAAATGGTAAAGGGAAGTGATCTTTTCTCGTGGCATCGTTCAACTTCCTATAGTCAATACAGAGTCTTCAACCTGTGACTGTTGTAGGAATCAATTCATTCTTTACGTTAGCTACAACAGTCATGCCTCCTTTCTTTGGAACAACCTGTACAGGACTCACCCAAGTATAGTCAGAAATAGGATAAATAACTCCAGTATCTAGAAGTTTAACTACCTTAGCTAACAACTTCTTTCATGTTGGAATTCAATTATCTTTGAGGTTTCACACATGGTTTATATTCATCTTCCATTAAAATTTTGTGGGTAAAAAATGGACTTATCCCTTTACTGTCAGAAATTTTCCAAGCTATGGCTCTTTTATGCTTCTTTAGTACCTGCAGCAACTCGTCTTTCTCTTTGGGTTCCAGTTCTGAAGAGATGATTACTGGTAGTGTAGAATTATCTCTGAGGAATGCATATTCTAAGTGATTTGGTAACTATTTCAATTCCAATTTAGGTGGTTCTTCAATAAAGGGTTTTTGTTTTAGTTCGCCGTTTATTTCAATGCCTTCGTCTTTCTTTTGTCCAGGGGAAGACGTATTAGAATTTAACTCATTGGTATCATCGTCTGCCCCCTCACCTTGGGTAAGACACAGTTCCAACGTGTCGTCTTGTATGATTTCCTGCAAAGAATCTTGAATAAAATGATCAATGGCATCAACAAAATAACAGGAATCATCTTGCTCTCTAGAATATCGCATAGCATCGTAAATTTGAAAAATAATTTCCTCGTCGCCCACCCGTAGCACAAGTTTACCATCACCTACATCAATAACAGCCTTAGCAGTAGCTAAAAAGGGGCGTCCCAAAATTAAAGGCACCTCAACGTCCTCATCCATGTCAAGCACAACAAAATCAACAGGGAATATAAATTTATCAACTTTTACTAAAATATCTTCAATAATTCCCCTAGGATATATAATAGATCTGTTAGCTAATTGAATACTCATCCTAGTGGGTTTTGGTTCCCCAAGACGAAGCTACTTGAACATTTTATAAGGCATTAAGTTAATACTGGCACCTAAATCAGCTAGTGCTTTCTCAATGTTTAAACTACCAATTAAATAGGGAATAGTGAAACTTCCTGGATCTTTGAATTTGGTTGGTAGATTATTTTGGAGAATACCTGAACATTCTTCATTAAGTTCCACGGTTGATATCTCTTCAAACTTCCTTTTATTTGTTAGAAGCTCTTTTAGGAATTTTGCGTATGTCGGCATCTGCGAAATAGCTTCAACAAAAGGTAAGTTAATATGTAACTGCTTAAAAAGTTCAAGAAATTTATCGTATTATGCGTCTAAGCAATCTTTTTTCAACTTTGCCGAATATGAGATCGATGGTTTATATTCTTCACGTACCGATATTACATTCTCGACTTCCTCACCTTTTTCCTTATTAGTTTCTTGTGGCATCTTCTTTTCCGCTTCAACCAATACCTTCCCATTCCTTAATGTTACTGCTTTCACTTGCTCTTGTGGTTTAGGTTTAGTATTATTAGGTAAATGACCTGGCTGCCTTTCGGAAACTAACTTGGTCAGCTGTCCTAGTTGATTTTTAAGCCCTTGAATTAATGTTTGCTGATTATTCAACACCATTTTGGTATTCTGAAAATGAGTTTCTGACGCTGAAATAAACTTTGCTAGTATATTCTCAAGGTTCAGCTTTTTCTCTTGTGGGTAAGATTGCTGTTGAAAGCCTGGAGGAGGTTGTTGTCTCTGATTTCCTTGGCCACCCCATAAGAAGTTGGGATGGTTCCTCCAACCTAGATTATAATTGTTACTATAGGGATTATTCTGAGGTCTAGAATTATTACCCATATAGTTCATCTGTTCCCTGTCTATGCCAGGTTGTAGGACGGATATTCTGTGTTGTTCGTCCCTCTTCCACTAGAATCGCACTGCATCACTGGATGTACCTGCGAAGAACCACACAAACCATCAATTTTCTTACTAAGAAGTTCTACCTGATTTGACAGCATGGTTACTGCGTCGAGGTTGAAAACACTGGCAGCGTTTGTTGGCTTTGTCCTCATAACTTGCCACTAATAGTTATTCAATGCCATCTCCTCTATAAACTCATAAGCCGCTTCAGGGGTCTTGTTATTCAGGGTTCCACCGGCGGCTGAATCAATCAACTGCCTAGTTGAGGGGTTCACACCGTTGTAAAAGGTTTGAACCTATAGCCATAAGGGTAACCCATGGTGAGGGCACCTTCTTAATAAATCCTTGAATCTCTCCCATGCATCATAAAGTGTCTCTAAATCCATCTGCATAAAAGAAGAGATATCATTCCTCAACTTAGCCGTTTTAGCCGACGGAAAATATTTTAATAAAATTTTTTCAGACATTTAATCCCATGTAGTGATTGATCTTCATGGTAACGAGTTCAACCACTGTTTAGATTTGTTCCTCAATGAAAAGGGAAACAACCGAAGGTGAATGGCATCATCAGAAACGCCATTGATTTTGAAGGTATCGCATAATTCTAGGAAATTTGCTAAGTGATTGTTTGGATCCTCATCCTGCAAACCATAAAACTGAACAAATTGTTGAATCATCTGTATAGTATTAGGTTTCAGTTCAAAATTATTTGCGGCAATAGCAGGTCTAACAATACTTGATTCAGTTCCTGTAAAATTAGGTTTAGCATAATCATACATAGTACGAGGAGCAGGATTTTGATTCATCAGATTAGCGGCAACCACAGAAGGTAGCAGATTATTATCAGCCATCTCTCCGGTAATATTGGTTTCGTCTTCTTGCTCTTTTTCTATAAATTGTAAGCTTCGCCTTATTTCTCTGCAGTTTCTATGAATGGTACCTTCTATATCACTATCAAAAATCAAGGGTCCTAACGGGTTTCTTCTAGTCATAAACTAGAATTACCTGTCAGAAGCAAAGAGAAATTAGTAAAGTTAAATAACAAAATAAATTGCAAATAAAAATTAGAATGGCTAAAGTAATAAAAATTTAGTTTTCCTAATATCTTAATCCCCGGCAACGGTGCCAAAAACTTGATGGAGCTCGAAACTAACTATTATTTCGACAAAGGCAAGCGCACCTATCGAATAGTAGTATAGCTGTGGTGAGTCTGGAATATCGTATTCTCAAGGACCAAGAGTACTAGAATTAACTATCTTTTTATTATCTAGCCTAGTAATTAAGGGGATTTATTTTTAATCTAAAATTAACTAACTAACTTAACAAACTATGAACGCGACAGAGAGTAAATTGGGAAAATACTTTTAGACAACTTTATATAAGATAGGCAATACCTAAGGAAGAATCCACCTAGACTTCACTTATTACTTTTGATTCATGCAATTTATTCACTTAGCTTAATCCGTAGAAATCCCTGAATTATATTAATACCTCTTTCGAGGCTACTAACAACTGACTCTAGTTTGATTGATTGAAATCTCTTTCTAATTAAAACCCCTATTGTCGCATTAACTCGATCTATGGATTCCTTTATTAGGTTTGACCCTAATCTGAAGATTTTTGTCTCCCTATTTCTAGGGTTGCAATCAACTCCGCTTAATTGTGTTGATCTAGCTTAAATAGGGACTTTTGCTCCACTAAATAAGCACATTCGACTTGAATCAATAACCTGAATTATTAAAACAAGAATAAGAACTCACAATTAAGAATAAGCACAAGTATTTATCTCATAAATCAAATAATAATAAGATCTATCTTAGGTTTCATCCCCTTAGGTATTTGAGGGATTTTGTTCATACTAAAAGAGGGAAACATCATAAAAGAGGAAAAACAACAAAACATAAGAAAACCCAAAAACTCCTAAAGGACTTGATGGGAGATCCACGGTCTTGATGGAGATCCTTCTCCTAAGCTGTTCCCAATGGCTGTCTTGGAGTATTTTATCCTTCTACTCGGCGTCTATTCGACGTCCTATCAAACTCCTCTTTTAGGTTGCCTCCTAGGGTGTTTATATAGGCTTCGAGATGCCTTTCTTGGCCCACAAGTATCCTATTCCAAAAAGAATTCATCCTAGTTTCAGCAGGGACACACCCGTGTGACACGCCCGTGGTCCATAGCCCAGGCCGTGTTCGATCCTGCTAGTCACACACGGCCGTGTCGATTTGCCCGTGTGCGGTGGTCCAGGCCGTGTAGGCCCATTTTGTCCCTTTTTGGCCCATTTCTCGTTCTTTTCGACTCCCTAAGCTCTCCTGAGTATAAAAACATGAAATTAAGAGATTAGAAGCATCGAGTTCATCAAATTCAATGGAAACTCATCCAAAATTAAGCTAAGCATGGGGTTAAAATATGTGGAAATTATGGTTTATCATTCTTCTTGGATAAGAGGTCTTTCATAAATTTCCCATAACTCGGAATTTGTACCATAGCATCTACTAAAGGAATGTCGATCTGCAGTTTCTTCAGTGTGTCCAAGAACTGCTGATACTACTTGTCATGCTCATTCTTCCTGAATCTCTATGGGAAGGGTAAAGGTAGAGATATATCTACTTGCGCCGACATCTTTGATTGTGGTGACTGTTTCAAAGGTCTGATGTAACATCCTAAAAAGGGCCTATGCATTTTCAGTTTAATTGTATGAAATGACATGTCTTAAGTATTATGAATAAATTTTGAATATTTTTGGAAACCCGGAAATGTATGGAAAAGATTTAGAAATGAACATTTTGGAAACCTGAAAATGTATGGAAATGATAAGTTTAAAGAGCCAAACGAAAATTTTTGGAAACTTAGAAATGACTTAGAAATGTCGAGTTTTAAAGTTTAAAAGAGGAAACTGAGGCAAGGTGGCCTTAAGAGAAAAAGTATGTGAAATTTGACACACAAGCAGGCTTGGAAAAGTGGCCTGAAGATGCCACTTAGGGCCTCTGGAAATGGCGCCACATGCAAGGGTGTTGGGCCTGAGTTCGAGTCACAAGGGAAGCAAATAAAAGAAGTTTTATTTTTGCTTCTAGAAGCACAGAGGTGGACGGTACAAGGCTTGCAAAAGAGGAGTTTCATTCTCTTTTAAATTCGGCTAATTAGGGGATAAATAAAGGATTTTGTTTTGGATTATTTCTAAGAGATAATAAGGATTATTCTTTATTTTTTTAAATTAAAGAGATAAAGTTATCAAAATAGAAGAGTGGTGGCCAAGTAAGGGATTCCTTAGATGATAATTTCGGCTATAAAAGGAAGAAAATAGGGCTACTCATCAATTTTTCTTTCTCTCCTTTCTTTGCCGAATTCCCTAGCCTCTTTTCTCTTCTCTCTACCGAAAATTTTCCTAGCAAAAATCCCCTCTTCTCTTTTCTTTTTTTCCAAAGCCGAAAAACCCTCTGTTCAAGCCACAACTTCTTCCATTAAGTGCCGATTCTTCCTGAGCCTATTATCCCTCTCTTTTCAATTCAGTTGAAGCCGAATACATAAGTGATCATAGCCATCTAGTCTCCAAGTCTTCATAACCGAATCTTTGAAGGGCTTTAAGTAAAGGAGTTGTCGATTTCTATATAAAAGGGTAAAATCCAATTCGGTTCTCATTCTCTTTCTCTTTGGCTTGTCGAAAACTAAGATCTAATCTCTATTATTGTTTTATGGCCGAATCTACAAAGGATCTCTCGGGTTTCTACAACTGTCAACTACAAGGAAGAATATTTCGGGATTTCTAAGATAAAGGTAAGACGTATGTATATTCGGCCAAAGGCCATGCTTTATGTTTTGGATGATTAGATTAAATCTAACTTAAGGTTATAGGAATTTCGACATCCCTAGGAAAGCAAGGATTAATTTCGGGATTTGTTGGTGTCCCAATCGGCAACAAGGTAAGTTTAAGAATACTAATCCTACTAGGATTTGGAATTATGGCCGAATGGCTTTCTATTAAAGTAATAAGTGATAAATCAAATGTAGGGATTAAGGATCTAAAGCATTAGATCAAGCTTTTCGGGATCTCAAGGAATTGCTAAGCGAATCAGGTGTGTACCCCACACTAATTTTTAATATGTTTTATGGCTATGTATGATTAAATATATATATGTGATATTAAGAATATGGAAGTGGCTAAGGTACCATGTTACGGTACTAAGTACTCAGGTACGTTTCCTACTCCTACTAGGAATATGAAAAATGTTATTTGTAACATGAGAATATGATAAGAATGTGAACTCTGGCATATTAATGCATATTACAAAATGGGGCATATTGGTTATTGAAAGGGGAAGTGAATGTGGTGACCTAAGACCACGAACACGGTGACCTAAGGCCGTGATATCTGAATGTGGTGACCTAAGACCACAGTAATCTGAACGTGGTGACCTAAGACCACGAATGTGGTGACCTAAGACCGCGATATGGAGCGTAGCGGAAGGAGGGTCGACTTAGTAGTCCCCACGGTGTACAGGTTGGTACGGGGGAGTGTAGCGGATGGCTAATTAGGTTTGGGTTTGGGAATGCATCATTATATGTATTCTATGATTTGAATGTGTATCATATGTATGCCTGATTCTATTATGACTTAGTGTTGTGTACACATTGAGTCCGTTGACTCACCCCGTTGTGGGAACATGTTTCAGGTGATGAACAGTGATGGACCGGGACGGCAGAACTTGTAGTGGCCATGCTCAACATGAAGTTTTTATTTTATTTTTTTTATTGGCTATTAATTTTAAAGTACTTGGAATTATTGGATTTGTTTTGATGTAATAAGGCCACTGTTGAACTATCTTATTGTTAATTATGTTACAAATTTTTATCAAGTTTAAAGACCAAGTAATTTATTTTTTAAAATATATACTCTATATGTTTTATCACATAGAATTAAAAAGGGTTTCCTAATATGAAAATCGAATTGGTTTTCAACACAAGCCCAACCCAAACAATTTTTTTTAAATCGCACAAGATATTCACAAAGTAACAAAAGAATTTGAACCGGTTTATTTGAGGAACATACCAAATCAGGTCAAAGCTCGTGGGCCGGGTTTGGGGTGTTTCATCTGATGCATTGACAAATTCTTTAGATTCAACCTTCTCATCAGTGATCACTCCATCCGTATCTTGAGGTGCTATAGTAGATTCAATAAGCGGTTCGTCAATTTGTTTACCACTCCTAAGAGTGATAGCCTTACAATGTTCTTTCCCCCTTGTACTAGGATTTTCCGTGTCACTAGATAATGAGCCTGGTGGTCGAGTATTCAAATTTGAAGCAAGTTGTCCTAATTGTGCCTTCAATGCTCGAAGGGAAGATGAATTCCCTTGTACGATAGCTTCCGTGCAAGTAATATGCTCTCGTATTAACGTCTCAAAAGTTTCTAACGGGTCAGAAATAGAAGCTTGAGTGTACGGTTGGTGTCGATGTCCTTGAACATGTTAATTTGGTATTAAAGAGTGTTGTGGCTGAATCAGATTTTGGTGTGGATGTGGTTGGCCTTATCGTGGATGCATCTGAGTGTGCTGATTTTAGTATTACTGAATGTAATTCTCTTATCTGGGATTATAATTGCCTTAAGTAGATGTATTCCCATATCTGAATGTTGCAGCATTTTGTCCAGCAATCTGAGTTCCCCAAAACTATTGGTTGCGTGCAGATTTTTTGTAAGAATTACCATAAGAATTGTAGCGAATGTTACTAATGTAACAGGCTTTCTCATCATATTGTGGACAATCTTCATAGCTATGGTTGTCACTACAAACCTAATAAGAAAAATTAAGAACATCAACTTGCTGAACGACTTGTATAGGTGCAACGCCACTCTTCCCTTGCATATTTTTAATCATGTTTGTGAGAGAAGAAACCTGAGCACTTAGTGCGGTTATTGCATCCAATTCAATAACTTCTGAAGTAGATTTTGGTTGTGCAGCTCTAGAGATAGGGTATTGATAATTATTCTAACAAATTATCTCAAGAATTCTCAGAACATCATTATAATTACAATCTAGTAGAGGTCCATTGGCTGATGCATCGACAAGATTCCTTGTATGTGAATTCAGCCCATTATAAAAAAATCTCAATTTGTGTTTCTGGTTGAATGATGTGCATAGGACAACGTCGAAGTAAAGATTTATAACGTTCCCATGTAGTGTGAAGATTTTCATCGTCCAACTGATGATAAGCAGTAATATCATTTCGAAGATGAGCATTCATTATCGGTGGGTTAAATCACAAAACAAACTATGTAGCTAGTGCATGTAATTGATTCGGCAAGTAGCCCAAAAAACCAAGTACGGGCTCTTCCTTGTAGGAAATAAGGAAATAATTGCATCTTCAAGGCATTATCAGGAACACCTTGTTGACTAAAGGAAGCACAGATTAATGAAAAGGATTTAAGATGTTCTCTCGCATCTTCATGTGGCAGTCCAACATATTGTCCATTAGAATTCAACATTTGGAACATTACTGGCTTGAGTTCAAAATTCCCAGCTTGGATTGCTGGCCTAACAACTCCTGGTTGTAAATCATCCAAGACAGGTACTACAAAATCTTGAGTAGTCCTATTTTGTATGAGAGCATCTTGCGGCAACAATGGGTTCTTAACATTTTGATATTGCATCAAGGGTATGGCTGCATTGTTCCCTGGTAGAGCCATATTTCTTTGTTCTTTAAGTCTATTCCGAACAGTCCTTTCAATTTCTGGATAAAAATTGGCAAGAAAATCCAAATTGGTGCGGTTTATAAAACACCTACAATGAAGTTAAAGAAATAGCAATAAAGAAAAATCAGTTAGTGAATACTAAATATTATATAAGGAAAATAAAGTGCAAAAACACACAAAAACAAAAATAAACATCAAACAAATGCCATCCCCAGCAACAGCGCCAAAAACTTGATCGGCTACTAACGTCATAGCAATAATGTGCAAGCGTACACTGTCGATGCAAGTATAGTAGATAGATGTGAGTCTGGTGGATATCGATACAATAGGGATGAGTGTCTTTTGTCTATTAATGTCGGTCCAATAACTGAATATAAACGAGATAAATTGTGAGGATAGTTGTCGATGCAATATCTTGAAAACAATAAAATAAAATATGATAATGACAAACTAGGATCCCCAACATGAATTTTCGGCAGAATACTAAGTGCTCACAAGGTACAAAAGTATAGGTGATTATCGAGGCAATGAAATTCAATGTATATCTTACCCAGCATTACTCCTCTATTTAATGTAAGACTTATACATGCATATTAACCTCACCTTCTGATGATGGCAATATGGCACCATTAAGAACAAGTGGACTAACTTCCTCTAATCCTTACTCAAATTCCATTGTAATGCTTGTTGGCTCAAACTGTCACTACACTTTGTAGTGTCAGTGACTGCAATAACACTTCCGTGTTAAATAACATTCAAACCCAAAGATTAAAGAATAAAAGCAAGATTGAATAAGATAACATTTAACTAAGAATTCATGTGTATTTCCATAGAAACATAAATCAGAGAGTAATCACCAGGATGAAAGAATCGAATGGAGAATATTATCCTTAGACAACTCGACTGAATCTCTCTATTCCCTCTTGTCTCGCACTTAGGTCTCCTCGTCAGGAGCTAGTCTGCATCTGGTTTTCACGTTGGCTCACCCGTGAGAGGCTTAAGCTTCCATGGCCACAAGCTTCAAGGTAGGATGATGAAGACGATGATCTAGAAAAAAAACTCTTCTTTTTCTTCTCACGTCCACGTTTTATGCCCTCCTCCAATAGTTCATGTGTCCTTTCCCCAAAATGATTCTATCCTTGTACATATAGGTTGGTTATTCCAAACTAGACAGCTCACACAATTTTATTTCTTATCTGGACAGCTGTCAAGTGCGGCGGCAATTTTTGACGCAAACTGGAATTAACTAATGCAGCGACATTAATGCAATAAGATAGCAAAATTAAGGATAAAATAGGATAGGATTCATTGAAGTATAAAATGCAATTTTCTAAACTGAAAATGCTAAAATGTATGCTAAGTATAACTAAATGGGAACAATTTAACCAATTAATAAAGGGGAAAACTTGTGTTCTTTCTAGTACTATCATTTATATTTTGGTGTGTGATAGTTTAAAGTTTGGTAGCTTAGCATAATGCTTGATATGTGCTTAGCTTCATATTTAGTAACTTTAGAATTTGAAAGTTAGGTCAAATTTGGTAAAAGTGATATGAATGAAAGTCTTGAATGTTTGATGTGTTTTTTATGTATTTGAACATATAAAATGTGGTACCAATGAGGGTATATTGGTTAGGCATATTAAGTGATGAATTAGGTGTATTTTGAGCATGTTTAATCGTGTTTTGAATATGTTAAACGATTGGTAAATGAGTTGCTTAGTGTCCAAGTAAGTAATAAATGGTAAACTTGAGTTTTAAGGTACTTTTAGGTGCAGACAGCCTGGCCACACGGCCGTGTGTCATACACGGGCAACACACATGGGCGTGTGACCCAAGTTAGTGAGTCATACGGGGCAAAGGCACGGGCGTGTGTCTCAAGTCAGTGAGTTACACGGGCAAGGACACGGGCTGGGACACGGCCGTGTGTCCCAACTTCGAGAGTCACACGGCCTGGGGCATTCCACAAGGCCTAGCCACATGGGCGTGTGTCCCCTATTTTTAGGAAATTTCAAAAATGACCCTAAACTTCTAGAATTATTCCGAATTAGTCCCTTCCTATTTTTAAACTATTTTTAAGGTCCCAAAGACTCGAAATAAGGGTTGTAAGAGTAAATTTTACTCTGAATTGGAATGAATTATCAAACCTATATTAAGTGCATTCTACTAACATCATTGAAGATAAATTAAAAAGATAATCATAGTCAGAGTATGGACCAATACTCTAATGCTAATAATTGGAATAGTCTTGTATGTATCTGACTTCTAGCATTCAAGAAGGGATAAATAGTGATAAGAGTGTAGACAGTGGAAGATCAAGTTTAGCATTGCATAGCATGATTAGTTATTGAATCGTTTAAGATTCTAGTATGAATGTATTATATTGTCGTGACCTGCCACTATATACTATAATTTTAATGGTTAGTTTGCATGTTGGTTATGATTGATTAATTGTTTGATTTGTTATTAATGCCCGTGACCCTAATCCGAAGATGGAGAGGGGTTAGGGGTGTTACATTTAGTGGCATCAAACATCACAGTTCCGAAGTTTTAGAATCACTTACTTGGAATTCTCATTTTTATTGGATTTTATCAATCCACATGAATACTTAACGTATTCGTCCATTTTCACTTTTTAGAGATTTTATTAAATAATTGTTTAATACTTTCGCATATATATAATTTTATGTCAATTAAAAACAATATCATATTTTTTTATCAAGGTAAATCCCCACTCCTGATTTCACAAATCCGTTTGCAACGACTCCGTTTCCAACTTTTGATGCTATTAATTGGAATAGTCTTGTATGTATCTGACTTCTAGCATTCAAGAAGGAATAAATAGTGATAAGAGTGTAGATAGTGGAAGATCAAGTTTAGCATTGCATAGCATGATTAGTTATTTGATCATTTAAGATTCTAGTATGAATGTATTATATTGTCGTGACTTGCCACTGTATACTATAATGTTAATGGTTAGTTTACATGTTGGTTATGATTGATTAATTGTTTGATTTGTTAGTAATGCCCGTGACCCTAATCCGACGATGGAGAGGGGTTAGGGGTATTACATTTAGTGGCATCAAACATCACAGTTCCGAAGTTTTAGAATCACTTACTTGGAATTCCCATTTTTATTAGATTTTATCAATCCATATGAATACTTAACGTATTCGCGCATTTTCACTTTTTAGAGATTCTATTAAACAATTATTTAATACTTTCACATATATATGTCAATTAAAAACAATATCATATATATTTTTATCAAGGTAAATCCCCACACCTGATTTCACAAATCCGTTGGCAACGACTACGTTTCCAACTTCTAAAGGAAGAGATTGAATCTTGAGTTCTTAAGGTTAAACAATTTCATATCATATTAGAACAAGTTATTATAGTGAATAACCCTTAATTTTATGATTAAGTGAAATATTTATGCAATTGATTGTCCAATTGCACCCTTTAAAAAGTGGGGGTACGAATTTGAGATTTTGGAATAACATTTCATATTATCAATAAACCGAAAGGCTAGTATTATTCTTTTCGGATATATAAAAAATACGAAAGAGTATTGTTAATGAAAGATGTTCCATACTTACATAATATCGAAAGAGTAGGAACTCAATAACTTTCCACAGAGAGACGATTAAGGAGGAGGATTCGCAACTAGATAGAAAATAACATAATATAAAAAAATGAATTTGGAATAAGATGTGAAATAATGCTTTTCATGATCAAAATATCAGAATTTAATGAATAAAGAAATTATTTATGAATATTGGAGGAGTGGAACGACGGAAATGTGCAAGTGTACACAATCGCAACAAGTAATAAAGTGACAAGTAAATGTCGAGTTATCGTACCCACAGGGACCGTGAAAAGAATTATTTATGAATGTTATTTAAAACACTTTGGTGAAGAAAAATATTTTGTTTGAAGAGGGTGATTAAAAACTAATATTTTAAATTAAGTAAACTAAATAAATAAATCTTAAATGCACGATTTCAAAATACAATTTTAAACAAGATGACATAATTGTGTTAGATTAATTACATTTCTTAACTTAGAATTATTAAAATCATGTTTATATTGTTATGAATAAATTCACGACAACTCAGTAATTTGCTAACTTATGAACATACTCACCTACCAAAATCCATTCATTTCTTGACTATATCCTTATGTCAATTCAATCGATTAAACAAATCTTAATAGGCAAATATGTTATTGCACATACATACTTGTTAAATCAAAATAATCTCTTGTACATATCCCTATGTCAATTCAAACAATTAACTCAATTTAAGAAGCACATAAAAGACTATGTGAGGTAACAAAGTATCCTTACCTTGAAACAATTTAATCACAATAATCTTACAAGTTATGCAAGGCAAATGTATCTTCAGATACCGTTGCTAATTTAAACCACAACTACCTTAGATGATTAAACATGCATTGATTAAGTACTGTGTCCATTAATTGCAATTTCAATCCGTTTAAATAATTAATTCATTAGCTACCTCACAATTGTAATGCAAGAATAACTTAGTCATGATTTTACTTAATCAAGCATCTTACCGATGCCTATAACAACATAAACACAATTTTAACAATTTTGGTAAATGAAATGCAATCAACCTAACACGAATTAAATTCAAGATAAATTGATTAAATTAACCATTCCAACAACACAAATATTCATAGATATGTTCATCATAACAACAACAAAAATTAAAGAGATAGGGAACAAGAATCAAATCCAGTGTTTTTCCGTGGCTTAACTAGTTTCCTCCGTTCTTCCTTCTCCGTTGTCCTCGTCGACCAAGGTTGCTATGAATACTTAATTGCTGCTCCAAATGGCTGATGAATGCCCCTTTTCCAAGAGGAGAAATCGGCAAGAGAGGAAGGGAATTTGGAATGGAAAAGAAGAGAAAAAGTGGAGAGAAGAGAGAAAAGATGTGAATGCTTGAGGTGTGTTGAACGATCAACCAAGGGGGGTTTATAGCTGAATATGGCTGCTAAAATTAGCTAAAATTAGCACCCAAAGAGCCATCCCTTGGCCAGCCACACATGTGGCAAGGTTGATGGTTTCATCTTTGCTAAATTTGGCTTGGGGCATATCTACAAAGCCACCAATTGTGGAGGGGTTTGAATGCAACTTGAACAAGTCTTCAAGGGCCTCTTTGCAAGCTTAAATAATCAGCTAATAAGCTGATTTGGGTCAGCTCTTGGGATGATTTTTGGGCTGTTCATTTCTTGGTCGGTTCGGTTCACTCGGTTCAGTTCAACTGGACCACTTTTTCATAATTAATTAATAATAATTTATTAACCCAAATTAAATTGGATATAAATTAAAATTAATTATATTATGAATTAATACATATAATTTTGGACCGTCTTTGGCTGAAATTTAGTTCGCCTCGATACTTCAAATTGCTTCTCAGTTTTGTGCTTCTAGTAGTGTCTACCGAGCCATTTTCGCCCTTTGTGCAAATCCGTCGAAAATAACCAAAGTTCATCAAAATTTAATTATAAAATTAACTAAAATTAACTAAAATTCAACATGTTCATATTTTAAGTGCACTTTAATTATTTTATAAAAATTAATTATTTTTCGACAAGAATTTTATCGAAACTGTATGATTTTAAGTTAAAAAGGGTATGTAAAAATGTGAAATTTCCGTGTTTCCAAGGAGAAAAGAAGAAGAATCGAATAGTTTTGGTGGTGGTCAACGGATACGACGTGGTGGTAGTGCGATGGCAGAGGTGGTGATGGTGTGGTGGTGGTTTGATGGCTTTTAGAGGTGTTGGATTGGAGGAGAAATGAGAAGAAAAGGCGGTTTAGGTGGTGAAAATAGAAGAAAAATAAGAGAAAAGGGGGGAGCAGGAGGAGGGGCGGCTAAAAGGAAATGAGGAGAACAAAGATGAGAAAAAAATTAAAAATGGAAGAGTGTCTAGGTGCTTGGCCGACCAAGGTAGTCAAAGGGGGAGAAAAGGTAAGTGTGGAGACAAGGAGAGTGAAAAGTGGATCATGGAGGAGTGAAAAAGGGAAAGTAAAAGGCATGTTTACCAAGCCAAAAGGAAAAGAAATCTTCCCTATTTGGCAACTAAAGGGACACCACAAGGGGGTTTGACCCACTTGAATTTGTCAAAAAAAAAATAGAAAGTGGGAGTGTGGGGGCATGAACATGGGGACTTTTAGAAACAATTCACTCACTTAACCACTAGGCGATTTTATTCCTTGTGACATAAACTAATGCATAAAATAAATAAAATATGGAATGCAACATATAGCATATATATATACAAAAACTCTATTTACATGCCACTTATAACCGAAACAAAGTGAACAATTAGTTACCAAACAAGTTGTCGAATAGTGTGATATCTAAAAGCAATCCAGTTGACAACTCCAAATCGATCTACAAGGAAGAAAAACCAAAACGAGTTAAGCTTGCGTAAAGCTTAGTAAGTTCGTATTGAACGTAAACTTTAACTTACCATAAATGACTTAACTTAAACCTTTCACAATAAAAAAATCATAATCAAGGTCATGAGTTCATTTAATTGCCTGCACACATCACAAATCTCACAAGGTTAGTAAATTCACATATACGAAAACGTGTAACTTTCTCATGTCATAAAACATATACAAGTAAATACATTCAAAGCTCAATTCAACCATCTCATATTCACTTAATATTTCACATTTTCATTTCAGGTATTCATTTCAAATGTCTTTTTTTTTAACATATCTATCCATATAAACATTTCGTATACATAATTCATATAATCATTTTATATTCATTTTCCACCCGATGAACCATAATAAACTTGCATTGGATACATAAGAATAATGCTCACATAAGCTGTAATTGTAATTGCTCACATGAGCTGTAACTATAAATGCTCACACAAGCTGCGAAATACGCCTACTCACATGAGTTGTGGAGAATCCGCAACAAATACATGACCTTAGACATTGGTAGGACATCTAAGACTAGCACCTGAAATGGTAAATAACCCTCATGACATATCATTTGTATCCTAACCATTCGCAAAATTCTTACGGGCCGTGTTTCATATATTTATCATTTAGTCATTACACATTATTTCATCACAAGAATTCATCCATGTAGTTTCCTATTTTCAAACATAACCTTTAATTTAATTAACATTACATATTAGTCCATTCCATCCCTTACCATTTAACAAGTAAATGAACTCAATCACAACATATATAGATAGATATTATATGACAAAAACAACAACTAATTAGTTTAACTAATTTACGAACTTACCTAATCACAATAGTTACGAACACTTCAACGACGACTATTTGACGACTTTTCCTTCCCCTTGGTTATCAACCAACTGATCTGTTTCTTGATCTAAATATAATAATTTTATTCAATTAACCAATTCAAATAACATAAAATACTGAAATTCATATATTTGACCCTTAATCGTTATTTTGCACTTTTACCCTAATTTTTTTTACTTTTTATTCAATTTAGTCCCTAAATTCGAAACATTCAATTCAATCATAAATTTATCCAAACAAGGCCGGCCAAAATTTATATAATCCCCTTACAGGCCATATTCATCATATTTTTACAAGAATTTCATAACTTTATTATTTTAGCCATTTAGTCCTTTAACTTAAAAATAAACCAAAATCACTTTACAAAATAGTCCTATTTAACTATCAAGCTTATAAATCTATCATCAAAATAAAAAAAAATCACCAATTCATCAATCACATAATTAAAAATGTTTAGCATTTTTTTGAAATAGTCCCTGGGTTAGCTAGATTAAGCTACAACGATGTCGAAAACATAAAAATAATTAAAAACGGGATAAAAATCGACTTACATGCAAGGTAAAAGCTTGGCCAAACTTGCTAAGGGATGAAAATGGTGGTTTCAAGTATACAACATGAAGAAAGAAGAAGGTGATTCTAAAATGTTTTGTTTTTCTTTTATGAATAACATCATTTAACATTTTTAATATAAAAATTTAACATATTATTTATTTGTTTGATTTCCTAAACTGTCTAATAGATTGTAATAATGTTTAATAGCCTTTTAAAAATCCTTTTCTTTTTATGTTATGCTCATTAAACACTTATAACTCAATAGCGATTAATTTTTGCAACTTTTATGATTTAGTCCTTTTTCTTTAATTAACTATCTAAGCGTTGAAATTTTCGGGCCAAACTTCAATACACCTATATAACCACTCTGTAAATATTTAATAAAAATATTTACGGGCTCGGTTTAAGGACACAATGTCTCGATACCTCATTTTCCAAAACCACATGACTTTAAGGACAAACAACTTGAACTTAACTATTTATCCAATTAAAGAAATTTATCAAATCAAAAGTCAATATAGTATTATATTTGAATCGTAAATAACAAATAATAATATTTACGGACTCACTCATTAGATCTGTGGTCTCAAAATTACTATTTTCGACACCACTGAAAAATAAGCTGTTACAACTCTCCCCCTAGAAAATTTCGTCCTCGAAATTTCTTACCTGGAATAAGTTTGTTTCCTTTAAACTCATAGAATCTTAGGTCTTCCAAGTCAATTATGTCCCATATAGCTTGTTTTTGCTCAATTCTGACCACTATAACAGGGTGCTACATTCTTGTCTGTAAAAACTTAAAATTGTATGATTTTAATACTAAATTGATATATGTTTTTATAAGCAAACCTAGCCAACGATAAATACTTTTCCCAGCTACCCTCAAAATTTATAATACATAATTGTAACATGTCTTCCAGAATTTGAACTACCCGTTCTGACTACCTGTGTAACTGCGATTGGAATGTTGTACTAAAGTTAAGTTTAACACCCAAGGCCTTAGGAAATTTACTCCAAAACCTAGAGGTGATCTCGGATCTCGATCATAATGATATACAATGACACTCCGTGTATTCTATCATTCTCTAATACATACAACTCAAATAAATTTTAAAATGAGTAATCTTTTCTAAATAGAATAAAACAAATTAATTTCATTAATCAGACAATAATAACCCTAATTGAGTCTTTCTTTCTCAATGTCAATGGTAATCCAGATACAAAATCTAACATGACCCATCTTTATATCCCATCGAAAATCAAACAAACAGTAATAACCTAGGTAGAACTTGATATACAACTTTGAATTGTTGACATACTAGACATCTCAGTACAAACTCAGAAATCTCACGTGTTCTTCCTGACCAGTAGTAATTCTATCTCAAGTCATCTCACATTTTGTCGCTACCTAATTGAATCAAATAGACACTACTATAAGCCTCTTGTGAAATGTCTCATAAAATCTCAGAATTGTTCAGTACACATATTCGATTTCAGAAATATAGACTAATTCACAATCCATATTGGAATTAGTGAACTGATCATTCTGAATTAGTTTTGTAAAAAATCAATATATTATCAACAAAAACAACAACGAACTTATCGAGTTGTGGTTGAAAAACCCAATTCATCAGATCTATTAACTATTTTGTAGGGTTATTCAGCGAATCAGTTGTTTGGGAAAGGAAGAACATGAAACAAACCCTAGGCTTGACAACTCTAAGAAGTTATTAAGGTGGAAATTAACATAAAATTGGTATGGCCCATTCGTGAACACCTTCACCCCAAACCAGTCTAGACTGTGAGGTCAGATGATAAGTAGTCCTTGTTGACGTATTATGTTAGTGGAATATCAAAAGATCCTGCTAGGGTAACGACTAGAGGGACCCGAAGAGACAATAGATGGGGATTACCGAGGCGAGCTAATCACCCATAATCAAGATTTGCTTTACTCTACTTTGTAGTCTCTTGAATTTTTATCGTTATATTATTTTTATTATTATAAAAAACCTAAAAATCCTTTATTTTCTATTTTTATACTATAACTAATTTAAAGTACTAATTATATCTTTTAGTGTTTAGGTTGAAATTGATATAGCACTCGCCACCCTTGGGTACAATCCTCAGAGCACTCAACTACTGTAAAAACTATATTACAACTCGATCCGTAATCTTGCGGATACCACCTCGTATTTATATATTTTATTGCAGCAGTTACATTTTGGATGGTAGTACGTCCAGAGGTGGTCAATGACCAAAATGCTTTTATGTGGTAAAATTTCTTTATAAATTCTTAGCACAATTCTTTACAACAAATAGGCATGTATCAAATTCAAATATCATAATTCACATTTAAATCTTAATAATATTCCTTAGATGGTGAAGATTTCACTTTTAGCCTTCTTTCTATAAAAATGGAAAATTCATAATTTAGTCCATATACTTTTCAAATAGTTTCCAATTTAGTCTAAAATTTATTCCATCATACCAATACTATAACAACCCATTTTAAGTGAAATCGAAACTGTGGCTTTGGGACATAAATTCGATGAGTAAAATTTAATTTTATTATTATTTTAATGTTTATGGAATTTTAGTAAGGTTGTATAAAAATTTCGTTAAGAAAGTTTGATGTGTGCATTCTTAATTATGTGAAAAGGACTAAATCGTAAAAGCTAGAAAAGTTTATTTATATTAGCTAAAGGTGTCAAATGGCTATAGAAATTTAATGTAAGAGGAATTAGATGGTAATTAGACCATTTATGTTGTTAGTGGATGTTTATGACAAGGTTTATTGAAATTATTAATGTTTTTAGAGGGCAAAATAATAAAATGGTAATTAAATGATAAATACAAATAAGTAAAAAGGTATCATCTTTTTCCATTTGTTTTATTCTTCAACTGATTCTTAAGGGTGATATAGCTAGAGTTTGGCCATGTCAAATCTTCACGCATGGTATGTTTTACAATCCCATTTTTAATGATTTTTTTATGTTTTCGGGATTGTTGTAGCTTAACGTAGCTAGGTCCGGGACCAATTTGTAAAACTATTAAAGATTTAGGGTTTTTCCATGAATGTTCTTGCATGATTATTGAGTTTTAATGAAAGATTATGAGTCCTTGTTGATAAATAAACAAGTTTTGTAAAGTGATTTTTGATGAAAATGTCATTCAGGGACTTATTTGTAAAAGTAGTTAAAGTTTAAGTTAAATTCATGAAATCATGATTTGTAAGAGTTGGTAGAGGTTCTTAGTGAATTCGGCTAGCTAGGTTGAGGACTAATTTGTAAAAAAACTAAAATATTAGGGCAAAATTGTAATTTTGCAAAATATGAAATATGGACTGAATTGAGTTGTAACACCCCTAACCCGTATCCGTCGCTGGAATAGGGTTACGAGGCATTACCAATCAGACCACAACATATAATATACATTTATGCATATATTCTTAAACACCATTCAATCATAATCACATTGTCCCTTTTAAAGGGCGTACTAGGCCTTAAACATACTTTAGAAGTGGTTCGGGACTAAACTGATAACTTACGAAAATTCTCAAAAACTTAGAAATTTTCAAACATACAAGGGTCACATGCCCGTGTGAATAGGCCGTGTGCTTCACACGGCTCCAGACATGCCCGTGTCTCAGGCCGTGTGAAAAAAAGGCATACATACTGACTTGGGTCACAAAGCTGACCACACGCCCGTGTGTCTAGCCTGTGTGCCCTATGAAATGGCCACACACGCCTGTGTGCCAGGTCGTGTGTTAGGCCATGCCAATCCTGTAGGGTATACTGACTTATGCAACACGACCAAGTCACACGCCCGTGTGCTAGTTAGAGGGTATACTGACTTGTGCCACATGGCCAGTCACACGCTTGTGTGTAAGACCGTGTGCAGCATACTGACTTCATTTCAATTTCAACACCAGGGGACACACTGTAACACCCCAAACCCGGTCAAATGCTACGACCAAATTTGGCATGTTACAGGAAAGGAGAATTTTAGAAACTGAGTTGAAAATCATGAGTTGAGGAAAATCTTTGCACATCACTATGCCTTTTTGGTGAGGATTTAAAGAAAATCGTTTACTTAAGTCATGGTACAGTTCAGGTTTCGAAATCCAAGGTTGAATTTTAAAGAAAACCTATATTGAGCGATCAGTTGAAAAATATTTTTGGTCTTAGCATGAAAATTTGAGATTGATTTGTTACTAAAAACCTGATCTTTTTAAGCCGATTATTAATCTTAAAATTAATGTATTTAACTTGTAGGAAAGACATCCACTTAAGTTATTATTAGGCATGTCATAACAATTGAATCAAAAACTGAAAGAACAAAACCAAGTTAACGTTTAAAAGGCCTTATTACAACACCAAAATCCAAATTAAAATAGAAATGATCCTGAAATAATTATTAAAGTAAAATCACTCAAAACGTTATGCATGGCCACCTCGGGTCCACCTCGGCTCCATATCTGCGGTCTAAGGATTACCTGCAAAAGTTAACGGAGGGGTGAGTCACCGAGACTCAGTGTGTAAATCCCCCGTCCAAATGGACTTTGGGCCCTCACACAATTTCAGATATGATGCAAATATGCAATGCAGCCCAACCAACCTATAATGTTCAGCCTCTATATCTCCTGAATCTACCCAAATCTGTGGCACCTAGCCACTGGTGGTACCTAACCACTGGTGGTTCCAAACCACTGGTGACAAATGTCACAAAATATAATACGTGGGGCCAACCCACTTGTGGTACCAAACCACTGGTGACAATCCCGTAATAGATATATATGTGGGGCCAACCCACCGTGGCACCGAACCACTGGGACGAGTCACAAAATAACATATATGTGGTACCAAACCACTGGTGGTTCCAAACCACTGAGACTTAGTCACAAGATATGTAACATCCTGAACTGGTGGGGCTTTGCATTTAATGTGCTATGAAGATTATGCTATGCTTGATGTGTTAATTAGAGTGTTTAAGGGGTTCAGATTGGGCTTAAGGTTGGGCCGAAGCCTTAGTCAAATTTTCTGTTTGGGCATTATAGTGGAGAGCCAGGTAGGATAAGGCTTAAAAGATATTATTTGTGAATTAAGACACAAAATGGGCTTGTGGCCCAGTGGGCAGTGGCGTTACTTAGGGGCTATGAGGTGGCGTCATTAGCAGGCAAGGAGGGGTCCAAGGTTCGAGTCGCATTACCCACTTATTTTAATTAATTTTGGCGTCAAAATGAGAGGAGAGTTAGGGGCAGCTAGGATGCTTTAAAATAGAGAGTATTTGAGTTGGATAATGTGGGTAATGTGGCTGATAAAGTAACTGATAAGAGGGAGGAAGAGGTGGTGTTATCCATGTCACTTGAGGATGAGTGATCAGATGAATATAAGGGAGAAAATCTAGGAGTTATCTGTAGATCAAAGTGGTGGCCAAATTTCCAACTCTAAAGGGGAGAGGGAAACGATTTTAATGTGGCTAAGGGGTGCCGAAATTTTCCTATTGATAGGATGGGGTTTTAGTTTTTTTTTAAGTGGGCATTTTCGGCATTTGTTGGGTGAGAGCCAAAATTTTGTTTAGGGGTGAAGGGTACTTCTTCAATTTCGGCATTAGGGTTTTATTCTCCCATTCTCTCTTTTCTCATTATTTTGCTAAAAGCCGAACCCACCTCTAGTCTGCCGAAATTCTCTTTTCTTTGCCGTATCTATTGTTTCTTTTCTTTCCATTCTACTCATCTCTTCTCAATTGTTTCTTTCTCAAAAAGCCGAAACTCTTTATTTCAATTCTCTTCTCTATTCTTTTTCTACAAGTCGAATATTCATTGTTCTTTACTTCTCCTCTTTGCCGATTTCTTCAGTGAGCCAAATCTCCATAGATCCCTGTGCACCATCTTTCTTTTGATTATTGCAGAAGCCGAAACCTGTTAGGAGTAGCCAAATCTGTTGGTGTCAAGGTAAGTGCCGATTTCTTTTATGTTTCACCTTTCTCTTTCGGTTTTTGAAGGCCAAAGCCGACAGGCTAATTGGTGTGATAAGATTATCTATAGAGTGATGTCTTGATTGTTTTCATGTTCTTATTTTGGGGCGACTCATCGGGAATCGAAGTAGATCGTCTAGATCCCAAAAGCCGGAAATCGCTAGTCTCTAAACTTTATAATTTCGGGATTTCGAGGTAAGGGTATTTCTTTATATTATGTTTGGGCTCGTTATCATACTGTTACTTTAACCCTACCTTATGGTTTAACAACCATATTTCGTTATAGTAGTATCAGACAAGGACTTTTGATGGAATCAAATATCGATCAGGCGAAGGAGAAGATTGGATCCGTAAACCCAATCCCTAAGTTTAAGAAGCGTTCGGTGTCCGCCGTCAGAGATTAGCCACCGGGTTGTGGACCGGCTTTAGAACAAAACCTTAGGCAGTTAGCAGTCGTATAGGCTACTAATAGTGTCGACATAGAAAGTATCGTCTTGATCGTAATCAGGTGTGTAGATCTTTATCACATAAGTTTTCTGTATTATATCTGTTATGGGCTGAAAAGCCAGAAAAGGCTATGTGAGCAGTCGAATAACCCTTAAGGGTTAGGCTAGGGATGCCAGGTATGTAAACATAGTATTTTCTCTATGTGTATCGATGTATACGTTAACTTGTTACTCTGTGAAAGATATATATTACTTTTGTTATGGCATGTGTATATGCATAGGGCAAGGGTTTGATATGATAAAGGGGAATAGCATGTTAACAGGTCACTTGGTGATCAGTGGTTAAGCCACGATATGAGTATTTAGGTCACAATAGTGATTGGTGGCAATGCCACGTTGATTTGATTCCTAATTATTATGATCAACAGCAAGGCTGTCAAACTGGCGTGTAGCGGTTGGTGGGTTGATTGTAGAAATCCCCGCGGTGTGATGGCTGGTAAAGGTTGGCGTGTAGAGGATGGAACTCTAGGTTGGGTTGGGTCATTCTACATGTACCTGTTTTGTTGCCACTTTGCATGGGCTAGGGCCTAGGATGTGTTTTTGGGCCTCAGGCCGTATATGTGATTCCGGGATTTGCACACTGAGTCTTGGTGACTCACCCTTTATTTTCCTTAACCTTTCAGGTAAGCAGTAGATCGTGGATATGGGAGCCGAGGCGGACTAAAGGGGCAATAAAGTTTTTAATTAAGCAAACTTATTTCGGGTTTTCCCTTCTTTTCTTTATTTTGGGTTTATTTTCGTTAGCATGTAATAAGGCCCTTAGCTTAAATTTTCGGTTTACTGTTGTTCACGTTTATGGATTATGAACTTATATTTCCAAAGACTTAATTATAATAAGTAATGAAATGGGAGTTTTAAACACGTTTAACGTAGAGCAATGGTTTCTTGAAAAATCAGTTAGTTAATAAATATTTGATCAATCAAACCGAGATTTCCAAAACCAACAAAGTTTAGCTTTCAACACAATACGTTTTCGAAGGGTGTTTCAAATAAAATACGTGCTCTCTTAAAAGTAAATAGAGAACTCCGATTTTTATCAATTCAACCATTAGCATGCCAGATCTGGTTGTAGTATTTGGGCCGGGTTTGGGGTGTTACATTTTGGTATCAGAGCCTGGTTGCAAAACTCGGGCTGTGAGATGGGTCCAGTAGTAGTTTATAAAATTGGTGAAAATGTTTTGGTTGAGATATGGCCTTCGAGTCTACCGGCACCCGATCCATGTAGGTAAGTATTCTAACTCTTGATGAGGTATGCATGTTGGGTTTGATGGGCTTTATGGGGACGTAGACTAGTATGTTATGTAACACCCCAAACCCGGTTAACACACCACGACCGAATCTAGCATGTTACAGGAAAATATCTTGAAGAAGATAAGCTAGCGAATCAAGTTTTGAGTAAAAATTTCCCCGTTGTTTTTATTTTGGTAGAAAGCAGGTGCATGACGAGTTAAAAACCATTCTTGTTGTTTTTGAAAACCCGAAATTAGATCTTTGAAACTTAGTTTTTCGAATTCATAAGTAAAACAATGCTATATCATTTAAAAATTCGATTAGTTGCTTTTTGGTTGCTTAAAAACATTTAAGTTGAGTGTGTAAAACTTTGAGTACTAAAAACCATTTGAGTTGTAGTGATCTCCAATTATAAAGTGATACCCGATGGTAAAGTTTTAAAACATATCGCTTTGTAGTTTTAGAAAACCTTTTTTTTTTCCAAATTTTGTCAGATGTTAACCAACAATTTGTTAAGTCATATTTTGAAACCAAATCCAACCCATAAATAATCAAAACATAATTTAAAAGGCCTTTTTACAATCCCAACAAAACCAAATCGAAATAAAAGAAATAAAGTACCAAATTCAAATCCATGGAAGACCGTATTTATTCATAGCATGGCCACCTCGAGTCCATCCGGCTCCTCGTCCGCGATCTAAGTGTCACCTGAAATGTTAAGAGAGAAGGTGAGTCACCAAGACTCAGTGCATAAGCCCTCCTCTCGATTAATGCAACATATTTACACACATATCACCAAGCAATATAATATAATGCACCCCAACCCTAACCATCCATACTCCTTATCTACCTCGTGTGGTACCAAACCACTGGTGACCCAAAGTCACGATATCCAATATTGTGGTGCCAAACCACTGGTGACCCAAAGTCACGAAAAATCCATCTGTGGGGCCAACCCACGTGTGATACCAAATCAGTGGTGACGATCCCGTAATATCAACTGTGGGGCCAACCCACTGTGGTGCTAAGCCACTAGGACAAGTCGCTATGAGGTGCCAAACCTCTGGTGACCCAAAGTCACAAAATATCAATATCCAAGTCTGGGGCCAACCCACGTGTGATACCAAATCACTGGCGACAGTCCCGTAATATCAACTGTGGGGCCAACCCACTGTGGTACTAAGCCACTGGGACAAGTCGCGATGAGGTGTCAAACCTCTGGTGACCCAAAGTCACTAAATCAATTTGTGGTACCAAACCACTGGAGGTGCCAAACCTCTGGTGTCCCAAAGACACGGTGTAATATCCCGGGTTAGGGGCTATTTTGTTGTTGCATGTTATTGCATGTGTTTGGTGTGCTGTGTTGCTATTTCGGTGTTTTAGGGGCTTAATTGTAGGCTAGGAGTGTGCCTGAGTGAATGGGAAAATTTTGGTTTTTGGGTGTTAAGTCAGGGGAGCTGTTGGAGCTAGGGTATAAGGGTTTTCTTTGGTATTTTATTGCACAAGTGAAGAGCTGGCAGAGTGGCAAGGGAGGAGCTTGGTGTGGCGTCAACTTCAAGGAGCAGAGGTCTGGTGTTCGAGCTGCAGAGTTCCCTTTTTGGTCACTCATTTTGGACGGCATAGGAGGGAGAAGTTGGTTGGAGTTCAAATTCCCCTTGGACTTGGTCAAGTGATGAGGTGGTGGGAAGAGAGGAAAAAGGGGAGTGTGACTTGGTCCACTCATTTGAAATGAGTGGTGGTGAGTACTTGGGGGGATTTGGCCGAAATTTGGGGGAGTTGGAGGGGAGAAGTGACGGCATAGTGTGGGTGAGGGGAAGGCCGAATGTACCTTGGCACTTTGGTACATTTTCGGTCAAGTTTTTGGTAAGCAAAAATTCCCTTTTTGTTCACTTTGGAAACCGAAAGTCTAAGCATCTCTTTTGACATATTTTCTTAGTATGTTCGGTCACTTTTTGAGTCAAGAGCAAAAGTTTAGTTAGCCGAAATTCCTTTGGTCTTCACTCATTATTTGGTTTTCTTTGCTTCCTAAAACCGTAAGTCAAAAGGTGTGCTTGCCGAATTTCTTTTGCACTTTGTCTTCTACATTTTGTATTGTTAGCCGAATGCTCTTCTAGTTTCTTTCTTCTTTTCAGTTGTGTAAACCGAAAGTCATCTCTCAAAATACTTCCATCATTTCTTTTCTTCCCAAAATCTTAAGCCGAACCTCTCTTCTATTGTTGCCGATTTTTCTCTTCTTCTTAAACCATCTTGCCGAAATTCCATTTTCACTCTACTCTCATCTCATATTTGTTTTCTCTCTTCTCTCATTCAGAACCGATCATAGGTGTGTTAAACATCTAAAAGCAAATTCTTTTCTTTTTATTCGAGGTGCTGGCCGAATCTATTCTCCTCTGTTAGTTTTCTTTTTGGCCGAATATCTCCCCTTCTCCTAGTAGTTGTTGTGGCCGAATATCAGTAGAGGGTTGGGATCCTTGCTTCAATCGTGGGTGGTGGTAAGCTTTTGGCCGAATGGCCATTACTTCTTTTTTTCTGTTCTTGATCGTTTGGTTTGGTTAAGAGCCGAATGTGGCCTTGTGGTTGAGAGTTAACCTTTGGTATTGAAACCGATTGCATTATAGGTCATTTGGATTTTGGATACGATCAAGTGGAGCCTTCGTTCTCTGATCAGCCAAGTGGGGTAAGTATTGGTAAGGGCCGGTTCTATTAGTTGATTCCTTTACCTCATTAAGCCAAGATAATTAGGGATTAATGGTTCTTTTCTAGGTGGAGGCCGATTGTCAAAGAGAACCACTACTGGTTCGGGGTTTGGTTGGAAACCAAACCATTCGCAAGTGTAAGGTAATGGCTTAATGTTGATCCCTTGGTTAATGGTTGTTGGCCGAATGCTAGTGATGCCTAAACCCTAATGTTTGGCCGATTGTAGGAGTTAGTAATCGAGGGACTTAGATCGTTTTCGTTGGGATTCTAGACTCGTATTTATCAGGTGTGTAACTAACACACTTCTGTTTAGTAATATGATTGATAACCTGTGTGATAATTAATGAAACAGTGATGATTGATAGGATACCCTAATGGTTATGATTCTGGACTCGGGTAAGTCAGTATTATTATTATGAGTTTAATGATGATCTATATGTTACCATGACTGTGGATATATGTGTGACATGGGATATGAGATTAGACATATTAGCATGATATGCATGATTGTATGATATGCATGATTACATGAGTATGGTATGTTGATGGGCGATACGAGTGGAGGGAGCAGTGATATTTTGTGCTGACGAGCACCAGTGTTTTGGTAACACAACTTTGTGACTTTGGGTCACCAGAGGTTTGGCACCTCCAGAGGTTTGGTACCTCAGCGTCTCGTCCCTGTGGTTAACACCACCGTGGGTTGGCCCCACTTGTGAGATACGGGATTGACGCCAGTGATTTGGCATCACACGATGGGTTGGCCCCATCACCAGATTTGTGACTACGGTCACCAGTGCTTTGGTAGCACATTGTGTCTTTGGGACACCAGAGGTTTGGCACCTCATTGCGACTTGTCCCTGTGGTTTGACCACCGTGGGTTGGCCCCACTTGAGATATGGGATCGTCTGCTAGTGATTTGGTATCACACGATGGGTTGGCCCCATCATCATTGGATTTGTGACTTCGGTCACCAGTGCTTTGGTAGCACATTGTGTCTTTGGGACACCAGTGGTTTGGTACCACATTGACGGATATTGTGTCTTTGGGACACCAGTGTTTTGGTAACACATTGTGACTATATGTCACCAGTGGTTTGGCACCACCAGTGGTTTGGTACCACACGGGGTAGAAAAGGCGATATGGATGGTTAGGATCGGGTTGCATTAATTATGTTGCTATGTATGATGTGTGTTAGCATGTTGTTTTATCGGGAGCGGGATTTACACATTGAGTCATTCGACTCACCCTCTCCTTTAACATTTCAGGTGACTTGTAGACGCGGACATGGAGCCGGGATGGACTCGGGGTGCACTTGCCATGCTTTAATAAAAGTTTTGCTCGGACTATAGAAGTTGGGTACTTTAGCTTATTTACTTTCATTTGGGTTTTAAATTGGATTTGTAAAAGGCCTTTAATTTATGTTTTATGATGTTTGATGTTTTAATTAGATTTTAATATGCCTTTACAAAATAAGTTGGTATGAATTTTACTAAAACTTGGAAAGATAATAATTTCAAAATCATAACGCAATGTGTTTTTAAACCATACCATCGGGTATCACACTAAGTCTTTATGATAAACAAATACAAATGGTTTTCAATTCAAACTTGTAGTTCTCCTAAGTTTAAAGGTGTTTTATGTATCACTAAGAAACTAATGAGGTTTTAAATGGTATAAACTCGTTTTAACTACACATTCTGGCTAGGTTTTCAAAATATCCGGGTTTCAAATACACCATTTGATTTCAAACAAGTCTACTCAAATTTGTTTCAAGTACACTATGTTTTCACCCCGCCTTTAAACGAAAAATCTGATCTCTCAAAAACGTTTTCCCCGTAACATACCAGATTCGGACGTGGTGTCTTGTCCGGGTTTGGGGTGTTACAATTGTGGTATCAGAGCCAAGTTCAAAGGCTCGGCTGTGGGCCTGAGGCCCAAAATGTTTTCAAAAGTCTGTTTAAGTGTTTGTTTTGAAAGTATGGTTTGGAAGGCATGGCACCGAGTCTCCGGCACCAGTTCGCCCAGGTAAGTACCCCGTACTATTACTTGTGATTTGATTGGATATGATATGATTTGATGACTAGCAATAGTATACTACTTTAGAGATTGAAACTGATAGGATTCTGTGAACTCGCGAGAACAAATCCTCTTTAAATATTCATAAGACTTGCTTTTAAAAACAAGTGGAATAACTACTGATGCATAAAATTCTTTAATCAGATACGTAGAAAGATTAGACATGAGCACTCGAGGCGGACGTGGTCGTAATACTCGTGGTAGAGGTAGGGGTAGAATGACGGTTTCTGAGCCCGTAGGATCTGGTCAGGGTTCAGAAAATGAGATACCGGTTCCGCCACCAGCTGGAGGTGGTGAGTTCCAAGATCAGACTGGAGATGATGCAGTGTCACAGGCGATGCTGCGAGTGTTAGAAAGAGTAGCTGGTGTAGGTGGTGGTGCAGGAGTTAGGAAATCTGTTCCTGAGCGACTCCGGGCTAATGGGGCCAAATTCTTCCGAGGTGTTTCTGGGGTTGCTCCCAGCACTGCTGAATATTGGCTGGAGGCAACTGAGCGGATCATGGATGATCTGGACTTGACGGCTGAAGAGAAGCTGAAGGGCATCGTATCGCTTCTCCGGGATGAGTCATATCAGTGGTGGCTCACGGTTCGGGATAGTGTGGTCGCAGAGGATTTGACATGGGATTATTTCAGGGCTGCTTATCAAAAGAAGTACATCGGGGCTAGTTATATCGACTCCCAGAGAAAGGCATTCCTGAGGCTTGTTCAGGGGAGTAAATCTGTTTCTGAGTACAAGGCTGAGTTCCTGAAGCTGAGTAGGTATGCCAGGGGCATTGTAGCCACTGAGCATGAGAGGTGTGTTCGTTTCGAGGATAGTCTGCGAGACGAGTTGAGGCTGCTGATTGCTCCTCAGCAGGAGCGCGAGTTTGCTATCTTAGTTGAGAAGGCTAAGGTAGCCGAGGGTGTTAAGGAGTCAGTGAGACAGGGCATGGACAGGAGTAGGCTTAAGAGGAGTTTTGGGTCTTCTGGATCGTCGAGTAATCCGCAGAAGAGGGCTAGACCGAGTGGGCCGAATCAGTCTGCTAGGTTTGTTGCTACTAGACAGGGACCGCCGCAGTGTAATCAGTGTGGGAAATCTCATTGGGGTGGTTGCTGGACTGATGGAAAAGGTTGCTTCGAGTGTGGTTCTCTGGAGCATCGCATTAGGGACTGTCCGCGTAGGATGGCCAGGATTCAGTCTGAGAGTCAGGGCCGTAATCAGTTCAGAGGTAATGGACCGCCACCGCAGAGGGGCCGTGGTAATGGCAGAGGTGGTAATGGTTCTGGTCGGGGCCGTGGAGCACCGGGCAGAGGTGCAGGTAGTTCTGAGGCTAGGCAGCCTGGATTGGTATATGCTGCGAGGCGCCGAGAGGAGGGCGACGCACCGGACGTCATAACCGGTACGTTTTTGATTTTTGGTACTCCTTTTACTGCTTTAATTGATGTGGGTTCTACGCACTCTTATGTTGCCAGTAGTATAGTAGAGACAACGGATTTAGACTTTGAGATATCTTCTAGGCAGATGACTGTGATTAGCCCTCTAGGTCACTCTGTAGTGGTAGATAAGCTGTTTAGAGAGGTACCCCTAGAACTCCAAGGGGTAGTGTTTGCTGCTGATCTGATGGAACTGCCGTTTGGGGAGTTCGATCTGATTCTTGGGATGGATTGGCTGGTTAAGTACCAGGCGAGGTTGGATTGCGCGGCCAAGCGCATGGTTCTTAAGACGGTTGGTGGCGATGAGGTGGCTATGATAGGTAATAGGAGAGATTACTTATCAAATGTGGTATCTACTTTGAAAGCGGAGAAGATGGTCAGGAAGGGCTGCGAAGCGTATGTGGTTCATATGTATGCCTTGGAGGCTAAAGAGTCTGCTGTTGAGAAGGTTCGTACTGTTAAGGAATTTGCTGATGTGTTTCCTGAGGAACTTCCGGGTTTACCGCCAGATCGAGAGGTAGAGTTCGGGATTGATCTGTTACCTGGAACTGTGCCAGTGTCTATTGCTCCGTATAGGATGGCACCAAAGGAGTTGGTGGAGCTTAAGGCTCAGATCCAGGAGTTATTGGATAGAGGTTTCATCAGGCCAAGTGTTTCGCCATGGGGCGCGCCGGTACTCTTTGTTAAGAAGAAGGATGGCACAATGCGGATGTGTATAGACTACCGCCAGTTGAACAAGCTGACGATTAAAAACAAGTATCCGTTGCCACGGATAGATGACTTGTTTGATCAGCTGAAGGGTGCTGCGGTATTTTCGAAGATCGACTTGAGGTCTGGGTATCACCAGTTGAAGGTTAAGGAGGCGGATATCCATAAAACAGCGTTTCGGACTCGGTATGGGCACTACGAATTCCTGGTAATGCCATTCGGGTTGACTAACGCACCGGCAGCGTTTATAGATATGATGAATAGGGTGTTTCAGCAGTATCTGGATCGGTTCGTGGTGGTTTTCATAGACGACATCTTGGTGTACTCAAGGACAGAGGAAGAGCATGATGCGCATTTGAGGGTGGTGCTGCAGATTCTGAGGGAAAAGCAACTCTATGCTAAGTTTAGTAAGTGCGAGTTCTGGCTTAGAGAAGTGACGTTCTTGGGTCATGTAGTGTCGGCTGAGGGGATTCGACTAGATCCTCGTAAGATTGAGGCAGTTTTCGATTGGAAGCCGCCTAGGTCAGTGGCGGAGATTCGTAGTTTTCTGGGTTTGGCCGGATACTACCGAAGGTTTGTTGAGGGTTTCTCGCTAATAGCAGCGCCGATGACCAAGTTGTTAAGGAAAGAGGTTCCGTTTGTATGGACTGAGAAACAGCAGGAAAGTTTCGATAAGTTAAAGAAGATCTTGACTGAGGCTCCGGTTTTAATTCAACCTGAGGCTGGTAAGGAATACACGGTCTACTGCGATGCATCACATACGGGTCTGGGTTGTGTGCTGATGCAAGAAGGTAAGGTTGTGGCTTACGCTTCTCGACAGCTGAGGCCACACGAGGTCAACTATCCGACGCACGATTTGGAGCTAGCGGCTGTAGTTTTCGCCTTAAAGATTTGGAGGCACTACTTGTATGGAGAGAGATCAATAGTCTACACCGATCATAAGAGTCTGAAGTATCTCCTGACTCAAAAGGATTTGAATTTGAGGCAGCGTAGATGGGTTGAGTTGCTGAAGGATTATGACTGTTCTATTGAGTATCATCCGGGCAAGGCTAACGTGGTGGCAGACGCGTTAAGCCGTAAGGTTGTTTCGGACTTAAGAGCTATGTTTGCCCATTTGAGCTTGTACGACGATGGAAGTATTTTGGCAGAGCTGCAGGTTAAGCCTACTTGGGTTGAGCAGATCAAAGAGAAACAGTTGTTGGATGAGGTTCTGAGTGCGCGAAGGTTGCAGGTACAGAATGGTGGTTTGGAGGGTTACAGCTTGTCTAATGATGAGGTGTTGTGTTTTCAGGGTAAGGCCTGTATGCCTAAGGATGTTGAGCTAAGGCAGAAGATTCTTCAGGACGCACATAGTAGTCCTCATGCTATGCATCCTGGAGGTAGCAAGATGTATAAGGATTTCAGGGAGCAGTTTTGGTCGCCTGGTTTGAAGAAAGAGGTGACAGAGTTTGTTGGGAGGTGTCTGACTTGTCAGCAGGTCAAGGCTGAACATCAGTTGCCGTCAGGTTTGCTTCAGCCTGTAAAGATTCCTCAGTGGAAGTGGGAAAGAATAACCATGGATTTTGTCAGTGGGTTACCGCTTACGCCAAGCAAGAAGGATTCAGTTTGGGTAGTGGTGGATCGTCTGACTA
Organism: Gossypium australe; assembly: GCA_005393395.2. Taxonomy (NCBI): domain Eukaryota; kingdom Viridiplantae; phylum Streptophyta; class Magnoliopsida; order Malvales; family Malvaceae; genus Gossypium; species Gossypium australe. Next base: position 24,827,349 of record CM016621.1, on the reverse strand, counting down.
AATCAGCTCACTTTATTCCGGTGAGGGTTGACTTCTCACTGCAGAAGCTAGCGAAGCTGTATGTGACAGAGATAGTGAGGTTGCACGGTGTGCCAGTGTCGATAATCTCGGATAGGGATCCCAGGTTCACGTCAAGGTTCTGGAAAGCATTGCATCAAGCATTGGGTACTCGTTTGGATTTCAGCACGGCTTTTCACCCGCAGTCTGACGGGCAATCAGAAAGGGTTATTCAGATCTTAGAAGATATGCTGAGAGGTTGTGTCCTGGATTTCAGAGGTAGTTGGGAGGAGTTTCTACCATTAGCTGAGTTTGCCTACAACAACAGTTACCAAGCGAGCATCAAGATGGCACCGTACGAGGCGTTGTATGGTAGGAAGTGTCGCTCACCTACGTGTTGGACAGAGTTGGGGGAACGTCAGTTGTTGGGACCCGAGTTGGTTGCTGAGACAGAAGACAAGGTTAAGTTGATTCAGTCTCGCTTGAAGGAAGCTTCGGACCGGCAAAAGTCTTATGCCGATCTTAAGCGAAGAGATATAGAGTTTGCTGTTGGGGATCGAGTTTTTCTGAAGGTCTCGCCTTGGAAGAAGGTCCTGAGGTTCGGGAAGAAAGGCAAGCTTAGTCCGAGATTTATTGGGCCGTATAAGGTACTGAGGCGAGTTGGACCAGTAGCGTATCAGCTTGAGTTGCCAGCAGAGCTAAGACAGATTCACGACGTTTTTCACGTTTCGATGCTTCGGAGGTATCGTTCAGATCCGTCACATGTGGTAGCAGTGGAGGAGATCGAGGTAAATCCAGACTTGACCATGGAAGAGGAACCTGTGCAGATTCTTGATCGGGATGTGAAGGTTCTGCGTAGGAAGTCTGTGCCTTTGGTTAAGGTACTTTGGCGGAATCATGGCGTAGAAGAAGCGACGTGGGAACCCGAGGATATGATGAGACAGCAATACCCGCAACTCTTTTGACCAGGTAATTTCGAGGCCGAAATTATTTTTAAGGGGGGTAGAACTGTAATATCCCGGGTTAGGGGCTATTTTGTTGTTGCATGTTATTGCATGTGTTTGGTGTGCTGTGTTGCTATTTCGGTGTTTTAGGGGCTTAATTGTAGGCTAGGAGTGTGCCTGAGTGAATGGGAAAATTTTGGTTTTTGGGTGTTAAGTCAGGGGAGCTGTTGGAGCTAGGGTATAAGGGTTTTCTTTGGTATTTTATTGCACAAGTGAAGAGCTGGCAGAGTGGCAAGGGAGGAGCTTGGTGTGGCGTCAACTTCAAGGAGCAGAGGTCTGGTGTTCGAGCTGCAGAGTTCCCTTTTTGGTCACTCATTTTGGACGGCATAGGAGGGAGAAGTTGGTTGGAGTTCAAATTCCCCTTGGACTTGGTCAAGTGATGAGGTGGTGGGAAGAGAGGAAAAAGGGGAGTGTGACTTGGTCCACTCATTTGAAATGAGTGGTGGTGAGTACTTGGGGGGATTTGGCCGAAATTTGGGGGAGTTGGAGGGGAGAAGTGACGGCATAGTGTGGGTGAGGGGAAGGCCGAATGTACCTTGGCACTTTGGTACATTTTCGGTCAAGTTTTTGGTAAGCAAAAATTCCCTTTTTGTTCACTTTGGAAACCGAAAGTCTAAGCATCTCTTTTGACATATTTTCTTAGTATGTTCGGTCACTTTTTGAGTCAAGAGCAAAAGTTTAGTTAGCCGAAATTCCTTTGGTCTTCACTCATTATTTGGTTTTTTTTGCTTCCTAAAACCATAAGTCAAAAGGTGTGCTTGCCGAATTTCTTTTGCACTTTGTCTTCTACATTTTGTGTTGTTAGCCGAATGCTCTTCTAGTTTCTTTCTTCTTTTCAGTTGTGTAAACCGAAAGTCATCTCTCAAAATACTTCCATCATTTCTTTTCTTCCCAAAATCTTAAGCCGAACCTCTCTTCTATTGTTGCCGATTTTTCTCTTCTTCTTAAACCATCTTGCCGAAATTCCATTTTCACTCTACTCTCATCTCATATTTGTTTTCTCTCTTCTCTCATTCAGAACCGATCACAGGTGTGTTAAACATCTAAAAGCAAATTCTTTTCTTTTTATTCGAGGTGCTGGCCGAATCTATTCTCCTCTGTTAGTTTTCTTTTTGGCCGAATATCTCCCCTTCTCCTAGTAGTTGTTGTGGCCGAATATCAGTAGAGGGTTGGGATCCTTGCTTCAATCGTGGGTGGTGGTAAGCTTTTGGCCGAATAGCCATTACTTCTTTTTTTCTGTTCTTGATCGTTTGGTTTGGTTAAAAGCCGAATGTGGCCTTGTGGTTGAGAGTTAACCTTTGGTATTGAAACCGATTGCATTATAGGTCATTTGGATTTTGGATACGATCAAGTGGAGCCTTCGTTCTCTGATCAGCCAAGTGGGGTAAGTATTGGTAAGGGCCGGTTCTATTAGTTGATTCCTTTACCTCATTAAGCCAAGATAATTAGGGATTAATGGTTCTTTTCTAGGTGGAGGCCGATTGTCAAAGAGAACCACTACTGGTTCGGGGTTTGGCTGGAAACCAAACCATTCGCAAGTGTAAGGTAATGGCTTAATGTTGATCCCTTGGTTAATGGTTGTTGGCCGAATGCTAGTGATGCCTAAACCCTAATGTTTGGCCGATTGTAGGAGTTAGTAATCGAGGGACTTAGATCGTTTTCGTTGGGATTCTAGACTCGTATTTATCAGGTGCGTAACTAACACACTTCTGTTTAGTAATATGATTGATAACCTGTGTGATAATTAATGAAACAGTGATGATTGATAGGATACCCTAATGGGTATGATTCTGGACTCGGGTAAGTCAGTATTATTATTATGAGTTTAATGATGATCTATATGTTACCATGACTGTGGATATATGTGTGACATGGGATATGAGATTAGACATATTAGCATGATATGCATGATTGTATGATATGCATGATTACATGAGTATGGTATGTTGATGGGCGATACGAGTGGAGGGAGCAGTGATATTTTGTGCTGACGAGCACCAGTGTTTTGGTAACACAACTTTGTGACTTTGGGTCACCAGAGGTTTGGCACCTCCAGAGGTTTGGTACCTCAGCGTCTCGTCCCTGTGGTTAACACCACCGTGGGTTGGCCCCACTTGTGAGATACGGGATTGACGCCAGTGATTTGGCATCACACGATGGGTTGGCCCCATCACCAGATTTGTGACTACGGTCACCAGTGCTTTGGTAGCACATTGTGTCTTTGGGACACAGAGGTTTGGCACCTCATTGCGACTTGTCCCTGTGGTTTGACCACCGTGGGTTGGCCCCACTTGAGATATGGGATCGTCTGCTAGTGATTTGGTATCACACGATGGGTTGGCCCCATCATCATTGGATTTGTGACTTCGGTCACCAGTGCTTTGGTAGCACATTGTGTCTTTGGGACACCAGTGGTTTGGTACCACATTGACGGATATTGTGTCTTTGGGACACCAGTGTTTTGGTAACACATTGTGACTATATGTCACCAGTGGTTTGGCACCACCAGTGGTTTGGTACCACACGGGGTAGAAAAGGCGATATGGATGGTTAGGATCGGGTTGCATTAATTATGTTGCTATGTATGATGTGTGTTAGCATGTTGTTTTATCGGGAGCGGGATTTACACATTGAGTCATTCGACTCACCCTCTCCTTTAACATTTCAGGTGACTTGTAGACGCGGACATGGAGCCGGGATGGACTCGGGGTGCACATGCCATGCTTTAATAAAAGTTTTGCTCGGACTATAGAAGTTGGGTACTTTAGCTTATTTACTTTCATTTGGGTTTTAAATTGGATTTGTAAAAGGCCTTTAATTTATGTTTTATGATGTTTGATGTTTTAATTAGATTTTAATATGCCTTTACAAAATAAGTTGGTATGAATTTTACTAAAACTTGGAAAGATAATAATTTCAAAATCATAACACAATGTGTTTTTAAACCATACCATCGGGTATCACACTAAGTCTTTATGATAAACAAATACAAATGGTTTTCAATTCAAACTTGTAGTTCTCCTAAGTTTAAAGGTGTTTTATGTATCACTAAGAAACTAATGAGGTTTTAAATGGTATAAACTCGTTTTAACTACACATTCTGGCTAGGTTTTCAAAATATCCGGGTTTCAAATACACCATTTGATTTCAAACAAGTCTACTCAAATTTGTTTCAAGTACACTATGTTTTCACCCCGCCTTTAAACGAAAAATCTGATCTCTCAAAAACGTTTTCCCCGTAACATACCAGATTCGGACGTGGTGTCTTGTCCGGGTTTGGGGTGTTACACACGGATATCATCTTCCCCCTCCTCTCATATCACCCATTAACATCATGCCAAAATCATGCACATCATGCAAATCATGCCAACATGCCTAGTTACACATCACATAACATATATGTCATAAATCATGATGTCATATATCACATAATAGAACTCATATTGAAACGGACTTACCCGAATCCGTGCACATACCCATAGGGTATCGTATCAACATCCATACTATTTCGGCTTTTATTAACAACAGGTTATTAAAATATATTACTAAGTAATAGAGTGTGTAAGTTTACACACCTGTTATAACGAAAGCCCTAAATCCCGGAGAACCGATCTAAGACACTAGATTTCCTTGCTCCTATATTCGGCCAAACATAAATATTAGTACCAAGGCCATTCGGCCAAACCAAATAACTCAAAGGGTTAACGCTTGAAATCCGAGACCTTACCTAAACGTCCCTTGAATACTAGCCACCACACGCTATGTACTTCTGCTTCACTTCCCTACAATCGGCAATCATACATCCATATTATTAGCCTTCGGCTTTGAATACTAACGAATAGTTTACTAAAATAAATCCTTACCACCACTTACCAAATCCGATTGACAGAGAATGGAAGCTTGGAATGAGTACTTCAATACCCCGGAGTACCTACAATAAATCGGTTACCACAAGAGATTAACACATTTACTGTAACACCCCAAACCCGGTCCATACACCACAACCGAATCTGGTATGTTACGGGGAAAATGTATTTGGGAGATTTAGGTTTTCCGTTTAAAAGTTTGATAAAACAGTTTGATAGGTTTTGTACTTGCAGAAATCTTGGGCATGATTGTTTGAAAACTGATGCTTTGTTTGAAAACTCAGAAATTTCGAAAACTCACTCAGTTAAGAAAATCGAGTTTATCTCATTTATAGACTCAAGTTGTTCCTTATTGTTACTAAAACATTTTTACTTAATAGAAAATCGAGTTTAAGTTAGGAGAAAAACATTTGAGTTCCCTTTGTCTAGAATCATAGTGTGATACCCGATGGTATCGTTTAAAACATATCGCTTTGTGGTTTTGAAATCGTTGTCTTTCCAAGTTTTAGTAAATCTTAACCCAATTAATTTATTAAGGCATATTAAAAATCTAATTTAAGCATAAACATAGAAAAACATAAGTTTAGAGGCCGTTTACAATCCAGAATAAAACCAAATAGTAATAAATAAGCTAAAGTACCAAATTTATATAGTCTGAGCAAATCTTTATTTTAGTTTGGCATGAGCACCTCGAGTCCATCCCGGCTCCATGTCCGCATCTAAGTATCACCTGAAATGTCAAAGGAGAGGGTGAGTCGCAAGACTCAGTGCATAAATCCCACTCCCGATAATACAACATGCTAACACACATCATATCATAGCAACATAATTAATGCACCCCGATCCTAACCATCCATATCACCTTTCTACCCCGTGTGGTACCAAACAACTGGTGGTGCCAAACCACTGGTGACCCAAAGTCACAATATCCTTAAGTGTGGTGCCAAACCACTGGTGACCCAAAGTCACGATTAATCCAATGATGGGGCCAACCCATCGTGTGATACCAAATCACTAGCGACAATCCCGTATCTCATACGTGGGGCCAACCCACGGTGGTGTCAAACCACAGGGACGAGTCGCAATGAGGTGCCAAACCTCTGGTGTCCCAAAGACACATGTGATACCAAATCACTGGTGACCGCAGTCACAAATCCGATGATGGGGCCAACCCATCGTGTGATACCAAATCACTGGCGTCAATCCCGTATAATCAACTGTGGGGCCAACCCACCGTGGTACTAAGCCACTGGGACGAGACGCTGAGGTGCCAAACCTCTGGTGACCCAAAGTCACAAAATATCATCTGTGGTACCAAACCACTGGAGGTGCCAAACCTCTGGTGTCCCAAAGACACGGATATCATATTCCCCCTCCTCTCATATCACCCACACATGTCATACTAATTCAAATGATATAAAACATGCAATCATGTTAACATGCTCAAATGGCATCTCATAGTATTTACATCATAAAACATGTTATCACATATATCACTACAGATCTCGTAATGAAACGGACTTACCCATATCCGTGCTTATACCCCATCGGGTACCAAATCCATCAATCATATCGTTTCACTTTAATAAGTAATCAGGTTATTAATCATATTACTAAACAGAAGTGTGTTAGTTTACACACCTGGTATATCGCAAGCCTAAATCCCAAAGAACCCGATCTAACCCTTGATCCTCTTGCTCCTAACAACAATCGGCCAAAACATAGGTTAGCCTTCTACACCATTCGGCTAAGACCAAATAAACCAAAGGGTTTAACTTTGATCCCTTACCTTGCTATTGGTTTGGTTTCCTACCAAACCCCGAACCAAACGGTGGTTCTTCCACCAAACGATCACACCCTAGAAAAGAAAACAGTTAATATCTTAATAACTTGGCTTGAAAACTAAACGAACTCGACTAAAAGAACTCGTTCTTACCACCACTTACCGATTGCTACACAGAGAAAAAGGCTCCTCACGATCGTTCCCAAAATCCGGATGTCCTATAGTAAGATTAACCAGAATTAATCCCCCTTCCAAGTAGAACCAACATCGACCCTTATCCAAACCAAAACAAACAAAGCACTAGAGAGGAGAGAAATGGCCTTTCGGCCAGGAACTTACCTAACTCCAATCGGTTGGAACAAGAACCCCAATACTCTACTGATATTCGGCCAATCTCTTTAAGCAAGAAGAAAGAATTCGGCTTTACCCAAAGGAAGAGAATACAAGAGTAAAATAAGAAGGAAAGGGGGTTGGTATTCGGCTAATGACAAAAATAATGGAAAAAGGAGAAGAGAAAAGAAGTACTTTCGGTTTAAGAAGAAAGAAGGAATGGTGAGAAGGTTTTAGAGAATAGCTTTCGGCTATCAAGGTTTCCAAAAGGTGAAAGAAAATATGAGAGGGAGAGAATGTTTGTTTCGGCTTACACAAATGAAGGAAGAAGAAAAATAGAAGAGCATTCGGCTAAAATGAAATTAAGAGAAGGCAAAGGCAAGTTTCAGCTAAGGTATATGTTGCTTAAACTTTCGGTTTCAAGAGAGAAATGGAGAACTTACTTCGAAATTGGTAACAAAGAAGAACCTCTCTTGACATACGGCTAACAACTTGACCAAAGGGAGAATTTTGGCTTTTACCAATGACCGAGAAGAAAGAAAAACAACAAAAATGCCAAATGCATTTTCGGCATACCCATTTCCCACACCAAGCCGTCACCCCCCCAAACTCTCCTAAAATTCGGCCACATCCCCACAAACACTCCACACCATCATTTCAAAATGTTTGAACAAGTCTTCCTCCTACTTCCACTCTCCACCCTCCATTCGAATGAGTTGACATAGTCCATGGTAGAGTTTGAACTACCAACAACTCCTCCTCCTCCATGCCGTCAAAAAGGATGCAAAATGTGGCCATTCCGCAGCTTGAACTCAAGACCTCTCCCTCCTGCAATTGACGCCAACCACAAGCTCCAAGTGGCGCATACTTTGCCACTCCACCAGCTCCTCTTTTTGTGCAACAAAACACCAAATAATATACATAAGACCCAGCTCCTTCAGCTCCTCTCACATAAAGCCCAAAAACTGAGATTTTCCCCCTACTCAGGCATACCCTTAGCCTACAACTAAGTCCCGAAACCACACAAACAACAACATAGCAAGCCCTTAACATGCAAACAAAGCCATAACAAAAAAATAGCCCCTAACCCGGGATATTACAGTTCTACCCCCTTAAAATAATTTCGACCTCGAAATTACCTGATCAGAAGAGTTGCGGGTATTGCTGTCTCATCACATCCTCGGGTTCCCACGTAGCTTCTTCCACGCCATGATTCCGCCGAAGTACCTTAACCAAAGGCACAGACTTCCTACGCAGAACCTTCACATCTCGATCTAGAATCTGCACAGGTTCTTCCTCCATGGTCAAATCTGGGTTTACCTCGATCTCCTCCACTGCTACCACAGGTGACGAATCTGAACGATAACGCCGAAGCATCAAAACGTGAAATACATCGTGAATCTGACTTAGCTCTGCTGGCAACTCAAGCTGATACGCTACTGGTCCCACTCGTCTCAGTACCTTATACGGCCCAATGAACCTCGGACTTAGCTTGCCTTTCCTTCCAAACCTCAAAACCTTCTTCCATGGCGAGACCTTCAGAAAAACTTGATCCCCCACAGAAAACTCTATATCTCTTCGCTTAAGATCGGCATAAGACTTCTGCCGGTCCGAAGCTTCCTTCAATCGAGCCTGAATCAACTTAACCTTGTCTTCGGTCACAGCAACCAACTCGGGTCCCAACAACTGACGTTCACCTAACTCCGTCCAACACGTAGGTGAGCGACACTTCCTACCATACAACGCCTCATACGGTGCCATCTTGATGCTCGCTTGGTAACTGTTGTTGTAGGCAAACTCGGCTAATGGTAGAAACTCCTCCCAACTACCTCTGAAATCCAGAACACAACCTCTCAGCATATCCTCTAAGATCTGAATAACCCTTTCCGATTGTCCGTCAGACTGCGGGTGAAAAGCCGTGCTGAAATCCAAACGAGTACCCAAAGCCTGATGCAACGCTTTCCAGAACCTTGACGTAAATCTGGGATCCCTATCCGAGATGATCGAAACTGGCACACCGTGCAACTTCACTATCTCTGAAACATACAGCTTTGCCAACTTCTGAAGTGAGTAGTCAACCCTCACTGGAATAAAGTGAGCTGATTTAGTCAGTCGATCCACAATTACCCAAACTGAATCCTTCTTGCTTGGCGTAAGCGGTAACCCACTGACAAAATCCATGGTTATCCTTTCCCACTTCCACTGAGGAATCTTCACAGGCTGAAGCAACCCTGACGGCAACTGATGCTCAGCCTTGACTTGCTGACAAGTCAGACACTTACCCACAAACTCAGTCACTTCTCTTTTAAGACCAGGCCACCAAAACTGCTCTCTGAGATCCCTATACATCTTACTACCTCCAGGATGCATAGCATATGGACTGCTATGTGCGTCCTGAAGAATCCTCTGCCTCAGCTCAACATCCTTGGGCATACAAGCTTTACCTTTAAAACATAGCACCCCATCACTAGACAAGCTGTAACCCTCCAAACCACCATCCTGTACCTGCAACCTCTGCGCACTCAGAACCTCATCCTCTAACTGTTTCTCTCTGATCTGCTCAACCCAAGTAGGCTTAACCTGCAATTCTGCTAGAATACTTCCATCGTCATACAAACTCAAATGGGCAAACATCGCTCTTAAGTCCGAAACCACCTTACGGCTTAATGCGTCTGCCACCACGTTAGCCTTGCCCGGATGATACTCGATCGAACAGTCGTAATCTTTTAGCAACTCGACCCATCTACGCTGCCTCAAATTCAAATCCTTCAGAGTCAAAAGGTACTTCAGACTCTTATGATCTGTGTAGACTATCGATCTCTCTCCGTACAAGTAGTGCCTCCAAATCTTCAAAGCGAAGACTACAGCCGCTAGCTCCAAATTGTGCGTCGGATAGTTGACCTCATGTGGCCTCAGCTGCCGAGATACGTAAGCCACAACCTTACCTTCCTGCATCAACACACAACCCAATCCCGTATGTGATGCATCGCAATAGACTGTGAATTCCCTACCAGCCTCAGGTTGAATCAAAACCGGAGCTTCTGTTAGAATCTTCTTAAGCTTGTCGAAACTCTCCTGCTGTTTCTCAGTCCAAACAAACGGAACCTCTTTCCTTAACAACTTGGTCATCGGTGCTGCGATCAACGAGAAACCCTCTACGAACCTTCGGTAGTATCCTGCCAAACCCAGAAAACTCCTAATCTCAGCCACTGACTTCGGTGGCTTCCAATCCAAAACTGCCTCAATCTTCCGAGGATCCACTCTAATCCCCTCAGCTGACACTACATGACCCAAGAAAGTCACTTCTCTAAGCCAAAACTCGCACTTACTGAACATAGCATAGAGCTGCTTCTCCCTCAAAACCTGTAGCACCACTCGCAAATGCGCATCATGCTCTTCCTCTGTCTTTGAATATACCAAGATGTCATCTATGAAAACCACGACGAACTGATCTAGATACTGCTGAAACACCCTATTCATCATATCCATGAATGCTGCCGGCGCGTTAGTCAACCCGAACGGCATTACCAGGAATTCGTAGTGCCCATACCGAGTCCGAAACGCTGTCTTGTGGATATCAGCCTCCTTCACCTTTAACTGGTGATACCCAGACCTCAAGTCGATCTTAGAGAATACCGCTGCACCCTTCAGCTGATCAAACAAGTTATCTATCCGTGGCAACGGATACTTGTTTTTGATCGTCAGCTTATTCAACTGGTGGTAGTCTATGCACATCCGCATCGTACCATCTTTCTTCTTGACAAAGAGTACCGGCGCACCCCACGGCGAAAAACTTGGCCTAATAAAGCCTCGGTCCAACAACTCCTGGATCTGAGCCTTAAGCTCCACTAACTCCTTTGGCGCCATCCTATACGGAGCAATAGACACTGGCGCAGTTCCGGGTAACAGATCTATCCCGAACTCTACTTCACGATCCGGCGGCAACCCCGGAAGCTCCTCCAGAAACACATCAGCAAATTCCTTAACTGTTCGGACCTTCTCTACAGCAGATTCCTTAGCCTCCAAGGCATACACATGAACCACATACGCTTCACAGCCCTTTCTGACCATCTTCTCTGCCTTCAGAGCAGATACCACATTAGATAAGTAATCTCTCCTATTACCTATCATAGCCACTTCATTACCCTCAACCGTCTTAAGAACCATGCGCTTAGCCGCGCAATCTAACCTCGCCTGGTACTTAACCAACCAGTCCATCCCAAGAATCAGATCGAACTCCCCAAACGACAGTTCCATCAGATCAGCAGCAAACACTACCCCTTGGAGTTCTAGGGGTACATCTCTAAACAGCTTATCTACTACTACTGAGTGACCTAAAGGGCTAATCACAGTCATCTGCCTAGAAGATATCTCAGAGTCTAAGTCCATGGTCTCTACTACACTACTAGCCAAGTAAGAATGCGTCGAACCCACATCAATCAAAGCAGTAAAAGGAGAACCAAAGATCAAAAACGTACCGGTTATGACGTCCGGTGCGTCGCCCTCCTCTCGGCGCCTCGCAGCATATACTAACCCAGGCTGTCTGGCCTCAGAACTACCCGCACCTCTGCCCGGTGCTCCACGGCCCTGACCAGAACCGTTACCTTCTCTGCCATTACCGCGACCTCTCTGCGGTTGCGGTCCATTATTCCTGAACTGAGTACGGGCCTGACTCTCAGACTGAATCCTGGCCAACTTACGCGGACAGTCCCTCACTCGATGATCTAGAGAACCACACTCAAAACAACCTTTTCCACCGATCCAGGAACCTCCCCAATGAGATTTCCCACACTGGTTACACTGCGGCGGTCCCTGCCTAGCAGTAACAAACCTACCAGACTGATTCGGCCCACTCTGTCTAGCCCTTTTCTGAGGATTACCCGACGATCTAGAAGACCCAAAGCTCCTCTTATGCCTGTTCCTGTCCATGCCCTGCCTCACCGACTCCTTAATACCCTCGGCTACCTTAGCCTTCTCAACCAGGACAGCAAACTCACGCTCCTGTTGAGGAGCAATCAGCAGCCTCAACTCGTCTCTCAAACCATCCTCAAAACGAACACACCTCTCGGTTCAGTAGCCACAATGCCCCTAGCATACCGACTCAGCTTCAAGAACTCAGCCTCGTACTCGAAAACAGACTTACTCCCCTGAACTAGCCTCAGAAATGCTTTTCGCTACGCGTCGATGTAGCTAGCCCCAATGTACTTTTTCTGGTACGCAGCCCTAAAATAATCCCATGTCAGATCCTCTACTGCCACACTGTCCCGAACCGTGAGCCACCACTGATATGACTCATCCCGAAGAAGCGATACTATGCCCTTCAGCTTCTCCTCAGCGGTCAGGTCCAGATCATCCATAATCCGTTCTGTCGCCTCCAGCCAATACTCAGCCGTGTTGGGAGCAACACCAGAAACACCTCGAAAGAATTCAGCCCCATTTGCCCGAAGTCGCTCAGGTACAGATTTCCTAGCTCCTGCACCACCACCTACTCCAGCTACCCTTTCCAACACTCGCAGCATCGCCTGTGACACTGCGTCATCCCCAGTCTGATATTGAAACTCACCACCTCCAGCTGGTGGCGGAACTGGTATCTCATTTTCTGACCCCTAACCAGATCCTACGGGCTCAGAAACCGTCATCCTACCACGACCTCGTCCACGACCGCGTCCACCTCTAGCGCTCATGACTAAATTCTCTACGTATCTGATTTAGGAGTTTTATGCATCAGTATTTATTCCACTGTTTTAAAGCAAAGTCTTATGAATAGTAAAGAAGCTTTGTTTTTGTGAGTTCACAGAATCCTATCAGTTTCAATCTCTAAAGTAATACACTATTGCTAATCATCCAATCACATCTTATCAATATCAGAAACACAAGCGATAGTAAGGGGTACTTACCTGGGCGAACTGGTGCTGGAGACTCGGTGTCATGCCATTCAAACCATATTTTCCAAAATCAAAACACTTAAAACAAACTTTGGAAAACATTTTGGGCCTCAGGCCCACAGCCGAGCTTTTGAACTTAGCTCTGATACCACAATTGTAACACCCCAAACCCGGTCCATACACCACAACTGAATCTAGTATGTTACGGGGAAAATGTATTTGAGAGATTTAGGTTTTCCGTTTAAAAGTTTGATAAAACAGTTTGATAGGTTTTGTACTTGCAGAAATCTTGGGCATGATTGTTTGAAAACTGATGCTTTGTTTGAAAACTGAGAAATTTCAAAAACTCACTCAGTTAAGAAAATCGAGTTTATCTCATTTATAGACTCAAGTTGTTCCTTATTGTTACTAAAACATTTTTACTTAATAGAAAATCGAGTTTAAGTTAGGAGAAAAACATTTGAGTTCCCTTTGTCTAGAATCATAGTGTGATACCCGATGGTATCGTTTAAAACATATCGCTTTGTGGTTTTGAAATCGTTGTCTTTCCAAGTTTTAGTAAATCTTAACCCAATTAATTTATTAAGGCATATTAAAAATCTAATTTAAGCATAAACATAGAAAAACATAAGTTTAGAGGCCGTTTACAATCCAGAATAAAACCAAATAGTAATAAATAAGCTAAAGTACCAAATTTATATAGTCTGAGCAAATCTTTATTTTAGTTTGGCATGAGCACCTCGAGTCCATCCCGTCTCCATGTCCGCGTCTAAGTATCACCTGAAATGTCAAAGGAGAGGGTGAGTCGCAAGACTCAGTGCATAAATCCCACTCCCGATAATACAACATGCTAACACACATCATATCATAGCAACATAATTAATGCACCCCGATCCTAACCATCCATATCACCTTTCTACCCCGTGTGGTACCAAACCACTGGTGGTGCCAAACCACTGGTGACCCAAAGTCACGATATCCTTAAGTGTGGTGCCAAACCACTGGTGACCCAAAGTCACGATTAATCCAATGATGGGGCCAACCCATCGTGTGATACCAAATCACTAGCGACAATCCCGTATCTCATAAGTGGGGCCAACCCACGGTGGTGTCAAACCACAGGGACGAGTCGCAATGAGGTGCCAAACCTCTGGTGTCCCAAAGACACATGTGATACCAAATCACTGGTGACCGCAGTCACAAATCCGATGATGGGGCCAACCCATCGTGTGATACCAAATCACTGGCGTCAATCCCGTATAATCAACTGTGGGGCCAACCCACCGTGGTACTAAGCCACTGGGACGAGACGCTGAGGTGCCAAACCTCTGGTGACCCAAAGTCACAGAATATCATCTGTGGTACCAAACCACTGGAGGTGCCAAACCTCTGGTGTCCCAAAGACACGGATATCATATTCCCCCTCCTCTCATATCACCCACACATGTCATACTAATGCAAATGATATAAAATATGCAATCATGCTAACATGCTCAAATGGCATCTCATAGTATTTACATCATAAAACATGTTATCACATATATCACTACAGATCTCGTAATGAAACGGACTTACCCATATCCGTGCTTATACCCCATCGGGTACCAAATCCATCAATCATATCGTTTCACTTTAATAAGTAATCAGGTTATTAATCATATTACTAAACAGAAGTGTGTTAGTTTACACACCTGGTATATCGCAAGCCTAAATCCCAAAGAACCCGATCTAACCCTCGATCCTCTTGCTCCTAACAGCAATCGGCCAAAACATAGGTTAGCCTTCTACACCATTCGGCTAAGACCAAATAAACCAAAGGGTTTAACTTTGATCCCTTACCTTGCTATTGGTTTCGTTTCCTACCAAACCCCGAACCAAACGGTGGTTCTTCCACCAAACGATCATACCCTAGAAAAGAAAACAGTTAATATCTTAATAACTTGGCTTGAAAACTAAACGAACCCGACTAAAAAAACTCGTTCTTACCACCACTTACCGATTGCTACACAGAGAAAAAGGCTCCTCACGATCGTTCCCAAAATCCGGATGTCCTATAGTAAGATTAACCAGAATTAATCCCCCTTCCAAGCAGAACCAACATCGACCCATATCCAAACCAAAACAAACAAAGCACTAGAGAGGAGAGAAATGGCCTTTCGGCCAGGAACTTACCTAACTCCAATCGGTTGGAACAAGAACCCCAATACTCTACTGATATTCGGCCAATCTCTTTAAGCAAGAAGAAAGAATTCAGCTTTACCCAAAGGAAGAGAATACGAGAGTAAAATGAGAAGGAAAGGGGGTTGGTATTCGGCTAATGACAAAAATAATGGAAAAAGGAGAAGAGAAAAGAAGTACTTTCGATTTAAGAAGAAAGAAGGAATGGTGAGAAGGTTTTAGAGAATAGCTTTCGGCTATCAAGGTTTCCAAAAGGTGAAAGAAAATATGAGAGGGAGAGAATGTTTGTTTCGGCTTACACAAATGAAGGAAGAAGAAAAATAGAAGAGCATTCGGCTAAAATGAAATTAAGAGAAGGCAAAGGCAAGTTTCGGCTAAGGTATATGTTGCTTAAACTTTCGGTTTCAAGAGAGAAATGGAGAACTTACTTCGAAATTGGTAACAAAGAAGAACCTCTCTTGACATACAGCTAACAACTTGACCAAAGGGAGAATTTTGGCTTTTACCAATGACCGAGAAGAAAGAAAAACAACAAAAATGCCAAATGCATTTTCGGCATACCCATTTCCCACACCAATCCGTCACCCCCCAAACTCTCCTAAAATTCGGCCACATCCCCACAAACACTCCACACCATCATTTCAAAATGTTTGAACAAGTCTTCCTCCTGCTTCCACTCTCCACCCTCCATTCGAATGAGTTGACATAGTCCATGGTAGAGTTTGAACTACCAACAACTCCTCCTCCTCCATGCCGTCAAAAAGGATGCAAAATGTGGCCACTCCGCAGCTTGAACTCAAGACCTCTCCCTCCTGCAATTGACGCCAACCACAAGCTCCAAGTGGCGCATACTTTGCCACTCCACCAGCTCCTCTTTTTGTGCAACAAAACACCAAATAATATACATAAGACCCAGCTCCTTCAGCTCCTCTCACATAAAGCCCAAAAACTGAGATTTTCCCCCCTACTCAGGCATACCCCTAGCCTACAACTAAGTCCCAAAACCATACAAACAACAACATAGCAAGCCCTTAACATGCAAACAAAGCCATAATAAAAAAATAGCCCCTAACCCGGGATATTACATTTACAACTATTGCCGAAAACGGCTCCTATCCATACTAAAGTCAACAGAGAACAAGGGAGAAGAGAAATAGACATTCGGCCTAGCACTTACCTTCCTCTAAAACCCGATTGGAGCAAAACTAGAAGAGATCACCCTTGTTGAGATTCGACCACTACTTAAACAAAAAGGAAGAAGAGGGTTCGGCTATGGTTGTTTAAAACAATCAATCAAAGTTCGGATTGAGTGGAAGAAAAGAAAGAAGGAAGTGAAAAGGGACAGAGGTTTCGGCCAAAGAGTTTCAGGAAGAAAGAAAAATAAAGGTACGAGAGAAAAAGATGAATGGTTTTCGGCTTACACAAATAGGAAAAGAAAAGAGAGAGATGAGAGGGTATATGGTTCGGCCAAAGGTCAAGAAGAAGAAAAGGAAGCAAAACAAATTACAAGCCTAAGAACTCAAAAGAGCATTCGGCTGCCAAAGAAAATTAAGAGAGAACAAGTGCAAATTCGGCAAGGGTGCTTACTTGAAGGTTCGGATAGGAGCAAAACAAAAGAATTTCGGCTTTGGAACACTAAACAAGGCTGACCAAAATTGCCCCAAAAATGCCTAAGAGGATTCGGCACTCTCCCCTTACTCACCTCCCAAAACCGGCCACTCCTCCCATGAGGAGTTCAAGATTCGGCCAACACCCAAAATCACTCCTGGCCACTAATTCAAACTATTTTGAATTAGTCAACTACCTACATTTCCTCTTTGCCAACCATTTGAAACAATTGACTTAGTCCATGGCAGAGTTTGAACTGCACACAACTTCTCCCCCTCCTTGACGTCAAAATAGAAGGCCAAAGGTGGGATTTCTGCAGCTCAAACCTGAGACCTCCTTCCCCTGCAAGTGGTGTAACATCCCGAAATTGGGCTTAGTAGGATTAGGCCAATTGGACCTTGGGCTTTAGGAACATTTTGTTACTTGTTTTAGCTCGGGTATAATTGTTATTGTGTGCTTAGTACATTTATGTGAAGGCTTGGAAATATTAGGAAGCTAGAATAATTTTTAGTATAGTTTATTTAATGAAGTGGAGTAAGTGAGCTTGACACTTAAGTTAATTTAAGTGTTAAATTAAAGCATAAGAGGAGTAAGTGGCAAGATGGTTAAGGAGCTTGAAAAGTTGCTTAAGGTTAGATGTTCGAGTAGCATGTTTAGCATTTTGATGACTTTATTTTTGTGTTCTAGCATTGATGGACGGTCAAACCTTATTTATGATAGGTTGGACTATTAATTTTGGTAAGTTGAACATATGTTTAAGGAAAGCTTGAAATTGGGGATAAGAATCTTAAAGTTATGGTATGATGAGGGGACAAAGGCATGGAATATGGAGGATGTTTTGGAAAATAATCCTAGGCCTTTAGTGCATGTATGTGGACGGCATGGGTGTCTAGGGGGGTGGTCGAATGTTGTTAGGTGTTTTAGGGGGATTGTTGGTCAACTTTAGCTTTTTGTGCATCTTTTGGCACTTTTCTCTTCCTCTCCAAAACCTTTTCCTTTGGCCGAAAGTACCTAGGCACTTTGGTGCAAATTTTGCTTGTGTTTTAGCCTTCATTTTGTTGAACTAAAAATGCTATTCTCTTCCTTTCATTTTTTCTCTTGAAAACCGAAACAACATTTGAATTTTGTGCATTTTTCTTTTAGGCAAATAGTGTTGGCCGAATCTTTTTCTCCCATCTCTCTCTTTTTCTTCTTTGACATTGGTTCATAATCATATTTCTCCTACTTTCTCTTGGCCGAAACTTTCACCTCTCCATCTCTCTTTACTTTCTTTTATATTTATTCAAAGTCATAAACATTCCTCTTCCATTGAAATCTCTTCCATCTTCTTCTTTTGTTTTCCTTTCTCTTTCTCAACTTTAATCGAATCCTTATTGTCAATACAAATCAACCATAGCTGAATTTCTTAGACCATTTGATCATTTTTCCGAAACTTTCTCTTTCTCTTATTTTTTTTTGTTTTGGCCGAATATTCAAGGGTAGATTCTCTTTTGCTTTCTTCAATCGATTTTGGTTAATAAGTAAGTATTCTTGGCCGATTTTCCTATTATATCTTTTCTCCTCTCTATGTCGTTTTGTTGTGGACAAAGGCCGAACCTATGGGCATTTGTTGCAAGGTTCTAATCATTCTAGGAACCGATTTCTTTTAGGCTCTCGGGACGTTGGAAGCAATCAATCTAAGCCTCGTATCTTTGTCTATCATTTTGGGTAAGTATAGGTAAGACTTGGTATTACAAGTGAAACTCTTTGGGGATTTTGTGGTTTGGCCGAATGGCCTTTGTTTATAATTTTAGTATTGACCGATTGTAGGACAAAGTGATCTAGTGCGATAGATCGGATCTTTGGAAGATAATTCTTGCGTTGGTGAAAGGTGTGTATCTTACACACTTTATAACTTGGTTCATATTTGTATATATGTGTGTTAAATAACTTTTTATGTTGTTAAAGCCGAAATGATGAGATTTTGGTATGATACCATGATGGTATGAATAAGGATTCGGGTAAGTCCGTTTCGATATGTTGTTAATACATGAGGATTGAAATCATGATCTACGATTTATGAGATTTTGTTATATGATTCATATCAAAGTATATTGAGATGATTTGTTTATATATTGCATTGGTATGGGCAACATGAGAGGAGGGGGAAGATTGTGACTTCGGTCACCAGTGATTTGGTATCACATTTGTGTCTTCGGACACCAGAGATTTGGTATCTCCAGTGATTTGGTATCACATTTGTGTCTTCGGACACCAGAGGTTTGGCACCTCATAGCGACTCGTCCCTGTGGTTAATACCACCGTGGGTTGGCCCCACTTTTGAGATATGGGATCGTCGCCAGTGATTTGGTATCACACGTGGGTTGGCCCCACAGATGGATAATTCGTGACACGGTCACCAGTGATTTGGTATCACAATTGTGTCTTTGGACACCAGTGGTTTGGCACCACCAGTGGTTTGGTACCACACGGGGTAGAAAAGGAGTTATGGATGGTTAGGTTGGGTGCATTATACATATATGTTGCTTTGTTATAATTTGTGTAAATATGTGGCATTTACCCGGGAGAGGGAATATGCACAGAGTCTTGGTGACTCACCTTCTCCCTTATATTTTCAGGTGATTCGTGAGATCGCGAAAATGGAGCCGGATGAACTCGAGGAGGCCATGCAATAAAAGTTGGTTTTATATGAACTTCCATTTGGGTATTTTCTTTATAATTTGGTTTTCATATTTTTATGGATTTGTAATAAGGCCTGTTTAATTATGTTTTGGATTTGTTTTAAATTGGGCTTACAAATTACATGTTTGATATAATAAATTGAGCACAAAGTTTTCTAAACTACACAACGTGATGGTTTTTAAAACGTTACCATCGGGTAACATAAATCATTTGATAATTTTAACAACTTAAGTGCTTTCGATAATTTGAATGATTTTTTTTTAAAAAAATTAAGTTTCTACTATCAAATGCAAATGGTTTTCAAGGTAATAATTCGAGTTTTCTTAAAATGATATCAATCTTTTCTAACTTATGATTTATTTACTTATTTTAAAGTTTTATGTAATTTCAAAGTAAATTTCAGTTTTAACTTATTTTCTACAAATAAAGAATTTCAAAGAGATTTTCACAAAATTTAATTGTTAATTCGATTCTTTAAAAATATTTTTCTTAGTGACATACCAAATTCGGTCGTGGCGTATTGATCGGGTTTGGGGTGTTACAAATTGGTATCAGAGCTAAGTTCAAAAGCTCGGCTGTGGGCCCGAGGCCCAAAATGATTTAAAGTATGTTTTTTTAATGTTTTTGGTTAAAATTATATGGTTTGAAAGGCATGGCCCGAGTCTCCGGCATCAATCCGCCCTGGTAAGTACATCAAAACTGTTGATTTTGATGATATGATTATAGTGATATTGATATGACTATATAGTAGTAGGAACTACTTTAGAAACACAAAACTATAGGTTTGGTGTACTCGCGAAATCTCTTATTAAAACTTTTCATAAAACTGTGCTTTAAAGAAAGTGGAATATTGATTAATGCATAAAACTTTTAAATCAGATAAGTCGAGATCTTAGATATGAGTACTTGAGGTCGAGGCCGTGTTATGCGTGGACGTGGTCGAGGTAGGATAGCTGTGTCTGAGCCAGTGAGGTCTAGTCAAGGATCCGAGAATGAGGTACCACCAGTTCCACCACTAGCGGTTGGAGTTGAGCATCAGGATCAAACGGGGGATGACGCGGTGTCTCAGGCGATGCTGCGAGTTCTTGAGAGGGTAGCTGGAGTAGGTGGAGGCGCAGGAGCTCGAAAGTCAGTACCTGAGCGACTCTGAGCCAACGGAGCCGAGGTATTTCGAGGTGTTTCGAGTGTAGCTCCCAGCTCAGCTGAATATTGGTTAGAGGCGACAGAGCGAATCATGGATGATCTGGATCTGAATGCCGAGGAAAAACTGAAAGGGATTGTATCGCTTCTTCGTGATGAGTCATATCAGTGGTGGCTCACGGTTCGGAATGGTGCTGGGGCGGAGGATCTCACTTGGGATTATTTTAAGGCAGCGTATCAGAAGAAATATATTGGGTCTAGTTACGTTGATGTGCAGCGTAAGGCATTTCTAAGTTTGGTCCAAGGGAATAAATCTATATCAGAGTATGAGGCTGAGTTCTTAAGATTGAGCCGGTATGCTGGAGGTATTGTGGCTTCGGAGCACGAACGATGTGTTCGATTTGAAGATGGTTTGAAGGACGAGCTGAGATTGTTGATTGCTCCACATCAGGAGCGAGAGTTTGCTACTTTGGTTGAAAAGGCTAAGATAGCCGAAGGAATAAAGGAATCTGGAAGATAGAGCTATGACCGGAATAAGCATAAGAGAGGTTTTGAATCATTTGGATCGGTCGAAGATTCTCAAAAAAGGGTTAGGCAGAATGGGCCGAATCAATCTGGAAGGCCTATTACTGCTAATCAGGGACCAGCACAGTGTAACAGATGCGGAAAATTTCATTGGGGCGAATGTTGGACTGGAGGAAAAGGATGTTTCGAGTGTGGCTCGCTGGATCATCGTGTGAGAGACTGTCCACGTAAGCAAGCCAGGAATCAATCTGAAGGTCAAGGTCGTGCTCAGTTCAGAAATGAGGGACCGCCACCACAGAAGGGTCGTGATAACGGTAGAGGAGGTAATGGTTCTGGTCGAGGCCGTGGAGCATCGGGCAGAGGTGCAGGCAACACTGAGGCAAGACAGCCTGGGTTGGTGTATGCAGCGAGACGTCGAGAGGAGGGCGACGCACCGGACGTCATCACCAGTATGTTATTGATCATTGGATTTCCATATACTGCTTTGATTGATGTGGGTTGACGTATTCAAATGTCGTTAGTAGTATAGTAGTGTCATTAAGATCAGAGTGCGCAGCGAAGGCATAGTGGTGTGTTTTGAGCAGTGTGTTAGTAGTTGGATTGGAAAATTTCGAGGACGAAATTTCTTTAAGGAGGGTAGAACTATAACATCCCGAAATTGGGCCTAGTAGGATTAGGCCAATTGGACCTTGGGCTTTAGGAACATTTTGTTACTTGTTTTAGCTCGGGTATAATTGTTATTGTGTGCTTAGTATATTTGTGTGAAGGCTTGGAAATATTAGGAAGCTAGAATAATTTTTAGTATAGTTTATTTAATGAAGTGGAGTAAGAGAGCTTGACACTTAAGTTAATTTAAGTGTTAAATTAAAGCATAAGAGGAGTAAGTGGCAAGATGGCTAAGGAGCTTGAAAGGTTGCTTAAGGTTAGAGGTTCGAGTAGCATGTTTAGCATTTTGATGACTTTATTTTTGTGTTCTAGCATTGATGGACAGTCAAACCTTATTTATGATAGGTTGGACTATTAATTTTGGTAAGTTGAACATATGTTTAAGGAAAGCTTGAAATTGGGGATAAGAATCTTAAAGTTATGGTATGATGAGGGGACAAAGGCATGGAATATGGAGGATGTTTTGGAAAGTAATCCTAGGCCTTTAGTGCATGTATGTGGACGGCATGGGTGTCTAGGGGGGTGGCCGAATGTTGTTAGGTGTTTTGGGGGGGGATTGTTGGTCAACTTTAGCTTTTTGTGCATCTTTTGGCACTTTTCTCTTCCTCTCCAAAAACTTTTCCTTTGGCCGAAAGTACCTAGGCACTTTAGTGCAAATTTTTCTTGTGTTTTAGCCTTCATTTTGTTGAACTAAAAATGCTATTCTCTTCCTTTCATTTTTTCTCTTGAAAACCGAAACAACATTTGAATTTTGTGCATTTTTCTTTTAGGCAAATAGTGTTGGCTGAATCTTTTTCTCCCATCTCTCTCTTTTTCTTCTTTGACATTGGTTCATAATTATATTTCTCCTACTTTCTCTTGGCCGAAACTTTCACCTCTCCATCTCTCTTTACTTTCTATTATTTCAAAGTCATAAACATTCCTCTTCCATTGAAATCTCTTCCATCTTCTTCTTTTGTTTTCCTTTCTCTTTCTCAACTTTAATCGAATCCTTATTGTCAATACAAATCAACCATAGCCGAATTTCTTAGACCATTTGATCATTTTGCCGAAACTTTCTCTTTCTCTTATTTTTTTTTGTTTTGGCCGAATATTCAAGGGTAGATTCTCTTTTGCTTTCTTCAATCGATTTTGGTTAATAAGTAAGTATTCTTGGCCGATTTTCCTATTATATCTTTTCTCCTCTCTATGTCGTTTTCTTGTGGACAAAGGTAGAACCTATGGGCATTTGTTGCAAGGTTCTAATCATTCCAGGAACCGATTTATTTTAGGCTCTTGGGACGTTGGAAGCAATCAATCTAAGCCTCGTATCTTTGTCTATCGTTTTGGGTAAGTATAGGTAAGACTTGGTATTACAAGTGAAACTCTTTGGGGATTTTGTGGTTTGGTCGAATGGCCTTTGTTTATAATTTTAGTATTGACCGATTGTAGGACAAAGTGATCTAGTGCAATAGATCGGATCTTTGGAAGATAATTCTTGCGTTGGTGAAAGGTGTGTATCTTACACACTTTATAACTTGGTTCATATTTGTATATATGTGTGTTAAATAACTTTTCATGTTGTTAAAGCTGAAATGATGAGATTTTGGTATGATACCATGATGGTATGAATGAGGATTCGACTAAGTCCGTTTCGATATGTTGTTAATACATGAGGATTGAAATCATGATCTACGATTTACGAGATTTTGTTATATGATTCATATCAAAGTATATTGAGATGATTTGTTTATATATTGCATTGGTATGGGCAACATGAGAGGAGGGGGAAGATTGTGACTTCGGTCACCAGTGATTTGGTATCACATTTGTGTCTTCGGACACCAGAGATTTGGTATCTCCAGTAATTTGGTATCACATTTGTGTCTTCGGACACCAGAGGTTTGGCACCTCATAGCGACTCGTCCCTGTGGTTAATACCACCGTGGGTTGGCCCCACTTTTGAGATATGTGATCGTCGCCAGTGATTTGGTATCACACGTGGGTTGGCCCCACAGATGGATTATTCGTGACTACGGTCACCAGTGATTTGGTATCACAATTGTGTCTTTGGACACCAGTGGTTTGGCACCACCAATGGTTTGGTACCACACGGGGTAGAAAAGGAGTTATGGATGGTTAGGTTGGGTGCATTATACATATATGTTGCTTTGTTATAATTTGTGTAAGTATGTGGCATTTACCCGGGAGAGGGAATATGCACTGAGTCTTGGTGACTCACCTTCTCCCTTATATTTTCAAGTGATTCGTGAGATCGCGGAAATGGAGCCGGATGAACTCGATGAGGCCATGCAATAAAAGTTGGTTTTATATGAACTTACATTTGGGTATTTTCTTTATAATTTGGTTTTCATATTTTATGGATTTGTAATAAGGCCTGTTTAATTATGTTTTGGATTATTATTTATATGTTTTGGATTTGTTTTAAATTGGGCTTACAAATTACATGTTTGATATAATAAATTGAGCACAAAGTTTTCTAAACTACACAACGCGATGGTTTTTAAAACGTTACCATCGGGTAACATAAATCATTTGATAATTTTAACAACTTAAGTGCTTTCGATAATTTAAATGATTTTTTTTATAAAAATTAAGTTTCTACTATCAAATGCAAATGGTGTTCAAGGTAATAATTCGAGTTTTCTTAAAACGATATCAATCTTTTCTAACTTATGATTTATTTACTTATTTTAAAGTTTTATGTAATTTCAAAGTAAATTTCAGTTTTAACTTATTTTCTACAAATAAAGAATTTCAAAGAGATTTTCACAAAATTTAATTGTTAATTCGATTCTTTAAAAAATATTTTTCTTAGTAACATACCAAATTCGGTCGTGGCATATTGACCGGGTTTGGGGTGTTACAAGTGGCGTCAATCACAGGCTCTAAGTGGCGCCCTCCTGCCACTTTGCCAAGCCTTTTTCTTGTGCTAAAAACTCACTTGAAATACTTATAACCCTTAGCTCCTTTAGCTCCCCTAACTTAAGACTTAAAACTAAAATTTTTCCTACTACTCAGGCCTACACTAGACTTACAACTAAGTCTCAAAACATCATAAATAACGACACCGCAATCCAAACACATGCAAACAATGCAGTTACAAAGTAACCCCTATTTCAGGATATTACAGTTCTACCCCTTTAAAAATAATTTCGGCCTCGAAATTACCTGGTCAAAAGAGTTGAGGGTATTGCTGTCTTATCACATCTTCTGGTTCCCACGTAGCTTCTTCCACACCATGGTTCCGCCATAGCACCTTTACCAAAGGAACTGACTTCTTGCGCAAAACTTTCACATTCCGATCTAGGAGCTGAACTGGTTCCTCCTCCATGGTCAAATCCGGATTCACCTCGATCTCTTCCACGGCTACCACATGCGATGGGTCTGAACGATAACGTCTAAGCATGGAGACATGAAATACGTCGTGAATCTGACTTAGTTCTGCCGGCAACTCAAGCTGATAAGCTATTGGTCCTACTCGTCTCAGTACCTTATACGGCCCAATGAACCTTGAACTTAACTTGCCTTTCCTTCCGAACCTCAATACTTTCTTCCATGGTGAGACCTTCAGAAAGACCTTATCCCCCACAGCAAATTCTATATCTCTACGCTTGAGATCGGCGTAAGACTTCTGCCTGTCTGAAGCCTCTTTCAATCGAGCCTGAATCAACTTAACCTTGTCTTCAGTCTCTGCAACCAACTCTGGTCCCAACATCTGACGTTCACCCAATTCCGTCCAACAAGTAGGTGAGCGACACTTCCTACCGTACAACGCCTCATATGGTGCCATCTTGATGCTTGCTTGGTAACTATTGTTGTAGGCAAACTCAGCTAATGGCAGAAATTCTTCCCAGCTACCCCTGAAGTCCAGAACACAACCTCTCAGCATATCCTCTAGAATCTGTATAACCCTTTCCGACTGCCCGTCAGACTATGGATGGAATGCCGTACTGAAATCCAAGCGTGTGCCCAAAGCCTGATGCAACGCTCTCCAAAACCTTGACGTAAATCTGGGATCCCTATCCGAGATGATCGATACTGGCACACCATGCAACCTCACTATTTCTGACACATACAGCTTAGCTAGCTTCTGAAGTGAGTAATCAACCCTTACCGGTATGAAGTGAGCTGATTTAGTCAGACGATCTACAATCACCCAAACTGAGTCCTTCTTGCTAGGCGTGAGAGGTAATCCACTGACGAAATCCAAAGTTATCCTTTCCCACTTCCACTGTGGAATCTTCACTGGCTGAAGCAACCCTGACGGCAACTGATGTTCAGCCTTGACCTGCTGACATGTCAGACACTCCCCTGCAAATTCCGTCACTTCCCGCTTTAGTCCTGGCCACCAAAATTGCTCTCTTAGATCCCGATACATATTGCTACCTCCAGGATGCATAGCGTATGGGCTGCTATATGCGTCCTGAAGAATCATTTGTCTTAACTCGATGTCCCTCGGCATACAAGCTCTCCCTTGAAAACACAGCACCCCATCACTAGACAAACTGTAGCCCTCCAAACCACTGTCCTGCACTTGCAACCTCTTCGCATTCAAAACCTCATCCTCTAACTGTTTCTCCCTGATCTGCTCAACCTAAGTCGACTTAACCTGTAATTCTGCCAGAATACTTAAGTCCGATACAACCTTACGGCTCAACGCGTCTGCCACAACGTTAGCCTTGCCCGGATGATACTCAATCGAACAGTCGTAGTCCTTTAGTAACTCAATCCATCTGCGTTGCCTCAAATTCAAATCCTTCTGAGTCAAAAGGTACTTCAGACTCTTGTGATCTGTGTAGACTATCAACTTCTCCCAGTACAAATAGTGCCTCCAGATCTTCAAGGCGAAGACTACTGCCGCTAACTCTAAGTCGTGCGTCGGATAATTGACCTCATGTGGCCTCAGCTGCCGAGATGCATAAGCCACTACCTTCCCTTCCTGCATCAGCACACAACCCAAACCCGTGTGAGATGCATCGCAATATACCGTGAATTCCTTTCCTGCCTCAGGTTGAATCAAAACCGGAGCTTCAGTCAAAATCTTCTTCAACTTGTCGAAACTCTCTTGCTGCTTCTCAGTCCACACAAACGGAACTCCTTTCCTTAATAACTTGGTCATCGGTGCTGCGATCAACGAAAATCCCTCTACAAATCTTCGGTAGTACCCAGCTAGACCCAGAAAACTCCGAATTTTAGCCACTGACTTAGGCGGCTTCCAATCCAATACTGCCTCAATCTTTCGAGGGTCCACCCTAATCCCCTCAGCCGACACTACATGACCCAAGAAAGTCACCTCCCTAAGCCAGAACTCGCACTTACTAAACTTAGCATAAAACTGCTTTTCCCTCAGAATCTTCAGCACTACTCGCAAATGCGCATCATGCTCCTCTTCTGTCCTCGAATAAACCAAGATGTCGTCTATGAATACCACGACGAACTGATCCAAATACTGTTGGAATACCCTATTCATCATGTCCATGAATGCTACCGGCGCGTTAGTCAACCCAAACGGCATTACCAGAAACTCATAGTGCCCATACCGAGTACGAAACACCGTCTTGTGGATATCCACCTCTTTCACCTTTAGCTGATGATATCCAGACCTTAAGTCGATCTTCGAGAATACCGTTGCACCCTTCAGCTGACAAACAAATCATCTATCCTCGCAACGGATACTTGTTTTTGATCGTCAGCTTGTTCAACTGGCGGTAATCTATACACATCCGCATTGTACCATCTTTCTTTTTGACAAAAAGTACTGGCGCTCCCCAAGGTGAAACACTTGGCCTGATAAAGCCTCGGTCCAACAACTCCTGAATCTGAGCCTTCAATTCCACTAACTCCTTTGGCGCCATCCTATATGGAGCAATAGACACTGGCGCGGTTCCGGGTAACAGATCTATCCCAAATTCCACCTCTCGATCCGGTGGCAGTCCTAGAAGCTCCTCTGGAAACACATCAGCAAATTCCTTTACTGTTCGGACATTTCCAACAACAAACTCCTTAGCCTCCAAGGCATACACATGAACCATAAATGCTTCGCAGCCCTTCCTGACCATCTTCTCAGCCTTTAAAGCAGATACCACGTTGGATAAGTAATCTCTTCTATTACCTATCATGACCACTTCGTCATCCTCAGCCGTCTTTAGAACAATGCGCTTAGCCGCGCAATCCAACCTCGCCTGGTACTTAACCAACCAGTCCATCCCAAGAATCAGATCGAACTCCCCAAACGGCAGTTCCATCAGATCAGCAACAAACATTACCCCTTGGAGTTCTAGGAGTACATCTCTATACAGCTTATTTACAACTACAGAGTGACCTAGAGGGCTAATTACTGTCATCTGTCTAAAAGTAGTCTTAGAGTCTAAGTCCATGGTCTCAACTATGCTACTAGCAACATATGAATGCGTTGAACCCATATCAATCAAAGCAGTATAGGGAAAACCAGAGATCAAGAACGTACCGGTTAGGACATCCGGTGCGTCGCCCTCCTCTTGGCACCTCGCTGCATACACCAACCCAGGCTGTCTAGCCTCAGTGCTGCCCGCACCTCTGCCCGGTGCTCCGTGGCCCCGACCAGAACCATTACCTCCTCTACCATTACCACGACCCTTCTGCGGTGGCGGTCCACTATTCCTAAACTGAGTACGGCCCTGACCCTCAGACTGAATCCTAGCCAACTTACGCGGACAGTCTCTCACACGATGATCCAGCGAGCCACACTCAAAACACCCTTTTCCACCGGTCCAACATCCTCCCCAATGAGATTTCCCACAATGGTTACACTGTGCTGGTCCCTGATTAGCAGCAACAGACCTACCAGACTGATTCGGCCCACTCTGTCTAGCCATTTTCTGAGAACTTCCAGCTGACCCAGATGACCCAAAGCTTCTCTTATGTCTGTTCCTATCCATATTCTGCCTCACAGACTCTTTAACCCCTTCGGCTACCTTAGCCTTTTCTACCAGGACAGCAAACTCACGCTCCTGCTGTGGAGCAATCAGTAACCTCAGCTCATGTCTCAGACCATCCTCGAAACGGACACACCGCTCGTGTTCAGTAGCCACAATGCCTCTAGCATACCGGCTTAGCTTTAGAAACTCTGCCTCATACTCTGATACAGACTTACTCCCCTGAACCAACCTTAGAAATGCCTTCTGTTGTGCATCGATGTAACTAGATCCAATGTACTTTTTCTGATACGCGGCCTTAAAATAATCCCAAGTAAGATCTTCCGCTGCAGCACTGTCCCGAACCGTGAGCCACCACTGGTATGACTCATCCCGGAGAAGCGATACTATTCCTTTTAGTTTTTCTTCAGCAGTCAGGTCTAAGTCGTCCATGAGCCGTGCTGGGAGCCACACCAGAAACACCTCGAAATACTTCGGCCCCATTTGCCCGGAGTCGCTCGGGTACAGATTTCCGAGCTCCTGCGCCTCCACCTACTCCAGCTACCCTTTCCAGAACCCGCAGCATCGCCTGTGATACTGCGTCATCCCCAGTCTGGTCCTGAAACTCACCACCTACCGCTGGTGGTGGTATTGGTATCTCATTCTCTGACCCTTGACCAAACCCTACTGGTTCAGAAACTGTCATCCTACCCCGACCACGTCCACGACCACGTCCACCTCGAGTGCTCATGACTACTACCTCGACTTATCTAATTTAGAAGTTTTATGCATTAGCAAATATTTCACTGTCTTTAAAGGCAAAGTCTTATGAATATTTCTTATTAAAGGAAGTTTTTTTTGCGCAATTCCACAGAGTCCTATCAGTTTCAGTTTCTAGAGTAGTCCACTATTACTAATCATTCAATCTCATCACATCCAAAAATCACAAGCAACAGTAAGGGGTACTTACCTGGGCAGATTGGTGCCGGAGACTCGGTGCCATGCCTTTCGAACCATATATTTTTAAAAAAACACTTAAAACCAACTTTTAAAACATTTTTGGGCCTCGGGCCCACAGCCGAGCCTTTAAACTTGGCTCTGATACCACAATTGTAACACCCCAAACCCGGTCAACACACCACGACCGAATCTAGCATGTTACAGGAAAATATCTTGAAGAAGATAAGCTAGCGAATCAAGTTTTGAGTAAAAATTTCCTCGTTGTTTTTATTTTGGTAGAAAGCAGGTGCATGACGAGTTAAAAACCATTCTTGTTGTTTTTGAAAACCCGAAATTAGATCTTTGAAACTTAATTTATCGAATTCATAAGTAAAACAATGCTATATCATTTAAAAATTCGATTAGTTGCTTTTTGGTTGCTTAAAAACATTTAAGTTGAGTGTGTAAAACTTTGAGTTCTAAAAACCATTTGAGTTGTAGTGATCTCCAATTATAAAGTGATACCCGATGGTAAAGTTTTAAAACATATCGCTTTGTAGTTTTAGAAAACCTTTTTTTTTTTCCAAATTTTATCAGATGTTAACCAACAATTTGTTAAGTCATATTTTGAAACCAAATCCAACCACGTAAATAATCAAAACATAATTTAAAAGGCCTTTTTACAATCCCAACAAAACCAAATCGAAATAAAAGAAATAAAGTACCAAATTCAAATCTATGGAAGACCGTATTTATTCATAGCATGGCCACCTCGAGTCCATCCGGCTCCTCGTCCGCGATCTAAGTGTCACCTGAAATGTTAAGAGAGAAGGTGAGTCACCAAGACTCAGTGCATAAGCCCTCCTCTCGATTAATGCAACATATTTACACACATATCACCAAGCAATATAATATAATGCACCCCAACCCTAACCATCCATACACCTTATCTACCCCGTGTGGTACCAAACCACTGGTGGTGCCAAACCACTGGTGACCCAAAGTCACGATATCCAATATTGTGGTGCCAAACCACTGGTGACCCAAAGTCACGAATAATCCATCTGTGGGGCCAACTCACGTGTGATACCAAATCACTGGCGACGATCCCGTAATATCAACTGTGGGGCCAACCCACTATGGTGCTAAGCCACTGGGACAAGTCGCTATGAGGTGACAAACCTCTGGTGACCCAAAGTCACAAAATATCAATATCCAAGTGTGGGGCCAACCCATGTGTGATACCAAATCACTGGCGACGGTCCCGTAATATCAAATGTGGGGCCAACCCACTGTGGTACTAAGCCACTGGGACAAGTCGCGATGAGGTGCCAAACCTCTGGTGACCCAAAGCCACTAAATCAATCTGTGGTACCAAACCACTGGAGGTGCCAAACCTCTGGTGTCCCAAAGACACGGATATCATCTTCCCCCTCCTCTCATATCACCCATTAACATCATGCCAAAACCATGCACATCATGCAAATCATGCTAACATGCCTAGTTACACATCACATAACATATATGTCATAAATCATGATGTCATATATCACATAATAGAACTCATATTGAAACGGACTTACCCGAATCCGTGCACATACCCATAGGGTATCGTATCAACATCCATACTGTTTCGGTTTTTATTAACAACAGGTTATTAAAATATATTACTAAGTAATAGAGTGTGTAAGTTTACACACCTGTTATAACGAAAGCCCTAAATCCCGGAGAACCGATCTAAGACACTAGATTTCCTTGCTCCTATATTCGGCCAAACATAAAGATTAGTACCAAGGCTATTCGGCCAAACCAAATAACTCAAAGGGTTAACGCTTAAAATCCGAGACCTTACCTAAACGTCCCTTGAATACTAGCCACCACACGTTATGTACTTCTGCTTCACTTCCCTACAATCGGCAATCATACATCCATATTATTAGCCTTCGGCTTTGAATACTAACGAATAGTTTACTAAAATAAATCCTTACCACCACTTACCAAATCCGATTGACAGAGAATGGAAGCTTGGAATGAGTACTTCAAAACCCCGGAGTACCTACAATAAATCGGTTACCACAAGAGATTAACACCTTTACAACTATTACCGAAAACGGCTCCTATCCATACCAAAGTCGACAGAGAACAAGGGAGAAGAGAAATAGACATTCGGCCTAGCACTTACCTTCCTCTAAAACCCGATTGGAGCAAAACTAGAAGAGATCACCCTTGTTGAGATTCGGCCACTACTTAAACAAAAAGGAAGAAGAGGGTAAGGCTATGGTTGTTTAAAACAATCAATCAAAGTTTGGCTTGAGTGGAAGAAAAGAAAGAAGGAAGTGAAAAGGGACAGGGGTTTCGGCCAAAGAGTTTCAAGAAGAAAGAAAAATAAAGGTACGAGAGAAAAAGATGAATGGTTTTCGGCTTACACAAATGGGAAAAGAAAAGAGAGAGATGAGAGGGTATATGGTTCAGCCAAAGGTCAAGAAGAAGAAAAGGAAGCAAAACGAATTACAAGCCTAAGAACTCAAAAGAGCATTCGGCTACCAAAGAAAATTAAGATAGAACAAGTGCAAATTCGGCAAGGGTGCTTACTTGAAGGTTTGGCTAGGAGCAAAACAAAAGAATTTCGGCTTTGGAACACTAAACAAGGCTGACCAAAATTGCCCCAAAAATGCCTAAGAGGATTCGGCACTCTCCCCTTACTCACCTCCCAAAACCGGCCACCCCTCCCATGAGGAGTTCAAGATTCGGCCAACACCCAAAATCACTCCTGGCCACTAATTCAAACTATTTTGAATTAGTCAACTACCTACATTTCCTCTTTGCCAACCATTTGAAACAATTGACTTAGTCCATGGCAGAGTTTGAACTGCACACAACTTCTTCCCCTCATTGACGACAAAATAGAAGGCAAAAGGTGGGATTTCTGCAGCTCGAACCTGAGACCTCCTTCCCCTGCAAGTGGCGTCAATCACAGGCTCTAATTGGCGCCCTCCTGCCACTTTGCCAAGCCTTTTTCTTGTGCTAAAAACTCACTTGAAATACTTATAACCCTTAGCTCCTTTAGCTCCCCTAACTTAAGACTTAAAACTAAAATTTTTCCTACTACTCAGGCCTACACTAGACTTACAACTAAGTCTCAAAACATCATAAATAACGACACCGCAATCCAAACACATGCAAACAATGCAGTTACAAAGTAACCCCTATTTCAGGATATTACATGTTAGGCATTAATGGACCTTAGGTTTAGTTAAACAACTCTTTAAATCCATAAGACTTAATCTAACCAAACATACCCATGAACAAGTCGCTGGGTTAGGGTGTGGCAACAGGCATACGCATGTCTAGGATTAGATTCAGGGAGAGCTTGGTACTTAAGCGGTCCTAGTGACCCACCTCCTCTTTACTGGAATCCTACCTGGTGCGTAGTGACTGTTCACCTTAGCCACAAAGACTTGTTGAGGGGCCAAAGATCATAACTAAAACCCGAAAGGGACCAATACCCTACTTTTGTAAAATTACTGATATACCCTTAGTTTTGAAAATTACCGAAATACCCTTAGTTTGTGAAAATTCCCAAAATACCCTTGGTTTTATAAATTATCCATGCTTTGCAAATTTACCCAAAAAACCCTAGATTTACGATAATACCAAAATACCCCTATTTCAGAAAAATTACCAAGACCTATTTTGTAAAATTACAAAAATACCCTGTAGGAAAGGATTATGAAAATACCCCTGGGTAGTGAAATGATAGAAATACCCTTGTGTGACGAAGGTGAGGTTATGGATGTTACTCATATGTTTGATGCATGTATGTGATGTTCTGTTAGAATGTATGTGGTTCCTAGAATTAGGAGATACAGATTTGAGACTGAACCGTGTAGATGTAATTTTGACTTCGAAAGAACTACTATTGAAATTACTTTCCATAAGACTGTTCGTTATTAAATTAGTGGAAGAAATTATTAATCCATAAAACTTCTAATCAGATAAAAGCGAATCGGTAATATGAGTACAAGGGGTTGAGGACGTCCGTCGCGTGGCCGTGGTAGGGGTAGGATGGTCGTGTTAGAACCAGTAGGATCTGGCCATGGGTCAGGAAATGAGATGCCAGTTCCACCAGCTACGGAGGCAGAATTTTAGGATCAGACGGCTGGAGATGATGCGGTATCTTAGGCGATGTTGCGGGTTCTAGAGAGAGTGGCTGGGGCAGGCATGGGTACAAGAGCTTGGAAATTTGTGTCGGAGCGACTTAGAGCCAATGGGGCAGAAATGTTTAGGGGAATTTCTGGTATAGCCCCGAGTACAGCTGAGTATTGGTTGGAGGTGGTTGAGCGTATAATGGATGATCTGGATTTCACGGAGGAGGAAAAACTGAAAGGAGTCATATCTCTCCTGCGGGACGAAGCTTACCAATGGTGGCTTACGGTTAAGGATGGTTCGATGGCTGACCGTATCACCTGGGATTTCTTCAAAATAGCGTTTCAGGGTAAATACATTGGGACAAGTTATGTGGATGCGCAGCGTAGGGCATTTCTAAATCTGGTTCAGGGAAGTAGGTCGGTGGCTGCGTATGAAGCAGAATTCTTACGCCTTAGCCGTTATACTCGAGGGATGGTGGCCACAGACCATGAACGTTGTGTTCATTTTGGAGATGGTCTGAGGGATGATCTGCATGTGTTGATAGCTCCATAGCGGGAGAGGGAATTTGCTGTGCTTATGGAAAAAGCTAAGATAGCTGAGGAGGTAAAGCGGACGGAGAAGCTGAATCGAGATAAAGATAGGGGTGGAAGTAAGAGGAATTTTGGATCGTCAGGGCCAGCTGGGCGTACTCAGAAAAGGCCTAGGTCAGAGGGGCCGAGTCGAGTTGAGAGACCTGCTGTTCCTAGTCAGACACCAAGGTGTGCTCGATATGGTAAATTCTATTCAGGTGAGTGTTGGTCAAGCAATGGGAAGTGTTTCAGGTGTGGGTCTATAGAGCATCAGATTAGAGATTGTCCACAGCCACGGGGCGGTGTAGGGCCCGCGGGTCAGGGGAATGCTCAGCCAGGTAGAGGAGGTCAGCAGCCACAAAGAGGTCGTGGTCCAGCCAGGGGTGGTAACGGTTTCGGTCGGGGCCATGGAGCACCAGGCAGGGGGGCAGGAAACACTGAGGCGAGACAGCCGGGGTTAGTCTATGCTGCCAGACATCGAGAGGAGGCTGACGCACCAGATGTCATAACCGGTACGTTTTTAATTTTTGGCTTGCCTTACACTGCATTGATTGACATTGGGTCGACGCATTCATATGTTGCTAGTAGGGTGTCTGGAACTTTAAGCGTAGATTCTGAGATCTCCTCTAGAGAGATGGCGTAATTAGCCCATTAGGACACTCTGTGGTGGTAAATAATCTTTATCGGGAGGTACCTTTAGAAGTTCAAGGAATAGTTTTCCTGGCTGATCTGATGGAATTACCGTTCGGGGAATTTGATCTAATCTTAGGCATGGATTGGCTGGTGAGGTACCAAGCTAGTGTAGATTGTGCAGCCAAGCGTATGGTGTTAAAAACTTCCGAGCGTGGCGAAGTGTTGGTGATTGGTGAAAGGGGGAACTATCTGTCAAATGTGGTGTCTGCCTTAAGAGCAGAAAGGATGGTGAGAAAAGGATGCGAGGCAATTTTTAATGTTTGTTCGGGCTCTGGAAGCCAAGGAACTAACTATCGGAGATGTTAGGACGGTAAAGGAATTTCCTGATGTTTCCCCAGAAGAGCTTCCGGGATTACCTCCGGATCGTGAAGTAGAGTTTGGTATTGATCTTCTTTCGGGAACAGCGCCAGTATCTATCGCTCCATACAGAATGGCGCCAAAGGAGTTGGTGGAATTAAAGGCACAGATCCAAGAGTTGCTGGATAAAGGGTTTATTCGACCAAGCGTGTCACGTTGGGAAGCGCTGGTGTTATTCGTTAAGAAGAAGGATGGATCAATGCGTATATGCATTGATTATCGCCAACTGAATAAGTTGACCATCAAGAATAAATACCCATTGCCGATGATCGACGACTTGTTCGATCAGTTGAAGGGGGCTTTAGTCTTCTCGAAGATAGATCTGAGGTCAGGGTACTATCAGCTCAAGGTCAAGGAGGTGGATATTCATAAGACGGCCTTTAGGACTCGTTATGGTCATTACGAATTCATGGTGATGCCATTTGGGTTGACCAACGCGCCAACAGCGTTTATGGACATGATGAACCGGGTGTTCCAACCCTACTTGGATCGGTATGTCGTGGTATTTATAGATGACATCCTGGTTTATTCAAAATCAGAAGAGGAGCATGATTCACATCTTCGGGTGGTTCTGCAGATTCTAAGGGAGAAGCAGCTCTATGCCAAATTTAGTAAGTACGAATTTTGGCTAAGAGAAGTTACTTTTCTAGGTCACGTGGTGTCGGCAGATGGGATTAGGGTTGACTCCCGGAAGATTGAAGCGGTGTTGGATTGGAAGCCGCCTAAATTGGTAGCAGAAATGCGGAGTTTTCTTGGTTTAGCCAGGTATTACAAAAGGTTTGTGGAAGGATTTTCACTGATCGCGGCACCGTTGACTAAGTTGTTGCGGAAAAGGGTTCCGTTCGTTTGGTCCGATAAGCAACAAGAGAGTTTCGAGAGGTTAAAAAATATCTTGACGGAGGCTCCAGTGTTGATTCAGCCGGAGGCTGGAAAGGAGTTCCTTATTTATTGTGATGCTTCACACGCGGGACTAGGATGCATTTTGATGCAAGATGGAAAGGTTGTGGCGTATGCATCTCGACAGTTAAGACCGCATGAATCAAATTATCCTACGCATGATTTGGAATTGGCATTAGTGGTATTTGCCTTGAAGATCTGGCGACATTATCTGTACGGGGAGAAATCTGTCATTTATACCGATCATAGGAGTTTAAAATACCTTTTGACCCAGAAGGAGTTGAATCTAAGGCAAAGGAGGTGGATCGAGTTGTTAAAGGATTATGACTGCTCGATCGAGTACCATCCGGGTAAAGCTAACATGGTGGCGGATGCCCTGAGTCGTAAAGTTATCTCTGACTTGAGAGCAATGTTTGCTCACCTCAGTTTATACGATAATGGGAGTTTATTAACTGAACTTCAGGTGAAACCCTGTTGGGTCAGTCAGGTTAAGGAGAAGCAGCAAACTGATGAGTTGCTAAAGGGGAAGTTTCAGGAAGGATCAAGTGATGGATCAACAGAATTTAGTGTGAATGAGGACGGGCAATTATATTTTCAAGGGAGAGTGTGCATGCCGAAAGATCCTGAGTTGAGGCGTAAGATTCTATTAGAAGCGCATAGTAGCCCATACGCTATGCACCCTGGAGGGAGTAAGATGTATCGGGATTTGCGAGAACAGTTTTGGTGGCCGGGCCTAAAATGAGAGGTGACCAAATTTGTGGGGAAGTGTTTGGCCTATCAGCAGGTAAAGGCAGAGCATTAGTTACCATCAGGGTTATTGCAGCTGGTGAAGATTCCACAATGGAAGTGGGAAAGATCACAATGGACTTTGTAAGTGGGCTACCTCTCACGCCTACTAAGAAAGATTCGGTCTGGGTTTGATCGCTTGACGAAGTCTGCTCATTTCATACCAGTACGGGTCGATTACTCTCTGCAGAAATTGGCTAAGCTATACATAGCGGAGGTAGTGAGGTTGCATGGAGTACCAGTATCGATCATATCGGACAGGAACCTTAGGTTCACATCACGATTTTGGAAGGCGTTGCATCAAGCGTTGGGTACGAAGTTGGATTTCAGTACAGCGTTCCAAGACCGATGGTCAGTCTGAGCGGGTAATTCAGGTCTTAGACGACATGTTAAGGGGTTGTGTCATTGATTTCTGGGGTAGTTGGGAGGAGTTTTTATTGTTGGTGGAGTTTGCGTACAACAACAGTTACCAGTCTAGTATTCAGATGGTGCCCTACGAAGCATTGTACGGGCGGAGGTGTCGTACTCCTACCTGTTGGACGGAGTTAGGGGACCATCAGATTTTGGGTCCAGAATTGGTTACCGAGACAGAAAAGAAGGTTGAGTTAATTCGGGCTCGATTAAAGGAAGCGTCAGACAGACAGAAGTCCTATGCTGACATGAACCATAAGGACGTAGAATTTGCAGTGGGTGACAGGGTTTTCTTGAAGGTGTCGCCGTGGAAGAATGTGTTAAGGTTTGGACGGAAGGGTAAGTTAAGTCCCAGATTCATCGGACCATACCGGGTGTTGAAACGAGTAGGACCGGTAGCCTATCAGCTTGAGCTACCTTCAGAGTTAAGCCAGATTCACAATGTGTTTCATGTCTCTATGCTGAGACGATATCATTCGGATCCATCTCATGTGGTGCCTGTGGAGGAAATCGAGGTAAGACCTGACCTATCCTTTGAAGAGGAACCAGTGGAAATCTTGGATCGTGATGTCAAAGTGTTGCGAAGGAAGACGGTTCCGTTGGTCAAGGTTCTATGGCAGAATCACAGTTCTGAGGAGGCTACATAGGAACCAGAGGAGGCAATGCGGCAACAGTACCCGCATCTATTCTAATCAGGTAATTTCGAGGTCGAAATTTCTTTAAGGGGGTAGAACTGTAACATCTTGAATTGGTGGGACTTTGCATTTAATGTGCTGTGATGATTATGCTATGCTTGATGTGTTAATTAGAGTGTTTAAGGGGTTCAGATTAGGCTCAAGGTTGGGTCGAGGCCTTAGTCAAATTTTCTGTTTGGGCATTATAGTGGAGAGCCAGGTAGGATAAGGCTTAAAAGATATTATTTGTGAATTAAGACACAAAATGGGCTTGTGGCCCAGTGGGCAGTAGCGTTACTTAGGGGCTATGAGGTGGCGTCATTAGCAGGCAAGGAGGGGTCCAAGGTTCGAGTCGCATTACCAACTTATTTTAATTAATTTTGGCGTCAAAAGGAGAGGAGAGTTAGGGGCGGCTAGGATGCTTTAAAATAGGGAGTATTTGAGTTGGATAATGTGGGTAATGTGGCTAATAAAGTAACTGATAAGAGGGAGGAAGAAGTGGTGTTATCCATGTCACTTGAGGATGAGTGATCAGATGAAGACAAGGGAGAAAATCTAGGAGTTATCTGTAGATCAAAGTGGTGGCCGAATTTCCAACTCTAAGTGGGAGGGGGAAACGGTTTTAATGTGGCTAAGGGGTGCCGAAATTTTCCTATTGATAGGATGGGGTTTTAGTTTTTTTTTTAAGTGGGCATTTTTGGCATTTGTTGGGTGAGAGCCAAAATTTTGTTTAGGGGTGAAGGGTACTTCTTCAATTTTGGCATTAGGGTTTTATTCTCCCATTCTATCTTTTCTCATTAATTTGCTAAAAGCCGAACCCACCTCTAGTCTGCCGAAATTCTCTTTTCTTTGCCGTACCTATTGTTTCTTTTATTTCCATTCTACTCCTCTCTTCTCAATTGTTTCTTTCTCAAAAAGCCAAAACTTTTGATTTCAATTCTCTTCTCCATTCTTTTTCTACAAGCCGAATATTCATTGTTCTTTACTTCTCCTCTTTGCCAATTTCTTCAGTGAGTCGAATCTCCATAGATCTCTGTGCACCATCTTTCTTTTGATTATCGCAGTAGCCGAAACCTGTTAGGAGTAGCCGAATCTGTTGGTGTTAAGGTAAGTGCCGATTTCTTTTATGTTTCACCTTTCTCTTTAGATTTTTGAAAGCCAAAGCCGATAGGATAATTGGTGTGATAAGATTATCTGTGGAGTAATGTCTTGATTGTTTTCGTGTTCTTATTTTAGGGCGATACATCGGGAATCGAAGTAGATCGTCTAGATCCCAAAAGCCGAAAATTGCTAGTCTCTAAACTTTATAATTTCGGGATTTCAAGGTAAGGGTATTTCTTTAGATTATGTTTGGGCTCGTTATCATACTGTTACTTTAACCCTACCTTATGGTTTAACAACCATATTTCGTTATAGTAGTATCTGACAAGGACTTTTGATGGAGTCAAATATCGATCAGGCGAAGGAGAGGATTGGATCCGTAAACCCAATCCCTAAGTTTAAGAAGCATTCAGTGTCCACCGTCAGAGATTGGCCACCGGGTTGTGGACCGGCTACAGAACAAAACCTTAGGCAGTTAGCAGTCGTATCGACTACTGATAGTGTCGACATAGAAAGTATCGTCTTGACCGTAATCAGGTGTGTAGATCTTTATCACATAAGTTTCCTGTATTCTATCTGTTATGGGCTAAAAAGCCGGAAAAGGCTGTGTGAGCAGTCGAATAACCCTTAGGGGTTAGGCTAAGGATGCCAGGTATGTAAACATAGTATTTTCTCTATGTGTATCGATGCATGCTTTAACCTGTTACTCTGTGAAAGATATATATTAGTTTTGTTATGGCATGTGTATATGCATCGGGTAAGGGTTTGATATGATAAAGAGGAAGAGCATGTTAACAGGTCACTTGGTGATCGGTGGTTAAGCCACGATATGTGTATTTAGGTCACAATAGTGATCGGTGGCAATGCCACGTTGATTTGATTCCTGATTATTATGATCGACAGCAAGGCTGTCAAGCTGGCGTGTAGCGGTTGGTGGGTTGATTGTAGAAATCCCCGCGGTGTGATGGCTAGTAAGGGTTGGCGTGTAGAGGATGAAACTCTAGGTTGGGTTGGGTCATTCTGCATGTACCAGTTTTGTTGCCATTTTGCATGGGCCTGGGCCTAGAATGTGTTTTTGGGCCTCAGGCCGTATATGTGATTCCGGGATTTGCACACTGAGTCTTGGTGACTCACCCTTTATTTTTCTTAACCTTTCAGGTGAGCAGTGGATCGTGGATATGGGAGCCGAGGCGGACTCGAGGGGCCATAAAGTTTTTAATTAAGCAAACTTATTTCGGGTTTTCCTTTCTTTTCTTTATTTCGGGTTTATTTTCGTTAGCATGTAATAAGGCCCTTAGCTTAAATTTTTGGTTTACTGTTGTTCACTTTATGGATTATGAACTTATATTTCCAAAGACTTAATTATAATAAGTAATGAAATGGGAGTTTTAAACACGTTTAACGTAGAGCAATGGTTTCTGGAAAAATCACTTAGTTAATAAATACTTGATCAATCAAACCGAGATTTCCAAAACCAACAAAGTTTATCTTTCAACACAATATGTTTTCAAAGGGTGTTTCAAATAAAATACGTGGTCTCTTGAAAGTAAATAGAGAACTCCGATTTTTATCAATTCAACTAGTAGCATGCCAGATCTGGTCGTAGCGTTCGGGCCGGGTTTAGGGTGTTACAAGATATAAGATTATGTGGGGCCAACCCACTTTGTGGTACCAAACCACTGGTGACAGTCTAAAAGATCATGTTTCCTCCCTCTTCTCCTCATATCGCAATTTTATGTTCATGTTTAATAGTTTATATGGTATGATCATGCTTAACGATTAACTAACATGGCATACTCAGGCTTTTAACACATGCATTCATTTATAATTAACACATAGTAGATCTTACCCGGAGTCCTCGCTTTTACCCACAAAGGTAATTTTAGTGACCAACAACGTCACTTCGGCTTTCAGACATAATAGTTACTAACAAAATAACATACGAGGTGTGTGAGAATTACACACCTGATAATACGTAATATCACGCCCTCTACGTCGACACTATCACTAATCGAAACCATTGCTATCTGCCTACGACTCTGCTCGGAAGCTGGCCCACAACCCGATGGCCAATCCCGAACTGCTGACACTGCTCGCTTCTTAAACTTAGGGGCTGGATTTACGGGTCCAACCCCCTCCTTAGAATTGCTCGCATTCGAGTCCATGGAACAGATCTTGGTCAGAAGACTGAGTTAACTCATAGAGTAAGATATGAATAGATTAACACGTTAGCTGAATAGATCTCCTTACCTAGTTCGACAAAAGCCGAAGCTTTAGGCTTGATTCACAAGTCAAGCGAATCCCGAAAATCTTCAAACAGAATACGGCACAACTTCCACCTACATTCGGCCAAGCATCCAAACATTAGGCCAATTAGCCATTCAGCTTTGGCTACCAATACCCAAAAGATATAACAAAATAGAAGAAATCACCACCTACCTTAACTTCTAGCGAATAACCCCTTGAAGATTCGGCTTGCGCTCCTGGCAAAAAGGGTGATTCGATTTGCCCAAATCAACAATTGGCCCAACAATGAATCGGCAGAACAAGAAGTATTCGGCACTAGATAGAAATAGGAAAAGTAAGAGTTGAAGAAAAAGAAGAAAGATTCTGGTAGATTCGGCTAAAGAAGAAAATGAATATCAAATGGCCTTGATAGATTCGGCTAACACAGAGTATGGATGAAGAAGAGAAAAGAGGGAGAAAAGAAGAGATTCGGCAGGGGGTGGTCTCAATGAGTTTCGGCTAAAGAAGGAGGAATAAAGGAGAGAATAAAACAAGAAGAACGAAAATGAGAAGAGAACAAAGAGTAAATGAAGGTTCGACTATGACTTAATGAAATAAGAAGGAATATGTGATCGAGAAAGAAAAAGAGAATTAAGAGAATGGGGTTTCGGCACAGATATAGGGAAGAAGAGAGAATTATTTTGCTTAAACTCAAGGTGTTTGCCGAAAATGAAGAGAAAGAACTAGATGCACCTTCACATTCGGCTTTTAACACACTCCCACAAATGAAATAGCATAAACGGCACTATTCTAACCCCAAGTGACCGAAAATACACACAAAGAGAAAAACAAAGCTCCCAACCACAAGAATTTCAGCACACCCCTAAGTTAACACCCAAAACCGAATGCTCAACCCCACCTAGCTCCTTTCAAAATTCGGCTAACACTCACACCTCTTCAATCCCTACTTTCTCTCCTTAATTCACTCTCCTCCACTCATTCAAACAAGTTTGAATGATTCAAACTCCTTAAAACCCTCTCCACCATTCCTTTGAATTATTTGTCTCAATCAACTCTCCCCTTTTCAAGCATCCTAACTGACTTCCACCTCTGCTCCCTTTTGACGCCAAAAAGAGTTCTCCAAAATGAGGAACATGCGACTTGAACCTGCTCCCTCCAGTTCCCTTGTGGCGTCACCTACCTCAACCTTTAAGTGGCGCCTCCTTGCCACTTTACCAAGGCACTTCTTTGTGTCATCCAACACAAACAATATCCCTTAAGGCCTAATTCAGCTAGTTTCCCTCAAAAGTGCTCAAAAGTAAATTTTTACCAAGACTCCGGCTTACCCCTAAATCATTCCTGGACCCTAAAGTACCCTAAACTAGCATGATAGACATAGCATTCACACACAAACACATGAAATGCAAAGGCCCCAGTTCAGGATGTTACAGTTCTACCCCCTTAAAAAATAATTTCGGCCTCAAAATCACCTGGTCAAAAGAGTTGAGGGTACTGCCACCGCATAATATCCTCTGGCTCCCACGTAGCTTCTTCTACTCCATGGTTCCGCGACAATACCTTCCCCAAAGGAACTGATTTCCTACGCAATACTTTGACACCCATATCCAAGATCTACACTGGTTCTTCCTCAAAAGATATGTCCGGGCTTACTTCAATTTCTTCTACCGATAGAACATGAGACGGATCCGAACGATAGCGCCTAAGCATAAAAATGTGAAACATGTCATGGATCTGACTCAACTCTGAAGGTATTCGAGCTGATAGGCTACTGGTCCCACACGATTCAACATGCGATAAGGCCCGATAAATCTGGGGCTTAGCTTGCCCTTCTGCCCAAACCTAAGCACTTACTTCCACGATGACACCTTTAAGAAAACCTGGTCACCCACCTCAAACTCTGCCCTTACGCTTTAGATCCGCGTAGGACTTCTGTCTGTCCGAGGCTTCCTTCAATCGAGCCCAAATTAACTTAACCTTACCTTCCGCTTCAGCAACCAATTCTGGACCCAACAACTGACGCTCACTCAACTCTGTCCAACATGTAGGAGTACGACACTTCTGACCATACAACGCTTCATACGGTGCCATCTGAATACT
Source organism: Gossypium australe (assembly GCA_005393395.2). Lineage (NCBI taxonomy): Eukaryota > Viridiplantae > Streptophyta > Magnoliopsida > Malvales > Malvaceae > Gossypium > Gossypium australe. The sequence goes on along the minus strand of CM016621.1, from coordinate 24,783,869 downwards.
AGATTGGTAGCTGTTGTTATACACGAATTTCGCCAACGGTAGAAATTCTTCCCAACTACCTCTGAAGTCCAAGACACAGCCCCTCAACATATCCTCCAAAATCTGAATTACCCTCTCTAACTGTCCATCAGACTGTGGATGAAACGCTATATTGAAATCCAACTTCGTACCCAATGCTTGATGCAGCGCCTTCCAAAATCTTGATGTAAACCTGGGGTCCCTGTCAAAGATGATAGACACTGGTACCCCGTGCAACCTTACGATCTCTGCTATATACAACTTAGCCAACTTTTGTAGAGAGTAGTTGACCCGTACCGGGATGAAATGAGTGGACTTTGTCAAACGGTCAACTATTCCCAAACTGAATCCTTCTTAGTAGGCGTAAGGGGTAGCCCACTAACAAAATCCATCGTGATCCTTTCCCACTTCCACTGCGGAATCTTAACCGGTTGCAACAACCCCAAAGGCAACTGATGTTCTGCCTTTACCTGCTGACACGTCAAACACTTACCCACAAATTCAGTTACTTCTCGCTTAAGACCTGGCCACCAAAACTGTTCCCGCAAATCCCGGTACATTTTACTACCTTCAGGATGCATAGCGTATGGGCTACTATGTGCTTCCAGAAGAATCTTCTGCCTCAAATCCATATCTTTTGGCATGCAAACCTGTCCACGGAAACATAAAACTCCATCGCTGTTCAAATTGTACTCCTCTAATCCACCATTCTGCACTTGTAGAAGTCGAGCGCTCCAGACATCATCTGATAACTGTTTCTCCTTAACCTAACTCACCCATGTCGGCTTCACTTGCATTTCCGCTATTAAACTCCCGTCGTCGTACAAACTAAGGTGGGCAAACATTGCTCTCAAGTCTGATATTACCTTACGGCTCAACGCGTCTGCCACCACGTTAGCCTTACCCGGATGGTACTCAATCGAGCAGTCATAATCCTTCAACAGCTCGATCCACCTCCGCTCTCTTAAATTCAGCTTCTTCTGGGTAAGGAGGTATTTTAAGCTCTTGTGATCCGTTTAGACGATGGACTTCTCCCCATACAAGTAATGTCTCCAGATCTTCAGGGCGAAAACCACTGCAGCCAACTCCACGTCATGCGTCGGATAATTTACCTCGTGAGGTCTTAATTGCCGAGAAGCATACGCTACTACTTTCCCCTCTTGCATTAGCACATATCCTAACCCTATATGCGACGCATCACAATAGACAGTAAACTCTTTCCCCGCCTCAGGCTGAATCAACACTGGAGCTTCTGTCAGAATCTTCTTTAACTTCTCAAAACTTTCCTGTTGCTTGTCAGACCACACAAACGGAACCCCTTCCCTTAACAACTTGGTTAACGATGCTGCAATCAAAGAGAACCCTTCCACAAACCTTCTGTAATACCCAGCCAGACCAAGAAAACTCTGAATCTCCGCCACAGACTTAGGTGGTTTCCAATCCAACACAGCTTCAATTTTCCGAGGGTCCACCCTAATCCCCTCAGCTGACACCACATGACCCAAAAAGGTAACTTCCCTTAGCCAAAACTCGCACTTACTAAACTTAGCGAACAACTGCTTCTCCCTCAGAATTTGCAAAACCACTCGAAGATGTGAATCATGCTCCTCCTTAGACTTCGAGTACACCAGAATATCGTTTATAAACACTACGACAAATCGATCTAGATATGGTTGAAAACCCCGATTTATCATGTCCATAAACGCTGCTGGTGCATTGGTCAATCCAACCGGCATCACCAAGAATTCGTAGTGACCATAGCGAGTACGAAACGCCGTCTTATAAATATCCGCCTCCTTGACCTTAAGCTGGTGATACCCCGACCTCAAATCTATCTTGGAGAAGACTGATGCTCCCTTAAGTTGGTCGAACAGGTCGTCTATCCTCGGTAACGGATACTTATTCTTGATCGTTAACTTATTCAACTAACGGTAATCAATACACATTCGCATTGATCCGTCCTTCTTCTTAACGAATAGCACCGGTGCTCCCCAAGGCGATACACTCGGTCAAATAAACCCCGGTCTAACAATTCCTGAATCTACACCTTTAGCTCCACTAACTCCTTCGGTGCCATTCTATATAGGGCAATAGACACTGGCGCTATTTCGGGTAGAAGATCAATACCAAACTCAACCTCGCGATCTAGAGGCAATCCCAGAAGCTCTTCTAGGAAAACATCAGAAAATTCCTTCACCGTTCGAACATCCCCCACCGTTGATTCCTTGACCTTCAAAGCACAAACATAAGCTATAAACGCCTTACATCCTTTTCTCACTATTCTCTCAGCCTTCAAAACAGATACCACATTAGATAGGTAATTCCTTCTCTCGCCTATCACCACCACCTCTACACCCTCAACAGTTCTTAACACCATACGTTTGGCCGCACAGTCCAGATTTGCTTGATACTTCACTAGCCAATCCATACCTAAGATCAAATCGAACTCCCCAAACGGCAGTTCCATCAGATCAGCCGGAAAAACTACCCCTTGAACTTCTAGAGGTACGTCCTTATACAGTTTGTTTACTACTACAGTTTGTCCTAGAGGGCTAACTACAGTCATCTCCCTAGAAGAAGTCTCATAGACTAAGTTCAAAGTTCCCGCTATAGTACTAGCAACATAAGAGTTCGTCGAACCAATATCAATCAAGGCAGTATAAGGTAATCCATAAATTAGGAACATACCGATTATGACGTCCGGTGCGTCGCCCTCCTCTCGACGCCTAACTGCATAGACCAACCCGAGCTGTCTTGCATATGTATTCCCAGCACCTCTGCCCGGTGTTCTACAGCCCCGACCGAACCCATTACCTCCTCTGGCTGGACCATGACCCTTTTACGGTTGCTGGCCATCTCTTCTGAATTATGCACGTCATTGACCCTCAGACTGTATCCTAACTGGCCTCTGCGGGCAATCCTTTACCCGATGATCCATCGACCCATATCAAAAGCATCCTCTACCACCTGCCCAACACTCTCCCGAATGAAACTTTCCGCATCGAGCACACTGCGGTGACCACTGAGCAGCAACAAGCTTTGCAGCTTGACTCGGCCCGCCTAATCTAGCCCTTTTTTGAAAACCCCCAGTAGATCCTGATGGCCCAAAACTCCTTTTATTCCTATTTCTATACTGATTCTGATTCTCGGACTGCTTCACCTCCTCGGCTATCTTAGCCTTTTCCATAAGAACAGTAAATTCCCTCTCTTGCTGTGGATCAATCAACACTCGCAGCTTATCTCTCAGCTCGTCCTAAAACCGAACACAGCGCTCATGGTCCGTGGCCACAATACCCCGGGCATAATGGCTTAATCGTAAGAATTCCGCCTCATACTCGGACACCGACTTACTCCCCTGAACCAGATTCAGAAATGCCTTACGCTGCGCATCCACATAACTTGACCCGACGTACTTCCTCTGAAATGCTGTTTTAAAGAGATCCCAAGTGATATCATCAACCATCGTACTATCCTTGATCGTGAGCCACCACTGATAAGCCTCGTCTCGCAAAAGAGACACGATCCCTTTCAACCTTTCCTCTGTCGTAAAATTAAGATCATCCATTATACGCTCAATCGCTTCTAACCAGTATTTAGCTGCGTTGGGAGCTACACCAGAAACACCCCTAAATACTTCCGCTTCATTGGCTCGGAGTCGCTCAGACACAAATTTACGGGCCCCTGTACCCATGCCTGCTCCAGCAACTCTCTCCAAAAACCCGTAGCATCGCCTGGGACACCGCATTGTCTCCACTCGTTTGGTCCTGAAACTCTGGTTCCACGGCTGGCGATGGTGGCACCTCATTTCCTGACCCATGACCAGACCCTACTGGTTCCGATACAGTAATCCTACCCCTACCACGTCCACGTACATTACGCCCACGTCCTCGAGTGCTCATGACTAATGTTCGCGATTTAATCTGATTAAGCATTTTATGAGTTAGTTTTTCTTCCACTGTTTATTACCTAACAGTTTTATGAGTATATTATCGAAGTAGTTGTTTTCGCGAATGCATACATTCCTTCAGGCTTCAGTCTCTAAGGTAAATTTTCGTAGTACTAGCATCCATTTCACGAAACAATAAAATCATACAATCAATAATTAGAAAACTTACCGCCGCGGATCGGTGCCGGAGACTCAGGTGCCATGCTTCCTGGAAACGTGTATTTTGTCAAAAACCATTTTTCAAACCATTTATTGAAAATAATTTGGGCCTTATACTCATAGCCGAGCTTTTGAACCAGCTCTGATACCACAATTGTAACACGCCGAACCCGGTCAATTGCTACGACTGAATCTGGCATGTTACAGGAAAGGAGAATTTTAGAAACCGAGTTGAAAATCATGAGTTGAGGAAAATCTTTGCACATCACTGTGCCTTTTTGGTGAGGATTTAAAGACAATCGTTTACTTAAGTCATGGTACAGTTCAGGTTTTGAAATCCAAAGTTGAATTTTAAAGAAAAACTATATTGAGCGATCAGTTGAAAAATATTTTTGGTCTTAGCATGAAAATTTGAGATTGATTTGTTACTAAAAACCCGATCTTTTTAAGCCGGTTATTAATCTTAAAATTAATGTACTTAACTTGTAGGAAAGACGTCCACTTAAGTTATTATTAGGCATGTCATAATAATTGAATCAAAAACTGAAAGAACAAAACCAAGTTAACGTTTAAAAGGCCTTATTACAACACCAAAATCCAAATTAAAATAGTAATGATCCCAAAATAATTATTAAAGTAAAATCACTCAAAACGTTATGCATGGCCACCTCGAGTCCACCTCGGCTCCATATACGCGGTCTAAGGATTACCTGTAAAAGTTAACGGAGGGGTGAGTCACCGAGACCCAGTGTGTAAATCCCCCGTCCAAATGGGTTTTGGGCCCTCACACAATTTCATATATGATGCAAATATGCAATGCAGCCCAACCAACCTATATGTTCAGCCTCCATATCTCCTGAATCTACCCAAATCTGTGGCACCTAGCCACTGGTGGTACCTAACCACTGGTGGTTCCAAACCACCGGTGACAAATGTCACAAAATATAATACGTGGGGCCAACCTACTTGTGGTACCAAACCACTGGTGACAATCTCGTAAAAGATATATATGTGGGGCCAACCCACCGTGGTACCGAACCACTGGGATGAGTCACAAAATAACATATATGTGGTACCAAACCACTGGTGGTTCCAAACCACTGAGACTTAGTCACAAGATATAAGATTATGTGGGGCCAACCCACTTTGTGGTACCAAACTACTGGTGACAGTCTAAAAGATCATGTTTCCTCGCTCTTCTCCTCATATCCCAATTTCATGTTCATGTTTAACAGTTAATATGGTATGATCATGCTTAACGATTAACTAACATGGCATACTCAGGTTTTTAACACATGCATTCATTAATAATCAACACATAGTATATCTTACCCGGAGTCCTCGCTTTTACCCACAAAGGTATTTTAGTGACCAACAACGTCACTTCAGCTTTCAGACATAATAGTTACAAACAAAATAACATACGAAGTGTGTGAGAGTTACACACCTGATAACACGTAATATCACGCCCTCTACGTTGACACTATCGCTAATCGAAACCACTGCTATCTACCTACGACTCTGCTCGGAAGCTGGCCCACAACCCGGTGGCCAATCCCGAACTGCTGACACTGCTCGCTTCTTAAACTTAGGGGCTGGGTTTACGGGTCCAACCCCCTCCTTAGAATTGCTAGCATTCGAATCCATGGAACAGATCTTGGTCAGAAGACCGAGTTAACACATAGAGTAAGATATTAATAGATTAACACGTTAGCTGAATAGATCTCCTTACCTAGATCGACAAAAGCCGAAGCTTTAGGCTTGATTCACAAGTCAAGCGGATCCCGAAAATCTCCAAACAGAATGCGACACCACTTCCACCTACATTCGGCCAAGCATCCAAACATTAGGCCAATTAGCCATTTGGGTTTGGCTACCAATACCCGAAAGAGATAACGAAATAGAAGAAATCACCACCTACCTTAACTTCTAGTGAATAACCCCCCGAGGATTCGCCTTGCGCTCCCGGCAAAAAGGGTGATTCGATTTGCCCAAATCAACAATTGGCCCAACAATGAATCGGCAGAACAAGGAGTATTCGGCACTAGATAGAAATAGGAAAAGTAAGAGTTGAAGAAAAAGAAGAAAGATTCTGGTAGATTCGGCTAAAAAAGAAAATGAATACCAGATGGCCTTGATAGATTCGGCTAACACAAAGTATGATGAAGAAGAGAAAAGAGGGAGAAAAGAAGAGATTCGGCAAGGGGGTGGTCCCAATGAGTTTCGGCTAAAGAAGGAGGAATAAAGGAGAGAATAAAACGAGAAGAACAAAAATGAGAAGAGAACAAAGAGTAAATGAAGGTTCGACTATGACTTAATGAAATAAGAAGGAATATGTGACTGAGAAAGAAAAAGAGAATTAAGAGAATGGGGTTTTGGCACAGATATAGGGAAGAAGAGAGAATTATTTTGCTTAAACTCAAGGTGTTTGCTGAAAATGAAATGAAAGAACTAGATGCACCTCCACATTCAGCTTTCTACTCACTCCTACAAATGAAATAGCGTAAATGGCACTATGCTAACCCCAAGTGACCGAAAATACACACAAAGAGAAAAACAAAGCTCCCAACCACAAGAATTTCAGCACACCCCTAAGCTAACACCTAAAACCGAATGCTCAACCCCACCTAGCTCCTTTCAAAATTCGGCTAACACTCACAACTCTTCAATCCCTTCTTTCTCTCCTTAATTCCCTCTCCTCCACTCATTCAAACAAGTTTGAATGATTCAAACTCCTTAAAACCCTCTCCACCATTCCTTTGAATTATTTGACTCAATCAACTCTCCCCTTTTCAAGAATCCCAGCCGACCTCCACCTTTGCTCCCCTTTGACGCCAAAAAGAGTTCTCCAAAATGAGGAACACACGACTTGAACCTTCTCCCTCCAGCTCCCTTGTGGCGTCACCTACCTCAACCTTTAAGTGGCGCCTCCTTGCCACTTTACCAAGGCACTTCTTTATGTCATCCAACACAAACGATATCCCTTAAGGCCTAATTCAGCTAGCTTCCCTCAAAAGTGCTCAAAAGCAAATTTTTACCAAGACTCTGGCTTACCCTTAAATCATTCCTGGACCCTAAAGTACCCTAAACTAGCATGAAAAAAATAACATTCACACACAAACACATGAAATGCAAAGGCCGCAATTCAGGATGTTACACACACAGCCATGTAGTATGACCGTGTGTCGCACACGGCTGAGACACATGCCCGTGTCTCTGCCCGTGTGGAAAAAAATAAGCCATTTGCAAGGCCAATTTGCCACTCTTTCTCATGCTCACCTAAACAAACAAAATAATACCATTTCAACACATTTATAGGCAACCAAAACATGCCTATTCATATACATATCGTGTCATTTCATCTTCAACCATTTCACTACTCAAATTAGAACCATAAACATACCAAAACAATATATCATCACCAACCATTTCACCTATCTTCCCTATGCATTCTTCTTATCATTTTATCAACTAATTCATGCCAAAAAATATACCAATTCATCATCCCTATAACATACCAAAATAACCATGATATATCATTCATAATTAATCAAAACAATTAACCACTTAGCTATGGCAACAACCATACCAAACATGCTAAAACACAAGGCTATATATATACATCATATATCACTTACCAAATTCATAAATTAAGCCAACGTAGATGACCAAATACACACCAACATGTACATCATTTACAAGCCAACTCTCATGGCTAAAATCACAAATCAAAACATATCACCTTAACACTAGCCTATACATGCCATATACCATATATACATAACATCAAAAGTACCAAAAAGTTGATCGATAGTGTGACGATGTTCCTAATGATCCCCGAGTTCGAGCTAGCTTCGATTATCTATAAAATAGGGAAAGAACACACAAAGTAAGCTTTAAAAGCTTAGTAAGCCATGTACAAATAAAATTACCACATAAATCAATATCATTTTCATTAATAGGCAAATCATGAATAAGCATATAAAAACTCACAAACCTTTCCCATTGAACACATATTCAAATTAATAAGAGCCCTTTTTCATACTCGTATGAATCTCGTACGTAATTGAGTCACTTAACTCATTCACACATTCTTTCTAGACTTGACTTTTCCCGTTGAACCATTCGAAATCGATAAGGATACTCGGAAATCACATATAACTCGTACAATGCCATATCCCGGATATGGTCTCATATGTTATCACATACTGATGCCACTTTCCCAAACAGGGTCTTATACGAAATCATATAATGATGCCAATGTCCAAGACATGGTCTTACACGTAATCACTTCTCGGGAATCCTAATGTCATGACATTTGTGTCCTATACTATTCCTAAGGTTCGTACGGGACTTTTGGATACTGTAACCTTGTCGGTTCTTACTCGTATTTGATCATTCAACATTCATAACAATTCAACGACAATTAAACATATATAATTCAATTTAAAGACATTTATTTGCATATGAACTTACCTCGTATATACGATGAACGAATTGGATCAACTACTCGACAACTTTCGATTTCCCCCGATCTAAATCCAATTTCTTTCTTTCTTGATCTATATGAATTCAAATTTAACTCATTTATTCATCAAATCATTCAATTCAGTCCACAAATTCATATTTGGGCATTTTACATTTTAGCCCCTAAAATTCCACATTTTTACAATTTAGTCCCTAATTCACAAATACAAAACATTCATGAAATTTTATTAAACCCAAGCCTAGCTGATTTATACTTGAATCCCTAGCAGCCCAAAACTTTCATTTATTTCATATTTTAACCCCTCAATTTGCAAAATTCTCAATTCAATCCCTATTATGCATTTTTATCAAAAATCACTTTATAAAACATGAAAGTCTATCATCCAAATTTCATATTTCATCATCAAATACCAAAGAATATATAGATTCAACAATGGCATATCACAAAATCATCATCCAATTCGAAAATTAGGGCATGGGCTAGCTAGTACTCAAAGCAACGATCACAAAAACATAAAAATCATTAAAAACCGAACTCAAATCATACCTTAATCACAAACACAAAGTGCCGAAACCTAAAACATGAAAATGACTTCTTCTTTCTTCTATTTTCGGTGCAAAAATATGATAAAAAGGCCACCATATTGTTTTGTTTTAATAATATTAACATTAATAACCATTTTACAATTTTAACCTTAATTAAAACCATTTAAAAGCATTCATTTAATGGCCATTTATGTCAAATTCCACTATCAATGGTCTAATATCAACATAAGGACCTTTCATTTAATAGATCATATCAATTAGACACCTTTATCAAATAGAATGCAACTTTTTCATTTTACGCGATTTAGTTCTTTTCTCAAATTAAGCATCCAAATGATAAAATTAAACCACGAAACTCTCACACATATATGCTATCATGCTGTAAACACATAAAATAATACTAAAAATAATTTTTGACCTCGAATTTGTGGTTCCAAAACCACTATTTCGATTTAGCTAAAACTGGGTTGTTACAACTCTCCCCCTTAGGGATTTTCGTCCCCGAAAATCTTACTAGTGAATAGGTTCGGGTATTGATTTCTCATAGCATCTTCAGGTTCCCACGTAGCTTCTTCAACCCCGGGTCGATGCCAAAAGACTTTCACTAACGCAATTTTCTTATTTCTCAATTATTTGATCTCACGAGCTAAAATTCGAATTGGTTCTTCAGCATATTACATATCAGACTGAATTTCAACCTTGGTCAGGGAAATGACGTGAAGGGCCAAATCGGTATCTTCGTAACATTGATACATGAAACACATTATGTATTTTCTCTAACTCAGACGGTAGAGATAGTCGATAAGCAACTGGTCTGACTTGCTCGATAATCTCATATGGCCCGATGAATCGCAGACCCAATTTTCCTTTTCGACCAAGCCGCAATATCTTTTTTCCATGGCAAAACTTTCAAGAATACTTTATCCCTGATCTAAAACTCAATATCTTTTCGTTTCAAGTCTGCATACAATTTCTGTTGATCCGAAGCTGCTTTTAGACTATTTCGAATTACTTTTAGTTTTTCTTCAGTCTCTCTGATTAGATCAGTCCTGTGAATCTTATTTTTGCTTAGCTAAGTCCAATACAACGGTGTTCGGAATTTATGACCGTATAGAGATTCGTATGGTGCCATCTTTATACTCGATTGAAAGCTATTACTGTAAGCAAATTCAATCAGCGGTAGATATTTCTCCCAGCTACCCTCAAACTCAAGAATGCAACATCGTAACATATTCTCGAGTACCTGTATAACTTGCTCGGATTGACCATCCGTCTGCGGGTGAAACGCGGTACTGAAATGTAGCTTTGTACCCAGTGCGTTTTGTAGTTTCTTCCAAAAATGCGATGTGAACATCGAATTTCTATCCGAAACAATGGAAATAGGTATCCCGTGCAATCTCACAACCTCAGAGATATATAACTCAGCTAACTTATCAAGAGATAAATCCGTACGTACAGGAATGAAATGAGCTGATTTCGTCAATCGGTCAACAACAACCCAGATTGCATCTTTCTTTCTTGGAGATAGGGGTAAACCCTATACAAAATCCATAGTCACTCTATCCCATTTCCATTCTGGAATCATGATTGGCTGCAATAAACCTGACGGTACTTGATACTTAGCTTTGACTTGCTCACAAATTAAACATTTCAAAACAAACTCAGAAATATCTCTTTTCATGCCGTGCCACCAATACAGCTGTTTCAAGTCATTATACATTTTTGTGCTTCCCAGATGAATAGATAAACGACTACTATGTGCTTCATTCAAAATCTTCTAAACCAACTCTGTATTTCTCGGAACGCATATTCGACCTTTGAATCTTAAACAATCATCGTCATCAACCTGAAACTCTAAATCAGGGTTCGAATCACATTGAGCTCATTTTGCTAACATTTCATTATTGACTTTCTGAGCTTCAAAAATTTGTTGTAAAAATAATGGTCTCACTTTCATCTCGGCCACAATCGACCCATCATTACACAAAGCTATTTGAGTGTTCATTGCAAGTAGATCGAATAGGGATTTTCGGCTCAAAGCATCAGCAACGACATTAGCTTTTCCCAAATAATAATCGATCACTAACTCGTAATCTTTTAGTAATACAAGCCACCTCTGTTGTTGCAAATTCAAATCTTTCTGAGTCATCAAATATTTCAAACTCCTGTGATCGGTATAGATTTGGCATTTCTCACTAAACAAATAGTGACGCCAAATTTTCAACGCGAACACAATAGCTGCTAATTCTAAATCGTGCGTCGGGTAATTCTTTTCATGCGGTTTCAATTGTCTCGAGGCGTAAGCTATAACTTTGACTTCCTGCATAAAAACACAACCCAGACCATTCAACGATACACCACTGAACACTACGAACTCTTTACCTGATTTAGGCTGAACTAGCACTGGAGCTTCAGTCAATAAAGCTTTCAACTGATCAAAACTTTTTTGACATTTATCTGACCACTCAAACTTAACATCTTTTTGAAGCAATTTCATTATCGGAGTCGCAATCATCGAAAAGCCTTTCACAAACCGTCTATAATAGCCAGTGAGTCCTAAGAAGCTACGGAATTCAGATACATTTCTCGGAGGCTTCCAATCCATTATTGCAGAAATTTTGCTTGGCTCGACTCGAATACCTGATGCTGACACAATATGCCCCTGAAAACCAACCTCGCACAACCAAAATTTACATTTGCTGAGCTTTACAAATAACTGCTTATCTCGCAAAGTCTGTAGTACAATTCTCAGATGATCGGCATGTTCAGATTCATCATGTGAGTAACCAAAATGTCATCAATGAAAACAATGAAAAATCGATCTAGGTACTATCTGAACATCCGGTTCATTAAGACCATAAAGACATCATGTGCACTCGTTAGTCTGAAAGGCATAACTAAACATTCATAGTGACCATACCTTGTTCTAAATACAATCTTCGGCACATCCAAGTCTTTTACTCGCAACTGGTAATAGCCCGATCTCAAATCTATTTTTCAAAACACTGTAGCCTCTTTCAATTGATCAAACAAATTATCTATTCTGGGCAGAGGATACTTATTCTTGATCGTCACTTTGTTGAGCTGTCAATAGTCTATACACATTCTCAACCTACCATCTTTCTTTTTCACAAATAATACCGGTGCACCCCAGGAAGAGAAACTAGATCTAGCAAAACCTTTATCTGTCAACTCTTGCAATTGAGCTTTCAATTCTTTTAACTTTATCGGGGCCATTCTGTACGGAGCTATCGATATCGGCATAGTTCCCGGTACTAACTCAATGCCAAACTCAACCTCTCGGATCGGTGGTGATAAACCGTAATTATAACATATTTTAATCCCACATTTAGCTTGTTTTTGGATGATTTATTCCTCAATTTATGTAAAAAGGTGCTCTTAATCCTTTCTTTTCATGTCTTATACCCAGGATAGCACCCGAGGATAAAAAGAACATAAAAAGGGCCCAAAACGGAGTAAATGGGCCATATCACGAAATCGACATGGCCTGGCCCAAAGAGCACACGGTCGTGCCTTGTCAAGCATCTAGAACACGACCTCACTCTTAATCTAACGGTCGTGCCTCAGCTTAGAAATCTGAACACGGCTTGAAGACGAGTCACAAGTGCGTGTGACATGGCCATGCCCCTGTCGTGGCTTTAGACAATTTCAGTCGGAAAAGGATACTTAGGGAGAAAGAATCGCATTCCAAGAGCCTATAAATAACCCCTAAGTACCACCTTTGAAGGGGGCGTCGAGCTAGGCCAATGAGCCAAGCCGGAACGGTCAGAGTTGTGGGAACCACTCGAAGTTAGCCAGTTGATCCATCCCAAGAAGCCGGAATTCTACTCAAGACGGCAGATCTCTCTTTCAATTCCTTCAGGGAGTTTTGGGGATTTCTTGTGTTTTGTTTTATCTTTTCTCTTGAGATGTTTTCTTTATTTGTTATGAACTAAACCCCTCAGATACCTGAAGGGGATGAAATCTAGATAAATCTTGTTATCGTTTTCTAAATTATATGATAAATACTTAGTTTGTTCTTCATTATGTGTGCTTAATTCTTGAGTTAATATTTCGCGGATATTGATTCAAGTTTAATATGCTTAGGTGGAGGAGGAATAGACCCTGCTTAAAAGTAGATCTAGCATAATTAAGTGGAGTTGATCGCACGCCTAGAGATAGGGTGACGAGATTTTGCCGGATTAGGGTGAAACCTAATATGGGAGTCCATAGATCGATTTACTGCTATTCTAGGGGGTTATTATAAGAGAACGAGAGTTCCACTAATTAACCTAGGGTTAGACGTTATTCGCCTTGAGAGAGGGTTTAATATACGTTAGGGAGTCCTACGGATCAAACTAAGTGAATAAATCGTATGGTTCAGTGTTAGATAACAAGTGAAGTCTAGGTGGATTCTTCCTGAGAGTATCGTCGTGATCAAATGAGTTTTTCTTCTTGTTATTTCCCAATTCGTTCTTTTTGTCTTTGCGTCTTTAGCTTAGTAGTCGTTAATTTAGATTTAAAGCAACTTCACTTTATTTTAGGCTAAATAATAAAAAGAAAGTTAGTATTAGTACTTTTAGTTCCTTTGGGTTCGACAATTCGGTCTTGCCTAAGCTATACTACTGTTCGATAGGTACACTTCCCTTTAATCGTTGTCAGAGTTAGTTTCCAGGTTTGATCATTTGTTTTATAAATTTTAAAGCTCTGATTTCAGCGATCAAGTTTTTGGCGCCGTTGCCGGGGAACTAAAATATTAAGAACGCTCTATTTTTATTACTTTAGCCATTATTTTTTTCGTAATTTACTTTTTTTTTTTATTTTTTAGGTTAAATTTTAATTTTTACTAAATTTTTCTTCTTTTCTTTTCTCAGCAGGTACCTCTAGTTTAGGACTAGAAGGAACTTGAGAGGACCTTTAGTATACAATAGCGAAATTGAAGCTATCGTTTGTAGGACTCGCAGAGAAATCAGGCGAGCCCTAAATTACAAGGAGGAAGACCAAGGAGGCAGATCCAATCCTACTGAAGGGATGGACGAGAATAATCCACCACCACATGATGTGGGGGAGAACAATGCCCCACATACAATGTTTGATTATGCTAAACCGCATTTAACAGGAGGGGGATCAAGTATTGTTAGGCCTGCTATAGCTGCTAACAATTTTGAATTAAAGCCTAACACAATACAAATGATTCAACAATTTGTTCAATTTTATGGTTTGCAGGACAAAGTCCAAACATGCATATAGCTAATTTTTTAGAGTTCTGTGATACCTTTAAAATAAATGTCATTTCTGATGATGCCATACGTCTTCAGTTATTCCCTTTTTCATTAAGGAATAAAGCCAAATAGTGGTTAAACTCGTTACCACGAGGGTCAATCACTACATTGGAACAGATGATCGAAAATTTTTTATTGAAATATTTCCCACCAGCCAAAACGGCCAAATTACGGAATGATATATCTTCTTTTGTACAGATGGATCTAAAGACATTATACGACGCATGGGAGAGATACAAGGATCTCTTGAGAAGGTGTCCACACCACGGTCTACCCTTGTAGCTACAAGTCCAAACATTCTATAATGGTGTAAACCCCTCAACGAGACAACTAATCGATTCAGCCACCGGCAGAACCCTTAACAAAAGAACTCTTGAAGCAGCCTACGAATTCATTGAAGAGATGTCACTGAATAACTATCAGTGGCAAGTGACAAGGACGAAACCGACAAAATCAGCCAGAGTTTACAACCTCAATGCGATAACCATACTATCAACACATGTAGAGATGATGAATAAAAAGATTGATAGTTTGTGTTCTTCGCAGGCACATCCAGTCATGTAGTGCGACGCAAGTGGAACTGTGGCGAACCCTGAGTACCCACCCTACCAACCAGATGCAGAGAGCGAACAGATGAACTATATAGGTAATAATTTCAGATCCAATAATAATCCTTATAGTAATACTTATAATACAAGTTGGAGGAAACACCCAAATTTTTTGTGGGGAGGTCAAGGAAACCAAAGGCAACAACCTCTTCAAAACTTCCAAAATTAGCCTTATCTACAAGAGAAGAAGCCAAACCTCGAAGAGATGTTATCAAAATTTATGGCAAACATGGAAAAACATTTGCATGAAACTGAAAGAACAATTAAAAACAACAAGAACCGAGTTGGGGAACTTACTAAGTCAGTCAAGGAAGTCACTAATGCAGTCGAGCAACTCGCAAAGCTAATGTTTGAACGACCGCAAGGACGTCTACCAAGTAACACCGAGATTAACCCTAAGGAGCAAATTCAAGCCATCACAGATTATGATAGCAAAGGGTTAGATGAACCAAACCAAGAGGTAGATGAAGGTAAAATAGAGGTAACGCAAGGAAAGCCAAAACTGGTAATCAAAAAGTACCAACCTCGTATAACTTATCCCGAAGCGATGAAAAGAGGCGATTCAGAAGAACGGTTTGGTAAGTTTCTTAAACTTTTAAAGAAACTATATATTAACTTACCTCTTCTTGAAGCTCTTTTTCAGATGCCAGACTCGAGGAAATTTCTAAGACAGCTCTTGACAAACAAACGTAAAATAAATGAAGAGCACCATGTGGAATTAAATGCAGCATACTCAGCAATGTTACAGAATAAACTACAGTGAAAGCTAAAAGATCCAGGGAGTTTTACTATTTCATGTTTAATTGGTAGTTTAACTATTGATAATGCGTTAGCTTATTTAGGGGCAAGCATAAATGCCATGCCTTATACATTGTTTAAATGACTAGGTCTAGGGAAGCCCAAACAAACTAGGATGAGCATTCAATTAGCTGATAAAACGGTTAGAATTCCTAGGGGCATTATCGAAGATGTTCTTGTCAAAATTGATAAATTTGTAGTAGATTTTGTTGTCATAGACATGGATGAGGATAGTTCAATCCCATTAATTTTAGGAAGACCTTTTTTAGCAACTGCCAAAACTAAAATTGATGTTGCCACAGGCAAACTCATTCTTTGCGTAGGTGACGAATCATTCAGTCTCAGAGCTCTTGACTCGGCCTGGACAACAGTCGATGAAGGTATGAAAGTCACTTCATTTGATAATCAAATTGTTCAACTTTCATCGCAGGAAACACCACAGGAATACAACCCTGAGCTAAATCTTAGACCCCAAACCAACAAAGATGAATTACATAAGGAACAAAGCCTTAGGGTCGACAAATTAGAAGAGCAGAAGACACACGTCAAAGAAGAACCGGAACCACACAAAGCAAAATTGAAGGAACCACCTAAAGAACTCGTAGGAACATCAAATCACTTCAAAATAGGAGACCAGGTGCTGTTAGACAAAGCCGATCCTCGCATCACCACATCAGACCTGAACGTAAGCGAGGAAATTTGTAATATACTGCAATAGGGGTTATTTGTGATTGTATTGTTTTGCATGAGTATGGATTGTTGTGTTGTTAATTGAGATGTTCTAGGGTTTAGGAATAGGCCAAGGGTAGGCTCGAGCTGTAAGAAATTTTTTGTTTTTAAGCTTTAGTTAGAGGGAGCTGAAGGAGCTAGGGGTTAAGTGTAATTCGTGGGGAGTTTAAGCACAAGATTGGGCTTGGTAAAGTGGCAAGGAGGTGCCACTTAGAGCCTTGAAGGTAACGCCACATGCAGGGAAGGGAGAGCTCAGGTTCGAGCAGCAGAAATCTCACTTTCTGCTTATTATTTCGATGCCAAGGGGGGAGGAGTTGTGCTCAGCACAAACTCTGTCAGATAAGCTTGGAATAAGTCAAGATAATTTGTTTTGGTGGCAAGGAGAATTTAGGAGTGTGATTAATTCAAATTAGTTTGATTGTTATGGCAAGATGACTAATAGTTTAGGTAAGCTTGAACTTGGGGAAAGGAATCATTTTGATTAAGGAATGATAAGGGGACATAAGGCTTGGATTAAGGATGGGGTTTTTGGAAACTTTTTATTGGCCAACTTGTCCATGTATGTGGACGGCATTATGGTCTAGGGGGTGACCGAATTTTGTTGAAGGTTTTGGTAGGTTGGTAGCTAGTTGGTCAAATTCCTTAGCATTTTGTGCATCATTTTCTTTTCTCTCAAAACTCTTTCTCCTAAACTGAATTTGAGCAGTAGGTAAGCTTTTGTTTTGGTTTTGGCTTTTATTCTTGACCAAATTGGTATTGTTTTCTTTTCCTCTCAAGCTCTTTTTCTCTTTGTGCCGAAAATATTCTACCATTGAAGGGAGGCATTTTTCTTTCATCTTATTTTTGATCAAAGTCGAATACCATTCATTTTTCTTTCTTTCTCTCCTTTTTGGTTTAGCCGAATCTTAATTGCTTTTCTCTTCTATCAACCATACTCTATTGCCGAATCCTCCCTCTTCCATTGCATTTTTTCTTTTCCTTTCTCTTTTTCCACTCTAGCCGAATCTCATTTGTTTGTCTTCTATCCACCATAGCCGAATCTTCTTTCTTTCTTCTAGTTTATTTTGGCCGAATCTCAATCAAGCCTTGATCTCTTTTGGTTGTTTCTTCAATCGGTTTTAAGAAGGTAAGTGTTCATGGCCGAAATTCCCTTCTTACTTTCTTTTCTTCTCGGTCGACACACATAGGTGAAAGCCTAATACGGCATTTGTTGATAGTGTTGTTAATCATTAATGGGAACCGATTTCTCCCTAGGTTCTTCGGGATTGTGGAAGCAGTCGATTTAAGCCCCTATTCCTTAGCGATCGAAGTTGGTAAGTCAAGTGGTAAGGATATCTATGTTGGTTCATCATTCTTTAAGTTGTTGAAAAGCCGAAGGCTATTGAGACTAAGATTTATTGCTATGCCCGAATGGCCTTGTTAATGGTTTTGTGGTTTGGCCGAATGTAGGACAAGGAGATCTAGTGCGGTAGATCGGGTCTTCGGGATTTAGTGATTTCGCTAGTAATAGGTGTGTAACTTACACACTCTATAACTTGGTAATTTGTTAATAACCTAATCATGTTTTAAAAGCCTAAAACTGTGAGATCTTGATATGATGCCTTATGGGTGTGAGTAGGGATTCGGGTAAGTCCGTTTCGATATGGTTTTGCTATATGGTGCATAATAATATGAGTTATGATACATTTGCTTTATGTTGCATATTAAAGCATGATGGCATGATTTACACTTGTAATGCATTGGTATGGGTGACATGAGAGGAGGGGGAAGATTGATATCCGTGTCTTTGGGACACCAGAGGTTTGGCACCTCCAGTGGTTTGGTACCACAGATTATTTTGTGGCTTTGGGTCACCAGAGGTTTGGCACCTCATAACGACTCGTCCCAGTGGCTTAGCACCACAGTGGCTTAGCCCCACATTTGATATGACGGGATTGTCGCCAGTGATTTGGTATCACAACGTGGGTTGGCCCCACGGATGGATTATTCGTGACTTTGGGTCACCAGTGGTTTGGCACCACATTATTATTGGATATCGTGACTTTGGGTCACCAGTGGTTTGGCACCACCAGTGGTTTGGTACCACACGGGGTAGAAACGGAGTTATGGATGGCTAGGTTTGGGTGCATGATATATTGCTTGGTTATGATTTGTGTAAGCTTGTTGTATTAACCGGGGGAGGGATTATGCACTGAGTCTTGGTGACTCACCTTTTCCCTTATCTTTTCAGGTGATTCGTAGATCGCGGATGAGGAGCCGGGTGGACTCGAAGTGGCCCATGCATTTAAACATTTGGTTTTACTTGGATTTTGAATTGGGTAATTATTTTATATTTTGCTTTTATTATTTGGGTTTGTAATAAGGTCTTTTAAATTATGTTTTGAGTTATTTATTTTGTTTTGGATTTGATTTCGAACATGGTTAAGTGAATTACTTGATTAATTTAATAATGTGAGCGCAAGGTTTTCTAAACTACAAAACGCAATGGTTTTCAAACCTTACCATCGTGTAATACAAATCACTTGATAATAAATGTCAACTCAAATGTTTTCGACAACTTAAACGGTTTCCAAACTTAAGTTTCCAAACTCAAACAGAAACGGTTTTCAATTAATCATTTGGGTTTCTTTTAAAATGACAAAAAGGTTTTCTAATCTATGGATCGGTAACTAAGTTTTAAAGACTGATTTCCGGGATCCCAAAGTAAACTATCGATTTTAAATAATCATGCTCTGATTTCTTTAGGCATAAAACAACAAAGAATTTTCACTAAAATTTAACCTTAACCTGATTTCCTCAAAACGTTTTTTCCTCTGTAACATGTCAGATTCGGTCGTAGTGTGTTGACTGGGTTTGGGGTGTTACAATTGTGGTATCAGAGTCAAGTTCAAAGGCTCGGCTGTGGGCCTGAGGCCCAAAATGTTTTTAAAATATGGTCTTAAAATGTTTCTGTTTGAAATTATATGATTTGAAAAGCATGGCACCGAGTCTCCGGCACCAATCCGCCTAGGTAAGTACCCCTAGCCTTTGGTTGTGATTTTTGGATGTTATAAATTTTGAATGACTAGTGATAGTGGACTACCTTAGAGACTGAAATTTATAGGACTTTATGGACTCGCGAAAACAAAACTCTTTAATAAGAATTACTCATAAAACTGTGCTTTAAAGATAGTGGAATAATGACTAATGCATAAAACTTTTAAATCAGATAAGTCGAGACTTTAGACATGAGCACTCGAGGTCGGGGCCGTAATACGCGTGGACGCGGTCGGGGTAGGATGGCTGTGTCTGAGCCAGTGAGATCTGGTCAGGGGTCGGAAAATGAGATACCAGCACCACCACCAGCTGTAGCTGGTGAGTTCCAGGATCAGACGGGGGATGACGCAGTGTCTCAGGCGATGCTACGAGTTCTTGAGAGGGTAGCTGGAGTAGGTGGAGGCGCGGGAGCTCAGAAATCTGTACCTGAGCGACTCCGAGCCAATGGAGCTGAGGTATTTCGAGGTGTTTCTGGTGTGGCTCCCAGTACGGCTGAGTACTGGTTAGAGGTGACAGAGCGAATCATGGATGACTTAGATCTGTCTGCTGAGGAAAAGCTGAAAGGGATAGTGTCGCTTCTTCGGCATGAGTCATACCAATGGTGGCTCACGGTGCGGGATAGTGCTGCAGCAGAGGATCAGAAGAAATATGTTGGGTCTAGTTACATTGATGGCAGCGGAAGGCATTTCTGAGATTGGTTCAGGGGAGTAAGTCCGTATCAGAGTATGAGGCAGAATTTTTAAGATTGAGCCGGTATGCTAGAGGTATCGTGGCTACGGAGCACGAGCGATGTGTCAGGTTCGAGGATGGACTGAGGGATGAGCTGAGATTGCTGATTGCTCCACAGCAGGAGCGAGAGCTTGCTGTGCTAGTAGAAAAGGCTAAGATAGCCGAAGGGATAAAGGAATCTGTGAGGCAGAATCACGACAGGAATAGGCATAAGAGAGGTTTTGGATCATCTGGGTCGACCGGTAATTCTCAGAAAAGGGCTAGGCAGAGTTGGCTGAATCAATCTGGGAGGCCTGTTACTGCTAATCAGGGACCAACGCAATGTAATCGGTGCGGGAAATCTCATTGGGGCGAATGTTGGACCGGTGGGAAAGGATGTTTTGAGTGTGGCTTGTTGGATCATCGTGTGAGGGACTGTCCACGTAAGCTAGCCAGGAATCAGTCTGAGGGTCAGGGTCGTGCTCAGTTCAGAAATGAGGGACCGCCACCGCAGAGGGTCGTGGTAATGGTAGAGGAGGTAATGGTTCTGGTCGGGGCCGCGGAGCACCGGGCAGAGGTGCAGGCAACACTGAGGCAAGACAGCCTGGGTTAGTATATGCAGCAAGGTGTTGGGAGGAGCGCGACGCACCGGACGTCATAACCGGTACATTCTTAATCTTTGGATTACCATATACTGCTTTGATAGATGTGGGTTCGACGCATTCGTATGTTGCTAGTAACATAGTAGAGACCATGAACTTAGACTCTGAGACTACTTCTAGGGAGATGACAGTACTTAGCCCTCTAGGTCACTCTGTAGAAGTGAATAAGCTGTATAGGGATGTACCCCTAGAACTCCAAGGGGTAGTGTTTGTAGCTGATCTGATGGAACTTCCGTTTGGGGAGTTCGATCTGATTCTTGGGATGGACTGGTTGGTCAATTACCAGGCAAGTTTGGATTGCGCTGCTAAGCATATGGAGAGGTGAGATGGTTATGATACCAGCACCACCACCAGCTGTAGCTGGTGAGTTCCAGGATCAGACGGGGGATGACGCAGTGTCTCAGGCGATGCTACGAGTTCTTGAGAGGATAGCTGGAGTAGGTGGAGGCGCGGGAGCTCAGAAATCTGTACCTGAGCGACTCCGAGCCAATGGAGCTGAGGTATTTCGAGGTGTTTCTGGTGTGGCTCCCAGTACGGCTGAGTACTGGTTAGAGGTGACAGAGCGAATCATGGATGACTTAGATCTGTCTGCTGAGGAAAAGCTGAAAGGGATAGTGTCGCTTCTTCGGCATGAGTCATACCAATGGTGGCTCACGGTGCGGGATAGTGCTGCAGCAGAGGATCAGAAGAAATATGTTGGGTCTAGTTACATTGATGGCAGCGGAAGGCATTTCTGAGATTGGTTCAGGGGAGTAAGTCCGTATCAGAGTATGAGGCAGAATTTTTAAGATTGAGCCGGTATGCTAGAGGTATCGTGGCTACGGAGCACGAGCGATGTGTCAGGTTCGAGGATGGACTGAGGGATGAGCTGAGATTGCTGATTGCTCCACAGCAGGAGCGAGAGCTTGCTGTGCTAGTAGAAAAGGCTAAGATAGCCGAAGGGATAAAGGAATCTGTGAGGCAGAATCACGACAGGAATAGGCATAAGAGAGGTTTTGGATCATCTGGGTCGACCGGTAATTCTCAGAAAAGGGCTAGGCAGAGTTGGCTGAATCAATCTGGGAGGCCTGTTACTGCTAATCAGGGACCAACAGCTGAGGGTGGAGAGGTGGTTATGATAGGTAATAGAAGAGATTATCTATCCAACGTGGTATCTACATTGAAAGCTAAGAAGGTGGTCAGGAAGGGCTGTGAGGCATTTATGGTTCTTGTGTGTGCGTTGGAGGCTAAGGAGTCTACTGTAGGGAAAGTCCGAACGGTAAAGGAATATGCTGACGTATTTCCAGAAGAACTTCTGGGACTGCCTCCGGATCGTGAAGTTGAATTTGGTGTAGATCTGTTACCCGGAACTGCGCCAGTGTCTATCGCTCCGTATAGGATGGCACCGAAGGAATTGGTGGAATTGAAGGCTCAGATTCAGGAGTTGTTGGACCGAGGTTTTATCCGACCAAGTGTTTCGCCTTGGGGAGCACCGGTACTCTTTGTCAAGAAGAAGGATGGTACGATGCGGATGTGTATAGACTACCGCCAGTTGAATAAGCTGACGATCAAAAACAAGTATCCATTACCGAGGATAGATGACTTGTTCGATCAGCTTAAGGGTGCAGCAGTTTTCTCTAAGATTGATTTAAGGTCTGGGTATCATTAGCTAAAGGTGAAAGAGGCTGATATCCATAAGACGGCATTTCGCACTCGGTATAGGCACTACGAGTTTCTGGTAATGCCGTTTGGGTTGACTAACGCGCCGGCAGCATTCATGGGCATGATGAACCAGGTATTCCAACAGTTTTTGGATCAGTTTGTCGTGGTATTTATAGACGACATTTTGGTATACTCCAAGTCAGAGAAGGATCATGATGCGCATTTACGAGTAGTGTTGCAGATTCTAAGGGAAAAGCAGCTATATGCCAAATTTAGTAAGTGCGAGTTCTGGCTTAGGGAGGTGACTTTCATGGGTCACGTAGTATTAGCTGAGGGGATTAGAGTGGATCCTCGAAAGATTGAGGCAGTGTTGGATTGGAAGCCGCCTAAGTCAGTGGCAGAAATTCGGAGTTTTCTAGGACTGGCAGGGTATTACCAAAGATTTGTGGAAGGATTTTCTTTGATCGCAGCACCAATGACCATGTTATTGAGAAAAGGAGTTCCATTTGTGTAGACTGAGAAGCAGCAAGGAAGTTTTGACAAGTTGAAGAAGATTCTGACTGAAGCTCCGGTTTTGATTCAGCCTGAGACAGGTAAGGAATTCACGGTATACTGTGATGCATCACATACTGGCTTGGGATGTGTGCTGATGCAGGAAGGAAAGGTAGTGGCTTATGCATCTCGACAGTTGAGACCACATGAAGTTAACTATCCGAAGCATGACTTGGAATTAGCTGCAGTGGTTTTCGCTTTGAAGATATGGAGACACTATTTGTACGGAGAGAAGTCGATAGTCTATACGGATCACAAGAGTCTAAAGTATCTTTTGACTCAGAAGGATTTGAACTTGAGGCAGCGTAGATGGATTGAGTTGTTGAAGGACTACGGTTGTTCGATTGAGTATCATCCGGGCAAGGCTAATGTGGTGGCAGACGCGTTGAGCCGTAAGGTTGTATCAGACTTAAGAGCGATGTTTTCCCATCTTAGCTTGTACGACGATGGCAGAACTGCAAGTTAAGCCGACTTGGTTAGAGTAGATCAAGGAAAAACAGTTAGTGGATGAGGGTTTGGATGCTCGGAGGTTGCAAGTTTAGAATGGTAATTTAGAGGGTTATAGTTTGTCCAGTGATGGAGTATTGTGTTTTCAAGGGAGAGCTTGTATGCCGAAGGATGTGATGAGACAGCAGTACCCTCAACTCTTTTGACCAGGTAATTTCGAGGCCGAAATTATTTTAAGGAGGGTGGAATTGTAATATCCTACAATAGGGGTTATTTATGATTGTATTGTTTTGCATGAGTATGGATTGTCGTGTTGTTAATTGAGATGTTCTAGGGTTTAGGAATAGGCCAAGGGTAGGCTCGAGCTGTAAGAAATTTTTTTTTTTAAGCTTTAGTTAGAGGGAGCTGAAGGAGCTAGGGGTTAAGTGTAATTCGTGGGGAGTTTAAGCACAAGATTGGGCTTGGTAAAGTGGCAAGGAGGCGCCACTTAGAGCCTTGAAGGTAACGCCACATGCAGGGAAGGGAGAGCTCAGGTTTGAGCAGCAGAAATCTCACTTTCTGCTTATCATTTTGACGCCAAGGGGGGAGGAGTTGTGCTCAGTACAAACTCTGTCAAATAAGCTTGGAATAAGTCAAGATAATTTGTTTTGGTGGCAAGGAGAATTTAGGAGTGTGATTAATTCAAATTAGTTTGATTGTTATGGCAAGATGACTAATAGTTTAGGTAAGCTTGAACTTGGGGAAAGGAATCATTTTGATTAAGGAATGATAAGGGGACATAAGGCTTGGATTAAGGATGGAGTTTTTGGAAACTTTTTATTGGCCAACTTGTCCATGTATATGGACGGCATTATGGTCTAGGGGGTGACCGAATTTTGTTGAAGGTTTTGGTAGGTTGGTAGCTAGTTGGTCAAATTCCTTAGCATTTTGTGCATCATTTTCTTTTCTCTCAAAACTCTTTCTCCTAAACCGAATTTGAGCAATAGGTAAGCTTTTGTTTTGGTTTTGGCTTTTATTCTTGACCAAATTGGTATTGTTTTCTTTTCCTCTCAAGCTCTTTTTCTCTTTGTGCCGAAAATATTCTACCATTGAAGGGAGGCATTTTTCTTTCATCTTATTTTTGATCAAAGCCGAATACCATTCATTTTTCTTCTTTTCTCTCCTTTTTGGTTTAACCGAATCTTAATTGCTTTTCTCTTCTATCAACCATACTCTATTGCCGAATCCTCCCTCTTCCATTGCATTTTTTCTTTTCCTTTCTCTTTTTTCCACTCTAGCCGAATCTCATTTGTTTGTATTCTATCCACCATAGTCGAATCTTCTTTCTTTCTTCTAGTTTATTTTGGCCGAATCTCAATCAAGCCTTGATCTCTTTTGGTTGTTTCTTCAATCGGTTTTAAGAAGGTAAGTGTTCATGGCCGAAACTCCCTTCTTACTTTCTTTTCTTCTCTGTCGACACACATAGGTGAAAGCCTAATCCGGCATTTGTTGATAGTGTTGTTAATCATTAATGGGAACCGATTTCTCCCTAGGTTCTTCGGGATTGTGGAAGCAGTCGATTTAAGCCCCTATTCTTTAGCGATCGAAGTTGGTAAGTTAAGTGGTAAGGATATCTATGTTGGTTCATCATTCTTTAAGTTGTTGAACAGCCAAAGGCTATTGAGACTAAGATTTATTGGTCTGGCCGAATGGCCTTGTTAATGGTTTTGTGGTTTGGCCGAATGTAGGACAGGGAGATCTAGTGCGGTAGATCGGGTCTTCGGGATTTAGTGATTTCGCTAGTAACAGGTGTGTAACTTACACACTCTATAACTTGGTAATTTGTTAATAACCTAATCATGTTTTAAAAGCCTAAAACTGTGAGATCTTGATATGATGCCTTATGGGTGTGAGCAAGGATTCGGGTAAGTCCGTTTCAATATGGTTTTGCTATATGGTGCATAATAATATGAGTTATGATATTGCTTTATGTTGCATATTAAAGCATGATGGCATGATTTGCACTTGTAATGCATTGGTATGGGTGATATGAGAGGAGGGGGAAGATTGATATCCGTGTCTTTGGGACACCAGAGGTTTGGCACCTCCAGTGGTTTGGTACCACAGATTATTTTGTGACTTTGGGCCACCAGAGGTTTGGCACCTCATAGCGACTCGTCCCAGTGGCTTAGCACCACAGTGGGTTAGCCCCACATTTGATATGACGGGATTGTCGCTAGTGATTTGGTATCACAACGTGGGTTGGCCCCACAGATGGATTATTCGTTACTTTGGGTCACCAGTGGTTTGGCACCACATTATTATTGGATATCGTGACTTTGGGTCACCAGTGGTTTGGCACCACCAGTGGTTTGGTACCACACGGGGTAGAAACGGAGTTATGGATGGCTAGGTTTGGGTGCATGATATATTGCTTGGTTATGATTTGTGTAAGCTTGTTGTATTAACCGGGGGAGGGATTATGCACTGAGTCTTGGTGACTCACTTTCTCCCTTATCTTTTCAGGTGATTCGTAGATCGCGGATGAGGAGCCGGGTGGACTCGAGGTGGCCCATGCATTAAAACATTTGGTTTTACTTGGATTTTGAATTGGGTAATTATTTTATATTTTGCTTTTATTATTTGGGTTTGTAATAAGGCCTTTTAAATTATGTTTTGAGTTATTTATTTGTTTTGGATTTGATTTCGAACATGGTTAAGTGAATTACTTGATTAATTTAATAATGTGAGCGCAAGGTTTTCTAAACTACAAAACGCAATGGTTTTCAAACCTTACCATCGGGTAATACAAATCACTTGATAATAAATGTCAACTCAAATGTTTTCGACAACTTAAACGGTTTCCAAACTTAAGTTTCTAAACTCAAACAGAAACGATTTTCAATTAATCATTTGGGTTTCTTTTAAAATGACAAAAAGGTTTTCTAATCTATGGATCGGCAACTAAGTTTTAAAGACTGATTTCCGGGATCCCAAAGTAAACTATCGATTTTAAATAATCATGCTCTGATTTCTTTAGGCATAAAACAACAAAGAATTTTCACTAAAATTTAACCTTAACCTGATTTCCTCAAAACGTTTTTCCTCTGTAACATGTCAGATTCGGTCGTGGTGTGTTGACCGAGTTTGGGGTGTTACAAAATTCCTCTAAAGGAACACAATATCTTCCCCCACGGAACAGTCGAGGTAAGCAATCCAACATTCGGCACTTTTAAGGTAAACGCTTTCGACTTAAACTTTATCAAGAAAATAGAACTATAAGCATGAGGAAATATATTCAAACCTTTAAACGTACCTGATTTTTTTCAATTTCAAGGAAAATCTAGCTTAAGACTATAAACGAGCGCTACTCAGGAGGCAACTCGAGCAACTAACACTATTTACTTTTAAATTTATCGGTTTCTTTTCTTCCCTTCTTTCTTCTCTCTTAAACTAACCAAAAGTGTATAATTTCAAGGCCACACGGTCCGTGACCGTGTGGACCACTAGAATCTCCGTACGGACTTATCAGAGGCCGTGCAAATCAGTCCCTACCACTTTTCGACGTCACGAATCCAACCACTACCCCACGGGCTCCGTAAAAGTGGCACGCCCGTGCCTCTCGACCGTGTGAAGCTACTGACTTACACACCACGGGTAGAACACGCCCGTGTCTTACAACCGTGCGAGGTTACTGACTAGTCGACCATGGGCAGAACACGCCCGTGTTTCCCAACCATGCTAACATACTGACTTCACATACACGAGTGTGGTTAGCAGAAGAACGGACAGGGCGATACAGCACGCACAGACACACGGCCGTGCAAGACGGCCGTGTAAATCGACACGCCCCTAGTCCACAGGCGTGGGAACGTGCCAGATTTGAAATCCTATTTAAACCCCATAGCCCTTCCCCTTCTCCCCATTTGATTTCTTCATTCTTTTCTTTTCTCCCTTCTCCCTCTCAGACTTTTTCCTCTTTATAATAAATCTCTTGATCCTTGAGCCATCCAACATCATGTTGAAGAAGCGAAAAAGGCCAACCATAGTCTTCTCAAAGAAGAACGATCAACATGAGTTCATGCCGGCAGCTTTGTCTACTCACTAAGCCAAGGGTCTTTGAGACCAATTAGTTTTTTATTTTTCTTTTCTCTTTTGCTTCATTTTCCTTCTCTTTGACAATCTTATGCATAGTTTAGTTTAACTTATTTTAGTTTCTTAGTGTCAGGTTCGCTAGGCTGCTAGAGAATCACGCCACTTCCGCCACTGTCAGCACCTCCGCAGCCTTAGAAGTCACACCCACCTCGCGAACCATCCATCAATAAGGACTCTCCGATTCATCCACCTTTTCTTCTATTTTTATTTTCCTTCTTAGTCTCCTTTCCTTTTTCTTTCTTGTTTTAAATTATACATTTAGGTTATTTTAAATGTGTCTAAATAATCCCTGGCTATTCCTCTACGAGCTCCCCAAGTTCTTCATCTAGCACAGGTTCGTCATCCAGACCGACCTCTTCAAACATACACACCACGACCTCTACCATCCTCCAAGGACACCATCCAAAATTCAGGGAGTATTCTTTCCCCTTCTCTTTTGATTTATCCTATAAATGTTATACCTATCTTTGTACATTGAGGGCAATGTACATCTTAAGTGTGGGGGGTGAATATTTATCTAAAGAAGGGCCTAACTTTCTACATTATTCTCAAATCTGGCCAAACTTTTTTTCATTATTCTCAAATCGTTGAATTTAGTCTTGTTTTTAAGTAAATTTTTCATATTACTAATTAGGATGAAATTTCTGATGATTTATGATTTTTATTGACATGTTTTAGATTAAGTCATTGATAATTATGTATTGATAATTAAATTTTAAAGATATTAGAGAATCAAGCATGATAAGTCTATTTTTCAGAATAAATTTTTTTTACTAGGTTGTTAACCTAAATTCGAATATTGCTTTGAAATTTGAAATTTATGAGATTGATGTCAAAACACCCATAATTTTTGTGAGATTTTGAGCCTTATAGAGCATATATTCTTGTTCGTGCTCACTTTTTGATTATGAGTGTGTCAACTTTGAACTGTTATTCTAGAACTTGCCTCGTTTATACATGTTGAGACCACATTGATGATTTGATATACAGAGATGATAAAGGCACTTAGGTTTTAACCCACTCACTCCACTAAATAGCCTACCTACATAAATTAACCCCTAGTGAACCCTGTTGATCCTAACAACCCTTTTTATTGACTCGCCTATTAATAACCCAAAAACCCTTCGTATTTGTTATCACCCTCCTTTTGACTACCCTTTAATCGAGATATGATTTGATTAGTTACCGAATTAAATCAGAGCATGAGTTGAATTCATCCATTATTATTATTAGTTTGTTCTTAAAAAAAATCGAAGTATATTCAGTATTAGTGGTGAGCTTATACAATTAAAGCTTATTTTCTGAAAGAAAAGCTCGTATTGTTAGGATTATTATTTTCAGTTAATGTAAATATTATTTCAGTATTCTTAGGTAGGTACTTGTCAATCCAATCTCGAATCTAACCTTTTAATTTCAACCTTTATCCACACCTTAACCCTAGCCCTGTTACAACCCTAACAAAGACCTTTTGATCTGTTTATCATCTCATTTTACAATGGTGGAGATTTGATTTTCAGGCAAGCATATGGGATTAACTTTTCAGGTTCGACGTATGAGTGCTTCTTTTTATGAACCTTAAACACTTTGAGTGATTTGAGTGAATATTTTAGTAAGGATGTCAACTCTTGTCAATTTCAAATTAAAGGTAATTATCCATATAAGGGGAGACACCTACGTTTTCGAATTAAAAATGAATGACTTATCAACTGTTTGAATCTTTAGGACTCTTTGAATTGAATTATCCATGTATAAATTATCTATGAATTATGATAAGGCATTGTCAGTAGGAATTGTGAATTATGGAAAGTTTGTTTTAATTGTATGTTGAGAATTTTGCTTGAGGACAAGCAAAAGCTTAAGTGTGGGGGTATTTGATAAACCGTAATTATAACATAATTTAATCCCACATTTAGCTTGTTTTTGGATGATTTATTCCTCAATTTATGTAAAAAGGTGCTCTTAATCCTTTCTTTTCATGTCTTATACCCAGGATAGCACCTGAGGATGAAAAGAACATAAAACGGGCCCAAAACGGAGTAAATGGGCCATATCAAGAAATCGACGCGGTCTGGCCCAAAGAGCACACGGCTGTGCCTTGTCAAGCATCTAGAAACGGCCTCACCCCTGATCTACATGACCGTGCCTCAACTTAGAAATCCGAACACGGCTTGAAGACGAGTCACACGAGCGTGTGACATGGCCGTGCCCCTGTCGTAGCTTTAGACAATTTTAGTCGGAAAAGGATACTTAGGGAGAAAGAATCGCATTCCCAGAGCCTATAAATAACCCCTAAGTACCACCTTTGAAGAGGGCGTCGAGCTAGGCCAATGAGCCAAGCCGAAAAGGTCAGAGTTGTGCGAATCACTCGAAGTTAGCCAGTTGATCCATCCCAAGAAGCCGGAATTCTACTCAATACGGCAAATCTCTCCTTCAATTCCTTCAGGGAGTTTTGGGGATTTCTTGTGTTTTGTTTTATCTTTTCTCTTGAGATGTTTTCTTTATTTGTTATGAACTAAACCCCTCAGATACCTGAAGGGGATGAAACCTAGATGAATCTTGTTATTGTTTTCTGAATTATATGTGGTTAAGTATATACATATGTTTAGGTAAGATTGAATGTTTGCATTTGAGGTGCCTTGTATGGCATATTGGTTGAATGTTTATGAACTACTGAATTGGTCAATTCATGCATGTTTTGGTAAGGTTTTGATGCTTTGAGTTTGGGCACAAATTGCTTTTAGGTACATGCTTGTATTGGTGATGGAAATGGCTCGAATTTGGCCAATTTCATGTCCACATGGCCTGAGACACGGGCGTGTGACTCAGCCATGTGTGACACATGGCCATGCGACACAGTTGTGTGTCCCCTGTTGGTTCTAAGGCATGCAGGTCAAGCTGTTAGACGGCCTGGGACATGGGCATGTGGAGCTATTTCGAGAGTTGCATGGCCTGGCACACGGGCGTGTGGCTTGACTGTGTGACCCAACTTTGAGAGTTACACGGGCACGAGCACGTGCTGGGACACAGCCATGTTTTCCTATTTTGAATCTGTGTGAATCATGCGGCCTGGCCACACGGCCATGTGCCAGGCCATGCAACTCTCGAAATAGCTCCACATGCCCATTGGGATTTATTGTAATGAGGGCCACTTAAAAGTATGTTGGAATTTCTATTATGTTTTAAGGTGGATTGTCGATTTAATTGCTAATTGGAAATGAGTTCATGGTTAGCAACTTACATCTTAAAAATATATATTAAAGTTTTAAATCAGAGAATTTGTAACAACTAAATTTTACTTAGAGTTTTAAACACACAACGTTTTATTAAAGACAACAAATATATATATGTTTTTACTTTTAAGTCAACTCTTTTCAAACGTTTTCCGGAGTGGCAGTCTAAATTCGGCCGTGGTGTATGGGCCGGGTTTGGGGTGTTACAGATTTCTTCCCTCCTCTAGGTGATGGAATTTCGGCCAACACCTAGCCTTGCAGATAGCTCCTATCTTTTCTCTTTTTATCTTCCATATTATCAACTATAATATCTACATTATCCCATTCACATAAATCCTCCTATTTTTGAGCCTTGTTGCCTTCCACTCCACCTAACCCTAATGCCAAAAATTAGCTAACTTAAATTAAAATAATTGGGCTCCATGAAACTTAAATTTGGGCCCCTTACTCCCTTGTGTGGCGTCACCTCCTAATATTGGGCCACAAGCCCACTTTGGTATTTTAAACACAGATACTACCTTTTAAACCCTATAATGCCCAAATAGATAATTTTAATCAAGGCCTCTACCTAAGCCTAAGCCTAATTTGGACCCCTAACACTTAGATTAACACATTAAACATATCCACCCATTAAACGCATAGGCCCAAAAATTCAGGATGTTACAGTGCACAAACAGAGAAGAATTTCTTTTCCCAGCAGGGCTGGGATACCAGTACACGCCCGTGCCACCCAACCGTGCGAGGTCACTGACTTGTCGAGCACGAGCGACACACGGCCGTGACCCACGACCTTGTGAAGCTGTTGACTTACACACCACGGGCAGAACACGCCCGTGTCTTCCAACCTTGCGAGGTTACTGACTTGTCGAGCACGGGCGTGGAATATGAAACACGGCCGTGGCGAATTCACTTGAACGCGCCTAAAATTCGAAAACGTGAAAAACACAGGCACTTTAAAATAGAGCACGAGCGTGGCACTGGCCCGTGCCCCCTCTCCTATTTAACCAAATTAAACTGTCACTTTCCCAAAACCTACCCTAAAATCAATTTCCTGCATCCCCTCCCAAAATCCGGCCACACCCATATTCCCCACCTTCCCAAAACCCCTCCCTTTGCCTTCCTCTAAAAAAACCTTACAAAAACTGTCCGCACGCCCTTGCCACCGCGTGCTGCAGCAGACCACGCCCCCACCACCATGTTCGCGCTAAAAAAAATCGCACCACTGCCGTGCTCACCTCGTGTCTGGCCGAAAACCAGTGCCACCGTCACTGGTTCCTTCCATTTTTTTCACTTCTTTAACTAGAGTTTACTAAATTTCATATTATTTAGTTTCAAGCATGATTTTTTTATGTTTTGTGATAGTAGTTATTTGATTAATATTTGGTTTAGTTTGAAGTATGGATTCTCTCATGTTTTTCAATATTTCATTCATGCAACATCATAAAAATAGTGCTATTCATCATTTCTCATATATGCTATTGCAAATTTCTATTTTTTTTATTTGGTTGCTTATTGGAATATCTTGGGTCTAGATTACATTTTGGTACAAAATTTTGTTTCTTTCTTTCTTTAGGTACCATGTCATCATCACGACCAAAACGATCCACAGCCGCCCCAAGCAAGAAAAGAAAGGGGCCCAGATCATCATCCGTAAGTGCTTCTTCCGAACTACGACACCCATCCCTCCGATTCTCTCAAGCAACTCAAGAAGAGCGCTACATGGCCATTCGAGATAGACCCCTAGGCACCGGTAGGTGCATCGATTGGAATGCACTAGAACAAGTCAGGCTCGCAATTGATATTCAAGCCTTAATCTCAACCGATTCGTGGGAACAGTTCTTCTCAATCATCGAGCCCACTTACTTGGAGCTCACATTAGAGTTCTGCACCACCTTCACATTACAGACAGTGATGGCAAAATTCGACGACCCAGAAACAGTCCAATTCCATTTAGAGGGCACGGTACGTCGATTGAGCGTACCGCAATTCAGCTCAGCACTCGGACTTTATACGCCGGAATTCATAGAGGAAAACCCACTCTCCGGATTAAACTGTCAGCTCTATTGAACTCCGCTCAACTGCTGGCGCAACCTAGGCCCCACCATAAGCATCTACGACCCCAGTCGCTCTAAGACGACAACCCTTCTCCCACACCTACGATATCTTCACGCCATTCTCGCTCACACCATCACAGGACAACGTGAGAACACCGGCGTGGTCAGCAAGCACAATGTGTACTGCCTATCGTGCATGTCAGAAGGGCATGTTTTCGACCTGGCATACTTCATCGCTTGTGCAATTCAGCATCAAACAGAGGCACACGGGAAGGGGATTCTATCAATGGGGCTATATATCACAAGGTTGGCTCGATACTTTGGCCTCCACCACACCGAGGCTCAGATTTCCTCACTTGCACTGATCGGCCATATGGTACCTCAGGGCATCCAAACGATGCTACACATGAGGATGATTAAACATGGTCGAGGAACCGACCCTCCTCAATATCGATTGGTGACTTCCACAGCTGAAGGGAAGCCTGAGGACATTACTGATGATGTCCCACCACCACCACAGGAGGCACCAATTCCGAGCTAGCGGCCATCCCATACAGCAACCTCATTGGTAGATATCTCTGCAAGACTCGACCAGTTCGAGTTGTATTTTGCTGAAAATACTCGACGTTTTGATGGGTTAGAGGCCACCCTTCAACAGATATGCCAGCATCTCCATATCTCATCGCCAGCACCACCACAGGACTCGGCTGATGATGAAGACTTCTGAGACCTCTTAATTTGTTATTTTTAACTTTCTTTTCTTTATTTTCAGTTTTTATTTTAAGTTTTTAATTTGAAATTTTATTTATTTTATTACAAATTTCTATCATTGGCTATCTAACTATTCGAGTATAACTAACACATATCTATTACGCCACCAAGATTTTTAACTAAGTGACTTTGCAGAATAAATTACACACTCCACATACACAAACATATAACTAGGAGAAATTCAATTAAGTCACCTGACGCCACGTATTCTCTACCATCCTCCAAGGATCTCATCCGTAATTCAGGAAGTGTCATTCTCTCCCCTCTCTTTTGATTTCCTATTAATTCTCATTATCTATCTTTGTACATTGAGGGCAATGTATATCTTAAGTGTGGGGGGGATAAAAGGGCCAAACTTTTTCATTATTCTCAAATCCCTGAATTTAGTCTTGCTTTTAAGTAAAATTTTCATATTACTAATTAGGATGAAATTTCTGATAATTTGTGATTTTTATTGACATGTTTTAGATTAAGTCATTGATAATTGTGCATTGATAATTAAATTTTAAAGATACTAGAGAATCAAGCATGATAAGCCTATTTTTCAGAATAATTTTTTTTTTTTGCTAGGTTGTCAACCTAAATTTGAATATTGCTTTGAAATTTGAAATTTATGAGATTGATGTCAAAACACCCATAATTTTTGTGAGATTTTGAGCCTTATAGAACATATATTCTTTTTCGTGCTCACTTTTTGATTATGAGTATGTCAGCTTTGAACTGTTATTCTAGAACTTGCCTCATTTATACATGTTGAGACCACATTCATGATTTGATATACAGAGATGATAAAGGCACCTAGGTTTTAACCCACTTACTCCACTAAAAAGCCTACCTTCATAATTAACCATTAATGAACCCCGTTGATCCTAACAACCCTTTTTATTGACTTACCAGCTAATATTAAACCAAAACTCCTCTGTATTTGTTGTCACCATTCTTTTGACTACCCTTTTTGTCGAGATTTGGTTTTGAGCAGTTACCTAACTATGTTCTATACTTCAGTTGTAAAAGTCCTTTCCTATTATTATTTGACTTCTTCTTAAAAAAAATAAAGTATATTTATTATTAGTTCTATAATAAAGTGAGCTTACATGTTTAAATTTCAAATCAGGAAGAAAAGCTCGTATTATTAGTTTTCAATTGATGTAATTATTTAGGATTAGTTCATTTTTCTAGATAGGTAACTTGTCAATTCAATCTTGATTCTAACCTTCTAATTTCAGCCTTTATCCACACCTTAAGCCTAGCCCCGTTACAACCCTAACAAAGACCTTTTGATCTGTTTATCATCTCATTTTACAGTGGTGGAGATTTGATTTTCAAGCAAGCCTATAGGATTAACTTTTTAGGTTCGACTTGTGAGTGCTTCTTTTTATGAACCTTAAACACTTTGAGTGATTTGAGTGAATCTATAGTAAGGATGTCAACTCTTGTCAATTTTGAATTAAAGGTAATTATTCAGATAAGGGGAGGCACCTACGTTTTCATGATACAAATGAATGACTTATATTGTTTGAATCTTTAGGACTCTTTGAATTGAATTATCCATGTATAAATTATCTATGAATTATGATAAGGCATTGTCAGTAGAAATTGTGAATTATGGAAAGTTCATTTTAATTGTATGTTGAGAATTTTGCTTGAGGACAAGCAAAAGCTTAAGTGTGGGGGTATTTGATAAACCGTAATTATAACATATTTTAATCCCACATTTAGCTTGTTTTTGGATGATTTATTCCTCAATTTATGTAAAAAGGTGCTCTTAATCCTTTCTTTTCATGTCTTATACCCAGGAAAGCACCCGAGGATGAAAAGAATGCAAAACGGGCCCAAAACGGAGTAAATGGGCCATATCAAGAAATCGACACGGTCTGGCCCAAAGAGCACACGGCTGTGCCTTGTCAAGCATCTAGAAACGGCCTCACCCCTGATCTACATGACCGTGCCTCAACTTAGAAATCCGAACACGGCTTGAAGACGAGTCACACGGGCGTGTGACATGGCCGTGCCCCTGTCGTGGCTTTAGACAATTTCAGTCGGAAAAGGATACTTAGGGAGAAAGAATCACATTCCACGAGCCTATATATAACCCCTAAGTACCACCTTTGAAGAGGCGGTTAGCTAGGCCAAGGAGCCAAGCCGAGAAGGTCAGAATTGTGGGAATCACTCAAAGTTAGCCAGTTGATCCATCCCAAGAAGCTAGAATTCTACTCAAGATGGCGAATTTCTCCTTCAATTCCTTTAGGGAGTTTTAGGGATTTCTTATGTTTTGTTTTATCTTTTCTCTTGAGATATTTTCTTTATTTGTTATGAACTAAACCCCTCAGATACCTGAAGGGGATGAAACCTAGATGAATCTTGTTATCATTTTCTGAATTATATGATAAATACTTAGTTTGTTCTTAATTATGTCTGCTTAATTCTTGAGTTAATATTTCGTGGATGTTGATTCAAGTTTGATGTGCTTAGGAGGATGAGGAGTAGACCTTGCTTAAGAGTAGATCTAGCATAATTAAGCGGAGTTGATCGCACGCCTAGAGATAGTGTGACGAGATTTTGCCGGATTAGGGTGAACCTAATATGGGAATCCATAGATCGATTTACTGCTATTCTAGGGGGTTATTATAAGAGAACGAGAGTTCCACTAATTAACCTAGGGTTAGACGTTATTCGCCTCGAGAGAGGGTTTAATATATGTTAGGGAGTCCTACGAATCAAACTAAGTGAATAAATCGTATGGTTCAACGTTAGATAACAAGTGAAGTCTAGGTGGATTCTTCCTAAGGGTATCGTCGTGAGCAACTGAATTTTTCTTCTAGTTATTTCCCAATTCATTCTTTTTTGTCTTTGCGTCATTAGCTTAGTAGTTGTTAATTTAGATTAAAGCAACTTCACTTTATTTTAGGCTAAATAATAAAAAGAAAGTTAGTATTAGTACTTTTAGTTCCTTTGGGTTCGATAATTCGGTCTTGCCTAAGGTATACTATTGTTCGACAGGTACACTTGCCTTTAATCATTGCCAGAGTTAGTTTCCAGGTTTGATCATTCGTTTTATAAATTTTAAAGCTCTGATTTTAGTGATCTGTGTGCCCCTATTTTTTAAGAATTTTTTTAATGTTTCCCAAAGTTCTCGGTTTAGTCTCGGACCGCTTCCAAAGTATGTTTTGGGCCTCGTAGGTCCATATTAGGGACTTTGTGATGAAAGTTGAAAAGTGTTAATTTGGATGAAATTTTATGACTCGGTTTAATGCGTTTACAAGTGTATGTGTTCCGGTAATGCCTTGTACCCTATTCCGGCGTCGAATACGGGTAAGGGGTGTTACAACCATACCCTGAACACCTCACCATATCAGCGGGTCCTCTCCTTGCTTCTCGTCTTTTCCATTCTTAAATACACCTCCCACATAGAATGTCTGAAGACCTCTATGGTATCTTTCCTGACTTTCCACACTAGGACCTTTGGGATGTACATTTCCTTGGTAGACCTCTACAACCGGGTCAAACCTTGGCGATCTCCCTCTTCCCACACGTTAGTTCGTAAGGACTTGTTGACACTTCCATTTTATGCTGACCATTAACGAACCTTGCCACTCTGGCGAAACCATTCTTGTTCCATTTTGTTTGTAATGTGGGATTACTTCCAATAATCTTCCTTATGCACAAGACTAACCTGGGACCCCACCTGCCCCATGTGATTAACAGCTGACTTATTATACTGGCAAGCCATCGCTCATACGATAATACTATTCTGCCATCTCACTTACTTGTTTCCTCTCTATGAACCATCATGATGGTGACGTACTCACAATACTCTTTCCTCAAAGAGGAATAGTCTTGACAGACATTAGTTCTTCTGGACAAAATGCTTATCTTGGGAATGGAATTCTTGTTCCCCTTATGATATTTTCTTCTTACATACTACTTCATTGAGCTCTCCTTGGTGACTCTTCCTTTCGGATCCTTGCTTGTGATTCTTGGGAAATTTCCCTCCTTTCCTTTCCGTAATTAGGCAATCTCCCGTGAGGCCTATCTTTCTCTAATTTTTATTGGGTCTTCACCCCTACCTTAGTGGCACCAATGTATATCCTCCGACAGACCCTCTCTTTTTTACTTCGCTTGCCCTTTTTGGCAAACTCTTTGAGCTCTGCTTCCCACTTAGGGTATCGAATCTCACACTTACCATCTTGGCGGTTAGTATCATTGGAACATCCTGGTGGACTACTCCGCACCTGCTACTTTGGCAGACTCCCTATTGGTTGCCACAGCCGAGCTGTGGTCTTACACTTGTTTTACCTCATTTACCGCATCCCATCAGACTTACCCCGTGTTTATTGGCTTGGTGGACTTACCTCGTGTTTACTATCTCAACAAACTTTATCTTTTCTGTGTTTACTGTCCTAGTTTGAGACTTTCATCCATGGTCTTACACCGCCTCGCCATCCTAGCATACTACCTCATGATGTCTTTCAGCTATGGTCTTACTCATCATACATGGTTGCCATAACATCTTTCATCTATGGTCTTACGCCATATACCTTATATCAGACTGCCATAGCCTCTTTCATTTATGGTCTTATGCCATATACCATCATCATGGTGTCACCCGAAGCACTAGTCAATACCACTATCGCAGTAAATACATTCCATAATTTCATTTCCTGAATCCTCCTTCCATTACCTCTTTTACTCCACCTAACCTTGATGCTTGAACATTGTAGTATTCCATCCGCAAGGCCTTGAGCTTCGCCCGAGGTAGAATCTAATAGATTCCCTCCCCATTACCCTTCTGATAAAATGTAAAAGTAACATATTTTAATCCCACATTTAGCATACTTTTGGATGATTTATCCCTTGATTTATGTAAAAAGGTGCTCTTAATCTTTTCTTTTCATGTTTTATACTCAGGAGAGCACCCAAGGACAGAAAGAACGGAAAACAGGCCCAAAACGGAGTAAATGGGCCATATCACGAAATCCACACGGCCTGGCCCAAATCCACACTGCAGTGCCTCGTTCAACAGGCTCAAACACGGCCTAGCCACGACTTGCACGGACGTGTGCCATGGCCGTGCCCCTGTTGCTGGAAAGAAGAGTTTCACTCGGAAAAGGATACTTAGGGGCAAAGAAACCTATTTCAAAAGCCTATATAAACCCCTAAGTATTACCTAAAAAAGGGCGGTTAGCTAGGCCAAGGAGCCAAGCCAAAAAGGTCAGCTTTGTGGGAAACACTCGCAGATAGCCAGTTGATCCATCTCAAGAAGTCGGAATTATACTCAAGACGGCGGATCTCTTCTTCAATTCCTTCAGGGGGTTTTAGAGATTTCTTATGTTTTGTTTTATCTTTTCTTTTGAGATGTTTTCTTTTATTGTTATGAACTAAACCCTTCAGATACCTGAAGGGGATGAAACCTAAGATGGATCTTGTTATTGTTTTCTAAACTATATGATAAATATTTGACTTGTTCTTAATTATGTGCTTTTAATTCTTGTGTTGATATTTTCGGGATATTGATTCAAGTGTGATGTGCTTAGGTGGAGGAGAAAAAGTCCCTGCTTAAGAGTTGATCTAGCATAATTAAGCGGAGTTGATCACATGCCTAGAGATAGGGTGACGAGATTTTGCCGGATTAGGGTGAAACCTAATATGGGAGTCCATAGATCGAGTTAATGCGATTCTATGGGTTTTAATTAGAAAGAGATTTCAATTAATCAACCTAGGGTTAGACGTTATTCGCCTCGAGAGAGGGTTTAATATAACTTAAGGAATCTTACGGATCAAGTCAAGTGAATAAATCATCTGGATCAGTGTTAGATAACAAGTGAAGTCTAAGTGGATTCTTCCTAAGGGTGTCGTCTTAATCAATTGAGTTTTTCCAACAGTATTTCCCCAATTCATTCTTTTTGTCTTTGTGTCTTTAGCTTAGTAGTTAGTTAAATTTAGATTAAATAACAACTTCACTTATTTTAGGCTAGATAATAGAAAGAGAGTTAGTATTAGTACTTTTGGTTCCTTTGGGTTCGACATTCCGGCCTTGCCTTAACTATACTACTGTTCGATAGGTGCGCTTGCCTCAAATCGTTATTAGAGTTAGTTTCCAGGTTCGATCATTCTTATTATAAATTTAAAACTCTGAAATTAACGATCATGTTTTTGGTGCTGTTGCCGGGGAATTAAAATATTAAGAAAGCTCTATTTTTATTACTTTAGCCATTATTTTTATTTTCCGCAATTTACTTTTATTTTAGGTTAAATTTTGATTTTGTAAATTTTCTTTCTTTCTTTTCCCTAGCAGGTACCTCTAGTTTATGACTAGAAGGAACTCGAAAGGACCATTAGTATACGACAGTGATATTGAAGCTACCGCTCGCAGGAATCGCAGAGAAATTAGGCGAGCCCTAAATTACACAGAAGAAGAGCGAGAAGGCAGATCCGATCCTACTTAAGGGATGGATGAGAATAATCCACTACCACAAGATGTGGTGGCAGAAAATAATGCACCGCGTACTATGTATGATTATGCTAAACCTCATTTAACAGGAGTAGAATCGAGTATTGTTAGGCCTGCTATAGTTGCTAATAATTTTGAATTAAAGCCTAACACTATACAAATGATTCAACAATTTGTTCAATTTGATGGTTTACAGGACGAAGAGCCAAATACTCATATAGCTAATTTTTTAGAGTTCTATGATACCTTTAAAATAAATGGGGTTACTGATGATGCCATACGTCTTCGGTTATTTCCCTTTTCATTAAGGAATAAAGCCAAACAGTGGTTAAACTCGTTACCACGAGGGTCAATCACTACATGGGATCAAATGACCGAAAATTTTTATTAAAATATTTCCCACCAGCCAAAACGGCCAAATTACAGAATGATATCTCTTCTTTTGTGCAGATGGATTTAGAGACATTATACGATGCATGGGAGAGATACAAGGATCTCTTGAGAAGGTGTCCACACCATGGTTTACCCTTATGGCTCTAAGTCCAAAATTTCTTTAACGGTGTGAACCCCTCAACGAGGCAACTAATTGATTCAGCCGCCGGTGGAACCCTGAACAACAGAACTCTTGAAGCAGCTTTCGAGTTTATTGAAGAGATGTCACTGAATAACTATCAATGGCAGGTTACAAGGACAAAACCAACAAAATCAGTCAGAGCTTTCAACCTCGACGCAGTAACCATGCTATCAACACAGGTAGAGATGATGAATACAAAGCTTGATAGTTTGTGTTCTTCGCAGGTACATCCAGTAATGCAGTGCGACACAAGTGGAATTGTGGCGAATCCTGAGTACCCACCCTACCAACCGGGCACAGAAAGTGAACAGCTGAACTATATAGGTAATAATTTCAGATCTAATAATAACCCGTATAGTAATACTTATAATCCAGGTTGGAGAAACCACCCAAAATTTTCATGGGGAGGTCAAGGAAATCAAAGGCAACAACCTCCTCAAAATTTCCAAAACCAGCCCTCTCCACAGGAAAAGAGGCTGAACCTTGAAGAGATGCTGACAAAATTCATGGCAACCACAGTTACCCGTCTCCAACAAACTGAGATGACACTCGATAATCAACAGGCATCAATCAAAGGGATCGAAAGCCAAGTTGGGGAACTTATTGAGTCAGTTGGACAACTTACGAAGATAGTTTCTGAAATTCGATCAGAGATTTTTTCTAAAGGAACTGAACAGGTAAAGGCAGTTACACTGGGAAGTGGAAAAGAGTTAGTCGAACCAAAGAAAAAATACCACACGAAGATAACAAAGCAAAGGATGAGGGAATTGAGGATGTAACTCCAGTACGCAACGAAAATAAACCACAAATCCCATATCTGACAAAGTTGAAGAAAGACCGATTAGATGCCCAATACGGTAAATTTCTTGAACTTTTCAAATAAATACATATTAACTTTCCCTTTGTTGAAGCCATTTCGCAGATGCCAACATACACAAAATTCTTAAAAGAACTCCTGACGAATAAAAGGAAGCTTGAAGAAATATCAACAGTGGAGCTTAATGAAGAATGTTCAGCCATCCTTAAAAACAAGTTACTAACCAAATTGAAAGACCCAGAAAGTTTTACAATTCCATGTTTAATTGGTAGTTTAACTGTTGATAATGCCTTAGCTGATTTAGGGGCAAGCATAAATGTCATGCCTTATAAATTGTTTAAACAGCTAGGTCTAAGGAAACCGAAACAAACTAGGATGAGCATTCAATTAGCTAATAAAACTGTTAGAATTCCTAGGGGTATTATCGAAGATGTTGTTGTAAAAATTGATAAATTCGTATTCCCAGTAGACTTCATCGTTTTAGACATGGATGAGGACGACACAATCCCCCTAATTTTAGGAAGGCCATTCTTAGCAAATGCCAAAACTAAAATCGATGTTGATGCAGGTGACTTATACTTTGTGTAGGCGAGGAGACAGTCACTCTTCAAGCCCTCGACTCAGCTAAAACATCAAGTAACCATGGTGATAATGTAAATTCTATTAATAACCATTCGGTTAACCTTTCTTTTCAGGAAACACCACAAGGTTACAAACTTGAGCCGAATCATGGACCTCGTGCCAACAAGGAAGAATTATATGAGGAACGAAGCCTTAAGGTTGATAAATTAGAAGAGTGGAAGACACACTTTAAAGAGGAACCGGAACTACATGAAGTAAAACCGAAGGAGCCCCCAGAAGAGCTCATAGGAACAACAAA
Source organism: Gossypium australe (assembly GCA_005393395.2). NCBI lineage: Eukaryota > Viridiplantae > Streptophyta > Magnoliopsida > Malvales > Malvaceae > Gossypium > Gossypium australe. Next base: position 24,741,338 of record CM016621.1, on the reverse strand, counting down.
CCACTTAAAAATAGGAGACTAGGTACTTTTCGATAAAGTAGATACTCACATCATCACATCAGACCTAAACACGAACGAAGAAATTCCTCTTGGGTACACAATATCTTCCCATACAAAACAGTCGAGGTAAGCAATTCAACATTCGACACTTTTAAGGTAAACGCTTCTCGACTTAAACTTTATAGTGAGAATAGAACTGATAGCATGAGGGAAGCTATTCAAACTTTTAAACCACCTTGATTTTTTGCAAATATGAGGAAAGTCTAGCTTAAGACTTTAAGCGTTTCTCGGGAGGCAACCCGAGCACCAACCCTATTTACTTTCGCAATTGTTTTCATTTTATTTTCTTTTCTTCTCTTAGTCGTAAACACATAGCTTTAAACTACTAAAAGTGCAGATTTCCAGACCACACGGCCTTACACACGGCCATGGTCGTGGCCGTGTGGACCTCAAGAATCTCCGTACTGACATGGCAGGGATGGTACGAGTCAGAACAAATAAATTTTCAAAGTCACGGACCCAAACCACCACCCCACAGGCACTAACAAAACCCCATGGCTGTGCGATGCGGCCGTGGTTGACACTGTTAATTTATACACGGGCGTGGTGACCTAAGCATGGGCGTGGGAGAAACGAATGAAGCCCACCACGGCCGTGCAACATGGCCATGTGAGATACCACGCCCACGAGACACGGGCATGTGAGTGTACCGGACTTGAAAATCTATATAAACCACCCCTCCCTCTCTCTAATCAACCACTTTCTCCCATTCCATCCTTCAGAATTTTCCCCCTCCATATTTCTCTTCTTCAATCCTTCCCTAATTCTCGATCCTCAAAAGCACAATGTCGAAGAAATGGCGGAATCAAAGCACAGTCTCCCTCATAGAGACCAAACTACATAAGTTCATGCCGGCCGCTTCATCAATTCGATAAGCCAAGGGTCTTTGAGACCATTTATCTTTTGTTTTACTTTTACCTTCTCCTTTATTTTCCTTCTCTTTGACAATCTTATGCTTAATTTAATTTATTTTACTTTAGTTTCTTAGTGCCAGGTTCAAAAGGCTGCTTGGGAATAGCGTCACTTCCGCCACCGCTAGCACCTTCGCAGCCTTAGAAGTCACACCCACCTCGCGAACCATCTACCGATAAGGATTCTCAAGCCCCTTTATCTTTTAGCCTTAGTATATTTACATTTTTATCTTCTTTCTCTTTATCTTTCTTGTCTTTAATAATATATTCAGTTTATTTTAAATGTGTCTGAATAATCCCTGGCTAATTCTCTACGAGCTCCCCAATTTCTTAATTTAGCGTAGAGCTCGGTAGCAGCAACCACCCCTATCAACTTCCAACTCCGAGAAAACCATCCAAATTCAAGAAGTTTCACCTCTCCCTCTCTCTTAAATTACATATCTATGTTTGTACATTGAGGGCAATGTACATCTTAAGTGTGGGGGGTAAAAGTGCCTAACTTTTCATTATTCTCAAATCCTTGAATTATATCTTGTTCTTAAGTAATTTCCTCATATTACTAATTAGGATGAAATTTTTGATGATTTATGACTTTTATTGATATGTTTTTGAAGTAATCCATAGTTAATTGTGCATTGATGATTAAATTTTAAGAATATTAGAGAATCAAGCAAGATAAGTCTATTTTTCAAAAATTAATTTTTTTTAGGTTGTCTACCTGAATCTGAATGTTACTTTGAAGTTTGAAATTTACAAGGTTGATATCAAACACCCATAATTTTCTGTGAGATTTTGAACCTTATAGAGCATATATTCTTTTTCGTGCTCACTTTATTGATTATGAGTATGTCAACATTGAACTGTTATTCTAGAACTTGCTTCGATTATACATGTCAAGATCACACCTTTGATTTGATAGACAAATATGATAAAGGCACCTAGGTTTTAACCCACTTACTCCATTAAAAATCTACCTTACCCCTAGTGAACCCCATTGATCCTAACAACCCTTTTTATTGACTCAACCATTAATATTAACCCAAAACCCTTTGTATTTGTTATCACAATTCCTTTTTTACTACACTTATATCGAGATTTGATTTGATTAGTTACCTAATTATATTATTTCAGTGGTTGAATTTATCCTTTATTACTTGATTTGTTCTTAAAAAAAAACATATTAGTATTATGAAAAGTGAGCTTATACAGTTAAAGTCTATTTATCAAAAGAAAAGCTTGTATTATTAGGGTTATTACTTTTCAGTTGATATTATCGTCTCAATATTTCTAGATAGGTAACTTGTCAATTCAATCTCGATTCTAACCTTCTATTTCAGCCTTTATCTACACCTTTAACCCTAGCCCTGTTACAACCCAGTTAAAGACCTTTTGATCTGTTTATCATCTCATTTTATAGATTTGATTTTCAGGCAAGCCTATGGGATTAACTTTTCAGGTTCGACTTATGAGTGCTCTTTTCCCTGAACCTTAAACACTTTTTGAGTGATTTGAGTGAATCTTTTGTGAGGATGTCAATCCTTGTCGGTTTTGAATTAAAGGTAATTATTTAGATAAGGGGAGACACCTATGTTTTCGTGATACAAATGTATGACTTATATTGTTTGAATCTTGAGGACTCTTTGAGTTAAATTATCCATGTATAAATTATCTATGAATTATGATGAGACATTGCTAATAGGAATATTGAATCATGGAAAGTTCGTTTTAATTGTAAATTGAGAATTTTTCTTGAGGACAAGCAAAAGCTTAAGTGTGGGGTATGTGATAAACCGTAAAAGTAACATATTTTAATCCCACATTTAGCATACTTTTGGATGATTTATCCTTTGATTTATGTAGAAAGGTGCTCTTAATCCTTTCTTTTCATGTTATATACTCAGGAGAGCACCCAAGGACGGAAAGAACGGAAAACGGGCCCAAAATGGAGTAAATAGACCATATCACGAAATCCACACGGTCTGGCCCAAATCCACACGGCCGTGCCTCATTCAACAGGCTCGAACACGGCCTGGCCACGACTTACACGAGCGTGTGCCATGGCCGTGCCCCTGTCGCTGGAAAGAAGAGTTTCACTCAGAAAAGGATACCTAAGGGCAAAAAAACCTATTTTGAAAGCCTATATAAACCCCCTAAGTATTACCTAAAAGAGGGCGGTTAGCTAGGCCAAGGAGCCAAGCCGAAAAGGTCAGATTTGTGGGAAACACTCGAAGATAGCCAGTTGATCCATCTCAAAAAGTCGGAATTATACTCAAGACGGCGGATCTCTCCTTCAATTCCTTCAGGGGTTTTAGGGATGTCTTATGTTTTGTTTTATCTTTTCTTTTTGAGATGTTTTCTTTTATTGTTATGAACTAAACCCTCCAGATACCTGAAAGGGATGAAACCTAAGACGGTTCTTGTTATTGTTTTTTGAACTATATGATAAATATTTGACTTGTTCTTAATTATGTGCTCTTAATTCTTGTGTTGATATTTTCGGGATATTGATTCAAGTGTGATGTGCTTAGGTGGAGGAGCAAAAGTCCCTGCTTAAGAGTAGATCTAGCATAATTAAGAGGAGTTGATCACACGCCTAGAGATAGGGTGACGATATTTTGCCGGATTAGGGTGAAACCTAATATAGGAGTCCATATATCGAGTTAATGTGATTCTAGTGGTTTTAGTTAGAAAGAGATTTCAATTAATCAACCTAGGGTTAGACGTTATTCGCCTCGAGAGAGGGTTTAATATAACTTAGGGAATCTTACTGATCAAGTCAAGTGAATAAATCGTCTGGTTCAGTGTTAGATAACAAGTAAAGTCTAGGTGGATTCTTCCTAAGGGTATCGTCTTAATCAACTGAGTTTTTCCAACAGCATTTCCCCAGTTCATTCTTTTTGTCTTGGCGTCTTTGGCTTAGTAGTTAGTTAAATTTAGATTAAATAACAACTTTACTTATTTTAGGCTAGATAATAGAAAGAGAGTTAGTATTAGTACTTTTGGTTCCTTTGGGTTCGACATTCCGGTCTTACCTTAACTGTACTACTGCTCGATAGGTGTGCTTGCCTCAAATCGTTGTCAGAGTTAGTGTCCATGTTCGATCATTCTCATTATAAATTTAAAACTCTGAAATCGACGATCACCTTCCAAACTTCATCTATTCCATGAAGGTTTTTCCCACATTCATGCAATGCATGCACATATCATCATGCTTCGTGTTTATGCAACATGGCATACTTAAACAGTATAGATCATAACAACAAGTGGCCATCTTTGGATGTACTAACGTTAAGAGTGTGAATACTGCTACTAAAAATATGGAATTTGAGGCGGTGTCTGCAAGTATACGGGTCAAGTTGCAATATAGTTTTTTATAATAAAGTGGTGAGTACTCCAAGGATCGTATGCCACACCCCAAAATTGGGACTAGAAGTTTTAAGGGTAAAATGGAAATTTTAGCTCATATGTGTTCAAATTTTCGTAGCATGGTAAACTGGAAATGTTTTCGTCTATGCATTTTAGAAAATTAAGTCAATTTTTGAAAATAAGGTTGAAAAGATCTTTAATTTTAAAATAATGATAATTTCGTAAAAGGGTTCAATTTAGGAGTATTTAAAAAGAAATTTTACCAAAGTTTTAAAAATAACCTATTTTCCCCTCCATCTTCATAAAATCCATATTAGTTTCTTCTCCATATTTTTATTGTCGTCTATTACTTCTCCAAGCTCTTCCCATTAAAATTTATTTTTCAAAACTCCATTCCTTTGATTTCTATTATCACCCAATCAATAAAGCTCCATAAAGCTTCAAGAAAAACACCAAAAACATCATAGATTTTGTCATCTCTCAAGTTGTGGGTTTTTTAGATTTTTGATTGAACATTCGTTTCTCTTCCATCGAATGTAACGTTTTGTTTTCCTATTAGTTTATGATGTTATCTAGACTTTTAAATAGAGTTTTTACCCATTAAATCAAATATTTTGAATAAAAGTCAAATTTTGGGTCATTAATGGTGGATTTCGGGATTTTGAATAAAAACGAAGTTTCAAAGTTTTTTCCATTAGTTTTGATGTGATTAAAAGGTTTCTAAACATTCCTTAAAGTTTCATTAAATATTTCCTATATTTTAATGAATTTTTTTGAAAATTGTAATTGTATGTCAAAATTTCGAATCCATGAATCTATATAGTTTGGAATAGTTTTGAAGGTTGGGAATTGTTCTTAGATGTATAATTAGATTATTGGAATCGATTATAGGCAATAGGAATGAGTAAAGATTAATATATTTGAGTTTCAAATTTGTTAGTCGAAATTTTAGTTTCATGAGGAATATAGCTTAGGCTTTCATCTTTGGTTGGTTTAGGTGAGTCCTTGGCTGCTAATTGATTGTATATATTGTGTGGTCATTATGTGTGAAGCATCGGAACCGTTGGAGACTTCTACGAGCAAGGCGAAAGGTACAAAAAACTAGTTTAAGTTTTCGGCAATTAGGCGAAAGCATGATCGGTGAGTGTTTGGAATCGCTACTTGTAGACATGGTTCTTAGCGTTAATTGGGAGCTTAGGAATAGCCTAAACCCCTATCCTAAGTTTCGGGTGTAAGCTTTCTATTTCCCTTATTTTATTTTGGAAAAATATGTGATAATGTGAATAATTATTGGATTGATTATTATGATGCGATATTGTGACATAAGACATATGTGATGACTATTGTGAATTGTGTTGAGTTGTGAGCAAGATTGTGTGGAGTTGTGAGCATGATACACATGCCAAATGACAGAATGATATGTTAATAATGCAAATATGTAGCGGAAGAAAGCGGAATTTCAGTAAGTACATAAATGTTGAATTGTAGAATGTGATATTATTATGACGTAATATGTGAGAATACTTGTATGTGATATATGATGTACTAATTTTAATACACACATATGTGGTCAGATATGTGACGGCTCAATGAGCATAATTGTGGCACTTAAAGTGCAATTAAATGTGAATTCGATAATTTGCATTGTTTAAAAGTTTGTGATGTAAATTGATGAATATGAACAGAGATTATGTGCATTAAATCAATAATTAAAATTGTGTAATTGTGGATATTTTGGCCTTGTGATCTCTTGAAATCGTTAGATATAGTTGGCATGCCATAAGATTGTGAGTACTCACCCTTGTGTTTTTTGATTTGGGCATTGAGGCCCCTGGACAATTTGGAGAGATAAGGGAATGTGAACCAAGCTCCATTCACTGGGATATGTTGGTGTGTTGGAGAGTGTTAGCTAAATGCAATGCTTCTAGGATATGTTCGACTCTACGAGTCATTTAGTATGTTGGAGGTTCGTGTATCTGATGTGTGGTGATAGAGCCCACTTTTATGTTTCATAGCCTCAAGTGTCAAATTATCATTTAAATGTGATATTATGTGTTGAGATAATAAGATGTGAGATGGATGCATAAACATGTGAATAATATGCTAAATGAGTTTATTTAAGTTTCATGAAAATGTTAGTATGTTTTCAAATTAAATTGCGTATGTAAATGTGGTTTGGGTCATTTTCATTCAACTTGTGAATGCATGTGAATATATAAGCTAGACTTGAGAGTTATTAAAGCATGTATATGTAACAGCCCGAATTTGACCCTAATCGGAACGGTGGTTTCGGGACCATGAATCCGAGTTTGAAATATTTTTAAATATTATATTCTGTGCTCATTATGTGTGAATTAATATGTGTTAAAGTTTCGTAGAAAAATATTATCTTTTGTGTGCTTAATTTGACAAAAAGGATTTAATCGCGTAAGTTTTAAAAGTTTCAAGCTATAGTGAAAAGTGCCTATTTGATGATGGCTTTTTAAAGTGGGGTATTAAAAAGGCAATTAGCCCATTTTTAAAGTTAGTGGGTGGCTAAAGTCACCATTGCCCTTATTATATATGTTAGTTTTATTTTTATTAAAAGGGTTATATTAGTAATTTAGTTATTAACTTATTATATGTTAAAATAAAACAAAAGAAAAATCATTATCATCTTTGGTGTTCTTGGCCGAATGTTGAAGAAGAAAAAGGGGTTTCATTTCTTTTAATTTTCAGCACTTATAAGCTTAAAATCAAGGTTAGTTTGATTTCAATTTTTGTTAATTTTTACGTTTTTGTGATCGTTGCTTCGTAAATTACCCGACCCATGCTTGAATTTTTGAAAATCATGTGTATATGAGGTTCGGCCATTGATGTGTTCTTATGGTTTATGAGGTTTGATGATTTTAAATTAAAGATATGTTAAGGATTAACATGTTTTTTATTAGAAGTTTTAGCGAAATTGAGTAATTAGGGCTAAATTGTAAAAATAAAATTTTAGAGGGACTTATTTGCAAAATAAATGAAAGAAATGGACTTGTATAGTCCCTAGGAGTATTCGGCCCTTAAGTGTTATTGTGAAATTTTTTGTATTTTGTGTTTTATGCAAATAGGACCAAATGGTAAAAATGTGAAATATTGGGGGTAAATTGGTAAATTACCCATTTATGTGTTTTGGGATTCAATTGAAATAAAATGTACTTGAATGAGGTTATTTTTGATATGTTTAGATCAAGAACAAAGAAAATCGGATTTGAATCGGGGAAAGACGAAGGTTGCGGAATAGCCGGTTTAAGTCGTTTGTTGTCAATAGAGGTAAGTTCTTAAGTTTAAGTACATGTAAGAGATAATTATGAATATGTTCAATAATATTATTTGATTTACTTGAGTATTGAAATAGATGATAGCCGAGTGTTAAGGTCCAATATTGGACTAAATGTGTTTTGAATTTGAAATGGAAACTAGTTCGTGTGATATGATAAGTGATTGTGGTTTATGTACATGAATTAGTAATAATAAAAATGTCAAGATAGCGATTTGATGAATTATTCATATGTTATTCGGGCTTTTACCCTAGCAGGCCACGAGCCGGTGAAATAATTCAGGCTTTTAGCCTAGCAGGCCATGTGCTGGTGAAATAATTCGGGCTTATTGCCTAGCAGGCTTAATGCCGGTGATTAACTTCGAACCTTGAGTCCAGCAGGCCCAGTGCCGGTGAATGTGATTTGAGCTTAGAGTATATGAGAACCGAGTTATGAATATATCAAGAAATTTTAGCTTTGAAACATGAAACGTATTAATTCGACAAAGAGGTAAGTATTTCATATTCATGTTACTCAAGAAAATAATGAACTAGTATATGAGGAAGTGATTGTCTTATACATTGATTTATGATAGATGTGTGTATATATATATATACATGTTATATCGTGTGGTAATTGATTCTTAAAATGTCGAATGGATTAAGTCTATTGGATAAGCATATGTATTTACATATGTCTTTGATATACTTGGTGATTGGTGTGTATGAGTAAGAAAGGTTAAGCTTTTATGTCAAATGCATTAATGACATTCAGTTACCTTGGCTTTATAGGTAAAATTATGTATCACTTATGTTTGAATTGGTGATAGAAGATATTAATTTGAATGGTTGGATATATGTTATTTATGTATATGTTTTCTTAAGACTTACTAAGCTAGCAAGCTTACCGTGTGTGTGTACTTGTTCCCCTCTGTTTTATAGATCCGGTTAAGGCTACGAGCTCAAAGGGATCGTCAAGAAAGTCGTCCACACTATCAACCTATTTTGGTACTCTTTAATTTGGGTTTTCGGTTAAAGGCATGTATAGAAAAGACTGTGATTTTGTTAAGATGATAACTTTTGTCTATGTATATATTAGCCATGCGAATATGGCTTATATTTGATGTTAGTTGAAGTAGATATATTCGGCTTATTTTAATTGGTCAAATGATGCGCATGGATGAATATTAGTTTTGGATATATTCGGCTATAGTCTAGATGCATATTGTGGATATAGTTTGGTCATGATATATATGTGTGAAATGATTAGCTGTGTATTGGACTAATAAGAGATAGTAGCAATACTTGATGATTCATGTATATATATATATATATACATAGTAGTTTGGTAGTAACCTTGTTATATGTTTAGGCTAATGTACCGAATCTTGAATTTATATACCTACAGATCATGATTGTTGCATTGTATGCATGATTTGGTTCATGGATTATACATGCATTCCTTACTAAAATCTGGATCATTTGTAATTATGGAACTCGACTAGTTATATTAACTTGTGTGATTGGTAGGCTAATAGTAATAATTTTTGTGATTTTAAATGTTCATTTTGGTTTTGGTTTAATAAATTCAAAATGAGAATTTCATTATGGATTATATATATGTATGTTCGGCCATGGTCTTTATGTCTATAATAGGTACAAATGTGGTTTTGTGAAACAGCATATATAGTTAGTAAGTGAGAAATGTTATATATATATATATATGTGTGTTTCTTATGTTAAAATGTTTAGAACCGTTACAGCTTATTTGATAATATGGTATTTGAAATAATGTGGTATAGTATATGTAAGTTAGAATATGTATGATGTATTGATTTCAGTAAACAAATTTTGTAAGATGTGAACTGTACTTTATGTACTTATAAGTTCGATAAGAATTATAGATATGCAATGCATGTACTTTATAGACATTTTAGATTCAATTGGATACGCAAAGTAATTCATGTGAGCTTTGCTTTGATAAAATAATGAGTTTCGATGAATGCCTGCAATGATCTATGTATAGTTCGGTAATGCCTCATAACTCAAATCCGGTGACGGGTACGGGTTAGGGGTGTTACAGTATACGTTGTTAGTCTTGATGAATTATTGTAAAATGAATTATTTGTATATGAGTTGAGTGTAGTTATATGTTAGAGTATATGCTAGCTTTATGGTTTAATGAAGCATGAATATGTTATTGCGACTTGGTTAGAGTATGGTTGTGAATGTGTTATAGCATGCTCTTGTTTAACCTTTGATATTGTGTATACATTATGGTCACTTTGACATCCACGAGGCTTGTAAAGCTCCCCCACTCTTTTTTAAACCTTTGCAGACTATTAGCGTTGCGATGTGAACGATGCGGAATATTTTCCAAGGAACTGATCCAAGTAGTTAGCATTCGAGTATGTGCTCATTGGTTATTATTTTGGGATTGTGGGAATAAGGCAATGTGGTAGAATTGTTGCATAAATATTGCCATGATGTTCTAGATATTTTAATAACTTATCTATTCCTAGGATTTAAGGACTTGGACCTTAATATGTTGATTCTTGCTCGGACATATTTTTTATGTTTTAAACTGTTATTATAGTCATTTTGACAATTTTTTGTAGCACCCCAAACCCGGCCCATTCACTACGACCGAATTTGAAATGGCACTACGGAACACGTTCGAAAATATTCTGACCTGTAGGAAAGAAAACCTTGAATATTTAAAATTTCAAAATAAATTTAGTTGTTACAAGATTCCCGGATTTAAAACTTTATTATATATACTTAGGAAAATAAAATTCATTTGCAATTAATATTTAAATTGTCAATCCATAATAGAACATAATAATAAAGATACTTAATAAAATTACTTAAGTACTTTAATGGGCTTTCTTACAACAAACACTTAATCCAAAATACTGAAACTATAAATACTTAATTAATTAAAATGTCTTCCGCATGGGCCACCTCGTATCCACTCCAACCCGGTCCGATCATCATATCACCTGCGATGAAAATATAGGGTGAGTCACACGGACTCAGTGTGTAATTAAACCACTGAATTCCACCCACATGTTAACCACATATTAACCCATAAATCAGATAATAATTATCATATTCACATGTTATCGAGTAAACAAGGTAATTAACCACATAATTTCCACATACTGGGCTTGGCCCATTTCTTATTCAAATCCACATTCACATGCTGGGCTTGGCCCATTTTCACATTAGTCCACATATCAACTGGGCTTGGCCCATTTTCACAATAATTCACATATCAGATGTAATTATGCAAAGTGTACCCAACCCAAACCTAGGGTCCATCCTCTACACACCCCCGTATCCAGCCTACCACACACCAGGGGATTATCAATCACCCTCTCCTTTTCACTCCAAAAGGCAATCAATGCCGTCCACATGCAGTTAAGCACAAAAATCCATAACGCGACCTTAGTCAACGCCAATCCACGATGTAGCCGTAGCTAACACCAAAACCACGATGGGACACACAGTCACTCATCAACCACGATATGGCACATAGCCGATATCAACCACGATGAGGCACAGAGCTACTCATCAAACCACGCGAACTTAATCGCAATTAATCCACAACGTGACCTCAGTCAACATCAATCCACGATGTAGCTCAAGGCTAACATCAAACCACGTACTCGAAGTACACCCGTACCTTCTTTCATATCATATCCCACCCATGCACATGTAACATAAATAATGATGTAATATAATGATGCATGAGCATGTTCATCAAGCATAGTCAAGGCACATATTCATATTAATGATCACATATCAATAGGTTTGGTACTTACCAGATTATCAACATACCCCTTTAAGGGTATCCATCTCATAACTCTTACTGCACTTGTTAGTACACAATCAACACATACAGATATAGCAAAAACCCGAAAAACGGTGGGTTAATCACACACCTGATTACTAGCAGCGTTATGCCCTCAATCCCGATACTATCACTAAGCGACACTACGACTATCTGCCTACTTTGCTGTTCGGACGCTGGCCCACACCCCGGCGGCCAATCTCGCACTGCCGAAACAAATCGTTTCTTAAACTTCGGAATAGGGACCTTCCCTTTTCCTTCTTGACTGATATTTGCATCCATCAATATAATCTTAATCAGAAAGTCCCGTTAATCACCAATATACAAAATCTTGACCAAAAGTTCACAACTTGACATACCTACCAAAATTGGATCTCAAATCCCGAAGCCCTTGATTACCACTGTCGAAAATTCCTAAATCACCATAGACAGAATCGGTCAACCATTTATACCCAAAATGTGGCCTAAGGCTGAAAGTCAACAACCACTTACCTCACTGAAACCCGAGAATTGATACTAGATCTTTGAGTAGTCGAAATCCCTACATATACCATATGTTAAAATCGGCTAGCACAAAAATCCATGAATAATGGCCCTTGATTGCCGAATGGTACATACTACCATACCTTGATGTTCAAAATCCCGAAGCTTCTCCTTTAATGCTCCTTCACGTTGGCACATGCAAAAGAAACACATATTATGGCTTATGTACATTCGGCCATCTCATGGAAACCAGGACCAACCCTTGTTTTCGGCACCCTTAATAAAAAGAACTCATAACCGATTGCTAGAGTAGAGAAAACTTACCCCTTTCATGCTTAAAACAGAACCAAAAGCAAGAGATCGATGGTACTACCCTTGTAGAATCGGCCTCAACGAGAATAAGTATAGATATTGAGGTTGAAAGGAAAACAAAGAACAAAGGAAAAAAAGGTTGAAAGATTCGGCAATAGTGACTAAAATATTCGCCTAACAACAATGAAGGAAAGCAAAGCAAGCAACATTTGCTAGCCGAAATACTCCCTAGCTTCCCTCAAAACCGAGAGCTCAACCTTGCTCTCTCTCTCTTTTTCGGCCAAGACAAATTGGTAAGAAGGGAAAACAAAACATCAAATTCGGCCAAGAAGAAATTCCCAAAGAAAAAGAAGAACAAAAAGAAGGATTTTGGCACCTCCCTTGCTGACTTGAAAACCGAAATGAAGGCCCCAAAGGCATGCTTCATTCGGCCATGCACCCTTGTGATGACTCCCATCACCAAAAAGAATAATAAAACACTATTATTCAAAGCTCCCATCACCATTTGAAAATAAAACAAAGTTTAATAAGCTAGCCCATCACTAAAACCCATCTTCCTATGCATAACATAAAATAACAAAGTTTGCTCCATACCTCCAGCAGCAATTTAAAACAAGAAAAATAATAAAATAAAAAAAAAGACAACCCATCTTGCTTCATGCATGCATGTGCGCAGGCCACTACCCACGCCTGCATAAAACAAAAACAAAACCCCCAGGTGCACCCCAAAGTCTCAAACCCGAGACCTGGAGAAGACATCTCCCGCCTCGAACCACTCGGCCACTTCGCATTTCATGACATAATCCGCCATAAATTTCTTTTAAGCATTCTTAGCCCATCATTCCATATAGTGCAAAAAATAAAAACCCCTGATGCGCCCCGCGTTACTCGAACTTCTCCCCTCCTACGCAGGCCTCCAAGGCCCCTAAAGTAGCGTCCTAGCCACTTTACCAATCCGACTTTCATGTCCATTAACTCCTAAAATTTTACTTAAGGCCTCCATAGCCCAATTCCCCTTTTAGCTTGAAATTTCCACAATTTTCCAATGCACTCCTTTTTTAATCCTAGAGTTTTAAGAACCCCTTAAACACATCCAAACCACTCTTAAAGCCTACTACACTTGGGTTATGCTCCAAACGCACGACCCCTAATTTAGGATATTACATTTTTAATGTGGTAAAAGTTGCATGTTGATTGGATTTAAGTTTGGTAGGACTAATTGCTTTAGTATGTTGTATTTTTATTGTCTGGAGTAGAGGTATCGGTATTCAAGTTTTAAAAATGAAACCTCCATGATTTTCGAAAGTACAGGAAGTTAATAATGTAGTTTGGTATCGATACCATATCATGAGTATCGATACTCAGGGTAATAAAACCGATACTTTTTGAAACATACCGATATTTTCTTGTGTTTTGATTTTAGACGAGAAATAGAATGTTGTTTTGGTACCGATTTTCCAAATGGTTGATAACTCTTGAAAATAGTTATATTTCATGTCCTTAGGCGTAGTTAATTGCCTGTACTTAGGTGAGTTTGGTTGCATTTTAGGATATTGCATTGATATTTTTAGAGCATTTCATTAAAGAGCTTGAATTGTACTTATTGTTATTATATGTTGCTTTTAATTTCTTGTGGAGAGGACTTGCTTGGTGGTTGATTGGCAGGTGCAGAGTGTAGAAAAAGAGTAAAGGATTAAAGGTTTTCCGTGACAAATTTTGGATTGTTTGCCAATAGAAATGCTGTGGCAATGCTTGGAAGATGCCTACTTAGCACTTAATGCGTACCGTTCTCAGCCCCAATTATACTTGTACCAGATAAATCCATCTAAAAAAAAGAGAGAAAGGATTATGGACTGATGGACCTACCTTAGAAGGAAGAGATATATTAAAAAAAACAAAAAAAAAGAGGACAGAAGCACTGGGACAATAGAGGGGGGGTTAAGAACAATGGCAAAGAAAAAGCTAGAAAAAGGGGGCAGTCATCCTTGGCCACCATAAGACATTGCGTTGCCTATGTTGAGAGCTAGATAGGTGAAAGCAGTCATCCTAAAATTCTTCCTTTATTTCTTATCTTGTTTCTTCTTGAGCTTAATTGATGAAGAAAATGTTGGTTGTTGTGTTAAACTTGAATTTTATTTGCCAACCCATAAGCTAAATATCTTAGGATTTGGATTACTTTGATGAACCCTTATTTCTATTAATGGCTAAAGTTTAGATATGGATTAATCTATTGTTTCATTCAACGGTATTTCAGGATTGCATTCATGTGGTGCATTGACGAATGTGCAGCAAGTATATAAAAAATAACCTAAGTCTGATAAGGTTAGGTTACTTAGATCGAAGTTGAATGATATGAGTGAGTGTTTAATCAATTACTCATAGTACTATCTAGACATAAAACAGTATTTTATACGGAAGGAAGAAGAAACAGTATTGGGAACCAAACTCAAGGCCTATAGACATATAGCGTCCTAGGGGGTAACTTTAGGTCTTGCTCTTGAAAGAAGCCAACCACAATAAAACCATTCTAAGCAGTAGAATAATTAAGATTTTGCTGAAGCGTTAGAGGTCAGTAGGGGTAGATTCTTTTTCACAACCTTCTTAATTGATGGCTTATTCATTTTGCACATTTTATACATCATCATTCTCTCAATTGCCACTATATTCTTATTATTGGTTTTCCATAGCATTAATTACACTTCACTATAATAACTTGATTGATTTACACCTATCTGGTCCCTGTGGAGACGATCTCACTCATCACTTTATTACTTGATTTGATGTGTATACTTACACAATTTGTATATCATATTCACATGCAACAAGTTTTTAGCGTTGTTTTCGGGGATTGGCATTCGGTGATATTTGGTTTTGTTATTTTTATTTTATTTCATTAGTTTTAGCTAACTTAGTTTTATCTAATTTCTACAGGTTTGCCATCAGTGCATGAGTAGAAGCATTCCTGTTAACGAAGAGTATCCTTTTGACCCAAATATCGAGAGAACTTTGCTAAGAAGGAGAAGAGAATTGCGCAATATGGTTAGGGAAAGGAATGATCCTGGTTTGAATGATCCATTAAATCTAAATGGTCGGGATGTTAATCTTCCTACTCGTCGTGCGATAGATGACTGAGACAGGCGAATTCGAGAGCATGTCATTCCAATTTTAGATGACCTGAATCCAAGGATAGTAAGACCATACATACAAGCTCGGCATTTTGAGTTGAAACCGGTAATGTTTCATAAGTTGCAAATTGTTAGATAGTTCAGTGGGTCACCACCTGAAGATCCAAAACTATGTTCGAGACTTTTTCTAGAGGTTTGTGACTCATTTAGATAGCAAGATATTCCTGAAGATGCCTTGCGGCTCAAATTGTTCCCATACTCCTTGAGAGATCGTGCAAGAGCATGGCTTAACGCCTTATCGTTGGAAATAGTGGCATTATAGAGTGATCTTTACCAGAGGTTTTTGCTATGATATAATCTACCAAACATGAATGCCAAGATCAGAAATGACATAACATATTTTCGGTAATCGGAGGATGAAATGTTGTATGAAACCTGAGAAAGATTTAAGGAATTACTTAGAAAATGTTCGATGCATAGGTTCCAGCAGTGGACTCAGATGGAGATGTTTTATAATGGGTTAAATGCATATACAAGAATGGTAGTCGATGCTTCAGCCAATGGTACTTTGTTGGATAAATTCTATAATGAAGCATATGAGATTTTGGAACTAATTGCCAACAATGATTATCGATATCCTACCATGCGAGTTGGGACTGGCAAGAGAGCCACTAGCGCCATTGAGCTTGATGCAATCACTTCATTGACAGCCTAGGTATCGTCTTTAGCTAATATGATCAAGACAATGAAAAGACCAACTACGGTCCAAGAGACGAAATCAGTCGAGTCATCTTGTGTTTATTGTGACGAGGACCATGTGTTTGATGAATGTCCATAAAACCCAACATCTATTTACTTAATGGAAAATTTCAACCAGAATAATAATCCCTATTCCAAAACTTATAATCCAGGGTGGAAATAAAATCAACTTATGCCGCAACAAAATGTCCAACAAGTTCAAGCATCAGCTTCTTCATCTATTGAAACTCTGCTGAAAGAATATATGGCCAAGAATGATACCGTGATATAGAGTCAAGCTGCATTCATACAAGCCCTGTAACACCCCAAACCCGGATTAGAAGTTAGGCCCAACTCTGGCGTGTCACATTGAAGAGTTTTTCAAAAACCATGCTTTCATTAGAAACCCTTCTTAAAGAATTTAAAACTTTCTTCCATGTAAAACCTCAGATTTCGTTTGCTTATCTTCAAAACATAGTTTATTAAAAGTCATTCTCTTACAAAATCATTATTACTTTCAAAACCTTTATTGTTGCGGAAGTTTGATTCAAACATTTGCGAATACGTTATATTTTGAAAACAATGGTTATAGTTATAAAAACCCGTGTTTAACAGACTAGCAGTTGTAATTTAAAGAAATACCAAATAAAAGTTAAAAAGAAAAACCCAATGGCCTTATTACAAAAATTATTAACCCAATAATTTAAAATAACTAAATTAAACTAAAATAGCTAAGTTTAATCTTTAAACCATATCTGGCGTGTGGCTACCTCCGAGTCCTCCGCAACTCCAAATCCTCTAAGGCTGGGGATTACCTACACGGTTAAAAGAAAGAGGTGAGTTACGAGAACTCAGTGTGTAATCCCCTATAACGGTCATAGCTTGGGCCTGAGCCCATACGGTGTCGGTCTGGGCCAAAGCCCTATTCGATAACAAGCTGGGCCTTAGCCCCAAATCAGAACAATGCAATGAATATGTACCCATCCCAATCCTATCTAGCCAACTAACTCTCCACCCGTACCAATCAGCACACCATGTGAGGATCATGTCAACCCACCCAGCCAAAACTCTCCAATAATGTAGCCTAGCTGCTAGTATGTATATATGCGGCTCTTAAGCCTTCAATAGCGGTATTATAATTGGAACAGAGCCATCAGTAATTGTATTATGTTTGGCACATAGCCATCAACGACAGTAATATAATCGGCACACAGCCTTCGGTAAATATGATCGACACAGTCATCGATATCTGTTAGGCACATAGCCACGGGTAAATACGATTAGCACAAAGCCATAATCAAGATGGCACAGAGCCAAGCTCTCCAATAATGCAGCCTTGCTGCTAATAACGGTATATGTGGCTGAGCCACTAAAATAAGAATATGTGGCGATGCCACTATAACGGTGTGTGGCGGTGCCACTATAACGGTACTTCCTCCAAATCAGCAACCCAACCCAATGCAGTATGTCGTGAATGTCATGCTCAATCATTACACGTGTATGCAAAATGGCCATGCTTAGTAACAGTCATTTCAACACATATTAACAACAAATCAGACACACACCCACAGTCAAGTCAGTTAAAACACAGTCATGCAATCACAGTCAAATCATGGCACCAAAATCAGTCTTTTACCCCCAGGGGCAAAATAGTCATTTTACCCTATAATGGTATCTCAGTAATCCTACCCTACAACGGTAATTCGATAATTTTACTCATAACTAATCCATGTATGCAGTGCATCTCAACCATAATCAATCATACAATTAACACATACAAAACTAGTACTACCACGATGGTACAACAGTCATTTCGCCCCGTAAGGGCATCTCGGTATTTTTACCCGTCGAGGATATTTCGGTAACTTTACCCATAAAGGGTATTTCGGTAATTTTACCCATAGAGGGTATTTTAGTAATTTCGTAAACCAGGGGTATTTTGATAATTTTGCAAACTGGGGTATTTCGATAATTCTGTAAACTAGAGGTATTTCGGTAATTTCACAAATTAGGGGCATTTTGGTAATTTAACAATATGAGAGTATTTCGGTAATTTCACAAATTAGGAGTATTTCGGTAATTTTTCAATACGAAGGTATTTTGATAATTTCACAAATCAAGGGTATTTTGGTAATTTAGCAATCTGAGGGTATTTCGATAATTTCACAAATCAGAGGTGTTTCGGTAATTTTGTAATTTGAGGGTATTTCAATCATTTCACAAATCAGGGGTGTTTCGGTAATTTTGCAATCTGTGGGTATTTCGTTAATTTCACAAATCAGGGGTGTTTCGATAATTTTACAATATGGGGCTATTTCGGTACTTTCGCAAACCAGGGGTATTTTGATAATTTTGCCAATTATGGGTATTTTGGTAATTTTGCAAATCGGGGGTATTTTGGTAATTTTACAAATTAGGGGTATTTCGGTAATTTTGCAATCCGGGGGTATTTCAGTAATTTGTAAACCAAGGGTATTTCAGTAACTTCATAAATCAAGGTATTCTAAACAGAGATAACGATGCGAATGGGCCTAGAGCCCATTCTCGACCCAAATGGACCCACACGTTCGTGTGGCCCATTTAGCCTAAATCTAGCCACAGATATGAAATTCATATAGACCAGTTCACTATCTACTACACAATCATACAATTTATTCATAGAGGCCCACGAGCCCATTGGGCCCACTTGGCCCCTTTCGGCCTATCGTGGCCCAAACAGCACCAACCCACAAGAATACTCATGGTGGCCTCAACTATCGCATCGAAGCTCCCACACGTGCGCTCGCACGCTCGTGTGGCTACCATCGCTGTGTGACCGGCATTTCGGCATTTGCCGCTCTACAGCTAGTGTAGTGCGAAATACACACCTTATAGGAATCTGGAGTTGATCCGCGCTCCCAACACTCCTATGCCCAAACTCCAACCAAGGTATGCTTACTCTCCTCATAGATTGCTCTATTTAAAGCCAGCTTCTCACCTTCCCTCTTGCTAGCTTCCTGATGTGGGATCCCTCCTTCAGCAGAGTTTAAATCCATCACAACCACTTGCCGTCCCAACTTAGCAAAATAAATACCCCTTTTTGCTTGCAATGGGATTCGAACTCAGGCTCCCTTGTAACATAATCCACGCCACTAGCCACTTTAACAACTAGCTCCTTTTTGTATTAAAACATGCGCAACTAAATATAAGTCAATGGCCAAAGTCTAAGTTCATTTAAAAAGAAATCAAAATGAAATGCAAGCGCCAAGACTTGAACCTTGGACCCCTTGCTTCCTTGTGTGGCATCACTTCCTTGTCTCCCATGTGTAACATCTTGAATTAGGGGCTTTGCATTTAATATGTTCCTGTGTGTATGCTATGCTCGGTGTGTTGATTTGGTGTGTTTGGGGGTCCAAGGAAGGCTCGGGGTTAAGCCAAAGCTTTGGCTAAAATTTTAATTTTGGGCACTTTAGGGGAGAGCTAGTTGAGACAGGGTTTAAGTGGTATAGTTTGGGTTTGGTGACACAAGAAAAGGAGTGGTAAAGTGGCAAGGAGATGCCACTTAATGTGTAGGTAAGTGACGCCACAAGGGAAGCAGTGAGGGAGCAGGTTCGAGTCGCACAATTTGCTTTTTCAGAAATTCTTTTGGCGTCTGGAAGGAAGGAGGTGGAGTTCGGCTAGGACACTTCAAGGGGGAGTGTTGAATGGGTCAAACAATTCAAATGTGTGGCCATGAGAGGAAGAGGGAGTTTGAATTATTCAAACTACTTTGAATGAGTGAACAAGAGTGAATTTAGGAGGAAAATATGGGATTGAGGGTTGGTGAAGGTAGTGGCTGAATTTTGGATGCTTGAGGAAGGGGGAAGAAATCCGTTTTGGCTTGTAATGGGTGTGCCAAAAATCAATTAGGGTCATAAGTCTATTTGGTTCTCTGGAAGTGCATTTCGATTTTGGAGATTGTAGGTGCCGAATTTTTGTTTCCAAATAGGTGCCTGAGTTTTTCTTCTCTTAGGTTGGTTTTAGATTGCTTTTTCATTTTTCTTTGGGCCATTGCCGAACCACCTAGCTAAACCTTCTTCCCCATATCGTCTCTCTTTTCTACCAATCAAGGTTTCTTCCACTTCTTTTCTTTTGACCGAAATCACCTTTAGGGACTCTCACCTTTTTGGCAATCACTCATTCTCTCATCCATTCTTCTTTCCTCTAAAAGTCGAAACACCCATTAGCCTCTCTTCTCTCTTTTTCATACTTCATATTTCCCTTAATTGTTCCTCATAACCGAAACCCATCTCTCAATCCTTCTCTTGGATATTTGGTTTACACATCAATTCTTTCTCTTCTAATTCTTTTTCTCTAGGCCGAAACTATTGTTCATATCTCCTTTTTAGTTTGCTTTATTCTTCTTTCTCTATAGCCAAATCACTGACTGTTGTTTCCCTTTCTTCTCTTTGAGATATCATCTTTGAGCCGAATCTCCTTGTGTGTTCATCCCATTCATTCGTTCTTATCTCAAAAGATTGTCGTCACTCTGTTCTTTAACCTTCTCAATCGAATTCTCTTTAGTTGTGGAGGGGCCTTGTCTCCGTATTCTTTCTACATTTGGTCTACGATTGAAGGGTCTTAAGGGACATTCAGTTTCGGTCGATTTAGGTACTCAATCGGTGCCTTAAATCAAGCCTTATAGTCTTCAGGTTCTGCCGACCTAGGTAAGGAATCTTTACATATTGAGCGTATAACCTTATTTCTTTTTCTCTGCTTCAATGCCTTAATCCGGTCTATTGACCAAGATCTCTTTCATGGACTCAAATACCAGCCAAGCAAAGGAAGGGGTTGGACCTGTAGTCCCAGCCCCTAAGTTCAAAAAGCGAGCGGTGTCTGCGGTTCGAGATTGGCCACAGGGTTGTGGGCCGGCTTCAAAATGGAAAAGTAGGCAAATAGCAGTCGTTCCTGCTTACGGTAGTGTCGACATAGAAAGCATAATATTGCGTGTTATCAGGTGTGCAAATTCCACCCTTTGTTATTAGTTTGTGTTATTAACTGTATGGGCTGAAGAGCCGAAAAGACTTTGTAGACAGTCGTAATACCGTTGTGGGTAAGGATAGGGATGCCAGGTACGTGACTTTAGCGTTCCCTTTTATGAGTACGGACGTATGTGGTAATCTATTACTTTGCTTGATAACATGTTGCATTTATTATGATATGTATGTTATGCATGGGATTGGATTATGATGTGAAAGGGGAAGAATTTGAGACTGTCACGGTGGTTTGGTACCACAAGTGGTTTGGCCCCACATATATCTGATTTAGTGACCATGTCTCGGTGGCTTGGTGCCACGGTGGTTTAATACCACGTATATACGATTTAGTGACTCGTCCCAGTGGTTTGGTACCACACTGGGTTGGCCCCACATATATTCATCAGGGATTGTCACGGTGGTTTGATACCACGGTGGGTTAGCCCCACGTATGTTAATAGTGACTCTGTCACGGTGATCTAGTATCACGGTGGCCTGGAACCACGAGTGGTTTGGTACCACGTATGAGGCGTGTAGCGGATGGAGGGTTGATTGTAGAAATCCCCACGGTGTGATGGGCTGGTACGGGTGGCGTGTTGAGGATGGAAAAATTAGGTTGGGCTGGGACATATTGCATTCATTTCTTTCGTATGCCATCTCGAGTGGGCTAAGGCCAATATGCGACTGTGGGCCATGAGCCGTTTATGGGAAATAGGGGATTTACACACTGAGTCTTGGTGACTCATCCCTTTTCTTAACCTTGCAGGTAATCAGTAGATTGTGGACCTGGGAGCCGAGGCAGACTCGTGGAGGCCATAAAAATGTTTCTTTTCGTAAACTCGTTCCTTTCTACAAACTATTTTAAATTGGGGATTTTTGTTATGTAATAAGGCCTTTCTAAGTTAATATTTGGCTTTTATTATTTATTATTTATTAAAAGATTTGTCACTGTTATGTCTTAACCATAAAAGTGGAGATGGGATTTTCAAAATACTAACGTAAAATAATCGTTTTCTTTCAAGTATCACCAAATATAACGAATATTCAATTAACGTAAATTTGAAATTTTTCTTAAACGACATATCAATGTTTTCAAAACATCACCGTAATCGAAAAGTTTTCAAACTTACGGTATTTTCCTAAATCTAATAAAAATTCATTTTTACTTTACCCTGTGACATACCAGATCTGGTCGTAAAGTCTAGACCGGGTTTGGGGTGTTACACCATGTGGCGCCATTTGCCACTAGACCACAACTCCTTTTTGTGTCATTTTTCTCCACATTTTCTTCTTAAAGCCTACCTACTAACCCCCAGGGTTTTACTCACCTAAAACCAAAATTTTTCTAAAGCCCAGGTTTGATCTCGGGACTTCATAGAAGCTCCCTAACCTTGCAAAATCACTCACCTAATAGGTCCAACTTGCATTAGTGCCATTCTCTTGTTCTCAAAAATTTTAAACGCTCCCAAGCCCAAGGCCCAATAGGCCCAATTCTACTAGGCCCATGTAACATCCTGAATTTTTTTGCCTATGCGTTTAATGGGTGGATATGTTTAATGTGTTAATTTAAGTGTTAGGGGTCCAAATTGGGCTCAGGCTTAGGCAGAGGCCTTGATTAAAATTATCTGTTTGGGCATTATAGGGTTTAAAAGGTAGTATCTATGTTTAAAATACCAAAGTGGGCTTGTGGCCCAATCTTAGGAGGTGACGCCACACAAAGGAGTAAGGGGCCCAAATTTAAGTTTCATGGAGCCCAATTCTTTCAATTTAAGTTAGCTAAATTTTGGGCATTAGGATTAGGTGGAGTGGATGGCAACAAGGCTAAAATTTAGGGGTTTTAATGTTTAAAATATGTGGATAATAAACAGATAAAGGCTATTATTTAGGAATTTATTTTATGAGGATAATAAGCAGATAAAAGCTAAAATTTAGGGATTTTAATGTTTAAAATATGTGGATAATATGCTGGTAAAGGAGGGAGGAGTTAGAGATAATTAAGTCTCTTTTAGATGAGCTAGTAGATTAAGATAAAGGATAAAAGATAGGATTTATCTGCAAGGTTAGGTAAGTGCTGAAATTTCTATAAATAGGGGGAATATTTCTTCAATTTCGGCATTTGGGGTTTTTCTCTCACTTCAATTTCGGCATTTGGGGTTTTTCTCTCATTCTTTTCTCTTCTTCTCTGAGTAAAAGCCGAAAACTCCTAAAGTTCCATCTTCTTCTTCATTCTCTGCAAAAGCCGAAATCTCTAAGCCTATTCCCTCATCTTCACTTTGATTCAAAAGCCAAAACTACACCTATTCTTCTCCTTAATATTCATTGGCCGAATCTCCCTTAGCAATCTTTTCAATTTTTAGTTCTTTCAAAAGCCGAAAGCGCGATAGATCATCTTTTCGGGATTTTTCCTAGAAGCCGAAACTCATAGATCTCTAAGTTATAGAATCGTGTTACATTCAGGATTTCAAGGTAAGAGGATTTGTTTATTCATATATATAAAATCAGGTAGAATACTAACTATGGCCGAATATAGGAGAGGCCTATTTTCACATCTTTCGGGCTTTTTGAAGCAAAGCGTAGATCGGTTTAGCAAGGGTATCTACATTAATCAGGTGTGTAATACTTCCCCACCCTTTAGATCTGTGTGACTAATATATGTTCATAAGTTTATATGTTATGATAAATGCCGAAATCTCAACTTAATGTGGGAAGCCCAAAAAGGGTAACGCAAATCGCCAGGTCAGTGAATAATCTGATTAAATGTTATAAGTAATTTGCTTGTATATGATTGCATGGGTTGGGTTGATGAAAGGAGGAAGTTATACGTTATATGTGTAGCGGTTTATACCGTGATCTGTTATATGTTGTAGCGGCTAATGCCGTGATCTGTTATAAGGGCTTCGACCATAATCTGTTGATGAGCAGCATGACTGCCATCTTGGCGTGTAGCGGTGTGGGTTGATTGTAGAAATCCCCAATGGTGTGAACGGCTGGTACGGGGGCGTGTAGCGGATGGAAACCTTGGACTTGGGTTGGGCTTGCATATTAATTTTTATTATGTATATTAAACTGTTTATTTTTTTTATGGGGCTAAGGCCCACATCTAATGGTGCATGAGGGTTGCACACTGAGTCTCGCGACTCAACCAATTAATTAATATTTCAGGTAGGACTTAGTGCATTGGACCGGGCTGGAGAGGAGCGCAAGGTGGCCATGCAAAAGAACATCTGGATCCAACAAAAAAACTCAAGTTATTATTTTATATTTTTAATTAATGGATTTTAAATCTCGTTGTAATAAGGCCATGGGCCACTAGTTTATATTTTGTTTTATTTTGGGCTTTAATTACTTTTAGTTAATTAAATTCTTATTGAACATGCATGTATTTAAATTTGGGTTTTTAATTCATAAAGGCAAATTTTTTTTAACTATCAACTATTAATTTTTTCGAATAAAAGGATAAACTTTAGAAAAATATTTTCTGAAAATACGACATGTTTTCCAAAATTTTCTTAGTAACATACCAGATCCGGTCGTGGTGTTTGGGCCGAGTTTGGGGTGTTACAAATTGGTATCAGAGCCCGGTTCAAAACTTGGCTTTGGGGTTCCTGTGCTCAAAACGTTTTATAAAAATGAGTTTTTGAAACATGTATATTTATAAGTGATACAGGATGGTTTTCTCGGCATGGCACCTGCGTCTCCGGCCCAAGTCCACCAGGTAAGTATTCTGAACAATTGTGTGATATAAATATGTGGGCATGATGGGCTTTATGGGACGTAGATTAGTTAGATTAGAACTTGATGGACTCTAGGCTTAGCTGAAACAACTCCTTAAATCTCATAAGATTTAATTTCACTAAACAAACGCATAAACTAGTCGCAAGACTAGGGTGTGGCAACAGGCATGCGCATGTCTAGGATTGGATCCGGAAGAGCCTGGTACTTAAGCAGTCCTAGTGACTCACTTCCTCTTAGCTGGAATCCTACCTGGTGCGTAGTCACTGTTCACCCCAGCCACGAGGATTTGTTGACGGGCCAAAATCTATAATTAAAACCCGAAAGGGACCAGCCACATTATTTTTACAAAATGACCAAAATACCCCTGATTTGTAAAATTACTGAAATACCCCCGAATTTCAAAATTACCGGAATACCCCTGGACTTCAAAATTACCGAAATACCCCCGGATTGCAAAATTACCAAAACACCCTTATTTCACAAAATCACCAAGGAACCCTATTTTGAAAATTACGAAAATACCCCTGTATGATAAAATTACAAAAATACCCCTGGGTAGTGGAATAACGAAAATACCCCTATGTATTGAATGTGGGTGTATGGATGTTGTCAGTTGAATGTATGTAGTTCTTAGAACTAAGAAAGGTGAACTTGAGACTGAATTGCGAATTCGAAAGAACTACTCTTAAAACTACTAATCATAAGACTATTCGTGGATAATCAGTGGAAGAAAACCAATAATTCATAAAAATTTTAATCAGATAAACGCGAACCAATAGCATGAGTACAAGGGGACAAGGACGCTCTAGATGTGAATACCGGTGCGTACTCTACCATAGAATACTAAGTGTTTATTTTGGGTTTAGAATTGGAGTGCGGAGCGAAAGCATGGTAGTGGGACTTAGGTAGTACGATTAATAGTTAGTTGGAAATTTCGAGGACGAAATTTCTTTAAGGGGGTAGAACTGTAACATCCTGAATTTTTGGGCCTATGCATTTAATGGGTGGATATGTTTAAGGTGTTAATGTAAGTGTTAGGGGTCCAAATTGGGCTCAGGCTTAGGCAGAGGCCTTGATTAAAATTATCTGTTTGGGCATTATAGGGTTTAAAAGGTAGTATCTATGTTTAAAATACCAAAGTGGGCTTGTGGCCCAATCTTAGGAGGTGACGCCACACAAGGGAGTAAGGGGCCCAAATTTAAGTTTCATGGAGCCCAATTCTTTTAATTTAAGTTAGCTAAATTTTGGGCATTAGGATTAGGTGGAGTGGATGGCAAGGCTAAAATTTAGGGGTTTTAATGTTTAAAATATGTGGATAATAAGCAGATAAAGGCTATTATTTAGGAATTTATTTTATGAGGATAATAAGTAGATAAAGGCTAAAATTTAGGGATTTTAATGTTTAAAATATGTGGATAATATGCTGGTAAAGGAGGGAGGAGTTAGAGATAATTAAGTCTCTTTTAGATGAGCTAGTAGATTAAGATATAGGAGAAAAGATAGGATTTATCTGCAAGGTTAGGTAAGTGCCGAAATTTCTATAAATAGGGGGAATATCTCTTCAATTTCGGCATTTGGGGTTTTTCTCTCATTCTTTTCTCTTCTTCTCTGAGTAAAAGCCGAAAACTCCTAAAGTTCCATCTTCTTCTTCATTCTCTGCAAAAGCCGAAATCTCTAAGCCTATTCCCTCATCTTCACTTTGATTCAAAAGCCAAAACTACACCTATTCTTCTCCTTAATATTCATTGGCCGAATCTCCCTTAGCCATCTTTTTATTTTTTAGTTCTTTCAAAAGCCGAAAGCGCGATAGATCATCTGTCCGAGATTTTTCCTAGAAGCCGAAACTCATAGATCTCTAAGTTATAGAATCGTGTTACATTCAGGATTTCAAGGTAAGAGGATTTGTTTATTCATATATATAAAATCGGGTAGAATACTAACTATGGCTGAATATAGGAGAGGCCTATTTTCACATCTTTCAGGCTTTTTGAAGCAAAGCGTAGATCGGTTTAGCAAGGGTATCTACATTAATCAGGTGTGTAATACTTCCCCACCCTTTAGATCTGTGTGACTAATATATGTTCATAAGTTTATATGTTATGATAAATGCCAAAATCTCGACTTACTGTGGGAAGCCCAAAAAGGGTAACGCAATTCGCCAGGTCAGTGAATAATCTGATTAAATGTTATAAGTAATTTGCTTGTATATGATTGCATGGGTTGGGTTGATGAAAGGAGGAAGTTATACGTTATATGTGTAGCGGTTTATACCGTGATCTGTTATATGTTGTAGCAGCTAATGCCGTGATCTATTATAAGGGCTTCGGCCATAACCTGTTGATGAGCAGCATGACTGCCATCTTGACGTGTAGCGGTGTGGGTTGATTGTAGAAATCCCCAATGGTGTGAACGGCTGGTACGGGGGCGTGTAGCGGATGGAAACCTAGGATTTAGGTTGGGCTTGCATTTTAATTTTTATTACGTATATTAAACTATTTATTTTGTTTTATGGGGCTAAGGCCCACATCTAATGGTGCATGAGGGTTGCACACTGAGTCTCGCGACTCAACCAATTAATTAATATTTCAGGTAGCACTTAGTGCATTGGACCGGGCTGGAGGGGAGCGCAAGGTGGCCATGCAAAAGAACATTTGGATCCAACAAAAAGACTCAAGTTATTATTTTATATTTTTAATTAATGGATTTTAAATCTCGTTGTAATAAGGCCATGGGCCACTAGTTTATATTTTGTTTTATTTTGGGCTTTAATTACTTTTAGTTATTTAAATTCTTATTGAACTAATGCATGTATTTAAATTTGGGTTTTTAATTCATAAAGGCTTATTTTATTTAAACTATCAACTATTTATTTTTTTG
The DNA here is from genome assembly GCA_005393395.2 of Gossypium australe. Classification (NCBI taxonomy): domain Eukaryota; kingdom Viridiplantae; phylum Streptophyta; class Magnoliopsida; order Malvales; family Malvaceae; genus Gossypium; species Gossypium australe. The sequence goes on along the minus strand of CM016621.1, from coordinate 24,713,598 downwards.
AATAAAAGGATAACTTTAGAAAAATATTTTCTGAAAATACGACATGTTTTCCAAAATTTTCTTAGTGACATACCAGATCCGGTCGTGGTGTTTGGGCCGGGTTTGGGGTGTTACAGCCCAAATTCGGGGCGTTACAATCCCTTGAGAATCAAGTGGGGTAGATCTTAAATGCTTTAAATTCGATACCACAAGAAGCACTGCCAAGTGATACTGAGAATTTGAAACTACAAGGGAAAGAGCATTATAAGTCAATCACTCTCAGAAGTGGAACTCAGCTGAATGAAATTGTTAAAGATGCCATTGCAAAAGAGAACAAATCAGATTTTAACCATGGAAAGGATCTCAAAATCATCTGAAAAGCACACTGCAACTGGAAAGGCTACACAGAATACTATTGCATCAGAATCAGATCAATTTGCTAATGGAAATAACTAGAAAGGCTACACAAAATACTGTTGCAGTAGAATCAGATTATTTTGCTAATGGAAATACTACCGCAAAACAATATCAGCAACCTGAAGGACAACCACCTCCACCTTTCCCTCAACGATTTCATAATTGTAAACAAGATACCCAGTTCAAAATATTTCTAGAATTCCTTAAACAACTCCACATCAACATACCGTTGGTAGAAGCTTTGAAGCAAATGTGCAATTATGTGAAATTCATGAAGGATATATTGTCAAAGAAGCGAAGATTGGGAGAATTTGAAACTGTTGCTCTCACTGAAGGGTGGACATCAATGTTGACGAATAAATTACCTCCAAAGTTGAAGGACCCAGGGAATTTTACTATCCCATGCTCAACTGAAAATTATTATGTTGGAAGGCATTGTGTGATTTAGGAGCAAGTATCAATTTAATGCCTATGTCTATATCCAAGAACCTGGGAATTGGAAAAGTAAGACCTACTACGGTAACATTGCAACTAGTTGATTGATCCTACGTACATTCGGAAGGTAAAATTGAAGATGTGTTAGTAAGAATGGATAAGTTCATTTTTCCAGCTGACTTTATTATTTTAGAATGTGAAGCTGACAAAGATGTGTTGATTATTCTTGGAAGACCCTTTCTTGCTACAGGCAGAACTTTGATTGATGTACAAAAAGGTGAACTGACCATAAGGGTAAATGATCAACAAATCACTTTCAATGTATTCAACGCCTTGAAATGTGCTGATGAGATTGAAGAGTGCCATGTTATTAGTTTGATAGAAACAGCAATGGAGGAAGAGTTTGCAAGCTTTTACCACAGCAACTCAGATAGTGATACAAATTCACTTGAGCTGAATGAAACGGAAGCATTTGAAGAATTCAGTGAGTCAATGGAGGCAAAGCAGATTACGTGTAACAGTTCATTTTAGACCCTAGTCAGAACAGTGGTTTTTGGACCAAATCTGAGTCAGAAAAATATTTTAATATTATTTTCTGTGTTCTTAGTATGTGAATTGACATGTGTGAAATTTTCGTGATTTAATTTATCCTTTTGTGTGTTTAATTTGCAAAAAAGATTAAATTGCAGAAAATGCAAAAGTTGTATGCTATTGTGCTATATTGTTGTGGCTTATCAACTATGAAGTCCTTATTATGTAAATGAACCATTAATATGGCTAATGGACATTAATGACCAACCATTATATGTGTTATTATAAGTTAATTAAAAGGTTAAATATGTAAATTGATTATTAAAGTTATATTAAAGAAAACAAACATTAAAGGATGGCTATTATCATCTTGTTTTGCCGAAAGTGAAGGAAGAAAAGTTAGGTTTTTACATTTTCAATATTCGGCTACTTCCAAGCTTAATTAAGGTATGCTTTTGTTTCGGTTTTTGATAATTTTTACATTTTTGAGATCGTTGCTATGAAATCTATTAAGCCCGTGTCTTAATTTTTGAATTTGTTGCTGATTTTGTGTTTTGCCATTGATGATAGCTTGTGATTTTTGTTGTTTGATGATAGAAAATAAAAATATAAGTGATAGATTATAATGTTTTGTCTTTGGATTTTTGATGAATTTGAGTAATTTAAGCTAAATTGTAAAAATAATATTTTGATGGACTAAAATGTGAAATAAATGAAATGTATGGACATATATGAGTATAAGAACATTCAACCAAGCTATAGTGTAGTTAAATTTTGAATATTTTGTATTTTGTGAAATAGGGATTTAAATGTCGAAAATGTAAATTTTAGGGGCTTAAGTGCAAAATGCCCAAATTATGTGTTTGTGGGTTGAATTGAATGAAAAGTGTATTAAATAATTAAATTTGAATTTATTTAGATCAAGAACGAAAGAAAACGAACTTAGATCAGGGGAAGTCTAAAGTAGATGAGTAGTCGATTTCATCCATCGTTATCCGAGGTAAGTTCATAAGTAAATAAATATCGATAAATTCTATTGTATTCATTTTAATAGTGCCGAATTGAATTATTACTTGTGTATATAATATGCTGAAATGAATTGAGCATGGGAGTAATATTCACGAGCCTGAAATGATCGAGTTTCGATGTCCGAAAGTCCCGTACGAACCTTAGGAATAGTTAGGATACATATGAAATGGCATAGGATTTTGATATGTGTTTTCGTGTAAGACCACATCTGGGATGTTGGCATCGACTTATGTTTACGTGTAAGACCATGTCTAGGACATTGGCGTTGTATTTGATTCGTGTAAGACCCTGTCTAGGACAGTGGCATCAATATGTGATTACATGTAAGACCACGTCTGGGACGTTGGCATTGTACGAGCCTTCCAACTATCCGAGTATCCTTATTAATTTCGAACGGTTCAACGAGCATTATCAAGATGAGATTAGATGTGAAAACGAGCTAAAAGGTTCAGGTACGTGCTATGTTATAAGAATATGGAAGTAAGGTAAGTATATGTGTTTGAGATGAATATATAAACTAGGCATGATAGAAGAGAAATTTATATGTACTTATGAGTATATGTGCATTTGACCATTGATGTTTGTAATAGCCCATTTGGGCCTGGGCCCATATCAATAATAAAAAAACCCAAAAAATAAAAGTCCATCAGTTTTTTTTTTACAATAAACTGGCTTAAAACCCAAACCCAAATAAACTACCCAAAACCAAAATCCCAAACCCAAACACTACTCCATGGCCCAATAGCAGTAGCCCAATTAACATTAACAAGCCCGACAGGCCCATTTCTTTTCAACATTTTCATCTTCTAGAAAACCCTAGCAAGGGCCTTGCGCCGCCGTCTCCATACCAGCCCCTTCGTTGGACATCACGCCACCATTAGCGAGTGAATCGCACCCCCATCTTCGCCGTTTACCTGCAAAAAGGAAAGAAAACGCAACAAAGGCAGCAAATATAGCAATATAGAATCTATGTACTTATGATTTTTTCAATATTTTCGGGGCTATAAAAGCCCTAAGGTAATCTGTAAAAAAGAGGGGGGACAAACACAGATCAATAGAAAAAACTGGAGATTTAGATACCGAATACTAATACAAAAGCAATCACATTGTTTTTTTTAAGGTGATTTCATTTTCTATTATCTTTGTCTGATTTTTTATTTTCCTTATACATACATTTTAATACACACGAAGAAAAAAGCGAGAGAGGAAGGAGAAAAATGTACCTAAGTGGCCCTCGTCGTCGGAAGTCGTCGCAGGTGTCGGAATCAGACCGAGCGAAGTCGGGAACTTGGTTTCGTCTCCTTTCTTTCTGTTTTCGGGCTAAGAAGGCTAAGCCTTCACATCTTTTCCAAAAAGGGGTTAAACACTGTAACACCCCAAACCCGGTCAACACACACGACCGAATCTGGCATGCTACGGAGTGAAAACAGTTTGAAATCACAAGTGTATCGGGAAGGTTTCCCTAGAAATTCGTTGTTCTTTAAAAAGGTATTTAAGTGATGTTGAAATCGTGTTTAGCTTGTTTTGAACCCATGTTAGAAAAATTCACTTGACAGAAAAAGAACATTTGCTATTTACTAAAACTGCATGTGCCAAGTATAACCAAGTTAGAAAACCCGTTTGCTTTTGAAGTTGTCGGAAAGTTTTAAGTTATAAAAGCATTCAAGTTACCTAATTGTTTTATGAGCCTTGCTACCCGATGGTAACGTTTTTAAAATCTGAAGAGTTATAATTTTGGAAACGTAGCCTTTTTACCGGTTAATCTTTATCAAATCCGTAAATCCAATGTATATATTGTAAGTAGAATTAAACAAGTAATAAAAAACCCAAAATAAACTTAGCGGCCTTATTACAGAACCAAAACCAACTTTAAGAAAAATCAAATAAACCAAAGTAATAAGCTATAGCCGAAAACCCGAAAACAAATTTGCATGGCCACCTCGAGTCCTCCCCGGCTCCATATCCGCGATCTATGCCTCATCTGCAAAATATAAAGGAAGGGGTGAGTCACCGAGACTCAGTGTATAAATCCCCAACCTGATAATTCATCCACTTACACAGATCATCAGTCAAACATGCAGATTATGCAACCCATAACCTGGCCATCCAAACACCATTAACTACCCCGTGTGGTCAAAACCACTGGTGACCGAAGTCACAAATATATCGGTGTGGTCAAAACCACTGGTGACCGTAGTCACAAATATCGAGTGATGGGGCCAACCCATCGTGTGGTCAAAACCACTAATGACAATCCCGTAATATATCATGTGGGGCCAACCCACTGTGGTACTAAACCACTGGGACGAGTCACAATATCCATATGTGGTCAAAACCACTGGTGACCGTAGTCACAAATATCACAAGTGTGGTCAAAACCACTGGTGGTCAAAACCACTGGGACTAGTCACAAGTCATATCAATAGTGTGGTCAAAACCACTGGTGACAGTCCAAATAGATCATCCCCCTCCTCTCATCAATCCCACCATCATCATGCTCATATATTAAGTATCATAATCCCATATATCATGCATTTATGTATAGCATATCATTTAATAGCATATGATGGCATATACAACATAGATCGTAAAGCACGTAACAGGGGACTTACCTGAAATCCAACCTTAAGCCCACAAGGCTAAATCGCTGACACAACGGTTACACAGTAACATAATAAGCACTGTTTAAACTAATAAAATGTGTAAGAGTTTACACACCTGTTATTAACGCAAGTACTAGATCCCGAAGTCCCGATCTACAGCACTAGATCCCTTGATCCTACATTTGGCCAAACCATAGGGTCATTAACAATGCCATTCGGCCACACCATTAAATTCCGAAGGATTGAGATAACGCATGGCACTTACCTTACCCTTTGCCTTACAAACGCTAATCACAAAACAGGATAAATGAGACCGATCTTCCCCTACAGTCGGCCAACATCACAACTTAGTTTCCCATAGCCTTCGGCTTAATCAAAAAAACTAGGGAAGTAATTAAATTACTATAGACCCTTACCACTGACTTACCGAAACTGCTTGTTAGTGAAAAGAGGGTTTGGATCGATTGCTCTAAATCCTGGAGTACCTAAGAGAAGTCGGTTTTCAAAGGTGATTAGAGACCTTACTGATCACTGCCGCAATCGGCTTCTACTTTAAAGAGAAATGACAGAGAGTAGAGTAACTAAGGACCAAGAACACTTACCCCTTTAAATCGACTAGAGAAAACCAAGGTAGATCTGCCCTTACTTGATATTCGGCCAAAGCACCACAAGAGAAAGAAAAAGGGAATTTCAAAAAGGTGTAGTGACTAATAGATTCGGCTAACAACAATGTAAGGAAGCAATAAGGACTTCCACGGTTTCGGCTCTTTCTAGAATAGGGAGATGGAAGAGATGGATGAAATAGTAAAGAGGGATTTTGACACAATGGGGATTGAGAGAAGAATAAGATGTCGACAGAGAAGGAGGGTTGGTTTCGGCTTGCAAAAATAATCAAGGTGAAGAAGAAAATAACAAATAAAAATGGAGAAAGAAGAATTCGGTAGAGTGAATGAGAGGAGATTTCGGCACAAGGTGCTTGAGAGGAAAAAGGAAGGAAGCTAGAATGGGGATGCCGAAAAAAGAGAAAGATAGTGCAATTCAGGTTTCGGTTTCTTGCTATAATCAAAAGGAGAAAAGAATGGTTCAAGTGGGAGGGTTCGGCTAACCACAAAAGAAAGAAAAAAGAACTCAAATTGTCGAAAATGAGAATGAGGCTCACATCCAATCGGCACCTATAGCTCACTCCCTCATCAAATGATACACCCCCCTTCTCAAGCTTCAAACCCGAATGCTCCCACCCCAAAATCCAAAAGACATTCGGCTGAGCACACACACTTGCCGTCCCCCCTCCTTTCTCCTTGAATTTCTCTCATCCATCCATTCAAATGAGTTTGAACTCAACAAAACTCCTAAATTTCCTCCTTACCTCTCATTTGAATTATTTGACTGAGTCTACCTTTACCTGTTAGAGTTTGAGCGGCACACAACTCCTCCCCCTCCTTGGCGTCAAAAAGAAATAGCAGGAGTGCTATTCCTGTAACTCGAACACAGGCCCTCCCCATCTGCCTGTGGCGTCAAACACAAGGCTTTAAGTGGCGCCTCCTTGCCACTTTGCCAAGCCTTTTCTTGTGCAAAAAATCCTCAAATAAATTCCTTTAACCCCTAACTCTTATAGCTCTCTCTTCTTAAGCATTAAAACAAAAATTCTGGCCATGAGACAAGACTAACTTGAGATCATGCCTAGACCCTAAAACATACCAAACGAATACAATAGGCTTACCAACACATGCAAATAGATGCAAAATGCAGAACCCTGATTTAAGGATGTTACAAACACCCCATCTTGCGAAGCCCAGGCCACCGTCCTACGCCGAGGCGTGTCAAACCTCCGACGAAGTCAGCGCCGGCCGAATAGAGATGGAGGGGGTTGAGGAAAAAGAAGGCTTTCCCTAAAGTTGTTTTTTTTTTTTTGAGATCTGTAAAAAATGAATTTTAAGAAACAATTGGGCTTAAGTGGGGATTTAAAAATGACGTCGTTTAAGTAAATAAAGACCCGCGCGTGACCTGGCCCATCAATGAGGGTTTGCGCGTTTCTGCCTGTGGGGAAAATTGCGCGATAAATCCTTCCGTGTTTCTTTATTTTTCAAATAAGTTTTTTTTTTGAATTTTTCCTAGGAATTTTGCGCTTCATTCCAACTTAGCCCTTATTTAAACGACGTGCTTCGGTATTTGGATATTTGCCTTTTAAATCCCCGATCATTTGTGCTCATCTCATTCTGGTCTTTGACTCTGTTTTATTAGTTTGTAAATTGTCCTTTTGATTTTATTTTTATTACAATTGAGTATTATTATTCATTTTATATTTTTATTCTTTGAAATTCTTTTTTAATTTATTTAATCATTCATTCCTTAAAATTGTTTTAACGCAGCATCGTAAATCATTTTATGAATTCTACACTGTTTTAATTATTTTTTTGTATAAAACTTTTAAATGGTTCTTATATAAAACCTTTTTTTATTATTTTAAAATTTTATTTATGTATGTCTCTTTGTTTTAAAATTTATAGGACATTTACTTCAAATAATTATATTATACATTTTTTTGTAGATCGCGTTTTTTATGAAAAATTTGCTTTTTAATCTATTTATGTTTATATATTTTCTTTTAAACCTATATATGTATATTATTATTAATTTATTATTATTTTCTATTATTAATATTACTATTATTATTAACATTTTTGTATTATTTAACTACTTAATTTTATATTATCTTTATTATATTATATATTTTCTTTTTTTGTATTTACTCACATCGTTTTAATTATTATTTTTATAATTGTTATTATAATCATAATTATTTTTATAATTTTCATTTTTTTTTTTATATTTTATTCTTTTCAATTATTTAAACTGTTATCAATTTTCACTTTTTTATTATTTTATTTATTATTAGCTTGTTATTTCATTCATATTGTTTATTCTTTTTGATCTCATATGTAAAGTTTCATATTTATCTCGTAGTTTTTATCTTCCGTTATTTACTACTTTATATCTTTTATTTGTTCATATTCTTTTATTTGTTTATTATTTTTATGTTTGCTTAGTATAGTGATTTTATTTTCTGCATTATTCTTTATTTTATGTTATTCTTCCTCTTAATTATTTATGTTAGTATTAAATGTTAGAATATTATGTAATTCTCGTAAATTGTTTTTGGTATTTATGTTTTATAATATATTAAGGCGATATTTTACTCAAATCATTTTTTATAAAAATACATTTTGCTAAATTGTCGCATTTTATTCAAAGGTTTTTTTTTAAAAAAAATACGGCGATACATAGTATTTGGGGGCTTTGAGAAAAATTGTACCCTAACTCATTGGGTTTCGATTTTTCTCGTTGAACTTAAGATATTAAGTATCCTTTTTTTGAAATTAAAACCCATAAGCTTCAAATCCAAACTTATTTTCGGGAATTCAAGATGTTGTATCCTAACTTATTGGATATGATGTTTTGTGTCTCGAGGTAAGAAGTTTCTACAAATAAAGGCAAGCTTAGTTTCGAAGTCTGGAAATGTTGCGTCCTAACTCATTAGGTGTGACATTTTATTTCTTTGGGATAAGCGAGTCTTAGCATTCTTTCAAATAAAAGGATCGTATTTTAATTTTTTCAAATTTTCGACAATAGTACATGAGTTTATCAATTAGGTACCAATTTTTGGGCGTTACGAGGGTGCGGGCCCTTCCTCGTACGTAACCAACTTCCGAACCCATTTTCTTGAATTTTGTAGACCAAAATCATTATTTTAATAAATCAAAATGTTTTATTAAAATGATTAATCTCAAGGTGACCCAATCACACCTAAAAAAAAAAAGATTGGTGGCGACTTCCATTTTGTTTTTAAAATCAATCCCTTTTTTTTCAAAATAAAAAATGGTTTCAACAATGTTAAAGTGTTATAGTAAATGTGATAATAATTCAGTTACAAGCATATTAAATGTACATTTGGTTAAGGTTTGTCTGATTTGGCTAGTTGATTTAATGCAAATGTTTAATTGCTCATTATTTGCTTATAACTTACTAGGCTATGATAGCTTACTTTGTGTATATGTTTATTTGACTGTTTTATAGATTATTAAAGCTACGTGGAGCTCGGGGATCGTCGAGGATTATGACTACACTATCGAAATATATTTTGGTATCTTTTGAATGTGTAATTACTAAAGTATGGCATGTATAGTCTAGAGAGTTTAGTTATGTTTTGAGATGTGTATAAATAGCCATGTGATTTGGCTTGTTAATGAATTTGTTTATGGGTAAGTATTTCAAGCTTGATACATAATTTGGTATGGTTTGGTGTGCACATGGTTGGCCTAATGAAATGGTAAATTTTAGGTAAGTTTCATGGTTGATATGGAAATTCATAATATGAGAAATGCTGTGAATTGAATTGAATTAGAGAGATGTATGATCTATATGTCCTTGTTGTGAAGTTGGTGTTTAGAATTAGTACATTGAGATAGAATTTGTATTTGGAAATGAATGATGTTATTAAGAGTCGAATTATGCATGTTTTGGTATGATTTGGATGCCTTTGAGGTATGAAATTTTATTGGTTTGTTGCTTGTAGGTTTGACCTGAAATTTGGGTGGCAAATTGGGCAAGCAAATGACCTATATTTGCCCACACGGTTGAGCACACGAGCATGTGTCTCGACCGTGTCTCTTAAGTTTGTAATTCGAAACATGTCAGATTTGCACACGGGCCAGACACATGGGCGTGTGACAGGCCGTGTCAATTAAGCCAGTGTTGCCCATGGGTCAAGCACACGGACGTGTCTTCGGCCGTGTGGACAAGTCAGTATGTATGCCCTATTTTGCCACGGCTTGGACAGACGGGTGTGTCTGATGCCATGTGAGGCACACAGCCTACCCAAACAGGCTTGTGATGTAACATCCTGAATTTTTTGGCCTATGCGTTTAATGGGTGGATATGTTTAATGTGTTAATGTAAGTGTTAGGGGTCCAAATTAGACTCAGGCTTAGGCAGAGGCCTTGATTAAAATTATCTGTTTGGGCATTATAGGGTTTAAAAGGTAGTATGTATGTTTAAAATACCAAAGTGGGCTTTTGGCCCAATTTTAGGAGGTGGCGCCACACAAGGGAGTAAGGGGCCCAAATTTAAGTTTCATGGAGCCCAATTCTTTTAATTTAAGTTAGCTAAATTTTGGGCATTAGGATTAGGTGGAATGGATGGCAACAAGGCTATTATTTAGGAATTTATTTTATGTGGATAATAAGCAGATAAAGGCTAAAATTTAGGGATTTTAATGATTAAAATATGTGGATAATATGCTGATAAAGGAGGGAGGAGTTAGAGATAATTAAGTCTCTTTTAGATGAGCTAGTAGATTAAGATAAAGGAGAAAAGATAGGATTTATCTGCAAGGTTAGGTAAGTGCCGAAATTTCTATAAATAGGGGGAATATTTCTTCAATTTCGGCATTTGGGTTTTTCTCTCATTCTTTTCTCTTATTCTCTGAGTAAAAGTCGAAAACTCCTAAAGTTCCATCTTCTTTTTTATTCTCTGCAAAAGCCGAAATCTCTAAGCCAATTCCCTCATCTTCACTTTGATTCAAAAGCCGAAACTCTTTCCATTCTTTTTCTTCCTACCCGAAATCTTCAAGTCTCTTCCTTGTTTTCTTTTCTTCTTCTCTTTTCCTGTCAGAAACCGAAACTCTTCGCTCAAGTATTTTAAAAGCCAAAGACACATTAGCCTTCTCTTGTTCATACTTTTTTCGTGATTTTCCTAAAAGTCGAAATCCCTAGATCTCATCTCCTGTGATTGCCGAATTACTTTTGTGGTGCCTACTTGTACCGAAATCTGAAGGGAACTTTAGTGGAGTCAATCGCATAGATCTCTGAGTTATAGATCGGTAGCACTCGAATCATGTTACTTCCGAGATTTCAAGGTAAGAAGATCTATTAGTTTCAATGTGTAAATTCGGGATTTACTAACCCTTGGCCGAATATAGGAGAGGCCCTATTTTCACATCTTTCCTGCTTTTTGAGCAAAGTTGTAGATCGGTCTAGCAAGGGTATCGACATTAATCAGGTGTGTAACACTTCCCCACCATTTAGATCTGTTTGATTAATATATGATTATAAGTCTTATATGTTTTGATAAATGCCGAAATCCCGGCATAATAAAGGAAAACCAAAGAGGGTAAAAGCAAATCACTAGGTTAGTAAATGTTCTGATTAAACGATATAAGTATATTGATTTTATGTGATTGGATGGGTTGGGTTTGATGAAAGGAGGAAGTTATATGTTGTAGCGGTTTTCACCGTGATCTGTTGTAGCGGTTTTTACCGTGATCTGTTGTAGCGGTTTTCACCGTGATCTGTTGTAGCGGCTTTTGCTGTGATCTGTTGTAGTGGCTACGGCCATGATCTGATGATGAGCAGCACGACTGCCATCAAGGCGTGTAGCGGTGTGGGTTGATTGTAGAAATCCCCAATGGTGTGAATGGCTGTTACAGGGGCGTGTAGCGGATGGAAACCTAGGATTTGGGTTGGGCTTGCATATTATTTTTATTATGTATATTAATTCTGATTATTTTTGTTTTATGGGGCTAAGGCCCAAATCTAATGGTCCATGAGGGTTGCACACTGAGTCTCGCGACTCAACCAATTAATTAACATTTTCAGGTAGCGCTTAGTGCATCGGACCGGGCTGGAGAGGAGCGTGAGGTGGCCATGTGAGAGAGTCTCGGGATTCAACGAAGGATTTTGCATTAATTAGTTATTTTAATATTTTAATTAGTGGGTTTTGAATATTTTGTAATAAGGCCATGGGCCACTAGTTTTATATTTTGTTTATTTTGGGCTTTAATTACTTTTAGTTATTTATATTTCCATTTTAATTGAACTAAGGCATATTTTATTTAAACTATCAACTATTTATTTTTCCAACTATTTATTTTTCCTGAATAAAAGGATAAACTTCAGAAAAATATTTTCTGAAAATACGATATGTTTTCCAAAATTTTCTTAGTGACATACCAGATCCGGTTGTAATGTTTGGGCCGGGTTTGGGGTGTTACAAATTGGTATCAGAGCCCGGTTCAAAACTCGGCTCTAGGGGTTTTGGGGCTCAAAACGTTTTCTAAAGATGGGCTTTTGAAATATACATGTTTTTAAATAATAACAAGTTTTTAGCTCTGCATGGCACCTGCGTCTCCGGCCCAAGTCCGCCAGGTAAGTATTCTGAACCATTGTGTGATATAAATTTGTGGGCTTGATGGGCTTTATGGGACGTAGATTAGTTAGATTAGAACTTGATGGACTCTAGGCTTAGCTGAAACAACTTCTTAAATCTCATAAGACTTAATTTCACTAAACAAACCCATAAACGAGTCGCAAGACTAGGGTGTGGCAACAGGCATGCGTATGTCTAGGATTGGATCGGAAGAGCCTGGTACTTAAGCAGTCCTAGTGACTCACCTCCTCTTCGATGGAATCCTACCTGGTGCGTAGTCACTGTTCACCCTAGCCACGAGGATTTGTTGACGGGCCAAAATCTATAATTAAAACCCAAAAGGGACCAGCCACATTATTTTTACAAAATGACCAAAATACCCCTAATTTGTAAAATTACCAAATTACCTTGATTTGCAAAATGACCAAATTATCCCTGATTTGTAAAATTACCAAATTTCCCCTGATTTGTGAAATGACCAAAATACCCTTGATTTGTAAAATTACCGAAATACCCCAGATTTCAAAATTACCGAAATACCCCCGGATTTTAAAATTTCCGAAATACCCCCAGATTTCAAAATTACCGGAATACCCCTGGACTTCAAAATTACCGAAATACCCCCAGATTGCAAAATTACCAAAACACCCTTATTTCACAAAATCACCAAGGAACTCTATTTTGAAAATTATGAAAATACCCCTGTAGGATAAAATTACGAAAATACCCCTGGGTAGTGGAATAACGAAAATACCCCTATGTATTGAATGTGGGTGTATGGATGTTGTCAGTTGAATGTATGTAGTTCTTAGAACTAAGAAAGGTGAACTTGAGACTGAATTGCGAATTCGAAAGAACTACTCTTAAAACTACTAATCATAAGACTGTTCGTGGATAATCAGTGGAAGAAAACCAATAATTCCTAAAATTTTTAATCAGATAAACGCGAACCGATAGCATGAGTACAAGGGGACGAGGACGCTCTAGATGTGAATACCGGTGCGTACTCTACCATAAAATACTAAGTGTTTATTTTGGGTTTAGAATTGGAGTGCGCAGCGAAAGCATAATGGTGAGACTTGGGTAGTACGATTAATAGTTAGTGGAAATTTCGAGGATGAAATTTCTTTAAGGGGGTAGAACAGTAACATCCTGAATTTTTGGGCCTATGCGTTTAATGGGTGGATATGTTTAATGTGTTAATTTAAGTGTTAGGGGTCCAAATTGGGTTCAGGCTTAGGCAGAGGCCTGGATTAAAATTATCTGTTTGGGCATTATAGGGTTTAAAAGGTAGTATCTATGTTTAAAATACCAAAGTGGGCTTGTGGCCCAATTTTAGGAGGTGGCGCCACACAAGGGAGTAAGGGGCCCGAATTTAAGTTTCATGGAGCCCAATTCTTTTAATTTAAGTTAGCTAAATTTTGGGCATTAGGATTAGGTGGAATGGATGGTGTAACACCCCAAACCCGGTCAACACACCACGACCGAATCTGGTATGTTACGTAGTGGAAACATTTATAAAAAATAAGTTTGTCGAATAATTTTCCCTAGAAAACCTCATTTAAAATAGTTTGGAAATCCTTGATTAAGATGATATTGAAATCGTGTGATGATTGTTAAAGGAAACTTGAAACACCCCAAACCCGGCCCACGAGCCGTGACCGGATCTGGTATGTTCCCCGGTGTAAACCGTTTCAAATTCTTTTGTGACTTAGGAAAAACTTGTGTGTTTTGAAAGAAAATTTGTTGTTTGGGTTGGGCTTGAGTTGAAAACGATTTTATTTGATTAAAAATCCTTTAGCTTTAGGTGACAAAACGTTTAGGGTTGATTTTGATAATAAATTTACTTAATCTTTCAATTAATAAATATTTGTAACATAATAAATCAAAGTGAAGTAAAGAAATTCAACTATGGCCTTATTACATCAAATAATCCCAAAATTAAATTAAAGTACTTAAAAAAAATAAAAATCCAAATCGTAAATTTTCTTGCTGTGCATGACCATCCCTAAGCTTCTGCCGAACCCGGTCCATTACTGATCGTCACTTGAAAATAGTTCCCACAACGGGGTGAGTCAACAGACTCAATGTGTACACAACACTAAGTCCAAATAGAATTAGGCAAACCATACATATCATATTCACATAATAATACAAGATAATGATGCAATCCCGAACCCAAACCTATTAAGCCATCCGCTACACTCCCCCGTACCAACCTGTACACCGTGGGGACTACTAAGTCGACCCTCCTTCCGCTACACTCTATATCGCGGTCTTAGGTCACCGCATTCGTGGTCTTAGGTCACCACGTTCAGATTACTGTGGTCTTAGGTGACCACATTCAGATTACTGTGGTCTTAGGTCACCACATTCAGATATCACGGTCTTAGGTCACCGTGTTCGTGGTCTTAGGTCACCACATTCACTTCCCCTTTTCAATAACCCATATGCCCCATATCATATTATGCATTAACATGCCAAAGTTCACATTCTTATCATTATTCTCATGTTAAATATAACATATTTCATAATCCTAGTAGGAGTAGGAAACGTACCTGAGTACTTTGTACCATACATGGTACCTTAGCCACATTCTTACACTCTCATATTCTTAATATCACATACATATATTTATTAAACATGCCATAAAACATATTAAGAATTAGTGTGGGGTACACACCTGATTTGCTTAACGAATTCCTTGAAATCCCGAAAAAACCGATCTATTGCTTTAGATCTCAATTCCTACATTTGGTAACCTTAGTATGTTAGCATAAAGCCTATAAAACCAAATCCTAGTAGGATTTGTATTCTTAAAACCTACCTTGTTGTCGAATTGACTATAGTCAAATCCCAAAAACTTGTATTCTTCTCCTTTGAAATCGGCTACTCACTAGATCCCTTGAATCTGTTAGTTTTCAGCTTAAAACACATAATAATAGATCTATCTACTAAAATAGGCCTTGGCCGAATGATATAGACACTTACCTTGTGGATTTTAAATCCCGAAACTCACCGAATAACTAGGGAACACGCGGCCTATGGTGTACCTTCGGGAAAAGAACTTCTCCTTCCTTGTAGTTGACACTTAGTAAATCCCGAAAGATCTCCTCAAGGTTTCGGCAACAAGAATATTGATGGGATTAGTCCTATATTTTTGACAAATCTAAAAGAAAAGAATAGAAATCAAACTTGTTCTTACCTTTGAAGAAATCGACAGCACCTAAGCTTGAAGCCACTTGAGATATTCGGCTATGGCCTTAAAAGGCTTACTTCCGGCTTTTGGAGGGATTAGAAAGAAAAGAGAAGGAAGAATAAAGATGGAGGATTCGGCTAAAACACAAGGTATGTCAGCTTGGCAAAAATAAAAGAGAAAGAAGAAAGTTTGCTAGGGAATTTTCGGCAGAGGTTTTCTTGAAGAGAAAAGAATGAATGAAGAATAGCCTTACTCTTCCTTTTATAGCCAAAATTACTAGGCTAGAGTCCCTTACTTGGCCACCACTCTTCTATTTTGATAGCTTTATCCCTTGAATTATCACTTTTAAAAGAATTAATCCAACAATTATCTCTTGAAAATAATGATAAATAAATCTATTATTTATCTCCTATTTAGCCGAAATTTAAAGAGAATAAAACTCCTCTTTTAAGAGCCTTAATGCCGTCCACCTCTCTGCTTCTGGAAGCAAAAATAAAACTTCTTTTATTTGCTTCCCAAGTGACTCGAACCCTGGCCCAAATACCTGCTTGTGGCGTCACCCACCTGGGCCTTAAGTGACATCTTCAGGCCATTTTTCCAAGCCTGCTTGTGTGTCAAATTCCTCCTATTAATTTTCTTAAGGCCACCTTGCCTTAATTTCCTCCTTTTAAACCTTAAAACTTGACATTTCTTTACATTTCCAAGTTTCCAAAAATTTTCGTTTGCCTCCTTTAAACTTAACATTTCCTTACATTTCCAAGTTTCCCGAAATGTTTACTTTCCTCTTTTGAATCATTTCTTAGATCATTTCCTTACATTTCCAAGAAATTTCCCTACATTTCCAAGATAAGACATTTCCTTACATTTCAAGGACATTTCCTCACATTTCCTCACATTTCCTTACATTTCCTTACATTTCCATACATTTCCTTACATTTCCTCATATCTTAGGGTTCCTAAAACTCCTCAGAACACATCCAACACACCCACTGAGCCCACTATCTCATGAATTACGCACGAACGCATAACCCCTAACCTAGGATGTTACAAAACTTATGCTCGATTATCTACTTTGTTGTTACAACTTATATAAGAAAACGATGTTTGTTCAAAACTGAGTGTAGTGCGTATAGTCGAGTTGAAAACCACTTGCTGCCAAAGTTGTTTGACATTTAAAGTTTATAAAAAAAATATCCAAGTTACCCTATTACTATGTGAACTTTATTACCCGATGGTAACGTTTGAAAACCCGAACAGATATGATTTAGAAAACATTGCTTCTTTACCAGTTAATTTTGTCACATTCATAAATCCAATTTGTGAAAATATAAACAAAATAAAAGTAAGTAATAGTAAAGCCCAAAATAAACTTAGCGGCCTTATTACAAATCCAAAACCAAATTTAAGGAAAGCTAATGAAAATGAAAGTAGCAGTTTAAAGTCAAAACCAAACTAAGATGCATGGCCACCTCGAGTCCTCCCCGGCTCCATATCCGCGATCTATGCCTCATCTGCAAAATATAAGGGAAGGGGTGAGTCACCGAGACTAAGTGTATAAATCCCCAACCCGATAGTTTATGCACTTACACAGATCATCAGCAAACATGCAAATCATGCACCCCATAACCTATCCGTCCAATCTCCTTTAACTACCCCGTGTTGTCAAAACCACTGGTGACCGAAGTCACAAATATCAAGTGATGGGGCCAACCCATCGTGTGGTCAAAACCACTGATGACAATCCTGTAATATATCTTGTGGGGCCAACCCACTGTGGTACCAAACCACTGGGACGAGTCACAATATCCATGTGTGGTCAAAACCACTGGTGACCGTAGTCACAAATGTCAAGCGTGTGGTCAAAACCACTGGTGGTCAAAACCACTGGGACTTAGTCACAAATCATATCAATAGTGTGGTCAAAACCACTGGTGACCGTAGTCACAAATCAACTGATGGGGCCAACCCATCTTGTGGTCAAAACCACTGGTGACAATCCAAATAATCATCCCCCTCCTCTCATCAATCCCCTCGTCATCATGCTCATATCGTACGTGCCATAATATCATGTATCATGCAATAAGGCATAACATAGCATTTAACAAAACATGATGATACATATTAAAATCACATAGCAGGGGACTTACCCGGTTTCCAAGCACATGCCCAAAGGGCATTACCACTGAATACAAAGGTTTAAGCAGTAACATAATAAGCAGGTTATACTAACAAAGTGTGTAAGAGTTTACACACCTAACTATACGTAGATCTAGAGAGAAATTCCGAAGCTATGCAATACTACGAGATCCCGAAACGTATGCCCTCACTGCTCCTACAATCGGCCAATGCTTAGTTAGTAATCAAAAAGCCCTATCCGGCTTAACTAGAAATCTCGGGAAGATGTCGCCCCAAATGTAGCACTCACCTTAAGCCGATTCGGTTACCAACCAAATCCCGAACTACGTGATGATCTCTCTTGAAATCGGCTAAACCTTAATACACACAGATAGTTAGGCTTCGGCTTTCGAATGATTAAGAAATAGATCTAAACATGTTAAAACCTTGCCTAGACCGGCAATCAAATCCCAATGAACCACAGATTCGGGTTAAACTCCTCCCTACAATCGATTTTAGCACCACACTTAGAATCCATAGGCCATTCGGCCATAGCATAAATCCAGAACTAAAAGAGTTGTCAACATCTTACCTTAATAACTGCTTTGACCCTTGAACACCACAGATCGACACACCCCAAATGATGCTTGGGGTTTCGGCTACCAAGAGATTCGGCTATGACTCCCAAGAAGAAGAGAACTCGATTTCGGCACTTCACTAAAGGCTAGATTACGAGAGAAAAAGAAGAGGATGAGACTAGGAATATTCAGCCACAAAAGAGAACAACAAGGTTTTGGCTTTCTTTTGAATAACGAAAAAGATAGAAGAAAAAGGAATCAATATTCGGCTCAAATGATGATTTGATTCGGGAAAAATAATGAAAAGAAGAGAAGCGGAAGGTGATAGTTTCGGCAATGGTTTGAGAAAAGATGAGGACGGAATAGAAAGGAAATATGGAGAAGAAGATGTGAGAGTAGGTTTCGGCTTTGAACACAAATAAGAAGAAGAAATGCACAAAAGGTGAATTCGGCAATTGACTAACCAAAGAGAACCGAAAATAAAAGGAAGAGAATGGCTACCAATTCGGCTCTTGAAGGAAAATGCACAAAAGATTCGGCCCCTTACAAGAGCTGCCGAAAAGAAAGAAAGCAAAAGGGCAATTGGTGGTTCGGCTTTGACACAAAAATGAAAAGAGAAGACCCCCCTAACTAGCCAAAATTCTCCTTTAAACCCCACAACATTCGGCCACCAACACACAAGGCTCCCAAAACCAATATCACCCCTTGCCCAATGTTCAAAATTCGGCCACCACCTACCAATGAGTTTGAAAATATTCAAACTCCTATATTTGCTCTCCTCCATCAGTTCAAATCTATTTGAACAGGTCAAACTCCTCAAATATTTCCTCTCCATCCATTCAAAGGAGTCCCACCTGAGTACTCCTCCTCCAACTTGTGGCGTCAAAAAGAAATAGCAGGGAGTGCAACTCCTACTGCTCGAACCCAGGCACTCCCTCCCTGCAAGTGGCGTCATCTCCATGGTGCTTAAGTGGCGCCTCCTTGCCACCTTTCCAAATGATTTCTTGAGTCATCCTTCCCCAATAAATTCTCTTAACCCCTATCTCACCTAGCTCCTACTTCTTAAGGGCTAAAACAAAAATTTTGGCCATGACCTAGAACTAACCCGAGGTCATGCCTAGACCCCAAAACATATCAAACCAACACAATAGACATACCATCACATGCAAACACATACAAAATGCAGAGACCCCGATTTAAGGATGTTACAAATGGCAACAAGGCTATTATTTAGGAATTTATTTTATGTGGATAATAAGCAGATAAAGGCTAAAACTTAGGGATTTTAATGATTAAAATATGTGGATAATATGATGATAAAGGAGGGAGGAGTTAGAGATAATTAAGTCTCTTTTAGATGAGCTAGTAGATTAAGATAAAGGAGAAAAGATAGGATTTATCTGCAATGTTAGGTAAGTGCAGAAATTTCTATAAATAGGGGGAATATTTCTTCAATTTCGGCATTTGGGTTTTTCTCTCATTCTTTTCTCTTCTTCCCTGAGTAAAAGCCGAAAACTCCTAAAGTTCCATCTTCTTCTTCATTCTCTGTAGAAGCCGAAATCTCTAAGCCAATTCCCTCATCTTCACTTTGATTTAAAAGCCGAAACTCTTTCCATTCTTTTTCTTCCTAGCCGAAATCTTCAAGTCTCTTCCTTGTTTTCTTTTCTTCTTCTCTTTTCCTGTCAGAAACCGAAACTCTTCGCTCAAGTATTTTAAAAGCCAAAGACACATCAGCCTTCTCTTGTTCATACTTTTTTCAGGATTTTCCTAAAAGCCGAAATCCCTAGATCTCATCTCCTGTGATTGCCGAATTACTTCTGTGGTGCCTACTTGTGCCAAAATCTGAAGGGAACTTGAGTGGAGTCAATAGCATAGATCTCTGAGTTATAGATCGGTAGCACTCGAATCGTGTTGCTTTCGAGATTTCAAGGTAAGAAGATCTATTAGTTTCAATGTGTAAATTCGAGATTTACTAACCCTTGGCCGAATATAGGAGAGGCCCTATTTTCACATCTTTCCAGCTTTTTGAGCAAAGTTGTAGATCGGTCTAGCAAGGGTATCGACATTAATCAGGTGTGTAACACTTCCCCACCATTTAGACCTGTTTGATTGATATATGATTATAAGTCTTATATGTTTTGATAAATGCCGAAATCCCGGCATAATAAAGGAAACCCAAAGAGGGTAAAAGCAAATCACCAGGTTAGTAAATGTTCTGATTAAACGATATAAGTATATTGATTTTATGTGATTGCATGGGTTGGGTTTGATGAAAGGAGGAAGTTATATGTTGTAGCGGTTTTCACCGTGATCTGTTGTAGCGGTCTTTATCGTGATCTGTTGTAGCGATTTTCACCGTGATCTATTGTAGCGGCTTTTACCGTAATCTGTTGTAGTGGCTACGGCCATGATCTGATGATGAGCAGCACAACTGCCATCAAGGCGTGTAGCGGTGTGGGTTGATTGTAGAAATCCCCAATGGTGTGAATGGCTGGTACGGGGGCGTGTAGCGGATGGAAACCTAGGATTTGGGTTTGGCTTGCATATTATTTTTATTATGTATATTAATTCTGATTATTTTTGTTTTATGGGGCTAAGGCCCAAATCTAATGGTGCATGAGGGTTGCACACTGAGTCTCGCGACTCAACCAATTAATTAACATTTTCAGGTAGCGCTTAGTGCATTGGACCGGGCTGGAGAGGAGCGCGAGGTGGCCATGTGAGAGAGTCTCAAGATTCAGCGAAGGATTATGCATTAATTAGTTATTTCAATATTTTAATTAGTGGATTTTGAATATTTTGTAATAAGGCCATGGGCCACTAGTTTTATATTTTGTTTATTTTGGGCTTTAATTACTTTTAGTTATTTATATTTCCATTTTAATTGAACTAAGGCATATTTTATTTAAACTATCAACTATTTATTTTTCCAACTATTTATTTTTCCTGAATAAAAGGATAAACTTCAAAAAAATATTTTCTAAAATTACGATATGTTTTCCAAAATTTTCTTAGTGACACACCAGATCTGGTTGTACTGTTTGGGTCGGGTTTGGGGTGTTACATGTGACCTCTGTAACTTTGAAAATGTTAAGTTTTCAAAAAAAATTTGTATGTGCTCATTTTAGTCCCGATCCTCTTCCAATGCATGTTTAAGGTCTCGTAGACCTTTTAAAGGGACTCTTTGTTAATGGTTTGATATGATATGATGATGGTGTATGTTATAATTGTGAAATGACCGTAAAAGTTTTGATATCTCCAGTAATGCTTCTTAACCCTGTTCCGGCGATAGTTTCGGGTTAGGGGTGTCATTACGAATAGACCAATGAAAAAGTTTGAGTCCTTGGATTTACCAAATCGCACTTTCAATCCTCCTAAACCATCTATAGAGGAACCTCTCACATTGGAATTGAAGCCTTTGCCGCTACATTTGAAAGATGCTTACTTGGGAGACAACAACACATTACCAGTTGTTATTTCTATAAAATTGACACCTGATTAGGAGGTCAGGTTGTTGGAACTTCTCCGACGATCTAAGAAGGCATTAGGATGGGTAGTTACCAACATCAAGGGAATTAGCCCTGCTTTATACAAGCATAAAATTTTATTGGAGGATTTCTATGGCAATTCTATTGAACGGCAGAGAAGGTTGAATCTTTTTATGAATAAGAAAGATATAATCAAGTGGCTTGATGCCGATATTATCTACCCGATCTCAGACAGCTCATGGGTGAGTCCTGTACAGTGTGTGCCCAATAAGGGAGGTGTTATGATGGTTAGTAATGATAGCAACGAGCTTATACCAACTCGCACTATAACAAGATGGAGAGTGTACATGGATTATCGCAAGCTCAACAAAGCAACTCAGAAGGACCATTTCCCTTGACGTTTTATTGACCAAATGTTGGATAGATTACCTCGGAAAGCCTTCTACTGTTTATTGGACGAATATTCAGGGTATAATCTAATTTCTATAGCTCCCAATGACCAAAAGAAGACAACTTTCACTTGTCCATATGGTACTTTTGCATTTAGACGAATATCATTCGAGTTATGTAATGCCCCGACAACATTTCAGCGTTGTATGATGGCAATACTTTCTGATATGGTGGAAATTTTTCTCGAAATCTTTATGGATGATTTCTCTATCTTTGGGAATAACTTTGAAGGCTGTTTAAAAAGCTGGAATTGGTTCTTCACTGCCATGAGAAACTATTCTTGTCTTGAATTGGAAAAAATGTCATTTCATGGCTCGTGATAGCATTGTTCTGGAGCATAAGGAATCGCAACAAGGGATTGAAGTCGACAAAGAAAAAATTGAGGTAATAGAAAAATTGTCTCCTTCTACCAATGTCAATGGTACTCGAAGTTTTTTTAGGCCACACAGGTTTTATAGAAGATTCATTAAGGATTTCTTAAAGATATCTAAACCCTTGTACGCGTAAAGCAAAATAAACCTTTCATTTTTTATGAACCTTATTTACTAGCTTTCGAGGAATTAAAAAAACAACTAGTAGCAGCATTTATTTTAATTGCTCCTAAGTGGACAATACCATTCGAACTCATGTGTGACACCAACTATTATGTTGTGGGAGCAGCGTTGGGACAGAGGAAAGACAAGGTATTTAATGCAATCTTTTATGCAAGCAAGACCCTGACAGATGCACAGCTTAACTACTCCACTACTCAAAAGGAATTATTGAATGTGGTATTCACATTCGATAAGTTTCGATCTTATTTAGTTGGCACCAAGTCATGATCTTCACAGACCACTCTGCCATTAAGTATTTTGTGACCAAAAAAGATGCCAAGCCAAAATTGATTTGGTGGATACTCTTGCTACATGAGTTTGATTTGGAAATTCGGGATAGAAAAGGGACTGAAAATCAAGTGGCTGGTCACCAATCAAGATTAGAAGTTGGAAATGAATATGGCAATATCAACCTTATTAACGAAGATTTCTCAGAGGAAAAATTGTTGATTGCGACCACATTGCCTTAGTATGTTGATATTGCCAACTTCTTAGTCAATAGACGGTTGCCACCTGATCTGAATAGCTAGGGCAGATGGAAATTCCTCCATGATGCCAAATTTCACTACTAGGATGAACCTTATTTATATAAGCAATATGCTGATCAAATCATTCAAACATGTATTCCTGATGAGGAGATGAGCAGTGTATTGCAACATTGCCACTCAGCTCGTTATTGAGGGCATTTTAGAGGAGTTAGAACCACCACTAAGGTACTTCAATCTAGTTTTTATTGGTCGAATCTGTTCAAGGATGCCTATGAATTTTATAAGTCATGCGACCGTTGTCAGAGGACAGGCAATTGTAACGCTTAGGTTTGTGCAAGTGTATACAGTCGTTATCAAGTAATAAGTAAGTATCGAGTTATCGTCTCCAAAAGGATTGTATTTGTGCTGAGTCACTTAATTTGTAAAATTATATTAACAATTTGGTAAATAAAAACACAATATGATTGAGAAGTGATGCTTAAAATTAAATATATTAAACTAAATGTAATGATCCCTAATGCAAATTATCCTAAATATGCAAACTATATGAATGAAATAGATTTTAGCAAAATTAAACACAATCTGCAACAATTATAACATAAATAAACTAGGACAATTACTTTAATTAAAATCAATTTATTATCAACATGCTTAAAAACATTCGAAAAAACATTCCATGGCAACTTGATCTTTCATGAGTTTGGAAACCACATTAGGTCCTTTCGGAATCCTTTACTTAGTAAATGCGCATTTTACTGATCCTTATTTACTAAGGGTTTCTTAGCATTCGTGTGAGGTAACAGGGATGTGTTAGGTTTGAAACAGTTTAATCACACAAATTTAAAAACTATGTAGATAACAGAGCTTGGTCAGAGTTGTTATGCAGCTTGCAATTTAATCGGGTTAGGATCTAAATTGATCATGCACATTTCAATTATGTGTCCACTAGCCGTCGTCTGGTCAGAACCACTCAACTAATTTAGGTGCATTTCAATCACGTATGAACGAAATACAAACTTGATTTTAATTGAAAACATGATCGATTGAGGCACAAACATTATAAGCATGAATCAAATAAATATTATTTAATCAAAGCAATCATCCTAGCTTAAATAAAATTAAGCTAACATTGTTGTAAACAAGAACAAAGAACACATAGCAAACATTTTCAGATTAGATTAAAGAAAAGAAAGATTAAACCCAAATCAAAGTGGTTGTCCCCCAAGACTTTGATCGACGAGGCTCCTTCACTTTGCTCCTTTGTTGATGGCTATCCGAGGTGGCCGACCAAGGGCTCTTTATGAGAATTTAATTGCTAAAATCTCTATGAAGAGATGATGCTAGGCGTGGGAAATGGAAAATGCTAGGAGAATTGGAAGAGAAGAGAGAATGATGAATGATGAGGGATGATGAATGAATGAATGAATAGTTTGCTAAAAATAGAAGGTTCCATCTCTTCAGGCATCTTCAAAGAGTGGACGGTCATGAATTGAGGAAATTGAGCTTATTTTTGCTCAATTTAAGTGCCACAACAACTTAGGACTGAGACTTGGTCAAGTGCAAATCTTCAGGCGAATCTCTAATTTCTTCAACATTGCAAGGACCTTGTGCAATTAAACCAAAATGTAATGCCCCGAATTTGGGCCTAGTAGATTTGGGCCTATTGGGTTGTAACGCCCCAAAAATCCTAAAACTTTAAATTTCTGTGCACTGAGGTTGGTATGTATGAGTAGCACTTAGAATATTAATTTTAAGGTATTATCGGGATTATTTGAAGTCTTAGAGATAGGGATGACCATAGGGAAAAATTTATTTTTCTTGCTTTAGTGGACCCTAGTCTCAGGCATTAGGCCTCTTAAGCAGATTAAGGGGAAAATAGGACACAAATGGGCTTGTGGTCTAGTGGCCAGGTGGCGTCACTAGGGGAGCTACAAGGTGGCGTGAAGAGGTTCAAGGTTTGAGTAGTGGTAAGGTGTTTTTGGAGTGTTTATTTTGCATAGTGGACGACCAGAGTTGTGTGGAATTTGGACTCTTGTGTTGAAGTGTTTGAATTGGTCTTGTGAGTTGATAAATGAGGGAATTTCAGATGAGATAAGGGAGATATCATGGAGAAAAATTAAGAGATGAGAGGTGGGAAGAGTTGGTGCCGAATTGGACTATGGGAGAAGGTAGGATTCGGCTATTGGCTATAAAAGGAGGTGTCGAATCCCTTTGTGAGGTTCTTGGAATTTTGTTTTCTCCCCCTCAGTCGAATTTTTCCATTTTCTGAAAAAACCCATCATTCCTTTGCCGAAATTTTGGTTTCCTCTCTAGCCGAATTCCCCATACCTTCTCTTCTTAAATTCCTTTTCTTGTTCACCTTTAGTTCTAGCCGATCACTTCTCCTCTTCTTGTCCCTAGTGGTGCCGAATTGTCTCTCTCACCATACTAATCTCAAAAGTCGAATTTAAGCCGCAGGATCAAAGGAGGATTTCGGTAAGTGCTTAGTTGATCTTTTTAGTGAGTTTTGTTAAAAGCCGAAGGGCTATCTAACCCCTCCTTATCGTTAACTTTGTATTAACAAGGGTGAGGTTCAACAATCACAAGCGTAGTAGGTAAGGATCGTTAGCAAGAGGTAAGTGCACTCGTCCCAGTGGTGGTTTAGTAAATGGCCGAATGTATTATGGCTCATAGGGGTGACTTATGTGGAATATGGGTCACTTGATTTTGACGATGTATGTTTGGGTGCAGATCTAGAGGATAATCACAAATAGTAGCTAAGGAAGGGCTACTAGAACGTGTGGCACACGGTAAGGTTACGGTGAGGTATCGGTTTCTGATAAAGTGTATATTAAGTTATGATCAATCGTTAAGTGATGTCGATTGTAGGTTCGTGATTAAGGGGTTTGCAGCACGCATGGTTACCAGGTGTGTACAAATACTATACACACACACCAGCAACGCCGGAAAGCCGAAAGGCCAAAAGTGGCTAAATGGGCCCGATGGGCCATAGGCCTAGTTTGATGAAATGTATTAATTTGATTTTATGAATTGGGTTAGGCATGCATGTTACATGATCTGGATTTGTTTGGGCCTAATGGGCATATGACTGAGATTTGGGCCTAGTGGGCCATAAAAATGTGATGTGGCCATTATGGGTTATATGAACGTGAAATGGGTTGATGGGCTTTATGGGGACGTAGACTAGTATGCTAGGGTTTTATGGAATTTAGGCTTAATACTGAACAACTCTTAAACCGCATAAGACTTTCTAATAATTAAACATGTCTGTGAACAAGTTGCTGGGTTAGAGTGTGGCAACGGACATATGCATGTCTAGGATTGGATCTAGGGAGAGCTTGGTACTTAAGCGGTCCTAGTGGCCCACCTCCTCTTCTCTGGAATCCTACCTGGTGCATAGTGTCTGTTCACTTTAACCGTAAGGGCTTGTTAATGGGCCAAAGTTCATAACTAAAACCCGAGAGGGACCAAAACACCCCAGATTTGTAAATTACCAAAATACCCTTAGATTTGTAGAACTACTAAAATGCCCCTGATTTGGAAATAACCAAAATACCCTTAGTTTGCAGAATTACCAAAACATCCCTAATTTACAAAATTCCCAAAGTACCTCTATTTTGTAAAATTACATAAATACCCCTGTAGAGTAGATTACGGAAATACCCTTGGGTTGTGAAATGACGAAATTACCCCTACGTGATGAGTATGAGTTTTGTGGATGTTACTCATGTGCATGTTGCATTCATATGATATTGTGATTAGGATGCATATGGGTGGGAATTATGGTACGGAGGAAGATTTGAGGATCGCATAGTCGCTTGACGACCATGGATCCACAGGTGGCTTTAAGCCCATTATATGGTTAGCAGCTTTGCTGCAACATTGAGTAGTGCCGCTGTGAGTGCTACCTTTGGTGTGTAGAGGATGGGTGGGTCGATTTAGAAATCCCTACATGTGTGTAGGGTTGGAAGGGAAATGGTGTGTGTAGCGGATGGATTTTTGGGAAGGGTTTTGCATTACCTTGTTTTGCATATGATATGATATGATATGATAAGAGATGAGGTCATTGTGGGATATGAGATGATAAGAGATGAGGTCATTGTGGGCTAAGGCCAAGACCACCGATTTTGATAGGGCTTAGGCCCAATGTGAATATTTTTATGTTGATTTGATTGCCAAGGGTTATACACACTGAGTTTCGAAACTCACACCCTTTATTTAATGTTTCAGGTTATCCTCAATAGACGGCTCAACGTGGGAGGGGACTCAAAGATGGCCACACTACGGGATGTTTAAATTTTGTTTTTTGGTTTTGGTTTCAATAAAAAAAACAAACACGGTTTTTAATTGCTTTATTTTAGTTGGATGTAATAAGGCCTTGTACTTCGATCTGACTTTAGATTTTGGGTTGCTGTTTTCAACTGTTTACTTAAATATTAAGCCTAAGTAAATTTCGTATGTTTAAACTTGGTTTCTGAAGTACTTAAAACTATAAAAAAATGGTTTTTTATTATTACTTAACAAGACTCAAGGATGAAAGTGCTTTTGGGCCTAAATGTAACATCTCGAAATTGGGCCTAGAAGAATTGGGCCCAATAGGCTTTGGGCGTAGGAGTGTTTAAAATTTTTGAGAATATGAGAACGGCATTATTTCAAGTTGGACTTATTAGGAAGGTGATTTTGGAAAGTTATGAGGTTTCTAGGAAGTTTCGGGTTCAAGTTAGGCTATAGGTAAATTTTTGTATTTGAGCACTTAAGGGCAGAAGGCAAGTGGCATCAAGACTTAAGGACATAAGTGTGTATTTTGCTAGCACAAGGAGTCTATTGGTAAAGGTGGAAAGTGGTGTGTGGAGTGTACTAATGGTTTGAGGTTCGAATCCCATCTATTGCATTTTGGATTAATTTTTGTGCTTCTCTTCCATGTGCCTGTCAAGGCTAATTATGGTAAGGAAGACTTTTTAATTTTTGGAAAGATGGCTAAAGAAACAAGGAAAGGATGAAGGTAAGAAAAGGAATCAAATAAAAAAGGAAAGGGAGGGGAAACATGTGGCCGTTTTTGTGGGAGAATGTTTTGGAAAGCTTTTATTTGGTCAATGCTCATCTTTTTGGAAAAGATGATACAAGGTATTGGTAGGGAGGAAGTGGGAGAGCCAAATTTCTCTTGGCTACTTGGCAAAGCTTTGTTCATTTTGGCATTTTTCTTTACCAACTCTTTTACCTTTTGCTTTGGCCAAAATCTCCTAGTCCATTTGTCTTTTTTTTCTCTTTTGTTTTGGCCAAAATCTTCTTAATTCTTTCCTCATCAATAGCCGAATTTCAATCATCTTCTCCTCTCCATCTTGCGAGTTGAACACATCTTCCTTGATCGAATCGGTAAGTGGCTCTATTCTATCATTGTATTTTTCTTTTCTCCATGCTGAATTTTGTGCCCTTGTCTTGGGGTGGTTTTCTTAACTGAAAACATCATTTCTTCTATTCTCTCTAAACGTGATCATCTTTCCTTTCGTAGTGTTCTAGTGTGTGGTCGTAAAGCACATTCTTGCCGATTCCTTTCTAGACTTAAGTTAATCGATTGAAGTCGAATCTATCATCATTAAGGAAAAGGGTTCATTTTTGGATTTTTCATTATAACTCTATTTGGCTATGTTGCATATCGGATTGAAGTTTCGACTAATCGATTATGTTTTAGGGACGAAATCACTCGATATATTCTATTTGCTAATCCTTCGGATATAGTGGGTCAACGAAGAGTGGTTTTTAGGAAATCCAAATAAGGTGTGTAATCTCGTACCCTTCCGAATACATGTTTGAAATGGTGTGTAATCTCATACCTCTTTGAATGTTTCATGAAATGTTATATGATTCGGTCGAAATACCGAAGAAAACCGGAAACCGGCATCCGTGACCACTCGGGCATGCATATGTTCGTAGTAGTAACCATATTTTCGCAATGAAATAGTTTGGTTAGCAGCAGTGAAAACTAGGAGAAAGGGAATTTGAAACTGAATAAAATATAGAATTAAAGCTTACTATGTCTATTTTTATATGAAAGAAACGGAGAAGGAAAAGGAATTTTATATTCTGAGATATTTTAATTTTAGTGAGACTGGTTCTGAATGACTTCGTGGTTCCTTGATCTGTCTTGGAAAAATCATATAAAATTGTACAAAGTGAATTATGGGTTATAATTTATATGTATAGATTCCTTAGTGAGCCTATTTTCATTAGAAACAAGTGGGAGCAATATATGAAAACCATACAGTGAGATATTTGAAATTAAGGTAAGAGAGGTCATAATCGTTGGACAATGAAACAAGGGAAATTTTAAGGAATAAACTGTACTAAATGGCTAAGCCAAAAATTCTAGAAACATTTTAGTAAGAAGATATTTGAGTCTAGTTTCATGGAAAATTTACGGATCTAAATTTCGAGTTTCCTAACTCGAGTTATAGCCAGTTTAGTCAGTATGACGCAGATGGACAATTTCAATTGATTATGCCTAAATTAGTAGTTAAGTTCGGGGTTGCGAAATAATCGAATTACCCTTAGAGGGTGTATTACCGAATTAACGAAATGCCCTTATGGGCCAAGTTACCGAAATGCCTTAATGGGCCGATTTGATAGATTGCCCTAATGGGTGGATTTGGTAGATTGCCCTAATAGGCCGATTTGCAAAGTGTTACAATGGGACGAATGTTTGTAATGAATCTCTGAATTTAATGATTGTTGTATATATTTGTAAATATCATGATTTACTATGTATGTTGCATATTTACATATTGCATGGGATGGGAAACTTGAATGAAGAGAAGAATAGACCGGTGGCATTGTCACAAATTCTGATAATGGCTATGTGCCAATTTAAATATGGCTTTGTGCCTTCGTGACTAAGGCTGTGTGCCGATTATATTACCGTATATGATTCTGGTGGCTCAGCCACATATATTATAAATGGCAGCTTGACTGCAAATTAGAGAGATTGGCGGGGTGGGTTGATTTGATCCCCACAGGAGAGACTGGTTGGTACGGGGGAATATTATAAAAGGCAGCTTGACTGCAAATTGGAGAGACTGGCGGGGTGGGTTGACTTGATCCCCATAGGAGAGACTGGTTGGTACGGGGGAGAGATTGGCTGGATGGGTTGGGTTGCATACATTGCATTTTTATAT
Source organism: Gossypium australe (assembly GCA_005393395.2). Classification (NCBI taxonomy): domain Eukaryota; kingdom Viridiplantae; phylum Streptophyta; class Magnoliopsida; order Malvales; family Malvaceae; genus Gossypium; species Gossypium australe. The sequence goes on along the minus strand of CM016621.1, from coordinate 24,683,321 downwards.
TCTATTATGTAAATGGGCTTCGGCCCAAGATTTTGTTATATGGGCTCAGGCCCAAAATATTGCTAAATGGGTTCTGAAACACCCCAAACCCCGCCCACGACCCGTGACCGGATCTGGTATGTTCCTCGATGTAAACCAATTCAAAACTCTTTTATTACTTAGGAAAAAAACTTGTGTGTTTAGAAAGAAAGTTTGTTTGGGTTGGGCTTGAGTTGAAAATGTATTGATAATATATTAAATCTCTTTTTCTTTTTTTAATTAAGGTGACAAAACGCTTGGAGTTTATTTTTAAAATAAATTTGTTTGATCCATAAATAATAATTAGTAAACATAATAAATAAAAGTAAAAAGAAATAAAGAAATTCAACTATGGCCTTATGGCCTTATTACATCAAATAATTCCCAAAATAAACTTAAAATACTTAAAATAAAATAAACGTCCAAATCGTAAATTCCTTGCTGTGCATGGCCATCCCTAAGCTTCTGCCGAGCCCGGTCCATTACTGTTCGTCACCTGAAAATAGTCCCACAACGGGGTGAGTCAACAGACTCAATGTGTACACAACACTAAGTCCAAATAAATTTAGGCATAACATACATATCATATTCACATAATAATTTACGATAATGATGCAACCCAAAACCCAAACCTAGTTAACCATCCGCTACACTTCCCCCGTACCAACCTGCACACCGTGGGGACTAATATGTCAACCCTCCATCCGCTACACTCCATCAAAGGCAGTCGTTGCAGTCGACGTACTCATCGCCCTTATAGTCTCGTGGTCTTAGGTCACCACGTTTAGATATTGTGGTCTTAGGTCACCACATTCAGATATCGCGGTCTTAGGTCACCGCATTCAGATAGTGTGGTCTTAGGTCACCACATTCACTTCCCCTTTTCAATAACCCATATACCCCATATCATGAATATTATGCATTAACATGCCAAATTTCACATTCTTATCTTTATTCACATGTTACATATAACATATTTCATAATCCTATTAGGAGTAGGAAACGTACCTGAGTACTTTTGTACCATTACATGTTACTTAGCCATATTCATATTCTGATAAACATGCACATACTAATTATAGCCATAAATTTTATTAAGAAGAAGTGTGGGTACACACCTGATTTGCTTAGCGATTCACTTAAATCCCGAAAAGCTTTGATCTAATGCCTTTAGATCCTTAATTCCCTACAATCGACCACACTTAATATTTTTAGGGACAAAGCCTATTCGGCTATAAAACCAAATCCTAGTAGGATTTGTATTCTTAAAACTTACCTTGTTGCCGTTTTGATGATTAATCAAATCCCGGAAACTTGTATTCTTCCCCTTTGAAATCGGCTAGTCACTAGATCCCTTGAATTCGTTAGTTTTCGGCTTAAAACACATAATAATAGATCTACTACTAAAATAGGGTCTTGGCCGAATATTCATAGTTACTTACCTTTATGATTTGAAATCCCGAAACCTTCCTCCTTGTAGTCGACAGTCACAGAATCCTGAAGTTTTCCTTCAAAGTTTCGGCCAACATGTATATGGCATTAGAATCTTGACTTTTGGTTTAAAGAAGGAAGAAAATAATAGCTGTAGATCCTTACCCTTACTTGAAGAAGTCGACAGCACCCTTGTTAAAAGCCCCTTAAAGAATCGGCCTTGATGACTAGATGATAAGGTTTCGGCTTTTGGGTTTTAATGGAGAAGTCGGCTAGGGGTTCTCTTGGGGTATTCGGTTTCCACAAAAATAAAGAAAAGAAAACTTGAGAATTTTGGCAATGGTGGACTATAGATTCGGCTTAACAAATGAAAGAGAAGAGAAGAGAGGAGAGCACTAAGAAATTCGGCAGAGAGAAGAGGAGGAAGAAAAATTGATGAGTAGCCCTATTTGTTTCCTCTTATAGCCGAATTTTCTACTCAGAATCCCTTACTTGGCCACCACTCTTCTATTTTGATAGCTTTATCCTTTGAATTATCACAAAATAAAAGAATTTAATCCAACAATTATCTCTAAAATAATCTAAAATAAATCTATTATTTATCCATCCTTTAGCCGAATTTTAAAGAGAATAAAACTCCCAAAATATTGCCTTGTGCCATCCACCTCTCTACTCCTTGTAGCAAAATAAAATTTCTTTTATTTGCTCCCCAAGTGACTCGAACTCAGGCCCACTTGCATAGCTGGTGGCGTCACCTACCTGGGCCTTAAGTGATATCTTCAGGCCACTTTTCCAAGCCTGTTTGTGTGTCAAATTCCTCCTATTAATTTTCTTAAGGCCACCTTGCCTTAGTTTCCTCTTTTTAAACTTTAAAACTTGACATTTCCTTACATTTCCAAGTTTCCAAAAACGTTCGTTTCCCTCCTTTAACCTAACATTTCCTTACATTTCCAAGTTTCCAGAAATGTTTACTTTCCTCTTTTAACTTAACATTTCCATTCATTTTCAGGTTTCCAAAAATGTTCACTTTCCTCTTTTAAACTCAACATTTCCATACATTTCCAGGTTTCGAAAAATGTTCAAAACATATTCATAACACGTAAGACATGTCATTTCTTACAATTAAATCGAAAATGCATAGGCCCTTTTCAGGATGTTACATTTCTACCCCCTTAAAGTAATTTCGTCCTCGAAATTTCCTAGCTAAATAATGGAGGGTATTGTTGTCGCATTGCCTCTTTTGGCTCCCACGAAGCTTCTTCCGTTCCATGATTGCGCCATAACACTTGGACTAGAGGAACTGACTTCCTGCGTAGCACTTTCACATCACGTTCCAATATCTGAATCGGCTCTTCCTCGTATGATAAGTCTAGCCTTAGCTCCACTTCTTCAACTGGTACCACATGAGATGGATCCGATCGGTAACGACGTATCATGGATACGTGGAATACATCGTGCATCTGCTGCAACTCCGGTGGAAACTCTAACTGGTATGCCACTGGTCCAACTCGCTTCAGTACTCGATAGGGCCCTATAAACCTTGGGCTTAACTTCCCTTTGCGACCAAACCTCATCACCTTCTTCCAAGGCGAGACTTTCAGAAACACTTGGTCTCCCACTTCAAACTCTATTTCCTTCCGCTTAAGGTCGGCGTACGACTTCTGCCTATCAGAGGCTTCCTTTAACCGTGCCCTGATTATCTCAACCTTTTCTTCAGTTTCTACCACTAACTCTGGACCCAAAACTCGACGTTCTCTTAACTCAGTCCAACAAGTAGGAGTTCGACACTTCCGACCATACAACGCCTCATATGGTGCCATCCGAATACTAGCCTGATAGCTATTATTGTAGGCGAACTCTGCTAAAGGCAAATAGTCTTCCCAACTTCCTCGGAAATCCATCACACAGCCTTTCAACATATCCTCCAACACTTGTATAACCCGTTCAGACTGCCCGTCTGATTGTGGATTAAAAGCTGTAGTGAAGTCCAACTTAGTGCCTAAAGCTTGATGAAGTGCCCTCCAAAACCGAGACGTAAACCTTGGGTCTCTATCAGAGATGATCAATACCGGTACTCTATGTAACCTCACAATTTTCGCTACATATAATTTGGCCAACTTCTGAAGAGAATAGTCAACTCTTACCAGAATGAAGTGCGCGGACTTGGTCAGACGATCCACTATTACCCATACCGAGTCCTTCTTAGTAGGCGTAAGGGGAAGCCCACTAACGAAGTCCATGGTAACTCTTTCCCACTTCCATTGCGGAATCTCGATTGGCTGAAGGAATCCCGATGGAACTTGGTGTTCAGCCTTAACTTGCTGACACGTCAGACATTTTCCCACGAATTCAGTAACTTCCCGTTTAAGATCAGGCCACCAAAACTATTCCCTTAGATCTCTGTACAGCTTACTGCCTCTAGGATGCATAGCATAAGGGCTACTATGCGCCTCCCGAAGAATCCTTTGTCTTAACTCTTCGTCCCTCAGCATACAGACTTTTCCTTTGTAGCACAATACTCCTTCAACATTAACGCCATAATCCTCTAACTCTTCGTTCTGTACTTGTTGTAACTTAGCACTTAGGTCCTTATCAGCCAACTGTCCCTCTTTCACCTCATGGAGCCATGTGGGCTTGACTTGCAACTCTGCCAACAGGCTTCCATCATAATACAAACTCAAGTGTGCGAACATAGCCCTTAGATCCAACACAACCTTCCGACTTAGGGCATCAGCTACCACAATCGCCTTACCCGGGTGGTACTCTATCGAGCAATCATAATCCTTCAATAACTCCACCCATCTTCGCTTCCTCAAGTTCAACTCCTTCTGAGTCAACAGATACTTAAGGCTTTTGTGGTCTGTGTAGATTATCGACCTTTCCCAATAAAGGTAGTGCCTCCAAACCTTAAGAGCGAAAACTACTGCTGCAAATTCCAAGTCATGAGTTGGGTAGTTGACCTCATGCGGCCTTAACTGTCGAGACGCATAAGCGACTACTTTTCCTTCTTGCATTAGAACACAGCCTAATCCCGTGTGAGAAGCGTCACAGTATACCACAAAATCCTTCCTTGCCTCTGGCTGAATTAACACTGGAGCTTCCGTCAACACTTTCTTAAGCTTTTCAAAGCTCTCCTGTTGCTTCTTAGTCCATTCAAAAGGTACTTCCTTCCTTAGCAACTTTGTCAAAGGCGCGGCTATTGACGAGAACCCTTCCACGAACCTTCTGTAATAGCCTGCCAAACCTAAGAAACTTCGGATCTCAGCCACGGACCTAGGTGGTTTCCAATCCAACACTGCTTCGATCTTCCTAGGATCCACTCTTATTCCCTCTGTGGATACCACATGCCCTAAGAATGCCACCTCCTTAAGCCAAAATTCACACTTGCTGAATTTGGCATAGAGCTTCTTCTCCCTTAATACTTCCAACACAACCCGTAGGTGTTCATCACGCTCCTCCTCTGACTTCAAATACACCAGGATGTCATCGATAAACACGACAACAAACCTATCCAAATAGGGTTGAAAAACTCGATTCATCATATCCATGAACGCGGCTGGGGCGTTCGTCAACCCAAACGGCATCACTACAAACTCAAAATGACTGTATCTTGTCCTAAAGGCTGTCTTATGGATATCTGCCTCCTTCACCTTCAACTAATGATATCCCGACCTTAAATCTATCTTCGAGAATATTGCGGCCCCTTTCAGCTGATCGAACAAGTCATCGATCCTTGGCAAAGGATACTTGTTCTTAATGGTCAGCTTATTCAACTGACGGTAATCTATGCACATCCGCATAGTTCCGTCCTTCTTCCTTACAAACAGGACCGGTGCTCCCCATGGAGACACACTGGGTCGAATGAACCCACGATCCAAAAATTCTTGGATTTGAGCCTTGAGCTCCACCAACTCCTTAGGTGCCATTCTATACGGAGCGATTGACACAGGAGCCGTTCTTGGCAGCAGATCTATTCCAAACTCCACCTCCCTATCTGGGGGTATTCCTGGTAATTCCTCCGGAAACACATCTTCAAAGTCCCTTACCATTCTAACCCCACTGACACCTTTTTCCTTTCCACCCAACGCACTTACGAAGGCTAAGAACGCCCTGCACCCTTTCCTAACCATTTTCTCTTCCTTCAACGCTGAAACTACGTTAGACATGTAGTTTCTTCTTTCTCCAATCATTACTACTACTTCATCCTCCGGGGTCCTTAGTTCCATACGTTTAGCCGCACAATCCAACACGGCTCAGTGTTCTACTAGCCAGTCTATTCCAAGTATGAGTTCAAACTCCCCAAAGGGTAGTTCCATTAAGTCAGCCCGAAAGTTCACTCCCTGAATCTCTAGGGGTACATTCCGAAAGATCTTATCCACCACTACAGTTTGACCTAATAGGCTTACTACAGTCATCTGCCTATCAGAGAGTTCAGAGTCTAAGCCTAGTGTTTCCACTATACTACATGCAACATAAGAATGGGTCGAACCCACATCAATCAGAGCAAAATAGGGCTTGCCATAAATAAAGAACGTACCGGTTATAACATCCGGCGCGTCTCCTTCCTCCCTCCGGCGAACCGCATAAACCAAACCTGGCTGCCTCGCCTCAGCATTAGCAGCACCTCTGCCCTGTGTTCCACGTCCTCTACCAGCACCATTACCTCTGTTATTCGAACCACGACCTCGTTGAGGCTGCTGTCCCCCTCTACCAGCCGGTTTAACATTCTGAGCTGCTGGTCGACTTTCATCTGGTATCTTAGGACAATCCTTGATCATATGGTCCTTGGACCCACACCTAAGGCATCCTCCCGTCTTCTTCCAGCACTCTCCTAAGTGCTTCTTTCCACACAGATCACAAGAACGGTACTGCCCCCTGTACCAGCTTGCTGACCTCGCGGCCCATCCACTCTAGGCCTCTTTTGAAACTTCCCAGACGATCCAAAACTTTTTTTGGCCTATTCTGATCCATGGTCTGCTTGGTAGAATCCTTAATTCCCTCAGCTACCTTGGCCTTTTCTACTAAAGCAGAAAACTCCCGCTCCTGATGCGGTGCTATCAACAATCTCAGATCATTCCTTAGTCCGTCCTCAAAATGGACACAGCGCTCATGCTCAGTTGCCACAACTCCTCGAGCATACCGGCTCAACCTCAGAAATTCAGCTTCATATTCCGCAACGGACTTGTTCCCTTGAACCAGTCCCAGAAATGCTTTCCCTTGCTCATCAGTATACCTGGTTCCAACATACTTCTTTTGATACGCTTCCTTAACATACTCCCAGGTCAGATCCTCAGCCGTGGCACCATCCCGAACAGTTAACCACCACTGATACGCTTCATCCCGTAGCAGTGCCACCATTCCTTTCAACTTCTCCTCAGGGGTCAGATCGAGCTCATCCATAATTCGCTTAGTTGCCTCCAACCAATATTCAGCCGTACTGGGTGCCACACCAGATACTCCTCTAAACATTTCAGCCCCGTTGGCTCGGAGTCGCTCGGGTACAGATTTCCGAGTTCCCATATTTCCACCTGCGCCAGCCACCATTTCCAAAACTCGCAGCACAGCCTGCGACACAGCATCTTCCCCCATCTGAGCCTGCTGCTCAACCCCAACAGTTGGGGGGGTGGTGGAGGTGGTACCTCATTATCAGACCCTTGACCCGATCTAACGGGTTCCGACACAGTCATTCTTCCTCTATCGCGTCCACGACGGCCATGTCCTTTAGAACTCATTTCTATCGTCGCGACCTGATTAAAAAGTTTTATGAATTAGTCTTTGTTTCACTTATTACTCGCGAAGAAGTTTTATGAAAAGAGTTTTAGGAGTGGTTCTTTCGTATTCATACATGCACATAGTCTTTTCATTCATACATCCATCAATCAATTATGAACTTTCGTTCATTCAGAGAAACATTGTAGTTTTCATTGTTGTTGTTTTCTCACTACCCAGGGGTATTTCCGTAATTTGTCCTACAGGGGTATTTTCGTAATTTTTCAGAAGAAAGAGTTCCTTGGTGATTTTGTCAAAAGTATTTTAAAATTTTTAAATTCCCAGGGTATTTTGGAAATTTTTTTAAAATCCGAGGGTATTTCGGTAATTTTAGAGCTCGGGGGTATTTTGGTAATAAACCAGGGTAAATTTGTAAAGTTTAATATTTCCGGGGTATTTCCAAATTTTGCAAAACTTTGAGAGTTCTTTTTGAGAATTGCACTTTCCAAAACGGTAATGTTGCAAAAGTTTTGGAAATCAGGGTCATTTTGGTAATTTTGTAAGTTAGGGGCAATTTTGTAATTTTCCAAAATCAAGGTATTTTTGATATTTTGCAAATTAGGGTTTTGAACCTTTAGAAAATAATGAAATTTTGGTAAAACTGTTGGGTAGTTGGACATTTATAAACCAAAGGCATTTTTGTAATTTTACCACTAGGCGTATTTTTGTAATTTCATAAATCAGAAATTTTTCGGAAATATTTTTTTTTTTAAAACAATTTTATCAGTTCAAAAGAGTGGTTTATTGAATTTTTAAAACTAGGGTTTCCATAAAAACACGGCTAGTTCCCTTTTGTGTTTTAGTTAGTGTGTTTAGCCTATGACCGAGTCCTCTTGGTCAGGGTGAACCAAAGCTACGCACCAGGTAGGATTCGAATGGAGAGGAGGTGAGTCACACGGACTGCTTAAGTACCAAACTCCCACTGAAACCATTCCTAGACATGCACACAGAGGTTGCCACACCCACTGAGTCATCTTGGTTAGGGTGAACCGAAGCTACGCACCAGGTAGGATTCCAGCGAAGAGGAGGTGAGTCACTAGGACTGCTTAAATACCAGGCTCTTCCGGATCCAATCCTAGACATGCGCACAAGGGTTACCACACCCTAACTTGGTGACTTAGCCATAGGTTTGTTTAAGCATGTATTAAATCTTATGTATTTGTTGGGGTACACTAGTCCTAGGGTTCTCATACTTATCATACTATTCTACGTGCCATTCCGTTTCTACCCTTCATAATTTAATCACATAAAACACACAGATAGTTAGGGGTACTTACCTGGTGGACTGCGGGTCGGAGACTTAGGTGCCATGCCAGAAAACCTGCTTACTTCCAAAAATATTTTCATAAAACTCATTTGGGCTCGATTTGAAAACATTTTGGGCCTTAGACCACAGGCCGAGAGTTTAAAACTGGGCTCTGATACCAAATTGAAACACCCCAAACCCGGCCCACGAGCCGTGACCGGATCTGGTATGTTCCTCGATGTAAACCAATTCAAAACTCTTTTATTACTTAGGAAAAAAACTTGTGTGTTAAGAAAGAAAGTTTGTTTGGGTTAGGCTTGAGTTGAAAATGTATTGATAATATATTAAATCTCTTTTTCTTTTTTTCATTAAGGTGACAAAACTCTTGGAGTTTATTTTTAAAATAAATTTGTTTGATCCATAAATAATAATTTGTAAACATAATAAATAAAAGTAAAAAGAAATAAAGAAATTCAACTATGGCCTTATGGCCTTATTACATCAAATAATTCCCAAAATAAACTTAAAATACTTAAAATAAAATAAACGTCCAAATCGTAAATTCCTTGCTGTGCATGGCCATCCCTAAGCTTCTGCCGAGCCCGGTCCATTACTGTTCGTCACCTGAAAATAGTCCCACAACGGGGTGAGTCAACAGACTCAATGTGTACACAACACTAAGTCCAAATAAATTTAGGCATAACATACATATCATATTCACATAATAATTTACGATAATGATGCAACCCAAAACCCAAACCTAGTTAACCATCTGCTACACTTCCCCTGTACCAACCTGCACACTGTGGGGACTAATAAGTCAACCCTCCATCCGCAACACTCCATCGAAGGCAGTCGCTGCAGTCGACGTGCTCATCGCCCTTATAGTCTCGTGGTCTTAGGTCACCACGTTCAGATATTGTGGTCTTAGGTCACCACATTCAGATATCGCGGTCTTAGGTCACCGCATTCAGATAGCGTGGTCTTAGGTCACCACATTCACTTCCCCTTTTCAATAACCCATATGCCCCATATCATGAATATTATGCATTAACATGCCAAATTTCACATTCTTATCTTTATTCACATGTTACATATAACATATTTCATAATCCTAATAGGAGTAGGAAACGTACCTGAGTACTTTTGTACCATTACATGGTACTTAGCCATATTCACATTCTGATAAACATGCACATACTAATTATAGCCTTAAATTTTATTAAGAAGAAGTGTGGGTACACACCTGATTTGCTTAGCGATTCACTTAAATCCCGAAAAGCTTTGATCTAATGCCTTTAGATCCTTAATTTCCTACAATCGGCCACACTTAATATTTTTACGGACAAAGCCTATTCAGCTATAAAACCAAATCCTAGAAGGATTCGTATTCTTAAAACTTACCTTGTTGCCGTTTTGATGATTAATCAAATCCCAGAAACTTGTATTCTTCCCCTTTGAAATCGGCTAGTCACTAGATCCCTTGAATTCGTTAGTTTTCGGCTTAAAACACATAATAATAGATCTACTACTAAAATAGGGTCTTGGCCGAATATTCATAGTTACTTACCTTTATGATTTGAAATCCCGAAACCTTCCTCCTTGTAGTCGACAGTCACAGAATCCCGAAGTTTTCCTTCAAAGTTTCGGCCAACATGTATATGGCATTAGAATCTTGACTTTCGGTTTAAAGAAGGAAGAAAATAATAGCAATAGATCCTTACCCTTACTTGAAGAAGTCGACAGCACCCTTGTTAAAAGCCCCTTAAAGAATCGGCCTTGATGACTAGATGATAAGGTTTCGGCTTTTGGGTTTTAATGGAGAAGTCGGCTAGGGGTTCTCTTGGGGTATTCGATTTACACAAAAATAAAGAAAAGAAAACTTTAGAATTTTGGCAATGGTGGACTATAGATTCGGCTTAACAAATGAAAGAGAAGAGAAGAGAGGAGAGCACTAAGAAATTCGGCAGAGAGAAGAGGAGGAAGAAAAATTGATGAGTAGCCCTATTTGTTTCCTCTTATAGCCGAATTTTCTACTCAGAATCCCTTACTTGGCCACCACTCTTTTATTTTGATAGCTTTATCCTTCGAATTATCACAAAATAAAAGAATTTAATCCAACAATTATCCCTAAAATAATCTAAAATAAATCTATTATTTATCCATCCTGTAGCCGAATTTTAAAGAGAATAAAACTCCCAAAATATAGCCTTGTGCCGTCCACCTCTCTACTCCTTGTAGCAAAATAAAATTTCTTTTATTTGCTCCCCAAGTGACTCGAACTCAGGCCCACTTGCATAGCTGGTGGCGTCACCTACCTGGGCCTTAAGTGATATCTTTAGGCCACTTTTCCAAGCCTGTTTGTGTGTCAAATTCCTCCTATTAATTTTCTTAAGGCCACCTTGCCTTAGTTTCCTCTTTTTAAACTTTAAAACTTGATATTTCCTTACATTTCCAAGTTTCCAAAAACGTTCGTTTCCCTCCTTTAACCTAACATTTCCTTACATTTCCAAGTTTCCAGAAATGTTTACTTTCCTCTTTTAACTTAACATTTCCATTCATTTTCAGGTTTCCAAAAATGTTCACTTTCCTTTTTTAAACTCAACATTTCCATACATTTCCAGGTTTCAAAAAATGTTCAAAACATATTCATAACACGTAAGACATGTCATTTCTTACAATTAAACCGAAAATGCATAGGCCCTTTTCAGGATGTTACCGGTTCAGACCCAGTGGTCAACGGTAAGGGGATTATACACTGAGTTCTTGTAACTCACCCCCCTTTTCCTTAACCCTTGCAGGTAATGCTCATTGATGTGGACTTGGGCTTTGAATGACTTGGTGGAGGCCATACTTCAGAATTGGTGTTTTATTTTGAACTTTAAATTTCTATTACCGTTCTCTTTACTATCTTGGGTTTTTACGATGTAATAAGGCCTCTGGGATAAACTTTAATTTGCTTTATGTTTGGACGTATTTATTATTTTGCTTGAGATGTTTTTAACTCAAAAATTTTCTCTCAAATTATCAACGACATTTTCAAAAGTCACAGTTTTAAAATATCACGAATTTGAATATCGATTCTCCAATTAACCTCCCGAAAGAAATAGTATTTTTATCAAAGGTTTTTAATCAAACTTGTTTTCTTGATTTTAAAAATCAATACCTATTTTAGTACGAAAAAAAAAGGTTTAACATGTTTTTCTCATGTGACATGCCAGATCCGGTCATAATGCATGAGCCGGGTTTGGCATGTTACACTAAAATTTTTAATTAACAAAATCGTTTGAATTATGCCTTTGATGTGACACGCCGGATTCGGGCCTAACTTCTAGGCCGGGTTTGGGATGTTACACAGAAAGTGGTTTATGTTGACAGCCAAGTGTAGCCGAAAATTGGGTTGACTTGGTCTCCAATTGGACGGTTTTTTAATCCAACAAAGCTATCAAACCTGTCCAAAATAAATTAATAAATTTGAGGACCAAAGAATAAAATTTATCCAATTTACATAATTAATTACAACCCAAATTATTAATGAAATATCTAAAAAGAATATTTAAATATAATTTTATATTTTATTATTTAATTTAATCATGCATGGCCCACTTCATGTCTTAAAAATATAATATGCTCAATTTACTATAAAATAAGCCATTTTATGCATGAAAACTATATAATAAATCATAAAATCACATTTTAATAATTTCTATGTTCTAATTTCATATTTTCACATATTTCATTAATTTATTAAACAATTACTTAGTTTTAACAACAAATTTAAGTAAAAAGGTGATAAATTATACAGGAAAAATCCTATATATTTTTCCGTTTATAGCAACCTATCTAGGAGACACGAAATGTCGATGCAAAATATTTTGGAGATTTAATTGTTCGATGTGTGAGGGATACACTTTATGAGTCCATTTCCACCCTTGTTCGGCAATTTATACATACTAGTGACAGTCGATTATGTCTCCAAATGGATAGAAAACCCAGCTTTACCTACTAATGACATCAAGTCCATAATGGAGTTTCTGTACAAGAACATCTTTACAAGATTTGGTACACCTCGAGCCATTATCAGTGATGAGGGATCTCACTTTGATTGCAAGCTAGTTGCTAATGCTTTACAATGGTATGGTGTAAAACAGAAGATTGCCACAACATGTCATCCACAAACGAATAGGCAAGATGAAATTTCCAACAGAGAAATTAAGCATATTTTAGAGAAGGTTGTTAACCCAAATTGTAAAGACTGGTCCTTAAGATTGGATGAAGCCTTATAGGCCTATCGCACTACTTATAAAACTCCGTTAGGAATGTCACCATTCAAGCTTGTCTACGGAAAACCTTATCATTTGCCGGTTGAGTTAAAGCATAGGGCATATTGGGCTGAGTAACAATTGAATATGGATTGAAAAGCTACTGGCAATAGAAGATTACTAGAGTTAAATAAAATGGAAGAATTCAGGGCACAAGCATATGAGAATGCTAAATTATACAATGCGAAGACCAAGTGTTGGCATGATAAGAGGATTATGACACGGCAATTTGAACCAAGACAACAGGTGCTATTATTCAACTCAAGGTTAAAGTTGTTTCCTAGCAAACTGAAATCCCGATGGTCAGGTCCCTTCGAAGTAACCCAAGTATACCCTTATGGAGTTGTTGATGTCAAGGATATGAAAATGGGGGTTGATAAACCGTAATTATAACATATTTTAATCCCACATTTAGCTTGTTTTTGGATGATTTATTCCTCAAATTATGTAAAAAGGTGCTCTTAATCCTTTCTATTCATGTCTTATACCCAGGAAAGCACCCGAGGATGAAAAGAATGCAAAACGGGCCCAAAACGAAGTAAATGGGCCATATCACGAAATCCACACGGCCTGGCCCAAAGTCCACACGGCCGTGCCTTGATGAGAATCTAGAACATGGCCTCAACCCCGATTTACACGGTCGTGCCTCAATTTAGAAATCCGAACACAGCTTGAAGACGAGTCACACGGGCGTGTGACATTACCGTGCCCCTGTCGTGGCTTTAGACAATTTCAGTCGGAAAAGGATACTTAGGGAGAAAGAATCGCATTCCAAGAGCCTATAAGTAACCCCTAAGTACCACCTTTAAAGAGGCGGTTAGCTAGGCCAAAGAGCCAAGCCGAGAAGGTTAGAATTGTGGGAATCACTCGAAGTTAGCCAGTTGATCCATCCCAAGAAGCCGGAATTCTACTCAAGATGGTAGATTTCTCCTCCAATTCCTTCAGGGAGTTTTAGGGATTTCTTATGTTTTGTTTTATCTTTTCTCTTGAGATGTTTTCTTTATTTGTTATGAACTAAACCCCTCAGATACCTGAAGGTGATGAAACCTAGATGAATCTTGTTATCGTTTTCTCAATTATATGATAAATACTTAGTTTGTTCTTAATTATGTGTGCTTAATTCTTGAGTTAATATTTCGCGAATATTGATTCAAGTTTGATGTGCTTAGGTGGAGGAGGAATAGACCTTGCTTAAGAGTAGATCTAGCATAATTAAGCGAAGTTGATCGCACACCTAGAGATAGGGTGACGAGATTTTGCCGGATTAGGGTGAAACCTAATATGGGAATCCATAAATCGATTTACTGCTATTCTAGGGGGTTATTATAAGAGAACGAGAATTCCACTAATTAACCTATGGTTAGACGTTATTCGCCTCGAGAGAGGGTTTAATATACGTTAGGGAGTCCTAGGTATCAAACTAAGTGAATAAATCGTATGGTTCAGTGTTAGATAACAAGTGAAGTCTAGGTGGATTCTTCCTGAGGGTATCAACATGATCAACTGAGTTTTTCTTCTAGTTTTTTCCCAATTCTTTCTTTTTGTCTTTGCGTCTTTAGCTTAGGAGTTGTTAATTTAGATTTAAAGCAACTTCACTTTATTTTAGGCTAAATAATAAAAAGAAAGTTAGTATTAGTACTTTTAGTTCCTTTGGGTTCGACAATCCGGTCTTGCCTAAGCTATACTACTGTTCGATAGGTACACTTGCCTTTAATCGTTGTCAGAGTTAGTTTCCAGGTTTGATCATTCGTTTTATAAATTTTAAAACTCTGATTTCAGCGATCAAGTTTTTGGCGCCGTTGTCGGGGAACTATAATATTAAAAACGCTCTATTTTTATTACTTTAGCCATTATTTTTTTATTTTTCGCAATTTATTTTTTTAGGTTAAATTTTAATTTTTGCTAAATTTTCTTTCTTTCTTTTTCCTAGTAGGAACCTCTAGTTTATGACTAGAAGGAACCCGAAAGGACCTTTGGAATACGATAGTGAAATCGAAGCTACCGTTCGTAGGACTCGCAAAGAAATCAGGCGAGCCTTAAATTACACGGAGGAAGAACAAGAAGACAGATCCAATCCTACTGAAGGGATGGACGAGAATAATCCACCACCAAACAATGTGGGGGAGAATAATGCTCCACGTACAATGTTTGATTATGCTAAACCGTATTTAACAGGAGCGGAATCGAGTCTTGTTAGGCCTGCTATAGCTGCTAACAATTTTGAATTAAAGCCTAACACAGTACAGATGATTCAACAATTTGTTCAATTTGATGGTTTGCAGGACGAAGATCCAAACATGCATATAGCTAATTTTTTAGAGTTCTATGATACCTTCAAAATAAATGGCGTTTCTGATGATGCCATACTTCTTCGGTTATTCCCTTTTTCATTAAGGACTAAAGCCAAACAGTGGTTAAACTCGTTACCACGAGGATCAATCACTACATGGGAACAGATGACCGAAAAGTTTTTATTGAAATATTTCCCACCGGCCAAAACGGCCAAATTACGGAATGATATATCTTCTTTTGTGCAGATGGATCTAGAGACATTATACGACGCATGGGAGAGATATAAGGATCTCTTGAGAAGGTGTCCACACCACGGTCTACCCTTGTGGCTACGAGTCCAAACATTCTATAACGATGTAAACCCCTCAACGAGACAACTAATTGATTCAGCAGCAGGTGGAACTCTGAACAATAGAACTCCTGAAGCAGCCTACGAGTTCATTGAAGAGATGTCACTGAATAACTATCAGTGGTAGGTTACAAGGACGAAACCAACAAAATCAGCCGGAGTTTACAACCTCGATGCAATAACCATACTATCAACACAGATAGAGATGATGAATAGAAAGATTGATAGTTTGTGTTCTTCGCAGGCACATCCAGTCATGCAGTGCGACGCAAGTGGAACTGTGGCAAATCCTGAGTACCCACCCTACCAACCAGATGCAGAGAGCGAACAGATGAATTACATAGGTAATAATTTCAGATCCAATAATAATCCCGATAGTAATACTTACAATCTAGGTTGGAGGAACCACCCAAATTTTTCGTGGGGAAGTCAAGGAAATCAAGGAAATCAAAAGCAGCAGCCCCCTAAAAATTTCAAAAATCAGCCAACCCTCGAAGAGAAGCTGACAAAATTCATGGCAGACACAGAAATCCATTTCCAAGATACTGAGAGAACACTTAAAGATCAACAAGTGTCAGTTGAAAAACTTACTGAGTCATTCAGAGAGCTCACTAAGTCGGTTGGACTACTTACTAAGATGATCTGCGAAATACGGGCAGAGACTCTTTCTAAAGGAACAGAACAGGTAAAAGCAGTTGCACTAAGGAGTGGAAAAGAGTTAGTCGAACCAAAGAGACCACACGAAGATAACAACACAAAAGATGATGGGGTGGAGGACGTAAATCCAATACGCAAAGAAAGTAAACCACCAATCCCATATCCAACAAAGTTGAAGAAAGAAAGATTAGATGCCCAATACGGTAAGTTTCTCGAACTTTTTAAACAAATACATATTAACTTACCTTTTGTGGAAGCTATTTCACAGATGCCAAAGTACGCAAAGTTCTTGAAGGAACTCCTGATGAATAAAAGGAAGCTTGAAGAAGTGTCAACAGTGGAACTTAATGAAGAATGCTCCGCCATCCTCCAAAACAAGTTACCAGCCAAATTAAAAGACCCAGGAAGTTTTACTATCCCTTGTTTAATTGGTAGCTTAAAAATTAAGAAAGCATTGGATGATCTAGGTGCCAGTATTAATTTAATGCCTTACAAGATCTTTAAACAACTAGATCTTGGGGAACCAAAACCCACTAGGATGAGTATTCAGTTAGCCGATAGGTCCATTAAATATCCTAGAGGAGTTATCGAATATGTCTTGTTAAAAATTGATAAATTTATTTTCCCTGTTGATTTTGTTGTGTTAGACATGGATGAAGACATTAATGTTCCTTTAATTTTAAGGTATCCTTTTCTAGCTACTGCTAAGGCTGTTATTGATGTAGGTGACAGTAAACTTGCATTAAGAATAGGCGATGAGGAAATTATTTTTCAAATTTATGATGCCATGCGATATTCTAAAGAACAAGATGATTCCTGTTATTTTGTTGATACTACTGATCATATCATTCAAAATTCATTACAGGAAATCATCCATGACGACACGATGGAACTGTGCCTGACTCAAGAAGAGGGGAAGAAGATGAAGGCGAAGAGATGAACTTGAATACATCTTCATTTAGACAAATGAAAGAAGAAAGCATTGAAGACAATGACGAATTAAAACAGAAAACCTCCATTGATGAGCCACCCAATCTGGAATTGAAACAATTGCCAAAACACTTGGAATATGCATTCCTTGGGGAAAATTCTACGCTACCGGTTATCATCTCTTCAGAACTAAAACCCAAAGAAAAGGAGGAGTTGATACAGGTACTAAGAGAACATAAAAGGGCCATTGCTTGGAAAATTTCTAACATTAAAGGAATAAGCCCAGCATTCTGCACCCACAAAAATTTAATGGAAGAAGAATACAAGTCGTGTGTGCAGTCCCAGAGACGGCTAAACCCCAATATGAAAGAAGTGGTCAAAGCCGAGGTAATTAAACTTCTAGATGTAGGAATAATTTATCCTATTTCTGACAGCACCTGGGTAACTCCTGTGCAGGTAGTTCCAAAGAAAAGAGGTATGACGGTAGTGCCCAATGTAAGGAATGAGTTATTCCGCACAAGAACGGTTACAGGTTGGAGAGTCTGTATAGACTATAGAAAGCTGAACGATGCCACCAGAAAAGATCACTTCCCTCTACCCTTCATAGATCAAATGTTAGAAAGACTATCCGGGCATATGTACTACTGCTTCTTGGACGGACTCTTCGGCTACTTCCAAATTCCTATAGCTCCTGAAGACCAAGAGAAGACAACATTTACATGCCCATACAGTACGTTTGCTTATCATAGAATGCCTTTTGGATTATGTAATGCTCCTGCTACTTTTCAGTGTTGCATGTTAGCAATCTTTGACGAACTCGTGAAAGACATAATGGAGGTATTTATGGATGATTTCTCGGTATTCGGTAATTCTTTCCATCTTTGCCTTAAAAATTTAAAACGAGTTCTAATGAGATGTGAGGAAACAAACCTTGTTTTGAATTGGGAAAAATGTCACTTTATGGTTAGAGAAGGGATTGTGTTAGGACATAAGATTTCTAGTAAGGGGATTGAGGTAGATAAAACAAAGGTTGAAACCATAGAAAAATTACCTCCCTCTAGTTCAGTTAGGGCTTTTAGAAGCTTTTTAGGACATGCAGGGTTCTATTGAAGATTTATTAAAGATTTTTCTAAAATAGCTAAGCCGCTAACAAAATTACTAGAAAAAGATGTTCCTTTCAATTTCAATCAGGAATGTTTAGATGCATTTAATGTCCTTAAGGATAAATTAATAAATGCTCTGATTATAATTGCACCTGATTGGAACTTACCCTTTGAACTAATGTGTGATGCAAGTGATTTTGCAGTAGGTGCAGTTTCGGGACAATGAAGAGACAAGCATTTTCAGCCAATTTACTACGCTAGCAGAACATTAACACCCGCGCAAGAAAACTACACCACCACAGAGAAAGAATTGCTAGCTGTAGTTTTTGCTTTTGACAAATTTAGGCAGTATCTAATATTGTCCAAAGTTGTCGTTTACACTGATCATTCAGCTCTTCATTATCTTTTAAACAAACCCGATGCAAAACCTCGACTCACAGGAATTTGACTTGGAGATACAAGATAAGAAGGGAGCTGAGAATCTTGCAGCGGATCACCTCTCTAGACTTGAAAATCCAAATACCAAAGAGCTCGATGAAAGTGAGATAAACGATTCATTTCCTGAAGAACAACTCTTTTCTATAACACATTCTGAGGTACCATGGTTTGCAAATATTGCAAATTACTTAGCAGCTAACATCTTGACAAAAAGATTAACACATCACCAAAAGAAGCGATTCTTTGCTGATGTGAAAAATTATTTTTGGGAGGATCCCTTTCTTTTCCGCAATTGTGCAGATCATGTAATTCGAAGATGCGTTACAAAGGTAGAAGCAAGCAAAATCCTGGAACATTGCCATTCAGGACCTTCATGAGGACACTACAGTGGAATTAAGACAGCACACAAGATACTTGAATTAGGTTTTTACTGGCCCACTCTGTTCAAAGATGCCAACAGGTATGTTACTTCGTGTTATAAATGCCAAAGAACAGGTAATATTTCTAAACGTGATGAAATGCCTCAAACATATATGTTATCATGTGAAATATTTGATGTATGGGGTATTGATTTTATGGGACCATTTCCTAGTTCATTTGGAAATAAATACATCTTGGTAGCAGTTGATTACATGTCAAAATGGGTAGAAGCAAAAGCTCTACCTACCAATGATGCTAGGGTAGTAGTTAAATTTCTCAAAAAACTGTTTTCTCAATTTGGGACACCTAGAGCTATCATTAGTGATAGGGGTACTCATTTCTGTAATACTCAATTTGAAAAAGTTCTGAAGAAATATGGAGTTTACCATAGGACAGCTACCCCATATCACCCTCAAACCAGTGGGCAAGTTGAAGTAGCAAACCGAGAACTTAAGTGCATCCTAGAAAAGACGGTTGAATCAAATAGAAAAGATTGGGCATTAAAAGTAGATGATCTTTATGGGCCTATAGAACAACACTTAAAACACCTCTAGGGACATCCCCATACAAACTTGTATATAGGAAAAGTTGTCATCTACCATTCGAGTTAGAACACAAAGCTTTTTGGGCCATAAAATTTTTAAATTTTGATCTTAGAACTGCAGGAAAGAAAAGAATGATGCAGATGAACGAGCTAGACAAATGGAGAGCTGAGGCCTAAAAGAATTCGAAACTATACAAAGAGGCAACAAAGCGACGTCGCGATTCTCGTCTAAAGAAATCAAAACAATTCGAAGAAGGGGACTTGGTCCTATTATACAACTCAAGGCTTAAATTATTCCCTGGGAAGCTGAAATCAAGATGGCCAGGCCCATTCATGATCAAAAAGAATTTTCCATATGGCACAATCAAGGTAACTCACCCCACTAAGGGCACATTCAAGGTAAATGGTCACCGACTCAAAGTTTATAATGGTGCAGATTTTAGAGATATGAGAGATGAGCTTCTGCTCCATGAACCTTCTTTTAGAACCGAAAACAGGGAAAGTCTAGCTTAAGACTATAAACAAGCGCTTCTCGGGAGGCAACCCGAGCACTAATTCACTAACATTTTATTTTTCATTTATTCAGCAACTAACTCCATAGTAAATTAGTCTAATAAAAGAGCAGGTTTTCAACCACACGGCCGTGCCCATGGCCGTGTGAAAGACAGGAGACGAACCATGGGCGTACCAGTAGCCGTGCAAAACAGAGAAGAATTTCTTTTCCCAGCACGGGCTACGATACCAGTACACGCCCGTGCCACCCAACTGTGTGAGGTCACTGACTTGTCGAGCACGGACGACACACGGCCGTGCCCCACGGCCGTGTGAAGCTACTGACTTACACAACACGGGCAGAACACGCTCGTGTCTTCCAACCGTACGAGGTTACTGACTTGTCGAGCACGAGCGTGGAATATGAAACATGACCGTGGCGAATTCACCTGAATGCACCTAAAATTCGAAATTGCGAAAAAACATGGGCACTTTAAAATAAAGCACAGGCGTGGCGCTGGCCCGTGCCCCCTCCCCTATTTAACCAAATTAAACCGTCACTTTCCCAAAACCTACCCTAAAATCAATTTCCAGCACCCCCTCCCAAAATCCGGCCACACACATATTCCCCACCTTCCTAAAACCCTTCCCTTTGCCTTCCTCTCAAAAAAACCTTACCAAAACCATCTACACGCCCTTGCCACCGCCGTGCTGCAGTAGACCATGCCCTCCCCACCACCGTGTTCGCGCTGAAAAAAATCGCACCACCGCCGTGCTCGCCCCGTGTCCAGCCGAAAACCACCGCCACCATCACTTGTTCCTTCCATTTTTTTTCACTTCTTTAACTAGTGTTTGCTAAATTCATATTATTTAGTTTCAAGCATGATTTTTTTTTATGTTTTGTGATAGTAGTTATTTGATTAATATTTGGTTTAGTTTTACGTATGGATTCTCTCATGTTTTTCAATATTTCATTCATGCAACATCCTAAAAATAGTGCTATTCATTATTTCTCATATATGCTATTGCAAATTTCTATTTTTTTTATTTGGTTGTTTATTGGAATATCTTGGGTCTAGATTACATTTTGGTACAAAATTTTGTTTCTTTCTTTCTTTAGGTACCATGTCATCATCACGGCCAAAACGATCCACAGCCGCCCCAAGCAAGAAAAGAAAGGGGCTCGGATCATCATCCGCAAGTGCTTCTTCCGAACTACGACACCCATCCCTCCAATTCTCTCCAGTAACTCAAGAAAAGCGCTACAAGGCCATTCGAGATAGACCCCTAGGCACTGGTATGTGCATCGATTGGAATGCACTAGAACAAGTTGGGCTCGCAACAGATATTCGAGCCTTAATCTCAACCGATCTGTGGGAACAGTTCTTCTCAATCATCGAGCCCACTTACTTGGAGCTCACATTAGAGTTTTGCACCACCTTCACATTATAGACAGTGATGGTAGAATTCGACGACCCAGGAACAGTCCAATTCCATTTAGGGGGCACGGTACGTCGACTGAGCGTACCACAATTTGGCTTAGCACTCGGACTTTATACATCGGAATTCATAGAGGAAAACCCACTCTCCGGATTAAACCGTCAGCTCCATTGCACTCCGCTCAATTTCTGGCGCAGCCTAGGCCCCACCACAAGCATCTACGACCCCAGTCACTCTAAGGCGATAGCCCTTCTCCCACACTTAAGGTATCTTCACGCCATTCTCGCTCACACCATCACAGGACGACGCGAGAGCACCGGCGTGGTCAACAAACATGATGTCTACTACCTATCGTGCATGTTAGAAGGGCATGTTTTCGACCTGGCATACTTCATCGCGTGTGCAATTCAGCATCAAACAGAGGCACACAGGAAGGGGATTCTATCAATGGGGTTGTATATCACAAGGCTGGCTCGATACTTTGGCCTCTTCCACACCGAAGCTCAGATTTCCTCACTTACACTGATCGGCCATATGGTACCTTAGGGCATCCAAACGATGCTACACATGAGGATGATTAAACATCGTCGAAGAATCGACCCTCCTCAATACCGGTTGGTGACTTCCACAGCTAAAGGGGAGCCCGAGGACATTACTGATGATGTCCCACCACCACCACAGGAGGCACCAATTCCGAGCCAGCGGCCATCCCATACAGCAACCTCATTGACTGATATCTCTGCAAGACTCGACCAGTTCGAGCTGTATTTTGCTGAAAATACTCGACGTTTTGATGGGTTAGAGGCCACCCTTCAACAGATATGCCAGCACCTCCATATCTTATCACCAGCACCACCAAAGGACCCGGCTGATGATGAAGTCTTCTGAGACATCTTAATTTGTTATTTTTAACTTTCTTTTCTTTATTTTCAGTTTTTATTTTAAGTTTTTAATTTGAACTTTTATTTATTTTATTGCAAATTTTTATCATTGGCTATCTAACTATTCAAGTATACTTAACACATATCTATTACGCCACCAAGATTTTTAACTAAGTGACTTTGCAGATTAAATTGCACACTCCACATACACAAACATATAACCAGGAGAAATTCAATTAAGTCACCTAACGCCACGTATTCTCTATCATCCACCAAGGATCTCATCTGTAATTCATATTAATTCTCAATATCTATCTTTGTACATTGAGGGCAATGTATATCTTAAGTATGGGGGGGATAAAAGGGCCAAACTCTTTCATTATTCTCAAATCCCTGAATTTAGTCTTGCTTTTAAGTAAATTTTTCATATTACTAATTAGGATGAAATTTTTGATAATTTATGATTGTTATTGATATGTTTTAGATTAAGTCATTGATAATTATGCATTGATAATTAAGTTTTAAAGATACTAGAGAATTAAGCATGATAAGCCTATTTTTCAGAATAAAAAAAAATTTGCTAGGTTGTTAACCTAAATTTGAATATTGCTTTGAAATTTGAAATTTGAAATTTATGAGATTGATATCAAAACACCCATAATTTTTGTGAGATTTTGAGCCTTATAGAGCATATATTCTTTTTTGTGCTCACTCTTTGATTATGAGTATGTCAGCTTTGAACTGTTATTCTAGAACTGGCCTCGTTTATACATGTTGAGACCACATTCATGATTTGATATACAGAGATGATAAAGGCACCTAGGTTTTAACCCACTTACTCCACTAAAAAGCCTACCTTCATAATTAGCCATTAGTGAACCCCGTTGATCCTAACAACCCTTTTTATTGACTTACCAGCTAATATTAACCCAAAACTCCTTTGTATTTGTTATCACCATTCTTTTAACTACCCTTTTTGTCGAGATTTGGTTTTGAGAAGTTACCTAACTATGTTCTATATTTCAGTTGTAAAAGTCCTTTCCTATTATTATTTGACTTCTTCTTAAAAAAACGAAGTATATTCATTATTAGTTCTATAATTAAGTGAGCTTACATGTTTAAATTTCAAATCGTGAAGAAAAGCTCGTATTATTAGTTTTCAATTGATGTAATTATTTAGGATTAGTTCATTTTTCTAGATAGGTAACTTGTCAATTCAATCTCAATTCTAACCTTCTAATTTCAGCCTTTATCCACACCTTAACCCTAGCCCTGTTACAACCCTAATAAAGACCTTTTGATCTGTTTATCATCTCATTTTACAGTGGTGGAAATTTGATTTTCAGGTAAGCCTATGGGATTAACTTTTCAGGTTCGACTTGAGTGCTTCTTTTTATGAACCTTAAACACTTTGAGTGATTTGAGTGAATCTATTGTGAGGATGTCAACTCTTGTCAATTTTGAATTAAAGGTAATTATTCAGATAAGGGGAGACACCTACGTTTTCATGATACAAATGAATGACTTATATTATTTGAATCTTTAGGACTCTTTGAATTGAATTATCCATGTATAAATTATCTATGAATTATGATAAGGCATTGTTAGTAGAAATTGTGAATTATGGAAAATTCATTTTAATTGTATGTTGAGAATTTTGCTTGAGGACAAGCAAAAGCTTAAGTGTGGGGGTATTTGATAAACCGTAATTATAACATATTTTAATCCCACATTTAACATGTTTTTGGATGATTTATTCCTCAAATTATGTAAAAAGGTGCTCTTAATCCTTTATTTTCATGTCTTATACCCAGGAAGGAACCCAAGGATGAAAAGAACGCAAAACAGGACCAAAACGGAGTAAATGGGCCATATCATGAAATCCACACGGCCCGGCCCAAAGTCCACACGGCCGTGCCTTGACGAGCATCTAGAACACAGCCTCAACCCTGTTTTACACAGCCGTGCCTCAATTTAGAAATTTGAACACGGCTTGAAGACGAGTTACACGGGCGTGTGACATGACCGTGCCCCTGCCGTGGCTTTAGACAATTTTAGTCGGAAAAGGATACTTAGGGAGAAAGAATCGCATTCCAAGAGCCTACAAATAACCCCTAAGTACCACCTTTGAAGAGGCGGTTAGCTAGGCCAAGGAGCCAAGCTGAGAAGGTCAGAATTGTGGGAATCACTCGAAGTTAGCCGGTTGATCCATCCCAAGAAGCCGAAATTCTACTCAAGATGGCAGATTTCTCCTTCAATTCCTTCAGGGAGTTTTAGGGATTTCTTATGTTTTGTTTTATCTTTTCTCTTGAGATGTTTTCTTTATTTGTTATGAACTAAACCCCTTAGATACCTGAAGGGGATGAAACTTAGATGAATCTTGTTATTATTTTCTCAATTATATGATAAATACATAGTTTTTTCTTAATTATGTGTGCTTAATTCTTGAGTTAATATTTCACGGATATTGATTCAAGTTTGATGTGCTTAGGTGTAGGAGGAATAGACCCTGCTTAAAAGTAGATCTAGCATAATTAAGCGGAGTTGATCGCACGCCTAGAGATAGGGTGACGAGATTTTTCCAGATTAGGGTGAAACCTAATATGGGAATCCATAGATCGATTTACTGCTATTCTAGGGGGTTATTATAAGAGAATGAGAGTTCCACTAATTAACCTAGGGTTAGACGTTATTCACCTCGAGAGAGGGTTTAATATACGTTAGGGAGTCCTAAGGATCAAACTAAGTGAATAAATCATATGGTTCAGTGTTAGATAAGAAGTGAAGTCTAGGTAGATTCTTCCTGAGGGTATCATCGTGATCAACTGAGTTTTTCTTCTAGTTATTTACCAATTCGTTCTTTTTTTCTTTGCGTCTTTAGCTTAGGAGTCGTTAATTTAGATTTAAAGCAACTTCACTTTATTTTAGGCTAAATAATAAAAAGAAAGTTAGTATTAGTACTTTTAGTTCCTTTGGGTTCGACAATCCGGTCTTGCCTAAGCTATACTACTGTTCGATAGGTACACTTGCCTTTAATCGTTGTCAGAGTTGATTTCCAGGTTTGATCATTCGTTTTATAAATTTTAAAGCTCTGATCTTAGCGATCAGGGGTCACATTTAAAGTTAATGGTCAATGCTTGAAGCATTAATGGGGTGCTTATGTGAATCAGTACAAATAGTCTATTAACCTCCGAGATGTTTAACCTCAACATCTCGATAATTTTGTTTACTTTTGCTTTTTTTTTTTTAAATTTTTCCTAGCTCTCTCATTTAATTTGTTTAATAATTTTTGTTTTACTTTGCAGGCATCTGTTGAAGAAAGGATGGCCGAAGTAGAGCCTAGAACCACCAACCCTGATATTGATGAGAAAGAAACCAAATCACCTGAAAAAGACGCAAAAAAGACTGAATCAGTCCACATAGAGACAACTAATGCTGGGATTGAAGAAGTAACCCCTACAACGGCACCACTGGATGATAATACTACAGCTGTCCCACCTACATCTACCGAAGCAATGACTGAACAAGACTGCAAAATCAATCGTATCACTGATGAGATCACCAACTCCGACAATGAAGAGGAGGACGTGCCACTCCAGTCACTAAAAAGGGAAATACATTACTAGCATTCAGCACGTAAATCCACCCGTCATAACTGAATGAATGATAATCAAGCTCTGAGCCAGGGGAGTTCCTTTCCTTTTATTGCATCATAACATCCATATTTTTTCCATGACATTCTAGGTGTAAATATATTCTTTCATTCATGATTCATGTATGTGCATGCATCGAGGACAATGCATCCCTTAGGTTTGGGGTAGTGTTGAGAATTTAGGATGCATTAGATATTTAGTTGAGCATGTTCATTTTGCCATGACATACGTAATTGCCAAGGATTGTTTAGACTGTTATGAGTGTAATTTTTGTCTGTGATGTTCGATGAGGAGATTAATTCGTCAATAAATCTAGAACAATGTGATAATGGATTAGGCGAATTTAGCTTGATAGTTTGCCTGAGAATCGACCCTTCAAAATGAGATGTTCTAACTTCAATTACAATTGGCCTATAGTAAGTTCTTTTAATAAACTTAGATATTTTTGAAGCTAAGCTCAGTAAAATGTCAATACTCAATAATGAATAAAATGGCGAAGCTTAAGAAACATCAAAGAAATGCCATAAAACACTCCAATACTTAAAATTGCCAAATAGGTCAACAACATTTTGTTTGCTCCATTGTGTTGTTGATTAGAAAAAGCAAGTTTAGGAAAGACTGTTCATCGTGTCTATCAGAGTCTTAAAAATTTATATAAAGAATGATCGAGCCTAGAACTAACTGCGACAATGATTGAGGAAAGTGCACCTATCAAACAGTAGTATAGCTGTGGCAAGACCGGATTGTCGAACCCAAAGGAACCAAAAGTACTAATACTAACTTTCTTTTTATTATCTAGCCTAAGAATTAAAGGAATTTTTATCTAAATTAACTAACAACTAAGCTAAAGATGCAAAGACAAAGAGAATGAATTGGGGAAAATAACTTTGGGAAAAACCAATTGATTAAGACAATACCCGAGGAAGAATCCACCTAGACTTCACTTGTTATCTAACTTTGAACCAGACGATTTATTCACTTGACTTGATCCGTAGGATTCCCTAATTTATATTAATAACTCTTTCGAGGCTACTAACGTCTAACCCTAGGTTTATTAATTGAAATCACTTTCTAATTAAAACCCCTAGAATTGCATTAACTCGATCTATGGACTCCCATATTAGGTTTGACCCTAATCTGGCAGATTTTCGTCACCCTATTTCTAGGCGTGCGAGCAACTCCGCTGAACTATGCTAGATCTACTCTTAGGTAGGGACTTTTGCTCCACCACCTAAGCACATCAATACTTGAATCAATATCCCGAAAATACCAAAACAAGAATTAAGAACACATAGTTAAGAACAAATCAAGTATTTATCATATAGTTCAGTAAACGATAACAAGATTCATCTTAGGTTTCATCCCCCTCAGGTATCTGAGGGTTTAGTTCATAACGATAAAAGAATACATCTCAAAAGAAAAGATAAAACAAAACATAAGAAGACCCTAAATCCCCCTGAAGATATTGAAGGAGAGATCCTCCGTCTTGAGTATAACTCCGGCTTCTTGAGATGAATCAACTGGCTATTCTTTGAGTGAATCCCACAATTCTGGCCTCTCTGGCTCGGCTCCTTGGCCTAGCTGGACGCCTAGCTGGACTCCCAACTGGACTCCCCTTGAAGGTTGGCCTCTAGGATGTTTATATAGACTTTTGGAATGGCTTTCTTTTCCTCTAAGTACCCTAATCCGACTGAAACTCTTCTTTCTCATGTTAGGGACACACCCATGGCACACGCCCGTGTGAATCGTGGCCAGGTCGTGTTCGAGACTATTAAGGAGGCACGGCCGTGTGGTCTTGGGCCCAGGCTGTAACACCCCAAACCCGGTTAAAACGCTACAACCGAATCTGGCGTGCCACGGGTAGAAAAACGTTTGAAAACTGTTTTGTTGACTTGTTTTAAAAGAAATTCGTTGTATCTTGTAATGTGTAATACATGTCGAAACTTGGTTTGAAAACTTAGTGGTCATACTGTTACTCTGTATTAATTACTTAGTCATTGTATGTAAAAAGAACAAGTATTTATTTTAGCTTTTAAAAACATCCAAATCATAGTTTATTCACCATATTCAAACAGTAACTATAAAAAAAACGACTAAATAAAAAACCCCCAAAATAAAACTTAGGCGACCTTATTACAGAACTGAAAACCAAAATGTAATAAAATAACTAAGTCTGAATGGAAAACTTTGTAATTAACCAAATACTGTGCATGACCACCTTGAGTCCACTCCGGCTCCATATCCACGATCTAAGTCTGATCTGCAAAATGTAAAGGAAGGGGTGAGTCACCGAGTCTCAGTGTATAAATCCCCATCCCAAAAGAAATTATGCTCTTACACAAATTCATACCATAATATGCAAGTCATGCAACCCATCCAACCTAAGTATCCATCCATGTCTCCCAAATCTACCCCTTGCGGTACCAAACCACTGGTGGTGCCAAACCACTGAGACTTAGTCACAATTTATAATATGTTGGGCCAACCCAATGTGTGATACCAAATCACTGGTGACAGTCTGATAGATCATACTTCCCCCTCCTCTCATCACCCATAACACATATTTATGGTAACGGCATCAGTATGATCATGCTTAACATACCAAATTTTGTATACATAACAACATGCTTTCATAGATCACATTTATCGCAAGTAATAATAATAACTTACCTGGCATCCACGCTCTTACCCACAAGGGTATTTTAGTAACCATTGCCGTCATTCCGGCTTTTTAACAACACACAACATTAGCATATTAAGTAGGAAAGTGTGTAAGAGTTACACACCTGGTTTTTATACCAACGCTTTTACTGCTTTTATGCTACTGTCACTCGAGACAACCACTATCAGCCTACGATCTATTTCGGATGTCGGCCCACACCCCAATGGCCAATCTCGCACTCCCGATATTGATCGTTTCTTGTACTTTGGCATTAGATTTATAGATCCAACCTCTCCTACTGCTTGGCTGTCATTCGAGTCCATAGTAATCCCTTAATCACTAAACCATTTAAACGATGAGATCTAGTTAATAATACTAGCGTTAAAAAGGAACCCTTACCTAACTATCAAATCCCGAAAGTCTTTGCGAACACGTCACCTTCCAACCTACATTCGGCCAACATCCATTTACTAAATTAATCCCTTAAACACAATCAGATGAGTACCTAACACATTCAGCTAACCACAAATAAAAAAGAAAGGCCATTCGGCCAAACCTACCATCAACCTACCTTCGGCTTTTCCACCAAATCGGCACTTCTGACTATAGCAGGACAGGATTCGGCTTCTAGGGACAGAGAGGGGAAATCGACAGGCATTAGAACAAATGATCCGGGTTAGATCTTTATGAAAAGAAAGGGAGAAATCGTATAGAAGCAAAATCCCGAAACTCACCAGATTATTGAGGAGTATGCGGCTTATGGTGCACCGTCGGGAAATAGAGATCTCACCTGATGGTTCGGCTATGGAGGAAGAAGATATGCACAAGGAGTATTCGGCTTTCAAAGGGTTTTCGAGGAGAGGAGAAACACTAGGGAGTTTTCGCTAGAAGAGAAAAATCAAGGCAAGTGGGTGAGAAGAGTTTCGGCTAGAGAGGAAAAAGAGAAAAGAGGAGAAAAGCTTAGGTGATTTTCGGCAAAAGAGAGATTGAGAGAATAACAAAGTTTAAAGAAGTAGCAACCCACCCAAAATGCCGAAAATCCTATCACCATAGCACTAAATTTCGGCACACGCACACCCACACACAGAGTTGGAATTTCGGCCAACTCTTTCCCTCCTGATAACTTTATCCATCAATTATCACATCCCTCATCCATTTAATCCTTATCTTTCCTTCCTTGTTATCAACCTTTATCACTAAAAATAAAAGAATTAAAGCTCCTCAATTCTAGCACAAGTGCCGTCCACCCCTTCCCCCTTTGAAGTGCTGAATTTTGCCCTAAACACTTGGGCCTCAAGCGGCCACACATGGCCAAACTCCTCCCCCTTTGACGCCACCTTCATCCATACTTACAGCACCTCTTAATTTTGGGCCACAAGCCCAACCTACTACAAATCATAATAATTTAAATTAAATTACTACTAGCACTATTTATAAGCAATTTAACCCAAGTTTAAGCCCAAACCTGAGCCCACTCCACACCTAAAAGCCTTAGCCTACTAACTTAGCCATGCAACAACCCAAATGCATAGACCCACAAAATCAGGATATTACAGTTCTACCCCCTTAAAATAAATTTCGACCTCGAAATTTACCTGGTCAGAAAAGTTGAGGGTATTGCTGCCGCATAATATCCTCCGGCTCCCATGTCGCTTCCTCCAATCCATAGTTTCGCCGTAACACCTTTACCAAAGGAATAGATTTCCTACGCAAAATCTTAACATCCCGATCTAGGATCTGCACTGGTTCTTCCTCAAAAGATAAGTCTGGATTCACCTCTATCTCCTCCACTGGCCCAACATGTGATGGATCCGAGCGATAGCGTCTAAGCATGGAAACATGAAACACATCGTGGATTTGACTCAAGTCTGGTGGCAACTCAAGCTGGTACGCCACCGGTCTTACTCGCTTCAACACCCGATAGGGCCCAATAAATCTAGGGCTCAACTTGCCTTTCCTACCAAACCTCAGAACCTTTTTCCACGGCGACACCTTCAAGAAAACCTTGTCACCTTCAGCAAACTCTATATCCTTCCGTTTAAGATCGGCATAAGACTTTTGTCTATCCGAGGCTTCTTTCAAACGAGCTCGAATCACCTTCACCTTATCTTCTGTCTCAACAACCAACTCCGGACCCAATAACTGCCGCTCTCCAAACTCCGTCCAACATGTAGGGGTACGACACTTCTGACCATATAAAGCTTCATATGGAGCCATCTTAATACTCGCCTGATAACTATTGTTGTACGTGAACTCCGCCAACGGTAAGAATTCTTCCCAACTGCCCTTGAAATCCAAGACACATCCCCTTAGCATGTCCTCTAGAACTTGAATCACCCTCTCCGACTGTCCATCTGACTGGGGATGGAATGCTGTACTAAAATCCAACCTTGTACCCAATCCTTGATGCAAAGCCTTCCAGAACCTTGACGTAAATCTAGGGTCTCTATCTGAAATAATCGACACTGGCACCCCATGCAACCTCACAATCTCCGCTATGTATAATCTTGCTAACTTTTGAAGAGAATAATCCATACATACAGGCATGAAATGAGCAAACTTTGTTAAACGGTCCACCAAATCTAGCCCTCTTCTGTGAACTTCCAGTAGACCCAGATGGCCCAAAACTCCTTTTATCCTTACTTCTGTCCTGATTCCGCCTCTCGGTTCGATTCACCTCCTCAGCTATTTTGGCCTTTTCCACGAGAACGGCAAATTCCCTTTCACACTGAGGTGCAATCAACACCCGCAGCTCATGTCTTAGCCCGTCCTTGAACCTAACACAGAGCATACCTACTTAACCTCAAAAATTCAGCCTCGTACTCGGGTACCGACTTATTCCCTTGCACCAAATTCAAGAACGCCCTACGTTGCCCATCAGTAAAACCAGCCCCCACATACTTTCTCTGATGGGCTGCCCTAAAATAATCCCAGGTGATATCACCGGTCGCTGTACCATCTCGGACCGTGAGCCACCACTGGTACGACTCATCCCGGAGAAGAGACACTACCCCCTTCAACTTCTCCTCAACCGAGAAGTCTAAATCATCCATTACCCGCTCTGTTGCCTCTAACCAGTACTCAGCCGAGTTGGGAGCCATTCCAGAAGCTCCCCTAAACACTTCTGCTCCGTTAGGCCGGAGTCGCTCAGCCACGAATTTTCTAGCTCCTAAACCCATGCCTGCCCCGACAATTCTTTCCAAAACTCGTAGTACTGCCTGAGATACTGCATCGTTACCACCAGTCTAATCCTGAAACTCAGCTTCCGCCGCCGGCAGATCCGGCATCACATTTCCAGACCCATGGCCAGACCCTGCTGGCTCCGACAAGGTCATCCTACCCCTACCACGGCCACGCGGCGGACGTCCACGTCCCCTTGTACTCATTCTTCTCGTTCACATTTATCTGGATAAGAATTTTATGAATTATTAACTCTGTTCACTATTTATCCACGGACAATTTTATGAGAAGTAGTTTTAAAAGTGATTCTTTCGCATACGAATCTATCTTAAAGTTTCAGTTCCAGGATTATCTCCTAGTTCTAGGTACATTCATCACACAAACAACATCCACAGACCACATTCAACGTGTAGGGGTATTTTCGTCATTTTACTACCCGGGGGTATTTTCGTAATTTTAACCTACAGGGATATTTTTGTAATTTTCCAAAATATGGTCTCGAGTAATTTTGCAAAATAAGGGTATTTTGGTAATTTTCCAACTCGGGGGTATTTCGATAATTTTGCAAATTCGGGGATATTTGGTAATTTTGCAAAACTAGGGGTATTTTGGTCATTTTCCAAATCTATGGTAGTTTTCACAAATCCAGGGGTAATTTGGTAATTTCAAAACTAGGGTTTTTACAAAATAGTGTGGCTGGTCCCTTTCGAGTTTTAGTTGTAAGTTTTGGCCTGCCAACACGTCTTTGTAACTAAGGTGAATAGTCACTATGCACCAGGTAGGATTCTAGTGAAAAGGAGGTGAGTGACTAGGACTGCTTAAATGCAAAGCTTTCCCTGAATCCATTCCTAGACATGCATATGCCTATTGCCACACCCTGTCATAGCTAAAGTGAACAGCCACTATGCACCAGGTAAGATTCCAGCGAAGAGGAGGTGAGTCACTCGGACTGCTTAAATACCAAGCTCTTTCGGATCTACTCCTAGACGTGCATATGCCTGTTGCCACACTTTAGTCTTGTGACTCATTTACAGGTTTTGTTTAATGAAATTAAGTCTTATGGATTTGAAGAGTGGTTTGTCTAAGCCTAGAGTCCATGAGTACTTATCATGCTTAACTACGTCTAAAGCCCACAAAGCCCAACAAATATATCACAATAAAAGTTAGGGTACTTACCTGGGTGGATCGGCGTCGGGGACTCAGGTGCCATGCTTTCCGGAAAATTTCGTTTCACCTATTTTTAAAATCTCTTTTGGGCACTAAGCCCACAACCGAGCTTTTGAACCGGGCTTTGATACCAAAATGTAACACCCCAAACTCGGTTAAAACGCTACAACCGAATCTGGCGTGCCACGGGAAGAAAAACGTTTGAAAACTATTTTGTTGACTTGTTTTAAAAGAAAGTCGTTGTATCTTGTAATGTGTAATACATGTCGAAACTTGGTTTGAAAACTTAGTGGTCATACTGTTACTCCATATTAATTACTTAGTCATTGTATGTAAAAAGAACAAGTATTTATTTTAGCTTTTGAAAACATCCAAATCATAGTTTATTCACCATATTCAAACAGTAACTATAAAAAAATGACTAAAAAAAAGAACCCCAAAATAAAACTTAGGCGGCCTTATTACAGAACTGAAAACCAAAATGTAATAAAATAACTCAGTCTGAATGGAAAACTTTGTAATAAACCAAATGCTATGCATGGCCACCTTGAGTCCACTCCGACTCCATATCCACGATCTAAGTCTGATCTGCAAAATGTAAAGGAAGGGGTGAGTCACCGAGTCTCAGTGTATAAATCCCCATCCCAAAAGAAATTATGCTCTTACACAAATTCATACCATAATATGCAAGTCATGCAACCCATCCAACCTAAGTATCCATCCATGTCTCCCAAATCTACCCCTTGTGGTACCAAACCACTGGTGGTGCCAAACCACTGGTAATCGAAGTTACAATAATAACATATGTGGTACCAAACCACTGGTGGTGCCAAACCACTGAGACTTAGTCACAATTTATAATATGTGGGGCCAACCCACTGTGTGATACCAAATCACTGGTGACAGTCTGATAGATCATACTTCCCCCTCCTCTCATCACCCATAACATATATTTATTGTAACGGCATCAGTATAATCATGCTTAACATACCAAATTTTGTATACATAACAACATGCTTTCATAGATCACATTTATCGCAAGTAATAATAATAACTTACCCGGCATCCACGCTCTTACCCACAAGGGTATTTTAGTAACCATTACTGTCATTCCGGCTTTTTAACAACACACAACATTAGCATATTAAGTAGGAAAGTGTGTAAGAGTTACACACCTGGTTTTCGTACCAACGCTTTTACTGCTTCTACGCTACTGTCACTCGAGACTACCACTATCGGCCTACGATCTATTTTCGATGTCGGCCCACACCCCAATGGCCAATCTCGCACTCCTGATATTGATCGTTTCTTGTACTTTGGCGTTGGATTTACAGATCCAACCTCTCCTGCTGCTTGGCTGTCTTTTGAGTCCATAGTAATCCCTTAATAACTAAACCATTTAAACGATGAAATCTAGTTAATAATACTAGCGTTAAAAAGGAACCCTTACCTAACTATCAAATCCCGAAAGTCTTTGCGAACACGTCACCTTCCAACCTACATTCGGCCAACATCCATTTATTAAATTAATCCCTTAAATTCAATTAGATGAGTACCTAACACATTCGGCCAACCACAAATAAACAAGAAAGGCCATTCGGCCAAACCTACCATCAACCTACCTTCGGCTTTTCCACCAAATCGGTACTTCTGACTATAGCAGGATAGGATTTGGCTTCTAGGGACAGAGAGGGGAAATCGACAGGCATTAGAACAAATGATCCGGCTAAGATCTTTATGAAAAGAAAGGGAGAAACCGTATAGAAGCAAAATCTTGAAGCTCACCAGATTATTGAGGAGTATGCGACTTATGGTGCACCTTCGGGAAACAGAGATCTCACCTGATGGTTCGGCTATGGAGGAAGAAGATGTGCACAAGGAGTGTTCGGCTTTCAAAGGGTTTTCGAGAGAGGAGAAACACTAGGTAGTTTCGGCTAGAAGAGAAAAATCAAGGCAAGTGGGTGAGAAGAGTTTTGGCTAGAGAGGAAAAAGAGAAAAGAGGAGAAAAGCTTAGGTGATTTTTGGCAAAAGAAGATTGAGAGAATAATAAAGTTTCAAGAAGTAGCAACCCACCCAAAATGCCGAAAATCCTATCACCTTAGCACTGAATTTTGGCACACACACACCCACACACAGAGTTGGAATTTCGGCCAACTCTCTCCCTCCTGATAACTTTATCCATCAATTATCACATCCCTCATCCATTTAATCCTTATCTTTCCTTCCTTGTTATCAACCTTTATTACTAAAAATAAAAGAATTAAAGCTCCTAAATTCTAGCACAAGTGCCGTCCACCCCTTCCCCCCTTGAAGTGCCGAATTTTGCCCCAAACACTTGGGCCTCAAGCGGCCACACATGGCCCAAACTCCTCCCCCTTTGACGCCACCTTCATCCATACTTACAGCACCTCTTAATTTTGGGCCACAAGCCCAACCTACTACAAATCATAATAATTTAATATTTAAATTAAATTACTACTAGCACTATTTATAAGCAATTTAACCCAAGTTTAAGCCCAAACCTGAGCCCACTCCACACCTTAAAGCCTTAGCCTACTAACTTAGCCATGCAACAACCCAAATGCATAGACCCACAAAATCAGGATATTACACAGGCCGTGTTGATTTTGTGATATGGCCCATTTACTCTGTTTTGGGCCCGTTTATCGTTCTTTTCATCCCCCGGTGCTCTTCTGAATATAAAACATGCAAACAAAGGATTAAGAGCACCAAATTACATAATTCAAGGGTTAAATCATCCAAAAGTATGCTAAATGTGGGATTAAAATATGTTCATATTACGGTTTATCAAGTGTGTAATAAAGAAAAAAAATTTTAGGGGCACTCCATTATAGCAATATGCTAAGTAGCTAACGAGGTAGTTGTTTGCTCCATCCATCATCTAAGTCAAAAGCCTTAGCTTCATGAGTGAATTCTTTTCCATTTGTGACATGATTAAATACTCGACAATTTAGTGTATGCTCCATTGTGATTGTCAAGTTAGAGAACCATGTGACAAGTTGTATCCTTTAGTATTCTAAATATATATAATATTAATATAATAAATAGATATGTATGTATTTGAGTAGATACGGGGCCATGGTTAAAAATAAAATTGATTTTAGGTAAAAGATGAACCACGTAAATTAGGAGATATTTGCTATAGTCAAATTGCATACAGGATAACTCTTGAGGGCATGCAATGTTTCACGCTTGGGGGTATGATAACTCTTGAAAAAAGTTATATTTTGTGCCTTTAGGCTTAGTTAATTGCCTGTACTTAGGCGAGTTTAGTTACATTTTAGGATATTGCATTGGTATTTTTAGAGCATTGCATTAAATAGCTTAAATTGTACTTAAGTGTTATTACATGTTGCTTTTAATTGCCTGTGGAGAGGACTTGCTTAGTGGTTGATTGGCAGGTGCAGAGTGTAAGAAAAGGAGTAAATGATTGAAGGTTTGTCATGACAAATTTTGGATAGTTTCTGATCATGTCAGGAAAGTCTTAAAATTTATATAATGAATGATTGAGCCTAGAAACTATCACCACGATTGAGGAAAGCGCACCTATCAAACAGTAATATAGTTTAGTGGCAAGACTGGATTGTCAACCCAAGGGAACAAAAAGTACTAATTGATAAACCATAATTTTAACATATTTTAATCCCACATTTAGGATACTTTTGGATGATTTAAACCTTGAGTTGTGGAATTTGGCGCTCTTAATCTTTTGTTTTCATGTTTTGTACTGAGGAGAGCACCGGAGGATGAAAAGAACAAGAAACGGTCCTAAAACAAAGTAAATGGGCCAACTTACGAAATCAAAACAGCCTAGGCCCAAGACCACACGGTCATGCCTCATTAATAGACCCAATTACGTCCTGGCCACGATTTACACAAGCGTGTGCCATGGGCGTGTCCCTGACGTGACAAAGAAGAGTTTCATTCAGATTAGGGTACTTAGAGGCAAATAAAGTCATTCCAAAAGCTTATATAAACACCTTAGAGGCCAACCTTCAAGGAGTCGAGTTAGGCGTCCAGTTAGGCCGAAGAGCAAAGCCTGAGAGGCCAGAATTGTGGAATTTACTCGAAGAAAGCCAGTTGATTCATCTCAAGAAGCCAGAGTTATACTCAAGATGGAGGATCTTCTCTTCAATTCCTTCAAGGGGTTTTAGGGTTTTTCTTATGTTTTTTTTTTTTATATTTTCTTCTGAGATGTATTCTTTTATGATTATGAAATAAACCCTCAAATACCTGAGGGGGATGAAACCTAAGAAGGATCTTGTTATTGTTTTCTGAACTATATGATAAATACTTGATTTTTTCCTAATTATGTGTTCTTAATTCTTGCTTTGATATTTCAGGATATTAATTCAAGTATTGATGTGCTTAGGCAGTGTAACACCCCAAACCCGGCCCAAACCATATGACCGAATTTGGTTTGCTACAGAGAAAACATTTTGAAAACCATTTTAAAACCGATTTTTGAAATTAGTCGAATTGCTTTCAATTGAAATTTTATTTGTTAAAATCCTCACTTAAAAATATTTGTTGAGTCAAGTTGTTTAAAAATTTCAGAGGTACCCGATGGTACTTTAAAACATTTTGCGTTTAATTTGAGAAAACATGTGCATCCATTTTACCATCATCAAATAGTTTAAACCAAACATTCAAACATGCAGCAATAATAAAATAATACTAGGAGGCCTTATTACAAATAAGCAACATAAACCCAAAAGAAAAATAGATAAAATCCAAAATTCATTTATTAAAAAGTCTCCACTGCATGGCCACCTTGAGTCCATCCGGCTCCTCACCCGCGATCTACGAATCACCTGAAAAATTAAAGGAGAAGGTGAGTCACCAAGACTCAATGTGTAACCCTTCCCCGGTTTAGTGCAATAACATACACAAATCATAACCAATTAACATGCATAAGTTTAAATGCACCCAACCTAACCATCCATACGCCTTTTTCTACCCCGTGTGGTACCAAACCACTGGTGGTGCCAAACCACTGGTGACGTATAGTCACAAATGTGATACCAAATCACTGGAGATACCAAATCTCTGGTGTCCGAAGACACAATTGTGTTACCAAAACACTGGTGACCGAAGTCACAAATCAAGTGATGGGGCCAACCCATCGTGTGATACCAAATCACTGGCAGACAATCCCATATCTCAAAGTGGGGCCAACCCACGGTGGTGTAAACCACAGGGACAAGTCGCTATGAGGTGCCAAACCTCTGGAGGTACCAAACCTCTGGTGACTGTAGTCACAATGTGTTACCAAAACACTGGTGTCCGTCGACACGAATATCACTGCCCTCTCCACTCATCAACCCATATCAAACAATTATGTATATTTACTGAAATCATGCAAAAAGGTTTATTTTAACAACATTAATAAATTTATCATTTCCATATGTCCAATAATACACATACCAAATGTGTCATGCTTCCCAAAAGCATCAAATAATAATCTCATAGCAATAAAGACTTACCCGAGTCCTTGTTAATACCATGAAGGTATTACATCCATGTCTACACAAATTGATTAGACATAAAATAACACTTAGCATATTAAAAAGTTATAAGGTGTGTATGTACACACCTGATACTAACGAGAGTCCTAAATCCCGAATAAACAAATCGGCCACACAAGTATTCTTGCCCCTATATTCGGCCAAAAATGGACATTAGTGCCATGGCCTATTCGGCCAAACCAAAATAATTAAGAAGGGTTCCTTGTGAACCTAAAATCTTACCCAAAAGCCTTCGAACACTAGCCAACACACTCCTAAAAGAATCGGCCTCACTTTCCTACAATCAACCATCATCATCAAGGTTATTAGCCTTCGGCTTAAACGAAAACTTAAAAGAATAATCCTTTGAAATAAACCCTTACCATCTTACCAAAACCGATTGCTAGAGAAGTACCGAGGAAATCTATGCTACCTTCAATATTCGGCCAAAGTTGATCAAGATAGGAGAAGAAGATTTTCGGCACAACAAAGAGGTATATTCAGCTATGGGACAAAAAGAAAATAATAGGAAGAGAAATATAATTTCGGCAAAGAAGAGTGTATAGGAGGTTTTTGGTGTTTAAGCAAAACAAATGGGAGAACAAAAGGTTAATGCAAGTTTCGGTTTTTGAGAGAATGAAAAGGAGAAAATAGCAAATGATCAAAAATGACCAAATGGTCAAAAGAGTTTAGGCTTACCACAATGTAGAATTCGGCCAAAAAGAAAAGTGTTTGAGAGAAAATGTTTTGCAACTTTTGCACCAAATGAAAGAAATGACCAAAAAGAAAAGACTTCAATCCTAGCCAAACTAAGGTAAAATTTCGGCTCCCCCCTTAGCCACATTGCCGTCCAAGTTCATGGCATAAAGGCCATGAATTTGTTTCCAAAACACTTCCCACAAACCAAGCCTTTGTCCCCTCAATTTACCATAACTTCAAGATATCTTACCATAACCTTAGGAATCTTATCCCTTATTCCATGCTTTCCTTAAACAACAATTCAACTTACCAAA
This sequence comes from Gossypium australe, assembly GCA_005393395.2. Taxonomy (NCBI): domain Eukaryota; kingdom Viridiplantae; phylum Streptophyta; class Magnoliopsida; order Malvales; family Malvaceae; genus Gossypium; species Gossypium australe. The sequence continues at coordinate 24,643,786 of CM016621.1, read as the reverse complement.
AATTATTAATCCACCTATCATAATTATGTTTGACCGTCCATTAAAGCTAACATACAAAAATAAACCTTCAAAATGCTAAACATACCACTCGAACCTCTAACCTCAAGCTACTTTTCAAGCTCCTTAACCAACTTGCCACTTACTCCTCTTGTGCTATAAATGAACACTTAAATTAACTTAAGTGCTAAGCTCACCTAATCCACTTCATTAAATAACACATACTAAAATTTATTCTAACTTCCTAAATAAAAACAAGCCTTCATAAAACTATCTTAACACACAAAATTCATACCTGAGCTAACACAAGAATAAATAATATTCTAATTTTCCTAAAGCCCAATTCCCAATCGGCCCAATCCTTCTAGGCCCAATTTTGGGATGTTACAATTCTACCCTCCTTAAAGAAATTTCGTCCTCCAAATTTCCAACTAACTAACAGTCATACATCCTATCTCGCCACACTACGCTCTTGCTGCGCACTCTGATCTTAATAAAACCAATATACTTTCTAGGTACAGTCTCCAAGTTCACACTCAAGGTTCTAGATGCTTCACTAGCGATGGTTCTGACACAGCCATTTAGCCTCTACCGCGTCCACGACGACCACGTCCCCTAGAACTCATATCTAGCATCACGATTTAATCTGTTTAAAAGTTTTATGAATTAGCAAATTTTGTTTCACTGTTTATCCACGAGCAAATTTTATGATAAGAAGTTTCAAAAGCGGTTCTTTCGATCAACCAAAGTTTCATCTAAAGTTCACTACCCTAGTTTACACAGAAAAGTACATCCATTCCCTAATACCTTTCATACCTATCACTCTTCAGACATTTCTGTCCATTTCTAACCCAGGGGTATTTTCGTCATTTTCCTATAGGGTATTTTTGTAATAAACTGAAGAAATTTGAAAACTTTAATAAATCGAGATATTTTGAAATTTCTAAAATTGAGGAGTATTTTCGAAAAATTTCCAATCTGAAGATATGACAGAATTTTGGAAATCGGGGGTATTTTGGTAATTTTGTCAATCGGGGTAATTTTGTAAATTTCAGAAGTCAGGGTATTATTTGAAATACAAAATTTTCACGTACATAAACAAAATAAAAATTTAATCAAATCGGGGTAATATGGTAATTTTAGAAACCAACGGTATTTTCGTAATTTTGCCACTAAGGGCATTTCGATAATTTTGGTAAACCGGGAATATTTGATAATTTCCGAAGATAAATTTGTCCTACTATCTAAAAGAGATAATTTAGTGATTTTAAAACCAAAGTTTTCCTTAAAACATGGCTAGTCCCTTTCGGGTTTTATTTAGGGTTTTGCCTATGACCGAGTCCTCTTGGTTAGGGTGAACCGAAGCTACGCATCAGGTAGGAATCCCGCGAAGAGGAGGTGAGTCACGAGGACTGCTTAAGTACCAAGCTCTTCTGGATCCAATCCTAGACATGCGCACCAAGGTTACCACACCCTAACTCGGCGACTTGATCGTAGGTTGGTTTAATTAGGCCATTAAAGTCTTATGAATTTTGTTGGGGTAAACTAGTCCTAAAGTTTATAATACTTATCACTATCTACGTCCCATGCTTCCTACCCTTCTACAGTAAATAATTCATACAAAAAGTTAGAGGTACTTACCAGGGCAGATCGGTGCCGGAGACTCGGTGCCATGCTTATTCAAAACAAAAATATTTCAAAAAGGCCTACCAAAACATTTTTGGGCCTTGGGCCCCCACAGCCGAGCTTTGAACTTGGCTCTGATACCAATTTTGTACCACCCCAAACCCGGCCCAAACCATATGACCGAATTTGGTTTGCTACAGAGAAAACATTTTGAAAACCATTTTAAAACCGATTTTTGAAATTAGTCGAATTGCTTTCAATTGAAATTTTATTTGTTAAAATCCTCACTTAAAAATATTTGTTGAGTCAAGTTGTTTAAAAATTTCAGAGGTACCCGATGGTACTTTAAAACATTTTGCGTTTAATTTGAGAAAACATGTGCATCCATTTTACCATCATCAAATAGTTTAAACCAAACATTCAAACATGCAGCAATAATAAAATAATACTAGGAGGCCTTATTACAAATCAGCAACATAAACCCAAAAGAAAAATAGATAAAATCCAAAATTCATTTATTAAAAAGTCTCCACTGCATGGCCACCTTGAATCCATCCGGCTCCTCAGCCGCGATCTACGAATCACCTGAAAAATTAAAGGAGAAGGTGAGTCACCAAGACTCAATGTGTAACCCTTCCCCGGTTTAGTGCAATAACATACACAAATCATAACCAATTAACATGCATAAGTTTAAATGCACCCAACCTAACCATCCATACGCCTTTTTCTACCCTGTGTGGTACCAAACCACTGATGGTGCCAAACCACTGGTGACGTATAGTCACAAATGTGATACCAAATCACTGGAGATACCAAATCTCTGGTGTCTGAAGACACAATTGTGTTACCAAAACACTGGTGACCGAAGTCACAAATCAAGTGATGGGGCCAACCCATCGTGTGATACCAAATCACTGGCAGACAATCCCATATCTCAAAGTGGGGCCAACCCACGATGGTGTAAACCACAGGGACAAGTCGCTATGAGGTGCCAAACCTCTGGAGGTACCAAACCTCTGGTGACCGTAGTCACAATGTGTTACCAAAACACTGGTGTCCGTCGACACGAATATCACTGCCCCCTCCACTCATCAACCCATATCAAACAATTATGTATATTTACTGAAATCATGCAAAAAGGTTTATTTTAACAACATTAATAAATTTATCATTTCCATATGTCCAATAATACACATACCAAATGTGTCATGCTTCCCAAAAGCACCAAATAATAATCTCATAGCAATAAAGACTTACCCGAGTCCTTGTTAATTCCATGAAGGTATTACATCCATGTCTACACAAATTGATTAGACATAAAATAACACTTAGCATATTAAAAAGTTATAAGGTGTGTATGTACACACCTGATACTAACGAGAGTCCTAAATCCCGAATAAACAAATCGGCCACACAAGTATTCTTGCCCCTATATTCGGCCAAAAATGGACATTAGTGCCATGGCCTATTCGGCCAAACCAAAATAATTAAGAAGGGTTCCTTGTGAACCTAAAATCTTACCCAAAAGCCTTCGAACACTAGCCAACACACTCCTAAAAGAATCGGCCTCACTTTCCTACAATCAACCATCACCATCAAGGTTATTAGCCTTCGGCTTAAACGAAAACTTAAAAGAATAATCCTTTGAAATAAACCCTTACCACCTTACCAAAACCGATTTCTAGAGAAGTACCGAGGAAATCTATGCTACCTTCAATATTCGGCCAAAGTTGATCAAGATAGGAGAAGAAGATTTTCGGCACAACAAAGAGGTATATTCAGCTATGGGACAAAAAGAAAATAATAGGAAGAGAAATATAATTTCGGCAAAGAAGAGTGTACAGGAGGTTTTTGGTGTTTAAGCAAAACAAATGGGAGAACAAAAGGTTAATGCAAGTTTCGGTTTTTGAGAGAATGAAAAGGAGAAAATAGCAAATGATCAAAAATGACCAAATGGTCAAAAGAGTTTAGGCTTACCACAATGTAGAATTCGGCCAAAAAGAAAAGTGTTTGAGAGAAAATGTTTTGCAACTTTTGCACCAAATGAAAGAAATGACCAAAAAGAAAAGACTTCAATCCTAGCCAAACTAAGGTAAAATTTCGGCTCCCCCCTTAGCCACATTGCCGTCCAAGTTCATGGCATAAAGGCCATGAATTTGTTTCCAAAACACTTCCCACAAACCAAGCCTTTGTCCCCTCAATTTACCATAACTTCAAGATATCTTACCATAACCTTAGGAATCTTATCCCTTATTCCATGCTTTCCTTAAACAACAATTCAACTTACCAAAAATTATTAGTCCACCTATCATAATTATGTTTGACCGTCCATTAAAGCTAACATACAAAAATAAACCTTCAAAATGCTAAACATACCACTCGAACCTCTAACCTCAAGCTACCTTTCAAGCTCCTTAACCAACTTGCCACTTACTCCTCTTGTGCTATAAATGAACACTTAAATTAACTTAAGTGCTAAGCTCACCTAATCCACTTCATTAAATAAGCCATACTAAAATTTATTCTAACTTCCTAAATAAAAACAAGCCTTCATAAAACTATCTTAACACACAAAATTCATACCTGAGCTAACACAAGAATAAATAATATTCTAATTTTCCTAAAGCCCAATTCCTAATCGGCCCAATCCTACTAGGCCCAATTTTGGGATGTTATAGGCAGTGGAGGAAAAGTCCCTGTTTAAGAGTAGATCTAGCATAATTAAGCAGAGTTGATCACAACCCCAGAAATAGGATGACGATAATCTGCCAGATTAGGGCCAAACCTAATATGGGAGTCCATAGATCGAGTTAATGCAATTCTAGGGGTTTTAATTAGAAAGAGATTTCAATTAATCAACCTAGGGTTAGACGTTAGTACCCTCGAAAGAGGTATTAATATAAATTAGGGAATCCTATGGATCAAGTCAAGTGAATAAATCGTCTGGTTCAGAGTTAGATAACAAGTGAAGTCTAGGTGGATTCTTCCTCGGGTATTGTCTTAATCAATTGGTTTTTCCCACAAGTATTTTCCCCAAATTCATTCTCTTTGTCTTAGTGTCTTTAGCTTAATAGATAGTTAATTTTAGATTAATTAATAATTCCCTTAATTCTTAGGCTAAATAATATAAAGAAAGTTAGTATTAGTACTTTTGGTTCCTTTGGGTTCGACAATCCGGTCTTGCCACTAAGCTATACTACTGTTCGATAGGTGCACTTGCCTCAAGTCGTTGTCACGGTTAGTTTCTAGGCTCGATCATTCTTTTTATAAATTTTTAAGACTCTGACACACGATCAAGTTTTTGGTGCCATTGCTAGGGAACTAAAATATTAAAAACGCTCAATTGTTATTACTTTAGCCATTTTTATTTTTGCAATTTATTTTTATTTTTATTTTGCTTTTAACTTTGCTAATTTTTCTTCTTTTATTTATTCTTAGCAGGTACCTCTAGTTTATGACTAGAAAGAACTCGACGGGACCCCTGATTTACGATAGTGATATTGAAGGTATTGTTCGCAGAAATCGTAAAGAAATAAGGCGAAGCTTAAATTACATAGAAGAAGAGCATGAAGTCGAAACTAATACCACCAAAGAGATGGCTGAGAATAATCTGATACCTCGGTCGTAGCCGAACATCATGCTTCTCGAACTATGTATGATTATGCTAAACCTAATTTAACAGGAACTAAGTCAAGTATTGTTAGACCTGCTATTGCTGCCAATAATTTTAAACTGAAACCTAACACAATTCAGATGATACAGCAATTTGTTCAGTTTGATGGTTTGCAGGATGAAGATCCAAACAATCACTTGGCAAATTTCCTAGAATTTTATGATACTTTCAAAATAAATGGCGTTTTTGATGATGCCATCCGTCTTCAGTTATTTCCCTTTTCTTTTAGGAATAAATCCAAACAGTGGTTGCATTTTCTTCCACGAGGATCAATCACTACATGGGATCAAATGACTGAAAAATTTTTATTGAAATACTTTCCGCCAGCTAAAACAGCCAAATTAAGGAATGATATCTCTTCTTTTGTGCAAATGGATTTAGAAACACTTTACAATGTATGAGAGAGATACAAAGATTTATTGAGAAGGTGTCTACACCATGGATTACCCTTGTGGCTACAGGTCCAAATTTTTTACAACGGTGTGAACCCTTCAACTAGGCAATTAATCGATTCAGCCGCCGGTGAAAAACATTGAATAACAAAACACCTGAGGCTGCCTATGAATTCACTGAAGAGATGTCACTGAATAACTATCAGTGGCAAGTCACAACGACAAAGCCAACAAAAGCAGCCAGTGTTTTCAACCTCGACGCAGTAACCATGCTATCAAATCAGGTAGAGATGTTAAATACAAAGGTTGATGGTTTATGTGGTTCTTTGCAGGTACATCCAATTATGCAGTGTGATACGAATGGAGGAAGGATGAACAACACAGACTATCCACCTTACAACACGAGCGCTAAAAATGAGCAAGTTCACTATATGGGTAACAATTTCAAATCTCAAAATAACCTTTTATAGTAATTCTTATAATCCAGGTTGGAAGAACCACCCCTATTTTTCATGGGGTGGTCAAGGAAATCAGAGACAACAACCCCCTCCAAACTTCCAACAACAGCCCTACCCACAGGAAAAGAAATCGAACCTTGAAGAGATGCTGTCAAAATTTATAGCGGTGTCAGAAACTCGCTTTCAAAACACCGAAACAACACTTAAAAATCAACAGGCATTGATTCAAAGGATCGAGAACCAATTAGGGCAACTTGCCAAGATTATCTCCGAACGACCACAAGGCAGCTTGCCAAGCAACACTGAGACTAACCCAAAGGAGCAACTTCAAGCTATAACAGCTCGGGATAGTGTAGGGTTAGATAAGCCTAAATTAAGCCAAGAGAATTCAGTGGAGAACGGTAAGGTCGAGGTAAGTCACAAGAAGCCAAAACCGGTAATTAAAGATTACTAACCTCGTATACCTTATCCTGATGCTATGAAGAAGGACAACACAGACGAACAATTGGGTAAATTCCTTAAAATCTTAAAGAAATTACATATTAACTTACCATTTCTTGAAGCTCTTTAGCAGATGCCAGATTCAAGGAAATTTTTAAAAGATCGTTTAACAAACAAACGGAAGTTAGATGAAGAATCGCATGTGGAGCTAAACGCAATGTGCTCAGCAATGTTGCAAAATAGACTACCACGAAAATTAAAAGATCCAGGGAGTTTTACAATTCCATGCTTAATTGGTAGTTTATCTGTTGATAATGCTTTAGCTGATTTAGGGGCAAGCATAAACGTTATGCCTTATAAAATGTTTAAACAACTAGGTCTAAGGAAACCCAAACAAACTAGGATGAGTATTCAATTAGCTGATAAAACTGTTAGAATTTCTAGGGGTATAATTGAAGATGTTCTTGTGAAAATTGATAGATTCGTATTCCCAGTAGACTTCGTCATTTTAGACATGGATGAGGACAATAGTATCCCCTTAATTTTAGGAAGACCATTTTTAGCAACTGCCAGGACTAAAATTGATGTTAGCGCATTTGAACTCATACTTTGTGTAGGTGACGAATCAATTAGTCTCCAGGCTCTCGACTCCTCTACGACATCGAATAATCAAGGTGAGAACATAAATTCTATTAATAACCATTTGGTTAAACCTTCTTTTCAGGAAGCACCACAGAACAACACAACTAAGCCGGAGCCTATATCTCATACCAACAAATAAATAACTCATGAGGAACAAAGGCTTCAGATCGATGAACTAGACGAGTGGAAGACACACTTCAAGGAGAAATTAGGAATACACAAAGCAGAACCAATGCCATTCCATGGGACAAATAAATTCAAGATCGGAGATCAGGTATTGATAGATAAGACAGACCCTCGAATACTTCCTTCTGACCCTGATACAAACAAAGAAATCTCTTTTAAGGTAATAAATGTTTTCCCATATGGAACAGTCGAGGTAAGTAATCCTACTTTCAGCACTTTTAAAGTAAACGCTACTCGACTCGAATTACATACTGATAATAGGACTGATAACATAAGCAAGGACTTTCAACTCCTCAAACCACCATGAACCTACGAATGAGAGGTAAGTCTAGCTTAAGACTATAAACGAGCGCTTCTCGAGAGGCAACTTGAGCACTAACCCAATTAATTTTTTTATTTTTATTTTTTCTTTTATTTTTCCTTTTTAGCACCTAACTTTAAACTAACAGTGTGTAAACTTCTACACCACACGGCCTTACACACGGCCGTGGCCGTGGCCGTGTTGATATTACGGAAGTACGTACTGACATGGCAGAGATAGTATGAAACAGGACGAAAAATGTCTTCAAGCCACAGCCCCCTCCTGAACACCACGGCCGTGCGATGTGGTCGTGGCCGACACTGTTTTCCCAAAACGGGCGTGGTGACATGCACATGGGCGTGGGAGAAACGAACAAATTAATACACGACCGTGCGACACGACCGTGTAACTCGACACGCCCACAGTACACGAGCGTGGGGGTGTCCCAGAAAAACAAAACTCTATTTAAATACCCCTCTTCCTCTCCCCACCTACCCCAACTTTCCCTCTTCCATACCCTTTCACCTTTCCCCTTTTTAATTTTCTCTCAATTTCCTGCTCCAAACTCTCCATTTTTTACCATCCCAATGTCGAAGAAGCGGAAGAATCTAAACACAGTCTTCCTATGGGAGACCGATCTATATAAGTTCCTGTAGGCCGCTTCATCCGCTCGACAAGCCAAGGATATTTGAGGCCATTTAGTTTTTATTTTTATTTTCTCTTCTTTATTTTCCTTATCTATATTTCTATTATGCTTAATTTAGTTTATTCTATTTTGGTTTCTTGGTTTTAGGTTCTAAAGGCTGCTTGGGAATCACCACGACCACGGCCATAGCCACCTCACCACAGCCTTAGAAATCACACCCACTTCGCAAACCATCTAACAATAAGGACTCTTCGGTCCATTAATCTTTTCTTTTAATTTTATTTTACTTTCTAATTTCTTTCTCTTTATCTTTCTTGTCTTTAAATATATATTTAGTATATTTTGAAATATTATTATTATTTCATGGCTAATTCTTCACGAGCTTCCCAATTTCTTCATCTAGCGCAGAGATTGTCGGCGGGCACCACACCACGGCACTTCCAACTCAAGGAAGCCATCCAAATTCAGGAAGTTTCACCTCTCCCTTTCTCTTAAATTTCATATATATCTTTGTACATTGAGGGCAATGTACATCTTAAGTGTGGGGGGTAAATAATTATTTCGAGAAATTGCCTAACTTTCTGCATTATTCTCAAATCCCTGAATGATATCTTATCTTTAAGTAATTTTCTCATATTACTAACTAGAATGAAATTTCCTGCGATTTATGATTTTCTTTGATATGTTTTAGATTAAGTCATTAATAATTGTGCAGTGATGATTTAAACTTTAGGAGACTAGAGAATCAAGCATGATAAGTCCATTTTCAAAAATTAAAATTCTGTTAGGTTGTCTACCTGAATCTAATTATTACCTTAAAGTTTGAAATTTACAAGGTTGATATCAAAACCCATAATTTTTGTGAGATTTTGAGCCTTTTAGAGCATACATTCATTCGTGCTCACCTTGTGATTATGAGTGTGTCAACATTGAGCTGTTATTCTAGAACTTGCTTCAATTATACATGTCGAGACCACATTAATTGAATTGATATACTGAGATGATAAAGGCACTTAGGATTTAACTTACTCAATCCACTAAAAAAGCTTACCTTCACAATTAACCCCAAGTGAACCGCTTTGATCCTAACAACCCTTTTTATTGACTTACCTACAAATATTAAACCAAAAATCCGGTCTATATTTGTTATCACCATTCCTCTTGACCACCCTTATATCGAGATTTGATTTGATCAGTTGCCTAACTATAATCTTTAATTCAATAGTTAAATTCATCTTTTATTATGACTTGATTTGTTCTTAAAAAAAAGTATATTCAATATTAGCTCTATGTAATTGAGCTTATACGCTTAAATTCCACATCTTAAGGAGAAGCTCATGTTATTAGTATTTCATGTTTTCAATTGATGTAATTATTCAGGATTAGTTCATTTTTCTAGTTAGGTAAATTATCAATTCAATCTCGATTCTAACCTTCTAATTCAGCCTTTATCCACACCTTTAACCCGAGCCCTATTACAACCCTTTTTAAAGACCTTTTGATTTGTGTATCATCTCATTTTACAGTGGTGAAGATTTGATTTTCAAGCAAGCCTATGGGATTAACTTTTCATGTTAGACTTTTGAGTGCTTAATCTTGAACCTTAAACAGTTTGAGTGATTTGAGTGAATCTTTAGTGAGGATGTCAACTCTTGTCGATTTTGAATTAAAGGTGATTATTTAGGTAAGGGAAAATACCTATGTTTTCATGCTACAAAAACCATAACTTTAATTGTTTGAATCTTTAAGACCCTCTACTTAAATTATCAATGTATGAATTATCTTTGAATCATGATGGAACATTATTGATGAATATTATAAATCAAGGAAGTTCATTTTAATTGTAAATTCAGAATTTTGCTTGAGGACAAGCAAACGCTTAAGTGTGGGGGTATTTGATAAACCATAATTTGAACATATTTTAATCCCACATTTAGCATACTTTTGGATGATTTAAACCTTGAATTGTAGAATTTGGTGCTCTTAATCCTTTGTTTTCATGTTTTGTACTCAGGAGAGCACCGGAGGATGAAAAGAACAAGAAACAGGCCTAAAACGGAGTAAATGGGCTAACTTACGAAATCAACATGGCCTGGGCCCAAGACCACACAGTCATGCCTCATTAACAGACCCGAACACGGCCTGACCACGATTCACACGGGCGTGTACCATGGGTGTGTCCCTGACGTGACAAAGAAGAGTTTCATTTGGATTAGGGTACTTAAAGGCAAAGAAAGCCATTCCAAAAGCCTATATAAACACCCTAGAGGCCAACCTTCAAGGAGTTGAGTTAGGCGTCTAGTTAGACCGAAGAGCCAAGCCTGAGAGGCCAGAATTGTGGAATTTACTCGAAGAAAGCCAGTTGATTCATCTCAAGAAGCCGAAGTTATACTTAAGACTGAGGATCTTCTCTTCAATTCCTTCAGGGGGTTTTAGGGTTTTTCTTATGTTTTGTTTTATATTTTCTTCTAAGATGTATTCTTTTATGATTATGAACTAAACCCTCAGACACCTGAGGGAGATGAAACCTAAGACGGATCTTGTTATTGTTTTCTGAACTATATGATAAATACTTGATTTATTCTTAATTATGTGTTCTAAATTCTTGCTTTGATATTTCAGGATATTAATTCAAGTATTGATGTGCTTAGGCAGTGGAGCAAAAGTCCCTATTTAAGAGTAGATCTAGCATAATTAAGCAGAGTTGATTGCAACCCTAAAAATAGGATGACGAAAATCTACCGGATTAGGGTCAAACCTAATATGGGAGTCCATAGATCGAGTTAATGCAATTCTAGGGGTTTTAATTAGAAAGAGATTTCAATTAATCAACCTAGGGTTAGACGTTAGTAGCCTCGAAAGAGGTATTAATATAAATTAAGGAATCCTACGGATCAAGTCAAGTGAATAAATCATCTGGTTCAGAGTTAGATAACAAGTGAAGTCTAGGTGGATTCTTCCTCGGGTATTGTCTTAATCAATTGTTTTTTCCCACAAGTATTTTCCCCAAATTCATTCTCATTGTCTTAGTGTCTTTAGCTTAATAGATAGTTAATTTTAGATTAATTAATAATTCCCTTAATTCTTAGGCTAAATAATAAAAAGGAAGTTAGTATTAGTACTTTTGGTTCCTTTGGGTTCGACAATCCGGTCTTACCACTAAGCTATACTACTGTTCGATAGGTGCACTTGCCTCAAGTCGTTGTCACAGTTAGTTTCTAGGTTCGATCATTCTTTTTATAAATTTTTAAGACTCTAACAGACGATCACTAATACTAGCTTTCTTTTAATTATCTAGCCAAAAATAAAATTGATTAATATTTATTTAACTAATTACTAAGGAAAAGATGCTAAGACACAGAGAATGAATTGGAGAAATACTTGTGGGAAAAACCAATTGATTAAGACAATACCCGAGGAAGAATCCCCCTAGACTTCACTTGTTATTTAACTCTGAACTAGACGATTTATTCACTTGACTTGATCCGTAGGATTCCCTAATTTATGTTAATACCTCTCTCGAGGCCTCTAACGTCTAACCCTAGGTTGATTAATTGAAATCTCTTTCTAGTTAAAACCCCTAGAATTGCATTAACTCGATCTACGGTCTCCCATATTAGGTTTGACCCTAATCCAGCAAATTTTCGTCATCCTATCTCTAGGGTTGCGATCAACTCCGCTTAATTATGCTAGATCTACTACTAAACAGGGAATATTCCTTCACTGCCTAAGCACATCAATACTTGAATCAATATCCTGAAATATCAAGACAAGAATTAAGAACACATAATTAAGAACAAATCAAGTATTTATCATATAGTTCAGAAAACAATAACAAGATCCGTCTTAGGTTTCATCCCCCTCATGAATTTTAGGGGTTTAGTTCATAATCATAAAAGAATACATCTCAGAAGAAAATATAAAACAAAATATAAGAAAAACCCTAAAACCCCCTGAAGGAAATTAAAGGGAAGATCTTCCATCTTGAGTATGATTCTGATCGTTAGATTTCAGAGTTTTAAATTTATATGAATGAGAATGATCGAAACTGGAAACCAACTCTGACAACGATTTAAGGCAAGTGCACCTATCGAACAGTAGTATAGCTTAGGCAAGACCGGATTGTCGAACCCAAAGGAACTAAAAGTACTAATACTAACTTTCTTTTTATTATCTAGCCTAAAATAAATGAAGTTGTTATCTAATCTAAATTTAACTAACTGCTAAGCTAAAGACTCAAGACAAAAAGAATGAATTGGGGAAATATTGTTGGAAAAACTCAGTTGATTCAGACGATACCCTTGGAAGAATCCACCTAGACTTCACTTGTTTTCTAACACTAAACCAGACGATTTATTCACTTGACTTGATCCGTAAGACTCCTTAAGTTATATTAAACCCTCTCTCGAGGCGAATAACGTCTAACCCTAGGTTGATTAATTGAAATCTCTTTCTAATTAAAACCCCTAGAATTGCATTAACTCGATCTATGGACTCCCATATTAGGTTTCACCCTAATCCGGCAAAATCTCGTCACCCTATCTCTAGGCGCGCGATCAACTCTGCTTAATTATGCTAGATCTACTCTTAAGCAGGGACTTTTGCTCCTCCACCTAAGCACATCCAACTTGAATCAATATCCCAGAAATATTAACACAAGGATTAAGCATAAATAATTAAGAACAAATCAAGTATTTATCATATAGTTCAGAAAACAATAACAAGATCCGTCTTAGGTTCCATCCCCTTCAGGTATCTGAAGGGTTTAGTTCATAACAATAAAAGAAAACATCTTAGAAGAAAAGATAAAACAAAACATAAGAAATCCCTAAAACCCCATGAAGGAATTGAAGGAGAGATCCGCCGTCTTGAGAAGAATTTCGGCTTCTTGAGATGGATCAACTGGCTATCCTTGAGTGATTCCCACAATTCTGACCTTTTCGACTTGGCTCCTTGGCCTAGCTCAACGCCTGTTCCGGCTTCTGCCGAACTCCCCTTCAAGTTGCCCCCTTGGGTGTTTATATAGGCTCTTGAAATGCGTTACTTGGCCCCTAAGTATCCTAATTCAAATAGAATTCCTACTAGGTTGTTTGAATAGGCTTTGGAATATGTTTCTTTGCTTCCAAGTATCCAAATTCGAGTAAAACTCCTCTTGGCCATGGCAGGGACACGCCTATGGCACACGCCCGTGTAAGTAATGGCCAGGCCGTGTTTGAACCTGTTGAATGTGGCACGGCCGTGTGGATCATGATTAGGCCGTGTTCTAGTATATCAATGAGGCACGGCCATGTGGACTTGGGCCTAGGCCGTGTGGATTTCGTGATATGGCCCATTTACTCCGTTTTGGGTCCGTTTTACGTTCTTTTCATCCTCGGGTGCTTTCCTGAGTATAAGACATGAAAAGAAAGGATTAAAATCACCTTTTTACATGAATCAAGGAATAAATCATCCGAAAATATGCTAAATGTGGGATTAAAATATGTTACTTTTACGGTTTATCAGATTCCAGCTTCTTGAGATGAATCAACTGGCTTTCTTCGAGTAAATCCCACAATTCTGGCCTCTCTAGCTTGGCTCCTCGGCCTACCTGAACACCCCTTGAAGGTTGGTCTTTAGGGTGTTTATATAGGCTTTTGGAATGTCTTTCTTTGCCTCTAAGTACCCTAATCCGAATAGAATTAAAACAGGTCACGCCAGGGACACACCGTGGACAGGCCGTGGTCGGGTCTGCTAAAGAGGCATGGCCGTGTGGCATGGGCCCAGGTCGTGTGCATTCCGTACTTTGCCCATTTTCTCCGTTTTTGGCCCGTTTCTTGTTCTTTTCATCCTACAGTGCTCTCCTAAATATAAAACATGAAATTAAAGGATTAGGAGCACCAAATTCCACAATTCTGGGAATAAATCATCCAAAAGTATGCCAAATGTGGGATTAAAATATGTATATATTACGGTTTATCAAATACCCCCACACCTAAGCATTTGCTTGTCCTCAAGAAAAATTCTCAACTTACAATTAAAATGAACTTTCTCAATTCATAAATTTTGTAACATCCCCAAACCCTGCCCATTCACTACGACCGAATCTGGTTATGTCACTGCGGAAAAGACGGTGGAAAATTCCTTTTTGACTTAAAATAAAACCGTAAATTATTAACCTTTTGGTAAAACCCACTGTACTTTTAAAACTAAACTTTAGACTTTGATATTAAAGAAAATGTCCATATTAAAACACTTTGTTACTTATGAATACTTTGAGTAAGTAGATTAGAGTAAAATCATTTTCACAAGCTAGTAATTTAATTTTACCAAGTCATAATCAATTTAAAATAAAATAGTACCAAGATAATAATAAAGTAATTTCCAAAGTAAATAAAAATAAATAAAACGGCCCTTATTACACAATATTTAAACCCCGATACTTCAAATGTAAATAAGCTTAAAATATTTGAACTCTTCTTTCTGCATGGGCCACCATGTATCGTCTCCGATCCCGGTCCAATCTACGCATCACCTGAAATGGTTAGAAAAATAGAGTGAGTCCACTGACTCAGTGCATAATCAAAACACAGATTTCCACATGTATGGGCTTGGCCCAATACCATACAATTCCCATAGCAAGTTATGCAAATATGCATATCAGCCCAACCTACAATCCAACCGTAACACCAACCTTAGCAGACTCCCTGCCTAAGGCCGTGGCTAATCCACCACTGATCACATCGTGATCCACAAACCTTACCTTGGCAATTCGCTGCTCAAGGCCGTGGCTGAGCCACCGATCAACCATAGTGATCCCAATATCGTAATCTGTCTACGGTGAAGCACATAGCCATCAACCACCGAGATGGGCACCGAGCCAACACCTCCCTTGAGGTAGCACAAAGCTAGCCATCAAGCGCTAATGTAGCCTGAGCTAACATTAGACCACGTACATCCTGTGTACACTTCCACCTTCATCGAGTCAAGCCCAAATCCCATGCAACTATATAAATGCAACATGTTGAGTCATCACATCACATGAGTATATACACATATCATATCAAGTATTATCACATTAGCATAATATCCAAGGTTTATTTACCTGATATCTGATTACCCAAACCATGGTATCCACCATTCAAACCAACATAATTGATTACCACACATAATACATCTGATTATACATTAAACAACTACCCAGAAAAACAGTGCGGTGATTACGCACCTAAATAGCACAACCGATCTACTCTCGAAACGCAACTTTATGCCACTGCAACTGCTGACTAAATGACTCCCGAGAAAGGTCTACTGCGTTAAGCTCTTCTCCCCTACAATCGGCCTCACACATAACAAGGAACACTTAGGGCCATTCGGCCAAGACAAGAAATTCTAGAGCAAGGACAAGCTAATACACCCTTACCTCGCTAACCACTACTTTTCCTCTAACAAGAATCGGCCACCACAAGGACGTAAGGTTCGGTTCAAAGATTTGCAACCAAAGTGAAGAGAAGGTGAGAATGGATGATTCGGCAAGGCTCCTAGATGGTGTTGGGATATTCGGCAATGGCAGTCTTTTAAGGGTGATTTCGGTTTGAAGCAAGGTTTAAGAAAAGGTGTGAAGGGAGAGGGATATGGGAAGGTTATGCCCTCTTCCAATTTCGGCTTCAAAGAAATAAGATGGAAAAAGGGATTTGCTCAGACTCACTTTCGGCAATGGACTAGGGAATGAATAAATGAAGACAAAGGGAAGAACTTTCGGCAAGGGAGAAAACAAAATGGTGAATGAAAATGAGCACCTCCCCCCCATTTATAATATTCGGCCAAGCTCCAACCTCCCACAAAAAAAAATCCTCAAATCTCTCCTAAAACACCTCCCTTCCATCCATTCAAAATAATTTGAATGGGTCAAACCTACCTAGCCAAATTTAAAAAAAAAGACCAAGTCTTTCTCCACCTTTCAAGCCTCCCAAAACCGTCCACCACCTAACCTTAATGACGCAAAAACAAGGCCCCAATTGCTGCCCTTGCGAATTGAACCTGAGACCCCTACCAGCTCCCCCTTGAGGCGTCACTTCCCATGCCTTATGTGGCGCCTCCTTGCCACTCTGCCAAGCCACTCTTAGTGCCAAAACTCCACCAAAAATTCTCTTAAGGCCCCCTCTATCCAAGCTCCCTTTTTAACCCCTAAAACTAAAAAATTTTCCAAATCATTCCACCACTACCTAGGGTTCTCAGGACCCCTAAAACTAACCCAACCACACATTAAAGTGTGCCAACACCTGAGCTAAGCACCAAAAATCTAACCCCTAAAACCAGGGTGTTACAATTCTACCCTCCTTAAAATAATTTCGTTCCCGAAATTACTTGTCTAGACTAACAGTCCAATTCCTCCCACTACACTATGGCTGCACACTCTGATCTTAAAGAGCTAACATACTACTAGGCATAGTATCTACCATACTCAAGGTTCCACATACTGACATCCTGCCTCTACCACGTCCACGAGTACTGGGACCACGCCCCCTAGAACTCATATCTAGCGCCTCGATTTAGTCTGTTTAAAAAGTTTTATGCATTAGAAATTCTTGTTTCACTGTTTACCCACGAGCAATTTTATGAAAAAGAGTTTCCGAGAGTAGTTCTTTCGAGCAATCAAAGTTTCCTTCCCTACCCAGGGGTAAATTCGTCATTTTCCTATAGGGGTATATCGGTAATAACTCAAAATCAATTTTGAAAATAGTTTTCCATCTTAAAGATATTTCAAAATTTACAAAATCTCAGGGGTCATCTTGAAAATTTTGTTTTTCAAACAAAGTGCGTTGCAAAAATTTCAGAAAGCAGGGTTATTTTTTTGTAATTTTGGAAATCATGGGCATTTTCGTAAATTCTCCAAATCAGAATATCACAACATTTCACAAAATAAAATTTTCTGATATTTAGTAAAATAGGAATATTTCAATAAAAGTCGAGAGAAATCTAAAAATTTAGAAACCAAGGGCATTTTGGTAATTTTGTAAATCATCAAACGTCTTTCAAAAACAGATTTAGGGTTTCACAAATCAAAGGGGTAAGTTTGAAAAATTTTAAAACAGAAGGTTTTAAAAACAGCAAGGCTAATTCCCTTTTGGGTTTTAATAACCGGTTTAGCCTATGAACAAGTCCTCTTGGTTAAGGTGAACCGCAGCTACGCACCAGGTAGGATTCAAGTAAAGAGGAGGTGAGTCGCTAGGACTGCTTAAATACCAAGCTCTTACTGAATGCCACTCCTAGACATGCGTACAGTGGTTACCACACCTTAACTCGGCGACTTACTTCACAGGTTTGTTTAATAACCTTTAAGTTTTATGCATGTGTTTGAGTAGACTAGTCCTAGGGTCCAATAGCCCTAACATTCTATTCTACGAGCCCAACTAATCCATAACAATTCATATAAACAAATCACTTCAAAAAGTTCAATATACTTACCTGGTGGACTTCGGGTCGGAGGTACAGGTGCCATGCCAGTATAACCTGAAAACTTTTTATAAAAGCCCTTTTTCAAAAAGTCCATTTTGAAAACTGTTTCGGGCCCAAAACCCTCAAAGCCAAGTTTTGAACCTGGCTCTGATACCAATTTGTAACATCCCCAAACCCGGCCCATTCACTACGACCGATTCTGGTTATGTCACTGCGGAAAAGACGGTGGAAAATTCCTTTTTGACTTAAAATAAAACCGTAAATTATTAACCTTTTGGTAAAACCCATTGTACTTTTAAAACTAAACTTTAGACTTTGATATTAAAGAAAATGTCCATATTAAAACACTTTGTTACTTATGAATACTTTGAGTAAGTAGATTAGAGTAAAATCATTTTCACAAGCTAGTAATTTAATTTTACCAAGTCATAATCAATTTAAAATAAAATAGTACCAAGATAATAATAAAGTAATTTCCAAAGTAAATAAAAATAAATAAAACGGCCCTTATTACACAATATTTAAACCCCGATACTTCAAATGTAAATAAGCTTAAAATATTTGAACTCTTCTTTCTGCATGGGCCACCATGTATCGTCCCCGATCCCGGTCCAATCTACGCATCACCTGAAATGGTTAGAAAAATAGAGTGAGTCCACTGACTCAGTGCATAATCAAAACACAGATTTCCACATGTATGGGCTTGGCCCAATACCATACAATTCCAATAGCAAGTTATGCAAATATGCATATTAGCCCAACCTACAATCCAACCGTAACACCAACCTTAGCAGACTCCCTGCCTAAGGCCGTGGCTAATCCACCACTGATCACATCGTGATCCACAAACCTTACCTTGGCAATTCGCTGCTCAAGGCCGTGGCTGAGCCACCGATCAACCATAGTGATCCCAATATCGTAATCTGTCTACGGTGAAGCACATAGCCATCAACCGCCGAGATGGGCACCGAGCCAACACCTCCCTTGAGGTAGCACAAAGCTAGCCATCAAGCGCTAATGTAGCCTGAGCTAACATTAGACCACGTACATCCTGTGTACACTTCCACCTTCATCGAGTCAAGCCCAAATCCCATGCAACTATATAAATGCAACATGTTGAGTCATCACATCACATGAGTATATACACATATCATATCAAGTATTATCACGTTAGCATAATATCCAAGGTTTATTTACCTGATATCTGATTACCCAAACCATGGTATCCACCATTCAAACCAACATAATTGATTACCACACATAATACATCTGATTATACATTAAACAACTACCCAGAAAAACAGTGCGATGATTACGCACCTAAATAGCACAACTGATCTACTCTCGAAACGCAACTTTATGCCACTGCAACTGCTGACTAAACGACTCCCGAGAAAGGTCTCCTGCGTTAAGCTCTTCTCCCCTACAATCGGCCTCACACATAACAAGGAACACTTAGGGCCATTCGGCCAAGACAAGAAATTCTAGAGCAAGGACAAGCTAATACACCCTTACCTCGCTAACCACTACTTTTCCTCTAACAAGAATCGGCCACCACAAGGACGTAAGGTTCGGTTCAAAGATTTGCAACCAAAGTGAAGAGAAGGTGAGAATGGATGATTCGGCAAGGCTCCTAGATGGTGTTGGGATATTCGGCAATGGCAGTCTTTTAAGGGTGATTTCGGTTTGAAGCAAGGTTTAAGAAAAGGTGTGAAGGGAGAGGGATATGGGAAGGTTATGCCCTCTTCCAATTTCGGCTTCAAAGAAATAAGATGGAAAAAGGGATTTGCTCAGACTCACTTTCGGCAATGGACTAGGGAATGAATAAATGAAGACAAAGGGAAGAACTTTCGGCAAGGGAGAAAACAAAATGGTGAATGAAAATGAGCACCTCCCCCCCTATTTATAATATTCGGCCAAGCTCCAACCTCCCACAAAAAAAAATCCTCAAATCTCTCCTAAAACACCTCCCTTCCATCCATTCAAAATAATTTGAATGGGTCAAACCTACCTAGCCGAATTTAAAAAAAAGACCAAGTCTTTCTCCACCTTTCAAGCCTCCCAAAACCGTCCACCACCTAACCTTAATGACGCAAAAACAAGGCCCCAATTGCTGCCTTTGCAAATTGAACCTGAGACCCCTACCAGCTCCCCCTTGAGGCGTCACTTCCCATGCCTTATGTGGCGCCTCCTTGCCACTCTGCCAAGCCACTCTTAGTGCCAAAACTCCACCAAAATTCTCTTAAGGCCCCCTCTATCCAAGCTCCCCTTTTAACCCCTAAAACTAAAAAATTTTCCAAATCATTCCACCACTACCTAGGGTTCTCAGGACCCCTAAAACTAACCCAACCACACATTAAAGTGTGCCAACACCTGAGCTAAGCACCAAAAATCTAACCCCTAAAACCAGGGTGTTACAAATTTCATCAATAGTGTTTCATCATAATTCATAGATAATTCATACATTGATAATTTAAGTAGAAGGGTCCTAAAGATTCAAACAATCAAAGTCATAGTTTTTGTAGCATGAAAATATAGGCATTTTCCCTTACCTAATTAATCACCTTTAAGTCAAAATCGACAAGAGTTGACATCCTCACTAAATATTCACTCAAATCACTCAAAGTGTTTAAGGTTCAAAATTAAGCTCTCAAGAGTCGAACATGAAAAGTTAATCCCATAGGCTTGCATGAAAATCAAATCTCCACCACTATAAAATGAAATGATACATAGATCAAAAGGGCGTTAAAAAGGGGTTGTAACGGGGCTTAGGTTAAAGGTGTCGATAAAGGCTAAATTAAAGGGTTAGAATCGATAGTGAAACACCTCAAACCCGGCCCACGAGCCTTGACCGGATCTGGTATGTCCCTCGATGTAAACTGGTTCAAAATTCTTTTGTTACTTAGGAAAAACTTGTGTGTTTTGTAAGTAAGATTGGTTTGGGTTGGGCTTGAATTGGAAACAAGTTCATTTTATTAAAAATCTTTTACTTTAAGTGACAAAACGTTTATGGTTTGTTTTAAAATAAATTTGCTTAAACTTTACGTGATAACAATTCGCACATAATAATTAAGAGTAAAATAAAGTACTTCAACTATGGCCTTATTACATCAAAATAATTCCAAAATTTAAATTCAAAATACTTAAAATAAAATAGTCCGAATAAAAATGAATTTCTTGCTGAGCATGGCCATCCCTAAGCTTCTGCCGACCCGGTCCATCACTGATCGTCACCTGGAAGAAAAAGTTCCCCAACGGGGTGAGTCAAACAGACTCAATGTGTAACCAACACTAAAATTTAATAACTCAGGCATACATTATCATACATGTTCATATAACAGATAGAAAAAGTGATGCAACCCGAACCCAAACCTATATACCATCCGCTACACATCACCCGTACCAACCTGCACACCGTGGGGACTACTAAGTCAACCCTCCATCCGCTACACACCATCGAAGGCAGTCGCTGCAGTCGACGTGCTCATCGCCCTTATAATTTCGTGGCATAACCACCAGATAATACTTTGTGTAATGAGACACCACATTCAGATAATGTAACCGAAGTCACCACATTCAGATAATGTGACCGAAGTCACCATATTCATATATCGTGACAATAGTCACCACATTCACTTCCCCTTTCATAATCACCCAAATGCCCCATGTCATACATATGATGCAATATAATGCCTTATTTCACATTCTTATCATATTCACATATATGGCATATTAGATCAAATCATAATCCTAGTAGGAGTAGGAAAACGTACCTGAGTACTTTGTACCATAGCATGGTACTTAGCCATATTTTTCACATTCATAATACCACATACATATATATAACATTGCCATAAATCTTATTAAGAGATAGTGTGGGGTACACACCTGGTATACTTAGCGAATTTACTCCAAATCTCGGAGACTCGATCTAGCGTCCTAGATCCTTAGATTTCAAGTTCCTACATTCGGCCAACATGTAATATTTTAGCTAAAGGCCATTCGGCCAGTTAATCAAATCCCGAAACTTACCTTGTTGCCGATTTGCCTATCACTCAAATCCCAAAACTTTGTAATGTTTTATCCTTGCAATCAGCTAGCACCCAAATCACCTTATAAGTTAGTTTTCGGCTTTTGAACATGTAAGAAATAGATCTAAGTATCAAAATAGGCCTTGGCCGAATGTACATATGGACTTACCTTGTGGATCTAAATCCCGAAAACACCACTTGACTATGGAGATGTCGAAATACCTATGGCCACATGTTAGATCCAATTTTCCAATCATTAAATCACAATAGAATGGCCTATGGCCGAACCTTATATTTACTTACTTTAGATCTTAAAATCCCGATAGATCCCTTCCTTGTAGTCGACAATAGGCAAACAAATCCCCGAGAGATCCTTCAAAGATTCGGCAAAGCACCCTAAGGAGATTAGTACCTTGTTTTCGGCAAGTCTAAAAGAAATAAAAATCGAACTTGCTCTTACCCTTACTTGAAGAAATCGACAGCTCCTATATCTTGACAACACAAAGGTTCGGCCTTGAGACTTGGAGAATAGTCGGCTATGGTCACTTGGGTATTCGGCTTCAACAAGATTGAAAAGGAAAGTGCTTGAGCGTTTCCGCAATGGTGGAATGTAAATTCGGCTAGCACAGGGAGTATTTCGGCTTAACAAAATAAAAGAGAAGAGGAGAATTGTTGCCAGAGAATTTCGGCAAAGAGAAAAGGAGAAAGAAAGAATAATGAATGCCCTTATTTTTCCTCCTTTTGCTGAAATTACTAAGCCTAGAGTCCCCTACTTGGCCATCACTATCATATCCTTATTTCCCTCCTTATCTCCTCATTTATTCTCTTTAATCACTTTAATAACTAAATAAAATAATCCAATACATTATCTCTTATCCTTCTCCTATTTTAGCTCTTATCTCTTATTTAAAATAAATAAAATAAATAAAACAATATTTATCCTACCTTAGCCGAAAATTAATAGGAGAATTAAGCTCAATCCTCCTCCAATTGAAAATCCAATTGCTGCCCAACCTCTTCTCACCTTTCTTCCTTGACGCCAAAGAATAAATAAAAGCAATTAATGCTGCCAACAAGGCTCGAACATGAGACCTGCTGGAGCCCTTGGACGCAAGCTGCCCAGCTCTTCAGGTAACGCCCCAAGCCACTTTGCTGCTAGCTCCTTTGTGTCATAATCCACCCAGAATTTCTTTTAAGCCCTCCTTAGCCAAACGCCTTCTTGACGCAAAAATAAATGCTCCTTTCTGTTTCCTTCGCAACTCAAACCAAGGCCCTTTCCCCCTACACCTGGCGTCTTTCACCAAGCCCTTAAGTGGCACCTAGCAGCCACTTTACCACATGATTTCTTGTGGCAATAATCCCCTAAAAATTCCTTTAAAGCCTCCTTAGCCCAGTTCCCCTTCTTGGCGCAAAAATAAAAGTCTCCAATGCTTCCCACGTTGCTCGAACTCTGGCCCATTGGCACACGTTGGTGGCGTCACTTGTATGGGCTTTAAGTGGCGCCTCCAAGCCACTTTAACAAGCTAATTCTTGTGTCTATTTTCACATACATTTTCTCTTAAGGCCCTATCAACTTAGCTCCCTTATTAAAACTTAAAACTTAATATTTCCTGAGGCTTTCACCTATTTTCTAAGGTTCACAAATTTCATTATACATATTCACAACATACTCAAGCATGCTATTTCATATAATTAAGCATAAATGCATAAGCCCATTTTCAGGATATTACAGTCCTGTTTCGTACTATCTCTGCCACATCTGTACGGAAATCTGTGGTGTCCACACAGCCACGGCCACGGTAGTGTGCAAGGCCATGTGGTACAGAAATCTATAGTTTGTTTAGTTTATAGTTAGGTGCTAAAAAGAAAGAATAAAAGCAAAAATAAAAATGTAAAAATTAATGGGGTTAGTGCTCGGGTTGCCTCCCGAGAAGCGCTCGTTTAAAGTCTTAAGCTAGATTTACCTCTCATTCGCATAATCATGGTGGTTTGAGGAGTTGAAAATCCTTTCTCATGCTATCAATTTTATTATCAGTATATAGTTCGAGTCGAGTAGCGTTTACTTTAAAAGTGCCGAATATAAGATTACTTACCTCGACTGTTCTGTATGGGAAGACATTGAGTACCTTAAAAGGGATTTCTTCTTTTGTATTAAGGTTGAAAGGAAAGATTCGAGGGTCTATCTTATCTAACAATACCTGATCTCCGATCTTAAATTCATTTGTCCCACGGAATGGCTTTGTTTCTGCTTTGTGTATTCCTAGTTTCTCCTTGAAACGTGTCTTCCACTCGTCTAGTTCATCGATATGAAGCCATCGTTCCTTGTGAGTTATTTCTTTGCTGTCATGAGGTCTAGGATCTGGCTTAGTTGTGTGGTTCTGTGGTGCTTCCTAAAAAGAAGGTTTAACCGAATAGTCATTAATAAAATTAATTTATGTCCTAGCTGAGTTGAAAGCTTGAAGACTGATTGATTTATCACCTACACGGAGTATGAGTTCTCCTGAACCAACATCAATTTTAGTTCTAGTAGTTGCTAACAAGGGTCTTCCTAAAATTAAAGGGATACTATTGTCCTCATCCATGTCTAAAACGACAAAGTCTACCGAGAATATGAATTTGTCAATTTTGACTAGTACATCTTCAATTATACCCTAGGAATTCGAATAGTTTTATTAGCTAATTGAATGCTCATCCTAGTTTGTTTGGGTTTCCCTAGACCTAGCTGTTTAAACATTTTATAAGGCATAACATTTATGCTTGCCCCTAAATCAGCTAAAGCATTATCAACAGATAAACTACCAATTAAGCATGGAATTGTAAAACTCCCTGGATCTTTTAATTTTCGTGGTAGTTTATTTTGCAACATTGCTGAGCACACTGCGTTTAGTTCCACATGCGATTCTTCGTCTAACTTCTGTTTGTTTGTTAAAAACTCTTTTAAAAATTTCCTTAAATCTAGCATCTGCGAAAGAGCTTCAAGAAACTGTAAGTTAATATGTAATTTCTTTAAGAGTTTAAGGAATTTACTGAATTGTTCATATGTGTTGTCTTTCTGCATCGCATTGGGGTATGGCACACTAGGTTGGTTCTCTTTAATTACCGATTTTGGCTTATTATGACTTACCTCGACCTTACCTTCCTCGACCACATTTTCTTGGCTTACTTTTGGTTCATCTAACCCTTCACTATCGCGAGCTGTTATTGCTTGAAGTTTCTCCTTTGGGTTAGTCTTAGTGTTGCTTGGCAAGCTGCCTTGTGATCGTTCAGAGAACTGCTTAGCAAGTTGCCCTAGTTGGTTCTCGATCCCTTGAATCGATGCTTGTTGCTTTTTGAGTGCTGCCTTGGTGTTTTGGAAACGGGTTTCTGACACCTCTATAATTTTGTTAGCATCTCCTCAAGGTTCGGCTTCTTTACTTGTGGGTAGGGTTGTTGTTGGAACTTGGGAGGGGTTGTTGTCTCTGATTTCCTTGACCACCCCAGAAAAATTAGGGTGGTTCCTCTAACCTGGATTATAAGTATTACTATAAGGGTTATTTTGAGGTCTATAATTATTACCCATATAGTAAACTTGCTCGTTTTCAGCGATCGGGTTGTAAGTCGGATATTCTATGTTGTTCATCCCCCCTCCATTTGTATGGCACTGCATAACTGTACCTGCGAAGAGCCACATAAACCATCAATCTTTTTATTTAACATCTCTACCTGATTTGATAGCATGGTTACTGTGTCGAGGTTGATAACACTGGCGGCTTTTGTTGGCTTTATCCTCGTGACTTGCCACTAATAGTTATTCAGTGACATCTCTTCAATGAATTCGTAGGCAACCTCAGGTGTTTTGTTATTCAAGGTTCCATCGGCGGCTGAATCAATCAATTGCCTAGTTGAAGGGTTCACACCATTGTAAAAAGTTTGGACCTGTAGCCACAAGGGTAATCCATGGTGTGGGCACCTTTTCAATAGATCTTTGTATCTCTCCCATGCATCGTAAAGTGTCTCTAAATCCATCTGAACAAAAGAAGAGATATCATTCCTCAACTTAGCAGTTTTAGCCGACGAAAAATATTTTAACAAAAATTTTTTGATCATCTGTTCCCATGTAGTGATTAACCCTCGTGGTAACGAGTTTAACCACTGTTTGGCTTTGTTTCTCAACGAAAAGAGAAACAACCGAAGACGAATGGCATCATCAGAAATGCCATTTATTTTGAAGGTATCGAAGAATTCTAGGAAATTCGCCAAATGATTATTTGGATCTTCATCCTGCAAACCATCAAACTAAACAAATTGTTGTATCATCTGAATTGTGTTAGGTTTTAGTTCAAAATTATTTGCAGCAATAGCAGGTCTAACAATACTTGACTCAGTTCCTGTTAAATTAGGTTTAGCATAATTATACATAATTCGATGAGCATGATTTTCGACCACATCTGGAGGTAGCGGATTATTCTCAGCCATCTCTTCGATAGTATTAATTTAGTCTTCTTGCTCTTCTTGTACGTATTGTAGGCTTCTCCTTATTTCTCTTCAGTTTCTGCGAACTATGCTTTCAATTTCACTATCGTAAAGTAGCGATCCTGACGGGTTTCTTCTAGTCATAAACTAGAATACCTACCAGAAGCAAAGAAGCAAATTTAGAAAAGTAAAAATAAAATTAAATTGCAAAAATAAAATATGGCTAAAGTAATAAAAATTAAGCGTTCTTAATATTTCAGTTCCCCGGCAACGGCACCAAAAACTTGATCGTGTCAGGAAAGTCTTAAAATTTATATAATGAATGATCGAGCCTAGAAACTAACTATCACCACGATTGAGGTAAGCGCACCTATCGAACAGTAGTATAGTTTAGTGGCAATACCGGATTGCCGAACCCAAGGGAACCAAAAGTACTAATACTAGCTTCCTTTTTATTATCTAGCTTAAAATAAAAGTGATTAATATTTATTTAACTAATTACTAAGGAAAAGATGCTAAGACGCAGAAAATGAATTGGGGAAATACTTGTGGGAAAAACCAATTGATTAAGACAATACCCGAGGAAGAATCCACCTAGACTTCACTTGTTATTTAACTCTGAACCAGACGATTTATTCACTTGACTTGATCTGTAGGATTCCCTAATTTATATTAATACCTCTCTCGAGGCTACTAACGTCTAACCCTAGGTTGATTAATTGAAATCTCTTTCTAATTAAAACCTCTAGAATTGCATTAACTCGATCTATGGACTCCCATATTAGGTTTGACCCTAATCCAGCAGATTTTCGTCATCCTATCTCTAGGGATGCGATCAACTCCGCTTAATTATGCTAGATCTACTATTAAACAGGGAATATTCTTCCACTACCTAAGCACATAAATACTTGAATCAATATCCTGAAATATCAAGACAAGAATTAAGAACACATAATTAAGAACAAATCAAGTATTTATCATACAGTTCAGAAAAAAATAACAAGATCCGTCTTAGGTTTCATCCCCCTCAGGTATTTTAGGGGTTTAGTTCATAATCATAAAAGAATACATCTCAGAAGAAAATATAAAACAAAATATAAGAAAAACCCTAAAATCCCCTAAAGGAAATTGAAGGGAAGATCTTCCGTCTTGAGTATGATTTTGGCTTCTTGATATGAATCAACTGGCTTTCTTCGAGTAAATCCCACAATTCTAGCCTCTCTAGCTTGGCTCCTCGGCCTACTTGAACACCCCCTTGAAGGTTGGCCTCTAGGGTGTTTATATAGGCTTTTGGAATGTCTTTCTTTGCCTCTAACTACCCTATTCTGAATAAAATTAAAACAAGTCACGTCAGGGACACGCCCGTGTGGCACGGTCGTATGAATCGAATTCAGGCCGTGGTCGGGTCTGCTAAGGAGGCACAGCCGTGTGGCATGGGCACAGGCCGTGTGCATTTTGTACTTTGGCCCATTTTCTCCATTTTTG
This sequence comes from Gossypium australe, assembly GCA_005393395.2. Classification (NCBI taxonomy): domain Eukaryota; kingdom Viridiplantae; phylum Streptophyta; class Magnoliopsida; order Malvales; family Malvaceae; genus Gossypium; species Gossypium australe. Next base: position 24,616,021 of record CM016621.1, on the reverse strand, counting down.
GCCCATTTCTCGTTCTTTTCATCCTCTGGTGCTCTCTTAAATATAAAACATTAAATTAAAGGATTAGGAGCACCAAATTCCACAATTCAGGGAATAAATCATCCAAAAGTATGCCAAATGGGGATTAAAATATGTATATATTACGGTTTATCAGTTTCCCAACAAAAATGTTATGGCAATGCTTGGAAGATGCCTAGTCAGCACTCAAGGCATACTGTTCTTAACCGCAGTTGTACTTATACCAGATAAATCCACCTAAAAAAAAGTGAAAGGATTATGGGTTAATAGACCTACCTTAGAAGGAAGAGATATAAAAGCCAAAAAAAGAGAGGACAGCAACGCTGGGACAATAGAAGGGAGCGGCTAACAACAAGGGTAGAGAAAAAGCTTGAAGAAAAAGGCAGTCATCCTTGGCCACCACAAGACATTGCGTCGCCTGTATTGAGAGCTGGATAGGCAAAAGTTGTCATCCCAAAATTCTTCCTCTATTTTTTATATTGTTTCTTCGTGAGCTTATTTGATGAAGAAAATGTTGGTTGTTGTGTTAAACTTGAATTTTATTTTCCAACCCATTAGCTAAATCTCTTAGGGGTGGATTACTTTGATGAAACCCTTATTTCTATTAATGGTCGAAGTTTAAATATGGATTAATCTAGTGTTTCATTAAATGGTATTTCAGGATTGCATGCATGTGGTGCATTGATGAATGTGCAACAAGTATATAAAATAATAACCTAATTCTAATAAAGTTAGGTTACTTAGATCGAAGTTGAATGATATGAGTGAGTGTTTAATCAATTACTCATAGCAGTCTCTAGACATAAAGCAGTATTTCAGACGGAAGGAAGAGGAAACAGTATTGGGAACCAAAATCAAGGCCTATAGACATATAGCGTCCTAAGTGAGGTAACTTTTGGTCTTGCTCTCGAAAGAAGAAAACCACAGTAAAACCATTCTAAGTAATAGAATAATTAAGATTTTGCTGAAGCGTTAGAGGTTAATAAGGGTATATTCTTTAGTAATCCTAGCCTACTCAATCAACATCATAGCGCCTCTGTTGTTTTTCGTAGTGTCTTTTTCACAATCTTTTTAATTGATTGGTTATTCGTTTTGCACATTTTATACATCATCATTCTCTCAATTGCCACTACATTCTTATTATTGGTTTGCCATAGCATTAATCACACTTCGCTATAATAACTTGACCGATTTTCACCTATCTGATCCCTATGGAGACAATCTCACTCATCACTTTCTTACTTGATTCGACGTGTATACTTGCACAATTTGCATATCATATTCACAAGCAACAACGGCATCGATACCATCTAAGAAAATTATCGATACCATTGAATGAGTATCGATACTTGTGTGAAGAACTCATAAATTTTTGTTTAATGGTTTAAAAGCTTGTTTAGCTCTTGTTTTAAGTTTGCTGGATGAATGTTTAGCATGTTTTGATGATGATCAGAATATGTATGACTTAAAAAAATTATAAATACTAAAATGGAATATGTTTGCTTAATAATAAGATCATTTGTGTTGCGTATTATGTGTGACGGTGGTGTGACATCCTAATATTCGAGTTCAACGGGAGAGCCGAGTATAGGGTGTTACATCATACCCAATGGAGGCTAGTACTAAATTAATTTAGTTTAGTTTAGGATTGGTTTAGTGCTCATGCCTTGGGCATGATCCTTAGAGTTCTCACCTACTTCATTGTAACTATATTACAACCTGACCCGTATACTTCCAGACACCGCTTTATTAACATATTTTGTGTAGGATTTCTACTTTAGACGTTGGTATATTCGGATGCGGTCAATGGTTCTGGAGTCCATAACTTTATTTCCTTATCTTTTATGTACACAGAAGGGTTAAGAACCTTATCCACTTGCTAGTTTCCCTACTTTTCCATCTTAATCCTTATGAAGCTTACTCCATGCAGAACCTTCCATGGCCTCCTCTTCTCCAAAACAACCAAAGAAGATGATGATGAAGAGAGAATGAGACTAAGTCGAGAAGAAAATCATCCCTGGGAAGCCATTCCTTGCTATTTATAACCTTTCCCATGCTACTTCCAACTTATGAGAACCATGCATCCTCAATCATTATGTCTCCCATAATGGAGTTGGCTAGTTCCATTCTAATCGAACCAGGATTGGTCATAAACTATGTCCAATTCAATTTCTAGCTTTCTTGTTTCTTTCAATATAGGCCGCCAACTTGCGGCCTCTTTTAATTTAGTCCTCCAATTATTTCCAATTTTCGGGTTATTAGGATTTCAGGTGTTACATAAAACCTTAGGTAACTAGTGATCCAAAATGTGCTTATACATTTTTTTACTTGCAAAAACCGTCGAGGATAGTCTAGCTTAAAGATGATGAATATAATTTTTTTTATTTCCATGAATAACCACTTTGATCATTTTAGTAATTTATCTAATATGATGAAATTACTACACTAAAGGCACAAAAATCCTAACACTTAATGAGGCCAATATTGAAGTTCAACCAATTATTGATTTTTTTGAAGATATAGAAGAAGAGGCTGACAATGAAAAATACCCTGAGGTATTGATAACCTTGGTTACAACTAGTCTTGTATCTCACTGAAGCACTAAAGCCTCAATGACTCCGGAGATTGAGTCTATTTATGTAGATAAGAAGGATGCTAGAAAGGATAAAGAACCATTAATACTAAAGATTCACAAAAAGAAAAGAACATAAAGGAAAATAAAGATCCTAGAGATTATCTCGGAAGATACAGACTTGGAAGATTATGTGCCTATTAATATTTTAGCTGCACGAGTTGGTAAACATCACTCTAAATGACCCTTTGAGTCATCATCCTCCAAGAAAATGAATAAAAGGATGAAAGATACAAGTGTTTGAGTTTTTTTTAAAAAGGTTGCATAAGATACACAACGAGAGCCACCTTAGCCAAAGAAGAAATTCATCAACCATGCTTGCGCTAAAAGGTTGAAACTAGTGGCTCAAAAACGTCTTGTCCTTGAAAGAAATATAGAAGAAAAAGGATTTTACAAGAATAAGAGTGATGTTTTCTTGAAGTAGAATCAACTATTATTATCTATTGGGTAAGTTAAATCATTTGTTAAAAATATTGTCCTAAAATTTTATGTCAATTCGCATAAATCTATCAAATACTCAAATCATTAGCAATATATGCAAGCTTTTGTGTAAAATCACTACTTCATATTTAGTCCAAAATCCATAAGTGACTTCTTACATCATTAAGGAATGGATGATGATAAGACCCATGTTGACTATGATGATCTTACTGCCCAATTTACCAATAAAGTGAGGACTACTTAACCAAAATATCAAGATTTTAAAGCATCCGAGCTTAAGCCAACCTATGTTGTACTCCAAACCATAGTAACAAGAAATTGGCTTCCTAATGACCAAAAAAATGTAGTCACAAAGAAAATGGCTATTTTTCTTCATAATGTTGTTTCTTTTACCTCATTTGATCTTGGTTAGATGATATCTTATGAAACTACTGAGCATGCAAAGATCATGAATACAAGGTTACCATTGTTTTTTTCCTTTTCTCATATCCTAGATTCTAGTGAAGCAAATGTCACAAATAGTTGGAAAAGATGAGGTCTACAAGGCCCTACCATCTAAGTTGAACTATACTTCCAAGTAGAAGAATGGAAAACCCATTATAGAGGAAACTATTCCTGATGAAGATATTGAGATTGATAAGCCAGTGCCCGATGAAGATATTGAGATTGATAAACCAGTACCAGACCTAATTGCAACTGACTCAACATCTTCTAGGCCAACAAGTGTTGCTCAAGATAACTCGTAGAGCATTTGAATTAGGAGTTGGCCAACCTTTACAAAAGCATTCAGCATTATGAGAATTAATTGAAGATACTCCAATAGTAGAGGACTAGAGCTCACTGATATAAGATGGATCTAATTGCTTAATAGGAGTAATTTTTTTTTTTACATTTTTGAACAAAAATGGGGGAAAGTTGCATGGGGGAGAAAGTTGAAGTTGGTTGGTTATTATTGCTAGTTTACTGATAGTTATTGTTTTTATTGATGAGTTTTTTTTTGTTTATTCTTTTTGGAATATTTCATGTTGAGATACTGATAATATTTTAACATTTTTCTTTATGATGGCATATCCTTATCATGTTACTCAATATTTCCTCAACTTTACTTTAATATTACTAATTCTTTGCATTTGAATTATCAATGCTCTAATGTCTTACATTAATAGTTTATTCCATGATTTAAATTCATAGTTGAGTGTATGGATTAAGGGGGAGTATTGAATTTGTTATCCTTGCTTGATATGCTTCTAAGTTTTTGTTTAAAAATACCAAAAGGGGATATTGTTAGTTCCAGTCATAACCACTAGCTACAACGCTTGTTTTAACTTAAGGAAAGTTGGTATAACATTATAACTTTCAGTGTTTGATTGGCATATTTTGAGAAAAATTGTTTGGACCATTAATTGTTGATTTTTTAATATTGTTAGCTGCTCATTAATAAAGACTTTATGCGGATGGATCAAGTCAAGTAATGATCAGATTCAAACTTTCAATACAATCAAAGTTCCCCTTAAATACAAGATTTGATCTTCAAAGGAGTTTAAGGAGAATAAGATATTTGTCAATACACTTTTCATTGAAAACCTTTTCAAGTAGCTATTTTTGTAACACCCTAAATGTAACACCCCAAACCCAGTCAATACACCACGACCGAATCCGGTATGTTACGGGATAAAATGGTTTGTGAGGTTTAGGTTTAAGGGAAAAGGGTTGGTAAAAACCAGTAGTTGATTTCGTATTCTTGTGAAAATCTTGGGCATGGTTGTGTAAAACTGAGGTTTTGTTTGAAAACTTAGAAATTCCGAAAACTTAATCAGTTATGGAATTAAAACACGTTTATCTCATTTAAAAATTTAAGTTGTTATTATTGATACTAAAACATTTGACTTAGCAGAAAAACGAATTTAAGTTTGAAACGATTGAGTTTCCTTTATCACAATTTACAGGATGATACCCGATGGTACAGTTTAAAACATAACGCTTTGCAGTTTTGAAATCGTTATCTTTTCAGGTTTTAGCAAATTTAACCCAATTAATTTGTTAAGGCATCTTAAAAATCTACTTTAAGCATAAACATAGCAAAACATAATTTTAAAGGCCGTTTACAACCCAAAATAAAACCAAATAGTAATAAATAAACTAAAGTACCAATTTATATAGTCTGAGCAAATCTTTATTTTAGCTTGGCATGAGCACCTCGAGTCCATCCCGGCTCCATGTTCGCGTCTAAGTATCACCTGAAATGTCAAAGGAGAGGGTGAGTCGCAAGACTCAGTGCATAAATCCCACTCCCGATATTACAACATGCTAACACACATTATATCATAGCAACATAATTAATGCACCCCGATCCTAACCATCCATATCACCTTTCTACCCCGTGTGGTACCAAACCACTAGTGGTGCCAAACCACTAGTGACCCAAAGTCACGATATCCAGAATGTGGTGCCAAACCACTGGTGACCCGAAGTCACGGATAATCCAATGATGGGGCCAACCCATCGTGTGATACCAAATCACTAGCGACAATCCCGTATCTCATAAGTGGGGCCAACCCACGGTGGTGTCAAACCACAGGGACGAGTCGCAATGAGGTGCCAAACCTCTGGTGTCCCAAAGACACATGTGATACCAAATCACTGGTGACCGCAGTCACAAATCCGATGATGGGGCCAACCCATCGTGTGATACCAAATCACTGGCGTCAATCCCGTATAATCAACTGTGGGGCCAACCCACCATGGTGCTAAGCCACTGGGACGAGACGCTGAGGTGCCAAACCTCTGGTGACCCAAAGTCACAAAATATAACTGTGGTACCAAACCACTGGAGGTGCCAAACCTCTGGTGTCCCAAAGACACAGTGTCCCAAAGACACGGATATCATAATCCCCCTCCTCTCATTTCACCCGTCATCATGCCATACTCATGTAAATTATGCATATCATACAAGTCATGCATATCATGCCAACATGCCTAGCATTACATTCCATAGCATACATAGCATAGATCATAATATTAGATATATCAACAATAAAACTCGTGATGCTATAGACTTACCCGGATCCGTACATATACCCCATTTGGGTACAAAATAATCCCTCATACTGTTTTGGTTTTAACAAAGCAATCAGAGTTATTAACAGTATTACTAAGTATGGAGTGTGTTAGTTACACACCTGTTAAAACGCAGACTTTAATACCAAAAGAATCGATCTAAGGCCCCTTGATTACTTGCTCCTATAATCGGCCAAATAAGAGCATTAGACATCTATCTCATTCGGCCAAGACCATTAAACCAAATGGTTAAATGTTGAGCCCTTACCTTGCAAACGTTTGGTTTCCTACCAAACTCGAACCAACAATGGTTCCTCTTTTAACAATTGGCACACCCTATTAAAGAGAACAGTTAATCCTTTGTCACCCTTGACTTAATCGAAACCAAAAGATTGAACTAATAATAATAATACCAATCACTTACCCCTTACTTACCAATCGGTCACTCGCAGCCAAGGCCTCAATTGACTGCTTCACCTGATCACCACCACAATCCAAGACCCTAGCAGGAAAACGGTTCAACACAAAAGATTACCCCCTTCAACACATGCCCAAAATCGGCTATTAACCAAACCACAATCAATAGAGAACAAGAGAGGGGAAAATGGCCATTCGGCCACCCACTTACCTTGTTCAATGATTGAGCAACCAACCAAGATCAACCCTTCACTGATATTCGGCCAAGAGAGAGCTACTAGGAGAGAGGAGAGATTCGGCCTTAACCAAGAAAGAAAATGCAAGAAAAAGATGAGAAAGGGAGGGGTTGATATTCGGCCAAAATGAGAACAAATGCTAGAAGGAAATTTCGGCAACACAAGGGAGGGATTCGGCTAAATGTTTAACACTCCTATTATCGGCTTTGAATGGAAAAAGAAAAGAAACTGTGAGATGAGAAAGAAGTTTCGGCAAAGGGTAATTGAGAAGAAGGGAAGTGGATGGGATGAAGGTACTTTCGGTTTTGATAAGGTATTTTGGAGAATATAGTTTCGGCTACCAATGCTTCTAATGAAAGAAAGAAATTATGTGGAGAAAGGGTAATATTTTCGGCTCAACACAACTGAGAAGAAAGTGGGAGAGAAGAGAACATTCGGCTACTCACACAAAGTCAAGGAAACAAAGCACATTCGGCAGCTAGGTGTCTGAACTTTCGGTTTCCACAGAGAAAATGAAAGAAAACTCTTTAGAATTTTGGCTTTGGTATGACAAAAGGAGGAATTTGGCTTGCCAAGATGTTGACCGAAAACACCAAAATGCCAAAAAGAATTTCGGCAAACCTCTCCTACTCACTACCAAAATCGGCCACTCACTCCACACACACCCCAATATTCGGCCACTACCTCCAATCACTCACAACCACCCAATTCAAACTAGTTGAACTAGTCTTCCTCCTACTTTCACTCTCCACCCTCCATTCGAATGAGTTGACTTAGTCCATGGTAGAGTTTGAACTACCAACAACTCCTCCTCCTCCATGCCGTCAAAATGGAAACCAAAATGGGGAATTTCGCAGCTTGAACTCAGGACCACTCCCACCTGCAATTGACGCCAACTACAAGCCCTTAGTAGCGCATGCTTTGTCACTTTGCTAGCTCATCACTTGTGCTACAAATCACCAATTAAAATATATAACCCCAGCTCCTTCAGCTCCCTTCACATAAAGCTCAAAAACTAAAATTTTCCTACCTACTCAGGCTTACTCCTAGCCTACAACTAAGCCCCTAAAACATCAAAACAGCCACATAGAAAGCCGATAACATGCAAACAAAGTCACAATAAAAAATAGCCCCTATTCCCTGGATATTACAGTTCTACCCCCTTAAAATAATTTCGACCTCGAAATTACCTGATCAAAAGAGTTGCGGGTATTGATGTCTCATCACATCCTCGGGTTCCCACGTAGCTTCTTCCACGCCATGATTCCGCCAAAGAACCTTTACCAAAGGCACAGACTTCTTACGCAGAACCTTCACATCCCGATCTAGAATCCGCACAGGTTCTTCCTCCATGGTCAAATCTGGGTTTACCTCGATCTCTTCCACTGCTACCACGTGCGATGGGTCTGAACGATAACGTCGAAGCATCGAAACATGAAAAACGTCGTGAATCTGACTTAGCTCTGCTGGCAACTCAAGCTGATACGCTACTGGTCCTACTCGCCTCAGTACCTTATACGGCCCAATAAACCTCGGACTTAGCTTACCTTTCCTTCCGAACCTCAGCACTTTCTTCCACGGCGAGACCTTCAGGAAAACCTTATCCCCCATAGCAAACTCTATATCTCTCCGCTTAAGATCGGCATACGACTTCTGCCGGTCCGAAGCTTCCTTCAATCGAGTCTGAATCAACTTAACCTTGTCTTCGGTCTCCGCAACTAACTCGGGTCCCAACAACTGACGTTCACCTAACTCCGTCCAACACGTAGGTGAGCGACACTTCCTACCATACAACGCCTCGTATGGTGCCATCTTGATACTCACTTGGTAACTGTTGTTGTAGGCAAACTCAGCTAATGGCAGAAACTCCTCCCAACTACCTCTGAAATCCAGAACACAACCTCTCAGCATATCCTCCAAGATCTGAATAACCCTTTCCGATTGTCCGTCAGACTGCGGGTGAAAAGCCGTGCTGAAATCCAAATGCGTACCCAAAGCCTAATGCAACGCTTTTCAGAACCTTGACGTAAATCTGGGATCCCTATCCGAGATGATCGAAACTGGCACACCGTGCAACCTCACTATCTCTGAAACATACAGCTTTGCCAACTTCTGAAGTGAGTAGTCCACCCTCACCGGAATGAAATGAGCTGATTTAGTCAGTCGATCCACAATTACCCAAACTGAATCCTTCTTGCTTGGCGTAAGCGGTAATCCACTGACGAAATCCATGGTTATCCTTTCCCACTTCCACTGAGGAATCCTCACAGCCTGAAGCAACCCTGACGGCAACTGGTGCTCCGCCTTGACCTGCTGACAAGTCAGACATTTTCCCACAAATTCTGTCACTTCTCTCTTCAAACCAGGCCACCAAAACTGCTCTCTAAGATCCCTATACATCTTGCTACCTCCAGGATGCATAGCATATGGACTGCTATGTGCGTCCTGAAGAATCTCCTGCCTCAGCTCAACATCCTTGGGCATACAAGCTTTACCTTGAAAACACAACACCTCGTCACCAGACAGACTGTAACCTTCCAAACCACCATTCAGCACTTGCAACCTCTGCGCACTCAAAACCTCATCCTTTAACTGTTTCTCTCTGATCTGCTCAACCCAAGTAGGCTTAACTTGCAATTCTGCCAGAATACTTCTGTCGTCATACAGACTCAAATGGGCAAACATCGCTCTTAAGTCCAAAATTACCTTACGGCTCAACGCGTCTGCCACAACGTTAGCCTTGCCCGGATGATACTCAATCGAACAGTCATAATCTTTTAGCAACTCGACCCATCTGCGCTGCCTCAAATTCAAATCCTTCTGAGTCAAGAGGTACTTCAGACTCTTATGATCCGTGTAGACTATCGATCTCTCTCCGTACAAATAGTGCCTCCAAATCTTCAAAGCGAAGACTACGGCCGCTAGCTCCAAATCGTGCGTCGGATAATTGACCTCATGTGGCCTCAACTGCCGAGAAGCGTAAGCCACAACCTTACCTTCCTGCATCAGCACACAACCCAATCCCGTATGTGATGCATCGCAGTAGACTGTGAATTCCTTACCAGCCTCAGGTTGTATCAAAACCGGAGCTTCTATCAAAATCTTCTTAAGCTTGTCGAAACTCTCCTGCTGCTTCTCAGTCCAAACAAACGGAACCTCCTTCCTTAACAGCTTGGTCATCGGCGCTGCAATCAACGAAAACCCTTCTACAAACCTCCGATAGTATCCTGCCAAACCCAGAAAACTCCTAATCTCAGCCACTGACTTCGGCGGCTTCCAATCCAAAACTGCCTCAATCTTCCGAGAATCCACTCTAATCCCCTCAGGTGACACTACATGACCCAAGAAAGTCACCTCTCTAAGCCAAAACTCGCACTTACTAAACTTGGCATAGAGCTGCTTCTCCCTCAAAATCTGTAACACCACCCGCAAATGCGCATCATGCTCTTCTTCTGTTCTTGAATACACCAAGATGTCGTCAATAAAAACTACCACGAACTGGTCCAGATACTGCTGAAACACCCTATTCATCATATCCATGAATGCTGCCGGTGCATTAGTCAACCCGAACGGCATTACCAGAAATTCGTAGTGCTCATACCGAGTCCGAAACGCTGTCTTGTGAATATCCGTTTCTTTTACCTTTAACTGATGATACCCAGACCTCAAATCAATCTTAGAGAATACCGCTGCACCCTTCAGCTGATCAAACAAGTCATCTATCCGTGGCAACGGATACTTGTTTTTGATCGTCAGTTATTCAGCTGGCGGTAATCTATGCACATCCGCATCGTACCATCTTTCTTCTTGACAAAGAGTACCGGCGCACCCCACGGTGAAACACTTGGCCTGATAAAACCTCGGTCCAACAACTCCTGCATCTGAGCCTTGAGCTCCACTAACTCCTTTGGCGCCATCCTATACGGAGCAATAGACACTGGCGCAGTTCCGGGTAACAGATCTATCCCTAACTCTACTTCACGATCCGGCGGCAACCCCGGAATCTCCTCTGGAAACACATCAGCAAATTCCTTAACTGTTCAGACCTTCTCTACAGCAGATTCCTTAGCCTCCAAGGCATACACATGAACCACATACGCTTCACAGCCCTTTCTGACCATCTTCTCTGCCTTCAGAGCAGATACCACATTAGATAAGTAATCCCTCCTATGACCTATCATAACCACTTCCTCACCCTCCGACGTCTTAAGAACCATACGCTTAGCCGCGCAATCCAACTTCGCCTGGTACTTAACCAGCCAGTCCATCCCAAGGATCAGATTGAACTCCCCAAACGGCAGTTCCATCAGATCAGCAGCAAACACTACCCCTTGGAGTTCTAGGGGTACATCTCTAAACAGCTTATCTACTACTACTGAGTGACCTAAAGGGCTAATCACAGTCATCTGCCTAGAAGATATCTCAGAGTCTAAGTCCATGGTCTCTACTATACTACTAGCCACGTAAGAATGCGTCGAACCCACATCAATCAAAGCAGTAAAAGGAGAACCAAAGATCAAGAACGTACCGGTTATGACGTTCGGTGTGTCGCCCTCCTCTCGGCGTCTCGCTGCATACACCAACCCAGGCTGTCTGGCCTCAGAACTACTTGCATCTCTGCCCGGTGCTCCACGGCCCCGACCAGAACCATTACCTCTGCCATTACCACGGCCCCTCTGCGGTGGCGGTCCATTATTCCTAAACTGAGTACGGCCCTGACTCTCAGACTGAATCCTAGCCAACTTACGCGGACAGTCTCTCACTCGATGATCCAGAGAACCACACTCAAAGCAACCTTTTCCACCTGTCCAGCAGCCTCCACAATGATATTTCCCACAGTGGTTACACCGCGGCGGTCCCTGACTAGCAGCAACAAACCTACCAGACTGATTCGGCCCACTCTGCCTAGCCCTCTTCTGAGGATTACCCGAGGACCCAGAAGACCCAAAGCTCCTCTTATGCCTGTTCCTATCATTGCCCTACCTTACCGACTCCTTAATACCCTCGGCTACCTTAGCCTTCTCAACTAGAACAGCAAACTCACGCTCCTGCTGAGGAGCAATCAGCAGCCTCAACTCGTCTCTCAGACCATCCTCAAAACGAACACACCTCTCGTGTTCAGTAGCCACAATGCCCCTAGCGTACCGACTCAGCTTCAAGAACTCAGCCTCGTACTCGGAAACAAACTTACTCCCCTGAACTAGCCTCAGAAATGCTTTTCGCTGCGCGTCGATGTAACTAGCTCCAATGTACTTTTTCTGAAATGCAGCCCTGAAATAATCCCATGTCAGATCCTCTGCTGCCACACTGTCCCAAACCGTGAGCCACCACTGGTATGACTCATCCCGAAGAAGCGATACTATGCCCTTCAGCTTCTCCTCAGCAATCAGGTCTAGATCATCCATAATCCGCTCTGTCGCCTCCAGCCAATACTCAGCCGTGCTGGGAACAACACCAGAAACACCTCGAAAAAATTCGGCCCCGTTTGCTCGGAGTCGCTCAGGCACAGATTTCCTAACTCCTGCGCCTCCACCTACTCCAGCTACCCTTTCTAACACTCGCAGCATCGCCTGTGACACTACATCATCCCCAGTCTGATCTTGAAACTCACCACCTCCAGCTGGTGGCGGTACCGGTATCTCATTTTCTAACCCCTGACCAGATCCTACGGGTTCAGAAACTGTCATCCTACCACGACCTCGTCCACGACCACGTCCACCTCGAGCACTCATGACTAAATTTCTACGTATCTGATTTAGAAGTTTTATGAATCAGTATTTATTCCGCTTGTTTTAAAGCAAAATCTTATAAATATTAAAGAAGCTTTGTTTTCGCGAGTTCACAGAATCCTATCAGTTTCAATCTCTAAAGTAATACACTATTGCTAATCATCCAATCACATTATATCCAACAAATCACAAGTAATAGTGAGGGGTACTTACCTGGGCAAACTAGTGCCGGAGACTCGGTGTCATGCCTTTCAAACCATATATTTCAAAACAAACACTTAAACAAACTTTTGAAAAACATTTTGGGCCTCAGGCCCACAGCCGAGCTTTTGAACTTGGCTCTGATACCACAATTGTAACACCCCAAACCCGGTCAATACACCACGACCGAATCCGATATGTTACGAGATAAAATGGTTTGTGAGGTTTAGGTTTAAGGTAAAAGGGTTGGTAAAAACCAGTAGTTGATTTCGTATTCTTGTGAAAATCTTGGGCATGGTTGTGTAAAACTGAGGTTTTGTTTGAAAACTTAGAAATTCCGAAAACTTAATCAGTTATGGAATTAAAACACGTTTATCTCATTTAAAAATTTAAGTTGTTATTATTGATACTAAAACATTTGACTTAGCAGAAAAACGAATTTAAGTTTGAAACGATTGAGTTTCCTTTATCACAATTTACAGGATGATACCCGATGGTACAGTTTAAAACATATCGCTTTGCAGTTTTGAAATCGTTATCTTTTCAGGTTTTAGCAAATTTAACCCAATTAATTTGTTAAGGCATCTTAAAAATCTACTTTAAGCATAAACATAGCAAAACATAATTTTAAAGGCCGTTTACAACCCAAAATAAAACCAAATAGTAATAAATAAACTAAAGTACCAATTTATATAGTCTGAGCAAATCTTTATTTTAGCTTGGCATGAGCACCTCGAGTCCATCCCGGCTCCATGTCCGCGTCTAAGTATCACTTGAAATGTCAAAGGAGAGGGTGAGTCGCAAGACTCAGTGCATAAATCCCACTCCCGATATTACAACATGCTAACACACATCATATCATAGCAACATAATTAATGCACCCCGATCCTAACCATCCATATCACCTTTCTACCCCGTGTGGTACCAAACCACTAGTGGTGCCAAACCACTAGTGACCCAAAGTCACGATATCCAGAATGTGGTGCCAAACCACTGGTGACCCGAAGTCACGAATAATCCAATGATGGGGCCAACCCATCGTGTGATACCAAATCACTAGCGACAATCCCGTATCTCATAAGTGGGGCCAACCCACGGTGGTGTCAAACCACAGGGACGAGTCGCAATGAGGTACCAAACCTCTGGTGTCCCAAAGACACATGTGATACCAAATCACTGGTGACCACAGTCACAAATCCGATGATGGGGCCAACCCATCGTGTGATACCAAATCACTGGCGTCAATCCCGTATAATCAACTGTGGGGCCAACCCACAGTGGTGGTAAGCCACTGGGACGAGACGCTGAGGTGCCAAACCTCTGGTGACCCAAAGTCACAAAATATAACTGTGGTACCAAACCACTGGAGGTGCCAAACCTCTGGTGTCCCAAAGACACAGTGTCCCAAAGACACGGATATCATAATCCCCCTCCTCTCATTTCACCCGACATCATGCCATACTCATGTAAATTATGCATATCATACAAGTCATGCATATCATGCCAACATGCCTAGCATTACATTCCATAGCATACATAGCATAGATCATAATATTAGATATATCAACAATAAAACTCGTGATGCTACAGACTTACCCGGATCCGTACATATACCCCATTTGGGTACAAAATAATCCCTCATACTGTTTTGGTTTTAACAAAGCAATCAGACTTATTAACAGTATTACTAAGTATGGAGTGTGTTAGTTACACACCTATTAAAACGCAGACTTTAATACCAAAAGAATCGATCTAAGGCCCCTTGATTACTTGCTCCTATAATCGGCCAACTAAGAGCATTAGACATCTATCTCATTCGGCCAAGACCATTAAACCAAATGGTTAAATGTTGAGCCCTTACCTTGCAAACGTTTGGTTTCCTACCAAACCCGAACCAACAATGGTTCCTCTTTTAACAATTGGCACACCCTATTAAAGAGAACAGTTAATCCTTTGTCACCCTTGACTTAATCGAAACCAAAAGATTGAACTAATAATAATAATACCAATCACTTACCCCTTACTTACCAATCGGTCACTCGCAGCCAAGGCCTCAATTGACTGCTTCACCTGATCACTACCACAATCCAAGACCCTAGCAGGAAAACGGTTCAACACAAAAGATTACCCCCCTTCAACACATGCCCAAAATCGGCTATTAACCAAACCACAATCAATAGAGAACAAGAGAGGGGAAAATGGCCATTCGGCCACCCACTTACCTTGTTCAATGATTGAGCAACCAACCAAGATCAACCCTTCACTGATATTCGGCCAAGAGAGAGCTACTAGGAGAGAGGAGAGATTCGGCCTTAACCAAGAAAGAAAACGCAAGAAAAAGATGAGAAAGGGAGGGGTTGATATTCGGCCAAAATGAGAACAAATGCTAGAAGGAAATTTCGGCAACACAAGGGAGGGATTCGGCTAAATGTTTAACACTCCTATTATCGGCTTTGAATGGAAAAAGAAAAGAAACTGTGAGATGAGAAAGAAGTTTCGGCAAAGGGTAATTGAGAAGAAGAGAAGTGGATGGGATGAAGGTACTTTCGGTTTTGATAAGGTATTTTGGAGAATATAGTTTTGGCTACCAATGCTTCTAATGAAAGAAAGAAATTATGAGGAGAAAGGGTAATAGTTTCAGCTCAACACAACTGAGAAGAAAGTGGGAGAGAAGAGAACATTCGGCTACTCACACAAAGTCAAGGAAACAAAGCACATTCGGCAGCTAGGTGTCTGAACTTTCGGTTTCCACAGAGAAAATGAAAGAAAACTCTTTAGAATTTTGGCTTTGGTATGACAAAAGGAGGAATTTGGCTTGCCAAGATGTTGACCGAAAACACCAAAATGCCAAAAAGAATTTCGGCAAACCTCTCCTACTCACTACCAAAACCGGCCACTCACTCCACACACACCCCAATATTCGGCCACTACCTCCAATCACTCACAACCACCCAATTCAAACTAGTTGAACTAGTCTTCCTCCTACTTTCACTCTCCACCCTCCATTCGAATGAGTTGACTTAGTTCATGGTAGAGTTTGAACTACCAACAACTCCTCCTCCTCCATGCCGTCAAAATGGAAACCAAAATAGGGAATTTCGTAGCTTGAACTCAGGACCACTCCCACCTGCAATTGACGCCAACTACAAGCCCTTAGTAGCGCATGCTTTGTCACTTTGCTAACTCATCACTTGTGCTACAAATCACCAATTAAAATATATAACCCCAGCTCCTTCAGCTCCCTTCACATAAAGCTCAAAAACTAAAATTTTCCTACCTACTCAGGCTTACTCCTAGCCTACAACTAAGCCCCTAAAACATCAAAACAACCACATAGAAAGCCGATAACATGCAAACAAAGTCACAATAAAAAATAGCCCCTAATACTGGGATATTACACCAAACCCGGCCTAGAAGTTAGGCTCGAATCCAGCGTGTCACATTGAAGTGTTTTTGCGAAAATCTTGTTTTCATTGAAAACCCTTCTAGAGAAAAGTTAAGAAAAATCCAGTTTGCTTTCAAAACTAGGTGTAGCCAAAAAACCATTTCCTTGTTACCATGTAAAAAAATTCCTTTGACAGCGGAAGCTCGTTCTTAAAACACAATTATTTTCAAAAACTTGAAATATGCTTAAAGGAAATAAATCAAGGTTCCGTTTCAATATTTCAATGCATAGTGGAAGTAATGGAATAATAACTAGAGGGAAAACCTTATTACAATCCAAAATAAAATAACTTAAAATAACTAACTTAAAATCTAGAATTTAGACATTTAGAAAAACTGGTCTAATCGTCTTGCTAGTTGGCCACCTCTGAGTCCCTCCATCCGTCGAACTGTCTACTGAGGATTACTTGAGAAAAATAAAAGAGGGAGTGAGTTTTCGAAAACTCAGTGTGTACGACCCTTGTCAAACAAACAACATACATATCATATTGTTAACATAATAATATCATACATGCAATGCTGTGCAAAACCCTCCCCAAATAATCCATCCGGTACACTTCGTCTCCGTCCAATCGAAACACTTCTGTGGGGATTTCTAAATGGACCCACCAATCCGATACACTTCAAGGGTAGCCCAGTTACGGTACTACCAAACGTTGCAGCAAAGCTGCTAATCAAATATTGGGCTTAAAAAGCCATCGGTGGATCCACGGTCGTCAAGCAACCATGCGATCCTTATATACTTCCTCCGTTCCATAATTCCCACCTATATGCATCCTAAACAGAATATCATATGAATGCAGCAAATGCACATGTAACATCCATAAATCTTACAATCAACGCATAGGGGTATTTTAGTCATTTCACCAATCAAGGGTATTTCGGTAATTCTACCCTACAGGGGTGTTTCAATAATTCTTAACAGTATGAGTCTTAATTACGAACCTTCGCCAGTCAACAAGTCCTCGTGGCTAAAGTGAACAGACACTACGCACCAGGTAGGATTCCAAAGAAGAGGAGGTGGGTCACTAGGACCGCTTAAGTACCAAGCTCTCTCTAGATCCAATCCTAGACATGCATATGTCCATTGCCACACTCTACCCTAGCGACTTGTCCACGGACATGTTTGATTATCAAATTACGTTTCATGCTGTTCAAGAATTCATCAGAACTAAGCCTAGAGTCCATTAAAACCCTAGCTTGCATTTCTAAAATCCCATAAGGCCCACTAAGCCCAATCATGTCCACATAGCCCATTAAGCCCAATCATATCAATGTAGCCTATTAGGCCCGATCATAATCAAATCATACAACCATCCATATCAATCCATCATTCAATTTCACATATCAACTCTTGCCGATTTGGGCCCACGAGCTCGGCATGTCCATTTAGCCCATTCTGGCCCGATTGGCCAAATAGTGGCCCGATACCATGAGATCGCTCTCTTGGTCTCAGTAGTCCTATCGGTGTTCCCACACGAATGTTCGCACGCTCGTGCGGTTTCCGGCGCCAACCTTTCGGTTTTTCGGCATTCCGATTTTTCGGTATTTCAGCTTTTGCCGATTTGTCATGTGTGAAGTGTATGTACACACCTAGTAAATGAAACGTGTTACACTATCCTCAGCCTTGAACCTACAGCCAATACCAACCTCCAATCAATCACACACTTAACCACAATATTTACCAAAAACCGAAGCCTTACCATAACCTTACCGTGTGCCACCAGTCCTAATAGCCCTTCCTTAGCTTCTACTCACGAATATCCCCTAGATCTGCATCAATCTTAATCATTAAAGACAAAATAATAGGTGACTTGTATCCACTTAAGTCACCCTTTCCCTTACTATAGACTATTCGGCCAACTTATCCCAAAATCAAGAACACTTACCCAAAAACCGAAATGTATGGATAGCTTTTCGGCAGAGACTTGTAGATCCAAGCTTGATTCTGATTTTTTTCCAAGATCCGATCCACCAAAAATCAAAAGAATGATAACAGCACGACAGATATTTGGTCACTAGAGTATTCGGCACAAGGTTTGGGGCGATGAAGAAATCGGCTCCAAGAGTAAAGGTTTTCGGCTTTTGAAGTCACGAATATTTGGTCCCCAACAATTGAGATGAAGGTGGGATGGCACAAGCAATGGAGAAAGAAGAGAATGATATTTAATTTAAGGCTTTAGGAGAGAAGAAAAGAAAACACATAAGGAAGAGGCGAGGTTTAGAACAGAAAAAGTGAAGGAGAACTCGGTAGAGCACTATAGTTGCCGAAATAGCACAAAGGGAATTCCAATTGCCGAAATAGCACAGAGGGAATTCGGCACCCCCTATTTATACATAAAACTGAAACTCTACCTACCCCCCAAAGTCCCAATCGGCTCCAACTCTTCCCCATCGCATCTCCTTATTTTTCTCCCTGATAACTCCCCAATCCTTTTCCTAAATTTTCTCTTCTGATCACCCTCCTTAGAGTCTATCATCACACCACTTCCAACCTTTTAGAAGGCCAAAATTAAACTCCTAAAAAAATACTAAGCTAGGATTCGAACCTAGGATCTCCTTGCTAGCCCATAACGCCACATTCCTATACCCTAAGTGGCGTCACTTAGCCACTCCACCACAAGGCTCTTTGATGCCATTTTTCCCTATTTTTATTAAAAAACCCATCTACTCACCGCCTTGATTCCTTTAATAATTAATTAAAAATTCCTTCTACTCAAAGTTCGAACCCAGAACTTCTCCAACATCCCTAGACACTCCAAGCTTATTAAACCCTTAAAGCCAACATGTCATTTGCTTAAAAAAAATTATGAGACCCAAAGCCCAAAGCCCACTTCATCTAGGCCCAAAATTCGGGGCGTTACAATTTTAGAGAAATTAGTGATTGTAACTGGTTTTATTTCGACAATCCTGTTAATTCTTATGTATTGACTGACTTGTTTAAGTTAGATGCAGGAAATAGAGAATACTTTATTTGTTCAATTAGGAACTATTTCTTTGAGTGCAAAATTCTAAGTAAACTTGTGTTTATTTGCTTACCTCTAAGGTTTTAGGAGAGAAGTTTTAGAGGGAGAGTGATCTAGTTTGAAGTATCATAATGATGTAGCAACCTTGTAAGGGTCTTGAACTTAAATCATAGTTTGTACTTATTTGTTACATGAATTACTCTTTAGACAATTCCCTACAACTATATAAAATATTTGAATTACATGAACAATTTTCTAATGGTCATCTCAATAACCTACTAATAATTTTTTAAATAGACTAAATTACCTAAAAAGGCCCATTTCCAAGCATATTTACAGAAATGGACCGATTACATCATTATTTACCGGAAAGGGCCACTTTTTGCAAAACGCTCTTACGTGGCCACATTTAAGGGGGAAATTGCTAGCAAAGCTCGCCCCTAAAAGAGTGTTTTTTTGCCACATCAGCAAAACGCTTCCACGTCAGCGTGTTTTGCTGACGTGGCAAAAAAGCTCCCTTGGGGGCGCTTTTTTGGCAAATTTTAAACCCCAACGGCTATTTTTCTTTTTACCGTTAGGGGGTCCAGTGGTTAAAAAAAGTATAAAATGCCCCTCCTATTATTTCACACATATTTTCTTTATAATTTTGCAAAAAATATCTACAATTTCTCCCTAAAGCTCTCAAATTTCTCAAAGTTCTTTATAATTTGTTATTTACTTTAATTTTTTTTCTAAATTAGTATTATTTTTTTATAATTTCAAAAATATTTGATCGTTTTAGCAATGGCTGGGGGATTAATTCATCTCGATCATAAACATATCTTCGTCAAACAAATGAAAATGGCAACGGTTTATTTTAAATTTTGAATATTAATTAATATTTTTTTCATTTATGTAATTTGAATTAATTTGTATTTTATAATTTTTTATAACAGTCTGTAGATCTAGTGTTACAATGTTATATTCGTAATATGTCCGGTCCGTCATCACCGTTGATAGAAAATTACTTGAGGGTAGCGGGTTTTTGTCACTCGGCGACTATAGGTCGGGGCTGCAAGTTGGACCCGAAACTCATTAGCACGTTAATAGAGAGGTGGAGACCAGAGACGCACGTATTCCATCTTCCATGTGAAGAGTGTACTATCACATTGGAGGATGTCCAGTTACAATTAGGATGGCCGGTGGATGGGGCCGCACTCACCAAGTCCGTTCAATCTGCTGATTGGGGAGCCATATGCTACGATCTTTTGGGTGTGATTCTAGATAATATTTGCGGAGGTCAAATCGAGATGGGCTGGTTACGAGATACATTCCTGAAGCCGGGGAATGATTCGACTGAAGTAGAAAGAATACGATATGCTCAAGCATACATCCTTGAGATGATTGGAGGTTATCTGATGCCGGACTTGTCATGAAACCTCGTACATCTGAGGTGGCTTCTAAAACTCGTTGATTTTAGAGCAGCTGGCAAACTTAGTTGGGGGTCTACCGTGTCGGCAACATTGTACCGAGAGATGTGTGGGGCGACGCCACCAAATAAAGCCAAAATTAGAGGTTGCTTATCACTACTACAATCATGGGCTCAATTTCGCTTTCCATTTTTATGTCCTCGAGTGAACCACCCATATATATTCCCACTTATAACGAGGTAAAATTTTTATTTGATTTTACAATTATTCCATAGATTTAAAATAAAATTGTATGCTAAGAATTTATTTAATTAGGTGGAACCATTCGACGAGTTATGTTGGAATACTTACCACTCTTGAAGATATATGGCTTCTATTAGAGCAACGGTCGAAAGCGCAAGTAAGTATTAAATAATTTATATATACATAAAATAGTCGTTTCATATTTAGTATTTAGTATCTAGTATTATGTATATAACTAATATTTTTATCCCATTCATATAGTTTGAATGGACACCATACGAGGATCCGACAATACGGGCTGTAATTTCGGAAGAATTCTTTCAAAATCCAAACATTTGGCATGTTAATGTCCCATTGGTCAACTATGCTACTGTCGAGATGCACTAGACGGATAGAGTGTTATGAAAATTTGGATTCCAACAATCGATTCCTGAAAAGCCTGAGCTGCTCGATGACCAGTACAAAATCGACTTACGGTAAATGAATATGGATTGGCCAGTATTCTGGTCGAAAAATATTGATATTTGAGAAAACCGGTATGATCATATACCTGATCACGAATCAATCATCGTCCTAGAGTTAGCGTGCACCCCGGATTACATGCCATGGTTTAGAATCCATGGCAAGCCATATTTGTTGTCGGAAGAGCAGAGGCATTGGCAAATTTTTTGTGGAAAGAGAACGACGAGGCCCTTTAAATCCAAGGAGAAGGGATGACGACAAAGGCCCATCAATAGTACCCACACAATCACTGGGCCCAATGGCTCAACCAACGACACCCACATCACAACCCCTTTAGATTATGCCAAGTGCGTTTCCTTTTCCCAATCCTATGCCAGGTTGGAATGCATGGCCCGGTGCATCTCCTTTCCCGATAACTCTGATTCAACCGATGATATATAGGCCATCGTCGTCGCAGGGGTCGCACGAGGCATCGTCGCTACGCTCATCTCATTACCATTCCTCATCGCCTTATGGGATTTAAACACCTCCATTGTGGGTGATGCAAACACCTCCACATTCTTTATTCTACCAAGGTGGGTCATCCTCCCAACACCCACCACCAGAGCAACCAAGGAGGAATCTAGCGAGTAATCGTCATTTACCCCCATGTGGCACTGATTCCAGCCGGCATATACATTGATTTTTTTAATATATTTGTAGAAGTTGTTTCTATATTGTTTCATTTAATAAAAAGAAGTTGTTTTTTAATATTTTAATTGTAAATTAATTTTATATTTTGAATAAAATATAAGTTGTTTTGAATAAGGCTGAATAGAAATAATGCAACATTGTTTCATAGCAGTAATTATCAACTATTTCAATTTGGACATGATCGAATTGTATGACCTGGGTTCCTACACCATCCACACAACTTCTGTTTGTTCGTTCTTTCCTGGATATCCATATTATTACGTATTCTACTCGAGCAAGGTCGACCTTTTGGTTTGCAAGGCAGCGATACAGACGGCCACTTACGTTCATCTAGGACTGATGGGAATACATGTCTCCACATATTGTACATGAATTCTATTTTGTACACTTCGTCAACATATCTCATGGGATCCAAAAGAGGTTCTGACAAGCTGCAATTGCATGAGCGCATAGATAACGAAGTGTGTCAAACGACCCACAGCCGCAAGTCCTATTTATCAGGTGTACACGATATTGCTCGCTGGTAATACATTGGCTCAGTCTGTCAAACTCCGTCACACGAAACCATAGGTTGTCACGCTCGTGACACACAATGTGCATCGTGTTGGCCCGCGCCTTTGCCTTGTTAATTTCTTGCAATACCTTCCGTAATCATACATGGCCTCCCTGCATTTGGCCTTTATAACTCATTTCTCACTTTGGAAATAGTGCCGCCAAACGAAAATGTCTCTCGTACAACCGATGTTATCGGTAAATGATGCGTTCCTTTTAGAACAAAATTTATGCATTCAGCCAGGTTTGTGGTCATATGACAATAACGTAAGCCACTATCGTATGCTTGTGTCCACTATTCGAAAGGTATGTTACAGAGGTAGTCTGCGCTTTGATCGTTAACTGAACGCAAATTCCCCAACATATCATGAAAACAGTTCTTATTGATCTCGTACCCTGCCAATATAAGTTGACAACGAAAATTACATACCAATATTCTATTCAGAATAAACTGAATATTACAACCGAAAGTGTATTAATAGAGATTAAATACCCATGTTGGTCACTTGCTTTCGTTCAATCATAGACTGATATCGCCAGTAGTAGTTGGACGCAACATGCCTTAGACAATACCGATTGTGTCTGCGATCCCACAGGCTTCCATGTTGCTCAATTGTGGCTAGTATTCTAGTGCCCCGATCCGATATAACTCAGATATCAGGTTGGGGGCATACATGCCTCCTTAACTTAGAAAGAAAGAAATCCTAGTTATCAGTTGACTCCCTCGGTGTTATTGCAAATGCAATTGGAAGGATTCTCCCACCGCCATCCTGTGCCACAGCTAGCAATAGCCGATGGGTATATCTACCATACATAAAGGTACCGTCAATTTGTACCAATGGCTTGCAGTACACAAATGCTTCCCGACATTGCTTAAACTCCAGAATAGACGTTTAACCACTTGGCATCCATAGAGCAAGTCGTTGTAGTACGCAAGGACCGTTTCAAGGTCTGTTATGCAACCTGGGACATACCTCTCCAGCACCTGACACCACTGCTAAACCTCATTATATGAAGCATCCCACCCACTATGCATCTTTTCCAACGCCTTTTTCTTAGCTATCCAAGCCTTGCGGTAAGAGGGCATGTACCTCAATTGGCTACGAATACTGACAATTATGCATGACACAGAAGTCCTGGGATCCGCCTTCAACATTGATAGTATTAAGAAAGCTATCATGCCTGAATCCATCTTGTGATGATTTTGTGAAACACCTGTCAACAAAGTACATTAAATAATGCAACATTAAGTAATAAAATTATTATTCAAAACCTTAAACACCTAGTGATACTGTACCGACAACACAGGTATGTGGACCTTTGTACTTTTTTCTCCCACAAGCCTGTCTTTTTCCTAAAAGAAGTCATGATTTTCCATTGACATGTATCGTTTTGCACTGCACACTTGGCCTCAAACTTCTCGGATTTGGATTTCACCACATTGTAGTTAACCCCGTGATTGATGCTATGTTGTTTCAAAACACTGTAAGAGTATGCCCAAAGATCAATCATGAGATGGTTGTAATAACATACTTAATTTACCATGTTTATTAATATAAAGCGTTGTCATTATTATTTCAATTTTTCTTTCTGTGTGTATAGATAAACTGTTTTATAATAATGTCCTGAGAATAATATGATTATTCTTAAAAGATCCTTAGTCGAGTATTATTGTTGACTAGGACAATAATAATGCATTAAGACTAACATGTAGTTGATTGATGATAAAGAGTTGTCATTGATATGGAGTGTCAAAATCAATGCATGAATATGTGTGTTAGAGAACAACATATTGGATTGACCCGCTATGAGTATGTTTCT
Source organism: Gossypium australe (assembly GCA_005393395.2). Classification (NCBI taxonomy): domain Eukaryota; kingdom Viridiplantae; phylum Streptophyta; class Magnoliopsida; order Malvales; family Malvaceae; genus Gossypium; species Gossypium australe. Next base: position 24,591,700 of record CM016621.1, on the reverse strand, counting down.
TGGATTATTATGTAATTGTCACAACATTACTCATAGTGATTAATATGTATATGATCCTCAGACTTGAGATCATTATTATCCCAGCATCGTGAGTTGTATATTTTGATACAGTCAAACGTACACCGTAACAGGTTGTTCTATAAAGGCTGATGTTGGATATACCACAATCTATGTAGAGGGATATGGTTGATCAATAAAGGATAAGTCCCTCCTACATAATAGGAGTAATATCTTAGGCCACTTGATTGAGTGAGACTAGAAATGCATGGCCATGCTCAAATAAGTTGATATGAGATGTCATACTAATTTGTATATCATAGTCTACTCAAGATATCAAGAAACATGGGATGGATTATGCAAGTGTGACTATCCCATGACTTGTATCCGTTCCAGAGATAAAGGACTTAAGGATTAATGCATGAAAGGTTAATCACGAAAGGTTATGTCGAATCATGACTTCTTGTAACTTAGGTAGCAATGATGCATTGCTAGATGCCACTCATTGTCTGTGACAATAGAATCGTTCTAGTATTACTGCTAACGTTGCAAGAACCTACAGGGTCACACCCTATGGTTGAAATGAACGGAATAAAATATAGTTGGTATTGTGCTTGGTTGTCACATAAATTAAATTAATTAAAGAATTAATTTAATTGGGCAATCAAATATTGAACATATTATATGTACAAGGATGTTGTACACATAATGATAACATAATTTTATTAATATATGAATTTGATTCATATATAAATTTAAATAAACATAGTTTACCGGAATCCTTATTATAATTAATGTAATTATAATTTTCAGATATAATTAATGTAATTATAATTTTCGGTTAAAAACTTTATTGTATTTATTTAATCTTGTAATACATTCAAGACATACCAATTATAAAAGGCCCAATTAAGAGGATACCTATTATAAAAGGCCCAATGAGAAAGGCACCCATTATAAAAGGTATTAAAAGGAGACAAAACAAAATATGAAAACCCTAAGTGATTGCTTGTTAGGTCTAGCAGCCGTCAAGCAAATAAGCCTCCAAAACAGTTTTGGAGATTTCTTCCGTTCATAGTCAAACCGGGTGGATTATGTAGAGGCCGACATCGGAAAAGGTTGAGACTTGATTCGACAGTAGATCAAAACTCTTGTTGCCAAGGCGTCGCTGTCTACTCAGATTGAAGTTTTGGTAATTTCGAAACCTTTATTTCACCCCGATTCGTTCCTCACACATGGATCCATGATTTGGATCGCCGGATCTAATTTTATTCTGCTGCGCCATGGGGTACCGGCGTTCCATCAAACACCAAGAAAACTATCTTTGTTTCAAAGCACCAAGAAAACTATCCTTACTGGAAAACTCCTTACCAACTTCCAAATCACCCTAATCCAATGTCGAACCTATACGGTCACGCGTTCTGTGTGGTAGATCTGGAAACTCCAACACATCATCTGCCGATATGTCGACATTATGCATGTAGGTTGGAGGGCGGATCTTATTCTTCTTCATCTGAACCCCCTTCAACGACTCAGGTTCAGTTGGAATAGGCTCCGGTTCAGAAAATAATGCAACTTCTACACCATCGTGGTCGGGCTCTCGAGGTGGATCCACATTGGACTTATCATCCAACCCACCATCATCTGTAACGTACGAGGTCCCCTTGCTGGTGGACGTCGTAGGGAGTATATCATCCCTTCTTCTAGACGTTTCGTAATGTCCCCAATCAGATGTGGATTGCCAGCCACTAGAAGTTGATGTCGTTCTCCAATACGTATTTCCAGCATCGAACATTGACCCACTGATATGCATGTCCCATCCACTAATCGAGTGTCGTGAAAGATTTTTGTTTTCCATACTGCCACCAAACACGAGCGCTTCTGTGTTCTGCCTCCCACTAACGAAGTGTCGGCTAGGGTCATGTATTCCTCTTGAATAGTAGTTGATGTTGAAGTCTCAAATGTCTCATTTGGTGATGAAAATTGAACATATAACTCAAGATAGGGTGATCCACTAGCTAGATGAGTTTGCATCATCGCCTCAAAGCTACGAACACCTTTGATATTAAATGATTCATATGTCACGAGATCAATCGAAGCACAAAATTGATACTTAATATAAAAAACCCTTCTTGGCGTCGTTTTGAAGATTTTGCGCCTAATTCTTTTATGAAATTCTGTAAAATCTATCTCTGGATAAAAACCATTCGCATTGTGTTCTCTAATAAAAAAACAACGCCATTCTCGGTGTCATGGAACTCATCATCATAGTAAATAACAACACTAATACGTTCACTCATCTTCAATTTCTATTCTGCTTAGCCTCTCTAATTTTACTTGTTGTAACTTATGCATCTTGAGAATGAAATTTGTCTCGTTTATAGCCTAAGGCCAATTATGAACTACTGTAGAAAAAGAGCATCCACGTGGGAGCTTTTTTCAGAAATTTTGCTGACATTACATCCTGCTTGAAGTGTTTTTGACACTATTTGTTCAAAAACATCTTCTCAAAATTATTTTTTCAGGAACTACTGTAAAAAAAGAGCATCCACATGGTAGCTTTTTTCCGTAATTTTGCTGACAGTGCATCCTGCTTGAAGCGTTTTTGACACTATTTGTTCATAAACGTCTTCTCAAAATTATTTTTCAGGAACTACTGTAGAAAAAGAACGTCCACGTGGGAGCTTTTTTCTGTATTTTTACTGACAGTGTATCCTGCTTGAAGCATTTTTGACACTATTTGTTCTAAAACGTCTTCTCAAAATTTTTTTTAAGGTACAAAATAGTCAATTTTGTTAAAAAAATAAACACAATGTTATTTTTAAAAAAACTAAACCCTAATTTAATTAAATTTAACCCTAAACCCTAATTTAATTTATTTAAAACCCTAATATTTACTTAATTTATTTAAAAACCATAAACCCTAAATTAATTTATTTAATACCCACTTACTTAATTTATTTAAAACCCTAAACCCTAACTTAATTTATTTAAAAACCATAAACCCTAAACCCTAATTTATTTAAAACCATAAAACTCTAATTTACTTAATTTGTTTAAAAACCTTAAACCCTAATTTATTTAAAACCCTAACTTAAAACCCCTATTTTACTTAATTTATTTAAAAACCTTAAACCCTAATTTAAATAATTTTTATAAGATAACACTAAATCCCGATTTATTTTTAAAATCTACTAAAACTCTAAACCCTAACTTGTTTTAACAAAAACCTAAACACTAAACCCTAACTGATTTTGGCAAAACCCTAACCCTAAAAACACTAAAAAACCTATGGACCAAACATGCAAATAACCCTAACATATAAAAAAAGGAGCAAAGCGCGCCCCAAGAGAGCGTTTTTTTTCCACGTCAGCAAAACGGACTGACGTGGAAGCGTTTTGCTGACGTGTAAAAACACTCCCTTAGGGGCGCACTTTGCTGGCAATTCTCTCTTAAACGCGGCTACGTAGGCGTGTTTTACAAAAAGTGACCATTTCTAGTAAATAATGATGTAATCGGCCCATTTCCATAAATATGCTTGGAAATAGGCCTTTTTAGGTAATTTAGTCGAATAAATATCTACCAACTTTCAAAACCAGCTCATTACATGTATCCTTCGGACTGTGACAATAAACTACAAGGCTTCCAACCATCTTTTTAAAAATGTTTTCTATTAAACCAAAAAACAGTTAAATTGTTGAAAATTTAGGACTTCTAATTACTTTATCTAAATTCTTCTCTTTTCTTGTTCTTTTTCGAAATAACCTAAATTCTTCTATCTTTATAAGTAGCACTTTTTTCAACCCAATCATCGTCCTGGGTGGGTTTTCGTGGTCAAGCGAAGTGACACATACAATAAATACAAATTAACCCAACATTTATGGTAGCAAGGAAGGAATAGAACAAAGCATGCCAAAGCCATCATTTTAAATTTTAACTTAACTTATACGCTTAGTGGAAGAAGCATTTACTTTTAAAACCTTACCTTAGCTAGAAAAATACATCGTACTCTAGATTTCAATCCCTCTCATAATTATATAGTACTAGTTATTATATTTATTACAATTTAAAAGAAATAATAATGAAAGTGTTTATGGTGTTGTCTAATCATAACCAATGCCCTACTTAATATATATATATATATATAAATATATATAAATTCTACGAGCTAATCAATGAGCGGCCGAGGAAAGGTAGCTAAAATAGAATGCGAAAGGAAATGCTAAACTTGCCATTTTAGGAAATTATTCCCATGCTTGCTTCGCTTTCTTCTACTAATTTTGATCAACTATGGAACAGACATTGCCATGTGCATCAAACTCTCGATGACTAAAAAACCTGCTAGTGGGACCGTACCATCGTCTTAAATAGCAGTCTCAGGAATTGTTTGCCGCAGACTGGTAACTGAATTACTTTCTTCATTGCTAGCCCTTTCTATCTATCTCTTTCACTTCTTGTCGACCCTAGCTCGATGACAGCATACAAAGCCAACACGTTTGTGCTTTCTTTGTTCATGCTTCTACTTCTGCAGCAGCATTTTGACCACATATCAGCATCACGAGCAGCACTGCCATTACGTGCATCGCCTATCACTACTAGAGCTTATTTGGGAAAGCCAACTTCTCCTTCTCTTCATTTTACTATAAATCGTTATAAGATGACTGAGACCGAAGCTTTTCGGCCAACTACTCCCGGTCATAGCCCTGGTATTGGGCACGACAACCCACCATCTGGCCATTAGAATATATATATATATATATATATATATATATGGAGTGATATCAAGTCTCAATCTCTTGCTAGATTTAATACATGCATGTTTCTAGTTGATTAGTGAGTGTGGCAGTGTGATAAAAGATTGAAATAATTTTAAAGAAAAACCTAAAAAATATTTATTTTTTTTTTGATAAGGGGAAGGGTAGGAGTTGTCCGGATACTGAATAGATTCATAAAACCTCTAAAAGGTACTTCCTTTGCAAGTGTTTTGTTTTCTGCAGTCTTGTAGCTCTTAGTATGAGTTAGGGTCGGGTTTTCCCCTTGGCACCTGTTATATCTTGGAATATTTTCTTCCAATTTATATCAGCAGTTCTACAACGGGCATATGAAAAAGTCATCCTTTTATTTGTAAATTGTACTAGCTTCCTTATATATGTGGCCTTTTCAGCATGCATGCCGTAGTTTTACTTTTTGTTCTTTTTTTTTTAATTTCTGATGATATCAAGTAATATCCTATTTCATCTTGAATTTTGGATTGGTTGACATCTTAATGGAAAGAGTGAGTTCAAGTAATGTTTATATCTTTTCTTTTTTGTTTCTCTATATCGTTCTTTTGCAGTTAGTAATTAATTTAAGAGTTAAAATTTCATAAACGAGCTATACATATTAAAATTTATTTATTAATAAGTAACACTATATGTCAAGTTTTTCTCAATTAATTTTTCATTTATTAATATCTAACACAAATTTAATCTGTCATTCATAAATTTAATTTACATATTTCATGTATGTATAATATGTATCTAAATTTAACATATATTAATATACCAAATGCACTTAAAAGTTAAGATTCTAAAATTGTTTCCAAACTTCAAAATATTCTAATTGAACTTTTAAAGAATCAATATCATATTAATCGGGTTCATCATCTTGATCATTATTAGCTTAGTCGTTAATTGACAACTTAAATATGATGTAAAATATATTTAAAATATATGGCTCAAATTATAAATAAATGTACATCTACTATATTTATAGTTTGGATCTAATTTGTTAAAAAAGAGAGAGAAATAAATACTCTTATATTTTATTAACACAATATTTTTTAATATGTTACATTCATTTCAACGTATATATTTATAATTTGATCTACATGTTTTAAATACACTCCATATTATATTCAAACTGACATTTAAAAATTAAATAAACTATTTAATTGATAAAATAATATGATTAATGCAATAGTAATATTTTAAAATTTTAATTAAAATATCTTATAATTTAAGAATCTACTTAAAATGAAGGTGATACTTTAGATATGTTTGATAGAATTAACTATATTAACTCATATATTTAAACCCAGTGCATTAACTTTTTTTTTAAAAAAATTTAATATCCTGGCTGAATGTGATTGTTATGACTTAATTGTTTAATATGACCGTCTCAGAAACTGAGTGACAAAAGAAACATCGACAATATATCACATCACATCGCAGATTTTTTCGCTTTTGTTAATGATGCCCAGCAAAAAGTGTAGCTAGTGCACCACTGTCCTTTGACAATAGCATAAATTCAGGATAGTATAAAATAATTATCAAGATAATTAAGTTTCTTGCCATGGCTTGGCCTTGTCCCCAGAATCGGATTTGGACAATCTAAAATAACTCTCATTTAACTAGCTAGGCATGGATTTGCTTTATTTGTTAGAATTTAGAAAGTGGTCTACATATGCCCTGGGCTTTGGTATCTTCAACTAAATGAAAAATAAATCATTTAACCTTTTCTAATTTCTTTTATTAAAATTAATTTTTAATATTATATGTGTTGCATTTAATTTTACATATTTAATATTTAATTAGTTTTTTAAAATATTATATTTTAATTACAACAATCAACATAAAATAATATGTTTATGTGAATTATTGAATATAATTAAAATATATTAACTTATCAATTCAAATATTATAATATAAATTTTTTAAATAATAGCGGGTTTTGCTCAGCGGCGGTGCCAGTCTTCGAGTTGGTTATCACTCGCCTTTTTCCTCTCCCATCAACCATTTCTTTCTTTCTTCTTATCATTCACTATACATATTTTCTCTCTTTTCAGTTTACAGATCTATTTTGTGGGTATCTTTATTGTTTTTGCAAGTTGTGATGGACAAATGACAGTGTCTGCCGTTCGCTAAAACTCCAGTGGCCAACAGTAGTTTTTCTTGGAAAGTGGGTGATTTTTCATCAACTTCTTAATCTGTTTCTGTTTTGAGAGTATTTTAGAATAAAAAATAATTTCACATGTCGACTTGAACCCGTGTTATTTTAAGTTTTATATATTTTTTGTTTGTTTTTCCATTGTTTAATAAGCCTTTAGTTTTAAAACTTTTTGTCTGCTCTTGTAGCACGCTTTTTAGTCTTACTTATGCATGTAATCTTAGTTTTACAAGTGATTTTAGGGATTATTTTGTTATTGTTCTCTCTAGTTTGGTGAATGCTTGATTCTTTTTTCGATTTTTGCTTGCTGCTTTGAACCATTCGGACCTGATTTTCTTATCGTATTAAATACTTGCAATCACTCCAGATATGTCGTGCTTGAGTTGTGACAAAGCCAATTGTCAACGTGTCATAATGTTCTATTGATGCTGAGGCTAAAACCTTTGTTGTGTTGATGGAGCTTGTCCTTCACCATTCACGACGAGTGTTTGTTATTTTTTCTCTGAATTGTATGTTTCCATTCATTGGATGAATTAATGAATTTACCTTTCAAAAAATTTAAAATAATAATTAAATCATTTTTAATATATCCAACATACAATATAGTTTTGGTTTATATAATTAATTCATAGTAATATTATTCAAAATAATAATTAATTAACATGATTAAATTTAATAGTCATTAAGTGATAATTATTATGCTAAGAATTTTATTCAAATAATAACTCTATTTTACATTAATAAAAATAGTATAAGTTTTTTTTAAGATGAAATTAGCACAATGATTGTTTAGGTAAAAAAAATTAATTAATAATGGTAAAATATAATTATGATTATCACATCTTTTTTTTCTACATATTTTATGGAGTTAATTGCACAAAATTTCCTAAAGTAAGACTTTCATTTTAAATTAGTCCTAAAACTTTAAAACAATCTAATTAGATATTATGTAACATAATTTAAAATGAAATTTTTAAAGAAAAATGAATATTGTAAAAATAGATGTTGTAAGAATCTTGATTTTGAGGTTTTCAAAGATTTTACAGAAACAATCATTCTCTTTCTCTTTTTGAAGGGTTTTACTATATTTTTAGTTTTTAATTTTAAAAGTTATACTGCAACATTTCACTTTTCTTAAAAAAATTATTTTAAATTATGTCACATAAGATTTTACGTATCATTTAATAGTTAAATTAATGGTTTCAATGATGGAAGGACATGATTGATATAACATTGATAGTTTAGGGATGTAATTAGAAAGTTTTGAAGTTTAGAGACTAATTTAAAATGAAGGCCGTAATTTGAATATGTCTTGTGCAATTAACTCATATTTTATGCTTAGAGTTCTATTTAAGTAATAACTTTATTTTAAAATTAGTAAAAATTTTTAATTAATAATTGTAATTTAAATTCTAATTGTTTTTAAATGTGTATTTATCACAACTTCTATTAAATTATAACTATTTTTAAAATATATAATTATCGCAACTTCTATTTTATTTAAACTTGTTTAACTAACAATTCTAAATCAAGTATTATAATTATTTTAAAATATGAATTTAGCAATATGATGGAAAATAAAAGGCACTTTTGTCAATTCAAAAGTTTTTCCAAACTTGTGTTTTTATATATATTATAGATAATATAAAAATAATTGTTGAATCGAACAGTTGTTAATTGCTTTAAAACACTAAGTGCTAAACGAAAGCGCTTGACTGACTTGACCACTTCAGCTGCTACTGCAATGAACACTGTAAACAAAGTAAACATAGGATACAAGAAATTTTTTTACATAGCTCGATTTCCTTACATTTGCAAAGCCTATTTCAATGAGTAGATCCACTATCTTTAATCTCCAATACAACAAGTAATTCAATTTCTATCACTCTCCTAATATATCAACCTCGTTTTTGTATCTTAAAGACCTAGATCACTCACATCTAAATTCTCTCACTGAAAACTTAGGTTGTAAACACAATCTGTTTTATAACACCCAGATTTTAGGGGGCTAGAAGTTCTGTGTTAGTGGTTAGGATCTAAGGAAAAGGTGTGCTTTTGTGGTTAGTCTTGCATGTGAGTGACAAGAATCGATCTGCTGGTCTGGTAGTTTGGTTGTGTGAAGTTAATCTCAAGGTTCTAGGTTTGAGTCCTTCGGTGCGCATTTTGGGGGAACCTTATTATTATGTTTTGTTTTTAGTTAGTAATAATAATTATTATTTATTTATTTATTTATTTTATTTTTTTTATTCTTTATATTCTAGCTTTCTGGACGTTCTTCTCTCTGTTTCTTTTCCTTTTTGATTTTTCTTTCGTTCTTTTAGGAAATGGTTTCGCTACGGATACTTCGAAGATTTTTGCTCCTCCGTCATCGAATCAGGTGTGGGATACGAAACTCTTCTATTTTACTTTGCGATTATTCATTTCGGTATCTTTTAAGTGTGTTTTAATTCCGTCGATTTTGGGTGTTAGAGGTTGAATAATACAGGTTATATGGCATATTTTGCTATACTCTCGTTATTATAAAGGTTAGGGACCGGTTTGGATGGCTAGAATTGCAGTTTCGACCTGTTCTGAGGTAGTTTCGTGGCCACTAGAGTTTCCACACAGGCGTGTGCTAGTCCACACGACCGTGTGCTTTTGGGAATTAGGGTTTCCGGGGCAATTTGGGTGCCACACGGCCGTGTGGCAAACTTGGGAATTTTATCGTTTTTCACACGGCCATGTCCCCCGGGCACACGGGCGTGTGAGATTGGGGGATTAAGGTTTGAGTGGTTTAGTGCCACATGGCCTGGCCACACTGTAACACCCCTTACCCATGTTCAAAGCCGGAATCGGGTTTAATTCATTATGTAACATCCCAAAATTGGGCCTAGTAGGATTGGGCCCATTGGGCCTTGGGCATAGGAGTGTTTAAAATTTTTTAGAACAAGAGAACGACATTATTTCAAGTTGGACTTATTAGGAAGGTGATTTTAGAAAGTTATGGGGTTCTATGAAGTTTCGGGTTCAAGTTGGGCCTTAGTGAAATTTTGTGTTTAAGCCTATTAAGGAGAGATAGTAAGAGGCATCAAAGCTTATGGAAATAAATGAGTAAATAACTAGTATAAGTGAGCAATTAGTAAAGAGGTTATGGCGCCACATGATGTACTTTGAGGGAGGAGGTTCAAATCCCATTGTGTGCAATTTTTGACTTTTATTTTTGCACTCCTTCCTTAAGTGTCGACCAAGGTGTATATAAGGCAAGTTGGACTTTTTAATTTTGGCAAGGTGGCTAAGGAAATAAGGAAAGGGTGATGGTAAGGTAAGGAATCAAAAGAAAAGGGCAAGTAAGGGGAACATGTGGCTTATTTCATGGAGATTGTTTTGGAAAGTTTGGGTGGCCAAACTTTTTACTATTTGGGGCATGAATGTGGACGATTTTGGGGCTAAAGAGAGATAGCCGAATTTTTCTTGGTGCTTTGGTGAGACTAAAGTGTTGTTTTGGTCAAAAATACCTTTTGCATCAATTGTGTCTTTTTCTCAAAAATTGCTAGTCTTTGTGAGTTTTGGTTTTTCTTCTATTCTCTCCTCTTTGCCGAATCCTCCTAGCATAATTGTGCATTTCTCTTCTCTTTTGTTTGGTCAAGACATTCACCTCTTATTCATCTTCTTCTCAAATCCATTCCTCCATAGCCGAACCTTTCTATCCAAAATCTCTCATTTGCAATTTCTTTCTCATTCGGGTTGACACTCTTTCCTTTGATCAATCGAATTATAAGGGAAGGCCGAATCTTTGACTCATCCGTAGCCATTGTACAATCGTTGGGAATCGGTTTTATAATCATTAAGGGACCAAATCACTCGATCACCTATCCCTCATAATAAGAGACTTGGATTGTGGGTCAACGAAGAGTGGTTCTTTAGGGAATCCTAATCAAGGTGTGTAATCCCGTGCTTTAATCCCGTACTTTTTGAATATATGTTTGAAATGGTGTGTAATCTCATATCTCTCTGAAAGTTTGTATGATATGTTCTGTGATTCGGTCGAAATATTGAGGAAAACCGGAAATCGGCATCCGTAATCACACGGGCGTGCGTATGACTGTAGTGGTAATCATATTTTGTAATAAAACAGTTTTGGTTAGTAGCAGTGACGTGATTTGGAAAAATCATGAAAAATAGGAGAAAGGGAATTAATAAGTGAATAAGATATTGAATGAAAGCTTACTGTGTCTTTTTTTATATGAAAGAAACGAAGAAGGAAAAGGAAATCTATATTCTATGATATTTCAATTTTAGTGAGACTGGTTCTGAATGACTTTGTAGTCCCCTAATCTGTCTTGGAAAAATCGTATAAAATTGTACAAAGTGAATTATGGGTTATAATTTATATGTACAGATTCCTTAGTGAGTATATTTTCAATAGAAACAAGTGGGAGCAACATATGAAAACTGTACAGTGAGATGTTTAAATTTTGGTTAAGAGAGGTCAGAATCGTTGGACAGTGAAACAAGGGAATATTTAAGGAATAAAATGTATTAAATGACTAAGTCAAAAATTCTGGAAATATTGTATCAAGAAGATATATGAGTCTAGTTTCAAAGAAAATTTACGGATCTGAATTTCGAGATTCCTAACTCGAGTTATAGTCAATTTAGTTAGTACGACGCAGATAGACAGTTTCAATTTTATGCCCAAATTAGTAGTTAAGTTTGGGTGGCAAATTTACGAAAATACCCTTGGAGGGTAAATTACCGAAATACCCCTGGGTTGCAAGATTACTGAATTACCCTTAGTGGGTAAAATTACCGAATTACTGAAATGTCCCTATGGATTGAATTACCAAAATGCCCCTATGGGCCGAATGATCGTATTGCTTTAATGGATTGATTCATTAAAGTATTCAATAGATTAATGGATGTTATTTATATATGGATATTTTATGATTATGTATGTTGCATCTCTACATATTGCATGGAATGGGAAAAATTGAATGAAGAGAAGTGTAGACCGGTGGCATTGCCACAAATTCTGATTATGGCTTTGTGCTAAACGTATTTACCGGGGCTATGTGCCTAACATATGAATTAACGACTCTGTGTCGATCATTTTACCGTATATGAATCTGGTGGCTCAGCCACAAATATTATAAATGGCAGCTTGACTGCAAATTGGAGAGACTGGCGGGGTGGGTTGACTTGATCCCCACAGGAGAGATTGGCTGGTACGGGGGAGAGATTGGCTGGATGGGTTGGGTTCATACATTTGCATACATCGCATTCAATTCATTTAATATTGTTGTGTGAAAGGGGTTTAGGCCCAAAGCTTTGCTAAATGGGTTCAGGCCCAAAAGACGACGGTAAGGGGATTATGCACAGAGTTCTTGTAACTCACCCCCTTTCTTTTCTTAATCCTTGTAGGTAACGCTCAGTGACGAGGACTTGGGGCCATGGATGACTTGGTGGAGGCCATACTTCATAAATGATGTTGCAAACATTAGTAAATTACTTTTTCGTATTATTTCGTTACTTTTAATATTTCGGGTTTTAAAGTTGTAATAAGGCCTCTGGGAGTATTTTTATTTGGTTTTATGTTTAGCCGTATTTATTATTTTTCTTAAATTGTTTTGAATGGGGATTTTCTAAAATCATAAATAAAGGTTTTTTTTCCAAAAATGATTAATAAGTGAATTTTCATAACAAACTTTTACAAGTAATTTAACTCGAATTTTCTTTCAAATTATCAACGACGTTTTCAAAAGTCACAGTTTATAAGATCTCTATTTCAAATTATCGATTTATCAATCAATCTTTGAGGTTAGTAGTATTTTATCAAATATTTCAAATCAAACTTGTTTTCTTGATTTTAACAAAGCAATACCTATTTTAGTACGAATAAAAAGGGTTTAACATGTTTTGCTCGCGTGACATACCAAATCCGCTCATTACCCATGGGCCGGGTTTGGGGTGTTACACATAACCTAACTTATCTCGCTTAAACGTCTAGAATAGGGCTATAAAATTTCATTTAAACCCATCACTAGCTCATTCTTGGCCCACGAGGCCCTAAACATACCTCCGAGAGGTTTCAGAATCTATTCGGGAACTTTTACGAGCTTGGAAAACTTTTCTCCAAAACAGGGGCCAGACGCTCGAGTTGGTCTAGGGACACGCCCATGTGCCCCTAAGACATGCCTATGTCTTCCACCCGTGGTCGATCCTGACCAATTTCACATGGCCAGACACACTCCTTTGTCCCTCACACTGCCTTAACACGCCCGTGTGCCAAAACCTTGGCATTCTGACTATGATGTCATCAACTTACTATGGTCACAAGGCCAAGGCACACACCCATGTCCTTAGCCCGTGTGTCGAATTAAATTCCACAATTAATGTGCAGACTTCACACGGCCTGGGCACATGCCCATGTCCTAGGCCGTGTCTCCCACACGGCTGAGACACACGGCCGTGTCTCTGCCCGTGTGTTTACTACAAGGCATACTGACTTGAAATTCAAACATGCAAGGGACACACGATCAATCCACACACCCATAGGGCTGACCGTGTGCCACACACGGCCTAAACACACGCCCATGTGTCTACCCGTGTGGACAATTAAATGGCTATCTACCAAGCCCTTGGCCACCATAAGTTGCACACATACATACTCCAATTCAAGTCAACATAACTTAAAACCCAAAGGCACATCCAAGAACTCAATTCAAAACATTCCAATCTAAAAGATGACCAATTGGTATCTCTAGGAACTCAAAAAATTAAGACATACACAAGGGCATACACTTCATGAAAATCATCTTCATTAAGCAAAAGAATTTGCCAAGTATTGGCCTAACTTAAGACCATTTACAAAAATGATTTTAGTAACATACATAGACAACACTTTGGCTAACAATTACAACTTAACAAAATACTCGAGTCCTATACATGCCATACTCAAAATAAGTCTAAATTGTTATACCAAAGTGATGTCGATAGTGTGATTTCCGAACTCCTACGTCCACGTTCCTCGAGTTATCTTGGCAATACTACAAGGAGAAAACGACAATGAAAAGGGTAAGCATAAAGCTTAGTAAGTTTGCATGGAAATAAATAGCAATAATAAGCTCATAATGTAATCCATTCATGGTATTAACTAACCATACACAAGTCATAGGCTTCTTGCATACTTACTTACAATTGCCCTTATTGTAACACCCCCTAACCCTAAACCGTTGCCGGAACAGGGTTACGAGGCATTACTGGACATATCAGACAACTTACAAATTATTCACAAATAAAATAACATTCATAGTATAATTATTAAATAAGTCCCTATAATGGACTTTCAAAGCCCAAAACATGTATTAAAAGTGGAACGGGACTTGTTTGAGTACTCCGAATTTTATTCGTAAATTTTTTTAAAAATTTCGACAATATTTCTGCTCATTTTTACATTAAACCCCCTGCAAATTCAAATCAATACCATAAACAAATTTCTGCATTTCACTAGTTTAAAAAAAAAACATCAAAGCACCAAATACTTTTCATTACAACAAAATTTTTATAACATAACAAAATAACCATTACAACACCTATATACATGCCACTTTAATTTAAGGAAGAATGATCGCTGCAAATAAGAGCTTTAAATATTTATAAAAGAATGATCAAACCTGGAGACTAACTCTGACAACGATATTAAGGCAAGTGTACCTATCGAACAGTAGTATAGCTTAGGCAAGACCGGTTATCGAACCCAAAGGAACTAAAAGTATTAATACTCACTTTCTTTTTATTATTTAGCCTTAAAGTTAGAGTGAAGATTGTTTTTAAACTAAATTGACGACAACTAAACTAAGGACACAAAGACAAGAAGATGAATTAGAAAATAACGCTGAAGGAAAACCCAGTTGATTTCGACGATACCTTTGGGAAGAATCCACCTAGACTTCACTTATTATCTAACCCTAGATTATATGATTTCTTTTACTTAGCTCGATCCGTGAGACTCCCTAACCTATATTAAACCCTATCTCGAGGCGAATAACGTCTAACCCTAGGTTAATTAGTGGAACTCTCGTTCGCTTATAATAACCCCCTAGGATAGCAGTAAATCGATCAATGGACTCCCATATTAGGTTTCACCCTCATTCGGCAAAATCTCGTAACCCTATCTCTAGGCGTCCGATCAACTCCACTTAATTATGTTAGATCTTCTCTTAGGCAGGGTCTATTCCTCCTCCACCTAAGCATATTAGATTTGGATTAAACAACATAATTAAGAACAAACTAAGTAATTTATCATATAACTTAAAAATTAAATAATAAAATCCATCTAGGTTTCATCCCCTTCAGGTATCTGAGGGGTTTAGTTCATAATGAATAAACAAAACATCGCAAGAGAAAAGATAAAACAAAACATAAGAAAACCCTAAAACCCCCTGAAGGAATTGAAGGAGAATTCCGCCGTCTTGAGTATAATTTCGGCTTCTTGGGATGGATCAACTGGCTATCCTCGCGGTTTTCCCTAACTCTGACCTTCTCGGCTTGGCTCATTGGCCTCGCTTTCGATCCCCCCAAAGGGTGGTACTTGGAATGTGATTCTTTCTCCCCAAGTATCATTTTTCGACTGAAATTGCTCTTTCCGGCGACAGAGGCACGGCCATGGCACACGCCCGTGTGGATCGAGACTTGACCGTGTTCGGATTTCTCTTGAGCCACGGCCGTGTGTGACTGAGTTGAGGTCGTGCTCTAGGTGTTCGTCGAGGCACGGCCGTGTGTGATTTGGGCTAGACAGTGTCAATTTCATGTTAAGGCCCATTTACTTCGTTTTAGGCTTGTTTTGTGTTCTTTTTATCCTTGGGTGCTTTCCTGGGTATAAGACATGAAAAAAAGGATTAAAAGCACCTTTTTATATAAATTGAGGGATAAATCATCCAAAAGCATACTAAATGTGGGATTAAAATATGTTACATTTACGGTTTATCAAATACCCCCACACTTAAGCTTTTGCTTGTCCTCAAGCAAAATTCTCATCTTACAATTAAAACGAACCTTCCATGATCTATAATTCTTATCAACAATGTCTTATCCTAATTCATAGATAATTTATACATGGATAATTTAACTCAAAGAGTCCTACAGATTCAAACGAGATAAGTCATAATTTTTGTACCTCGAAAACATAGGTGTCTTCCCTCTTTCAAATAACTACGTTTTCAATTCAGAACCGATAAGGATTGACATCCTCACAAAAGATTCTCTCAAATCACTCAAAAAGTGTTTAAGGGTCAAAATTAAGCACTCATAAGTCGAACATGAAAAGTTAATCCCATAGGCTTGCCTGAAAATCAAATCTCCACCACTGTAAAATGAGATGATAAATAGATCAAAAGGTCTTTGACAGGGCTGTAACGGGGCTTAGGTTAGGGGTATGGATAAAGGTTGAATTAGAAGGTTAGAATCGAGATTGACCTGATAAATTTCCTAACTAGAAAAAAATGAACTTAATCTTACATTAATTAAAAACTAATAATACGAGCTTTTTCCTTGAGAATTGGAATTTGAACATGCAAGCTCACTTAATCATAAAACTAATAATGAATATACTTCGTTTTTTTAGAACAAACTAACATAATAACAAGGAATAATTTTTACAACTAAAATATAGAACATAGTTAGGAAACTTGTTCAAAATCAAATCTCGACAAAAAGGGTAATAATAAAAAAAATGCTGATAACAAATACAAAGGGTTTTTGGTTACAATTAGTAGGTGAGTTAATAAAAAGGGTTGTTAGGCTCAACGGGGTTCACTAGGGGTTAATTATGAAGGTAGGCTTTTAAATGGAGTAAGTGGGTTAAAACCTAAGTGCCTTTATCATCTCGGAATATCAAATCATAACTGTGGTCTTTACATGTAAAAACGAGGCAAGTTCTAAAATAACAGTTCATAGTTGACACACTCATAATAAAAAAAATGAGCACGAAAAAGAATGTATGCTCTATAAGGTTCAAATACTCACAAAAATTATGGGTGTTTTGACATCATCTTTATAAAATTCGAATTTCAAGGTGATATTCAAAATTGGATCAACAACCTAGCAAAAATTTTAATTCTTGAAAAATAAACTTATCATGCTTGATTCTATAGTATTCTTTAAACTTAACATCAATGTATAATTAACTATGACTTATTCTAAAACATGTCAATAATCATCACAATTTATCAGAAATTTCATCCTGGTTAGTAATATGACAACTTTGCATAATAACAAGACTAAGTCAGGGATTTGAGAATAATGAAAAAAGTTAGGTTCTTTTATTCCACTTTTACCCTCAGGGATTTGAGAATAATGCAGAAAGTTAGGTCTTTTTACCCCCCCACACTTAAGATGTACATTGTCCTCAATGTACAAAGATAGATAATGCATTTATATTTGAAATCAAAAGGAAGGGGATAGAATACTCTCTGAGGTGTGGGCTGTCTCCTTGGAGGAGAGTAGGGGTTACGATGGCAATTACGGCGCAGGCGTCGGTATGGTGGTGGTGTTAGTTCCCGAGCTTTGTGCTAGATGAAGAAATTTGGGGAACTTATGAAGGATTAGCCAGGGGTTATTGAAACATAATATAAATAAACTAAAGATGAAATTAAAGAAAAGCAAGCTAAAGTGAAGGAGACTAAGAAGAAAACTGAAATGACAAGAAAATACTAATGGATTATGAAGTCCTTATTAAAGGATGGTTCGCAAGGTGGGAACCAATGCTAAGATTGGGGATGTGGTGGCGGTGGTGAGAGTGATGATGTTATCGTGGTGGTCAGCGTGATTCCTTAGCAGCCTGGCGAACTTGACATCAAGAAACTAAAAGATTATTAAACGAAAAGAGCAGTAGAGAAGCTTAGATGAGGAAAATAAAGGAGAAGAGCAGGAAATTGAAGCAAGAGAGAAAGCAAAAATAAAAACTAATTGGTCTCAAAGACCCTTGGCTTGGTGTTGGGACGAAGCTGTCGGCATGAACTCATGTTGATCGTTCTTTGTTAAGGAGTCTATGCGTGGCTTCTTCCGCTTCTTCGGCATGATGTTGATTTGCTCAAGGATCTAGGGTCTTGAAGAGTCTGAGATAAAAAGAAGAGAAAATAACGAAGAAGTCAGATGGAGGGAAGGGGAAGAGGTGTGGGTTTAAATAGAATTTCAAATTTTGTGCTCTCCCACGGCCGTGATCATAGGGTGTGTCGATTTACACGGCCACCTCACATGGCCGTGTTTTAGAAGGTATTGTCACCCTCTGCCCGTGCTTGTTCTTCCCATGCCAGTGCTTGTGAAGTCTTTTCTTTTGGCACGGGTGTTCCACATGGGCGTGTCTCCCTCGTCTTCGATAAGTCAGTAGCTTTACACGGTTTCCAGCACGGACGTGTTCTATCCGTGGTGTGTAAGTCAGTAGCTTCCCACGGTTTTGGGCATGGTCGTGCCCTATCTGTCGGTGCCCGTGTGGAGGGTTGTTGAATTTGTGACAATGGGTAGAGTGGTTAGGCTGACTGCACGGCCTCTGTCCTGTCAGTGCGGCGGTTTAGGTGGTCCACACAGCCACAGACACGGCCGTGTGTAAGGCCGTGTGACCTGGAAAACCTGCGTTTTTGGTTAGTTTAAAAAGAAGAAAAGGAAAAATAAAATTGAATGCAAATAAATGTAAAAAGAAATAAGGCTAGTGCTCGGGTTGCCTCCCGAGAAGCGCTCGTTTATAGTCTTAAGCTAGACTTTCCTCCTATTTGAAAATTTTAAGGAGGTTTAAAAGTTTGAATATCTTCCCTTATGTCTACAGTTTTAGTTTTATGACAAAGTTGAAGTCGAGAAGCGCTTACCTTGAAAGTGTCGAATATTGGATTGCTTACCTCGACTATTCCCTGTGGGAAGATATCATGTACCTTAAGGAGGATTTCTCCCTTTTCCTTCAAGTCTGTTATGGGGATGTGAGACTCGGCTTTATCTAACAGAACCTGGTTTCTTATTTTAAAGTGATTTGATGCCCCTAAATCAGCTAACGCATTATCAATATTTAAACTACCAATTAAACATGGAATTGTAAAACTCCCTGGATCTTTTAGTTTCTGTGGTAGTCTATTTTGTAACATTGCTGACCACGTTGCGTTCAGTTCCACGTAATGCTCTTCATCTATTTTGCGTTTGTTGGTCAAGAGCTGTCTTAAAAATTTTCTCGAGTCTGGCATCTGAAAAAGAGCTTCAAGAAGGGGTAAGTTAATATGTAATTTCCTTAAAAGTTTAAGGAACTTACCGAACTGTTCTTCTGAATCGTCTCTTTTTAACGCTTCGGGATAAGGTATGCGAGGTTTGTACTCCTTAATTACTGGTTTAGGTTTTTCTTGTGCTACCTCTGTTGTACCTTCGTCTACCTTACTTTCTGGAATTGGTTTGGGTTTATCTAACTCCTCGCTGCCCTGAGCTGTGATGGCTTGAATTTGCTCCTTAGAGTTAATCTCTGTATTACTTGGTAGACATCCTTGCGGTCGTTCTAACATTAGCTTTGCGAGTTGTTCAATTGCATTACTAACTTCCTTGACTGACTTAGCAATTTCATCAATTCGGCTCTCGTTGCTTTTGATTGTTCTATCAGCTTCTTGAATACGTTCCTCGAGGGTTGGTTTCTTTTCTTGTGGATAGGGTTGATTTCGGAAGTTTTGAGGAGGTTGTTGCCTTTGATTTCCTTGATTGCCTTGACCTCCCCATGAAAAATTTGGGTGGTTCCTCCAACCTGGATTGTAAGTATTACTATAAGGATTATTATTAGATCGAAAATTATTACCTATATAGTTCATCTGTTCATCTTCTGCTTCCGGTTGGTAGGGTGGGTACTTAGGATTCGCCATAGTTCCACTTGCGTTGCACTGCATGACTGGATGTGCCTGTGAATAACACAAACTATCAAGCTTTTTATTCATCATCTCTAGCTGCGTTGATAGCATGGTCATGGTATCGACGCTGAAAACTCCTGGCGATTTTGTCGGTTTGGTCCTTGAAGCTTGCCACTGATAATTGTTTAATGACATCTCCTCAATGAACTCGTAGGCTGCTTCTGGAGTTCTGTTGTCCAGCGTTCCACCGGCAGCTGAATCTATCAGTTGTCTCGTTGAGGGGTTTACACCGTTGTAGAATGTTTGGACTTGTAGCCACAAGGGTAAGCCATGGTGTGGACACCTCCTCAATAGATCATTGAATCTCTCCCATGCATCATATAGTGTTTCTAAATCCATCTGCACAAAAGAAGAGATATCATTCCTCAATTTGGCCGTTTTGGCCTGTGGAAAATATTTTATTACAAACTTTTCGGTCATCTGATCCCATGTAGTGATTGACCCTCGTTGTAACGAGTTTAACCACTGATTGGCTTTATTCCTTAATGAAAAAGGGAATAACCGAAGACGTATGGCATCGTTAGAAATGCCATTTATTTTGAAGGTGCCACAGAACTCTAAAAAGTTAGCTATGTGGGTGTTTGGATCTTCGTCCTGCAAACCATCAAATTGAACAAACTGTTGAATCATTTGTATTGTGTTAGGCTTTAATTCAAAATTGTTAGCTGCTATAGCAGGCCTAACAATACTAGATTCTGCTCCTGTTAAATGCGGTTTTGCATAATCGAACATTGTGCGTGGAGCATTGTTTTCCCCCACATCATGTGGTGGTAGGTTGTTTTCGTCAATCCCTTTAGTAGGATTGGATCTGTTTTCTTCCTCTCTCTGTGTAATCTAGGGCTCGCTTGGTTTCCCGATGATTCCTACGAGCGGTAGCTTCAATATCACTGTCGTATACCAAAGGCCCTCTCGGGTTCCTTCTAGTCATAAACTAGAGGTACCTGTTGGAAAAGCAAGAAAGAAAAATTTCAGCAAACAGAAAAAAAAACAAAAATAGAAACGAAAAGAAAAATAAATTGCAAAAAATAAAAGTTAGGGCTAAAGTAATAGAAATAGAGTTTTCTTAATATTTTAGTTCCCCGGCAACGGCGCCAAAAACTTGATCGCTGCAAATCAGAGCTTTAAATATTTATAAAAGAATGATCAAACCTGGAGACTAACTCTGACAACGATATTAAGGCAAGTGTACCTATCGAACAGTAGTATAGCTTAGGCAAGACCGGTTACCGAACCCAAAGGAACTAAAAGTACTAATACTCAATTTCTTTTTATTATTTAGCCTTAAAGTTAGAGTGAAGATTGTTTTTAAACTAAATTGACGACAACTAAACTAAGGACACAAAGACAAGAAGATGAATTGGAAAATAACGTTGAAGGAAAACCCAGTTGATTTCGACGATACCTTCGGGAAGAATCCACCTAGACTTCACTTATTATCTAACCCTAGATTATATGATTTCTTTTACTTAGCTCGATCCGTGAGACTCCCTAACCTATATTAAACCCTCTCTCGAGGCGAATAACATCTAACCCTAGGTTAATTAGTGGAACTCTTGTTCGCTTATAATAACCCCCATAGGATAGCAGTAAATCGATCAATGGGCTCCCATATTAGGTTTCACCCTAATCTGGCAAAATCTCGTAACCCTATCTCTAGGCGTCCGATCAACTCTGCTTAATTATGTTAGATCTTCTCTTAGGCAGGGTCTATTCCTCCTCCACCTAAGCACATTAGATTTGGATTAAACAACATAATTAAGAACAAACTAAGTAATTTATCATATAACTTAAAAATCAAATAATAAAATCCATCTAGGTTTCATCCCCTTCAGGTATCTGAGGGGTTTAGTTCATACTGAATAAACAAAACATCGCAAGAGAAAAGATAAAACAAAACATAAGAAAACCCTAAAACCCCCTGAAGGAATTGAAGGAGAATTCCGCCGTCTTGAGTATAATTCCGACTTCTTGGGATGGATCAACTGGCTATCCTCGAGTTTTTCCCTAACTCTGACCTTCTCGGCTTGGCTTCTTGGCCTCGCTTTTGACCCCCCCCCAAATGGTGGTACTTGGGGGATATATATAGGCTCTTTGGAATGCGATTCTTTCTCCCCAAGTATCCTTTTCCGACTAAAATTGCTCTTTCCAGCGACAGAACCACGGCCATGGCACACGCCCGTGTGGATCGAGACCTGACCGTGCTCGGATTTCACTTAAGGCACGACCGTGTGTGACTGAGTTGAGGCCGTGCTCTAGGTGTTCGTCGAGGCACGGCCGTGTGTGATTTGGGCCAGACTATGTCAATTTCATGTTAAGGCCCATTTACTTCGTTTTAGGCCCGTTTTGTGTTCTTTTTATCCTCG
The DNA here is from genome assembly GCA_005393395.2 of Gossypium australe. Taxonomy (NCBI): domain Eukaryota; kingdom Viridiplantae; phylum Streptophyta; class Magnoliopsida; order Malvales; family Malvaceae; genus Gossypium; species Gossypium australe. Next base: position 24,569,508 of record CM016621.1, on the reverse strand, counting down.
AGTGCTTTCCTGGGTATAAGACATGAAAAGAAAGGATTAAAAGCACCTTTTTATATAAATCGAGGGATAAATCATCCAAAAGCATACTAAATGTGGGATTAAAATATGTTACATTTACGGTTTATCAAATAAAACATCACCAAAATATTTCTTGTTGGAGTCGGGATCTTTCTGGATGCTAAACTGGACATTGAACTCTAATGACCTGCGCACGGAAACAACTGTATGCTGAGTATTTCATACTCAGTGGTATTACCATAAATCAAACTATTTAACATTAATAAATTACAAACATCAACCATAAGCTTTATAAATCATTTAAACTAATTATACATAATTATATATCACTTCATAAATATTAAATTCACATTTCATTTTTCACATACTAATTCAATTCATATAACTCATACAATCTTTCTCGTACTTTTCAATAGTGCCAAATCAATAAATCTCATTTTCAAATTTTCATTTCAATTATTTACCCTGTTAACAATGCTCGGACTCTGACAGATACGCGGATTCCACCCAAACACACCAGAATATCCAACCCAAACACACCCGGAATAATAATATAAATCCTCCATAACACACCAGTATAAAATAGCCTCCCAAACACACCGGTATATCATATCCTCCCAAACACACCAATAAGGCATTAAATGCCTCTTCGGTTAAATCGAAGCATATAATAACAGAATCATCTTCTCGGCCGAACTACAAATCTCCTCATCATATCACAGATCCAATGGCATGCAATTTGTATCAAATCTAGTCCGACAAGTTAATAGGGTATTATTTTACCTTTCCAAATTCGAATTCATTTCCACAACAATTTCAAATACTTGATCAATTCAAAACATCTATTATATCAATTCACATATAATTCAATATTCACACATATTCTTACTTAATTTCAAATATTATTACTTACCTTATCTTAATTACTCCATAACATATACTATAAATTCAATATAAATTTAATAAATAGTTTGAGTTATAGTAATACAAACCCGGAATACGCGTTTTGTAACACCCCAAACCCGGCCCAAACATTACAACCGGATTTGGCATGTTACTGAGGAAATCTAGTAAAACATGTCGCGATTTCGGGAAAATATTTTTCTTGTATTTAGTCTTCTGTTTGGGAAAACCTAAAAACTTGATAGGTTTAAATAAGATATAAATTTAATTTGTTGATTTATGAATTAAATTTAAAAACCTTAATTCATGCCTTAGTTCAATTAAAGTTTAAGTGTCTAAAAATAATAAAAGCCCAAATTAAAATCCAAAACAAAGTATAATAGTCTAGTGGTTCAAGGCCTTATTACAACCATATTTAGAACCCACTTAAATGAAAATATAAAATAATAAACTAAAGTTTTTCCGCCGAATCCAAATGCTCTTTTGCATGGCCACCTTACCCTCATCTCCAGCCCGGTCCGGTGCGCTAAGTGTCACCTGAAATTGTTAAAATAAAAGGGTGAGTCACGAAACTCAGTGTCCAACCTTCAAGCACAGTTAGATTGGGCCTTAGCCTACAGATCAGAACATAAAACATAGTACAGAAAATAACATACATAAAACCCAACCCATTCCTAGGTTTCCATCCGCTACACACCACCCTTACCTGCCAATCGCACCATTGGGGATTTCTACAATCAACCCATACCGCTACACACCATCGATGGCAGACATGCTGCAGTTAGCTACTCATTGTCAAAGTTATGACAGAGTCACCAGGCAGAAATGGCTAGAGCCACCAGAAACAGAGTATGTGACAGAGTCACCAGGCTGAAATGGCATAAGCTACCAGAACAGATCACTTCCCCTTTTATCAATCACCCAACCCCAAGCATACATAGAAATTGACATATGAAACATATCGTTTTAACAGAACATTCACTGAGGAATGGCAGAAAATACTAACCTGATATTTAGCCTTTACCCTTCTCGGGTTTTCAAACGTTATGCCGGGATTTCGGCATTTAACAGAGTATAGCAGACTTATACATATATATATATATATATATTAGCAACCAATCGAATAGTGTGAAAGTTTACACACCTGATTAATGTCGATACCCTTGCTAAACTGATCTACAACTTTGCTCGAAAAGCTGGAAAGATGTGAAAATAGGCCCTCTCCTATAATCGGCCATGGTTAGTGTTCTACCCGATTTTACACACTAAAATCAATAGATTTCCTTACCTTGAAATCTCGAAAGTACCTTGATTCGAGTATTACTGAACTTATGACTTAGAGATCTACGTGATTGATTCTTCTTCAGATCCCAGAATGTCGAAAATAAGAGAGAAATAAGAGATTAGTTTCTAAATAGTCATTCAGCTAGGGACTTTGAAAAGCCGAAAAAAAATTGAAATCCCGAAATCAACACTTACCTATTGTTTCCTTCAGATTTCGGCACAAGTAGGCTCCACTAAAGAAGATTCGGCAACTTCAGGAGGTGAGATCCTAGGGATTTCGGCTTTTGGAAGAACAAAGGATTTGAAGAGATGGCTAAGAAAAATTTGGCCAATGAATATTAAGGAGGAGAATAGAATAATAGGGATGTAGTTTCGGCTTTTAGAGATTAGAAGAAGAATAATTATAGAGGTTAGTAGATTCAGCCAACCAAGAAATTTCAGAGAGGAAGAAAGAGTGAAGAAGATGATGGTTTTTCGGCTTTTGAGAGGAAGAAGATGAGAAAAGAAATTAAAAGAGAGGCTTCAAAATTTCGGCACACCTTATTGCCTATACTGAGCCGATTCTTTCCCCTTTACAGAGTCAAATTTTCGGCCAACTCTAGCCCCTTGGATGAGCTCTCATCTCTTCCCTTATCTTGATCTATTATCTCCTCAAAAATAGCCCTAATTCCTCTCTTCATTATCTGCCTATTATCCTTATAATTAAACATAAAATAAATCCCTAAATAATAGCCTTGTGCCGTCCCCCCTTGTTCATTTAAGTGCCGAATTTTAGCCCTAAAACTTGGGCTTCAAGCAACCATAATTTGGGCCTTCCTCATGCACAAGTGACGCCAACTCCTCTTCCTCCTAGTGACACCATTTCCTCTGGGCCACAAGCCCAATATGCCCATTAAACTACTAGAACTTCAATTTAAACCCCTAGAGTGTCTGAAAAAAAATATTTAAAACAAGGCCTTAGCCCAACTTGAGCCCCATTTGTACCTCAAACTCTCAAATTAATATTTTAAGCAATTATCACATAAAATGCACAGGCCTAATAATTCGGGATGTTACAGTTCTACCCCCTTAAAATAAATTTCGGCCTTGAAATTTACCTGATCAAAAGAGATGGGGATACTGTTGTCGCATAACATCCTCTGACTCCTACGTCGCCTCTTCTGCGCCGTGATTTCGCCACAAGACTTTGACCAAAGGAACGGACTTCCTTCTTAATACTTTTACGTCTCGATCCAAGATTTGGATGGGTTCCTCCTCAAAGGTAGATCTGGCTTTACTTCAATCCCTTCCACCGGCACCACATGCGGTGGATCAAAACGATATCGTCTTAACATCGAGACATGAAACACGTCATGTATCTGCTCTAACTCTGAAGGCAACTCCAAACGATAAGCCACTGGGCCCACACGTTTTAGCACCCGATAAGGCCCAATAAACCGAGGACTTAGCTTACCCTTTCGTCCAAACCTCATCACCTTCTTCCATGGAGATACCTTTAGAAAGACTTGGTCTCCTACTGCAAATTCCAACCCCTTTCGCTTTAGATCCGCATAAGAATTCTGCCGATCAGACGCTTCCTTCAACCGAGCTCGTATTAACTTAACTTTCTCCTCCGTTTCCGAGACTAGCTTTGGACCCAACACCTGACGTTCACCCAACTCCGTCCAACAAGTAGGAGTACGACATCTTCGTCCGTATAATGCTTCGTAAGGCGCCATCTGAATACTGGATTGATGGCTATTATTGTATGCAAATTCTGCCGAAGGCAAATATTCCTCCCAACTACCCCTAAAGTCGATGATACAACCCCTTAGCATATCATCCAAGATCTGAATTACCCTCTCAGACTGACCATCAGTCTATGGGTGAAAAGCGGTACTAAAGTCTAACCTTGTTCCCATTGCTTGATGAAGAGCCTTCCAAAATCGTGACGTGAATCTAGGGTCCCTGTCCGATATGATCGACACCGGTACACCATGTAGTCTTACAAACCTCAGCCACGTACAACTTAGCCAACTTTTGCAGAGAAAAGTCCACTCGAACCGGTATGAAGTGAGCAGACTTCGTCAACCGATCCACGATTACCCAAATCGAATCCTTCTTAGTGGGCATAAGAGGTAACCCACTATCAACATCCATCGTGATTCTTTCCCATTTCCATTGAGGAATCTTCACCGGCTGCAGCAACCCCGAAGGCACTTGGTGTTCAGCTTTGACTTGCTGACACGTCAAACACTTCCCCACATATTCCATAACTTCTCGCTTCAAACCTGACCACCAGAACTACTCTCGCAGATCTCGATACATCTTAACTCCTCCAGGATGCATAGCATAAGGGCTACTATGCGATTCCCGAAGAATTATCTGCCTTAACTCCACATCTTTTGGCATACAAATCTTCCCACGGAAACACAAAACTCCATCACCATTCCAACTATAATCCCCTCCTTCACCATTCTGCACTTGTCAGATCCGAGTACTCAAAACATCATCCAAAAGTTGCTTCTCTTTGATCTGACTTGTCCACAAAGGTCTTACTTGAAGTTTAGCTACCAAAATGCCATCTTCATATAGGCTAAGATGAGCGAACATCGCCCTCAAATCCGCTATCGCCTTCCTACTCAGCGCATCTGCCACCACGTTAGCCTTACCCGGGTGATATTCGATCGAGTAGTCATAGTCCTCTAACAGCTCGACCCACCTTCTCTGCCTCAGATTCAACTCCTTTTGGGTAAGGATATACTTCAGACTCTTATGGTCCGTGTAAATAGCCGACTTCTCCCCATACAGGTAATACTTCCAAATCCTCAGAGCAAACACTACCGCCACCAATTCTAAATCGTGCATAGGGTAGTTCAATTCATGCGATCGCAACTATCGAGACGCGTATGCAACAACTTTTCCATTTTGCATTAACACACACCCTAAACCTGTGTGTGACGCATCACAGTAGACGGTAAATTCTTTTCCTGCCTCTGGCTGAATCAATACTGGCACTTCCGTCAAGATTCTCTTCAGCTTCTCAAAGCTCTCCCGCTGTTTATCTGTCCATACAAACAATACTCCCTTCCTTAACAACTTAGTTAAAGGTGTCTCTATTGAAGAGAACCCCTCAACAAATCTCCAGTAATACCCTGCCAATCCCAAGAAACTTCGAATTTCTGCCACAGACTTCGGCGGTTTCCAATCTAATACAGCTTCTATCTTTCGAGGGTCTACTCTAATTCCCTCCACGGAAACTACATGTCCTAAGAAAGTCACTTCCTTCAGCCAGAACTCACACTTACTGAACTTAGCGTACAGCTACTTCTCCCTTAGAATTTGCAACACCACACGAAGATGTGCATCATGCTCTTCCTCGGACTTGGAGTAAACCAGAATATCGTTGATGAACACCACCACGAACCGATCAAGATATGGTTGGAACACCCGGTTCATCATATCCATAAATGCTATTGGCGCGTTCGTCAAATCGAATGGCATTACCAAAAACTCATAATGACCGTAGCGTGTTTGAAACGCCGTCTTATGATTGTCCCCTTCCTTCACCTTTAACTGATGATAACCCGACCTTAGATCAATCTTCGAAAAGACCGAAGCTCCTTTAAGCTGATCGAACAGGTCGTCGATTCTTGGCAATGGGTACTTGTTCTTAATCGTCAACTTATTCAGTTGACGATAGTCCACGCACATACGCATGGATCCGTCTTTCTTTTTCACGAATAGGACCGGCGCTCCCCATGGAGACACACTCGGTCGGATAAATCCTCGATCCAAAAGCTCCTGGATCTGAGCTTTGAGTTCCACCAACTCTTTTGGTGCCATTCGATAAGGAACAATGGATATTGGAGCCGTACCCGGAAGTAGTTCTATTCCAAACTCCACTTCGCGATCCGGGGATAATCCTGGCAACTCCTTCGGAAAGACATCTGCAAAATCCTTGACTGTTCGAACCTCATCGATAGTCACCTCCTTAGCATCCAAAGCACTAATACAAGCTATGAATGCATTGCATCCTTTCCGAATCATCTTAATAGCCTTCAACGCCGATACTACGTTAGATAAATAGTTTCTTCTTTTCCCTAACACAACCACCTCCCCGCCTTCTGGGGTACTCAACGCCACACGCTTGGTCTCACGGTCTAACTTAGCACGATGCTTAGTTAACCAATCCATTCCTAGAATAAGATCAAACTCTCCAAATGGCAATTCCATTAAGTCTGCCGAAAACACTACCCCTTGAGTCTCTAAAGGTACATCCTTAAATAGCTTGTCTACTACCCTAGATTGCCCTAGGGGACTAACCACGGTCATCTTCCTAGTAGTTGTTTCAGAGTCTATACTTAGGGTCCCAGATACTGAACATGCAACATAGGAGTGGGTTGACCCAATATCAATCAAGGCGAGAAAAGGGTTGTCAGTAATAAGAAATACCGGTTATGGCATCCGGTGCGTCACCATCCTCCTGTCAATGAACTGCATAAACTAGACCCGGCTGCCTTGCATCTACATTACCTGCACCTCTACCAGGTGCTCCACGACCACGACCAGTCCCATTTCCTCCTCTACCTGGGCCACGACCCCTCGGCACTGGCTGACCCCAACATACTTTCCCTGGAATGACTCCTTAAAGAAGTCCCAGTCAATCCGATCTGTGGCAGTACCCTCCTTCATCGTGAGCCACCACTGATAAGCCTCGTCTCGAAGAAGAGACACGACCCCTTTCAACTTCTCCTCCACCGTGAAATCTAAGTCATCCATTATGCGCTCAGTCGCTTCCATCCAATACTCAGCTGTGTTAGGGGCTACGCCAGAAACTCCCCTAAACACTTCTGCCCCATTGGCCCTAAGCCGCTCCGGCACAGATTTCTGGGCTCCTGTACCCATGCCTACTCCATCAACCTTCTCTAAAACCCTCAACATCGCCTGAGATACAGCATCATCTCCGGTTGCCTGATCCCATAATTCTCCCTCCACAGCTGGCGGATTCGGCATCTCGTTTCCTGATCCGTGGCCAGACCCTACTGGCTCAGACAAGGTCATCCTACCCTACCGCGTCCACGCGGCGGACGTCCTCGACCCCTTGTACTCATTCTTCCGATTGGCGTTTATCTGATTAAGAATTTTATGAATCATTAATTTTCTTCCACTAATTAGCCACGAACAATCTTATGAATAATAGTTTTAAGAGTAGTTCTTTCGAATTCACATTCACAATGCAGTTTCAAGTCCGTATCCTCTAATTCTAGGAAACACATACATTCACTCACCAACATACGAATAGCAACCAAGCACTTACATTCATCACGTAAGGGTGTTTTTGTTGTTTCACTACCTAGCGGTATTTTCGTAATTTTTCCTATAGGGGTATTTTCGTAATTTTTCAAAATAGGGTTCCTTGGGGATTTTGTGAAATAAGGGTATTTTGGTAATTTTGCAATCCTGGGGGTATTTTGGTAATTTTGAAGTCTAGGGGTATTTTGGTAATTTTAGAAATTAGGGTCGTTTTGGTCATTTTGCAAAACAAGGGTAATTTGGTAATTTTACAAATCAGGATTATTTCGTTGTTGTTGGTGTGTTTTTTTTTTTCTAAAACAGGGGTACTTTTGGTAAATCTAATTTTATAGTCCGGGTTACTCTTGTAAACATGAGGTTTTTCGGGTAAAGTTTTCAAAACATGGTTGATTGGAAATTTTTTTTTATAAGTCGAATGTATTTTGAAAATTTTACAAAACTTAGGGATTTTTTTTTCTTTTTCAAATAGGGTGGTTGGTCCCTTTTCGGGTTTTAATTATAAGGTTTAGCCCATCAACAAATCCTTGTAGCTAGGATGAATAGTCACTACGCACCAGGTAAGATTCTAGTGGAGAGGAGGTGAGTCACCAGGACTGCTTAAATACCAAGCTCTCCCTGAATCTACTCCTAGACATGCGAATGCCTATTGCCACACCCTAACTCGGCTAAGGTGAACAGTCACTACGCACCAGGTAAGATTCCAGCGAAGAGGAGGTGAGTCACTAGGACTGCTTAAATACCATGCTCTTCCGGATCCAATCCTAGACATGCGTATGCCTGTTGCCACACCCAAGCCGTGCGACTTATTTACGGGTTTGTTTAGTGAAGTTAAGTCTTATGAAATTTTAGGAGTTGTTTCAGCTAGACCTAAAGTCCATCAAGTTCTAATCTAACTATTCTACGTCCCATAAAGCCCACATATATTTCACACAATGGTTTAGAGTACTTACCTGGCGGACTTGGCCCGGAGACGCAGGTGCCATGCCGAACTAACAAACCTGTTATCATTTGAAAACATGCATGTTTCAAAAGCCCATTTTTAGAAAATGTTTTGAGCCCAAAAACCCCCAGAGCCAAGTTTTGAACCGGGCTCTGATACCAATTTGTAACACCCCAAACCTAGCCCAAACATTACAACCGGATCTGGCATGTCACTCAGAAAATCTAGTAAAACATGTCGCGATTTCGGGAAAATATTTTTCTTGTATTTAGTCTTCCGTTTGGGAAAACCTAAAAACTTGATAGGTTTAAATAAGATATAAATTTAATTTGTTGATTTATGAATTAAATTTAAAAACCTTAATTCATGCCTTAGTTCAATTAAAGTTTAAGTGTCTAAAAATAATAAAAGCTCAAATTAAAATCCAAAACAAAGTATAATAGTCTAGTGGCTCAAGGCCTTATTACAACCATATTTAGAACCCACTTAAATGAAAATATAAAATAATAAACTAAAGTCTTTCCACCGAATCCAAATGCTTTTTTGCATGGCCACCTTGCTCTCATCTCCAGCCCGGTTCGGTGCGCTAAGTGTCACCTGAAATTGTTAAAATAAAAGGGTGAGTCGCGAGACTCAGTGTGCAACCTTCAAGCACCGTTAGATTGGGCCTTAGCCCACAGATCAGAACATAAAACATAGTACAGAAAATAACATACATAAAACCCAACCCATTCCTAGCTTTCCATCCGCTATACACTACCCTTACCTGCCAATCACACCATTGGGGATTTCTACAATCAACCCACACCGCTACACACCATCGATGGCAGTCATGCTGCAGTTAGCTGCTCATCGTCAAAGTTGTGACTGAGTCACCAGGCTGAAATGGCATAAGCCACCAGAACAGATCACTTCCTCTTTCATCAATCACCCAACCCCAAGCATACATAGAAATTGACATATGAAACATATCGTTTTTAACAGAACATTCACTAAGGAATGGTAGAAAATACTAACCTGATATTTAGCCTTTACCCTTCTCGGGTTTTCAAACGTTATGCCGGGATTTCATCATTTAACAGAGTATAGCAGACTTATACATATATATATATATATATTAGCAACCAATCTACTAGTGTGAAAGGTTACACACCTGATTAATGTCGATACCCTTACTAAACTGATCTACAACTTTGCTTGAAAAGCCAGAAAGATGTGAAAATAGGCCCTCTCCTATAATTGGCCATGGTTAGTGTTCTACCCAATTTTACACACTAAAATCAATAGATTTCCTTAACTTGAAATCTCTAAAGTACCTCGATTCGAGTATTACTGAACTTATGACTTAAAGATCTACGTGATTGACTCTTCTTCAGATCCCAGAATGCTGAAAATAAGAGAGAAATAAGAGATTAGTTTCTAAATAGCCATTCGGCTAGGGACTTTGAAAAGCCGAAAAAAACATTGAAATCCCGAAATCAACACTTACCTATTGTTTCCTTCAAATTTCGGCACAAGTAGGCTCCACTAAAGAAGATTCGACAACTTCAGGAGATGAGATCCTAAGGATTTCGGCTTTTGGAAGAACAAAGGATTTGAAGAGATGGCTAACAAAGATTTGGCCAATGAATATTAAGGAGGAGAATAGAATAATAGGGATGTAGTTTCGGCTTTTAGAGATTAGAAGAAGAATAATAATAAAGGTTAGCAGATTCGGCCAACCAAGAAATTTCAGAGAGGAAGAAAGGGTGAAGAAGATGATGGTTTTTCGGCTTTTGAGAGGAAGAAGATGAGAAAAGAAATTAAAAGAGAGGCTTCAAAATTTTGGCACACCTTATTGCCTATACTGAGTCGATTCTTTCCCCTTTTCAGAGTCAAATTTTCGGCCAACTCTAGCCCCTTGGATGAGCTCTCATCTCTTCCCTTATCTTGATCTATTATTTCCTCAAAAATAGCCCTAATTCCTCTCTTCATTATCTACCTATTATCCTTATAATTAAACATAAAATAAATCCCTAAATAATAGCCTTGTACCGTCCCCCCATGCTCATTTAAGTGTCGAATTTTAGCCCTAAAACTTGGGCTTCAAGCAACCATAATTTGGGCCTTCCTCATGCACAAGTGACGCCAACTCCTCTTCCTCCTAGTGGCACCATTTCCTCTGGGCCACAAGCCCAATATGCCCATTAAACTACTAGAACTTCAATTTAAACCCCTAGAGTGTCTGAACAAAATATTTAAAACAAGGCCTTAGCCCAACTTGAGCCCCATTTGTACCTCAAACTCTCAAATTAATATTTTAAGCAATTATCACATAAAATGCACAGGCCCAATAATTCGGGATGTTACACGTTTACTCCTCAACGATCTTTTCTTTTCCCTTGGATGCTGATGCCTCGTTTTCCTTGTTAATTACGAAAATAATAATAACAAATTACATTATTAATTACATCATTAATTTAATAATTAATTGAATTTTTATTCATTTCCTACTCCTCCATTTCATTCCACATCCATAATATATAATTCTAATATTTACTTATATATTCTGTCAAGGCTATCTACCTGAGTCATTGTCAATAAATTATTTATATCTTGAGTTAAAGAATTCCAAATTAAGATCCGTAAATTTTTTATGAAACTAGACTGACATATCTTCTTACCATAAAATTTTCAAAATTTTTTATTTAACCAATAAGTACAATTTATTCTTTAAAATCACCCCTGTTCTGTTGTCTGACAGTTCCAACCACTCTTTACTAAAATTTAATTATATTTTTGTACAGAATTCAAATGATATTCTAGTTTGTTTATTCCAAAAATAGACTCATTAAGGAATCTAAAAATATAAATTATGTCCCAAAATTATATTTGTACAATTTTTAATGATTGTTCCAATTCAGAATAGGAGATCTGGAAATCACTCTGAACCAGTCTCACAAAAATCTTAATATCTCAAAATACAGAATTTCTTTGCTTTCTCTGTTTCTTTCATACGAAAATATACTCAATAAGATTTAATTTCATATCTCACTAAACTTCTAATTCCATTTCTACCATTTTTGGTGATTTTTCAAAGCTACTCTACTGCTGCTGTCCCAAAACTATTTTTTTATAACTTATTTTACAATTTAATCCTAATTAAGTTTACTTATTTTCTTAACTTAATTCATGCTTTTTTTCTACTTAAATTCCTTCCATATTCAATTTGACTATCTAATATTCATAATAAAACTCTAATTTATAATTTCTTCCAAATTAATCCCTATAACACAAAACTTATAGCTTACTTTACAATTTAATCCTTTTACTAATTCTAACTTAAATTTCATTCAATTTAATCCCTAATTCATCTTTTTCTTCAACATCAAATATACTTGAAAACCTATAAACTCTCAAAATATCAACTTAGTTTCATCAAAATCTTGCTTTAAAGCTTCTAAAACATCAAAATTAAGAGAATAGGACTTGATTGACTTACCAATTAAACACCAAGCTTTAAAACCTTAGTTTTTCCTTTTCTTTTTCTTTCTTTCTTTCCTTTCCCCTGTTTCTAAAGCTTCTGTTCTTTCTCTCCTTTCTTTTTCTTTTGTTTCTTTTATTATTTCATTTACTTTATTTTATATTTAAGTTAATTAATAATTATAGAATATCTATTTTAATAACAAATATAATTAATACATTTGTACCATATCATAACCTTACATTTGTCTTAATCTAACTAATTTATCAAATATAAAAATCTTTTAATACAATAATTTAATTAATAAATATCTTTTACTTAAAATTTAAGAAAATATACAATTATATTACAAATGTACAAATACATATATTACACATATATTTTATCATATCCATATAATTGGTATATTTTGATTTATTTAATAATATAATATCATTATAATTTAATTATCATAAATTCATATAATATAAATTATATTAAAATATCATTAATTATATAATTAAAACAAATAAAATCTTAGATTTTATTCCCTTTATGTCGCCTCAACTATGCTAAATGGCTTAATTGCCATTTTAGCCCCTTTTTACTTTCTTTTAATCTATAATTAGACTTTCACTCTTTATCCTTTTTCCTAGTTACTTTAAATTAAGCTAAATTCACTAAATAAAAATCTAATTAAACACACTATTAGACTCATAATTACTCCTAATAATTATTTACTAACTCGGTTTACTAAGACGGAGGCCCGATAACACACTTTTTCGATGCCCACGGAGTTTGGGTCGTTACATTTCTCCCCCCTTAATAAATTTCGTCCTCGAAATTTACCTGAGAATAGGTGAGGATACTATGCTCTCATAGTTTCTTCCGGTTCCCAAGTTGCTTCTTCCACACTTTGGCTTCTCTACAGTACTTTTACCAAAGGGACCTGTTTGTTTCTTAATTCTTTCACTTCTCGAGCTAGTATTTGAACTGGTTCTTCTTCATATGAAAAATCCGATCCAATCTCAATGTCTTCAGTAGAAATAATATGAGATGAATCCGATCGATACATTCGTAACATGGAAACATGAAAAACATCATGAATTTTCTGTAATTCCGGAGGTAAAGCTAGTCGATAGGCAACCGGTCCGATTCTTTCAACTACTTCATACGACCCAATGTAATGCGGACTTAATTTTCCTTTGCGACCAAATCTCAAAATTTTCTTCCAAGGCGATACCTTTAGAAACACTTTATCACCCACTGAATACTCTCTATCCCATCGCTTCAGATCTGTATAAGACTTTTGTCTATCAAAAGCTACTTTCAACCTGTCTCTGATCTTTTTAACTATTTCTTCTGTCTTCTGAATTAATTCCGCTCCAACTATCTTTTTCTCATTCAACCCTGTCCAACATACCGGTGATCGGCATCTTTGACCATATAATGCTTCATATGGAGCCATCTGAATACTGGATTGGAAACTATTATTATAAACAAATTCAGCTAACGACAAGTATCATTCCCTACCTAATTCAAAGTCAATAATGCAAGCCCGAAGCATGTCTTCTAAAATCTGAATTACCTGTTCTGATTGCCCGTCGGTTTGTGGATGAAATGCAGTACTAAAATTAAGCCGAGTGCCCAAAGAATCATGTAACTGCCTCCAAAATCTCGATGTAAATCATGGATCCCGGTCGGAAATTATAGACATTGGAATACCATGCAGTCTCACAATTTCTCGGATATAAACTTCAGCAAGCTTCTGTATAGACCAATCAGTTCTGACTGCTATGAAATGAGCAGACTTAGTAAGCTGATCAATTATCACCCAATTGACATTCTTTTTGCTCGACGATAGTGGCAATCCTGTAACAAAATCCATAGTAATACTATCCCATTTCCATTCAGAAATACTAATAGGCTGGAGTAACCCTGTTGGTACCTGATGTTCTACCTTTACTCGCTGACAAGTCAAACATTTATTCACATATTCCACTATATCTTTTTTCATCCCTGGCCACCAATAAAGCTCCCGTAAATTACGATACATTTTTGTTCCACCAGGATGCAATGCAAAAGTACCATTATGTGCCTCTTGAAGAATCAACTTCTTTAGCTCAGAAATAGCTCGAATACAATTCCAATTTTGAAACCTCAAACAATCATGTTCATCAATACTAAAACTCTTTGTTGTACCATTTTGTACCATTTATCTTCTCTTCAATAATCTGTCATCTTTCATCTGAGCTGCTTTAATCTGATCAAACATCATCGGCTTAACCCTTAACTCAGCTAACAAGCTCCCATCATCATTAACACTGAGCCGAGCAAACATTGCTCGTAATTCAATCGCAGCTTTCCTGCTTAATGCATTTGCTACCACATTTGCTTTTCCTGGATGATAATCTATAACACAATCATAATCTTTTAGAATCTCGATCCATCGTCTTTGCCTTAAATTCAATTACTTCTATGATAGAAGATATTTGAGACTTTTATGATTTGTGTAAATATAACATTTCTCACCATACAATTAATGCCTCCAAATTTTCAATGCAAAAATTACAGCAGCTAATTCCAAATCATGTGTCGGGTAATTACGTTCATGTGGCTCCAACTGTCGAGATGCATATGCAATGACCTTCCCCATCTTGCATCAATACACAACCCAAACCACTCAAAGAAGCATCACTATACACAACAAAATCTTTCCCCGACTCTGGTAATGTTAATACAGGTGCCTCTATCAACATTTGCTTCAATGTCTCGAAACTCTTTTGACACTGATCATCCCAAATAAAAGGAGCATTTTTCTGTAATAGCTTAGTCATTGACAGTGCTATCTTCGAAAATCCATTAACAAATCTTCAATAATATCCAGCCAAACCAAGAAAACTGCGTACCTCAAATACATTCTTTGGCGCTTTCCACTGAACAATTGCCTCGATCTTCTTCGGGTCAACTCTAATCCCGTCGGCAGATACCACATGTCCTAAAAATACCACCTCTGACAACCAAAATTCACATTTACTTAATTTCCCATACAACTGTTTTTCCCACAGAATCTGTAAAACTTTTCGAAGATGCTGATCATGTTCTGCCTCTGCCTTTGAATATATCAATATATCATCAATAAATACCACCACAAACTGATCTAGGTACGGCTGGAAAATGCGATTCAACAGATCCATGGAAGCAGTTGGAGCGTTGGTCAATCCAAACGGCATCACCAAAAATTCATAATAGCCATAACGAGTACGAAAGGCAGTCTTAGGCACATCACTTTCCTTCACCTTCAGCTGATAATACCGAGATCTCAAATCAATTTTAGAAAATACTGAAGCTCCCTTGAGCTGATCAAACAAGTCATCTATACGAGGCAAATGATATCGGTTCTTGATTGTCACTTTGTTCAACTGTTGATAATCAATGCATAACCGCATAGAACCATCTTTCTTTTCAACAAACAATACTGGAGCTCCCCAAGGTGAAATACTCGGTCGGACAAAGCCTCGATCTAATAAATCCTGTAACTGCAGTTTCAACTCTTTCAATTCAGTAGGCGACATTCGGTATGGAGGTATAGAAATTGGTGCTGTACCTGGATACACCTCAATAGAAAATTCAACCTCTCTATTAGGTGGTAAGCCCGGTAGTTCTTCTGGAAAAACATCTGGGAACTCGCATACAGTCCTAATCTGACTGCACTGACTCCCGACTGAATCAGGATTAATAACATATGCCAAATATGTTGAACAACCCCGCTGTAATAATTTATTAGCCTTCACCGCTGAAATGATACGTGTCGAACCACTAGTACGGATGCCATTCACATCAATTTTGTCCCTATTTTATGTCTGAATACTAAACCTCTTTTTATAGCAATCCAAAACTACCCCATGTCCATATAACCAATCCATACCCAAAATGATATCAAAATCGCCAAAAGGCATGATCATCAAATCCACAGGAAACATTTTATCATGTATTATTAATGGGCACCTCCGGCATACTCTATCTACTAACACTGTTTGTCCCAAAGGGCTAGACACCTCTATGAAAACTCTAGACATTTCATATTCTAACTTCCCTGATTCAACTAATTTTGAATTAATATATGAATGTGACGAACTCGGATCAATTAAAGCATAAATAGGCTCAGAATACAATAAAAATATACCTGTCACCACATCGTGTGCATCTCCTTCCTCACGGGTCCGAACTACGTACGCTCTGGCTGGTGCTCTGGCCTCTAACTGTTGTGTAACTATATCACTGTTTCTTCTAACACCTATACTTCTGGACACAGAACCTCCTCTACTAGATCCTCTGCCACGAACAGTAGGCACTGATCTCTGAGATGCTACAGGTGTGACACTTTCACTTTTTGGACAGTCTCGAATAAAATGATCTGTGGACCAGTATCGAAAACATCGTCGAGTTATCCTCCAACATTCATCTAAGTGCTTCTTTCCACAGTATTCACAGTTTGGGACCTCAATGTTCCGTGAAGGCTCTTTTACACTGCCGGTAGAAATAGTAGTCTGTTTACCCTGACTTTTGTCACCTCGGTCCGGTCTGAAACTTAGCCTCCAACCACTTCTTGATTCTTTGGATCTCTTCAGTAATGGATTAGAACTGGTAGTTCCCATATGTTTCCCAGCTGATTTACCCATTTCTGACTTTTTATCCAGGCCCAATACTTGTTCTATCATTTTCGCTCGCTCAATCAGATCAACAAGTTCAGTAATTTTGAGACTTACCAATTGAATCTTGATTTCATCTCGCAGTCCCCGTAGAAATCTCTTGCAGCTATCAGCTTTTGTTGGAACGAACTCAATAGCATATCGACTCAAACAAGAAAATTCTCTTTCATAATCCACTACTGATAGATTACCTTGCTTCAACATTAGAAATTCCTACTTTTTATCTTCAATATATAGCTCTCCAACATACATCTTCTGAAATTCCTTCTGAAATAATTCCCATGTTATGTATTCTGCTAGCAAATGTCGGATTACAGATTCCCACCATAGATAAGCTTCACCCTGAAGTAATGAAACAACACAGATTAAGCATTCTCGGGGGGTACATTCTAATTGCTGTAGAACTCGTTTAGTTGATTCCATCCAATTCTCTGCTGTTGATGGATCAACTCCTGTCAGACCCATAAATTTTGTATCACCGTAATTTCTTAACTCTTTTATCGGGGCCTGTCTCTGAGTTGGTACAATAGTTGTAACAGGAGCAGTCCCTGCCACTCTTTGTAGAGCATCGGCAATAATTCTTAATATATCAGAATCATCTCTATCATTTCTTCTTTCTATTCTAGGAGGTTGGTTTCTCATCAGGTTAATACTAGGTGTTACCGATTCAGTTTCATTTAACCCGTAAGATTCTTCTTCTCCAATATGCACTTCTTCATCAGTATCGTTTATTCTTTCGTCTAACATCTTTTATCTATAAAACAAAAACAAATAAATAGGTCAGCATCCAAAATTCTCGACTCAATTTCAACTCAAAAGTGGCATGTACTATTAGACTCACTTCCGAGCTCGATTTGGCCCGAGAATCAGCTAAACCTAATAAGCTCTGTTACCAACAATTATAACACCCCCTAACCCTAAACCGTCGCCGGAACGGGGTTACGAGGCATTACCAGACATATCAGACAACTTACGAATTGTTCACAAATAAAATAACATTCATAGTATAATTATTAAATAAGTCCCTATAATGGACTTTCAAAGCCCAAAACATGTATTAAAAGTGGAACGAGACTTGTTTGAGTACTCTGGATTTTATTCGTAGATTTTTTTAAAAATTTCGACAGTATTTTTGCTTATTTTTACATTAAACCCCCTGCAAATTCAAATCAATACCATAAACAAATTTCTGCCATTTCACTAGTTTAAAAAAAAACATCAAAACACCAAATACTTTTCATTACAACAAAATTTTTATAACATACCAAAATAACCATTACAACACCTATATACATGCCACTTTCATTTAAGGAAGAAAACATCACCAAAATATTTCTTGTTGGAGTCGGGATCTTTTTAGATGCTAAACTGGACCTTGAACTCTAATGACCTGCGCACGAAAAGAACCGTACGCTGAGTATTTCATACTCAGTGGTATTACCATAAATCAAACTATTTAACATTAATAAATTACAAACATCAATCATAAGCTTTATAAATCATTTAAACTAATTATACGTAATTATATATCACTTCATAAATCTTAAATTCACATTTCATTTTTCACATACTAATTCAATTCATATAACTCATACAATCTTTCTCGTACTTTTCAATAGTGCCAAATCAATCAATCTCATTTTCAATTTTTCATTTCAATTATTTACCCTATTAACAATGCTCGGACTCTGACAGATACGCGGATTCCACCCAAACACACCAGAATATCCAACCCAAACACACCCGAAATAATAATATAAATCCTCCATAACACACCAGTATAATATAGCCTCCCAAACACACCGGTATATCATATCCTCCCAAACACACCAATAAGGCATTAAATGCCTCTTCGGTTAAACCGAAGCATATAATAACATAATCATCTTCTCAGCCGAACTGCAAATCTCCTCATCACATCACAGATCCAATGGCATGCAATTTGTATCAAATCTAGTCCGATAAGTTAATAGGGTATTATTTTACCTTTCCAAATTCGAATTCATTTCCACAACAATTTCAAGTACTTGATCAATTCAAAACATCTATTATATCAATTCACATATAATTTAATATTCACACATATTCTTACTTAATTTCAAATATTATTACTTACCTTATCTTAATTACTCCATAACATATACTATACATTCAATATAAATTTAATAAATAGCTTGATTTATAGTAATACAAACCCGGAATACGCGTTTACTCCTCAACGATCTTTTCTTTTCCCTTAGATGCTGATGCCTCATTTTCCTTGTTAGCTACGAAAATAATAATAACAAATTACATTATTAATTAAAAAATTAATTTAATAATTAATTGAATTTTTATTCAATTCCTACTCTTCCATTTCATTCCACATCCATAATATATAATTCTACTATTTACTTATATATTCTGTCAAGACTGTCTACCTGAGTCATTGTCACTAAATTATTTATATCTTGAGTTAAAGAATTCCAAATTAAGATCCGTAATTTTTTTATGAAACTAGACTCACATATCTTCTTGCCATAAAATTTTCAGAATTTCTGATTTAACCAATAAGTACAGTTTATTCTTTAAAATCACCCCTGTTCTGTTGTCTGACAGTTCCGACCACTCTTTGCTAAAATTTAATTATCTTTTTGTACAGAATTCAAATGATGTTCTAGTTTGTTTATTCTAAAAATAGACTCATTAAGGAATCTAACGATATAAATTATGTCCTTGTTTATTCTAAAAATAGACTCATTAAGGAATCTAACAATATAAATTATGTCCCAAAATTATTATTGTACAATTTTTAATGATTTTTCCAATTCAGAATAGGGGATCTCGAAATCACTCTGAACTAGTCTTACAAAAATCTTAATATCTCAAAATACAGAATTTCTTTGCTTTCTCTGTTTATTTCATATGAAAATAGACTCAATAAGCTTTAATTTCACATCTCACTCAACTTCTAATTCCATTTCTACCATTTTTGGTGATTTTTCAAAGTTACTCTACTGCTGCTGTCCCAAAACTGTTTTTCTATAACTTATTTTACAATTTAATCCTAATTAAGTTTACTTATTTTCTTAACTTAATTCATGCTTTGTTTCTACTTAAATTCCTTCCATATTCAATTTAACTATCTAATATTCATAATAAAACTCTAATTTATAATTTCTTCCAAATTAATCCCTATAACACAAAACTTATAGCTTACTTTACAATTTAATCCTTTTACTAATTCTAACTTAAATTTCATTCAATTTAATCCCTAATTCATCTTTTTCTTCAACATCAAATATACTTGAAAACCTATAAACTCTCAAAATATCAACTTAGTTTCATCAAAATCTTGCTTTAAAGCTTCTAAAACATCAAAATTAAGAGAATAGGACTTGATTGACTTACCAATTAAACTCCAAGCTTTAAAACCTTAGTTTTTCCTTTTCTTTTTCTTTCTTTCTTTCCTTTCCCCTATTTCGAAAGCTTCTGTTCTTTCTCTCCATTCTTTTTCTTTTGTTTCTTTTATTATTTCATTTACTTTATTTTATATTTAAGTTAATTAATAATTATAGAATATCTATTTTAATAACAAATATAATTAATACATTTGTACCATATCATAACCTTACATTTGTCTTAATCTAACTAATTTATCAAATATAAAAATCTTTTAATACAATAATTTAATTAATAAATATCTTTTACTTAAAATTTAAGAAAATATACAATTATATTACAAATGTACAAATACATATATTACACATGTATTTTATCATATCCATACAGTTGGCATATTTTGATTTATTTAATAATATAATATCATTATAATTTAATTATCATAAATTCATATAATATAAATTATATTAAAATATCATTAATTATATAATTAAAACAAATAAAATCTTAGATTTTGTTCCCTTTATGCCGCCTCAACTATGCTAAATGGCTTAATTGCCATTTTAGCCCTTTTTTACTTTCTTTTAATCTATAATTAGACTTTCACTCTTTATCTTTTTTCCTAGTTACTTTAAATTAAGCTAAATTCACTAAATAAAAATCTAATTAAACACACTATTAGACTCATAATTACTCCTAATAATTATTTACTAACTCGGCTTACTAAGACGGAGGCCCGATAACATACTTTTCCGGTGCCCACGGATTTTGGGTCGTTACACTTATTTAGCACATACCGTGCCACACATCGTAATCGTTTCTTCGTGACTCATTCACGAGTATCTGTATTCACCCATTCCCATGACTTTAGTATAATTCTCATTTCTACTTCTAAACTCATCTACTTATCCCATTAATCACTAGGGATGGTCAAAGATGCATATTCATCGTCATTAATGTAAGTACGGAGCCAATGCCATATCCCGGATAAGGTCTTATATGGACTTTCACATCAAGTATCAATGCCATATCCCGGATATTGTCCTGTACGATTCTCATATTCATTACCGAAGCCATATCCCAGATATGTCTTATACGGGATCTCAACTCGGTGCCGAGGCCATGTCCCGGACATGGTCTTATAGGGGACCTTATCTATTTCATATCTCGATGATAACCTTTTCATATTCATTATAGTCACTCGGACTTCAACATCGTATTCAACATCAATCACTCAATTTAGTAGAGTATCACGCATCAATATGATACCAAGCATTCTCAATTATGCTAACATGAATATTGCATTAATCACATACAAACTTACCTCGTTTTCAATATGAGCCAACTCGTCGGTCTAGTCCGAGACTTTGTTCTTTCCCCGATCGAGGCTGATTCTCGGTTCTTCTTGCTCTATAATAGCAATTTAGCTCATTTTAATTACCACATTAGGAAAAGCATTTCAATAATCATGCTTAGGAAAAATTACTATTTTGCCCCTAGACTTTGGCAAAATGACCATTTTGCCCCTAGGCTCGGAAATTAATTCTAATCACATTTCTATCTTCAACAAGCATAGATAAACATTTAATACTCTTATAGCTATCATCAAAACTCAACATTTCACATAATTACTACAAATTTGTAACATTTTCATCAAGGTCCAATTAGGTGTTTTCAAGATAACATCTTTCACAAAAGTTGTTCATCTAACATCTAAGACTCAGTTTCTTCCATAAAAATGTAGCAAATAACAATGATAGCAATCATGGAAAAACTCTAAAATTTTCACCATATTGCACAATAGTCCCCTCATATGAAAGCTTAAGTTCTAGGGGTCTCAAATGTACAACTATTTCAAAAAAAAGATCACTAGAACACTTACTAGTAAAGAGATGAGTGTGTTGAAATTTTTGAAGCTTTCTACCCCCTATTTGCTACCAATTTTTGGTGGAAGAGTGAAGGAGAAAAGATTATATCTTTTCTTTCCTTATTTTATTAATACTAGTCAAATAAGTCACCAACTATCACCAACTTTGACCAACATTGTCCACCTTTTTCTCCTAGGGTAGTCTATGGCCGACTAAGCCTTTTCAAAGGGCTAAATTGCCTTTTAAAGACCTTAAATTAACAATCTATGGCTATTTGGTACCTTTAGCCTATAGAATGGAACTTTTGCACTTTATGCGATTTAGTCCTTTTTCGCGATTAAACATGAAATCGCTAAAATTAAAGTACCAAAATTCTCATGTACATATACCATCATGCTCTGACTCATAATATGACATGAAAATAAATTTCTCTAATCTCGGATTAGTGATCCTGAAATCACTGTTCTTGCTAGCCCCTAAATCGGGCTGTTACAATTCTCCCCCTTAAGGATTTTCGTCCTCAAAAATCTTACTGGTGAAAAGGTTAGGATATTGGTTTCTCATCGTTTCCTCGGGCTCCTATGTAGCCTCTTCTATTCCATGCCTTTGCCATAGAACTTTCACTAGGGCTATGCTTTTGTTTTTTAACTGCTTGACCTCTCGTGCTAAAATTCTAACCGTCTCTTCACCATAAGTCAAGTCCGGTTGTATCTCAACCTCTGTCGGTACTATGACATGTGAAGGGTCTAAAAGGTATCGCGCAACATGGATACGTGAAAGACGTCATGAATCTTTTCCAGCTCAGATGGCAAGGCCAACTGATAAGCTACTGATCCTATCCTCTTGGTAACTTCATAAGGTCCGATAAAACGCGGACTCAATTTGCCCTTTCGGCCAAATCTGAGGACTTTCCTTGAAACACCCCAAACCCGGCCCACGAGCCTTGACCGGATCTGGTATGTTCCCCGGTGTAAACCGTTTCAAATTCTTTTGTGACTTAGGAAAAACTTGGGTGTTTTGAAAGAAAGTTTGTTTTGGGTTGGGCTTGAGTTGAAAACGAGTTTATTTGAGGTGACAAAATATTTAGAGTTTATTTTAAAATTAAATTGACTTAACCTTTAATAATTAAAAATGTCGTAACATAGTAAATTAAACAGAAAATAAAATAGTTCACTATGGCCTTATTACATCAAATAATTCCCAAAAATGAATTAAAGTGCTTAAATAAAATAAAAGTCCAAATAATAAAATTTTCCTTACTGTGCATGGCCACCTTTAAGCTCCTACCGACCCGGTCCATTACTGATCATCACCTGGAAGAAAAAGTTCCCCAACGGGGTGAGTCAAACAGACTCAATGTGTACACAAACACTAAGTCTTAACATTTCAGGCATGCATTATCATATCACATACATATTCAAATAACAGGTAAAAATAATGATGCAACCCAAACCCAAACCTAGTAAGCCATCCGCTACACTCCCCCGTACCAACCTGTACACCGTGGGGACTACTAAGTCGACCCTCCTTCTGCTACACTCCATATCGCGGTCTTAGGTCACCGCATTCGTGGTCTTAGGTCACCACGTTCAGATTACTGTGGTCTTAGGTCACCACATTCAGATTACTGTGGTCTTAGGTCACCACGTTCAGATTACTGTGGTCTTAGGTCACCACATTCAGATTACTGTGGTTTTAGGTCACCACATTCAGATATCACGGTCTTAGGTCACCGTGTTCGTGGTCTTAGGTCACCACATTCACTTCCCCTTTTCATATAACCCGAATGCCCCATATCATACATATCATGCACATCATGCCTTAATTCACATTCTTATCACTTTTTCACATGTTACAAATAACATATATTCATAATCTTAGTAGGAGTAGGAAACGTACCTGAGTACTTTGTACCATTGCATGGTACTTTAGCCATATTTTCACATTCTTAATAACACATTTAATTTAAAACATAACCATGAACATATTAAAGCTTAGGGTAGGGTACACACCTGATTTGCTTAGCGGTTCACTTAAATTCCGAAAAGCTTGATCTAATGCCTTAGATCTTAAATCTCTACATTTAATCAATCATTTAATACTTAGTAAAGAGCCATTTGACCATAAATCCAAATCCTAGTAGGATTAGTACACTAAAACTTACCTTGGTGTCGAATTGACTATAGTCAAATCCCGAAACTTCGCAGAGTTGTCCCCTTGCAATCGGCTAGGCACTAAAATCACTTAACTAATTAGTTTCGGCTTTTAAACGAAATAAGAAATAGATCTTCATACCAAAATAAGCCTTGGCCGAATGCTATAGACACTTGCCTTGTGGATTTTAAATCCCGAAACTCACCGAATAACTAGGGAACACGCGGCCTATGGTGTACCTTCGGGAAAAGAACTTCTCCTTCCTTGTAGTCGACACTTAGTAAATCCCGAAAGATCCTTTGTAGTTTCGGCCAAGAGATACAAATAGCATTAGAATCTTAATCTTGGTCTTGAAGAAAAGGAATATAATGATAATAATAGATCCTTACCCTTACTATAGGAATTAACAATCCTTGCTTGAGCCTTTAACAATATTCGGCTATAGCCTTGATGTGGATTACAATTTCGGCTTCTTGATGAACAGTAGAGGATTTTGGTTTTTCAAAGAAAGAATAGGAAGATATAAAACATAGGAAAATTCGGCAAGACTAGGGGGATTCTGCTTTCGGTTTTGTAAAGAATTGAAAAGAGAAAGAAGAACAATGACAGAGAGAATTCGGCAGAGGTTTTCTTGAAGAGAAAAGAATGAATGAAGAATAGCCTTACTCTTCCTTTTATAGCCAAAATTACTAGGCTAGAGTCCCTTACTTGGCCACCACTCTTCTGTTTGATAGCTTTATCCTTTTAATTATCACAAAATAAAAGAATTTAATCCAACAATTATCTCTTGAAAATAATGATAAATAAATCCTTTATTTATCCATCATTTAGCCGAATTTTAAAGAGAATAAAACTCCCAAAATATAGCCTTGTACCGTCCACCTCTCTACTCCTTGTAGCAAAATAAAATTTCTTTTATTTGCTCCCTAAGTGACTCGAACTTAGGCCCACTTGCATAGCTGGTGGCGTCACCTACCTGGGCCTTAAGTGATATCTTCAGGCCACTTTTTCTAAGCCTGTTTGTGTGTCAAATTCATCCTATTAATTTTCTTAAGGCCACCTTGCCTTAGTTTCCTCTTTTTAAACTTTAAAACTTGACATTTCCTTACATTTCCAAGTTTCCAAAAATTTTCGTTTGCCTCCTTTAAACTTAACGTTTCCTTACATTTCCAAGTTTCCCGAAATGTTTACTTTCCTCTTTTGAATCATTTCTAGATCATTTCCTTACATTTCCAGGACATTTCCTCACATTTCCGCACATCTTAGGGTTCCTAAAACTCCTCAGATCACATCCAACACACCCACTGAGCCCACTATCTCATGAATTACGCACGAACGCATAACCCCTAATCTAGGATGTTACAGTTCTACCCTCCTTAAAAATAATTTCGTCCTCGAAATTACTTATTAACAGCCGTACAATCCTTCTCACCGCACTATGCTTACGCTGCGCACTTTGATCTTAATAGAACCATAATACTTTTTAGGCACAATCTCTAAGTTCACGTCCCCTAGAACTTATTTCTAACGTCGCGATTTAATCTGATTACAAAGTTTTATGCATTAGTCCTTGTTTGACTTATTACTCGCGAAGAAGTTTGATGAGAAGAATTTTAGGAGTGGTTCTTTCGTATTCATACATGCATACAGTCTTTACATTCATACATTCATCAATCAATTATGAACTTTTGTTCATTCAGAGAAACGTTGTAGTTTTCATGGTTGTTGTTTTCCCACTACCCAGGGGTATTTTCGTAATTTGTCCTGCAGGGGTATTTTCGTAATTTTTCAAAAGAAAAAGTTCCTTGGTGATTTTGTCAAAAAGTATTTTGAAATTTTTAAATTCCTGGGGTATTTTGGAAAATTTTTGAAATCCGGGGGTATTTCGGTAATTTTGGAGCTCGAGGGTATTTTGGTAATAAACTAGGGTAAACTTGTAAAGTTTAATATTTCTGGGGTATTTCCAAATTTTGCAAAACTTTGAGAGTTCTTTTTGAGAATTTTATTTTCCAAAACTGTGAGGTTGCAAAAATTTTGGAAACCAGGGTCATTTTGGTAATTCTGTAAGTTAGGGGCAACTTCGTAATTTTTCAAAATCAAAGTATTTTGATATTTTGTAAATTAGGGTTTTTGGACTTGTTATAAAGTAATGAAATTTTTGATAAGAACTGTGGGAATTTTGGAAATTTCATAAACCAAGGGCAATTTAGTAATTTTGCAAATAGGGGTATTTTAGTAATTTTCACAAATCAAGAATACTTGAGAGAATTTTATAAAATCGTGTTTGCAATTCAAAAGGGTAATTTTAAGAGTTTTAAACTAGGGTTTCCATAAAAATGTGGCTAATCCCTTTCGGGTTTTAGTTAGGGGTTTAGCCCATGAATAAGTCCTCTTGGTTAGGGTGTACTAAAGCTACGCACCAGGTAGGATTCCTGCGAAGAGGAGGTGAGTCACTAGGACTGCTTAAATACCAGGCTCTTCTGGATCCAATCCTAGACATGCGCACAATGGTTACCACACCCTAACTCGGCGACTTAGACACAGGTTTGCTTTATTAAGCATTTAAGTCTTATGTAACTGTTGGGGTAAGCTAGCCTTATAGTTCAAGTACCTATCATACTAATCTACGTTCCATTCTATTTCTACATTTCTACAGATCACAATATAAATCACCCAAAGGTTAGGGGTACTTACCTGGTGGACTGCGGGTCGGAGACTTAGGTGCCATGCCAGAAAACCTGCTTACTTCCAAAAATATTTTCATAAAACTCATTTGGGCTCGATTTGAAAACGTTTTGGGCCTTAGACCACAGGCCGAGAGTTTAAAACTGGGCTCTGATACCAAACTGAAACACCCCAAACCCGGCCCACGAGCCTTGACCGGATCTGGTATGTTCCCCGGTGTAAACATTTTCAAATTCTTTTGTGACTTAGGAAAAACTTGGGTGTTTTGAAAGAAAGTTTGTTTTGGGTTTGGCTTGAGTTGAAAACGAGATTATTTGAGGTGACAAAATAGTTAGAGTTTATTTTAAAATTAAATTGACTTAATCTTTAATAATTAAAAATGTCGTAACATAGTAAATTAAACAGAAAATAAAATAATTCACTATGGCCTTATTACATCAAATAATTCCCAAAAATGAATTAAAGTGCTTAAATAAAATAAAAGTCCAAATAATAAAATTTTCCTTGCTGTGCATGGCCACCTTTAAGCTCCTGCCGACCCGGTCCATTACTGATCATCACCTGGAAGAAAAAGTTCCCCAACGGGGTGAGTCAAACAGACTCAATGTGTACACAAACACTAAGTCTTAACATTTCAGGCATGCATTATCATATCACATACATATTCAAATAACAGGTAAAAATAATGATGCAACCCAAACCCGAACCTATTAAGCCATCCGCTACACTCCCCCGTACCAACCTGTACACCGTGGGGACTACTAAGTCGACCCTCCTTCCGCTACACTCCATATCGCAGTCTTAGGTCACCACATTCGTGGTCTTAGGTCACCACGTTCAGATTACTGTGGTCTTAGGTCACCACATTCAGATTACTGTGGTCTTAGGTCACCACATTCAGATATCACGGTCTTAGGTCACCGTGTTCGTGGTCTTAGGTCACCACATTCACTTCCCCTTTTCATATAACCCGAATGCCCCATATCATACATATCATGCACATCATGCCTTAATTCACATTCTTATCACTTTTTCACATGTTACAAATAACATATATTCATAATCCTAGTAGGAGTAGGAAGCGTACCTGAGTACTTTGTACCATTGCATGGTACTTTAGCCATATTTTCACATTCTTAATAACACATTTAATTTAAAACATAGCCATGAACATATTAAAGCTTAGGGTAGGGTACACACCTGATTTGCTTAGCAGTTCACTTAAATTTCGAAAAGCTTGATCTAATGCCTTAGATCTTAAATCTCTACATTTAATCAATCATTTAATACTTAGTAAAGAGCCATTCGACCATAAATCCAAATCCTAGTAGGATTAGTACACTAAAACTTACCTTGGTGTCGAATTGACTATAGTCAAATCCCGAAACTTCGCAGAGTTGTCAACTTGCAATCGGCTAGGCACTAAAATCACTTAACTAATTAGTTTCGGCTTTTAAACGAAATAAGAAATAGATCTTCATACCAAAATAAGCCTTGGCCAAATGCTATAGACACTTGCCTTGTGGATTTTAAATCCCGAAACTCACCGAATAACTAGGGAACACGCGGCCTATGGTGTACCTTCGGGAAAAGAACTTCTCCTTCCTTGTAGTCGACACTTAGTAAATCCCGAAAGATCCTTTGTAGTTTCGGCCAAGAGATACAAATAGCATTAGAATCCTAATCTTGGTCTTGAAGAAAAGGAACATAATGATAATAATAGATCCTTACCCTTACTATAGGAATTAACAATCCTTGCTTGAGCCTTTAACAATATTCGGCTATGGCCTTGATGTGGATTACAATTTCGGCTTCTTGATGAATAGTAGAGGATTTTGTTTTTTCAAAAAAAGAATAGGAAGATATAAAACTTAGGAAAATTCGGCAAGACTAGGGGGATTCTGCTTTCGGCTTTGTGAAGAATTGAAAAGAGAAAGAAGAACAATGACAGAGAAATTCGGCAGAGAGAAAAAGGAGAAACTTTAGAGAATTTCGGCAGAGGTTTTCTTGAAGAGAAAAGAATGAATGAAGAATAGCCTTACTCTTCCTTGTATAGCCAAAATTACTAGGCTAGAGTCCCTTACTTGGCCACCACTCTTCTATTTGATAGCTTTATCCTTTTAATTGTCACAAAATAAAAGAATTTATGTAACATCCCCAAACCCAGCCCACAAGTCCTGACCGGATCCGGTATGTCACTGTGAAAAACGTTTAAAAATATTCTTACTTGTGGTGGAACTTGAAAATTTTGTACTTATTCAAAAACCATGTCCATTTTAAAATCTACTAAATAATATAAGCTTGATATAAAATGTCCGAATTAAAACTTTATTATATGTTTTAAGATATAGTTTGCAGAAAATAAACTGATTTCAAACTAATAATTTAATCGTCATTTTGTTTTAACAAAATATAAACACTCAAGTAATTTAATTGGGCCTTATTACAATAAAAACTTATTCAAACACTTAAAATACTGAAAATGACAAATTCTATTAAATAAGGAAAAACAACTTCTGCATGAAAAGCTTCTTCTGCATGGCCACCTTTGTATCCACTCCAACCCGGTCCAAAATCACGAATCACCTGCGATGTTTTAAAAAAGTTGGGTGAGTCACACAGACTCAGTGTGTAATTAACCACTGAATTCCACCCACATGCTAACCACATAATAACCCACGCATCAGATTTCATATATCATGTTCAGATCATAACACATTCTGGGCTTGGCCCATACTCATAACATTTATCAGGTAACCGGGTAATTAGTCACATACCCTCCACATACTGGGCTTAGCCCATTTCTTATTCAAGTTCACGATCACATGTATTCACATACCACAATTATGCAATAATGAATCCCAACCCAAGCCTAAGGTCCATCCTCTACACACCCCCTTATCCAGCCTACCACACACCAGGGGATTAACAAATCACCCTCTCCTTTTCACTCCAAAGGCAATCAATGCCATCCACGTCCAATTAAGCACAAAACCCACAACGGGACCTCAGTCAGCGCCAATCCACGATGTAGCCGTAGCTAACACCAAAACCATGATGGGACACATAGTCACTCATCAACCCACGACATGGCACATAACTGATATCAATCACGATGAGGCACACAGCTACTCATCAACCACGTACTCGAAGTACACCCGTACCTTCTTTCATAGCCCACCCATGCACATGCAACATAAAATACAGTCATGATAATGCATGCACATGCTATTCACACTCATAGGCATACTCACGTACACAAATCAATGATCATATTTTAATAGCTTTGATACTAACCTGATTACCCTCATACCCTTGAAGGGTATCAATATCACACTTATCACTGCACTTGTTAGTAATCACATTACACATGCAAATATAAATCCCGGAAACAGTAGGCTAGCTACACACCTTATAACCTGAAGCTCTAGACCCTCGATCCCAACGCTATCGCTAAGCGAGACTACGACTATCTGCCTATAGCTTCCTGCTGCTGGCCCACACCTCGGTGGCCAATCTCGAACCACTGAGACAGCTCTTTTCTTAAACTTCGGAATAGGGACTTTCCCTTGTCCACCTTGATTGGTATTTGCCTCCATCAACACACTTAATCAGAACACTTCGTTAATCGACAAGTACTAGATCTTAAACAAAAAAGAACCATAACTTAACATCCTTACCACAAGATCTTAGATCCCGAAGGCTTGTTTACTTCTGTCGACTAGCCCCTAAATCTCCAAAATCAAAATCGGTTAGCACCTAAAACTCATAAAATGGCCTATGGCCGAATATCACAAGTCCCTTACCTTGATGAGTTGAAACCCCAAATGACCTCCTTAACGCACCCTAAAACGTAAAACTGTTAGCCTCACAAGCTTTCGACTTAACGAATACTAAAAGAATAGACCAATAGATAACTTCTTACCACCACTTACCACTCGATTATTCAAGAAGACGGCTTCACCTGATTGTTCCCCAAAACCCGAAGGCCC
The DNA here is from genome assembly GCA_005393395.2 of Gossypium australe. Classification (NCBI taxonomy): domain Eukaryota; kingdom Viridiplantae; phylum Streptophyta; class Magnoliopsida; order Malvales; family Malvaceae; genus Gossypium; species Gossypium australe. The sequence continues at coordinate 24,538,834 of CM016621.1, read as the reverse complement.
TTCTCCAAGCGATTGAAAGAGGAAACCCGAAGAGATCAACACCCCTCTAATATTCGGCCAAAAGAATCTAATAGGGGAGAGGAAGTTTCGGCAACAAGAGGGAAAGATTCGGCTAGAGTCTTGAAGGTAGAAACAAATGAGATGTGGTTTACAAATGAAAGGAAAAATCGGCAATGGTATATGCTACTCGAGGCTTTTGGTTTCAAAGCATAAAAAGAAATAAACTTTACTTTATGGTTCGGCTAGGAACAAAATTAAAAGAAACGCCTAATGAATTTCGGCAATGGAGAGATCAAGGAAAAGAATAAATGAAAAAAATAAAATAATAAAAAAAAATATGAACTCCCTCCTATTAAAAATTCGGCACACATGGAAGAAAGAAAACCAAATTTTCGGCAGCTCTCTCCTTAAAAGCTTCAAGGCCGAATAGCACACCTCAAGAGTCCTAGAATCTGCCACCATCTAATCCCTATTAAAACTCTTATTTTATCCCATATTTTATCTCCTTATCACATTCAAAATAAACCAATAACAACTCCTATTTACTAATTTAAACTAAATAAAATAACCCTTCAATTATCTAGAATAAATAAAATAACATAACTCTATCACTTACCTCCCAGCCGAATTCAAAAAGGATTAAACAAAATCAGCTTAATCTTACCCATTGAAGCTCCCATGTGCCGTCCAACACCTTCAAATCTGCTGCCAAAAAGAATAAAAATTAAACTCCAAACGCAACTCTCTTGGTTCGAACATAGAATCTCACTGCTGTACACCTCTCCTCCAACGCCCCAGGCCACACGGCCACATTGAATTTCATGTCATAAAGCCCCCAACATTTTGATTATAAAGCCTTCCTATCCAAGCCCATCATCGCATATAAAAATACAACACGCAAAATGCTGCTCCAGCCACTCGAACCAGCGCCCATCTTCACCTCCAACTCCTAAGTGGCGTATGGGAACCACTTTGCCAAGGTGCTGCGTGTGTTACAGACTCGCCCCAGCTCCTTTTAAGGCCTCCTTCCTAGTAACGCCAAAACCCAAAAATTAAAACCACTTTGCTACCTTCTTGATTCGAACATGAGACCTTAAGGCATCACCTTCCCAAAGCCCCAAGTAGCGCCTCCATGCCACTCCACCAAAGACATTCTTGTGTCATAACCTTCCAAATAAATCTCTTAAGACCTCTAAAGCCAAGCTCCCCTTTTAACCACTAAAAACTAAAAATTTTCTAAGGCATCCCTTACCTTCTAGGGTTCTCCAAACCCCTAAAAATTCCTCCAACTTAACCATAAGCCTGCTAAACACTCGGGTTATGCTCCAAACGCATAACCCCTAAACCAGGGTGTTACAATTCTACCCCCTAAAAATAATTTCGTCCCCGAAATTACTTACTACCATGCAATCCTAACTCACTACTCTACGCCTCCACTGCGCACTCTGATCTTAGTAAATCTATCCTGCCTTCTGGACACAGTCTTAAGGTTCACATCCAAAGTTCCTATACTTCACTAGCCATACTAGAACGAACTAAACTTCACATCAACAAAACAATAAAGGGGTGTCCAGAGATCGTACCTGATATCAAGTCCTTGGCTGACTCGCATCCGATCCCTTAGCACCTCTGCCGGTACTATTTCCTTCATGGCTCAAACCTCGACCTCTCGTTGCCTGAGGACAGTTCTTAACCAAATGGGCCTTCGACCCACACCGGAAACATTTCTTACTATTTCCCCAACATTCCCCTGAATGAGTTCTCCCACACTTAACACATGAATGATTCCGACTCACATCAACTGGTGCACGTACAGGATTCTCGATCCTTGGTCTTTTCTGGACATTACCAAACGATGCTGACGGTCCAAAACTTCTCTTATTCTCGTTCCTATTCTTTTCTCGGTTCTCCCTGATAGTCTTCTTAACCTCTTCAGCGATCCGAGCTTTCTCCACCAGAATGGCGAAGTCCTTTTCCCTCTGCGGAGCGATCAACTCCCGCAACTCATCTCGCAGCCCATCTTCGAATCGAACACACCTTTCATAATCAGTAGCCATGATTCCTTTGGCGTACTGACTTAGTTGCACAAACTCAGCTTCATATTCCGCTACCGACTTATTCCCTTGTACTAGATTTAGAAACGCTTTCCTTTGCGCGTCCAAATAACTGGCTCCTACGTACTTTCCTTCAAACTTAACCTTAAAGTAATCCCATTCCAATCGATCTGCCGGTACACCTTGTTTGACAGTGAGCCACCAACGATAAGCTTCGTCGCGAAGTAATGAAACAGTACCCTTCAGCTTTTCTTCATTGGTACAGTCCAAATCGTCCATGATTCTTTCGACTGCTTCCAGCCAATATTCCGCTACGTTCGGAGCTACTCCTGACACTCCTCTAAAGATCTCGGCTCCGTTCGATCTAAGCCTTTCCGATACTGACTTTCGAGTTCCATTTCCCCTACTGACTCCTGCTACTCGTTCTAGCACTCGTAACATGGCCCGCGATACTGCGTCATCTTCACCTATCTGATCTTGTTCCTCCGCGCCCACTGCTGGTGGTGGCACTTCACTTTCTGAACCATGGCCAGACCCTAACGGTTCCGATGCTGCCATTCTACCTCTACCGCATCCCCTAGAACTCATCTCTATCGTCGCGATTTAATCTGATTAAGAAGTTTTATGCATTAGTAATCGTTCCACTATTTAACCGCGAACAATTTTATGAAGAGAGATTCTAGAAGTGGTTCTTTCGATCATACAAAGGTTCAGTTCAAGTTCGCTGTTCTATTTCAGAATATCATATTCATCCATAAGGACACATCCATTCATCAAAAAAAACACATTCATTCAATGGTATCTACCATACACATTCACTATTCAAACATTTCTACCCGTTTCTACCCCAGGGGTATTTTCGTCCTTTTCCTACATGGATATTTCGGTAATAAATCAAAGCGATTCCGAAAACTTTAATAAGTTAGGATCCTTTTTAAAATTCCCAAAACTGAAGAGTATTTTCGAAAATTTCGCAAATTGAAGGTATAACAGGATTTTGAAAACCAGGGGTATTTTGGTAATTTTGTCAATCAGGGTAATTTTATAAATTTCCAAGGTTAGGATATTATTTTGAGATACATAGTTTGGATACTTTTGCAAAGTAGAGGAATTTTATTAAAATTGGGGTTAAACCGGAAATCTTGAAAGTCAGGGGCATTTTAGTAATTTTCAACACAAGGGTATTTTCGTAAATTTTCCCAAACCAGAGTATCTTAATATGTAAAACTCAGGATTTTGGTATTTTTGTAAAATAAAATCATTTTAACAAAAGTTGAGGGTAATACGGTAATTTTACAACACAGGGGCATTTTTGTAATTTTGCAAGTAGGGGTATTTCAGTAATTTTGTAAATCGAGAAAATGTCTTTCAAAATCAAATTTAGGGTTTACAAACCGAAGGGGTAAATTTGAAAATTTTAAAACTAAGGGTTTTTAAAACAGTAAAGCTAGTCCCTTTCGGGTTTTAATAATTGGTTTAGCCTATGAACAAGTCCTCTTGGTTAAGGTGAACCGTAGCTACGCACCAGGTAGGATTCGAGTAAAGAGGAGGTGAGTCGCTAGGACTGCTTAAGTACCAAGCTCTTACTGAATACCAATCCTCGACATGCGTACCGTGGTTGCCACACCTTAACTCGGCGACTTACTTCACAGGTTTGTTTAGTAACCTTAAGTCTTATGCATATGTTTAAGTAGGCTAATCCTAGGGTCGAATAGTCCTACTATTCTAATCTACGAGCCCAAACTAAGCCCATAATAAATCACACAAACAAATCACTTCAAAATTCCGAAGTACTTACCTGGTGGACTTCGGGCCGGAGGTACAGGTGCCATGCCAGAATAACCTGAAAACTTTTTATAAAAGCCCATTTTTCAAAAAGCCCATTTTTGAAAACTGTTTCGGGCCCAAAACCCTCAAAGCCGAGTTTTGAACCGGGCTCTGATACCAAACTGTAACATCCCCAAACCCGGCCCACAAGTCCTGACCGGATCCGGTATGTCACTGCGGAAAACGTTTAAAAATATTCTTACTTGTGGTGGAACTTGAAAATTTTGTACTTATTCAAAAACCATGTCCATTTTAAAATCTACTAAATAATATAAGCTTGATATAAAATGTCCGAATTAAAACTTTATTATATGTTTTAAGATATAGTTTGCAGAAAATAAACTGATTTCAAACTAATAATTTAATCGTCATTTTGTTTTAACAAAATATAAACACTCAAGTAATTTAATTGGGCCTTATTACAATAAAAACTTATTCAAACACTTAAAATACTGAAAATGACAAATTCTATTAAATAAGGAAAAACAACTTCTGCATGAAAAGCTTCTTCTGCATGGCCACCTTTGTATCCACTCCAACCCTGTCCAAAATCACGAATCACCTGCGATGTTTTAAAAAAGTTGGGTGAGTCACACAGACTCAGTGTGTAATTAACCACTGAATTCCACCCACATGCTAACCACATAATAACCCACGCATCAGATATCATATATCATGTTTAGATCATAACACATTCTGGGCTTGGCCCATACTCATAACATTTATCAGGTAACCGAGTAATTAGTCACATACCCTCCACATACTGGGCTTAGCCCATTTCTTATTCAAGTTCACGATCACATGTATTCACATACCACAATTATGCAATAATGAATCCCAACCCAAGCCTAAGGTCTATCCTCTACACACCCCCTTATCCAGCCTACCACACACCAGGGGATTAACAAATCACCCTCTCCTTTTCACTCCAAAGGCAATCAATGCCATCCACGTGCAATTAAGCACAAAATCCACAACGCGACCTCAGTCAGCGCCAATCCACGATGTAGCCGTAGCTAACACCAAAATCACGATGGGACACATAGTCACTCATCAACCCACGACATGGCACATAGCCGATATCAATCACGATGAGGCACACAGCTACTCATCAACCACGTACTCGAAGTACACCCGTACCTTCTTTCATAGCCCACCCATGCACATGCAACATAAAATACAGTCATGATAATGCATGCACATGCTATTCACAATCATAGGCATACTCACGTATACAAATCAATGATCATATTTTAATAGCTTTGATACTAACCTGATTACCCTCATACCCTTGAAGGGTATCAATATCACACTTATCACTGCACTTGTTAGTAATCACATTACACATGCAAATATAAATCTCGGAAACAGTAGGCTAGCTACACACCTTATAACCTAAAGCTCTAGACCCTCGATCCCAACGCTATCGCTAAGCGAGACTACGGCTATCTGCCTATAGCTTCCTACTGCTGGCCCACACCCCGGTGGCCAATCTCGAACCGCTGAGACAGCTCTTTTCTTAAACTTCGGAATAGGGACTTTCCCTTGTCCACCTTGACTGGTATTTGCCTCCATCAACACACTTAATCAGAACACTTTGTTAATCGACAAGTACCAGATCTTCAACGAAAAAGAACCATAACTTAACATCCTTACCACAAGATCTTAGATCCCGAAGGCTTGTTTACTTCTGTCGACTAGCCCCTAAATCTCTAAAATCAAAATCGGTTAGCACCTAAAACTCATAAAATGGCCTATGGCCAAATATCACAAGTCCCTTACCTTGATGAGTTGAAACCCTAAATGACCTCCTTAACGCACCCTAAAACGTAAAACTGTTAGCCTTACAAGCTTTCGACTTAACGAATACTAAAAGAGTAGACCCATAGATAACTTCTTACCACCACTTACCACTCGATTATTCAAGAAGACGGCTTCACCTGATTGTTCCCCAAAACTCGAAGGCCCTTCTCCAAGCGATTGAAAGAGGAAACCCGAAGAGATCAACACCCCTCTAATATTCGGCCAAAAGAATCTAATAGGGGAGAGGAAGTTTCGGCAACAAGAGGGAAAGATTCGGCTAGAGTCTTGAAGGTAGAAACAAATGAGATGTGGTTTACAAATGTAAGGAAAAATCGGCAATGGTATATGCTACTCGAGGCTTTTGGTTTCAAAGCATAAAAAGAAATAAACTTTACTTGATGGTTCGGCTAGGAACAAAATTAAAAGAAACGCCTAATGAATTTCGACAATGGAGAGATCAAGGAAAAGAATAAATGAAAAAAATAAAATAATAAAAAAATATATGAACTCCCTCCTATTAAAAATTCGGCACACATGGAAGAAAGAAAACCAAATTTTCGGCAGCTCTCTCCTTAAAAGCTTTAAGGCCGAATAGCACACCTCAAGAGTCCTACAATCTGCCACCATCTAATCCCTATTAAAACTCTTATTTTATCCCATATTTTATCTCCTTATCACATTCAAAATAAACCAATAACAACTCCTATTTACTAATTTAAACTAAATAAAATAACCCTTCAATTATCTAGAATAAATAAAATAACATAACTCTATCACTTACCTCCCAGCCGAATTCAAAAGGATTAAACAAAATCAGCTTAATCTTATCCATTGAAGCTCCCATGTGCCGTCCAACACCTTCAAATCTGCTGCCAAAAAGAATAAAAATTAAACTCCAAACGCAACTCTCTTGGTTCGAACCTGGAACCTCACTGCTGCACACCTCTCCTCCAACGCCCCAGGCCACACGACCACATTGAATTTCATGTCATAAAGCCCCCAACATTTAATTATAAAGCCTTCCTATCCAAGCCCATCATCGCATATAAAAATACAACACGCAAAATGCTGCTCCAGCCACTCGAACCAGTGCCCATCTTCACCTCCAACTCCTAAGTGGCGCACGGGAACCACTTTGCCAAGGTGCTGCGTGTGTCACAGACTCGCCCCAGCTCCTTTTAAGGCCTCCTTCCTTGTAACGCCAAAACCCAAAAATTAAAACCACTTTGCTGCCTCCTTGATTCGAACATGAGACCTTAAGGCGTCACCTTCCCAAAGCCCCAAGTAGCGCCTCCATGCCACTCCACCAAAGACATTCTTGTGTCATAACCTTCCAAATAAATCTCTTAGGACCTCTAAAGCCAAGCTCCCCTTTTAACCACTGAAAACTAAAAATTTTCTAAGGCATCCCTTACCTTCTAGGGTTCTCCAAACCCATAAAAATACCTCCAACTTGACTATAAGCCTGCTAAACACTCGGGTTATGCTCCAAACGCATAACCCCTAAACCAGGGTGTTACAATTTAATCCAACAATTATCTCTTGAAAATAATGATAAATAAATCCCTTATTTATCCATCATTTAGCCGAATTTTAAAGAGAATAAAACTCCCAAAATATAGCCTTGTGCCGTCCACCTCTCTACTCCTTGTAGCAAAATAAAATTTCTTTTATTTGCTCCCCAAGTGACTCGAACTCAGGCCCACTTGCATAGCTGGTGGCGTCACCTACCTGGGCCTTAAGTGATATCTTCAGGCCACTTTTTCTAAGCCTGTTTGTGTGTCAAATTCATCCTATTAATTTTCTTAAGGCCACCTTGCCTTAGTTTCCTCTTTTTAAACTTTAAAACTTGATATTTCCTTACATTTCCAAGTTTCCAAAAATTTTCGTTTGCCTCCTTTAAACTTAACATTTCCTTACATTTCCAAGTTTCCCGAAATGTTTACTTTCTTTTTTTGAATCATTTCTAGATCGTTTCCTTACATTTCCAGGACATTTCCCTACATTTCCAAGACAAGACATTTCCTTACATTTCCAGGACATTTCCTCACATTTCCTCACATCTTAGGGTTCCTAAAACTCCTCAGATCACATCCAACACACCCACTGAGCCCACTATCTCATGAATTACGCACGAACGCATAACCCCTAATCTAGGATGTTACATTCCTCCAAGGTGACACTTTCAAGAACACTTTATCATAGACTTTGAATTCAATCTCTTTCTTTTTCAAATCCGAATAGGACTTTTGTCTATCTGAGGTGACTTTCAGACACTCGCGTATCACCTTTACTTTCTCTTCAGTTTCCTTAACCAAATCGACCCCGTGTATCTGTTTCTCTTTGAGTTCTGACCAATACAATGGCGCTCGGCACTTAAGCCCATATAATGCCTCATAAGGCACCATTTTTAAACTTGACTGGAAACTATTGTTGTAGGCGAATTCCACCAACAGTAAGTATTTCTTCCAATTACCTTGGAATTCCAAAACACAACATCGAACCATGTCTTCGAGTATCTGAATCACTCTTTCTGACTGCCCCTCGATTTGTGGATGGAAGGTTGTACTAAAACTCAATTTCGTGCCCAAGGCCTCTTGCAACTTTTTCCAAAACCGTGACGTGAATCTCGGATCTCTATCCGAAATGATCGACAACGGCACACCATGAAGTCTTACTATCTCTGACATGTACAAGTCCGCTAATTTATCAAGCGAATAATCAACTCGCATTGGTATAAAATGGGCTGACTTTGTGAGTCTATCAACCACAACCCACACCGCATCTTTATTTTTTGGAGTCAATGGTAAGCCTGTCACGAAGTCCGTGGTAATACTGTCCCATTTCCACTCAGGAACCATAATGGGCTGAAGTAAACCCGAAGGTACTTGATGTTCAACCTTCACTTGCTGACAAATCAGGCATCTAGATACAAACTCGGAAATGTCTTTCTTCATACCAGGCCACTAATACCATTTCCTCAAATCATTGTACATCTTTGTGCTCCCAGGATGCACAGTTAAACATCCGCTATGCGCTTCATGCAAGATCTTACGAATAAACTCATCATTTCTGGGTACACAGACCCTATCTCGAAACGTCAAACATCCATCAGGACTTACTCGAAAGTCTGACTCAATATTCAACTCACATAAAACCCTTTTGGCTTGCAAGCTGTTATCTTCTTTCTGAGCTTCACAAATCTCTTGAAGGAACAATGGTCTAGCCTTCAACTCGGCTAGAAATGGCACCATCATCCAACAAAGCCATCTGAGTACTCAAGGCTCTCAGTGCGAACAATGATTTCCTGCTCAAAGCATCTATGACTACGTTCGCCTTTCCCGGATGGTAGTCAATTATCAATTCATAATCCTTAATCAGCTCTAACCACCTTCGTTGCCTCAAATTCAATTCATTTTGAGTCATCAAATATTTTAGGCTTTTATGGTCGGTGAAAATCTGACACTTTTCACCATATAGATGATGTCTCTAAATCTTCAACGCAAACACAATTGCAGCAAACTCTAAATCATGAGTCAGGTAATTCTTCTCGTGCGGCTTCAATTGCCTAGAGGTGTATGCAATCACCTTACCCTCTTGCATAAGTACACAACCCAATCCGTTCAATGATGCATCACTATAAACCACAAATTCTCTTCCCGGTTCAAGTTGCACCAAAATCGGAGCTTCAATCAACAGCGTCTTCAGTTGCTCGAAACTCTGTTAACACTTTACTGTCCAATCGAACTTCACATCTTTTTGCAAAAGTTTTGTCATCGGGGTGGCTATCATGGAAAACCCCTTGACAAAACATATATAATAGTCGACTAGGCCTAGAAAACTCCTTACTTCAGTTACGCTCCTTGGCGGTTTCCATTCAATAATTGCTAAAATCTTACTTGGGTCTACTCTAATTCCATCTCCCGAGACAAAGTGCCCCAAAAATCCTACTTCCTTGAGCCAAAATTCACTCTTACTAAACTTGGCATACAATTATTTTTCTCTTAAAACTTGCAGAACCATACTCAAATGCTCGGCATGTTCATTCTCATCTCGAGAGTAGATTAGTATGTCGTTGATGAAGACCACAACAAATCTATCCAAGTATGGCCGAAAAATGTGATTCATCAAATCCATGAAGATCGCAGGGGCATTATTTAGACCAAAAGGCATGACTAAAAATTAATAGTGGCCATACCTAGTCCTAAATGCCGTTTTCGGCTCATCCGAGTCCTTGACTCTAAGCTTGTAGTACCCTGACCTCAAATCTATCTTGGAAAATACCGTGGCTCCCTTCAATTGATCGAATAGATCATCGATCCTCGGTAATAGGTACTTGTTCTTCACAGTTACCTTGCTAAGTTGCCGATAGTCTATGCATAGCCTCATAGAACCGTCTTTCTTCTTCACAAATAAAACGGGAGCACCCCACCGAGAAAAACTCGGCCTTGCGAATCCTTTATCCTTTAGCTGTTGTAACTGTTCTTTTAACTCTTTTAGCTCGGTTGGAGCCATTTTATAGGGAGCAATAGAAATAGGGGCAATACCCGGAGCTAACTCAATTCCAAATTCAATCTCTCTAACTGGAGGTAGCCCTGGAAACTCTTCCAAAAAAACATCTAGGTACTCGTATACTATGGGTACCGACTCAATTCTCAATTCAGTCTCTTTAGCATTCCACACAAAGGCTAGGTAAACCTCATACCCCTTCCTCAAATATTTCTGAGTCGACAAGGTTGATATCACTACTGGTTATCTATCTGGCTTATCTAGTTCAACACGAATAAAATCCCCATTTTCACTTTTCAACTCAATATGCTTCTTCCCACAATTCACAATTACTCCATGAGTAACTAACCAATCCATCCCAAAGATGGCATCAAACTCATCAAATGACAATAGCATAAGATCAATCGGGAAACAATGACTCTTAATAATCAAAGGGCAACCTTTGCAAACTCTATCAACCAACACACACTTTCCTAGAGGATTAGACACTCTTATGATGAATTCGGTAGACTCTATAGGCATGCTCATACTAGAGACTAATTTCATGCATATGTATGAGTGGGTAGATCCCAGATCAATTAAAGCTATAACACGAGTATTATGCAGAGAAAAGGTACCCGTGATTAAGTCAGGGGAAGATGCCTCTTCACGAGCACAGATAGCATAAGTTCTCGCCGATGCTCTACCCTCGACTCTAGCGACTTGCTCTCTGGATAAGGTCTTGCTACCCATCTCATTTTCCGGGTTTCTCAGTGGTCTTCCCCTAGCAGTACTTCCCGGTCTTGCATTTTGAGGCTTTTCTTTCTCACCCACCTCGGGGCAGTCTCTGATAAAATGGTCTAAGGACCCACATCTGAAACAAGTTTTCTCATTAGCTCGACACTCACCAGAATGGCGCCTGGCACATTGAGGGCATTCTGGTCTACTTGGTCAGACGTTGCCCACATTAGCAACTGATGTGGTCTGCCCTTTCGACCCCAAAAATTGCTTGCCCTTACTTCGGGTTGAAAACCTCACTGAGGTGACTGATCGAGTAGCAAAATCCCTCAATTTCTTATATGAGGATTTGTAGGACTTATTCAACTGCCTTTTTCTCGAGTCACGGGACTCATTCTCAGCTCTTTTCTTCTCTTTAGCCAACTCTTCGGCTTTGCAGGCTCTATTTACCAACACTACAAACTCTTTTAGTTCGAGGATTCCCACGTATAAATGGATATCTTTATTCAATCCGTCCTCGAATCTCTTGCACATGACGACCTTGATAGACACGCACTCCCGAGCATACTTACTAAGCCTTACAAACTCCCGTTCGTAATCAGTCAATGACATACGGCTTTGCTTCAATTCCAAGAACTCCTTCCTCTTATGGTCGATAAACCTCTGGCTGATGTACTTCTTCCGGTATTCCTCTTGGAAGAATTCCCAGCTAACTCTCTCCCTTGGTACCACCGAGACCAGGGTGTTCCACGATCTGTAGGCTGAATCTCTCAAAATAGACACTACACACTTTAGGCACTCTTCAGGCGTGCACGACAATTCATCGAATACCCTGATGGTATTCTCGAACCAGAATTCTGCTCTCTCCGGATCATCATTCTTACTACCCCGAAATTCTTCAGCTCCTTGCTTCTAGATCTTATCCACCGGAGGCCTTTCTCTTCTCACTACCTCAACCACTTGAGGAGCTACTGGAGTGGATTGAGGAATTGGTGAGGGTGGAGGGGGTTGAGCATTAGGATTTGCTCGGGTATACTCAGTACCAGTTGCTCATCATATGGAGAAAGGCTTCTTGGGCCTCTTCCCCTTGACCCAAGGTCTCGGGTCTACTATTAGCTGGCGCGGTCCCTTGAGCGGGAGCCGGTGCATTACTCGCAGCATCATCGGTTGCAGTTTGGTCTGGATCAAGATCCATATACTACATAAAACACGATTTTTAAACGCTAGGAGCTGTCACACTATCATTACTCAGACACTCTTACATATGGCATGTATAGCTAGACTCATACTTACACTACGTTAGTCTTAGAATCGACTAAATCGTAGCTCAGATACCAATAAATGTAACACCCCTTACCCGTGCTCAAAGCCAGAATTGGGTTTAAGGCATTACCTAACTTATCTCGCTTAAACGTCTAGAATAGGGCTATAAAATTTCATTTAAACCCATCACTAGCTCATTCTTGGCCCACGAGGCCCTAAACATACCTCCGAAAGGTTTCAGAATCTATTCGGGAACTTTTACGAGCTTGGAAAACTTTTCTCCAAAATAGGGACCACACGCCCGTGTTGGTCTAGGGACATGCCCGTGTGCCCCTAAGGCATGCCCGTGTCTTCCACCAGTGGTCGATCCTGATCAATTTTACACGGCCGGACAGACGCCCGTGTCCCTCATACGGCCTTGACATGCTCATATCTTAGTCAATGTGCCAAAACTTTGGCATTTTGACTATGACGTCATCAACTCACTCTGGTCACACGGCCAAGGCACACGCCTGTGTCCTTAGCCCGTGTATCGAATTAAATTCCACAATTAATGTGCAGACTTCACACGGCCTGGGCACATGCCCATATTCTAGGTCGTGTCTCCCACATGGTTGAGACACACGGCCGTGTCTCTGCCTGTGTGTTTACTACAAGGCATACTGACTTGAAATTCAAGTATGCAAGGGACACACGATCGATCCACACACCCATAGGGCTGACCGTGTGTCACACACGGCCTAGACACACGCCCGTGTGTCTACCAGTGTGGACAATTAAATGGCTATGTACCAAGCCCTTTGCCACCCTAAGTTGCACACATACATACTCCAATTCAATTCAACATAACTTAAAACCCAAAGGCACATCCAAGGACTCAATTCAAAACATTCCAATCTAAAAGATGACCAATTGGTATCTTTAGGAACTAAAAGAATCAAGACATACGTAAGGGCATACACTTCATGAAAATCATCTTCATTAAGCAAAAGAATTTGCCAAGTATTGGCCTAACTTAAGACCATTTACAAAAATGACTTTAGTAACATACATAGACAACACTTTGGCTAACAATTACAACTTAACAAAATACTCGAGTCCTATACATGCCATACTCAAGATAAGTCTAAATTGTTATACCAAAGTGATGTCGATAGTGTGGTTTTTGAACTCCTACGCCCACGTTCCTCGAGTTATCTTGGCAATACTACAAGGAGAAAAAGGCAATGAAAGGGGTAAGCATAAAGCTTAGTAAGTTTGCATGGAAATAAATAGCAATAATAAGCTCATAATATAATCCATTCATGGCATTAACTAACCATACACAAGTCATAGGCTTCTTGCCATACTTATTTACAATTGCCCTTATTTAGCACATACCGTGCCACACATCATAATCATTTCTTCGTGACTCATTCACGAGTACCTGTATTCACTCATTCACATGACTTTAGTACAATTCTCATATCTACTTCTAAACTCATCTACTTATGTAACACCCCAAACCCAGTCTATGCGTTAAGACCAGATTTGGTATGCCACACAAATCGAACATACATCTAGTCATTTAATGATTTAAATAAAACAGATCTTCAAAAAAAACTATTTTGGAGATGGAGTTTATTAAAAACCTAGAATTTATTTGAAATCTATGATTTAAGAACATAAGAGATTATATTTTGATCTCAGAAAAATAATTGGTTAAAGTTTTAAAGAATTTTGAAAGAATTCAAAAGGTGTTTGAAAATAAAATTCATAACAGAGTTTTCACAGAAATTTTTACGAGTTTGTGATATTTAAGAAAAACCCCCTTTTTATACGAAAAATTTTAAGAAATAATTTATAATTTAAAATAGTTCCCTTTAAGTATCTAAAACATAATTAAAATCCATCCACCAACAAAAATCCATATAATAATACCAGAGGCCTTATTACATCGCAACTGAAATAGTACTTAAATAGAAATACTTAAAAGAAGTTCAAAGTTTATATAAACCATCATTCGTAGTATGGCCTCCACGCGAAGTCATCCTCGACCCAAGCCTCCATCAATTATCATTACCTGAGAAGGGTAAGAAAACGGGGTGAGTTACTTAGAACTCAGTGTGTAACCCACTTACCGTGTCCACTGGGCCAAATCCATATAAGCATTTAATTGGGCTTGAGCCCATTTACGAACATAACAATATAGTAATTAAAAAAATGCACGTGAAATGCAATTCCCAACCAAGCCTAAATTTCCATCCGCTACACACCACCCGTACCAACCAGCACACCTGTGGGGATCAAGTCAACCCACCCCGCCAACACACCAATCGCAGGCATAAAGCCATTTAAAATGTTTGTGGCTGAGCCACCCGAACTAGATTGTGGCAGAGCCACCTGAACTAGATTGTGGCAGAGCCACCAAAACTTCTCTTCAATTTTATCCCAACCCATGCAATTATGTATACATAAACAAAGCATAACAATATTCATATGATAATTTCAATATAAGGCCCATACTACAAGTTGGCCCATTTCTCATTTTGGCCCATATGGTAATTTATCAAATCGGCAATTCGGCCCATTAAGCAATCTAGCAATTTGGCCAATTTATCAATCTAGCAAATTGGCCCATTAAGCAATCTAGCAATTTGGCCTATTAATCAATCTAGCAAGTCGGCCCATTAAACAATCTAGCAATTTGGCCCATTAATCACATGAGGCCCAAAAATTAATTTTTATCAAATTAGCCTATCGAGGGTGATTCCATAATTTCCACGACTTTAATACCGATTTCATGCATTTACACAGAAAGTGTTAATATACCGTATTTTCTGATTTTACCAACTTTATGATTTTTATTCAAATGCTTACGGTATAACATCATACCGATGAGATAAGCGTGAAATTACACACCCGATTACGGTGAGAACTATACTTTCTCGCTCGTCGATACCTAAATACGTGTCACGCTTGATTAGAACACTAATACTTAATATAAATCTATACTAAAGATAAGCGATCTAGATCTTTACCCTTAGAATTTCGAACAACAACTATTTGTGGTTTCTCCCCGATTGATGGTTCATAACCCGTTGAAGAACCACGAATAGTTAATGGCTCAAGAGTACGAACGACTTCAAATAATTGATTTTCACCAGAAGAGGGTCTATAACCCGTTGGAAAATCTCAGATTGCCGAAACAACCCTTCGCTTGAACCTAGAGGGAATAGCAGAACCGCCCCTCTTCCGAACACTATTCACCACCTTTTTCGACCCTATCTTGTTTGCCACAAAAATATCTTTGCATTCACGGGATAAAAATCGAGCGTTAGCGTCCCTTAACACTTCGATTCGATTTCTAGCGAGTCATGATGATTATGAATACTCCGAGTTCGGCCTTCTCTATAACACTATTAAGATGAATAGGATTGTTTAAAAGAAAGGAATAAGGAATGCTATTTTCGGTCAAAAGACCCTCTAAACAATATGTATATTCGGCTAAAGATAAAGAAGAAAATAAAGAAATGAAAAGGGTTCTTACCACTTGATTTAAACGAAAGTTGAAAGAATCATTAATCAAGAGAAAAATATGTGAGGAGGAGGGTTCGGCTAAGAAGAAAATTTTGATGGAAAAGATACTAGCAACATTCAACCATGGAGAAAAATAGAAGAGAGAAAATGTGTTTCGATTTTTCAAGGATGAAAAAGAAACAAGGGAGGGATTTGGGACAAGAGAGCATTCGGCCAAAGAGTAGAAAAGAAACAAAAGAAAAATGGCCTTTGTGCTTTGGTGATTTCGACACTAGAGAGGAAGAACTTGAGAGGTTAGGCAAAAATTGAGACCAAATGGTCAAAAACAATGACCAAAAGAAGAAAACAAAAATGCTCACAATGCACCAATTGCATTCGGTTAGGGAGAGAAAAAAATGAGAAGAAAAGTCTTATGAAAAAAATAAAACACCAAAATGACCAAATGAAAGTGACCAAAACATGCTACCATCCTTACCTATGCTACCAAAAATATTCGGCCATCCCCCGTAGACCACAAAACCGTCCATGTTCATAGTCAATGTTTGGCCATGCCAAACTTTCCAAAACACCCCCCTTAATGAGTGCCTTATGTCCCCCTTACATACCATAAGCTCAAGATTTCCTTCCCTATGTTCAAGTCTTATCCTAATCCAATAACCACCTTGCCATAAAAAAAATAAAGTCCAACTTACCAAGAATAAGGCTTGACCGACACAAGCTAGGAGAGTGCAAAAATAAAAGTCACAAAATGTATTCCAAAGGGTTCGAACCTCTTCCCTCAAGCAACACTTATGGCGCCAACTCCACTTTACTACTAGCTCATCTAATGCTAGTTTTTGTCACTTAATTTCCTTAAACATCAAGGTCACTTGATCCACTTCAATAAAGTACTCATTACTAAAATTTATTCTAATTCCGAATAAATCCCGAGCCTTCTCAAGACTATATAAACACACAAATTAAATCATTCACAAGCTAAGCACCAAAAACATGCAACATATCGATACTCAATTTTTAGGATGTTACAACTTATCCCGTTAATCACTAGGGATAGTCAAAGACGCATATTCATTGTCATTAATGTAAGTATGAAGCCAATGCCACATCCCCGATAAGATCTTATATATACTTTCACATTTTCATCACCGAAGCCATATCCCAGATATGTCTTATACGGGATCTCAACTCGATACCAATGCCATGTCCCGGATATGGTCTTATACGGGACCTTATCTATTTCATATCTCGATGATAGCCTTTTCATATCCATTATAGTCCACTAGGACTTCAACATCATATTCAACATCAGTCGGACTTCAACATCATATTCAACATCAGTCACTCAATTTAGTAGAGTATCATGCATCAATATGGTACCAAGCATTCTCAATTATGCTAACATGAATATTGCATTAATCACATACAAACTTACCTCGTTTTCAAAATGAGCCAACTCATCGGTCTAGTCCGAGACTTTGTTCTTTCCCCAATCGAAGCAGATTTTTGGTTCTTCTTGCTCTATAATAGCAATTTAGCTCATTTTAATCACCACATTAATAAAAGCATTTTAATAATCATGCTTAGGAAAAATTTTTGAGAAACTTTACCATGGTATGTTAAAATTATTTATATTTTGGGAAAATGTTTTACGAAAATGAACGATCTGAGACTACGATATTGGTCCAAGTATGAATTTGAAACTATAAGATTAGAAATATAGATTTCTGTTTTTAACCTGTGTTCGTTTTCTGGAAGTGTTGATATCTTAAGTTAGCCACAGGGCGGATATGGATTCCGAAGGTAAGCAAGATCACTAGGAGTCGTCCACTTCTCCGGAGCGTATGTCTGTTCAGGAGTCTGAGGGCCGTGCAATTTTGCTAACTATGGGTGGCGATAACTCGGAGCTTGGTACTGAGGCATTGACTCGAGTGCTTAGGGAAGTGCTTGAGTAGGTGCTCAAGGCTAGGTTGGACAAGCACGAAGAGTTAGTACAAAGTAGGTGTGTGGATTGTGAAAAGTAGAGAGATCGCAGTCCTCCGAGGTCAGAGCCTCATTCTGTGAAGTGTGTTAGAATGCATTTGAGTGGCAATAGTGATTTTGCAGAGGGTGCTAGTGGTGGTGCAAGCGTTTCGTCTTGCGAGCACTATAAGAAGTGTCATTCGGGCAATTGTTGGAAAAAGGTTTTGAGACAGGTAAATTGTGAATGATTCGATGCTTAGATTAGAGTATTGAAATTGTGTATCTACTTCAGTCGTTAAGTATTCTGGGTGTGTGTATGAGGTCTTAGGTTCGATTTGGTTTTGCTCGAGTTAGAGTGCGCAGCGGGAGCGTGGTGGTATAGTTTGTGTTATACCACTATTCTGTTAGTTGGAAATTTCAGGGATGAAATTTCTTTAAGGAGGGGTGAGTTGTAACACCCCAGATTTTGGGGGCTAGAAGTTCTGTGTTAGTGGCTAGGGTCTGAGGGAAAGGTGTGCTTTTTTGGTTAGTCTTGCGTGTGAGTGACAAGAATGGGCCTGCTGGTTTGGTAGTTTGGTAGTGTGAAGTTAATCTCAAGGTTCTAGGTTCGAGTCCTTGGGTGCGCATTTTGGGGGAACCTTATTATTATGTTTTGTTTTTAGTTAGTAATAATAATTAGTTTTTATTTATTTATTTATTTTAATTTTAATTTTTTATTCTTTTTATTCTGATTTTTTGGATGTTCTTCTCTCTGTTTCTTTTCCTTTTTTTCTTTTTCTTTTGTTCTTTTAGGAAATGGTTTCGCTGCAGATACTTCAAAGATTTTCGCTCCTCCTCCGTTGAATCAGGTGTGGGATATGAAACTCTTCTATTTTACTTTGCGACTATTCGTTTTGGTATCTCTTGAGTGTGTTTTAATTTTGTCAATTTTCGGTGTTAGAGGTTGAATAATACGGGGTATATGGCATATTTTGCTATACTCTCATTATTGTAAAGGTTAGGGACCGGTTTGGATGGCTAGAATTGCGGTTTCGGCCTGTTCTGGGGTAGTTTCGTGGCCACTGGGGTTTCTACACGGGCATGTGCTAGTCCACACAGCCGTGTGCTTTTGGAAATTAGGGTTTTTGGGACAATTTTGGTGCCACACGACCGTGTGGCAGACTTGAGGATTTTATCATTTCTCACACGACCGTGTCCCCCGGGCACACGGGCATGTGAGATTGGGGGATTAGGGTTTGAGTGGTTTGGTGCCATACATCATGAATATCAACACCATTAAAAGCCCAAGGATTTTGTTTTAATAAATTGTCAACTCCAAATATGATTAGTAATAGTTGGTCATAATGATAGTGGAAGTGACCATATCCATTTGGCACTTAGCCAACCAATTCAAAAACTTACCTCAATAATCTCCCATTTTTGCATTTTGTTTGAACAAAAAAACACCAAACAAACCAATAATGGAATCATCAAAACATCCATAGCTCCCCCTCAACAGAATCCCTTTAATCTATCATACTTGACTTAGAACATAATTAAATAGGTTAACCATCAATTATTTGACTAGAATTTGCATCAATAATCAAAATACTACAATTATATTTAAGTAAGATGAGGATAAGAAAATGTGCACCAAAATAAAAACATCCAACCACCAATAGAATTCAAATAGTTTCATCTTTACAAAAGAAATTGCAAAATATCAAGATATTTTTTTTAAGAACATAATAACTCCATTAGTTAGAGGCAGCACTAGTACTTCAACAACTTCTCTACTCCCTCTTTTTGTTCAAAATAAATGTAAAATCTTCACTGTCTAGGGTGAAGGAGCAAATCATTACAAGGTAATCTCTTTGTCCCTGATCTGCTAGATGACTCTGATCTCATGTCGTAGCTTTGAATGACTCTGTTATAAGAAAGATGATCAATCATTTGCTTGTTCAACCCAGCTGGGTTACTTGAAATGCCTATAGAAAAAGGCACTTCAGCTTCTACTTCAACTGCTTTAGGTTTCTCTTCTTATAACAACCTGTTTTTCTGTTATACTAGAAACAATGGTTCCGAAACCCCATTTTCGATGATTGAGTCAGTAAATACTATTAATTTATATTTATGAGTCTATTATATTATTAAATTGATTTTTGGTCTAGTAATTCTATTGAATGGTTAGTAATTAAGGAACAATGACTAAATGTAAAAGTTAATCGCTTTTGTTTTTTATTAGTTAAAAGGCTTGAAAGTATTAAATCAAGGATTAGTTTAGCAATTAGGCCAATAGTGAGTGCAGTGGACGGTTGGTGGCTTTTAATGCTATAATATTGTTTAATTTATATTATTTTGTTAATTTAAAATAATTAAAACATAATGTATAACATAAAATTAAATAGAAAAAGGAAGCCATTCTTTCTTATCATCTTCTTCATAGTGTTTCTAAGAAGAAAAGAATAGGTTTGGAACGTCCTAGCTTAGATCTTCGATTGGTAAGCCGTTTTTAGTTCGTTTCTTGTAATTTTTATATTTTTGAGGTCCCGAGAGCTTTATTTAGCTAGCTCTGGTACTAATTTGTAAAACTTTTAAATTCTATAAAAGTTTTCGTTATTGAATCTTGAAGATTTTGGTACTAAATTGATAGATTTTGAGCTTAGTTATGAAAAATGACTAATTTGTAAAGTGAAAGTTGTTAGTTTTGAACATAAGGATTAAATTGTAAAAAATTCAAAATTTACGTTAAATTTCTATAATTATAGATATTAGAGGACTGTAGAAGGATGTGATTGAAATCATATTGAAAGATAAGGCTTAAATGTGAAAGATATGATTGTTTCGATTTTAGGGGCTAAATTGAATAAAATGCAAAAATTTAGGGAATCTGTGAAAAAATAAATTAAATTTTCATATGCATGAAATAATATGATATAAGGTGTTTGGAACTGATAAATTGAAATGAGGAACTGTATAAATCAAGATTGATTCAAACTGTAGATAATTGAGGAAAAGGAAAAATTATAGATTAGTCATTGACATTTCGCTCATTGTTGTTTTTGTCTGATAAGTTCATATGGTATGGTTATATATATAAATGTAATGTATGTGTTTGAATTATGAAATTATAATTTGTGAATGTACTTTGAATTGTATGTAAATTGGTACAAAAAGGTGAGAAATAGACTGAATTGTAAAAAAAAATGATCTGATGTGTTAATTGTGCCTAGATAAACGTAAGAAAGGATTGGATACAATTTACATGCCAATAATTTTATTTGCACGTTTTATGATATTTGTAAAAGAGATGATACCGTGTATACAGATGTACGGAGAATTCACTAATTATGTTAGAATCCTACATTTGTTGTGAATTACCGAGTTATGACTTTACGGAGACTTTGATGTGGTGGAGGGATGTACTGTTATATGATATATGTGCCTACAAGCCTTGCACTTCGATGCGCTGGTGTGGTGTAGTTACTGCCCTAACAAGCAATATGGTGTAGTGAAGTTACCGACATATCCATATCTGTCTGATTTATTATATCGAGTGAAACAGTTAAAGAAGGAAAATGACTAATTGATAATATGTAATTGAATGTGATATGTTTATACGATGCTGAATTAATGTTAATGATATATAGTTGCCTACTATGTTGTACTATACTGAATCAAAATAGCTTGTAAATGTGAAATGTTACATGATTTGATTGTTTGATGAACTCACCTTGTCGTTGTGAAATGTTATAAAAGGAAATTGAGTTAAGGTAGTTAGTTTGATATGTATAATTATAAATTGAGGTAAGTTTACTGTTTAAACACCTATGAACTTACTAAGCATTTGTAATGCTTACTCTGTTTCATTTTCTATTTTCTGTAGTGGTCATTTTGTGGAACGCATCGATCAGATCACCTTGGAGCTCATACTATCTAGATTTTGACTCAGCAGACTTTTAAATGTTTTAGACTCAGTTATGTGGCATGTATATAGGAAATGTTATGTTTATGTGTTTTTACTTTGAATGATGGTGTTTTAAATCTCAATTGTGGCTTAACTATGAATGGCTATATGTTATGTACTCAAGTGTTAATGACGGCAATATGTAAGGTCTTAGTTGAGGTATAAGAATGGTAAAGTTAATGATGATGCTTGAGTACTTATTGATAGTGAATGGTATTTTCCATGTGAGTAATGGCTGATGATTTCATAGGTTGATATGTTGGGGAAAGTACCTATTTGATATTCAATAGTTTGATTGAATTGTAAATGTTCAATGGTACATTTAGTTGGTATGTGAAATTATCATGTATGGAATAAGTGTATAATGCTAGAGTTATGAATCACTTAAGTAAAAGTTCAAATGTTGTGATGTTTGAATGCCAAATAAATATGATGGAATTGAGAATTGAGGAATGGATGATTGGTTCTATACTAGTATGGTTTGAGTTGATTTTGTATAGGTTGTAGTGTGCTTAAGGCACCTTTTATGTTTGATTTTGATTTGGGCATGAAATAGTACCAAAACATGAGATTTTTGACCTTCTAGCAAAAAAGTATCAATACTATAGGTTGAAGTATTGGTACTTTACCTAATGAACAATATTTTAAAACGACAGAATGCCAATTTGGTATTGGTACCAGCATCAAGTATCGATACTTAATTCCAAATATCGATATTTTATGAAGATATCGATACGAATATTGATGCCCAATTTGGTATCGATACTCCTTAATAAAGGTATCGGTACCTTATTCCAAGTATCAATACTAGTTTATTTTAACTTGATTTTTGAAACATCGAAGCTAAAGATGGTATCGGTACCTAACCTGGGTACCGATACCTATGCTCATACTTTGAAAAGTTTACAGTTTGGTCCTTATTCATGCTCGAGTCAACTTAAGAGCTTTCGTAAGCTCGATTGAGTTTCAATTCTAATTTTATATTGTAATGTTTATGAATTTTTTGTCATAATTGATGGTTTAATTAATTGTTATTGAGAATTACATGTGAACTTCAGTAAAAAGTAGTAGCATCTCGCAGCTCGGGTCCGACAACCAGACCAAGCGAGGGGTGTTACACTTCTTCTCCATCATGATGGTCAGTTGGACTAGTGGAGATGTGTAACGACTAGATTTCCAGTGGTGTTGAAAAACGCAGTTTCGAGACCTCGTTTTCGTAAACCAAGTCCATAATTATTGAATAGGTATATTTGCAGAGTTATTCTATTGATGAATTAAAATTTGGTTATGCAATTTAGTCGAAAATGTGGTTAATTAAGGCCTAAGAACTAAATTGTAAAAGTTTAATCACTATAGATTTTTAATTAGAAAAGGTTTGAGGACTTAGATATTAATTATCCAAAGGATTAAAATGTTAAATAAACCAAATTAAAATATATGATAGTGGGATTTGATGGTGTATATCATTAACTTAAACTAATTAAATATTTCTGTTAATTAATTGAGATTAAAAAATGTTAATTTAAGTGTAAATAATAAACATAATGGAAAGAAAGAGAAGATGTCACCATCTTTATCTTCAACCCGTGAAAACTAAAGAACAAAATAAAGGAAGAAAGCTTGAAGACCCTTGGACATTCGACTATCAAATTTGATTAAGTCACTAGTAATTTTTCTTTGATTTTATGGAAATTGAATAATGAAAGCTTGATTTAGCTTACCCATGTACCAATTTGTGAAACTGTTAAAGTTTTTCAAATGTACCATTGTTGAGAAATGGGTGAATTTGGTGTAAATTTAATAGAAATTAAGCTTATATTATGAAAAGGACTAAATTGTAAAGCTTAATTAATAGTTTCATACATTAGGGACCAAATTGAATAAAATGCAAAAAAATTATAAAATTTAAATAGGAATAGAAAGTATAGGGTCCCAAATGAATATATGCCAAATCAGATTTCAATCGAAAGCTCTAGATTAAAAGTTATGCTTGTCCCTGTTTTAAGGACTAAATTGAATAAATTGCAAAATATAATGAATTGATAATTATTTATGAATTGGCTAGAAATTGATAGTGTGTTATGTTTTATGACTATTTGTAGTTAACATCGATGCAGAACCTTCGAAAGAGAAAAGGAAAAGAGAGAGTTGTCGACGAGTGATGCGAGACCACGATTTGTACTTTTATGATTCGAAATAGAAGTATTTGCTTGCATATACGAGTTTATTGATTAATTAACCATTGAGGTGAGTTTATGTGATAGTATGACATGTTTCGATTGATTTTGGTAAGAATTATCAGGATAGAGGACCAAAATGAATAAAATGGAAAATGACATGAATTACATGAATTACATTATGTGATATGGAAATTGAATTGGGGTATGTTATATAATATGAAATGTATGAGTTTGATAATGATTTGGATTATGATTGTGATTGAGGATTTTATATGTATTGAATTGTAAAAATGATTTGAATGGTTGGTACCTTATTAGTTGTTCGGGCTGTGTCGGATATAGTTGGCATGCCATAGGATTGGTTTGTGTACGGGATTATGCACTTGTGCACCAGGATACGTTTCGTGCACCAATATGCACTTTATGTAACAGCCCATTTTTACTCAAATCAGAACAGTGGTTTCGGAACCACAAATCTGAGGTCAAAATAATTATTTTATTATTATTTTAATGTCTACAGCATGACAGTGTGATTGTGTGAAAATTTTGTTAAGAAATTTTATCGTTTGAAAGCTCAATTTGGTAATAAGTGTAACGTCCCAAAAATTAAAGGTTGTAATTTTTGCATAATTTCATGTTGTGCTTGCATAGTTGGTTATTTGAGTGTATTTGGGGATTCTAGGGAGGCCTGGATTCGAGTTTGAGCCTTGGAAAAATTTTAGTTTTTGGCCCTTTAGTGGAGAGGGCTGTTGGCAGTAGGGCTTAAGTATATTTATCTGCGTCTAAAAGTCCCAAGTGAGCTAGTGGCAAGATGGCTTTGGCGTCATTAGGGAACAAGGGGGAGTAGAGTTTGATTCCCTTGGCAAGCAAATGGGGGCATATATTTTATGCCTTGGGAGTGGAGGAAGCAGAGTTCGGATCAAACTCTTCAAGGGGAGTTGGAGACTTGGTCAAAAGTTTCAAATGGATGGATGGGAGCAATAGTAGGAGAAAATAGTGGACAAAATCAAGGGGATGGATGTGTGAGGGAGAGTTGGCCTAATGTGGGGAAGTTGAATAGGGAATTTCAGCCAAAGGCTTGTCATTTTGGGGAGTGCATATTCGGTTTGTGTTAGGGGAAGTGTCGAATTTTCTCTGAATTTTTCTTGGGGAAGTGTTTGCAATTTAACACTTTTGGACGTTTCAGGTCGTTTCTTTTCATTGTGGACCTCTATCGAATTCACCTTTTCTTCATATTTTCTTTCTCCTTCATTTTTCTTGCTAATTGCCAAACTTATAAGCCTCTACCTTCACTTTCTTTTCTTCCCTCTTTACACTATTCTTCTTATTTTGCAAAATCATCTCGTGGTTACTGCTCGCTTGCTGCTGAATCCCTTGTCTCTTTTCGATTTTTCTCTGGCCGAATACAACACTTTCTCTTCCTCTTATTATTCTTCCCCTCTCCCTGCAAAGCATAAGCCGAAGCACTTAAGCCTTGACTCCTTTGGTGTAGGCTGAATCTATTAGGGTCTAAGCATATCCTCCTCTCCGTTTATTCATCCTTCGAATCTCGAAAATTGGTTGGCAAGTGTGACTATAGCCGAATCTTGGGTTGGTGTTCTTCTTGTTTCGTTGTGTTTTTCTTTGGCCAAAAAGGCTTTCATCGCCGTTGCCATGGAGATGGTTATCGCTAACACCTTCTTTTTCATCGAATGTTGCTAGGGACTCGTCATTCTTAGCCAAAGTCTAGGGCCGATTATCCTTCCCTTGCAGGAGATCTCTTGTTTGGTGGTAAGTAGCATAGATTGATTTAACGGTTTCAATTTTATGGAGATGTCTTAGCAAGGGTTGAAGCTAATTCTTTGGAACTGTTATTTTCATAGGTGCTTAATCTTAGGAGCTTCAACCTACAACCCATAACAGGTGTGTAATCTCACACCACTGTTTATCCATTATGCTAGGTTCCGTGAATCGGCTAAAAGCCGAAATACTGAAAAGCTAAAGTATTGGCAACTGAGATCTCTCGAGCGTGCGAGCACTCGTAGAGATAAATCGAGTCAATAATGTTGGCGATAGACTGTTAGGAGTGTCTCGAACTCTCTCGTGGGACTGAGGCTGTAATGGGCCTTGTTGAGCCAAAATGGGCCCAATGGGTTAACGGGTCCACGTGAGCAAAATCAATGGTAAGTGCCGGATGATGGACGCGACTGCAAAGTTTGGAGAACCGAGACCGAAAATGAAATGACGTGTGGGCCTGTTTGGGCCAGAATTGGACTTTAGGCCCAAATGCACTGTTTTGACCAGAAATGGAACCTTTGTCGCTTGAGGTGACAGTAGACCTCGGGAAGGGCCGTAGATGAGTAAATTATCGAAATACCCGTAGCAGGTAAATTGTAACATCTTTAAATCGGGGCCTCTTCATTTTGTATGTGTACATGTGATGGTATGTTTATTGTGTTCGTTTGGTGTGTTTTGGGGTCTAGGCATGACCTAGGGTTAGTCCTGGGTCATAGCCAAAAATTGGGTTTTAGCACTTAAGAAGAGGGAGCTAGAAGACTTAGGGGTTAAAGGTAATTACTGGAGGATTTAGGCACAATAAATCAAGTGGTAAAGTGGTCAAGGAGGCGCCACTAAGGTGTCAGGTAAGTGACGCCACATGCAGGGAAGGAGAGCTGGTGTTCGAGCTGCGAAGATCCCCTTGCTGTTATTTATTTTTGACGCCACAGACAGGGAGAGGTGTGCTCAGGTGGGACTCTCGTGGATGGATGAGGATGAAGTCAACAGGTTTGAAATGGATGGAGAGGAGAAAAATGTGGAGATGACTCATTCAAACTGATTTGAAAGAGTGGATGGGAGAGCTTGGGAGTGTTGGCCGAATTTTAAACTGTAGGAGAGGGGGTGTAATTGGTTTGGGGAATTAGGTGTAGGCCGAATCTCTATAGCCAATGGAGAGTGAATTTTCGGCTAGCAAGGGGGAGGCTTTCTTTTCTCTTCTTTTCGTGAGGTGCCAAAACCGAAACACCAAGTGCTTTTCTTTTCTTCTTTTTCGGCAACTCTAGCCGCTGGCCGAATTACTCTTTTGCAAGTTGTGTCAAGTGCCGAAACTCAATGCCCTCCCTTCTTTTCTTTACCTTTTTGGTCATTCACTGTTAGCCATATTGCCGAATTCACCATCTCTGTTCACATTCTCTTCTTCTTTTCTTATTTTTGCTCAAAGCCGAAAACTTGCCCTCACATGTTCTTCTCCATTTTTCTTTCTATTTCGTTCTTCTCTTCTCTCAACCCCACTGCCGAATCTATCTTTTCTTACTTCTTTTCTCTTCACCAGTTTTCCCGAATCAAACCATCACTTGATCCGAATCTTGACTCCATCTTCTTCCATATTGTTTTCATTGTTTTGAAAGCCGAAACCTTGTTGTTCCCTTCCTAGCCAAATATTCTTAGCCTCAATCTCTTCTGTTCTCACGTGTGTTAATCTCTCTGAAGTGCCAAATCTATTGCTAGTTTTTCTACTTGGGTTAGCCAAATCTCCTGGTAAGTGATTTCTCCTTCTTTTCTTTCTGATCGTTTTGGGTGATGCCGAATCTCTTTTGCCTTTCTTTTGACACCCCTTCAATCGTGGCAAGTCGGGATCTTAACTCTTTTCTTGTTTCATGTTGATAGCCGAAACCCCTAACATCCATAAGGGGTGCCGATCTTTGGTGTTTAGAAGCTGAATCAGTCATTAAGGTAAAGGGGCGACAGACTCATGTGGGGTTCGGGATTCGAGTTATGGCCGAATGGCCTTTGGATTGGTAATGATGTAGTTTTTGGCTGATTGTAGGGAAGAGTACAACCCGAACCAGTCGATCTTCGGGATTTGGTGGCCGATTTAGGTAAGTGCTTTAACGTTTAGGAATCTGTTTCATAGCCTTTCAAAGCTGGAAAGTTAATTGTTTCTATGTGATAGTGGTTGGCCGATTGCAGGGGAGATCATCACGTAGTTCGGGATTTGGGTTGGAAACCAGATCGGCTCTAGGTAAGGAGTTATCTTCATGTGTTATATTTTCGGGATTTTGTGGATAAGCCGAAGGGCCATTAGCTTAATAGTGTTGTGCTTGGCCGAAAGCAGGGGAGTGTTGTGACGTCATCTTGTGTGAACTTTCGGGGTTTATTGGTTGTGAGTTACGCTTAGAGCTTCGGGGTTTCGTCGACTTAGTGACCAAAGGCATTATGGACCCTGTTGTCAGCCGAACGTTGGGGGGGTTGGATCTGAGACCCCAGCCCCTAAGTTCAAGAAGAGGGCAGTGTCGGCTGTTCGCGATTGGCCACCGGGGTGTGGGCCGGCATTGGAGAAAAGCAGTAGACAGATAGTAGTAGTGTCGATTAACGATAGTACCGACGTAGAGAGCATAGTCTTGCACGTAATCAGGTGTGTAAACTCTTACACACTTTGTTAGTTTAATGATGCTTATTATGTTACTGTATAACCTCTGGTATTGGTGACTTTGCCTTGTGGGCATGAGCTTGGATTCCGGGTAAGTCCCCTGTCATGTGATTTTTGATATATGTTATCATGATTTGATAATGCTATGCTATGCCTTAAATGCATGATACATGAAATTATGACACGTATGATGTGAGCATGATGATGGGATTGATGAGAGGAGGGGGATGATTTATTTAGACTGTCACCAGTGGTTTTGACCACAAGATGGGTTGGCCCCATCAGTTGATTTGTGACTACGGTCACCAGTGGTTTTGACCACACTATTAATATGATTTGTGACTAAGTCCCAGTGGTTTTGACCACCAGTGGTTTTGACCACACGATTGATATTTGTGACTACGGTCACCAGTGGTTTTGACCACATATGGATATTGTGACTCGTCCCAGTGGTTTGGTACCACAGTGGGTTGGCCCCACATGATATATTACGGGATTGTCATCAGTGGTTTTGACCACACGATGGGTTGGCCCCATCTCTTGATATTTGTGACTTCGGTCACCAGTGGTTTTGACCACCAGTGGTTTTGACCACACGGGGTAGTAAAGGAGAATGAATGGTTAGGTTATGGGGTGCATGATTTGCATGTTTTACTGATGATCTGTGTAAGTGCTTTAACTAGCGGGTTGGGGATTTATACACTGAGTCTCGGCGACTCACCCCTTCCCTTATATTTTGCAGATGAGGCATAGATCGCGGATATGGAGCCGAGGAGGACTCGAGGTGGCCATGCATCTTAGTTTGGTTTTGACTTTAAACCGCTATTTCGATTTCATTAAATTTCTTTAAATTTGGTTTTGGGTTTTTGTAACAAGGCCGCTAAGTATTATTTCGGGTTTTTACTATTTGCTTTTATTTTGATTATATTAGACATATATTGGATTTATGGACTTGTTAAATTAACCGGTAAAAAGTAATGTTTTCAAAACTATAATTCTTACGGGTTTCCAAACGTTGCCGTCGGGTAACATAACATATAAGTTGATGACAAAGGTAAGGTGAATGTTTTTAAACTTAGATTTTCAACAACTCCAAAAGCAAACAATTTTTTTTTCGATTATACGTATCACACTCAGTTGTTAACAGGTATCGTATGTTTTCTAAAACTTGTAATAACAAGTAGAGTTCCAAGCATGAGTTTTAAAGCAACCATCACGCGATTTCAATATCATCTTAAACAGGGATTTCTAATATTTTAAAGGGTCTTCTAAGGAAAATTTTCTAACCAACTTGCGTTTTCAAAAGGTTTTCTCTTCGTAACATACCGAATTCGGTCGTGGTGTATTGACCGGGTTTGGGGTGTTACATAAATTACCGAAATACCCTTAGTGGGTAAATTACCAAAATGCCCTAGATGGGTAAAATTACCGAAATTCCCCCGAGGGGTGGAGTTACTATGTTACCCCTAAACAAAAAATGACTGTTATGCCCTTAATGGTACTTTAAACGTTGGTTATGTGATATATATATATATATATATATATATCTGTATATTATCGTAACACACTGCATACAAAACATATTGCATTGGGTTGGGTTTGCTGATTGGAGGAAGTACCGTTACAGTGGTGATAAACCGTAAAAGTAACATATTTTAATCCTACACTTAGCTTACCTTTCGATAATTTATTCCTTGATTTGTATAAAAAGGTGCTTGTAATCCTTTCTTTTAATGTCTTAGACCCAGGAAAGCACCCGAGGATGAAAAGAACACAAAACAGGCCTAAAACGGAGTAAATGGACCTTAGCATGAAATTGACACGGCCTGGCCCATAGCCCGCACGGCCGTGCCTTGACGAACACCTAGAGCACTACCTCAACTCCGCCTCACACAGCCGTGCCTCACTTTAGAAGTCCGAACACGGTCTGGTTTCGATCCACACGGGCGTGTGACATGGCAGTGCCTTTGTCGCTGGAAAGAGCAATTTTAGTCGGAAAAGGATACTTAGAGAGAAAGAATCACATTCCAGGAGCCTATATATATATCCCTCAAGTACCACCTTTGAAGGGAAGAGAAAGCTAGGCCAAGGAGCCAAGCCAAGAAGGTCAGAGTTAGGGAATAACATGAGGATAGCCAATTGATCCATCCCAAGAAGCCGGAGTTATATCAAGACGGCAGAATTCTCCTTCAATTCCTTTAGGGGGTTTTAGGAATTTCTTATGTTTTGTTTTATCTTTTCTCTTGTGATGTTTTCTTTATTCATTATGAACTAAACCCCTCAGATACCTGAAGGGGATGAAACCTAGACGAATCTTGTTATTTGATTTTTAAGTTATATGATGAATTACTTAGTTTGTTCTTAATTATATTGCTTAATCCAAATCTAATGTGCTTAGGTGGAGGAGGAACAGACCCTGCCTAAGAGAAGATCTAACATAATTAAGCGGAGTTGATCGAACGCCTAGAGATAGGGTTACGATATTTTAACGGATTAGGGTGAAACCTAATATGGGAGTCCATTGATCGAGTTACTGCTCCTGGGGGGTTATTATAAGCGAACAAGAGTTCCACTAATTAACCTAGGGTTAGACGTTATTCGCCTCGAGAGAGGGTTTAATATAGGTTAGGGAGTCTTACGGATCAAGCTAAGTAAATAGATCATATAATTAAAGGTTAGATAACAAGTGAAGTCTAGGTGGATTCTTCCTGAGGGTGTCGTTGTGATCAATGGAGTTTCTTCAAGTTATTTTCCAATTCATCCTTTTTGTCTTTGTGTTCCTAGTTTAGTTCTTGTCAATTTAGTTTAAAAAGCAATCTTTACTCTAATTTTAAGGTTAAATAATAAAAAGAAAGTTAGTATTAATACTTTTAGTTCCTTTGGGTTCGACAATCCGGTCTTGCCTAAGCTATACTACTGTTCGATAGGTACACTTGCCTTTAATAGTTGTCAGAGTTAGTCTCCAGGTTTGATCATTCTTTTATAAATTTTTAAGGCTCTGATTGTAGCGATCAAGTTTTTGGCGCCGTTGCCGGGGAACCAAAATATTAAGAAAACTCTATTTTTATTACTTTAGCCATAACTTTTTATTTTTATTTCTATTTTTATCTTGCTGAAAATTTCTTTCTTTCTTTTTCTAGCAGTTACTTCTAGTTTATGACTAGAAGGAACCCGAGAGGACCTTTGGTATACGACAGTGATATTGAAGCGACTGCTCGTAGGAATCGTCGGGAAACCAGGCGAGCCCTAAATTACATAGAAAGAGAGGAAGAAGGCAGATCCAATCCTACTGAAGGGATGGACGAAAACAACCCACCACCACGTGATGTGGGGGAAAATAATGCTCCACGCACAATGTTTAATTATGCGAAACCACATCTGACAGGAGCGGAATCAAGTATTGCTAGGCCTGCTATATCTGCTAACAATTTTGAATTAAAGCCTAACACAATACAGATGATTTTAACAGTTTGTTCAATTTGATGGTTTGCAGGACGAAGATCCAAACACGCATATAGCTAACTTTTTAGAGTTCTGTGATACATTCAAAATAAATGGCGTTTCTAATGATGCCATACGTCTTCGGTTATTTCCTTTTTCATTAAGAAATAAAGCTAAACAGTGGTTAAACTCGTTACAACGAGGGTCAATCACTACATGGGATCAAATGATCGAAAAGTTTTTAATGAAATATTTTCCACCGGCCAAAATAGCCAAACTACAGAATGATATCTCTTCTTTTGTGCAGATGGATTTAGAGACGCTGTACCATGCATGTGAGAGATTTAAGGATCTCTTGAGGAGGTGCCCACACCATGGCCTACCCTTGTGGCTACAAGTCCAAACTTTCTATAACGGTGTAAACCCCTCAACAAGGCAACTGATTGATTCAGCCGCCGGTGGAACCTTGAACAACAAAACTCCAGAAGTAGCCTACGAGTTCATTAAGGAGATGTCACTAAAAAATTATCAATGGCAGGCTTCAAGGACTAAACCGACGAAATCAGTAGGAGTTTTCAACATTGATGCCATGACCATGCTATCAACGCAGATTGAGATGATGAACAAAAAGCTTGACAACTTATGTTCTTCACAGGCACATCCAGTCATGCAATGCGACACAGGTGGAAACATGGCGAATCCTGAGTACCCACCTTACCAACCAGGAGCAGAGGACGAACAGATGAACTATATAGGTAATAATTTCCGATCCAATAATAATTCTTATAGTAACACTTACAATCCAGGTTGGAGGAACCACCCAAATTTTTCGTGGGGAGGTCAAGGCAATCAAGGAAATCAAAGGCAACAACCTCCTCAGAACTTTCAAAATTTGCCCTATCCACAAAAGAAGAAACCAACTCTCGAGGAGATGATGGCAAAATTATCGGCAGGCACAGAGAAACGTATCCAAGAAACTGATAGAGCAATTAAAAGCAATGAGAGTCAAATCGATGAAATCGCTAAGTCGGTCAAGAAAGTGACTAACGCAGTAGAACAACTCGCAAAACTGAGGGCAGAACGACCGCAAGGACGTCTACCAAGTAATACTGAGATTAACCCAAGGAGCAAATTCAAGCCATCACAGCTCAGGATATTAAGGGGTTAGAAGAACCCAATCTAACGCCAAAAAATAAGGTAGATGAAAATAAAGTAGAGGTAACATAGGAAATGCCAAAACTGGTAATTAAAGAGTACCAACCTCACATACCTTATCCCAAAGCAATAAAAAGAGATGATTCAGAGGAATAGTTTGGTAAGTTTCTTAAACTTCTAAAGAAATTACATATTAACTTACCTCTTCTTGAAGCTCTTTTTCAGATGCTAGACTCGAGGAAATTTTTAAAACAGCTCTTGACCAACAAACGAAAAATAGATGAAGAGCACCACATGGAACTAAATGCAACATGTTCGGCGATGCTACAAAATAGACTACCTCAGAAACTAAAAAGTCCAGGGAGTTTTACAATTCCATGTTTAATTGGTAGTGTAAATATTGATAGTGCATTACATGACCTAGGGGCAACCATAAATGTCATGCCTTATTCACTGTTTAAACGACTAGGTGTAGGGAAGCCCAAACAAACTAGGATGAGTATTCAATTAGCTGATAAAACTGTTAGAATTCCTAGGGGCATTATCGAAGATGTTCTTATAAAAATTGATAAATTTGTTTTCCTAGTAGACTTTGTTGTCTTAGACATGGATGAGGATAATTCAATCCCATTAATTTTAAGAAGGCCTTTCCTAGCAACTGCCAAGACAAAAATTGATGTTGCCACAGGCGAACTCATACTTCGTGTAGGAGATGAATCGATCAAACTTCAAGCTCTCAACTCGGCCAGGACAATAGTTGATGAAGGTAAGAAAGTCACTTCAATTGATAATCAAATTGTCAAATCTTCATCGCAGGAAACACCACAAGACCTAAAGCCTGAGCCTGAAGTAAAAAAAAAGAGTCACACAAGGAACAAAGCCTTAGGGTCGACAATTTAGAAGAGCAGAAGACACAGGTCAAAGAAAAACCACACAAATTAAAACCCGAGGAACTAACAGAAGAGCTCGTGGGGACATCAAATCACTTCAAAATAGGAGATCAGGTACTGTTAAACAAAGCCAACCCGCACAATGCTTTAACAGAAACGAGGGCAAAGGGAGAAATAAATCTCAAGGTACACGGTATCTTTCCACATGGAATAGTCGAGGTAAGCAATCCAATATTCGACAATTTCAAGGTAAACGCTTCTCGACTTCAACTTTGTCATGAAAATAAAGCTGTAGGCATGAGGGAAGATATTCGAACCTTTAAACCTCCCAAATATTTTCAAATACGAGGAAAGTCTAGCATAAGACTATAAACGAGCGCTTCTCGGGAGGCAACCTGAGCACTAACCTTATTTCTTTTCGCAATTGTTTTCCTTTCCTTTTTCTTTTTCTTTACTTTTTCTTTTCTTTTAAAACTAATCAAAAGTGCAGAATACTAGGCCACACAGCCTTATATACGGCCGTGTCCATGGCCGTGTGGACCACCTGAATCACCACACTGTCAGGGCAGAGGTCGTGCAATTCAGTCCAACCACCCCCAACGTCACGGATCCAACCACCCTCCCCAGGGGCACCGACAGATAGGGCACGGCCGTGCCCTCAACCGTGTGAAGCTACTGACTTCCTCACCATGGACAGAACACGTCCGTGCCCCCAAACCGCGTGAAGCTACTGACTTGACAAACACGAGCGTACGAATCCGAAGCACGGGCATGGGATGACAAACACACTCCACAACACGGTCGTGCAAGATGACCGTGTAAATCGACATACCCTAGGCCCACAGCCGTGGAGCAGTACCAAAATTGAACAGCTATTTAAGCCCCTCACCTCTTCCCCTTCCTCCCATCTGATTTCTTCATTATTTTCCTTGCTTCTCACTCTCCTTCATCTCATATTCTCCACTTACTAAGGCTCTAGACCCTTGAGCAAGCCAACACCATGCCGAAGAAGCGAAAGAAGCTGAGCATAGATTCCTCAAAGAACGATCAAATGAGCTCATGCCGGCAGTTTCGTCTCAACACCAAGCCAAGGGTCTTTGAGACCAATTTAATTTTCCTTTTTGTTTCTCTTCTTCTTTATTTTCCTTATCTAAGCTTCTCAACTGCTCTTTTCATTTACTCTTCTTTTAGTTTCTTAGTGTCAGGTTCGCCAGGCTGCTAGGGAATCACGCCGACCACCAAAATGACTACACCACTCTCACCACCGCCACCACCTTCATAGCCCTAGAAGTCACACCCACCTTGTGAACCATCCTCCAATAAGGACTCTCCGGTCCATTCTTCTTTTCCTTTATTTTCGTTTTCCTTCTTAGTCTCATTTCCTTTTTCTTTCTTATTTTTCATTTTATATTTAGTTCATCTTAACTATGTCTTAATAACCCCTGGCTAATCCTTCAAGAGTTCCCCAATTTCTTCATCTAGCACAGAGCTCGAGAACCAACACCACCACCATACCGACGCCTTCGCCGAAGGTACAACATCCTCCACTAAACCCACCCAAGAATACAGGGAGTACCTCTCACCCTT
Organism: Gossypium australe; assembly: GCA_005393395.2. NCBI lineage: Eukaryota > Viridiplantae > Streptophyta > Magnoliopsida > Malvales > Malvaceae > Gossypium > Gossypium australe. The sequence goes on along the minus strand of CM016621.1, from coordinate 24,503,579 downwards.
ACTTTTGATTTCTATAAAAATATCTATCTTTGTACATTGAGGGCAATGTACATCTTAAGTGTGGGGGTAAATATACCTAACTTTTTGCATTATTCTCAAATCCCTGATTTAGTCTTGTTTTTATGCAAAGTTTTCATATTACTAATTAGGATGAAATTTTTGATAATTTGTAATTTTTATTGACATGTTTTAAAATAACTCATAGTTAATTGTGCATTGATAATTGAAATTGAAGAATACTAGAGAATTAAGCATGATAAGTCTATTTTTCAAGAATTAAAATTTTGCTAGGTTGTTGACCTAAATTTGAATACTACCTTGAAATTTGAAATTCACAAGGATAATGTCAAAACACCTATAATTCTTTTTTTTTCATGCTCATTTTTTTATTATGAGTGTGTCAACTATGAACTGTTATTCTAGAACTTGCCTCGTTTATGCATGTTGAGACCACATTTTTGATTTGATATAACAAAGATGATAAAGGCACCTAGGTTTTAACCCACTTACACCACTAAATAGCCCACCTTTACAATTAACCCCTAGTGAACCCCGTTGAGCCTAACAAGACCCTTCTTATTGACTTACCTACTAATATTAACCCAAAAGCCTCTTTGTATTTGTTATTACCCTCTCTTTTGACTATCCCTTAATCAAGATTTGATTTGATCAGTTATCAAAGTTTATTATTCTGATATTTAATTTTTGTATTACTTAGTTTGTTCCTAAAAAAATAAATAAATAAATAAAATTTCAATATCAGTAGTCATTTAAATAAATGGAGGCACTTATGTTTTCAAGGTACAAAATCATGACTTATCTCGTTTAAATCTTTAGGACTCTTTGAATTGAATTATCCATGTATGGATTATCTATGAATTATGATGAGGCATTGTTGATAGGAATTGGAAATCACGGAAAGTTTGTTTTAATCGTAAATTGATAATTTTGCTTGAGGATAAGCAAAAGCTTAAGTGTGGGGGTATTTGATAAACCGTAAAAGTAACATATTTTAATCCTACATTTAGCTTACCTTTTGATAATTTATTCCTTGATTTGTATAAAAAGGTGCTTGTAATCCTTTCTTTTCATGTCTTAGACCCAGGAAAGCACCCGAGGATGAAAAGAACACAAAACAGGCCTAAAACGGAGTAAATGGACCTTAGCATGAAATTGACACGGCCTGGCCCATATCCCGCACGGCCGTGCCTCGACGAACACCTAGAGCACAGCCTCAACTCCGCCTCACACGGCCGTGCCTCACTTTAGAAGTCTGAACACGGTCTAGTTTCGATCCATACGGGCGTGTGACATGGCCGTGCCTCTGTCGCTGGAAAGAGCAATTTCAGTCGAAAAAGGACACTTAGGGAGAAAGAATCGCATTCTAGGAGCCTATATATATATATCCCTCAAGTACCACCTTTGAAGGGGATTGAAAGCTAGGCCAAGGAGCCAAGCCGAGAAGGTTAGAGTTAGGGAATAACACGAGGATAGCTAGTTGATCCATCCCAAGAAGCCGGAGTTATACTCAAGACGGCGGAATTCTCTTTCAATTCCTTCAGGGGGTTTTAGGAATTTCTTATGTTTTGTTTTGTCTTTTCTCTTGCGATGTTTTCTTTATTCATGATGAACTAAACCCCTCAGATACCTGAAGGGGATGAAACCTAGACGAATCTTGTTATTTGATTTTTAAGTTATATGATGAATTACTTAGTTTGTTCTTAATTATGTTGCTTAATCCAAATCTAATATGCTTAGGTGGAGGAGGAATAGACCCTGCCTAAGAGAAGATCTAACATAATTAAGCAGAGTTGATCGAACGCCTAGAGATAGGATTACGAGATTTTGCCGGATTAGGGTGAAACCTAATATGGGAGTCCATTGATCGAGTTACTGCTATCCTGGGGGGTTATCATAAGCGAACGAGAGTTTTAGTAATTAACCTAGGGTTAGACGTAATTCGCCTCGAGAGAGGGTTTAATATAGGTTAGGGAGTCTTACGGGTCAAGCTAAGTAAATAGATCATATAATTAAAGGTTAGATAACAAGTGAAGTCTAGGTGGATTCTTCCTGAGGGTGTCGTTGTGATCAATTGAGTTTCTTCAAGTTATTTTCCAATTCATCCTTTTTATCTTTGTGTTCCTAGCTTAGTTCTTGTCAATTTAGTTTAAAAAGCAATCTTCACTCTTATTTTAAGGTTAAATAATAAAAAAAAAGTTAGTATTAATACTTTTAGTTCCTTTGGGTTCGACAATCCGGTCTTGCCTATGCTATACTACTGTTCGATAGGTACACTTGCCTTTAATCATTGTCAGAGTTAGTCTTCAGGTTTGATCATTCTTTTATAAATTTTTAAGGCTCTGATTGTAGCGATCAAGTGGTATCGCCACATATTCTTATTTTAGTGGCTCAGCCACATATATCGTTATAAGCAGCTTGGCTGCATTATTGGAGAGTTTGGATGGGTGGGTTGACATGGTCCCCACATAGAGAGATTGGTTGGTACGGGTGGAGAGTTTGGTTGGAATGGGTTGGGTACATGATCATTGCATTGATATGTTTGTAGGGCTTAGGCCCAGACCGTTACCGAATAGGGCTTAGGCCCAGACTGATACCGTATGGGCTCGGGCCCAGATTATGACCGTAAAAAGAGATTACACACTGAGTTCTTGTAACTCACCCTTTCTTTTAACCTTGCAGGTAATCCCCAGTCTTAGAGGATTTGGAGCTGGGAGGGACTCAGAGGTGGCCACACAACCGACATACTTTAAAGCTGAACTTAGCAACTCTATTTTTACTTTATTTTAATTATTAGGTTTATGATTTGTGTAATAAGGCCATTGAGATTTTCTTTTTAACTTTTATTTGGTATTTCTTTTAATTACAAACTGCCAATCTATTAAATACGGGTTTTTAAAACAATAACTACTCATTTCAAAATTTCATGTTTCCGCAACTTTTTGAAACAAACTTTTGCAACAAACAAAGTTTTGAAAATAATAATATTTTTTCAAGAAAATAACTTTGAGCAAATCTTGTTTTTTTTTTTTTTGTAAGCAACGAAATTCGGGATTTTTAATGGTAGAAAGTTTTAAGTTGAAAAAGGGTTTTAATGAACGCGTAGTTTTTAAATAACCTTTTGATGTGACAAGCCAGATCTGGCCATAACGTCTAGGCCGAGTTGGGGGTGTTACATTTAATGGTATCAGAGCTCAGTTGCAAAACTCGACTGTGGAATGGGTTTTGAAATTTTCCCTTAAGTGTTTAAATTTTGGTTTGGAAAGTGATAGTGTTACTAAAAGTGTGGCACACCAAGTCTTTGGCACCAGATCCGTAAGTTTCCTGACACTATACTCTATTATATACTGAAATGATGAGAAACTACTAGGGATAGTAGTAGCATATCGAACTCTTTAGTTAGGGAAACTGGGACTATAGGAAACCGAAACTGTAGTGAATGCGATATGCGAGAACAACCCTAATTATTGCTTTTCATAAAATACCTGTTAATAATTATGAGAACTATAAGACGATTCATAAAACTTTTAAATCAGATAAGTACGCTACGACGATATGAGCACAAGAGGTCGTGGAAGGGGTACACGTGGCTGTGGTAGAGGCCGGGGTGCTAGGGCTGGGTCCTCAGCATCAGGACATATGCCTGAAAGGGAAGTGCCAGCATCACTAGTGACTGAAACGGGGTCTCATGACTGAGCCAATGGGGATGATTCTCTGTCCCAATTGATGTTACGAGTGCTTGAAAGGGTTGCTGGAGCAAGTACTGGGTCAGTGGCCCGAGGGTCAATCTCTGAATGACTCCAGTCAAATGGGGCAGAAATTTTTAGGGGCATCTCTGGTGTAGCCTCGAATGTAGAAGAATATTGGTTAGAGGCTGTCGAGTGAATAATGGATGATCTTGACTGCATGGTGGAGCAAAAACTGAAAGGAGGACGTCTTTACTGCGGGATGAGGCATATCAATGGTGGCTTACCGTGAGAGAAGGCACACAGGCCGACCAGTTAACATGGGATTTCTTTAGGATGACCTTCCAAGGAAAATATGTCGGGGCAAGTTATGTGGATGCTGGAGGAAGGAATTTCTGAGTCTGGTTCGAGGAAATAAGTCTGTAGCAGAGTATGATGCAGAGTTTCTGCGGTTGAGCTGGTATGCTCGGGGTATAGTCGCGACTGATTATGAGCGCTGCGTGCGTTTTGAGGATGGTCTTCGAGATGAGTTGCGGGTGCTGATAGCCCCGCAGAGGGAAAGGGACTTTGCTGCCCTGATAGAGAAGGCAAAGATTGCCGAGGATGTGAAACGCTCTGAACGTCAAAACTGTGAGAAGGAAAGGGGCAGAAAGAAGAGGGATTTTAAGCCCTCTAGTTTTTCATGTGGGCTTAATAAAAGGCTTAGGTTTGATGGGCCTGCCCGAGCTGGGGTTTCAGTTGTTGCTAGTCGACCGCAGCTTTACGTTGAGTGTGGGAGACCTCATTTGGGAGAGTGCTGGAAAAGAACTAGGGGATGTTTTAGATGTGGGTCCAAGAATCATCAGTTTAGGAACTATCCTCAGGAGCCTGTTTAGAGGCAAGCAGCAGGTCAGGGCTATGTGTAGCCAGGGAGAGGTTGTCAGCAGCTACCGAGAGGAGGTTGTCCACCCAGAAGGGGAAATGGGTTAGGACGAGGTTTTGGAGCACCGGGCAGATACCAAGGCAAGGCAGCTAGTGTTAGTTTATGCTGCTCGGCGTCGAGAGGATGGCGACGCACTTGACATCATAACCAGTACGTTCCTCATTTTTAATGTACCATATACTACTTTAATTGATATTGGGTCGACGCACTCGTATGTTGCATGTACTGTGTCTGGAACTTTAGGCATACAGTTTGAAATTACAGATAGGGATATGTCGGTGATTAGTCCTTTGGGGCAGTCGGTTAGAGTTAGTAAATTTTTTAGAGATGTGCCCCTAGAGGTCCAAGGGGTTGTCTTTCCGGCGGATTTGATGGAATTATCGTTTGGCGAGTTCGATCTCATTTTGGGCATGGATTGGTTAGTGAAACACTGTGCGAATTTGGATTGCGCTCCTAAGCGTATGGTATTGAAGTCTTCGGAGGATGAGGAAGTGGTAGTGATAAGGGAGCGAAGGGAATATTTATCTAATGTAATCTCAGCATTAAGGGCCGAGAAGCTGGTTCGCAAGGGTTGCGAGGTGTACCTAGCTTATGTTAGCGATCGCTAAAATCAGAGCTTTAAAATTTATAAAAGAATGATCGAACCTGGAAACTAACTCTGACAATGATTAAAGGCAAGTGTACCTATCGAACAGTAGTATAGCTTAGGCAAGATCAGATTATCAAACCCAAAGGAACTAAAAGTACCAATACTAACTTTCTTTTTATTATTTAGCCTTAAAAATGGAGTGAAGTCGCTTTTAAACTAAATTGACAAGAACTAAACTAAGAACACAAAGACAAAAAGGACGATTTGGAAAATAAATTGAAGAAAACTCAATTGATCACGACGATACCCTCAGGAAGAATCCACCTAGACTTCACTTGTTATCTAACCCTTAATTATACGATTTCTTTACTTAGCTTGATCCGTAGGACTCCCTAACCTATATTAAACCCTCTCTCAAGGCGAATAACGTCTAACCCTAGGTTAATTAGTGGAACTCTCGTTCACTTATAATAACCCCCTAGAATACTAGTAAATCGATCAATGGACTCCCATATTAGGTTTCACCTTAATCCGGCAAAATCTCGTAACCCTATCTCTAAGCGTTCGATCAAATTATGTTAGATCTTCTCTTAAGCAGGGTCTATTCCTCCCCCACCTAAGCACATTAGATTTGGATTAAGCAACATAATTAAGAACAAAGTAAGTAATTCATCATATAACTTAAAAATCAAATAACAAGATTCGTCTAAGTTTCATCCCCTTCAGGTATCTGAGGGGTTTAGTTCATAATGAATAAAAAGAACATCTCAAGAGAAAAGATAAAACAAAACATAAGAAAATCCTAAAACCCTTGAAGGAATTGAAGGAGAATTCCGTCGTCTTGAGTATAACTCCGGCTTCTTGGGATGGATCAACTGGCTATCCTCGCGTTATTCCCTAATTCTAATCTTCTCGGCTTGACTCCTTGGCCTCGCTTTTGATCCCCCTCAATAGTGGTACTTGGGGGATATATATAGGCTGTTGGAATACGATTCTTTCTCCCTAAGTATCCTTTTCCGACTAAAATTGCTCTTTCCAGTGACAGAGGCACGGCCATGGCACATGCTCGTGTGTATCGAGACCAGACCGTGTTTGGATTTCTAATTTGAGGCATGGCCATGTGAGGTGGAGTTGAGGCCGTGCTCTAGGTGTTCATGGAGGCACGGTCGTGCTGGCTTTGGGCCAGGCCGTGTCAATTTCATGCTAAGGCCCATTTACTCCCTTTTAGGCCTATTTTGTGTTCTTTTCATCCTCGGGTGCTTTCCTGGGTATAAGACATTAAAAGAAAGGATTAAAAGCACCTTTTTATATAAATCAAGGAATAAATAATCAAAAAGCATCATAAATGTGGGGATAAAATATGTTACTTTTACGGTTTATCAAATACCCCCACATTTAAGCTTTTGCTTGTCCTCAAGCAAAATTCTCAACTTTACAATTAAAATAAACTTTCCATGATTCATAATTCCTATCAACAATGCTTGTAACATCCGGGATTTGGGGGTCTGGCATTTTAATTCATATCTATGTGTTACTATGCTCTGTATGCTGTTTGAGTGTGTTTGGGGGCTTTGGGAAACCTTGGGGTTAGGTAGGAGCCTTAGTGGAAATTTCTGGTTTGGAGCCTTGAGGGGAGAGCTAGGGGAGCTAGGCCTTAAGGGAATAAAGTTGGTGTTCAAGGACACAAGAAGTGAGGTGGTGGAGTGGCAAGGGGCCGCTACCTAGGGTGCAGGGGAGTTTGCGTCAAGGGGAGTTCTAAGGGGGAGGAGGTTCGAGTAGCATGGACAGCATTTTGGGTTGCTTTTTGCGTCAAGCAGAGAGGAGGTAGTGGATTCGGCTATGGCACTTGAAAGGTGGGAGTTTGAATGAGTCAACAATTCAAATGTGTGGCTATGAGGGGAGGTAGGAGTTTGAAACATTCAAATGTGTTTGAATGAGTGGAGTGGAGGAAAGTTAGGAGAAAAATAAGGGATGTGGAGAGGGGGAAGAGTGTTGGCTGAATTTAGGGCTTTAGGGGGTGGCATTTTTGGTCATGTAAGGGGGGAAGTAAGTGTTGAATTTGTGCTAGTAGTGTGAGTGTCCATCTTTTGCGTTTTCTTCTTTAGTTCTCCTTGCCGAAAGTGTTGTCAAAACTTTTCTTTTTGTTTTCTTCTCATTTGACCAAAAGCCGAAGGTGAGTGACCATTTGTGCATTTTTGTTCTTTTCTTTGCAACTTCTTCTTCTCTTTTCTATTCGCTCTCTAAAAGCCGAAATATACCCTTCACTTTCCCCATAGCCGAAATCTTTCAAGCCTCAACCCTTTTTTCTCCTCTTTCACCAATCACCTTACTCTCAAAAGTCGAATCACCATTCTAGCCATTTGAACCTTGGCCGAATCTCCCATTCACCATTTCTTTTCTCTTTTTCGTTCTTTACTCCTTTTCTTTTTCCATTGCGTTTATCTCTCAAGGTCGAATCTGTCAAAGCTGAATCTCTTTTGAGTGTGGTGATCATCTTTGTTTGATAATCTCTGAGGGAGGTACCGTTGTTTATCTTTTGTCAAGTCTCTCAATCGATTACTAATAATTGTGGTAAGGGTTCTCTTTCATTTGAGCTTTCTTCCTTCTCTTTGGTTTGCCGAAATCTAGAAGCTTAACTCTATATTTATGTGTGTGGCCGAATCTATACAAGGCTTTAGATTCGTGACACTTTTGTTAAAGCCAGCGTTAGGGGCAGTAGAGATCTTCCGGGATTTGAACAATCGAGGTAAGCAGGATATAACGTTAGGCCGAAGGCCACTTCTGTTTGTCCATTAGTGTTAGAGCCGAATCTGACATGGCTTATGTAGGGATTACGTTAACTTTCAAGTTCAAGTGAGAGCCTTCGGGATTTGGGTCGACTTTGGTAAGATTACTCGATTAAGATCTTATTTGGTTTCGTTTAGATCTAATTCAACATTTTAACCCAGGTCTTCTGACCAAAGATTTTTTTGATGGATTCGAATATCAGTCAAGGAGAAAAAGGGGTTGGACACGTAGTCCCTACCCCTAAATTCAAGAAGCGGTCAATTTTTGCGGTGCGGGATTGGCCACCGGGGTGTGGGCCAGCGTCGGAACAGGATCGTAGGCAAATAGCAATAGTGACAGTGTCGACATAGAGGGCGTGGTGTTACGAGTTATCATGTGTGTAGTTAACACATTGTTTATTTATTTGCTTTAATTAAAATATATGTACTGTGTGTGGTAGCCGGAACAGTGGCTGTAGTGGTGTTAATACCCATATTGCGTAGTCCGGAAACAAGGTTAGTATACTACTTGTTTTGAGGGAGTGGATAATAATGGTGGATATATGTAAGCATGTCATAAGTGCATAACTGGTATGTTCATATGTTATATTGTCATTTCATTATATTCTGTTGCATGAGCATGGGGATCGGGATATATTGAATAAGGGGAAGTGTGTATATTTATGTACGTGGATTGATAATGGCCCTAAGCCTCATCGTGGATTGATGATGACCATGGGTCTCATCGTGGATTGGTGATGGCCTCGAGCCTCATCGTGGATTGATGATGACCTTGAGTCACATCGTGGATATTTGTGATTTAATCACGTGGATCAGTGGCTAGACCACTAAGTGGACTTTGAGCAGTGTACTGCCAAAGAGGTGTGTAGGGGATGGAGGGTCGATTTAGTAATCCCCAGGTGTGTGGTGGATGGATATACGGGTGGTGTGTAGCGGATGGATACTAGGTTGGGTTGGGTTAACATTTTGCATCATTATGCGTGGTATGTGGATTTATGTGGATTTGGGCCAAACCCATTTGTGGATCTGTGTGGATTAATTACACATTGAGTCTGGTGACTCACCTTGTTTTTCAAACAACGCAGGTAATTCGTAACTCGCTGGACTAGGCTGGAGTAGATCCGAGGTGGCCATGCAGACATTATTTTGTTAACTCTTTTTATTTAAACCATTGGACATTGTTTTGGGATATTTTTCTTATAATAAGGCCGCTCTAAATTACTTTGAGATTTCCATGGTTTTCAGTTGGATTTATAATCAGTTAATTAATTAAAAAGTGACTTTATGACATCTCTAATACAAGGGTAACAAACGAAGGTTTTGTTTAAAACTTGGGATCGCTTATAAACAAAAGGTTTTCTTGGAACTCAAGCATGAATTACGAATCGAATTTTTACTTAAACTTGGGAATTTTTATTTGCCGACAAACTACTACTTTCAAACAACAACATCCTTAAAAGCAAAGTATTTATTTTAGAACTCGAAAATTATTTTCACCTTCAACAGAACTCTTTTCAACATTTTTCCCAGTAACATTCTGAATTGGGCCATGGTGTTTTGGGCCGGGTTTGGGGTGTTACAATTTGGTATCAGAGCCCAGATTTTAAACTCGTCCTTTGGGTTTTGATGCCCATAACGTTTTCAAAATGGGTATTTAAAGTCGGTTAAAAAGAAATTTTTCGTGGAATGGATCTGTGAAGGCATGGCACTCGAATCTTCCGGTCCAGGTCTGCCAGGTAAGTTTTCTGACTGTTAAAATTGAGTAGAAATGGATACATGATGCATTGCTATGAACATTGTTATGGATGTTAGAATTTAGGATACTCTCTCTAGAGTCCGAAACTTTTAGGGATGTGTGCTTTTTACGAAAGAATAACCTGGAATGCTGTATCATAAAAATTCTCCTTTAAACAACAAGTGGAAAAGAAAGCTAATGCATAAAATTCCTTAAAACATATTAAAATACGATGATAGACATGAGTTCTAGGGGACGTGGTCGTAATGCGCGTGGGCGTGGTAGAGGTAGAATGGTAGTATCGGAACCGGTTGGGTCTGGTCATGGATTAGGGAACGAGTCGCTGCCTCCAGCTGCGAAGGCTGAATTTCAAGATCAAAGAGGTGGAGACGACGCAGTGTCTCAGGCTATGCTGCGGGTTTTGGAGAGAGTTGTGGGAGCAAATATGGGTACTGGGGCCCGGAAGTCTGTTTCTGAGAGACTCCGAGCGAATGGAGCCGAGATATTTAGGGGTGTCTCTGGGGTAGCTCCGAATGTGGCAGAGTATTGGTTAGAGGCAGTCGAGAGGATCATGGATGACTTGGACTGCACTGCTGAGGAGAAGCTGAAGGGCGCTGTTTCTTTACTTTGGGATGAGGCCTATCAATGGTGGCTCACCGTCAGAGAGGGTACTCCGGCAGATCGAGTGGATTGGAATTTCTTTAAGGTTAAGTTCGAAGGGAAGTATATCGGGGCTAGTTATGTGGACGCACAGAGGAAAGCGTTCTTGAATCTAGTGCAAGGGGGTAAGTTAGTAGCGGAATATGAGGCAGAATTCTTGTGGTTAAGCCGGTATACTCGGGGAATTGTTGCTACCGACTACGAGCGCTGTGTAAGATTAGAGGATGGGCTGCGAGATGAGCTACGGGTGTTGATAGCTCCTCAACGGGAGAGGGATTTTGCTACTCTGGTAGAAAAAGCTCAGATAGCAGAGGAGGTTAAGCAAACTGAGAGGCAGAACAGAGATAAGGACAGAGGCAGGAATAAGAGGAGTTTTGGACCGTCAGCATCATCTGGGGGTTTTCAGAAAAAGCCTAGGGTTGAGAGTTCTGCTCGCGTTTCTATGCCAGCTGCTGGGAATCAGTTTCGTCCGTGTGCTCAGTGTGGAAGGTCTCATGTAGGAGAGTGCTGGGGAAGGAGTAAAGAGTGCTACAGGTGTGGGTCCAAAGACCATTTGGTTAGGAACTGTCCTCAGGACATGGATAGGACTCGGACAGTAGGTCAGGGGTATGTGCAGCCAGGAAGGGGTGGTCAACAGGTGTCGAGGGGTCGTGGTCCGCACCGAGGAGGGAATGGTTTTGGCCGAGGTCGTGGAGCACCGGGCAGGGGTACTGGAAACTCAAATGCAAGACAGCCTGAGTTGGTTTACGCAGCCAGACGTCGTGAGGAGGGTGATGCACCAGATGTGATGACGGGTACGTTTCTTATCTTTGCGTTACCATTTACTTCTTTAATTGATGTTGGGTCGACTCACTCTTACATTGCTAGTATGGTGTCTAGAACCTTGAATGTGAAACCTGAAATGGCCTCTAGGAAGATGACTGTAATTAGTCCTTTAGGGCAATTAGTAGTGGTAGACAAACTCTTTAGAGACGTGCCTTTAGAAGTTCAGGGGTCGGTGTTTTTGGCTGACCTGATGGAGCTGCCGTTTGGAGAATTTGACTTGATCCTAGGTATGGACTGGTTAGTGAGGTACTGTGCGAATTTGGACTGTGCTGCTAAGCGCATGTCGTTGAAGACTCCCGAGGACAATGAGGTTTTAGTGATAGGTGAGAGGAGAGACTACCTGTCTAATGTAGTGTCTGCTCTTAAGGCGGAGAAGATGGTGAAGAAGGGGTGCTTGGCTTTTCTAATGTTTGTTAGTGCCCTGGATGTAAAGTAAGCTGCTGTGGGGGAGGTGAGAACAGTGAAGGAGTTTGTGGATGTTTTTCCGAAAGAACTTTCAAGGTTGCCTCCGGATCGCGAGGTGGAGTTTGGAATCGACCTGCTGCCAGGTATAGCGCCGGTGTCCATCGCTCCTTACAGGATGGCTCCGAAGGAGTTGGTTGAACTTAAAGCCCAGATCCAGGAGTTGTTAGATCGCGGGTTCATTCGGCCCAGTGTGTCTCCATGGGGAGCACCGGTCTTGTTTGTAAAGAAGAAGGATGGCTCTATGCGTATGTGCATAGATTACCGCCAGTTGAATAAGCTGACGATCAAGAACAAGTACCCGCTGCCGAGGATAGACGACTTGTTTGATCAGCTTAAAGGGGCTGCGGTGTTTTCGAAGATAGATTTGAGGTTGGGGTATCATCAGCTTAAGGTGAAAGAAGCGGATATTCACAAGACGGCTTTTCGGACTCGATATGGGCACTATGAATTCTTGGTAATGCTGTTCGGGTTGACGTTTTTCCCAGATGCGTTCATGGATATGATGAACCGGGTTTTCCAACCCTATTTGGACCACTTCGTCGTGGTATTCATAGACGACATTCTAGTATATTCCAAGTCAGAGGAGGAGCATGATGCGCATCTTCGGGTGGTGCTGCAGATTTGAAGAGAGAAGAAGTTGCATGCCAAGTTTAGCAAGTGCGAATTTTGGTTAAGAGAAGTTGCTTTTCTGGGTCATGTGGTGTCTGCAGAAGGGATAAGAGTGGATCCTCGGAAGATTGAGGTAGTACTGGATTGGAAACCACCTAAGTCGGTGGCGGAGATTCGTAGTTTCTTGGGGTTAGCCGGTTACTATAGAAGATTTGTCGAAGGTTTTTCCTCTATAGCAGCACCTTTGACTAAGTTGTTGAGAAAGGAGGTATCTTTTGTGTGGACGGACAAGCAGCAGGAGAGTTTCGAGAAGCTAAAAAGGGTTTTGACAGAGGCTCCGATTTTAATTCAGCCTGAGGCGGGGAAAGATTTTGTGGTGTATTGTGATGCTTCTCATACGGGGTTAGGTTGCCTGCTGATGCGGAAGGGAAGGTTGTTGCCTATGCGTCTCGGCAATTGAGGCCACATAAAGTCAACTATCCGATGCATGATCTAAAGTTGGCTGCAGTGGTTTTCGCTTTGAAAGTGTGGAGGCATTATTTGTATAGAGAGAAGTCGGTGATCTATACGGACCATAAGAGTTTAAAGTATCTGTTGACTCAGAAGGACCTGAACTTGAGACAGCGAAGGTGGGTGGAGCTGTTGAAGGATTATGATTGTTTGATTGAGTATCACTCGGGGAAAGTGAATGTGGTGGCAGATGCGCTAAGTTGCAAGGTGATGTCAGATTTGAGAGCGATGTTCGCTCATCTTAGTCTTTATGATGACGGGAGTTTGTTAGCGGAGCTGCAGGTGAAGCCGACATGGTTAAGTCAGGTAAAAGAGAAACAGTTGGTGGATGATGTTTTGAGTGCTAGGCTTCTGCAAGTACAGAATGGGGGATTAGAGGACTACAGTGTGAACAGCGACGGTGACGGCGTAGGCGTGTGGATGGGTAGCAGGCTGTGGTGCGGACGTGTGGATGATTTTGGGTGGTTTTTGGAGAGAAACGGTGAAGGAAGGTGGTTTAAAGTTGAGAGGAGGGTTGTGTGGCCAAATTTTGGGAGAAGAGGGTGTAAAACTGATTATAGGGTTAGGTTTTGGAGTGGGGATGACGGTTAGATTGTATTTATAGGGGGCACGGTCTGTGGCCACGCCCGTGTCATTTTGAAATCACCCGTGCTTTTCGCGTTTTTTAGGATTGGGCGCGTCTCAAGTTTATTGGCTCAGTCGTGTGTTCATTGGGCACGCCCATGCTAGACAAGTTAGTATGTTGGCACGGTAAGTTCGCACGGGCGTGTATATCCCGTGTGTGGCAAGTCAATATCTCAGTACGGGAGTCGGGCACGGTCGTGTGTGGCCCGTGGTGTGCAAGTCAGTAGCTTTGCACGGTTTGGAGGCACGAGCGTGTTCTGGTATCACAGCCCGTGTTTACGATAGAAATTTTTCCCTGGTTGGGCACGGCTCGTGGCACGCCCGTGGGTCATCCCTTGTTTTGTACACGGTCATTGACACGCCCGTGTTCAAGGCCGTGTTTAAAATCCTGCATTTTATGTTAGACTATTTTAGGGTAGTGTTAGAAAAATAAGAAAAATAAAGACAATGTTAATGTGTTAGTGCTCGGGTTGCCTCCCGAAAAGCGCTTGTTTATAGTCTTAAGCTAGACTCTCCCTATTTTCAGTTCTAAAAGAAGGCTCATAGAGCAGAAGCTCCTCTCTCATATCTCCGGGGTCTGCACCGTTACAAATTTTAAGTCGGTGACTATTTACCTTGAAAGTGCCTTTAGTGGGATGAGTTACCTCGATGGTGCCATATGGAAAAATTGTTTTGATCATAAATGGGCCTGACCATCTTGATTTCAGCTTTCCCGAGAATAGTTTAAGCCTTGAATTGTATAGTAGGACCAGGTCTCCTACTTCGAACTATTTTGATCTCTTGAGACGAGCATCGTGATGTTGCTTTGTTGCTTCATTGTACAGTTTTGAGTTCTCATAAGCTTCTATCCTCCATTCTTCTAGCTCGTTCATCTGCATCATTCTTATCTTTCCTGCAATTTTGAGGTCAGAATTCAGGAATTTTATTGCCCAAAAAGCTTTGTGTTCTAATTCGAATGCTAGATGACAGCTTTTCCCGTATACAAGTTTGTAGGGGGATGTCCCTAAAGGTGTTTTAAATGCTGTTCTATAGGCCCATAAATCATCATCTACTTTAACTGCCCAATCTTTTCTATTTGATTCAACCGTTTTTTCTAGAATGCGCTTGAGTTCACGGTTTGCTACCTCAACTTGCCCACCGGTTTGAGGATGATATGGGGTTGCTGCCCTATGGTATACTCCATATTTTTTTAAAACTTTTTCAAATTGAGTATTGCAGAAGTGAGTACCCCTATCACTAATAATTGCTCTAGGTGTGCCAAATCGGGAAAATAGTTTCTTGAGGAACTTGACTACTATCCTAGCATCATTGGTAGGTAAAGCTTCCGCTTCTACCCATTTTGACATGTAATCGACTGCCACTAGGATGTACTTGTTTCCAAACCAACTAGGGAATGGTCCCATGAAATCGATACCCCATACATCAAATATTTCACATGATAACATATATGTTTGAGGCATTTCATCACGTTTAGAAATATTACCTATCCTTTGGCATCTATCACACGAGGTAACATGCCTGTTGGCATCTTTAAATAGAGTGGGCTAGTAAAAACTTGATTCGAGTATTTTGTGTGCTGTCTTAATACCACTGTAGTGTCCTCCTGATGGTCCTGAATGGCAATGCTCTAAGATTTTGTTTGCTTCTATCTTTGTAACGCATCTTCGAATTACCTGATCTGCACAAATGCGGAAAAGAAAGGGATCTTCCCAAACATAATTTTTCACATCAGCAATGAATCACTTCTTTTGGTGATGTATTAATTTTCTTGGTAAAATGTTAGCAGCTAAATAATTTGCAATATTTGCAAACCATGGTACCTCAGAATGTGTTATAGAAAAGAGTTGTTCTTCGAGAAACGAGTCATTTATTTCACTTTCATCGAGCTCTTTGGTGTGTGGATTTTCAAGTCTAGAAAGGTGATCCGCTGTGAGATTCTCAGCTCCCTTCTTATCTTGCATTTCCAAGTCGAATTCTTGTAAGAGTAAAATCCATCAAAAGATAGCGAAGAGCTGAATGGTCAGTGTAAACGACGACTTTAGACAGTATTAGATACTGTCTAAATTTATCAAAGGCAAAAACTACGGCTAGCAATTCTTTCTCTGTGGTAGTATAGTTTTCTTGTGCGGGTGTTAGTGTTCTGCTTGCATAGTAGATTGGCTGAAAATGTTTGTCTCTTCGTTGTCCCAAAACTGCACCTACTGCAAAATCACTTGCATCACACATTAGTTCAAAGGGTAGGTTCCAATCAGGTGCAATTATAACCGGCGCATTTATTAATTTATCCTTAAAGATATTAAATGCATCTAAACATTCATGATTGAAATTGAAAGGTGCATCTTTTTATAGTAATTTTGTCAAAGGCTTAGCTATTTTAGAAAAATCTTTAATAAATCTTCTATAAAACCCTGCATGTCCTAAAAAGCTTCTGATAGCCTTGACAGAACTAGGGGGAGGTAGTTTTTCTATAGATTCAACCTTTGTTTTATCTACCTTAATCCCTTTACTAAAAATCTTATGTCCTAACACAATTCCTTCTCTAGCCATAAAGTGACATTTTTCCCAATTCAAAACAAGATTTGTTTCCTCACATCTATTTAGAACTCGTTTTAAATTTTTAAGGCAAAGATGGAAAGAATTACCGAATTCCGAGAAATCATCCATAAATACCTCCATGATGTCTTCCACGAGTTCATCAACGATTGCCAACATGTAATGCTGAAAAGTAGCAGGAGCATTACATAATCCAAAAGGCATTCTACGATAAGCAAACGTACCATATGGGCATGTGAATGTCGTCTTTTCTTGATCTTCAGGAGCTATGGGAATTTAGAAGTAACCGGAGAGTCCGTCCAAGAAGTAGTAGTACATATGCCCGGATAATCATTCCAACATTTAATCTATGAAGGGCAGAGGAAAGTGATCCTTTCTGGTGGTGTCATTCAGCTTCCTATAGTCTATACAGACCCTCCAACCTGTAACTGTTCTTGTGGGAATTAACTCATTCTTTTCATTGGGCACTACTGTCATTCCTCATTTCTTAGGAACTACCTGCACAAGACTTACCCAAGTGCTGTCAGAAATAGGATAAATTATTCCTGCATCTAGAAGTTTAATGACCTCAGCTTTGACCACTTCTTTCATGTTGGGGTTTAATCATCTTTGGGGTTGCACACACGGCTTGTATTCTTCTTCCATTAAAATTTTGTGGGAGCAAAACGCGGGGCTTATTCCCTTGATATCAGAAATTTTCCAAGCTATGGTTTTTTTGTGTTCTCGTAGTACCTTTATCAACTCCTCTTTTTCCTTGGGTTCTACTTCTGAAGAGATGATTACTGGTAGTGTAAAATTGTCCCTGAGGAATGCATATTCTAAGTGTTTTGGTAACTGTTTTAATTCCAATTTGGGTGGCTCTTCGATGGAGGGTTTTTGTTTTATTTCGTCATCAATTTCAATGCTTTCTTCTTTCATTTGTCTGGATGATGATGTATTCAGATTCAACTCATCGTCTTCATCTTCTTCCCCCTCTTCTTGGGTCAGACACAATTCCATCGTGTCGTCATGTATGATTTCCTGTAATGAGTTTTGAATGATATGATCAGTAGTATCAACAAAATAACAAGAACCATCTTGTTCTTTAGAATATCGCATGGCATCATAAATTTGAAAATTGATTTCTTCATCACCTATCCTTAAAGCTAGTTTACCATCACCTACATCAATAATAGCTCTAGCAGTGGCTAAAAAAGGACATAGGATTAAAGGAACATTAATGTCTTCATCCATGTCTAACACAACAAAATCAACAGGGAAAATAAATTTATCAATTTTTACCAAGACATCTTCGATAACTCCTCTAGGATATTTAATGGATCTATCTGCTAGCTGAATACTCATCCTAGTGGGTTTTGGTTCCCCAAGATCTAGTTGTTTAAACATTTTGTAAGGCATTAAATTAATACTGGCACCTAGATCAGCTAATGCTTTCTTAATGTTCAAGCTACCAATTAAACAAGGGATAGTAAAACTTCCTGGGTCTTTTAATTTGGTTGGCAACTTATTTTGGAGGATGGCTAAACACTCCTCATTAAGTTCCACTGTTGACACTTCTTCAAGCTTCCTCTTATTCGTCAAGAGTTCCTTTAAAAATTTTGCGTACTTCGGCATCTGTGAGATTGCTTCAACAAAAGGTAAGTTAATATGTATTTGTTTGAAAAGTTCAAGAAACTTACCGTATTGGGCATCAATTCGTTCCTTTTTTTAACTTTGTTGGATATGGGATTGGTGGTTTGTTCCCATTGTGTAATGGAGTTACATCCTCAATCCTCTCAACACTTGCCTTGTTGTTCTCGTTTGGGGTTTGTATCTTCAGTTCACCTAATTCCTTTCCACTTCTTAGTGTGACTGCTTTTACCTGTTTTGTCCCTTTAGGAAAAATTTCAGCTCGTATCTCACAGATCATCTTAGTAAGTATCCCAACCGTCTTAGTGAATTCCCCAAACGATTCAGTGAATTTTTCAATTGACGCTTGTTGATCTTTAAGGGTTCTCTCGATATCTTGTAGGCATTTTTCTGTATTTGCTGATCCCTCCTCGCAAATTACTTTCTTCTCTTGTGGGTATGGCTGATTTTGGAAGTTTTGAGGAAGTTGCTGCCTTTGATTTCCTTGATTGCCTTGACCTCCCCACGAAAAATTTGGGTGGTTTCTCCAACCTGGATTGTAAGTATTACTATAAGGATTATTATTGGATCGGAAATTATTACCTATATAGTTCATCTGTTCGTCCTCTGCTCCTGGTTGGTAAGGTGGGTACTCAGGATTCGCCACGTTTCCACCTGTGTCGCATTGCATGACTGGATGTGCCTGTGAAGAACATAAGCTGTCAAGCTTTTTGTTCATCATCTCGATCTGTGTTGATAGCATGGTCATGGCATCGACGTTGAAAACTCCTGCTGAATTCATTGGTTTAGTCCTTAAAGCCTGCCATTGGTAATTATTTAGGGACATCTCCTCGATGAACTCGTAGGCTGCTTTAGTTGTTTTGTTGTTTAGAGTTCCACCGGCGGCTGAATCTATTAGTTGTCTCGTTGAGGGATTTACACTGTTATAGAAGGTTTGGACTTGTAGCCACAAGGGTAAGCCATGGTGTGGGCACCTCCTCAAGAGATCCTTGAATCTCTCCCATGCATCATATAGTGTTTCTAAATCCATCTGCACAAAGGAAGAGATGTCATTCCGTAATTTGGCCGTTTTGGCCGGTGGAAAATATTTCATTAAAAACTTTTTGGTCATCTGATCCCATGTAGTGATTGACCCTCGTTGTAATGAGTTTAACCACTATTTAGCTTTGTTTCTTAATGAAAAAGGAAATAACTGAAGACGTATGGCATCATAAGAAACGCCATTTATTTTGAAGGTATCACAGAACTCTAAAAAGTTAGCTATATACGTGTTTGGATCTTCGTCCTGCAAACCATAAAATTGAACAAACTGTTGAATCATTTGTATTGTGTTAGGCTTTAATTCAAAATTGTTAGCGGCTATAGTAGGCCTAACAATACTCGATTCTGCTCCTGTCAAATGTGGTTTCGCATAATCAAACATTGTTTGTAGAGCATTGTTTTCCCCCACATCACGTGGTTGTGGGTTGTCTTCGTCTATCCCTTCAGTAGCATTGGATCTATCTTCTTCCTCTCTTTCTGTGTAATCTAGGGCTCGCCTGGTTTCCCTATGATTCCTACGAGTGGTAGCTTCTATTTCGCTGTCAAATATCAAAGGTCCTCTCGGGTTCCTTCTAGTCATAAACTAGAGGTACCTGCTGGAAAAAGAAAGAAAGAAAATTTCAGCAAAATAAAAATAAAAAAAATAAATTGCGAAAAATAAAAATTATGGCTAAAGTAATAAAAATAGAGTTTTCTTAATATTTTAGTTCTCCGGCAACGGCGCCAAAAACTTGATCGCTGAAATCAGAGCTTTAAAATTTATAAAAGAATGATCGAACCTGGAAACTAACTCTAACAACGATTAAAGGCAAGTGTACCTATCGAACAGTAGTATAGCTTAGGCAAGACCGGATTATCGAACCCAAAGGAACTAAAAGTACCAATACTAACTTTCTTTTTATTATTTAGCCTTAAAAAAAGAGTGAAGTCACTTTTAAACTAAATTGACACGAACTAAACTAAGAACACAAAGACAAAAAGGACGATTTGGAAAATAACTTGAACAAAACTCAATTGATCACGACGATACCCTCAGGAAGCATTCACCTAGACTTCACTTGTTATCTAACCCTTAATTATATGATTTCTTTACTTAGCTTGATCCATAGGACTCCCTAACCTATATTAAACCTGTAACACCCCAAACCCGGTCAATACGCCACGACCGAATTTGGTATGTCACTAAAGAAAATATTTTTTAAAGAATCGAATTAACAATTAAATTTTGTGAAAATCTCTTTGAAATTCTTTATTTGTAGAAAATAAGTTAAAACTGAAATTTACTTTGAAATTACATAAAACTTTAAAATAAGTAAATAAATCATAAGTTAGAAAAGATTGATATCGTTTTAAGAAAACTCGAATTATTACCTTGAAAACCATTTGCATTTGATAGTAGAAACTTATTTTTTTTAAAAAAAATCATTTAAATTATCGAAAGCACTTAAGTTGTTAAAATTATCAAATGATTTATGTTACACGATGGTAACGTTTTAAAAACCATCGCGTTGTGTAGTTTAGAAAACTTTGTGCTCAATTTATTATATCAAACATGTAATTTGTAAGCCCAATTTAAAACAAATCCAAAACATATAAATAATAATCCAAAACATAATTAAACAGGCCTTATTACAAATCCATAAAATATGAAAACCAAATTATAAAGAAAATACCCAAATGGAAGTTCATATAAAACCAACTTTTATTGCATGGCCTCCTCAAGTTCATCCGGCTCCATTTCCGCGATCTCACGAATCACCTGAAAATATAAGGGGGAAGGTGAGTCACCAAGACTCAGTGCATATTCCCTCTCCTGGGTAAATGCCACATACTTACACAAATTATAACAAAGCAACATATATGTATAATGCACCCAACCTAACCATCCATAACTCCTTTTCTACCCCGTGTGGTACCAAACCACTGGTGGTGCCAAACCACTGGTGTCCAAAGACACAATTGTGATACCAAATCACTGGTGACCGTAGTCACGAATAATCCATCTGTGGGGCCAACCCACGTGTGATACCAAATCACTGGCGACGATCCCATATCTCAAAAGTGGGGCCAACCCACGGTGGTATTAACCACAGGGACGAGTCGCTATGAGGTGCCAAACCTCTGGTGTCCGAAGATACAAATGTGATACCAAATCACTGGAGATACCAAATCTCTGGTGTCCGAAGACACAAATGTGATACCAAATCACTGGTGACTGAAGTCACAATCTTCCCCCTCCTCTCATGTTGCCCATACCAATGCAATATATAAACAAATCATGTCAATATACTTTGATATGAATCATATAACAAAATCTCATAAATCGTAGATCATGATTTCAATCCTCATGTATTAACAACATATCGAAACGGACTTACCCGAATCCTCATTCATACCATCATGGTATCATACCAAAATCTTATCATTTCGGCTTTAACAACATGAAAAGTTATTTAACACACATATATACAAATATGAACCAAGTTATAAAGTGTGTAAGATACACACCTTTCACCAACGCAAGAATTATCTTCCAAAGATCCGATCTATCGTACTAGATCACTTTGTCCTACAATCGGTCAATACTAAAATTATAAACAAAGGCCATTCTGCCAAACCACAAAATCCCCAAAGTGTTTCACTT
The DNA here is from genome assembly GCA_005393395.2 of Gossypium australe. Lineage (NCBI taxonomy): Eukaryota > Viridiplantae > Streptophyta > Magnoliopsida > Malvales > Malvaceae > Gossypium > Gossypium australe. Next base: position 24,482,283 of record CM016621.1, on the reverse strand, counting down.
GTAATACCAAGTCTTACCTATACTTACCCAAAACGATAGACAAAGATACGAGGCTTAGATTGATTGCTTCCAACGTCCCGGGAGCCTAAAAGAAATCGATTCCTAGAAGATTAGAACCTTGCAACAAATGCCCATAGGTTCGGCCTTTGTCCACAAGAAAACGACATAGAGAGGAGAAAAGATATAATAGGAAAATCGGCCAAGAATACTTACTTATTAACCAAAATCGATTGAAGAAAGCAAAAGAGAATCTACCCTTGAATATTCGGCCAAAACAAAAAAATAAGAGAAAGAGAAAGTTTCGGCAAAATGATCAAATGGTCTAAGAAATTCGGCTATGGTTGATTTGTATTGACAATAAGGATTCGATTAAAGTTGAGAAATAGAAAGGAAAACAAAAGAAGAAGATGGAAGAGATTTCAATGGAAGAGGAATGTTTATGACTTTGAATAAAAATAAAAGAAAGTAAAGAGAGATAGAGAGGTGAAAGTTTCGGCCAAGAGAAAGTAGGAGAAATATGATTATGAACCAATGTCAAAGAAGAAAAAGAGAGAGATGGGAGAAAAATATTCGGCCAACACTATTTGCCTAAAAGAAAAATGCACAAAATTCAAATGTTGTTTCGGTTTTCAAGAGAAAAAATGAAAGGAAGAGAATAGCATTTTTAGTTCAACAAAATGAAGGCTAAAACACAAGCAAAATTTGCACCAAAGTGCCTAGGTACTTTCGGCCAAAGGAAAAGTTTTTGGAGAGGAAGAGAAAAGTGCCAAAAGATGCACAAAAAGCTAAAGTTGACCAACAATCCCCCCCAAAACACCTAACAACATTCGGTCACCCCCTAGACACCCATGCCGTCCACATACATGCACTAAAGGCCTAGGATTACTTTCCAAAACATCCTCCATATTCCATGCCTTTGTCCCCTCATCATACCATAACTTTAAGATTCTTATCCCCAATTTCAAGCTTTCCTTAAACATATGTTCAACTTACCAAAATTAATAGTCCAACCTATCATAAATAAGGTTTGACCGTCCATCAATGCTAGAATATAAAAATAAAGTCTTCAAAATGTTAAACATGCTACTCGAACCTCTAACCTCAAGCAACCTTTCAAGCTCCTTAACCATTTTGCCACTTACTCCTCTTATGCTTTAATTTAACACTTAAATTAACTTAAGTGTCAAGCTCACTTACTCCACTTCATTAAATAAACTATACTAAAAATTATTCTAGCTTCCTAATATTTCCAAGCCTTCACACAAATATACTAAGCACACAATAACAATTATACCCGAGCTAAAACAAGTAACAAAATGTTCCTAAAGCCCAAGGTCCAATTGGCCTAATCCTACTAGGCCCAATTTCGGGATGTTACAAAACCCTCTCTCGAGGCGAATAACGTCTAACCCTTGGTTAATTAGTGGAACTCTTGTTCGCTTATAATAACCCCCTAGAATAGCAGTAAATCGATCAATGGACTCCCATATTAGGTTTCACCCTAATCCGACAAAATCTCGTAACCCTATCTCTAGGCGTTCGATCAACTTCGCTTAATTATGTTAGATCTTCTCTTAAGCAGGGTCTATTCCTCCTCCACCTAAGCACAATAGATTTGGATTAAGCAACATAATTAAGAACAAAGTAAGTAATTCATCATATAACTTAAAAATCAAATAACAAGATTCGTCTAGGTTTCATCCCCTTCAAGTATCTGAGGGGTTTAGTTCATAATGAAAAAAGAACATCTCAAGAGAAAAGATAAAACAAAACATAAGAAAATCCTAAAACCCCCTGAAAGAATTGAAGGAGAATTCCGCCGTCTTGAGTATAACTCTGGCTTCTTGGGATGGATCAACTGGTTATCCTCGCGTTATTCCCTAACTCTGACCTTCTCGGCTTGGCTCCTTGGCCTCGCTTTCGATCCCCCTCAAAGGTGGTATTTGGGGGATATATATAAGCTCTTGGAATGCGATTCTTTCTCCCTAAGTATCCTTTTCCGACTGAAATTGCTCTTTCCAGCGACAGAGGTAGGGCCATGGCACACGCCCGTGTGTATCGAGACCAGACCGTGTTCGGATTTCTAATTTGAGGCACGATCGTGTGAGGCGGAGTTGAGGCCGTGCTCTAGGTGTTCGTCGAGGCACGGCCGTGCTGGCTTTGGGCCAGGCCGTGTCAATTTCATGCTAAGGCCCATTTACTCCGTTTTAGGCCTGTTTTGTGTTCTTTTCATCCTCGGGTGCTTTCCTGGGTATAAGACATGAAAACAAAGGATTAAAAGCACCTTTTTATAGAAATCAAGGAATAAATCATCAAAAAGCATCATAAATGTAGGGTTAAAATATGTTACTTTTACGGTTTTTTAGTCAGCACATCAGATAGTAAGGGTTTGTCTGTTGGGGATGTTAGGACAGTAAAGGAGTTTCCGGATGTATTTCCTGAAGAGCTTCCGGGGTTGCCTCCCAATCGTAAGGTTGAATTCGACATTGAGCTTCTATCGGGAACAGCTCCGGTGTCCATCACCCCTTATGGGATGGCGCCGAAGGAGCTGGTAGAATTAAAGGCTCAAATCCAAGAGCTACTGGATCGAGGATTCATCCGATCGAGTGTGTCTCCGTGGGAGCACCAGTATTGTTCGTGAAGAAGAAGGATGGGTCGATGGACATGTATATCAATTATCGTTAATTGAAGAAACTGATGATTAAGAACAAGTACCCGTTACCAAGGATAGACGATCTGTTTGACCAGCTGTGAGGAACTTCAGTTTTCTCTAAGATAGATATAAGATCGGGGTACCATCAATTAAGGGTTAAGGAGGCAGATGTACAAGATAGCATTCAGGACTCGTTATGGACACTACGAGTTACGAGTTTCTGGTCATGCCATTTGGGTTAACGAATGCACCAACTGCTTTCATGGATATGATGAACCTGGTTTTTCAACTTTATTTGAACCGGTTCATGGTGGTGTTTATAGATGATATTCTGGTGTATTCAAGAATTGAGGAGGAGCAAGATTCACATCTTCGAATTGTCCTGCAAATATTGAGAGAAAAGCAATTTTATGCCAAATTCAACAAGTGCGAGTTTTGGTTGCGAGAGGTGACATTTTTGGGTCATGTCGTGTCTGTCGAGGGGATTAAGGTTGATCCTCGGAAGGTTGAGGCCGTATTAGATTGGAAGCCACCAAAGTCGGTATCTGAGATTCGAAGTTTTTTGGGTCTGGCCGGGTATTAAAGACAGTTTGTTGAGGGGTTTTCACTGATTGCTGCACCCCTAACTAAGTTATTGCGTAAGGGAGTACCGTTTGTTTGGACTGATAAACTAAAAAAGATTCTGACTGAAGCCTCGGTATTAATTCAGCCAGATGCTGGAAAGGAATTCGTTGTCTACTAAGATGCGTTGCACACGAGTTTGGGTTGTGTGCTGATGTAGGAGGGAAAGGTGGTGGCGTATGCGTCTCATCAACTTAGGCCGCACGAGGTGAATTACCCCACTCATGACTTGGAGTTAGTTGAGATGGTTTTCGCAGTAAAAATTTAGAGACACTACTTGTACGGGGAGAAGTCAATCATCTATACCGACCATAAAAGTCTCAAGTACCTCCTTACCTAGAAGGAGTTGAACCTTAGGCAACGAATATGGATAGAGTTGCTTAAGAATTATGATTGCTCGATTGAGTATCATCCAGGAAAAGCTAACATAGTAGTGGATGCACTGAGCCGTAAGGTTGTATCGGATCTAAGAGCAATGTTTGCTTGTCTCAACCTGTTTGAGGATGGTAGTTTGTTAGCTGAACTGCAAGTAAAACTGACTTGGATTAGTCAAATTAAGGAGAAGCAGTTACTGGATGAATCGTTGGTTCCTCGTTTTCAACTGGTGAAGAAGGGAGAGATTGTGGATTTTGGGCTAAATAGTGAAGGAGTATTATGCTTCCTTGGGAGAGTTTGTGTACCGAGGGATTCTGAGTTAAGACAGTCTATTCTGTTGGAGGTGCATAGTAGCCCATACGCTATGCATCCTGGTGTAAGCAAGTTATACCGAGATCTACATGAATCGTACTGGTGGCCAGGACTTAAGCGTGAGGTTACCGATTTTGTAAGTAAGTGTTTGACATGCCAGCAAGTGAAGACGGAGCATCAACTGCCTTCTGGATTACTGCAACCAGTTAAGATTCCACTCTAGAAATTGGAGAGGGTAACCAGGGACTTTGTTAGTGGGCTACCCCTGACGCCTACTAAGAAAGATTCAGTTTGGGTTATTGTTGATCGGTTGACTAAATCTACCCACTTCATACCGGTTCGCACTGATTACTCATTGCAGAAGTTGGCAAAGTTGTATATGGCGGAAATTGTAAGGCTAGATGGGGTACCAGTGTCTATCATTTCTGGTAGGGATCCTAGATTCACATCTCGATTCTAGAGAGTGTTACACGAAGCTTTAGGTACAAGGTTAGATTTTAGCACGGCATTTCATCCTAATACTGATGGGTAGTCGGAGAGGGTAATACAGATTTTGGAAGACATGCTAAGAAGTGTGTGGTTGATTTCAAGGGCAGTTGGGAAGACTATTTGCCATTAGCAGAATTTGCTTACAACAACAGCTACCAATCCAGTATTCAAATGGCACCGTACGAAGCGTTATATGGTCGGAAGTGTCGTACCCCTACTTGTTGGACAGAACTGGGTTAGCGGTGAGTATTGGGGCCAGAAGTAGTTACTGAAAACGAGGAGAAAGTAAAATTGATCCGGGGGCAGTTAAACGAAGCGTCTGACAGGAAGAATGATTTAAAGCGTAAAGAGATTGAGTACTCGGTGGGAGATTTTGTTTTCTTAAAGGTTAAACCATGGAAGAAGATTCTGAGGTTTGGGCGGAAAGGCAAGCTGAGCCCTAGATTTATCAGAGCTTACCGGATAGTAAAGCGTGTGGGACCGGTTGCCTATCAGCTGGAGCTGCCTCCTCAGCTAAATCGTATAATGCGGAGGTGATACCGTTCTGATCCTTCCCATATAGTGCCAGTGGAGGAGATCGAGGTAAGACCTGATCTGACATTTGAAAAAGAACCGGTGCAGATACTGGATCGTGATGTCAAAGTGTTAAGAAGAAAATCTGTCCTATTAGTCAAGGTGCTTTGGCGTAATCACAGTCTAGAGGAAGCCACGTGGGAGCCTGAGGAGTCGATGCGACAACAATACCCGCACCTCTTTTGATCAGGTAAATTTTGAGGCTGAAATTTCTTTAAGGGGGTAGAGTTGTAACGTCCCAAAAATTAGGGATTGTAATTTTTGTATAATTTCATGTTGTGCTTGCTCAGCTGGTTGTTTGAGTGTATTTGGGGGTTCTGGGGAGGCCTGGGTTCGAGTCTAAGCCTTGGAAAAATTTTAGTTTTTGCCCTTTAGTGGAGAGGGCTGTTGGCAGTAGGGCTTAAGTATATTTGTGTGCATCTAAAAGTCACAAGTGAGCTAGTGGCAAGATGGTTGTGGCGTCACTAGGGAACAAGGGGGAGTGGAGTTTGATTCCCTTGGCAAGCAAATGGGGGCATTTATTTTATGCCTTGGGAGTGGAGGAAGCAGAGTTCGAATCAAACTCTTCAAGGGGAGTTGGAGACTTGGTCAAAAGTTTCAAATGGATGGAGGGGAGCAATAGTAGGAGAAAATAGTGGAGAAAATCAAGGGGCTGGATGTGTGAGGGAAAGTTGGACGAATGTGGGGAAGCTGAATAGGGAATTTCGGCTAAAGGCTTGTCATTTTGGAGAGTGCATATTCGATTTGTGTTAGTGGAAGTGCCAAATTTTCTCTGAATTTTTCTTGGGGAAGTGTTTGCATTTTAACACTTTTGGACGTTTCAGGTCGTTTCTTTTCATTGTGGACCTCTGTCGAATTCACCTTTTCTTCATATTTTTTTCTCCTTCATTTTTCTTGCTAATTGCCGAATTGATAAGCCTCTATCTTCACTTTCTTTTCTTCCCTCTTTACACTATTCTTCTTACTTTGCAAAATCATCTAGTGGTTACTGCTCGCTTGTTGCTGAATCCCTTGTCTCTTTTCAGTTTTTCTCTGGCTGAATACAACACTTTCTCTTCCTCTTATTATTCTTCCCCTCTTCCTGCAAAGTATAAGTCGAAGCACATAAACCTTGACTCCTTTGGTGTAGGCCAAATCTATTAGGGTCTAAGAATATCCTCCTCTCCGTTCATTCAGCCTTCGAATCTCGGAAATTGGTTGGTAAGTGTGACTATAGCCGAATCTAGGGTTGGTGTTATTCTTCTTTCGTTGTGTTTTTCTTTGGCCAAAAAGGCTTTCGTCCCCGTTGCCATGGAGATGGTTATCGCTAACACCTTCTTTTTCATCGAATTTTGCTAGGGACTCGTCATTCTTAGCCAAAGTCTAGGCCTATTATCCTTCCCTTGCAGGAGATCTCTAGTTTGGTGGTAAGTAGCATAGATGGATTTAACGGTTTCAATTTTAGGGAGATGTCTTAGCAAGGGTTAAAGCTAATTATTTGGAACTACTGTTTTCATAGGTGCTTAATCTTAGGAGCTTCAACCTACAACCCATAACAGGTGTGTAATCTCACACCACTATTTATTTCGTTATGCGAGGTTCCATGAATTGGCTAAAAGCCGAAATACCGAAAAGTCGAAGTATCAGCAACTGAGATCTCTCGAGCGTACGAGCGCTCGTAGAGATAAACCGAGTCAATAGTGTTGGAGATAGATTGTTGGGAGTGTCTCAAACTCTCTCGTGGGACTGGGGCTGTAATGGGCCTTGTTAAGTCGAAGTGGGCCCAATAGGTTAACGGGCCCACATGAGCGAAATCGATGGTAAATGCCGGATGATGGATGCGACTGTGAAGTCTACAGAATCGAGACCGAAAATGAGTTGAACGGGCCACACGAGCGTATGGTCCCATTTGGGCCGAAATTGGACTTTAGGCCCAAATGCACCATTTTGACCAAAAATGGAACCTGTGTCGCTTGAGGCGACAGTCTGCCTCCAGAAGGGCCTAGATGAGTAAATTACCGAAAGACCCTTAGAGGGTAAATTACCGAAATACCCTTAATGGGTAAATTACCAAAATGCCCTTGATGGGTAAAATTACCGAAATACCTTCGAGGGGTGGAATTATCGTTTTACCCTAAACGACAAAAATGATCGTTATACCCTTAATGGTACTTTAAACGTTGGTTATGTGATTTTTATATATATCTATATATTATCGTAACACACTGCATACATAACATATTGCGGGTTGGATTTGCTGATTGGAGGAAGTACCGTTACAGTGGCATCGCCACATACCGTTACAGTGGCATTGCCACATATTCTTATTTTAGTGGCTCAGCCACATATACCATTATAAGCAGCTTGGCTGCATTATTGGAGAGTTTGGCTAGGTGGGTTGACATGGTCCCCACATGGAGAGATTGGTTGGTACGGGTGGAGAGTTTGGTTGGAATGGTTTGGGTACATGATCATTGCATTGATATGTTTGTAGGGCTTAGGCCGGGACCGTTACCGAATAGGGCTTAGGCCCAGACTGATACTGTATGGGCTCGGGCCCAGATTATGACCGTAAGAAGGGATTACACACTGAGTTCTCGTAACTCACCCTTTCTTTTAACCGTCCAGGTAATCCCCAGTCTTAGAGGATTTGGAGCTGCGAGGGACTCAGAGGTGGCCACACAACCGACATACTTTAAAACTGAACTTAGCAACTCTATTTTTACTTTATTTTAATTATTAGGTTTATGATTTGTGTAATAAGTCCATTGGGATTTTCTTTTTAACTTTTATTTGGTATTTCTTTTAATTACAAACTGACAATCTATTAAATACGGGTTTTTACAACAATAACTACTCATTTCAAAATTTCACGTTTCCGCAACTTTTTAAGACAGACTTTTGCAACAAACAAAGTTTTGAAAATAATAATATTTTTGCAAGAAAATAACTTCGAGCAAATCTTGTTTTTTTTTTTTTGTAAGCAACGAATTCAGGATTTTTAATGGTAGAAAGTTTTAAGTTGAGGAAGGGTTTTAATGAACGCGTAGTTTTTAAATAACCTTTTGATGTGACAAGCCAGATCCGGCCATAACGTCTAGGTCGAGTTTAGGGTGTTACAATAAGGGCTAAATTGCGTAAAGTGTAAAACTTGTGTTCTATTAGCTAAAGGTGTCTAATAGCTATGGAATATTAAAGTGGAGGTCCTTATGTGGTAATTAAGCCATTTTAATTGTGAATGGACATTTATGTGCATGATTAAGTGATTTTAATGGTTTAAAATAAAGGTTAATTTGGTAAATGAATAAAACAACATGAATTAAATTAAAACAAAAGAAAGTATCATCTTTCTTCTTCATTTCCTCAACCAAAAATTAGAAGAAGGAAGCCGTTTTTCTAGGGTTCAAGGTTTGGCCATTGATATTAATGCATGTAAGTGATTTTTTACTCGGTTTTTAATTATATAAATTTTTTTGGAGTCGTTGTAACTTAATCTAGCTGGCCTAGGAACTAATTTGCAAAATTGTTAAAGGTTTAGGGTTTTGCCATTGATGAATATGTGTGTATTTTGATGTTTGATGATAGAAAATGAATGGTTGTTGTTAGATAAATAACATTTGTTAAGTGATTATGGGTGAAATTGCAAATTAGGGATTTATTTGTAAAAATAAAATTTATGTGATAAATGTGTCAAATAATGAAAAATATGGGCTGTTATGATAATAAGGGAAATTTGGCTAGCATGGGTAGGGACCAAATTGCATGAATTTGTATTTTTATGAGCCAAGGACTAAATTGTAAATTTGTTGAAATATTTGGGGCAAAAGTGTAATTTTAACATAATCTGATTTTTTGGACTAAATTGAATAGAATGATAATTGAATAAGTTAAATTTGATATTATATAGATCAAGAAAAACGAAGTTTAGATTTAGATCGGGGGAAAAACAAAGTATTGGACTAGTCGATCCATTTCGTCGTTTGTGCAATCGAGGTAAGTTTGTACGTTAATAAGCATTAATACAATTGTGTTTTAAATGGAATATAGAATTAATTGTAAATACGACCTTAAAGATATGTTCGAGGAAGATTCGGCAATATGAAATCCCAGTTGAACCTTAGGAATAGATTAGGATACGAATGACATGTCATTAGGGGTTATGTGTTTTGGGTGCTAGTCCGTACATCCTACCGCGGCTGAGTTATCCAACATGTGTTGCGGATTCTCGTCAGCTTGTGTGAGCAGCACTGTGTACTACATCATGACCGTCAGCTTGTGTGAGCAGACCCGTTGATAACTCGAGAGTGAGCATTATATGAGATATGAGATTGAGATAGCTTTGACTTTGTATTGGCACTTAGGTGCGAGATTCCCGAGTATCCGATATTATTCTAGATGTTTCAACTGGTATATCAAAGATATGGACGGGTATGAGATTGATACGAGTTGATACAAGAATGTACATGAACTGTACAAGCATTGAATTAAAGAAAACTTGTGAATTTCATATCTAACCTTGTGAACGAATATGTGATAGGTTTCTGGATCAATATGAGTTATATTATGTTATGTTTAATTGCTTAAATTGTGTAAGTATGGTAAGTTGAGTTTATTACTATACGAACTTACTAAGCTTTATAGCTTACTCTGTTTACTATGCCGTGTTTGTAGTGGTTATCGAAGCTTGCTCAGATTTGGGAATCGTCGGAGATTTCATCACACTATCAAGCTATCACTTTGGTACTTTTGAACTTTTGTATTTGGTTATATGGCATGTATAGGAGTTATGGTCATTTTGGTATATATGTTAGTAATGCAATTAGCCATTTGATTTGTCTTGTAAATGATAAATGTTTGGTTTTGTGTATAGCCATGTAAATTGGCTTATTTTGGCATGTTTGATGATGTATATATATATATATATATATATATATATATGTGTGTGCAAATGTCCTTTTGTTATGTGGTTGGTAATGGCTATGTGATGTTTATTATGAATGGGTAATTTGAGTACCATATGGTTGAAATTTGGAGATTTGGTATGCATGTGATTTTGGGTAAGAAAGTGAATATATGAAGTTATCTAGTTAAGTGATTTGTGAATGTGAATTTGGTATGATTTGAATTGGAAAAATATGATGTTATGAATATAATAGTTCTTGGTATGAAAATAGCATGAATTAGACTGGATTGAGATTGGTTGGAATGCCTATTTATGCCATGTTATACGCTATTTGATTTGTATAGGTGAATAAAAGTTTGGGTGAGAAAGAAGGCTTGGTTAATAGCCTATTTTTGTCCACACGGGAAGAGACACGGGTGTGTGTCTCATCCGTGTGTGACATACGATCAAGAAACACAGCCGTGTGTCCCCTGGTGTTTAATTAGAAATCAAGTCAGTATGCTCCACACGGCCCAGCACACGGCGTGTGACTTGGTCGTGTGGCATAAGTCAGTATACCCTACAGTTTTGGCACGGCCTAGCACACGGCCTGCCAACGAGCGTGTATGGCCACTTTGAAGGGCACACGGGCTAGTCATACGGGCGTGTGTGTTGGTCGTGTGACCCAAGTCAGAGAGTTACACGGGGTTGGACATGGGCTGGGACATGGCTTAACAGCATGTTTTTAGTCAAATCAAAATAGTGGTTTCGGGACCACAAATTCGAGGTCAAAATAATTATTTTATTATTATTTTAATTTTACAGCATGTTAGTAGTGTCGTATAAAAATTTCATTAAGAAATTTCGACGTTTGCATGTTTAATTTAGTGAAAAAGACTAAATCGCGTAAAGTACAAAACTAGAGTTCTAATAGTTAAAGGTGTCTAATAGCTATGGAATCTTAAGGTAGAGGTCCTTATGTGGAAATTAGACCATTATTATAGTAAGTGGACATTTATGGACACTAAATAGATGTTTTTAAAGGATAATTTATAAGGTTAAATTAGTAAATTAATAAATAAGTTAAGTAAAATAACATAAATAGAACGTATCATCTTCTTTAGTTGATATCACCACCGAAATTAGCTTGAGAAAAAGCCATTGAAGAAGATATGACATTCGACCATCTATCCTTGCTTGCATGTGAGTACTTTTCGTCCCGTTTTTAATGATTTTTATGTTTTTGAGATCGTTGCACCTTAATCTAGCTAGCCCAGGGACTAATTTGCAAAACTATTAAAGGTTTAGGGTTTTGCCATTGATGAATTTATATGTATTTTGATGTTTGAGGATAGAAAATGTATGGTTGTTATTAGATAAACAACATTTGTAAAGTGATTTTTGGTAAAATTGTCAATTAGGGATTAAATTGAAAAATGTGGAAATTTTGTGGTAGAATGTGAAATAAATGAAAAAATGGGCTGCTATAGTAATAAGGAAAATTCGGCTAGCATGGTATGGACTTAATTACATGAATTTGTATTTTTATGAGCTAAGGACTAAATTGCAAAGATGTTGAAATATTAGGGGCAAAAGTGCAAAATTACCATAATATATATTTTGGGCTAAATTGAATAGATTGATAATTGAATAAGCTAAGTTTGATATTATATAGATCAAGAAAAATGAAGTTCGTATCTAGATCGGGGAAAACACAAAGTTTTGGACTAGTTGATCCATTTCGTCTTTTTGCGATCGAGGTAAGTTCGTATGTTAATAAGCATTAACTTAATTGTGTTTTAAATGCTTTATTATTGAATTAATTGTGAATATGATACTACGGACAATGTTCGACGAAGAATTCGGCAACGTAAAATCCCAGTTGATAAGAATAGATTAGGATACAAATGACATGTCATTAGGGGTTATGTGATTTGGGTGCTAGTCCGTACGTCTTACCGGTGGCTGAGTTATCCGGTATGTGTTGTGGATTCTCATCAGCTTGTGTCACCAGACCCGTTGATAGCTCGAGAGTGAGCATTATATGAGATATTGGTTGACATAGCTTCGACTATGTATTGGCACTTAGGGTGCGGGATTCCCTAGTATCCAATAGTATTCCAAATGGTTCAACGGGTATATTGAAGATATGAAATGGTAAGAAATAGATACGTAATAGAACAGGTATGTACGAACAGGTATGTACGAAAACTATATGAACATTGAACCTATGAAAGTTGTGAATTCATGATTACTTATGTGATTGAATATATGTTAACATTATGATTTAATGATTTTGTAGTATATTATGTTCATACTACTTGATTGGTGAATGAATGGTGAGCTTAACTTATTAACTATACGAGCTTACTAAGCTTTATAGCTTACTCTGTTTACTTTTCTGTGTTTTACAAAGATTATTGAAGCTTGCTCGGATTTGGGAGTCATCGAAGATCTCATCACACTATCAAGCTATCACTTTGGTACTTTTGAACTTATGTATTTTGTTATATGGCATGTATATGAGTTATGGTCATTTTGGTATATGTGTTAGTAATGGATTTAGCCCTTTGACTTTGCTTGTAAATGATAAATGTTCGGTTATGTGTATAGCCATGTAATTTGGCTTATTTTGGTATGTTTGGTGATGTATATATATGTGCAAAAAGGCTTTTTGATATGTTGTGTATAATTTTCATTTATATGCTTGTTGTGAATTGGTATTTGGAGTATCAAATGGTTGAATTTGAGATTGGTATGCTTGTAGTTTTAGGTAATGTGATGCATAATTGATAGTGACCATATTGATGATTTGAGAATGTGAATTTTGGTATAATGTGAATTTTGGTATAAAATTGAATGGCTATTTATGATACTTATGTATCTTATAATTAATGGTATGGATTTAACATGAATTAGACTTGATTGAGAATGGTTGGAATGCCTATTTATGCCATGTTACATGCCATTTGGTTTGTGTAGCTGATTGAAAGTTTGGGTGAGAAAAATGGCTTGGTAAATAGCCTATTTTTGTCCACACGGGTAGAGACGCGGGCGTGTGTCCCCTGGTGTTTAATTAGGAATCAAGTCAGTATGCTCCACACGGCCCAGCACACAGGCGTGTAACTTGGCTGTGTGGCATAAGTCAGTATACCCTATAGGTTTGGCACGGCCTAGCACACGGCCTGGCACATGGGCGTGTGTTTTGGTCATGTGACCCAAGTCAGAGAGTTACACGGGGTCGAACACGGGCTGGGACACGACCATGTGATCCCATTTTTAATGTCCACACGGCCTGTGACACGAGCGTGTCTTTGGTCGTGTGAGACACACGGGCTTGTGTCCCCTATATGTTGAAAACTTTCTAAGTGTTCCAAAAACTTCCTGAGTTATCAGTTTAGTCCCAAACCACTCCAAATGCATGTTTTGGGCCTCGTTGGCTCGTATTAGGGACAATGTGATAGATTATGAATGACTTCTATTTGAAATTGATAATTGCGTGAGAAATGTATGCTTGTTTGCGTAATAAGTTCGGTAATGTTCCGTAACCCTATTTCGGCGATGGATAATGGTTAGGGGTGTTACAACGGCCATGTGATCCCATTTCGAATGTTCACACGGCCTGTGACACGGGCATGTCTTTGGTCGTGTGAGACACACGGCTGGGTCACATGGGCATGTGTGTCCCCTATATTTTGAAAAATTTTCTAAGTTTTTCCAAAAAATTCCTGAGTTATCGGTTTAGTCTCGAACCACTTCCAATGCATGATTTGAGGCTCGTAGGCTCGTATTAGGGACTATGTGATTGATTGTGAATAATATTTATTTGGAATTGGAAAATGTATGTGAAATGCATGATTATTTATGAAATAATTCCGGTAATGCTCTGTAACCTTATTCTGGCGACGGATACGAGTTAGGGGTGTTACACTTTACATGCCAATTTATCCGATGACGCACTTCGATGCAAGTTTGGTGTGTTGGTTGGACGATTTGTTTATCCATCCAAGTAAGAATCATGTTTATAGGGATTTATAATTGGTAAACTTGGTATATGGCATATAAATGGATATGGCATGATGATATGAGATGATTTGTGTACATATGTGAATTTTGATAGATAAAACAAGTAACCCAATATGCAAATCAAATGAAAACGAGCCCTAGGGGCTGAAACGAATGTGAATGATTCAAACAACTCCAGAAAAGAGATTGAAAGGTAGTTAAACAGGTAAGTGTTGTTAATTGAATATGATATTAGATGGTATGCTACTAAAGGTAAATAAATGTATGTATTTGATCAATGAATGATATTGAATTGGTATAAGTTCATGGATTGATAATTCATAAGTAAATGGAATTGGTCATGGATATGGAAATATTGAATAGGTTGTTCTAGCATGAGTATGAGTATACTTTGAAGAATGATAAAATGATGAGAATGGTTGACGTTTTGGAACATGACTTGATTAGATATTAAGTGCGTAAATATATATATGTATTTGCCTTGAAATATATTACTTATTTTTGCGTTATACTATCTTGGATCATGGAAGTACTGCTGTAACACTCATACCCGATACGATCGTTTTAAGTCACGAGATGTTACATCAGTTTTTGAAACAACGACAATCATATACGTTTAATTTGTACCATTAAACAATTAATTATAATCAATACATGCATGTGATACAATATATGTAACACCCCAAACCCGGCCCAAACCATAAGACCGAATTTGGTTTGCTACAGAGAAAACATTTTTGAAAACCATTTAAAACTTAGTCGAATTGCCTTTCAATTAAAATTTTATTTGTTAGAAACCACACTCAAAAGAAATTTGTTGAGTCAGGTTGTTTAAAAATTTCAGAGGTACCCGATGGTACTTTAAAACATTTTGCGTTTAATTTGAGAAAAACATGTGCATCCATTTTAACATCATCAAGTACTTTAAACCAAACATTCAAAACACGCAGCAATAATAAAATAATTCTAGGAGGCCTTATTACAAACATAAACCCAAAAGAAAAATAGATAAAATCCAAAATTCATTTATTAAAAAGTCTCCACTGCATGGCCACCTCGAGTCCATCCGGCTCCCCACCCGCGATCTATGAATCACCTGAAAAATTAAAGGAGAAGGTGAGTCACCAAGACTCAATGTGTAACCCTTCCCCGGTTTAGTGCAATAACATACACAAATCATAACCAATTAACATGCATAAGTTTAAATGCACCCAACGTAACCATCCATATGCCTTTTTCTACCCCGTGTGGTACCAAACCACTGGTGGTGCCAAACCACTAGTGACGTATAGTCACAAATGTGATACCAAATCACTGGAGATACCAAATCTCTGGTGTCCGAAGACACAATTGTGTTACCAAAACACTGGTGACCGAAGTCACAAATCAAGTGATGGGGCCAACCCATCGTGTGATACCAAATCACTGGCAGACGATCCCATATCTCAAAGTGGGGCCAACCCACGGTGGAATTAACCACAGGGACAAGTCGCTATGAGGTGCCAAACCTCTGGAGGTACCAAACCTCTGGTGACCGTAGTCACAATGTGTTACCAAAACACTGGTGTCCGTCGACACGAATATCACTGCCCCCTCCTCTCATCAACCCATATCAATCAAATATGTATATTTACTGAATCATGCAAAAAGGTTTATTTTAACAATATTAATAAATTTATCAATGCCATATATCCAATAATACACATACCAAATGTGTCATGCTTCCCAAAAGCATCAAATAGTAATCTCATAGTCACAAAGACTTACCCGAATCCTTGTTAATACCATGATGGTATTACATCCATGTCTACACAAATTGATTAGACATAAAATAACACTTAGCATATTAAAAAGTTATAAGATGTGTATGTACACACACCTGATACCAACAAGAGTCCTAAATCTCGAACAAACAAATCGGCCACACAAGTATTCTTGTCCCTATATTCGGCCAAAAATGAATATTAGAACTATGGCCTATTCGGCCAAACCAAAATAATTGAGAAGAAGGGTTCCTTGTGAACCTAAAACCTTACCCAAAAGCCTTCGAACACTATCCAACACACTCCTAAAAGAATCGGTCTCACTTTCCTACAATCAACCATCATCATTAAGGTTTATTAGCCTTCGGATTAAACGAAAACTTAAAAGAATGATCCTTTAAAATAAACCCTTACCACCTTACCAAAAACCGATTGCTAGAGGAGTCCCAAAGAAAACTATGTTGCCTTCAATATTCGGCCAAAGAGATTCAAGATAGAAGAAGAATATTTTCGGCACAACAAAGAGGTATATTCGGCTTTATGACAAAAAGAAAATAATGGGAAGAGAAATAGAGTTTCGGCAAAGAAGAGTGTATTAGAGAGTTTTGGTGTTTAAGCAAAACGAATGGGAGAACAAAAGGTTAATGCAAGTCTCGGTTTTTGTGAGAATGAAAAGGAGAAATAGATATTGAACAAATATGACCAAATGGTCAAAAAGTATTAGGCTTACCACAATGTAGAATTCGGCCAAAAAGAAAAGTGTTTGAGAGAAAATTGTTTTGCAACTTTTGCACCAAATGAACCAAATGACCAAAACAATTCCTAAGCCTTACCAACACTAGCATATTCGGCCAAAAACCCCCCCTTAGCCACAATGCCGTCCAAGTTCATGGCATAAAGGCCATGATTTTGTTTCCAAAACATTTCCCACAAACCAAGCCTTTGTCCCCTCAATTTACCAAAACTTCAAGATATCTTACCAAAACCTTAGGAATCTTATCCCTTATTCCATGCTTTCCTTAAACAACAATTCAACTTACCAAAATTATTAGTCCACCTATCATAATTATGTTTGACCGTCCATTAAAGCTAACATACAAAAATAAACTTTAAAAATGCTATACCTACTACTCGAACCATTAACCTCATGCAACTCTTCAAACTCCTTATCCACTATGCCACTAACTCCTCTTGTGCTTTAATATACACTTAAATTAACTTAAGTGCTAAGCTCATTTAATCCTCTTCATTAAATAAGCCATACTAAGAATTATCCTACTAAATCGAGCTTACTCAAGACCCCTAATTAAGTCTTATAACACCACAAATAATATCACAGAAATTTAAACACAACAAAATAATTCAATCACGAATAACCCCTATTTCAGGATGTTACAATATACATCAATTATCGGGACTTATACGAGCTTATGAAAGCTCTTTTGCTATCCCTAGGTTGAATTAAGACCAAATTGTAAAGATTTCAAAGTCTCAGGTCGACTTTTTCACTTCCTCGTCACAATGTGGCCATCACAGTATGTCACATCGCGATGACACACCTGTGCTCGTCACGATGTCACTTACTATGATGTTAACGTTACGACGCTAAAATTTTGTGGTTGTGACTTTGTCCCTGATTTTGGCAAAAATGCTCAATTTGGTACCTATTCCATATATTCTAACCATTTCCTTTCTATGTTTCAACCGAATACCAATTCAACCATTACCAAAAACATTTCAAGACCTACTACACAAGTTTATTACATTCTCATACAATCATTTATCAAGTCATTCCATACATGTTCATCAATTAGACACAATTAATGTAACACCCCTAACCCGTATCCGTCACCAAAATAAGGTTTCAGAGCATTACCAAACTTATCAATGAAACAATCATACAGTTTTCATATCCAAACAAATATCATTCAAATACAATCATATAATCCCTAATACGAGCCCTCGAAACCTAAAACAAGCATTAGAAGCAGTTCGAGACTAAATCGAGAACTTAGGGAAATTTTTGGAAAACATAGAAAATTTTCAAAATACAGGTAACACACCCCCTTATGTCTCACACGACCAAAGACACGCCCGTGTCACATGTAACACCCCAAACTCGGCCCATTTGCTATGACCGAATTTGAAATGCCACTGCGGAAAAACGTTTGAAAAACTTTTGACTTAAAGTTAAAAACATAAAAATTTGTTGTCTTTACTAAAACATTGAGTAATTAAAGTTCCAAATAAAATTAAGTTGTTTAAAATAAAACATTTTCAAATAATAATATAATCGACAATCCAACTTATAACATAATAAAAGTCCTAAAATACTTAAAGTGGCCCTTATTACAATAAATAACCTTTCATAAATAAAATGTGTGAAACAAATAAAATATCTTCCACATGGGCCACCTCGTATTCACTCCAACCCGGTCCGAGCATCACCTGAAAGGTTTGAGAAAAATTGGGTGAGTCACTAAGACTCAGTGTGTAATTAATCCACTGAATTCCACCCACATGTTAACCACATAATGACCCATATATCAGATAACAAGATATCATATTCACTTAATAACACATTCTGGGCTTGGCCCATATTCATATCACTTATCAGCTAACAGGGTAATTAACATCATAATTCCACATATCGGGCTTAACCCATTTCCACATTGATCCACATTCATATACTGGGCTTAGCCCATTTCTTAACCCAATCCACATTCACATATTGGGCTTAGCCCATTTTCACATCAATTACTCATATCAAATAAAATTATGCAAAGTGCACCCAACCCCAACCTAGGGTCCATCCTCTACACACCCCCGTATCCAGCCTACCACACACCAGGGGATTAACAAATCACCCTCTCCTTTTCACTCCAAAGGCAATCAATGCCGTCCACGTGCAATTAAGCACAATAATCCACAACGCAACCTCAGTCAACGCCAATCCACGATGTAGCCGTAGCTAACACCAAAACCACGATGGGACACATAGTCACTCATCAACCACGATATGGCACATAGCTGATATCAACCACGATGAGGCACACAGCCACTCATCAAACCACGCGAACTAAATCGCAATTAATCCACAACGTGACCTTAGTCAACGTCAATCCACGATGTAGCTCAAGGCTAACATCAAACCACGTACTCGAAGTACACCCGTACCTTCTTTCATATCATATCCCAACCCATGCACATGTAACATAAATAATGATATAATATAATGATGCGTAAGCATGTTCATCAAGCATAGTCATAACACAAATTCATATTAATAATCACATATCATCAGGTTTGGTACTTACCGGATTATCGACATACCCCTTTAAGGGTATTTATCTCATAACTTTTACTGCACTTGTTAGTACATAATCAACACATACAAATATAGCAAAAACCCGGAAAACGGTGGGTTAATCACACACTTGCCTATTAGTGAAATCCCGAACTACTCGAATCTAACACGATCTCGAAACGTGGTTCTTCCTTCTCCCTTAAAGCCGATTTGGTCTCCTACCAAATCCCAAATCACACTCTGAGTTCCCTTCCTTTAGCTACACACAAAAGAACACCTTTTTATGGCACTATAAACAATCGGCCATGCCTAAAACCAAGATTTAATCCTTGATTCGGCACACATAAAAGAAAGAGAACCTACACCGATTGCTAGGATAGAAATTACTTACCACCACGTTGCTTGAAGAGACCAAAAAGAGAAAAAGGTTTCTGCTAAACCTTCCCAATGATAATGAGATATTCGGCTAACACAAAGATAGGTATAGAAACGAGGTTGAGATGGTGTTTCGGCACTTTACTAATGAAAAGAGTAAACGCAAGAGTGGAGAGAGTTGAAAGCTTAGAGGATTCGGCCAAGAATAAACTAGATCAAAGTTTCGACTTTTGAATATGGTGAAAAGAATAGAGGAGAAAGATGAATAGTATTTCGGCTTTAAAGTTTCAAGAAAAGAAAAGAGAACAAAAGAACTTACAAGATTCAGCTATGACTCATATTGAATAAAAATAAGATATTCGGCCACAAGAGAATAGGTATGGATTTGGGGTTGAAAGAAAGAAATGATGAATAGGATAAGGTTAGAAAAATATTGACAACACACCTTAATGCACCAAATACCCAAATGACTTGCCTATAACCCTCTTGACCGAAACTTGGAGAAAAAGAGAAAAACCAAAACTATTAACTATGAATTTTGACACACCTATCTTACTATTACCAAACCGAAAATGCCATCCTACCAAGTCCCAAATTCGGCCAACACCAATTCCTTCACCCAAATCCCATATTTCCTCTTTAATTCCTCCTAAATCCTTCCAAAAATTCGACCAACCCCCCTAGCCATCTATGCGTCCACATTCATAGTCAAAATGACCATAAAAATATTTCCAAAACAACTCTCCATCATTCAAGCCCCTTATCTCTCCATCCTTCCATAAATCTTAAGATTCTTATCCGAAAATACTAGCTTTCCAAAACTAATATTCAACTTACCATAAAATCTAAAGTCTAACTTACCATAATTAGAGCTTGACCATCCATTAATGCTAGGATACATAAATATAAAGTTTTCAAAATGCTAATCATGCTACTCGAACCACTTCCCTCAAGCAACTCTTCATGCATCTTAACCACCTTGCCACTAACTCCACATGTGCTTAATTTAACACTTAAATTAACTTAAGTGTCAAGTTCACCTAATCCACTTCACTAAATTTTTAACACTAAGAATTATTCTAGCCTTATTAATAAAATCAAGCCTTCACAAGACTATGCTAAACACACATAATTCATACCCAAGCTAACACAAATAATAAAATAATACTCAAAATTTTCCTAAAGCCCAAGACCCAATCGGCCCAATTCTACTAGGCCCAATTTCGGGATATTACATCACAGGCCGTGTGGACATTCAAAATGGGATCACATGGTCGTAACCCAGCCCGTGTCCTACCCCGTGTAACTCACTGACTTCGGTCCTATAGCCAACTACACGCCCGTGTGACTAGCCTGTGTACCCTTCGAAATGGCCTCGAACGCCCGTGTGCCAGGCCATGTGAAAACTGGAGGGTATACTGACTTATGCCACATGAACAAGTCACACGCCCATGTACTGGGCCGTGTGAAGCTACTGAATTGGTTTCTAAATAAAATAAAGGGGACACAAGGCTATGTCATCAAACCGTGTGTCACACATGGCTGAGACACACACCCATGTCTCTACCCGTGTGGACGAAAATAGGCCATTTTCCAAGCCTTATTTCTCACCCAAAGTAGTTTTAATCTACACATACCAAATAACATATGACCATATCCTTAATAGGCATTCAAAACAATCACAACCAAGTCCAATTCATACAATTCCAAAATCAACAACAACATTACTCATAAACATCACAATTGGCCATTCAAATTCATACCAATTTCACATCCAAAAATCACCTAAATGGTCAATTCCATATATGCATTATTTTGCCTAATATTTAGCATGCTAATACATTCTCAATTTCAACCATTTTCTACCTTTAATATGAAATCTCTACAAGACATTCACATAGTAATTATGAACTAAATAGCAAAGGCCATTTACACCTATATACATAATCAAGTATACCAAAATAAGCCAAGTCATATGGCTAAGCACATAATCAAAAAAATATATCATTTACAAGCCAAATCAATTGGCTATCAACATTACAAACATTTAGACCATAATAACCACAACACCTATACATGCCATATAACCAAGTACACAAGTTCAAAAGTACCAAAACAACGGCTGGATAGTGTGATGAGATCTCCGACAACTCCCAATCCGAGCAAGCTTTGAAATCACTATAAAACAAGGAAAACTAAACAGAATAAGCTATTAAGCTTAGTAAGCCTATATGGATAGTATGTAACACCCCAAACCCGGCCTATAAGTTAGGCCCGAATTTGGCGTGTCGCATTGAAGTGTTTTTCGAAAACCATGTTTTCATTGAAAACCCTTCTTGTTTAAAGGCTTAAGTAAAAACCCAGTTACGTTGGTTTATTTTTAAAATGTGGTACATTGAAAAATTATTAGTTTTAATTTGAAAACATCTTTTCAGTTGCGGAAGCTGATTTTGAAAGTAATTGATTTACGAAAAAAATTAAGTCGCGAAACTATTTCGAAAATGTTCCGAAAATGCAGTGTTGTTTTAAAAACAATTAGCATTTTGGAAAACCGTGATTTACTTCTAACAGATATAATTCAAAGTAAAGAAAGACCCATAGTTAAAAGCTAGAAACTTAAAGAGGCCTTATAACAACCCAAATCAAAATACTTGAATGTAAATAATCAAAACGGAAAATACAAGCAGTGTGTGGCCTTCTCCGA
This sequence comes from Gossypium australe, assembly GCA_005393395.2. Taxonomy (NCBI): domain Eukaryota; kingdom Viridiplantae; phylum Streptophyta; class Magnoliopsida; order Malvales; family Malvaceae; genus Gossypium; species Gossypium australe. The sequence goes on along the minus strand of CM016621.1, from coordinate 24,460,224 downwards.
GTCCCTCGCAGCACTGATCTGTCTAAGGCTGGGGATTACCTGCATAGTTAAAAATGGGGTGAGTTTACGAAAGCTCAGTGTGTAATCCCCTTACTAGAGTAACAATCAGTATACAGATTAGAGCATACGTAGGCCAAAGCCCACTACAATATCATTTGAGTCACAATTCATAATAGAATCAATTGGGCCTAGCCCATTTCAGAATCAATTCCATATGCATAGTGTGTGATGCATGCTAACCCAATCCCATCCAACTCTGTACTTGCCTCTGTCCAACCCTGCACTACCTGCAGGGAATAAATCACCCACGCCATCCCTACACTCCCAATGTTAGCACCGGTTGCGACACTAACCAAAATTGCAGCAAAGCTGCTAGTATATATATAGGGCTCTAAGCCTTCAGTAGCGGTATTATAATTGACACAAAGTCATCAATAACTGTATTATGCTTGGCATATAGCCATCAGCGATGGTAATATAATCGGCACACAGCCTTGGGTAAATATGATCGACACAGAGTCATCGGTATATATGTTAGGCACATAGCCACGGGTAAGTACGATTGGCACAAAGCCATAACCAAGATGGCACAGAGCCATGTTTAGCTTGGCATAGAGCCATAATCAGATTACGCGGCTTTAAGCCGTCCATCGGTCCACAGTCACCTCGGGTGACCCGTGCGACCTTAAAAGATCAATATTGGATCCACAGTCGTCATGCGACCCGTGCGACCCTATCAGAACTTCCTCCGCATCAATGTCCCAACCCCATGCAATATGTCGTGTATGTCATGCTCAATCGTTACACGTGTATGCAAAATGACCATGCTTGGTAATAGTCATTTACACACATGTTAAAAACATATCAGTCACACGACCACAGTCAAATCAGTTAAAACACAGTCATATATTACAATTGGATCAGTCATAGTCCTAATTAATCAGTTACCCGCAAGGGCAAAATAGTTATTTTACCCTATAAGGGTATTTCTATAATCCTACCCTTTAGTGGTATTTCGGTAATTCTATCCTACAGGGGTATTTCGATAAATTCACAAATCGAGGGTATTTTAGTAATTTCAAAAATTGAGGGTATTTCGATAATTTTCCAAAACGAGGGTATTTTGGTAATTTTGCAAATTGAGGGTATTTTGGTAATTTTACAAATTGGGGATATTTCAATAATTTCATAAACTGGGGTATTTCAGTAATTTTACAAATCGGGGTTATTTCGGTAATTTTACAAATTGGGGGTATTTCGGTAATTTTGCAAATCGAGGGTATTTTGGTAATTTTCCAAACTGGGGGTATTTCTGTAATTTTGTAAACTGGGGGTATTTTGGTAATTTCACAAACTGGGGGTACTTCGGTAATTTTACAAATCAGGGGTACTTCGGTAATTTTACAAGTCAAGGGTATTTCAGTAATTTTGTAAACCATGGGTATTTCAGTAATTTTGTAAACCAAGGGTATTTTAGTAAGGTATTCTAAACAGAGATAACGATGCGAATGGGACTAGGGCCCATTCTCGGTCCAAATAGGCCAATGGGCCCACACACTCGTGTGGCCCATTTAGCCCAAATCTAGCCACATATATGAGATTCACATAGTCCAGTCCAATATTTACTACACAATCATACAACTTATCAGATTGGGCCCACGGGCCCATTGGCACTACATGGCCCGTTTCGGCCTATCGTGGCCCAAACAACCTAAGCCCACAAGAACACTCATGATGGCCTCAACTATCACGTCAAAGCTCCCACGCGCGTACTCGCACGCTCGTGTGGCTACCATCGCCGTGTGACCGGCATTTCGGCATTTGCCGCTCTACAGCTAGAGTAGTGCGAAATACACACCTGGTAGGAATCTGAAGCTAATCCGTGCTCCGAACGAACACGCCACAAAGCGAAAGGGATAAGCCAAGAAAGGTATCCCTACTGTAACGACCCAAATTTGGGCCTAGTAGAATTGGGCCTATTAGGCCTTGGCTATGGGAGCGTTTAAAATTTTTGAAAACAAGAGAACGACACTAATGCAAGTTGGACCTATTAGGTAGTGATTTTGGAAGGTTAGGGGGCTTCTATAAAGTCCCGGGATCAAACTTGGGCTTTAGGAAAAATTTTGGTTTTAGGTGAATAAAACCCTGGGAGTTAGTAAGTATGCTTTAAGAATAAAATGTGGAGAAAAAGACACAAAAGGAGTTGTGGTCTAGTGGTAAATGGTGCCACATAGGAGACAAGGGAATGACGCCACACAAGGAAGCAATGGGTCCAAGGTTCAAGTCTTGGCGCTTGGATTTCCTTTTGATTTCTTTTTTAAATGACCTTAGACTTTGGGCATAGACTTATATTTAGTTGCGCATGTTTTAAGACAACAATGAGCTAGTTGGTAAAGTGGTTAGCAGCGTGGATTATGTTATAAGGGACCCTGAGTTCGAATCCTATTGCAAGCAAAAAGGGATATTTATTTTGCTAAGTTGGGACGGTAAGTGGTTGTAATGGATTTAAACTCTGCTGAAGGTGGGATCCCACATCGGGAAGCTAGCAAGAGGGAAGGTTAGAAGCTAGCTTTAAATAGAGCAATCTATGAGAAGAGTAAGCATACCTGGGTTGGCATTTGGGCATAGGAGTGTTCAGAGCGCGGATTAACTCCAAATTCCTATCAGGTGTGTATTTCGCACTACTCTAGCTGTAGAGCGGCAAATGCCAAAATGCCAGTCACACGGCGATGGCAGCCACACGAGCGTGCGAATGCACGTATGGGAGCTTCGACGCCATAATTGAGGCCATCATGAGTGTTCTTGTGGGTTTAGGCTGCCTTGGGCCAAGTGGGCCTAATGGGCCCGTGGGCCCATATGAATAAATTGTATGATTGTGTAGTAGATAGTGAACTGGTCTATGTGAATCTCATATCTGTGGCTAGATTTGGGATAAATGGGCCACACGAACGTGTGGGTCCATTTGGGCCAAGAATGGGCTCTAGCCCCTTTCGCATCATTATCTCTATTTAGAAAACCTTGATTTATGAAATTACTGAAATACCCCCAATTTGTAAAATTACTGAAATACCTCCGATTCATAAATTACCAAAATACCCTCAGATTGCAAAATTATCGAAATACCCCTGATTTGTAAATTACCAAAATACCCTCAAATTGCTAAATTACTGAAATACCCCTGATTTATAAAATTACCGAAATACCCTTGGATTGCAAAACTACTACAATACCCCTAATTTGTGAAATTACTGAAAGACCTCTGATTTGTGAAATTACCGAAATACCCTCATATTGCAAAATCACCGAAATACCCGTAATTTGTGAAATTACCGAAATACCCTCAAATTAAAAAATTACCGAAATACCCCTGGTTTGTGAAATTTCTATAATAACCTATATGGGTAAAGTTACCGAAATACCCTCTATAGGTAAAGTTACCAAAATACCCTCTATGGGTAAAGTTACCCAATACCCTTTATGGGAAAAGTTACCTAAATACTCTCGACAGGTAAAATTACTAAGCTGCCCTTACGAGGTGAAATGATCGTTTTACCCCTAACCGATTAAATGACCGTTGTACCCTCGTGGTAGTACTAGTGTTGTATGTGTTAATTGTATGATTGATTATGTTTGAGATGCACTGCATACATGGATTAGTTATGAGTAGAATTATCGAATTACCCCTGTAAGGTAGGATTACCGAAATACCCTTATAGGGTAAGATGACTATGTTGCTCGTGTGGGTAAATGACTAACTTAGAATATGAGTTGACTAATTTGACTGTGGTTGTATAACTGATATGCTTTTATTACATTTTTAAATGATTGTTATTGAGCATGGCCATTGTGCATACACGTGTAATGATTGAGCATGACATACATGACATATTGCATTGGGTTGGGTTTGCTGATTGGAGGAAGTATCGTTTTAGTGGCATCGCCACATACCGTTCTAGTGGCATCGCCACATACCGTTCTAGTGGCTCTACCACATACCGTTAGAGTGGCATCGCCACATAGCGATTTAGTGGCTCAGCCACATATACCGTAATTAGTAGCTTGACTGCAATATTAGAGAGTTTTGGCTGGGTGGGTTGACATGGTCCCCACATGGTGTGTTGGTTGCTACGGGTGGAGAGTTAGTTGGCTGGATTGGATTGGGGTGGGTTCATATCCATTGCATTATTTTGATTTGGGGCTTTGGCCCAATTTGCTACCGAATAGAGCTTAGGCCCAGACCGATACCATAAGGGGTCAGGCCTAAACTGTGACCGTATAGGGGATTACACACTGAGTTCTCGTAACTCACTCTTTCTTTTAACTGTACAGGTAATCCCCAGCCTTAGAGGATTTGGAGCTACGGAGGACTCGGAGGTGGCCACACGTTGGATATGGATTAAAGATTAAACTTAGCGATTTTAGTTTAATTTAGTTATTTTAAATTATTGGGTTAATAATTTTTGTAATAAGGCCATTGGGTTTTTCTTTTTAACTCTTATTTGGTGTTTCTTTAGATTACAAACTGCTAGTTTATTAAACACGGGTTTTTCCAAAGTAACTACTATTTTTCAAAATATTTCCGCAATTATTTTAAATTAAGCTTCTGCAACAAACAAGGTTTTAAAGATAATAATGTTTTACAAGAGAATGGCCTTTAATAAACTACGTTTTGAAAATAATATTATGTTTGCAAGGAAAATAACCTTAAAGAAATCTTGTTTTGGTAAGCAATAAAATTCGGGGCCTTTCCAATGGTAAAGAGTTTTTAAATTGAGGAAAGGTTTTTAAAGATCGTATGGTTTTACACAACCTTTTGATGTGACATGCCAGATTCGGGCCTAACTTCTAGGCCGGGTTTGGGGTGTTACACCTACTCTCCTCCTGGCTCGCTCTATTTAAAGCCAGCTTCTCGCCTAACCTCATGTTAGCTTCCCGATGTGGGATTTCACCTTCAGCAGAGTTTAATTCCATCACAACCACCTACCGTCCCAACTTGGTAAAATAATCAACCTTTGCGTGCAAAGGGATTCAAACCAAAGTCCTCTCAATAGCCATGTCACGCCACCACCACTAGGACACAAGCTCATTTTGTATCACTGACCAAACATTATTATTAATAAAGCCTAAGTGTCAGTGTCCAGGTTCATTTAAAAGAAAACCAAAATAAATTGCAAGGGCCAAGACTTGAACCCATGCTCCCTTGCAACCTTAATGACGCCTTGCCACTAGACCACTCACTTCCTTGTGTCATGTTTTCCCCAACAACATTCTTAAAACTTACTTACTTACATCCAAGGTTTTATTCACCTAAAACCAAAATTTTCCTAAAGCCCAAGTTTGAACCCAAGACTTCTTCAATACTTCTCAGGACCCTTAACCACCAAAGCAGACATAATTTTAGGTTATTCACATGCACAACTAAATTCCAATTCCTCCGGCACGCGAAACCCATTTCTTCTAGGCCCAAAATTTGGGGCGTTACATTAATTTAAGTATTATAAACATAATGTACAACAACTCCATTTAATCACAAGGCTAACATTCATTCTTTCACATAGTTATTCATGAAACTCACAAATTTCATGGATTCAATACTTATATAATTTATGTACATACTTGCATTGATACGTATCAATCTCTTATCCTTCTCTATATTTAATTTACTCGTTGAACCATTTGAAATAATATCGGATACTTAGGAATCTCGCACCCTAAGTGCCAATACATGGTCGAAACCATCTCAATCTCATATCTAATATGTAAATGCTCATCTCGAGCTATCACCGCGTCTGCTCACACAAGCTAACGGTCAAGACGTAGCTCCACCGTGCTGCTCACACAAGCTGATGAGTAACCACAACACATGCCAAAAAACTCAGCCTGTAACACCCCAAACCCGACCCATGCATTACGAGCGGATTTGGTATGTCACATGAAGAAAGTGTAAAACATCATATGATTCTTACTAAAATAGGCGTTACTTGGTTGTGTTTAAATAAACAAGTTTTTCATGTAAATATTTGATAAAATACAACTATTCTTGAATGGTTGATTGATGAGTCAAAAATCGGGGTAGTGAACTTTAAAAACCATGACTTTTGAAAATGAAGTTGAATATTTGAAAGAGAATCCAAGTTAAAATTATTTGTATATATATATATATTGAAAACCATTTATTAATCAATATTAGAAAACCATTGTTTATGATTTTAAAAAAAATCCACATTTAAAACAATTTAAGAAAACATAATAAATACGTCCAAACATAAAGCAAATTAAAGTTTATCCTAGAGGCCTTATTACAACTTTAAAACCCGAAATATTAAAGGTAACGAAATAATACGGAAAAGTAGTTTACTAATGTTTGCAAACATCATTTATGAAGTATGGCCTCCATCGAGTCATCCATGGCCCCAAGTCCTCGTCACTGAGCGTTACCTACAGGGATTAAGAAAAGAAAGGGGGTGAGTTACAAGAACTCAGTGTATAATCCCCTTACTGTTGACCACTGGGCCTGAACCCATTTAGCAATATCTTGGGCCTGGGCCCATATAGCATAATCTTTGGCCGAAGCCCATTTACATAACAGAATATACATATATGCAATGTATGCAACCCAACCCATCCTAGTAATCCATCCGCTACACACCACCCGTACCATCCCATCACACCTGTGGGGATCAAGTCAACCCACCCCGCCAAACACACCAAAACGCAGGCTAAATGCCATTTAATATAGTAATTCGTAGGCCAGTGGCCATTTATAAACGTAGGCAAGATGCCATTTATAATATTTGTGGCTGAGCCACCAGAGTCAGAATTATGCGTGGCGTAGCCATCATACAGATTGTGGCAGAGCCACCAGATATCATTTACGGTAATATAATCGGCACACAGCCTTGGGTAAATATGATCGACACAGAGTTGTTAGTTCATATGCTAGGCACATAGCCGTTATCAGAATTTGTGGCAGAGCCACCAGAATATGTGGCAGAGCCACCAGAATCAGAATGTGGCAGAGCCACCAGGCTACAGTTTTCTTTAACATTTTTCCCATCCCATGCAAAAATATGCAAATGCAACATAAATAATAAAACATAATATTCAAATATATAAACGACAATTATCAATCCAATAATTTATTACAGGGAATCAACCCATTATAGCACTTTGTCATTCGGCCCACTAAGGCATTCTAGCAAATCGACCCAAAGGGGCATTTTAGTAAATCGGCCCATAAGGGCATTTTCGTAATTCGACCCATAGGGGCATTTTCATAAATTGGTAATTTTACCCACTAAGGGTAATTCGGTAATCTCGCAACCCAGGGGTATTTTGGTAATTTACCCTCCAAGGGTATTTTGGTAATTTCGCAACTCAAACTTAACTACTAATTGGGGCATAAAAATTGAAACTGTCCATCTGCGTCATACTGACTAAATTAACTATAACTTGAGTTAGAAAACTCGAAATTTCGATCCGCAAATCTTATTTCAAACTAGACTCATATATCTTCTTGCTGTAATATTTCCAGAATTTTTGGCTTAGCCATTTAGTATAGTTAATTTCTTAAAGTTTCCCTTGTTTCACTGTCCAACAGTTCTGACCTCTCCTACCTTAAACTCAAATATCTCACTGTACAGTTTTTATATGTTGCTCTCACTTGTTTCTATTGAAAACAGGATCACTAAGGAATCTATACATATAAATTATAACTCATAATTCACTTTGTACAATTTTAAACGATTTTTCCAAGATAGAATAGGGAACCCCAAAGTCAATCAGAACCAGTCTCTCTAATATTAAAATATTACAGAATATAAAATTCCACTTCCTCTTCTGTTTCTTTCATATAAAAATAGACACAGTAAGCTTTAATTTTATATCTTATTCACTTTCTAATTCCCTTTCTCCTATTTTTCATGATTTTTCAAAATCACGTCAATGCTAATGACCAAACTATTTCATTGCGAAATATGGTTACTACTACGAATATACGCACGCCCGAGTGGTCACGAATGTCGGTTTCTGGCTTTTCTATCTTTCGACCGAATCATAGAACATTTCAAGCAACATTCAAAGAGGTATGAGATTACACACCATTTCAACCATGTATTCGGAAGGTACGGGATTACACACCTTATTCGGAATTCGTAACACGATACTATCCGCGGCACCAACAATCCGAGTCTCTTATTACGAGGGATAGGTGTTCGATTGGCCCTCCGATAAAGTACTTTGAGACCCTAGAAGTGATTAACACAAGAACAGATCTTAGCCACATCTTATTCGGCTTGAGTAAGAATCACCCAAACAATACACCCCCATCACCTATATTCGGCCTTACCTACTTACCAACCCTCTTTCGAAAGCCAAGGGCTAGAAAGATGACAAGAGTGTAAGCTAACACTCTACCGATTCGGCCCACACCAAGAGAACCAAGAAGATGGAAGTAGTAAGGAATAGATTCGGCCTTGGTCAAAAGAACAGGGTGAATAATCGGTTTTAGAAGAGGGAGTAAAAGAGAAACAAGAAGAAAAATAAAAGAAGAGGAAGTACACTACCTTACAACCACCGAAAACCCGAGAAGGCAAAGAAGCTTTGGCAACCACAAGAACCAAGTTTTGGCTATGAGATGAAGTTGATGTTTCAGCTATAGTGTAGAGAAGAGAAAGTGGGAGGGTATGGAATTTGGTAACAAAGAAAAACAATGAAAGAGAAGAAAAAAATGAAGAAGAGGAAGAAAGAACCACAAAGAAAATTCAGCAACACAAGTTGAGAGAAAAGAATGAAATAATCCAAAAATGCTTGAAGTAAAAGTATTCAAAAGCACAACAATTGACAACAACTTTCGGCACCCAAAACCCCCTCCCAAACCATGTATCATCTTTTCCAAAAGATGAGTATTGACCCCAAAATATTCTTTCCAAAACATCCACCCCATAATAGGCCAACATGTTCCCTTCTCTTACCTTTTTCCCTCATTTCTTTCCTTCCTTTTCCCTTGCTTTCCTCTTTACCATAATCCTTAGTCATCTTTCACAAATTAAAAAGTCTTCCTTACCTTATCTAAGCCTTGACCGAAACTTTGAATGAATAGCACAAAAAAAAATTAATCAAAAATGCAATTGATGGGATTCGAACCTCAAACCATTAGTACACTCCACACACCACTTTCCACCTTTACCAATAGACTCCTTGTGTTAGCAAAATGCACACTTATTTCCTTAAGCCTTGATGTCACTTGCCTTCTCCCCTTAAGTGCTCAAATACAAAAATTTACCTATGGCCTAACTTGAACCCGGAACTTCCTAGAAACCTCGTAACTTTCCAAAATCACCTTCCTAATAAGTCCAACTTGAAATAATGTCGTTCTTTTGTTCTCAAAAATTTTAAACACTCCTACGCCCAAGGTTCAAATGGGCCCAATCCTACTAGGCCCAATTTCGGGTCGTTACACAGCCACCTGTAAAACGTACGGACCATCACCCAGAACACAATAACCTTTAATGACATGTCATTTGTATCCTATCTATTTCTAAGGTTCAACCGGGATTTCACACGTCTCAAAATCTTTGTTGAATATTTTCATGAAGTCGTATTTATCAATAATGCAATAATAAAGCATTTAAAACACAATTACATTAATGTTTATTAACATACGAACTTACCTCGAATTTATACGGAGATAATCGAGCTATCAATCCACTATTTTATTTTTCCCCAGATCTAATTTCGAACGTTGCTTTTCTTGATCTGTATATAATCAAATTTAAATTATTTAAATATCATTCTATTCAATTTAACCCAAAATCATGTTTTGGAAAATTAACTTTTGCCACTTAAATTTTGATTTTTTTACAAATTAGTCCCTAGCTCAAAAAAAAATTCATGCAATTTAACCCACAACCATGCCAGCCGAATTATATATATCCATGGCAGTCCATATTTTTCATTATTTCACACATTGCACCATGAATTTTACACATTTTATAAATAAATCCCTAATGTGCAATTTTAACAAAAATCACTTAACAAATGTTGTTTATCTAACAACAACCATTTATTTTCTATCATCAAACATCAAAACACATCCACATTCATCAATGGTAAAACCCTAGACTTTTAACAGTTTTGCAAATTGGTCCCTAGGCTAGCTAGATTAAGCTACAACGACTTCAAAAACATAGAAATCATTAAAAAAGGGACAAAAGCACTCTTACATGCAATGGAAGAGCTTGTCCGAATGCTTGGTTGTTCAAAAATGGTGATTTTTCTCCTTTAGGTTCGGCTAGAAGAAGATGGACAAGGAAATTTGTTTTGTTTTACTTATTTTACTATGTTTATTTGTTAATTTACTTAAATAACCTTTAATTAAACCTTTAAAAATCACTTAAATGATGTCCATCTTTGTCCACTAATAATATTAATGGTCTAATTACCATTTAAGGCCACTCATATTCAAAATTCATAACAATTTGACACCTTTTTCTTATAGAACTCTAATTTTGAACTTAACGCGATTTAGTCCTTTTTATCAAATTGAGCATGCAAATGATTAAATTTCTTAGCGAAATTTTTATACGACACTACTAACATGATGTAAACATTAAATTAATAATAAAATAAATATTTTGACCTCAAATTTGTGGTCCCGAAACCACTGTCCCGATTTGACTAAAAATGGGCTGTTACAATTAATCATTTTTATTCACCAAGCAATACAACTAGGCAATACATGTTGATCACAAGCTTATCTATTCATTTCTTTTGTGCATTATAAGCCTAAATGACCTTAATTGAGCCAAAACAAAACATACATTAGATATGCTTCCAAACATCATATTAAAAAAACCAATTTCAAACATTTATCAATTTAATTATGATATTCACCTCATTTTGTAACATTCCACATATCAAGACATATGAGCATATACAATCACATATTTTAGCCTGAACATGACTAATGCCATACATTTTCCAAGTCATAAGAAAAACATGTTACAAAAAGGAGTCATGACAGTTAGCCATTATGTAACTAGCCAAAATGACCATTTGCACATTATAGTACTCCTATATGCATGCCACAAAGTCAAGATTCAAAATGAAAAAATAACAACTGACTTTTTGAAAGTGTGAGCTTTATGTTGATTTGACTCGGCAATTCCGCAAGGTGAAAATCTACAGGGAAGGAAAATGACTAGAGTAAGCATTTAGAATGCTTAGTAAGTCCAAAAATGGAAATTAAACATACCTTGATCACTTAAGGCATAGTTAAATAATCATTTTGAAATTCAATTTAGCTATCTTTTGGCACATTAAGACTAAGCATATAACAACATTTCTAGATAAATGTGTTATTGTAACGCCCCAAGATTTTTAGATTTTGATTGCGCAAGTCTGTCAAATAATTTAATGTGGTTCAGTGGATGGGTGTTGTGAATATATGCGTAAGGTTTTGGGTTTGAGTCTTTTCTTTGGAATTTTGTTAATTTTTAGTCCTATTCCTGTCCCTGATTAATTGGGTTAAATCTTATTTTTGGGCAAGTTATGATAGAATAACTTGTTGGTTTAGTGGCAAGGCATTAGCTTGCCCATAGGTTTGGGGTTTGAATCTCGTGTTGCATGAGGGACGAATTCTTTTATTATTATTTTCTTTTGGCCTTTCTTTGGAAGTAGAGTCCAATTCGAATTCCACTAAATCTTGGTGTGTTGGGATTAGGATAAATTTTATTTATTTTACTTTAATTCTATTTTTTACCCAAAACCCAAAATCTCTATTTTCACTCACCTATCAATCGTCCACTTTTTTCCTAAAAATTATTCATGCCAATTTTCTTTTTTTTTTTTTTTGTTGTTTCCTCTCTTCTTGCTTCCCCTCTTTCCTTTATTCTTCTTTTATTCTTCCTTTGAAGTTATCTCCTTTTCACTTTTGATTGACTCTTGAGTGTTGCCATTGGTTCCTTGTTTGTGTCACTCTTGGATCGTATCTTATTCGGTGTAAGTTTTGTCAAATATATTTTGCTCTGTTATTTATTTTAGCTTCAATTTATTCATTGTTTACGTTGAGTTCAAGTTTAAGTTTCCATTCTATATGATGTTAAGTATTTTTATGGCTTTGTTTTACGAGTAGGTTGTTAGAACTGATTTCCTCCAGCAGAGTAGGCTCGATTTCTGGTGTTGTTTCAAGGAAGTAAGTAATTGAATTGTGATTTTGGGACTGAAATTTCAGTTGAGGATGTGATTTTAGATCGATTTACTCTTGGTTAATTAGTGTGTGTTGATGAGCGAATGTAGGTTTTGGGAGTTCCAGTTGTGTATTCGATCAACTCATCAATCAAGTGTGTGAAACTAACTCGATTTATCACTCAAAACATGAGAAAATTGCGAAATAGTGGTTGTTTTTGAAGCTGCCCAGCACCACTCGGTCGTGTGGTGTACCGTGTGCACCACACGACTATGTGGTTGGTCATGTGGAGTACATGACCATGTGTGATTGTGGTAGGCCGTGTGCTAGGCCATGTGGAGCACACAGCTATGTGTGATTTTGCAGCATGTGCTGGTAGGCCATGTGGACCACACAAGCTAACCTTTTTTGGTTGTGTGGGCTTTTTGGGCCAATTTTGAGACCCATTTGGGGGTCAAATAAGGGACTAAAAAATAGGGTCCATAGGCATCATATAGGCCGGGAAAAGTGCCACTTTTAGTACGTAAATATACATGGGTAAGCTTAGGATATATGTTAAGTAGGGTATGTTGTTTTTAAACCATATGCTATGCTTTGTTTCGTATGAAATATGTGTATATGCATGTCATATGATTTGTGATATATGTATGATATTATGATTATAATTGTTTTTGGGGGTGGGTTATGATATGATGGAGGAAGTGCTATACGACAGTTTTTACTGCAATTATGGCAACTTGACTGCAAATTTCTATCGGGCAGCTCAGTTGCATATTTATGAGTGACACACCACCACATATTGGAGTGATTGGATGGATTGGCTCATGTAGTCCTCTTTGGTGTGATTGGCTGGACGGAGTTGGTATGTAGCGGATGAGGGTAGGATATAATATGATATGATACGTTAAGATATGTTATAAGATGCGATACGATATGACATGAGTTATGACATGACATGAAATCCGATTTGATATTATATGTGATAAACCATAAAAGTAACATGTTTTTAATCCCATTCTTGATGCGTTTTTGGATGATTTATTATGTGAATTAGTGAATTTGATGCTCCTAATACTTTAAATTCATGTTTTTATACTTAGGTGAGCATAAGGGAGTGAAAGGAGTGAAAAAAGAACCAAAATCGGGAAAAAAGAGCTGTTTCTAGGATCCACGCGGCCTGGGCGATTCCACATGGGCTAGCCACACGTCCATGTGAGCCATACGGTTTGGCCACACACCCATGTGCCAGCTTGTGTCGATTTCGCACCTTGCTTTCATGTACATGAAAAAACCTAATTTTTAGGGTTTCTGAGCATTCTAAAGTTTATAAATACATATTCGAAGAAGACTTAAGGGGAGAGACAGAGCTAAATGAAGAAAAGACTTGAAGAACGCCAACGGATTCAACTCAGAAGTAGGATCTCCTTTAAGACTGAAGATCTCCATTCAATTTCTCTTGAAGTTTTTGGGTTTCTTTATGTTTTGTTGTTTTCCTTATTTTGAAATGTTTTCCCCCAAAAGTATGATCTAAATTCCCTAAATACCTAGAGAGGATGAAACCTATGACAGATCTTATTATTTGATTTTTTCTGAATTACATGATAAATATTTGTTTTTGATCTCAATTATGTATTTTTACTTCATGTTTTAATGTTTTCAGGATATTAATTCATGATTGATGTACTTATTCAGTGGAGCAAAAGTCCTTGTTTAATAGTAGATCTGGCATAATTGAGTGGAGTTGCTGATGAACCGTAATATATATACATATTTTAATCCCACATTTGGCATACTTTTGAATGAATTATCCCTTGATTTGATGAATTCGATGCTCCTAATCCTTTAATCTCATGTTTTATACTTAGGAGAGCATAGGAGGACGAAAAGAACGAGAAATAGGATAAAAACGAAGAAAATGGGCCAAAGTAAGAAATCCACACGGCTGTGCCACTTTAGCAGACTCAAACACGACCCAGGGCTCGATTGTAACACCCCAAACCCGGCCCAAACGCTACAACTGGATCTGGTATGTCACTTAAGGGATTTTACAAAACATGTCACATTTTGGAAAACAACTACTAGGTTTAAACATTTATACCGAAAACTTAATAATTCATTAATTCATATAAAAATATAAAATAATAAAGTGGAGTCTTCTTGTTAAATCCAAGAGTTCTTTTGCATGGCCACCTTGCGCTCCTCTCCAGCCCGGTCCGATGCACTAGGTGCTACCTGAAGATGTTAAGAAATTGGTTGAGTCGCGAGACTCAGTGTGAAACCCTTATGAACCATTAGATTTGGGCCTTAGCCCCACAGAACAGGATAACAGTTTAATATATATATATATGTATATAACAAAAAAATTACACAAGCCGAACCCAAATCCTAAGTTTCCATCTGCTACATGCCTCCCGTACCAGCCGTTCACACCATAGGGGAATTTTACAATCAACCCGCACCGCTACACGCCGTTGATGGCAGTCGTGCTGCTCATCGTCAGAGTTGTGACAGAGTCACCAGGCTGAAGTGGCAAAAAGCCACCAGAAACAGAGTTTGTGACAGAGTCACCAGGCTGAAATGGCAAAAAGCCACTAGAAACAGAGTTTGTGACAGAGTCACCAGGCTGAAATGGCAAAAGCCACCAGAACAGATCACTTCCCCTTTTCATCAATTTCCCAACCCCAAGCATACAATGAAATCGTCATACAAAGCATATCGTTTTAACAGGAATAATCACTGAAATAGGACAGAAGTCACTAACCTGTTGATTAGCCTTTACCCTTCAAGGGTTTTCACTTGTTATGCCGGGATTTCGGCATTTAGCAGAGTATAGCAGATTTATACATATGAATATATATTAGCAAACAGTCTAACAGTGAGAAAGGTTACACACCTGATTAATGTCGATACCTTTGCTAGACCGATCTACAACTTTGCTAAAAAAGCCGGAAAGATGTGAAAATAGGGCCTCTCCTATATTAGGCCAAGGGTTAGTAAATCCTGAATTTACACATTGAAACTAATAGATCTTTTTACCTTGAAATCTGGAAAATAACACGATTCGAGTGCTACCGATCTATAACTCAGAGACCTATGCGATTGACTCCACTAAAGTTCCCTTCAGATTTCAACACAAGTAGGCACCACAGAAGTAATTCGGCAATCACAGGAGATGAGATCTAGGGATTTCGGCTTTTAGGAAAATCCCGGAAAAAGTATGAACAAGAGAAGGCTGATGTGTCTTTGGCTTTTAAAATACTTGAGTGAAGAGTTTCGATTTCTGACAGGAAAAGAGAAGAAGAAAAGAAAACAAGGAAGAGACTTGAAGATTTCGTCTAGGAAGAAAAAGAATGGAAAGAGTTTCGGCTTTTGAATCAAAGTGAAGATGAGGGAATAGGCTTAGAGATTTCGGCTTTTGCAGAGAATGAAGAAGAAGATGGAACTTTAGGAGTTTTCGGCTTTTACTCAGAGAAGAAGAGAAAAGAATGAGAGAAAAACCCAAATGCCGAAATTGAAGAGATATTCCCCCTATTTATAGAAATTTCGGCACTTACCTAACCTTGCAGATAAATCCTATCTTTTCTCCTTTATCTTAATCTACTAGCTCATCTAAAAGAGACTTAATTATCTCTAACTCCTCCCTCCTTTATCAGCATATTCTCCACATATTTTAATCATTAAAATCCCTAAATTTTAGCCTTTATCTGCTTATTATCCACATAAAATAAATTCCTAAATAGTAGCCTTTATCTGCTTATTATCCACATATTTTAAACACTAAAACCCCTAAATTTTAGCCTTGTTGCCATCCACTCCACCTAATCCTAATGCCCAAAATTTAGCTAACTTAAATTAAAAGAAGTGGGCTCCATGAAACTTAAATTTGGGCCCCTTACTCCCTTGTGTGGCGTCACCTCCTAAGATTGGGCCACAAGCCCACTTTGGTATTTTAAACATAGATACTACCTTTTAAACCCTATAATGCCCAAACAGATAATTTTAATCAAGGCCTCTGCCTAAGCCTAAGCCCAATTTGGACGCCTAACACTTAAATTAACACATTAAACATATCCACCCATTAAACGCATATGCCCAAAAATTCAGGATGTTACATCGATTCACACGGGCGTGCCACACGGGCGTGTCCCTACCATGACCTGTTTTAATTCCACTCGAAAAGGGATACTTAGAGGCAAAGAAAGACATTCCGAAAGCCTATATAAACACCTTTGAGGGCAACCTAAAGGGGGCGTTCGAGAGTTCGACAGAAGGCCTCTGTCAAGGCTTTTGACAGGAACGAAGCCAGGAAGAGCTGAAATTAGGGAATTACTCCAAGAAAGCCAGTTGATACATCTCAAAAGCGGGAATCACGCTCAAGACTAAGGATCTTCCCTTCAATTTTCTTCAGGGGGTTTTAGGGTTTTCTTTATGTCTTTTTATTTAATTTCTTCTGAGATGTATTCGTTTATAATTATGAACTAAACCTCTCAAATTCCTGAGAGGGATGAAACCTAAGACGGATCTTGTTATTGTTTTCTAAACTGTATGATAAATACTTGATTTGTTCTTAATTATGTGTTCTTAATTCTTGCTTTAATATTTTAGGATATTGATTCAAGTATTGATGTGCTTATTCAGAGGAGCAAAAGTCCCTGTTTAAGAGTAGATCTAGCATAGTTAAGCGGAGTCGATCACACTCCTAGAAATAGGACGATGAAAATCTGCCGGATTAAGGTCAAACCTAATATGGGAGTCCATAGATATAGTTAATGCAACACTAGGGGTTTTAATTAAAAAGAGATTTCAATTAATCAATCCAGGGTTAGATGTTAGGAGCCTCGAAAGAGGTATTAATAGAAATTAGGGAATCCTACAGATCAAGTCAAGTGAATTAATCGTCTGGTTCATAGTTAAATAACAAGTGAAGTCTAGATGGATTCTTCCTCTAATATTGCCTTAATTAATTGGTTTTCTTAAAAGTATTTTCCCCCAATTCATTCTCTGTGTCTTAGCATCCTTAGTTTAGTAATTAGATAGATAGATATCAACCCTCTTTATTTTAGGCTAGAAAATAAAAAGAAAGTTAGTACTAGTACTTTTGGTTCCCTTGGGTTCGACATTCCAGTCTTGCCACTAAGCTATACTACTGTTCTATAGGTGCGCTTGCCTTAATCGTGGTGATAGTTAGTTTTTAGGCTTGATCATTCTTATTATAAATATTAAAGCTTTCAGACCACCATCAAGTTTTTGGCGCCGCTGCCAGGGGACTGAAATATTAGGAACGCTCAATTTTTATTACTTTAGCCATTTTTCATTTTATTTATTTATTTATTTGTAATTTTCAATTTTTGTTTTCTGATCTCTCTTTTATTTTGCTTCTGATAGGTTTTTCTAGTTTATGACTAGAAGGAACCCGTCAGGACCCTTGATTTTTTACAGCGATATAGAAGGTACCATTCGCAGAAACCGCAGAGAAATGAGGTGAAGCTTGCAAAACACAGAAGAAGAGCAAGAGGACGACACCAAGAATACCGAAGAGATGGATGATCCCCAAAACAATCCGCTACCTCCTATGGTCACGGCAGATCCGGTGAATCAAAATCCTGTTCCTCATACTATGTATGATTATGCTAAGCCTAGTTTAATCGGTACTGAATCGAGTATCATTAGACCTACTATTGCTGCAAATAATTTTGAAATGAAACCTAACACTATACAGATGATACAACAGTTTGTTCAGTTTGATGGTTTGCAGGATGAGGATCCTAACACGCACTTAGCGAACTTTTTGGAGTTATGCGATACATTTAAAATTAATGGCGTTTTTGATGATGCCATTCGCATTCGATTGTTTCCCTTCTCATTGAGAAACAAAGCCAAACAGTGGTTGAATTCTCTTTCACGAGAATCAATCACTACATGGGATCAAACGACCGAGAAGTTCTTATTAAAATATTTTCCACCGGCTAAAACGACCAAGTTAAGGAATGGTATCTCTTCTTTTGTGCAAATGGATTTAGAGACACTTTACGATGCATGGGAGAGATACAAGGATTTACAAAGAAGGTTCCCTCACCGTGGTTACCTTTGTGGCTCCAAGTTCAAACCTTTTACAACGGTGTGAACCCCTCAACTAGGCAGTTGATTGATTCAGCCGCCGGTGGAACCCTGAACAACAAAACACCTGAGGTAGCTTACGAATTTATTGAAGAGATGTCACTGAATAACTATCAGTGGCAAGTCGCGAGGACAAAGCCAACAAAAGCCGCCAGTGTTTTCAACCTCGACGCAGTGACCATGCTATCAAATCAGGTAGAACTATTGAATAAAAAGATTGATGGTTTGTATAGTTCTTGGCAGGTACATCCAGTAATGCAGTGCGATATGAATGGAAGAGGGATGAGCAATACAGAATACCCACCTTACAACCCGAGCGCTAAAAACGAACAAGTTCACTGTATGGGTAATAATTCTAGACCTCAAAATAACCCGTATAGTAATACTTATAATCCAGGTTGGAGGAACCACCCCAATTTGTCATGGGGTGGCCAAGGAAATCAGAGACAACAACCCCTCCCAGGATTTCAACAGCAACCCTACCCACAAGAAAAGAAGCCAAGCCTTGAGGAGATGCTAACAAAATTTATAGCAGTGTTAGAAACCCATTTCCAAAACATCGAGACAGCACTCAAAAATCAACAAGCATCAATTCAAGGGATCGAGAACCAATTAGGGCAACTTGCTAAGCAGTTCTTTGAACAATCACAAGGAAGCTTGCCAAGCAACACTGAAACTAACCCAAAGGAGCATCTTCAAGCAATAACCACTCATGATAGTGAAGGGTTAGATGACACCAATTTGAGGTAAGAGAATATGGTAGAGGAAGGTAAGGGTGAAGTAAGCCATGATAAGCCAAAACCAGTAATTAAAGAGTACCAACCTCGTGTACCATACTCCAATACGATGAAGAAAGACAACACAGATGAACAATTTGGTAAATTTCTTAAACTTTTAAAGAAATTACATATTAACTTACCGTTTCTTGAAGCTCTTTCGCAGATGCCAGATATAAGGAAATTTTTAAAAAAATTGACAAACAAAAAGAAGTTAGACGAGGATTCGCATGTGGAGCTAAATGCAGTGTGCTCAGCATTTCTGCAAAATAAACTACCACAAAAATTAAAAGATCTAGGGAGTTTTACAATTCCATGCTTAATTGGTAGTTTATCTGTTGATAATGCTTTAGCTGATTTAGGGGCAAGCATAAATGTTATGCTTTATAAAATGTTTAAACAGCTAGTCTAGGGAAACCCAAACAAACTAGGATGAGCATTCAATTAGCTGATAAAATTATTAGAATTCCTAGGGGTATAATCGAAGATGTTCTAGTAAAAGTTGATAAATTCGTATTCCCAGTAGACTTTGTCATTTTAGACATGGATGAGGACAATAATATCCCTTTAATTTTAGGAAGACCTTTTTTAGCAACTGCTAGAACTAAAATTGATGTTGGTACAGGAGAACTCATACTTCGTGTAGGTGACGAAACGGTCACTCTTCAAGCTCTTGACTCGGATAAGACATCAAGTAATAAAGGTGAGAATATAAATTCTATTAATAACCATTTGGTTAAACCTTCTTTTCAGGAAGCACCACAAAACTACACAACTGAGCCAAATCCTAGACCTCCTGCCAACAAAGAAATACCTCACGAGGAACGACGGCTTCAAATCGATGAACTAGACGAGTGGAAGACACATTTCAAGGAGAAACTAAAAATACACGAAGCAGAACCAACGCCACTCCATGGGACAAACAAATTTAAGATCAGAGATCAGGTATTGTTGAATAAAACATACCCTCGAATCCTCACGTCAGACCTAAATACAAACGAAGAGATCCCTTTTGAAGTGCTAAATATCTTCCCATACGGAACAGTCGAGGTAACTAATCCAAAGTTCGGCACTTTTAAGGTAAACGCCACTCGACTCAAACTATATAGTGATCATAGAACTAATGGCAGGGGAGAGGAGTTTCAACTCCTCAAACCACCATGATTATGCGAATGAAAGGAAAGTCTAGCTTAAGACTTTAAACGAGCGCTTCTCAGGGGGCAACCCGAACACTAACCCTATTAATTTTCATATCTTTATCTTTATTTTTATTATTTTTTTACTTTTAGCACCTAACCACAAACTAACCACATTAACAACGCGCTGTTTTCCCTACCACACGGCCGTGGCTGTGGCCTTGTGGACACCACGAATAGGTACATGGGCGTGGCAGAGATTGTGTAGAAACAGGACGAAAATTTTCTCTAAGACACGAGCTCCGACTAAACGCCACGATCGTGGTTGAAACTGCCTAAAGAACACGTGATGAGATAAATTCGCACGGCCGTGCGAGGCGGCCGTGGTCGATATTATCAGTTTTTTCACATATCGACACCACCACCACCTCAAGATCACTCCGATGATGAGGACATTTGAGTCCTTTTATTTTCTTTATTTTTTATTTTTATTTTTATTTTTATTTTTATTTTTATTCTTATTCTTATTTTTTATTTTTTATTTTAGTTCATTTTCCTTTATTATTAAACTCTTTCAATTTTTAAGTATAATTTGATTTCTTTTATCTGTGGCTGTTTAACTCTCGAGTAACTATGACAAACGTCCATTAAATAAGAACTCCCTAAAAACTTTACTGATGACTTCGCAGTTTAAAAAGGTTTAAGATGCCACTCAAGGAACGAACACACCACCGGAGTATTCCCCACCACCTTCACCTATGCCTAGTCATCATGTTCATCATTGATCATCCTCCAAGGATTTCATCCATAATTCAGGAAGTTTCACCTCTCTCCCTCTCTTATGACTTTCTTACTAATCATTATCTATATTTGTACATTGAGGACAATGTACATCTTAAGTGTGGGGGGTCAACTATAGTATTATTTGAAAATCCCTGAATTATGCTTTGTTCTTAAGTAATTTTCTCATATCACTAATTAGAGTGAAACTTCTATTGATTTATGATTTTTATTGATATGTTTTGAATCAAGTCATAGGTAATTGTGTAATGATGATTTAAACTTTAAGATACTAGAGAATCAAGCATGATGAATCTATTTTTCACAATTAAAAATTTGTTAGGTTGTCTACCTAAATCTAAATATTACTTTGAAATTGAAATTTGCAAGATTGACATCAAAAACCATAATTTTTGTGAGATCTTGAGCCTTTTAGAGAATACATTCTTTTCTTGCTCGGTTTATTGATTATGAGTGTGTCAACATTGATTTGTTATTCTAGAACTTGCTCCGTTTATACATGTCGAGACCACACTTTTGATTTGATATACTGAAATGATAAAGGCACCTAGGTTTTAACCCACTTACCACCAAAAGGCCTACCTTCATAATTAACCCCTAGTGAACCCCTTTGATCCTAATTAACTGTTTCTTGATATACCCTTAATATTAACCAAAAACTCACTCTTTTTGATTCTTTAAAGAATTTCTCCTATTGTGTAAAACCCTTTTTGTCGAGATTTGATTTGAGAAGTTGCCTAACTATGTTCTCTACTTCAGTTGTAAATTCTTTCCTATATTCGTATGATTTGTTCTTAAAAAAATTTTATTATCTGAAGCATGTTCAGTATTAGTTCTATGATTATTTGAGCTTATACGTTTAATTTCACATTTTGAGAAGAAGCTTGTGTTTTAGCAATTGATGTAATTATTCAGTATTAGTTTATTTTTCTAGTTAGGTAATTTGTCAATTCAATCTCGATTTTAACCCTCTAATTTGGCATTTATCCACACCTTTAACCCAAGCTCCATTACAACCCTTTAAAGACCTTTTGATCTGTGTATCACATCATTTTATAGTGGTTGAGATCTTATTTTCTTGCAAGCCTATGGGATTAAGTTTTCATGTTTGACTCTTGAGTGCTTAATTTTGAACCTTAAACACTTTGAGTGATTTGAGTGAATCTTTAGTGAGGATGTCAATTCTTGTCGATTTTGAATTAAAGGTGATTATTTAGGTAAAGGGGAAATGCCTATGTTTTCGTGCTATAAAAACTACGACTTTGATTATTTGAATCTTTAGGACTCTTCTAGGTAAATTATCAATGATAAATTACCTATGAATTATGATGAAACATTATTGATGAAGATTATGAGTTGAGGAAATTTAATTTTAATTGTGAGTTGAGGATTTTGCTTGAGGACAAGCAAATGCTTAAGTGTGGGGGTATTTGATGAACCATAATATATACATATTTTAATCCCATATTTGGCATACTTTTGGATGATTTATCCCTTGATTTGATGAATTCGATGCTCCTAATCGTTTAATTTCATGTTTTATACTTAGGAGAGCATAGGAGGATGAAAAGAATGAGAACGGGCCAAAAACAGAGAAAATAGGCCAAAATAAGAAATCCACACGGCCTGGAGTTCGCCACACGGCCGTGCCACTTTAGCAGAGTCAAACACGGCCCAGGGCTTGATTCACACGGGCGTGCCACACGGTTGTGTCCCTGCCATGACCTGTTTTAATTCCACTCGGAAAGGGATACTTAGAGGCGAAGAAAGACATTCCGAAAGCCTACATAAACACCCTAGAGGGCAACCTAAAGGGACGTTCGAGAGTTCGACAAAATGCCTCTGTCAGGGCTTTTGACAGGAATGAAGCCAGATAGAGTTGTAATTAGGGAATACTCCATCTCAGAAGTCAGAATCACGCTCAAGACGAAAGATCTTCCCTTCAATTTCCTTCAAGGGGTTTTAGGGTTTTCTTTATGTCTTGTTATTTAATTTCTTCCGAGATATATTCTTTTATAATTACGAACTAAACCTCTCAAATACCTGAGGGGGATGAAACCTAAGACGGATCTTGTTATTGTTTTCTGAACTGTATGATAAATACTTGATTTGTTCTTAATTATGTGTTCTTAATTCTTGCTTTAATATTTTAGGATATTGATTCAAGTATTGATGTGCTTATTCAGAGGAGCAAAAGTCCCTGTTTAAGAGTAGATCTAGCATAGTTAAGCAGAGTTGATCACACTCCTAGAAATAGGACGATGAAAATCTGTCGGATTAGGGTCAAACCTAATATAGGAGTCCATAGATAGAGTTAATGCAACACTAGGGGTTTTAATTAGAAAGAGATTTCAATTAATCAACCCAGGGTTAGACGTTAGGAGCCTCGAAAGAGGTATTAATAGAAATTAGGGAATCCTACGAATCAAGTCAAGTGAATAAATTGTCTGGTTCATAGTTAAATAACAAGTGAAGTCTAGGTGGATTCTTCCTCTAGTATTGTCATAATTAATTGGTTTTCTTAAAAGTATTTTCCCCAATTCATTCTCTGTGTCTTAGCATCCTTAGCTTAGTAATTAGATAGATAGATATCAACCCTCTTTATTTTAGGCTAGATAATAAAAAGAAAGTTAGTACTAGTACTTTTGGTTCCCTTGGGTTCGACATTCCGGTCTTGCCACTAAGCTATACTACTGTTCGATAGGTGTGCTTGCCTTAGTCGTGGTGATAGTTAGTTTTTAGGCTCGATCATTCTTATTATAAATATTAAAGCTTTCAGACCACCATCAGTTGCATGCAATCTTAGAAATAGGCGACATAAATCTACCAGATTAGAGTCAAATCTAATAGGGGAATCCATAGATCGAGTTAATGTGACGATATGGGTTCTAATTAGAAAGAGATTTCAATTAATCAACCTAGAGTCAGTTGTTTTTATTCTCAAAAGAGATATTAAAATAAGTTAGGGATTTCTACAGATCAAGACAAGTGAATAAATCATTTAATTCAGATTTAGAATAATAAGTGAAGTCTAGGTGGATTCTTTCCTGGGTATTGTCTTTCTCATCGGTTTTCTTCAAATATTTTCCTACTTTATTCTCTATTTCATCTTAGTAATTAGGTTAGTTAAGATTCGGTTAAAATAAATCCCTTCAATTTATTCAGCTAGATAATAAAAAGATAGTAACTACTAGTACTTTTAGTCCTCGTGGATACAATATTCTCGACTCACCATAGCTATACTACCATTCGATAGGTGCGCTTGCCTTTGTCGTATTTTAGTTTGTTCATGGCATCATCAAGTTTTTGGTGCCGTTGCCAGGGACTAAAATATTAGGAACACTTCAATTTTATTACTATAGCCATTTTTATTTTTTATTGCATTTTATTTTATTTTTAATTTTTATTTACTAACTTTTCTTTTATTTGCTTCTGGTAGGTTCCTTTAGTTTATAACTAGAAAAAACCCGTCAGGACCTCTAATATTCGACAGCGAAATTCATCGCTGAAATCAGAGCTTTAAAATTTATAAAAGAATGATCGAACTTGGAGAATAACTCTGACAACGATTAAAGGCAAGCGTACCTATCGAACAGTAGTATAGCTTAGGCAAGACCGGATTATTGAACCCACAGGAACTAAAAGTATTAATACTAACTTTCTTTTTATTATTTAGCCTTAGAAATAGAGTGAAGTTGCTAAATTAACGACTTACTAAGCTAAAGAAACAAGACAAAAAGAACGATTTGGAAAATAACTTGAAGAAAAACCCAGTTGATTACGACGATACCCTCAGGAAGAATCCACCTAGACTTCACTTGTTATCTAACCCTGAACCATATGATTTCTTTACTTAGCTTGATCCGTGAGACTCCCTAACCTATATTAAACCCTCTCTTGAGGAGAATAACGTCTAACCCTAGGTTAATTAGTGGAACTCTCGTTCGCTTATAATAACCCCCTAGAATAGCAGTAAATCGATCAATGGACTCCCATATTAGGTTTCACCCTAATCCGGCAAAATCTCGTCACCCTATCGCTAGGCGTGCGATCAACTCCGCTTAATTATGCTAGATCTACTCTTAGGCAGGGTCTATTCCTCCTCCACCTAAGCACATGAGATTTGGATTAAGCAACATAATTAAGAACAAACTAAGTATTTATCATATAATTCTGAAATCAAATAACAAGATTCATCTAGGTTTCATCCCCTTCAGGTATTTTAGTTCATAACGAATAAAGAAAACATCACAAGAGAAAAGATAAAACAAAACATAAGAAATCCCTAAAACCCCTTGAAAGAATTGAAGGAGAATTCCGCCGTCTTGAGTATAACTCCGGCATCTTGGGATGGATCAACTGGCTATCTTTGCGCTATTCCCTAATTCTGACCTTCTCGGCTTGGCTCCTTGGCCTAGCTTTGACGCCTTTTCAAAGGTGGCACTTAGGGGATATATATAGGCTCTTGGAATGCGATTCTTTCTCCCTAAGTATCCTTTTCCGACTGAAATTGCTCTTTCCAGCGACAGAGGCACGGCCATGGTACACGCCTGTGTGGATTGACTTTAGACCGTGTTCGGATTTCTGACTTGAGGCATGACCGTGTTAGGTGGGGTTGAGGCCGTGCTCTAGGTGATCGGTGAGGCACGGCCATGTGTGATTTGAGCCAGGCCGCGTCAATTTCGTGCTAAGGCCCATTTGCTCTATTTTGGGCCCGTTTTGTGTTCTTTTCATCCTCGGGTGCTTTCCTGGGTATAAAACATGAAAAGAAAGGATTACGAGCACCTTTTTATATAAATCGAAGGATAAATCATCCAAAAGCATGTTAAATGTGGGATTAAAATATGTTACTTTTACGGTTTATCAAATACCCCCTTGTCCTCAAGCAAAGTTCTCAACTACAATTAAAACGAACTTTCCATAATTTACAATTCTTATCAACAATGCCTTATCATAATTCATAGATAATTCATACATGGATAATTCAATTCAAAGAGTCCAAAAGATTCAAACGAGATAAGTCATGAGTTTGTACTTCGAAAACATAGGTGTCTCCCCTAATTTAAATAACTACCTTTTCAATTCAAAACCGACAAGGATTGATATCCTCACTAAAGATTCACTCAAATCACTCTAAGGTGTTTAAGGTTCAGGAAAAGATCGCTCATAAGTCGAACTTGAAAAGTTAATCCCATAGGCTTGCCTGAAAATCAAATCTCCACCACTGTAAAATGAGATGATAAACAGATCAAGAGGTCTTTGTTAGGGTTGTAACGGGGCTAGGGTTAAAGGTGTGGTTAAAGGTTGAAATTAGAGGGTTAGAATCAAGATCGAATTGACAAGTACCTACCTAAGAGTACTGAAATAATATTTACATCAACTGAAAATGTAACACCCCAAACCCGGCCCTTTCACTCCGACCGAATTTGGAATGCCACTGCGGAACACGTTCGAAAAATATCCTTACTTAAGAGTAAAACCGTTAAAAATTTATTTCCTTTAATAAAACATTTTCGTGACTTGAAATATTCTAAGTAAAAACTAAATTATTATGAAAACACCGGATTCAAAACTTTATTATACCTACTTAGGAAAGTAAAATCATTTGCGATCAACATTTAAATTATCAATCGTAATAGAACATAATAATAAAGATGCTTAATAAACATACTTAAATACTTTAATGGGCCTTTTTACATTAAACACTTAATCAAAATACTGAAAATATAAATACTTAATTAATTAAACAAAATATCCTTTTTGCATGAAAATCCGCTTCTTCTGCATGGGCCACCTCGTATCCTCTCCAACCCGGTCCGAGCATCAAGCGCCACCTGAAAGGTTTAAGAAAAATTGGGTTAGTCACCAAGACTCAGTGCATAGTTAGTACACATGTCCCCACATATGGGCTTGGCCCATATCCACACAGTCCATACACATGAATATGCAATTATGAAGCCCAAACCATCCTAAATCCATCCGTTACTCCTACCTTAGTAGACTCCCTGCTCAAGGTCGTGGCTAATCCACCGATCACATAGTGATCCACATATCTTACCTTGGCAGACTTACTGCTCAAGGCCGTGGCCAAGCCACCGATCCCATAGGGATCCCACATATCAATCAGTCCACGGTGATGCACACAGCTATCAATCGCCGAGATGGGCACTTAGCCAACACCTCCCTTGATGAAGCACATAGCTAACATCAAGCACTAATGTAGCACGAGGCTAGCATTAGACCACGCACATAGCGTACACCCTTTCCTCCAATAGTCACATCCCAAGTCCCGTGCATATATATATGTACCATGGCAACATATTACTCGAAATAAATATACATCACATGCCATCACATTTTTATACATTCATCAATAATCATTTATTATCGAAAATTACTGACCTGAGTATTCAATCACCCACCACGGGTATTCACAATCTTAGCCCTTATTTCGACTAACATGCACAACATATACATTTACATATAACACATATAAACAAGCAAGAGAACAGTGCGATAACTACGCACCTGATTACTAATGCGAAACCTAGATCCCGAAGATCTGATCTACCGAGTTGTATCCTTTGACCCTATATTTGGCCAACACTAGGGTTAGTCATAGGCCAAATTCGGTTTTACCAACATAAGTCCCGAAGGATTTGTCGCTAAAATAATAATAATACTCACCCTAAGCCAATTTGGTTTCCAACCAAATCCCGAACCACACACACCACTTGTAATCGGCTACACCTTGAGATCACATAATAGTTAGCCTTCTGCCTTTCTAAAAAAAATCTACAGAATAGGCTTAAGGAGAGTCCTTACCATAACTTACCAAATCGATTAGCAGAGAATGGAGGCTTAGTTTGGCAGTTTCAAAATCCCGAAGCACCTTAACGCTAACAAAGCACCTTCAAAGAATCGACTTCCAAAACCCCAAAGAGAAGTTTCGGCACCAAGGTGATTTGTAGGTTTCAAAGAAAAATCATCACAAGGTAGCAAAGGGGAAGAAAGTGGATTTCGGCTTGAACAACCAGGGAAAAGACCAAAGGGAAATAGTGTTAGCCAAAACTACTCCCTAATACTCCTTCAAAACCGAGAACTCCAGGCCCCTAGAGTCTCCAATCGGCCAAGCACAAAATTGGAGAGAAAAACAAACAAAGAGTTTCGGCACCCTCCCTTACACTCAAAGCCAAAATGAAGGTCCCTAAAGAAATCACCATTCGGCCATGCACCAAATGCAAAGAAAGGAAAAACCAAAAATCAAGAATTCGGCCATGCTTTTGCAACATCCCAGCCGACCATGCTCACCCACAAAATGCTTCATTCGGCCATGTTTTTGCAATTCAAGGCTGGCCATACCTCTCTCATTTGTGATACTTGCCCATCACTAATTGAAATTATAACCATTGTTTAACCAATTTCCCATCATCAACATAAATTAACAAATTGCCCATCACCATTAAAATAATCATAATAATAATAATAAAAATAAAATAAAAACTAAGTTTGCTCCATACCTCCAGCAGCATAAAATAATCAGCATGCCACATGCATTAAATGCCCATGCAGGGCACCAGCTTCCACGCCAGCATAAAATAAAAGAAAACCCCAACTGCAGCCCCCAGGTCTCGAACCCGAGACCTGGAGAAACACTCTCCACGCCCCAGCCGCTCGGCCACTGACTCCTTTCATGACAATATCGCGTCGAAAATTTGTTTAAAGCCCTCACTCGCAAGCGTCCTTTGCTTGACGCAAAAACAAAATAAAACGCAATCAAGCGCTGCCTTCAGGACTCGAACGCGAGACCTCTCTGCCGAAGTCACCAACACGACCCGCGCCACTTTGCCAATTGGACTTTCATGTCCATTTATGCTTACTAAATTCTTTTAAAGCCTCCTTAGCCCATCACACCATACAACGCAAAAATAAAAACCTATGCGCCCAGCGTTACTCGAACCCCTGACCTGCTTTGGCGCCAATCCCAAGCCTTAAGTGGCGCATGGAAGCCACTTTACCAGGGCATTTCATATGCCATAACCTGCCAAAATTTATTCTTAAGGCCTCCTTGCCTATTTTCCTTTTTTATCCTGAAATTTCCAAAAATATCCAAGACACTCCCTTTTCAATCCTAGAGTTTTAGGAACTCCTAAAACACACCCAAACCCCATTTAAAGCCTACCAACACTAGGGTTATGCTCCAAACGCACAACCCCTAATTTAGGATGTTACAATTCTACCCCCTTAAAAATAATTTCGTCCTCGAAATTACTTACTAACAAATATCTGTACATTTCAATTCACCACATATCAATCACATATACCCAATTATACACATATGCAAACATATCCAACCTCTTTCACATTTAGCATTTTCACATATGGCCAATTCTCCATAAGCATATTCAAGTTTAAATTCCATTATATATAAATCATACACATCAAGGGTAAGATCAATTGCACATATTAAAATTCTTACTGAAGCTTCAACTATATCGCATCTTACTTAATTCAAATGGAAATATACTAACTTACCTTATTTCTTGCAAATATGAAAGACCTGTACTTACCTGAGCATTTAGCTTATTGTAATAAACACGTTCCATCTTGTAAGTGATTCATGAATTCTCTATTTATAACACATCACCGGCATTAAGCCTGCTAGGCATCAAAGCCTGAAATACACACCGGCATTAAGCCTGCTAGGCAATTAGCCCGATACAATTCACCGGCACAAGGCCTGCTAGGCTCAAAACCCGATACAATTCACCGGCACAAGGCCTGCTAGGCTCAAAGCCCGATATACGACATTATCACCATCTCAATCACATTACATGCTGACCAAAATTATATAAACCATACATAATTCATATCACTTGTACTTATCAATTCAATTAAAATTCAATAACATTTCATGATAAAATGTCTATCCACATTCAGCTTTCACTATATTTATAACTAGGATTCCATAATTCAACATGTATACAAGGTTGTAACTAACATTAATGATATTTAACTGCTTATAGACTTACACCTAAAACATTCTCGATTCTGGTTCCAACACTCGCCGACATGATACCTTCCACACTGAGCACACGGACGGTCCCGATTTCCCATAGCTGGCTTAGTCACACGAGCAAAACTTTCAACCCTCGGTCTTTTCCGAAGACCCTCAGATAATTTAGACGATCCAAAATTTCTCCTATCCCGGTTCCTATCCTTATCTCTATTTTGTCTCATCGAGTCCTTAATCCCTTCAGCTACCTTAGCTTTTTTCAACTAACACAGCGAACTCCCGTTCCTGTTGAGGAGCTATCAATAGTCTCAGGTCGTCCCTTAATCCGTCCTCAAACCGGACACATCGCTCGAGCATATCGGCTTAACCTTAGGAATTCAGCTTCGTATTCCGCCACGGACTTGTTCCCTTGAACCAGCCCCAGAAATGCCTTCCTCTGAGCATCAATGTAGTGAGTACCGACATACTTCTTCTGGTATGCCGTCTTGACATACTCCCAAGTGAGGTCCTCAGCTGTGACACTATCCCGAACCGTGAGCCACCATTGATACGCCTCGTCGCGAAGTAGCGCCACCATTCCTTTCACTTGTTCCTCAGGGCTCAGATCGAGCTCATCCATAATTCGCTCGGTTGCTTCCAACCAATATTCAGCCGTACTGGGTGCCACGCCTGATACACCACGGAACAACTCTGCTCCATTGGCTCAAAGTCGCTCGGGAACAGACTTCCTAGCTCTCATATTTCCACCCATTCCAGCCACCATCTCTAAAACTCGCAGCACTGCCCGCGATACAGCATTATCCCCCGTCTGATCTTGCTGCTCATTACCAAAGGCTGGTGGTGGAGGTGGTACCTCATTATCAGACCCTTGACCCGATCTAACGGGTTCCGATACGGCCATTCTGCCTCGACCACGTCCTCTAGAACTCATCTCTTATCGCGCAATCTGACTTAAAAAGTTTTATGCATTAGAAATTTGTTCCACTGATTATCCGCGAACAATTTTATGAAATAAAGTATTTAGAAGTGGTTCTTTCGATCACACAAAGGTTCAGTTCAAGTTTGCTATTCTAAATCAGAGTCACATTTATGCTCATAAAAAGAGACATATTCATTCATCAGCACATTCATTCAGTGGTATTTGCCACACACATTCACTATTCAGATTACCTCAATAGTCAGAGGTACTTACCAGGTGGACTTCGGGTCGGAGGTACAGGTGCCATGCCAGAATAAACCTGAAATAAAAGTCCACATTTTGAAAAGCCCACTTTTGAAAACTGTTTTCGGGCCCAAAACCTCAAAGCCGAGTTTTGAACCGTGCTCTGATACCAAACTTGTAACAAACTTGTAACACCCCAAACCCGGCCCTTTCACTCCGACCGAATTTGGAATGCCACTGCGGAACACGTTCGAAAAATATCCTTACTTAAGAGTAAAACCGTTAAAAATTTGTTTCCTTTAATAAAACATTTTCGTGACTTGAAATATTCTAAGTAAAAACTAAATTATTATGAAAACACCGGATTCAAAACTTTATTATACCTACTTAGGAAAATAAAATCATTTGCGATCAACATTTAAATTATCAATCGTAATAGAACATAATAATAAAGATGCTTAATAAACATACTTAAATACTTTAATGGGCCTTTTTACATTAAACACTTAATCAAAATACTGAAAATATAAATACTTAATTAATTATACAAAATATCCTTTTTGCATGAAAATCCGCTTCTTCTGCATGGGCCACCTTGTATCCTCTCCAACCCGGTCCGAGCATTAAGCGCCACCTGAAAGGTTTAAGAAAAATTGGGTGAGTCACCAAGACTCAGTGCATAGTTAGTACACATGTCCCCACATATGGGCTTGGCCCATATCCACACAGTCCATACACATGAATATGCAATTATGAAGCCCAAACCATCCTAAATCCATCCGTTACTCCTACCTTAGCAGACTCCCTGCTCAAGGTCGTGGCTAATCCACCGATCACATAGTGATCCACATATCTTACCTTGGCAGACTTACTGCTCAAGGCCGTGGCCAAGCCACCGATCCCATAGGGATCCCACATATCAATCAGTCCACGGTGATGCACACAGTATCAACCGCCGAGATGGGCACTTAGCCAACACCTCCCTTGATGAAGCACATAGCTAACATCAAGCGCTAATGTAGCACGAGGCTAGCATTAGACCACGCACATAGTGTACACCCTTTCCTCCAATAGTCACATCCCAAGTCCCGTGCATATATATATGTACCATGGCAACATATTACTCGAAACAAATATACATCACATGCCATCACATTTTTATACATTCATCAATAATCATTTATTATCGAAAATTACTGACCTGAGTATTCAATCACCCACCACGGGTATTCACAATCTTAGCCCTTATTTCGACTAACATGCACAACATATACATTTACATAAAACACATATAAACAAGCAAGAGAACAGTGCGATAACTACGCACCTGATTACCAATGCGAAACCTAGATCCCGAAGATCCGATCTACCGAGTTGTATCCTTTGACCCTAGTCATAGGCCAAATTCGGTTTTACCAACATAAGTCCCGAAGGATCTGTCGCTAAAATAATAATAATACTCACCCTAAACCAATTTGGTTTCCAACCAAATCCCGAACCACACACACCACTTGTAATCGGCTACACCTTGAGATCACATAATAGTTAGCCTTCTGCCTTTCTAAAAAAAATCTACAGAATAGGCTTAAGGAGAGTTCCTTACCATAACTTACCAAATCGATTAGCAGAGAATGGAGGCTTAGTTCGGCGGTTTCAAAATCCCGAAGCACCTTAACGCTAACAAAGCACCTTCAAAGAATCGACTTCCAAAACCCCAAAGAGAAGTTTCGGCACCAAGGTGATTTGTAGGTTTCAAAGAAAAATCATCACAAGGTAGCAAAGGGGAAGAAAGTGGATTTCGGTTTGAACAACCAGGGAAAAGACCAAAGGGAAAAAGTGTTAGCCAAAACTACTCCCTAATACTCCTTCAAAATCGAGAACTCCAGGCCCCTAGAATCTCCAATCGGCCAAGCACAAAATTGGAGAGAAAAACAAACAAAGAGTTTCGGCACCCTCCCTTACACTCAAAGCCGAAATGAAGGTCCCTAGAGAAATCACCATTCGGCCATGCACCAAATGCAAAGAAAGGAAAAACCAAAAATCAAGAATTCGGCCATGCTTTTGCAACATCCCAGCCGACCATGCTAACCCACAAAATGCTTCATTCTGCCATGTTTTTGCAATTCAAGGCCGGCCATACCTCTCTCATTTGTGATACTTGCCCATCACTAATTGAAATTATAACCATTGTTTAACCAATTTCCCATCATCAACATAAATTAACAAATTGCCCATCACCATTAAAATAATCATAATAATAATAATAAAAATAAAATAAAAACTAAGTTTGCTCCATACCTCCAGCAGCATAAAATAATCAGCATGCCACATGCATTAAATGCCCATGCAGGGCACCAGCTTCCACGCCAGCATAAAATAAAAGAAAACCCCAACTACAGCCCCAGGTCTCGAACCCGAGACCTGGAGAAACACTCTCCACGCCCCAGCCACTCGGCCACTGACTCCTTTCATAACAATATCGCATCGAAAATTTGTTTTAACCCTCACTCGCAGGCGTCCTTTGCTTGACGCAAAAATAAAATAAAACGCAATGAAGCGCTGCCTTCAGGACTCGAACGCGAGACCTCTCTATCGAAGTCACCAACACGACCCGCGCCACTTTACCAATTGGACTTTCATGTCCATTTATGCTTACTAAATTCTTTTAAAGCCTCCTTAGCCCATCACACCATACAACGCAAAAATAAAAACCTATGCGCCCAGCGTTACTCGAACCCCTGACCTGCTTTGGCGCCAATCCCAAGCCTTAAGTGGCGCATGGAAGCCACTTTACCAGGGCATTTCATATGCCATAACCTGCCAAAATTTATTCTTAAGGCCTCCTTGCCTATTTTCCTCTTTTATCCTGAAATTTCCAAAAATTTCCAACACACTCCCTTTTCAATCTTAGAGTTTTAGGAACTCCTAAAACACACCCAAACCCCATTTAAAGCCTACCAACACTAGGGTTATGCTCCAAATGCACAACCCCTAATTTAGGATGTTACAGAAAATAATAATGAACCTACTAATACGAGCTTTTCTTTTTGAAAATAAACTTTGATTTGTATAAGCTCACTTTTCATACTATTAATGATGAATATACTTCGATTTTTTTTAAGAACAAACTAAGTATTTACTTTAACTTATAATATACTTCGGTACTAATCAAATCATATCTCGATTAAAAGGTAGTCAAAAGGAAGGGTGATAACAAATACAAAGGGTTTTGGGTTAATATTAGTAGGTGAGTCAAAAAAAGGTTGTTAGGATCAACGGGGTTCACTAGGGGTTAATTGTAAAGGTAGGATATTTAGTGGAGTGACTGGGTTAAAACCTAGGTGCCTTTATCATCTTTGTATTATCAAATCATAAATGTGGTCTCAACATGTATAAACGAGACAAGTTCTAGAATAACAGTTCAAAGTTGACACACACATAGTTAAAATGTGAGCATGAAAATGAATATATGCTCTGTAAGGCTCAAAATCTCACAAAAATTATGGGTTTTTTGACATCATCCTCGTGAATTTCAAATTTCAAGGTAGTATTCGAATTTAGTTTAACAACCTAGCAAAAATTTTAATTTTTGAAAAAGAGACTTATCATGCTTAATTCTCTAGTATTTTTCAAATTCAATCATCAATGCACAATTAGCTACGACTTATTCTAAAACATGTCAATAACAATCACAAATCATCAGAAATTTCATCCTAATTAGTAATATGACAAATTTGCTTAAAAACAAGACTAAATCAGGGATTTGAGAATAATGGAAAAAGTTGGGCATTTTTACCCCCCACACTTAAGATGTACATTGTCCTCAATGTACAAAGATAGATAATATCTCCATTTTTATAAAAATCAAAAGTGAGGGTGAAAGGTACTCCCTGAATTCTTGGGTGGGTTTCGTGGAGGATGTGGCAAATACGGCGAAGGCGTCGGTATGGTGGTGGTGTTGGTTCCCAAGCTCTGCGCTAGATAAAGAAATTGGGGAACTCGTGAAGGATTAGCCAAGGGTTATTAAGACATAATAAAAATAAACTAAATATAAAATTAAAGAAAAGCAAGCTAAAGGGAAAGAGACTAAGAAGAAAACTAAAATGAAAAGAAAATACTAATGGACTGTGAAGTCCTTATTGAAGGATGGTTTGCAAGGTGGGAATCAACACTAAGATTGGGATGTGCTGGCGGTGGCGGAAGTGAAGAGGATATCGTGATGGTCGGCGTGATTCCCAAGCAGCCTGGCGAACCTGACACTAAGAAACTAAAAGAAAATTAAATGAAAAGAGCAGAAGAGAAGTATAGATAAGGAAAATAAAGGAGAAGAGAAACAAAAAGAAAAAATAAAATGGTCTCAAAGACCCTTGGCTTGGTAAGTGGACGAAGATGCCGGCATGAACTCATGTAGAGGTGTTACCCTCGGTAAGATGATGCTTACCTTCTTCCGCTTCTTCGTCATGATTTGTGGATTGCTCTAAGGATCTGGAGGTTTAGTCTGGGGATAGAAAGGTGTTTGAGAAGGAGAGAAAGGAGAGGAAGAAAGGGTGGAGAGTGAAGGAGAGGAGTGGGGAGAGGGGGGTGGTGTTTAAATAGGGGTTCAAGTCTGCCATGTCCCCACGACCGTGGTCCTAGGGTGTGTCGATTTACACGGCCGCCTCGTACGGCTGTGTGTTGGGGTGTGTTATTACTCCATGTCCGTGTTTCATCAACCCACGCCCGTGTTTGCGAAGTTTGTATGTTGGCACGGTCGGGCTACACGGGCGTGTCTTGCACGTGCTGGACAAGTCAGTATCTTCGCACGGTTGTGGGGCACAGGCGTGTTTTGCCCGTAGTGTGCAAGTCAGTAGCTTCACACGGTAGTGGGGCACGACCGTGCCATTCTGTCGGTGCCCGTGGGAAGGGTGGTTGGATCCGTAACGTTGGGGTTAGGTAGGATCTGATTCGCACGACCACTACTCTGTCAGTGCGGTGGTTCCGGTGGTCCACACGGCCACAGACACGGCCGTGTGTAAGGCCGTGTGACCTGGAAACTTGCACTTTTGGTTAGTTTAAAAAGAGAAAAAGAAAGAAAAATAAAAAGGAATGAAAACAACTTTTTAAAAAAATAGGGTTAGTACTCGGGTTGCCTCCCGAGAAGCGCTCCTTTATAGTCTTAAGCTAGACTTTTCCTTGTGTTTGAAAAATTTAGGGAGGTTTAAAGTTTTGAATATCTTCCCTCATTCTTATAGTTCTATTTTCTTGACAAAGTTTAAGTCGAGAAGCGTTTACCTTGAAAGTGCCGAATATTGGATTGCTTACCTCGACTGTTCCGTGTGGGAAGATATCGTGTACCTTAAGAAGGATTTCTCCCTTTGCTCTTAGGTCTGTGGTAGTGATGTGAGGATCGGTTTTGTCTAACAGTACCTGGTCTCCTATTTTGAAGTGATTTGATGTCCCTACGAGCTCTTCTGGCGATTCCTCTAGTTTTACTTCGTGTGGTTCCGGCTCTTCTTTGACCTGTGTCTTCTGCTCCTCTAAATTGTCGACCCTAATGATTTGTTCCTTGTGTGATTCTTCTTTGTCGACTTGGGGCCTATGAGTTGGCTCAAGTTTTAGGCCTTGTGATGTTTCCTGCGATGAAGGTTGAACAATTTGATTATCAATTGAAGTGACTTTCTTACCTTCATCGACTGTTGTCCTGGCCGAGTCGAGAGCTTGAAGATTGATCGATTCATCTCCGACATGAAGTATGAGTTCTCCTGTGGCAACATCAATTCTAGTCTTGGCAGTTTCTAGAAAAGGTCTTCCTAAAATTAAGGGGATTGAATTATCCTCATCCATGTCTAAGACAACAAAGTCTACTGGGAAAACAAATTTATCGATTTTTACAAGCACATCTTCAATAATGCACCTAAGAATTCTTGCAGTTTTATCAGCTAATTAAATACTCATTCTAGTTTGTTTGGGCTTACCTAGACCTAGTTGTTTAAACAGTGTATAAGGCATGACATTTATGCTTGCCGCTAAATCAGCTAACGCATTATCAATATTTAAACTACCAATTAAGCACGAAATTGTAAAACTCCCTGGATCTTTTAGTTTCTGTGGTAGTCTGTTTTGTAACATTGTCGAGCAAGTTGTGTTTAGTTCCATGTGGTGATCTTCATCTATTTTGCGTTTGTTGGTCAAGAGCTGTCTTAAAAATTTTCTCGAGTTTGGCATCTGAAAAAGAGCTTCAAGAATAGGTAAGTTAATATGTAATTTCTTCAACAGCTTAAGAAACTTACCGAACTGTTCCTCTGAATCGTCTCTTTTTATGGCTTCAGGATAAGGTATGCGAGGTTGGTACTCTTTGATTACTGGTTTTGGCTTTTCTTGTGTTACCTCTATTTTATCTTCGTCTACTTTGTTTTCTAGAATTGGATTGGGTTCATCTAACCCTTTACTGTCCTGAGCTGTGATGGCCTGAATTTGCTCCTTAGGGTTAATCTCGGTGTTACTTGGTAGACGTCCTTGCGGTCGTTTTGACATCAGCTTTGTGAGTTGCTCGACTACATTAGTGACTTCCTTGACTGACTTAGTAATTTCCCCGATTTGGCTCTCATTGCTTTTGATTGTTCTCTCAGTTTCTTGGATACGTTTCTCTGTGTCTGCCGAAAATTTTGCTAGCATCTCCTCGAGGGTTGGTTTCTTCTCTTGTGGATAGGGCTGATTTTGGAAATTTTGAGGAGGTTGTTGCCTTTGATTTCCTTGATTTCCTTGACCTCCCCACGAAACATTTTGGTGGTTCCTCCAACCTGGATTGTAAGTGTTACTATAAGGATTATTGTTGGATCTGAAATTATTACCTATATAGTTCATCTAGTTGTTCTCTGTTCCCGATTGGTAAGGTGGGAACTCAAGATTTGCCACGGTTCCACTTGCGTCGCACTGCATGACTGGATGTGCCTGCGAAGAACACAAACTATCAAGTTTTTTATTCATCATCTTTATCTACGTTGATAGCATGGTCACTGCATCGACGTTGAAGACTCCTGCTGATTTTGTCGGTTTGGTCCTTAAAACCTGCCACTGATAATTATTTAGTGACATCTCCTCAATGAACTCGTATGCTGCTTCTGGAGTTTTGTTGTTCAGCGTTCCACTGGTGGCTGAATCAATCAGTTGCCTCGTTGAGGGGTTTGTACCGTTATAGAAGGTTTGGACTTGTAGCCACAAGGGTAGGCCATGGTGTGGACACCTCCTCAAGAGATCTTTGTATCTCTCCCATGCGTCGTATAAAGTCTCTAAATCCATCTGCACAAAAGAAGAGATATCATTTCGTAATTTGGCCGTTTTGGCCGATGGAAAATATTTCATTAAAAACTTTTCGGTCGTTTGATCACATGTAGTGATTGAACCTCGTTGTAACGAGTTTAACCATTGTTTGGCTTTATTTCTCAATGAGAAGAGAAATAATCGAAGACGTATGGCATCATCAGAAACGCCATTTATTTTGAAGGTATCATAGAACACTAAAAAGTTAGCTATATGAGTATTTGGATCCTCGTCTTGCAAACCATCAAATTGAACAAACTGTTGAATCATTTCTAATGTGTTAGGCTTTAATTCAAAATTGCTAGCAGCTATAGCAGGCCTAACAATACTCGATTCTGCTCCTGTTAAATGTGGTTTTGCATAGTCAAACATTGTGCGTGGAGCATTGTTTTCCCCCACATCCCGTGGTGGTGGGTTATTCTCGTCCATCCCTTTAGTAGGATTTGATCTGCCTTCTTCCTCTATGCCTGTGTAATCTAAGGCTCGCCTGGTTTCTCGATGATTCCTGCGAGCGGTAGCTTCGGTTTCGCTGTCGTATACCAAAGGTCCTCTTGGGTCCCTTCTAGTCATAAACTAGAGGTACCCGCTAGGAAAAGAAAGAAAGGACGAAAAGTTAGCAAAAATTAAAATTTGACCTAAAAAATAAAATAAAATAAATATAATGGCTAAAGTAATAAAAATAAAGCGCTCTTAATATTTTAGTTCCCCGGCAACGGCGCCAAAAACTTGATCGCTGAAATCAGAGCTTTAAAATTTATAAAAGAATGATCGAACCTGGAGACTAACTCTGACAACTATTAAAGGCAAGTGTACCTATCGAACAGTAGTATAGCTTAGGCATGACCGGATTATCGAACCCACAGGAACTAAAAGTATTAATACTAACTTTCTTTTTATTATTTAGCCTTAAAAATAGAGTGCAGTTGCTAAATTAGCGACTTACTAAGCTAAAGACACAAGACAAAAAGAACGATTTGGAAAATAACTTGAAGAAAAACCCAGTTGATTGCGACGATACCTTCAGGAAGAATCCACCTAGACTTCACTTGTTATCTAACCCTGAACCATATGATTTCTTTACTTAGCTTGATCCATGGACTCCCTAACCTATATTAAACCCTCTCTCGAGGCGAATAACGTCTAACCCTAGGTTAATTAGTGGAACTCTAGTTCGCTTATAATAACCCCCTAGAATAGCAGTAAATCGATCAATGGACTCCCATATTAGGTTGCACCCTAATCCAGAAAAATCTCGTCACCCTATCTTTAGGCGTGTGATCAACTCCACTTAATTATGCTAGATCTACTCTTAGGCAGGGTCTATTCCTCCTCCACCTAAGCACATCAGATTTGGATTAAGCAACATAATTAAGAACAAACTAAGTATTTATCATATAATTCTGAAATCATATAACAAGATTCATCTTGGTTTCATCCCCTTTAGGTATCTGAAGGGTTTAGTTCATAACGAATAAAGAAAACATCACAAGAGAAAAGATAAAACAAAACATAAGAAATCCCTAAAACCCCCTGAAGGAATTGAAGGAGAATTCCACCGTCTTGAGTATAACTCCGGCTTCTTAGGATGGATCAACTGGCTATCTTTGCGCTATTCCCTAATTCTGACCTTCTCGACTTGGCTCCTTGGCCTAGCTTTGATGCTTTTTCAAAGGTGGCACTTAGGGGATATATATAGGCTCTTGGAATGCGATTCTTTCTCCCTAAGTATCCTTTTCTGACTAAAATTGCTCTTTCCAGCGACAGAGGCACGGCCATGGTACACGCCGTGTGGATCGAATTTAGACCGTGTTCGGATTTCTAACTTGAGGCACGGCCTGTGAGGCGGGGTTGAGTCCGTGCTCTAGGTGATCGTTGAGGCACGGCCGTGTGTAATTTAGGCCAGGCCGTGTTAATTTCGTGCTAAGGCCCATTTGCTCTGTTTTAGGCCCGTTTTGTGTTCTATTCATCCTTGGGTGCTTTCCTGGGTATAAAACATGGAAAGAAAGGATTGCAAACACCTTTTTATATAAATCGAAGGATAAATCATCCAAAAGCATGTTAAATGTGGGATTAAAATATGTTACTTTTACG
Source organism: Gossypium australe (assembly GCA_005393395.2). Classification (NCBI taxonomy): domain Eukaryota; kingdom Viridiplantae; phylum Streptophyta; class Magnoliopsida; order Malvales; family Malvaceae; genus Gossypium; species Gossypium australe. Next base: position 24,419,639 of record CM016621.1, on the reverse strand, counting down.
GTTTATCAGAAATTGAAAGTACAGCTCGTAGAAACCATAGAGAAGCGAGACAGAGTCGACAAAGTACAATAGAAGAGCAAGATGACATTATTGTTATTACTGAGGAGATGGCAGAAAATCATAATAATCATCTACCTCCTGTGGTTGTTGTAAATCCTGTAAATCCGAATCTTGCTCCTCATACTATGCACGATTATGCCAAGCCCAATTCAACTGGGGCTGAATCGAGTATTGTTAGACCTGCTGTTGCTGCATAATTTTGAATAGAAACCTAACACTATTCAAATGATTCAACAGTTTATTCAGTTTGATGGTTTGCAGGACGAAGACCCAAATACTCATTTGGCTAATTTCTTGGAATTCTGTAACACTTTTAAAATTAATGGTGTTTCTGACGATACCATTCGCCTTCGGTTGTTTCCTTTCTCGTTGAGGAATAAGGCTATACAATGGTTGAACTCCCTGCCACAAGGTTCTATCACTACATGAGAGTAAATGACCAAAAAGTTTTTATTGAAGTATTTTCCACCGGCTAAGACAACTAAGCTGAGGAATGATATCTCTTCCTTCGTGCAAATTTATAATGCATGGGAGAGGTATAAGGATTTATTAAGGAGGTGCCCTCACCATGGGTTACCTCTACGGCTATAGGTTCAAACTTTCTACAATGGTTTGAACCCCGCAACTAGGTAATTGATCGATGCATCTGCCAGTGGGACTCTAAATAATAAAACACCTGAGGAGGCTTACGAGTTTATAGAAGAAATTCCACTGAATAATTATCAGTGGCAAGTCATGAGGAAAAAGCTGATGAAAGCAGCCGGTGTTTTTAACGTTGACGCGGTCACCATGTTGTCAAATAAAAAATTCCAGGCCCCTAATTTTAGGATGTTACACAGGCAGTTTCAATTCTCTCCCTCTCTTATGATATTTTATTTCTACTGTGATTATCTATTTTTGTACATTGAGGACATTGTACATCTTAAGTGTGGGGAGGTTATCCATATAATTATTAGAAAATCCCTGAATTATGTCTTGTGTTTAAGTAATTTTCTCATATTACTATTAGAATGAATTATTATCGATTTGTGATTATCATTGATATGTTTTAGATTAAATTCATAAATATTTTTGCATTGGTTGTTTTGAACTTTAAGACATGGGAGAATCAAGCATGATAAGTTTATTTTCAGAATTAAAAATTTTAGGTTGTTTCCCTGAATTGATGTATTATATTGAAGTTTAAATTTACAAGTTTAACATCAAAAACCATAATTTCTTGTGAGATTTTGAGCCTTTAGAGCATACACTTTTATTGCTCATTTTATTATTGGTTATGAGTGTGTCAATTTGATTTGTTATTCTAAAACTTGCTTCGATTATGCATGTCGAGACCACACTTTGAGTTGATATACTGAGATGATAAAGACACTTAGGTTTTAACCCACTTATTCCATAAAAAGCCTATCTACATAATTAACCCTTAGTAAATGTAACACCCCAAACCCAGCCTAGACGTTACGATCGGATCTGGCATGTCACATGAAAGGAATGTCTAAAAAAAAAACTGTGCGTTCGTTAAAAAGTTCGTATTCTTTCTGAAACTTCGCGTTTTGTGGTTTGTTTATAAAAGCCGATTCATTTGAATGCCCATTTTACAAAGTTGTTATTAATTTGAATAAAATTGTATTTTGTTGTGACAATCGAGCTTAAGTAATTTTGAATAAAAATAGTTTATTATCATTTTAGGAAAATCCCATATTGAACATTTAATAATGAATAGTAACCAAATTGAAAGCTAAAACCAAATAAAATACCAAAGGCCTTATTACAAACCCAATTAAAAAACCGAAATTTAAAATAAATACTTAGACCAAAAGTCCAGTAAAACTGAATGTATCTAATGCATAGCTACCTCGAGTCCATCCGGCTCCTCATCTGCGATCTACGAGTCACCTGAAAAGATAAGGGAGAAGGTGAGTCACCAAGACTCAGTGCATAATCCCCCTCCCGGTTAATGCAACATGCTTACACAAATCATAACCAAGCAAATATATCATGCACCCAACCCTAGCCATCCATAACTCCGTTTCTACCCCGTGTGGTGCCAAACCACTGGTGACCCAAAGTCACTGATATCCAATAATAATGTGGTGCCAAACCACTGGTGACCCAAAGTCACGAATAATCCATCTGTGGGGCCAACCCACGTTGTGATACCAAATCATTGGCGACAATCCCGTTATGTCAAATGTGGGGCCAACCCACTGTGGTGCTAAGCCACTGGGACAAGTCGCTATGAGGTGCCAAACCCCTGGTGACCCAAAGTCACGAATATTAATAATCCAAGTGTAGGGCCAACCCACATTGTGATACCAAATCACTGGCGACAATCCCGATATATCAACTGTGGGGCCAACCCACTGTGGTGTTAAACCACTGGGACGAGTCGCTATGAGGTGCCAAACCTCTGGTGACCCAAAGTCACGAAATTAACTGTGGTACCAAACCACTGGTGGTGTCAAACCACTGGTGACCCAAAGTCACGGATATCAATCTTCCCCCTCCTCTCATCATACCCATGTCCATGCCATGTTCATCAGTCATAATAATTCGTGTATGCAGTATGCCAAGTATGCAAATCATATATCAAAGATAACGCATGAAACGTATGACCATCATAATAAGAACAACAAATACGATATAACCAAGCTAATCAACCTCTAAAGGGTATAACAGTAATTTTTACCTACCAAGGGCATTTTCGTAATTTACCTTTCAGGGGTATTTTGGTAATTTACCCACTAAGGGTATTTCAGTAATTTTGTACCTAGAATGGCCTTTCTGAAGGCCCAATGTCGCCCCGAGCGACTCGATTACCAATTCTGGTCCTTACCGGACTATTGGGCCTAAAACCCGATTCCGGCCCATTCGGGCCCACACGCTCGTGTGGCCCACCTAGCATAAATCTAGCCACGTATATAAATTCCACCTAGTCTAGTTCAACATATACTAAACAATCATACAATTTACTCATATGGGCCCACGGGCCCACTTCGGCCCATCGTGGCCCAAGCAGCCCAACCCACAAGAATACTACTGATGGCCTCAACTATCGCGTCGAAGCCCCACACGTGCACTCGTACACTCGTGTGGCTGCCGTGACCGGCACTTCGGCATTTGCCGCTCTACAACTAGAGTAGAGAGAGTTACACACTTGATAGGACTCTGGTGTTAAACCGCGCTGCGACCACTCCTGTGCCCAAACGCCCTCCAAGATGTGTTTACTCTCCTCCTAGGATGCTCTTTATATAGCTAGCTCTTCACCTTCATTCTTTGTGTCTTTCCGATGTGGGATCCCTTCATCAGTAGAGTTTAAATTCAACTGAAACTCTTGCCGTCCAATCCGCAAAATAAATACTCCTTTGCTTCTCACGAGATTCGAACCCAGGCTCCTTGTAGCATAATCCACGTCGCTAACCACTTGGCCACAAGCTCCTCTTGTGTCTTAAACCATGCGCAACTAAATATAAACTATGGCCCAAATTCTAAGATCCAAGTAAAAAGAAACCAAAATGCAAAAGCCAAGACTTGAACCTTGGACCTCCTTCCTTCCTTGTGGCGTCACCCCCTTGTCTCTTATTTGGCGTCACTTTGCCACTACACCACACACTCCACTTGTATCATTTTCTCCATATTTTATTCTTAAGGCCTACTTGCCAACTTCCAGGGTTTTTTCCGCCTAAAACCAAAATTTCCCTAAATCCAAAGTTTGATCCCGGGACTTCATAGAAGCCCTCTAACCTTCCAAAATCACTTACCTAATAAGTCTAACTTGCATTGATACCGTTCTCTAAAATTTTAAACGCTACTACGCCTAAGGCCCATTGGGCTCAATCCTACTAGGCCAAATTTCAGGATGTTACACTAAACCCCTTCGAGCCTAACACACTGTTTCTTGACTCACCCATTAATATTAACTCATAACTCATTTTTGATTCATTGTTCCCATTTTATAGACTCCTTTTTTTGTCGAGAATTGATTTGGTTAGTTGCCTAACTACGTTCTTTCATTTCAGTTGTTAAATTTTCTCTTATTATCCATTGAAAAATAGTGAAAAAAAATATATTTATATACCAGTTCTTTGGTTTGAGCTTAAAGTTTCATATTCTGAGAAGAAGCTCGTGTTATTCTCTAATAATTTCGATTGATGTAATTATTCAGTAGTAATTTATTTTTCTAGTTAGGTAATTTATCAATTCGATCTCGATTCTAACTTTCTTTTTCAACCTTTCTCCACACCTTTAACCAAAACCCCATTACAACCTTATAAAGACCTTTTGATTTGTGTATTATCTCATTTTATAGTGGTGGAGATTTGATTTTCTTGCAAGCCTATGGTAATGGCTTTTCATGTTTGACTGTTGAGTACTTAATTTTTGAACCTTAAACGCTTTGAGTGATTTGAGTGAATCTTTAGTGAGGATGTCAATTCTTCTCAATTTTGAATTAAAGGTAATTACTTAGGTAAGGGGAAATACTTATGTTTTCATGATTTAAAAATGCTCAACTTAGATTGTTTGAATCTTTAATGCTCTTTTAGTTGAATTATCAATGTATGATTATTTGTTAATTGTGACAAAACATTATTGATGAGAATAACAAGTTGGGAAAGATTAATTTTAATTGTGAGTTGAGGATTTTGCTTGAGGACAAGCAAACGTTTAAGTGTGGGGATATTTGATAAGCTGTACAAGTAACATGTTTTTAATCCCATTCTTGATGCGTTTTTGGATGATTTATTATGTGAATTAGTGAATTTGATGCTCATAATCCTTTAAATTCATGTTTTTATACTTCGGTGAGCATAAAGGAGCGGAAGGAACGAAAAACAAGCCAAAGTCGGGCAAAACGAGCTATTTCCAGGATCCACACGGCCTGGGAAATTCCACACTGGCTGACCACACGCCCATGTGAGCCACACGGTTTGGCCACATGCCCATGCGCCAGCCCGTGTCGATTTTGCACCCTGCTTCCCTGTTATTTGAAAAAACTCAATTTTTAAGGTTTCTGAACATTCTAAAGTATATAAATACATATTAGAAGAAGACCTAAGGAGAGAGACAGAGCTAAATGAAGAAAAGACTCGAAGAACGCCAATGGATTCAACTCAGAAGCAGGATCTCCTTCAAGACTAAAGATCTCAATTCAATTTCTCTCGAAGTTTTTGGGTTTCTTTATGTTTTGTTATTTTCCTAATTTTGAAATGTTTTCCCCCAAAAGTATGAACTAAATTCCCTAGATACCTAGGGAGGATGAAACCTAAGATGGGTCTTATTATTTGATTTTTTCTAAATTACATGATAAATATATGTTCTTGATCTCAATTATGTATTCTTACTTCATGTTTTAATGTTTTCAGGATATTAATTCATGATTGATGTGCTTATTCAGTGGAGCAAAAGTCCCTATTTAAGAGTAGATCTGGCATAATTGAGTGGAGTTGCATGCAATCTTAGAAATAGGACGACATAAATCTACCGGGTTAGAGTCAAATCTAATAGGGGAATTGTAACACCCTAAAAATCCGAGTCTTGACATATTGCATGATTTGGTGTTTAGATTATGAAGGAAAAGTTTTCTTACTTCTTATTCGTGTTTAACATAGTCTTGAAGAAGAGTATAGCATAATTTGGGTAAGGAATAATTTTTTTAGTTTGAGAATTTAATGAAGTGGAGCAAGTGGCATTGGCACATAAGTTAATTAAAGTGTCAAAGTGTAGCATAAGATGAGTATATGGTATGGTGGTGTTGGCGCATGAGTTGTAGCATGAGGGGGGAGGTTCGAATCCCTTGTTTAGCATCTAGATGAATTTTATTTTTAATTTTTCTGCACATGTATAGCAAATGTCGGCCAAGTACATATATGGTAAGTGTTGACCTTGTTATTTTTGGTTAGTATATCAAAGGATTAAGGAAAGTGTTAACTTATGGTATAGAATCAAGAAAGTTTGGAAAGATATGGGGACATAAGGCATATATCAAGGAAAAGTTTTGGAAACAAATTCATGGTCATTTGACCAATGAATTTGGACGGCAATGAGGCTAGGGGGGAGGTTGGCCGAATATGCTTGTAGCTTGGTAAGGTTTAGGAGTTGCTTTTGGTCATTCTTAGTTTTTGTGCAAGTTTTGCAACCTTTTCTCAACCCTTCTCCTTTAGCCGAATTTGAGCATTGGTAAGCCTTAATTTTTTTAACCATTTGGTCACTTTTGTCTATTACTTTGGTATTCTTTGTATGCCTTTTCTTTTAGTGCCGAAATCACCTATACCAAAAAGCCATTTTTTTTCTTTTCTTTTTACCATTGCCGAATGTACCAAGCTCCCAAACACAACTTTTTCTTCTCTTCTCTTTGAAAACCGAAACAACATCATCACCATCTTTTCTCTTATTTTTATTTCTTTTCACTCAAAATTTCTCCATTAAACTCTCTCATGGCCGAATGTTAGTGTGCCCATAGCCGAAACATTCTCTCTTTTTCTTTGGTTATACATAGTCGAATCCTTCATCAAACATCATTCTCAATCCTTTCTTTTTGATCGTGGTCAATAGGTAAGAATTCTTTTTAGTTACGATTAGTTAATAGTTCATACTATTAACGTTTCCATTCGTTATATTTTAGTGCGATAACGGAAGATAGGGGATCAAGTGTTCGTGAGTAACGTAGAAACGTTGGAATCGATTTATTGTGGTAAGGAAATCACACCCTTAAAATCTTTAGTAGTATTTTCGATATATTATTAGATTGGATTAATAATCTTTTGTCTTTTAAGACATTCAAAATAGGGAAGAAGAGAGCGGTGTTTAGTTTTCGGAAGAAGGGAGGTTCCGTTAATCCCCCTAAGTATAAGCAAAGGGCTATTTCGGGAATCCGGGATTTTCCACCCGGTTGCGGACGTTCATCTGGGGAGAATCAATTGTTTGAAGTAGTTCGTACTCCCGAACCATTATTTGTTCGTGGATTTTCATCGGTTAACGAACCATCAGTCGGAGAGAAACCGCAAGTGGAAGTTGTTTGAAGTTTCGAGGGTAAAAGTTTAGATCGCTATTTCTAAGATTGGTTTTACTAATAAAATATAGTGTTTTAATTATCGTAATATGTATAGGTATCGACGAGCAGGAAAGTCTAGTTCTCACTATAACCAGGTGTGTAACTTCACACTCATTTTCGGGTTAGATACCTAATCATAAGTACTGTGATAAGATTGTGAAAATGGTAAATTCGGAAATTGTGTAGTAATTGATACTTTTGTGAAAATACATGAAAACGGTTAAAACTGAGAAAAATACGAAAAACTGCTAGATTGACATATTGGGCTGAAAAAAATATTCTAGTTCGATTTATGGGCCAAAAACCCTCTAGTTCGATTTATGGGCCAAAAACCCTCTAGTTCTATTTATGGGCCAAAAACCCTCTAGTTCGATTTATGGGCCAAAAACCCTTTAGTTCGATATATGGGCTAAAAATATTCTAGTTTGATATATGGGCCAAAGTTCGCTAAATTTTATAATTGGGCTAAGTACTAAATTGTTTTATGGGCCCAAATGAAATGTTTAATTATAGACCCATTGATGTTATGGATTATTTGATAAATTATTATATGGATATATTATATTATACATGCATGATTGCATGGGGCGGGGTATTTGATGAAGAGAAGAATGGCCTGTTGCCAAAAATCTAGTTCGTTGGCTCTGCCACAAATTTAGGCTTAATGCCTCTAGTTCGGTGGCTCTGCCACAAATTTCGGCTTTATGCCTCTAGTTCGGTGGCTCTGCCACAACTTTTGGCTTAATGCCTCTAGTTCGGTGACAATGTCACAATCTAGTTCGGTAGTGCACTACATTATTATTTAAAGGCTTAAAGCCTATGATTGGTGTGTTTGGCGGGGTGGGTTGACTTGATCCCCACAGGTGTGTTGGTTGGTACGGGGGTGTGTAGCGGATGGATACTAGGCTTGGTTGGGAAATTCATTTTACATGCATTTTATTTTATTTTACTTTATGTTATATTGTTGAATTCTGCAAATGGGCTCAAGCCCAATTTGATATCTTGATAATCTGGCCCAATAATGGTGGTAAGTGAGTTGCACACTGAGTTCCTTGTAACTCACCCAATTTTATTAACCTTTCCAGGTAATGGAAATTGATATGGACTTGGGCCGGGGATGACTTGGTGGAGGCCATACTACGAACTTGGGTTTTATAAACTATGAACTTTATTTAAGTTATTATTTTAATTACTATTATGGGTTTGATGTAATAAGGCCTCTAATTATGTTTTTATGGATTTTATTGTGTGGATGGATTTAAATTTTGTTTTAAGATTCTTATTATGAGCTTATGTTAAATTTATATGGTTTTTTTTTTAAATATTGTTTTATAACATTTTGAACAATTAAATTACTTACTTTAAAATTTCTTCCAAATTCTTTTACAATGACTTTAAGGTTTTGATAAATATTTTTCTAAATGATAAGTTTTAAACAAGCATCTTCTTGAAACATCAATTTCAAATCCTCGTACTAAATTTTTATTAAATTCTATTTTTTAAAAGGTTTAGTAGCACTACTTTACATTAACCACTTGAGAATAAATGAATATTTGATTGGTGTGGCAAACCAAACTTCGTCTAAACGCATAGACCTGGTTTGGGGTGTTACATTTAATGGTATCAAAGCTAGTTTCAATACTCGGCTGTGGTTTGGGTTCAACAATGAAATTTGTTTGAAAAATAATATAAATTTCTAGACTTTTTGATTTAAAGGTAGTATGGCACCATGAGCATCCCGCGCCAAGTCAAGTAAGTATCTGTAAACTGGTTGTTTATTATTATTATGATATGATCATAAGAAACACTCTAGAACTTCTAGTTTTAGGTGTTGAAAACTGTAGAGATTGAGACAATAGGATATGGTTGCGAAAACAACTTTATCTTCTTTTTATCATAAAATATCGTTAATAAACAACTGAAATAGTATTCTGATTCATAAAACTCTTAATTAGAGTAAATCGAATTAGTCGTTATGAGTTCGAGAGGACGTGGTCGTGGACGCGGTAGACGTGGCCGTGGTAGAGGACGAGGTGTTAGGGGCGCAACTGAAGCGCCGGGTCATATGCCGGAAATGGATGCACCTGCGTCACTTGAGAGTGAGATGGGATCACATGATCATATGGATGAAGATAATGCTATGACACGAGCAATGCTGCGAGTCCTTGAAAGGGTCGCTGGAGCTAGAACTGGGCCAACAGCTCGTGGGTCAATATCGGAACGATTGAAATCAAGTGGTGCTGAGGTTTTCAGAAGTGTCTCTGGTGTAGCTCCCAATGTCGCGGAATATTAGCTTGAGGCAGTGGAGCGAATTATGGACGATCTTGAGTGCACTGTGGAACAAAAGCTAAGAGGAGCAGTATCTTTGTTAAGGGACGATGCATACCAATGGTGGCTTACCGTCCGAGAAGGCACTGAAGCTGCATTAGTTAATTGGGAATTCTTCAAAGCTTCCTTTCAAGGGAAATATGTAGGAACAAGGTATGTGGATGCCCGAAGGAAGGAGTTCTTGAATCTAGTTCAAGGAAATAAGACGGTGGCAGCGTATGAGGCTGAGTTCTTACGCTTGAGTCGCTATGCTCGAACTATAGTGGCAACGGATCATGAGCGTTGTGTACGCTTTGAGGATGGCTTGAAAGATGAGTTGCGGGTTCTGATAGCCCCACAACAAGTTAGAACTTTTGCCACGCTTGTGGAGAAGGCCAAGATAGCCGAAGAGGCTAAGAACTCAGAACGTCAGAATCGGGAGCAAGTTCGAAGCAAGAGAGATATAAAGTATTCGGGTTCTTCAAAAAGGTTTACGAAGAGGCCTCCGAATGAGGAGCCAGCTCAAGGTAGAACACCTGTAGCTGTTAATCAGAGTCGAGACTGTGCTGAATGTGGAAAAAGGCATTCTGGAGAATGCTAGAGGAAAACGGGTGCTTGCTATAAATGTGGTTCAACGGATCATCAATATAGGAGTTGCCCTCGACGCATGGATACAACTCAAGAAGTTCGTAATGCTGATGCACAGCCGGCAAGAGGAGCTCAGCAACCACCGAGAGGTCAAGGACCAGGTTGTGGTGGTAATGGGGCTGGACGTGGTCAAGGTGCAGCAGGTCGAGGCAATGGTCCTAGAGGCAACACGGATGCAAGACAGCCAGGATTGGTGTATGCAGTCAGACGCCGCGAGGATGGCAATGCACCTGATGTGATAACTGGTACGTTCTTCATCTCTGATGTCCCTGTTATTGCCTTGATAGATATTGGTTCTACCCACTCGTATGTTGCTAGCACCATATCTGGCAACTTGAATTTAGAATCTGAAATTTCTGATAGTGAGATGAAGGTAATTAGTCCTTTGGGACAGTCAGTGTTGGTTAATAAACTGTTTAGAGACGTGCCCTTAGAAATTCAAGGAGAAATATTCCTGGCAGATTTGATGGAATTGCCTTTTGGCGAGTTCGATATCATTTTGGGCATGGATTGGTTGGTTAAGCACCGAGCGCAATTGGATTGTGCTGAAAAGTGGATGACAATAAGAACAGTGGAGGACAAGGAGATAGTTATGATAGGCGAGCGGAGGAATTACTTGGCAAACGTGATTTCTGCGTTAAAAGCGGAAAAGTTGGTGCGAAAAGGGTATGGAGCATTTTTAGCATTTATTAGTGCTTTAGATGCCAAAGAGTTATCAGTGGAGGATGTGAGAACAGTGAAGGAATTTCTGGATGTTTTTCCCGAAGAACTTCCCGGTGTACCTCCAGATCGGGAAGTGGAATTTGGTATTGAGCTTTTGCCCGGAACTGCTCCAGTATCCATTGCTCCTTATAGAATGGCACCGAAGGAGTGGTCGGAGTTTAAAGCTCAAATTTAAGAATTGCTAGATCGGGGTTTTATTCGACCGAATGTGTCTCCGTGGGAGCACCGGTTTTGTTTGTTAAGAAGAAGGATGGGTCAATGCGTATGTGTATTGACTATAGGCAATTGAATAAGCTGACGATCAAGAATAAGTACCCTCTGCCGAGAATTGATGACCTGTTTGATCAATTGAAAGGAGCTTCAGTTTTCTCCAAAATTGATTTAAGGTCGGGTTATCACCAGCTTAAGGTGAAAGAAGCGGATATTCACAAGACGGCGTTCTGAACCCGTTACGGACATTATGAGTTTTTGGTGATGCCGTTTGGGTTGACCAATGCACCAGCTGCATTTATGGATATGATGAACCGGGTCTTTCAACCATTTTTAGACCGGTTTGTGGTAGTATTCATAGATGACATTTTGGTGTATTCAAGGAATGAAGAAGAGCATGACTCGCATTTGCGAATTTTATTGCAGTTGCTTCGAGATAATCAATTATATGCCAAATTCAGTAAATGTGAATTCTGGTTAAGGGAAGTGTCTTTCTTGGGTCATGTGGTATCAGCCGAAGGGATAAGAGTGGATCCTCGAAAGATTGAGGATGTATTGGATTGGAAACCACCAAAGTCAATAGCTGAAATTCGGAGTTTCTTGGGATTGGCTGGTTACTATAGACGCTTTGTTGAGGGGTTTTCGTTGATTGCTGCACCCCTAACTAAGCTTTTGCGTAAGGGAGTACCGTTTATATGGGCTGATAAACAGCAAGAAAGTTTCGAGAAATTGAAGAAGATTTTAACGGAAGCGCCGGTATTGATTCAGCCTGAGTCTGGAAAGGAGTTTACAGTTTATTGTGATGCGTCGCATACGGGATTAGGTTGCGTATTGATGCAAAGTGGGAAAGTGGTAGCTTATGCTTCTCGTCAATTGAGACCGCACGAAGTAAACTACCCTACTCATGACTTGGAGTTAGTAGCAGTGGTGTTTGTCTTAAAGATTTGGAGGCATTACCTCTATGGTGAAAAGTCTATCATCTATACGGATCACAAGAGTCTTAAGTATCTTCTTACTCAGAAGGAATTAAACTTGAGACAGCGAAGATGGGTGGAGTTGTTAAAGGACTATGATTTCTCAATCGAGTATCATCCGGGAAAGGCTAATGTGGTAGCAGACGCGTTAAGTCGTAAGGTGGTATCTGATTTGAGAGCTATGTTTGCCCATTTGAGTTTGTATGAGGATGGTAGTCTGATAGCGGAACTTCAGGTGAAGCCTTTGTGGTTAGAACAAATCAAGGAAAAGCAAATATTAGATGAGAAGTTGGGACCTTTACTTCAACAAGTTGAAAATGGTAGAATAGAGGATTTTGGTATTAACTCGGAAGGTGTGTTGTGTTTCCGGGGAAGAGTTTGTATGCCTAGGGACTCAGATCTGAGGCAAATGATTTTGAGGGAGGCGCATAGTAGCCCTTATGCTATGCACCCCGGAGGAAATAAGATGTATCAGGATCTTCGTGAACAGTATTGGTGGCCTGGGTTGAAGCGTGAGATTTCAGGGTTTGTGGGAAAATGTTTAACTTGTCAGCAGGTGAAGGCGGAGCATCAATTGCCGTCAGGTCTTTTGCAACCGGTAAAGATTCCTCTTTGGAAATGAGAGTGGATAACAATGGATTTTGTTAGTGGGTTACCTTTAACACCTACTAAGAAAAATTCTGTTTGGGTAATTGTTGATCGTTTGACAAAGACAGCTCATTTCCTACCAGTTCGTACGGATTACTCGTTGCAGAAATTGGCGAAACTGTATGTATCTGAAATCGTGAGGTTGCATGGGGTACCCGTATCTATTATATCGGATAGGGATCCTAGGTTTACATCGCGGTTTTGGAAAGCTTTGCATGAAGCTCTGGGTACAAAGCTAAACTTCAGTACGGCTTTTCATCCTCAGTCAGATGGTCAATCTGAGAGAGTGATTCAGATTCTTGAAGACATGTTAATGGGATGTGTGATTGATTTCAAAGGTAGTTGGGAGGATTTTCTACCGTTGGCAGAATTTGCGTATAACAATAGCTATCAGTCTAGCATTCAGATGGCACCCTATGAGGCATTATATGGTCGTAGGTGTCGTTCTCCTATTTGTTGGACTGAGTTGGGCGAACGGCAGATGTTAGGTCCTGAGATGATTTCTGAAACGGAAGAGAAAGTAAAGGCTATTCGAGCACGGTTAAAGGAAGCTTCGGATAGACAGAAGTCGTATGCAGATCTGAAGCGTAAGGATATCGAGTATACTATGGGGGATCAAGTTTTCTTGAAGGTCTCACCTTGGAAGAAGATTTTCAGGTTTGGGAAGAAGGGCAAGTTGAGTCCTAGATATATTGGACCATACCGTGTGGTGAAGCGAGTTGGTCCAGTGGCCTATCAGATTGAATTACCTCCGGAATTGAGCCAAATTCATAATGTTTTTCATGTTTCCATGCTGAGGCGCTATAGATCGGATCCTTCGCACATAGTACCGGTAGAAGAAGTGGAGCTGAATTCGGACTTGTCTTTTGAGGAGGAACCAGTGGAAATCTTAGATCGAGATGTTAAGATGCTAAGAAAGAAAACCGTGCAGTTGGTCAAAGTTTTATGGCGTAATCACGGAGTGGAGGAAGCTACATGGGAGCCTGAGGATGTAATTCGGCAACAATACCCTCATCTTTTTCAACCAGGTAAATTTCGAGGACGAAATTTTCTTTAAGGAGGGTAGAGTTGTAACACCCTAAAAATCCGAGTCTTGACTTATTGCATGATTTGGTGTTTAGATTATGAAGGAAAAGTTTTCTTACTTCTTATTCGTGTTTAATATAGTCTTGAAGAAGAGTATAGCATAATTTGGGTAAGGAATAATTTTTTTAGTTTGAGAATTTAATGAAGTGGAGCAAGTGGCATTTACACATAAGTTAATTAAAATGTCAAAGTGTAGCATAAGATGAGTATATGGTATGGTGGTGTTGGCGCATGAGTTGTAGCATGAGAGGGGAGGTTCGAATCCCTTGTTTAGCATCTAGATGAATTTTATTTTTAATTTTTCTGCACTTGTATAGCAAATGTCGGCCAAGTACATATATGGTAAGTGTTGACCTTGTTATTTTTGGTTAGTATATCAAAGGATTAAGGAAAGTTTTAACTTATGGTATAGAATTAAGAAAGTTTGGAAAGATATGGGGACATAAGGCATATATCAAGGAAAAGTTTTGGAAACAAATTCATGGTCATTTGACCAATGAATTTGGACGGCAATGAGGCTAGGGGGAGGTTGGCCGAATATGCTTGTAGCTTGGTAAGGTTTAGGAGTTGTTTTTGGTCATTCCTAGTTTTTGTGCAAGTTTTGCAACCTTTTCTCAACCCTTCTCCTTTAGCCGAATTTGAGCATTGGTAAGCCTTAATTTTTTTAACCATTTGGTCACTTTTGTCTATTACTTTGGTATTCTTTGTATGCCTTTTCTTTTAGTGCCGAAATCGCCTATACCAAAAAGCCATTTTTTTTCTTTTCTTTTACCATTGCCGAATGTACCTAGCTCCTAAACACATCTTTTTCTTCTCTTCTCTTTGAAAACCGAAACAACATCATCACCATCTTTTCTCTTATTTTTATTTCTTTTCACTCAAATTTTCTCCATTAAACTCTCTCATGGCCGAATGCTAGTGTGCCCATAGCCGAAACATTCTCTCTTTTTCTTTGGTTATATAGTCGAATCCTTCATCAAACATCATTCTCAATCCTTTCTTTTCGATCGTGGTCAATAGGTAAGAATTCTTTTTAGTTACGATTAGTTAATAGTTCATACTATTAACGTTTCCATTCATTATATTTTAGTGCGATAACGGAAGATAGGGGATCAAGTGTTCGTGAGTAACGTAGAAACGTTGGAATCGATTTATTGTGGTAAGGAAATCACACCCTTAAAATCTTTAGTAGTATTTTCGATATATTATTAGATTGGATTAATAATCTTTTGTCTTTTAAGACATTCAAAATAGGGAAGAAGAGAGCGGTGTTTAGTTTTTGGAAGAAGGGAGGTTCCATTAATCCCCCTAAGTATAAGCAAAGGGCTATTTCGGGAATCCGGGATTTTCCACCGGGTTGCGGACGTTCATCCGGGGAGAATCAATTGTTTGAAGTAGTTCGTACTCCCGAACCATTATTTGTTCGTGGATTTTCATCGGTTAACGAACCATCAGTCGGAGAGAAACCGCAAGTGGAAGTTGTTCGAAGTTCCGAGGGTAAAAGTTTAGACCGCTATTTCTAAGATTGGTTTTACTAATAAAATATAGTGTTTTAATTATCGTAATATGTATAGGTATCGACGAGCGGGAAAGTCTAGTTCTCACTATAACCAGGTGTGTAACTTCACACTCATTTTCGGGTTAGATACCTAATCATAAGTACTGTGATAAAGTCGTGAAAATGGTAAATTCGAAAATTATGTAGTAATTGATACTTTTGTGAAAATACATGAAAACGGTTAAAACCGAGAAAAATACGAAAAACTGCTAGATTGACATATTGGGCTGAAAAAAATGTTCTAGTTCGATTTATGGGCCAAAAACCCTCTAGTTCGATTTATGGGCCAAAAACCCTCTAGTTCGATTTGTGGGCCAAAAACCCTCTAGTTCGATTTATGGGCCAAAAGCCCTCTAGTTCGATTTATGGGCCAAAAACCCTTTAGTTCGATATATGGGCTAAAAATATTCTAGTTTGATATATGGGCCAAAGTTCGCTAAATTTTATAATTGGGCTAAGTACTAAATTGTTTTATGGGCCCAAATGAAATGTTTAATTATAGACCCATTGATGTTATGGATTATTTGATAAATTATTATATGGATATATTATATTATACATGCATGATTGCATGGGGCGGGGTATTTGATGAAGAGAAGAATGGCCTGTTGCCAAAAATCTAGTTCGGTGGCTCTGCCACAAATTTAGGCTTAATGCCTCTAGTTCGGTGGCTCTGCCACAAATTTCGGCTTAATGCCTCTAGTTCGGTGGCTCTGCCACAAATTTTGGCTTAATGCCTCTAGTTCGGTGACAATGTCACAATCTAGTTCGGTAGTGCACTACAATATTATTTAAAGGCTTAAAGCCTATGATTGGTGTGTTTGGCGGGGTGGGTTGACTTGATCCCCACAGGTGTGTTGGTTGGTACGGGGGTGTGTAGCGGATGGATACTAGGCTTGGTTGGGAAATTCATTTTACATGCATTTTATTTTATTTTACTTTATGTTATATTGTTGAATTCTGCAAATGGGCTCAAGCCCAATTTGATATCTTGATGATCTGGCCCAATAATGGTGGTAAGTGAGTTGCACACTGAGTTCCTTGTAACTCACCCAATTTTATTAACCTTTTCAGGTAATGGAAATTGATGTGGACTTGGGCCGGGGATGACTTGGTGGAGGCCATACTACGAACTTGGGTTTTATAAACTATGAAATTTATTTAAGTTATTATTTTAATTACTATTATGGGTTTGATGTAATAAGGCCTCTAATTATGTTTTTATGGATTTTATTGTGTAGATGGATTTAAATTTTGTTTTAAGATTCTTATTATGGGCTTATGTTAAATTTATATGGTTTTTTTTTTAAAATATTGTTTTATAACATTTTGAACAATTAAATTACTTTCTTTAAAATTTCTTCCAAATTCTTTTACAATGACTTTAAGGTTTTGATAAATATTTTTCTAAATGATAAGTTTTAAACAAGCATCTTCTTGAAACATCAATTTCAAATCCTCGTACTAAATTTTTATTAAATTCTATTTTTTTAAAAGGTTTAGTAGCACTACTTTACATTAACCACTCGAGAATAAATGAATATTTGATTGGTGTGACAAACCAAACTTCGTCTAAACGCATAGACCTGGTTTGGGGTGTTACAGGAATCCATAGATTGAGTTAATGCGACGATAGGGGTTTTAATTAGAAAGAGATTTCAATTAATCAACCTAGAGTCAGTTGTTTTTATTCTCAAAAGAGATATTAACATAAGTTAGGGATTTCTATGGATCAAGACAAGTGAATAAATTGTTTAATTCAGATTTAGAATAATAAGTGAAGTCTAGGTGGATTCTTTCCTAGGTATTATCTCTCTCATCGGTTTTCTTCAAATATTTTCCTACTTTATTCCTTGTATCGTCTTAGTAATTAGGTTAAAATAAATCCCTTCAATTTATTAGGCTAGATAATAAAAAGATAGTAACTACTAATACCTTTAGTCCTCGTGGATACAATATTCCCGGCTCACCATAGCTATACTACCATTCGATAGGTGCGCTTGCCTTTGTCGTTGTAACATCCCGAAATTGGGCCTAGTAGGATTGGGCCAATTGGAACTTGGGCTTTAGGAAAAAAAATTGAGTATCATCTGGTTATTTGTGTTAGTTCAAGTATGATTTTTATTGTGTGCTTAGTATAGTTTTGTGAAGGCTTGGAATTATTAGCTAAGCTAGAATAATTCTTAGTATTGAAAATTTAGTGAAGTGGATTAGGTGAACCTGACAGTTAAGTTAATTTAAGTGTTAAATTCTAGTACATGAGGAGTTAGTGACAAGGTGGTTATGGCGCTTGAAGGGTTGCTTGAGGGAAGTGGTTCAAGTTGCATGGATTGCAATTGTAAGACTTTATTTTTATGCACCTTACATTAAGTGTTGGTCAAACTATACTTATGGTAAGTTGGACTTTAACTTTTTATGGCAAGTTGAATAATAGATTAGGAAAGCTTGATGTTTGGAAAAGAAATCATTTGATTAAAGGTTGATGTGAGAACATAAGGCATGATGTAAGGTGTTATGCTATGGAAAGTTTTGTGTAGAAAGTTTGACATGTATGTGGACGGTATGGGTGTCTAGGGGGGTTGGCCGAATGTTGATAGGAATTTGGGGGGTTTTAGTTGGTCAATTCTTGCATTTTGTGCATCTTTTGCATTTTTTTCTTTTCCTCTCCAAAATCTTCCTCCTTAGCCGATTGTGTCTTGGGCATTAGGTACAATTTTGTTTTAGTTTTGGCATTGTTTTCTTGTTTTGTGTCAAAGTCGAAAAGACCATTGTGGTTTGCCAAATTTTCTCTTAGGCATTTGGCCGAATATTCATTTGAGTCTCTCTCATATTTTATTTTCTTTGTAGCCTAAAACCAACCCTTTTCCCTTCATCTCTTTCTTCATCTTTAGTGGTTGGCCGAATCTTCCTTCTCCCCATTTCTCTTTTTCTTTCTTCCACTCTTGCTCAAAACTGAAAACATCCCTCTCACATTTCAATTTCTTTCTTTTTCTTCCTTTTCCTTTCTCTTTCTCCACTCTAGCCGAATCCTTTTTGTTATTACAAATCAACCATAGCCTAAACTTCCTATTTCCTTCTTGATTTGTCTTGGTCGAATATCATCAAGGGTAGGTCTTCATTTGGTTCTCTTCAATCGGTTTTGGAAGGGGGTAAGTGTTCCTGGCCGTATTTCCTTTGTTTCTTTTCTCTTTTCTATGTCATTTCTCTTGAGGGCAAAGGCCGAATTTTTGGGTATTTGTTGTAAGGTTCTAACTATTCGAAGGAACCGATTTTTCTTCTAGACTCCTCGGGATTTTGGAAGTAATCGACTCAAGTCTTAATTATCTGACAATCGTTTTGGGTAAGTTAATAGGTAAGATTTAGTATTTCGTACGATAACCCTTCGGGATTTGTTGGTGTGGCTGAATGGCCTTGTTTATAGTTTTGTGGTTTGGCCGAATGTAGGACAAGAAGATCTAGTGCTGTAGATCGGGTCTTCGGGATTTAGTGCTTGCGTTAGTGACAGGTGTGTAACTTACACACTTTATAACTTGGTAATATATTAGTAACTTGATCATGTTTTAAAGCCGGAAACTGTGAAAGTCTCGATATGATACCATAAGGGTATGAGCAAGGATTTGGGTAAGTCCGTTTCGATATGTTTTGCTATATGATGCTTATTACCATGATATGTGATATATTTCTATATGATTCATAATAAAGCATGATGGCATGATTTGCATAATAATTGCACTATTGTGGGTGATATGAGAAGAGGGGGAAGGATTTGATATCCGTGTCTTTGGGACACCAGAGGTTTGGCACCTCCAGTGGTTTGGTACCACAGATTATTTCGTGTCTTTGGGAGACCAGAGGTTTGGCACCTCATAGCGACTCGTCCCAGTGGCTTAGCACCACAGTGGGTTGGCCCCACAGTTGATATATTGGGATCGTCGCCAGTGATTTAGTATCACACGTGGGTTGACCCCACACCTGGATCGTTGATATTTTGTGTCTTTGGGACACCAGAGGTTTGGCACCTCATAGCGACTCGTCCCAGTGGCTTAGCACCACAGTGGGTTGGCCCCACATTTGATATGACGGGATTGTCGCCAGTGATTTGGTATCACAACGTGGGTTGGCCCCACAACTTGATTATTCGTGACTTTGGGTCACCAGTGGTTTGGCACCACATTATTGGATATCGTGACTTTGGGTCACCAGTGGTTTGGCACCACCAGTGGTTTGGCACCACCAGTGGTTTGGTACCACACGGGGTAGAAAAGGAGTTATGGATGGCTAGGTTGGGTGCATTATATATATATATATATTGCTTGGTTATGAATTGTGTAAGAGTGTTACATTAATCGGGGGAAGGATTATGCACTGAGTCTTGGTGACTCACCTTCTCCCTTATCTTTTCAGGTGATTCATAGATCGCGGATGAGGAGCCGGATGAACTCGAGGAGGCCATGCAATAAAATTCGGTTTTACATGAACTTCGATTTGGGTACTTTATTTTATTTTAATTTGGTTTTCGTCTTTATTTGAATTTGTAATAAGGCCTCTTTAATTATGTTTTTGGATTATTTATATGCTTTGGACTTGTTTTAAACATGGCTAAATAAATATCATGGTTGATTTAATAATTGAGCCCAAAGTTTTCTAAACTATAAAAAAGCAACAGTTTTCAAAATCTTACCATCGGGTAATATAAATCGTTTGATAGTAAAATTACAACTTAAGTGTTTTCGATAACTCATACAATTTTCCAAAACTCGAGTTTCCAAATTTCAATTAGAAACGGTTTTCAAACTAATCGCTTTGGTTTCTTTTAAAATTATAAAAGGTTTTCTAATCTATGGATTTACAACTATGTTTTAAAGATTTATTTACAGAATTTCAAGGTAAACCACCAGTTTTAAACTAATCATGCACCTGATTTCTACAAACATAGAGCAACAAAGAGTTTTCTACAAAATTTAATCGGTAATTAGACTTTCTTCAAAACGTTTTACTCTGTGGCATGCCAGATTCGGTCATGGCGTATTGACCGGGTTTGGGGTGTTACAGTCGTATTTTAGATAGTTCGTGATGTCATCAATAAGTTATAAAATATGCTAATCTGATTTGTGCTACTATATGTGAGCCATATCACACACTAGGCGTAAAGCTCATGCATTTGTTTGATTTGTTTTAGGTGCTCCTCAAACCTAGGATTGGACGACGACATTGGAGCCCAATTTTCATGTTTTTGATTTAGTATGTTTTGGGTCATGTTTTTATGGACTTTTACAGACTTTTAGGACATTTTAAATTGTTTGGGACTTTAAAATTTATTTTTGTTTTTGGTTATGCAAGAGTACTAATTATAAATCGGTGATTAAAATAAGGCAATAAATAGTAAATATGAGATAGATAAGATCAAGTTGCTAAAAAAAAAAGTTTCGCTACCAAATTTTTATCAAAATCTGCTAGTATGTTTTTGTCTTGTATAATGATTTAAGTATATTTGGATTCGTTTTTAGTAAAATCTATTAAACATATTTTTACCTCAAACTACTCACGGGTTTCCATTAAATTAGCTTTTTTTTTTCAAATAGTTGCAAATAATTAGGTTTTATTAAGTTTGGAAGTAGGTTTTTATTAAAACTTAAGCTTTAATGTTTTCACGAAGGATTTAACCTCCACAATTCAACCATAACGTCTAGGACGGGTTTGAGGTGTTACAGTTAGTCACATTTCCAAATCATCAATAAAGTCGAGACTTATCGGAATCATGAACCATCCACATATCAAGCATCAATAATCACCTATCATTTCCAGTCTTCAATGAAGTTTCCATTTTCAATTTATTGAATATCGGTAGTTGGAGCTATAATAAAACGAATTGGGATCCACAAGAATATAATGCTCACACAAGCTGATATTATATCAGGGTTTCTCACACAAGCTAACATTATAACAGAGTTGCTCGCACAAGCTGACATTATGTTGAGGTTACCTGTCTAGGCTAAACCTACAATACTTTTAACTTGGGAATCTACAACAAATTCTAGATCTCGTAATAACATGTAAATCCTTGATCAAATACATGTATAACCCTAATGGCATGCCATACGTATCCTAATATTTTACTAAGTTCACTCAAGCATGAATTTCGTATGAATATCATTACCAATACATGTGCATGATTTCATTTATCAATATATATTCTATGTTCAATCAATATTCATATTTGCACCCTGTACCGCTTCGATATAACCAATACTTACATGAATTTACAATTTAGTCCATTTTAAGACATATGTGTCAAATTCATTAATTCTACTCAATTATAATATATAGTTAGATTCAAACATAATAAGCACATACATAAAATGAAATAAAGTGGTAAGTTCCAAATGAACTTACTTAATTAATCTAACATGGTTTAGTTAATCTAATTTTCTAGTTAATTATAGTTAATGGAACTTGACATCATTATCCATTAAATTTAACTTACTAATGGTTTATTAACCATTTGGCCCTTTGGTTAAATGCAATTTAAGTCCCTAAGTCTTTGTCCAGTTAAAAACCTATAGCAATTAGAATTTTACAATTTAGTCTTTAAGCCTTAATTAACTATTAATTCGGCAAAATTACTAGTCCAATACTTAATAGAATTTTATAATATCCTTGTAAATATTAATTCTTATTATTTATGGACTCATTTTATAGAAATAGGGCTCTGAAATCGTAATTTTTAGTACTACTCAACAACATTTCTCTTGTTATTCAATGACTCAAATAAGTTTTGGATTTTAACAATTAAAACTTGAAAGATAAGGGAGAGAAAAGGTAAAAAGTACCTAGCATGAACCTATTTTGCATGTTTGACCATCTCTTTATAAACACGTTTGCCAAGGTCAAACTCTACCATTTTCACCACATTCTTGAAACACATATCTTTATTTTTTATCCTAGCATCTCTTTGGCTATTTGGTAGTCAATTCCTTGTTGCAATATTAAACAAGGTTGCATAGACTATTAATAAGGATGAGACTCGAACATTGCATTTCTCTTACCAGTTGAGATGGACATTTTTTGTGATGATTGAAGAAATTGTGACCATGGATTCCTCTAAATCTATCATGTTCAGGCAATAGTAATTCATCACCTTATTCATCAGAGTAGGATTGAAGTCATACTACCTTCCTTGAATAAATACCTTCTAATACAACTTGCTATAATCATTTGTGATACTTTTCAAGATATTAGCATAGATTTCAAGCACCATTTTCCTCACACAAGGCTTGACAAAGCTAACAAATCTTGTTTGGTTATTATTATCGAGGAGGGTGTCAATCCCATATTTTGCAAAGTTGGCTTCATCAATGTTTTTCTCCTCAATAAAGCTTTTCTTCAGTAAAGCAAGGTATCACTTGAAGCAAGCAAGGGTAAGGAAGGTCTGATCTTTCTTTTCCAACAAGGTATCTTCTTCAACTATGGCCTTGGTTGCTATTTTAGCAAGCACTGAGGGCACTCAAGCTTGTTTCAATCTCATGTTTCATTGTTGGGCTATCATAAGCACATTTGGCCTTTTGGATAAAGCTTTTCCACCATTTATCTCCTTTAGAAGGACATCATTTGCAAATCTTGGGTCCAATTTAGTCTCAGATGAGTCAGAAAAATCAGGTGAAACTTTAGATGGGCTTCCTTCGATGGTCTTTCTATTCTGAGTCGCCTTTGACTGAGTAGGTGCCTTTCCTTTTTTAGCCTTTTTTTAAGGTTAGGGCTTAAAGTTCTTTTTTTTTACTATTGAACATGTTCTCCTACACCAAAAGGTGGCAGAAATAGAAGTAGGAATTGCGGCTACCACTATGGTTACCTTTATTTCATCAGAAGAAGATCCTAATTCTGCAGTTTCTCCTGCTGAGTTTGAACTTACCCCCTTGTAGACTTAACTACAGTAACATTTGGTTCAGTTATGTTAGTGAAAAACTCAATTTCACCAACAAGGCTTACAAAATGAGTAGATTCAATATTTTTGGTTGTTAATAATATTTTCATCAATGGTGGGAGCAACATCACCTTGAGTTGTAACTACTTGAATCAAGGAATCATTCTTACTCGACGACACTAATTTATTGGCACTAGTGGATTCACCAACAAGTCACCAATGGCAGTGGGCACTTTCATTGCCCTTGCGAGTAGAGTAGTTTGATCATCAGTTTGGAGAGTCGATGATCCTTTAGCATGAGCTTCTTTCTCTTGTTCAACATTTTAATACTCCTCTTAAGGTGTGATATTGACTCTAGCCATTGAGAATCTAAGAGAGAAAACTTTGGAAGATCAAAGGCTTTGAAGGAAAGAATATAAGAGAGAAAACTTTCTTTACAAGGGTTTTTGCTTTTAGGGTTCATAAGAATGCTTTGCGGATGAATAAAATCTTAAAAAATAGTATGTTTTTATACCCTAAATAAGTAACCACCTCGAGTACCCATTTTCCCTTTAAGATATGAAGAGAGAAAATCTTGAAATTTTACCCTTGACAAATAAAACGATTTGGTGCCAAAGTATTCAATTACCAAATCTAACCAAAATGACATCATGTGTGCTTATTTGGATGTCTTCCTTTAGTTGTTGAGTATTCAAGTTCAATACACCTCAATTTAAGTTTCTCAATATTCCAAACTTGGTTGAGTCTAAAGCCTTAATAAACAAGTCAGACAATTGATTCTAAGTTGCTATAAACCTCAATTTCATTGAATCATTCTCAACAAATTCTCAAATGAAATGATGTAACACCCCTAACCCGTATCCATCGCCAGAGTAGGGTTACGAGGTATTACCGATCAATTCACAACATATAGCACACATTTATTAAACATAAAGTGTAATAGTCAGGTTTAGACCCTAGTCGGAACAGTGGTTTCGGGACCACGAATCCGAGTCAGAAAAATATTTTAATATTATTTTCTGTGCCTACTGTATGTGATTAAGCATGTGTTAATGTTTCGTGAACTAATTTTGCTGTTTGTGTGCTTAATTTGATAAAAGGACTAAATCGCTTAAATTGTAAAAGTGGCCTTCTATTTGACTGAGTGGCCTAATTGATGTGTCTTCTTATATATGAGGCTTTATGTTGTAAATTGGCCATTTAGCAAGATAGTGGACGTTATATTGATTTATATATGGCTTTTATTTATTAATTATAAAAGATAAAATAATAATAGTAACATAATATAAGGTTATAATAAAATAAAAGAATTTATTTAGTGGAATGTTCATCTTTTTCCACTGATTTATGAAAGAAAAAGAAAGAGTTTGAGCTATTCAAACATTCGGCCATTGATGTCTTTGATTTAAGGATAAATCATCCAAAAGCATGTTAAATGGGGGATTAAAATATGTTACTTTTACGGTTTATCACAAAGCTACGAAAGGCTCGGGAATTGTCGAGGATCATCACCACACTATCAAACTCTATTTTGGTACTCTTGAATGTGAATATAGTTTAATATGGCATGTATAGGCTAGTTGTTTTGGAATATGATTATGATATGTAATAAAGATTCATGCTATATGATGTTTGGTTTTGGTATGGTTTTATGATTAAGAAAGGGTCAAACTAATGGTAAGCTCATTTATGCATGTTAAGCATATATTGGATGGATGGTTACTATAAGGAAATGGTATATTTGTGATGCATTTTACTTGGAAATGATTGTGAATAGATTGAGTTAATTGTTGATTAAGATGTTGAGCTTGGGATGCTTTTGCATGCTTGGAAAAGTTGGTTATTTTGTCATGAATTGTATTGGTATGATGCTTGTAGGGATTGCCCAAAGTGTAACGCCCCGATTTTTGCTTAATTTCGACTTTGATAATTTTGTCACAAATACCTATCTGCTTTAGTGGTTGAGTGATTTAGGTGTGTTTAGGTGTATCTGGGAGGTCCCAAGTTCAAGTCCTAACTTGGGTAAATTTTGGTATTTTTATGAATAAAGCCCAAACTTTGGTTGGTAGGCTTTTAAGGAAAAGTGTGTAGGTAATTAGTAGAATGGGCCTGCTGGTCTGGTGGTTAAGTGGTGTGTTGAGGTTGCTGGAGGTTGGGATTTCGATTCCTTGCACAGGCAAGGGATGTATTTTTGCTGCCAGTGCCGTGTAGGTGTTTGCGTTGGACTAAAATTCTGATAGTAAGGAGTGTTTTGGGGAGATGATAAGGGGAATACCAGAAAAATCTGTTCAGTTTTCCCCTCCCCAACAAAAACACAATTTCGACATTCCCCTTTTTCAACAAAATCTCTGCCGTTTCTTTTTCCCCAAACTCTCTGCTGTTTCTTTTTCCCCTAGCTTGCTGCCTTTTTTTTCACTTTTCCCTCCCACCTCGTTTTCGTTTTATTTCCCTTTTTTCCTTCGTCAGCGCACATCCCTGTGGTTAGTGTGTATTCAGTAAGTCAAGAGGTTTACTTTTTGGGTATAAGGTTTAGGGTTTAGGGTATAGGGTTTACTTTTTGGGTATAGGTTTACTTTTCTGATTAGGGGACAATTAAGGAACTGTGGACTGCTTTTTGGGGTTTTAACAGTGGGAAACCATTTCAGTCAAACTCGACCACAGGCAAGACACATGTGCTTGAGATTGGCCGTATAGATCAAGTTAGTAGCAACCACGGGTTGGACACACGGGCGTGTGGCTGGCCGTGTGGTGCAAGTCAGTAGCGACCACGGGTGAGGCACACGGGTGTGTCTGAGGCCGTGGGAGGCACACGGCCTGCCCATACGGGCGTGTGACCATTATAACTTTGAAAAATTTTTAAATTTCTGAGAATTTTTGTATGTGTTCGATTTAGTCCTGGCCCTATTCTAAAGAATGTTTAAGGTCTCGAAGACCTATTTAAGGGACACTTTGATGTGATTTTGTCGAATTATGTTTTAAAATGTCCATAAAAGTTTCCGATTGTTCGGTAATGCCTCTTAACCCTAGTTTGGCGACGGTAACTAGTTAGGGGTGTTACATAAAGCATTCATTCTCATAAATCATTCAAAACAATTACATTGTCCATTATAAGGGCCTACGAGGCCTTAAACATGCTTTAGAAGTGGTTCGGGACTAAACCAATAACATATGAAAATTTTGGAAAATTTAAAAAAATTTCAACCATACAGGGGTCACCCGCCCGTGTAAATAGATCGTGTGCCTCACACAGCTCCAGACACGCCCGTGTCTCAGGCCGTTTGGAAACAGGGCATGCATACTGACTTGGGTCACACGGCCAACCACATGTCCGTATGTCTGGCCCGTGTGCCCTTTGAAGTGGCCACACATGCCCGTGTGCCAGGCCGTGTGTTAAGACGTGCCAAACCTGTAAGGTATACTGACTTATGCAGCACGGCCAAGTCACAGGCCCTTATGCTAGGTCGTGTGCCAATTAGGGGGAATACTAACTTGTACCACATGGCCAGTCACACACCCGTGTGTGAGACCATGAGGAGCATACTAACTTCAATTCAATTTATTTTATGCCTTGGGAATGGAAGAAGCAGAGTTTGGATCAAACTCTACAATGGAAGTTGAAGACTTGGTCAAGAATTTCGAATAGGAGGCTGAGAGTGTTTCAAGGAGAAAATAATGAAGAAAAATCAAAGGATGGATGTGTGGGAGTGTTGGCTGAATGTGGGGAAGGTTGTGTTAGGGAATTTCGGCCAAGGGCAGTCATTTGGGAGTGTATATTTGGTTTTGAGAGGGGAGAGTGCCGAATTTTCTCTAGATTTCTTTTGGGAGTATTTGCATTTTGGTATTTTCTCTAGCATTTCGGGTCTTTTCCTTCTTAATTCACCTTTGCCGAATTCTCAGTTTCTTTCTTTCTCTTCTCACTCTATGGTTCAAGTCTTCCTCTTTTCCTTCTCTTTTGCCACTTGCCGATTGGTAGGCTCCCCTATTTTAATTCCTCTTGTTCGTTTCATCTTTACTTTGTTGCCAAATCTCTTTTCCTCCTTCGGTTTTTCTTTAGCCGAACACCCAACTCTTCTTTTCTCTCGTTCTTCTCTTGGCGTTGCAAAGCTAACCAAACAGTAAGCCTTGACTCTTGTGTAGGCCGAATCATCTGGGGCACGAATATTTTCTTCTTTTTGGTTCGAACTATTTCTGAATCTCTCCCACTTGTTGCTAAGTTGTGGCTATGGCCGAATATGGGTTGGTTGTTTTCTCTCTTTATCAATTTGGGTTCTGTGGGGCGGAAAGGCTGTTTCTCTAGTTGCCTTGGAGTAACGTTCTAACATGTTCTTTCTCGCTAGGGACTCGTTTCCTTAATCAGGAGGTGTAGGAGGAATGCTCTCCCATTACAAGGAGTCTTTCATTCTCTGGTAAGTAAAGTCAGTAGGCAAAGTATTTCAATATTTTGGATTACCAAGGGTGGAGACTAACTATTGGTCAATTGTTATTTTAGGTGCCTCGGAAGGTGTCTCGAACCGCAATCCATAACAGGTGTGTAATCTCACTCCCTTGCTTGTTCTGTTATGTGATGTTCTGTGAATCGGCTAAAAGCCGAAATACTGAAAAGCTGGAGTATCTACAACTGAGATTACTCGAGCGTGCGAGCGCTCGTAGAGATAAACCGAGCCACCAGTGTTGGCGATAGACTATTGTGTGTCACGAACTCTCTCATGGGACTTAGGCTGTAATGGGCCTTGTTGAGCCGAAGTGGGCTGAGTGGGCCCAATGGGTTAACGGACCCACATGGGCAAAATCCGTGGTAAGTGCTGGATGGTTGATAAGGCTGCGAAGTCTGCAAACCCGAGATCGAAAATGGGCTGATTGGGCCACACGAGCGAGTGGGCCCTTTTGGGCCGAAATTGGACTTTATGTCCAATTGCACCGTTTTGACCAAAAATGGAATCTATGTCGCTCGAGGCGATAGTGGGCCTCCGGTAAGGCCGTCTGAGGGGTAAATTACTGAAATACCCTTAGTGGGTAAATTACCAAAATACCCTTAGTGGGTAAATTATCGAAATACCCTCGATGGGTAAAATTACCGAAATTACCATTTTACCCCATAAATAACAAAATGATCGTTATACCCTTAGTTGTAGTTTAAATGAGGTTTGTGTGATTTTTATATAACTGTATATGATCGTGATACACTGCATTCATAACATATTGCATAGGGTTAGGTTTTGCTGATTTGGAGGAAGTACCGTTATAGTGGCACCGCCACGTATTCTTATTTTAGTGGCTCAGCCACGTAACCGTTATCAGTAGCTAGGCTGCACCATTGGAGAGTTTGCCTGGGTGGGTCGACATGGTCCCCACATGGAGAGATTGGTTGGTACGGGTGGAAAGTTTGGTTGGTATGGGTTGGGTACATGTCCATTGCATTGATATGATTTTGGGGCTTAGGCCTAGATTGTTACCGAATAGGGCTTAGGCCCAGACCGATACCGTATGGGCTCGAGCCCAGATTATGACCGTAATAGGGGATTACACACTAAGTTCTAGTAACTCACCCTTTGTTTTAACCTGCAGGTAATTCCCAGCCTTAGAGGATTTGGACCTGCAGAGGACTCGGAGGTGGCCACACGTCGGATATGATTTCAGATTGAACTTAGCGATTTAAGTTTAATCTATTTTATTTTAAATTATTGGGTTAATAATTTCTGTAATAAGGCCATTGGTTTTTTTTCCCTTTTAACTTTTATTTGGTATTTCTTTTAATTACGAACTGCTGGTCTATTAAACACGGGTTTTTTTTTAAACTTTAATCATTGTTTTCAAAATATCATGTATTCGCAAATGTGAGAATCAAACTTCCGCAACAAACAAGGTTTTGGAAATAATAATGTTTTTGCAAGGGAATGACTTTGAGCAAATTGAGTTTTGTTTATAAGCAACGAAAATCGAGATTTTAAAAGATAGAAAGTTTTGATTCGAAGAAGGGTTTTTCAATGAACATATAGTTTTCAAACAACACTTGATGTGGCACGTTAGATTCGATCATAACATCTAGGCCGGGTTTGGGGTGTTGCATTTAATGTTATCAGAGTCCGGTTGCAAAGCTCGGCTATGGAATGGGTTTTGAAAATTTTTCCAAATCTGTTTAAATTTTGGTTTAGAAAGTAGTGATATTACTGAAAGTGTGGCACACCGAGTCTCCGACACCAAATCTGTAAGTTTCTTGGCACTATACTCGGTTATATGCTGAAATGACTGTATTGAGAAACTATTAGGGATAGAATTCCTTAGTTATAGAACTAAGACTGAAACTATAGTAAACTCGATCTGCGAAAACAACTCCAATTACTGTTTTTCATAAAATATTTGTTAATAACTATAAGAACTACAAGCTGTTTCATAAAAATTTTAAATCAGATAATTACGCTACGACGATATGAGCACAAGAGGCCGCGGAAGAGGTACACGTGGCCGTGGTAGAGGCTGGGGTGCTAGGGATGGGTCCTTAGCATCAGGACATATGCTTGAAAGGGAAGTGCCATGTAACACCCCAAACCCGGTCAATACGCCACGACCGAATCTGGTATGTCACTGAGGAAAATATTTGAAGAAAAACTAGTTGACGATTAAAATTTTTGTGAAAAACCTATTAAAATTCTATATTTGTAGAAAACAAGTATATAATAAGTTAAAACCAATAGTTTTGCTTTGAAATTACGAAAAAAAACTTTAAAACTTAATTGATAAATCATAGGTTAGAAAACATTTATATCATTTTAAGAAAACTCAAATTATTACTTTGAAAACCATTTGCATTTGAATGTAGAAACTTAATATTTGAAAATCGTTTAAATTATCGAAAACACTTAAGTTGTTAAAATTATCAAATGATTTATGTTACCCGATGGCAACGTTTTTAAAAACCATCGCGTTGTGTAATTTAGAAAACTTTGTGCTCAATTTATTATAATAATCAAGAAATTTATAACCCATATTTAAAACATGTTCAAAACATAAAAATAATCAAACTTAAATATAAACCATAAAATATTTAGAGAGGCCTTATTACAAAACCATAAAATATAAAACCAAATTTAAATAAATTAAAGTTCACAAACCAAAGTTCACATAGAATCGAAATTTATTGGATGGCCTCCTCGAGTTCATCCGGCTACTCATCCGCGATCTCACGAATCACCTGAAATGATAAGGGAGAAGGTGAGTCACCAAGACTCAGTGTATATTCCCTCTCCCGGGTAAATGCCACATTCTTACACAAATTATAACAAAGCACATATATGCATAATGTACCCAACCTAGCCATCCATAACTCCTTTTCTACCCCGTGTGGTACCAAACCACTGGTGGTGCCAAACCACTGGTGACCGAAGTCACGAAATAATTGTGATACCAAATCACTGGTGACCGAAGTCACGAATAATCCATCTGTGGGGCCAACCCACGTGTGATACCAAATCACTGGCAGACAATCCCATATCTCAAAAGTGGGGCCAACCCACGGTGGAATTAACCACAGGGACAAGTCGCTATGAGGTGCCAAACCTCTGGTGTCCGAAGACACGAAATGTGATACCAAATCACTGGTGGTGCCAAACCATTGGTGTCCGAAGACATGATTCATCAAGTTGTGGGGCCAACCCACGTGTGATACCAAATCACTGGCGTCGATCCCATATCTCAAAAGTGGGGCCAACCCACGGTGGTATTAACCACAGGGACGAGATGCTATGAGGTGCCAAACCTCTGGTGTCTGAAGACACAAATGTGATACCAAATCACTGGAGATACCAAATCTCTGGTGTCCGAAGACACAAATGTGATACCAAATCACTGGTGACCGAAGTCACAATCTTCCCCCTCCTCTCATATTGCCCATACCAATGCAATAGATAAACAAATCATGTCAATATACAATGATATGAATCATATAATAAATATATCATAAATCGTAGATCATGATTTCAATCCACATGTATTAACAACATATCGAAACGGACTTACCCGAATCCTCATTCATACCATCATGGTATCAAATCCAAATCTCATCGTTTTTCCCACTTTCATAATATGATTAGTAATAACACACATATACATACAAATATAAACCAAGTTATAAAGTGTGTAAGATACACACCTTTCACCAAAGCAAAAATCTAACTTCCAGAGATCCGATCTATCGCACTAGATCACCTTGTCCTACAATCGGCCAACACTTAAATTATAAAGAAAGGCCATTCGGCCATATCACTAAATCCAATGAGTTATCACTTCGAAATACCAAGTCTTACCTAAACTTACCCAAATCGATTGACAAAGAAACGAGGCTTAGATTGATTGCTTCCAACGTCCCGAGAAGCCTAAATGAAATCTATTCCTAGAATGATTAGAACCTTGAAAACCAATGCCCAAAGATTCGGCCTATGTCCACAAGAAAGTGATATAGAAAGGAGAAAGAAATAATTGAAAAATCGGCCAAGAATACTTACTCTTTTCCAAAATCGATTGAAGAAAACCAAAGAGAGTCTACCCTTGAATATTCGGTCAAAACAAAGACTAAAAGGAAGTAGGGAGTTTCGGCAATTTGGTTATGAGAGAAGAAAATATGTGAATAGAAAAGAGAATGAAAGAGAGAGAGAGAGAGAGTTCGATTTTAGCAACAATGGAGAAAAGAAAAGGGAGTTTGGAGAGGAGAGATTCGGCCAAAAGGAAGAAAAAGAATAAGAAAGAAAATGGGGTTAAGAGATTCGGCCAACTCCTTGTTTGCCAAAAAGAAAAGTGCACAAAAGTACAAATGTTGTTTCGGCTTCAAAAGGATAAAATGAAAGAAAGGAAATGGTATTTGGTTCAAACAAAATGAGGTTAAAATCAAAAGCAAAATTTTCACAAAAGCATAAGCTACATTCGGCCAAAAGAAAGAGTTTTTGGAGAGGAAAAACAAAATGCAAAAAGATGCACAAAAAGAAAAGTTGACCAACTATTCCCCCCCAAACCACCTAACCACATTCGGCCACCCTCCTAGACACCCATGCCGTCCACATACAATCACTAAAGGCCTAAGAATACTTTCCAAAACATCATCCTAAAGTCTAGCCTTATGTCTCCCCAACCTTCCTTAACCTTAAGAATCTTATCCCCAATATCAAGCTTTCCTTAAACATATATTCAACTTACCAAAAGATGAAAGTCCAACCTATCATAAACATAAGTTGACCGTCCATAAATGCTATGATGAAATAAAAATCCTAAAAATGCTTTCCTTGATACTCGAACCACTAACCTCAAGCAACCTTTCAAGAGCCTTATCCACTATGCCACTAACTCCTCATGTGCTTTAATTTAACACTTAAATTAACTTAAGTGTCAAGCTCACTTAATCCACTTCATTAAATAAACTATACTCGAATTTATTCTAACTTCCTAAAAAAAAAAACAAGCCTTCACAAGACTATGCTAAGCACACAAACAATACTACCCGAGCTAACACAAGTAACTAGATGACACACAAATTTTTCCTAAAGCCCATGGCCCAATCGGCCCAATCCTATTAGGCTCAATTTCGGGATGTTACATGCCAGCATCACCAGTGACTGAAACGGGGTCTCATGACTAAGCCGGTGGGGATGATGCTTTGTCCCAAGCGATGTTACGAGTTCTTGAAAGGGTTGCTGGAGCGAGTACTGGGTCATGGGCCGAGGGTCAATCTCTAAACAACTCCGGTCAAACAGGGCTAAAATTTTAAGGGGCATCTCTAGTGTAGCCCCGAATGTAGCAGAATATTGGTTAGAGGCTGTTGAGCGAATAATGGATGATCTTGACTACAAGGTGGAGCAAAAACTAAAAGTAGCAGTGTCTTTACTTCGAGATGAGGTATATCAGTGGTGGCTTACTGTGAGAGAAGGCACGCAGGCTGACTAGGTGACATGGGACTTCTTTAAGGCGGCATTCCAAGGAAAATATGTCGGGACGAGTTATGTGGATGCCTAGAGAAAGGAAATTTTGAGTCTAGTTCAGGGGAATAAGTCTATAGCGAAGTATGAAGCAGAGTTTCTGCAGTTGAGCTGGTATGCTCGGGGTATAGTCGCGACTGATTATGAGCGCTACGTGCATTTTGAGGATGGTCTTCAGGATGAGTTACGGGTACTGATAGCCCCGCAGAGGGAAAGGAACTTTGCTGCCCTGATTGAGAAGGCAAAGATTCCCGATGATGTGAAACGCTCTGAGCGTCAAAATCGTGAGAAGGAAAGGGGCAGAAATAAGAGGGATCTTGGGCCCTTAAGTTCTTTTGGTGGGCTTAATAAGAGGCCTAGGTTTGATGGGCCAGCCCGAGCTGGAGTTCCAGTTGCTGTTGGTCGACTACAGCCTTGCGTTGAGTTTGGGAGACCTCATTTGGGAGAGTGCTGGAAAAGAACTGGGGGTGTTTCAGATGTGGGTCCAAGGATCATCAGTTTAGGAACTGTCCTCGGGAGCCTGTTCAGAGGCAAGCAGCAGGTCAGTGCTATGTGCAGCCAGGGAGAGGTGGTCAGCAGCCACCGAGAGGCCGTGGTCCAACCAGAGGGGGAAATGGGTTTGGACGAGGTCGTGGAGCACCGAGTAGAGGTGCTGGTAACATGAAGGCGAGATAACCATCGTTGGTTTATGCTGCTCGGCGCCGAGAGGATGGCGACGCACCTGACGTCATAACTGGTTCGTTCCTCATTCATAATGTACCGTATACAGCTTTAATTGATATTGGGTCTACGTACTCGTATATTGCATGTATTGTGTCTGGAACTTTGGGCATACAGTTCAAACTTATTGATAGAGAAATGTCGGTTATTAGTCTTCTAGGACAGTCAGTTAGAGTGAGTAAACTGTTTAGAGATGTGCCTCTAGAGGTCCAAGGGGTTGTCATTCTGGCGGATTTGATGGAACTGCCGTTTGGCGAGTTCGATCTCATTTTGGGCATGGATTGGTTATGAAACATTGCAAATTTGGATTGCGCTGCTAAGTGTATGGTATTGAAGTCTTCAGAGGATGAGGAAGTGGTCGTGATGGGGGAGCGAAGGGATTATTTATCTAATGTAGTCTCAGCATTAAGGGCCGAGAAGCTGGTTCGCAAAGGTTACGAGGTGTACCTAGCTTATGTCAGCACATCTAATGTTAAGGGTTTGTTTGTTGGGGATGTCAGGACAATAAAGAAGTTTTTGGATGTATTTCCTGAGGAGCTTTTGGGGTTGCCTCCCAATTGTGAGGTTGAATTCGGCATTGAGCTTCTACCGAGAACGGCTCCGGTGTCCATCGCCCCTTATACGATGGCGTCGAAGGAGCTGGTAGAATTAAAGGCTCAAATCCAATAGCTACTGGATTGAGGATTCATCAGACCGAGTGTGTCTCTGTGGGGAGCACCGGTATTGTTCATGAAGAAGAAGGATGGGTCAAGCGCATGTGTATCGATTATCGTCAGTTGAATAAACTAACAATTAAGAACAAGTACCCGTTACCAATGATAGATGATCTGTTTGACCAGCTGTGAGGAGCTTCAGTTTTCTCCAAGATAGATCTAAGATTGGGGCGCCATCAGTTAAGGGTTAAGGAGGCAGATGTGTACAAGACAGCATTCAGGGCTCGTTATGAACACTACGAGTTTCTAGTCATGCCGTTTGGATTAACGAATGCACCAGTTGCTTTCATGGATATGATGAACCGGGTTTTCCAACCCTACTTAGACCGGTTCATGGTGGTGTTTATAGATGATATTCTGGTGTATTCAAGAACCGAAGAGGAACATGATTCACATCCCCGGGTTGTTCTGCAAATATTGAGAGAAAGGCAGCTTTATGCCAAATTCAGCAAGTGCGAGTTTTGGTTGCGAGAGGTAACATTTTTGGGTCATGTCGTGTCTGTCGAGGGGATTAGGGTTGATTCTCGGAAAGTTGAGGCCGTATTAGATTGGAAGCCACCGAAGTCGGTATCTGAGATTCGAAGTTTTCTGGGTCTGGTCGGGTATTAGAGACGGTTCGTTGAGGGATTTTCACTGATTGCTGCACCCCTAACTAAGTTACTGCGTAAAGGAGTACCGTTTGTTTGGACTGATAAACAGCAGGAGAGTTTTGAGAAATTGAAGAAGATTCTAACTGAAGCCCCGATATTAATACAGCCAGAGGCTAGAAAGGAATTCATTGTCTACTGTGATGCGTTGTACACGGGCCTAGGTTGCGTGCTGATGAAAGAGGGTAAAGTGGTGGCTTATACGTCTCGTCAGCTTAGGCCGCACGAGGTGAATTACCCCACTCATGACTTGGAACTAGCTGCGGTGGTGTTCGCACTAAAGATTTGGAGACACTACTTGTACGGAGAGAAGTCGATCATCTATATCGACCATAAAAGTCTCAAGTACCTCCTTACTTAGAAGGAGTTGAACCTTAGGCAACGAAGATGGATAGAGTTTCTTAAGGATTATGATTGCTCGATTGAGTACCATCCGGGAAAAGCTAACGTAGTAGCGGATGCATTGAGCCATAAGGTTTTATCGGATCTAAGAGCAATGTTTGTTCGTCTCAACCTGTTTGAGGATGGTAGTTTGTTAGCTAAACTACAAGTAAAACCGACTTGGATTAGTCAAATTAAAGAGAAGTAGTTACTGGATGAATCGTTGGTTCCTGATTTTCAACTGGTGAAGAAGGGAGAGACTGTAGATTTTGGGCTGAATAGTGAAGAAATATTATGCTTCCGTGGGAGAGTTTGTGTACCGCTAGATTCTGAGTTAAGGCAGTCTATTCTGCGGGAGGCACATAGTAGCCCATACGATATGCATCCTGGTGGAAGCAAGTTATACCGAGATCTACGTGAACTGTACTGGTAGCCAGGGCTTAAGTGTGAGGTTACCGATTTTGTAAGTAAGTGTTTGACATGCTAGCAAGTGAAGGCTGAGCATCAACTGCCTTCTGGATTACTGCAACCTGTGAAAATTCCACTCTGGAAGTGGGAGAGAGAAACCATGGATTTTGTTAGTGGGCTACCCTTGACGCCTACTAA
Source organism: Gossypium australe (assembly GCA_005393395.2). Classification (NCBI taxonomy): domain Eukaryota; kingdom Viridiplantae; phylum Streptophyta; class Magnoliopsida; order Malvales; family Malvaceae; genus Gossypium; species Gossypium australe. The sequence goes on along the minus strand of CM016621.1, from coordinate 24,383,427 downwards.
GAAAGATTCGGTATGGGTAATTGTTGATCGGCTGACTAAATCTGCCCACTTCATACCGGTTCGCACCGATTACTCGTTGCAGAAGTGGGCAAAGTTGTATGTGGCAGAAATTGTAAGGTTACATGGGGTACCAGTGTCTATCATTTCGGATAGGGATCCTAGATTCACATCTCGATTCTGGAGAGTATTACACGAAGCTTTGGGTACGAGGCTAGATTTCAGCACGGCATTTCATCCTCAGACTGATGGTCAGTCGGAGAGGGTAATTCAGATTTTGGAAGACATGTTGAGAAGCTGTGTAATTGATTTCAAGGGCAGTTGGGAAGACTATTTGCCATTAACGAAATTCGCATATAACAACAGCTACCAATCCAGTATTCAGATGGCACCGTACGAGGCGTTATATGGTCGTAGGTGTCGTACCCCTACTTGTTGGACAGGTCTGGGTGAGCGGCGAATATTGGGGCCAGAATTAGTTGCTGAAACCGAGGAGAAAGTAAAATTGATCCGGGGTCGGTTAAAAGAAGCATCTGATAGGCAGAATTCATACGTTGATTTAAAGCGCAAAGAGATTGAGTTCTCGGTGGGAGATTTTGTCTTCTTGAAAGTCTCACCTTGGAAGAAGATTCTGAGATTTGGGCAGAAGGGCAAGCTAAGCCCTAGATTTATCGAACCTTACCAAATAGTAAAACGTGTGGGACCGGTTGCCTATCAGCTAGAACTGCCTCCTGTGTTAAATTGTATATATAATGTGTTCCACGTTTTTATGCTGAGGCGATACCATTCTGATCCTTCCCATGTAGTACTGGTAAAGGATATTGAGGTAAGACTTGATCTGACTTTTAAAGAAGAACCGGTACAGATATTGGATCGTGATGTTAAGGTGCTAAGAAGGAAATCTGTTCCGTTAGTCAAGGTGCTATGGCGTAACCACAGTTCAGAGAAAGCCACGTGGGAGCCTGAGGAGGCGATGTGACAGTAATACCCTCATCTCTTCGAATCAGGTAAATTTCGAGGCTGAAATTTCTTTAAGGGGGTAGAGTTGTAACATCCCAAAAAAATTAGGGGTTTTTAATTTTGCTTAATTTCATGTTGTGCTTGCTCAGCTGGCTATTTGAATGTATTAGGGGGTTCTAGGGAGACCTGGGTTCGAGTCTGAGCCTTGGAAAAATTTTGGTTTTTGACCTTAAAGTGAAGAGGGTTGGCAGTTATAAGACTTAAGCCTATCTATGTGCGTCTAAATGACACAAGTGAACTAGTGGCAAGATGGCTATGGCATCACTAGGGAACAAGGGGGAGTGGAGTTCGATTTCCTTGACAAGCAAATGAGGGCATTTATTTTATGCCTTGGGAGTGGAAGAAGCAGAGTTTGGATCAAACTCTACAAAGGAAGTTGAAGACTTGGTCAAGAATTTCGAATAGGAGGCTGAGAGTGTTTCAAGGAGAAGATAATGGAGAAAATCAAGGGATGGATGTGTGTGGGAGTGTTGGTCGAATGTGGGGAAGGTTGTGTTAGGGAATTTCGGCCAAGGGCGGTCATTTGGGAGTGCATATTCAATTTTGAGAGGGGAGAGTGCCGAATTTTCTCTAGATTTCTTTTGGGAGTATTTGCATTTTGGTATTTCTCTAGCATTTCGGGTCTTTTCCTTCTCAATTCACCTTTGCCAAATTCTCAGTTTCTTTCTTTCTCTTCTCGCTCGGTGTTTCAAGTCTTCCTCTTTTCCTTCTCTTTTGCCACTTGCCGATTGGTAGGCTCCCCTCTTTTAATTCCTCTTGTTCGTTTCATCTTTACTTTGTTGACAAATCTCTTTTCCTCCTTCAATTTTTCTTTAGCCGAACACCCAACTCTTCTCTCTCGTTCTTCTCTTGGCCTTGCAAAGCTAACCAAACAGTAAGCCTTGACTCTTGTGTAGGCCGAATCTTCTAGGGCACGAATATTTTCTTCTTTTTGGTTCCAACTGTTTCTGAATCTCTCCCACTTGCTGGTAATTTGTGGTAATGGCCGAATATGGGTTGGTTGTTTTCTCTCTTTATCAATTTGGGTTCTGTGGGGCTGAAAGTCTGTTTCTCTAGTTGCCTTGGAGTAACGTTCTAAGATGTTCTTTCTCGCTAGGGACTCATTTCCTTAATCAGGAGGTGTAGGAGGAATACTCTCCCATTGCAAGGAGTCTTTCATTCTCTGGTAAGTAAAGTTAGTAGGTAAAGTATTTCGATATTTTGGATTACCAGTGGTGGAGACTAACTATTGGTCAATTGTTATTTTAGGCGCCTTGGAAGTGTCTCGAACCGCAATCCATAACAGGTGTATAATCTCACACCCTTGCTTGTTCTGTTATGTGATGTTCTGTGAATCAGCTAAAAGCCGAAATACCAAAAAGCCGAAGTATCGGCAGCTGAGATCACTCGAGCGTGCGAGCGCTCGTAGAGATAAACCGAGCCACCAGTGTTGGCGATAGACTGTTGGGAGTGTCACGAACTCTCTCGTGGGACTTAGGCTGTAATGGGCCTTGTTGAGCCGAAGTGGGCTAAGTGGGCCCAATGGGTTAACGGGCCCACAAGGGCAAAATCCGTGGAAAGTACCGGATGATTGATGCGGCTGCGAAGTTCACAAAACCTAGATCAAAAATGGGCTGATTGGGCCACACGAGCGGGTGGGCCCGTTTGGGCCGAAATTGGACTTTAGGCCCAATTGCACCATTTTGACCAGAAATGGAATCTGTGTCGCTTGAGACGACAGTGGGCCTCCAGAAAGGCTGTTTGAGGGGTAAATTATCGAAATACCCTTAGGGGGTAAATTACCGAAATACCCTCGATGGGTAAAATTATCGAAATTACCGTTTTACCCCTAAACGACAAAAATGACCATTATACCCTTAGTGGTAGTTTAAATGAGGTTTGTGTGATTTTTATATAACTGTATATGATCATGATACACTGCATTCATAACATATTGCATTGGGTTGGGTTTTACTGATTTTGAGGAAGTATCGTTATAGTGGCATCACCACGTATTCTTATTTTAGTGGCTCAGCCACGTATACCGTTATCAGTAGCTAGGCTGTACCATTAGAGAGTTTGGCTGGGTGGGTCGACATGGTCCCCACATGGAGAGATTGGTTGGTACGGATGGAAAGTTTGGTTGGTATGGGTTGGGTACATGTCCATTGCATTGATATGATTTTGGGGCTTAGGCCCAGATTGTTACCGAATAGGGCTTAGGCCCAGATCGATACCGTATGGATCGAGCTCAGATTATGACCGTAATAGGGGATTTCACACTAAGTTCTCGTAACTCATCCTTTCTTTTAACTGTGCAGGTAATCCCCAGCCTTAGAGGATTTGGACCTGCAGAGGACTTGGAGGTGGCCACACGTCGGATATGATTTCAGATTGAACTTAGCGATTTAAGTTTAATCTATTTTATTTTAAATTATTGGGTTAATAATTTCTGTAATAAGGTCATTGGTTTTTTTTCCCTTTTAACTTTTATTTGGTATTTTTTTTTAATTACGAACTGCTGGCCTGTTAAACACAGGTTTTTTTAAACTTGAACCACTATTTTCAAAATATCACGTATTCGCAAATGTGAGAATCAAACTTTTGCAATAAACAAGGTTTTGGAAATAATAATGCTTTAGCAAGGGAATGACTTTGAGCAAATTGTGTTTTGTTTATAAGCAACGAAAATTGGGATTTTAAAAGATAGAAAGTTTTGATTCGAAGAAGGGTTTTTCAATGAGCATATAGTTTTCAAACAACACTTGATGTGGCGCGTTAGATCCGGTCATAACATCTAGGCCGGGTTTGGGGTTTTACACATGTCATATACCATATATGTATAATTCAAGTGCGATGATGTTCCCGACGACTCCAGGATCCAGTCATAGATGTTTGATAGTGCGATGATGTTCCCGACGACTCCAGGATCCGAGCTAGCCTTGATTCACTATAAAACATAGAAAAATAACACGAAGTAAGCTTCATAGCTTAGGAAGCTCGTATGTGAATAACTTATTTCATTAAATAAATGCAAACCAACCAATTACACATGACAAAACCATATACACATTAACTACAAACCTTTCTCATGTCTTAAAACATGATCAAATACAAACTCATAGAACTTTCACTATAACCGTGGAAGGCACACGGCCTGCCCACACAGGCGTGTAAGCCCTGTAACTTAGAAAAGTTTTAAATTTCTATGAAATTTTGTATGTGTGATGAACCCTGACGTGTAAAAATGTGATTTTCATATAGTAATGGATCCTGAAAGAGCTGTAGCTGACGACTTAGAAAGTAATGCGCCAGCTCCCGCACAAGGGACAACGCCCTCTGATTCGAGATCGGTTATGAGCTGTCAAGAGGGAGAAGCTAAACAAGCTTTCTTCCAGATGATGAGTGAGTGGTTCACTCAGTTTGTAAAGAATAACCTGACTGTTTCGCAACCCCCGCCCCCGGTTAATCCCCCTTAGACATCTGATATACCTCCAACTGCAAATTTGAATCCGTGGAATAAGCCTCCGGTTGACAAGATTCCTAAGTATGGGGTCGAAAAATTCCGGGCTACTAATGATGATGATGCTGAAAAGGCCGAGTTCTGGATTGAAAATACTATCCGGGTATTCGATGAAATGTCTCTGACTCCATAAAGTGTGTTGTATCTTTACTTTGAGATGCAGCTTATCAATGGTGGAAAACCTTAATTTCAGTTGTTCCGAGAGAACGAATTACATGGGACTTCTTTTAGTGCGAGTTTCGGAAGAGATATATCAATGAAAGATTTGTTGATCAAAAACGAAAGGAATTTCTGGAATTGAAACAAGGCCGTATGGCTGTTTCGGAATATGAACGAGAGTTCGTGAGACTGAGTCAGTATGCTCGAGAATGTGTATCATCTGAAGCTATAATGTGCAAAAGATTCGAAGGTGGCCTTAATAAAGATATTCGTGCGCTAGTTGGGATTTTAGAAATAAAAGAGTTTGTTGTGCGTGTTGACCTAGCTTGTAAAGCTAAGGCACTCGGGAAAGATAAAAGAAAGGCTGAGTCTGAAGCTTGTGATATGAGGAAGAGATTTCAGAGTAAATCATTTCAGTCTACTCCGAAAAGATTCAGAAATGATCAAAGTCGTTCCAGAAATAATGTGGGACATTCAAATAGAAATCAATTTAGACCGCAAATGAGTTCTAAAACTCCAGCAACTTCAGTGGCCAGCTTTGGAAATGTTAGATCTGAGAGACCTGAATGTAAACATTGCGGAAAAAGGCATCTAGGAAGTTGTAGATTAAACGACAGAGCTTGTTTCAGATGTAGATCACTTGATCATTTTATCCGTGATTGTCCTGAGTCTGTCGAGCCAGAGATTGCTCAGAATTTGAGATCTGCTAATGTATCTATGAGAGGTAGACCTGTGAAGAATGTAAGAAATGTTAGTTGTAGTCAGAGAACTACGGGAGGCAATGTTGTCAGATCTGAAGCTAGAGCGCTTGCCAGAGCGTATGCTATCCGAGCTCGAGAGGAAGCTTCATCACCAAATGTTATAATGGGTACTTTTACTCTTTATGATACTTCTGTGATTGCATTGGTAGACCTTGGTTCTACGCATTCGTATATATGCATGAATTTAGTATTCAACAAGACTTTGCCTATAGAGTCTACTGAGTTTGCTATAAAGTATCGAACCCCTTAGGTAAAAGTGTCTTGGTTGATAAAGTATGCAAGAACTATCCGTTAATGTTTCGAGATATCTGTTTCCCTGCCGATTTGATGCTTTTGCCATTTGATGGGTTCGATATTATTCTAGGAATGGATTGGTTGTTTATGCATGATGCCGTTGTGAACTGTAAAGGAAAAATATCGACTTAAGATGTCTGAATAATGAGATTGTATGGGTTGAGTCTAATGATTTAAATGGATTGCCTGCTGTGATATCTGTTTTGAAAGCTCAGAGTTATGTGAAAAAGGGATATGAGGCATATTTTGCTTATGTAATTGATTTAAAAATGTCTGAAAGGAAGATTGAGTCAATACCTATTGTCAGCGAGTTTTCTGATGTGTTCCCTGAAGAGTTACCGGGTTTACCTCCGATTCGTGAAGTTGAGTTTGGTATTGAATTAATGCCTGGTACGACACCTATTTCGATAGCTCCGTATAGAATGGCACCAACAAAATTAAAAGAGTTAAAGTCACAGTTGCAAGAGTTGACTGATAGAGGGTTTGCTAGACCGAGTTTCTCTCCTTGGGGTGCTCCTGTTCTATTTGTGAAAAAGAAAGATGGCACGATGAGAATGTGCATTGATTATCGTCAGTTAAATAAGGTGACCATAAAGAATAAATATATGTTGCCCAGAATTGATGACTTATTTGATCAATTAAAAGGACCTAATGTATTCTCTAAGATTGACCTGAGATCTGGATACTATTAGTTGAGAGTTAAAGATTCAGACATTCCAAAGACTGCTTTCAGAACGAGGTACGGGCATTATGAGTTTCTAGTTATGCCATTTGGACTAACCAATGCTCCTGCTATTTTTATGGATTTGATGAATAGAATTTTCAGACCGTATCTAGATCGATTTGTTGTGGTATTCATAGATAACATCCTAATTTATTCACGTGATGAAAATGAGCATGCTGAACATTTGAGAATTGTATTGCAAACTCTGAGAGAAAAGCAATTGTATGCGAAATTCAGCAAATGTGAATTCTGGTTGCACGAGGTTAGTTTTTTGGGACATATTGTGTCAGCATCTGGAATTCGTGTTGATCCGAGCAAGATTTCTGCTATTCTGAGGTAGAAACCTCCGAGAAATGTATCTGAAGTCCGCAGTTTTTGGGTTTAGCTGATTATTACCGCAGATTTGTAAAAGGCTTTTCAACAATAGCTACTCCGTTGACTAGATTACTTCAGAAAGATGTTATATTTGAATGGTCGAATAAATGTCAGAAAAGTTTCGATCAGTTGAAAACTCTGTTAACAGAAGCTCCAGTGCTAGTACAGCTAGAATCGGGTAAAGAATTTATTGTATATAGTGATGCTTCATTAAACGGTCTGGGATGTGTTTTGATGTAGGAAGGCAAAGTTGTAACTTATGCCTCGAGATAATTGAAGCCTCATGAAAAGAACTATCTGACGCACGACCTTGAGTTAGCTGCGATTGTGTTTGCACTAAAGATTTGGTACCATTATCTGTACAGTGAGAAATGTCACGTATTTTCAGATCATAAAAGTTTGAAATATCTAATGACTTAGAAAGATTTGAACCTGCGTCAGAGAAGATGACTTGTGTTGTTGAAAGATTATGAGCTTGTGATAGATTATCATCCGGGTAAAGCAAATGTTGTTGCAGATGCATTGAGCTGGAAATCATTGTTTGCACTACATGCTCTGAATACCCAGTTAGATTTGACTGATGATAGTTTTATGATAGCTGAATTAAAAGCAAAACCGATATTCTTACAACAGATATGTAATGCTTAGAAATCTGATAATGAATTGCTAGTGAAACGAGCTCTGTGTAAAGTGAATTCTGAATCTGAATTGAAAATTGTTGATGATTGTTTGAGATTCCGGGATCGTATCTGTGTTCTGAGAAATCCCAAGTTGATTCAGTTGATTTTGCGTGAAGCTCATAATAGTAGTCTATCTGTTCATCCGGGAAGCACAAAAATGTATCATTATTTGAAACGACACTACTGGTGGTCTGGTATGAAACGAGACATTTCTGACTTTGTTTCGAAATGTTTAGTTTGCCAGCAAGTAAAAGCTGAACATCAAGTTCCATCCGGTTTGCTACAACCAATTCTGATTCCCGAATGGAAATGGGATAGAGTGACGATGGATTTTGTTTCTGGTTTGCCTTTAACTCTGAGAAAGAAAGATGCGATATGGGTCATGGTTGATAGATTAACGAAAACTGCCCATTTTATTCCGGTAAGATCCGATTATTCACTTGACAGATTAGCCGAGCTTTATATTTCTGAAATTGTGAGATTGCACGGGGTGACACTATCCATTGTGTCAGATAGAGATCCGAGATTCACATCGCGATTCTGGAAGAAGTTGCAAGAAGCTTTGGGTACGAAATTACACTTCAGTACAGCTTTTCATCCGCAGACAGATGGCCAGTCAGAACAAATTATCCAGATTCTTGAAGACATGTTAAGATGCTATATACTTAAGTTTAATGGTTCGTGGCAACAGTATCTGCACTGATTGAATTTGCATATAATAATAGTTTTCAGACGAGCATCAAAATGGCACCATATGAAGCTTTGTACGGACGTAAATGTCGTACACCTCTGTATTGGATCGAGCTTAGCGAGAATAAGCTACATGGGGTCGATTTGATAAAAGACTCAGAACAGAAAGTGAAACTGATCCGAGATTGTTTGAAAGCAGCATCTGATCGTCAGAAGTCTTATGCGGACTTGAAACGAAAAGATATAGAATTTGAAATTGGCGATAAAGTATTTCTGAAAGTGTCTCCGTGGAAGAAAGTGCTTCGATTCAGACGTAAAGGCAGATTGAGTCCAAGATTCATCGGACCGTATGAGATCATTGAATGAGTTGGGCCTATTGCAGATAGATTAAAGTTGCCCTTTGAGCTAGAAAAGATACACAACGTATTTCATGTTTCGATGCTTCGTAGATATCGATCCAATCCTTCACATGTAATTGCCCCATCTGAAATTGAAATCCGATCTGATATAACATATGAAGAGGAACCGATTCGTATCTTAGCTCATGAAGTGAAAGAGTTAAGAAATAAGAAAACTCCATTAGTAAAAGTACTGTGGAATCGACATGGGATTGAAGAGGCTACCTGGGAGCCTGAAGATTTAGTGAGAGAACAATATTTGACTCTGTTTAACGGTAAGATTTTCGGGGACGAAAATCCTTAAGGGGGGAGACTTGTAACAGTTCGGTTGATACCCTAGTCGGAACAGTGGTTTTGGGACCATGAATCCAAGTCCGAATAATATTTTTAATATTATTTTCTGTGCCGTTGGTATGTGATTAAGCATGTGGTACAGTTTCGTAAGTTAATTGTTTGTCTGTGTGTTTAATTTGACAAAAGGATGAAATTGCATTAAATGTGAAAGTTGCTTGCTATTTGTTAAAGTACCAATGTGTTATGGCTTTATAAATGTGAGGACTTATGTGGCAATTAAGCCAATTTTATGGTTAGTGGACGGCATGGAGTGATGAAATGCTTATATTACAAGTTTTATATGTTATTTTATAAGTTAAAGTTATATTATATATTATATAGAGATATTATAATAAAAGAAACATGATAGTGGATTTCATTCATCCATATACCACCGAAAAACAAGAAAAAGAAAAGAAAGAAAATTTAGCCAAAGTATTCGATCATTTGAAGGCTTAATTTAAGGTATGATTTTGAGTCGGTTTTTGATAATTTCTACGTTTTTGTAATCATTGCTTTGAGAGCTGCAAAACCCATGTATTAATTTCATGAATTGATGATGTTTGTGTGAGATGTCATTGTTGATATGTTGAGTTTTGAGATGAGTTTAGTTTGTTAAATGAAAGATTTGAGCTAGATAAACATGTTTTGTTTTTGAAGTTTTGATGAATTTAGCTAAATAGGGCTAAATTGTGAAAATAGAAAATTGAGGGATTAAATTGCTAATTTGATGGAAAATATTGGCTTGTATGATATGTATATGCATTCGGCTAAGCATGAGTATAGGTTGATTTTGTTAATTTGATGTTTTGAGAAAAATAGACTAAATTGATAATTTGTACAAATATAAGGGTTAATTTGTAAATAGCCCTAAATGTATGTGTATGGATTGAGTTGAATGAATTAGTGAATAAAAGAGTTAATTCTAAATATGTTTAGATCAAGAACCGAGGAAAACAGACTTAGATCGCAGGAAAGCGAAAGTAACCGAGTAGCCGTTTTCATTCCGTTAAACCGAATCCAAGGTAAGTCACTATGCAAATAAATGTATATGTATGCAATTGTAATTATTCATATGACTAATGTTGATAATGAATGCTTATGAGAATTTATGCATATGAATTCCGAGATAAGTTCGATATAGTGACTAAGTCCGAGAAGCCCCGTACGAACCTAGGAATAGATAGGATTGGCTATGTCATGACATAGGTATCTATTATGTTTTATCATGTAAGACCACGTCTGGGACGTTGGCGTTGATTTGAGATTTCGTGTAAGACCACGTCTGGGATGTTGGCATCGATATAAGCTTTATGTGTAAGACCACGTCTGGGACGTTGGCGTCGATATGAGCTTTACGTGTAAGACCACGTCTGGGACGTTGGCATCGTTATGATCCTTGCGTGTAAGACCATGTCTGGGACATCGGCATCGTATTGATTCGTGTAAGACCCTGTCTGGGACAGTGGTATCGATATCTGAGTGCACGTAAGACCTCGTCTGGGACGTTGAAATTGTATGATTATTCTGAGCTTTCTGAGTGTCCTATTAGATTCTTTACGGTTCAACGGGCAAGTCTGAGTATGAATGGCAAATCTGAGCTTTGATAGATTAAGTAAATGAATGTCTGATTCAGGTACGTCGATTATACACTAATTGTGTATACAAGGTAAGTATCTATGTGATCTTACTAGAATGTTATGTATATGGAATTGATAATACAATATGTAAAGTTTGACTAGATGAACTATGTGCATATATGGTATGTGAATTGGAATATGGTAAGTGATGGTTAAGCAAACGAGCTTAAGAAAGAATAAGATGATTTGTATCATGAGAATCAAATTGGTCATTTTATTGATTTGGTTATGTGCAGTTCATGCCAAGTTTGTTTGTATATTGAATTACTAAGCTTTTGGAAAGCTTACTCTATGAGTGTTTTCTCTGTTTTATAGGTCGTCAAAGCTACTGAAGGCTCGAGACCGTCGCGGATCGTCATCACACTAATAAACTCATTTTGGTACACTTTGGAAATGTATAAAGCTAGATATGGCATGTATAGGCTAGTATTTTGGTATAAATTGTTATATGAATTTAGCCATGGGATTTGGCTAGAGATAAGTTGAGAATATGCATTAAGATCATGATATGTGAAATATGTTTTAGCATGTTAGATGACTTATGAAATGGTCAAGTTTTGAGTAAGCAAAAGAATGAATTATGTTGTGATAGGATGGATTTTTAGTCTTGAAATTTGTCATCATTGAAATGGTTGTTGAATGCATAGATTGAATGGTCAATTTAGTATGCTTTTGGTTGCCATACATGCATGATATGTGCTGGTAATTGTTGCTTGTAGGTGAGACCCAAATGGGTGGTATTTAGTCTTGTAAAATGACTTATAATGCTACACGGCCATGGCACATGGGAGTGCCTAGTGACCGTGTGAGCAAGTCAGTATATGGCCTAGTAGTACACGACCTTAGCACGAGGGTGCTGGATAACCGTGTTGGTTTTGGCAGGATCGACCACGGTCAGGGTACACGGGCGTGCTTTGTAACCGTGGGGGCCAAGTCAGTATAGTCCACGGCCAAGGCACACGGGCGTGCTTGGTGGCCATGGGAGTATAGTTAAGATAGACCACGGGGAGGACACACGGGTGTGTCTAATAACCGTGGAAGGCACACGGCCTACCCACACGGGCATGTAAGCCCTGTAACTTAGAAAAGTTTTAATTTTCCATGAAATTTTGTATGTGTTTCGGTTTAGTCCAAACTCGGTTTATAAGCATGCTTAAGGTCTTGTTGACCTATTTAAGGGACATTGTGTGTATGATTGATGAATGAAATGTATGAAATGATTTAAATGTTTCCGATCTGTCTGGTAACGCCTTTAACCCTAGTCCGGCGACTGTTACGGGTTAGGGGTGTTACGTGTTCTCTGGCATTTATCACACGAAGCGGCATACCTGTTGGCATCTTTGAAAAGGGTTGGCCAGTAAAATCCAAATTCGAGCATTTTGTGTGCTGTTTTAATCCCGCTGTAATGTCCTCCTGAAGGTCCTGAATGGCAATGTTCTAGGATTTTACTCGCTTTCACCTTTGTAATGCATCTCCGAATTACTTGATCTGCACATATACGGAAAAGAAAGGGGTCTTCCCAAAAATAGTTTTTCGCATCAGTAAAGAATCGCTTCTTTTGATAATGTGTTAACCTTTTTGGTAAGATGTTAGCAGCTAAATAATTCGCAATATCTGCAAAACATAGTACCTCAGAGTTGGTTATAGAAAAGAGTTGTTCCTCAGGAAACGAGTCGTTTATCTCACTTTCGTCGAGCTCTTTGATATGTGGGTTCTCAAGCCTAGAGAGGTGATCTGCTGCAAGATTTTTAGCTCCCTTCTTATCTTGTATTTCCAAATCAAATTCCTGTAAGAGTAAGATCCATCGTATGAGTCGAGTTTTGCATCAGCTTTAGTTAAAAGATAACGAAGAGCAGAATGGTCAGTGTAAACGACAACTTTAGATAATATTAAATACTGCCTAAATTTGTCAAAAGCAAAAACTACAGCTAGCAATTCTTTATCTGTGGTGGTGTAGTTTTCTTGTGCGGCTGTCCATGTTCTATTAGCATAATAAATTGGCTGAAAATGCTTGTCTCTTCGTTGTCCCAGAACGACACCTACTGCAAAATCACTCGCATCACACATTAGTTCAAAGGGTAAATTCCAATCAGGTGCAATTATAATCGGAGCATTTATTAGTTTATCTTTGAGGATATTAAATGCATCTAAACATTCCTGATCGAAATTGAAAGGAACATCTTTTTCTAGTAATTTTGTTAAAGGCTTAGCTATTTTAGAGAAATCTTTAATGAATCTTCTATAAAATCCCGCATGTCCTAAAAAGCTTCTAATAGCCTTAACTGAACTAGGGGGAGGTAATTTTTCTATGGTCTCAATCTTTGCTTTATCCACCTCAATCCCTTTACTAGAAATCTTATGTCCTAACACAATCCCTTCTCTAACCATAAAGTGACATTTTTCCCAATTCAAGACAACATTTGTTTCCTCACATCTAATTAGAACTCGTTCTAAATTTTAAAGGCAAAGGTGTAAAGAATTATCGAATACCGAGAAGTCGTCCATGAATACCTCTATAATGTATTCCACAAGTTCATCAAAGATGGCCAACATGCAGCGCTGAAAAGTAGCAGGAGCATTACATAATCCAAAAGGCATTCTACGATAAGCAAATGTACCGTATGGACATGTAAATGTTGTCTTTTCTTGATCTTCAGGAGCTATTAGGATTTGGAAATAGCCGGAGAGTCCGTCCAAAAAGTAGTAGTACATATGCCCAGATAATCTTTCTAACATCTGATCAATAAAGGGCAAAGGGAAATGGTCTTTTCTGGTGGCATTGTTCAGCTTCCTGTAGTCAATACAGACCCTCTAACTTGTGACTGTTCTTGTAGGAATCAATTCATTCTTTTCGTTAGCTACAACAGTCATGCCTCCTTTCTTTGGAACTACCTGCATAGGACTTACCCAATTACTATCAGAAATAGGATAAATTAGTCCTGCATCTAGAAGTTTAATTACCTCAGTTTTGACGACTTCTTTCATATTGGGGTTTAAACGTCTCTGAGGTTTCACACACGGTCTATACTCATCTTCCATTAAAATTTTATGGGTGCAAAATGATGGGCTTATTCCTTTAATGTTCGACATTTTCCACGCTATGACTTTTTTGTGCTTCCTTAGTACCCTTAGCAACTCTTCTTTCTCCTTGGGTCCTATTTCTGAAGAGATGATTACTGGTAGAGTAAAATTATCCCCCAAGAATGCATATTCTAAATGTTTTGGTAATTGTTTTTGTTCTAACTTAGGCGGCTCATCAATAGAGGGTTTCTATTTTAGTTCGTCATTGATCTTAATGTCCTTTATTTCCATCTGTCTAGAGGACGATGTATTAGGATTCACTTCATCGGTCTCATCATCTTTCCCTTCACCTTGTGAAAGACACAGTTCCATCGTGTCACTGTGCATGATTTCCTGTAAAGATTCTTGAAAAATGTGATCAGTGGCATCAACAAAGTAACAAGAATCATCTTGTTCTCTAGAATATCGCATGGCATCATAAATTTAGAAAACAATTGCCTCATCTCCTACCCTTAGTGCAAGATTACCATCACCAACATCAATGAAAACCCTAGCAGTAGCTAAAAAGGGCCGTCCCAAAATTTAAGGTTGTAACATCCCAAAATTGGGCCTAGGAGAATTGAGCCCAATGGGCCTTAGGCGTAGTAGCGTTTAAATTTTTGGAGAACAAGAGATCGGCTTAAATGCTAGTTAGACCCATTGGATAAGTGATTTTAGAAGGTTAGAGGGCTTCTATGAAGTCCCGGGATCAAATATTGGCTTTGGGGAAATTTTGATTTTAGGTGAAAAAAACCCTGGAAGTTGGCAGATAGGCCTTAAGAATAAAATATGGAGGAAAATAACACAAAAGGAGTGTGTGGTGTAGTGGCAAAGTGATGCCACTTAGGGGACAAGGGAGTGACGCCACAAGGGAAGGAAGGAGGTCCAAGGTTCAAGTCTTGGCTTTTGCATTTTGGTTTCTTTTTGCTTGGACCTTAGAATTTGGCCCATAGTTTATATTTAGTTGCGCATGGTTTAAGACACAAGAGGAGCTTGTGGCCAAGTGGTTAGCAGCGTGGATTATGTTGCAAGGGAGCCTGGGTTCGAATCTCATGACAAGCAATGGAGTATTTATTTTGCGGATTGGACGGCAAGAGTTTCAGTTGAATTTAAACTCTACTGACGAAGGGATCCCACATCGGAAAGACACAAAGAATGAAGGTGAAGAGCTAGCTATATAAAGAGCATTCCAGGAGGAGAGTTAACACATCTTGGAGGGCGTTTGGGCACAAGAGTGGTCGGAGCGCGGATTAGCCCAGAGTCCTATCAGGTGTGTAACTCTCTCTACTCTAGTTGTAGAGCGGCAAATGCCGAAATGCCGGTCACACGGCATTAGTAGCCACACGAGCGTGTGAGCGCACGTGTGGGGCTTCGACGCGATAGTTGAGGCCATCAGTAGTATTCTCGTGGGTTGGGGCTGCTTGGGCCTCGATGGGCCGAAGTGGGCCCAATGAGCCCGTGGGCCCATATGAGTAAATTGCATGATTGGTTAGTATATGTTGAACTAGACTAGGTGGAAGTTATATACGTGGCTAGATTCGTGTTAGGTGGGCCACACGAGCGCGTGGGCCCGGATGGGCCGAAATTGGGTTTTAGGCCCAATCGTCCGGTACAACCGGAAGTGGTAGCTGAGTCGCTAGTGGTGACATTAGGCCTTCAGAAAGGCCATTGCAGGTCTGAATTTACGAAAATACCCTTAGTAGGTAAAATTACGATTATACCCTTAGAGGTTGATTAGCATGATTATGTTGTTTAGTTTTGGCCGATTGTAGGGGAAGGCTTGATCTCGCATATCTCGGGTTGTGGCTAGTGCTCGAAAAGTGTTAAGGAAGGGGGATCTAGTGCGTTAGATCTTGATCTACGGGATTTGATAGTCGCATTAGTAACCAGGTGTGTAAACTAACACACTTCTTGCTTTGTATATGTTTGATAAACTGATTGATTGGTAAAACCGAAACAGTATGGTTGAGTGATATGATACCCTATGGGGTATGTTATTGATACATGATGTCATGATTTATGATGTATGTGCTATGAGATGCAACGTTAAACATGTTTGCATGATTTTGAATACTATACATGAGTTGGTATGATGATGGGTGATATGAGAGGAGGGGACAGTGATATTTTGTGCTGACGAGCACCAGTGTTTTGGTAACACAACTTTGTGACTTTGGGTCACCAGAGGTTTGGCACCTCCAGAGGTTTGGCACCTCAGCGTCTCGTCCCCGTGGTTTCGCACCACAGTGGGTTGGCCCCACAAGGCGGTATTGAGGGATTGACGCCAGTGATTTGGTATCACACGATGGGTTGGCCCCATCAATTGTTTTGTGACTTCGGTCACCAGTGTTTTGGTAACACACTTTGTGTCTTCGGACACCAGAGGTTTGGCACCTCCAGTGATTTGGCATCACATCTGTGACTATACGTCACCAGTGGTTTGGCACCACCAGTGGTTTGGTACCACACGGGGTAGAGAAAGGTGTTGTTGATGGCTAGGTTGGGTGCATATTAATTGGATGCATGATGATCAAGCTTGTATATGATATTTTGCTAATCCGGGAAAAAGGGTGGCACACTGAGTCTTGGTGACTCACCTTTTTCCTTTAACCATTTCAGGTAGTGCATAAAGCTGGACCGGGATCGGAGAGGACAAGGTGGCCCATGCCGAAGATGATGTTCAATTATTTCATGCTTGATTTTGATATAAGTACTTTATTTGAATTGTTGGGTTGTAATAAAGGCCATTTTATGTTTTTGGTATTACTTTAACTATGGTTTATTTAAAATAAATTGCTATGTGAAAATGATGTTAATCCTAGCAACCTATTTATGAAGAATATGTTTAATAAAGTTTTTTTCTAATTCAGCTAATTTATAACTTCAAAGTTTCTCATAAGGTAATAAATAAACAAGGTTTTCAAAAGTTAATTTCTTCAAGGTTTATTCAAAAGTGAAGAAGATTTTCAACCGTCTTTTTTTTCCAGTGACATAACCAGATTCGGTCGTAGTGAATGGGCCGGGTTTGGGGATGTTACAAAGGTACCTCTACGTCCTCATTCATGTCAAGCACAACAAAATCAACAGAGAATATAAATTTATCTACTTTTACCAGAACATCTTCAATAATTCCTTTAGGATACTTAACAGATCTGTCAGCTAACTGAATGCTCATCCTAGTGGGTGTTGGTTCCACGAGACCATGTTGCTTAAACATTTTATAAGGTATTAAATTTAATACTGGTACCTAAATCAGCTAGTGCTTTTTCTATGCTTAAACTACCAATTAAACAAGGAATAGTGAAACTTCCTAGATCTTTCAATTTGGTTGGCAGCTTGTTTTGGATGATAGCTGAGCATTCTTCATTAAGTTCCACTGTTGAAATTTCCTCGAACTTCCTTTTATTTGTTAGAAGCTCCTTTAAAAATTTTGCATATTTTGGCATTTGCAAAATAGCTTTAACAAAAGGTAAGTTAATACGTAGCTGTTTGAAAGTTCAAGAAATTTACCATATTGTGCGTCTAAGCGATCTTTCTTCAACTTTGATGAATATGAGATTGTTGGTTTAATTTCCTCAAGGGTCAGTGTTATCCTTGCCTCATCGGTCTCATGTGGTACCTCTTTCTTTGTTTCGATTAACTCCCTTCCACTTCTCAGTGTCACTGCCTGTACCTATTTTTTTCCCTAAGTAAGCTTTCTGATCGTGTTTCAGAAACTAACTTAGTAAGTTCCTTGAACTCCTGTGTCAATGCCTCAAGTTTTGTTTCTATCTTTTGGAAACGTGTTTCTGTATTTTGAGACCATAGTTCTGAGGCTACTATGAAGTTTGTCAGCATCTCTTCAAGGCTCAACTTCTTTTCCTGTGGGTAGGGCTATTTTTGGAAGTTTTGAGATGGTTGTTGCCTTTGATTTCTTTGATCGCCCCATGAGAAATTGGGGTGGTTCTTCCAACCTGGATTATAAGTATTACTATAAGGGTTATTGTTAGATCAAAAATTATTACCCATATAGTTCATTTGTTTGCTCTCCATGCTTTGTCCGTAGGGTGGGTACTCAGGATTCGCCACTCCTTCACTTGCGTCGCACTGCATAACTGGATGTGCCTGTGAAGAACCATATAAACTATCAATTTTTTTATGTAGCAATTCTACCTGATTTGATAGCGCGGTCACTGCATCAATGTTGAAAACTTCGACTGCTTTGGCTGGCCTTGTCCTAGTAACTTGCCACTGATAGTTATTCAGTGACATCTCCTCTATAAACTCGTAGGCTGCTTCAGGAGTTTTGTTGTTCAGGGTTTCACCGGCAGCTGAATCGATTAGTTGCCGTGTTGAAGGGTTCACACCATTGTAAAAAGTTTGGACCTATAGCCACAAAGGTAATCTGTGGTGTGGGCACCTCCTTAACAAGTCTTTGTATCTCTCCTATGCATCATAAAGTGTCTCTAAATCAATCTGCACAAAAGAAGAGATATCATTCCTCAATTTGGCCGTTTTGGCCGGTGGAAAATATTTTAATAAAAATTTCTCGGTCATTTGATCCCATGTAGTGATTGACCCTCGTGGAAGGGAATGCATCCACTGTTTGGCTTTATTTCTTAGAGAAAAAGGAAATAACCAAAGACGAATGGCATCATCAGAAACACCATTTATCTTGAAGGTATCACAGAATTCTAGAAAATTCGCTAAGTGTGTGTTAGGATCTTCATCCTGCAAACCATCAAATTGAACAAACTGTTGTATCATCTGTATAGTGTTAGGTTTTAGTTCAAAATTATTTGCAGCAATAGTAGGCCTAACAATACTTGGCTCAGTTCCTGTTAAACTAGGTTTAGCATAATCATACATAGTACGTGGAGCATGATGTTCGGCCATCTCTGGAGGTGGCAGATTATGCTCTGCCATCTCTTCTGTAGTATTAATTTCGGCTTCTTTCTCTTCTTCTATGTAGTTTAGGTTTCGCCTTGTCTCTCTACGATTTCTGCGAATGGCACCTTTAATATCACTGTCGTAAAGTAGGGGTCCTGTCGAGTTCCTTCTAGTCATAAACTAGAGGTACCTGAAAGGAACAAAAGGAAGAAATTAGCAAAAATAAAAATAGACTAAAAATAAAAGTAAATTGCAAAAAATAAAAATGGCTAAAGTAGTAAAAATTGAGCGTTCTTAATATTTCAGTTCCCCGGCAACGGCGCCAAAAACTTGATCGCCTGTCAGATTCTTAAAAATTTATATAAAAATCGAACCTGGAAACTAACTATGATAAGGATTTGAGGCAAGCACACCTATCGAGCAGTAGTATAGTTAAGGCAAGACCGGAATGTCGAATCCCAAAGGAAGCAAAAGTAGTAATACTAACTCTCTTTTTATTATCTAACCTAAGAATTAAGGGAATTGTTTATCTAATCTAAAATTAACTATCAACTAATCTAAAAACTCTAAGACAAAGAAGAATGGAATTGAGAAAATAACTTTAGGAAAAACCAATTGATTAAGACGACACCCAAGGAAGAATCCACCTAGACTTCACTTGTTATCTAACTCTGAACCAGATGATTTATTCACTTGACTTGATCCGTAAGATTCCCTAACGTAAATTAATCCTTCTCTCGAGGCGACTAACGTCTAACCCTAGGTTGATTAATTGAAATCTCTTTCTAATTAAAACCCCTAGAATTGCATTAACTCGATCTATGGACTCCCATATTAGGTTTCACCCTAATCCGGCAAAATCTCGTCACCCTATCTCTAGGCGCGCGATCAACTCTGCTTAATTATGCTAGATCTACTCTTAGACAGGGGCTTTTGCTCCTCCACCTATGCACATCATGCTTGAATTAATATCCCAGAAATATCAACATAAGAATTAAGAACACATAATTAAGAACAAGTCAAATATTTATCATATAGTTAAGCAAACGATAACAAGATTCATCTTAGGTTTCATCCCCTCAGGTATCTGAGGGTTTAGTTCATAACAATAAAAGAAAACATCTCAAAAGAAAAGATAAAACAAAACATAAGAAATCCCTAAAACCCCCTGAAGGAATTGAAGGAGAGATCCTCCGTCTTAAGTATAACTCCGGCTTCTTGAGATGGATCAACTGACTCTCTTCGAGTAAATCTCCACAAATCTACCTCCTCTAGCCTAGTCGGATGCCCCCTCACTAAAGCCCTGGGTTCCGGCTTCTGCCAAACTCCCTTTTAAGTTGCCCCCTTGGGTGTTTATATAGACTTTGAGATGTCTTACTTGGCCCCTAAGTATCCTAATTCAAGTAGAATTCCTACTTAGGTGTTTGAATAGACTTTGGAATGTGTTTCTTTGCCTCCAAGTATCCTATTTCGAGTAAAACTCCTCTTGGCCGCGACAGGGACACGCTCGTGGCACACGCCCGTGTAAGTCGTGGCCAGGCCGTGTTCGAGGCATTTGAATGAGGCATGGTCGTGTGGTCTTGGGCCCAGGCTGTGTGGATTTCGTGATATGGCCCATTTACTCTGTTTTGGGCCCGTTTTCCGTTCTTTTCGTCATCCGGTGCTCTCTTGAGTATAAAACATGAAAACAAAGGATTAAGAGCACCAAATTACATAATTCAGGGCTTAAATCATCCAAAAGAATGCTAAATGTGGGCTTAAAATATGTTACTTTTACGGTTTATCATGCTCGTTCGATCATCAATGTTCCCAACTCAATCAATATCATTGTAACCTAAAAGGTTCATTGCACTATCTTTAGAAAATCAAACTCCCAAATATGATATTTCATGCATATACCTAATAATCCTTTTGACAACTTTGACATGTTATTCTTTAGAATTTGCTTGGTACCTATCACATACCCCAACACTAGAATGCTAATTTGGTCAACTAGTAGTGAGGTATAATATGCTTCCAATCATGCTTCTATACATGGTATTGGAAGTGGGCACTTTCGTTGCATCTACACATATTTTCTCACTTGTTGACATGGGAGTTTTGGCAGGCTTGGAATTCTTTAGTCCAAACTTTTTCACAACGTTCTAAGCATACTTCTCTTATGAGTGGAATATACCATCCTTAAATTGATTAATTTGGAACCTAAGAAAGTATGTCAATTCACCCACCATGCCCATCTCAAATTCACTTCAGGGAATGGAGCAAAACCATAGGGACAAATAACTCGTTGTTTTGTTCAACCATAAGAAGGCATGGTATCAATAAAGAATACTTTTAAAACCCTTTTTACAAGAGTTTTGCATCATTAATTAATTAGAAAGAAATAAACATGAAATTCTACAATAAAATTGGCCCAAAAATCAATTAAGACATTCCTCAAAATTTTTCATTAAAAGGACTTAAAATAGACATGTTTGATGTGAAATAATATTTGATTGTTTGGTGTGAAAGAATCTTGATTAAGTTTATCATTGTTGATTAAGAGAATTTTAAACAATATCAAAGTCCAAAAACATATGTTACCTAAAATGATGACTATCAAATGAACACAAAAAACAACTAGTTTAATGATGACTAAGAGCCGATGCAAGATCATATATTGTGACGAACCTTAGTCCTTGATTAATAAAAGTGATCGATAATATTATGGATCATGGTTTATAAATCTATCAATTTATAAAATTAAAATTAATCTATCATCGTTCAAACATAATCACCAAGCAATTATCAAATAACATATATTAAGGAAAAACTTTTTTTATGAACAAAAATGTAGGTGCATATATGCATGTGATGTGATAAGCAAATTTACCTCAAATTCTTATCTTCTACAAAATTTTTAATAGCAACTGCAAGCAATCCATAAATTTTGACATAAAATTACTTTTGATCAATATCTATATTGATATCAAATTTTTCACTATCCTTAAAATATAGAAATAAAATAAATTAAACAAAACCATCATAATTAATCAAGAATCTAAAAATAATAATAATTCAATATGAAACATTAAATAAAAACACCATGCAATTTTTTTTCCATTTTGTGTATAAAGCTTCAAATGAAACATCATGGATGGTAAGTCAAATATTTAATACATAAGAATTTTATTTCTAAGAAAGATTGTGTTGATAATGTATTATAAACTAATGAAATTATAGAATGAACAAGAGAGATGAATAGAAAAATGAAAGGATGATTCAACTTTCACTTGCATACAAAAAAAGTTTATACTTGCCTTCTATTTGTAAGGTCTCAATCACCATAGGTTACAAAAAGATAATTAAAGCACCTTATAAATTCTTTAGGTTTTACGAAAGAATTAATTTATGAGTTATAAAAGAATGAATTCTGGAGTTATATAGACATCCATTTATCAATAGATTTACAATAATTTAATATGTTGGGGATCGACCCGATTAAGAAACTAACAAGTAAAAATAGCGAAAGAAATTGAAAATTTGAACACACAATTTTAACGTGGAAAAACCTCTCCAAAGAGGATAAAAAATCATGGGTAAAGATAATTTTACTATAATGACAAAAGAACGAAGAGTAAAAAGATAGAGATAAAAATTAAACTCTGAAACCCGAAAAACAAAGAATCCTCAAAACGTAAACACAAAATTCTCCAAAAGTGTTATGAATTCTAATCTCTAATGGGTGTATTTTCTAAGGTTGTAAAAGAGCCTATTTATAGGCTAAATTCATAGGTCAAATCATAATAAAATAATATAGACTAATCAGAGTTTGATTGAAACAAATAAACAGATTTTAACTAGAAGATTATTTATCAAATTTGATTGAAATAGGAGTCATACTTAACAAATCTCCACCTTGACTCATATTTCCACAACGCCATCTTTGCCACAGCCTGCCACTGGCCTATCTTGAACTATGCAGGGAATTAATTGAGTTGAATCTGTGCTTAGAAACTGGAAGACTTCTAGCCTTCGACTTGTACACTACCAAATCAAAACTAACTCGGGTCTGATTTTCATGAACATAGTGCCCTAACTTTTCAAAACATGCACCTAAAAGAGAACCTCTCTCCAATGAAATGATCATACCTTTTTACCTCCTATGACCAAGTTGCCTCCACTCTAAACGAGTTGACTTCGAATCCGTAACAGACGAGGGACGTTAATTTCACCAGTCACTGTAGAACCTTCCAGAATATAAAGACTGTCGGTTCTGTTACCTTTTAACAAAACAAGAGCCTCATGAGACACCTTAATGTCGCTCGACTCGATGTTGATTCTGTAACCTTTTGAGACTAAATTTCTTAAGGAGATGAGATTCTTTCGTAAATCAGGTACATATCTGACATCTTTGAGTGTCCTAATCGTTCCATCGTGCATCCTAATTTTAACAGTACTAATACCAATTACCTTACTAGATGAATCATTTCTTATGTGCACAACTCCACCTTCAACTGAACTGTATGTAGAGAATCATTCTCTATTGGGAAACATGTAGAAAGAACATCCCAAATCTAGGATCCACCCGGACGTAAGCTCGGAACTTTCGCTTATTGGCACTAGTAAGAAATCATCACCGCTTTTGTTGGCCAAATTAGCACTAGCTACATCTTCCTCGTTACTCTCAGCAACCTTTTTATTTCCTAGTTTATAACAATCTACTTTGACGTGAACTAAATTCTTACAATAGCTACACCTTGTGTCTTCCTTTTTTTATGCTACCAAAACAGAATCTTGCCTATTTGCCTTGCTATCCAAACCAAACTCATTGTTGTAACATCCTAGATTAGGGGTTATGCGTTCGTGCGTAATTTATGAGATAGTGGGCTCAGTGGGTGTGTTGGATGTGTTCTAAGGAGTTTTAGGAACCCTAAGATATAAGGAAATGTAAGGAAATGTGAGGAAATGTGAGGAAATGTCCTGGAAATGTAAGGAAATGTCTTGTCTTGGAAATGTAGGGAAATGTCCTGGAAATGTAAGGAAATGATCTAGAAATGATTCAAAAGAGGAAAGTAAACATTTCAGGAAACTTGGAAATGTAAGGAAATGTTAAGTTTAAAGGAGGCAAACGAAAATTTTTGGAAACTTGGAAATGTAAGGAAATGATAAGTTTTAAAGTTTAAAAAGAGGAAATTAAGGTAAGGTGGCCTTAAGAAAATTTATGGAGGAAATATGACATGAAATTGGGCTTGTAAAAGTGGCTTGGAAATGCCACTTAAAGGCTTAGCATGTGACGCCACCAACATGTGCAATTGGGCCAGGGTTCGAATCACTTAGGAAGCAGAAGAAAGCTTTTATTTTTGCGGCAACAAGAGGAAGAGATGGACGGCTTGGGGAGTCTTTGGGAGGAGTTTAAGATGAGGTTTTATTCTTATTAAAATTAGGCTAAAAGGGGTGATAAATGTGGATATTATTTCTTTTATTTTGATAGATAAGGAAGAGATAAAAGAGGATTATTATTAGTATTATTTTTATTAGGAGATAAGAGATAAATATTGGATTAAGTTTTGTTGATAATTAAAGTGATAAATTAAGGGATAAAGTTATCAAAATAGAAGAGTGGTGGCCAAGTAAGGGACTCTAGCCTAGTAATTTTGGCTATAAAAGGAAGAGTAAGGCTATTCTTCATTCATTCTTTTCTCGTCAAGAAAACCTCAGCCGAAATTCTCTAAAGTTTCTCCTCTTCTCTCTGCCGAATTCTCTCTGCCATATTCTCTTTTACTCTTTTCTTTTCTTCTTCTATTACAAACACAATCAAAAGCCGAAGATACCAATAGCCCTAGTCGATTTCTCACTAAGCCTCAAGAGCCGAAATTGTTATCCACATCAAAGCCATAGCCGAATACTGCTAAGGGTTCAAGCAAGAGTTCCATCAAATTCTTCAGTAAGGGTAAGATAAGGTTATATTCTCATTCTATTTCTTTTAAGGCTGTCGAAATTAAGATTCTAATACCCTTAATATCTGTTGCCGAAGAGATCTTTCGAGATTTACTAAGTGTCGACTACAAGGAAGGTGAAGTTCTTTTCCCGAAGGTACACCATAGGCCGCGTGTTCCCTAGTTATTCGGTGAATTTCGGGATTTAAAATCCACAAGGTTAGTCATATTTAACATTTGGCTAAGGGTTATTTGTTATGAATAAATGTTAGAAATTGATCTAAGATGAAGTTATAGGGATTTCGACAGACATATAAGGCAAGGAATACTTTCGGGATTTGGAAATTGCAAGGTAAGTTTTAGTGTACTAATCCTACTAGGATTTGGATTTATGGCTGAATAGTTCTTTACTAAGTATTAAATGATTGATTAAATGTAGAGATCTAAGATCTAAGGCATTAGATCAAGCTTTTCGGGATTTGGATTGGAAACCCTAAGCGAATCAGGTGTGTACCCCACACTATCTTTAATACGTTTTATGGCATTATTTAATATAAGTATGTATAAGAATGTGAATATGGCTAAGGTACCCTAATGTGGTACAAAGTACTCAGGTACGTTTCCTACTCCTACTAGGATTACGAAATATGTTATATTTAACATGTGAAAAGTAACGTGAAAGTGAATTTAAGTATGATATGCATGATATGAATAATATGGGGCATTCAGGTTATATGAGAAAAGGGAAGTGAATGTGGTGACTTCAGCCTCACTATCTGAATGTGGTGACTTCGGTCACATTATCTGAATATGGTAACTTCAGTTACATTATCTGAATGTGGTAGCTTCGGTTACATTATCTGAATGTGGTGTCTCAAGACACAATTATCTGAATCTGGTGGCTATGCCACGAATTTATATGGGCGATGAGCACGTCGACTGCAGCGACTGCCTTCGATGGTGTGTAGCGGAAGGAGGGTTGACTTAGTAGTCCCCACGGTGTGTAGGTTGGTACGGGGATGTGTAGCGGATGGCATCTAGGTTTGGGTTTGGGATTGCATCATTATCTTGAATTATTATTATGTGAACATGATATGTATGGTATGCCTAAATCTATTAAAGTTTAGTGTTGATTACACATTGAGTCTGTTTGACTCACCCCGTTGGGGAATATTTTTCAGGTGATGAGCAGTAATGGACCGGGTCGGCAAGAGCTTAAAGGTGGCCATGCATAGCAGGAAATTACCATTTGGACTTTTATTTTATTTAAGTACTTTAATTTAAATTTTGGGAATTTTTGATGTAATAAGGCCTTAGATGAATTTTCTTTATTTCTTCTTACTTTTATTTATTTTGTTTACAAACTATTATTTATAGATCAAGTAAAATTATTTCAAAATAATAAACCCCAAAGTGTTTTGTCACCTTAATTAAAAAGGGAGTTTTAATATAAAATTAATTCATTTTCAATTCAAGCCCAACCCAATAATAAGTTGTCTTTCAAAACAAAATTTTTTTAAAAATCGCACAAGTTTTCCTAAGAAGCAAAAGAATTTTGAACTGGTTTACTTGAGGAACATACCAGATCCGGTCAAGGCTCGTGGGCCGGGTTTGGGGAATTTCAGTTTGGTATCAGAGCCCAGTTTCAAACTCTCAGCCAGTGGGCTAAGGCCCAAAACGTTTTCAAATCGAGCCCAAATGAGTTTTATGGAAGTATTTCTGAAAATAGGCAGGTTATGGCATGGCACCTAAGTATCCGACCCGCAGTCCACCAGGTAAGTACCCCTAACCATCTGTGTGATTATGTGAATTATAGAAGGATAGAAAAGGAATGGAACGTAGAATAGTATGATAGGAACTTGAACTCTAGGACTAGTCTACTCAAACACAAATACATAAGACTTAAGGACCACTAAACAAACCTATGGCTAAGTCAATCGAGTTAGGGTGTGGTAACCCCTGTACGTGTAAGAGTATGCCCAAAGATCAATCATGAGATGGTTGTAATAACATACTTAATTTACCATGTTTATTAATATAAAGCGTTGTCATTATTATTTCAGTTTTTCTTTCTGTGTGTATAGATAAACTATTTTATAATAATGTCCTGAGAGTAATATGATTATTCTTAAAAGATCCTTAGTCGAGTATTATTGTTGACTAGGACAATAATAATGCATTAAGACTAACATGTAGTTGATTGATGATAAAGAGTTGTCATTGATATGGAGTGTCAAAATCAATGCATGAATATGTGTGTTAGAGAACAACATATTGGATTGACCCGCTATGAGTATGTTTCTTGGATTATTATGTAATTGTCACAACATTACTCATAGTGATTAATATGTATATGATCCTCAGACTTGAGATCATTATTATCCCAGCATCGTGAGTTGTATATTTTGATACAGTCAAACGTACACCGTAACAGGTTGTTCTATAAAGGCTGATGTTGGATATACCACAATCTATGTAGAGGGATATGGTTGATCAATAAAGGATAAGTCCCTCCTACATAATAGGAGTAATATCTTAGGCCACTTGATTGAGTGAGACTAGAAATGCATGGCCATGCTCAAATAAGTTGATATGAGATGTCATTCTAATTTGTATATCATAGTCTAGTCAAGATATCAAGAAACATGGGATGGATTATGCAAGTGTGACTATCCCATGACTTGTATCCGTTCCAGAGATAAAGGATTTAAGGATTAATGCATGAAAGGTTAATCACGAAAGGTTATGTCGAATCATGACTTCTTGTAACTTAGGTAGCAATGATGCATTGCTAGATGCCACTCATTGTCTGTGACAATAGAATCGTTCTAGTATTACTGCTAACGTTGCAAGAACCTACAGGGTCACACCCTATGGTTGAAATGAACGGAATAAAATATAGTTGGTATTGTGCTTGGTTGTCACATAAATTAAATTAATTAAAGAATTGATTTAATTGGGCAATCAAATATTGAACATGTTATATGTACAAGGATGTTGTACACATAATGATAACATAATTTTATTAATATATGAATTTGATTCATATATAAATTTAAATAAATATAGTTTACCGGAATCCTTATTATAATTAATGTAATTGTAATTTTCAGATATAATTAATGTAATTATAATTTTCGGTTAAAAACTTTATTGTATTTATTTAATCTTGAAATACATTCAAGACATACCAATTATAAAAGGCCCAATTAAGAGGATACCTATTATAAAAGGCCCAATGAGAAAGGCACCCATTATAAAAGGTATTAAAAGGAGACAAAACAAAATATGAAAACCCTAAGTGATTGCTTGTTAGGTCTAGCAGCCGTCAAGCAAATAAGCCTCCAAAATAGTTTTGGAGATTTCTTCCGTTCATAGTTAAACCGGGTGGATTACGTAGAGGCCGACATCGGAAAAGGTTGAGGCTTGATTCGACAGTAGATCAAAACTCTTGTTGCCAAGGCGTCGCTGTCTACTCAGATTGAAGTTTTGGTAATTTCGAAACCTTTATTTCACCCCGATTCGTTCCTCACACATGGATCCATGATTTGGATCGCCGGATCTAATTTTATTCTGCTGCGCCATGGGGTACCGGCGTTCCAACAGTGGTATCAGAGCCACTTGTGTGATACGAACTCGGGTTTAAATACTTGGGTGATGCAATTGTATGAGATACATGTTTTGATCTTATTATATTTTCGATTGTTTAAATCGTTTAAGCATAATCTGATAATTGTTCCTTTCGGTAATTGATTAAATGTTAATCATGGTGTTGTGGCCTATTCGATTTTATGTTATTACTGTTAACTATTAACAAATCTGTAGCGGCGGTGGTATTTATAGTTTCTAGTAAGTGTTAACTGGCTAGTGGAACAAGGGTTGTTCCGATATGAAACCTCAAGGATTAAAATCCTAAAAACACGATTCTGTTGATAGAAATTTATCAAATCGTGAGGCTTCATTTGACTGGGGTATGCGATTCGTCCGACATCCTCAGACCCCCGCAAAAAATTTGTTAATAAAAGAAATTTATAAACTTGATGGGCCACAAAAGGTTGAAAGGATATTTTATAATTCACCTTAGCAAAAAAAAAAAAGCATTGAATTATGTATGCTATTTTTGACATGCACGGTGTTTGAAATGCATAGTTATAGCCCAATGACCCATTCGATAAAAGGTTGTATTTTTTTTAAAAATACGGCCTGCGTGTCGTGCCTTGCTACTATTCTCTTGTATTTCTCTTCTCATCTTATTCCCTCGTATGTAAAACGAGTTTCTGCATATTGTAATTTGCAAGAGTTGCTGTGGGCCAAACAAGAAGGAAGGTGGGACAATGATTGTGAATGATAGCTTGTGAAAGTGCTTACACCTTTAGGTTTCTTTTTGGTTTTCCCATTGGCTTGGGTTGAACCACTTTAGTTTATGGGCTATAACTATTGCATTTATTTATTGCTTTATTTATTCATGTATGAGATGCTATGGATGATAATAAACCTTGTTGATAATTAACCCTATTAATTGATGAGATCGATTAGAAGACTAAATGGGCTAAAGTAGACCATAATTGGTGAGATGCAACAACCTTAATAAAATCCCTCTATTAAAATATTAAGTCAACATGGCCTTCCAATTTTGCCCTCGTTAAGGCCTCGATCAATACTATGTAGGTTCTGCCAAAGCGGAGTACTAGTATTTATCTTGGTTAAACGCGAAGAATAAACAAGTGATATTCGCTGGTTAAAAATTGGTTAATGACTTAACTAGGTTACTCTAATAGGATTAGAAACCTAGAGGCAAGTAAATTGGATAAATCATAAGATGATTAGAACAAGAGTTGTTCACCAAATATTAGGAGTTACATATGATGTAATTAGCAAATGTTGCTTACCTAAATAACCATAATCTTAAGAGTAAAGCCAAAGCTGACTTAAGAGGTGGTGAAATATGGATCCTTAACCTACTAGAAATACTTTTGAGAAAGTTTTTCCGAAATTAATATACGAGGGTTATTAATTTTGAAATAAAATAGTGGGAATATCATTTAATAAAGTCTTTTTAATGATTGATATAAAATTGGTAAATTTACTCACATGCATATTTAATTGTTGTAGATATATTATGGCTGCAAACACTAGCACACTCTCATTGCGATCGGTCCTTGAGAAGGACAAATTGAATGGTTTGAATTTTCTTGATTGGTTCCGTAACTTGAGGATTGTCCTTAAACAAGAACGAAAATTATATGTCATTGAACAACCACTTCCTAATGAACCACCCGCTAATGCCTCGAGGACTGATAGAGATGCTTACAAGAAGTATCTCGATGACATGATAGATGTTGGATGTCTTATGCTTGCCACTATGAATCCTGAACTTCAGAAGCAACATGAGGACATGGTTGCTTATGATATGATCGAGCACCTGAAAGAACTTTATCAGGGAAAGCACGGCAAGAGAGGTTTGATATCTCTAAGGCCTTATTCCAATATAAGTTGGCTGAAGGAAGCCCAGTAGGACCTCATGTCCTTAAGATGATTGGCTATATTGAAAGCCTGTCTAAGCTTGGGTTTCCATTGAGCCAAGAGTTGGCCACTGATGTTATTTTACAATCGTTGCTGGATAGCTACAGCCAGTTTGTCCTCAATTTCAATATGAATGAAATTGACAAGACTCTACCACAATTGCTCAGTATGTTACGAACTGCTGAAGGCAACTTGAAAAAGGTTGGACCCAAGCCCATACTGATGGTCCGTAATAACAGGGGCAAGGGAAAGGCCAAAGTTCAAACAAAACCCAAGGGCAAAGGTAAGCCCAAATTTGGAAAAGGAAAGGCTGCACTGAAACCTAAAGGTGGGGTGTCTAAGGAAGGAAACTGTTTTCATTGGTGTGACTGGACATTGGAAACGGAACTGCCCTGCCTATCTTGAAGAAGTCAAGAAGGCTAAAGCAAGCGGAATGTCTGCTTCAGGTATTTATGTTATTGATATTAATTTATCAACTACTACTTCTTGGGTATTAGATACTGGTTGTGGTTCTCATATTTGTACTTCTGTACAGGGACTACAAAGGAGTAGGACTTTGGCTAGAGGAGATGTGGACCTACGAGTTGGAAATGGAGCAAAAGTTGCTGCATTAGCTGTGGGAACATATACTTTATCTTTGCCTAGTGGACTTGATTTATGTTTAGAGGATTGTTATTTTGTGCCCAGTTTGACTAAAAACATTATTTCAATTTCTTGTTTAGACAAAATTGGTTTTGAGATAATTATTAAGAATAATTGTTGTTCATTTTATCTCAATAATGTTTTCTATGGTTCGACGCAATTGATTAATGGCCTCTATATTTTAGATCAAACCAATCCCATTTACAACATAAATACTAAAAGATCTAAAATAAATGACTCAAATCAAACTTATCCTTGGCATTGTCGTTTGGGCCACATAAGTGAGAAACGCATATCCAAACTCCATAGAGATGGTCTCTTGAATTCATTTGTTTTTGAACAATTTGAAGTATGTGAATCTTGCTTATTGGGAAAAATGACTAAATCTCCTTTTTCTGGAAAAGGTGAACGAGCTAGTGATTTATTGGGCCTAATACATTCTGATGTATGTGGACCAATAAATACACAGGCCAGAGGTGGATTTCACTACTTCATTACTTTCACTGATGATTTCAGTAGATATGGGTATGTTTATCTCATGCGCCATAAGTCTGAGTCCCTTGAAAAGTTCAAGGAATTTAAAAATGAAGTACAAAATCAACTAGGAAAAACTATCAAGTCACTTCGATCTGATCGAGGTGGAGAGTATTTGAGCCT
This sequence comes from Gossypium australe, assembly GCA_005393395.2. Lineage (NCBI taxonomy): Eukaryota > Viridiplantae > Streptophyta > Magnoliopsida > Malvales > Malvaceae > Gossypium > Gossypium australe. Next base: position 24,352,185 of record CM016621.1, on the reverse strand, counting down.
AGAGTTTGATGATCTTTTGAAAGAATGTGGGATTGTCTCACAACTTACTCTAATGTGGGATTGTCTCACAACTTACTCCTCCTCGGACTCCTCAATGGAATGGAGTATCTGAGAGAAGAAATCAAACTTTGTTAGACATGGTTCGATCCATGATGAGTCATGCTGATCTACCGACTTCCTTTTGGGGACATGCACTTGAGACTGCTGCCTTCACACTAAATCGTGTTCCATCTAAATGTTCAAAAGACGTCATATGAGATGTGGACTGGGAAACGTCCTAGTATGTCCTTTATGAAAATTTGGGGTTGTGAAGCTTATGTTAAACGTCAGACGTCTACTAAGCTTGAACCTAAATCTAAAAGGTGTATTTTTGTGGGGTATCCAAAAGAAACCAAAGGATATTATTTTTTTAATCCCACTGAGAACAAAATTTTTGTTGCTCGGACTGGTGTCTTCCTAGAGAAAGAATTTACTTCTAGAAAAGGAAGTGGGAGAAAGATTGAACTTGAAGAAATTCAAGAATCACAAGATACCACTGAACCAGAGATTGAACAAAACCAAATTCCACAAGAAATTGAGGAACAAACAACTGCTATAGAAACACAACCACCGCGCAGATCTTTAAGAGAACGCCGTGCACCTGAGAGATATGGATTTCTCATTACAACGCATGGTGACGTTCTTCTTATAGATCAAGATGAGCCTAGGACTTATCAAGAAGCGGTGACGAGCCCAGACTCTGAGAAATGGCTTGAGGCCATGAGATCTGAGATGGATTCCATGTATGAAAACCAAGTATGGACTTTGATTGACCCACCCGAAGGGGTTAAACCTATAGGGTGCAAATGGGTTTTCAAAAAGAAAATAGACATGGATGGTAATGTACAAACATACAAAGGGCGATTAGTCGCTAAAGGTTTTCGCCAAATTCATGGTGTTGACTATGATGAAACCTTTTCTCCTGTAGCTATGTTTAAATCCATCAGGATCTTGCTCGCCATAGTTGCATTTCATGATTATGAAATCTGGCAGATGGACGTCAAAACAGCTTTCCTTAACGGGAAACTTGAAGAGGATGTGTATATGACACAACCTGAAGGTTTTGTAAATCCAAAGGATGCTAGAAAGATATGTAAGCTACAAAGATCCATTTATGGATTAAAGCAAGCTTCTCGAAGTTGGAATATTCATTTTAACGATGCAATCAAAGAGTTTGGTTTTATCAAAATGAAGATGAACCATGTGTTTACAAGAAAGTTAGTGGGAGCACTATCACATTCTTGGTACTATATGTGGATGACATACTTATCATGGGAAATGACATACCTACCTTGCAGTCTATTAAGACTTGGTTAAGAAGTTGTTTTTCTATGAAGGACTTGGGCGAAGCCACTTATATCTTAGGAGTCAAGATCTATAGAGATAGATCAAGACGACTACTAGGTCTAAGCCAAAGTACATACATAGATAAAGTACTGAAAAGGTTCAGTATGGAAGAATCTAAAAGAGGATTCCTACCTATGAGACATGGTATTTCACTCTCGAAGGAAATGTGTCCTTCAACTCCACAAGAGAGAGAACGTATGAGTAAAATTCCATATGCTTCCGCTATTGGATCTATCATGTATGCTATGTTATGTACCCGTCCAGATGTCTCGTATGCCTTAAGTATGACGAGCAGGTATCAAGTAGATCCCGGTGAAGGTCACTGGACCACAGTCAAGAGTATCCTTAAGTACTTAAGAAGAACTAAGGATACGTTCCTATTATATGGAGGTGAGGAAGAGTTAAGTGTAAAAGGTTACACTGATGCCAGCTTCCAAACCGACAAGGATGATTCTCGATCGCAATCAGGTTTTGTGTTTTGACTTAATGGTGGTGCTGTGAGCTGGAAGAGTTCAAAGCAAAGTACAGTAGCCGATTCTACAACAGAGGCCGAGTATATTGCAGCCAGTGAGGCAGCAAAAGAAGCAGTTTGGATCAAGAAGTTCATTACTGGACTAGGGCTTGTGCCTAGCATATCAGATGCTATAGAACTCCGATGTGATAACAATGGAGCTATTGCACAAGCTAAAGAACCCAGATCTCACCAGCGATCCAAACATATACTTAGACGCTACCATCTTATTCGAGAGGTTATCGATCGAGGGGATGTAGAGATATGCAGAGTACCTTCAGATGATAACATCGCTGATCCCCTGACCAAGCCTCTGACACAGCAGAAGCATGATCGTCACACTAAGTCACTTGGTATTAGATATATGAGTGATTGGTCTTAGTGCTAGTGGGAGATTGTAAGATTATGCCCAAAGATCAATCATGAGATGGTTGTAATAACATACTTAATTTACCATGTTTATTAATATAAAGCGTTGTCATTATTATTTCAGTTTTTCTTTCTGTGTGTATAGATAAACTATTTTATAATAATGTCCTGAGAATAATATGATTATTCTTAAAAGATCCTTAGTCGAGTATTATTGTTGACTAGGACAATAATAATGCATTAAGACTAACATGTAGTTGATTGATGATAAAGAGTTGTCATTGATATGGAGTGTCAAAATCAATGCATGAATATGTGTGTTAGAGAACAACATATAGGATTGACCCGCTATGAGTATGTTTCTTGGATTATTATGTCATTGTCACAACATTACTCATAGTGATTAATATGTATATGATCCTCAGACTTGAGATCATTATTATCCCAGCATCGTGAGTTGTATATTTTGATACAGTCAAACGTACACCGTAACAGGTTGTTCTATAAAGGCTGATGTTGGATGTACCACAATCTATGTAGAGGGATATGGTTGATCAATAAAGGATAAGTCCCTCCTACATAATAGGAGTAATATCTTAGGCCACTTGATTGAGTGAGACTAGAAATGCATGGCCATGCTCAAATAAGTTGATATGAGATGTCATACTAATTTGTATATCATAGTCTAGTCAAGATATCAAGAAACATGGGATGGATTATGCAAGTGTGACTATCCCATGACTTGTATCCGTTCCAGAGATAAAGGACTTAAGGATTAATGCATGAAAGGTTAATCACGAAAGGTTATGTCGAATCATGACTTCTTGTAACTTAGGTAGCAATGATGCATTGCTAGATGCCACTCATTGTCTGTGACAATAGAATCGTTCTAGTATTACTGCTAACGTTGCAAGAACCTACAGGGTCACACCCTATGGTTGAAATGAACGGAATAAAATATAGTTGGTATTGTGCTTGGTTGTCACATAAATTAAATTAATTAAAGAGTTAATTTAATTGGGCAATCAAATATTGAACATATTATATGTACAAGGATGTTGTACACATAATGATAACATAATTTTATTAATATATGAATTTGATTCATATATAAATTTAAATAAATATAGTTTACCGGAATCCTTATTATAATTAATGTAATTGTAATTTTCAGATATAATTAATGTAATTATAATTTTCGGTTAAAAACTTTATTGTATTTATTTAATCTTGTAATACATTCAAGACATACCAATTATAAAAGGCCCAATTAAGAGGATACCTATTATAAAAGGCCCAATGAGAAAGGCACCCATTATAAAAGGTATTAAAAGGAGACAAAACAAAATATGAAAACCCTAAGTGATTGCTTGTTAGGTCTAGCAGCCGTCAAGCAAATAAGCCTCCAAAACAGTTTTGGAGATTTCTTCCGTTCATAGTTAAACCGGGTGGATTACGTAGAGGCCGACATCGAAAAAGGTTGAGGCTTGATTTGACAGTAGATCAAAACTCTTGTTGCCAAGGCGTCGCTGTCCACTCAGATTGAAGTTTTGGTAGTTTCGAAACCTTTATTTCACCCCGATTCGTTCCTCACACATGGATCCATGATTTGGATCACCGGATCTAATTTTATTCCGCTGCGCCATGAGGTACCGACGTTCCAACAGTACGCATGTCTAGGATTGGATCCAGAAGAGCTTGGTATTTAAGCAGTCCTAGTGACTCACCTCCTCTTCGCAGGAATCCTACCTGGTGCGTAGCTTCGGTTCACCCTAACCCAGAGGGCTCAGTGGGTGTGGCAACCTCTGTGCGCATGTCTAGGAATGGTTTCGGTGGGAGCTTGGTATTTAAGCAGTCCACGTGACTCACCTTCTCTCCATTTGAATCCTGCCTGGTGCGTAGCTTTGGTTCACCTTGACCAAGAGGACTCGGTCATAGGCTAAACACAATGACTAAAACCCGAAAAGGGAACTAGCCGTGTTTTTATGGAAACCCTAATTTTAAAACTCTTAAAAAATCATATTTTCTTTAATTTGTGAAAAATATCTCTTTAAAAAAAATATTCGAAAAATTTCTGATTACAAAAATACCCTTAGTGGTGAAATTACAAAAATGCCCTTGGTTTATAAATTGATCAACCACTCAACAGTTTTTCCGAAATTTCATTATTTTATAAATGTTCAAAAACCCCAACTTGCAAAATACCAAAATACCTTGATTTTGGAAAAACTTACAAAATTGCCCCTAACTTACAAAATTACCAAAACGACCCTGATTTCTAAATTTTGCAACATCACCGTTTTGGAAAGTACAATTCTCAAAAGAACCCTCAAAGTTTTGCAACTCTCGAAATATCCCCGATTTATTAAAATTTTGCAAATTTACCCCGATTTGTGGAAAAATTACCGAAATACCCCCGGACTTCAAAATTTTCCAAAACACCCCGGGAATCTAAAAAAAATTACCAAAATACCCTTATTGACAAAATCACCAAGGAACCTTATTTTGACAAATTACGCAAATACCCCTGTAGGGCAAATTACAAAAATACCCCTAGATAGTGGAAAAACAACAACAATGAAAACTACAACGTTTCTCTGAATGAACGAAAGTTCATAATTGATTGACGGATGTATGAATAAAAAGACTGTGTGCATATATGAATACGAAAGAACCACTCCTAAAATTCTTTTCATAAAACTTCTTCGCGGGTAATCAGTGGAATAAAGGCTAATTCATAAAACTTCTTAATCAGATTAAACCGTGAAGTAGACATGAGTTCTAGGGGACGTGAACTTAAAGATTGTGCCTAGAAAGTATGATGGTTCTATTAAGATCAGAGTGCGCAGCGTAAGCATAGTGCGGTGAGAAGGATTGTACGACTGTTAATAAGTAATTTCGAGCACGAAATTATTTTTAAGGAGGGTAGAACCGTAACATCCTAGATTAGGGGTTATGCATTCGTGCGTAATTTATGAGATAGTAGGCTCAGTAGGTGTGTTGGATGTGTTCTGAGGAGTTTTAGGAACCCTAAGATATAAGGAAATGTAAGGAAATGTGAGGAAATGTGAGGAAATGTGAGGAAATGTCCTGGAAATGTAAGGAAATGATCTAGAAATGATTCAAAAGAGGAAAGTAAACATTTCGAGAAACTTGGAAATGTAAGGAAATGTTAAGTTTAAAGGAGGCAAACGAAAATTTTTGGAAACTTTGAAATGTAAGGAAATGATAAGTTTTAAAGTTTAAAAAGAGGAAATTAAGGCAAGGTGGCCTTAAGAAAATTTATGGAGGAAATATGACATGAAATTGGGCTTGTAAAAGTGGCTTGGAAATGCCACTTAAAGGCTTAGAATGTGACGCCACCTACATGTGCAATTGGGCCAAGGTTCGAATCACTTAAGAAGCAAAAGAAAGCTTTTATTTTTGCGGCAACAAGAGGAAGAGATGGACGGCTTGGGGAGTCTTTGGGAGGAGTTTAAGATGAGGTTTTATTCTTATTAAAATTCGGCTAAAAGGGGTGATAAATGTGGATATTATTTCTTTTATTTTGATAGATAAGGAAGAGATAAAAGAGGATTATTACTAGTATTATTTTTAATAGGAGATAAGAGATAAATATTGGATTAAGTTTTGTTGATAATTAAAGTGATAAATCAAGGGATAAAGTTATCAAAATAGAAGAGTGGTGGCCAAGTAAGGGACTCTAGCCTAGTAATTTTGGCTATAAAAGGAAGAGTAAGGCTATTCTTTATTCATTCTTTTCTCTTCAAGAAAACCTCTGCCGAAATTCTCTAAAGTTTCTCCTCTTCTCTCTGTCGAATTCTCTCTGCCATATTCTCTTTTTCTCTTTTCTTTTCTTCTTCTATTACAAACACAATCAAAAGCCGAAGATACCAATAGCCCTAGTCGGTTTCTCACTAAGCCTCAAGAGCCGAAATTGTTATCCACATGAAAGCCATAGCCGAATACTGCTAAGGGTTCAAGCAAGAGTTCCATCAAATTCTTCAGTAAGGGTAAGATTAGGTTAGATTCTCATTCTATTTCTTTTAAGGCTGTCAAAATTAAGATTCTAATACCCTTAATATCTGTTGCCGAAGAGATCTTCCGAGATTTACTAAGTGTCGACGACAAGGAAGGAGAAGTTCTTTTCCCGAAGGTACACCATAGGCCGCGTATTCCCTAGTTATTCGTTGAATTTCGGGATTTAAAATCCACAAGGTTAGTCATATTTAACATTCGGCTAAGGGTTATTTGTTATGAATAAATGTTAGAAATTGATCTAACATGAAGTTATAGGGATTTCGACAAACATATAAGGCAAGGAATACTTTCGGGATTTGGAAATTGCAAGGTAAGTTTTAGTGTACTAATCCTACTAGGATTTGGATTTATGGCTGAATAGTTCTTTACTAAGTATTAAATGATTGATTAAATGTAGAGATCTAAGATCTAAGGCATTAGATCAAGCTTTTCGGGATTTGGATTGGAAACCGTAAGCGAATCAGGTGTGTACCCCACACTATCTTTAATACGTTTTATGGCATTATTTAATATAAGTATGTATAAGAATGTGAATATGGCTAAGGTACCCTAATGTGGTACAAAGTACTCAGGTACGTTTCCTACTCCTACTGGGATTACAAAATATGTTATATTTAACATGTGAAAAGTAACGTGAAAGTGAATTTAAGTATGATATGCATGATATGAATAATATGGGGTATTCGGGTTATATGAGAAAGGGGAAGTGAATGTGGTGACTTCGGTCTCACTATCTGAATGTGGTGACTTCGGTCACATTATCTGAATGTGGTAACTTCGGTTACATTATCTGAATGTGGTAACTTCAGTTACATTATCTGAATGTGGTGTCTCAGGACACAATTATCTGAATCTGGTGGCTATGCCACTAATTTATATGGGCGATGAGCACGTCGACTGCAGCGACTGCCTTCGATGGTGTGTAGCGGAAGGAGGGTTGACTTAGTAGTCCCCACGGTGTGCAGGTTGGTATGGGGATGTGTAGCGGATGGCATCTAGGTTTGGGTTTGGGATTGCATCATTATCTTGAATTATTATTATGTGAACATGATATGTATGGTATGCCTAAATCTATTAAAGTTTAGTGTTGATTACACATTGAGTCTGTTTGACTCACCCCGTTGGGGAATATTTTTCAGGTGATGAGCAGTAATGGACCGGGTCGGCAAGAGCTTAAAGGTGGCCATGCATAGTAGGAAATTACCATTAGGACTTTTATTTTATTTAAGTACTTTAATTTAAATTTTGGGAATTTTTGATGTAATAAGGCCTTAGATGAATTTTCTTTATTTCTTCTTACTTTTATTTGTTTTGTTTGCAAACTATTATTTATGGATCAAGTAAAATTATTTCAAAATAATAAACCCCAAAGTGTTTTGTCACCTTAATTAAAAAGGGAGTTTTAATATAAAATTAATTCATTTTCAATTCAAGCCCAACCCAATAATAAGTTGTCTTTCAAAACAAAATTTTTTTAAAAATCGCACAAGTTTTCCTAAGAAGCAAAAGAATTTTGAACCGGTTTACTTGAGGAACATACCAGATCCGGTCAAGGCTCGTGGGCCGAGTTTGGGGTGTTTCAGTTTGGTATCAGAGCCCAGTTTCAAACTCTCGGCCAGTGGGCTAAGGCCCAAAACATTTTCAAATCGAGCCCAAATGAGTTTTATGGAAGTATTTCTGAAAATAGGCAGGTTATGGCATGGCACCTAAGTCTCCGACCCGCAGTCCACCAGGTAAGTACCCCTAACCATCTGTGTGATTATGTGAATTATAGAAGGATAGAAAAGGAATGGAACGTAGAATAGTGTGACAGGAACTTGAACTCTAGGACTAGTCTACTCAAACACAAATACATAAGACTTAAGGACCACTAAACAAACCTATGGCTAAGTCAATTGAGTTAGGGTGTGTTAACCCCTGTACGCATGTCTAGGATTGGATCCAGAAGAGCTTGGTATTTAAGCAGTCCTAGTGACTCACCTCCTCTTCGCAGGAATCCTACCTGGTGCGTAGCTTCGGTTCACCCTAACCCAGAGGGCTCAGTGGGTGTGGCAACCTCTGTGCGCATGTCTAGGAATGGTTTCGGTGGGAGCTTGGTATTTAAGCACTCCGCGTGACTCACCTCCTCTCCATTTGAATCCTGCCTGGTGCGTAGCTTTGGTTCACCTTGACCAAGAGGACTCGGTCATAGGCTAAACACAATGACTAAAACCCGAAAAGGGAACTAGCCGTGTTTTTATTGAAACCCTAATTTTAAAACTCTTAAAAAAATCATATTTTCTTTAATTTGTGAAAAATATCTCTTTAAAAAAAATATTCGAAAAATTTCTGATTACAAAAATACCCTTAGTGGTGAAATTACAAAAATGCCCTTGGTTTATAAATTGATCAACCACTCAACAGTTTTTCCGAAATTTCATTATTTTATAAATGTTCAAAAACCCCAACTTGCAAAATACCAAAATACCTTGATTTTGGAAAAAATTACAAAATTTCCCCTAACTTACAAAATTACCAAAACGACCCTGATTTCCAAATTTTTGCAACATCATCGTTTTGGAAAGTACAATTCTCAAAAGAACCCTCAAAGTTTTGCAACTCTCGAAATATCCCCGATTTATTAAAATTTTACAAATTTACCCCGATTTGTGGAAAAATTACCGAAATACCCCACCCCGAGAATCTAAAAAAATTACCAAAATACCCTTATTGACAAAATCACCAAGGAACCTTATCTTGACAAATTACGCAAATACCCCTGTAGGGCAAATTACGAAAATACCCCTGGGTAGTGGAAAAACAACAACAATGAAAACTACAACGTTTCTCTGAATGAACGAAAGTTCATAATTGATTGATGGACGTGTGAATGAAAAGACTGTGTGCATGTATGAATACGAAAGAACCACTCCTAAAATTCTTTTCATAAAACTTCTTCGCGGGTAATCAGTGGAATAAAGGCTAATTCATAAAACTTCTTAATCAGATTAAATCATGAAGTAGACATGAGTTCTAGGGGACGTGAACTTAAAGATTGTGCCTAGAAAGTATGATGGTTCTATTAAGATCAGAGTGCGCAGCGTAAGCATAGTGCAGTGAGAAGGATTGTACGACTGTTAATAAGTAATTTCGAGCACGAAATTATTTTTAAGGAGGGTAGAATTGTAACATCCTAGATTAGGGGTTACGCATTCGTGCGTAATTTATGAGATAGTGGGCTCAGTGGGTGTGTTGGATGTGTTCTGAGGAGTTTTAGGAACCCTAAGATATAAGGAAATGTAAGGAAATGTGAGGAAATGTGAGGAAATGTCCTGGAAATGTAAGGAAATGTCTTGTCTTGGAAATGTAGGGAAATGTCCTGGAAATGTAAGGAAATGATCTAGAAATGATTCAAAAGAGGAAAGTAAACATTTCGGGAAACTTGGAAATGTAAGGAAATGTTAAGTTTAAAGGAGGCAAATGACAATTTTTTGAAACTTGGAAATGTAATGAAATGATAAGTTTACAAGTTTAAAAAGAGGAAATTAAGGCAATGTGGCCTTAAGAAAATTTATGGAGGAAATATGACATGAAATTGGGCTTGTAAAAGTGGCTTGGAAATGCCACTTAAAGGCTTAGCATGTGACGCCACCTACATGTGCAATTGGGCCAGGGTTCGAATCACTTAGGAAGCAGAAGAAAGCTTTTATTTTTGCGACAACAAGAGGAAGAGATGGACGGCTTGGGGAGTCTTTGGGAGGAGTTTAAGATGAGGTTTTATTCTTATTAAAATTCGGCTAAAAGGGGTGATAAATGTGGATATTATTTCTTTTATTTTGATAGATAAGGAAGAGATAAAAGAGGATTATTATTAGTATTATGTTTATTAGGAGATAAGAGATAAATATTGGATTAAGTTTTGTTGATAATTAAAGTGATAAATCAAGGGATAAAGTTATCAAAATAGAAGAGTGGTGGCCAAGTAAGGGACTCTAGCCTAGTAATTTTGGCTATAAAAGGAAGAGTAAGGCTATTCTTCATTCATTCTTTTCTCTTCAAGAAAACCTCTGCCGAAATTCTCTAAAGTTTCTCCTCTTCTCTCTGCCGAATTCTCTCTGCCATATTCTCTTTTTCACTTTTCTTTTCTTCTTCTATTACAAACACAATCAAAATCCGAAGATACCAATAGCCCTAGTCGATTTCTCACCAAGCCTCAAGAGCCGAAATTGTTATCCACATGAAAGCCATAGCCGAATACTGCTAAGGGTTCAAGCAAGAGTTCCATCAAATTCTTCAGTAAGGGTAAGATTAGGTTAGATTCTCATTCTATTTCTTTTAAGGCTGTCAAAATTAAGATTCTAATACCCTTAATATCTGTTGCCGAAGAGATCTTCCGAGATTTACTAAGTGTCGACTACAAGGAAGGAGAAGTTCTTTTCTCGAAGGTACACTATAGGCCGCGTGTTCCCTAGTTATTCGGTAAATTTCGGGATTTAAAATCCACAAGGTTAGTCATATTTAACATTCGGCTAAGGGTTATTTGTTATGAATAAATGTTAGAAATTGATCTAACATTAAGTTATAGGGATTTCGACAGACATATAAGGCAAGGAATACTTTCGGGATTTGGAAATTGCAAGGTAAGTTTTAGTGTACTAATCCTACTAGGATTTGGATTTATGGCTGAATAGTTCTTTACTAAGTATTAAATGATTGATTAAATGTAGAGATCTAAGATCTATGGCATTAGATCAAGCTTTTCGGGATTTGGATTAGAAACCCTAAGCGAATAAGGTGTGTACCCCACACTATCTTTAATACGTTTTATGGCATTATTTAATATAAGTATGTATAAGAATGTGAATATGGCTAAGGTACCCTAATGTGGTACAAAGTACTCAGGTACGTTTCCTACTCCTACTAGGATTACAAAATATGTTATATTTAACATGTGAAAAGTAACGTGAAAGTGAATTTAAGTATGATATGCATGATATGAATAATATGGGGCATTCGGGTTATATGAGAAAGGGGAAGTGAATGTGGTGACTTCGGTCTCACTATCTGAATGTGGTGACTTCGGTCACATTATCTGAATGTGGTAACTTCGGTTACATTATCTGAATGTGGTAAGTTCGGTTACATTATCTGAATGTGGTGTCTCAGGACACAATTATCTGAATCTTGTGGCTATGCCACGAATTTATATGGGCGATGAGCACGTCGACTGCAGCGACTGCCTTCGATGGTGTGTAGCGGAAAGAGGGTTGACTTAGTAGTCCCCACGGTGTGCAGGTTGGTACGGGGATGTGTAGCGGATGGCATCTAGGTTTGGATTTGGGATTGCATCATTATCTTGAATTATTATTATGTGAACATGATATGTATGGTATGCCTAAATCTATTAAAGTTTAGTGTTGATTACACATTGAGTCTGTTTGACTCACCCCGTTGGGGAATATTTTTCAGGTGATGAGCAGTAATGGACCGGGTCGGCAAGAGCTTAAAGGTGGCCATGCATAGTAGGAAATTACCATTTGGACTTTTATTTTATTTAAGTACTTTAATTTAAATTTTGGGAATTTTTGATGTAATAAGGCCTTAGATGAATTTTCTTTATTTCTTCTTACTTTTATTTATTTTGTTTACAAACTATTATTTATGGATCAAGTAAAATTATTTCAAAATAATAAACCCCAAAGTGTTTTGTCACCTTAATTAAAAAGGGAGTTTTAATATAAAATTAATTTATTTTCAATTCAAGCCCAACCCAATAATAAGTTGTCTTTCAAAACAAATTTTTTTTAAAAATTGCACAAGTTTTCCTAAGAAGCAAAAGAATTTTGAACCGGTTTACTTGAGGAACATACCAGATCCGGTCAAGGCTCGTGGGCCGGGTTTGGGGTGTTTCAGTTTGGTATCAGAGCCCAGTTTCAAACTCTCGGCCAGTGGGCTAAGGCCCAAAACATTTTCAAGTCGAGCCCAAATGAGTTTTATGGAAGTATTTCTAAAAATAGGCAGGTTATGGCATGGCACCTAAGTCTCCGACCCGCAGTCCACCAGGTAAGTACCCCTAACCATCTGTGTGATTATGTGAATTATAGAAGGATAGAAAAGGAATGGAACGTAGAATAGTATGATAGGAACTTGAACTCTAGGACTAGTCTACTCAAACACAAATACATAAGACTTAAGGACCACTAAACAAACCTATGGCTAAGTCAATCGAGTTAGGGTATGGTAACCCCTGTACGCATGTCTAGGATTGGATCCAGAAGAGCTTGGTATTTAAGCAGTCCTAGTGACTCACCTCCTCTTCGCAGGAATCCTACCTGGTGTGTAGCTTCGGTTCACCCTAACCCAGAGGGCTCAGTGGGTGTGGCAAACTCTGTGCGCATGTCTAGGAATGGTTTCGGTGGGAGCTTGGTATTTAAGCAGTCCGCGTGACTCACCTCCTCTCCATTTGAATCCTGCCTGGTGCGTAGCTTTGGTTCACCTTGACCAAGAGGACTCGGTAATAGGCTAAACACAATGACTAAAACCCGAAAAGGGAACTAGCCGTGTTTTTATGGAAACCCTAATTTTAAAACTCTTAAAAAATCATATTTTATTTAATTTGTGAAAAATATCTCTTTAAAAAAATATTCGAAAAATTTCTGATTACAAAAATACCCTTAGTGGTGAAATTACAAAAATGCCCTTGGTTTATAAATTGATCAACCGCTCAACAGTTTTTCCGAGATTTCATTATTTTATAAATGTTCAAAAACCCCAACTTGCAAAATACCAAAATACCTTGATTTTGGAAAAAATTACAAAATTGCCCCTAACTTACAAAATTACCAAAACGACCCTGATTTCCAAATTTTTGCAACATCACCGTTTTGGAAAGTACAATTCTCAAAAGAACCCTCAAAGTTTTGCAACTCTCGAAATATCCCCAATTTATTAAAATTTTACAAATTTACCCCGATTTGTGGAAAAATTACCGAAATACCCCACCCCCGGGAATCTAAAAAAATTACCAAAATATCCTTATTGACAAAATCACCAAGGAACCTTATTTTGACAAATTACGCAAATACCCCTGTAGGGCAAATTACGAAAATTCCCCTGGGTAGTGGAAAAACAACAACAATGAAAGCTACAACGTTTTTCTGAATGAACGAAAGTTCATAATTGATTGATGGATGTGTGAATGAAAAGACTGTGTGCATGTATGAATACGAAAGAACCACTCCTAAAATTCTTTTCATAAAACTTCTTCGCGGGTAATCAGTGGAATAAAGGCTAATTCATAAAACTTCTTAATCAGATTAAATCGTGAAGTAGACATGAGTTCTAGGGGACGTGAACTTAAAGATTGTGCCTAGAAAGTATGATGGTTCTATTAAGATCAGAGTGCGCAGCGTAAGCATAGTGTGGTGAGAAGGATTGTACGACTGTTAATAAGTAATTTCGATCACGAAATTATTTTTAAGGAGGGTAGAACTGTAACATCCTAGATTAGGGGTTATGCGTTCGTGCGTAATTTATGAGATAGTGGGTTCAGTGGGTGTGTTGGATGTGTTCTGAGGAGTTTTAGGAACCCTAAGATATAAGGAAATGTAAGGAAATGTGAGGAAATGTGAGGAAATGTCCTGGGAATGTAAGGAAATGTCTTGTCTTGGAAATGTAGGGAAATGTCCTGGAAATGTAAGGAAATGATCTAGAAATGATTCAAAAGAGGAAAGTAAACATTTCGGGAAACTTGGAAATGTAAGGAAATGTTATGTTTGAAGGAGGCAAACGAAAATTTTTGGAAACTTGGAAATGTAAGGAAATGATAAGTTTTAAAGTTTAAAAAGAGGAAATTAAGGCAAGGTGGCCTTAAGAAAATTTATGGAGGAAATATGACATGAAATTGGGCTTGTAAAAGTGGCTTGGAAATGCCACTTAAAGGCTTAGCATGTGACGCCACCTACATGTGCAATTGGGCCAAGGTTCGAATCACTTAGGAAGCAAAAGAAAGCTTTTATTTTTGTGGCAACAAGAGGAAGAGATAGACGGCTTAGGGAGTCTTTGGGAGGAGTTTAAGATGAGGTTTTATTCTTATTAAAATTCGGCTAAAAGGGGTGATAAATGTGGATATTATTTCTTTTATTTTGATAGATAAGGAAGAGATAAAAGAGGATTATTACTAGTATTATTTTTATTAAGAGATAAGAGATAAATATTGGATTCAGTTTTGTTGATAATTAAAGTGATAAATCAAGGGATAAAGTTATCAAAATAGAAGAGTGGTGGCCAAGTAAGGGACTCTAGCCTAGTAATTTTGGCTATAAAAGGAAGAGTAAGGCTATTCTTCATTCATTCTTTTCTCTTCAAGAAAACCTCTGCCGAAATTCTCTAAAGTTTCTCCTCTTCTCTCTGCCGAATTCTCTCTGCCATATTCTCTTTTTCTCTTTTCTTTTCTTCTTCTATTACAAACACAATCAAAAGCCGAAGATACCAATAGCCCTAGTCGGTTTCTCACTAAGCCTCAAGAGCCGAAATTGTTATCCACATCAAAGCCATAGCCGAATACTGCTAAGGGTTCAAGCAAGAGTTCCATCAAATTCTTCAGTAAGGGTAAGATTAGGTTAGATTCTCATTCTATTTCTTTTAAGGCTGTCGAAATTAAGATACTAATACCCTTAATATCTGTTACCGAAGAGATCTTTCGAGATTTACTAAGTGTCGACTACAAGAAAGGAGAAGTTCTTTTCCCGAAGGTACACCATAGGCCGCATGTTCCCTAGTTATTCGGTGAATTTCGGGATTTAAAATCCACAAGGTTAGTCATATTTAACATTCGGCTAAGGGTTATTTGTTATGAATAAATGTTAGAAATTGATCTAACATGAAGTTATAGGGATTTCGACAGACATATAAGGCAAGGAATACTTTCGGGATTTGGAAATTGCAAGGTAAGTTTTAGTGTGCTAATCCTACTAGGATTTGGATTTATGGCTGAATAGTTCTTTACTAAGTATTAAATGATTGATTAAATGTAGAGATCTATGATCTAAGGCATTAGATCAAGCTTTTCGGGATTTGGATTGGAAACCTAAGCGAACCAGGTGTGTACCCCACACTATCTTTAATACGTTTTATGGCATTATTTAAAATAAGTATGTATAAGAATGTGAATATGGCTAAGGTACCCTAATGTGGTACAAAGTACTCAGGTACGTTTCCTACTCCTACTAGGATTACGAAATATGTTATATTTAACATGTGAAAAGTAACGTGAAAGTGAATTTAAGTATGATATGCATGATATGAATAATATGGGGCATTCGGGTTATATGAGAAAGGGGAAGTGAATGTGGTGACTTCGGTCACATTATCTGAATGTGGTAACTTCGGTTTCATTATCTGAATGTGGAAACTTCGGTTACATTATCTGAATGTGGTGTCTCAGGACACAATTATCTGAATCTGGTGGCTATGCCACGAATTTATATGGGCGATGAGCACGTCGACTGCAGCGACTGCCTTCGATGGTGTGTAGCGGAAGGAGGGTTGACTTAGTAGTCCCCACGGTGTGCAGGTTGGTACGGGGATGTGTAGCGAATGGCATCTAGGTTTGGGTTTGGGATTGCATCATTATCTTGAATTATTATTATGTGAACATGATATGTATGGTATGCCTAAATCTATTAAAGTTTAGTGTTGATTACACATTGAGTCTGTTTGACTCACCCCGTTGGGGAATATTTTTCAGGTGATGAGCAGAAATGGACCGGGTCGGCAAGAGCTTAAAGGTGGCCATGCATAGCAGGAAATTACCATTTGGACTTTTATTTTATTTAAGTACTTTAATTTAAATTTTGGGAATTTTTGATGTAATAAGGCCTTAGATGAATTTTCTTTATTTCTTCTTACTTTTA
Source organism: Gossypium australe (assembly GCA_005393395.2). Taxonomy (NCBI): domain Eukaryota; kingdom Viridiplantae; phylum Streptophyta; class Magnoliopsida; order Malvales; family Malvaceae; genus Gossypium; species Gossypium australe. The sequence continues at coordinate 24,335,985 of CM016621.1, read as the reverse complement.
TTTATTTTGTTTACAAACTATTATTTATGGATCAAGTAAAATTATTTCAAAATAATAAACCCCAAAGTGTTTTGTCACCTTAATTAAAAAGGGAGTTTTAATATAAAATTAATTCATTTTCAATTCAAGCCCAACCCAATAATAAGTTGTCTTTCAAAACAAATTTTTTTTAAAAATCGCACAAGTTTTCCTAAGAAGCAAAAGAATTTTGAACCGGTTTACTTGAGGAACATACCAGATCCGATCAAGGCTAGTGGGTCAGGTTTGGGGTGTTTCAGTTTGGTATCAGAGCCCAGTTTCAAACTCTCGGCCAGTGGGCTAAGGCCCAAAACGTTTTCAAATCGAGCCCAAATGAGTTTTATGGAAGTATTTCTGAAAATAGGCAGGTTATGGCATGGCACCTAAGTCTCCGACCCGCAGTCCGCCAGGTAAGTACCCCTAACCATCTGTGTGATTATGTGAATTATAGAAGGATAGAAAAGGAATGGAACGTAGAATAGTATGATAGGAACTTGAACTCTAGGACTAGTCTACTCAAACACAAATACATAAGACTTAAGGACCACTAAACAAACCTATGGCTAAGTCAATCGAGTTAGGGTGTGGTAACCCCTGTACGCATGTCTAGGATTGGATCCAGAAGAGCTTGGTATTTAAGCAGTCCTAGTGACTCACCTCCTCTTCGCAGGAATCCTACCTGGTGCGTAGCTTCGGTTCACCCTAACCCAGAGGGCTCAGTGGGTGTGGCAACCTCTGTGTGCATGTCTAGGAATGGTTTTGGTGGGAGCTTGGTATTTAAGCAGTCCGCGTGACTCACCTCCTCTCCAATTGAATCCTGCCTGGTGCGTAGCTTTGGTTCACCTTGACCAAGAGGACTCGGTCATAGGCTAAACACAATGACTAAAACCCGAAAAGGGAACTAGCCGTGTTTTTAATGAAACCCTAATTTTAAAACTCTTAAAAAATCATATTTTCTTTAATTTGTGAAAAATATCTCTTTAAAAAAAATATTCGAAAAATTTCTGATTACAAAAATACCCTTAGTGGTGAAATTACAAAAATGCCCTTGGTTTATAAATTGATCAACCACTCAATAGTTTTTCTGAAATTTCATTATTTTATAAATGTTCAAAAACCCCAACTTGCAAAATACCAAAATACCTTGATTTTGGAAAAAATTACAAAATTGCCCCTAACTTACAAAATTACCAAAACGACCATGATTTCCAAATTTTTGCAACATCACCGTTTTGGAAAGTACAATTCTCAAAAGAACCCTCAAAGTTTTGCAACTCTCGAAATATCCCCGATTTATTACAATTTTGCAAATTTACCCCGATTTGTGGAAAAATTACCGAAATACCCCACCCCGGGAATCTAAAAAAAAATTACCAAAATACCCTTATTGACAAAATCACCAAGGAACCTTATTTTGTCAAATTACGCAAATACCCCTATAGGGAAAATTACGAAAATACCCCTGGGTAGTGGAAAAACAACAACAATGAAAACTACAACGTTTCTCTGAATGAACGAAAGTTCATAATTGATTGATGGATGTATGAATGAAAAGACTGTGTGCATGCATGAATACGAAAGAACCACTCCTAAAATTCTTTTCATAAAACTTCTTCGCGGGTAATCAGTGGAATAAAGGCTAATTCATAAAACTTCTTAATCAGATTAAATCGTGAAGTAGACATGAGTTCTAGGGGACGTGAACTTAAAGATTGTGCCTAGAAAGTATGATGGTTCTATTAAGATCAGAGTCCGCAGCGTAAGCATAGTGCGGTGAGAAGGATTGTACGACTGTTAATAAGTAATTTCGAGGACGAAATTATTTTTAAGGAGGGTAGAACTATAACATCCTAGATTAGGGGTTATGTGTTCGTGCGTAATTTATGAGATAGTGGGCTCAGTGGGTGTGTTGGATGTGTTCTGAGGAGTTTTAGGAACCCTAAGATATAAGGAAATGTAAGGAAATGTGAGGAAATGTGAGGAAATGTCCTGGAAATGTAAGGAAATAAGGAAATGTCTTGTCTTGGAAATGTAGGGAAATGTCCTGGAAATGTAAGGAAATGATCTAGAAATGATTCAAAAGAGGAAAGTAAACATTTCGAGAAACTTGGAAATGTAAGGAAATGTTAAGTTTAAAGGAGGCAAACGAAAATTTTTGGAAACTTGGAAATGTAAGGAAATGATAAGTTTTAAAGTTTAAAAAGAGGAAATTACGGCAATGTAGCCTTAAGAAAATTTATGGAGGAAATATGACATGAAATTGGGCTTGTAAAAGTGTCTTGGAAATGCCACTTAAAGGCTTAGCATGTGACGCCACCTACATATGCAATTGGGCCAGGGTTCGAATCACTTAGGAAGCAGAAGAAAGATTTTATTTTTGCGGCAACAAGAGGAAGAGATGGAGGGCTTGGGGAGTCTTTGGGAGGAGTTTAAGATGAGGTTTTATTCTTATTAAAATTCGCCGAAAAGGGGTGATAAATGTGGACATTATGTCTTTTATTTTGATAGATAAGGAAGAGATAAAAGAGGATTATTATTAGTATTATTTTTATTAGGAGATAAGAGATAAATATTGGATTAAGTTTTGTTGATAATTAAAGTGATAAATCAAGGGATAAAGTTATCAAAATAGAAGAGTGGTGGCCAAGTAAGGGACTCTAGCCTAGTAATTTTGGCTATAAAAGGAAGAGTAAGGCTATTCTTCATTCATTCTTTTCTCTTCAAGAAAACCTCTGCCGAAATTCTCTAAATTTTCTCCTCTTCTCTCTGTCGAATTCTCTCTGCCATATTCTCTTTTTCTCTTTTCTTTTCTTCTTCTATTACAAACACAATCAAAAGCCGAAGATACCAATAGCCCTAGTCGATTTCTCACTAAGCCTCAAGAGCCGAAATTGTTATCCACATCAAAGCCATAGCCAAATACTGCTAAGGGTTCAAGCAAGAGTTCCATCAAATTCTTCAGTAAGGGTAAGATTAGGTTAGATTCTCATTCTATTTCTTTTAAGGCTATCGAAATTAAGATTCTAATACCCTTAATATCTGTTGCCGAAGAGATCTTTCGAGATTTACTAAGTGTCGACTACAAGGAAGGAGAAGTTCTTTTCCCGAAGGTACACCATAGGCCGGGTGTTCCCTAGTTATTCAGTGAATTTCAGGATTTAAAATCCACAAGGTTAGTCATATTTAACATTTAGCTAAGGGTTATTTGTTACGAATAAATGTTAGAAATTGATCTAACATGAAGTTATAGGGATTTCGACAGACATATAAGGCAAGGAATACTTTCGGGATTTGGAAATTGCAAGGTAAGTTTTAGTGTACTAATCCTACTAGGATTTGGATTTATGGTTGAATAGTTCTTTACTAAGTATTAAATGATTGATTAAATGTAGAGATCTAAGATCTAAGGCATTAGATCAAGCTTTTCAGGATTTGGATTGGAAACCCTAAGCGAATCAGCTGTGTACCCCACACTATCTTTAATACGTTTTATGGCATTATTTAATATAAGTATGTATAAGAATGTGAATATGGCTAAGGTACCCTAATGTGGTACAAAGTACTCAGGTACGTTTCCTATTCCTACTAGGATTACGAAATATGTTATATTTAGCATGTGAAAAGTAACGTGAAAGTGAATTTAAGTATGATATGCATGATATGAATAATATGGGGCATTCGGGTTATATGAGAAAGGGGAAGTGAATGTGGTGACTTCGGTCTCACTATCTGAATATGGTGACTTCGGTCACATTATCTGAATGTGGTAACTTCGGTTACATTATCTGAATGTGGTAACTTTGGTTACATTATCTGAATGTGGTGTCTCAAGACACAATTATCTGAATCTGGTGGCTATGCCACGAATTTATATGGGCGATGAGCACGTCGACTGCAGCGACTGCCTTCGATGGTGTGTAGCGGAAGAAGGGTTGACTTAGTAGTCCCCACGGTGTGCAGGTTGGTACGGGGATGTGTAGCGGATGGCATCTAGGTTTGGGTTTGGGATTGCATCATTATCTTGAATTATTATTATGTGAACATGATATGTATGGTATGCCTAAATCTATTAAAGTTTAGTGTTGATTACACATTGAGTCTGTTTGACTCACCCCGTTGGGGAATATTTTTCAGGTGATGAGCAGTAATGGACCGGGTCAGCAAGAGCTTAAAGGTGGCCATGCATAGCAGGAAATTACCATTTGGACTTTTATTTTATTTAAGTACTTTAATTTAAATTTTGGGAATTTTTGATGTAATAAGGCCTTAGATGAATTTTCTTTATTTCTTCTTACTTTTATTTATTTTGTTTACAAACTATTATTTATGGATCAAGTAAAATTATTTCAAAATAATAAACCCCAAAGTGTTTTGTCACCTTAATTAAAAAGGGAGTTTTAATATAAAATTAATTCATTTTCAATTCAAGCCCTACCCAATAATAAGTTGTCTTTCAAAACAAAATTTTTTTAAAAATCACACAAGTTCTCCTAAGAAGCAAAAGAATTTTGAACCGGTTTACTTGAGGAACATACCAGATCCGGTCAAGGCTCGTGGGCCGGGTTTGGGGTGTTTCAATTGTCAAGTTTGTCTTTACTCAACAAATGACCTTTCACATCCTCGAACGAGAGTTTGTCTCTTCCATAAATCAAGGTCTCCTTGAAAGACTTGTATGAAGGGTTAAAGAACACAATAATAACATAGCCTAATATTTATCATGAATCTGAACCTTAACGCTATTTAAATCATTTAAAAGGGTAATGAACTGACTGATGTGATCTCTGAGAAGCTCACCTTAGTTCATGCAAAACGTAAATAGACGTTGTTTCAACACTAAATAGTTAGCCAGAGACTTAGTCGCATAAATAGTTTCTAACCTTTTCCACTAGGCTGATGAGGTCTTCTCTATCACTACCTCCTGCAATACCCTATTCGCGAGGCACAACTAGATTGCAGACAAGGCCTTTTCATCAAGCTCTTCCCATTTTGACTGATCTAGATTCTTGGGCTTTTTCTTGGTAATGACCTTTTTCAAGCCGGTCTAAACTAAAATTGTCATCATCCGAACTTTCCATAGATTGAAATTTGTGACACCATCGAATTTCTCAATGTTAACCCTTGTTGTTGCCATCTCTGTATGGGCTGATCTACGAAAATTGAACTAGCTCTGATAACACTTGTTGGGGATCGACCCGATAAAGCAATGAAAAAGTAAAAATAGCGGAATAAATTGAAAATTTGAACACACAAATTTAACATGGAAAAACCTCTTAAAAGGGGATAAAAAACCACGGGCAAAGATAATTTTACTATAATGGCAAAAGAATGAAGAGTACAAAGATGGAGATAAAAACTAAACCCCAAAACCTGAAAAGACAAAGAACCCTTAAAATGTAAACACAAAATTCTCCAAAAGTGTTATGAGTTCTCTAATGGGTATATGTTCTAAGATTGTAAAAGAGCCTATCTATAGGCTAAATTCATAGGTCAAATAATAATAAAATAATCTAGACTAATCAGAGTTTGATTGAAACAAATAAATAGAGTTTAACTAGAAGATTATTTATCAAATTTGACTGAAATAGGAGTCATACTCAACGTAATAGTTTTATACTTAGATTCTTTATCATTGAATCAAACCAAACTTTGATAAAAACAATGATTTACTTATACAAATTCGAATCTAACTCGTAAGGCCTTCAAAATAAACTAATTTTATAATTTCATTATATTTAATAATTAAAAGTAAAAATTTTATATTTTGCAAGTTTTTTTAGAATTTTCGTTTTGTACTTTAAATTTTTATATATATTATTCGGCTCATCCTTCAACAACATTTCTTGCTTCGCCTTTTTTAGTATGTATCTATACTAAACTTATTTTTTTTTACTAAGTTTGGTGTCATAAATTAACTGCGCACCAGCTTAGTTAGGTATTAATCTATTTATATACTAACTTAAAATTTCCGATTGTGTCCCAAGTTGAAACTTAATTAGGTAAAAAGAAAAATCTATCTATAATAACTTCAAATATTTTTGTCGAATTTGGTGTAATGAATTAACCGAATAAAATATTAAAAATCTATCTTATTTTCCTCGTACAATTTTCTTTGTATCAAATATGCTTATATTTTTATTATTTTATCAATAATCATTAGATTTTTTTCAAAATAATTTTAATTTTTTTATTTTTTACCTTGTTTTTTATTTGGATAAATTATTTTGTTATTCATTCTAAATATAAGCCATTCATATTTGATTACTCCAAAAAATATGTTAATTTGATTAATATGGTTAAAAAATTATCAAACTTATCACTTTCCTGATAAATGGTAATGGAATGTACTGCCGGTGTATCTTCATGTATTTTTTTAAATTTCCTTTTTTTTTCTTTCCATTCTTTATTTTTCTTTTTTCCCCCTTTCCTTTCTACCCCTTTTCATTTTTTCTCATCATCTTCCTTATCTGGCCTAGCCACCACCCAACTATTTCTATTGCTATCAGTGGGCTGCTCTAAACACAAACACCACCAAATGACAACTTTTCCTCTACTATTCCTTCCTACCAATTTAGTTCTCCTTGAAATGACCGAAAAACCACAAAAGTTCAAGCCAATGTTTGAAACTTTCTTGGTTCAATCGTTGTTGTTGGTCATTGTCTTAAAAAATCAATTGTGACTCATTTGTTTTGCAACATATGCTTTGAACTTGAAGAATCAAGGAAACCCCAAAACCAATACCAACCCTTCTCTTTTTAATTTTTTTTCTTATGTTTTTTTTTTATTTTCTACCAATTTTACAGGTAATGCTTAAAACCAATTACAAAGGTTTTGGGTTCTTGGTTTTATATAGGTTTGTGGTTGTTAGAGATTTGAGTTTTAGGTATTATGGATTTGGTTTAGTTTAGGATTTAACAAGGGTTGAAGTGATCAGAGCAAACCACTAATGGCGGTGGAAAGAGTTGGGTGGTGGTTAGTTCGGGTAAGGAAGAAGATGAAAAGGGGAAAAAAAGGAAGAATGCAAAGAATAAGGAAAGAAATGAAAAAATATATGGGAATTTCAAGTCTAACATTCTATTACATTTAATGGTAGAGTGATCAGTTTGATCAATTTCTTTAACGGCAGTGACCAAATTAACAAAATACTTTTGGGTAATTACAACTAGAGGTGTCTATGGGTTGGGTCGGGCTGAGGCCCAGCTCGAAAACATTTTTCGTGGCTTGGCATGCCCCAAAAACACATTTCACTATTCAAAAAATAATAAAATATTTTTAAAAATATTTTTAATTAATATTTTATATAATTTTATAATTAAATTTATATTTTAAAAATATTTTTATCATTTAAAATGAATTTGGGTCGAGCCGAGGTGTGAAAATCATTGTCCAAGCCCAGCCCTAGTTTGGCAGGGCCTACCAGGTCGAACAGGCTACTCAACCCTTAAATAGGTCTAACCACAACAAGAATGATCTCTATTTAGAGTGATTAATAAAGTAGTTTACGGTACTAGCATGAAAAAACTTTATATTTTTGTTACTATCACACATCCATTTACATTGAGCCTTTTGTTTCTAAAAACTCCCCTCTTGAGTAAGAACCACCTCAAGTTCAAATTGGAGTTGTTTCTCTAAGTTAAGAAGAAAAACTAAAAAGTACCTATCAGCTTCTCCTCAATCCCCTTGAGTCTAGCCATGAGAACCCTTTTCTTTCTGCCAATATGACCAAAATAGCTACAATTCTAAGCCTAAACTTTAGAGATAAAGTTATTTATCTTCACCACCATATCATCGTCCATAGTCCAGGAGTCATTCAAAACTGAAGCAAACTGCTCGTGCTCTAACCAAGAAGCAAGGAAGCAAAAGGGCCTTCTTTTATTGGGCATCTCATGTACCCTAGTTGATAGGCATATCATTCTATGGTCCAAACCAATATGTAGGAGGTGAGCCACAGATGAATCCGAAAATGTCTCCAACCAACCCGTATTAAAGATGAATTAGTCCAATCTTTGAAGAAGAGAGCCTCAACACCAGGTGAAGGAAGGTTCTTTGAATCCCATGGCTTGTATTCCATTATTGAATAAAAACGCTCAAAATAAATGATCAATACCAATTCGATTCCTTGCAACTCTTTTTCTTTCTTTACAGAAGACAATAGTGTTTAAGTCACCCCCAATGAGCCATAGTACCTCCTCCTAGGGAGCAAAAAAAGCAAGATGATTCCACAAAGTTCTTAATTTAATAGCGTTTGGGCTTGCATAAATAGCAGTGAAGAATACACTTTGCTTCATTCCTTGACCGGTATACCAATAGTGAATAAACTGATTTAAGACCTCAACAATATCAATCTTTAGTTTCTCACTCCTAAGAAGCCAAATACCCTTCAGAACCCCTTCGTTTCAACCCTGTACAAGAAATCAAAGCTAGTTCTTTGTATGATATCATCAGCTTTCCATCAACACCAAAATATTAGGCTCATGTGTCTGCAAAAGAGTCTTCAAATCAACACCAAATGTGGAGCTAGTAGTTCCTTAGAAATTCCAATAAATAATTTTAAAATCCATAAAAGAGAACAAAGAAAGATATTCATGCTTATTGAGAGGCTGACAATGATCCAAAGCACATTACTCAACATCCTCCTCCCAGTGTATCTGATCCTCCACAATCGGAACTTTCATCAAGTTATTCATACCCAAAATTCTTGTTCGAATCATCAAATTCCTTCGAAAGAGGTTCCACCCATTATGCAATGATTGGTTTATCTGCTCGCTTATGCTCCACCTTTTTACGTATTTTGTGGCCTTTTTTAGTAATTTCTTTCATGGAGAATGCTTTATTTTCCATTATGGGTGGACCACAAATCCTGCATGACCCATGCTTGGCACATACATTCTCTTTATGACTAACTTCCTCTTCAACAACAATCACCTTATGACACGAGCTTTGAAGACTTGTTGGTTTCTCGAAAATAACAGGAATTTTACATCCCATTCCTACTGGACTTGTCCCATTCGGTCCACATGTCATTCCATCCAATGAGCCATTAATCTTGTCTGGCCCATGTACGCCACTTATTAAATTATTTTACTCAACCCACCTCTTTATTTTTAGCCATTAATTTCTCCTTTCCCAAGATCCCTTTTGCTTTATTTATCTGCTTTCCATTTTTTATTTCATTGACAGTAGCAATCTTCTCAATAGTACACCCCGATGTGCTGTAAAATTAGGCTCCTCTAACTCAGTTAAGACATCAAATTGTGTATTCTTAGGAGTTGCCTTATCTATAGCAGGATTCCTTCTATTGTTAGTCACTACCGCTGGTTTTGTTAGTCCACGCTTCCAGCCAGACGCCTGCATCCATGGCCATAGCAACTCTATCTAGAAGTAACATTTTCAGCAGTCAATGGTGAAGGTCTAAAAGCATTCGCAGTGGGAATCACCAACTCCACTTCTTTAACAATCATCAGACAATTTTCTTGATTGTGTCCATAACAACCACACTGATAACATATCGATGGCAAGCCTTCGTATTCCACACAAAATGGAGTACCATTGATGCCAAAAAAAAAATGATTTCATAAGCTTATTAAGATCTACAATGATGGCAAACCTCACAAATTTACCTACTTTCCTTGTTGTGGTATTATAGTCCATTTTAACAACTTTAACTAGGGTCCCTACTATGAATCTCAATAACTTATTGTTATAGAATTTGTAAGGTAACCCTAACAGCCGCGTCCACACGATAAGCTTAGATGGGTGTTATTCCTTTGTTGAGAAATATCTGCTCCACAGTTGGATCGTGAAATAATTTCCAAAGACCACCCAAGGTCCCTCAGTCAATGCTTTGGTGTAATCATGAATCATTGAGAATTTCATAAGTTAATAGTCATTCTCAATATCGATCACCTGGAAATCCGAAATAGGTTTCCAAAGGGCTTGGATTCTGTTTATTAGATCTTTATAACCTGTCGTTCTTCCCAACAATTTGACAACCACAATTTGTTCCATACTTTTTTCTAAGATTTCATGCAAATGTTCAGAAAAGATCTTTGGATATGGTCCATCCGTGGAAACCTTAACATCTCCTTCCAAAAGTTCAAAGTCATCATAATCCAGGAGACATGTTGCATCTCCCATTTTATTTGCAACATTAGCCATAAATTTCTCTTTGAAAAACTCTTTCTCAGAACCCATATCTTCCATAATCAAATCCCCTAGGATAAGGACCTCAGAATCCTTATTTTGAACTTTCTTGGTTACCCGTTTGATCCTTGACGTGATCTACAAACTAGGACATTCAAGGATCGGGGAAGGAGTGGTAGTTGCAACCATAAGAGAATGTAAAATTTGATACGAATGCTGTAACTTAGCAATGATAGTTTGTGTGATGATTCCGAGACTTTGCAACAAATGGCTATTGATTTTTTATATGTTTCTTTTCACAAAGGACTTGTTAGCTAGAAATGGCTCCATTCAACAAGGTTTGTTCTATAAAATGTTTGATGTTGAATTTGAATCCTTAAAGAATATAATCACGAATGAGGAGATCTATAAGGTTGTATTAGAGATGTCACCCTTGAAAGTGTTGGGACGGCCGGTATGCCTCGTGGCACAGCTGAAAAAAATATTCCAAAGATCCTCAGCCATGGATCCATGTACGAGGAACGAAACATGTTGAAATAAGGTTGAAGATATACCTTTTTAACGGAAAAAACTATGAAAGGATGTGTAATACCCCGAAAATTTTTACAATAAGATATTATCTTTGATATAGTAAAATAAGGAAATAAAGCGACAAAAAGGGAAATTTTGGAGTTATGACAACATTGAGAAGTATATTATGATATATTAATTCAAGAAAGGACTAAATGGTAAAAGTGAGAAAAGTTTTGTTGCCTAAGAGTAAATATTCAAAACTTGAGGGGTTAAAGTGTAAATATGAAAATTTTGAAGGACCAATAGTGAAAATATTTTAAGGGTGGAATGATCTAGAAACTAAGGAAAATGGATGAATTAGGACCAAATTGAATAGGTAAAGAATTATGAGGGATTAAATCATAATTTTACCAAATTATGTGATGATTCAAGGATGAAATTTGAAAAGATCCCAAAGGGCAAAATGGTTAATTGGAAGAGAGAGAAATCTAGAAAGTAATGATGATGTCGATGATACTTTATAATTATTTAATTAGATAAATATTATTTTATTAATATTTTAATGAGATATTTTATTATTATTTTATTATTATTTATTTAGTATATAACGAATGAAAGATGAAGAATTATCATCATCTTTCCCATGCACCAATGTGAGAAGAAGAGAGAAAGAAAGAAAGTTTTGCTTTCTTTACAAATTGGTCCTTTCACCAAAAATCCACCGTTTTCACTTAGAATTCAAAAGAATTTCCATAGCCATCAAGAGAGAAAGATGACAAGGAGACTACGGGGAGCAAGAATATCAAGTTTAGAAGCTGGAGGAGAGAGAAAATCAAGTTAAATATTGAAATCAATAAGACAAGGTAAGAACATCAAAATTTCAATATATTATTAAGTTTGATATTGTGGAAAAAGCATGGAAATGATGTTAATGTAGAGTTTTCTTATATAAGGTTTTATGTTCTTGATATGTTAGTGAAGGAAAATAAGATAAAGTGATGGGAAATATTGTAGAGAAAGGAAATAAAGGTGTTATAAACTTGGTAATTAACATTTTGCACTGTAACATATTAATTTGAGAGTTTGAGGTACAAATGGGGCTCAAGTTGGGCTAAGGCCTTGTTTTAAATAATTTGTTCAGACACTCTAGGGGTTTAAATTGAAGTTCTAGTAGTTTAATGGGCATATTGGGCTTGTGGCCCAGAGGAAATGGTGCCACTAGGAGGAAGAGGAGTTGGCTTCACTTGTGCATGAGGAAGGCCCAAATTATGGTTACTTGAAGCCCAAGTTTTAGGGCTAAAATTCGGCACTTAAATGAGCAAGGGGGGACGACACAAGGCTATTATTTAGGGATTTATTTTATGTTTAATTATAAGGATAATAGGCAGATAATGAAGAGAGGAATTAGGGCTATTTTTGAGGAGATAATAGATCAAGATAAGGAAAAAGATGAGAGCTCATCCAAGGGGCTAGAGTTGGCCGAAAATTTGACTCTGTAAAGGAGAAAGAATCGGCTCAGTATAGGCAATAAGGTGTGCTGAAATTTTGAAGCCTCTCTTTTAATTTCTTTTCTCATTTTCTTCCTCTCAAAAGCCGAAAAACCATCATCTTCTTCACCCTTTCTTCCTCTCTGAAATTTATTGGTTGGCCGAATCTGCTAACCTCTATTATTCTTCTTCTTCTAATCTCTAAAAGCCAAAACTACATCCCTATTATTCTATTCTCCTCCTTAATACTCATTGGCCGAATCTTTCTTAGCCATCTCTTCAAATCCTTTGTTCTTCCAAAAGCTGAAATCCCTAGGATCTCACCTCCTGAAGTTGCCGAATCTTCTTTAGTGGAGCCTACTTGTGCCGAAATCTGAAGGAAATAATAGGTAAGTGTTGATTTCGGGATTTCAATGTTTTTTTTCGGTTTTTCAAATTCCCTAGTCGAATGGCTATTTAGAAACTAATCTCTTATTTCTCTCTTATTTTCGGCATTCTGGGATCTGAAGAAGAGTCAATCACGTAGATCTCTAAGTCATAAGTTCAGTAATACTCGAATCGAGGTACTTTCGAGATTTCAAGGTAAGGAAATCTATTGATTTTAGTTAGTAAAATCGGGTAGAACACTAACCATGGCCGATTATAGAAGAGGGCCTATTTTCACATCTTTCCGAATTTTCGAGCAAAGTTGTAGATCGGTTTAGCAAGGGTATCGACATTAATCAGGTGTGTAACCTTTCACACTATTAGATTGGTTGCTAATATATATATATATATATGTATAAGTCTGCTATACTCTGTTAAATGCTGAAATCCCGGCATAACGTTTGAAAACCCGAGAAGGGTAAAGGCTAAATATCAGGTTAGTATTTTCTGCCATTCCTCAGTGAATGTTCTGTTAAAAACTGTAACATCCTAAAAATGGGCCTATGCATTTTTGCTTAATTTTATGAAATAGCATGTTTATTGTGATATGGATGTGTTGTGTGCATTTTTAGAACCTTGGAAATGTAAGGAAATGTCCTGGAAATGTAAGGAAATGTCTTGTCTTGGAAATGTAGGGAAATGTCCTGGAAATGTAAGGAAATGCTTTAGAAATGTTAAGTTTAAAGGAGGCAAACGAACATTTTTGGAAACTTGGAAATATAAGGAAATGTAAGGAAATGTAAGGAAATGTAAGGAAACATTTTAGGAAAAGTTAAGTTCTGAGATTAAGAGAGGGAAGTAAAACAGGGTGGCCTTAAGAAAATTTATGGGTGAAATATGACATACAAATGGGCTTGGAAAAGTGGCTTGGAGGCGCCACTTAGGGCCTCTGGAGTTGACGCCACAAGCAGGTGCAATTGGGCCTGGGTTCGAGTCACTTGGGGAGCAAATAAAAGAATTTAATTTTGGTGCCAGGAACAAGAGAAGTGGACGGCATTAAGGCTCTATAGGGAGGTGTTTTATTGTTTTTAAAATTTGGCAAATAGATAGATAATGATGGATTATTATTAGTATTATTTTTATTAAGAGATAAGAGATAAATTAAAGGATTATTCTTTAATTGATAAAGATATGAGAGTGGTGGCCAAGTAAGGGACTCTAGCCTAGTAATTTCGGCTATAAAAGGAAGAGTAAGGCTATTCTTCATTCATTCTTTTCTCTTCAAGAAAACCTCTGCCGAAATTCTCTAAAGTTTCTCCTCTTCTCTCTGCCGAATTTCCTAGATCATCTCTTCTTCTTCTTTTTGTTAGCCAAAGCCGAAAACTAAAGTAAGCCTAGCCGAATTCATAAACTCCTCAAGATACCATCATTAGCCGATTTCTTTATACCAATCAAAAGCCGAAATCAAGATCTTTCTAGCTTACATAGCCGAATATTGCTAAAGGTTCAAGCAAGGATTGCCGATCTCTAAAGTAAGGGTGAGATCTCATTCAGTTTCTTTTAAGATTTGCTGAAATATAGGACTAACCCTATTAATATCTTGTTGACGAAACCTTGAAGAGATCTTTCGGGATTTACTAAGTGTCGACTACAAGGAAGGAGAAGTTCTTTTCCCGAAGGTACACCATAGGCCGCGTGTTCCCTAGTTATTCGGTGAATTTCGGGATTTAAAATCCACAAGGTAAGTCATATTTAACATTCGGCTAAGGGTTATTTGTTATGAATAAATGTTAGAAATTGATCTAACATGAAGTTATAGGGATTTTGACAGACATATAAGGCAAGGAATACTTTCGGGATTTGGAAATTGTATGGTAAGTGCATAGATCCAATCGGCCAAGGCTTTATTTTGGTATGAAGATCTATTTCTTATTTCGTTTAAAAGCCGAAACTAATTAGTTAAGTGATTTTAGTGCCTAGCCGATTGCAAGGGGAGAACTCTGCGAAGTTTTGGGATTTGACTGTAGTCAATTCGACAGCAAGGTAAGTTTTAGTGTACTAATCCTACTAGGATTTGGATTTATGGCCGAATGGCTCTTTACTAAGTATTAAATGATTGATTAAATGTAGAGATCTAAGATCTAAGGCATTAGATCAAGCTTTTCGGGATTTGGATTGGAAACCTTAAGCGAATCAGGTGTGTACCCTACCCTAAGTTTTGATATGTTCATGGCTATGTTTAAATTAATGTAATATTAAGAATGTGAAAATATGGCTAAGTACCATGCTATGGTACAAAGTACTCAGGTACGTTTCCTACTCCCAATAGGATTATGAAATATGTTATAAACATGAGAATAATGATAAGAATGTGAACTTTGGCATGTTAATGCATAATATGATTTGGGCATATGGGTTATTGAAAAGGGGAAGTGAATGTGGTGACCTAAGACCACGAAATCTGAATACGTTGACCTAAGATCGCGATATCTGAATGTGGTGACCTAAGACCACGAAATCTGAATGTGGTGACCTAAGACCACAAATTTTATAAGGGCGATGAGCACGTCGACTGCAGCGACTGCCTTCGATGGAGTGTAGCGGAAGGAGGGTTGACTTATTAGTCCCCACGGTGTGCAGGTTGGTACGGGGGAAGTGTAGCGGATGGCTAACTAGGTTTGGGTTTTGGGTTTGCATCATTGTTTTTACTTATGAATATGTATGTGATATGATAATGCATGCCTGAAATGTTGATTCTTAGTGTTGGTTACACATTGAGTCTGTTGACTCACCCCGTTGTGGGACTATTTTCAGGTGACGAACAGTAATGGACCGGGCTCGGCAGAAGCTTAGGGATGGCCATGCACAGCAAGAAATTTACGATTTGGACTTTTATTTTATTTCAAGTATTTTAAATTTTAATTTTGGGATTATTTGATGTAATAAGGCCATAGTTGAATTTCTTTACTTCACTTTGATTTATTATGTTACAAATATTTATTAATTGAAAGATTAAGTAAATTTATTATCAAAACCAACCCTAAACGTTTTGTCACCTAAAGCTAAAGGATTTTTAATCAAATAAACTCGTTTTCAACTCAAGCCCAACCCAAAACAAATTTTCTTTCAAAACACACAAGTTTTTCCTAAGTCACAAAAGAATTTGAAACAGTTTACACTGGGGAACATACCAGATCCGGTCAAGGCTCGTGGGCTGGGTGTGGGGTGTTTCAAAAACGATATGTTTCATATGTCAATTTCTATGTATGCTTGGGGTTGGGTGATTGATGAAAGGGGAAGTGATCTGTTCTGGTGGCTTATGCCATTCCAGCCTGGTGACTCTGTCACATACTCTGTTTCTGGTGGCTCTAGCCATTTCAGCCTGGTGACTCTGTCACAACTTTGACGATGAGCAGCTAACTACAGCATGACTGCCATCGATGGTGTGTAGCGGTGTGGGTTGATTGTAGAAATCCCAAATGGTGTGATTGGCAGGTAAGGGTGGTGTGTAGCGGATGGAAACCTAGAAATGGGTTGGGTTTTATGTATGTTATTTTCTGTATTATGTTTTATGTTCTGATCTGTGGGCTAAGGCCCAATCTAACGGTGCTTGAAGGTTGCACACTGAGTCTCGCGACTCACCCTTTTATTTTAACAATTTCAGGAGACACTTAGTGTAACACCCTGGTTTTAGGGGTTATGCATCTAGTGCATATCTCGGGTATTGGTAGGTTTTTGGTATGATTGGGTAAGTTTTGAGGGGATTGGAGAACCCCGGGAAGGTAGGTGTTGGCTTATGGAATTTTGAAATTTTGAGTATTAAAAGGGGAGCTTGGCAAAGTTGGGTCTTAAGAGGAATAATTGGGAGGTTAAGACACAAGATTGGCTTTGGCAGAGTGGCAAGGAGGCGCCACATAATGCATGGAGAAGTGACGCCTCAGGGAGCTAGAGGGGGGTCTCATGTTCGATTCGCGAGGGCAGCAGATGGGGCTTTATTTTTACGTCATTATGGCAAGGTATTGGACGGTTTTTTTGAAGGCTTAAAAGATGGAGGAAGACTTGGCCTTCTATTTTGAATTCGGCTAGGAAAGGGGGGAAGTTAGGTGGACTTATTCAAACCCTTTTGAATGGATGATAGGGAGGTGATTTAGGAGAGAATTGTGGGATTTTTTGTGGGGAGGTTGGGTTGTTGGCCGAATGTTATAAATAGGAGGGGGGTGCTCACCTTTTTGAGTTTTTCCCCATTTGCTTGCTTGCCGAAATTGTTTCCCATTCTTTTTGGTGCCGAATCCCTTGAGTCTTCCCCAGTCTCTTGCCGAATGTGAGACAAGAAAACCTTCTTCTTTTTATCTTATTTCTTGGTAGCCAAAACCGAAAATCCCAAGTAACCTTTACCATTGTCGAAACTTCATTTGATTCTTTCTTAATTTTTCTTTGGTAACCGAATGCTATTTGGGTTCTCAAGCCTTTGCTTATTTTTGCTTTCTCTTCTTCTTTTGATTCTTGGCCGAACCATATACTCACTCTCTCTTTTCTTTCCCATTTGTGCTAAGCCGAAACTAATAACCCTCTTCGTTTCATACTTTCTTTCTTCCTTTCTTGAAACCTTGGTGCCGAAACTTACTTGATTATCCTAGCCGAACTTTCCCTACTCTTGTGTGCCGAAATTCCTCTTTTCTTTTTATTTTCACCTTTGGCCGAATCTAAGTGTGGTATGGATTGCTCTTGGGAGTTCGTTTTCAGTCATTAGAGAAGGTAAGTAGGCAAGGCCGAATGCTTTATGGATTATCCTCTGTTCTCTGTCAACTTCTGCAAGGGTAAGAGTTGATTTCGGCATTTGTTTGGAAGTGTGTTAATCGATTGTTTTGGAACCGTTTTGTTATAGGGTCTCCGGGATTTTGAAGCAATCAAGCGAAGCCTTTTATCTTTGGGAAGTGGAGCAGGAGCACTTGGTGTATGGGCTAGTGCTCAAAAGCGTGGAATCGAGGTTATCAAGGGTCTTAGTTTGGTTCTTCGATTAAGGCTTGCAGGTGTGTGTACATACGCACACTTCTCTGTTATTATGTTTATATATGATGTGTGTGTTGTTTGGATCCATGTAAAGGGTGGATTAATACCATTAAGGTATAAGGCAAGTGGTCAGGTAAGTCCCTGTTATGAGTTCTCTGTATGATGCTTTTGGTAAGCATGATGTATCTGGTATGTGCTATA
This sequence comes from Gossypium australe, assembly GCA_005393395.2. Lineage (NCBI taxonomy): Eukaryota > Viridiplantae > Streptophyta > Magnoliopsida > Malvales > Malvaceae > Gossypium > Gossypium australe. The sequence goes on along the minus strand of CM016621.1, from coordinate 24,318,250 downwards.
TTGCTTGGTTGATGATAAAACTTATGTATGTTGCTAAACAAGCATGATGGATATTTCTGTTAAAATGCATATTAGTGGTTGATGTGGGTTGTACGAGTGGAGGGGGAAGATATATTTCGTGCCGACGGGCACCAGTGGTTTGGTACCACATTTTTGTGACTTTGGGTCACCAGAGGTTTGGCACCTCCAGAGGTTTGGCACCTCAGCGTCTCGTCCCCGTGGTTTCGCACCACAGTGGGTTGGCCCCACAAGGCGGTATTGAGGGATTGACGCCAGTGATTTGGTATCACACGATGGGTTGGCCCCATCATATGATTCGTGACTTCGGTCACCAGTGATTTGGTATCACATTCGTGTCTTTGGGACACCAGTGGTTTGGCACCACATTGATGAATATTGTGACTTTGGGTCACCAGTGGTTTGGCACCACCAGTGGTTTGGTACCACACGGGGTAGAGAAAGGTGTTGTGGATGGCTAGGTTGGGTGCATATTAATTGGATGCGTGATAAGCTTGGTTATGGTTGTGAATGATATTTTTACTAATCTGGGAAAAAGGATTGCACACTGAGTCTTGGTGACTCACCTTTTTCCTTTAACTTTTTCAGGTGATGCGTAGAGCTGGACCGGGTTCGGAGAGCACAAGGTGGCCCATGCCGAGGATCATGTTTAATTATTTTATGCATGATTTTGATATAAGTATTTCATTTTAAGTTTTGGGTTGTAATAAAGGCCTCTTATTATATTTGGTATTATTTTAATGGTGGCTTATTTTAGTGGAACTACTTTGTGGAAATGATTTTAATTTTAGCAACCTATTTATGAAGAATATGTTTAATAAAGTTTTTAATTTCGAAATTTTATAAGCTCAAAGTTTTTCATAAGATAAATAAATGAACAAGGTTTTCAAAAGTTAATAATTTTCGTGCTTTACTCTAAAGTCAAAAAGATTTCCAATCGTCTTTCCGCAGTGACATAACCGGATTCGGTCGTAGTGAATGGGCCGGGTTTGGGGATGTTACACTTAGCGCACCGGACCGGGCTGGAGATGAGAGCAAGGTGGCCATGCAAAAGAGCATTTGGACTCGGCGAAAAGACTTTAGTTTATTATTTTATATTTTCATTTAAGTGGGTTTTAAATATGGTTGTAATAAGGCCTTGAGCCACTAGACTATTATACTTTGTTTTGGATTTTAATTTGGGCTTTTATTATTTTTAGACACTTAAACTTTAATTAAACTAATTCATGAATTAAGGTTTTTAAATTTAATTCATAAATCAACGAATTAAATTTATATCTTATTTAAACCTATCAAGTTTTTAGGTTTTCCCAAACAGAAGACTAAATACAAGAAAAATATTTCCCGAAATCGCGACATGCTTTACTAGATTTCCTCAGTGACATGCCAGATCCAGTTGTAATGTTTGGACTGGGTTTGGGGTGTTACAAATTGGTATCAGAGCCCGGTTCAAAACTTGGCTCTGGGGGTTTTGGGGCTCAAAACATTTTCTAAAAATGGGCTTTTGAAACATGCATGTTTTCAAATGATAACAGGTTTGTTAGTTCGGCATGGCACCTGCGTCTCCGGCCCAAGTTTGCCAGGTAAGTACTCTAAACCATTGTGTGAAATATGTGGGCTTGATGGGCTTTATGGGACGTAGAATAGTTAGATTAGAACTTGATGGACTTTAGGTCTAGCTGAAACAACTCCTAAAATTTCATAAGACTTAACTTCACTAAACAAACCCGTAAATAAGTCGCACGGCTTGGGTGTGGCAACAGGCATACGCATGTCTAGGATTGGATCCGGAAGAGCCTGGTATTTAAGCAGTCCTAGTGACTCACCTCCTCTTCGCTGGAATCTTACCTGGTGCGTAGTGACTATTCACCTTAGCCGAGTTAGGGTGTGGCAATATACATACGCATGTCTAGGAGTGGATTCAGGGAGAGCTTGGTATTTAAACAGTCCTGGTGACTAACCTCCTCTCCACTAGAATCTTACCTGGTGCGTAGTGACTATTCATCCTAGCTACAAGGATTTGTTGATGGGCTAAACCTTATAATTAAAACCCGAAAAGGGACCAGCCACCCTATTTGAAAAAAAAAATCCCCAAGTTTTGTAAAATTTTCAAAATACATTCGACTTATAAAAAAAAATTTCCAATCAACCATGTTTTGAAAACTTTACCCGAAAAACCTCATGTTTACAAGAGTAACTCAGACTATGAAACTAGATTTACCAAAAGTACCCTTGTTTAAAAAAAAAACAACAACAACAAAAATAACCCTGATTTGTAAAATTACCAAATTACCCTTGTTTTGCAAAATGACCAAAATGACCCTAATTTGTAAAATTATTGAAATACCCCCAGACTTTAAAATTACCAAAATACCCCCAGACTTCAAAATTACCAAAATACCTCCGGACTTCAAAATTACTGAAATACCCCCGAGATTGCAAAATTACCAAAATACCCTTATTTCACAAAATCCCCAAGGAACCCTATTTTGAAAAATTACGAAAATACCCTTGGGTAGTGAAACAACAAAAACACCCTTACGTGATGAATGTAAGTGCTTGGTTGCTATTCGTATGTTGGTGATTGAATGTATGTGTTTCCTAGAATTAGAGGATACGGACTTGAAACTGTATTGTGAATGTGAATTTGAAAGAACTACTCTTAAAACTATTATTCATAAGACTGTTCGTGGCTAATTAGTGGAAGACAATTAATGATTCATAAAATTCTTAATCAGATAAATGCCAATCGGAAGAATGAGTACAAGGGGTCGAGGACGTCCGCCGCGTGGACACGGTAGGGGTAGGATGACCTTGTCTGAGCCAGTAGGGTCTGGCCACGGATCAGGAAACGAGATGCCGGATCCGCCAGCTGTGGAGGGAGAATTACGGGATCAGGCGACCGGGGATTATGCTGTATCTCAGGCGATGTTGAGGGTTTTAGAGAGGGTTGCTGGAGTAGGCATGGGCACAGGAGCCCGGAAATCTGTGCTGGAGCGGCTTAGGGCCAATGGGGCAGAAGTGTTTAGGGGAGTTTCTGGCGTAGCCCCTAACACAGCTGAGTATTGGATGGAAGTGACTGAGCGCATAATGGATGACTTAGATTTCACGGTGGAGGAGAAGTTGAAAGGGGTCGTGTCTCTTCTTCGAGACGAGGCTTATCAGTGGTGGCTTACAATGAAGGAGGGTACTACCACAGATCGGATTGACTGGGACTTCTTTAAGGAGTCATTCCAGGGAAAGTATGTTGGGGCCAGCTATGTGGATGCACAGAGGAAGGCATTTTTGAATCTGGTGCAGGGAAGTAAATCTGTGGCTGTAATATGAGGCGGAGTTTCTGCGCTTGAGCCGCTACGCTCGAGGAATGGTGGCAACCAAATATGAACATTGTGTTCGGTTCGAGGATGGATTACGGAATGAGTTAAGGGTTTTGATAGCACCGCAGAGAGAGAGAGATTTTACGGTTTTGGTGGAGAAGGTTAAGATAGCTGAGGAGGTAAAACGGACTAAGAGACAGGAAAAAGATAAGGAGCGAGGAAGGAATAAGAGAAATTTTGGGCTGGCAGGAGCATCCGGGAATTCGCAGAAAAGGCCTAGTTCTGATGGGCCAGCTCGTGCTCCGACACCTGCTGCGGGGAATCAGAATCGATTATGTAATTAGTGCAGGAAAGCACATTCTGGGGAGTGTAGAAGAAGAACCGGTGGATGTTTCAAGTGTGGATCCACAGAACATATGATTAAGGACTGTCCACAGAAGGATTAGGTGCAGCCAGCTGGACGGGGTTCTGATCAGGCTGGGAGAGGTGGTCAGCCAGTTCCGAGGGGTCGTGGCCTAGGTAGAGGAGGAAATGGGGCTGGTCGTGGTCGTGGAGCACCTGGTAGAGGTGCAGGTAATGTAGATGCAAGGCAGCCGGGTCTCGTTTATGCAGTTCGTCGACAGGAGAATGGTGACGCACTGGATGTCATAACCGGTACGTTTCTTATTGCTGACAACCCTTTTCTTGCCTTGATTGATATTGGGTCAACCCACTCCTATGTTGCATGTTCGGTATCTGAGACCTTAAGTATAGACTCTGAAACAACTACTAGGAAGATGACCGTGGTTAGTCCCCTAGGGCAATCTAGGGTAGTAGACAAGCTATTTAAGGATGTACCTTTAAAGACTCAAGGGGTAGTGTTTCCGGCAGACTTAATGGAATTGCCATTTGGAGAGTTTGATCTTATTCTAGGAATGGATTGGTTAACTAAGCATCGTGCTAAGTTAGACTGTGAGACCAAGCGTGTGGTGTTGAGTACCCCGGAAGGCGGGGAGGTGGTTGTGTTAGGGAAAAGAAGGAACTATTTGTCTAACGTAGTATCGGCGTTGAAGGCTGTTAAGATGATTTGGAAAGGATGCAACGCATTCATAGCTTGTATTAGTGCTTTGGATGCTAAGGAGGTGACTGTTGATGAGGTTCGAACAGTCAAGGATTTCGCAGATGTCTTTCCAGAGGAGTTGCCAGGATTACCCCCGAATCGCAAAGTGGAGTTTGGAATAGAACTACTTCCGGGTACGGCTCCGGTATCCATTGCTCCTATCGAATGGCACCAAAGGAGTTGGTGGAACTCAAAGCTCAGGTCCAGGAGCTTTTGGATCGAGGATTTATCCGACCGAGTGTGTCTCCATGGGGAGTGCCGGTCCTATTCGTGAAAAAGAAGGACGGATCCATGCGTATGTGCGTGGACTATCGTCAACTGAATAAGTTGACGATTAAGAACAAGTACCTATTGCCAAGAATCGACGACTTGTTCGATCAGCTTAAAGGAGCTTCGGTCTTTTCAAAGATTGATCTAAGGTCGGGTTATCATCAGTTAAAGGTGAAGGAAGGGGACATTCATAAGACGCCATTTTGAACACGCTACGGTCATTATGAGTTTTTGGTAATGCCGTTCCGTTTGATGAACACGCCAGCAGCATTTATGGATATGATGAACCGGGTGTTCCAACCATATCTTGATCGGTTCGTGGTGGTGTTCATCGACGATATTCTGGTTTACTCCAAGTCCGAGGAGGAGCATGATGCACATCTTCGTGTGGTGTTGCAAATTCTAAGGGAGAAGCAGCTGTACGCTAAGTTCAGTAAGTGTGAGTTCTGGCTGAAGGAAGTGACTTTCTTAGGACATGTAGTTTCCGCGGAGGGAATTAGAGTAAACCCTCGGAAGATAGAAGCTGTATTAGATTGGAAACCGCCGAAGTCTGTGGCGAAAATTTGAAGTTTCTTGGGATTGGCAGGGTATTACAGGAGATTTGTTGAGGGGTTCTCTTCAATAGCGGCACCTTTAACTAAGTTGTTAAGGAAGGGAGTATTGTTTGTATGGACTGATAAACAGCAGGAGAGCTTTGAGAAGCTGAAGAGAATCTTGACAGAAGCGCCAGTATTGATTCATCCATAGGCGGGAAAAGAATTTACCGTCTACTGTGACGTGTCAGCAAGTCAAAGCTGAACACCAAGTGCCTTTAGGGTTTCTGCAGCCGGTGAAGATTCCCCAATGGAAATGGTAAAGAATCACGATGGATTTTGTTAGTGGGTTACCTCTTACGCCCACTAAGAAGGATTCAATTTGGGTAATCGTCGATCGGTTGGCGAAGTCTGCTCACTTCATACCGGTTCGAGTGGGCTTTTCTCTGCAAAAGTTGGCTAAGTTGTACGTCGCTGAGGTTGTAAGACTACATGGTGTACCGGTGTCGATCATATCGGACAAGGACCCTAGATTCACGTCACGATTTTGGAAGGCTCTTCATCAAGCAATGGGAACAAGATTAGACTTTAGTACCGCTTTTCACCCACAGACTGATGATCAGTCTGAGAAGGTAATTCAGATCTTGGAGGATATGCTAAGTGGTTGTATCATCGACTTTAGGGGTAGTTGGGAGGAATATTTTCCTTTGGCAGAATTCGCATACAATAACAGCCATCAATCCAGTATTCAGATGGCGCCTTACGAAACATTATACGAACGGAGATGTCGTACTCCGACTTGTTGGACGGAGTTGGGTGAACGTCAGGTGTTGGGTCCAAAGCTAGTCTCGAAAACGGAGGAGAAAAGTTAAGTTAATATGGGCTCGGTTGAAGGAAGCGTCTGATCGGTAGAAGTCTTATGCGGATCTAAAGCGGAAGGGGTTGGAATTTGCAGTAGGAGACCAAGTCTTTCTAAAGGTATCTCCATGGAAGAAGGTGATGAGGTTTGGACGAAAGGGTAACCTAAGTCCTCGATTTATTGGGCCTTATCGGGTGCTAGAACGTGTGGGCCCAGTGGCTTACCGTTTGGAGTTGCCTTCAGAGTTAGAGCAGATACATGACGTGTTTCATGTCTCGATGTTAAGACGATATCATTTTGATCCATTGCATGTGGTGCCGGTGGAAGAGATTGAAGTAAAGCCAGATCTATCCTTTGAGGACGAACCAGTGCAAATCTTGGATCAAGACGTAAAAGTATTGAGAAGGAAGTCTGTTCATTTGGTCAAAGTCTTGTGGCAAAATCACGGCGCAGAAGAGGCGACGTGGGAGCCAGAGGATGTTATGCGACAACAGTATCCCCATCTCTTTTGATCAGGTAAATTTCGAGGCCGAAATTTATTTTAAGGGGGGTAGAACTGTAACATCCCGAATTATTGGGCCTGTGCATTTTATGTGATAATTGCTTAAAATATTAATTTGAGAGTTTGAGGTACAAATGGGGCTCAAGTTGGGCTAAGGCCTTGTTTTAAATATTTTGTTCAGACACTCTAGGGGTTTAAATTGAAGTTCTAATAGTTTAATGGGCATATTGGGCTTGTGGCCCAAAGGAAATGGTGCCACTAGGAGGAAGAGGAGTTGGTGTCACTTGTGCATGAGGAAGGCCCAAATTATGGTTACTTGAAGCCCAAGTTTTAGGGCTAAAATTCGGCACTTAAATGAGCAAGGGGGGATGGCACAAGGCTATTATTTAGGGATTTATTTTATGTTTAATTACAAGGATAATAGGCAGATAATGAAGACAGGAATTAGGGCTATTTTTGAGGAGATAATAGATCAAGATAAGGGAAAAGATGAGAGCTCATCCAAGGGGCTAGAGTTGGCCGAAAATTTGACTCTGTAAAGGAGAAAGAATCGGCTCAGTATAGGCAATAAGGTGTGCTGAAATTTTGAAGCCTCTCTTTTAATTTCTTTTCTCATCTTCTTCCTCTCAAAAGCCGAAAAGCCATCATCTTCTTCACCCTTTCTTCTTCTCTGAAATTTCTTGGTTGGCCGAATCTGCTAACCTCTATTATTATTCTTCTTCTAATCTTTAAAAGCCGAAACTACATCCCTATTATTCTATTCTCCTCCTTAATACTCATTGGCCGGATCTTTCTTAGCCATCTCTTCAAATCCTTTGTTCTTCCAAAAGCCGAAATCCCTAGGATCTCACCTCCTGAAGTTGCCGAATCTTCTTTAGTGGAGCCTACTTGTCCCGAAATCTGAAGGAAACAATAGGTAAGTGTTGATTTCGAGATTTCAATGTTTTTTTTTTGGCTTTTCAAAGTCCCTAGCCGAATGGCCATTTAGAAACTAATCTCTTATTTCTCTCTTATTTTCGGCATTCTGGGATCTGAAGAAGAGTCAATCACGTAGATCTCTAAGCCATAAGTTCAGTAATACTCGAATCGAGGTACTTTTGGGATTTCAAGGTAAGGAAATCTATTGATTTTAGTGTGTAAAATCGGGTAGAACACTAACCATGGCCGATTATCGGAGAGGGCCTATTTTCACATCTTTTCGGCTTTTCGAGCAAAGTTATAGATCGGTTTAGCAAGGGTATCGACATTAATCAGGTGTGTAACCTTTCACACTATTAGATTGGTTGCTAATATATATATATATGTATAAGTCTGCTATACTCTGTTAAATGCCGAAATCCCAGCATAACGTTTGAAAACCCGAGAAGGGTAAAGGCTAAATATCAGGTTAGAATTTTCTGCCATTCCTCAGTGAATGTTCTGTTAAAAACGATATGTTTCTTATGTCAATTTCTATGTATGCTTGGGGTTGGGTGATTGATGAAAGGGGAAGTGATCTGTTCTGGTGGCTTATGCCATTTCAGCCTGGTGACTCTATCACATACTCTATTTCTGGTGGCTCTAGCCATTTCAGCCTGGTGACTCTGTCACAACTTTGACGATGAGCAGCTAACTGCAGCATGACTGCCATCGATGGTGTGTAGCGGTGTGGGTTGATTGTAGAAATCCCCAATGGTGTTGAAACACCCCACATCCGGCCCACGAGCCTTGACCGGATCTGGTATGTTCCCCGGTGTAAACCATTTCAAATTCTTTTGTGACTCAGGAAAAACTTGTGTGTTTTGAAAGAAAATTTGTTTTGGGTTGGGCTTGAGTTGAAAACGAGTTTATTTGATTAAAAATCCTTTAGCTTAAGGTGACAAAACGTTTAGGGTTGATTTTGATAATAAATTTACTTAATCTTTCAATTAATAAATATTTGTAACATAATAAATCAAAGTGAAGTAAAGAAATTCAACTATGGCCTTATTACATCAAATAATCCCAAAATTAAAATTTAAAATACTTGAAATAAAATAAAAGTCCAAATCGTAAATTTCTTACTGTGCATGGCCATCCCTAAGCTTCTGCCGACCCGGTCCATTACTGCTCATCACCTGAAAAATATTCCCCAACGGGGTGAGTCAAACAGACTCAATGTGTACACAACACTAAGAATTAACATTTCAGGCATGCATTATCATATCACATACATATTCATATAATAGGTAAAAACAATGATGCAACCCAAACCCAAACCTAATTAGCCATCCGCTAAACTCCCCCGTACCAACCTGTACACCGTGGGGACTACTAAGTCGACCCTCCTTCCGCTACACTCCATATCGCGGTCTTAGGTCACCGCATTCGTGGTCTTAGGTCACCACATTCAGATTGCTGTGGTCTTAGGTCACCACATTCAGATTACTGTGGTCTTAGGTCCCCACATTCAGATATCACGGTCTTAGGTCACCGTGTTCGTGGTCTTAGGTCACCACATTCACTTCCCCTTCAAAATAAAACCCATATGCCCCATATAATAGTAATATGCATAAATATGCCAGAGTTCACATTCTTATTCTTATTCTCATGTTACAATTAACATATTTCATAATCCTAGTAGGAGTAGGAAACGTACCTGAGTACTTTGTACCATAACATGGTACATTAGCTACTTTCATATTCTTAATATCATATATATATATATATATATATATAATCATACATAGCCATAAAACATATTAAAAATTAGTGTGGGGTACACACCTGATTCGCTTAGGGTTTCCAATCCAAATCCCGGAAAGCTTGATCTAATGCCTTAGATCTTAGATCTCTACATTTAATCAATAATTCAATACTTAGTAAAGAACCATTCGGCCATAAATCCAAATCCTAGTAGGATTAGTACACTAAAACTTACCTTGCAATTTCCAAATCCCGAAAGTATTCCTTGCCTTATATGTCGGTCGAAATCCCTATAACTTCATGTTAGATCAATTTCTAACATTTATTCATAACAAATAACCCTTAGCCGAATGTTAAATATGACTTACCTTGTGGATTTTAAATCCCGAAATTCACCGAATAACTAGGGAACACGCAGCCTATGGTGTACCTTCGGGAAAAGAACTTCTCCTTCCTTGTAGTTGACACTTAGTAAATCCCGAAAGATCTCTTCAAGGTTTCGGTAACAGGAATATTGATGGGATTAGTCCTAGATTTCGACAAATCTAAAAGAAAAGAATAGAAATCAAACTTGTTCTTACCTTTGAAGAAATCGACAGCACCTAAGCTTGAAACCACTTAAGATATTCAGCTATGGCTTTAAAAGGCTTACTTCCGGCTTTTGGAGGGATTAGAAAGAAAAGAGAAGGAAGAATAAAGATGGAGGATTCGGCTAGAACACAAGGTATTTCGGCTTGGCAAAAATTAAAGAAGGAGAAGATTTGGTGAAGAGAATTTGGCAGAGGCTTCCAAAGAACAGAAAAGAATGAATGAAGAATAGCCTTACTCTTCCTTTTATAGCCAAAATTACTAGGCTAGAGTCCCTTACTTGGCCACCACTCTCATATCTTTATCACTTTATTTAAAAATTAAAGAATAAATCCTCATTTATCTCTTGAAAATAATCTAAAATAAATTCATTTTTATCCCCTTTTTAGCCGAATTTTAAAGAGAATAAAACTCCCCTTTTAAAAGCCTTGTTGCCGTCCACCTCTGTGCTTCTGGAAGCAAAAATAAAATTTCTTTTATTTGCTACCCATGTGACTCGAACTCAGGCCCAACACCCTTGCATGTGGCGCCATTTCCAGAGGCCCTAAGTGATATCTTCAGGCCACTTTTCCAAGCCTGTTTGTGTGTCAAATTCCTCCTATTAATTTTCTTAAGGCCACCTTGCCTTAATTCCCTCTTTTTAAACCTTAAAACTTGACATTTCTTTACATTTCCAAGTTTCCAAAAATTTTCGGTTGCCTCCTTTAAACTTAACATTTCCTTACATTTCCAAGTTTCCCGAAATGTTTACTTTCCTCTTTTGAATCATTTCTAGATCATTTCCTTACATTTCCATTTCCTTACATTTCCATACATTTCCATACATTTCCATACATTTCCTTACATTTCCTTACATCTTAGGGTTCCTAAAACTCCTCAGATCACATCCAACACACCCACTGAGCCCACAATCTCATGAATTACGCACGAACGCATAACCCCTAATCTAGGATGTTACAGGTGTGATTGGCAGGTAAGGGTGGTGTGTAGCAGATGGAAACCTAGGAATGGGTTGGGTTTTATGTATGTTATTTTCTGTACTATGTTTTATGTTCTGATCTGTTGGCTAAGGCCCAATCTAACGGTGCTTGAAGGTTGCACACTGAGTCTCGCGACTCACCCTTTTATTTTAACAATTTTAGGTGACACTTAGCGCACCGGACCGGGCTGGAGATGAGAGCAAGGTGGCCATGCAAAATAGCATTTGGATTTCGTGAAAAGACTTTAGTTTATTATTTTATATTTTCATTTAAGTGGGTTTTAAATATGGTTGTAATAAGGCCTTGAGCCACTAGACTATTATACTTTGTTTTGGATTTTAATTTGGGCTTTTATTATTTTTAGACACTTAAACTTTAATTAAACTAAGGCATGAATTAAGGTTTTTAAATTTAATTCATAAATCAACAAATTAAATTTATATCTTATTTAAACCTATCAAGTTTTTAGGTTTTCCCAAATGGAAGACTAAATACAAGAAAAATATTTCCCGAAATCGCGACATGTTTTACTAGATTTCCTCAGTGACATGCTAGATCCGGTTGTAATGTTTGGGCCGGGTTTGGGGTGTTACAGTTTTGAATTTGGAAAATCATAAACGATTGGAGAAAAATAATTATGGAATTACATTTATGTGTTTAAAATCCTTAATAAGTCTATTTTTCAAAAGAAACAAATGGTAACATTATCCAAATTCTGTACGATGAGATAATTAATTTTTAGTGAAGAGGGGTCAGAACAGTCGGACAACGGAACAGGGGTGACTTTAAAGAATAAACTGTACTTATTGGCTAAACCAAAAATTCTGAAAATTTTATAGTAAGAAGATATGTGAGTCTAGTTTCTAAAACATCAAGCGGAACTTAAATTTGAATTTTTTTAGCTCAAGATATAAATAATTTAGTGACTATGACGCAAATGGACAACTTTGAATAAATTTATAAGTAAATTGTGAAATCATAGATAATGTTACTTATAAGCATGTTATATAAATTAAGGATGTGGAATGGAGAGGAGGAGGAAAATATATTTGAATATTCAGCTAGCGTGGCTAATTTGCATGTTATAGGCTCAAGGGCTAAATTGAATAAAAGTAAAAGTTTATGGGCAATTTTGTAAAAATGTCAGAAATGACCAAATTGCATGAAATGGATTATTTTATTGTTTAACTTATAAATTTGAATGAAATTATTAATTTAGGTCAAGATCGGGTGAAAACATGTTTTAGGGATTAAATTGAAAAGTGTTGAAATTATGGAAAATTCTGATATTTCATAGAGTTCAATATATATGAGAATAATAGGCTTGAAACAATGATTAAATTATAAGAATTTTATTTTTTCTGAACCTAAGGATGAAATCATCATTAATTAAAAGCTTAGGGGCAAAATGGTAATTTTGCTTAGAGCATTAATTGAATGTATCAGAATATGAAATGAATGAAAACGATGATAAAATTTATTTATAAAGATTCGGATAACTCAAATACGAGACTTGAACGTGGAAAAGAAAAGACATCGGATTAGTAAACTTTAAACATGAACAAGCAACGAGGTAAGTTCGTGTAACTTGAATTATATTCTTAAATGCTTGAAATGTATGTTATTGATGTGAATATGATTTGAATGTTCATTGTATGAAAATTGATAAAACATTGATATATTTGATAAAAAGGGGAAGAAATCTTGGTTGAATGAAAGGAAAATTCGATGGATCTCTGAAATGAAATTGACAGTAAAAAGGATCTAGCCCGGACGGGTGATCCTGATATAGCCCTCCCGAAGAATATGTGGAAAATGGATTTAGCCCGGACGGGTAATCCAAATTAGGGTCTGAATTTAGCTTGGACTTGTAATTCAGATCCAAGCTCATTAGAGTAATTGTCGTTGCAGGGGATTTCGCCTGGACTGCTAATCCCGACAATACTCTTTGAGCATATGTTACACGAGATTTAGCCTGGACTGATAATCCCGCTATAAGAAATGAGGTTCGCGGGAGTGTGCTCTCTTACAGGGGATTTAGCCTGGACTGGTAATCCCACTGTAAGGATGAGGTTTGCGGGAGTGTGCTCTCTGGAAAAAGGGTATACTCATATGTGTATGAATTGACAAACCCGGGATTGTACACTATAAGTGTACTACTGGAAATCCATCAAAATTCCGAGAAATTCAACGGGATAAATATAAAAAATGGCAAGTACTTGAAATCATGAAATTAAACTTGAAATACATAGAATAATAATTATTTAATATATTGAAATATGACATGGAAAATACATTTATGTGAAACTTGCCTGATAAGTATGCACATTCAAGATTATGAACTGCTACTGGAATAAATATACACTAAACTCATAAAAATGATAGTACATGAAATATTGTCATAATGAATTGAATAATTTATATTTATGAAGAAACGGTAAGAGAATGATATGTATCATGACATGTAAATATGAGACTATCTTTGATACGTTGATACAAGGAAAATTATGTATATTAGGACAAGTAATCCATTCAAGTGAGACATGTCGAGAAAATAAGTTTGTCAATATTAAAGTATGCTAACCAATGTAGAAATTTTTTTTAGGATTTTGCGAAAAGTTCCCTATGATCCCGATTTAATTCCGGTTGGTTCCTAATATATGTTTTGGGCTTCGAGGGCCCAATAGAGGGACGTTATGATTAGTTTCAGATTCTGAATAATAAATGACTCGAAATTATTCGAAAATATTCAGTAAACTCCGGTAATGCCTCGTACCCTATTCCAGCAACAGATATGGGTAGGGGGTGTTACAGGATGTTGCTGATTCGATGTCAATTCCAAGACACAACGAAAATGTCTCAAGCTCTACATAGTCCACCTGGTATTAAAACGAATGGAAAAAACTCTCTTGGAACTTTTCCATAGAAAATCTCCCAAAACAGCTGCTAGATATTTTTCTCTTATTTTCTTTTTAAAAAACTCTTAACCCTAATTCAGGATTATTGGTATCCATATATTAAAATAGAATCATCCTATAGAGAACATATGGAAAGCATTAAAAACGCTATTCTTTCCAAAAAGAATTATAACTACCATGTTTCAATGTTTGACCGAAAACTTAATTATAATAATTTCGGTAAACTATATCCTGTTAAAACTTTATATGAATCAAATCCATATATTAATTTTAACTATATTCTCTATTTGGGTACAACAAGCTTGGACATTTAATTCATTTAATATTTAACTATCAAATTAAATTAATTCAATACTTAAGTTAATTTATGTGGCAAAAAAAACACAATACCAACTGTGTTTGGATTTTGTTCATTTTAACAATAGGGTGTGACCTTGTAGGTTCTTGTAACATTAGTAGTAATACTAGACCATTTCTAATAATACAAGCAATGAGTGGCATCTAGAAATGCATCATTGCTACCTAAGGTACAAGAAGTCGTAATTCAACATAACATTTCTATAATAAACCTTTCATGTATTACATTCTTTTGTCCTTTATATCTAGATTAGACACAAGTCATGAAATAGTCACACTTGCATAATCCAATCTCATGTTTCTTGATATTTCGAGTAGACTACAATAAACAAATAAGTATGATATCTCATATCAACTTATTCAAGCATCACCATGCATTTCTAGTCTCACTCAATCAAGTGGCCTAAGATATCGCTCCCATTATGTAGGAGGGACAAATCCTATATTAATCAACCAGATCCCACTACATACATCAGTCTTTTTAGTACAACCTCTTACAGAAGACGTTTGACTGTATCAAAATATACGACTCATGATGTTGGGATAATAATGAACTCAAGTTTGAGAATCGCATACATAGTTATCACTATGAGCAATGTTGTGACTATTACATAATAATCCAAGAAACATACTTATAGTGGGTCAGTCCAATATGTTGTTCTCTAGCACATACCCATGTATTGATTTTGACATTCCTATGTCAATGACAACACTTTGTCATCAATCAACTACACATTAGTCTCAATGCATTATTGTTGTCCAAGCCCACAATAATACTTGACTAAGGACCTTTTAAGAATAATCATATTTTTCTTAGGACTTTATTAAATTTAGTTTATTTATATACACAGAAAAAGAAAATAATAATGGCAATGTCTTATATTAATAAACAAGGTAAAACAAGTATGTAACTACAATCATCTTATGATTAGTCTTTGGGTATACTATAACAGAAAGCCACAGGACTTGGTGGTATCCATGCAATCTTCTACCAAAATAATTGGTCAGTAGTTGGACAAAGTGTAACATTCCGAATTTTTTGGTCTTAAGAATGTAGAATTATGTCAAAAGTGAGTTACTGGCCTAATGATTAAGTGCAAGTAAGGAGATGGTGTAATTGGCTTAGAGACCTAAGTTCAATTCCTCTTGCTTGTGCAAATTTTATTTTTTGTAATTTTTTTCTACCCTTCCTTAAGTGTGTCGTCCATACCTAGTACAAACCCTAGGTTTAAATACCAATTTTATCATAGAAATTAGCCTTTTTGATCGTGTTAGAAAGTCTTAATATTTATATAATGAATGATCGAGCCTAGAAATTAACTATGACAACGACTGAGGCACGCGCACCTATCGTTGGTAGTATAGCTATGGCAAGACCGGAAGTATCGTATCCTCAAGGACCAAGAGTACTAGTAGTTACTATCTTTCTATTATTTAGCCTAAGAATTAAGGGAATTGTTATTTAATCTAAAACTAATTAATTACTAAGCTAAATATGCTAACACTCATAGAATGAGTTGGAGAGAATACTTTTGGGAAAACCAATTGATTAAGACAATACTCGAGGAAGAATCCACCTAGACTTCACTTGTTATTTAACTCTGAACCAGATAATTTATTCACTTGACTTGATCCGTAGGATTCCCTAATTTATATTAATACCTCTTTCGAGGCTACTAATGTTTAACCCTAGGTTGATTAATTGAAATCTCTTTCTAATTAAAACCCTTAGAATTGCATTAACTCAATCTATGGACTCCCATATTAGGTTTGACCCTAACCCGGCAGATTTTTGTCATCCTATCTCTAAGGTTGCGATCAACTCCGCTTAACTATGCTAGATCTACTCTTAAAGAGGGAATATTCCTCCACTGCCTAAGCACATCAATACTTGAATCAATATCCTGAAATATAAAAACAAGAATTAAGAACACATAATTAGGAACAAATCAAGTATTTATCATACAGTTCAGAAAACAGTAACAAGATCCGTCTTAGGTTTCATCCCCCTCAAGTATTTGAGGGGTTTAGTTCATGTTTATAAAAGAATACATCTCAGAAGAAAGTATAAAACAAAACATAATAAACACCCTAAAACCCCTTGAAAGAAATTGAAGGGAAGATCTTCCGTCTTGAGTATGATTCCGACTTCTTGAGATGGATCATTTGGCTATCTTCGAGTAAATCCCACAATTCGGCCTCTCTGGCTTCGCTCATCGGCCTACCTGAACGCCCCTTTTAGGTTGCCCTCTAGGGTGTTTATATAGGCTTTTGGAATGTGTTTCTTTTCCCCTAAGTACCCTAATCCGAATGAAATTAAAACAGGTCACGACAGGGACACGCCCGTGTGGCACACCCGTGTGAATCCAGCCCAGGCCGTGTTCGGATCTGCTAAAGAGGCACGATCGTGTGGATTTTGTACTTTGGCTCATTGTCTCCGTTTTCAGCCCGTTTCTCGTTCTTTTCATCCTCTGATTCTCTCTTAAGTATAAAACATGAAATTAAAGGATTAGGAGCATCGAATTCCACAATTCAGGGGATAAATCATCCAAAAGTATGCCAAATGTGGGATTAAAATATGTATATATTACGGTTTATCAAATACCCCCACACTTAAGCATTTGCTTGTCCTCAAGCAAAATTCTCAACTCACAATTAAAATGAACTTCCTCAATTCATAATATTCATCAATAGTGTTTAATCATAATTCATAGGTAATTCATACATTGATAATTTAACCAAAAGGGTTCTAAAGATTCAAACAATCAATGTCATAGTTTTTGTAGCACAAAAACATAAGTGCTTCCCCTTACCTAAATAATCACCTTTAATTCAAAACCGATAAGAGTTGACATCCTCACTAAAGATTCACTCAAATCACTCAAAGTGTTTAAGGTTCAAAATTAAGCACTCAAAAGTCAAACATGAAAAGTTAATCCCATAGGCTTGCATGAAAATCAAATCTCCACCACTATAAAATAAAATGATACACAGATCAAAAGGCCTTTAAAAAGGGTTGTAATGGGGCTTAGGTTAAAGCTGTGGATAAGGGCTGAATTAAAGGGTTAGAATCGAGATTGAATTGACAAATTGCTTAACTAAAAAAATAAACTAATGCTTGAATAATTACATCAATTAAAACTTCATTACTAATAATACGAGCTTCTTCTCAATATTTGGAATTGAGACATATAAGCTCAATAATCATAGAACTAATAATGAATATACTTTGTTTCATTTTTTTAAGAACAAATCAAGTAAATAGATTTTAACAATTGAAATAAAGAATGTAGTTAAGCAACTGATCAAATCAAATCTCGATATAAGGGTAGTCAAGAGAAATGGTGATAACAAATACAAGATGGGTTTTGGGTTAATATTAGTGGGTGAGTCAATAAAAGGTTTGTTAGGATCAAAGGGGTTCACTAGGGGCTAATTGTGATGGTAGGCTTTTAGTGGAGTAAGTGGGTTAAATCTTAAGTGCCTTTATCATCTCTGTATATCAAATCAATGATGTGGTCTTGACATGTATAATCAAAGCAAGTTCTAGAATAACAAATCAATGTTGACACACTCATAATCAATAAAGTGAGCAAGAAAAGAATGTATACTTTAAAAGGCTCAAAATCTCACAAAAATCAAAGGTTTTTTATATCAACCTTGTAAATTTCAAACTTCAAGGTAATAATTAGATTCAGGTAGACAACCTAACAAAATTTTAATTTTTGAAAATAGACTCATCATGCTTGATTCTCTAGTCTCCTAAAGTTTAAATCATCACTACACAATTATCAATGACTTAATCCAAAACATATCAATAAAAATCATAAATCAATAGAAGTTTCATTTTAATTAGTGATATGAGAAAATTACTGTAACACCCCAAACCCGGTCCATTTGTGTGACCGAATTTGAAATGCCACTGCGGAAAAACGTTTGAAAAACTTTTGACTTAGAGTTTAAAACATAAAAGATTTGTTGTCTTTACTAAAACATTGTGTAATTAAAGTTCCAAATAAAATTAAGTTGTTTAAAATAAAACATTTTCAAATAATAATATAATCGACAATTTAACTTAAAACATAATAAAAATTCTTAAATACTTAAAATGGCCCTTATTACAATAATTAAATACTTAAAATACTGAAACATAAATTGTATAAAGAAAATCCTCTTTTGCATGGGCCACCTCGTATCCACTCCAACCCAGTCCGAGCATCACCTGAAAGGTTTGAGAAAATTTTGGGTGAGTCACACAGACTCAGTGTGCAATTAATCCACTGAATTCCACCCACATGTTAACCACATATTAACCCATATAACAGATAGCAAGATATCATATTCACATTTTACCACATTCTGGGCTTGGCCCACATTCATATCACATTATCAGGTAACAGGGTAATTAACCCCATAATTCCACATATCGGGCTTAACCCATTTCCACACTGATCCACATTTATAAACTGGGCTTGGCCCATTTTCACATTAATTCACATATTCATTGAGATTATGCAAAATGCACCCAACCCAACCTAGGGTCCATCCTCTACACACCCCCGTATCCAGCCACCACACACCAGGGGATTATCAAATCACCCTCTCCTTTTTACTCCAAAAGGCAATCAATGCCGTCCACGTGCAATTAAGCACAATAATCCACAACGCGACCTCAGTCAGCGCCAATCCACGATGTAGCCGTAGCTAAGATGGGACACAAAGTCACTCATCAACCACGATATGGCACATAGCCGATATAAACCACGACGAGGCACACAGCCACTCATCAAGCCACGCGAACTTAATCGCAAATAAATCCACAACATGACCTCAGTCAACGTCAATCCACGATGTAGCTCAAGGCTAACATCAAACCACGTACTCGAAGTACACCTGTACCTTCTTTCATATCATATCCCAACCCATGCACATGTAACATAAATAATGATATAATATAATGATGCGTGAACATGTTCATCAAGCATAGTCATAACACATATTCATATTAATAATCACATATCATCAGGTTTGGTACTTACCGGATTATCGACATACCCCTTTAAGGGTATTTATCTCATAACTTTTACTGCACTTGTTAGTACATAATCAACACATACAAATATAGCAAAAACCCAGAAAACGGTGGGTTAATCACACACCTGCCTATTAGCCCGAACTACTCGAATCTAACACGATCTCGAAACGTGGTTCTTCCTTCTCCCTTTAAAGCCGATTTGGTCTCCTACCAAATCCCGAATCACACTCTGAGTTCCCTTCCTTTAGCTACACACAAAAGAACACCTTTTTATGGCACTATGAACATTCGGCCAAACCACAAAACTATAAACAAGGCCATTCAGCCACACCAACAAATCCCGAAGGGTTATCAAATGAAATATCAAATCTTACCTATAGACTTACCCAAAACGGTTGTCAGAGAAATGAGGCTTAGAACGATTGCTTCCAAAGTCCCGAAGAGCCTAAAAGAATAATCGGTTCTTAAAATGGTTAGAACCTTGCAACAAATGCCCATAGGTTCGGCCTTTGTCCACAAGAGATTGACATAGAAAACAGAAAGAAAAGAAAGAAAATCGGCCATGAACACTTACCCTTTTCCAAAATCAATTGAAGAAAAAATAAAAATGTAAAGGGATGTTTTAACTTTGAGTAAATGAAAAAGAAATGGAATTTGATATGAAGAATGATGCGGCCAAGAGAGTGTAAAGGAAAATGTGATTATGAACCAATATCAAAGAAGAAAAAGAGAGAGATGTGGGAGAGAGAGGTTCGGCCAAACACTATTTTGCCAAAGAAGAAAAGTGCACAAAAATGCACAAAGTTCAAATTGTATTTTCGGTTTCAAAAGAACAATGAAAGAAAGAAAAATGGTATGATTTGGTTCAACAAAATGAGGCTAAAATCAAAAGCAATTTTGCACCAAAAGCAATACACACAATCGGCCAAGGAGGGAAGTTTTTGGAGAGAAAGAAAAATAAAGCCAAAAGATGCACAATTGCTAAAGTTGGCCAAATATCCCCCCCAAACCTCCTATCAAAAAATTCGGCCACCCCCCTAGCCATACATGCCGTCCACATACATGCACTAAAGCCTTGACAAAGTTTCCAAAACATATTCCTAAAGCCAAGCCTTTTGTCCCCCCATCTTTCCATAACCTTATGAATCTTATCCCCAATTTCATGCTTTCCTTAAACCAAAATTCAACTTACCAAAAGAAAGAAAGTCCACCTTATCATAAATAAAGGTTGACCGTCCATCAATGCTAGAACACAAAAATAATACCTCCAAAATGTTAATCATGCTACTCGAACCTCTAACCTCAAGCAACCTTTCAAGCTCCTTAACCATCTTGCCACTTACTCCTCTTATGCTTTAATTAACACTTAAATTAACTTAAGTGTCAAGCTCACTTACTCCACTTTATTATATAAACCATACTAAAAATTATTCTAACTTCCTAATATTTCCAAGCCTTCACAAGACTATGCTAACACACAAAATTCATACTCGAGCCAACACAAATAAGTAGATGACATAAAAATTTTTCCTAAAGCCCAAGACCCAATTGGCCCAATCCCACTAGGCCCAATTTCGGGATGTTACAGTTCTACCCTCCTTAAAGAAATTTCGTCCTAGAAATTTCCAACTAACTAACAGTCGTACATCCTATCTCGCCACACTACGCTCCTGCTGCGCACTCTGATCTTAATAAAACCAATATACTTTCTAGGTACAGTCTCCAAGTTCACACTCAAGGTTCTAGATGCTTCACTAGCGATGGTTCCGACACAGCCATTTAGCCTCTACCGCGTCCACGATGACCACGTCCCCTAGAACTCATATCTAACGTCGCGATTTAATCTGACTTAAGAAATTTTATGCATCAGAATTTTGTTCCACCTATTAACCGCAAACAATTTTATGAAATAAAGTATTTAGAAGTAGTTCTTTCGATCACACAAAGGTTCAGTTCAATTTCACTACTCTAGTTCAGAGAGTCACATTCAATCATCAACAACATTCAACACACTTCTATGGACATTTCTGTTCGTTCCCAACCCAGGGGTAAATTCGTCATTCGTTCTATAAGGGTATTTTGGTAATAATTTAGGGTCAATTCCAAAAATTTTAATAAATCAAAGCACTTTTGAAATTTTCCAAAACTCGAGGGTTTTTTGAAAATTTTCCCAAATCAGAACCATGGTAGAAATTTTGAAAATTAGGGTTATTTTGGTAATTTTGTCAATCAGGGGTAATTTCGTAAATTTTCCAAATCAAGGCGTCTTGATATTTTACAAAATAAGGTTTTTGGATACTTTTGCAAAGTAAGAAAATTTTATTAAAATCAAGGGTAGTGTTGAAACTTTTAGAAACTAGGGGCATTTTAGTAATTTTACAACCAGGGGTATTTTCGTAATTTTGTAAATCGAAAATATTTTGAGAAATGTCTTCAAAATAGTTTGTACAGATCAAAAGGGTAGTTTAGTGATTTAAAAAAAACTAGAGTTTTTATAAAACTGCATGGCTAGTCCCTTTCGGGTTTTAGTGATTGGTTTAGCCCGTGAATAAGTCCTCTTGGTTAGGGTGAACGGTTACTACGCACCAGGTAGAATTCGAGTAAAGAGGAGGTGAGTCACTAGGACTGCTTAAATACCAAGCTCTTACCGAATCCACTCCTAGACATGCGCACAACTGTTACCACACCCTAGCTCGGCGACTTAGTCACGGTTTGTTTGATAGTCATTAAGTCTTATGCACTTGTGTTTGAGTAGACTAGTCCTAGGGTTCAATAGCCCTAATCTACTAATCTACGTTCCCATAAAAGCCCATCAAATCCACATATTCAATTCACTTCAATAGTCAGAGGTACTTACCTGGTGGACTTCGGGTCGGAGATACAGGTGCCATGCCAGAATAACCTGAAAAATTTCATAAAAATCCATATTTGTGAAAAACCCATTTTTGAAAATGTTTTTGGGCCCAAAACCCTCAAAGCCGAGTTTTGAACCGGGCTCTGATACCAAATTGTAACACCCCAAACCTGGCCCATTTGTGTGACCGAATTTGAAATGCCACTGCGGAAAAACGTTTGAAAAACTTTTGACTTAGAGTTTAAAACATAAAAGATTTGTTGTCTTTACTAAAACATTGTGTAATTAAAGTTCCAAATAAAATTAAATTGTTTAAAATAAAACATTTTCAAATAATAGTATAATCGACAATTTAACTTAAAACATAATAAAAATTCTTAAATACTTAAAATGACCCTTATTACAATAATTAAATACTTAAAATACTGAAACATAAATTGTATAAAGAAAATCCTCTTTTGCATGGGCCACCTCGTATCCACTCTAACCCGGTCCGAGCATCACCTGAAAGGTTTGAGAAAAATTTGGGTGAGTCACACAGACTCAGTGTGCAATTAATCCACTGAATTCCACCCACATGTTAACCACATATTAACCCATATAACAGATAACAAGATATCATATTCACATTTTACCACATTCTGGGCTTGGCCCACATTCATATCACATTATCAGGTAACAGGGTAATTAACCCCATAATTCCACATATCGGGCTTAACCCATTTCCACACTGATCCACATTTATAAACTGGGCTTGGCCCATTTTCACATTAATTCACATATTCATTGAGATTATGCAAAATGCACCCAACCCAACCTAGGGTCCATCCTCTACACACCCCCGTATCCAGCCACCACACACCAGGGGATTATCAAATCACCCTCTCCTTTTTACTCCAAAAGGCAATCAATGCCGTCCACGTGCAATTAAGCACAATAATCCACAACGCGACCTCAGTCAGCGCCAATCCACGATGTAGCCTTAGCTAACACCAAAACCACGATGTGACACAAAGTCACTCATCAACCACGATATGCCACATAGCCGATATCAACCATGATGAGGCACACAGTCACTCATCAAGCCACACGAACTTAATCGCAAATAAATCCACAACGTGACCTCAGTCAACGTCAATCCACGATGTAGCTCAAGGTTAACATCAAACCACGTATTCGAAGTACACCCGTACCTTCTTTCATATCATATTCCAACCCATGCACATGTAACATAAATAATGATATAATATAATGATGCGTGAACATGTTCATCAAGCATAGTCATAACACATATTCATATTAATAATCACATATCATCAGGTTTGGTACTTACCAGATTATCGACATACCCCTTTAAGGGTATTTATCTCATAACTTTTACTGCACTTGTTAGTACATAATCAACACATACAAATATAGAAAAAACCCGGAAAACGGTGGGTTAATAACACATCTGCCTATTAGCCCGAACTACTCGAATCTAACACGATCTCGAAACGTGGTTCTTCCTTCTCCCTTTAAAGCCGATTTGGTCTCCTACCAAATCCTGAATCACACTCTGAGTTCCCTTCCTTTAGCTACATACAAAAGAACACCTTTTTATGGCACTATGAACATTCGGCCAAACCACAAAACTATAAACAAGGCCATTCAGCCACACCAACAAATCCCGAAGGGTTATCAAATGAAATATCAAATCTTACCTATAGACTTACCCAAAACGGTTGTCAGAGAAATGAGGCTTAGAACGATTGCTTCCAAAGTCCCGAAGAGCCTAAAAGAATAATCGGTTCCTAAAATGGTTAGAACCTTGCAACAAATGCCCATAGGTTCGGCGTTTGTCCACAAGAGATTGACATAGAAAAGAGAAAGAAAAGAAAGAAAATCGGCCATGAACACTTACCCTTTTCCAAATTCGATTGAAGAAAAAATAAAAATGTAAAGGGATGTTTTAACTTTGAGTAAATGAAAAAGAAATGGAATTTGATATAAAGAATGATTCGGCCAAGATAGTGTAAAGGAAAATGTGATTATGAACCAATATCAAAGAAGAAAAAGAGAGAGATGTGGGAGAGAGAGGTTCGGCCAAACACTATTTTGCCAAAGAAGAAAAGTGCACAAAAATGCACAAAGTTCAAATTGTATTTTCGGTTTCAAAAGAACAATGAAAGAAAGAAAAATGGTATGATTTGGTTCAACAAAATGAGGCTAAAATCAAAAGCAATTTTGCACCAAAAGCAATACACACAATCGGCCAAGGAGGGAAGTTTTTGGAGAGAAAGAAAAACAAAGCCAAAAGATGCACAATTGCTAAAGTTGGCCAAATGTCCCCCCAAACCTCCTATCAAAAAATTCGGCCACCCCCCTAGCCATACATGCCGTCCACATACATGCACTAAAGCCTTGACAAAGTTTCCAAAACATATTCCTAAAGCCAAGCCTTTTGTCCCCCCATCTTTCCATAACCTTAAGAATCTTATCCCCAATTTCATGCTTTCCTTAAACCAAAATTCAACTTACCAAAAGAAAGAAAGTCCACCTTATCATAAATAAAAGTTGACTGTCCATCAATGCTAGAACACAAAAATAATACCTCTAAAATGTTAATCATGCTACTCGAACCTCTAACCTCAAGCAACCTTTCAAGCTCCTTAACCATCTTGCCACTTACTCCTCTTATGCTTTAATTAACACATAAATTAACTTAAGTGTCAAGCTCACTTACTCCACTTCATTAAATAAACCATACTAAAAATTATTCTAACTTCCTAATATTTCCAAGCCTTCACAAGACTATGCTAACACACAAAATTCATACTCGAGCCAACACAAATAACTAGATGACATAAAAATTTTTCCTAAAGCCCAAGACCCAATTGGCCCAATCCTACTAGGCCCAATTTTGGGATGTTACAATTACTTAAGAACAAGACATAATTCAGGGATTTTCAAATAATACTATAGTTGACCCCCTCCACACTTAAGATGTACATTGTCCTCATTGTACAAAGATAGATAATGATTAGTAAGAAAGTCATAAGAGAGGGAGAGAGGTGAAACTTCCTGAATTATGGATGAAATCCTTGGAAGATGATCAATGATGAACGTGATGACTAGGCATAGGTGAAGGTGGTGGGGAATACTCCGGTGGTGTGTTCGTTCCTTGAGTGGTATCTTGAACCTTTTTAAACTGCGAAGTCATCAGTAAAGTTTTTAGGGAGTTCTTATTTAATGGACGTTTGTTATAGTTACTCGAGAGTTAAACAGCCATAGATAAAAGAAATCAAATTATACTTAAAATTTTAAATAGTTTAATAATAAAGGAAGATGAATTAAAATAAAAAATAAAAATAAAGAAAATAAAAGGACTAAAAGGTCCTCATCGTCGGAGTGATCTCGAGGTGGTGGTGGCGGCCATATGTGAAAAAGCTGATAATATCGACCACGGCCGCCTCGCACGGCCGCGTGGATTTATCTCAGCCCGTGTTCTTTAGGCAGTTTCGACCACGACCGCGTCGCACGGTCGTGGTGTTTAGTCGGAGCTCGTGTCATGGGGAAAATTTTTGTCCTATTTCTGCACGATCTCTGCCACACCCATGTACCTATTCCTGGTGTCCACACGGCCACGACCACGCCCGTGTACATGGCTGTGTGGTAGGGAAACCTGCTCATTGGTTAGTTTATAGTTAGGTGCTAAAAAAGGAAAAATAGAAGTAAAAATAAAAATGTAAAAATTAATGGGGTTAGTGCTCGGGTTGCCTCTCGAGAAGCTCTCGTTTAAAGTCTTAAGCTAGACTTACCTCTCATTCCCATAATCATGGTGGTTTGAGGAGTTGAAAATCCTTTATCATGCTATCAGTATATAGTTCGAGTCGAGTAGTATTTACCTTAAAAGTGCCAAACTTGGGATTGGCTACCTCGACTGTTCCGTGTGGGAAGGTATTCAGTACTTCAAAAGGGATTTCTTTGTTTGTATCAAGGTTTAAAGTAGCGATCTGAGGGTCTGTTTTGTCCAACAATACCTGATCTCCGATCTTAAATTAGTTTAGCTTATCCTTAAGTTTGACATAGTTTTGCTTTGGTTTTGCTTCGTGTATTCCTAGTTTCTCTTTGAAATGTGTCTTCCACTCGTCTAGTTCATCGATCTGAAGCCTTTTTTCCTCATGAGTTATTTCCTTGTTGGCATGAGGTCTAGGATCTGGCTCAGTTGTGTAGTTCCATGGTGCTTCTTGAAAAGAAGATTTAACCGAATGGTCATTAATAGAATTCATTTTCTCACCTTGATTGCTTGATGTCCTAGACGAGTCAGGAGCCTGAAGACTGATTGATTCATCACCTACACGGAGTATGAGTTCGCATGTACCAACATCAATTTTAGTCCTGGCAGTTGCTAAAAAGGCTCTTCCTAAAATTAAAGGAATATTATTGTCCTCATCCATGTCTAAAACAACAAAGTCTACTGGGAATACGAATTTATCAATTTTCACGAGTACATCTTTAATTATACCCTTAGGAATTCTAATAGTTTTATCAGCTAATTGAATGCTCATCCTAGTTTGTTTGGGTTTCCCTAGACCTAGCTATTTAAACATTTTATAAGGCATAACATTTATGCTTGCCCCTAAATCAGCTAAAGCATTATCAACAGATAAACTACCAATTAAGCATGGAATTGTAAAACTCCATGGCTCTTTTAATTTTCGTGGTAGTTTATTTTGCAACATTGCTGAACACACTGCGTTTAGTTCCACATGCGATTATTCGTCTAACTTTCGTTTGTTTGTTAAAAACTCTTTTAAAAGTTTCATTGAATCTAGCATCTGCGAAAGAACTTCAAGAAACAGTAAGTTAATATGTAATTTCTTTAAAAGTTTAAGAAATTTATCGAATTGTTCATCTGTGTTGTCTTTCTCCATCGCATTGGGGTATGGTACACGAGGTTGGTACTCTTTAATTATCGGTTTTGGCTTATCATGACTTACCTCAACCTTACCTTCCTCGGCCACATCCTCTTGGCTTATTTTGGGTTCATTTAACCATTCACTATCATGAGCGGTTGTTGCTTGAAGTTGCTCCTTCGGTTAGTTTCAGTGTTCCTTGGCAGGCTTCCTTGTGATCGTTCAGAGAACTACTTAGCAAGCTGCCCTAATTGGTTCTCGATCCCTTGAATCGATGCTTGTTGATTTTTGTCTCAGTGTTTTGGAAACGGATTTCTGACACCTCTATAAATTCTGTTAGCATCTCCTCAAGGTTTGACTTCTTTTCTTGTGGGTAGGGTTACTACTGGAAACTTAGGAGGGGTTGTTGTCTCTGATTTCCTTGACCACCCCATGAAAAATTGGGGTGGTTCCTCCAACTTGGATTGTAAGTATTACTATAAGGGTTATTTTGAGGTCTAAAATTGTTACCCATATAGTGAGCTTGCTCGTTTTCGATGTTCGGGTTGTAAGGCGGATATTCTATGTTGTTCATCCCTCCTCCATTCGTGTCACACTGCATCACTAAATGTACCTGCGAAGAACCACATAAACCATCAATTTCCTTGCTTAAAAGTTCTACCTGATTTGATAGCATGGATACTGCATTGAGGTTGAAAAGACTGGCGGCTTTTTTTGGCCTTGCCCTTGTAACTTGCCACTGATAGTTATTCAGTGACATCTTTTCAATGAATTCGTAGGCAGCCTCAGGTGTTTTGTTATTCAGGGTTCCGCCGGCGGCTGAATCAATCAACTGTCTGGTTGAGGGGTTCACACCGGTATAAAAGGTTTGGACCTGTAGCGACAAGGGTAATCCATGGTGTGGGCATCTTCTCAATAGATCCTTGTATCTCTCTCATGCATCGTAAAGTGTCTCTAAATCCATTTGAATAAAAGAAGAGATATCATTCCTCAACTTTGTCATTTTAGCCGGCGAAAAATATTTCAACAAAAATTTTTCGGTCATTTGATCCCATGTAGTGATTGATCCTCGTGGTAACGAGTTCAACCACTGTTTAGCCTTGTTCTTCAATGAAAAGGGAAACAACCGAAGATGAATGGCATCATCAAAAACGCCATTTATTTTGAAAGTATCACAAAATTCTAGGAAATTTGCCAAGTGATTATTTGGATCTTCATCCTACAAACCATCAAACTGAACAAATTGTTGTATCATCTGAATTGTGTTAGGTTTTAGTTCAAAATTATTTGCAGTAATAGCATGTCTAACAGTACTTGACTCAGTTCTTGTTAAATTAGGTTTAGTATAATCATACATAATACGAGGAGCATGATTTTCGACCACCACCGGAGGTAGCAGATTATTATCAGCCATCTCTTCGATAGTATTAGTTTCATTCCCTTGCTCTTCTTCTATGTTGATAAACCGTAATATAAACATATTTTGATCCCACATTTAACATACTTTTGGATGATTTAAGCCTTGAATTGTGGAATTTGGTGCTCTTAATCCTTTGTTTCCATGTTTTATACTTAGGAAAGCACTAGAGGATAAAAAGAACGAGAAACGAGCCTAAAACAGAGTAAATAGGCCAAATCACAAAATTGACATGGCCTAGGCCCAAGACCACACGGTCATGCCTCATCAATAGACCCAAACACGGCCTGGCCACGATTTACACGGGCGTGTGCCATAGGCGTGTCCCTGCCATGACAAAGAAGAGTTTAATTTGGATTAGGGTACTTAGAGGCAAAGAAAGCCATTCCAAGAGCCTATATAAACACCCTAGAGGCCAACCTTTAGGGGGGTCCAGTTAGGCGTCCAATTAGGCCGAAGAGCCGAGCTAAAGAGGCCAGAATTGTGGGATTTACTCAAAGAAAGCCAGTTGATTCATCTCGAGAAGTCGGAATTATACTCAAGACGGAAGATCTTCCCTTCAATTTCCTTCAGGGGGTTTTCAGTTTTTTCTTGTGTTTTGTTTTATATTTACTTCTGAGATGTATTCTTTTATCATTATGAACTAAACCTCTCAAATACCTGAGGGGGATGAAACCTAAGACGGATCTTGTTATTGTTTTCTGAACTATATGATAAATACTTGATTTGTTCTTAATTATGTGTTCTTAATTCTTGATTTGATATTTCAGGATATTGATTCAAGTATTGATGTGCTTAGGCAGTGGAGCAAAAGTCCCTGTTTAAGAGTAGATCTAGTATAATTAAGCGGAGTTTATCGCAACCCTAGACATAGGATGACAAAAATCTGTCGAATTAGGGTCAAACCTAAAATAGGAGTCATAGATAGAGTTAACGCAATTCTAGGGTTTTTAATTAGAAAGAGATTTCAATTAATCAACCTAGGGTTAGACGTTAGTAGCTTCGAGAGAGGTATTAATATACATTAGGGAATCCTACGGATCAAGTCAAGTGAATAAATTGTCTGGTTCAGAGTTAGATAACAAGTGAAGTCTAGGTGGATTCTTCCTCGCGTATTGTCTTAATCAATTGGTTTTTCCCACAAGTGTTTCCCCAATTCATTCTCTTTGTCTTAGCATCTTTAGCTTAATAGTTTGCTAATTTTAGATTAATTAATAATTCACTTTTATTCTTAGGCTACATAATAAAAAGAAAGTTAGTATTAATACTTTTGGTTCTTTTGGGTTCGACAATCCGATCTTGCCACTTAACTATACTACTGTTCGATAGGTGCGCTTGCCTCAATCGTT
Organism: Gossypium australe; assembly: GCA_005393395.2. Classification (NCBI taxonomy): domain Eukaryota; kingdom Viridiplantae; phylum Streptophyta; class Magnoliopsida; order Malvales; family Malvaceae; genus Gossypium; species Gossypium australe. Next base: position 24,288,592 of record CM016621.1, on the reverse strand, counting down.
GTCATAGTTAGTTTTTTAGGCTCGATCATTCTTTTTATAAATTTTTAAGACTCTGACACACAATCATATGTATTGTAAGCTTTGCCTTACTTTTCTTCTGTTTCTGCGAACGGTACCTTCTATATCGCTGTCTAAATCAAGGGTCCTGACGGGTTCCTTCTAGTCATAAACAAGAAAAACCTATCAGAAGCAAAGAAAAAGAAAAGAAAAATTAGAAAAGAAAAAAAATAAAAATAAAATTGCAAATAAATAAAAGTAATGGCTAAATTAATAAAAATCAAGTGTTCCTAGTACCTTAGTCCCCGGCAACGGCGCCAAAAACTTGATCGTGTCAGAAAGTCTTAATATTTATATAATGAATAATCGAGCCTAGAAATTAACTATGACAATGATTGAGGCAAGCGCACCTATCGTTTGGTAGTATAGCTATGGCAAGACTGGAAGTATCGTATCCTCAAGGACCAAGAGTACTAGTAATTACTATCTTTCTATTATTTAGCCTAAGAATTAAGGGAATTGTTACTTAATCTAAAACTAACTAATTACTAAGCTAAAGATGCTAAGACTCAGAGAATGAATTGGAGAGAATACTTTTGGGAAAACCAATTGATTAAGACAATACCCCAGGAAGAATCCACCTAGACTTCACTTGTTATTTAACTCTGAACCAGGCGATTTATTCACTTGACTTGATCCGTAGGATTTCCTAATTTATATTAATACCTCTCTCGAGGCTACTAATGTTTAACCCTAGGTTGATTAATTGAAATATCTTTCTAATTAAAACCCCTAGAATTGCATTAACTCGATCTATGGACTCTCATATTAAGTTTGACCCTAATTCGGCAGATTTTCGTCATCCTATCTCTAGGGTTGCGATCAACTCCGCTTAACTATGCTAGATCTACTCTTAAATAGGGAATATTCCTCCACTACCTAAGCACATCAATACTTGAATCAATATCCTGAAATATTAAAACAAGAATTAAGAACACATAATTATGAACAAATCAACTATTTATCATACATTTCAGAAAACAATAACAAGATTCGTCTTAGGTTTCATCCCCCTCAAGTATTTGAGTGGTTTAGTTCATGTTTATAAAAGAATACATCTCAGAATAAAGTATAAAACAAAACACAATAAAAACCCTAAAATCCCATGAAGGAAATTGAAGGGAAGATCTTCCGTCTTGAGCATGATTCTGGCTTCTTGAGATGGGTCAACTGGCTATCTTCGAGTAAATCCCACAATTCGGCCTCTCTGGCTTGGCCCCTCGGCCTACCTGAACCCCCCTTTTAGGTTGCCCTCTAGGGTGTTTATATAGGCTTTTGGAATGTCTTTCTTTGCCCCTAAGTATCCTAATCTGAATGGAATTAAAACAGGTCACGGCAGGGACACGCCCGTGTGAATCGAGCCCAGGTCGTGTTCTGATCTGCTAAAGAGGCACGGCCGTGTGGATTTTATACTTTGGACCATTTTCTCTATTTTTGGCCCATTTCTCGTTCTTTTCATCCTCCGATGCTCTCCTAAGTATAAAACATGAAATTAAAGGATTAGGAGCATCAAATTTCAAAATTCAGGGGATAAATCATCCAAAAGTATGCCAAATGTGGGATTAAAATATGTATATATTACGGTTTATCACTTTTCATTCTTATTATTTTTTTCCTTGCCACTCAACCCCTCATCCTCTCTATTCATCCTTGTGTTTCTTTTCCTTCTTTCCATCACTATTGTTGCCACCCCTACACTCCATTCTACTATAATTTTCACGAGTCTGTTGTCACAGGATTGAACTGGGAAGTGTAAGATAGGTAGGGTAGATTTGATTTTTAAGATTTTGTTTCTTTTCATTCTTTACTTCTCTATTTTGACAAAATGTGATGATGCGAATTAAACCTTCGTGAAGGTTGAGTTTTGAATCCCTAGAATTTATAATGAAAGAAGTAGGTCGTCGGCATTAGTCACTTAATCAATAGCAATGTAAATAATTTTGAAAATCCAAACCTGAATATTTGGTTTTCATTCTTCTGATCTAACCAGATTCCGAAGTATATTGTAGGGATTGTGGCTAAACGTTTGATCTTGGTGTTAGGTACAAATTTGAACTAGATCTAGTTGGATATGGGGCATAGAAGCTACAAATTGTAACAGTCCGTTTTCAGTGAAATCAGAACAGTGGTTTTGGGACCACAAATCTGAGTTCAAAATAAAATTTATTTTAATATTATTTTATGGTCTATAGTATGATAGAAATATCATATAAAATTTTCGTTAAGAAGTTTTACCGTTTACATGTCTAATATGATAAAAAGGACTAAATTGCATAAAGTGCAAAAATTGAATTCTAATAGCTGAAGGTATTAAATAGCTATGGAATTTTAAATTGGAGGTCCTTATATAGTAAATAGACCATTTAGAGTAGTTAGTGGATAAGAATGATTATTCATCATTGGAAATTTAATAAATTATTAAGGTTCATTTTGGAAAAAGAAATGATAAATGATGATAAATAAATAAAATAATCTAATATCATCATCTTTTACCAAATAAAAGAAAAAAAAAGATGGAAACCCTAGCCATGGAAGCTTGAAGTTAGCAATCTTATTTTTACTCATTTAGGTACGAATTTTTATCCCATTTTTAATAATTTTTATGTTTTCGAGATCGTAATAGCTTAATCTAACTATCTCGGGGATTAATTTGCAAAACTGTTAAAGTATTAGGATTTTTCCATGGATAAGTATGCTTGAATTTTGAAGTTTTATGATAGAAAATGAAAGGTTGGTGTTAGATAAACAACTTTCGTAAAGAGAATTTAGATGAAATTATCAATTAGGGACTAAATTGAAAAGATGATAAATTTATGGTAAAATTCTAAATTTTGTGAAATACATGGGCTATTAATAATATGTATAAAAATTGTCTAGGCTTGAATAAGAATTAAATTGTATGAATTTCATTTTTCGAGCCTAGGGACTAAATTGTAATAAATTAAAAGTATAGGGGCAAAATAGTAATTTTGCCAAAAATGTGTTGTTGGACTAAATTGAATATGAATTGTATTGAATTGAGTTAAATTCATTCGTATAGATCCGGTTAGACCTAGTACGGAGTTAGATCGAGGCAAAGGAAAAATATCAGATTAGTCGCCTTCGTATCTACGTACATTTGTCTTGGTAAGTTCGTGTAATTAAATTGTACATTTATATGTGTTAAATTGATTTATTTTTTGTGATTTGTACAATTTCCATGAATAAATACCGATTGCATATCCAACAATTACCATGTCCCGTTTGAACCTTATGAAATTTGTAGGATACAAATGACATGTCATTAGGGTTACCGATTTGGTTGGGGTCCTGCATGTGTTGTGGACACACCACAGCTCTTATGAGCTTCCCGATACTCAACTTGCATTAGCTTCCCATTATTTAGCTTGTATAAGCTTCCCGTTATTCAGCTCAGAGGAGGTTCCCGTTTACAGCTCGTATGAGCATACATGAATATGAATTGACGGATTACAGTCCAGTACACCTCATGTGTACTACCAGTGTATCCAACGATATTTTAAATGGTTCAACGGGCACAGTTCTGTTATGAAATCATATGAGTTTGATATGAATTATTACCAGTATATACATGAAATATGTGATATATGATTATTTGATGAATTCAACCATGTGTGTTGTATTTTATATGTTATTTTCATGGCTAATATGTTGGTGATCATGTGTTTAGGCTTTTGGCCAAATTGATTGAGATATGCTATGTTTACTTACCTATTTTGTGGAAATATGGTAAGTTAAATTCTGTATTATAGGAACTTACTAAGCTTAAATGCTTACTCTGTGTTATGTTCCATGTTTTATAGTAATTCGAAAGCTCATTCGGGTTGGAAGCTCGTCAGAGCTATTTCACACTATCCATCGACTCTTTTGGTACTTTTAGTAAATCAATATCAGATATAATGGCATGTATAGGTTATTTTGGTCAATGTTGGTATATAAATGTTTTATTGAGACAAGTCATTTGAATGGCTTCTGTTGGTATATTTTGATGTATATATATAAGTGACTTGTCATGTTTAATGTGTGAGTGATATGGTAGAATGAAAGAAAGTAAATTGTAGTTTGAATATGCATAATGAATTTGGTCATCTACGTAACTTGAGATACTTGGTTGACATGTTCTTAAATTGTTATTTGAGGTGCCTAAGGGCATATTGGTTGTATGTGGTAATATTTCATGTTTAAGACATGATTTTGGCTTGTTTTGAATGCTTTGTTATGATTTGAAGATGTGCAAAATTGTTTTGTTTAGGTAGGTACCAAATTGGGTGAGAAATGTGGCTTGGAAATGACCTATTTTTGTCCACATGGGTAGAGACACGGGTGTGTGTCTTAGTCGTGTGTGACACATGGCCAGGTGACATGGCTGTGTGTCCCCTATATCTTTAAAATTTTGCAATTCAATATGCTCAACACAGCCTATGTAACACCCCTTATCCGTATTCAACGCCGGAATAGGGTACGAGGCGTTACCAGACTTATACACCAACAATTATGCAATACCGAGACATGACTTTCCACTCAAATTTAAAACTTTTCGTGACATCTCTTAAACTAGCCTACTAGGCCCAATTCACACATTAGAAATGGTTCGGGATCAAATCGAACTTCTTGAAGCTCTCTAGAAAATCTTAGAAAATTTTCACTAAACAGTCTACACGCCCGTGTGGAGGAAAGGGCATGCCCGCGTGGCATATCACATGCCCGTGTCCCACACCCGTGTGGAATTATTTCTCAATTTGAACCTACAGGGGTTTTCACAAGGCCGGATACACGCCCGTGTCACTGCCCGTGTGGTTACTACTGAGCATACTAACTTGGAAACCTAGTATGCATGGGGACACATGGCCTAACCACACGCCCATGAGGCTGACCGTGTGTCACACACGGCCTAGACACACGCCTGTGTGTCTACCCGTGTGGACAAGAACAAGGTTATTTGCCAAGCTCTTTCTATCACCCTAACTCATACAAACATACATCACACTAAACCTTCAACCCATTTATGCATAATTAACCCAAGTAAATCAACCATGCAACTTGCACATTCATGAATAACCTCATCTTTTCATAGATTAATAAGAAAGAGCCATCAACTAAGGCCTTATACAAAAGAGTTCATCTTTGAATGAGCCAACACCTTTTGCCAAAACAATATGACATTCAACTAAGTCTAGTCCCTATACATGCCATACTCAAAATGCTAAGTCTAACTATACCAAGATGCGCTGATAGTGCGGGTGATCCTTTGCTTATCTCTGTATCCCGAGCTGGCTCTTCGACACTATAAAACAAGGGAAAAGAGAAGAGAGTAAGCTTTAAGCTTAGTAAGTCTATATGTAAACAATAAGCATCATACCATATGCTAATCAATCAAAAACATTACATATTATGTAAGAACAATTCATATTCTCGTAATCATGCTTACTCATCTCAACTCTTACTACATCCCAACCACATATCATATACATTGCTCACATTTACTTGTACTTATGCCTTGCACTTATCACCACAAAGCCATATATAATTTCACTTAGTCAAGTTTCTCGATGAACCCTTCGGAATGATACAAGATACCCAGTGGTTTCGCACACAGCCCATCATTAATCAATAATAGGGTGGTATCGCACACAACCCACCAACAATGATAGTTACGGCGATATCGCACACAGCCCACCAAAATGATAAAAGAAATGATGGTATCACACTCAGCCCATCGTTAATAAACAACAAGGTGGTATCGCACACATCCCACCAAAATTTATATATTTATGGATATTCATCCGTACCCATATTTCTCTTCCGAAGGTTCATCCGAGAATTTTCACATTTCCTACTATTTCAATAATTCTCACCAATAATCAATTACATCCACACAATGCATTAATAATTAAAACTTACATAATACGGATGTATCGTTTACACATAAACTTACCTCGGTGCAAAATATGTTAATTTTCGGTTTAGTCCGAAACCTTGCCTTTTCCCCGGTCAAGGTTGATTACGCGTTCTTCTTAATCCATAATAATAAAATTTACTCATTTAATCACTACATAAATCCAAACACTTCAAAATTTCTACTTTGGCAAAAATGACCATTTTGGCCTTATACATTGGCAAAATTATGATTTTGCCCTAGGCTCGTAAATTAGTTTTCATCAAATTTCCTCATTTGACAAGCCTAGCTAAACATTTATTACTCCTATTAAAACTCAGAATACCAATCATTTCATGCATTTACTACTCAATTTACAACCTGTAACATCTTGAAATTAGGGGTTCGGCATTTTGCACTATTTTATGTGTTTGGCTAGCTAAGCTTGTTATTTGGGTGTGTTCGGGGGTCCTGGGAAGGCTCGGGGTCGAGCCTAGGCCCTGGTGAAAGTTTGGTTTTTGAGTACTTTAGTGGGGTGAGCTAGTAAAGGCAGGACTTAAGGGTAATCAAGTGTATTTTGTTATCACAAAATGAGCATATGGCTTAGTGGTGTTGGCGTCAACATGCATGCAAGGGGCGTGAGGTTCGAATCTCACAAATAGCACTTGGGGGTTTTATTTTTGTGCATAGGGAAGGGAGGTGGTTGAATGGAGATCAAACTCTGTAGGAGAGAGGGGAGACTTGGTCAAATAATTCGAATGGGTGATGGGGAATGAAAAGAGGAGTAAATCAAGGAGTAAATCAAGGGGATTTGGGAGTGTGGTGATAGTTGGCCGAAAATGGGAACTTGGGAGGGGGTGAAAATTCAGCTAGGGGGTGTTAGGTAGCATATTTGGTCAAGTGAGGAGGTTGTGTGCCGAAATTCCTTTAGGTTATTTTGGCTATTCTTTTTTCTTTTCTCCAATTTTCGTGCATCTTTCTTTTGAGCATTTCGGGTTCCTTTGTTACCATCTTCTTTGCCGAAACCTCAATCCTGCATTTCACTTCCTCTTATTTCTTTTCAAACACTTATCTTTCCATTGTTAACGGCCAAACACCTATAGTCGAATTCCTTTCTGACATTTTTCTTCCTGTGGCCGTATCTCTTCAACACCCATCTTTCATCTTGTGTCCTTCAATTGTTTTATTTTGGTTTATACTCCATAGCCGAATCTTATCTTTCTCTCTTTCTTTCATCCATTGCTTCTCTTTTCCTTTCATTCTGTTCCCTTAGCCGAACATCAGAAGCAAGGTACTTGTAGTCTCTTTTGTCTGCCGAACCTACCTTGGCTTTTTGGCACCGTTGTGAGCACAAGGTAATATCTTTTTCTTATTTTCTTTGCCATCTGTTCCTATTTTTTTCTTCGCTCTAAAAGCTAAAATTCTCACTTTGTTCATTCTTTCTAAGGCCGAACCTGTTGGAGTGCTAGCACACTCTCTTGGCCTCTTCTTAGCTCCAAGCTCTCGTAAAGTGGGTGGTAAGTTAGTATTGGCCGAATATAGGTGATGGAAGGATGTTCTTATTCTAAGTTTTTTTAGGCCGAAAGGCCGTTTCTTCGTCATTTTGTGGTAACATCACTAACTCGTACTCTTTCTTAGGCACTCGATTTGTGATCGGAGGAAGTGAACCGAACTCTCAAACGTAGCAAGGAGTTGCCGACGTTCTTGGTAAGTGGCATGAATTGGGATTGTCGTTTTCAATCTAATGGATACGTTTTACTGAGATTAAGACTAATGGTTCAAGTGTATGGATTCATAGGTGCGTAATCTCGAGGATTCTATCTACGCTTGTATCAGGTGTGTAATCTCACACCCTTCTGAATACCTGTGTGAAATGTTCTATGACTCGGCTGAAAGCCGAAAAGCTGGAAACCGGCATCTGTTACCACTCGAATGTGCGAATGCTCGTAGTGGTAAATCGAGGCACGAGTAAAGATGGTAAGTCACGGAGAGTGTCACGAACACTCTTGCGAAACTGAGGCTGTAATGGGCTTAACCAAGCCAATCGGGCTTAACAGGCCCAATGGGCTTTTTGGCCCACATGGGCGAAATTATCAAAAAAGGGTCCAAGGGTAAGGGTGGTTACGAAGTATGGAAAACTGAGACCGAAAGCGTGCGAAATAGGCTACATGAGTGTGTGGGCCTGAAATGGATTCCTGGCCCATTAGCTCCGTAGAGATCCCATTAGGGTCTTGTGTCACAAGAGACGACATTAGGCTTTCGAAAAGCCGTGGATGGATAAAATTACAAAATACCCTTAGTGGGTAAATTACTGAAATACCCTCGATGGGTAAATTACTATTATACCCTCAAGGGTGGATTTAGCCTGATAGTGTGTTTTTGGTATAATTGCTATGTTGATACATGTTTGCATACATTAAATTCTTATGTCACGACATTCTGCATGGGATTTGTAATATCCTTAAATCGAGGTCTCTGCATTTTGTGTGTTTGCATGTGTTAATGTGCCTACTGTGCTTGTTTAGTATGTTTTGGGGTCTAGGCATGACCTCGGGTTAGGCCTGAGTCATGGCTAAAAATTTTGTTTTAGTGCTTAAAGAGAGGAAGCTAAGAAAGTCAGGGGTTAAAAGAAATTGTTGGAGGATTTAGACACAAGATGTGCCTTGGAAAAGTGGCAGAGGAGGCGCCACTAAGGTGTCAGGAGGGTAACGCCACATGCAGGGAAGGAGTGCTTGGGTTCGAGCAGCAGGAATTTCACTTCCTGCTTATTATTTTTTTTTCACGCCAATGGAGGGAAGGTAGAGTGCTCAGGTGGGACTCTGTTGGGAAGATATGGATTAAGCTGACAGATTTAAAAAATGTAGAGAAGAGAGATTTTAGCTGGTGGACTCATTCAAACTTGTTTGAATGAGTGGAAGGGAGGATTTCATGGAGAAAAAGGAGGAGTTTGAGAAGGGGAGAGTTCAGCCGAATATGGGAAGGTGTTTTGGTCAAGTGCAATCGGTTTTGGGTTCTTTGGAGGGTGGCTGAATGTGCTATGGGAGGTGGTCAAAGTCGGCTAGTTTAGAAGGTTTGCTCCATTTTCGATTAGTGTCAGAAACCGAAACCTTATTGCTTTTGTTTCCTTTTCTCTTTCGGCAACTTTGGTAGTTGGCCGAACCACCCTTGCCATTCCTTTTGAAAAGCCGAAACTCAATAGCCATTCTCCCCTTTTCTTTTCGGTTCACTCATTGTTAGCCTACATAGCCGAATCCATCTTAGTTCACTTCTTTTCTCCCTATTTTGCTCAAAGCCGAAAGCAACTCTTTCCACTTCATCTTCTCTTTCTTTCAAATCTCCCTGTGCTGAAATCTCTTGCTTTCTCCTTTGCCGAATCCCTTCATTTCCATTCCCTTTTCTTCTTCATCTCTACCACCTTCAAAAGCCGAAATCTTGTTGAGTTCTCTTCTCTCTTCTTTCAAGTATTTGGCCAAATATCCTTGGCCTTACTTCTTTCTTTTCTCACTTGATCTGGTCTCCATTGAAGTGCCGAATCTATCTCTTTCTTTTTGGAGTCATAGCCGAATCTCCGGGTAAGTGACTTCTTCTTCTCTTCTTGATCGATTTGGGTAATGCCGAAACCTCACTTTCCTTCTATCTTCCCTTTTATTATAGATTCACATATATTAAAACTTCATTCTTGTTCTTTAGTGGTAGCCGAAACCCTTAACATCACTTAGGGGTGCCAAACGTTGGTGCTTGGTAGCCGAATACAGCGGATATTTGGGATTTGGTTGCCGAGATAGGTAAGGGTTCTAGCGTTTGGATCTGTTTCTTATTCGTTCAAAAGCCGAAGGCTAATCATTTTTGTGTGTTAGGGCTTAGCCGATTGTAAAGGGAGGTTCATCACGTAGCTACGGGATTTGGTTGGAAACCAAATCAGTGTTAAGGTAAGTGCTACCTTTGCGCGACATATCTTCGGGATTTTGGTGATTGAGCCGAATGGCTATAATCTTAAAAGTATGTGTTGGCCGATTGTAGGAAAGGTGAAGGCAAATGTTTCGGGATCTCGCTGGTTTCGCGTAGTTTCGGGATTTCACTTAGATCTACAAATAGTCAGGTGTGTAACGCTTACACACTTCGTTAGTATGATATGTTTATTGTGTGACTGTTATAGCCATTGAAACCGGTAGTTATGCCTTGTGGGCATGAACGTGGACTCCGGGTAAGTCCCCTGTTATATGGATCTCGATATATGCTATCATGTCGTTGTTAAATGCTATGCCATATGTTATTTGCATCATCATATGTTATTATGCCATGATTGATATGGACATGATGGTGGGATTGTTGAGAAGAGGGGGAAGAATTATTTTGGACTGTCACCAGTGGTTTTGACCACACGACGGGTTGGCCCCGTCTTGATATTATTATTTGTGACTAAGTCCCAGTGGTTTTGACCACCAGTGGTTTTGACCACATATGGATATTGTGACTCGTCCTAGTGGTTTGGTACCACAGTGGGTTGGCCCCACATGATTGATACGGGATTGCCATCAGTGGTTTTAACCACACGATGTGTTGGCCCCATCACTTGATTTGTGACTACGGTCACCAGTGGTTTTGACCACACCGATATATATTTGTGACTTCGGTCACCAGTGGTTTTGACCACCAGTGGTTTTGACCACACGGGGTAGATAAAGGAGATCGGATGGTTAGGTTATGGGGTTGCATGATTTGCATGTTTTACTAATGATTCGCGTAAGTGGTTGCACTATCGGGTTGGGGATTTATACACTGAGTCTCGGTGACTCACCCCTTCCCTTATATTTTGCAGATGAGGCATAGATCGCGGATATGGAGCCGGGGAGGACTCGAGGTGGCCATGCATGCTAGTTTCGGGTTTTGACTTTAAAGTACTATTTCGGTTTTATTTACTTTCTTTAAATTTGGTTTTGGTTTTGTAATAAGGCCGCTAAGTATTATTTTGGGTTTTACTTCTGGATTTTATTTTTCCTATCTTATGCATGTGATTAATAATTTGATATTGCTTAAGTAACCGGGATTAAATCGATGTTTTCAAAACTATACTCTATATCGGGTTTTTCAAACGTTACCATCGGGTAACATTATTCACAAGGTAATAACAAAGTTAACATAGATGATTTCCAACCTAAAGTTTCAAACAACTTCAAATGCAAATGGTTTTAAACTTGACTATGCTCATCTCACTCGGTTTAATAAGTATCGTATGATTTCTAAAAACCAGTAACAACAAACGGATTTTCAAGCATGAGTTCTCTGGATTTTAAAGCAACACAAAAACGTTTTCAACATCACTTTGTATAGGGTTTTCTAAACCTTAAAACGATAAAAAAGTTTTCAATAGAAATAAACCGGGAAACTTGTTTTATTCAGACGTTTTCACCCTGTAACATGCCAGATTCGGTCGTGGTGTGTTGACCGGGTTTGGGCTGTAACAATTTTGGTATCAGAGCCAAGTTCAACAGCTCAGTTGTGGGCCCGAGGCCCAAAAATGTTTTAAAAAGGGATTATGAAAGTTTTATGGAAAACACAGGGTCTGAAAGGCGAGACTTGGCCAGGTAAGTACCCCAAACTGTTGTTTATGATGTTGTGAATATGATAATATTGGCATGACTAAATAGTAGTAGGAACTACTTTAGAGACTTGAATTATAGGCTGGATGAACTCGCGAAACAATCCCTTATTAAACTTCTCATAAAACTGTGCCTTAATAGACAGTGGAATAAAAGTCTAACGCATAAAACTTTTAATCAGCTCGACTCGTATCGGTAAACATGAGTGCACGTGGACGTGGGCGTAACACTCGTGGACGAGGTAGGGGTATGATGACGGTCTCGGAACCGGTAGGGTCCGGACATGGGTCAAAAAATGAGGTACCACCACCGCCAGCTGTGGGCGCAAACATTAGGACCAGATAGGTGATGACGCAGTATCACAGGCGATGTTGCGGGTGTTAGAGAGGGTCGCTAGTGCAGGCGTCGGAGCACTGGTTCAGAAATCTGTGTCCGAGCGACTCCGGGCTAATGGTGCAGAGGTGTTCAGAGGTGTATCCGGCGTGGCTCCTAGTACGGCGGAATATTGGCTGGAGGCAACAGAACGTATTATGGATGATCTGGACTTCTCGGCTGAGGAGAAGCTTAAGGGGGTAGTATCTTTGCTGCGAGATGAGTCATATCAGTGGTGGCTCACAGTTAGGGACGGAGCAATGGCGGATGACCTTACTTGTGAATTCTTTAGAGTAGCTTATCAGAGAAAATACATAGGGGCTAGCTATATTGATGCGCAGCGCAAGGCGTTCCTGAACTTGGTCTAGGGTAATAAGACTGTATCAGAATATAAGGCGGAATTCCTGAGTCGGTATGCACGTGGTATTGTGGGCACTGAGCATGAGCGCTGTGTTAGATTTGAGGATGGGCTGAGGGACGAGCTGCGGATGTTAATTGCCCCACAGCAGGAAAGAGAGTTTGCGGTCTTGGTGGAGAAGGCCAAAGTTGCTGAGGAAGTAAAACAGTCGATAAGATGGAATCAGGATAAGGGTTGGAATAAAAGGAATTCCAGGTCATTTGGGTCTGCCGGGAATCAGCAGAAACGGGGTAGATATGGTAGTGGGCCGAATCAAGCTGCTAGGCCTGCTGCTGCTAATACTCAGTGGCCGCCATGATGTGCTCGGTGTGGAAAGTCTCACACGGGAGAATGTTGGACTGAAAACAAAGGATGTTTTAAGTGTGGATCGATGGGGCACCGAGTGAGGGATTGTCCACAGAGGTCAGCTAGGTTGCAATCTGGGGATCAGAATCGTACACAGATCAGGAGGGATGGTCAGCAGCCACAGAGGGGCCGTGGTGCAGCCAGGGGAGGTAATGGCTCTGGTAGAGGCCGTGGAGCACCGGGCAGAGGTGCAGGTGGTGTAGAGGCGAGAAGCCTGGATTGGTCTACGCAGCGAGGCGTCGAGAGGAGGGCGACGCACCGGACGTCATAACCGGTACGTTCCTAATCTTTGGACTACCTTATAATGCTTTGATAGATGTGGGTTCGACACACTCATATGTAGCCAGTAGCATAGTGGAAACTATGAACTTAGACTCTGAGATTACTTCTAGGAAGATGACAGTGGTAAGCCCTCTAGATCACTCTGTAGAAGTAAGTAAACTATATAGGGATGTACCCCTAGAACTTCAAGGGGTCGTGTTTTTGGCTGACTTGATGGAACTGCCGTTTGGGGAGTTCGATCGGATTCTCGGGATGGATTGGTTAGTGAAGTATCAGGCTGGTTTGGATTGCGCAGCTAAGTGCATGGTGTTGAAGACAGTGGAAGGTGAGGAGGTAGTGATGATAGGTAATAGGAGAGATTACCTATCCAATGTGGTCTCTGCGCTGAAGGCGGAGAAAATGGTAAGGAAGGGTTGTGAGGCATTCATGGTGCATGTCAGTGCTTTGGAAGCCAAGGATGCAGCTGTAGAGAGTGTCCGAACTGTAGGGGAGTTTGCTGATGTATTCCCAGAGGAACTTCCAGGTTTGCCTCCTGACCGCGAGGTTGAGTTCGGTATAGATTTGTTACCCGGAACCGCACCGGTATCTATTGCCCCGTATAGGATGGCGCCAAAAGAATTAGTGGAGTTAAAGGCTCAGATTCAGGAATTGCTGGACAGAGGTTTCATTCGACCGAGTGTATCACCTTGGGGAGCACCTGTGCTCTTTGTTAAGAAGAAAGACGGTACAATGCGGATGTGTATAGACTACCGCCAGCTGAACAAGTTGATGATCAAAAACAAATATCGGTTGCCCAGAATAGACGACTTGTTTGATCAACTCAAGGGTGCATCGGTTTTCTCTAAGATAGATCTTAGGTCGAGGTATCATCAACTCAAAGTGAAGGAGGCTGATATTCATAAGACAGCGTTTCGTACTCGGTATGGGCATTACGAGTTTTTAGTGATGCCATTCGGGTTGACTAATGCACCAGCAGAATTCATGGACATGATGAATCGGGTGTTTCAGCCGTATTTGGACCGATTTGTCGTGGTATTTATAGACGACATTTTGGTGTACTCAAAGTCTGAGGAGGAGCATGACGCGCATCTTCGGGTGGTTCTACAGGTTCTGAGGGAGAAGCAGTTATTCGCCAAGTTTAGTAAGTGCGAGTTCTGGCTTAAGGAGGTAACTTTCTTGGGTCATGTAGTATCAGCTGAGGGGATTAGGGTGGATTCTCGTAAGATCGGGGTAGTGTTGGATTGGAAACCACCTAAGTCAGTTGCAGAGATTAGAAGTTTTCTGGGTTTGGCAGGATACTACAGGAGGTTCGTGGAAGGGTTTTCCTTGATCGCAGTGCCGCTGACTAAGTTGTTGAGAAAAGGGGTTCCGTTTGTGTGGTTTGAGAAACAGAAAGAAAGTTTTGACAAGTTGAAGAAGATTTTGACTGAAGCTCCGATTTTAATTCAGCCTGAGGCAGGGAAGGAATTCACGGTCTATTGTGATGCATCACATACTGGCTTAGGGTGTGTGCTGATGCAAGACGGAAAACTAGTAGTGTATGCATCTCGACAGTTGAGGCCGCATGAGGGTAACTACCCGACACATGACTTGGAGTTGGTTGCAGTGGTTTTCACCTTGAAGATTTGGATGCATTACTTGTATGGGGAAAAGTCAATAGTCTCTACGGATCACAAGAGTCTGAAGTACCTCTTGATTCAGAAAGATTTAAACTTGAGGCAGCGGAGGTGGATCGAGTTGTTGAAGGACTACGACTGCTCGATTGAGTACCATCCGGGTAAGGCTAACGTAGTAGCTGATGCGTTGAGCCGTAAGGTGGTACCAGACCTGAGAGCAATGTTCGCTCACCTTAATCTATATGACGACGGGAGTCTTTTGGCAGAATTGCAAGTAAAGCCGAATTGGATTGATCAGGTTAAGGAGAAACAACTGACAGATGAGGTTTTGAGTGCTCAGAGGTTGCAAGTGCGGAATGGTGAATCGGAGGGTTATAGTGTGAGTAGTGATGGAGTACTGTTTTTTCAGGGGAAAGTGTGTATGCCAAGGGATGTCGATTTGAGACAGCGGATTCTTCAGGAAGCTCATAGCAGCCCATACGCTATGCATCCTGGAGGCAGTAAGATGTATCGCGATTTGAGGGAACAGTTCTGGTGGCCAGGTCTTAAGCGGGAAGTAACAGAGTTTGTGGGCAAGTGTTTGACATGCCAGCAAGTTAAAGCTGAGCATCAGTTGCCGTCAGAGCTATTGCAGCTGGTAAAGATTCCGCAGTGGAAGTGGGAAAGGATTACGATGGACTTCGTTAGCGGGCTTCCCCTTACGCCTAGTAAGAAGGACTCAGTATGGGTGATTGTGGACCGTCTGACTAAATCAGCTCATTTCATACCGGCAAGGGTTGATTTTTCTCTCCAGAAATTAGCCAAGTTATATGTGGCAGAGATAGTAAGGTTGCATGGAGTGCCAGTGTCAATTATCTCAGATAGGGATCCCAGGTTCACGTCGAGGTTCTGGAAAGCTTTGCATCAGGCATTGGGGATGAGGTTAGATTTCAGCACGGCTTTTCATACGCAATCTGATGGACAGTCTGAGAGGGTAATCCAGATTCTGGAAGACATGTTAAGGGGCTGTGTTCTGGATTTCAGCGGTAGTTGGGAGGAGTATCTACCATTGGCAGAGTTCGCTTATAACAACAGTTATCAAGCGAGTATTCAGATGGCACCATATGAGGCACTATATGGATGGAAATGTCGTACTCCTACGTGTTGGACAGAACTGGGTGAACGGCAGATGTTGGGTCTGAAGTTGGTTCCAGATACAGAGAATAAGGTTAAGGAGATTCGGGCTCGTCTTAAGGAAGCATCAAACAGGCAAAAGTCTTATGCCGATCTTAAGCGCAGGGATATAGAGTTTGCAATGGGTGATAAGGTTTTTCTAAAGGTATCGCCATGGAAGAAAGTGTTGAGATTTGGGCGAAAAGGCAAGCTGAGTCCTAGGTTTATCGGGCCGTATACGGTGTTGAAGCGAGTGGGACCAGTAGCTTATCAGCTCGAGTTGTCGGCAGAGTTGAGTCAGATTCACGATGTCTTTCATGTTTCAATGCTTAGGCGCTATCGGTCAGATTCGTCACATGTTGTGCTAGTTGCAGAGATTGAGGTGAGCTCTGACTTGTCTTTCGAGGAGGAACCGGTACGAATTTTGGATTGGGATGTCAAGGTCTTGCGTAGAAAGTCAATTCCCTTGGTGAAAGTATTATGGTGAAACCATGGTACAGAGGAGGCCACGTGGGAACCAGAGGATCTGATGCGGCAGCAATACCCTCAACTCTTCTGACCAGGTAATTTCGAGGCCGAAATTATTCTTAAGCGGGGTAGAACTGTAATATCCTTAAATCGGGGTCTCTGCATTTTGTGTGTTTGCATGTGTTAATGTGCCTACTGTGCTTGTTTAGCATGTTTTGGGGTCTAGGCATGACCTCGGGTTAGGCCTGAGTCATGGCTAAAAATTTTGTTTTAGTGCTTAGAGAGAAGAAGCTAAGAAAGTTAGGGGTTAAAAGAAATTATTGGAGGATTTAGACACAAGATGTGCCTTGGAAAAGTGGCAGAGGAGGCGCCACTAAGGTGTCAGGAGGGCGACGCCACATGCAGGGAAGGAGTGCTTGGGTTCGAGCAGCAGGAATTGCACTTCCTCCTTATTATTTTTTTTTTCACGCCAAAGGAGGGAAGGTGGAGTGCTCAGGTGGGACTCTATTGGGAAGATATGGATCAAGCTAACAGATTTAAAATATGTGGAGAAGAGAGATTTTAGCTGGTGGACTCATTCAAACTTGTTTGAATGAGTGGAAAGGAGGATTTCGTGGAGAAAAAAGAGGAGTTTGAGAAGGGGAGAGTTCAGCCGAATATGGAAAGGTGTTTTGGTCAAGTGCAATCGGTTTTGGGTTCTTTGGAGGGTGGCCGAATGTGCTATGGGAGGTGGCCAAAGTCGGCTAGTTTAGAAGGTTTGCTCCATTTTCGATTAGTGTCAGAAACCGAAACCTTATTGCTTTTTTTTCCTTTTCTCTTTCGGCAACTTTGGTAGTCGGCCGAACCACCCTTGCCATTCCTTTTGAAAAGTCGAAACTCAATAGCCATTCTCCCCTTTTCTTTTCGGTTCACTCATTGTTAGCCTACCTAGCTGAATCCATCTTAGTTCACTTCTTTTCTCCCTATTTTGCTCAAAGCCGAAAGCAACTCTTTCCACTTCATCTTCTCTTTCTTTCAAATCTCCCTGTGCCAAAATCTCTTGCTTTCTCCTTTGCCGAATCCCTTCATTTCCATTCCCTTTTCTTCTTCATCTCTACCACCTTCAAAAGCCGAAATCTTGTTGAGTTCTCTTCTCTCTTCTTTCAAGTATTTGGCCGAATATCCTTGGCCTTACTTCTTTTTTCACGTGATCTGGTCTCCATTGAAGTGCCGAATCTATCTCTTTCTTTTTGGAGTCATAGCCGAATCTCCGGGTAAGTGACTTCTTCTTCTCTTCTTGATCGATTTGGGTAATGCCGAAACCTCAGTTTCCTTCTATCTTCCCTTTTATTATAGATTCACATATATTAAAACTTCATTCTTGTTCTTTAGTGGTAGCCAAAACCCTTAACATCACTTAGGGGTGCCGAACGTTGGTGCTTGGTAGCCGAATACAGTGGATCTTTGGGTTTTGGTTGCCGAGCTAGGTAAGGGTTCTAGCGTTTGGATCTGTTTCTTATTCATTCAAAAGCCGAAGGCTAATCATTTTTGTGTGTTAGGGCTTAGCCGATTGTAAAGGGATGTTCATCACGTAGCTACGGGATTTGGTTGGAAACCAAATCAGCGTTAAGGTAAGTGCTACCTTTGTGCGACATATCTTCAGGATTTTGGTGATTGAGACGAATGGCTATAATCTTAAAAGTATGTGTTGGCCGATTGTAGGAAAGGTGAAGGCAAACGTTTCGGGATCTCGCTGGTTTCGCGTAGTTTCGGGATTTCACTTAGATCTACAAATAGTCAGGTGTGTAACGCTTACACGCTTCGTTAGTATGATATGTTTATTGTGTGACTGTTATAGCCATCGAAACCGGTAGTTATGCCTTGTGGGCATGAGCGTGGACTCCGGGTAAGTCCCCTGTTATATGGATCTCGATATATGCTATCATGTCGTTGTTAAATGCTATGCCATATGTTATTTGCATCATCATATGTTATTATGCCACGATTGATATGGACATGATGGTGGGATTGTTGAGAGGAGGGGGAAGAATTATTTTGGACTGTCCCCAGAGGTTTTGACCACACGACGGGTTGGCCCCATCTTTGATATTACTATTTGTGACTAAGTCCAAGTGGTTTTGACCACCAGTGGTTTTGACCACATATGGATATTGTGACTCGTCCCAGTGGTTTGGTACCACAGTGGGTTGGCCCCACATGATTGATACGAGATTGTCATCAGTGGTTTTGACCACACGATGGGTTGGCCCCATCACTTGATTTGTGACTACGGTCACCAGTTGTTTTGACCACACCGATATATATTTGTGACTTCGGTCACCAGTGGTTTTGACCACCAGTGGTTTTGACCACACGGGGTAGATAAAGGAGATCGGATGGTTAGGTTATGGGGTTGCATGATTTGCATGTTTTACTGATGATTCGCGTAAGTGGTTGCACTATCGGGTTGGGGATTTATACACTGAGTCTCGGTGACTCACCCCTTCCCTTATATTTTGCAGATGAGGCATAGATCGCGGATATGGAGCCGGGGAGGACTCGAGGTGGCCATGCATGCTAGTTTTGGGTTTTGACTTTAAAGTACTATTTCGGTTTTATTTACTTTCTTTAAATTTGGTTTTGGTTTTGTAATAAGGCCGCTAAGTATTATTTTGGGTTTTACTTATGGATTTTATTTTTCCTATTTTATGCATGTGATTAATAATTTGATGTTGCTTAAGTAACCGGGATTAAATCGATGTTTTCAAAACTATACTCTATATCGGGTTTTTCAAACGTTACCATCGGGTAACATTATTCACAAGGTAATAACAAAGTTAGCATAGATGATTTCCAACCTAAAGTTTCAAACAACTTCAAATGCAAATGGTTTTAAACTTGACTATGCTCATCTCACTCGGTTTAATAAGTATTGTATGATTTCTAAAAACCAGTAACAACAAACGGATTTTCAAGCATGAGTTCTCTGGATTTTAAAGCAACACAAAAACGTTTTCAACATCACTTTGTATAGGGTTTTCTAAACCTTAAAACGATAAAAAAGTTTTCAATAGAAATAAACCGGGAAACTTGTTTTATTCAGATGTTTTCACCCCGTAACATGCCAGATTCGGTCGTGGTGTGTTGACCGGGTTTGGGGTGTTACAGGATTGGGATAATGATGATCGGGGAAGTGTAATCTGGTGGTTCTGCCACATATACCGGTGGCTCTACCACAATCTGTATAGTGGTTATGCCAAGTATATTCTGTTATTCTGGTGGCTTCGCCACAAATTCGGCGATGAGCAACGTGACTGCGATCGAGGTGTGTAGCGGATGGAGGGTTGATTGTAGAAATCCCCACAGGTGTGTTGGGCTGGTACGGGTGGTGTGTAGCGGACGGATTATTAGGTTGGGTTGGGTTGCATTGCATGTATTATCTGTTTTACCATGCTAATAGGGCTAAGGCCCAGTTTGATTCTGTATGGGCCTCAGACTAGCTCGCTTCTGTTTGGGCTAAGGCCCAGTCTGCTTCTGTGGGCTCGAGCCCAGTTCGTAACCGATTAGGGGATTACACACTGAGTTCTCGTAACTCATCCCTCTGCTTAATCTTGCAGGTGATCCCCAGCGTTGAGGATTTGGAGCTGTGAAGTACTCTGGGGTGGCCATACATCGAAACTTTAGTAAATTCCCGCTTTACTTTATTTTGAGTTTAGTTTAAATTTGGGTTAATATTTTTGTAATAAGGCCATTGGTTTAATTCCTTTTAAGTTTTCCTTAATAACTACTGGATTTATAAATACGTAGTTTTCTTTAAACGATAATAGTTGTTTTCAAAAATATCACATCTTCGTAAGCTAATGAAATTGGTTTCTTTAATAATCAAAGTTTTCAAATAATGGTAATAACAATGTTTTTACGTTAACGCCATAAAAGCAAATATGAATTTCAACAACAACAAGCTCGAAGTTTCAAAAAAAATAATGCGAACTTTTTAATGAACGCACACTAGTTTTAGACAACCTCTCTATGTGACACGCCAGATCCAGTCGTAACGTCTGGGCCGGGTTTGGGGTGTTACACAACCTTTACAGAAAGGTCTTTTTAGGTGTTTTCATGGAAACATATTTCACAAAAGTTGTTTATTTAACAAGCATAATTCATTTTCTTTCCTAAAAACTCAGTAAATAACATAAGCACTCACATGGAAAATCCCTAAACTTTTAACCATTTTGCAAAATAGTCCCCTCATTAGCTAGCTTAAGCTTTAGGGGTTCCAAAACTACAAAAATTATCAAGAAAGACCTCTAAAATCACTTACTTGCAAGAGAATAGCTTGGCTGAAAGTTTGAGCTTCAAAAACCCCTATTCTTGCTTGAATTTTTGGTGGAAGAAGAAATTAATAACTTCTCTATTTAATCTTATTTTATTCAATTAAGTCACCAACTCACCTAACCATTGACCATGCCTCTAATTTGTCCCCCCATGGCCGGCCATCACTTCCCCAATTGCCTAATTGCACTTTAAGGACCTCCAGTTTAATATTCTATAGCTATTAGACACCTCAAGCTTGTAAAATAGAACTTTCGTACTTTATGCGATTTAGTCCCTTTTCGCAATTAAGCATGAAATCACCAAAATTAATGCACCAAAATTTTCATACACCTATATAATTATGCCATAACACATAAAATAATATCAAAGCTAATTTATCTGACCTCAAATTAGTGGTTTCAAAACCACCATTCTGACTAGCCCCAAAATTGGGTTGTTACAACTCTCCCTCCTTTAGAGATTTTCGTCCCCGAAAATCTTACCGGTAAAGAGGTTTGGGTATTGTTCTCTCATGGCTTCTTCTGGTTTCCACGTAGCCTCTTCTACACCATGTTTTTGCCATAATACTTTCACTAAGGCTATACTTTTGTTCCTTAACTGTTTAAGCTCTCGAGCTAAAATCTTAATTGGTTCCTCTTCATAGGTTATATCTAGTCGTATCTCAATTTCGGTCGAAGGAATCACATGCGAAGGATCGGAATGATATCGTCCCAGCATCAACGCATGAAACACGTTGTGTATTTTCTCTAACTCTGCCGGCAAACGGTAAGCTACTAGTCCAATCCTTTCAATAACCTCATACGACCCTATAAATCGCGGACTCAATTTACCCTTTCGACCAAATCTCAGTATTTTCTTCCACGGGGATACTTTCAGGAATACTTATCACCCACCTGAAACTCAATTTCCTTCCTTTTTATATCTGCATATGACTTTTGTCGATCTGAAGCAGCTTTCAGACTATCATGGATCACTTTCACTTTTTCCTCAATTTTTCTAACTAGATCAACCCCATGAATTTGCTTCTCACTAAGCTCGGTCCAATACAAAGGAGTCCGGCACTTGCAACAATATAATGCTTCGTATGGTCCCATCCGTATACTCGACTGATAATTGTTGTTGTAGGCAAATTCAACCAAAGGTAGATATTTTTCCCAACTACCTTCAAACTCTAAAACACAGCATCGGAGCATATCCTCAAGAACTTGAATCACTCTTTCGGATTGGCCATCAGTTTGCGAGTGGAACGCGGTACTAAAATTCAATTTCGTACCCAAGGCTTATTGCAACTTTTTCCAAAACCTGGAAGTAAATTTTGGATCTCTATCCGAGATAATGGATATAGGCACCCCATGTAATCTTACGACTTCGGCAATATACAGTTCAGCCAACTTGTCAAGTGAGTAATCAACACGTACCGGTATAAAGTGAGCCGACTTCGTTAATCTATCAACAATGACCCACACAGCATCTTTCTTCTTCGGAGTTGTAGGTAACCCTATTATGAAATCCATCATGATTCGGTCCCACTTCCACTCGAGAACCATCACTGGCTGAAGTAATCCTGAAGGTACTTGATGCTTGGCTTTCACTTGTTGGCAAATCAAACAGTTAATAACAAACTCAGAAATATCTCTTTTCATACCCGGCCACCAATACAACTTCTTCAGATCATTATACATTTTTGTGCTGCCCAGATGTACTGACAAGCAACCATTGTGTGCCTCATGTAAAATTTTCTGAATCAATTCATCATCTTTAGGTACACAAACTCTATCATGAAATATCAAACAATCATCTGAACCAACCCGAAAATCAGAGTTATTTCCCGATTCGCACTGAGCTCTCCTAACTTGCACCTTACTATCATTCTTTTGAGCTTCACGTATCTGCTAAAGAAATAATGGTCTAGCCCTTAACTCGGCCAATATAGAACCATCATCAAACAATGCTAAGCTCGTACTCATAGCTCTCAAGGCATACAAGGATTTTCTGCTCAAGGCATCCATAACCACATTCGCTTTCACTGGGTGGTAATCAATTACTAGCTCATAATCCTTCAATAACTCGAGCCACCACCATTGTCGCAAATTCAAATCCTTTTGGTTCATCAAGTATTTCAAACTTTTATGATCGGTGAAGATTCGGCATTTCTCACCATACAAGTAATTATGCCAAATCTTCAAAGCAAAAACGATCGCGACCAACTCCAAATCGTGAGTCGGATAATTCATCTCATGAGGTTTTAGCTGTCTCGAAGCATAAGCTACTACCTTTCCTTCTTGCATCAGCACACAACCAAGACCATTCATTGACGCGTCACTATAAAATTGCAAACTCCTTTCCCCACTCCGTGTAACACCCTTAACTCGAAACTGTCGCCGAAATAGGGTTAAGAGGCATTACCAAACAATCGAAACATTTCACATTCATTTTACAACACATAGTCAATCATCACTAAAAAGTATCACAACATAATCATATAGTCCCTTAATGAGGTCCACAAGACCTTAAACACGTGTTAGAAAGAGGTCGGAACTAAACCAAACACTTACAAAAATTTCAGAAATTTTAAACATTATTCAACAATACAGAGGTCACACGCCTGTGTAGGCAGACCCTATGCCTTATACGGTTACCAAACACACCCATATGTCTAGGCCGTGCCAAAATAGAGCATACATACTCACTTGTTCACACGTTCACCAGACACGCCCGTGTGCCACGGCCGTGTGAAATTAAGCTAGCTACTAACTTGGTCACACGGCCACCAAGCTAGCCCAGACACACTTCAAAGTAGCCCTTGAGCCACACGACAGAGACACACGCCCGTGTCCCTAGGCCATGTATGTAAAATAGGCCATTCGCAAGGCAAATTTGCCACCTACACAAGGGTCATCACTACAAGCACAATTAAGCATCTTTCCATGTCTCATTAGCAACCAAAAACACATCAAAATATTCATCATAACAACCCAATTCAATCTCATTTCTAACATACCACCTTATATACTAAATAGCTCAACCAATTCACATGTAAAACCAAGCATGATCCATCCACAATTTCACTAAATCACTATGGCATCAATCCATCAATAATTTACCATTCTTAATACCATTTCAATGCCATCAAGCCATACCAAAACATACTTCATATACCAAAATCATTCATGCATATTACCAACATTTATCTAGCCACATCACATGGCTATTTACACATCTCAAACATGTTTCAAACAACTAGCCTATACATGCCATATTCAAATATACACATCTTCAAAAGTACCAAAATAGATTGCCGATAGTGTGATAGAAATGCTGACGATCCCCAGATCCAAGCTAGCTTTGCTGACACTGTAAAACAGAGAAACAAATCACACAGTAAGCTTTCAAAAGCTTAGTAAGTTCGTAACATAATACATTATACCAAAACAAATCATTACATAGATTAATTCACAATCACATATACCATACCATCCAAAGCTAATATGTTCAATTAACCTTCTATAAACTCAGTCATAATTTCATCAACCACATAAGTTCCGAACGTACCTTAGCCAACACTTAGTTATCTATCACTTATGCTACTCAATACTCAATTTTTCATTTCGATCAACTTTTGTCACTTCTTTGGTTCAATCGCACACTTAGTGCCCAAATCAATAGTCGAAGCTTAATTAACATTGATAAACAGTAAAAGTAACATATTTTAATCCCACATTTAGTATGCTTTTGGATGATTTAAGCCTCGATTGATATAAAAAGGTGCTCTTAATCCTTTCTTTTCATGTCTTATACTCAGGAAAGCACCTAAGGACGAAAAGAACATAAAACAGGCCCCAAAACGGAGTAAATGGGCCATATCACGAAATCCACACGACCTGGACTTAAGCCCACACGGCCATGCCACATTGATCATCTAGAACACGGCCTTACCCCCGAGTCACACGGCCGTGCCTCATTGCAGAAGTCCGAACACGGCTTGAAGACTAGTCACACGGGTGTGTGACATGGCCGTGTCCCTATCGTGGCAAAGAGCAATTTCATTCGGATTTGGATACTTTGGGGCCAAGAAACACATTCCAAGAGCCTATATAAACCCCCTAAGTGTTACCTGAAAGGAGGGCGGTTAGCTAGGCCAAGGAGCCAAGCTGAAAAGGTCAAAGTTGTGGGAATCACTCGAAGATAGCCAGTTGATCCATCTCTAGAAAGCCGAAATTCTACTCAAGACGGCGGATCTCTCCTTCAATTCCTTCAGGGAGTTTTAGGGATTTCTTATGTTTTGTTTTATCTTTTCTTCTGAGATGTTTTCTTTATTTATTATGAACTAAACCCTTCAGATACCTGAAGGGGATGAAACCTAGATGAATCTTGTTACTGTTTTCTGAACTATAAGATAAACACTTGATTTGTTCTTAATTATATGCACTTAATTCTTGTGTTGATATTTCCGGGAAATTGATTCAAGTCAGATGTTCTTAGGTGGAGGGGCAAAAGTCCCTGCTTAAGAATAGATCTAGCATAATTAAAGCGAAGTCGTTCGCGCGCCTAGAGATAGGGTGACGAGATTTTGCCGGATTAGGGTGAAACCTAATATGGGAGTCCATAGATCGATTTACTACTATTCTAGGGGGTTATTAAGTGAGAAAGAGATTTATGTTAATTAACCTAGGGTTAGACGTTAATCGCCTCGAGAGAGGGTTTAATATAAATTAGGGAGTCTTACGGATCAAGTCAAGTGAATAAATCATATGGTTCAGGGTTAGATAACAAGTGAAGTCTAGGTGGATTCTTCCTGAGGGTATCGCCTTAAGTCAACTGAGTCTTCCTTCAAGTTATTTCCTAATTCATTCTCTTTGTATTTGCGTCTTTAGCTTAGTAGTCATTAGATCTAAACAACTTTACTTATTTTAGGCTAGATAATAAAAAGAAGGTTAGTATTAGTACTTTTAATTCCTTTGGGTTCAACATTTCAGTCTTGCCTAAGCTATACTACTGTTCTATAGGTACACTTGCCTTTAATCGTTGTCAGAGTTAGTTTGCAGGTTCGATCATTCTCTTTACAAATTTTAAGACTCTGATCACAGCGATCAAGTTTTTGGCGCCGTTGCCGGGAAACTAAAATATTAAGAAAGATCTATATTTATTACTTTAGCCATTATTTCTATTTTTCGCAATTTTATTTTATTTTTAGGTCAAATTTTGATTTTTGCTAAATTTTCTTTCTTTCTTTTCCAGCAAGTACCTCTAGTTTATGACTAGAAGGAACCTGAGAGGACCTTTAGTATACGACAATGATATTGAAGCTACCGCTCGAAGAAATCGCAGAGAAATCAGGCGAGCCCTGAATTACACAGAGGAAAATCAAGAAGGCAGATGCAATCTTACTGAAGGCATGGACGAGAATAATCCACAACCACATGATTTGGGAGAAAACAATGCTCCACGTACTATGTTTGATTATGCTAAACCGCATTTAACAGGAGCAGAATCGAGTATTGTTAGGCCTGCTATAGCTACTAATAATTTTGAATTAAAGTCTAACACAATACAAATGATTCAACAATTTGTTCAATTTGATGGCTTAAAGGACGAAGACCCAAACACTCATATAGCTAATTTTTTAGAGTTTTGTGATACCTTCAAAATAAATGGCGTTTCTGATGATGCCATACGTCTTCGGTTATTTCCCTTTTCATTAAGAAATAAAGCCAAACAGTGGTTAAACTCGTTACCACGAGGGTCACTCACTACATGGGAACAAATGACCAAAAAATTTCTTTTAAAATATTTCCCACCGGCCAAAACGACCGAATTACGAAATAATATCCCCTCTGTTGTGCAAATGGATTTAGAGAAATTATACGACGCATGGGAGAGATACAAGGATCTCTTGAGAAGATGTCCGCACCACGGTTTACCCTTATGGCTACAAGTCCAAACCTTCTATAACGGTGTAAACCCCTCAACGAGGCAATTAATTGATTCAGCCACCGGTGGAACTCTGAACAACAGAACTCCTGAAGCAGCCTACGAGTTCATTGAAGAGATGTCACTGAATAACTATCAGTGGCAAGTTACAAGGACTAAACCGACAAAATCAGTCAGAGTTTACAACCTCGATGCAGTGACCACACTATCAACACAGATGGAGATGATAAATAAAAAGCTTGATAGTTTGTGTTCTTCGCAGGTACACCCAGTCATGCAGTGCGACGCAAGTGGAACTGTGGCGAATCCTGAGTACCCACCCTACCAACCAGGCGCAGAGAGCGAACAGATGAACTATATAGGTAATAATTTCATATCCAATAATAATCCTTATAGTAATACTTTCAATCCAGGTTGGAGGAACCACCCAAAGTTTTCATGGGGAGGTTAAGGAAATCAAGGAAACCAAAGACAACAACCTCCTCAAATTTTCCAAAATCAGCCATATCTGCAAAGAAAAGAAGCCAAACCTTGAAGAGATGCTGACAAAATTCATGGCAGCCACAAAAAATCGTCTCCAAGATACTGAGAAAACACTTAAAAGTCAGCAAACATCGGTTGAAGAGACCAAGAACTGAGTCGGGGAACTTACTAAGTCAGTAGGGGAAGTTACTAAAGCAGTCAGACAACTTGCAAAGTAATGTCCGAACGACCACAAGGACGTCTACCAAGTAACACGGAGATCAATCCAAAGGAGCAAATTCAAGCCATCACAGCTCATGATAGTAAAGGGTTAGATGCACCCAATTCAATACAAGAAAACGAGATAGAAAAAGGTAAAATAGAGGTAACGAAGGAAAAGCCAAAACTAGTAAGCAAAGAGTACCAACCTCGCATACCTTATCCTGAAGCAATGAACAGAGATGGTACAGAAGAACAGTTCGATAAGTTTCTTAAACTTTTAAAGAAATTACATATCAACTTACCTCTTCTTGAAGCTCTTTTTCAGATGCCAGACTTGAGAAAATTTTTAAAACTACTCTTGACGAACAAGCGCAAATTAGACGAGGAACCACATGTGGAATTAAATACAGTATGCTCAGTAATGTTACTGAATAGACTACCGCAAAAGCAAAAAGATCCAGGGAGTTTTACAATTCCATGTTTAATTGGTAGTTTAACGGTTGATAATGCATTAGCTGATTTAGGGGCATGCATAAATGTCATGCCTTACAAAATGTTTAAACAACTAGGTCTAAGGAAACCCAAACAAACTAGGATGAGCATTCAATGAGCTGATAAAACTGTTAGAATTCCTAGGGGGATTATCGAAGATGTTCTTGTAAAAATTGACAAATTCGTTTTCCCAGTAGATTTTGTTGTTTTAGATATGGATGAGAACAATTCAGTCCCCTTAATTTTAGGAAGACCCTTTTTAGCAACCCCCAAGACTAAAATTGACGTTGCCACAGGAGAACTCATACTTTGTGTTGGCGACGAACAATCAGTCTTCAAGCTCTTGACTCGACTAGGACAATAATCGATGAAGGTAAGAAACTCAATTCAGTTGATAATCAATTTGTTCAACCTTCATCGCAGAAAACACCACAAGGATACAAACCGGAGCCAAGTCATAGACCCCAAGCCAGCAAGGAAGAACTGCATAAGGAGCAAAGCCTTAGGGTCGACAAAATAAACGAGCAAAAAACACAAATCAAAGAGGAACAGGAACCGCACGAAGTAAAACCTAAGGAGCCCCCAGAAGAGCTCATAGGAACATCAAACCATTTCAAAATAGGAGACCAGGTACTGTTAGACAAAGCCGACCCTCACATCACCACATCAGGCCTGAAGGTAAACGAAGAAATTCCTCTTAAGGTACACAATATCTTCCCACACGAAACAGTCGAGGTAAGCAATCCAACATTCGGCACTTTTAAGGTAAACGCTTCTCGACTTAAACTTTATTAAGAAAATAGAACTGTAAGCATGAGGGAAGATATTCAAACCTTTAAACCTCCCTGATTTTAAATACGAGGAAAGTCTAGCTTAAGACTATAAACGAGCGCTTCTCGGGAGGTAACCCGAGCACTAACCCTATTTACTTTCGCATTTATTTTTCAGTTTTTTTTCTTTTCTTAGTTCTAAAAATTTAGTATTTTTTAAAACCAACACAAAAGTGCAGATTTCGAAGCCATACGGCAGTGGCCGTGGCCGTGTGGACCATCAAAATCTCCGTACTGACATAGCAGAGGCCGTACGAATCAGTCCCAACTAATTTTTGAAGTCACGGACTCAACCACTCCCCCAGGGGCATCGACAAAGTGGCACAGCCGTGCCCTACAACCGTGTGAAGCTATTGACTTGCCAACCACGGACAGGACATGCCCATGCCTTCCAACCGTGCCAACATACTGACTTGTCACCAACGGGCGTGGCTGGCTGAAAAAACGGGCATGGAGAAACAACACGCCTAGACACACGGCCGTGCGAAGCGGCCGTGTGCATCGACACGCCCTCGGTCTACGGGCGTGGGAGAATGTCAGAATTGAGCCTCTATTTAAACCCAACCTCCCTTTCCCCATTCTTTCCACTGTTCAATTCTTTTTTTCCCCCTTATTTTCAGATTTCCCTCTCCATAACAAATCTCAATAACTCTTGAGCTACACCAAAACCATGCCGAAGAAGCGGAAGAAGCCAAGCATAATCTCACCAAGGGTGGCCCTTATACATAAGCTCATGTCGGCCGCTTCATCCAAACAACAAGCCAAGGGTCTTTGAGACCATTTAGTTTTTATTTTTCTTTTCTCTTTTGCTTTAATTTCCTTCTCTTTGACAATCTTATGCTTAATTTAGTTTAATATATTTTAATTTTTCAGTGTTAGGTTGTAAAGGCTGCTTGGGAATCACGCCACTTCCGCCACTGCCAGCACCTCCGTCACCTTAGAAGTCACACCCACCTCACGAACCATCTACCAATAATGATTCTCAATCCCTTTTATCTTTCAGTCTTAGTTTATTTTCCTTCTTAGTCTTAATAACTCTTGGCTAACTATCTATGAGCTCCCCAATTTCTTCATCTAGCTCAGGATCGTCATCCAGACCGACTCCTCTAACTCCGGGATCTCATCCATAATTCAGGAAGTTTCACCTCTCCCTCTCTCTTAAATTTTATATCTGTCTTTGTACATTGAGGGCAATGTACATCTTAAATGTGTCGAGTGAATATTTATTTAAAGAAAAGGCCTAACTTTCTGCATTATTCTCAAATCCGACCTTTTGATTTGTGTATCATCTCATATTACAATGGTGGAGATTTGATTTTCAGGCAAGCCTATGGGATTAACTTTTCAAGTTCGAATTTTGAGAGCTTAATTTTGAACCTTAAACACCTCAAGTGATTTGAGTGAATCTTTAGTGAGGATGTCAATCCTTGTCAATTTTGAATCAAAGGTAATTATTTAGATAAGGGGAGACACCTACGCTTTTATGCTACAAATGTATAACTTTGACAGTTTGAATCTTTAGGACTCTTCGAGTTAGATCATCCATGTATAAATTATCTATGAATTATGATAAGACATTATTGATAGGAATTATGAATCATGGAAAGTTTGTCTTAATTGTAAGTTGAGAATTTTGCTTGAGGACAGGCAAAAGCTTAAGTGTGGAGGTATTTGATAAACAGTAAAAGTAATATATTTTAATCCCACATTTAGTATGCTTTTGGATGATTTAAGCCTCGATTGATATAAAAAAGAGCTCTTAATCCTTTCTTTTCATGTCTTATACTCAGGAAAGCACCCGAGGACAAAAAGAACATAAAACGGGCCCAAAACGGAGTAAATGGGCCATATCATGAAATCCACACGGCCTGGACTTAAGCCCACACGGCCGTGCCACATTGATCATCTAGAACACGGCCTTACCCCCGAGTCACACGGCCGTGCCTCATTACAAAAGTCCGAACACGGCTTGAAGACTAGTCACACGGGCGTGTGACATTGTCGTGTCCCTATCGTGGCAAAGAGCAATTTCATTCAGATTTGGATACTTTGGGGCCAAAAAACACATTCCAAGAGCCTATATAAACCCCCTAAGTGTTACCTAAAAGGAGGGCGGTTAGCTAGGCCAAGGAGCCAAGCCGAAAAGGTCAAAGTTGTGGGAATCACTCGAAGATAGCCAGTTGATCCATCTCTAGAAAGCCGGAATTCTACTCAAGACGGTGAATCTCTCCTTCAATTCCTTCAGGGAGTTTTAGGGATTTCTTATGTTTTGTTTTATCTTTTCTTCTGAGATGTTTTCTTTATTTATTATGAACTAAACCTTTCAGATACTTGAAGGGGATGAAACCTAGATGAATCTTGTTACTGTTTTCTAAATTATAAGATAAATACTTGATTTGTTCTTAATTATGTGAGCTTAATTCTTGTGTTGATATTTCGGGAAATTGATTGAAGTCAGATGTTCTTAGGTGGAGGAGCAAAAGTCCCTGCTTAAGAATAGATCGAGCATAATTAAAGCGGAGTCGTTCGCGCGCCTAGAGATAAGGTGACGAGATTTTGCCGGATTAGGGTGAAACCTAATATGGGAGTCCATAGATCGATTTACTGCTATTCTAGGGGATCATTAAGTGAGAAAGAGATTTCCATTAATTAACCTAGGGTTAGACATTATTCGCCTCGAGAGAGGGTTTAATATAAATTAGGGAGTCCTACGGATCAAGTCAAGTGAATAAATCGTATGGTTCAGGGCTAGATAACAAGTGAAGTCTAGGTGGATTTTTCCTGAGGGTATAGCCTTAAGTCAACTGAGTCTTCCTTCAAGTTATTTCCTAATTCATTCTTTTTGTCTTTGTGTCTTTAGCTTAGTAGTCATTAGGTCTAAACAACTTCACTTATTTTAGGCTAGATAATAAAAAGAAGGTTAGTATTAGTACTTTTAGTTCCTTTGAGTTCGACAATCCGGTCTTACCTAAGCTATACTACTGTTTGATAGGTACACTTGCCTTTAATCGTTGTCAGAGTTAGTTTCCAGGTTCGATCATTCTCTTTATAAATTTGAAGACTCTGATCACAGCGATCAAACATCGCACACTTAGTGCATCTATATCAAACCGATGTTAAATCGGTATAGCACACACAGTGCCATCCACAAAGCCGAAGCTTATATTATTTCGCACACCCAGTGCTAATAATCTCGGTCACATTTTTGAATACGCACACTTAGTGCCACATAACTCCAGTCCTTACATAGCATTCACAATTCAATAATATCATACTATTCATTTCAGAACATTAAACATAGTTGAATATACATATTATGTCCGAACTTACCTCGAACGTCGAAATATCGAAATGGTCGATTAATCGAGCACTTTGTCTTTGCCTCGATCTCGATCTGAACCTCTCCTTTCATGGTCTATATATATTCAAATTCAATCCATTCAATCACAATTAAATCAATTTAGTCCACACACACTTATTTAGGGCATTTTACAAAATAGCCCTCACATTTTCACATTTCGACACTTTAGTCCCTAATTCACCAAATCACCAAATACACCCAATTTCGAATCACATATGCTTAACCGGATTCTTCCCATGCTAATACAAGCCCAGACATTTCATTTATTTCACATTTTAGTCCTTCAACTTACACTTTTCTTAATTTAGCCCAAATTACTCGATTTCATTAAAAATTCAAAGACAAATCATGTTCATCCTTCACATATCTTCCATATTTCACTATGAACTAACACATAGCTCAAGCATTCATCAATGGTTTATCTCAAAATCACCACCAATTTCTAAAATTAAAGCATGGGCTAGCTAGAGCACAAAGCAGCGATCACAAAAACGTAGAAATTATCAAAAATCGAAGCCAAAACATATGATCGCTTGTCAGAGTCTTAAAATTTATAAAAAGAATGATCGAACCTAGAAACTAACTCTGACAACGATTTTTGAGGCGAGCGCACTATCAAACAGTAGTATAGTTAAGGCAACACCGGAATGTCGAACCCAGAAAAACCAAAAGTACTAGTACTAACTCTCTTTTTATTATTTAGCCTAAGAATAAAGGGATTTATTTATCTAATGTAAATTAATTAACTACTAAACTAAAGATGCAAAGACAAAGACAAAGAGTTTGGGAAAATAACTTGAGAGAAACCAATTGATTAAAACGACACCCAAAGAAGAATCCACCTAGACTTCACTTGTTATCTAACTATGAACCAGACGATTTATTCGCTTGACTTGATCCGTAAGATTCCCTAATGTATATTAAACCCTCTCTCGAAGCGAATAACATCTAACCCTAGGTTGATTAATTGAAATCTCTTTCTAATTAAAACCCCTAGAATCGCATTAACTCGATCTATGAACTTCCATATTAGGTTTCACCCTAATCCGGCAAAACCTCGACACCCTATCTTTAGGCGTGCAATCAACTCCGCTTAATTATGCTAGATCTACTCTTAGGCAGGGACTTTTGCTCCTCCACCTAAGCACATCATACTTGAATTAATATCCCAGAAATATCAACACAAGAATTAAGAACACATAATTAAGAACAAGTCAAATATTTATCATATAGTTCAGCAAACGATAACAAGATTCATCTTAGGTTTCATCCCCCTCAGGTATCTGAGGGTTTAGTTCATAACAATAAAAGAAAACATCTCAAAAGAAAAGATAAAACAAAACATAAGAAATCCCTAAAACCCCATGAAGGAATTGAGAAGAGATCCTCCGTCTTGAGTATAATTCCGGCTTCTTGAGATGGATCAACTGGCTATCTTCGAGTGATTCTCCACAAATCTGACCTTTCTGGCTCGGATTCTTGGCCTAGCTAACTGCCCCCTGACTAAAGCCTTGGGTCTCGGCTTCTACCGAACTCCCCTTCAAGTTGCCCCCTTGGGTGTTTATATAGACTTTGAGATGCCATACTTAGCCCCTAAGTATCCTAATTCAAGTAGAATTCCTACTAGGGTGTTTGAATAGGTTTTGGAATGTGTTTCTTTGCCTCCAAGTATCCTATTCCGAGTAAAACTCCTCTTGGCCGCGGCAAGGACACGCCCGTGGCACACGCCCGTGTAAGTCGTGGCCAGGTCGTGTTCGAACCTGTTGAATGGGGCACGGCCGTGTGGCTAAGGCCCAGGCCGTGTGGATTTCGTAATATGGCCCGTTTACTCCTTTTTGGGCTCGTTTTCCGTTATTTTCGTCATTGGGTACTCTCCTGAGTATAAAACATGAAAACAAAGGATTAAGAGCACCAAATTACACAATTCAGGGCTTAAATCATCCAAAAGCATGCTAAATGTGGGCTTAAAATATGTTACTTTTACGGTTTATCAAATACCCCTACACTTAAGCGTTTGCTTGTCCTCAACCAAAATTCTCAACTCACAATTAAAAATGAACTTCCCTGATTCATAATATTCATCAATAGTGTTTCATCATAATTCATAGATAATTTATACATGGATAATTCAACTCAAAGGGTCCTAAAGATTCAAACAATCAAAGTCATACATTTGTAGCACGAAAACATAGGCGTTTCCCCTCATCTAAATAATTACCTTTGATTCAAAACTGACAAATATTGAAATCCTCACTAAAGATTCACCCAAATCACTTGAAGTGTTTAAGGTTTAGAATTAAGCACTCAAAAGTCAAACATGAAGAGTTAATCCCATAGGCTTGCATGAAAATCAAATCTCCACCACTATAATATGAGATGATACACAAATCAAAAGGTCTTTAACAGGGTTGTAACGGGGCTTAAGGTGTGGATAAAGGCTGAATTAGAGGGTTAGAATCGAGATTGACCTGACAAATTACCTAACTAGAAACAACGAACTAATAATGAATAATTACATCAATTGAAAACTTGTCATACTGATAATACTCTAATATGAGCTTCTTCTTCAATATTTGGAATTTAACATAAAAGCTCACCTAATCACAAAACTAATAGTAACTATTCTTCGATTTTTTTTAAGAGCAAGTTAAATGTGTGGTAAATGATAAATTCAACTACTTGAAATAAAGATCATAGTCAGGCAACTGATCAAATCAAATCTCGACATAAGGGTAGTCAAAAGGAAAGGTGATAACAAATACAAAGGGTTTTGGGTTAATATTAGTGGGTAAGTAAAAAAAAGGGTTGTTAGGATCAACGGGGTTCACTAGGGGTTAATTATGAAGGTCGGGTTTTTAATGGAGTAAGTGGGATAAAACCTAGGTGCCTTTATCATCTCGGTATATCAAATCATATGTGTGGTCTCGACATGTATAATCAATGCAAGTTCTAGAATAACATTGACACACTCATAATCAATAAAGTAAGCAAGAAAGGATGTATGCTCTAAATGGCTCAAAGTCTCACAAAAAATTATGGGTGTTTGATACCAACCTCGTAAATTTCAAACTTCAAGGTAACATTCAGATTCAGGTAGACAACCTAAAAAATTTTAAATTTTGAAACATAAACTTATCATGCTTGATTCTCTAGTATCCTTCAAATTTAATCATCAATGCATAATTATCAATGACTTACTCTAAAACATATCAATAAAAATCATAAATCAAAGGAAGTTTCATTCTAATCATAATATGATAGAGTTACTTTAGAACAAGGCATAATTCAAGAATTTTCAAATAATACTATAATTAACCCCCCACACTTAAGATGTACATTGCCCTCAATGTACAAAGATAGATAATATCAAAATAATCATAAAATCGTAAGATGGGGGGAGAAGTGAAACTTCCTAAATTTTGGATGAAGTCAATGAAAAGAAACTGGATAGGATTGGAGGTGAACATGGGGAAGCGTCTCGAACCGTTTGAAATTGAGCCCTCGAAGCAGCCTTCCTGATTTTATTGTATCCTAAGCTAAATCTAAATAGTACGAATAATAAGAAGAAAATAATAAAGAAAATAAAATAAAAATAAAAGTAAATAATGGAAAATGAAAGAAGAAAGATAACGGGAAAAGGAAGGGAAGAAGGGGTTAAATAGAAATTCAGCCAATGTTTTGGGAAAAATTTTGTCCTGTTGCCACATGTCTATGGCCACGCCCTTTTACTTACTTGTGGTGCCCACACGGCCACGGCCACGGCCTGTGGGTATGGAAACCTACGCCTAAATACGAAAAGAAATAAAATGAAACTAATTAGTAGAGTTAGTGCTCGGGTTGCCTCCCGAGAAGCGCTCGTTTAAAGTCTTGAGCTAGACTTACCTTTTAGTCGCACAATCATGGTGGTTTGAGGAGGTGGAAATCCTTTCTCATGCGATCAATTCGGTTATTGATATAAAGTTTAAGTCGAGTAGTGTTTACCTTAAAGGTACTGATTTTAGGACTAGTTACCTCGACTGCTCCATCTGGGAAGATTTTGAGTACCTGATCTCCTATTTTAAGCTGGGTTGTCCCATCATTAAGTTCGTCATGAGCTACCTCATTTTTGCTTCATGTGTTTTTAGTTTCTCTTTGAAGTGTGTCTTCCATTTGGCTAGTTCATCGATCCAAAGCCTTCGTTCCTCATGAATTTCTTCTTTATCGACACGAGGTTTAGGATCTGGCATCTGCGAAAGAGCTTCAAGAAACGGCAAGTTAATATGAAATTTCTTTAGAAGTTTAGGAGACTTATCGAATTGTTCCTCTGTGTGGTCTTTCTTTATCGCAGTGGGGTATGGCACACGAGCTTGGTACTCTGTAATTACCGGGTTTGGTAAATCCTGGTTTACCTCAACCTTACCTTCACTTACCACAGGCACTTGCCTTGGGTTAGATTCCACTAGCCTTTCACTGTTATGAGCTGTTACGGCTTGAATTTGCTCTTTTGGGTTAGTCTCGGTGTTGCTCTGTAGGCTTCCTTGTGGTCTTTCAGAGATCTGCTTGGCAAGCTGCCCTAACTGATTCTTGAGCTCCTGTGTCAATGTCTCAAGTTTTGTTTCTATATTTTGGAAACGTGTTTCTGAGGATGCTATGAATTTTGTCAGCATCTCTTCAAGGTTCGACTCCTCTTCTTGTTGGTGAGGTGGTTGTTGAAAATCTGGAGGAAGTTCCGGTCTTTGGCTACTTTGATCATCCCATGAGAAATTGGGATGGTACCTCCAACCTGAATTATAAGTATCACTATAAAAATTATTTTGAGGTCTAGAATAGTTACCCATATAGTGGACTTGTTCATTCTCCATGCCATATCCGTAGGGTGGGTACTCAGGATTCGCCACGCCTCCTAGATTCGAGTCATAGTGCATTACTGGGTGTACTTGCGAGAGACTATTTAAACCATCAATCTTTTTATTCATCATCTCTAGCTGGTTAGATAACTTGGTGACCACGTCAAGGTTGAAGACACTAGCTGCTTTAGTAGGAATTGTCCTCATGACTTGCCACTGATAATTATTCCGTGCCATCTTCTCTATAAACTAGAATTATTTGCCAAAAATAAATAGAGGAAAATTTAGCAAAGTAAAAAAAATAATATAAAAAATAATAATAATGAAAATAAATTGCAATAAAAAAAATGGCTAAAGTAATAAAAATTAAGTGTTCTTAATATTTTAGTTTCCCGGCAACGGCACCAAGAACTTGATCGCTTGTAAGAGTCTTAAAATTTATAAAAAGAATGATCAAACCTAGAAACTAACTCTGACAATGATTTTTGAGGCAAGCGCACCTATCGAACAGTAGTATAGTTAAGGCAACACCGGAATGTCGAACCCAAAGGAACCAAAAGTACTAGTACTAACTCTTTTTTTATTATTTAGCCTAAGAATAAAGGGATTTATTTATCTAATCTAAATTAATTAACTACTAAACTAAAGATGCAAAGACAAAGACAAAGAGTTTGGGAAAATAACTTGAGAGAAACCAATTGATTAAAACGACACCCAAGGAAGAATCCACCTAGACTTCACTTGTTATCTAACTCTGAACCAGACGATTTATTCACTTGACTTGATCCGTAAGATTCCCTAATGTATATTAAACCCTCTCTCGAAGCGAATAACGTCTAACCCTAGGTTGATTAATTGAAATCTCTTTCTAATTAAAACCCCTAAAATCGCATTAACTCGATCTATGGACTCCCATATTAGGTTTCACCCTAATCCGGCAAAATCTCGTCACCCTATCTCTAGGCGCGCGATCAACTCTGCTTAATTATGCTAGATCTACTCTTAGGCAAGGACTTTTGCTCCTCCACCTAATCACATCATACTTGAATTAATATCCCAGAAATATCAACACAAGAATTAAGAACACATAATTAAGAACAGGTCAAATATTTATCATATAGTTCAGCAAACGATAACAAGATTCATCTTAGGTTTCATCCCTCTCAGGTATCTGAGGGTTTAGTTCATAACAATAAAAGAAAACATCTCAAAAGGAAAGATAAAACAAAACATAAGAAATCCCTAAAACCCCCTGAAGGAATTGAAGGAAAGATCCTCCTTCTTGAGTATAATTCCGGCTTCTTGAGATGGATCAATTGTCTATCTTCGAGTGATTCTCCACAAATCTGACCTTTTTGGCTCGACTCCTTGGCCTAGCTAACCGCCCCCTGACTAAAGCCTTGGGTCCCGGCTTCTGCCAAACTCCCCTTCAAGTTGCCCCCTTGGGTGTTTATATAGACTTTGAGATGCCATACTTGGCCCCTAAGTATCCTAATTCAAGTAGAATTCCTACTAGGGTGTTTGAATAGGTTTTGGAATGTGTTTCTTTGCCTCCAAGTATCCTATTCCGAGTAAAACTCCTCTTGGCCGCGGCAGGGACACGCCCGTGGCACACGCCCGTGTAAGTCGTGGCCAGGCCGTGTTCGAACCTGTTGAATGGGGCACGGCCGTGTGGCTAAGGCCCAGGTCGTGTGGATTTCGTAATATGGCTCGTTTACTCCGTTTTAGGCTCGTTTTTCGTTCATTTCGTCATTGGGTACTCTACTGAGTATAAAACATGAAAACAAAGGATTAAGAGCACCAAATTACACAATTCAGGGCTTAAATCATCCAAAAGCATGCTAAATGTGGGCTTAAAATATGTTACTTTTACGGTTTATCAACATACCTTAATCTTTGCTTAAACATAGCCGAATATCCCAAAGCTCAAAACCCTTGCTTATTTTCCTTATTTTTGGTGGATGAACATAAAAGATGATGGAATATAGCTTTTGTTTTTGTTTAATAATCTTTGTTTTATCAAATTACCTATTTAACCTTAATACTAAATTATATAAGTATATGCACACAAGGTCATTTATGACCATTGCCATCCACTTACTCAAATAATGGGCTAATTGCCTTTTATGGGCTTCACATTATAAAGACATCAACAATTAAACACTTAACAATTAGCACACAGCATTTTACAATTTATGCGACTAAGTCATTTCTTTTAATTCGGCACACCGTCGATAAAATTTCCACACAGAACTTTCACACAGGCTATATCACATATATTAAACACCAAGAATAATATTAAAATATTATTCTGACCTCAGATTTGCGGTCTCGAAACCACTGTTTCGACTAGGGTCTAAACTGGGCTGTTACAACTCTCCCCTCCTTAGGGATTTTCGTCCCCGAAAATCTTACCAGTGAATAGATGTGGATAATGCTCTCTAATAGCATCTTCAGGCTCCCATGTAGCCTCTTCTACTCCGTGTTTATGCCACAACACTTTCACTAAAGAGATTTCTTATTTCTTAATTTTTTGATCTCTCGTGCCAAAATTCGAATCGGTTCTTCACTATACGACAAATCTGACTGAATCTCAACCTCAGTAGGAGTAATTACATGAGACGGATCAGATCTGTATCGTCGAAGCATCGACACATGGAACACATTATGATTCTTTTCTAACTCAGGTGGCAACATCAATCTATAAGCAACTGGCCAAACTCGTTCAATGATCTCATACGGCCCGATAAATCTCGGACTTAGTTTGCCTTTTCGGCCAAATCGAATTATTTTCTTCCACGGAGATACTTTTAAGAACACTTTGTCACCAACTTCAAATTCAATATCCTTTTGTTTCAAGTCTGCATAAGACTTCTGACAATCTGAGGCCGCTTTCAAACTGTCATGAATCACTTTCACTTTTTGTTCAGTCTCTTTTATAAGATCAACCCCGTGAATCTTATTCTCACTCAGCTCAGTCCAATACAATGGAATTCGGCATTTTCGACTGTAAAGAGCCTCATATGGTGCCATTTTAATGTTATATTGAAAACTATTGTTATACGTAAACTCAATTAACGGTAAATGTTTTTCCCACATACTTTCGAACTCAAGTATACAGCATCTCAACATATCTTCGAGAATCTGAATAATTCACTCGGATTGTCCATCCGTTTGCGGATGAAATGTGGTGCTGAAATGCAATTTTGTGCCTAAAGCCTTTTGCAGTTTCTTCCACAACCACAAGGTAAATCTCGGATCTCTATCAGATACAATAGATAGTGGCACCCCATGCAATCTCACAATCTCAGCAATATATAATTCGGCCAATCTATCGAGTGAATAATCTGTTCTCATCAGAACGAAATGAGCTGATTTCGTCAATCTGTCAACTATCACCCAGATTGCATCTTTCTTTCTCAGAGATAAAGGCAGCCCCGACACAAAGTCCATTTTAATTCTCTCCCATTTCTATTCAGGAATCATAATCGGTTGTAACAAACCGGATGGAACCTGATGTTCAGCTTTTACTTGCTGACATATTAAACATTTCGACACAAAGTCAGAGATATCTCTTTTCATATCATGCCACCAATAAAACTATTTCAGATCGTTATACATTTTCGTACTCCCTGGATGCACAGTCAAGCGACTATTATGAGCTTCGTTCAAAATTAACTGGATTAACTCTAAATTCTTCGGGACACAAATCTGATCTCTAAATCTTAAACAATCATCACTATCAACTCGAAATTCCAAATCCGAATCCAAATCACATTGAGTTCATTTTACTATCATCTCATCATCAATTTTTTGGGCATCAATAATCTGATGTATGAATAGTGGTCTTACTTTCAACTTAGCCAAAACTGAACCACCATCACACAGATCTATCTGAGAATTCATAGCTCGCAAAGCACATAAAGACTTCCGACTCAAGGCATCAGCAACAACATTAGCTTTGCCCAAATCATAATCAATCACAAGTTTGTAATCTTTCAAAAATTCTAACCATCTTCTCTGTCGCAAATTTAATTCTTTCTGAGTCATCAAGTACTTCAAACTCTTGTGATCGGTATAAATATGACATTTCTCACCAAATAGGTAGTGACGCCAAATCTTCAATGCAAACACAATCGCGACTAATTCAAGGTCGTGCGTCGGATAGTTCTTTTCATGCGGCTTTAACTGCCTCGAAGCATAAGCAATAACTTTGCCTTCTTGCATCAGCACACAGCCCAAACCATTGAACGATGCATCACTATAAACTATGAATTCTTTGCCCGATTCAGGTTGAACTAACACTGGTGCTTTCGTCAACAACGCTTTCAATTGCTCAAAACTCTGATGGCACTTTTCTGACCACTCGAATTTAACATCTTTTTGTAGCAACTTCGTCAACGGAGTCGCAATCATCAAGAAGCCTTTCACAAACCGTCTATAATATCCCGCTAATCCCAGAAAACTACGAATTTTAGACACATTTCTTGGAAGTTTCCATTCTAACATAGCTAAGATTTTACTCGGATCAACTCGTATTCTCGCAGCTGATACAATATGTCCCAGAAAACCAACCTCACGCAACCAAAACTCACATTTGCTAAATTTTGCATACAATTGCTTCTCACGCAGAGTCTATAGTACAATTCTCAAATATTCAGCATGTTGCGTTTCATCACAAGAATAAATCAGAATGTCATCAATAAACACTAAAACGAAATGATCCAAATACGGTCCGAATATCCTATTCATCAGATCCATAAACACTGCAGGAGCATTCATTAGTCTGAAAGGCATAACTAAAAACTCATAATGCCCGTACCTCATTCTGAAAGCAGTCTTTGGCACATCTGATTCTTTAACCCTCAACTGATAATAACCCAATCTCAAAACTATTTTCAAAAACACTGTAGCTCCCTTCAGCTGATCGAACAAATCATCAATACGAGGCAATGGATATTTGTTCTTAATTGTCACTTTGTTCAACTGCCTGTAATTAATACACATCCTCATTGTATCGCCTTTCTTTTTCACAAACAACACAGGAGCACCCCAGGGAGAGAAACTCGGTCGTGCAAATCCTCTATCAGTCAACTCTTGCAACTGAGATTTTAACTCTTTCAATTCTGTTGGTTCCATTCTATACAGAGCTATTGAGATAGGAGTCGTTCCCGACATCAATTCAATGCCAAATTCAACTTCTCTAATCGGAGGTAATCCCGGTAGTTCTTCAGGAAACACATCTGGAAACTCACTAACCACAGGCACAAATTCAACTCTCTTTTCTGACACTTTTGTATCAATCACATATGCTAGATAAGCTTCACCACCCTTTATCACATAGTTCAAAGCTTTCATCGAAGATACAACAGCTGGTAACCCTTTCAAATCACTGGATTCAATTCGAACCGTCTCACCATTCTAACTTCTTAAATCACTACTCTTTCTTTTACAATTCACAATAGCATTATGCAAAGTAAGCCAATCCATACCCAGAATAATATTAAATTCATCGAAGGGTAGTAGCATCAAATTAGCCGGAAAACAAACATCTCGAAACATCAATGGACAATTCTTACACTCTTTATCCACCATGACATACTTGCCTAAGGGGTTCGATACTCTAATCACAAATTCAGTAGACTCAACAAGTAGAGTCTTACTTGATACTAGATTCACACACACATACGAATGAGTAGATCCTGGATCTATCAATGCAATCACATCAGTATCAAATAGAGTAAAAGTACCAGTGATGACGTTTGGAGATGATGCTTCCTCTCATGCACGTATTGCATAAGCTCAGGCAAGTGCTCTCGCCTCCGATCTCACAGCTATATCAGTAGTCCCTCTTTGACTTCCACTCACATTCTCGACGTTTCTAGGTGGTCTACCCCTAGCCGTCATGTTACTCGATCTCACATTCCGAACACGCTAACTTTGGACAATCTCTAATGAAGTGATCTCATGATCCACACTTATAACAAGTTCAATTATTATACTTGCTCCAGCATTCTCCCACATGTCGTCTCCCACATTATCTACACTCAGGCTTGTTGCTTTTAACACTGCCAACACTTGATTCAGTCGAGAGTTGAGCTTTTGGACCCACACTTTGTCTCGGTCGATCTCTACTCAGATGTCCAAATGAAATATTTGAACGGTTGCTTGCATCTCTAAATCTCTTCGCCGAAGGTTGAGAAAACTAACTCATTGATCTCTTTCTTTCATCTCGAGCTTCAGAATTAGCTTTCTTCTTTTCTTTACTGAGCTCCTCAGCTTTGCAGGCTCTTTCAACTAACACAACAAATTCGTTTATGTCAAGTATCCCGACCAACAACTTAATATCCTCATTCAGCCCTTCTATGAAGCATTTACACATAGTAGCTTCGATCGAAACACATTATCGCGCGTATTGGCTCAGTCTCACAAACTCTCGTTCATACTCTGTAACTGACATACGGCCTTGTTTTAACTCAAGAAACTCTTTACGTTTCTGATCAATGAATCATTGACTAATATATTTCTTTCGAAATTCAACTTGAAAGAAGTCCCAGGTAATCCTCTCTCTCAGAACCATAGAAATTAACGTTTTCCACCAATTATAAGCCGTGTCCCTAAACAACGAAACATCACATTTAATACATTCATCAGGAGTTAATGACATCTCATCAATTACTCAAATGGTATTCTCAAGCCAAAACTCAGCTCATTCAGCATCATCCAGCATCATCATCAGTTGTGGTTCTAAACTCTTCGGCCCCATACTTACGAATCTTATCCACAGGAGGCTT
This sequence comes from Gossypium australe, assembly GCA_005393395.2. Taxonomy (NCBI): domain Eukaryota; kingdom Viridiplantae; phylum Streptophyta; class Magnoliopsida; order Malvales; family Malvaceae; genus Gossypium; species Gossypium australe. The sequence goes on along the minus strand of CM016621.1, from coordinate 24,245,157 downwards.
ATTCAATCGATTCGGATCTATCACTTGTGGCACAACATGTACTTCTGGGAGTGGAGGTTGTGGAGCAGCCGGATTCATTCGAACGAACTCCGAAAACTAGTCACTCATCATTCAGAAAAAGGCTTGCTTACCCTCTCCTCCCTCACAACTTTCATTCAGCCTAGATGTGGCCGGCGCTGTCCCTTAAGCGGGAGCAGGCGCATTACTCTCAACATCGTCAGCAATTGCTCGATCGGGATCCATTACTATATGAAAACACATTTATAACTGTCAGGATTCATCACACTATCGTAATTTCATATATGGCATGTATAGCTAGACTCACAGGCGCTACGTTAGTCCAAGAATTGACTAAACCGTAGCTCTGATACCAATAAAATATAACACCCTTAACTCGAAATGGAATAGGGTTAAGAGGCACTACCGAACAATTGAAACATTTCACATCCATTTTGCAACACATAGTTAATCATCACTAAAACGTATCACAACATAATCATATAGTCCCTTAATGAGGTCCACGAGACCTTAAACACGTGTTAGAAAGAGGTCAGGACAAAACTGACCAGTTACAAAAATTTCAGAAATTTTAAACATTATTCAACGATACAGAGGTCACACGACCGTGTGGGCAGACCGTTGGCCTCACACGGCTACCAGACACATCCATGTGTCCAGGCCGAGCCAAAAAAGAGCATACATACTGACTTGTTCAAACGGTCACCAGACACGCCCGTGTGTCATGGCCGTGTGAAATTAAGCTAGCTACTGACTTGCTCACACGGCCACCAAGCACGCCCGTGTGCCACGGCCGAGTAACCTGCCCAGACACACTTCAAAATAGCCCTTGAGCCACAAGACAAAGACACATGCCCGTGTCCCTTGGCCGTGTATGTAAAATAGGCCATTCGCAAGGCAAATTTGCCACCCACACAAGGGTCATCACTACAAGCACAATTAAGCATCTTTCCATGTATTATTAGCAACCAAAAACACATCAAAATATTCATCATAACAACCCCATTCAATCTCACTTCTAACATACCATCTTATATACTAAGTAGCTCAACCAATTCACATGTAAAACCAAGCATGATCCATCCACAATTTCACTGAATCACTATGGCATCAACCCATCAATAATTTACCATTCTTAATACCATTTCAATGCCATCAAGCCATACCAAAACATACTTCATATACCAAAATCATTCATGCATATTACCAACATTTATCTAGCCACATCACATGGCTATTTACACATCTCAAACATGCTTCAACAACTAGCCTATACATGCCATATTCAAATATACACATCTTCAAAAGTACCAAAATAGATTGCCGATAGTGTGATAGAAATGCTAACGATCCCCGGATCCGAGCTAGCTTTACTGACACTGTAAAGCAGAGAAATAAATCACATAGTAAGCTTTCAAAAGCTTAATAAGTTCGTAACATAATACATTATACCAAAACAAAACATCACATAGATTAATTCACAACCACATATACCATACCATCCAAAGCTAATATGTTCAATTAACCTTCTATAAACTCATTCATAATTTCATCAACCACATAGGTTCCGAACGTACCTTATCCAACACTTAGTTATCTATCACTTATGCTACTCAATACTCAATTTTTCATTTCGATCAACTTTCGTCACTTCATCGGTTCAATCGCACACTTAGTGCCCAAATCAATAGCCAAAGCTTAATTAACATCGCACACTTAGTGCATCTATATCAAACTGATCTTAAATCGGTATCGCACACACAGTGCCATCCACAAAGCCGAAGCTTATATTATTTCGCACACCCGGTGCTAATCATCTCAGCCACATTTCCAAATACGTACACTTAGTGCCACACAACTATAGTCCTCATATAGCATTCACAATTCAATAATATCATACTATTCATTTCATAACATTAAACATAGTTAAATACACATATTATTTCCGAACTTACCTCGGACGTCAAAATATCGAAACGGTCGATTAATTGAGCACTTTGTCTTTGCCTCGATCTCAATCCGAACCTCTCCTTTCTTGGTCTATATACATTCAAATTCAACACATTCAATCACAATTCATTCAATTTATTCCACACACACTTATTTAGGGAATTTTACAAAATAGCCCTCACATTTTCACATTTCGACACTTTAGTCCCTAATTCATTAAATCACTAAATACACACAATTTCGAATCACATATGCTTAACCGAATTCTTCCCATGCTAATACAAGCCCACATATTTCATTTATTTCACATTTTAGTCCTTCAATTTACACTTTTCTTAATTTAGCCTAAATTACTCAATTTCATTAAAAATTCAAAGACAAAACATGTTCATCCTTCACATATCTTCCATATTTCACTATCAACTAACACATAGCTCAAGTATTCATCAATGGCATATCTCAAAATCACCACCAATTTCTAAAATTAAAGCATGGGCTAGCTAGAGCACAAAGCAACGATCACAAAAACGTAGAAATTATCAAAAACTGAAGCCAAAACATCCCTTAATCTTTGCTTAAAGCTAGCCGAATATCCCAAAACTCAAAACCCTTGCTTATTTTCCTTATTTTCGGTGGATGAACATAAAAGATGATGGAATATAGCTTTTGTTCTTGTTTATTAATCTTTGTTTTATCAAATTACCTATTTAACCTTAATACTAAATTATATAAGTATATGCACACAAGGTCATTTATGACCATTACCATCCACTTTCTTAAATAATAGGCTAATTGCCTTTCAAAGGCTTCACATTATAAAGACATCAACAATTAAACACTTAACAATCAGCACACAGCATTTTACACTTTACGCGATTAAGTCTTTTCTCTTAATTCGGCACACAGTGGATAAAATTTCCACATAGAACTTTCACATAGGCTTTATCACATATAATAAACACCAAGAATAATATTAAAATATTATTCCGACCTTGAATTTGTGGACTCGAAACCACTATTCTGACTAGGGTCTAAACCTGGCTGTTACACTCCGGTAGTACTAAAACAGGGGCTTCAGTCAACAATGTTTTCGATTTCTCAAAATTTTGTTGGCACCTCTCAGTCCATTCAAACTTAACATCTTTATGTAGCAGTCTCATCATCGGTGTAGCAATCACAGAGAACCCTTTAACGAACCACTTGTACTAACCCGCTAAACCCAAAAAGCTCTTAATCTCTGACACATTCCTCGGTGGTTTCCACTCAACAATAGCCAAGATCTTACTCGGATCAACTCTAATTCCATCTCGACACAATGTGTCCTAAGAATCCAACCTTCCGGAGCCAAAAATCACTCTTGCTTAACTTAGCATACAACTGCTTGTCTCTTAAAGTCTGCAAAACAGTTCTCAAGTGCTCTACGTGGTCATTCTCATCCTGAGAATAAATTAGTATGTCGTCAATAAAAACGACTATGAATTTGTCTAAGTACGATCGAAAGATACGGTTCATTAAATCCATAAAGACTGTAGGAGCATTCGTTAAGCCAAATGGCATGACAAGAAACTCGTAATGGCCATACCTCGTCCGAAATGCAGTTTTCCGCACATCTTGCTCCTTAACTCTCAACTGGTAATAACCAAACCTTAGGTCTATCTTAGAAAACACCGTAGCTCCCTTCAATTGGTCGAACAAATCATTGATCCTTGGAAAAGGATACTTATTTTTCACTGTCACCTTGTTGAGCTGTCTGTAGTCTATACACAGTCTCATCGACCCGTCTTTCTTCTTCACAAAAAGTACCGGAGCACCCCACGGTGAATAGCTCTGTCTTGCAAAACCCTTATCCATTAACTCTTGCAACTGAACCTTCAACTCTTTTAACTCCAATGGTGACATCCTACATGGGGCAACCGAAATAGGTGCTGTACCTGGAACTAACTCAATACCAAACTCGACCAGAAACACATCCAGATACTCACACACCACAGGCATCGATTCAATCTTTACCTCTGACTCTTGAGTATTCAACACAAAGGCGAGATAGGACTCATACCATTTTCTCATGTATTTTTCAGCTACCATAGACAAAATTACTACAGGCAGCTATCCAATTTACCTGATTCAACTCGAATGACATCTCCATTTACACATCTCAATTCAATAAACTTACTACCATAGTTTACTAAAATATTATGTGCAGTCAACCAATCCATACCAAGAATCAAGTCAAATTCATCAATTGGCAACAACATGAGATTTGTCGGAAAACAATGACCTCTAATTATCAAAGGACAATTCCTACACACTTTGTCAACTAGCACGTATTTGCCTAACGAGTTTGACACTTTTATCACAAATACTGTAGACTCGACAATCATATTCATGCTAGATACAAATTTCATGCAAATATAAGAATGGGCAGACCCCGGATCAATCAAAGCAACAACAGAGATATCATAAAGAGAAAAGTACCCATTATCATATCTGGAGATGGTGCCTCTTCGCGAGTGTGAATGGCATAAGTCCTTGCAGGTGCTCCACTCTCTGATCTCACATCAGAATCTCTAGGCGCACCTCTACCACTAGTCCCACTTCCCGGGTTCCTTTGTGGTCTACCCCTCGAAGGTACATTACTCGCTCTTACTTCTTGTTTTCTATCTTTCTCATCCTTCTCAGGACAGTTTCTAATGAAATGGACGGGTGAACCACACTTGTAGCAAGTTCGATTGTTTCCCCAACACTCCCCAGTATGTTTTCTACCACAATTTGGACACTTCAGTTTATTTGGCATTGCATTGCCCACGCTTGCCACCGAGGCGGCTTGAACTCTCGAGCCCGAATATGTGTTACCACGATCTCGATGTGAATACCCAGCTGAAACAGTCTCCGAGGGTTTGTTTCTTTGGATCTCTTTCATTGGGTTTGAAATGACTTACTCATCGGCCTCTTCCTTGCATCTCGGGCCTCAATCATAGATTTTCTCTTTTCCTTATTCAACTCTTCAGCCTTGCAAGCTCTATCGACCAGCACCATGGATTCTTTCAATTCCAAGATCCCAACTAGCAATCTGATATCCTCATTCAGCCCATCTTTGAACCTCTTGCACAAAATAGCTTCCGTAGACACACACTCTTGAGCATACTTACTGAGCCTAACAAATACACACTCATACTCTGCCACGGTCATCTTGCCTTGCTTCAAGTTAAAAAACTCTTTCCGTTTCTGGTCAACAAATCGCTGACTTATGTACTTCTTTCGGAACTCTTCTAAGAAGAAGTCCCATGTCACTCTCTCCCTCGGTACTACAGATGTCAGCATTTTCCACCAGCGATATGCCGAGTCCCTTAGTAATGACATAGCACATTTTAAGCTCTCCTCAGATGTGCAAGAGAGTTCATCAAATACCTGCATAGAGTTCTCAAGCCAGAACTCCGCTTTCTTAGGGTCATCGTCTATATTATCTCTAAATTCCTCGACCCCTTGTTTTCGAATCTTATCGACCGGAGGTTTGGTCATTCTTACCAAATCTATACCTTGAGGAGCCATGGGGACTGGCTGAGATATAGGTGAGGGTGGAGGGGGTTGAGCATTAGGATTTGCTCATACGAACTCAGTGTACCAGTTACTCATCATGTGGAGAAAGGCTTCCCGAGCCTCTTCTCCTTAACCCAAAGTCTCAAGTCTACTTTCTACAGGGGCGGTCCCTTCTGTGGGAGTCGGCGTATTACTAGCAGCGTCATCAGTAGCAGCTCGGCCGGGATCCATTTACTATACAAAAACACAGTTTAAATTTATCAGGAGTCGCCACACTATCAATATATATTTATGGCGTGTTTAGCTAGACTCTCACACACGCTACGGTAGTCTGAGAACCAACTAAACTATAGCTCTGATACCACTAAATATAACACCCCTTACCCGTATTCAACGCCGGAACAGGGTATGAGGCGTTACCAGACTTATACGCCAACAAATATGCAATACCGAGATCCGACTTTCCACTCAAATTTAAAACTTTTCGTGACATCTCTTAAACAAGCCTACTAGGCCCAATTCACACATTAGAAATGGTTCGGGATCAAATCAAACTTCTTAAAGCTCTCTAGAAAATCTTAGAAAATTTTCACTAAATAGTCCACACACCCGTGTGGAGGAAGGGACACGCCTGTGTGGCATATCACATACCCGTGTTCCACACCCGTGTGAAATTATTTCTCAATTCGAACCTACAGGGGTTTTCACACGGCCGGACACAAGCCCATGTGCTTGGCCCGTGTCCCTCACACGGCCACAACACGCCCGTGTCTTAGCCCGTGTGCAAAAACCTTGACATTCTGTTTCTGACGTCATCACCCCATAAATGTCACATGGCCAAGGCACACGCCCGTGTCCTTCGGCCATGTGGCGAATTAAATTCCTAATTTCAGGTGCAAACTTCACACGGCCTGGGCACACGCTAATGTCCATGGCCGTGTCTTCCACATGGTTGAGACACACGGTCGTGTCTCTGCCCATGTGGTTACTAATGAGCATACTGGCTGGCAAACCTAGCATGCATGGGGACACACGGCCTAACCACACGCCCATGAGGCTGACTGTGTGTCACACACGGCCTAGACACACGCCCGTGTGTCTACTCGTGTGGACAAGAACAAGGTTATTTGCCAAGCTCTTTCTATCACCCCAAATCATACAAACATACATCACACTGAACCTTCAACCCATTCATGCATAATTAACCCAAGTAAATCAACCATGCAACTTGCACATTCATGAATAACCTCATCTTTTCGTAGATTAATAAGAAAGAGCCATCAACTATGGCCTTATACAAAAGAGTTCATCTTTGAAAGAGCCAACACATTTTTCCAAAACAATATGACATTCAACTAAGTCTAGTCCCTATACATGCCATACTCAAAACGCTAAGTCTAACTATACCAATATGTGCTAATAGTGTGGGTGATCCTTTGCTTATCTCCATATCCCGAGCTGGCTCTTCGACACTATAAAATAAGGGAAAAGAGAAAGGAGTATGCTTTAAGCTTAGTAAGTCTATATGTAAACAATAAGCATCATACCATATGCTAATCAATCAAAAACATTACATATTATGTAAAAACAATTCATATTCTCATAATCATGCTTACTCATCTCAACTCTTACAACATCCCAACCACATATCATATACATTGCTCACATTTACTTGTACTTATGCCCTGCACTTATCACCACAAAGCCACATATAATTTCACTTAGTCAAGTTTCTCGATGAACCCTTCGGAGTGATACAAGATACTCGGTGGTTTTGCACACATCCCACCATTAATCAATAATAGGGTGGTATCGCACACAGCCCACCAACAATGATAATTACGGTGGTATTGCACACAGCCTACCAAAATGATAAAATATATGATGGTATCGCACTCAGCCCATCGTTAATAAACAACAAGGTGGTATCGCACACAGCCCACCAAAATTTACATATTTACGGATATTCATCCATACCCATATTTCTCTTCCGAAGGTTCATCCGAGAATTTTCACATTTCCTACTATTTCAATAATTCTCACCAATAATCAATTACATCCACACAATGCATTAATAATTAAAACTTACGTAATAGAGATGTATCGTTTACACATAAACTTACCTTGGTGCAAAATATGTTAATTTGCTGTTTAGTCCGAAACCTTGCCTTTTCCCCGATTAAGGTTGGTTCTGCGTTCTTCTTAATCTATAATAATAAAATTTACTCATTTAATCACTACATAAATCCAAACACTTCAAAATTTCTACTTTGGCAAAATTGACCGTTTTGCCCTTATACATTGGCAAAATTACGATTTTGCCCCTAGACTAGTAAATCATTTTTCATCAAATTTCTCATTTGAAAAGCCTAGCTGAACATTTAATACTCTTATTACAACTCACAATACCAATCATTTCATGCATTTACTACTCAATTTACAACATTTACAAAAAGGTCCTTTTAGGTGTTTTCATGGAAACACCTTTCACAAAAGTTGTTTATTTAACAACCATAATTCATTTTCTTCCCTAAGAACTCAGAAAACAACATAATCACTCACATGGAAAATCCCTAAACTTTCAACTATTTTGCAAAATAGTACCTAATTAGCTAGCTTAAGCTTTAGGGGTTCCAAAAGTACAAAAATTATCAAGAAAGACCTCTAAAATCACTTACTTGCAAGAGAATAGCTTGGCTGAAAGTTTGAGCTTCAAAAACTCCTATTCATGCTTGAATTTTTGATGGAAGAAGAAATAAAAATAGTAAAAGATGATAACTTCTTTATTTAATCTTATTTTATTCAATTAAGTCACCAACTCACCTAACCATTAACCATGCCACTAATTTGTCCCCCCTATGGCCAGCCATCACTTCCCCAATGGCCTAATTCAACTTTAAGGACCTCTAATTTAACATTCTATAGCTATTAGACACCTCAAGCTTGTAAAATAGAACTTTCGCACTTTATACGATTTAGTTATTTTTCGCAATTAAGCATGAAATCACCAAAATTAATCACCAAAATTTTCATACACCTATATAATTATGCCATAACACATAAAATGATATCAAAACTAATTTACCTGACCTCGAATTAGTGGTTCCAAAACCACCATTCTGACTAGCCCCAAAATCAGGCTTTAATAGCTTAGCACACAGGCGTGTGACTTGGCCGTGTGACTTGCCCATTCAAATGCCCACATAGCCTAAGACACGGGCATGTCTCTTGACCGAGTGAGTTACACGGCCTAGCCGCATGGGCGTGTGTCCCTTGTAACTTTGAAAAAAAATTTCAATGATTTCTGAAAAATTCTTTGAGTACCCGATTTAGTCCCGATTTGTTTCTAAAGCGTATTTGGGCCTCATGAGCTCATCTAAGGGACAATATGTATGATTTTGATTGGTTTTTGATACGAATATTATATGATGTGAAATTTTTGTCTATTTGTTCTGTAAACTGCGATAATACTTTGTAACCCTGTTCCAACGACAGATTCTAGTTAGGGGTGTTACACAAATAATGTCAGTGCTTCAAAGTGTAAATTTTCCAGGTGTGTGTTCTAGCAAAAAGTTAGCAAATTGAGTAAGTTTTAGGACCACACGGCCTACCTGATCGCTGAAATCAGAGCTTTAAAATTTATAAAAGAATGATCGAACCTGGAGACTAACTCTGCCAATGATTAAAGGTAAGATTACCTATCGAACAGTAATATGGCTTAGGCAAGACCGGATTATCGAACCCAAAGGAACTAAAAGTACTAATACTAACTTTCTTTTTATTATTTAGCCTAAAAAACAGAGTGAAGTTGCTTTTAAACTAAATTGACGACGACTAAGCTAAGGATACAAAGACAAAAAGAACGATTTGGAAAATAACTTGAAGAAAAACTCAATTGATCATGACGATACCCTCAGGAAGAATCCACCTAGACTTCCCTTGTTACCTAACCCTGAATTATACGATTTCTTTACTTAGCTTGATCCGTAGGACTTCTTAACCTATATTAAACCCTCTCTCGAGGCGAATAACGTCTAACCCTAGGTTAATTAGTGGAACTCTCGTTCTCTTATAATAACCCCCTAGGATAGCAGTAAATCAATCAATGGACTCCTATATTAGGTTTCACCCTAATCCGGCAAAATCTATTAACCCTATCTCTAGGCGTTCGATCAACTCCGCTTAATTATGTTAGATTTACTCTTAGGCAGGGTCTATTCCTCCTCCACCTAAGCACATCAGATTTGGATTAAGTAACATAATTAAGAACAAATTAAGTATTTATCATATAATTTAGAAATCACATAACAAGATTCATCTAGGTTTCATCCCCTTCAGGTATCTGAGGGATTTAGTTCATGATGAATAAAAAGAACATCTCAAGAGGAAAGATAAAACAAAACATAAGAAAATCCTAAAATCTCCTGAAGGAATTGAAGGAGAATTCCACCGTCTTGAGTATAACTCCATCTTCTTAGGATGGATCAACTAGCTATCCTCACGTTATTCCCTAACTCTGACCTTCTCAGCTTGGCTCCTTGGCCTAGCTTTTTCTCCCTTTTCAAAAATGGAACTTAGGGGATATATATAGGCTCTTGGAATGCTATTCTTTCTCTCTAAGTATCCTTTTCCAATTGAAATTGCTCTTTTCAGCGACAGAGGCACGGCCATGGCACACGCCCATGTGGATCAACTTCAGACCGTGTTTAGATTTCTAACTTAAGGCACGACCGTGTAAAGCTAGGTTGAGGCCGTGCTCTAGGTGATCGTCGAGGCACGGTCGTGTGGACTTTGGGCCAGGCCGTGTCAATCTCGTGCTAAGGCTCATTTACTCCGTTTTGGGCCCGTTTTGTGTTCTTTTCATCCTCGGGTGCTTTCCTGTGTATAAGACATGAAAAGAAAGGATTACAAGCACCTTTTTATATAAATAAAGGAATAAATCATCGAAAAGTGAGCTAAATATGGGATTAAAATATGTTATAATTACAGTTTATTAAATACCCCCACACTTAAGCTTTTGCTTGTCCTCAAGCAAAATTCTCAACTTACAATTAAAACGAACTTTCTATACTTCACAATCCCTATCAACAATGCCTCATAATAATTCATAGATAATTTATACATGGATAATTCAATTCAAAGAGTCCTAAAGATTTAAACGAGATAAGTCATGAGTTGTACTTCGAGAACATAGGTGTCTCCCTTTATTTAAATAACTACCTTTTCAATTCAAAATCGACAAGGATTGATGTCCTTACTAAGGATTCACTCAAATCTCTCTAAAGTGTTGAAGGTTTAGGAAAAGATCGCTCATAAGTCGAACCTGAAAAGTTAATCCCATAGGCTTGCCTGAAAATCAAATCTCCACCACTGTAATATGAGATGATAAACAGATCAAAAGGTCCTTGTTAGGATTGTAACGGGGCTAGGGTTAAAGGTGTGGTTAAAGGCTGAAATTAGAGGGTTAGAATCGAGATCAAATTTGACAAGTACCTACCTGAAAATTCATCAACTAAAAAGTAATAAACCTACTAATACGAACTTTTCTTTTAAAAAATAGACTTTGATCGTGTAAGCTTCACTGCTTAAACTACTAATATTGAATACCTTGATTTTTTTTAAGAACAAACTAAGTAAAACAAGATAAATTTAACTACCAAAAAAAATACTTAGGTAACTTGATTAAATCAATTCTCGATTAAGGGGTAGTCAAAAGAAAGGGTGAATACAAATAGGCTTTGGGTTAATATTAGTAGGTGAGTCAATAAAAAGGGTTTGTTAGGATCAACGGGGTTCACTAGAGGTTAGTTGTGAAGGTAAGCTATTTAGTGGTGTAAGTGGGTTAAAGCCTAGGTGCCTTTATCATCTCTGTAATATCAACTCAAAAGTGTGGTCTCGACATGCATAAATGAGGCAAGTTCTAGAATAACAGTTCATGGTAGACACACTCATAATCAAAGAGTGAGTACGAAAAAGAATATATGCTCTGTAAGGCTCAAAATCTCACAAAAATTATGGGTGTTTTGACATCATCCTTGTGAAATTCAAATTTCAAAGTAGTATTCAAATTTAGGTCAACAACCTAACAAAATTTTAATTCTTGAAAAAGGGACTTATCAAGCTTAATTCTCTAGTATTTTTTAAATTCAATTATCAATGCACAATTAACTATGACTTATTCTAAAACATGTCAATAAAAATCACAAATCATCAGAAATTTCATCCTAATTAGTAATATGACAACTTTGCATAAAAACATGACTAAATTAGGGATTTGAGAATAGTGAAAAAAGTTTGGCACTATTATTCCACTTTTACCCTCAGGGATTTGAGAATAATGCAAAAAGTTAGTCATTTTTACCCCCCACACTTAAGATGTACATTGTCCTCAATGTACAAAGATAGATAATATCTCTATTTTTATAGAAATCAAAAGTGAGGGTGAGAGGTACTCCCTGAATTCTTGGGCGGGTTCGGTGGAGGATATGGTAAATACGGCGAAGGCGTCGGTATGGTGGTGGTGTTGTTTCCCAAGCTCTGCGCTAAATGAAGAAATTGGGGAACTCGTGAAGGATTAGCCAGGGGTTATTAAGACATAATATAAATAAACTAAATATAAACTAAATATAAATTTAAAGAAAAGCAAGCTAAATGGAAGGAGACTAAGAAGGAAAACAAAAATAAAAGAAAGGAAGAATGGACCGAAGAGTCCTTATTGAAGGATGGTTCGCAAGGTGGGTGCGACTTCTAAGGTTGAGGAGGTGGTGGCGGTGGTGAGAGTGATGTGGTTATCGTGGTGGTCGGCGTGATTCCCTAGCAGCTTGGCAAACCTGACACTAAGAAACTAAAAGAAAATTAAACAGATGCAGCAAAAGAGAAGTTTAGAAAAGGAAAATAAAGGAGAAGAGAGACAAAAAGAGAAAATAAGTTGGTCTCAAAGACCCTTGGCTTGGTTATTAGTCGAAGCTGCCAGCATGAACTCATGTTTGACCGTTCTCCTTTTGGGGAGACTATGCTTAGCTTCTTCCGCTTCTTCAACATGATTTTGTGTGGCTCAAGAGTATTAGAGATTTATGAAGTGAAAAGTCTGAGAGGGAGAAGAGTGAAAATAAAGGTGAAACCAGATGGAGGAAAGGGGAAGAGTTGTGGGGTTTTAAATAGGGGTTCAAGTCTGCCATGTCCCCACGACCGTGGTCCTAGGGTGTGTCAATTTACATAGCCGCCTCACACGGCCGTGTGTTGGGGTGTGTTGTTATACCCTGCCCGTGTTCCAAATCACCACGCTCGTGTTTGTGAAGTTTTTATGTTGGCACGGTCAGGTTGCACGGGCGTGTCTTGCCCGTGCTCGATAAGTCAGTAGCTTTGCACGGTTTTCAGGCACAGGCATGTTCTGGCCGTGGTGTGGAAGTAAGTAGCTTCACACGGTTAAGGGGCACGGCCATGCCATTCTGTCGGTGCCCGTGGGGAGGGTGGTTGGATCCGTGACGTGGGAGGGTGGTTGGACTGAATTGCACGGCCTCTGTTTTGTCAATGTGGCGGTTCCAGTGGTCCACACGGCCACAGACACGGTCGTGTGGCCTGGGAATCTGCACTTTTGGTTAGTTTAAAAGGAGAAAAAGAAAGAAAAATAAAAAGGAATGAAAACGTCTTTAAAAAGAAATAGGGTTAGTGCTCGGGTTGCCTCTCGAGAAGTGCTCCTATTTTGAAGTGGTTGGATGTCCCTACGAGCTCTTCTGGTGGTTCCTCTAGTTTTACTTCGTATGGATCTGGTTCTTCTTTGACGTGTGTTTGCCGCTCTTCTAATTGGTCGACCCTAAGGCTTTGTTCCTTGTGTGACTCTACTTTGTTGACTTGGGGTCTATGAGTTGGCTCAGGTTTGTGTCCTTGTGATGTTTCCTGTGATGGAGGTTGAACAATTTGATCATCTATTGAAGTAACTTTCATACCTTCATCGACTATTGTCCTGGCCGAGTCAAGAGCTTGAAGATTGATTGATTCATCACCTACATGAAATATGAGTTCACTTGTGGCAACATCAATTTTAGTCTTGGCAGTTGCTAGAAAAGGTCTTCCTAAAATTAAGGGGATTGAATTATCCTCATCCATGTCTAAGACAACAAAATCTACTGGGAAAACAAATTTATTGATTTTTACGAGAACATCTTCAATAATGCCCCTAGGAATTCTAACAGTTTTATCAGCTAATTGAATACTCATACTAGTTTGTTGGGCTTCCCTAGACCTAGTCGTTTAAACAGTGAATAAGGCATGAAATTTATGCTTGCCCCTAAATCAGCTAACGCATTATCAATACTTAAACTACCAATTAAACATGGAATTCTAAAACTCCCTGGATCTTTTAGTTTCTGTGGTAGTCTATTTTGTAACATTGCCGAGCATGTTGAGTTTAGTTCCACGTAGTGCTCTTCATCTATTTTGTGTTTATTGGTCAAGAGCTGTCTTAAAAATTTCCTCGAGTCTGGCATCTGAAAAAGAGCTTAAAGAAGAGGTAAGTTAATATGTAATTTCTTTAACAGCTTAAGAAACTTACCGAACTGTTCCTCTGAATCGTCTCTTTTTATGGCTTCTGGATAAGGTATACGAGGTTGGTAATCTTTGATTATCGGTTTTGGCTTTTCTTGTGTTACCTCTATTTTACCTTCGTCTACCTTATTTTCTGGCTTTGGATCAGGTTCACATAACCCTTTACTGTCCTGAACTGTGATGGCTTGAATTTGCTCTTTGAGGTTAATCTCGGTGTTACTTGGTAGATGTCCTTGCGGTCATTCTAACATCAGCTTTGTGAGTTGTTCGACTACATTAGTAACTTCCTTGACTGACTAAGTAATTTCCCCGATTCGGCTCTCATTGCTTTTGATTGTTCTCTCAGTTTCTTAGATACGTTTCTCTGTGTCTGCTAAGAATTTTGCCATCATCTCCTCGAGGGGCGGTTTCTTCTCTTGTGGATAGGGCTGATTTTGGAAATTTTTTGGAGGTTGTTGCCTTTGATTTCCTTGATTTCCTTGACCTCCCCACGAAAAATTTGGGTGGTTCCTCCAACCTGGATTGTAAGTGTTACTATAAGGATTATTATTGGATCAGAAATTATTACCTATATAGTTCATCTGGTCGCTCTCTGCTTCCGGTTGGTAGGGTGGGTACTCAGGATTCGCCACGATTCCACTTGCGTCGCACTGCATGACTGGATGTGCCTGCGAGGAACACAAACTATCAAGCTTTTTATTCATCATCTCTAGCTGCGTTGATAGCATGGTCACTGCATCGACGTTGAAAACTCCCGCTGATTTTGTTGGTTTGGTTCTTGAAGCCTGCCACTGGTAATTATTCAGTGACATCTCTTCGATAAACTCGTATGCTGCTTCTGGTGTTTTGTTGTTCAGTGTTCCACCGGCGGCTGAATCAATTAGTTGCCTCGTTGAGGGGTTTACACCGTTATAAAAGGTTTGGACTTGTAGCCACAATGGTAGGCCATAGTGTGGGCATCTCCTCAAGAGATCCTTGAATCTCTCTCATGCATCGTATAATGTCTCTAAATCCATCTGCACAAAAAAAGAGATATCATTCCGTAATTTGGCCGTTTTGGCCGGTGGAATATATTTCATTAAAAACTTTTCAGTCATTTGATCTCATGTAGTGATTGACCCTCATTGTAATGAGTTTAACCACTGTTTAGCTTTATTTCTCAATGAAAAAGGAAATAACCGAAAACGTATGGCATCATCAGAAACGCCATCTATTTTGAAAGTATCACAGAACTCTAAAAAGTTAGCTATATACGTGTTTAGATCTTCGTCCTGCAAACCATCAAATTGAACAAACTGTTGAATCATTTGTATTGTGTTAGGCTTTAATTCAAAATTGTTAGTAGCTATAGCAAGCCTAACAATACTCGATTCTGCTCCTGTTAAATGCGGTTTCGCATAATCAAACATTGTACGTGGAGCATTATTTTCCCCCACATCGCGTGGTGGTGGGTTATTCTCGTCCATCCCTTTAGTAGGATTGGATCTGCCTTCTTCCTCTATTTCTAGGTAATCTAAGGCTCGCCTGGTTTCTCGACAATTCCTACGAGCGGTAGCTTCAATTTCGCTGTCGTATACCAAAGGTCCTCTTGGGTTCCTTCTAGGCATAAACTAGAGGTACCTACTAGGAAAATAAAGAAAGGAAGAAAATTTAGCAAAAAATTAAAATTTGACCTAAAAAAACATAAAATTACAAAAAAAATAAAATAAAAGAAAAATAATGGCTAAAATAATAAAAATAGAGCGTTCTTAATATTCTAGTTCCCCATCAACGGCGCCAAAAACTTGATCGCTGAAATCAGAGCTTTAAAATTTATAAAAGAATGATCGAACCTGGAGACTAACTCTGCCAACGATTAAAGGCAAGTGTACCTATCGAACAATAGTATGGCTTAGGCAAGACCGGATTATCGAACCCAAAGGAACTAAAAGTACTAATACTAACTTTCTTTTTATTATTTAGCCTTAAAAACAGAGTGAAGTTGCTTTTAAACTAAATTGACGACGACTAAGCTAAGGACACAAAGACAAAAAGAACGATGTGGAAAATAACTTGAAGAAAAACTCAATTGATCACGATGATACCCTTAGGAAGAATCCACCTAGACTTCCCTTGTTACCTAACCCTGAATTATACGATTTCTTTACTTAATTTGATCCGTAGGACTCCCTAACCTATATTAAACCCTCTTTCGAGGCGAATAACGTCTAACCCTAGGTTAATTAGTGGACCTCTCGTTCGCTTATAATAACCCCTTAGGATAGCAGTAAATCGATCAACGGACTCCCATATTAGGTTTCACCCTAATCCGACAAAATCTCGTAACCCTATCTCTAGGCGTTCGATCAACTCCGCTTAATTATGTTAGATCTACTCTTAGGCAAGGTCTATTCCTCCTCCACCTAAGCACATCAGATTTGGATTAAGCAACATAATTAAGAACAAACTAAGTATTTATCATATAATTCAGAAATCACATAACAAGATTCATCTAGGTTTCATCCCCTTCAGGTATCCGAGGGGTTTAGTTCATGATGAATAAAAAGAACATCTCAAGAGGAAAGATAAAACAAAACATAAGAAAATCCTAAAACCCCTGAAGGAATTGAAGGAGAATTCCGCCGTCTTGAGTATAACTCTGGCTTCTTGGGATGGATCAACTGGCTATCCTCGCGTTATTCCCTAACTCTAACCTTCTCAACTTTGCTCATTGGCCTAGCTTTTTCCTCCTTTTCAAAAGTGGCACTTAGGCGATATATATAGGCTCTTGGAATGCGATTCTTTCTCCCTAAGTATCCTTTTCCAACTGAAATTGCTCTTTCCAGCGACAGAGGCACGGCCATGGCACACGCCCGTGTGGATCGAATTCAGACCGTGTTCGGATTTCTAACTTGAGGCACGACCGTGTGAAGTGAGGTTGAGGCCGTGCTCTAGGTGATCGTCGAGGCACGGCCGTGTGGACTTTGGGCCAGGCCGTGTCAATCTCGTGCTAAGGCCCATTTACTCCGTTTTGGGCCCGTTTTGTGTTCTTTTCATCCTCGGGTGCTTTCCTGGGTATAAGACATGAAAAGAAAGGATTACAAGCACCTTTTTATATAAATTAAGGAATAAATCATCGAAAAGTGAGCTAAATGTGGGATTAAAATATGTTATAATTACGGTTTATCACTACCCACACAGGCGGTCGGCACAGCCATATACCACTGTACGGTTAGGTTTAAAAAACGGTCACACGGTCCAAGAAAGTTTACACGGCCTGACACACGACCTTGGGAAGGTTACACGGCTTGGCACACGGTTGTGTAACCACTTTTGGGAAAAAGTTATTGATTTGCACGTGGCCAAAGTAAGTTCACGACTATGTGACCCCTATTTCACCTTTTTACCATTGTTTTGTGGAATGTTTCATTTTAGTCCTTGAGTAATTCCCTGCATGTTAGACCTCTTATAAGTAAGATTGAGACTACATTACTATTTAATTGATTGTATAACCGTGATTGATATGATATTTCTTGTATGTAAGCATGCTTTGATTGCTACTGTTATTAATGATTTCATGAAATTCATGGTTCAGAAATTGTTAAATGAAAGCATGTTGGGCATGCAATTCATTGTAACAGCCCGTTTTGGGTCTAGTTGAAACAGTGGTTTCGGGGCCACAAATCTGACGTAGTAAAATTTATTTTTATTATATTTTTATGGTCTACAATTTCATGGAACGATTTTGTGAAAATTCTGTTCGAAAATTTTGACGTTTGAGCACCCAATTTAGCAAAAAGGACTAAATTGTAAAAAGATTTCAAAATGTGTGTAAAAGTGTGATTAAATGAAAAATGTGGGTTGTTATAAGCATGAAAGAGGTCCGGCTAAGCTTGGGTCTTGAAGAAATCAAATAGATTTTATTTTACGAGCCTAAGGGCCAAAATGTAAAAATGTCAAATTTTAGGGGCAAAAATGTAATTCTATCATAATGTGATTTTTTTTACTGAATTGATAAATGTGGATGATAAATGAGTTAAATTTGCTATTATAGATCAAGAGAAACGAGGTTCAGACCTAGATCGGGGGAAAAACAAGGTGTTTGACGACTAGGTCCATTTCTACTATTTTTTGTACCGAGGTAGGTTCGTATGTAAATAATTCATTTTTTATTTATATTTTAAATGCTTTAATATTGTATGAATTATGATTGACACCTTGGATGTAATCGATAAAGTTTTACAAGGGAGAAATCCCAGTTGAACCTTAGGAATAGGTAGGATACGAATGTCATGACATTAGGGTTATTTAAGATTACGTGTAAGACCATATCTGGGATATGGCATCGATATGAGACTTCGTGTAAGACCATAACTGGGCTATTGTCATCGATAAGGGATCCCATGTAAGACCATATCTGGGATATGGCATTAGTATGGTATTGTGTGTGCGAGATTCCCGAGTATCCTTTAGTATTCCAGTGGTTCAACGGGAAATTCAACGAGTATGTCAAAGTTGTGAAAGGTTATGATTATGTTGCGATTTGGTACAGGTACATATGTAAAACTCATTTACTAATGAGCTCGATATGTGATGAATTCATCGGTAAGGTTATGAATGAGTAAGTTATGATTAGAAGATCTTGATATTAATTATGCCAAGTTCATCATGTTTATTTGTATGATACATGTGTGATTATAATGCTTATTATTTGCATAGGAACTTACAAAGCTATATAGCTTACTCCCCTTTCTTTTCCCTTGTTTTATAGTGTCACCAAGCTAGCTCAGGGATCGAAAACTGTCGGAGATCCATTCACACTAACAACTTAATATTTTGGGTACCATTAATTTTACTATTTTGAGTTATGGCATGTATAGGGACTTGGTCATTTTGTTATGTGTCATAATTGATTTAGCCAAATGTGTTGGCTTATGTTGGTTGATAATTCATTTTGTAAATGGCCACTGAAATTGGCTAATATTGGTTTAAGTATATATATGCATATGATGATGTTTTTCATGGATGTGGAAAATTGCATGATTTGAGTTGAGATTTATGTGATGTTTGTGTATGATAAATGATAGCATGTGAATGAGGTGTTGATGCCTTAGTTGTGGCTGATTTGGTTGCTTGTATATGCTTGGAATGGTTCTATGTTTGTTGTGCAGGTTTGTGCATGGAAGGGTGACAAAATGGCTTGGTAAATAGCCTTATTTTGGTCCACACGGGTAGACACACGGGCGTGTGTCTTGGCCGTGTATGACACACAGCTTGCCTCATGGGCGTGTGTTCTGGCCGTGTGTAACAGCCCGATTTTGACCTTAATTGGAACAGTGGTTTCGGGACTACAAATCTGAGTCTGAAAAATATTTTAAAATTATTTTTAGTGTTTATTGTATGTGAATTTTCTTGTGTTAAATTTTCGTGTTTTAATTTCATTGTTTGAGTGTTCGATTAAATAAAAGGGCTTAATCGCATAAAATGAAAATTTGATGGTTAGTTGTGAAAGTGCTTAATTGTTGATGTCTTTTTAATATGGAGGATTTATGTTGCAAATAGCCCATTTTATAAGTAGTGGACGGCATTAAGTGAATATATATGTTTTTATATGTTAAATTTATAAGTTAGAAATTTATATTAGTAAATAATATAATATAAAGTATATAATAAAACAAACATTAAAAAGCCATGTTCATCTCTTTTTTTTAATGGCTTATGACAGAAACCAAAGAAAAGAAAAAGAAAGAAATATAAGCTAGGGTATTCAGCCATTGTCAAGGTTGATTAAGGTATGTAACTGGCTCGGTTTTTGATAATTTTTACGTTTTTTAGATCGTTGCTATGAAATGTACAAAACCCATGCTTCAATTTTTTATTTTGATGAATATTTTGAGTTAGGCCATTGATGAATTCATGTGATTTTTGTTGTTAGATGATAGAATATGGAAGATATGTTTTGAATTAACATGATTTGTCTTTGGATTTTTGATAATTTTGAATAATTTGGACTAAATTGCAAAATTATATTTTTGAGGACTAAAATGTGAAATAAATGAAATGTATGGACTTGTATGAACATAGGTAATATTTGGCCAAGCATGGGTAATGTGAAATTTTGTGTATTTTGTGTTTTGTGCAACAAGGACTAAATTGTAAAAAGTGTGAAATGTTAGGGGGAAAATGGTAATTTGCCCATTTATGTGTTTTTAGACTAAATTGAATGGAATGGTGTTTAAATAAGCTTAATTTGAATATGTTTAGATCAAGAACCAAAGAAATCAGATTTGGACCAAGGAAAAACGAAAGTAGTCGATTAGTCGATTTTTCTATCCGTCGACGTCTGAGGTAAGTCAATAAGCATTTAAATGTTGTTATATTTACGAATATATATTGCTATGTGATAACTTGAATTATTTGATTCAAATTATGCCTTAGCCGAATGTGATATTGAGAATTGACTATGTTCTGAGTTTAATTCAATCGAAATCTGATGTCTGAAAGCCCCGTTCGAACCCTAGGAATAATTAGGATACATATGTCATGACATAGGATATCCGATATGTGATATCATGTAAGACCACGTCTGGGACATTGGCATTGACTTGTGTTTATGTGTAAGACCATGTCTGGGACATTGGCATCGTATTTGATTCGTGTAAGACCCTGTCTGGGACAGTGACATCGATATGTGATTACATGTAAGACCACGTCTAGGACGTTGGCATTGTACGAGCTTCCGACTATCCGCGTATCCTTTTTAATTTCGAATGGTTCAACGAGCATTGTTAAGTGAAGACCCAATGTGAAAATCAAATTAAAATGGCTCAGGTATATATTTAAACCATGTTATGAAAATAAGGTAAGTTGATTATATATTTAATTGTATATATGCTAAAGTATTAAATATGACCAAGTGTAAGAATACTGAATATGTATATTCGGCCAAATGTGTTTTATGTGATCTTAATAGTTAGAATTATATATGTTCAGGTAAATTTGTACAATTAGCCATAAGATATGTGTGTGAAATATTTAAATGATAAGCTTATATTTGTGGATATGTATATTCTGTATTGTTAACTTGGTGATATATATATATATATATAGTTGATATTTAATTTGCTTATGGCTTACTAAGCTTAAATAGCTTACTTCGTGTGTGTTTTTTTGTGTACCTCTGTTTTATAAATTTTGGGTTCACGTTACGAGCTCGAGGATGGTCAGCAAAGCCTATCACACTATCGACTGTTTCTTCAGTATTTTACTAAGTGAATTTGGTTTATGGCATGTATAGTATAGATGAAGTATTTGAGTTTGATTTTTGGGACTTGTAAATATACATAGCCATGCGAAAATGGCTTGGTTGTAATGTTTTAGCTTGTTCGTATGTGGTCATGATTTAACTATTTTGAAAGTATATTTCTTGGTATATATATGTTTGTGATATGTGGTTATATGATTCAGCATTGAGAAATGGTAAGTATTAGGTATAATTTGACTTGACAATGAAGTATAAAAGTTGATATATGTTTGATTACATATTGGATTATTAGGATTGGCTGTTAATTGATAAATAATGAACATGTTTCATGATTGGTTTGGTTGAATGTTGTGGTAAGGATTTGAATGGATAATGATAAATTATGTATAAGTTAATGCATGTTGAGTATTGGTTAAATAATTTTTATGACATATATGTGTGTATTGGTTTTGGTTAATTTGTGAGACATGATTTAAGATACAATGCATGTTTATATTCGGCTACGCTTATGTGAAATAAATACATATATGTCCATGATGTGTTCGATATTTGGCAAATAGTATAGAACGATTTCTTTATTATTGAATAGAGAATTAGTACGAATGTTAAGTGTAACAGCCCGATTTAGGGCCTAGTCAGAACAGTGGTGCGAGACCACAAATCTGAATTAGTAAAATGAATTTTTATGATAATTGAAATGTTTGCATGATAGTATGAAAGTTTCATGCGGAAATTTTATGAAAATTTCCTTTAAAGGGTCTATTAGGACTAAATTGCAAAAGTTGCAAAATATGAGTTTCTAGAAGCTTTTTGTATGAAATAGATTTAGAATAGTAATTAGAAGTCCTTAAATAGCAATTTGCCCAAATTATAATTTTTGGACAAAATTGGACATGAGTTAGTAATTTGTAAAAATTTTAAGAGAAGGGCATTTTGGTCATTTACCAATTAAATGATTAAAATAGGAAAAAGATGATAAAAATCTCATTTATCTTCTTCCTTGGTGCCGAAAATTTGAAGAACCCCATAGCTAGGGTTTGTTCATCTTTCAAGCTTGCTAGTAACTTCATCTTAGCCCCGTTTTTAATATTCTTTGTATTTTTGAAGTTCTCGTATTATGAATTAGCTAATTTTAGCTATAAAATGAGCTAAGATGCATGTTCAAAAATCTACCCATGAATGACTTGCTTGTAAAATGATATTTCATGGAAGATTATGAGAGTTTGATGTTAGATAAACATCTTTTCCTTAGTGAATTTCATGAAAAATGATAGTATGGACTAATTTGCAATGATTATGAAATTGGTCATACATATTAGAAATAGTGAGAATTGATGATTGTTATAGTAGAGAAAATGAATCAGCTAAGCATGATGTTTAAGAAAGTTGAATGAGAATCATTTTACGAGCCTAGGGGCAAAGTGCAAATATGAGAAAGTTTAGGGGCAAAATAGTAATTTTGCCAAAGTATGAGTTAAGAGTCAATTTTGTCAATGTGAGTATTAAATGATCTAATTATTATTATTATAGATCAAGAAAAATGAAGCCCGGATCGAAATCGAGGAAAGAACAAAGTCGAGGACTAAATTACATATCTACATACATTTTGTATATTGAGGTAAGTTTGTATGATTTCTAAGATTTATGATTAATATCATTGAATTGCTTAGTATAATGTACAATATTATCATGGAAATGTTTAATGTTATGTTAAACAAAGAAATTAATAAGATTAAGCATGAGAAAGCCCCGATTGAAGTTGAATAGCTTAGGATACTTGATCTATTACATGTAATGAGAAAGTCCGTATAAGACCAAGCCGAGGCATGGCATCGACAATCAAGCAAAGTTATCATGTAAGTCCAAGACAAGTCTTGGCATTGAAAAGTTATTATGAGATGAAGACCCATATAAGCCCAAACCAAGGTATGGCATTGGTGAGTCTCCAAGCAAAGATGTCATGTAAGTCCAAGACAAGTCTTGGCATTGAAAAGCTATCAAGAGATAGAGATCCCATGTAAGTCCAAGCCAAGGCATGGCATTGGTGAGCAACAAGAAAGATTCATGTAAGTCCAAGCCAAGGCTCGGCATTGACCAGTTCATGAGTAAAGATACCAACTAAGACCATGTCAAGACATGGCAATGGTAAGTTCCCAAGGGAACTCACGAGAAAGACTTCGTATAAGTCCATGTCAAGACATGGCCTCGAAACCAAGATGAGATATTCCATGTAAGACTGTATCTATGATATGGCTTTGGCATCAAGTTATATGTGGAATAAGATTTAGTATCCTCGGTTATTCATAGAAATTCATCGGGCAAACGAGTAAAGCTTAAATGAGATAATAAGAAAATTAAGTAAGCAAAGCTGTTATCAAGTTGGAAGTGAGTATTACTCATATTATGAATGGTAAATTAGAGATTATGATTATTATAGTAAAGGATGCTGATCTATGTGATCAAGTGATACAGGTACCTTGTTTACCTCACGAGTATGAGACTAGTAAGTATCATGAGATATGTAAGAATCAGTATGAGTAAGTAAGCTTTATAGCTGAAATTTATGATACTATTATTATGACAAATGGTTTATATTAAGCAAGTATATTGCTATGAGTATTACATGCAAACTTAATAAGCTAAATGCTTACGTCTTTAATTCTTTCTTTCTATGTAGTCCCGCCAAGCTAACTTGTGGATCGTTGAAGTCGGAGCTCGTAGCACACTATCAATCACTATTTTGGTATAGCCAAGTTGTTTATATTAAGTATGGCATGTATAGGAAGCATTTCATTTTGAGAATATGTTTTAAGAAGAGCCAAAGTATTGGCTATTAAGTTCATTATTCTTTTGTATATGGCTAAGTGATTGGCCAAATTTGACTAAGTATGTATGTTTATTGAGATCAATGAAGCATGTAGTTTTGTTCATGAAAGATGTTTTAAATTGAGCATGAGTTTGGTCTTGATTTTAGGGTGGCAATTGGCTTGGTAAATAGCCTCTAAGTGCCCACACGGATGGACACACGGGCTTGTGTCTAGGCCGTGTGCACTCTGCACCTTTGTACCTTAAGTCAGGATAGACCACGGGCTAATCCCACGGCCGTTTGATTAGGTCGTGTGTTATACACGGTTAGAACATGGGCGTGTGCCCAGGCCGTGTGAATAAGTCAGTATATCAAGGTATAGCACACGGTTTAAGTCCACGGGCGTGTCAAGATCGTGTGAAACTAGTCAGTGTCAACCACGGTTGGGAGACACGGGCATGTCTTAGGGGTACACGGGCGTGCCCCAAGCCACATGGGCGTGTGACCCCTGTTTCGAGGAAAAGTTCCCGATTGAATTCCGAAAGTTCCCGGATATGTGTTTAAGGCCATATAGGCCCATGATATGTACGTTTTGACTAAGAAAGAAGAGTTTCTATTTCAGAACAAAATTTCACAGCCCGTAAGTACATGTTTAAGTGAGTTCAAGCATGGTAATGTCTCGTATCCAGTCTTAGCCTCAGACTCGGGTATGAGGTATTACATTAAGATAGATTGATGATTGAATTAAAAGTTCTTTGTGCAATTGAATTAATGATGTTTAAATGTGATTTTTGAAATGAAATTTAGGGTATGTTTAACTTGATAATTGAGTTAGAAAAAAAAACTCATATATGATAATGTTAAAGTGCACATAAGACCATGATGTTTAAAATATGTATTTGACCATTTTGTGAAAGATTTTCACGCCTATTGTGATAAAGGAAATTAAGCTGTGTAATATGGATTATTCATTGTAATATGTTTAGTACACAGCTTATGAAACATTTGCTTTGATATATGATAAATATATATATGTTATGTACTATTAAGTGATTGAATAGAATTTTAATATGTTAGTGATATGATTATACAAATATTAAGTTTCGAAATTTGAATAGGATAAGTGTTTTAATGTTATTAATTTATGAAGCATGAAAGAAATTGTATGAATGTATTAAGTTGTGTTAGGTTTAGTAATGCCTCATAATCCTAGTCTGGCGCCGGATACGGGTTAGGAGTGTTATATTTGATTGGTATCAGAGCTACAATTTAGTCATTCTAGGACTAACATAGTGTAACGCCCCAAATTTTGGGCCTAGATGAATTGGGCTTTGGGTCTCATAAATTTTTTTTAAGCAAATGACATGTTGGCTTTAAGGGTTTAATAAACTTGGAGTGTCTAGGGGTGTTGGAGAAGTGCTGGGTTCGAATTTTGAGGAGAAGGAATTTTTTAATTAATTATTAAAGGAACCAAGGCGGTGAGTAGTTGGGCTTTTAAATAAAAATAGGGAAAAATGGCATCAAAGAGCCTTGTAGTGGAGTGGCTAAGTGACGCCACTTAGGGTATAGGAAGGTGGTGTTATGGGCTAGCAAGGAGATCCTAGGTTCGAATCCTAGCTTGGTATTTTTTTTAAGGAGTTTAATTTTGGCCTTTTAGAAGGTTGGAAGTGGTGTGATGATGGACTCTAAGGATAGTGATCAAAAGAGAAAATTTAGGAAAAGGATTGGGGAGTCATCAGGGAGAAAAACGAGGAGATGAGATAGGGAAGAGTTGGAGCTTATTGGGACTTTGGGGGTCAGTTTTGTGTATAAATAAGGGGTGCGGAATTCCCTCTATGTTATTTCGGCAATTGGAATTCCCTCTGTGCTATTTCGGCAACTATAGTGCTCTGCCGAATTCTCCTTCACTTTTTCTGTTCTAAACCTCACCTCTTCCTTATGTGTTTTCTTTTCTTCTAAAGCCTTAAATCGAATATCATTCTCTTCTTTCCCCATTGCTTGTGCCGTCCCACCTTCACCTCAATTGTTGGGGACCAAATATTCGTGACTTCAAAAGCCGAAAACCTTTGCTCTTGGAGCCAATTTCTTCATCGCCCCAAACCTTGTGCCGAATACTCTAGTGACCAAACCTCTATCGTGCTATCATCATTCCTTTGATTTTTTGTGGATCAGATCTTGAAAAAAACGAAATTAAGCTTGGATCTACAAGTCTCTGCCGAAAAGCTATATATACGTTTCGGCTTTTGGGTAAGTGTTCTTGATTTTGGGATAAATTGGCCGAATAGTCTATAGTAAGGGAAAAGGGTGACTTAAGTGGATACAAGCCACCTATTATTTTGTCTTTAACAATTAAGATTGATGAAGATCTAGGGGATATTCGTGAGTAGTAGCTAAGGAAGGGCTATTAGGACTGGTGGCACACGGTAAGGTTAAGGTAAGGCTTCGGTTTTTGGTAAATATTGTGGTTAAGTGTGTGATTGATTGGAGGTTGGTATTGGTTGTAGGTTCAAGGCTGAGGATAGTGTAACACGTCTCATTTACCATGTGTGTACATACACTTCACACACGACAAATCGGCAAAAGCCAAAATCCTGAAAAACTGGAATGCCGAAAAGCTGAAAATCCGAAAGGTTGGTGCCGACAATCGCACGAGCGTGCGAACATTTGTGTGGGAACACCAATACGATTACCAGAGCCAAGAGAGTGATCTCATGGTCTTGGGCCACTGTTTGGCCGACCGGGCCAGACCGGGCTAAATGGACCTGCCAGCTCGTGGGCCCAAATCGGCAAGAGTTGATATGTGAAATTGAATGATGGATTGATATGGATGGTTGTATGATTTGATTATGATCGGGCCTAATGGGCTACATATACATGATTAGGCTTAACGGGTTATATGGACATGATTGGGCGTAGTGGGCCTTATGGGATTTTAGAAATGCGTGCTAGGATTTTAATGGACTCTAGGCTTAGTTCTGATGAATTCTTAAATAGCATAAAACTTAAGTTAATAATCAAACATGTCTGTGGACAAGTCGCTAGGGTAGAGTGTGGCAATGACATATGCATGTCTAGGATTGGATCTAGGGAGAGCTTGGTGCTTAAGCAGTCTTAGTGACCCACCTCCTCTTCTCTAGAATCCTACCTGGTGCGTAGTGTCTGTTCACTTTAGCCGCGGGGACTTGTTGACGAGCCAAGGTTCGTAATTAAGACCTATACTGTTAAGAATTACTGAAATACCCCTATAGGATAGAATTACCGAAATACCCTTGATTGGTGAAATGACTAAAATACCCCTATGTGTTGATTGTAAGATTTATGGATGTTACATGTACATTTGCTGCATTCATATGATATTCTATTTAGGATGCATATGGGTGGGAATTATGGAACGGAGGAAGTATATGAGGATTGCATGGTTTCTTGACGACCGTGGATCCACTGATGACTTTTTAACCCAAATATTTGATTAGCAGCTTTACTGCAACGTTTGGTAGTACCACAATCGGGCTACCCTTGAAGTGTATCGGATGGGTGGGTTGATTTAAAAGTCCCCACAAAAGTGTTTCGGTTGGACGGAGACAAAGTGTACCGGATGGATTATTTGGGGAGGGTTTGCATTGCATTGCATGTATGATATTATTATGTTATTATTATGATATGTATGTTTTTTTGTTTGACGAGGGTAGTACACACTGAGTTTTCAAAAACTCACTCCCTCTTTTATTTTTCTCAGGTGATCCTCAGTAGGCGGTTCGACGAATGGAGTGACTCAGGGGTGGCCAACTAGCAAAACGTTTATACCTATTTTTATTAATATCTAAATTTTGGATTTTAATTATTTATTTTAAGTTATCTTATTTTGGATTGTAATAAGGCTTTCCCTCTAGTTATTATTCCATTACTTCCACTATGCATTGTAATTTTGAAACGGAACCTTGATTTATTTCTTTTAAGTATATTTCAAGTTTTTGAAAATAATTGTGTTTTAAGAACGAGCTTTTGCTGTCAAAGGAAATTTTTACATAATAACAAGGAAATGGTTTTTGGATACACCTCGTTTTGAAAGCAAACTGGATTTTACTTAACTTTTCTCTAGAAGGGTTTTCAATGAAAACAAGGTTTTTGCAAAAACACTTCAATGTGACATGCCGGATTCGGGCCTAACTTCTAGGCCGGGTTTGGGGTGTTGAGTCTAGCTATACATGCCATATTTTATACTACGATAGTGTGATGACTTCTGACATCTAAATATGTGTTTTCGTATAGTAATGGATCTCGATCGAGCCGTAGCTGATGATGTCAAGAGTATAGCGCCTGCTCCAGTGCAAGAGACAGCGCCGGTTGATTCTCGACTGACTTTGAGTAACCAGGAGGGGGAGGCTAGACAAGCCTTCTATCAAATGACGAATGACTGGTTTACTCAATATATCCAGACTAATCCAGCTACACAACAACCTCCACCCCGATTAATCCATCTTCAGTACCTACTATACCTTAAGTGAGTGATCCACTGAGATTATCTAAGCCTCCTGTTGATAAAATTAGAAAACATAGAGCTGAAGAATTCAGAGCTACTGATGGTGATGATGCTGAGCGAGCTGAGTTCTGGCTTGATAATACTATTCGAGTGTTTGATGAATTATCTTGCACCCCTGATAAATGTTTAAAATGTGCCATATCTCTGCTACGGGACACTGCATATCACTGGTGGAATACACTAGCATCGGTGGTTCCAAAAGATCGAGTGACCTGGGAATTCTTTCAGACTGAGTTCCGTAAGAAATACATCAGTCAGAGATTTATCGACCAGAAATGCAAAGAATTTCTTGAATTGAAATAGGTTCGGATGACAATGACAGAGTATAAGCGGAAATTTGTGAGACTCGGTCGGTATGTTCGAGAGTGTGTTTTGACTGAAGCTATAATGTGTAAAAGATTTGAAGATGGGCTGAATGAAGACATTAAACTGTTAGTTGGCATACTTGAGATAAAAGAGTTCGTGGTACTTGTTGAGCGAGCTTGCAAAGCCGAAGAGCTTGGGAAAGAGAAAAAAAAAGCTGACTCTAAAGCTAAAGATTTACGTAAGAGACCATTCAGTAAGTCATTTCAGTCGACCTGAAAGAAGTTCCAAGATGATGCTAGTCGTTTGAAGACTACTGTGGGTTATTCTAGACGTGATCGAGATAGACCACCTGTGAGCTCGAGAGCTACCTCAGTAGCTAGTGTGGGTAATGTTAGATCAAATCAACCCGAGTGTCAACATTGTGGTAAAAGACATCCCGACAGTTGCAGATTGCATTACAGAGCCTGTTTTAAATGTGAATCTAGAGATCATTTCATTCGGGAGTGCCAGAGTTAACGGATCAAAATTCGGTTCAGAATACTAGATCAGGTAATACTGCAGTTCAAGGTAAACCACCCAAAAATACGAGTAATATGAGTGGCAGTTAGAGAGGGACTAAAGATTCAGCTGTTAGATCTGAGGCTCGTGCACCAGCCAGAGCTTATGCTATTCGCGCACGTGAGTAGGCTTGATCCCCAAACGTCATTACTGGTACTTTCACTCTTTATGATACTAGTGTTGTTGCATTGATTGATCCTGCTTCAACTCATTCTTATGTGTGTGAGACTTTGGTATCCAATAAGACTTTGCCTGTAGAGTCTACTGAGTTTGTGATTAAAGTATCGAACCCCTTAGGCTGGTGTGTTTTGGTTGATAAAGTGTGCAAGAATTGTCCGTTGATGATTCGAGATTCATGTTTTCCAGCTGATTTGATGTTGTTGCCATTCGACGAGTTTGATATAATTTTGGGTATGGATTGGCTAACTCTGTATGATGCTATTGTGAACTGCAAATGAAAGACTATTGACTTACAGTGCCAGAATGATGAGATTATTCGAATTGAGTCTAATGATCTGAATGGTTTACCGGCAGTGATATTGATCGTTGATACAAAGTCTTAAAATTTATAACTAGAATGATCGAACCTAGAAACTAACTATGACAACAATTTGAGGCAAGCGCACCTATCGAATAGTAGTATAGCTTAGGCAAGACCGGATTGTCGAACCCAAAGGAACCAAAACTACTAATACTAACTCTCTTTTTATTATCTTGCCTAAAATAAAGGAAATTTTTTTATCTAATCTAAAATTAACTAATTATTAAACTAAAGATTCTAAGACAAGGAAGAAAGAAATTGGGGAAACAATTGTGGGAAAAACCAATTGATTAAGACGATACCCGAGGAAGAATCCACCTAGACTTCACTTGTTATCTAACACTGAACTAGACATTTATTTATTTGACTTGATCCGTAGGATTCCCTAAGTTATATTAATCCCTCTCTTCAAGGCGACTAACATCTAACCCTAGGTTAATTAACTACAATCTCTTTCTAATTAAAACCCCTAGAATCGCATTAACTCGATCTATGGACTCTCATATTAGGTTTCACCCTAATCCGGCAAAATCTCGTCACCCTATCTCTAGGCGTGCGAACAACTCCACTTAATTATGCTAGATCTACTCTTAGGTAGGGTCTATTCCTCCTCCACCTTAGCACATCAAACTTGAATCAATATCCAGGAAATATCAACACAAGAATTAAGAACACATAATTAAGAACAAATCAAATATTTATCATATAGTTCAAAAAACAATAACAAGATTTGTCTTAGGTTTCATCCCCCAAGTATCTGAAGGGTTTAGTTCATAATAATAAAAGAAAACATCTTAGAAGAAAAGATAAAACAAAACATAAAAAATCCCTAAAACCCCCTGAAGGAATTGAAGGGGAGATCCTCCATCTTGAGTATGATTCCGGCTTCTTCAGATGGATCAACTGGCTATCTTCGAGTGAATCCCCACAAATCTACCTTCTTTGGCCGAGCTGGACGCCCCCTGACAGAAGCCTTGGGTTCCCCCAACAAAAGCCCTGGCAGAAGGCTTCTACCGAACTCCTCGCTCAAGTTGCCCCTTAGGGTGTTTATATAAGCTTTGAGATGCCTTACTTGTCCCCTAAGTATCCTAATTCACGTAGAATTCCTCCTAGGGTGTTTAAATAGGCTTTGGAATGTGTTTCTTTGCCTCCAAGTATCTTATTTCGAGTAAAACTTCTCTTTGTCACGGCAGGGACACGCCCATGGCACACGCCCGTGTAAGTCGTGGCCAGACCGTGCTCGAGGCTGTTGAATGAGGCACGGTCGTGTGGTCTTGGGCCCAGGCCGTGTGGATTTCATGATATGGCCCATTTACTCGGTTTTGGGCCCGTTGCTCGTTCTTTTCATCTTTTGGTGCTCTCTTGGGTATAAAACATGAAAACAAAGGATTAAGAGCACCAAATTACACAATTCAAGGCTTAAATCATCCAAAAGCATGCTAAATGTGGGCCTAAAATATGTTACTTTTTCGGTTTATTAGATATCTTCAATGTTAGCTCAGAAATATGTGAGAAAAGGTTGTGAAGCTTACTTTGCTTATGTGCTCGACTCTAAAGTGACTGAAAAGAAGATCGAATCAGTACCTGTTGTATGTGAGTATCCGGATGTGTTTCGTGAAGAGTTACCGGGTTTGCCACCTATTCGAAAAGTTGAATTTGGTATTGAATTAGTGCTAGGGATGACTCCGATTTTGATAGCTCCATATAGAATGGCACCTACGGAATTAAAAGAATTGAAAGCCTAGTTGCAAGAGTTGACAGATAGAGGTTTTGCGCGACCGAGTTTCTCTCCATGGGGCGCACCAGTTTTATTTGTGAAAAAGAAAGAATGAAACATGAGAATGTGTATCGACTATAGACAGCTTAATAAAGTGACTATAAAGAATAAGTATATGTTGCCACATATTGACGATCTGTTCGATCATTTGAAAGGGGCTACAGTATTTTCAAAGATAGATTTGAGATCAGGCTACTATCAGTTGCGAGTTAAAGACTCTAATGTGCCAAAGACTATTTTCCGAACGAGATACGGACACTATGAGTTTCTGGTTATGCCTTTTGGACTCACTAATGCACATGCTGTTTTCATGGGTTTGATGAATCGAATTTTCAGACATTATTTGGATCAGTTTGTGGTAGTATTCATAGATGATATTCTGATCTACTCCCGTGATGAAACTGAGCATGCTGAACATCTGAGACTTGTGTTACAGACTTTGCGAGATAAAAAGTTGTATGTAAAGTTCAGTAAATGTAAGTTCTGGTTACGCGAAGTCAGTTTTCTGGGCCATGTTGTATCAGCATCAGGTATTCGGGTTGATCCGAGTAAAATTTCAGCTATACTTGATTGGAAACCTTCAAGAAATGTCTCTGAAGTTCGAAGCTTTCTAGGACTTGCTGGTTATTACAGATGGTTCGTGAAAGGTTTCTCTATAATCGTGACACCGATGATGAAGCTATTATAGAAAGATGTTAAGTTTGAGTGGTCAGAAAGGTGTCAGAAAGTTTCGATCAGTTGAAAGCTCTATTAACCGAAGCTCTAGTGTTAGTTCAGCCAGAATTGGGTAAAGAATTTGTCATTTACAGTGATGCATCTTTGAGTGGTCTGGGTTGTGGTTTGATGCAGGAAGGCAAAGTCATAGCTTATGCCTCGAGACAGCTAAAGCCGCATAAAAATAACTATTCGACACATGATTTGGAATTAGCAGCTATTGTGTTCACATTGAAGATTTGGCGTCACTATCTGTTCGGTGAGAAATGTCATGTTTATTCAGATCATAAAAGTCTAAAATATTTGATGACTCAGAAAGATCTGAATTTAAGACAACGCTGATGGTTAGAGTTGTTAAAAGACTACAAGCTAGTCATTGAATATCATCCGGGAAAGGCTAATGTTGTTGCTGATACTTTAAGTCGAAAATCATTATTTTCTTTGCGCGCAATGAATGCTCATATGGTTATATCTGATGATGGTTCGATAGTAGCCAAATTAAAAGCAAGACCGTTATTTGTTCAACAAATTTGTGATGCTCAGAAAGTTTATAACGATCTGATAGCAAAGCGAGTTCAGGGTGAAACGAATGTTGAATCTGAATTCCGAGTTAATGAAAATGGTTGTTTGAGGTTCAGAAACTAAATATGTGTACTGAGGAACTCAGAGTTGATTCAGATGATTTTGAACGAAGCTCAAAGTAGTCGGTTATATGTTCATTCAGGTAGTACGAAAATGCATAATGATCTGAAACAGTTCTATTGGTGGCCTGGTATGAAACAAGACATATCTGAATTTGTTTTGAAATGCTTAGTCTGTCAACAAGTAAAAGCTGAGCATCAAGTACCTTCTGAGTTACTTCAGCCGATTATGATACCCGAGTGGAAATGGGACAGAGTCATGATGGATTTCGTATCTGGTTTACCGTTGACACCAAGCAAGAAAGATGCAATATGGGTTATGGTTATAGTGGATATATTGACTAAACCTACTCATTTTATTCCGATTCGCACAGATTATTCACTTGATAAATTGGTTGAATTATATATTTCTCAGATTGTGAGATTACATTGTGTGCCTATTTCTATTGTTTCGGACCGAGACCCGAGGTTCACATCGTGGTTTTGGAAGAAATTGCAAGATGCTTTGGGTACGAAACTACACTTTGACACAGCTTTCCATCCGTAAACAGATGGCCAATCCGAAAGAATCATTCAGATACTTGACGATATGTTGAGATGTTGCATTCTCAAGTTCGAAGGTACGTGGGAATGATACTTACCTTTGATTGAATTTGCTTATAATAATAGCTTTCAATCTAGTATCAAAATGGCACCTTATGAGGCTTTGTACGGTTGTAAATATCGTACACCATTGTATTGGACTGAGCTCAGTGAAAATAAGATACACGGGGTCGATTTGATCAAAAAAACTAAACAGAAAGTGAAAGTGATTCGCGATAGTCTAAAAACAGCATCAGATTGTCAAAAATCACATGCTGACTTGAAACGAAAAGATATAGAGTTTCAGGTCAGAGATAAAGTGTTTTTGAAAGTCTCACCGTGGAAGAAAATACTCAGATTGGGTCGTAAAGGCAAATTGAGTCCGAGATTTATTGGGCTGTATGAGATTATAGAGCGTATAGGGCCAGTTGCTTATAGACTGTTGTTGCCACCTGAGTTAGAAAAGATTCATAATGTATTCCATGTTTCGATGCTTCGTAGATATCGGTCCGATCCTCCACATGTGATTAGTCCAACAGAGGTTGAGATTAAGTCTGATATGACATATGAAGAAAAACCGATTCGTATTCTGGCCCGTGAGATTAAAGAACTGCGAAATAAGAAAATTCCATTAGTTAAAGTACTGTGGCATAAGCACGGAGTTGAGGAAGCAACTTGGGAGTCAGAGGATACAATGAAAAAGCGTTATCCACACCTATTCACCGGTAAGATTTTCGGGGACGAAAATCCCTAAGGGGGGAGAGTTGTAACAGCCCGATTTTGACCCTAATCGGAACAGTGGTTTCGGGACTACAAATCCGAGTCTGAAAAATATTTTAAAATTATTTTCAGTGTTTATTGTATGTGAATTTGCTTGTGTTAAATTTTCGTGTTTTAATTTCGTTGTTTGAGTGTCCGATTAAAGAAAAGGGCTTAATCGCATAAAATGAAAATTTGATGGTTAGTTGTGAAAGTGCTTAATTGTTTATGTCTTTTTAATATGGAGGATTTATGTTGCAAATAGCCCATTTTATAAGTAGTGGACGGCATTAAGTGAATATATATGTTTTTATATGTTAAATTTATAAGTTAAAAATTTATATTAGTAAATAATATAATATAAAGTATATATAATAAAACAAACATTAAAAACCCATGTTCATCTTTTTTTTTAATGGTTTATGACCGAAACCAAAGAAAAGAAAAAGAAGAAATATAAGCTAGTGTATTCGGCCATTGTCAAGGTTGATTAAGGTATGTAACTGGCTCAGTTTTTGATAATTTTTACGTTTTTTAGACCGTTGCTATGAAATGTACAAAACCCATGCTTCAATTTTTTATTTTGATGAATATTTTGAGTTAGGCCATTGATGAATTAATGTGATTTTTGTTGTTAGATGATAGAATATGGAAGATATGTTTTGAATTAACATGTTTTGTCTTTGGATTTTTGATAATTTTGAATAATTTAGACTAAATTGCAAAAATAAATTTCTGAGGGACTAAAATGTGAAATAAAAGCAATGTATGGACTTGTATTAGCATAGGCAATATTCGGCCAAGCATGGGTAATGTGAAATTTTGTGTATTTTGTGTTTTGTGCAATAGGGACTAAATTATAAAAAGTGTAAAATGTTAGGGGCAAAATGGTAATTTGTCCATTTATGTGTTTTTAGACTAAATTGAATGGAATGGTGTTTAAATAAGCTTAATTTGAATATGATTAGATCAAGAACCAAAGAAATTGGATTTGGACCGGGGAAAAACGAAAGTAGTCGATTAGTCGATTTTTGTAACACCCTGGTTTAGGGGCTAGGCAATTTGGGTAGAATTTAAGTATTGGAAGGTTTTGGGGTGTTTTTGGATGTGTTTTAAAGGTTTATGAATGCTTGGATGAAACGGGAAGACTTGGGAAAAATTTTGGATTTTTAAGTAATAAAGGGGAGCTTGGCTTTGGGAGGCCTTAAAAGAATTAATTGGGAGAATAGGACACATGAAAGGCATTGGCAAAGTGGTTATGCGCTGCTTAAGGGGGGCTGGAAGTGGGATCATTGAGGGCCTGGGTTCGAGTTTAGGCGGCAACAAAAGTGGCGTTTTATTTTTGTTTTGGGCGTTGGGCTTTGTAAGGCCTTAAAGATTTATGGTGAGGAATTCGGACAAGAAAGATGGGCTGGTGGAGTGGCTCTCATGCGCCACTTAGGTGCTGGAGGAGAGCAAGGGCGCAGGTTCGAGCGCCTGGAGCTGCACGTTGGCGTTTTTATTTTTGTTGTGCGGTTATAGGCTGGCGTAGGAAGGATTTAAAAATAAATGATGGGGGTTTTTAGCATAAAAATCAAAGTGGCCGAGTGGCTTGGGGCTTTGGAGGGAGGCGTGCAGCAGTTGGTCCCAGGTTCGAATCCAAGGCTGTGCAATTGGAGTTTTATTTTTTTATTTTATTCTTATTTTTGCAGCAGCTTGGTAAAGATTGGACGGCACATGGGATCTTCCAGTAGATATAGATTAAGTAAGCTTTTGTTCTTTTAAATTCGGCTGGATAAATGTTTCTTTTATTATTTTTTTATTTATTTTTTATTATTTTATTTTTATTTATTTATCTAGTTGAGATAGATGATAAGGGTGGCAGTGTTTTAATTGTTTTTGAATAGGTGAGTGGGGGGGATAAAATAGAAGTTTATTTGGAATTTGATAAGGGAGTGATAAGGTGGCTGAATGTTGGACTCTTTGGGGTTGCTTAGTCGGTTGGGAAGCTTTATAAGGAGAGTATCGAAATTCTTCTTCTTTTTCTTCTTGTTTTCTTGCCGAAAATTTTAGTCAAAGCAATTTATTTATTTTTCTCTTTTTTTTTGAAACCGAAACCTCTCCACTATTGCCGAAATTCTTCTAACCTTCTTCTACATTTTATTTCTCTTCCTCTCAACCTCGGTTTGTACCTATTTTGTGTTAGCTGAATGTTTGATCTTCCTTGGTAGCCATAGCCGAACATCTAAGGTGCTTTATTCTCCTTTTTATATTGCAAGTTGAGAAGCCAAAATATCCTTGGGGATTAGCGAAAAAGGGGTAAGTATTCTTTTTATGAATCGGTTTTGGACTCTTTTCCATAAAATTGCCAAATCAGGTGTCTAGACCTTGATTCCTATGGTTGGCCGAATGGCTTTTTAGGCCATTAGTGATGTGGTTCTTTTGCAGCAAGCAGCGTTAAAGGAGGACTTTTGGAGAGTAGATTCATCAAGGTAAGGGTGGTAAGGTATTCGGCCAAAGGGGCCTTTCCACGGATTTTTGTATGGCCGATTCTAATAGTCTTGTAGCAGGGATTTTCGGCAATTCCATTGGTGTTTCGGGATTCGAGTAAAAAGGGGTAAGTGGTTTGATATTCGGCCTTGGGCCAATATATGTGGTTATGTGTTGACCGAAGGTTGGCTATGGTCTTTTTAGGGGCATATCGACAAGAGCAAAGGAAGCCTTCGGGATCTTAGATTATTTCGGTAAGGATATTAGTAAGTGACTTAGACTCGTTGATAAGTAGATTATGACTTGTTGATTAATGGTGTGATTCTGATTAAGCTTTTTGATGGAGACCAATACCAGTAAAGGAGGGCAAGAGAAAGTCCCTGTCCCGAAGTTTAAGAAAAGAGCCGTCTCGGCAGTTCGGGATTGGCCACCGGGGTGTGGTCGTGCAGCAGAAAATGATAGGCAGATAGCTGTAGTCTCACTAAGCGATAGCGTCAAAATCGAGGGTTTAGAACTTCAGGTTATAAGGTGTGTAGTTAACCATTGTTTCCGGGATTTGCGTGATATATATCTATTTTAATTATATGTATGCTAACCAGTGCAGTTAAATGTGAAAATGGTACCCTTAAGGGGTATGAAGATGATCAGGTTAGTAGCAAAGTTTGTAAATATGTGATCACTGATTTTATTATGTGAGTATGCCTATGATTGTGTTTAATATGTACATGCACCACCTTATCATCATTTTATGTTACATGTGCATGGGTGGGTTTTGAAAGAAGGTACGGGTGTACTTCGAGTACGTGGTTGATGTCAGCTTTGTGCTACATCGTGGATTGGCGCTGACTGAGGTCGCGTTGTGGATCTTTGCGATTTAGTTCGCGTGGTTACCTTGATTGATACCGGCTCTATGCCATATCGTGGCTGATGGGTGCTGTGTGCTCATCGTGGTTGATGTTAGCTACATGGTACATCGTGGATGGCATTGGTTGCCTTTTTGGAGGGAAAAGGAGAGGGTGACTCGATAGTCCCCTGGTGTGTGGTAGGCTGGATAAGGGGGTGTGTAGCGGATGGACCCTAGGTTGGGTTAGGAATCATGTTGCATTATTTTTATAATAATATGGAAATGGGCCAAGCCCAATATGACATGTGGATAGGTATGTTTTGGGAACATACGTGGAAATGGGCCAAGCCCAGTTGATATGTGGTTTATTGAGGAATGGGCCTAGCCCAGTATTTGAGTATGATTTGAATGTGGGCCAAGCCCAGATTGTGGTAATTGTTAAAATGAATATATACATTACTTGTTGCATTTGATAATTGGGATATTATGTGGCTAGCATATAGGTGGATATCAGTGGTTTAATTACACACTGAGTCATGATGACTCACCCAATTATTTATCCAACATCGCAGGTGACAGGATGATCGGACCGGGTTGGAGTGGATACAAGGTGGCCCATGCAGAGGACGTTTTTAATCTTTTCTTTATGCGTTTTATTATCGAGTACTTGGATTAATTATTTTTGTAATAAGGGCCTTATTATTATTATTATTATTGTTATCACTATTTTTGATATTACTTGATATTATGGTTTACTTAAAAGAAATTATTATGTGAAGATAATTTTAGTTTTAGCAACCTATTTAATCAAAGTATTTATATATTTTTATACTAAAGTTTTAATATGGATTATTTTTAATAACAAAGCTTTATTTATAATTTTGAAAGAAAAGACATGGTTTCCAAAAGTTAATAAAATTTTCAAGTTTTATATGAAAGTCAAAGATTTTGCAAACGGTTTCCGCAGTGACATAACCAGATCCGGTCAGGACTTGTGGGCCGGGTCTGGGGGTGTTACAGTTTGGTATCAGAGCCCGGTTCAAAACTCGGCTTTGAGGGTTTTGGGCCCAAAAACATTTTCAAAAGGGGCTTTTCAAGAATATGGGTTTATGAATTAATTTTCAGGTATTCTGGCATGGCACCTGTACCTCCGGCCCGAGTCCACCAGGTAAGTACTTCAGACTTGTGAAGTAGCTTGTTATATGAACTGTTATGGGCTTAGTTGGGCTCGTAGATTAGTGAACTAGGATCTATTGAACCCTAGGACTAGTCTACTCAAACATATACATAAGACTTAAAGTTACTAAACAAACCTACGACTAAGTCGCCGAGTTAGGGTGTGGTAACCCCTGTGCGCATGTCAAGGATTGGATCCGGAAGAGCTTGGTACTTAAGCAGTCCTCGTGACTCACCTCCTCTTCGCGGGATTCCTACCTGGTGCGTAGCTTCGGTTCACCCTAACCAACAGGACTCAGTCATAGGCTAAACAATAAATAAAACCCGAAAGGGATTGGCCTTGCTGTTTTAAAACCCTTAATTTTTAAAATTTTCAAACTTACCCTTTTATTTGTAAACCCTAAATCTGATTCTGAAAAACGTTTTCTCAATTTACCAAAATTATCAAAATGCCCTAGCAGAAAAATTACAAAAATACCCCTGTGTTGTAAAATTACCACACTACCCTCAACTTTTGTTAAAATAATTTTGACTTTGTAAAATACCAAAATCTTTAGTTTTCAAAATATCGAGATACTCCGATTTGCAAAAATTTACAAAAATACCCCTATGTTGAAAAATTACTAAAATGCCCCTGACTTTTAAAATTTCC
This sequence comes from Gossypium australe, assembly GCA_005393395.2. Taxonomy (NCBI): domain Eukaryota; kingdom Viridiplantae; phylum Streptophyta; class Magnoliopsida; order Malvales; family Malvaceae; genus Gossypium; species Gossypium australe. The sequence goes on along the minus strand of CM016621.1, from coordinate 24,205,500 downwards.
GATTTAACCCCAATTTTAATAAAATCCCCTTACTTTGCAAAGTATTCAAAAATGCTATTTCGTAAAATTTCGAGATACCCTAATTTGAGAATTTACAATATTACCCCTGACTGATAAGTTACCAAAATACCCCTGGTTACCAAAATCCTGTTATACCTTCAATTTGCGGAATTTTCGAAAATACTCTTCAGTTTTGGGAATTTTAAAAAGATCCTGATTTAGTAAAGTTTTCGAAATCGCTTGATTTATTACTAAAATACCCCTGTAGGAAAATGACGGAAATACCCTTGGGGTAGAAACGGGCAGAAAGGTCCGAGTAGTGAATGTGTGTGGTGGATACCACTGAATGTGCCTCTATTGAGGGAGAAATGTGTTCTTGTTGATGAACGGATGTGTGTGTGAATGTGATTCTTGAACTAGAGTAGTAAACTCGAACTGAAACTTTGTGTGATCGAAAGAACTACTTCTAAATATCTTTCATTTCATAAAATTTGCTCGTGGTTAAATAGTGGAACAATTTCTAATGCATAAAACTTGTTAATCAGATTAAATCGCGACGATAGAGATGAGTTCTAGGGGACGCGGTAGAGGTAGAATGGCAGCATCGGAACCGATAGGGTCTGGCCATGGGTCAGGAAGTGAAGTGCCGCCAGCAGTGGACGTAGAGGGGCAAGATCAGACAGGAGAAGATGTAGCGGTGTCGCAAGCTATGTTACGCGTGCTACAGCAAGTGGCAAGAGCTGGTATGGGAAACGGAGCTCGGAAGTCAGTGTCGGAAAGGCTTAGATCGAACGGAGCCGAGATCTTTAGAGGAGTGTCGGGAGTAGGTCCTAATGTAGCAGAGTATTGGCTAGAAGCAGTTGAAAGAATCATGGACGATTTGGACTGCACCAATGAAGAAAAGCTGAAGGGTGCTGTTTCGTTGCTTCGCGACGAAGCTTATCGTTGGTGGCTCACTGTCAGGCAAGGTGTCCCGGCAGATCGACTGGATTGGGACTTCTTTAAGGCTAAGTTTGAAGGAAAGTACGTAGGATCCAGTTATTTGGACTCGCAAAGGAAAGCGTTTCTAAATCTAGTGCAAGGAAGTAAGTCGATAGCTGAGTACTAAGCGGAATTTGTGCGGTTAAGCCAGTATGCTAAGGGAATTGTGGCCACTGATTATGAGAGGTGCGTCCGGTTTGAGGACGGATTGCGAGATGAACTTCGAATGCTGACTGCTCCGCAGAGGGAGAGAGACTTCGCGGTGCTAGTGGAGAAAGCTCGGATCGCTGAAGAGGTTAGGAAGACTATCAGGAAGAGCCGAGAAAAGAATAGGAACGAGAATAAGAGAAGGGTTGGACCATCAGTATCGTTGGGTAATGCCCAGAAAAGACCAAGGACCGAGAACCCTGTAAGTGCACTTGTACCAGTGGATCGGAATCGTTCTTGTGCTCGATGTGGAAGGCCTCACACAGGAGAGTGTTGGGGAAATAATAAAGAATGCTTTCGGTGCGGATCTAAGGCACATCTGGTTAAGAATTGTCCTCGAGCGACGAGGGGTCGTGGTTCTAGTCAAAGTCAACCAAGGATGTGATATCGGGTAAGCTTCTTTGTTTTGGAATATTTTTTAATTGTTTTTCCCTTGTTTGTAAGTTAGCTCTTTCTTGTGTGATTTGGATTTTGAGTGAGAACTTAGGGACTGAGTCGGGAAGTATAATAGATTAAGATCAGAGTGCGCAGCAGAGGCGTAGAATAGCGAGTTATGATTGTTCGGTAATAAGTAATTTCGAGGACGAAATTATTTTAAGGAGGGTAGAATTGTAACACCCTGGTTTAGGGGCTAGGCAATTTGGGTAGAATTTAAGTATTGGAAGGTTTTGGGGTGTTTTTGGATGTGTTTTAAAGGTTTATGAATGCTTGGATGAAACGGGAAGACTTGGGAAAAATTTTGGATTTTTAAGTAATAAAGGGGAGCTTGGCTTTGGGAGGCCTTAAAAGAATTAATTGGGAGAATAGGACACATGAAAGGCATTGGCAAAGTGGTTATGTGCTGCTTAAGGGGGGCTGGAAGTGGGATCATTGAGGGCCTGGGTTCGAGTTTAGGCGGCAACAAAAGTGGCGTTTTATTTTTGTTTTGGGCGTTGGGCTTTATAAGGCCTTAAAGATTTATGGTGAGGAATTCGGACAAGAAAGATGGGCTGGTGGAGTGGCTCTCATGCGCCACTTAGGCGCTGGAGGAGAGCAAGGGCGCAGGTTCGAGCGCCTGGAGCTGCATGTTGGCGTTTTTATTTTTGTTGTGCGGTTATGGGCTGGCGTAGGAAGGATTTAAAAAATAAATGATGGGGGTTTTTAGCATAAAAATCAAAGTGGCCGAGTGGCCTGGGGCTTTGGAGGGAGGCGTGCAGCAGTTGGTCCCAGGTTCGAATCCAAGGCTGTGCAATTGGAGTTTTATTTTTTTATTTTATTCTTATTTTTGCAGCAGCTTGGTAAAGATTGGACAGCACATGGGATCTTCCAGTAGATATAGATTAAGTTAGCTTTTGTTCTTTTAAATTCGGCTGGATAAATGTTTCTATTATTATTTTTTTATTTATTTTTTATTATTTTATTTTTATTTATTTATCTAGTTGAGATAGATGATAAGGGTGGCAGTGTTTTAATTATTTTTGAATAGGTGAGTGGGGGGGATAAAATAGAAGTTTATTTGGAATTTGATAAGGGAGTGATAAGGTGGCTGAATGTTGGACTCTTTGGGGTTGCTTAGTCGGTTGGGAAGCTTTATAAGGAGAGTACCGAAATTCTTCTTCTTCTTCTTCTTGTTTTCTTGCCGAAAATTTTAGTCAAAGCAATTTATTTATTTTTCTCCTTTTTTTTTGAAACCGAAACCTCTCCACTATTGCCGAAATTCTTCTAACCTTCTTCTACATTTTATTTCTTTTCCTCTCAACCTCGGTTTGTACCTATTTTGTGTTAGCCGAATGTTTGATCTTCCTTGGTAGCCATAGCCGAACATCTAAGGTGCTTTATTCTCCTTTTTATATTGCAAGTTGAGAAGCCAAAATATCCTTGGGGATTAGCGAAAAAGGGGTAAGTATTCTTTTTATGAATCGGTTTTGGACTCTTTTCCATAAAATTGCCAAATCAAGTGTCTAGACCTTGATTCCTATGGTTGGCCGAATGGCTTTTTAGGCCATTAGTGATGTGGTTCTTTTGCAGCAAGCAGCATTAAAGGAGGACTTTTGGAGAGTAGATTCATCAAGGTAAGGGTGGTAAGGTATTCGGCCAAAGGGGCCTTTCCACGGATTTTTGTATGGCCGATTCTAATAGTCTTGTAGCAGGGATTTTCGGCAATTCCATTGGTGTTTCGGGATTCGAGTAAAAAGGGGTAAGTGGTTTGATATTCGGCCTTAGGCCAATATATGTGGTTATGTGTTGACCGAAGGTTGGCTATGGTCTTTTTAGGGGCATATCGACAAGAGCAAAGGAAGCCTTCGGGATCTTAGATTATTTCGGTAAGGATATTAGTAAGTGACTTAGACTCGTTGATAAGTAGATTATGACTTGTTGATTAATGGTGTGATTCTGATTAAGCTTTTTGATGGAGACCAATACCAGTAAAGGAGGGCAAGAGAAAGTCCCTGTCCCGAAGTTTAAGAAAAGAGCCGTCTCGGCAGTTCGGGATTGGCCACCGGGGTGTGGTCGTGCACCAGAAAACGATAGGCAGATAGCTGTAGTCTCACTAAGCGATAGCGTCAAAATCGAGGGTTTAGAACTTCAGGTTATAAGGTGTGTAGTTAACCATTGTTTCCGGGATTTGCGTGATATATATCTATTTTAATTATATGTATGCTAACCAATGCAGTTAAATGTGAAAATGGTACCCTTAAGGGGTATGAAGATGATCAGGTTAGTAGCAAAGTTTGTAAATATGTGATCACTGATTTTATTATGTGAGTATGCCTATGATTGTGTTTAATATGTACATGCACCACCTTATCATCATTTTATGTTACATGTGCATGGGTGGGTTTTGAAAGAAGGTACGGGTGTACTTCGAGTACGTGGTTGATGTCAGCTTTGTGCTACATCGTGGATTGGCGCTGACTGAGGTCGCGTTGTGGATCTTTGCGATTTAGTTCGCGTGGTTACCTTGATTGATATCGGCTCTATGCCATATCGTGGCTGATGGGTGCTGTGTGCTCCATCGTGGTTGATGTTAGCTACATGGTACATCGTGGATGGCATTGGTTGCCTTTTTGGAGGGAAAAGGAGAGGGTGACTCGATAGTCCCCTGGTGTGTGGTAGGCTGGATAAGGGGGTGTGTAGCGGATGGACCCTAGGTTGGGTTAGGAATCATGTTGCATTATTTTTGTAATAATATGGAAATGGGCCAAGCCCAATATGACATGTGGATAGGTATGTTTTGGGAACATACGTGGAAATGGGCCAAGCCCAGTTGATATGTGGTTTATTGAGGAATGGGCCTAGCCCAGTATTTGAGTATGATTTGAATATGGGCCAAGCCCAGATTGTGGTAATTGTTAAAATGAATATATATATTACTTGTTGCATTTGATAATTGGGATATTATGTGGCTAGCATGTGGGTGGATATCAGTGGTTTAATTACACACTGAGTCATGATGACTCACCCAATTATTTATCCAACATCGCAGGTGACAGGATGATCGGACCGGGTTGGAGTGGATACAAGGTGGCCCATGCAGAGGACGTTTTTAATCTTTTCTTTATGCGTTTTATTATCGAGTACTTGGATTAATTATTTTTGTAATAAGGGCCTTATTATTATTATTATTATTATTGTTATCACTATTTTTGATATTACTTGATATTATGGTTTACTTAAAAGAAATTATTATGTGAAGATAATTTTAGTTTTAGCAACCTATTTAATCAAAGTATTTATATATTTTTATACTAAAGTTTTAATATGGATTATTTTTAATAACAAAGCTTTATTTATAATTTTGAAAGAAAAGACATGATTTCCAAAAGTTAATAAAATTTTCAAGTTTTATATGAAAGTCAAAGATTTTGCAAACGGTTTCCGCAGTGACATAACCAGATCCGGTCAGGACTTGTGGGCCGGGTTTTAGGGTGTTACAGTTTGGTATCAGAGCCCGGTTCAAAACTCGGCTTTGAGGGTTTTGGGCCCAAAAACATTTTCAAAAGGGGCTTTTCAAGAATATGGGTTTATGAATTAATTTTCAGGTATTCTGGCATGGCACATGTACCTCCGGCCCAAGTCCACCAGGTAAGTACTTCAGACTTGTGAAGTAGCTTGTTATATGAACTGTTATGGGCTTAGTTGGGCTCGTAGATTAGTGAACTAGGATCTATTGAACCCTAGGACTAGTCTACTCAAACATATACATAAGACTTAAAGTTACTAAACAAACCTACGACTAAGTCGCCGAGTTAGGGTGTGGTAACCCCTGTGCGCATGTCAAGGATTGGATCTGGAAGAGCTTGGTACTTAAGCAGTCCTCGTGACTCACCTCCTCTTCGCGGGATTCCTACCTGGTGCGTAGCTTCGGTTCACCCTAACCAACAGGACTCAGTCATAGGCTAAACAATAAATAAAACCCGAAAGGGATTGGCCTTGCTGTTTTAAAACCCTTAATTTTTAAAATTTTCAAACTTACCCTTTTATTTGTAAACCCTAAATCTGATTCTGAAAAACGTTTTCTCAATTTACCAAAATTATCAAAATGCCCTAGCAGAAAAATTACAAAAATACCCCTGTGTTGTAAAATTACCACACTACCCTCAACTTTTGTTAAAATAATTTTTACTTTGTAAAATACCAAAATCTTTAGTTTTCAAAATATCGAGATACTCCGATTTGCAAAAATTTACAAAAATACCCCTATGTTGAAAAATTACTAAAATGCCCCTGACTTTTATACAAAAATGGGTCCTTCCGAACCAGTCAAATTTTTTCTCTAGAAAAAGCATATCGGATAATCTTATTGTTGCACAGGAGATCATTCACTCTATGTGCAGGAAATCCGACAAGAAAGGATGGATGGTTGTTAAGATTGACTTGGAAAAAGCTTACAACAAACTTTGATTAGGGCTTCATTGAGGATACTTTAGCTGATATTGGCATTCCAAGTACTATTCAATAGCTTATTATGCATTTTGTTAGTTCCTCTACCATGCAAGTTATCTGGAATGGAAATCTTTTTGATGTCTTTACGCAAGGTGATCCTATTTTGCCCTATCTATTTGTTCTTTGTATGGAGCATTTGGCTCATGCTATAAATGTTGAAGTTCAGAAAGGGGTGTGGAAACCTATAAAGCTCTCCAGGAATGGTCATGGTATTTCTCATCTCTTCTTTGCAGACGATTTGGTGTTGTTTAGTGAGGCGTCAATTGACCAGATGTTGATTATGAAAAGGGTTCTTGAGAGCTTTTGTACCAGTTTTGGCAATAGTGTTAATGCATAGAAAACACAAATATTTTTCTATTAAAACGTTTTCCATGATTTGAAAGAGAATATCAGTTGTGGCCTAGGGTTCTCTCATGTTGGTAATTTGGTGAAGTATTTAGGTGTTCTGCTTTTACATCAGAGGGTAACAAAAGAAACTTTTCAGTGCATTATTGATAACACGATGAAATAATTAACAAGGTGGAAGGTTAATATGCTTTCTTTAGCAGGTAGAATCATGTTGGTTGATCTGTCGTAATTTGGTGTAGCAAATTAAACTAGTTTTCTCACTTTAGGAGCTTGAACATAAGCATTTTGGTTTCCTTTTAATTATGTTTTCACAATTTTAGTTAAATTAATAAAGTGTGTAATTTGAGTTTTTTATTGACCTTAGGGGCTAAATGAGGTCTAAAGGTGAGCTAATATACTTTGTGAATGTATAGGAGACCACTAAAAGGCGTACTAATTCGATACTGGTCATTGTGTTGCAACACGGAGCATTGGATGTCACAAAATAAGGAGCAGAATATAAGAATTCCAAAACTCCCTTCGATGTCGCAACACAACCTAAGGATGTCACGACATAGCCTGAGGATGTCGCAACACACCCCTAAAGACACCCTGAAGACGGAGCATACTACCCTCAATGTTGTGACACAGGACCTTGTGTGTCGCGACATCACCTCTGTACAGGAAAAAACTATGAGTGAGGGGCGTTTTAGTCTGCACAATCAAACAGTAAACACGAGGACAGCAACTGGCCTAGGGCTAAGGACGACGACTACTCTGAAGTCTATAAATAGGCCTATTTAACACATTTTATGGACAACTTTGATATTGTATAATTTTCTCTTTAGATTTAATATTTAGTTTCTCCCTTTTCTTAGGTTTTAGATTTTATTTTAGCTCTTGTTATTTGCTTTTGTGGGAGATTAGATTTGTGAAACACAACCAAACTCTGTGAGAATTCAACGCTTAATTCTAAATACAAATCAGGCTTCTTCTAAACTTTATTCTCTTGAATTATTCTTCATGTTTATTCTTTCTATCAAGTTTATATTGTTTATTAGATCCATGAGGAACTAATCCTCCTATGGGGGATTAGCAAGTGGAGGTATGAGTAATTAACCCTAAACCCACTAATCCTGCCTAAACCTAGGCCTTATAACCCTAGAAAGTTATTATGGTGGGAATTAACCCAAATTTGGTATGGTCTATCTGTGAACACCTTAACCCTGAACTGGTCTAGACTGTGAGGTCGAGATATAATTATTTCTTACTGACTCGTTAATCTAGTAAAAGACCGGAAGATCCGTTGGGATATCAACTAGTTGATTAAACGAGAAAACTTGAAGTGACAGTTGATTATGACTACCAAAGTGAGCTAATCACCCATGACCAGATTTGATATATTTTACTTTTTGATTTCTCGTGTTTTATTTATTTCTTTACTTTCTTTTTTTATGATTAATATAGTTTACCAAAACCGTTCTTTTTATTCTTCATAATATAATCCAATTAAAGTATTAATTAGATCTATTCATGTTTAGGCTCCCTTAGGTACGATCCTTGCAGTACTCACCTACTCCGTTGTAACTATATTACAACCTAAATCGTACACTTGCGGATACCGCTTTTTGTATCTTTTGTGCAGGATTTCTACTCTGGACGTTAGTACGTTCGGAGGCAGTCATTGGCAAAGTAGTGTTAGCAGCTATCCATAATTATGTAATGCAATAGAATGTTATTCCGAAGGGAGTTTGCTTTGAAATTGATAAAATTATTTGTAACTTTGTGTAAGGACACATTGAGGAGAAGAAAGGGATAAATCTTTTCAAGTGGAATGATCTCTGCAAAGTTCCAAAACGTGGCGGCCTTAGCTTTAACAAGCTTGATTGTTCAAATGATGCTTTCCTCAAAAAAATTGGTTTTAATCTTATCAAGAAACCTAATCAGTTATGGGTTTAGGTTCTTAGAACCAAATATAAATGGAGGGGAAATCTACCTACATCCTTACATGTGGGTAATGTGTCATGGTTATGGAAAGGAATTTGTGGTATTTGGCATAAGATTTGTGATGGTGTTATCTAGAATGTAAGGAAAGGCATGAATGTAGATTTTTATAAGGGTAATTGGGTTAAGGAATGGATCCTCTTATTGATGTTTGCACCCAACCCTTATAAATTCCTAATGAACATGTTCCTATTAAGGATATGATAACTCCCAATGTGGTCGTATTTTCAAGACTACTAGGCTCATAGGGTCTTACTCTTAAATCCCTAAACAAAAAAAAGCCTAAAAAATATTATTGGAGGGGCAAGCACAAACCTTAAAAGAATTAGTCTCTATAGATGACATCATACACAAACTCCACCAACTAGCTAATAGCAATATATAATTATGACAAATTGAGTAACATGTACATTCATCAGCCATGTTTGTATTTTGACAAACTTATGGTAAATATCTTTCTATGCCTTACTCTTAAATTTTCATTTAGTATTGAACACTTAATGTATAATGAGTGAATGTCGGATTTTATTGCATTTGGTTTTAAAGTAAATGATCGTTAGTGTGTGGTTTATGGGGATTTAGGTTATGGATTGTTATTTCTTATTTTTATTTAAGGTTTTTCAAGTAAAATGTTTATTCTTTAGATGAGATAAAAAGGGAAAAAAGCAATGGATAAAAAGGGAGAAAGGCAATGAATTTGAGCTATTGTATAATTGAGAACAATCATAATTTAAGTAGGGGAGAACTAAAGCGTTTAATTTTATTTCAATTCTTCTTGTTTGCTCTACTTTTGCTATAAATTTTATTAATAAAATCATTTTTTTCTAAAAAAAAATTGAGTACAGTAGAAAATATACATGAGATGAATGAAATCTGATTAAGATTCTAATACGCAACCCATTTTCTATTTGATTTGTATGGTTTTGAGCTGGTAAGAATTTATGATCCAACCTTAAACCCTATAACTTTAAACTAAAACCCTAAAATATTAATCTCTCAATTTTTACCATAACCTTAGAGCCTAAATTTTCAACCTTAAATTTTACTTTATTTGTATTATTTGTTTTTTATTTAATTATTTAACACCGCTTTATGATAATTATGATTAACAAATTGCTCATTAAACTGTAAGTGTATGGTATTAATTAAGATTTTAAAAAAATTATGACATACTCAATAAAAAAATACGTAAACAATAAATTTATAGAAGTCATATAAAAATAGAGATAAATCTCAAAATTATACATGAACCTTTATTTAATGTACAATTAAATAAATGAACTTTAATTTGATGATATTATACACCTGAAACTCTAATTGTGGTTCAAAGGTATACTTGAAACTTTAATTTTGATTAAATCATACACATTTAAAAAAATAAATATATTAATTTATTTTTATATTAAATAACTATAATTATTTATGTATGCGGTATATAAACATAAAATGATAGTTATATCCATAATTGTACTAATAATTTACAAGAATTGGATCAAATCAAAATTTTATATATAAAATTACACAAAACCAAAGTTCAAATATACAATTACAATTAAATTATAGTTCATGTATGTTTTTTTATATTTATCCCTAAAGAAATATAATAAAGTTCTAAGGTTTTGAAAGTTTTAGTGTCATGGTTAAATTGTATTTATGTGAGTTTTTTTTTTTTTGTATTTATTCAGTCTAAATTGTATTTTATAAATTTTATATAGAATAAGAAAAGATAAAAACATTCCCTGCTTTAAGAAATCATTTTTATTATTTATTAATAATTAATCAACTCAATATTATCTTAGCCTAGCTAAGAGGCCCGTTCTTAAGGTAGAGGTCCTTAATTTCCAAGGCGAGGCCCCGGATGATTTATAAATATAAAAAATTTAAATAGAAATAATCAATTATTTAAATTAGTCTAGATTTTTAAAAGGATTATTATTCTGTTTACCCATCATTGTGTTTTAATTATATTAAAAAATGAATTACATGTGACAGAAATTTCTTTTATTCCACGATCACTTTATAATTATACTTTCTAAAATAATTTTATTAAAAAATATGAGCTTAGGAATTATTATCAAATAAGATGCTATTTTATATATTATCATTCATTTATTCTATTCTACTTACAATGCCCATTTAAAATAAATCAAAGTCTAACAGCCAATTCGCCAGTGCAGAATATAGAAAGAAAAAGAGAGGAGAAGAAAGTGCCAGTTATAGTCGGTGGTAACTTAATGTTCACTGTTGAGGTGGTGGAATTTAATAAGAAAGTGTTGGTTCAGATTTCACCCATCCAAAAACTTCCCATATAATCTAAACAACTTCCAACTAGGGACAGCGACAGAGACATGCATGGTTTCTCTCCTTACAAGCAATGTCAATGAAACAATTGTTTGTAAGAACCCCAAGAAAGCTCGCTCCCACCCCCACCCCACCGCACAGAAACAGGAGCTGGATATTTGATCACCGCCACCACCTCTTCTCTTCACTAACTTCCAACTTCCCAACACAAAGCGGCCACCTGCGATATGGGAAAACATCCACTTGGTCGCGTCTTAATGTTCTCTGCCCTTGCCACCCTCGGCCTTGTCTCCTTTGCCGCATGTCTGGTTGCTGAGGCAAAGAGATCCAAGGTATGTATATAAATTAATTTCATTCCTTGCTATTATTAGTTGATAAGGGTTTTTAATTGGTTTAATTCTCCAGACGGTTGATTTGAAGTTGGATGGAAAGTTGTGTTTCTTGCCCAGAAAGAGTGATGCCTTTGAACTGGGTGTGGCTGCATCAGTCTCTCTCTGCACCGCTCAAATCATAGGGAACGTACTACTCTGTTCAAGTTACTGGTGGAAAGCAAACACAAAGCCTAAAAAACCAACTCTTACTGCAATTTTGCTGGCGTTTTCCTGGTAAGGTGTTGCACTGCATGTGTATCGATTATATTGATGCCACCAGTTATGTGGATTGCCTATGCCTGCCATGTTGACACAAAATTAGGCCACTACTACTGCTGGTACACTGTATTTAAGTGGACCCGACCCGGGAACACCTTTTTTTAGTTTAATGAAATAATTGCAATTTTAGCTACAAATGTATTTTTGATCCTTTTAAAAATTAATATTTTTTTTAATTTTTAAGATATCTACAGGACCGATCCTAATAATTAATCTAAAAATTTTGTTAACTTTAATCCCGGATTAGAATGCGGCTTCTTAGACAGTATCATTTTCCTAATCATAAACGAAAAACCTTCATTTTTTTTTTTTGTTTTCTTCCTCCCTTTCAATATTTCTAGAATTTCTGGTCAACAGAAAAAGGTCCAAGTAATGAATTTTCCAATGGAGCTACAAGTGGGTTAATTGGAGACCAACTAGTTGTAGAAAATGGGAGGACAGCTGGAAATATACCTGTTTCTATATCCCACTCCCCCCATATCAGATCATTCAACGACTGGATGCGCCTAGGAAAATATATTTTTTTAAAATAAAAAAAGATCAAAGATAGCAGACACATAGTCTTGGACGTTGGTGTCTAGTGCTACTAAATAAAATAAAATAATTAATTACATTTGGATATGGATTTGGAGGAACATGGATTGTCTTTGCTTTTCTTTTCTTTTAAATTAAAATTTTTTAAAAAGCTTGGAATAGAATCTTATATTAAAAAGAAAGAAATATTGCAGGATCAGCTTTGGAGTTGCAGCAATCCTAATAAGTGCAGCGACGAGCATGAGCAGAGCACAACCCTACGGAGAAGGATGGTTGGACGGTGAATGTTACCTAGTTAGAGACGGAGTGTACTTAAGCTCCGGGGTCTTAAGTCTACTTGCCGTCTTCACCTTGATTGGAGCTGCCTCCATCACGATTACAAACAATCAAGTACTTGACCAAGCTCACAAAATCAATGCATGAAAATCAAAATAAACAACAGTGATAGAAAGAAAATATAGACACGTACGTATGATGGGGTGTTGGATTTTTTAAACAAACGACAGTCAGGTATGTATGAATAAGATCAAGTGTGAAATTAATGCATTCAAGTCCACCAAGATCACAAGTGACGGTGCAGAAGCCGGGAGTCCCACCCTACCCATCGGATAAAAATCAAACAAACGAATAAACAAGAGCCAACGAGGAAGGCACCCCAAAGCGATATCTTACCATATACAGTTACCTACTCCATTTCTTTGATCCGTTCCCTAAGTTAGGAAAGGAATAATAAAATAGGTTCAACAAAAATGAAAGTGGTGGTTCTTCTGTAAAGTTGGTTGTTGATCGATGTGGATGGTCCATCTCCCCCACAGCGACAACGATGTCAATTTAATTCCTAGCTTGCAAAAAATTTTCCTTATGCCCTTTTTCCTTGTTTCACCTCTTGTATTCCCAAATTATTATAGTTATATACATACAATTTATGTACTATATTATAAATTTGGATGCAGCACTCCTTGAGCCCAAACCACATCAATGTTTGATCAATATGTCTATTTATCCAAATAGATTGAGGGACTCAGTTACATTTGGTACTATTCCACCATGCTCAGAAAAATACTTCCACAGTCCATAGCGGCCTTCATCATGACTATATCAAAATTCTTATTATGATGCCTTTTCCCAGGGTTTAGATTAGACCGACATCTCTTGACTCCACAGCCATCATCCGGTAATAACTTTCTTATTGTTCATCAATGATATTCCCATTTCTCCTAACATTCAAATGAAAGTTAGCTTCTACGTTTTACATGTTAAAAGAATTTTTTCACCAAAATCATTTTTACAATCTGAACCCATTTCTCCTATACACTCCAATCTCTTATTGTAGATGAGATTTGCCTAAATCCTGCAAAAACAATAGGGATGGTGGAATTCAGTCTACAAGGATGGTGGACGGATCATCATTCACATATGTGCATGCAATGATGCTTTTCCTTAAAATAGTACAGCAGAAAGGCAAGCTCATGACAAAATCCTAAACAACAACATTCATTTACCTCGAGATTTTGTTTTCAATTTGCCAAAGGCTGATGATGTAAACTGAGAAGATAGATGGCAATGTCTCTAGCAGCCATGGCATAAAACAGAATGCTGAAAACTCATAGTATTAGAAATACATGTGCCCACGGCCCCTCCCACCATAGTCGTATCGGCTGCTCCAGTTATATGAGACCCTCAAGTTCTGACCAAGTCCTTAACATAGCCTCTAAGAGGTCCATACTGCATGAGACCTAAGTTGGAAGTCGCCAAAAGTCCTGAAAGTTAAAAATGCAACATAAAATCAATTATTAAACAAGCATTAACCTTTCTAAGTTTTTTGCACCTTTTCTTTTTTTTTTTTTTTTTGTGAAAAATTAAAACAAACCTTTGGTGAAAAAGAAAAGAAAAAGAAATATAACAAACCTCACTATCTAACTTCATTCTCTCACAGAAACGATTCTTGCAGCACACGAGTGAGAATTGCAAGAAATTGTGTCAAAAAGAAGTCATCCTTCCGTAAGCAGGCTGCAGAAAAAACCAATAGAGTTCATACGTTTCTATGAACTAATAACTGTTCTCACACAAGCTGTGACTTCAATTCGAACTAACAATGATGGATAGAAAAAACTGACATGTACATATAACATAAACCAAAAATATTTTCGGATCAAATTTGGACAGTAGACCACTACACCCTGTTTGTCCACCAACCTCTGATCTGACACATGATTCTTTATGCGTCCTGCTTTATCCTTTTGGTTTGCTTTCCCAAGTTAGCCCCGCACTTCATCCCTTTTGAACTTCTCATTCATGGCTTCAAAGTCAAATTCTTCAGTAAACCGTGGTGGAGGGTAGACTGCTAAACAATCTTATGTAACAAGTAACTTTTTGTAATATCTCAAGCTGCCTAATACTATTTACACAAATGAATTTTAAGCAGTGTCTAGGACTCCTTATTTATCATTTATCTAAATAATAAAACAGCCGAAGGCACAGGTTAGAAAAACTTTTTGTACAAAGGTTCAATATGATTACTTGTCAAAGCAGTACAAATACAGAAAATAATATTTATGCATGGCTAATTACAAGCATAAACTTTCAGATTCAACAAAGGACAGATAAAACTCTTGGTAAACAGAAGAAATGATGAGACCTGTTGTTCATGAATTGGATATGGCAACAACGAAGGTTGAGTTGCTAGAGTAGAATTCGCAGATGCAAAGGCAATTGTGTCCTTATGATCAAGATATGAATTCATTGTTGAAGACAGTACATTCTGTCTGGCCAGTGCTAGATGACCAGGAGTTACCAGACTTGGAGATGTGTTTGCAATGAACATGAAGAACAAGCCCGACAAGGAATAGGGATGGGAAGAACAGATGAAGGGTTGCCAACAGGGTTGAGATTCACTGATGTTTGTGTCCTCAGAAGATGAAGGAAATGAAGACACTGTTAGTGATGCATATGCAGCATGTGAAGTTGGTGCTTTTTATCAACGAGCAGGATAGTGTATCATGGGACGTGGAACACTGCACTGGAGTAAAAGAGCCTGTAACAGTAGAATGTAAAGAACTAGATGCAATAGATCAAACTCTTAATGGGAGAAGAGTGAAGATCAGAACTGTTGTAATTGCAGAGTCATTGTGAAGCTGCTCAACTATTGGCACAAGAGGGGAGCACTTTCCATAAGATATGGAGTTACATTGAGTGGACAAGATTCAACCCAAACCCCATTGTGGTGCCTAAATGGATTTCCTCTAATAGAACTACTACTACACATGCCAAAATCCAATTCTCATGGATGTTCTTAACGGGATTAAATGGTTTACTAGAGATGCTTTCATTAAAAACCACAGTGTTTTCTATAACCTTCTCTGAATACGTGATGGTGCTTCTTATATCCAAAGATATTTGAAAGGCTATATACATCATACTCATAGCCCTCAAGAACTAATATTTGATCATATGCAAACCAAATCCTTTTCATGTCTCATAATAACCATATCAAGAACAATAAATGCATTATGCAAAAAGTTTTTTCTTATTTTTTTTAAAAACATGCGTTGGGCGTTGTAGACAATCAACTCCCAACAAGAGCAAACAGGAGACATTTCAGATGCATGAGACTAAACGACCTAAGATGATAAATTGCTTAACTTTCTGGAAATTTGATAACTTGAATTGAATAACTTCTTGATACAGACAAAGCTCCCACTAATCATTAGCTTTACATGGTCCTCACTTTGCACGTAATCAAGTTTGATTACTTAACATCTTTAGAAGTGATGCAATTTACAAGGATGGACAACCTTTTGATCAAAGAGTTTTGCGCTAGCTAAAACAAATATCATTTGCAATAGTTCTATTATATATAAGATAGTGGGCAGAGAAATAAACAGTAAAAGTCTTAAACAAAATCAACATAAATGATAAAGCCACTCTGCACAGATAACATGAGCAATTAAACACAAATGTTCTGCTAAAAACAGATCGCAGATTCAAAACAAAAGAACCTGGAGGACAGATCTATGAAATGTCACTTACCTCACTATCACTTCCGCGAAGAGAATATAATATATGACTTTTGTTTTAAAAGTTTGGCCATTTGATAGTTTTTCAACTAAGTTGCTACCTCGTAACACCAATATGCTTTATCACTCGGGAGGCACTGGTAGACCATCCTTCTCTTCCGGTCCTCTGTTCCATTAGATCTTACTGCAATGTCAGAAGGAATATAACACCACCAAATTCATTGCCGATTAGCAAACACTGCTTCAAGTCAAAGAAAATTAACGAGAATTAGGACTTTACTCCCCAAAAATTCACTCAAAATTTTCGAGAAATTTTAATCTTATTTCCTAACCTATAAAATATACATAGTGAATAACTGCTCCTTAATCACACGTAACCACACAAATCCATCGCCAAAAGGAGGAAAAAAAAAAAGCATAGGTCGACAGACAGTATAAGAAATGCAGTCATGCAAATCAGCACATGGGAAACATGCAAGTCTATGAGATACGCGTACATAAATACGTGTATAAATATTGAGAAAAATATGGATACGGATACCGTACTTGAGGCCGATGGCGCGATCTTGGAAGTTGAGATGATATAGAACACCTTCCTAGCGTATGTAGTAGAGTCATAAGGCTAAGGAAGTTTCGTCCCCCGCATTTTTCAAAATCGACAAAGATTCAGTGGCCAACCGCTACAACAAATATATATATATATATATAGTGATTCTTTTTCAAGAGGAAATTAACGATGATGCAAGCGTAACAAACAAGAGATTCTTTCCGAAGAGAAGCTCTTTGATTGATTAGATGCATTTATAATGCTGTTCAATTATCCGAAACAGAATTTTTTAAAAAACTGGTTAATAGACGATATTCAAGTAAAGATCTTATTTCTTTTTTGCCTCAAACCTTGGCGTAGATTTAAACTACAACCCTCTCATAAAGATCCAATGAAAAAAAAGTAAGAAAGGTTAAAAGAATAATTTTTACTTTTTCAGTTTGGGGAATAAAAACTGACCTACCTTTCGGCTCTCCTCGAAAACGGCCTTCATACGTAAAGGAGCTAATTTTCGTTACAATTCTGTCACAGACTTAACCAAACTATCATTTTCCATCCCCCTCCCATCCCTCTCCCTCTTCCCCACCATCCCTCCCCCTACTCTGATTCTCTCTCCCTCTCTCTCTCCCTCTCTTCCCTACCATCCCTCCTTCCACTCTGATTCTTTCCCTCTCCCCTACCGTTGTTTTGCTAACCCTCTCCCTCCGTCCCTTTCCCTCTCCACAAAGAATCATTGTGCTTGATATATAACTGAAAGATCCATTGTTATCATGGTGCATACTTTATTTTTAAAACACAGTCAATAAATACAAGAGGCAAGATGCGTTCTTTTATGAATGAAAATTTTTGAAAACAAATTCTTACTTTTAGAATTTATTTTAATAGTTTAAGCAGTATTGGAAGTTTTCACTAGTCAAATAATCAGAAGAAAACTTGTTGTTGCCGAAGGATGCACACCATATGAGCTTGTGAGCAGTGCTGCAGCTTTAATCATTGCAAGAAATGCATAATGAAAAATCAATAAATAATATATTAAACTTTCTATATTTTCCTTTAGAGCTACAAAATGCAGGGATTTTTTGTCCAGGAATACTCCTTTCTGCTAAAAGATTAGTCTTCATTTACGATATTCTGAAGAACGCACATTTTACTATCTGTGTAACATAATAAATTAAAAATAAATCCTAGTGCCTTATAACTTTGTAGATTAATGTTTAAATGTCAAAACAGGATGATGGTCCTTGTCTTCTCTAGTATTGACAATATTTTGCACTAACAAGAGTGTTCTTCTCTCTGTTCCTCCAGAAGTTTGTTTCACTGTGTCCTGATCAATCTGTTTTGAAATGTATCACTATTTATGTTAGTCAGTAGAAATACAAAAACTTAAGATATGGTCTCGTCTAACATGTTGATATACAAAGGGGGTAGAAATATAGCAGGGATAGTTGAGGTGACTACAATTGTTTCCACTTAGATGCAGTCTTGTCTCACTTGTTCATAGCTTTTCTCAGTTATGTTGATGGGTCTTATCCAAATCTAGTGAATCCTGTGAAAATGATTATCTGCATGTTTAATGCCTTTTTCTTTGGTTAATCTCTAGGATACCGTATCATGTGGTTCAGGGATCCATTTCCGCAGTTCTTTCCAGATGTTGATTTCCAAATTGCGTGTGACCATTTTTTTGGCAATCCTGATGATTTGAATAACATGCCCAATGGGGGATTTAACTATGTAAAGTCTAATAACCGGTCAATAGCATTCTACAAATTCTGGTATGCTTCACATGAAACTTATACTGGATACCACGATCAAGATGTTTTCAATAAGATCAAGTTTGATCCTTTAATCTCATATATCTGATTAAAGATTAGATTTTTGGATATTGCTTTGTTTGGTGGTCTTTGTGAACCTAGTAAAGATTTGAATTTAGTATGCACAATGCATGCAAATTGCTATTATGGTATGGATAGCAAGCTTCATGGTCTCAAATTTATGCTTCAAGATTGGAGAGTTTTCACGTCATTGCCACCAGATCTAAAGAATGAATCTATTATCTCTTGGAGGGTTCCTCAAAACTGCAGGTACTATTGCTGTCTAAATCTGGGCACCTTTTTTTCTATCATCCTATCCATTGTAAGTTTATATAATTTGGAATTCCTCAAAATGGTTTCCCTGCTTTTTAACTCTGTTACAATCTCCATTCATTACGCCATTTTGATTCACCATCTCCAGAGGGTTAGCAAAGGGAGAGGGTTAGCAAAGGGACAGTGGAGGAGAGGGAAAGAATCAGAGAAGGAGGAGGGATAGTGTAACAGCCCATTTTCAGTTAAATCAGAATAGTGGTATTGGGACCCACAAATCTGACGTGAAAATATTTTATTTTATTATTATTTAAATGTCTACAGTACATTAGTAATGTCGTATAAAAATTTTATTAAGAAATTTTAATGGTTGCATGCTTAATTAAGTGAAAAGGACTAAATCGTAAAAGGTGCAAAAGTAGAGTTCTAATAGTTAAAGGTATCTATTAGCTATGAAATTAAATTTTTAAGAAATTTATGTGTTAATTAGACCATTTTTATTATGAGTGGACATTTATGGGCATGAATTAAGTAATTGAAAGGTTAAAATATAAGGTTAATTAAGTAATTTGGTAAATAAGTTAAGTAAAAATAATAATAATAAAAACGTCACCTTCCTAAATGCTATCATCCACTGAAATTGAAGAAGAAATAAACCTCCATTGAAGCTTGCTAGGTTCAGCCAACTCCTCTGTGCATTTGAGTGAAATTTCATCCCGTTTTTAATGATTTTTATGTTTTTGGGATCGTTGTACCTGAATCTAACTAGCCCAGGAACTAATTTGCAAAACTATTAAAGGATTAGGTTTTTTCCATAAATTTGTTTGTATGATTCTTAAAAATTTATGAAATATTATGAGTCCTTGTTGTTAAATAAACAACTTTTGTAAAGTAATTTTTGATGAAATTATGATTTAGGGACTTATTTGTTAAAATAGTAAAATGTCATGGTGAAATTGTGAATTTTTTATTTGTGTGGGTTGATATGAGTCCCTAGGTAAATCATCTAGCATGATATGTATATGAAAATGAATGAATTTCAATTTACGAGCTAAGGACTAAATTGTAAAGAAGTTAAAATAATAGGGGCAAAGTATAATTTTACAAAAGTATGAATTTTGGACTGAATTAAATAGAACAAAGATTAAACGAATTAATTTTTCTTATTTAGATCAAGTTAAGCCTCATATGGATCTAGATCAAGGGAAAGATAAAGTCTTGGACTAGATTATATTTTGTCTTCTTTGTATTCGAGGTAAGTTCGTATATTTAAATAACGTTTTAATATTATTTGATTTAAATGCTATTATGCTATTCATCATATCATGTCACGACGGAAATCCAACGACGTTACAACGACTATCAAGTCTCGTTTAAACTTTAGGAATATATAGGATACAAATGACATGTCATTAAGGTTACCATGTTTTGGGTGCTGGTCCTGAATGTCCTACCAATGGCTGGGTCCCAGAATTTGTAATACCCCTAACCCGTAACCATCGTCGGACTAGGGTTACGAAGCATTACCAAATAAAACACAACTCAAAACAGTCATATATATATATATATATATATATATATATTAAAATAAACATATCAGGTACATTTAAGAGTAAAAATAATCATTACATAACATATTATATTCACATACTTAACATTCAAATCAAAGCTAGCGTTTATGTATTGAATCATCCAAATAGAATGAGGTTGCACATTTTCTTTTTAAATCAAACCATACTAATCTTTATAAATTCAAACATATTTATCATCTTATACTTACTAAACAATAAGACATCCATTATTTCAATTTCATTTATTAAACAACTATCAAACTAATCTTACGCTAAATCATTTTAATACATATCATTAAACAAATAAAGCACATGTTTAGTCACTCATTCCATGTGCTGCTCGAGTATCACACTAAACAACTTGAATAATTTATTATACTTAACAACCATTTAAACAGGTAAATGTTATACCTAATTATGTTACCTTTCAAAATTAATACACACATATTCCTATATAACATACTAATCACTTTTCCATAATCTCACAAATATCTCATAAAGAACAATTCATTAACAACCATCAAATATATCAACCAAGTATAGCCGAATAACTATATAAATACATACATAATTTTCTAATCAAATTCTTATCACATTATATAACCAATTAATCATGAGACATATCTATTATTTCACAAACCAAAATTACATCTAACATTTACCATTTACCAATACAAATTTCATAACCTAATTACAAAACTAAATTCATTTACATCACATTTAAACATCTATCATAATTTCATATCATTTTCGAATACATATGTATTTAACATTATCATTTCAATCCTTATCCAAGACTTGATGACTAATATGACCACATACCTATTTGTTGTATTCGAACATATGTATATAACACCTAATCGAATTCAACATGTCCATAATATAATTATCACTTACCCATAGTTAAAATATCCATGTATACATTCGGTTCAAGTCCATACCTTAACTAATTCAATCCATCGTACAAAACATAACCAAAATACAATTATTAATCACATACCCAAATTCAACAAGTCTAATTATAAAACATCATACATGTTTACTTACCATAAACATATACCTTAATCAAATAGGCATAATATAAGTTCATTTTCAATGACCATTATGATCATAAGCATAGATACCAAATCGATCAAAAGAAGATAAGCCATTTTCGCATGGCTATTAATTACATACAAAAGTATTTAATCCATATTCAACCTTTTACTATGCTATACATGCCATATATTCAAAATTAACTTAGCAAAATACCAAATGAGACTGTTGATAGTGTGAATAGTCTTGCTGATGATCCCCGAGCTCATAACGTATCCAAAATCTATAAAAACAAAGGTAAACAGAAAAAAAAACGTAGAGCAAGCTATTTGAGCTTAGTAAGTCATAAGCAAATTAATAACAACCAACTTAGCAACATCAAATATACAAAGTTATATTAATTAGTTAAACCATACACATTTACAAATAATTACTCAAATTTCAATATCAAAGTCACACATAACACCCTTTGGCCGAATACGCAAAATTATAAACTTATATATAGTTCACATGTTTATACATTAACCTTTGTACAATGAACTAAACATATAACTTACCTTTCTTTTCATAACACGGTTTATATACGTATCTGAGTTCTTTTAATTCAAATTTCACATTGGCCTTCACTTACAAATGCCCGTTGAACCATTCGGAATTAAAAAGGATACGCGGATAGTCGGAAGCTCGTACAATGCCAACGTCCCAGACGTGGTCTTACATGTAATCACATATCGATGCCATTGTCCCAGACAGGGTCTTACACGTAAACACAAGTCAATGCCAACACCCCAGACGTGGTCTTACACGATAACACTTATCGGATATCCTATGTCATGACATATGTATCCTATCTATTCCTAAGGTTCGTACGGGCTTACAGACGTCGAAACTCAATCGAATCAAGCTCGGAATATAGCCAATCACCACAATCACATTCGGCCATAGCATAAATAATTCAAATAATTCATTTCGATTATGTAACAAATATATATTCATAGATATAACAACATTTAAATACTTATTGACTTACCTCGGATGTCGTCGACTGTTAAATCGGCTACTCGAACACTTTTGTTTTTCGCCGATCCAAATTCGATTTCTTTAATTCTTGATCTAAACATATTCAAATTAAGCTTATTTAAACATCATTCTATTCAATTTAGCCTAAAAACACATAAATGGAAAAATTACAATTTTGCCCTTAATATTTCACACTTTTTTACAATTTAGTCCTTTTTGCACAAAAAAAATACACAAAATTTGACAACACTCCTTAAGGGCCGAATATTCCTAGTGTCCATACAAGCCTACACATTTCATTTATTTCACATTTTAGTCCCTCAAAATTTTATTTTTGCAATTTAGTCCAAATTACTCAATTTCATAAAAAAATTCAAAGACAAAACTTATTAATCTAACACATATATTTCATATTTCATCATCAAACATCAAAAACCACAAGGTATCATCAATGGTAAAACACAAAATCATCATCACAAACAAAAATTAAGACATGGGTTTTGTACATCTCTTAGCAACGATCTCAAAAACGTAAAAATTATCAAAAATCGAAACCGAAATGTACCTTGATCAAGCTAAATAGATGCTGAATGCCTCAAACTTTTCTATTTTCTTTTTTCTTTTCTCTATTCAGTGATGAAAGAATGAGAACATGGCTTTAATTTGTTATCTTTTAATATATATTAACTTGTTATATTACTTATTTATCCTTTTATATTTAATAATTTTAACATATAAATTAAGGTCATTTTAGACCATATGCCGTCCACTATAGCTAAAATGAGCTATTTTCCCTATAAGGACCTAATATTAAAAATCCATTAGCAAATTAGCACTTACACATCAATTAGCAAATTTCACATTTTATGCAATTAAGTCCTTTTATTTAATCGGACACTTAAACGACGAAATTAAAACACGAAAATTTAACACAAGCAAATTCACACATAATAAACACTGAAAATAATTTTAAAATATTTTTTGGACTCGGATTTGTGGTCTCGAAACCACTTTTTCTATTACAGAATTTGTTGTGGATACTCGTCAGCTTGTGTGAGCGGCATCGTGTAGCTATATTTCGATCGTCAACTTGTGTGAGCAAACCCATTTATGGCTCGAGTGAGCATCGATGTAAAGAAAAAGGAAAGGAAATGGTTTCGACGATGTGTTAGCAGACTTTGTGTGAGCTTTTCGTGTATCTGATATTATTATAAGTGGTTCAACGGGTATGAAAAGGGAAGGAACGGTAAGTGTTCCAATGGCTAAATTAAGAACTTATGGAAAGGTATGAATTATTGATGATCAAGGTATGTATAACCATGTTTATGAAAAGTATGAATTCAAGTATGTTATGTTCATGAAACTTATCTTACCATGAGATGATTTTGCTAAGTTATGTGTTTAATCACTAACTTATGTTGTTGATGATGCTTAGGCTTGTGCCAAGCCATGTTGGATTGATTCATATCTATGTTTAAGATTATGTATTGAAATGGTAAGCTATGTTCATGATTTACGAACTTACTAAGCATTATATGCTTACATGGTTGTTCTTTTCTATGTTTTATAGATTATTGAAAGCTCGATCGATTTGGAAGCTCGTCGGAGTCCTATCACACTATCTAGAGATTATATTAGTAGATTTTGATGTTTTGGTCATGGTTATAATAACATGTATAGGTGATTTATGTTTGATGAACTAGTTATTATGTTTGGCTTGTAATATGGTAATTTGGTTGGTGTGCTTTTGGCACTTTGACGCTATAATGGTTGATGTTTATATGGTCAAATTGATGTATGGTTTTATAACCAAAGTGATAAGTGTTGGCATGTTTGAATTGTGGTTAATTAGATTATGTTTGATATGGAATTTAGTTGAGTTGTTTTGGTATGGAAATAAGTAGTTGTGTATGCTTGAATTATGGATAAATATGCTCATGCTAAGACATGTTCAATGGTTGTGATTGAGGTGCCTTTTGCCATACTGGTTGTATAGATATTTGGTATAGAGATTTGGTCATTTTATGCATGCTTTGGGTATGATTTAGGGCCTTGGTTATATGTGCAAATGTGTTGTAGGTTCATGCTTGAATTAGGTGAAAGAAATAGCTTGATTTTGGCCTATTTCTTGTCCACACAGCCACAGACACGGGCGTGTGCCTCAGCCGTGTGTGACACACAGCCATGCTACACGGGCGTATGGCTTGGTCGTGTAACCCAAGTCAAAAAGTTACACGGGCACGAACATGGGCACGGGCACGGGCTGAAACACGGTTGTGTGTCCCTATTTCAAATGTTACACAGCCTGAGACACGAGCGTGTGTCTCAGCTGTGTGAGGCACACGGCCGTGTGACCCCTCAGTGTAACACCCCAAACCCGGCCTAGAAGTTAGGCCCAAATCTGGCGTGTCACATGGAAATGTTTTTCAAAACCGTATTCCTTGTTGTTAAAACTTGTTTGAGAGCTAAAGCTTCTTTGCTAAAACTTAAAACACTTTAAGCAATTGTTATCCACTTGAAAACGTAATTACTTTTATAACCTTATCTGTTGCGGAAGCATTTTGAAAAAAAGTTGTGGAAACGTAGTGTTTTGAAGACAGCATCGTTTAAAAAAAAACTCGCGTTTCCTAGTCTAGCAGATAATAATCAAAAGAAAATACCAAATAAAAGTTAAAAAATCCCAAATGGCCTTATTCCATAATTATTAGCCCAATATATTAAAATAAAATAAAATAACTAGGTTTAGGTTTAAAACATGTCGAGCGTGTGGCCACCTCCGAGTCGTTTGCAGCTCCAAATCATCTAAGGCTGGGGATTACCTGCACAGTTAAAGAAAAGGATGAGTTACGAGAACTCAGTGTGTAATCCCCTATTATAGTAACAGTCTGGGCCCAAACCTTATTCAGTATAGTTCAGTCTGGGCTTTAGCCCTATACAGTAACAAATTGGCCTAAGCCCAAAATCATAACAATGCAGAATAGAGATGCAACCCAACCTAGTCCAGCCGACACACCACCCGTACCAACCAACACACCATATGGGGACCAAGTCGACCCACCCAACCAGCACACCAATAACGCAGCCTAGTTGCTAATAACAACGCAGCAAAACTGCTAATAACAGTATACCTGGCTGAGCCACTAAAATCAGAATACGTGGCGACGCCACTTTAACAGTGAAAACGTGGCAGAGCCACTAGTACAGTACTTCCTCCTAATACAAGTCCCAACCCCAATGCAAAGTGTCGTGGCATAAATAACTCGTGTATGCAGTATAACACAATCATGAACAGTCATACAAATATCACACATACATCACTTATACTACCACTAAGGGTATAATGGTTATTTGGTCAGTTGGGGTTAATCAGTAATTCTACCTTTCGAGGGTATTTTGGTAATTTCACCCTTCGAGGGTGTTTCGGCAATTTTATCCAATGAGGGTATTTCAGTAATTTTAGTCATATAACGGCCTTTCTGGAAGCCTACCATCGCCTCAAGCGACCCGGATACCCTTTCTGGTCAAAACAGTACAGTTGGGCCCAAAGCCCAATTTTTAGCCCAAGTGGGCCCGCACGCTCGTGTGGCCCATTTAGCTTAATTTTGGTTGCGGCTATGCAAATTTCGACACCCAATCCCTTGATATCTTCTTACCGGGGATTTTACCCATGTGGGGCCCATTGGGCCTCAATGGCCTATCGAGGTCTATTACGACATAAACTTACGGAAACGTTCGTGGCGGCTTCTACGATCTAACACCAACGATTGTTGCTCAATTTATCCCTACGAGCGTTCGCACGCTCGAGGGCCCTCAGATGCATGAAGTGCAGCTTTTCGGCTTTTGCCGATACATAGTAGCACAAGAGTGTAAGACATCGTTATCCAGTGTTTGAACAATACGGTAATGGGTGTACGATTACACACCTTGATTACGAAACGTGCCACAAATCCCCCAGCACCGATCCTACGTTAAAAAGGCTAACAGTTAATCATCCGATCAATAGAGTTATCCTCCTTTTTCCTCAACATAAACCGAAACCCCACTTATACATACCTTGATTGACCGAGTTTTGCTAAGTCTTCTCCAACTGTTAGCGAAGATCAAGAACCCCTGAATGGATTCTGCGTTACAATACACCCTTATTAAAAGAGATTGCATAAACATGTGGTTAAATCCACCCTTGACAATTACAACACCCTCAGGAAAGATCAGTCCCCAAACCAAACACAAAGCGAGAATGCTTACTTGATCAAGGACTAAGGGTAACGTATCGATTGCTTCCGGTCGCTTGCCCTTTTTCACACTTTGAGAGAACCTAAATACCCATCAACATCAGACTAAAGAAGGAAGGAAAGATTCGACACAAGAGAGAAAGGAATAGTACCAACAACGACAATTGACTAAAAGAAAGTTAATATCACTTACTCTCAAATTCAGCAAGAACATGTTTCTTTGAGTAAAATGGATAGACACGTACGGCCCCAGAGATAGAAGTATAATAGAAGGAAGGAAGAGGTTGATTTCAGCTTACTCAAACTTAGTGAACAAGAGAAGAAACGTTGAGAACAAGGGGAAAGATAGGTTCGGCTATCTTGAAAAGAACAGAAAAGAAGAACGAGAGGAAAGGAGAAAGTTGAGTTCGACCAAGGGGATTAAAAGAAGAAAAGATGTTTCGGCAGGGAGTGGGCAGCAGTTGGGGAAATAATGAACGAGAAGAAGACCCGAATGGTAACAATGTTGCACGAGATGCCACCACAGAAAGAAATCCCGAGATGAACAAAAAAGAAAACCCGAAAGGCAAAAAGGCATTTTTGGTTTCTACTATCACTCAAGGTTGCCGAAATGCCCAAATGACACCCCCTAGCTGAAATTATTCCCTTAGCCATACTCTCCCATTTGGCTAAGACTCCTCTCCCCTCCAACTCCCTCAAACACTCCACCAAAACCTCCTAGAATTGTTCCCAGCCTTCCATTTGAATTTTTTGACCAAGTCTTCAACCTCCCTTGCAGAGTTTGATCCAAACTCTACTTCTTCCACCCCCAAGACATAAAATAAAAGTCCCCATTTGCTATTCGTGGGATTCGAACCCCACTCCCCCTTGTTATCCCAGTGACCCCACAGCCACTAAGTCCCATGCTCATCTTGTGTCACTTCAACGCCCATATTTATACTTAAGTCCTACTGCTAACTGCCCCTTCCTCTTAAGAGCCAAAAACTAAAATTCTTCCACAGCTCGGACTTGAACCCAGGCCTCCTTAGAACCCCCAAATACACTCAAATAACTAATCGTTCAAGCACATCATGGGATTTAAGCAAACTCAGCAAGAAATACAAACCCTACATTTTGCGGGTGTTACATGTAGTGTGAATTTTTCCAACTTTTTCTTTAAGGTTTCATATGTTCCCGATTTAGTCCTGAATCATTTCTAAAGTGTTTCTAAGGCCTCGAGTGCTCGAATAAGGGACGATATGCATGTGTTTGAATGAATTATGTTATGATTTATTTAATGTTTGGAAATTGATGTTTTAAGTTACGTTTTTCAGTAATGCTTCATAACTTTATTCTGAAGACGGATACGGGTTAGGGGTGTTACAAATGATGGAGAGAGGGGGAGAGGGAGAGAGAATCAGAGTAGGGGGATGAATGGTGGGAAAGAAGGAGAGGGATGTGAGGGGGATGGAATATGGTGGTTAAGTTTGTAACGAAAAAGGTAACGGAAAATGGTAGCTCCATTACGTTTGTAACGGAAACTGGTTAGCAATAATTATTTTGTTATTTTTCGAAAGCTAAGTGACTGAATTGAAACCTGAGTGATTGTTTTGTCAGCTATTGTAACACCCCTCACTCGTATTTGTCACCAGAATAGGGTTACAGAGCATTACCGGACTTATTACACAATCAAACATACATTTTTCATACAATTATCAAATTCAAATACAAGTCATTCATAATCATTCATCAAGTCCCTAATACGAGCCTATGAGGCCCAAAACATGCTTTAAAAGTGGTTCAGGACTAAACTGATATCTCAGGAAATTTTTGAAAAACTTAGAAAATTTTCAATATATAGGGGACAAGCGCCCGTGTTACTCGGTCGTGTGTCTCACACAGCCAAAGACACGCCCGTGTCACAGGCCGTGTGGACGTTCGAAATGGGATCACATGGCCATGTCCCAGCCCGTGTTCGACCCCGTGTAACTCCCTGACTTGGGTCACACGGCTAACCACACGCCCGTGTGACCAGCCCGTGTGCCCTTCAAAATGGCCTTATATGCCCGTATGCCAGGCCGTGTGCTAGGCCTTACTAAACCTGTAGGGTATACTGACTTATGCCACACAGCCAAGTCACACGCCTATGTGCTGAGCCGTGTGGAGCATACTGACTTGGTTTCCAATTAAACACCAGGGGACACACAGCCGTGTCACTTGACCGTGTGTCACACACAGCTGAGACACATGCCTGTGTCTCTGCTCGTGTGGACAAAAATAGGCTATTTTCCAAGACATTTGTCTCACCCAAATTTCATACACCTACACTAAACCAATTGGCACATAACATGGCATAATTAGGCATTCAACCAATCTCAACCAAACATAATTCATACCATTTCAATACCAACAACAACCAGGCACACATGTACCACAATATATGCTATTCCATTCATGCCAATTTCACATTCTCAAATCACTTAAATGGTCACTTTCATTTGTGCATCACCTTACCTAAATCACAATCATATCAATTCTCAATTATCAACTATATGATACTCAAATTACCAATTTACAAACAACCACTCACCACAAGCATTTACATAGCAATTACCCATTGCATAACAAAGGCCATTTGCACACATATATATATATATACACAACCAAATCAACCAAAATAAGCCAAGTCACATGGCCAAATATATAACGAACCATTCATCATTTACAAGCCAACTCAAATGGCTAAACCCATTACCAAACTATACCAAAATGACCATAACTCCTATACATGCCATATAACCAAAAACTTAAGTTCAAAAGTACCAAAGTGATAGCTTGATAGTGTGAATCTTCGACGACTCCTAAGTCTAAGCTAGCTTCGATAATCACTATAAAACACGGAAAAGTAAATAGAGTAAGCTATAAAGCTTAGTAAGCTTGTATAATTAATAAGTAAAAATCACCATCCATTTACCATTCAAGTAATATGAACAAAATGCACTACAAATTCATTAAATCATAAGGTTAACTTTTATTCAATCACATAAGTAGTCATGAACTCACAACTTTCATAAGTTTCAATGCTCAATTAGTTTTCGTACATACCTATACTGATACGTATCTATTTCTCACCATTTCATATCTTCGATATACCTGTTGAACTATTTGGAACACTATCGGATACTCGGGAATCTCACACCCTAAGTGCCAAATACATAGCCGAAGCTATCTCAATCTCATATCTCATATAATGCTCACTCTTGAGCTATCAACGGGTCTGCTCACACAAGCTGACGGTCATGACGTAGCTACACGGTACTGCTCACACAAGCTGACGAGAATCCACAACACATGCCAAATAACTCAGCCACTGGTAGGACGTACAGACCAGCACCTAAATCACATAACCCCTAATAACATGTCATCCGTATCCTAATCTATTCCCAAGGTTCAACTGGGATTTCACATTTGCCGAATCGTCGTTGAACATATCCGTAACATCATAATTCACATATAATTCAGTAATAAAGCATTTAAAACACAATTATATTAATACTTATTAAAATACGAACTTACCTCGGATGCAAAAATGATGAAATGAGTAGATTAGTCCAACACTTTGTTTTTCCCTCGATCTAAATCCAAACTTTGCTTTTCTTGATCTATATGTAAGCATATTTAGCTTATTTAATTATCATTCTATTCAATTTAGCGCAAATTGCATATTATGGAAACTTTACACTCTTGCCCCTAATATTTTTACAATTTAGCCCTTAATTCATAAAAACACAAATTCATGCAATTAGATCCCTACCCATGCTAGCCGAAATTCATATAACCCCATACCAGCCCATATTTTTTATTTATTTCACAATTTAATCCCTAATTGGCAATTTTATCAAAAAAATCACTTTATAAATGTTGTTTATCTAACAACAAGCATACATTTTCTATCATTAACATCAAAATACATGTACATTCATCAATGGAAAAACCCTACTCCTTTAAAAATTTTGCAAATTAGTCCCTGGGCTAACTAGATTAAGCTACAACGATCTCAAAAACATAGAAATCATTAAAAACAGGACAAAATTCACTCACCAATTGAGCTTGTAAGCTTGGCCGAACCTAGCATGCATCCATGGAGGTTTCTATCTTCCTAATTTCGGTGGGAGAGATGAATGAAAGATGATAGCTTTTTTTGTTTTATTAATTTACTTATTTATTTTACTAAATTACCTTTTTAACCTTATTAATAAACCATTAAAATCACCTAATTAATTCCCATATTTTTTCACTCATATTAACAATAGGATAATTACTACATAAGGACCTTCACTTTAATATTCCATAGCTATTAGACACCTTTAGCTAATAGAACGCAAATTTTACACTTTACGTGATTTAGTCCTTTTTATCAAATTGACCATTCAAACGATAAAATTTCTTAACTAATTTTCACATAATCATACTATCATGCTGTAGACATTAAAATAATAATAAAATAATTATTTTGATCTCGGATTTGTGGTCTCAAAACCACTATTCCGATTTGACTAAAAACGGGTTGTTACAGCTACCCCAAAGTTGAGTGACTATTGGTATAATTTGCCCTACTTAAAAAACCATTGATCAGTGATTTTTAATATTTTTCTAAACAAATGTTAAAAAAAATTCAGCTAATAAAATAGTCATTTTGATAGAGAAAAAAGTATAAAAATAAAATAAATGTTTCCTTTCTCTATCTACTTTTTCTTTATATCTTATCTTTCCACCAATGTTTCATTCCATTACTTTTAGGGTAGGTATGGAAATTTTTTTTTAACATTAATATCATTATAGTTCTGATCAGCTCTTCCTGCATTGACACTAATGCTTATATCAATTGAGCTAAAGACTCAACCGGTGAAAGAATAAGATAAAAAGGAAAAAAAAAAAATTGGAAAAGAGAGTAACTTTTAAACAGACATTTTTTTTTTACTTTTTGAGTTCAAATGGAAAGTATGTGTTATGTGGCACATTTTTATTCGCTAAACCTTTTTTTAAAGTCTGTTTAAAAAAAAGCTTAAAAACTATAACATTTTGATGTTTTAGGTATCTAATTGAAACCAAAGTGAAAAAAGTAGTATACTTCAGGAGCCAAATCATAAATTAAACCTTAAATAAATTATCATTACAAATTCTTTGACTTGGATCAAGCACCAAATTAAAAATATTCCCATCACTTAAAAGAGCATAGCTAGCAAAATAATGGGCGAGTTGATTTTCTAATCTTAAAAAATCATTAATCTTAACCAAGTCAAACTCTAAACTAAGAGATTTAGTATTTGAAATCTAGTGTACCATCTATATATTATATGTTGAGGCTAGGTTTTGAAGTGGTATAAAT
The DNA here is from genome assembly GCA_005393395.2 of Gossypium australe. NCBI lineage: Eukaryota > Viridiplantae > Streptophyta > Magnoliopsida > Malvales > Malvaceae > Gossypium > Gossypium australe. The sequence goes on along the minus strand of CM016621.1, from coordinate 24,173,700 downwards.
GGAAGTGGCCTCTACGGCTATCACTGCAACAAACCAACTTACTTGTCATATTTAAAGTCAATTTTTTAAATAAATTCTTTGGGCTATGGTCATTATTGATATTGTGGAAGTATTCAACCCCATCAATGAAGATCAATCCATTTAGAGAAACACATCTTTAGGATTGGATCAGATCGGAGCGAATCATACGTATAAAATCCCTTTGATCATGGATGTTGGATTAGGACAAACATTGAAGACTTATCTCCAATAGCCCAATTTACATTGATATTTATTATTATATTGTATTAATGTTATTTTAGTCGCTTAGAAGAAGGAAATAGATTGTAATTGATCTTACAATATGTTTGCAAGTCTTGAACTTCAATTATTTAATTATAATCAAGGGGTGGTGTCATACCCTTATTGTGGCATACCCTTATTGGGACTAGGGTTTGCCGCCCCTCTCACATGGAATGGGCTCTCAGGCCCGTCTCATATATTGGGTACAATTATATGTGCAATCTGGACTTTTATGCAACTCTTATAATTTATCCAACCCAATAATTATTTATTCTATTTTCCCAAAATATTATTTATTTATTGAATTAAATAAATTAATTAATCCAATTAAATAATTTTTTCAACTCAATTCTAATTCCATTAAAGTCATGGAAACTTTACCATATTAGAATTTATGAGGAAATATATTCAATTGACCCATTTTTCAATAAAACTATGATGACTAATTAATTTCATTTTCACTTAAAACTTCAATTATTTAATTATAATTAAGTAAACAATAATTCAAAAAATTAATTTAATTTCTAAATCATTTTTTGCACTTAACTAGAAAATGCATTCACTGCAAATAATGATACATGCAATTTATATCTCTTAATAGTCATTTCCATTCATTCCATAGTATCGGTTCTACATGCAATCCATTTTCGGTTATCTCAATCTAGCGAAGGAATTGATTGGACATATATAATTAGGACTCAAATAATTTGTAAGTTTCTGCTCTTTACTTATTACTTACAACATTACTTAATCATAGAGCCACTCCACTAAAGTACCATGATTAAACTTCCTTTTATTATATACCATTACAAAAGCAACTTGATAAATGTTTGTCCAATGAGCTTGTTATAAATGTGTTACTCTTATAGGATATCTTTAATCTCTTTAGGTAAAATACATTCACCCAATATGGTTTTATTTTATCTCATGGAAACCATTACATCTTACTTCATGAAAAACTCAATTACTAATAAATAGTAATTAAATCATTTTTCTTAGACAAATGACTCGTGACCACGCTACTTTTTTATTTATCATGTAATGCCAATGAGAGAATATCATTTACCTTTTATTGGGCTATGAATTCCACTAATGTAAACGATGATATATCATACAGTAGTCATATACCCAATGTACTAGGTTTAGGCTTTTTAAGTATTTGAACTCGAGCTTTTAATACATCAAAGTATACAAGTCACACACAAATAATCAATCACTTATTCAGGATTGAGGTGAGTCACACTATGAATGCCACAAGTGAATTAATATGTAAACTGATTTAAGATTAATTCAACTTGGGTCATGTTCAATGTTATTTTTTGGATTATCAATCCAAACATTAACATCTATGTATCTATCTTTTGGGAGTCAACCAATATGATACCCAAGACAAAGTATCTCTCTATTTGGAATTTATAGATGACATAATAGTCCTTTAACTGATTTGCTCAATTTTGATTCATCAAACCATAGACCTTTTAGATTACCTACTAATAGAAGTTACCTTCTCGAATTACAATCTAACCATGTAATGCAACTTAGTATTAGTTAAATATTAGCTAACTAATAAGCTAATACTTGTTTACATTTTGGTTTGTATGAAAAATCATTGAGGACAAATACAAATGATATTAATATGAATAACGGAATTTTATTTACACCAATTTGTTTGAAAATTACATGTACAAATGATGAATAAACTACATTTGAAGCACTAGATCCTAACACAAACGTGTCAAAAATGATCTATTTTTTTCTAGAAAAAATTAATGAGGTCCGAATTATTATTGATGAAGTTCCTACTTTGGATTAACTTGCAAACATATTGACAAAGCCTCTTTTCGCTCTTATGTTTTGCGGGTTTTGAGATCAACTTTGTGTTGTACCTATTTTTTTCATAGCTTATTGTAATGAATTAGGTTCTTATTCTATTTAATTGTATTTCTTATTTTTTGTGTGTTTGATTGATTTTTGCTTCTTGTGTGTACAAAATGCAGAATGGTAGTGGAAGTCTATAGTGTTTTAAAATAGTTTGACAAGTAAGGTGACTATAAGAGATTCAAGAAGCTGAAAGAAGTTTGAATTTGCAGGTCTTGTAAAGTAATGTAAATATAAGCAAATATAAGGTATAATATAAGTCTGCGGCTAGTATGTGATGGTCAAAGGACCAATAAGATAGTGTGTTAAGTCAATGTGCTAGTTTTATATTTGGTTGTTATATTTCTGTTGCAGAGTTGTTTTCCTTATAATTAGAATATATATGTTGGAGACTGTTGAAGAGATTTGGTTAGGTAATTTGTTAGACCAATTCATCTTTGTTGAATTCAACAATAGAATAATCCAGCTTGTATCTTTTAAGACATTAAATTCATGTTAATAAAATAAGCAGACATGATTTATTTTCTTTAGTTATTTCTCTTTCTCTTTACTACAAATTGCTTGGTTTATGAAATTCTTGGTGATCTGTCACAAATCTATCAACTTCAACCTTCAAAAAAGCATCTTCCTCAAACTCAACACTATGTCCAAGCAAGAAATCTCCATAGGATTATATCTTCCTTATAGGAGGTGACTTTTATTCCTCCTTTGATGGTGGTTTGACCTTCCTGGTGTTCCTTAGAAGCTATTCTTATTCCTTGGTTGATAGAAATTTTGTCTCTTTATTAGTGCTCCTATTTTTCCAATAGATTATTCTTCTCCAACTTCTTAAAAGTAGATTTTCTATTTAAATTGGGTTTCCAATTCAATGTAACCCTCTAATACCTCTCATAGTTACTACTCCTACCTACAAAAGGTGACCATAGATTTTGTAGTTGTAAGCAGGAGTGACGCCCTAAAAGTTTTTAAGGGCTAAAATATAACTATAAATTTCTAAGGGACCAAATTCAATTTTACTATTATTTGACCAATTTTCAGAGGTCCAGGCCCCTATCTACCCCCAATGCAACCCTTGGTTGCGTACAAACACTAAGCTAAACTAGCACACTCACACATAATTTACATAAGTGGAACTCGAACTTAAGCTTTTTCTAGTATATCAACCTTACACTTTTAATACTTAATTAAATACTAGTTATGTTCATTACATTGTTATCCAAAACCCAATGGGCCTTAATTAATATACTATACATTTGGGTTGAAGACTAATAATGCTAGTAAGGGTTTTAATAATAGTACTGAAAATGAAAGTAAAGGAAGAAGAAGGCTCATTTACTTTTTCTCTAATTTTGTACTCTTGACTGTCCTCCTACTCGTCGTCCTCACGAACAATGGGAGAAGGATAAATTGACAACAAACAAGAGACAAGGATCGGGTAAAATGCTAAGTGCGATGTCTGCAAGTGTGGCAAGTCAGTTGTAATATTTGTAGTGTTACAATGGAACACTAGAGTATTTTGAGGACCGAACCCAATAGAGTCGGAGATTGAACAATTTCTAGTTACAACCATGGAAATAAAGAGTCTAACTAACTAATTGCTAAAAATTATATTACGACAAACCATGAAGTCAAGAATGGTTAAACTAATCTACCAGCTAATTACCAAGGACTAAATTGTAAAACATATGAAATTAAAAAATTGATAATTAAATAATAAACGGTGGTTGGATGATCTCGATGTGGTTCACTCATCCTTTATTTACAGATCCAAATCGCTTAAACTCCTAAAATGGCTCAAATTTACCTCTCGGTCTCAAATTTACCAATTTAGATAAATTAATTTGGAATATCTATCGATCTTACTGGTTAACCCGGGACTAACGAATTGGTCCTCAACAAGATCTCTTCTCGATCTCACTTGCCTAGGTATTCCCTTAGGATCATCAATCTTAAGTTTTTAGGTTCATTCAAATTAGTCTAATTTATTACGATTTGACCCTTCATCCAAAAATCAGCTCACCACCTCTCCATCAATCAACCCCTTTAAAAGTTTAGTTACTTATATTAAAAATAAAGCTAATGAACATAAAAATACAAAGCATGAAAGCCATTCAAGAAAAGTTTGAGATAAATATAGAAGTTTAGATTTTTATACAAGAAAACTTAAAAGACATGTAAAGAGAAACATACAACAAGAAAATCTAAAGTAAGAAACATAAAAAGAACAAGATTTAACAGATTTAATGTAAAAGAAATCGAAATACATTAAACTAGAACTAAAAATGTTACTACAAGCAAGGTATAGGGATTGGAAATGCAAATAAACCTAAGCTATAGTATTGACTAACTACAAGAACACTAAGAACAAGAAGAAGAGTTGCAGGAAAATATATATCTACGGCTACAAAGATGGAACTAAGAAACCCTAGAAGAAAGGGAAGAAAAACTAAGAAAAAAACTAAAGAAGCCATAAGCTAAAGCTACTCTAATGTGGCCTCCCTTGTATCAGCCAAATTTTGGTTGATATAAGTAGCTATCTTTGACCCAAATTTATGCCGAAAATACCCTTGAACGGGCCTTCAATGATTGGTGCTTCGATTGGACAAAGACTACCCTTTGTGTCATTTTTTTTCCCTTCATGATGTGGATATCGCGATACTCATGGGATGGATGTTGCGACATCGTTGATAGTCTTAAAATAGGGGTTGCCAAATCATGTGGATATCACGATTCCTTACGGTGGATATCGCGATATCATTGTGTGTAGTCTCTATCCTTGGGACCTGTTGGAGGTATTGCGATTCCAAGGGTAGGATATCGCGATACCCTCTCCTTTGGTAATGTTCTCACTCAATTTCAACCTCTAACGTGTCCCTGCAATACTCAATCATATGTTAGGGTCTCCAATGGCACTACTAGCTAATTTAGGTCTCAAAAACAAGAAAAATAAGGAATTTACACTTATTAACTCAAAATTTAAAAACTATAAAAAATTATAGAAAGGACGCTATTATGCTTGAAAATAAGCTTATCAAGTGTACGATGAAGCCTAATTTGCCTTATCAAATTATGATAGATCAACTTCCAAGTAGGAGCTTTGCCACCGACGCCAATCGTCTCTTCAACCAAAGATCAACACCCATCAAGAGCTCTTTCATTCATTTTCAATTTTTTCAATAATTTGGTCCAAAATCTCCTCTAGCTCCTTTAAATTTCAATTGTTTTATTTGGGAAAGCCACCTGATTCCTCCTACAGTGACCTCTAATTTGGCCTATCCCACGTCAAAGCCTTGCTATTCCAGCCAACCACCGTCTGTTCCATGCACCACCCACCTTGTAACATTTTCGCTCAGGTCACCTGTCTACTCAGATCTTCAATCAAGATCCTAAGTGATTTTGTTTTGATTTTTAGTCTAGTTTTTTTTTTTTTTTTGTAAGGTGGCTAGCTCTATAATCATTGAATAGCTAACCACTAGTTCCTTACTATATTTGGTTTTGTCTTTATAGTGGATTCTAGCCAGTTTTCCAGTAGAAGAATGACAAGCCATCAGAATAATAATTATTTTTGCCTAAGGTTTGGGCCATTATGTCATGTGGCATTTACGGTGATGCTCGAGTCTTATTGTGTATCGTTTTCTCTATATCCTTAGTGACTTTTGGTTTATTGAGTCTCTGGAGAACTCAACTTTATCTGGGGTTCCATTGCATCTATTGTTTCAGGTCAGAGATGTTTCTGCTGCCACAGGAGGAATGACTTGTATAGAGACTCACCACATCATGATTGATGGCTAAGAGTGTCATTGGCTAAAAAGGCTATGATAACATGTTGGGGTCTCTTTTTTGTTCCTATTTTAGGCAAAGAGACTTGTTTCAAGCAATAGAAGCTTTTTTCTTTCTTCACAAAGATTTGGTTTACTTGCCTTTTGAGGCCTTCTCTGGTATGGGACTAACGTCCTCGATTGCTTTCTCTATTCATTATAACTAGGTTTGTGGCTTTGTTAGCCTTTGTCTGTATGAACCTTTCGTTGTTTTTTTGCTTGTAATTTTTCCTTATGAAATGGAATGAACTTTACAAAAAAGGAAAAAGAAAAAAAAGAAAAAATACATCACGTTAAATGTTAGATTTTAAACAAAGAAAAAAACAAGTTTAAATGCCTCGTTCAATTTGAACTTTGTATAATACTTTTTTTTTTGAGGCAATAGTATACTATAAAGATGAATATACAAATTTAAATTAAAAAACACATTAATTAAGAAATGTTAATGTTTTTCAGATCTAATGTGACATGAGATACCTTGTGCTAATACACATTTGAATCAATATAGGTGTAGGCTTGGTTTAAGTTATGGAAAAGAGTGGACCTACAATAAGGGAAGCATGGTAAGCTAAAGAGTTGTCAAAGTTGGCACTTTAATTACTTTCCGATGCTTAAGCTGGAAGGGTCAATGCAAAGAAAGTTCATAGGATGGTGATAATGAATAGTAAACTTACCTCATAAGGGTTATTAGAAATCTTTTTATGCTTGCCTCCCTCTTGCCTTGCATGTGACCACTCATTTTGCCTTAGATCCCAAGATGCCTTGGGTTTGGCTCGTCCCTTTTTTTGGTTTGTTCTCTTTGCCTCATGTTACGTTGTTATTTGTGTACTCACCTGGCTTTTGTGTCATCAAGTCCCTTAACAGCCATTCCTCCTTGACGACTGTACATATCATTTTATCCTTTATATATTAAATATATTATATGATAATCCTTTTGGGCCCTATACTATTGGGCTTTATGCTAATATCATAACACCTTGGATTTAAAAAAAAATCAATCAACTACATAATTCATGTCTATATACATGATAAGTAAATATTATTGAGTTATCATTAAAATTTTTGCTAGAACGGATATTTTCTTTGGATCATTAAAATTTTAATTTCACAATCGAGGTTGAGATTTTACCATATGTCCTATTATTCCTTCTTTAATTTTAAACTATAGCTTAAAAGGCATATAACAAAAATCTCAATTTGTGGAGTTAAAAGTTTCTCCATAATCAATGTACCAAATAATTATCCATTTTTTTTTGGTTGAACTTTGTTAGGATATTTGACGAAAATACAAGAAAAGGCCAATTTTATAAAAGAATTATAGCAAAGGGCCAATTTTACAAAAACGCGCTCAGCTGGTGTCGTTTTCAGAGGAAAATTAGAAAAGCGCATCTAGATCATTGCTTTTTCCTCTGACAAGTAAAACGCGTCCAAGTCAACGAACTAAAGAAAAACGCATCCAAGTCAGTGCGTTTTTCCCCATGTTTTTTTAGGGTTTTAATTGTTTAATTATGGTTTATGGTTTATTAAATTAGGGTTTAATGTTTATTAAATTAGGATTTTAGTGTTTTATTTAAATTTTAAGTGTTTATTAATTAGTGATTTAGGGTTTTAGGAAAAATAATTTTATTATTAAGGTTTAAAGTTTGTGTTAATTAGGGTTTGGGGTTTGTTTAGGGTTTTAGGTTTTATTGTTAGGGTATTTAGTGTTCCGGGTTTTTGAAAAAATAATTTTTTGACAAGATGGGTTCTGAAAAAATAATTTTGACGATGGGATCTGAGAAAATATCCCAGGAGTCCCGTGATATCTAAAACGTTTTTGAAAAACACTCCAAGAAGGATGCCCTATCAGCAAAAGCATCGAAAGTGCTTCAAGCTGGACACCCTTTTCAGTACTGTTGTTGATAGTGCATCCTGCTTGGGGCGTTTTTTTCTCTACAAATTTCAACCCTTACTATATAGGGCATTTTTACAGAAATGAGTGGGATGTTATCCTTTGGGTAATAAATGACCCATATTTCAACATCTGGTAGCATATGTTGGAGCAATAGAATTTGAAGAAGTTTAGAATATTAGAAGTTCGTAGGGAAGTTATAAGTTGGAGCAACAATATTATTTGTAAAAAAAATAAGCATAAACATTGATTTTTCATGTTAATATTTATTTGAAGCATTATATTTTTTGCATAATGTTTTTGTTTCGAACTTCTCTCGACAGATAATTTGGTAAAAAATGAGTGGATGGATTAGTGTTATTATTTATTACGACGGTGAGGTCTGGGACACCGAGAACGGCATGATTTTTTTATGAGAACACAGCGCGACTGGCTTTTAACCAGAACATAGAGTTACTAGAGTTTCAAAAAAGAATTAGGCGAAAAATTGTCGGATCTACGGAAATGAAAGTATCGTCTATTAAGTATCAATTTTGTGATTTGATCGATCCTATGAGATATGACACATTCAATATCAAAGGTGCTCGGGGCTTGAAGGCGATGGTGTAGACGCACCTCGATAGTGGATCACTATTTTTTGAATTATATGTGGAATTTTCAAGGCCAGATGAAAGAATTGCGACTTCAACATCTCTTCCTGTTCGAGAGGCAAGAACAGTTTGAAAATATCGATAGTCCAACCATTTTGTTTGAACGTTCCCATTATGATATCCCAGAATCATCAATAGGAAGACACACATCCGTCTCGGCCTTATATTTCAATCATGGGAGGCAGAACACTAAACTATCGGGTTTTAGTGGTAGAACGAAATACACGACCCCTGCATGACACTCAGTTAGTGGATGGGATATGAACCTCGGTGGGTCGATGTCCAACGCTGAGAATACTTATTGGGGAATGGCAGCAACTTCCAGTGGTTGGCAATCGACATGTAATTTTGGACATTACGACACGTACACAAGAAGGGATGATGTACTCCCTACGAAACAGTACGAAAAGAAGAAAAGAGAAAAGAATAAGGTAAAAGAGTGATGACAAGTTCAATTCTATCACAATCAACTAAGAAAGGTAAAGAAGCTTGAGAATTTGTACTCGTATACGAATATGAAAAGCAAGATAAAATAGAGTCTCAAGTTATGTAATATCCAGGATTTAGGGGTTGTGCATTTTTGCTTAAATATTTGTGGAAGCATGCCTATGTGTTGTTTGAATGTGTTTTGGGAGTTCCGGGAACTTTAGAATGTAGGTGGATGCCTTAGGAAAATATTGGATTTTAAGTCTTAAAGGGGAGCTAGGCAAATGAGGCCTTAAGAAAATTTTTAGGGGAATTTGGACATAAGAATTGGCTTGGTAAAGTGGCAAGGAGGCGCCACTTAGAGCCTTAAGAAGTGACGCCACAAGCAGTGTGTAGGGCCTAGGTTCGAGCAGCACAAGCAGCATTTTGGGGAGTGTTTTTGCGTCAAGCAAGAAGGGAGTTGAACGGCACAGGGAGACTGAATGGATAAGTAGTGGACTTGGTCAAAATCTTTTTGAATGGGCGGCTAAGTGTGTGGATGAGAAGGGGACTCATTCAAACTTTTTGAATGAGTGTTGAAGAGAGAAAATAGGAGGGAAAGTAGGAGGATGATAGAGGGATGAGTGTTGGCCGGCCAAGAGATTCTTTTGGTGGTCATTTTCGGTCATGTAAGTGAGGGAAATAGGGTGAGTGTGTGTTAATTTCTCTCTTGACTAAAAACCGAAACTTACCCTCTCTTTTTCAACAAGGCCGAAACCTCTCATCCATCCTATTCCACCATTGCCGAAACTTCTAAGCCTCACAGTCTCCCTCTCCATATTTTTGTAAGAGCCGAACCACACCACCATTCTTTCTTCTCTTTCTCACGGGTTCTTTTATCATCAAGAGCCAAAGAAACTCTCTCTCAATTGTTAAACCCCCAGCCGATTGTTCACTTGACACACAAGCCAAATAACCTTTCTCCTGTGGCCGAATCTCTCAGTAATCTAAGGGGGGTGTTGTCGATTTTCTTGGATACAAGCCATTCAATCGGTGCTAATATTGGGGGGATTTCGGGATTTGAATATCCACAAGTTTTCGACATCTTCAGGGACAAGTGACATTTTTCGGGATCTAGACAATCAAGGTAAGGGGGTCTTAATATTCGGCCAAAGGCCATATTGTTTATTGATGTTAGCCGAATCTGACTATGGTCATTTAGGGGCAGTTCGACAGTGGTATACAAGGAGTTTCGGGATTCTGATCCATTTCGGTAAGAGTGTTAAGTTGTAGATTTTATTCATTTAAGATCTCATATGTAGTTGACCGTGTTTCCTGATTAAGTGTTGATTCGATGGATGCGAATACCAGTGGAAGGGAGAAAGGGGTAGTGCCTACCCCTAAGTTCAAGAAACGTTCAGTTTCTGCTGTTCGGGATTGGCCATCGGGGTGTGGGCCAGCGTCGGAAAGGGATAAGCAGATTACTGCTATCCCTGCTAGCGAGAGTGTCGATATCAATAGTATTGTACTCACGGTTATCAAGTGTGTAGCCCTACACTAATTCCAATAGATTAATGGTAATAATATTATACATGTGTTAAGAGAAATATGAAAATGTGGCTAAGGGTACCATTCAATGGTACAGTGTACTCAGGTACGTTAACCCTTAATACTCTGATTAATAATGTTGTTTAACATTTGATATGACACATGTGTGAATTCGTTATGAATTTGGGTAAGGTATATTGCATGATTTCTGCATATTTTGTATGACGCATGGGCATATGGGTGATAATGATAAAGGGGAAGTGATCTGGTGGTTTTTACCACATTATCTGGTGACTCATGTCACATAATATGAATCTGGTGACTAATGTCACAAATTGTTATCTGGTGACTCTGTCACATTATCTGGTGGCTATGCCACGATTATAAGGGCGATGTACAGTTGACTGCAGCGACTGCCTTCGATGGTGTGTAGCGAATGGAGGGTCGATTTAGTAATCCCCACGGTGTGATTGGCAGGTACGGGTGATGTGTAGAGGATGGTTATTTAGGTGGGTTTGGGATTGCATCATTGCCTATATTTGTTATGTGTGATCTGATATGCCTAAATCGTTTGGGAGTCTGTGTTGGTTGCTACACACTGAGTCTGTTGACTCACCCTTCGTGGGCTAACATTTTGCAAGTGACGCTCAGTAATTGGACCGGGTCAGCAGGGACTTAGTGGTGGCCATGCTCAGCTCATTGTTTTCTTTTGGTTTTTATAATAAGTTTTGATTTATTTCAGATTTTGTTTTGTTGTAATAAGGCCATTACCATTAAATTGTTTTATGCATGCATTTTAATTTTTAGTATGACACGATCAATATCAAACAAGAGGGTAAACAAATTTTCTTAAAATAATTTCAAATGTGTTGACACCTAAGCACCTATGATTTTCAATTTAATGTTAAACTCTAAAAATTCGGCATACCTTTTAACTTATAACTTTTGAAGTATGAAAATAACGTTTTGATAAAATATAACAACACGATTTTCAATTTAGACACAAAACAAATCGATTTTTCTTCAAACCACCCAAAGTTTTCCAAAAGACAAACAAGCTTTTGACGTGTTTTTACTCAAAGAGCATGCCAGATCCGGTCGAGGCTCGTGGGTCGGGTTTGGGGTGTTTCAATTTGGTATCAGAGCCAGGTTCAAAACTCGGCCTTGAGGGCTTTTGGGCCAAAGCTTTATTTTTTTTTTAGTTAAGCAGGTTTTCTGGCATGGCACCTAAGTCTCCGACCCGAAGTCCACCAGGTAAGTACCCCTAACTGTTGTATGATTTGTATATGGGTATTACAGGATCGTAGCTTAGTATATTAGGAGTTAATGAACCCTAGGATTAGCTTACTCCAACACCGAATTACATAAAATTAAAGCCTAATCAAACAAACCTGTGAGTGGGTCGCCGAGTTAGGGTGTGGCAACCATCGTGCGCATGTCTAGGATTGGATTTGGTGGGAGCTTGGTATTTAAGCAGTCCTAGTGACTCACCTCCTCTTCACTCGAATCCTACCTGGTGCGTAGTGACGGTTCACCCTAACCAAGAGGACTTGTTCACGGGCTAAATCCAATAATTAAAACCCGAAATTATAAAAACCTTAGTTTTAAAATCACCAAATTACCCCTTTGAGTTGTAGAAACTATTTTAGATTTTAAAAAAAAAATCTTTTCCGAAATATTCCCGGTTTACAAAATTACCCAAATACCCCTGGTTTGTAAAATTACTAAAATACCCTTGGTTTATAAAATTGTCATATTACCCTCGATTTTTACCAAGATATTCTTACTTTACAAAAATATCAAAAACCCCTATTTTGCGAAATATCAAAATACCCTGATTTGGAAAATTATCAAAATACCCCTATAGGACAAATTACGAAAATACCCCTGGGATTGGAACGGACGAAAATGTTCGAGTGGTGAATGTGTGTAGTAGGTACTATTGAATGAATGTGTTTCTCTGAATTAGGGTAGAAGACTTGAAACGAAAACCCTGAAATGATCGAAAGAACTACTACTAAACTTCTTTACATAAAATTTATTCGTGGGTAAACAGTGGAACAAGAACTAATGCATAAAACTTTTTAAAGCAGAGTAGATCGCGATTGTAGACATGAGTTCTAGGGGACGTGGTCGTAATGTGCGAGGGCGTGGTAGAGGCAGAATGGCCGTACCGAAACCCGTTAGGTCTGGTCAAGGGTCCGAGAATGAGGTACCACCACCACCAGCTGCTGGTGTTGAGCATCAGGATCAGACGGGGGATGATGCAGTATCACAGGCGATGTTGCGGGTTCTGGAGAGGGTGGATGGAGCAGGTGGAGGTATGGGAGCTCGGAAATCTGTACCCGAGTGACTCCGAGCCAATGGAGCTGAGGTATTCCGTGGTGTATCCGCTGTGGCGCCCAATACGGCTGAGTATTGGTTGGAGGCGACGGAGCGAATCATGGACGAGCTGGATCTGACTGCTGAGGAGAAACTGAAAGAGGTGGTGTCGTTACTTCGCGATGAGTCATACCAATGGTGGCTCACAGTTCGGGATAGTGCTATAGCGGAGGATCTCACTTGGGAGTATTTTAAGGCGGCGTATCAGAAGAAGTATGTTGGGACTAGCTATATTGATGCGCAGAGGAAGGCATTTCTGAGGCTGGTTCAGGGGAGTAAGTCCGTAGCGGAGTACGAGGCGGAATTCTTAAGGTTGAGCCGGTATGCTCGAGGTATCGTGGCTACGGAGCATGAACGATGTGTCCGGTTTGAGGGCGGACTAAGGGATGACCTGAGATTGTTGATAGCTCCACAGCAGGAGCGGGAGTTTGCCGTGTTGGTAGAGAAGGCTAAGGTAGCCGAAGGGGTTAAGGAATCTGTGAGACAGAAAACGGATAGGCATACGCAGAAGAGAGGTTTTGGATCATCAGGGTCATCCGGGAATGTTCAAAAGAGGCATCGAGTTGATGGGCCGCGAGGTCAGCAGGTTGTTACGGGAGGACAGTACCGTACTTGTGTTCAGTGTGGAAAGATGCACCTAGGAGAGTGTTGGAAGAAGACAGGAGGATGTTTCAAGTGTGGGTCCAAGGATCACATGATTAGGGACTGTCCTATGAAAACAGACGGAAGCCGACCAACAAGTCAGGGTTTTAATCAGGCTGGAAGGGGTGGACAGCAGCCACTGCGGGGTCGTGGTCCGATTGGCAGAGGTAATGGTTCTGGAAGAGGACGAGGAACACTGGGCAGAGGTATTGGTAATACAGAGGCAAGACAGCCGGGTCTGGTGTATGCAGTTCGCCGGAGGGAGGATGGTGACGCACCGGACGTCATAACTGGTATGTTCCTTATAGCTGACAAGCCTTACTTTGCTTTAATTGATGTTGGCTCGACCCACTCTTATGTTGCATGTAGAGTAGTTGGAACGCTAGGTATAGTATCTGAACTGTCTAATAGGGAGATGGCTGTAGTGAGCCCGTTAGGTCAAACAGTAGTGGTGAATAGGTTATTTCGGAGGGTATCCCTAGAGATTCAGGGAGTGGTATTTCCTGCTAATTTGATGGAACTACCTTTCGGAGAATTTGATCTCATTCTTGGCATGGATTGGCTAGTGGAACATCGGGCTAAGTTGGATTGCGCAGCTAAGCGAATGGAGTTGAGAACCCCGGAGGATAAGGAGGTAATTATGATAGGAGAAAGGAGAAACTATTTGTCTAACATAGTCTCCGCGTTAAAGGCTGATAAGATGGTTCGGAAGGGGTGCAAGGCATTTTTGGCCTTCGTTAGTGCGTTGGATGCAAAAGAAGAGGGAGTTAGTGGAGTTAGAACGGTAAGGGAATTTGTGGATGTTTTTTCGGAGGAGCTACCTGGGTTACCCCCGGATAGGGAGGTGGAGTTCGGAATTGACTTACTGCCGGGTACGGCTCCTGTGTCAATTGCTCCGTATAGAATGGCACCAAAGGAGTTGGTTGAGCTCAAGGCTCAGATCCAGGAGTTACTCGATCGTGGGTTTATTCGACCCAGTGTGTCTCCATGGGGAGCACCGATCCTATTCGTGAAAAAGGACGGGACTATGCGCATGTGCATAGATTACCGGCAGTTGAATAAGCTGACCATTAAGAACAAGTATCCATTGCCGAGGATAGACGACTTGTTCGATCAGCTTAAGGGGGCCGCAGTATTTTCGAAGATAGATCTACGATTTGGATATCATCAGCTCAAGGTGAAGGAAGTAGATATCCATAAGACAGCTTTCCGAACAAGATACGGGCATTTTGAGTTCTTAGTAATGCCGTTCAGATTGACGAGCGCCCCAGCTGCGTTCATGGATATGATGAACCGGGTTTTTCAACCTTATTTGGATCAGTTCATCGTTGTGTTTATCGACGACATCTTGTTGTATTCTAAGTCTGAGGAAGAACATGATGAGCATCTCCGGATAGTGCTGCAAGTGTTGAGGGAGAAGAAGCTTTATGCCAAATTCAGCAAGTGTGAATTTTGGCTGAAGGAGGTGGCATTTTTAGGGCATGTGGTGTCTGCAGAAGGGATAAGGGTGGATCCTCAGAAGATTGAAGCAGTGCTAGACTGGAAACCACCTAAGTTTGTGGCTGAGGTTCGTAGTTTCTTGGGGTTAGCAGGGTATTACAGAAGGTTCGTAGAAGGGTTTTCATCAATAGCTGCACCTTTGACGAAGTTGCTAAGGAAGGAGGTACCTTTTGTATGGACAGATAAGCAGCAGGAGAGTTTCGAGAGGCTTAAGAAGGTTTTGACAGAGACTCCGGTTCTGATTCAGCCTGAGGCAGAGAAGGATTTCGTGGTGTATTGTGATGCTTCTCACACAGGATTGGGATGTGTGCTAATGCAAGACGGGAAGGTAGTCGCTTATGCGTCCCGACAATTAAGGCCACATGAGGTTAATTACCCGATGCATGACTTAGAGTTGGCAACGGTGGTCTTTGCTCTTAAGGTGTGGAGGCATTATTTATATGGAGAAAAGTCAGTGATCTACACGGATCACAAGAGTCTTAAGTATCTGCTGACTCAGAAGGAGCTGAATCTGAGACAGCGAAGGTGGGTAGAATTACTGAAAAACTACGATTGTTCTATAGAGTATCACCCGGGCAAGGCGAATATGGTGGTGGATGCCCTAAGTCGGAAGGTTGTATCGGATCTGAGGGTGATATTTGCACATCTTAGCTTGTATGACGATGGAAGTCTGCTAGCAGAGTTGCAGGTCAGGCCGACCTGGTTGAATGAGGTGAAAGAGAGTCAGTTGGTAGATAATGATTTAAGTGCTAAGCTACGACAAGTGCAGAATGGGGAATTGGAAGACTATGGTGTTAACAGTGAGGGAGTGCTGTGTTTTCATGGCAAGGTCTGTATGCCTAAGGATAAGAAGTTAAGGCAGAGAATTCTTTAGGAATCGCATAGTAGCCCTTATGCTATGCATCCTCGAGGTAGCAAGCTATACAGAGATCTACGGGAACAATTTTGGTGGTCTGGTCTTAAGCAGGAAGTTACAGAATTTGTAGGGAAGTGCTTAACGTTTCAGCAAGTCAAGGCTGAACACCAAGTTTCGTCAGGATTGCTTCAGCCGATAAAGATTCCGCAGTGGAAGTGGGAGAGAATCACCATGGACTTCGTTAGTGGGTTTCCCCTTACGCCTACTAAGAAGGACTCGGTATGGGTAATAGTGGATCGATTGACGAAGTCTGCACATTTCATTCCAGTGCGAGTTGATTATTCTTTGCAGAAGTTGACGAAGTTGTAGTGGCAGAAATTGTGAGGTTGCATGGAGTGCCGTTGTCGATTATTTCGGATAGGGATCCAAGGTTTATGTCTCGGTTTTGGAAAGCACTACATCAGGCTCTGGGCACCAAATTAGATTTCAGTACGGCATTTCATCCGCAGTCGGACGGCCAGTCTGAGCGAGTAATCCAAGTGTTAGAGGATATGTTGAGGGGATGTGTGATAGACTTTAGAGAAACTTGGGAAGAATATTTGCCTTTAGCGGAATTTGCGTATAATAACAGCTATCAAGCCAGTATTCGGATGGCACCGTATGAAGCGCTGTATGGACGGAAGTGTCGCACTCCTACGTGTTGGACAGAATTGGAGGAACGTCAAGTTTTGGGTCCGGAGGTGGTGGCAGAATCCGAAGAAAAGGTTAAGGTAATTCGGGCACGGTTGAAGGAAGCATCTGATAGGCAAAAGTCGTACGCAGATCTTAAGCGGAAGGAAATAGAGTTTGCTGTGGGAGATCAGGTGTTTCTGAAAGTTTCACCTTGGAAAAAGGTAATGAGATTTGGTCGCAAAGGAAAGTTAAGTCCCAGGTTTATAAGACCTTATTGGGTTGTGAAGCGAATTGGACCAGTGGCATATCAGTTAGAGTTGCCTTCGGAGTTGAAGCAGATGCACGATGTGTTCCATGTTTCGATGCTACGTCGTTACTGATCAGATCCATCTCATGTAGTACCAGTTGAAGAGGTGGAGTTAAGACCAGATTTGTCCTACGAGGAGGAGTCGGTTCAGATTTTGGAGCAAGCTATGAAGGTGTTACGGAGGAAATCAGTTCATCTGGTTAAAGTATTATGGCGTAATCATGGATAGGAAGAAACTTCTTGGGAGCTGGAGGAACCAATGCGACAGCAATACCCTCACCTATTTTAACCAGGTAATTTCGAGGTCGAAATTATTTTAAGGGGGGTAGAACTGTAATATCCAGGATTTAGGGGTTGTGCATTTTTGCTTAAATATTTGTGGAAGCATGCCTATGTGTTGTTTGAATGTGTTTTGGGAGTTCCGGGAACTTTAGAATGTAGGTGAATGCCTTAGGAAAATATTGGATTTTAAGTCTTAAAGGGGAGCTAGGCAAATGAGGCCTTAAGAAAATTTGTAGGGGAATTTGGACATAAGAATTGGCTTGGTAAAGTGGCAAGGAGTCGCCACTTAGAGCCTTAAGAAGTGACGCCACAAGCAGTGTGTAGGGCCTAGGTTCGAGCAGCACAAGCAGCATTTTGGGGAGTGTTTTTGCGTCAGGCAAGAAGGGAGTTGGACGGCACAGGGAGACTGAATGGATAAGCAGTGGACTTGGTCAAAATCTTTTTGAATGGGCGGCTAAGTGTGTGGATGAGAAGGGGACTCATTCAAACTTTTTGAATGAGTGTTGAAGAGAGAAAATAGGAGGGAAAGTAGGAGGATGATAGAGGGATGAGTGTTGGCCGGCTAAGGGATTCTTTTGGTGGTCATTTTCGGTCATGTAAGTGAGGGAAATAGGGTGAGTGTGTGTTAATTTCTCTCTTGACTAAAAACCGAAACTTACCTTCTCTTTTTCAACAAGGCCGAAACCTCTCATCCATCCTATTCCACCATTGCCGAAACTTCTAAGCCTCACAGTCTCCCTCTCCATATTTTTGTAAGAGCCGAACCACACCACCATTCTTTCTTCTCTTTCTCACGGGTTCTTTTATCATCAAGAGCCAAAGAAACTCTCTCTCAATTGTTAAACCCCCAGCCGATTGTTCACTTGACACACAAGCCGAATAACCTTTCTCCTGTGGCCGAATCTCTCAGTAATCTAAGGGGAGTGTTGTCAATTTTCTTGGATACAAGCCATTCAATCGGTGCTAATATTGGGGGGATTTCGGGATTTGAATATCCATAAGTTTTCGACATCTTCAGGGACAAGTGACATTTTTTGGGATCTAGACAATCAAGGTAAGGGGGTCTTAATATTCGGCCAAAGGCCATATTGTTTATTGATGTTAGCCGAATCTGACTATGGTCATTTAGGGGCAGTTCGACAGTGGTATACAAGGAGTTTCGGGATTCTGATCCATTTCGGTAAGAGTGTTAAGTTGTAGATTTTATTCATTTAAGATCTCATATGTAGTTGACCGTGTTTCCTGATTAAGTGTTGATTCGATGGATGCGAATACCAGTGGAAGGGAGAAAGGGGTAGTGCCTACCCCTAAGTTCAAGAAACGTTCGGTTTCTGCTGTTCGGGATTGGCCACCGGGGTGTGGGCCAGCGTCGGAAAAGGATAAGCTGATTACTGCTATCCCTGCTAGCGAGAGTGTCGGTATCAATAGTATTGTACTCACGGTTATCAAGTGTGTAGCCCTACACTAATTCCAATAGATTAATGGTAATAATATTATACATGTGTTAAGAGAAATATGAAAATGTGGCTAAGGGTACCATTCAATGGTACAGTGTACTCAAGTACGTTAACCCTTAATACTCTGATTAATAATGTTGTTTAACATTTGATATGACACATGTGTGAATTTGTTATGAATTTGGGTAAGGTATATTGCATGATTTCTGCATATTTTGTATGACGCATGGGCATATGGGTGATAATGATAAAGGGGAAGTGATCTGGTGGTTTTTACCACATTATCTGGTAACTCATGTCACATAATATGAATCTGGTGACTAATGTCACAAATTGTTATCTGGTGACTCTGTCACATTATCTGGTGGCTATGCCACGATTATAAGGGCGATGTGCAGTTGACTGCAGCGACTGCCTTCGATGGTGTGTAGCGGATGGAGGGTCGATTTAGTAATCCCCACGGTGTGATTGGCAGGTACGGGTGATGTGTAGAGGATGGTTATTTAGGTGGGTTTGGGATTGCATCATTGCCTATATTTGTTTTGTGTGATCTGATATGCCTAAATCGTTTGGGAGTCTGTGTTGGTTGCTACACACTGAGTCTGTTGACTCACCCTTCTTGGGCTAACATTTTGCAGGTGACGCTCAGTAATTGGACCGGGTCAGCAAGGACTTAGTGGTGGCCATGCTCAGCTCATTGTTTTCTTTTGGTTTTTATAATAAGTTTTGATTTATTTCGGATTTTGTTTTGTTGTAATAAGGCCATTACCATTAAATTGTTTTATGCATGCGTTTTAATTTTTAGTATGACACGATCAATATCAAACAAGAGGGTAAACAAATTTTCTTAAAATAATTTCAAATGTGTTGACACCTAAGCACCTATGATTTTCAATTTAATGTTAAACTCTAAAAATTCGGCATACCTTTTAACTTATAACTTTCGAAGTATGAAAATAACGTTTTGATAAAATATAACAACACGATTTTCAATTTAGACACAAAACAAATCGATTTTTCTTCAAACCACCCAAAGTTTTCCAAAAAACAAACAAGCTTTTGACGTGTTTTTACTCAAGGAGCATGCCAGATCCGGTCGAGGCTCGTGGGCCGGGTTTGGGGTGTTTCAAGTTATCTCCAAGGAAAGTATCAAAGGTTTAAGGAAAAGTACTATTTGACCTTGTGATAAATGCGAAAAAGAAAATCTTATTTAGGTGAATATTGGATATTTTCTGAAAGATGCTTTTAAGTATGGCTCTAAAAGACATGGAATAAAGGATTATTCAGAATTATTGAGAAAACTAAGAAATAGTCTGTAATGGGCATTAATAAGAGGATAATTTGAATATAAAAAAAATTCAAAATAGATTATAGAAGATAAGAATAGAATTGACCATGAAAAATAGTGTAAGTACTTTAGAGAATATAAAAAGGTAGCGAAATGATTTTAAGAATTAGTGAATAAAGAGTGATCTAAAGTGTGAAAAGAAGAAGAAGAAGAAAAAGAAATAGCAAAGCTGTAAATTGTGTAATAAAATAGGCAAACCTTGGAAAGAACAGTTACCTCGAGTAGACTATTGGCAGCGGCTGGACTAATAGATTTCTAAGAGGTTGGATCAAGAGTAATAACTCTGATCCATAACTGGAATAGTCATTGTTTGCTCGAAAAGAGAAAGAAAAGAAAGGAAATGAAAATGATAATATAAAATATAATAAAGTAGAGCTTAAAAAATTGTTAAAAAGAATAGTGTCGTGATTTGTATGAGATAGTTGTGATAAGAATAATAATAAAAATAAATGAAAAGAAAGAATAGAGAATGAATATAAATGATAAGCTAGGTAAATATGTGTAGAAAAGAACTATAGAATTATGGAGATGTTTTTAGGAAAACTAAATGAAGAAAAGACTTCTGGTTAAGTGGAAAGAAAAGAAATAAGAGATCAATTGAGTAAAAAATAAATATAGGATTATAAAAATAACTCCAAAGGTAATCTACTAAAGGTTTTCGATTTTTATGGAAAGAATTTTGTTGTTTATAGTGATGCTCCTTGAGCGGTCTTAGTTGTGTTTTGATGTAAGATGGGAAGTGATTGCTTATGCATCTCTTCAGCTAAAAATACATGAACGCAATTATTCGACATGCGATTTAGAACTAGTTGTTGCAGTTTTTGCTCTAAAGATTTGGATACACTATTTGTATAGTGAAAAGTGTTATATTTATACCGATCATAAGAGTCTCAATGTAGCACCCCAAACCCGGCCTAGAAGTTAGGCCCGAATCTGGCGTGTCACATGGAAGTGTTTTTTTTTTTAAACCATCTTTGCGATTGTTAAAAAAAACTTGTTTGAGAATTACAGCCTCTTTGTTAAAACCCAAAACACTTAAGCAATTGTTATCTACTTGAAAACGTATTTATCTTTAAAAACCTTTTTGGTTGCGAAAACATATTTGAAATAAACAATTTACGAAAATATGATGTTTGGAAATAGAGTTGCAGAAGCATTTTGAAAACATTGCGGAAACGTAGATAAAATACAAGTATTTTTGAGAGGTTGATTGATGAGTCGATAAATTTGAACTAATGATTTTACAAAACCGTGACTTTTGAAAACGACGTTGGAAATTCGAAAGAGAGTCTCAGTCTTTTGAAAATAGCATTAATAGTTCGAGAGAAAATATTCGTGTTTAAAATATTTGTACAAGTTTATTTTGAAAATCCATTTGTTAACCGATTTTGGAAACCATTATTTAAGTTTTCAGAAAATTCCCTTTTTAAACAATTTAAGAAAAATAATAAAAACATCCCAACCATAAAGCAAAATAAAAATAGCCCAAAGGCCTTATTACAACATTTAACCAAAAATAGAAAAATAATAAAATAAACGAGAAAGAAATCTAAAGTCCAAATAAACCATTTCTGAAGTATGGCCTCCACCGAGTCATCCATGGCCCAAGTCCACGTTACTGAGCATTACCTGAAAGGGTTAAGAGAAAGGGGGTGAGTTACAAGAACTCAGTGTATAATCCCCTTACCATCGTTCACAGGGCTTGAACCCGTTTAGCAATATTTTGGGCCTAAGCCCATTTACAATAACAAATATAACATGTGTATGAAATGAAATTCCCAAACCAATCCTAATAATCCATCCGCTACACACCACCCGTACCAACCAACACACCTGTGGGTGATCTTTAGTCAACCCACCCCGCCAACACACCAAACGTAGGCATTAAGCCATTTATATCAAATTTGTGGACAAGCCACTAGATTAATAGAATTTACATGGCATTGCCATATTTCAGATTTGTGGCAGAGCCACCAAATTTATGTAGCAGAGCTACCAAAACTTCTCTTCATCATTATCCCATCCCATGCAAATCATGTACTTAATGCATAACCATTTACAACAATTTATTCAGATTTTTCTTACAAAAATTATGGCCCATTATAACAATTAATCAAAAAGGCCCATTAAGCAAAATATCAGATTTGGCCCATTTAGCAAAATATCAGATTAGCCCATTAAGGCATTTTCACAATTCGGCCCATAAGGGCATTTTCACAATTCGGTAATCTTACCAACTAAGGGTAATTCGGTAATCTCGCAATCCCGGGGCATTTCGGCAATTTACCCTCCTAGGGTATTTTGGTAATTTCGCAACTTAGACTTAATTACTAATGTGGAGCCTAAAAATTGAAACTGTCCATCCGCATCATACTGACTAAATTGACTATAACTCGAGTTACGAATCTCAAAATCTAAATCCGTAAATTTTTCTTGAAACTAGACTCATATATCTTCTTACTATAATTTTTCCAGAATTTTTGACTTAACCATTTAGTACAGTTTATTCCTTAAAGTTTCCCTTGTTTCACTGTCCAACAGTTCTGACCTCTCTTAACTTAATTTCAAATATCTCACTGAACGGTTTTCATATATTGCTCCCACTTGTGTCTAATGAAATTAGGCTCACTAAGGAATCTATACATATAAATTATAACCCATAATTCACTTTGTACAATTTTACGTGATTTTTCCAAGACAGATCAGAGAACCATGAAGTCAATCAGAACCAGTCTTACTAAAATTAAGATATCTCAGAATATAAAAATCCTTTTCCTTCTCCGTTTCTTCCATATTAAAATAGACACAGTAAGCTTTAATTTGATATCTTATTCACTTTCTAATTCCCTTTCTCCTATTTTTCGTGATTTTTCAAATACACGTTACTGCTTCTAATCGAAACTGTTTTATTACAAAATACGATTACCACTACGATCATACATATGCCCGAGTGATCACGGATGCCGGTTTTTGGTTTTCTTCGGTATTTCGACCGGTTCACAGAATATTTCATGCACATTTTCAGAGAAGTGTGAGATTACCCACCATTTCAATCATGTATTCAGAAAGTACAGGATTACACACCTTATTTCGATTTCCTAACGAACCACTCGTCGTTGACCTAGAACAATACCAACCAAAAGTTAGCCTCGGATTTCCAAAAGATTTTGTATCACTTACACTTAATTCACTTACCACTATATCCAAAGGTAGAAATATATCGAGTGATTTGTCCCTAAAACATATAGTTGATTAGTCAAAACTTCAATCCGATTTGCAACATAGCCAAATAGAGATATAACGAAAAATCCAAAAAAAATGAACCCCCTTATCTTATTGATATTGGATCCAATTACCACCGTTTGACTTCGGCTAGAACAATACACGGTCTCCCACTTAAAGCACTACGAAAAGAGAGTGATTAAGACATGAAGAAGTGGAGGATAACACCATTTTCGATTACGATCACGATTTACAACCGAATAGTGATAAATACTTATTCGGCTAAAGAGAAAAGAATATGATCATAGAAAAGAATTCACTTACCAATTTAATTGAAGAAGGAATGTCACCTCAAATGAGAAAGAAATTATGAATAAGTGATTGTGGATTGTGAGTTTCGGCTATGGAAGAAAATGAACAAGAATAGTTTCGGTTATGAGGGTATGGATTAGAGGAAAAAGATAGTAGAGTTGGAGAATTTTGTGAAAAGAAAAGAAAGGTTGAGAAAGGTGCTTATCAAATTTCGGTTTTCAAGAGAAGATGAATGAAAATAGTTTGGTCTCAATGGTTTGGTACCTACGGCAACAAGAAAGAATTGAAGAAAAGAAATGCTCACTAATGGCTTGAAGTTTCGGCAAAGATGAGAAGAAATTTTAGAGAAATGGCATAAAAATGCAAGAAGGAATTTTGACCAACCAAGCACCAAAGTTTCTGCCAAAACACTAACAAAAATTCGACTATCACCCCTTTTAGCCCCAAAACCGTCCACATTCATGTCCCCAATAGTAAAAAAATTTGCCAACCACCCTTTCCATAACACATCCCTTGAAAAAGGCCACATGTTCCCCCTACTTTCCCCTTTCTCTTGATTTCTTTCCTCACATTCATTCTTTCCTATTTTCCTTAACCATCTTGCCAAAAATAAAAAGTCCACCTTGCCTTATTTACATGCTTGGCCGACACTTAAGGAAAGAGTGCAAAAATAATAGTTAAAGTTTGCACACAATGGGATTTGAACCTCTTCCCTCAAAGTCCATCACTTGATGCCATAACCTATTTACCAATAGCTCATTTATGCAAGCACATTACTCATTTATTTCTATAAGTCTTGAAGCTATTTACCATCTCTCCTTAAAGTGCTAAAATACCAAATTTTTCCTAAGGCCCAATTAAACCCGAGACTTCATAGAAACCTCGTAACCTTTCAAATTCACTTAACTAATAAGTCCAATTTGCAATAATGCCATTCTCTTGTTCTCAAAATTTTAAACACTCCTACGCCCAAGGCCCATTGGTCCCAATCCTTCTAGGCCCAATTTTGGGATGTTACACTCAAATATCTTCTATCTCAAAAGGAGTTGAATTTAAGACAACATCGTTGGATAGAGCTTTTGAAAAAATTTTGATTGTGTCATTGATTTTGAATCAGGTTAGAAATGTTATTTACCGTTGGCTGAATTTGTATATAATAATAGTTTCCAATCAAGTATTCAGATGGCTTCGTATGAAGCTTATATGGTCGAAGATGTCAATCACTTGTTTGTTGGATGGAATTGAATGAAAGAAAAATGATTGGGCCAGTGTTGATTCAAGAAACAGAGGATATTGTTAAGAATATTTGAGATAGATTGAAAGCAGCTTTCGATAGACAAAAACCATATGCAAATTTGAAATGTCGAGATATTGAGTATTCTATTGATGATAAGGTATGTAACATCCCGAAATTGGGCCTAGAAGAATTGGGCCCAATGGGCCTTGGGCGTAGGAGTGTTTAAAATTTTTGAGAACAAGAGAATGGCATTATTACAAATTGGACTTATTAGTTAAGTGAATTTGGAAGGTTACGGGGTTTCTATGAAGTCTCGGGTTCAAGTTAGGCTATAGGTAAAATTTTGTGTTTAAGCCTATTAAGGAGAGATGGTAAGTGGCTTCAAGGCTTATGGAAATAAATGAGTAATGTGCTAGCATAATTGAGCATATAGTAAAGAGGTTGGGGTGTCACATGATGGACTTTGAGGGAGGAGGTTCAAATCCCATAATGTGCAAATTTGACTATTTTTTTGTATTCCTTCCCTAAGTGTCGGCCCTCGTGTATTTTTGGTAAGGTGGACTTTTTAATTTTGGCAAGGTGGCTAAGGAAATATGGTAAGGAAGAATGGATGGAAAGGAGTAAAAGAAAAGGGAAGGAATAGGGAACATGTTGGCATTTTTCGTGGGGGATGTTTTGGAAAGGTTTTATTTGGTCTATGTTCATCTTTTGGTAAAGATGAGAATGGTTTGGAAAAGGGAGAGGGTAACCGAATTTTGATGGGAGCATTTTGATAGTTTTGGTGCTTGTTAGGTCTAATTCCTTTTGGCATCCTTTGTGTTCATTCTTCCAACTTCTCCTCCCATTGCTGCAACTTCAAGACAATAGTGGACAGTTTCTTTTTCTTTCTTGTCTTGCCGAAAACACCTAGCCTTTGTTACCAATTATTTTTCACTCATCTTCTCTTAAAAACCGAAACTACCGATTCTTCTTTGTTGTCTTGCTACTAGTGCCAAACTGTGTTCTTCATTTCGGTTCATCCCTATTATTAAGGTAAAGGTTATTTCTTCTTATTCATGTTGTTTGTTCTTTCTTCTCTTGACTTGGCTAAGCCCAAACTCTCATCCCTTGGCTAAGCCGAACCTAGCCACTTGTTGTTATTTTAAACTCCTCTTATTCTCTTTTGATGAAGACTGAATCAAGCCATCCTTTGCTGCTACTTATCTTTCTCTTAGCCTTGGATTCGAAAGTTGATTGGGACTCGTTGCAATAGCCAAGGTGCAAGGTCAAATTTTAGAATCTAGTAGGGAAGGATCTCGATTGTGGTAAGTGACCCTTGTGAGTGAGTACTTTTGGGCTTTTGGAAACTTTAAGAAATCGAGGCTAACTTTTGATCGATTTTAATTTTAGGGGGCAACGAAGAGTGGTTCTTTAGGGAATCCTAATCAAGGTGTGTAATCTCGTACTTTCTGAATGTTTGAAATGGTGTGTAATCTCACACTTCTCTAAAAACTTGCATGAAATGTTCTGTGATTTGGTTGAAATACCAAAGAAAACCGGAAACCGGCATCCGTGATCACTTGGGCGTGCGTAGGTTCATAGTGGTAACCATATTTTTTGCAATGAAACAGTTTTGGTCAGTAGCAGTGACGTGACTTCGAAAAATCATGAAAAATAGGAGAAAGGGAATTAGAAAGTGAATAAGATATTGAATAAAATCTTACTGTGTCTATTTTGATATGAAAGAAATAGAGAAGGAAAAGGAATTTTATTTTCTGTGATATTCTAATTTTAGTGAGACTGATTCTGATTGACTTTATGGTTCCCTGGTCTGTCTTGGAAAAATCATATAAAATTGTACAAAGTGAATTATGGGTTATAATTTATATGTATAGATTCCTTAGTGAGCCTATTTTCATTAGAAATAAGTGGGAGAAATATATGAAAATCGTACAGTGAGATATTTGAAATTAAGGTAAGAGAGGTCAGAATCGTTGGATAGTGAAACAAGGGAAACTTTAAGGAATAAACTGTACTAAATGGCTAAGCCAAAAATTCTGGAAAAATTGTAGTAAGAAGATATATGAGTCTAGTTTCGAGGAAAATTTGCGGATCTTAATTTCAAGTTTCCTAACGCGAGTTATAGTTAATTTAGTTAGTATGACGCAGATGGACAGTTTCAATTTTTATGCCCCACATTAGTAGTTAAGTCTAGGTTGCGAATTACCAAAATACCCTTGGATGGTAAATTACCGAGATACCCCTGAGCTGCGAGATTACCGAATTACCCTTAGTGGGTAAATTACCAAATTACGAAAATGCCCTAATGGGCCAATTTGATAGATTGCGTTAATGGGCCGATTTGATATAATGCCCTAATGGGCCGATTTGATAGATTGCCTTAATGGGCCGATTTGATAGATTGCCTTAATGGGCCGATTTGGGCCGATTTTGCAAAGTGTTAATTGGGCCAAATTGTTTGTAATGAATCTCTGAATTAATAAATTGTTGTTTATATTTGTAATATTATGATTTACTATGCATGTTGCATATACATAATTTTGCATGGGATGGGAAAATATTGAAGAGAAGTAATTCCGATGGCACTGCCACAAAAATGTTTGTTAATCTGACTCGCTATGATTCTGGTGGCTCTGCCACAAATTCTGATAATGGCTATGTGCCAACCTAAATATGGCTTTGTGCCATCGTGATTATGGCTTTATGCCAAACGTATTTACCCGGGGCTATGTGCTTAACATATGAATTAACGACTCTGTGTTGATCATATTTACCCAAGGCTGTGTGCCGATTACATTACCATATATGATATTCTGGTGGCTCTGCCACAATCTGTATAGTGGCTATGCCACGTTTAATTATGACTCTGGTGGCTCAGCCACAAATTTGTTATAAATGGCATAATGCCTGCGATTGGTGTGTTGGCAGGGTAGGTTGACTTGATCCCCACAGGTGTGTTGGATGGTACGGGTGGTGTGTAGCGGCTGGATTATTAGGATGGGTTGGGTTGCATATATTGCACACATACATTTGTCATATATATATATATATATATATATATATTCTGTTTCGCTATATGGGCTTCGGCCCAACATTATGCTATAGGGGCTTAGGCCCAAGTTATTGCTAAATGGGTTCAAGCCCAGTAAACAACGGTAAAGGGATTATACACTGAGTTCTTGTAACTCACCCCCCTTTTTCTTAATCCCTGTAGGTAACGCTCAGTGACGAGGACTTGGGGCCATGGATGGCTCGGTGGAGGCCCTACTTCATAAATGATGTTTGCAAACATTAGTAAACTACTTTTTCGTATTACTTCGTTACCTTTAATATTTCGGGTTTTAAAGTTGTAATAAGGCCTCTGGGATAAACTTTAATTTGCTTTATGTTTGGACGTATTTATGATTTTGCTTGAAATATTTTTAAATGGGGATTTTCTAAAAGCATAACCAACGATTTTCCAAAATAGATTAACAAATGGATTTTTATAACAAACTTTTACAAATGATTTAACTCGGACTTTCTTTTAAATTATCAACGACATTTTCAAAAGTCACGGTTTTAAAATTTACTACCTCGATTTTTGTTTCATCAAACAATCTCTCAAAAATAGTTGTATTTTATCAAATATTTCAAATCAAACTTCTTTCCCTTGATTATAACAAAATTTTTGTACGAATAAAAAGAATTTAACATGTTTTTCTTCATGTGACATACCAAAACAGCTCATAACGCATGGGTCGGGTTTGGGGTGTTACAAGGTATTTCTTAAAGTTTCACCTTGGAAGAAAATTTTGAGATTTGGTCGAAAAGGAAAATTGAGTCCTCGTTTTATTGGGCTGTATGAGATTGTGGAAAGAGTCGGGTCAGTTGCTTATCGTTTAGCATTGCCTTCGGAATTACAGAAAATTCATGATGTATTTCATGTATCAATGCTCCGAAGGTACCGATCAGACCCCTCTCATGTTATTTCGATAGAGGATATTGAAATCTGACTCGATTTGTCATATGAAGAAGAACTAGTTGAGATATTAGCTCGAGAGGTAAAAGAATTACGTAATAAATGAGTACCGTTAGTAAAAGTACTGTGGCGAAGTCATAGCATAGAAGAAGCAACTTGGGAACCGGAAGAAACAATGAGATCGTAATACCCCCATCTCTTTTCAGGTAAATTTCGAGGACAAAATTTACTAAGGGGGAGAAATGTAACGACTCGATAGTCACGGTATCAGAAAGTGTATTTTCAGGTCTCTATTTTCGAAAAATGAATTCGTAAATATTTATTAAAAATATTTACGATGATTAATAGTGTAGTTAATTAGGTTTTGATTAGGTGAATTTGTTTAAATTAAGGTGAATTAAGTATAAGGATTAAATTGAATAAAGTGTGAGCTTAATAATAGGATAGAGAAAAGTAAAGGGACTAATTAAGCAAATAAACCATAAAATTTACAATTGTATGGTAATAGTAAATTACATGTGTAACAATATTATATATACTTGTAATAATTATATATACTTACTTATATTTAAGAATATATTATATATATTATATTATATTATATTATATTATATTATTATATTATATTATTTATATTATATATTATATTATATTATATTATATTATATTATATTATATTATATTAAAGTGTAAAATAAATAAATAAGTAATTAAACCAAATTATGATAAATGTATGGTAGTGGTGAAATATATATATGTAAATAATCATATGTATAAATACATGTATTTCTTATTGTATAAGTAAAATATATATATATTATAATATAATAATAATAAAACAAAACATAAAAGAAAAAGAAAGAACAGAATTAGGGAACGAAACAGGGGAAAGAAAGAAGAAAAAGAAAGAAAGAAAAAGAAAGGAGAAAATTTAGGGTTTTAAGGTTCAAACTCAAAGTGGTAAGTCAATTTAGTCACTTTTCTTAAAATTTTTATGTTTTTAGAATTCTAGAACAAAATACTACTTGATTTATATTGAAAATTTAGAAGTTAGTGAATTTTTAGAAGTTGTTCATGTTGAATAAATTGAAGCGTTAGGGGTTAAATTGATAGAATTTCAAGTTAGAAGTGAAAAAGGGATTGAATTGTAAAATAAATCATAAGTTTTGAGTAACAGGGACTAAATTGAGAGAATTTTAAAATTAGGATTTATGGTGAAATTTTGAAGGCTGAAATTAGTCTAAAGTGGGAGTTGAATGAAAATATGAAATTAGTTTTAAATAAAATAAAGTTAGTTTTGATTAAGGATTAAATTGAAATGTGAGCAAAAGTTGAATAAAAATTTAAATATTCAATGTGAAATTGTGTGTATTAATGATTTTAAATTGTTTTAATTTCCGTAGCTAACGTTGTGCCGAAGACCTCGGCTAAGAAAGGAAAAGACAAGATTAACGAGGAGTAGCTTGAGAATTACGGTTTGTATTTCTATAATCCGAATTTAGAAATTTTTATTTGTTGTATTTTAAATTAATGTGTATGGTAAGTAATTAAGGTGAGTGTTGTTTATTATTATCTTGATATTGAATTGAGATTATATGAATTTGTGATTGATGAAATTATTGATTGGTATTAAAATGTGAATTTTGTGACAATGGAATACTGAATATTGGTTGTGTCTGAAAAGTGAATCGGAAACCCTATTAACTGTATCGGGCTGAGTCGGATATAGTTGGCATGCCATAGGATTGGAAGAGTTCAGGGATACTTCAACCACGAGTCGATGAGATACTGGGTGTTAAATTATTACTTTGGATAAATTCGATGAGGTACTGGGTATCAACTTACTTCGGCATGGCCGATGAGACACTGGGTGTCAATCTATTACTTCGAATTATCCGATGAGGCACTGGGTACCAAACTGGTGTGTTTTGGTTGGATCCGTGTATCCGTCC
This sequence comes from Gossypium australe, assembly GCA_005393395.2. NCBI lineage: Eukaryota > Viridiplantae > Streptophyta > Magnoliopsida > Malvales > Malvaceae > Gossypium > Gossypium australe. Next base: position 24,143,098 of record CM016621.1, on the reverse strand, counting down.
AACTCCAAGTCTTGTTAATAGGGTAAATGAATAATAAAGTCTTAAAATTGATATTGAAATGAAATGATATGAGAAATGGAAGTGATATAGTGAATTGAAAATAGAATGTGAAATATGTTGACAATACATGGAATATATGAGTTATATACTCATGAATTGAGTATGGTATGAAATGATGTATTCATGAATTGAGTAGTGTATGGCTGATGCCATTGTACGAATAAATATGGTTGATATGTGAATAATCATTTATATAGAAATTGTGTGAATTAGGATATTGTTTAATAAATGAAAAATGATAGTTATGATATGATACTAAACATTAATATGTCCTTATAAATTTAATTGTGCCTATTATTATATTATATTGTTTTTTTAAATATTCGGTTTATAAAAATACCACTGAGTTTTTACTCAGCGTACGGTTTGTTTTCTGTGCGCAGATTAGGTACAGTGATTTTGAAGAGGTGTAATCGAGGTTGTGAGCATTCATCTCATCACATCTCCAAGTTCCAAGAGGGTATGTTTCAATATTTTGAATAGAATGGCATGTACTTAGGAAGATTAAGTATGTTTCAAGTAGTAGGGACTAAAATATAAATTATAATTTTTTTTAATGTTCAAATATATTAGTGATTAGCCAAAATCACATTGGCACCAAATGAAATATTCCTATATCAGGTTCCTTGGGTCGAATCGGGTATAAGGGTGTTACATACGAGATCATAAAGGACCGTTTTCATGAGATATTGGAAATCTTACGGTCAACTAACTCAGCAGGGGCACGACACCTCTCTAACATACCCTTTGATCAATGGACACAATCCTACGATAAGGGTCTACGATATGGTCACATGACCTTAAACCTGGCGGGATGCATCAATTCCGTTTTAAAAAGAACGCGTCATTTGCCTATAACCTGTGTTGTCAAAAAGACATACTTCTGTTTGACAGAACTGTTACCAAAGTGGGCGGCTAGTTATATTGGGTAATTGCAAGGAGGCCATGTATGGTGCCCGGCAGTACTGGAATAAATTAAGAAGGGTAAGGCACGAGCCAACTACATGCACGTAGTTTGTCACTAGCACGTCGATCTATGATTTTGGGTAACAAAGTTCGATAGACTGAACCAAGGTATTGCCAGGGAACAATGTCATGTACACCTTAGAAATAAGACTTGTGACTGTGGGAGATTTGACGCACTTCGTTTCCATGCGCTCATATAATTCCAGCTTATATCAATCTCTGTTTGGATCCCATGAGCTTTGTCAACGAAGTGTACAAATTAGAAAAGTTGTACAACGTGTGGAGACACATATTCCCACCAGTCCCAAATGAACGTAAGTGGCCGCCTATATCGCTTGTTCCGTTTAAGTTGTTACTCGATAGAAGATTACGTTGCAAACCAAAAGGTCGACCCATGTCGACTTGAATACACGACAACATGGATATTCAGGACAAGTCAAATCAATCGAGGTTATGCAGGTGGTGTAGGAACCTAGGCCATACAATGCCGCCATGTCCATATCGAAATGACTAAGCAAACTAGAAAACATATGTCAATTCCATTATAATATGTAAACGCACGGTTCAGTGAAATAATAACAAATATCAAATTTCATGTTGTGAAATTATAACAAATTACAACGTTAATTAACTTTTGTTTACCTCATTTTACATTTTAGTCACTTATGTTTGAAATGTTACGTTTTAGTTACTTACGTTAATGTGTTGTAACATTTTAGTCACTGAGCTGTTAATTATCATTAACGGTGTAATGATAAGCTAATCTGGCATGTCAAATCATCATTTCAAACAAAAATTTTAGGTTAAATTATACAATTGATCTCCATATTTTTTTCGTTTTGAGCAATTTAATTTTTTTCTTTTTTTTTTCATTCTCTTCTGTTTCTCCCTCTCCTTGTTAATCTTCCCAATTTAAATTGTTGAAAAAAATAAAAATATAGGGACTAGTTTAACAAATGGAAAATATAAAAAAATTATGTTAAAAGAAATAGAAAAGGGTGGAAAACAGAGGGAGAAGGAGAAGAGAATGGAAAATAAAGAAAAGAAAATAAAAGTTCAAAGAAAATAAAAGAAGAAAATAAATAGCTCAAAATGAAAAAAAAACATAGGGACCAATTGTATAATTTAACCTAAAATTTTCATTTGAAATGATGAGTTTATGTACCACGTCAGCTTACCGTTACACCGTTAACGACAATTAATGCTCAGTGACCAAAATGTTGCAACACGATAACGTAAGTGACAAAAACGCAATATTTCAAACATAAATGACTAAAATGTAATATGAGACAAATAAAAGTGACTATTTTTATAATTTACCCATAATTATTTTATTTTTTCACCCATTCCCTCATCTTTATTCTTTGAAGTTATAATTATATCCTATATTTGAATTAAAAAAAGTAATTATTATAAGCACAAAAACTAATTTAACTCAAGCTAATTAATTAAATAGAATAAATATAAGAGATAAAAGTATTTTTTTAATCCCTAAAATTGACAAAATTTTCTAACTTGATCTCTGTTTTATATTCACATTAACCCTAAAATTAAACAACCTTTTTTTAATTTAATCCTTGAATTTTGATTATTTTAAGGAATGATGACATTAGAGTGTTAGATCATCATGTGTAATTTTAAAAATTTATATAAATCTAAAAGATACAAATATATATAAATTATAAAGAAATTATAAATTGTTAAAGAAAATTTTAAAAATTTTCACAATTTCTGAGCACAAATCATCACACTTAATAGAATTCAAGTTTAATGACCAAATTACGAAAGATATGCTAAGTTTCGAATCTAATGTGAAACAAAAACATATTATTTTACCCTTAAACATAAATAAGGGATAAATATAAAAACTACACAAATTTTTGTTTAATGTGTAATGCTATATATTAATTTTGATTTTGTGTAATTTTATAGATAAAATTTTACTATTAGTTCAATTTTTACAAACCACTATCAATATTATCTACATATGACTAAGGTACTTTTATATATTGCACGCACAAATAATTATATTAATTCAATATGAAAATAAATTGGATATGTTTATTTTTTAAAATGTGTACAATCGAATAAAAAATAAACTTTAATGTTACATTAAATCCTTTAAAAAATACATTAAATTAAAAATTAGAATTCAGTTTATATAATAAAAATAAAAATTTTGGAAACTTATTAGGATTGAGCCAAACCAGAAAATGTTTATGTTGTTGGTTATTGCTGTTGTGGTTTAATAAATTAAAAATAAAAAGGCCTAATACTAAATATACTGTTAGTAAGAAAACAGGATTCTTTTTTGCTCTCTAGGTCTCGTATTTGTATAGTCCGTAAAACATAAAAGAAACATTCCTCGATATTATCTGATTTCTGGGTGTAGATCTAATCTCAACGCCAAACGGGAAAAAGTGATCGAGGGACAGAGTAGCCAAGCTGGAGCAATTGAAGACGATTGGTAGGGAGCTCACCATGGGCTCCCAAGGCGGATTCTACCAATCCAAAGAATTTCTGGATCTGGTGAAGTCCATTGGCGAGGCTCGATCCAAGGCCGAAGAGGACCGAATTGTTCTCAGCGAGATCGAGACTCTCAAACGCCGCATCTCCGAGCCTGACATACCCAAGCGCAAGATGAAAGAGTACATCATCAGATTGGTTTACGTCGAGATGCTCGGTCACGACGCTTCCTTCGGTTACATTCACGCCGTTAAGATGACTCACGATGATATCCTCCTCGTCAAACGGACCGGTTACTTGGCCGTTACGCTCTTCTTAAACGAAGATCATGATTTGATCATTTTGATTGTCAATACCATCCAGAAAGATTTGAAGTCTGACAATTACTTGGTGGTCTGCGCCGCCTTGAATGCCGTTTGCAAGTTGATCAATGAGGAGACAATTCCTGCCGTCTTGCCGCAGATTGTGGAGTTGCTCGCACATCCTAAGGAGGCTGTACGGAAGAAGGCCATCATGGCTCTCCATCGGTTTTATCAGAAATCCCCTTCTTCTGTTTCGCATCTCGTCTCCAATTTTTGCAAGGTAGGTCTTCCCATTTACCTTATTCCATTTCAATGCTTTAATCTGTTTTTAGTATTTTCACCATTCCAAATGAATGTGTTGATGCATTTTAACTTTAACCAGCTTACAACCATGTCTATGAGTATTTACCCATGGGAAATGGGGAAAGCATCTTGTTTCTGTGCATGCATGTTAGCGATGTGCTAAATGAGTGCTACAATTTTCCAAAGTTGCGCCTTTTCTTCATTTTAATTTTAACCAGTGTACAACCATGTCTATGTGTATTTACCCATGGGAAATCGGGAAAGCATCTTGTTTCTGTGCATGCATGTTAGTGATGTGCTAAATGAATGCTACAATTTTCCAAAGTTGCGCCTTTTCTTCTTCATTTAGGGTAGTTTTTTTTTTTTTTTTATTAGGACCAACTTGTACGTGTTTCACAACTAAAACCATAAATTTCAAGTGCCTTCTATCCTCGAATGACCTCCTTTAAGGGAAGAATTAGCACCACAATGGGGAACTAAGGTTTCCATTTTAATAGATATGCCTTGACTTGAGAAGTTGAATTACTCATTCTAAAAATGTTGAATTTAATCTTGATATATTGGATATTTTGATGCGTCTCCCTATATTTTTTTCTTAGTGATGATTTATACAATGTGACTTCACCATACGTTATCTTATTTATCTATTTATGCAATGTGGCTTCCTTTTGTTTCAGAGACTTTGTGATAATGATCCTGGAGTTATGGGTGCAACTCTTTGCCCACTTTTTGATCTTATAACAAATGATGTTAATTCTTACAAATATTTGGTCATCAGCTTTGTAAGCATTCTTAAACAAGTTGCTGAACGCAGACTACCTAAGGCTTATGATTACCATCAGATGCCAGCTCCATTTATTCAGGTAATGCTTATTTTTAGGTTTCACTTAAAAAGCTTTATTGGATGATTTTTTTTAATTGAAATTATAGGTCATATGAAAATCATAGTTGCATTCTGCAGATCAAATTGTTGAAAATTCTGGCATTGCTTGGAAGCGGTGACAAGCAAGCAAGTGAAAACATGTATACCGTAGTGGGAGACATTTTCAGAAAATGTGATTCATCAAGTAATATAGGAAATGCTGTACTCTATGAGTGCATATGCTGTGTTTCCTCTATATATCCCAATCCCAAGTTATTAGAGTCTTCAGCGGATGCTATATCCAGATTTTTAAAGGTATATCACATGTAGCTAGTGTCTACTTTGTGGAAGTGCAGAGAGCTATTCTTCAAGAAGATTATTGAGTTTCCTTTTTTTTTTTTTTTTAATTTACCAACTCTTGTTTCTTGTTGCAGAGTGACAGTCATAACCTAAAATACATGGGCATTGATGCTCTTGGCCGATTAATAAAGATAAGTCCAGAGATTGCTGAGCAACATCAGTTGGCTGTTATTGATTGCTTAGAGGTAAGAAGTGTCTATGTTTATTTCGCATTTTTACTTGAGTGTTATTTGCTAACTAACCTCAGGGTAGATTAACATAATATATATCCTGTGGGGTCTGGTAGTTATTTAGGGGTGAGCAAAACTCGATTCGACTCAAAAAAATTGAAAAAAATTTCAAATTTCAAGTTAATCGAATCAGATTATTTGGTTTTTTCGAGTCAACTTGAATAAGTAGTTCAAGTTTCAGTTTCGAGTCGAGTTGAATTTTACAATTCGAATAACTTGAATAATTCAAATAACTCAAATAAGAGATTGGTGTAAATACCCATTTGGTCCCTTTCAATTTTGAAAATGAGCAAATTGGTCTATTACAAAAAAAATTCAAAATAATTAAAATTTTCAAATTTTTTTTAAATATAAAAATTAAAAATTCTAAAAACATTCTAAAGAATATAAAAAAGCTAAAAAAATTTAAAAAATTCTAAAATAATAATTTTGGACCTAAATAAGTAAATTAATGATTTTGAAAGAGTTTTCAAATATATATGGTTTCAAATTTATATGCTTTGACATGGAATTAGTTATTGGAACAATATTTTAATTTGACATGTTTAATTTTTAATTTAACTCAAACAATTTCACTCGATTCCACTTGACTCGAATTTCATTTCACTCGATTCGATCTGAAAAAAATTTCAAATCGAGTTAGAATGATAAAATGGGACTCTCACTTGATTAACTCAAAAATTTTTCATTCGATTCGATCAAATGCTCACTCCTAGAGATATTTATCTATTTTCGTATAAATTGCTCTATATGGTCTAGTAGAATGTTTACTTGGTTCTTAAATGTGGAAGAGGGAAGAAGCAGTAGCGTTTAAGATTGATGGATGAACTTTAGAGGAAAATAGGGAGAATACTCTTTGTAAGTTGTAATGTAGGTTTCTCCCAGTGTCATAAAATGTTATACAGGGATCGGTTGCTAGAGAAGCGAGGAACAAGCTGTTTAAATCATTATAATCAAAAGTTTTTCTTGAATATCCTTTAATGATTTTATAATTTGAGAGTGGATTTACAAGACTCCAGTGGTCTAATCTAACACTACTGAGCACTTGGTCCTTATTTGTGGTTTAAGACTCGTGAGTGATTAGTTCAAAATGTCCTTTCAATACATACTTAAATGCGAATGATGCACTTATGCATGTTATAGCAGAGTTTAATCTAACACAACTGTAAATGCCTTTTGTGTTTATCCGTGCTTACAATTTTGGTTTGGCTTCAAATTTCTTAGTGAATAATTATCCTTCTTAATTATGCTATCTTCCATGCAACTGTCATTCTTTTTATTGCAATTATTTAACATGAGGGCACCAAACAGGACCCAGATGATACTCTGAAGAGAAAAACCTTTGAACTACTGTACAAAATGACCAAGTCTACAAATGTGGAGGTTATTGTTGATCGCATGATTGATTACATGATTAGCATTAATGACAATCATTATAAAACTGAAATAGCATCTCGATGTGTTGAACTTGCGGAGCAATTTGCACCGAGCAATCAATGGTTCATTCAGGTAATATTTTACCTTCTGCTGAGGAATTAGATTCTTAGCTTAGAATGTAGCCATTCCTGATAAATTGACTTGGCAGACCATGAATAAAGTTTTTGAGCATGCGGGAGATCTGGTCAATATTAAGGTAGCACACAATTTGATGCGGTTGATTGCTGAGGGATTTGGAGAGGATGATGATACTGCAGACAGTCAACTGAGATCATCTGCTGTAAGTTTTTTACTTATTTTGATGATTGCCTTTCATGTGCGGTGCTTAGAGCCCATTATGTGTTGCTGCATGTCAAATTCAGGCATCATATGAACTTATTACTTATTTAAATATTGCATCTTGTTTAATAATCTTCTTTATCTATGTTTTAATTAATAGCTTTTCAATTTGAATCTGAATAAAGAATTTTTCTCCTGAAAGCTTGAAAACTTGGATTTTGTGATACCTTGTGCTTTGTCTATTTTGTTAATGACATTAATTGAATTTCTTATTGATACATGCAGTCACTTCAATTAATTTTGAAGTCAAGCTTAGCCCTTGAAATCTTTTAATTTTATACAGGCAATTAGCAAAATACGACTGGCTTAAATGGTATTATTTGATGCTTAAATATAAGATATAGCATGGGCGTAACAGTTCTTTTTAATGGGATATGCCATGTATTAAGTTTTATGAACCTATAAGTATATGGGGATTTAATAATGAGTTTAACATTATTCTGGAAATCATTATACCTCCTAAAGAACTGATAATTTTATAGAAAAAGGCTGGAGCTTAAGGTCTAGATCTGATAATGCACCAAAAGAGTGACTTTTTTTTGTTTTGATGCAGGTGGAGTCATACTTGCACATTCTTGGTGAACCAAAGCTGCCATCCGTTTTTCTTCAAGTATGTTTTGTGTTAAGAGTAACCTTTGCATCTTTTTTTATGCATGCAGGAAGTACTAAAATTTTGAGTATTACCTTAATTGTGACTTGTGAGTTTTGATTGCAGGTAATTTGCTGGGTCTTAGGGGAATATGGAACAGCTGATGGAAAGTACTCTGCTTCCTATATTACTGGGAAGTTATGTGATGTGGCAGAGGCATATTCGAATGATGAGACTGTTAAGGTATCAAGTAATATGGTTTAATGTTTCTTAAAGTTATTACATAAAGATCTTAAAGTTATTACTATATCTTTATGCAGTTGAACAACATGTTTGTATATTTCACTCTTATAGTTATCTAAAAATCGATGCATGGTTCTTATATTCATTGTCTGAAAATGTGACTATCCTTCACATATTTTTGAAGGCATATGCAGTTACAGCCCTCATGAAAATATATGCATTTGAAATAGCAGCGGGGAGGAAAGTAGATATGCTGCCTGAGGTTGGTTTCCAAGCACTTGATTACAAATTTATTCTATGCAAATGTATTCTCATTGCTGTCTTTGATGTGGTTGACTATTTACATCTCTTGGTAATTTTATGTTAGATTGCATGTCTTTAGTGCAACATTGTGAAAATAATTTAAAACTAGCATGGTTAACTTTTCATGCATCTGATTGATGCTGAACAACATAATTTGAAAATAGTTCTTACGGATTTGCATTATTTTCAAGAACTCAAATTGGAGGTTTGTATTTTGTAAGTTTGATAATAATCTTATAGACTACATTTTAGAAAGGTTTGGTTTTGGGGTTGTTTGGTTGCCTAAATCAGAAAATGTTAGCACTATAATTCTCTCAACATTAGCTAGTAAGGCTGTGTTTGTTTCATTGAATACAATTTTCTGAAAAATGATTTTTGGAAAATGGTTTAATTTTCTGGAAAAACTGATATTTTCTAGTGTTTAGATGATTCTATATAAAATATTTTTCGTTGTTTGGTAAATTTTCACGAAATCATTTTTTGATAGTTGTTTTCAGGGAAACAAACACAACATTAATTATATTTGTGACAAAATATTATAGGGATATCTTTTGACAACTACAATTTATTTTATAATACGATAATTAATATCTTATATAGACTTAATAATAATCAATGACTAATTAAAACATAATAGATTAATAAATATTTATAAATTGCAATATATATTTATTATTAAAATAGTAATATAAATATTTTTCAATAAATATTAAGAATATTATTTAATATTTATAATTGTTATTAATGTTAAAATTTATTATTAAAATAAAATTGTAATTGTGACAAAATTTGTGGACTGAGTGCTCTGTCCTCTGTTGATGCAGTGTCATTCTTTAATGGAAGAATTTTTGGCTTCTCACTCGACAGATTTGCAGCAACGCGCTTATGAATTGCAAGCTGTGATTGGCCTTGATGCTCATGCTGTTGAGAGTATTATGCCATCAGATGCAAGTTGTGAAGATATTGAGGTGCTTTATTTTGGATTTTTTGTACATATTCTCACTTTATAAACTTTGAAACTCGAGGCCCTGTTTTTAAAATCTATTTCTTTATAGCTTTGGGTTCCTAAATCCCTCAAAGTCTTATGTTCCATATTGAAGCTTCCATGGCCTAAAATTCAGTTTTATAGAGTGTTCAGGACTTAAAACCTATGATTGATGTGTTATTTAAATGCTCTGACATCTGCCCTTTAGTTTTTGGTAAGTGTTCTCTCTCCTTGCTTTCTCAAATATTATGTGCTACATCTTTTAATTTTGAAATTTTCCTTGAGGAAAGAGTAATGCCATAGCCTCCTGCATCTGTCTTCCGTTATTGCATTGAATTGACCTACATGTATGCTGGATAATTCTTTTCAAACATACCCAATACTGGAGCTTCACAAGATTGTGAATATATCTGTGCCAAATTAAGTGGTTGATGTTTAAAGCCCCTACATTTCTATGAAAACCATAGTCCAGATATGTTCAGGTTAAGATTGTTCAGGCATTAAACTATTTTTGGGTACTTGCTAGGGCTATTTGTCATTTTAGTTCCTTGTTTATTCTGTTAACTGCATCTTGGTGGAATATTGTTTGCTAAATATATATTTTATTTTCATGCAAGAGTAGATCACTTTTAGTCCTCTCTTGCAGGTTGATAAAGCCCTTTCCTTCCTTAATGGTTATATCCAAGAGTCAATTGAAAAAGGTGCTCAGCCCTATATTCCTGAGAGTGAACGCTCTGGAATGTTAAATATCAGCAATTTTAGGAATCAAGATCACCATGAAGCTTCGTCACATGGTCTCAGGTTTGAGGCATATGAGCTTCCAAAGCAAACAGTGCAAGTGAGGATTCCTCCTGCATCACTTGCTTCAACTGAACTTGTTCCAGTGCCAGAGCCCATGTATCCTAGGGAAAGCTACCAGACTACTACTGTGCCATCTGTATCATCAGATGCAGCATCAACAGAGCTCAAGCTACGACTAGATGGAGTCCAAAAAAAGTGGGGTAGGCAAACACACTTTCCCTCAACATCTACCTCAAATTCCACATCCCAGAAAACAGTTAATGGTATCACGCAAGTTGATGGGTCAAATACTGCAAATTCAAGAACACGTGAAACCTATGATTCTAGGAAACAAGTTGAAATTTCTCCAGAAAAGCAGAAACTGGCTGCTTCGCTGTTTGGAGGTCCATCAAAAACAGAAAAGAAGTCAGCTACTGGTCATAAGAGTTCAAAGCCAAGCAGCCACATGGTGAAGTCTCATGCGCCGAAGTCTAGTATGGAAGTTGCTTCAGAAAAGACATCTCCTGTTCAACAACCTCTGGACTTGCTTGATTTTGGAGAACCCACTGTCAAAAGTACTGTTCCTTCACTAGATCCATTTAAAGATCTGGAGGGTCTTCTTGAGCCAACAACTCAAGTTTCTTCAGCAGTGAATCATAGTTCAACTGCTGCTGTTACGAAGTCCCCTGATATAATGGGATTGTACACAGAGACACCTGCTGGCGCACACCATAAAGACAGTGATATTTTATCTGGCTTGTCAAATCCGCCAATGACAAATATGGTTGGTGGTACTATAACCATGCAAGTAGCTCAAAGTAGTAAGGGCCCCAACCTTAAAGATTCGTTGGAAAAGGATGCACTGGTTAGGCAGATGGGTGTTACTCCATCGAGTCAGAATCCAAACTTGTTTAAAGATCTACTCGGGTGAAGTATATTGGGAAGAAAGTATTGACATGACTTACAGCAATGGGGTTTCATTATGGTTTTACTTCCATACAGCTAGCAACTGGGCAGTTGATAGGTGAACCATACGAGCAATGAGGTATCATGAGCACAGATATGCAGAGATTGTGGTATTAGTTTGATTCAGCCACCTCGAATGGGGTTTAAGAGTCAGGTACGGGTCTGTAGTTGTTGGACAGTAAGGAGTTTTGTTTTTTTTTGGAATATTATTTCTTTTTTTCCATTTTTGGGTCGTAGGCAAATAGCATAACAGAGCGGTGTTCTTTGTAGTGAATTTGAGATTTCGTGGCTGTTCCAACTGCAAGGCTTTTTTTTATATGGCTGGCGCAATCCGAAAAACGAAAACGGGTTTTTGCATTATATGATATTGAGTCTTTGTTGTGATGACAAATAATAATGCTTCAAAGTGGTATAATAAGTGTAGGTTTAGATGAAGGGTGTGTTTAATACAGTTAGTGTAAAAATATCAGTGGCGGTGAAATTAAATATTGTAACGTGAGATAAATAATAAGTTAAATGTACTGTTCAAACCTGTTGGTGTGTTTGTTAAATATATATATATATATGTGCATATTTGCTTTGTATTTATATTAGAGGTAATTTAGTCAAATTTCATCAAATTATATTATTAAAGTTTTAGTATTAATTTTTTCGTTGATAAAAATTCTTGTATAATTTTTATGAGAAAAGTTGGCTCAAATATATTAATAATTAACTTTCAGTGATATCATCTAATAAAATTAAAGAATTATATATATTTTTATAAAATTTAATGTTAAATTAGGTTACTCTGTTAATATACGTACATGAACGGCTCCTAAATGTATCTCTACTGCTTGCTCGAGGCGAAATTGGAGAAATTCTAAATTTTAACTTTGAATTGATTGGGAAATAGGAAGCATACTATGTTCACTTCAATTTTGGGTTGTCTTTGGTTGTTTGTATTGTATTTTATCCAAAAAGAAGATGGGTAGCAGAAATGGCGGTGGAGCTCCTACGATGATAAGAAGAAGACAATCCGATTTTAAAATGTCCTTCAACCTCGCTCTTCGCTCCCTTCTCTCACTACCTGTTCTAAAGAGGCTAGGTCACCTTTTTTTTCCTTTTTATTATTGAGATTTTTTTCTCTCTTGTAAGTTGTTCTCAAAGCTGGATCACAATGTGCATACTTTTAAATGGTTTTCTCTATTGTAATTATGAAGGATTTTAGTAAAGAATTTCCAAATTTTACAAGTACAGAGCAAGAACGTCTCTACCAGCGTTTATTCGGGTTCATTCTTTTTCCCCCTTCAATTGCCATATCAATAGTTAACTTTCGCATGCAATTCGTATTCCAGGAATATCTTCTTATTATTTATGTTCTCTCGATCCTTAATAGAAGTATTCCTACTTCTCAAAAATAATAAATCTAAAAGAGGAAAAAGTAATATATATTTCAACACTATCTGGAACGAGTTTTTTTTTTCTTGATTTTAACAGCGAGCTCCTTTTTGTCCAAGCCTTTAACCAATGGCGCTACGGATCATATTCAGGTCATTACCACTTTGCATGGGAGTATAGAGGTATACCGTATATATTACCCTTTGCTTTCATAACTCTTAAATTACGTTTGTTAGTGTTCTAATTATCTGTCCCCTTTATCTCTTTAAATTAGGTACAACACTCGCACCTAACAAGTGTTTGTAGTTAAGTGGTTTGCTGTATTATATGAAAACTTTTCTCGACTCTGTTGCTTCCTTTGAATTAATTATTAGGGGGAACAGAAATTAGGTCAGTTTTCTCTAATACTTTTATGGAATTACATAGCTGAATAGTATGAATCCTGATGGAAACAGAACAATCTCTAAATAAAAGTTACTGCAGGTTTCAGCGATAATTTAAGTAGCATCCGTATCACTACTTTTAGGTGCTACGCTGAGTAACAATGCAGCCAAGATGATTGCGTTATGTTCATCTGTTGTTCCACTTAGTTCTTCTAAACATTTTAGTATGAACCCTTTTATTACTGCTCTGGTTATTTCATTGATATCTGTTTACTAAACAACTGATCTATTTTGTTTTATCATTTGGATGTGTACACAAATCAAGGTAAAATATGGGGGAGGGATACGACCATTTGGTTTCTGGAGCTCATATCATTCCTTGAGCTGTAATTATCTAGAAGTTTCATGAAGATTTTTGGCTTAATAATCTGTCCTGGAAGACCCAGGTATAAATTATTGGCAAAAGATGAGTTTTTGAAAGCACTTATATCAAGTCTATAACTAAGCCTAATTAGTTAAAGCTACTCAGGGTATGTTTTAGCACCACTTGAGATGGGCAATTCCATTGAAAATAAAAAATGTGTTGGAAAAGGTTAGGGAAACCCCTCCCCAACTCTCCTCTGTCTTTTCCAAACTAATTAGCCTAAATGTTTTATTTGGAATCAATGAGTTTGTTCAGGCAATTCTGGGAGGTTTTGTTGAAACTTGAGTTTTTCAAAGAGGGTTAAATTAGATTTACAGGTTCATATCTTATACCACAATCTTATACCATGAGCACAGTCTTATACCATTCAGCAACAAACTAATTGTGTGGACAACAAAACGCCAAATGGAGATACTGATTTAGAGATAAAGCCACGATAAATCCCCAAATAAAACCAATTGGGACAACCCCCCGTAGCATACATGATTCTCTATATTGCATTCAAGTTGCTGACCATATTTATGCATTTAATTTGTGTCCAGCATCTATTGTATCACTTCTGTGCACATGACTTTGGATTTTTAAATTTCTGTGTTTTGCAGGTAGGAACTGCCCTTGATACTGTGGGGCAACTTGTGGAAGAACAATGTCTTGACCCTCTCTTTTCTGATAAGTAGGTATCTATCTGGTTTCTAACATTGTCTGAATGTTGGGTGCTTAACTGATAACAGTGGATAACATTTTTATAGTTCAATCCTATTTCAACATTTGCTGTTTCAGATTGAATTGTCAAAGAATTGTTATATTAGCTTCTTATTCTGGATGTTAGAACTTAAATTCTGGTTTTGTGCCAATCTTCCATTGTCAAGTTGTGTCTCTTCTCCTTGAATCAAACATCCCAATAGTGTTCAAAGTTCAAATAAATTAATTTAGGTCTTATAAACAAGGACCTTCTTTACTCTAAAAATATCTTGCACTCTAGGCTAATGAGTATAGGCTTAAGTAAATGAGCTGACAGAGTGGAAAACATAAAGAATTTTATTTCTATTTGTTTGCAACCATCAAACGCCACAGATTTCTATCTGTTGTTGCCTGTCTAAACAAGCACTTGCTTCTGCCGTGTCATGTATTTAACGCCTGTTGAGTTTTGGATCCACAGTTTGATATGAAGATTAGGGGAGCAAGCTGGTGCTGACTGATTTCACATAAGTTGGGAAATTGTTATTGGTTCTGTTGTTTGTTTTACTAGAATGAACCTTGATATCCAGAAGTGGTCCTAAACATGTATTTGTGTTTTTTTTTTTTTCCTGGAAAGAAATGCTAAATGGAGACAAGTTAGATTTTTGTTTGCTTTTGGGCTGGATTAATATCCAAAAGCTGCAGAGAACCTCAGATTTCTGAAAGACTACGCTTTATACCAAAACAAGAATGCTTTACAGTGAACACGTTAAGTTATGCAGTGATTATTGTTCCTTCATTTGTTTGAAATGCTGAGAATTGAATGTAGGACTAATGTAATGGATGCAGTGCACAATCTGTCAACAGCAAAGAAAGCTGAGATCCAGTACTTAAGGAACCTGTTAGAAAGGGTAGGAAATGAACTGGTGAAGTTTTTGTTGCAAAGTTGCCCTCGTCTCTTTATGCATGATTTTGCAATCATTTTTGGGCTTTAAAGTATGAACAGAGCTATGTAAGTGGTCAAAATAGTCATGAAAAAACTTTGAACTGTTCATAATGAAGTAGAATTCTGTGTTCTTGGGATTTACAGACTTGATTTCCAGTTTGGCTGAAATTAGGTGTTAGGCGTCTACCCTATTGATTATGCTTTGTTCTAACTGACATACTGGGAAGTTATGGCAGTCATATTATTTCCAATTTGTTAATAGGCTGAAGAACAAAACCGCCTCATCCAAGCTTAGGTTGAGCTACATAAGAATAAAAACACGGAGAAGTCACGGGCATGAAAGATGTTGAGGTGTGTATTTCTCATTGTGAATATTTCCTCTCTTTTCCCGAACAATGTGGTTCATGAAAAATGAGTTTGATAGCTATTTTAAGTTGGGGAAATCTTAATCTCATTTGACTGATGCAACTTTTGCTGTTAATGGGTGACATTTTTAAGTTACTGGGAGCATAAGATTTCTGGCTTTTAATAAACTGCATTTTGTGGGCTAATATGTGGTTCGTGACTGAATGGAATGAGTATTACCTTTTGAATCTGACGGACCGTTGTAAATCAGACTACTGGAGTTTGTCTGAAGCAAAAAAGAGGAGTGGTTGGTTGTGAAATTGTCTTATTTTTCATAGGAACTAAGGTTGAACAGTGGTTCTTAAAGTCATGAGTTGACAAGCCTTTTATCCTTGGTAGGCAGGGCCAGGTGAGATTTGCATAACCAAACTTGTTCTTCAAAGGGTGTGAAGATAATAATAGATTAGATAAGAAGACAAAGAATGAAGCAAAAAAATAAAATGTATTATAGGTGGCAGTGGCAATGGTGAGTTGGATGGATATGACATCTTCGCTTGTCTTGCCTTATTCTTTCTGTTGGTTGGATGATGTAGGCATAAATCACGATGACAATGTGGGAAGAATAACAATATAAATGAATGAATGAATAATTGAGATTTGGGACCTTTTTGTCTTGGGTTTGAATTTAAATGACTCTGTAAGGCCGGCGTTCCTTGCTTCGGCAGCAGGGGAAGTTAAATACTGGGGAGAAGGGCACCCAAATATTTCAACTCTTTGGTTTTACTGTTTGTTAATAATAATAATAATAATTTAATTTCTCCAACTCATTCAGCAGGAGGCGGCCGAAGTTAATAGTTACATTACATAATATTCTTAACCTAATTTGCTTGACTTGGGCGATTCAAATGCAAATTAGTCAAATATTAATGTCGGAGATCATAATTCGTGAAAGAATGACACGTGGTTGAATTTTTTTACAAGAAACGGAGATCCCAAAGTCAGAAGATTTTTTTCTTTTTCATTTTTATTTTCGCTTTCAAGTCATGAATGATAGGTGAGTCAAAAGGGCGAGGAGCTAGCTGTTGCCGCATTCTTGTAATTATATAATTGAAGTTGACTTTTTTGAAATTGTTAACAAAAAAAAGAAAAAAAAGAAATTAGTGCCGTGATTATCTTAATTTCAGGATTCTACTTTCTTTATCAGAAAACCTGTTCAGGTTTGAATCCGCTTTGGTGTTGACAAGTTGCTAAGTTGACAAGATATTCTATTATTGTGAATGGAAGAAATGTAGAGTTGCACCTGCATGCAGCAGATAAAGCAAAACCCAGTAATAATTTTCTCCTCCTCCACTAACATCTAAAACAGAGATGCTTGAATTTATCAGTTTGAATGGATCAATAACCAGGAACAATCAATGGGTTTTTGTTAGTTTCATCATCACTAGTCCATGCAATGCATGCACGTAGAAGCACTTAAAAGTTCTTGTTTCCATTCATTTTTATTTTTTCTTTAAATTATAGCTGCTCCAAATAAACAACTAGCTTGGGTGGCAAAGAGTAAAAAGAAAGGGAAGAGCTGAAAATTAGGTTATATATTTCATAGCTAGAGCAAATTAAGAGTTGATATAACATATAGGTATTGTGAACGATAGCTAGCTAGTTAGCTGTCTCGTTGAACCCAAACATTAACAGTGATTGAAGGCATAAACTATGAAACCAATTAATAAATGGATGATTGGAAAGAGATAAGAGAAACGTAGGGCAGGCCATTTGAAGAAGTTACATTGATTAGTGAGGATTTATGTGCTCACATTGAAGTTTGAAGCATTCTTAATCTCAATCAAATTCATTGCTGGAAATATTCTGTCAATAAGTAATCAAAGTCAACCAAATCAACAAGATGTATAAAATTTTCAATAATTCATATAAATATGAATAATATATATATTTTTTGCCTTGCGGACTTCATTTAAATTAAGAAAACTTACAAATGACACTCCCTTTCCATTTTTTGTTATTCTTTACTATGAGTTGGAGAAAGAATAAACAGGAAACTGTTTGCAGATTTTGCTTTTCTTTTCTGTACAGTTTGGGGACTTGGGGTTTTTTTTTTTTTCCATTTTTGTTATTTATGATCTCAAGTTTCTTCATTTGTCCAAAAAGCTCTTTGTTGGAACTGTCTTTGCCTTTGCATTCTTTGCTTCATACTCTAAAAAAGAAATTGAGTGCATGCCTATGATTTTCTGATTAATCTGATGGGCAAACCATTCTGGGGAAGAGCAAAAGGACCATACTGAATTCCACTATTTGTACCCGCCATAGACCACCTGCAAAAAAAATCCCCTATTTATATGTCATGTTTTATTTTATATTTCTGTTAATAGAAACAAGCAGAGCATAAAAATCCCACACTGAGAAAAAGAAAAAAAGGAAGAGATTGAAAGACTGTCGGTTACCTGTACTTTGTGGTCAGATGATAGAGAAGGACCATGATTTCCAGCTTGGCTAACTCATTCCCTGGACATGAATGTGTTCCATTGCCAAATGGCATAAATGTATTGGGTTTTGGAACAACCTGTTCAATCATTGAGCAAAAGTATGCTTTAGGTGATTGCTACTCTCCCTCTCCTTTTTTTTTTTAATTTAAAAGAAAAAAAAAATTGAAAACAACAAAACTCTGCATAAGTCTACCTCAAATCTTGAAGGATCAAACTTTTCAGGATCTGGGAAGATTTCTGGGCTGTGATGAATGTTTCTAAAAAGTGGTAAAACTTTCCATCCTTTTGGTATAAGATACCCTGTTTAATATTTTTCACAGCAAAAAAACAAGTTAGGCTATTTGAACCAAAAAGGCAAAGGTAGTAGCATTATACTCTTAACAGTTAAATAGATTGAATTATCTGTATTAAAATGTGGACCGATCAAGATTTCAAATCAAATGAAATCTTTTATCACTAAAGAGTGACTTAGTATGTGTATATATATTGACAGAGGTTGTGGTGCAACTGACCTTCATATTCAACATCAGCCACTGCTTCTCTGAAGGTAAAAGATAAAATCGAAGCAACCCTAAGTGTCTCCTGAATCACTCTTGAAGTTATGGGCATCTTCTTGGTATCTGCCCAGCTCAGAGTTTGCTCCTCACCGCATTTCTCTTTACCTTTCATTATGGCCTCTTGTTCATCCTGTAAAACACCACAAGAAACAACCAAGTCACTCATTGTGTCTATGGTGGAGTTTTCTTAGACTAGTCCCATAGGAGGAGCAATAAACTTACCGTGACAGCTTGAAGAACGTTGGGGTTTTCTCCAAGGTACTTAATTATCCAAGTGAGTACACTAGCGGTGGTGTCACGAGCAGCAAAGATTACACCAATGATGTTATCAGCGATTTGTTCATCGGTGAGGCCTTCTTTATCACCCATGAAAGAACCCAACAAGTCATTGTACTCCTGCTTCGTTTCCCTCCTGGTCGATATGATTTTGGCCAGGATTTGAGCTAGCTCTTTCCTTGCTTTCATCGATTTGTTGAAAAGTGTACCCGGAATGTTAATGGGCATCGAGTTATACCCTTTTTCTAATATGTAATAACACCTCTTCAGATCTTCTCTGTACTTTACTTCATCCTCTCCGAATATCGATAGCAGCGCAACATTGAATGTGTACTGCAAATATAAAAAATATATTTGATATCAACATATCATCAAACACAGGGTAAACAAAAACAGAGGAAACAACCCTGTTTTTTTTTCCTCTCTGTTTTTTAGGCTTACCGTTTTCATTTCTTGGAAAGTGGTAATCAGCCTGCCTTCCAATGACTGGAGAGAATCTTTGGCAATGGATTCGATGTTGGAAACGAAGCTTTTGATGGCTTCAGGCACGAAGGCACGGAGCACAAGCTTCCTCAATTTGGCATGGTACTGTCCTTGGCTAAAGAAAATGGCTTGTTTGCCCAACATCCTCTCTTTACTGGCCGGAAACGTTGGCTTGAAGAGGTGAGACTTGGTGACAAGCACAAATTTCGCAGCTTCCGGGCTGGAAATCATCACACAGGGACACCCAAGTATATGGGTCTTGAATATGGAGCCGTACCTATATAAAAACAAACAAACACAAGCCACCGCCCATTGTAAGCATGCATTACATTACACTGCAAAGAACATGACACAAAGAAAAATAACACACCTTTTCTGCTTGGAAGCAAAGAAGACATTTGGGTTTTGGGAGTAGAGCTGAAAGGTTTCACCGATGTACGGCCAACCCAAGGTGCCTGGCGGGAGGGGTAAGTCCCGGGATTTTTTGGATTTGAACAAATTAAGCAGAGAATTGAAGAGAAAAATAAAGAAAATGGAAGCAAATAAGGGAATCATGAAATATAATGCCATGTTTAATAAATTATAAATAGGGTGGAAATCTTGGTAGCTGAATGGTGAAGAAGTTGTGTGAGGGAAACAAGTGAAGCAGCAGGTATATATATAGGGGGGGGTGGGCTGGGGGTCGGGTCGAGTCGGGTCGGGTCGGGTCGGGTCGGGTTAGAAATATGAAAAGGAGATAGGAAGGGAAAAGGAAGGGGGTTTGAAATACAACTTGAATCCCCCACACGCGGAATCTCCTTCCAGCTCATTGCATGTTTTCTAGTTCTACTCATCTGTACTCTTTCTCCGTGCTAATATATTTTCTGTGACTCAGTTCATTGTTACATATTCTATTTTTATTATTTTATTAATATTAAAATTTCATCTCACTATTTTTTTATTTAATTGCTTTAAACCTTGTGTTTTTAGTTTCACTTCTACTGTGTGTAGTTAGTTATATGTTTGGGTTTTAATTCGATTCAATCGATTAATTTCAATCTCAATTATTTCGATTATTAGTTTATTTTATATTTTATATTAGTTTAATTCTATTTTATAATTATTTGAACATATATCTACTTTCATGTGTGGGTTTTAATCTTGTGGATCAATTTTAAGTCTAGATTATTTTGATTCTTAAATTATTTATATATGATATTGATTTGATTATAATTTGTACTTACTTAAACTCATATTTGTGATTGTATTATAATCACAATGTTGTATAATTTTTATCTATTTCTTTTTTTTTTCATTTATTAATGACTGTGAATGCTTTTGTATTATTTTACAATAAAAAATAATTATCAACTATAATTTAATATATCGATTGATTCTTAACTCGATTGTAATCAAAATTATTACCAATATAAGAAAACATAAATTTGCTAAAGCCAACTGTAATCTTATTTAAAAATTGAAGAAAAGCTGTGAATATTTTGAAATGATTAAATGTTAAAAAAACTATAATTTAGTGGTAAAATAAAAATAGCAAGCACGTGGCAGGACTGAAAGAAAAGAAAGCAGAAAGAGCGCGTGAGTGTTTGACCAGAATCAAGAAACGGTTGGGTTTTAAGTCATGAAAGAAAACGTCCCTTAAGCAAGACAAAAGGAGAGTTTGAAGTTAGAAGTATGAGTGACTTTAACTAGCTCAATCCGTACTCACTTTTTCTTTGAACATCCAAATATTGAAGGGTAGAAACCCCATAATCTTTTACCATACCTCACTCTAAAAGTCTGCAATTTTTATAGGCTTCACCAAAATCTGTGCCATTAGTTTTAAATCTTAAACTAAATCAATTTGTCATTCAAAACCCCCATCTTTGAATAGGAGAAAGTTCAAAGCATGCCTTTTTATTTTCAAAGCAAAACCCCACTTTGAACAAGCTGCAATAAAAGCTTATACAATATATTTATCAATATATATAATAAGCAGCCAAAAGAGTGGGAGTGTTTAATAAATGTTGGGTTGGATTTGGGTGGTGTTTTGGTGAGTCAAAACCTTTGTCAAGCCCCCAACCAAAAATAAAGACTTACATTTAATATACAAGAAACGAAGTCACCGTGTACTGCTTCAATGAAGATGTGATTTCTCATTTATACTCAAAATCACCATAATTGAATAATAATTTCGGTCTGTTATAGGTTTACGAATTAGTCCAAAACCTCATTTCTTTTTCCATCTTGGGTGGGGGGCTCTCAATCATCAATTTATCATCTCTTATGCTCATCAACATTCTATTCTAAACTATTTTTAATATTTCATCTACATCATTAATTAGTGTAGCCATGATAAGATTTTTTTAATTATATGTGAATTTTAATGTTTAAATTGTATGGTGTAATTATGCATTTAACACTTTGATTTTATTTAAGTTATACTAATTTGAAAACAAAATTATTTATTGTACATTAATTAGTAACTGTAATTGTACTAAAATAACATTATATATTTAAAAAATTCATGCTTTTTTTCTTTTTCGAGTACATTTCCATCCAAAATAACTAGTAATGTACCAATGACTATGAACTTAGTAGCTTACCATTTTTTTTAAACTAAGCTACCGATACTGATATATTTTCTTTTATATGTAACAAAAGGAATAAAATGAAGGGAAACTTGAAAGAAACACAACAGGGATAGTAAAATGATTATATTACAATACCAATGTAGTATTTTCTTTTAGTAATGTCATATTCATATTATACATGTACACACTATGTTTAAATAGAACTGTCTAAATAATAGTTTACCGCTTACTTTTTCAAAATTTAAATTCGAATGGATTCTATGGATGAACAATATTTGATTATCAAACCAATCACAAGAATTTAATACCGATATAATTAAAGTAAAAGTTACGAGTAATTGAGCATTTATAGTAGCTATTGGTGGCAAAAAAAACAACAGCAATACTAGTATTAAAATATGGTGTGATATCTTCCACCAGGTTAATATTATTGTGTGTACTATATGTTGATATATTATAAAAAAGTTGAAATTAAATTTACCTAATTTTATTGTTGATGATGTAATAAATTGATTCATCCATAAGGTATACAATTATATATTGTTAGTGCATCAAATATAAATTATATATAGAGTGATATTGATTATTTCTTCAATAATATCATTCGTTCTGATTTACATGCACTCAAAAGTTAAAAAATAAGGATGAAGTTAAGCATTTTGTATTAGAGCGATGGAGATAAAATTATAAAATTTGAGAGGTAAAAATTTAAAATTTTATATAAAAAAACCATAATTTGAATTATTAGTTTTTAAAAGAGGTTAAAATTTAAAATTTTTAAATTTAATCAAATCAAAATCCCTACTTGCCTTTTTGATTCCCCATATATATATATATATATATATATATATATTTGCAAATATTTTTGTTTCCATTTGTTTACGGTCTTTGGGTGTTTAGGATGGCAATGGAGAGGTAATTAACATTTTTACTACATTTGGGTATTTAATTAATTTGATACTTCATGCTAAATAAATGGTTAAAATATGAGTAATTTGAGATTTTGTTTTTGTTTAAAAGAGTTAAAAATTTTAAGTGTTGTTAGCATTTTTCATCAAAATTTATAAAATTGACATGTCTATTTTCTTTCAACCATATGACACACATTAGTAAATTATGATTGAAAATACTAATTTTAATGATTAAACTAGATTTTTAATTTTTTTTTAAAAACAGATAAATTTTAAATATAAAAAAATTATAAATTATGTCAAACAACACGGACTAATCGACCTAAATAAATGCATATGTCCAGACTAAAAAGAGAATAGATTTGTAAAATAAAAATGGAGGATATATTAATTATATAAAAATAAAATAAAATGATGAGATTTGTGAGATGAAAATGGGAACTCTTACCAAGGAGATCAATTAATGTTGTATTGTTACAAATTTGATCAGAATGTTTCTATCTTTTTCAAAATTTGGATTAGGTGAATAGTCCAATAATGATGCATGACATCTTAATGCATGTGTTGTAGCAATACATGTGGCTAAACCTAAAAAGAGTTGAGTTGTCAAAGTCAATTACCAAATACAAACCATTTGTTTTGTTATTTTATTTTATGCTTAATTATGTTGAGATGAAATTAATAGGCTTTATTAATATAGAGATTCTGGCCGGATGGATGAGTTTGTGTAGTGAAGCCACCTGTTGTGATTTCTCCCATCCAAACCGTATATGAAAATTAATTACGTACTTGCTTATTTTAATGGCTGACTTTTTCCTTTGTATTTCAAAACACATGCTCTTGAAATCATACTCTTATCCCAATCTATATGCCTATATGGTTTGTACTTAAAATATTTAAAATTTTCATTTTATACATTATCACTCAATCACAACTTGGTTGACATTTAATAAAATTAAATTTTATAAACAGTGTGGTCCTGCAAGTAGTCATGAAATCTACACTTTATATCTCTACAATATTTTACTTTCCGTGAAATATCCCATTTTTTAGTCATTCCACCCCTCGTCACCTTCTTATTCAGTGTCAAGTGAGAAGTGACAAGTGGGCAATCATATTGTTATATTTCATCCAATGCACAAGTGGTCCTTTATTTTATTTCATTTTTTTGTTTTTCTCCTTAATTTGTACAAAATGTTTATACCCCAATCATTTTCCTTTTTTGGGGGAAGATCTTGCATAATGCCAACAAATTACCATTGCAATAACAACACCAACTTATTATACTCCATGCCATTTCTTTACATTTATTAGGAAATCCTCTGCCAATAACACAAAAGCCAAAATATTGCTTTTCTTACATGTTAATATTATTTCCCAAATTTTATTTTTAAATTTTTTATGCCCAGCTTTTTCATTTATAAATAGACTCTTCAACAAGTTTCTTCCATTGGAAAATGTTATAAGAGAATTTATAGTCAAAGTTTTATGTTCTATAATAATAATAATAATAAAGGAAATCAAAAATAAGGTTGATAAAAGTAAAAAAAGAAATCAGTATTTTCAAATACAAAAGCCAAAACATTTATATATCCGGCCAAAAAAAAAAAAAAAAAAAGAGGAAATGATGATGAATATGCCCAAAAGATACCACTATAGGTCAATATACACCAACATTTTATTAGACTAAATTATAAAGCATAAATGATGATGATAAAATAATTGGATTCTTTCCACTTTTCTCATAAACATGGTACGATGACAGGTTTGCAGAGACGGCATTTTTTGGGATTAGATTAATATCAAAGAAAGGTACAATGTAACAGTAACACTTCTTGTCTGTCCATTTATATATATACACACACTTCCCTGTCTCTCTCATCTTCCGAATTTTATGAAAAGAATGCTTGATTCTGACAACCCGCTATGAGTCCCATAGCCATATGATCGTCAGATCGTCACCACATTCATGCATGCTTATGGAAGGCGGATAATTAATTTTCACATAAAGTCACTGTGGATGCAAATTTCATCTTTATGTATTAATTGAGAATCTCCATGCATGCATCCTCCCATTTATCTATATTTGTATGTAAATGGACAATTGAAGTTGAAAGGTCGAAAAAGTCGAAGCTCAAAACTCTACATTGCTGCATTCATTAGATTTTGTCTTTCATAAACAGAAGCTATATATGCTTTCCATCTTTGAACAACCAAATCTTCATGCATCACTACTAACTTTGGCCTTACATTATATTCGTCTCATTATCCCACTCCATGCATTTTAACAATTTAGTTCCATCTCTAAATAAATCCTACCTCCTGCTTCTTATCTCAACAATTAATTAATTGATATCTAATACTTAAAGATTTATGTGCGTCAAAAAATTATTGAGGGACTAGTCTCAAATCTTAACTAATATTATATGTATTGGGGTTATGTTATGGCTAGTGCTTTGCATTGCGCTAGCTGTCCTTAGCGAAAGCCAGCATCATTCCATTAGTTAAAATTAATAATTTAAAACCACATACGTCGAGTATGCTTCTCTTCTGCTCTGATGACTAATGGCGATTTCTCTATGGCTGGGCGACCCACGTCCCCAATACCTGCTAGCGTTTAAATTTGTACGTATATGATCGTGGTATTATTAGTTTAATAAATTAAACACAACCCATTGCAAAGATAAAAACAATTCATTGCTAACAAATACGCTTCTAACTTTGTGGTTGGTAACACAACAACTGAATCAAATTTCATTTCACTTATATGATGTAATGTATATTCTCTAACCCCCAACTAATTATCTCTCTAACAATCACCTCCACTTTACATCCAACTAAAATTGCAACCTTTTCTTTTAATGAGTAAGTAAATTGGGTTCAAAATTCAATCTAAAACTGATGTCAATTAAGATTTCAACACAAATTTTTTTGTCACTCCAACACTAGTTTACTTTATGGATTGCAACAATTTCTTCTTTAACTAATATATTATGCACTCCTTTTGAAAAAAAAAAAAAAGAGAAAAAGGGATGGCTGTATAAATAGCACAAGTTAAAAGGGTGCAGTAAATTTTGTTTTTTTTTTCTTCATATTGGAGAATAGGTAAATATTCCTACTGCCTAATTCACTAATGTAAGTATATAGAGCCAACCAATGGGTTGCGAACAGACACTTCTACCTTCTCTTAAAGCACTATCGATTTTTTCCACTAAAAACAATTTTAGTTAAATGATTTTTTTTCCACAAAACTAAACCAAGTCTTAAATTCAATGCATTATTAACAAAAGCAACATCCATGTAATAATTACAGCAAGTTTAAAACATTAACTATTAAGGTACATTAGTCTCTTATTCATCTTATCAATTAAAGATACAAATTAAAACCATTTTATAAATTAAGAGTACTTGTAGGTGTTAGACCCCACGAGCCTAAAGCTCAAACTCACGTCATTGGAATCACATCTCTCACACGGACAAAACACTTTTTAATTATATCTCACGTATGTCTATTAATTTGACATGATCGATAATCCATACCTATAAAGAGAAGGACATCTATAAATCAGAGGGGCTCTAGAGAATATGGAACTAATACGAGAATGACACATTATATCTCGAGAAGAACCAAATGTGCCCCTTTTAAAACTCTCAAGGATCAAGAAATAGGATTTTCTCTCTTTTTTTTCTCCACAGTCAAACTTTATGTCACCTTCCTTCTTCCTCCCACATTCTAATCTTCAACAGAACCTAAATTCTAATTACTTGAGTGAACTGTCGTCAACTACCATCATCTCAATTGTATTTCAACAAATAAATTTAAGTTAACTTGATTATTTAAAAAAAAAATTAAAACAAATAACTTTAAATTTTCATAAAATGATATTATCTAATTCATCAATAACGTAAGTTTGTAAATTAATAATATAATCTATACTAGAAATTCAACGTAAAAGTTTCAACGATAAGTCTCCTTCAATTTTATGACCAACACAAGTGTATGGAGGGGAGGGTAGATTGATGGTCAAAGAAACCACTTGGATTTCTCCGATTAGATTTGCCAGAATGATGAAACATTGTGGATTTCAGACATTGAATTAAAGAGGGGTCCCCTATTTTGGTTGGAAAAATAGACCCAAATCTTATTGACCAAAAACCGTATGGTACCATATTAGGAGGTGTTAGCGAGAATTTGTTACATCAACTCAGCAATTGCAAGTAATAAAATTTGTCAAAAATGTATAATACATTGTCTGAATTTGAAACATTTGAAAATAGTATCAATAGACGACAAAAAACAACGAGGAAATTGGTAGAAAATATACATGCACATTTACAAATACAATTAGGGCAGTCAGCTGCCTCTTAATTTTTCATTTATAATAAAATAACTTCATTTAAAGAATTTACTAATACATATCACAAATTATATATGTTGGATTACTAAAATTGTAATAAACTCAATACAGATTAAAGTCTATAATGAGACTTAAATTTAGAATAATTTAAAGAAAAATCCAGCACGAGAGAACTTAAACTTAAATGCTTAACATTGAGAATTATAATAAAATTAAATCTTTGCTTATGTTCTTTCTATATAATTTGATGCTTTGCATGGTTGTAGACATCAATTCGAGTTTGTGTGCATTTTATGTCCTTTTTACTTTCTTTTTTTTTAACCCTTAGGTATTTGAAAATCGCAATGATTTTGAGTAAATTAAGAGAAATAGGTATATTTATGTTAATTGATAAGTTAATATTAAATAATTTAATTTCTTTTGACATTAATTCTTATACAATATGATAATTTTCTATTTAGGCGGGCTGGCTTTAAATTATTACTTCAATTTTATTATATTTTTTTAATAGTGAAATAGATTACAAAATTAAATTGAGCTTATCTGAACTTGAGCTCACCTAAAAGAATTTCTTTAAATTTTAAGTAGAAGAATGTCTACGAAAACCTCTAATCTCGGCCTCTCCTTGCCACCAGTTTTGGCTTTGCCTTTGAATCTTATTTTTATTTATTAATAAAATTTAAACTTGGAAATCTTGTTTAAGGAACATAGATCCCCTGCTTTTAGACTTAATTATTTTTATTATACATTCATAATATGGATGAAAAATGTGTAAAATAATATATTTATTAAAAATTTATGTTAAAATCAAATGAATTTTTAATTGAAATTTATCAATATAAAAATATTTAAAAATAAAAATAAAAACAAATTTTCTTAATAAAAATATTTTAAATTATTTTCCATAAAAAATGCTTTTGCTTTTTAATGGAAATAAATCGGACCTCTCTTGCCTTCAACGCCTTTCAACCGTACTTTATAGTCCCCGACCATCTTTTTCGCACGTCACTACCACGCGCATGTTCATCTTATCTTTTATGTTTTTGAGTATTCTATATAGCCGACATAACATCACAAAATCAATGCCTAAATTTCTATCTATTGCAAAATTTATGTGGTTAAATTGACAAGTCTAATTCATTTTCTCTCTTTCTTCCTTTTTTTTCGCTTAATCCGTTATTTGATATATCTTTTAATGTAATAAAATTTTTTGTCCAATTTAAAAATTATATTTGACAAAATTTATATTTTTTGGTACTTAAAAGTAATGATGTTAACTTTTTAGTATTTAATTTGAATTTTAGAGTTCAGTTGATAAAATTTCATCATTTACTAATAATATTAGCAATTAACTTTTATCAAATCAATTCTAAAACTCGAAATACATGGGTTATCATATAAAGCAAGTTTGAAGAATGCCCACCTCTTCAAGAAACCTTAGATATGAGCAAAATTCAAAGGGTAAACTATCAAAATAGTTACTTTTGTTTGCTCCAGATTACATTTTAGTCACTTACGTTATCGTTTTGTTACATTTTGATTACTGAGTTGTTAATTGTTGTTAATGGTGTAATGACAATCTGACGTGACCTGTTATTTCATCATGTTAGACTAAAATTTTAGGTCAAATTCCACAACTAGTCTCTATACTTTTATTTTTTTGAACAATTTAATATTTTTTCTTTTTATTTCTTTATTTTCCTTCTCTTCTTCTTCCTCTTTATTTTTCTCTCTTCTCATATTCTTCTCTGCAAAAGCATAATCTTTACCCACCAAATAAATCAAGTCATTGCTTCTTTCACATGATTCCTAAATTGAATTTCACTCAAAACCAAATATTAATTATTCTTAACTAAACCTTGATTTGAATATAACCTAATTTTGAAACTAAAACTAGGTCTAACTAATCAATATAAAAAAGCATAGCCTTAATCAAATCTAAGCATAAATTAAAATATTTATATTCAAAACAATTCTTTTCCTTTTCCAAAATTTGACAAAAATCGTGTAGATTATTCCTTTCCTTTTCTTTTATTTTTTGACGAAAAAATAAAGCAAACGATAAAATTGATCTAAACCTTTTTGGGTATTCCCAATAAAGCTTGATTGGAAGTTGATAATGGATGAATCGAAAAGATAAAGGAAGCATGGAACCAAATTGGTTTGGGTAAGTTTCGTATGGTGGTCATTTTAGTCATTGAAAGTGTTGAGCTCATTTGAAGAATTCGTGAAACAACGTGGTTTCGAGAGGGCGAGAATGTTGTAAGTAAGGTAGATAAGGTGGTCATGGGGATTGGTTAGGAGGTTGAGGGAATGGGCTCAGGAAATTTGTTAAAGGTGGACCGCTATAGGTCACGATTGGCGAGGTCTTCAAGTGAGGCGAGCTTGTGGGCTAGGTTATTGATAGATCCGAATTGGTCCGTCAAAGCAACACTGGATGATGAGGGTTTGTAACTATGGTGTAAAAATGGGGTGAAAATGTGTGAGGCAATTTTTATTTTGGTTTTAACTTTCACCTTTTCTTGTTTTAGAAACATAAAAAAGTTATGTTAAAAGAAATGAGAAACATAAAAAAAACTATGTTAAAAGAAATGGAGAAGGGAGAAAAACAGAGGGAGAAGTATAAGAGAATGAAAAAAAATAGAAAAAAAAAGGAAATTTAAAAGAACATAAAAGAAAGAAATTAAATTGCTCAATTATAATAAACGTCGATAATGGCAGTAGAACGATCGTAAAGCAATAAGAAAAAAAATAAGAACACACAGATTTTACATGGAAGCCTTTTTGGGAAAAAAACCACAGGTAGAGGAGAATAAATTCACTAATGTTGAAAAATGAATGATACAAGAGGAGTTTCGATTTATTTAAGGGTTGAAAAACCCTGTTCTAATCAAAGTTAAGTAGTAGAAATATAGTTCTATACGGACTCAACTTGTGCAGTATGGTCCGTACTGTGGGGGTTTGTCACTATATTTATTTCTTCAACAAGTGATGGGATTTGGGTCACACAATCTTTAACATGCTCAAAACAAAAAATTATAGAGACCAATTGTATAATTTAACCTAAAATTTTCGTTTGAAATGATGACTTAATGTGTCATGTTAGCTTACCGTTACACCGTTAATGATAATAAATGGCTTAGTGACCAAAATGTAACAAAACGATAACATAAGTGACCAAAGCGTAACAAACATAAATGATCAAACGTAACTTGAGGTAAACAAAAGTGACTATTTTGGTAGTTTACCCAAATTTAAATAAAAACAATTATATATTTATTATTTATCTATTTATGTTATGAATATCTTATTAAGTGGATGTCCATCATGATCAAGATAAAGTTTTAATGTACTTTAAATTCTAATAGTTATTAGAATTGAATCTCTACTTCTTTTATACTTTTTATGCCTATAAATAGAGACTCTGATGGAGTATTGTAATTACCCCTTTTGATAATAAAGTACATTCTCTGTTGCTTTCATATTTTCTTTGTTCTTTATTCTCCCCATCTCTCTTTATTTTATAACACATTATCAGCACGATCTTGCTCAAAGTGATAGTTCCTTTTATCGACGATCAAATTTATCCTCCATGATTTTCAATTTCTTTGACGGCAAGATGCAAAGTTTTTATAGGAAGTTTCTTTTATTTAATGTTTCATATCTGATTATTATTTTTCATTCTTCTTTCATTATATGTTATCATTGTTTTGATTAACTTATTTTACTTTTTGTTCTTAAGGATGGTGAAAGATTTGATACCGTTATCTACATGAAATCAAGAATATTTTCGAACTATCTCATACCTTCTAGTGATGACGATGATGTTAAAGATCTTCAGGTATATTTTACTATGTTTTATTTATTGTTTATTATAATTGGAGACTAATCATGACAACATGCATAGATAGATTTTGATTTGAAATCTCACGCATGTTTGCGATGGTGATTATGAAATAAAGAATCTATTGGGATGTTTATAAGTTCGTCCTACTAGATTTGTTGCATTCCCCGAAGTGAATGTAAACATAAAGAAAATAAAACATATACTTATGGACCACTAAAAGTGGGAACATAGTAATAAATAAGAAAATAATGAGAGTTCTCAAGATAACTTTTCAAAGGGTAAAGATAACTTATGTTATCAATGTGATATGAAAGATTATTGGCCACATATATGGTGTATGCCCAAATATTTTATTTCTCTTAATATTCTTTGAGGAATGATATGAAAATGTAGTAATGAATTCTATCATTACAGATAGAAAATATTTATCTTATTTAGTACTGAAACAAACAAATATTATTCCAATATTTGATAATACAAAATTAGTTGAAAGCTCCAGAAGAGCTAATATATCATTATCTAAAAAAAAATTTTTTTTTATGGTTAATGCAGTACTTTTAAAAGTTATTTGTAATGGATCTTGTATAGCCCAAAATCTGCCCGAGCCTAAAACAATTAAAAGCCTATTTTTTACAAAATCCAAAACCAAACCAACCTAAACCAAATCAAACCCAATTAAAACTACCCTAGCCCAAAACAATACAGCCCAAACCTATTACAAACAAAAAACAAAACAAACCCTAGAAACCCTAAGCCTTCAGCCGTCGCTCCTTCCACTGCCACGTCAGCACCACCGCCCAGCTGGCCTCCGTACCTGCAAGGACAGACATCAACAAAAGCAAAAAAACAAACAAATTGTAAAAAAAAATCGACTATAAAGCCGATTACAACCCATTTGTAACCGATGTTTTTTTTTAAATACAAAAAAACACAGTATTAAGAACAAATAGAAAAAATGTTTCAAGGTGATTTTTTTTTCTACTTGCGTTTTAAGTTTCTGTTTTATTTCGTTTTATTTTTCATTTTTTTATTTTTTTCGACATACAAAAATAAAAAAGGGAAAAAGGTGAAACTCACCTGGTGTTCGATATTTCGACACAGTGGACGGCTGAGGTTACCACCTCCGAGGATAGGTGGCTGGAAACAGAAAGGTTACTTGTGTATTTTGGGCCTTTTTGCTAATATTTTGGGGCCGGATTTGGACTTAGGAGGGTCGAAAGGACAATGGTGCAAACCGGGGATGGTGGCGCCGTAACCGGCGACCACGGTGGTCTGGTGACCAAAGCTTGGTCGGGTTCTGGGGAGAGGGAGAGAGTTTGAGAGCTTTTCTTTTCTTTTTTTTTTCTTTTTTTTTTTTGAGAAGGGATGGAATGATTTTTTTTTTTGGATTTTTAAGCTTATATAGAACACCAAAACGACGCCATTTTGGGATAGCTTAAAACGCTCCAAAACGACGTCGTTTAGCTTGGCCCGTCCGACCCAACTCGATTGGTGGAGGATCCACGTGTTATTAAAGCCAAATGGGCTATTTGCGCGACGAGTCCTTCCGCATTTTTTTGTTTTTCTAAACCCAATTTTTTTTATTTTAATTTATACCCTTGAATTTTTTATTTCTGTTTCAATATGGTCTATCTAAACGGTGCCGTTTTGGGAGGGCGGGGATATTTTCTATTTCGGTCCCTTCATGTTATGTGCGCGTTGCAATTCGGTCCTCCACCCTATTTTTCACTTCCGATTTTTACCCAAAATTCTACTTTGATTTCAATTTAGTCATTTTTTAGTTATTTTTGCTATTTTATTATTAAAATCAATTAATTTAACATTCATATTCCTATTATTATTATTATTATTATTATTATTATTATTATTGTTATTGTTATTGTTATTATTAAATTAATTAATTTAATATTATTATTACTATTATTATATTTCCTTTTTTTTGTTTATTTACTTCTCATTATTATTATTTTTAGTACACTTATTTTTTTTTATATCATTACTCTTATTATTATCATTTTATCATTTATTTTATTTATATCCTTTTAGATAATTTCAAACTTTAGACTATTTATTATTTGTATTATTATTATTATTATTATCATTATTATTAGTATTATTATTTTTAAACTAGTTTACCTAATATTTCTTTCTTTCTTTATTCAGTAGTAATTACTATTAAATTTTTAAATTAAATTTCAGTTTTTATTTGTCATTTACTTTTCTTTTTATTTTATATACAATTGGTTTGTTTTAATATTTTATTATTACTTACCTTATTTATTTTATTTTATTTTTGCTCTTATTATTGTTATTTATGTTATCGCATTCACTATTATTTTGTTATGCATGTTAGTACCATGATTTATTATATTTTATCAAGCATATTATGCTATTATTATTAGAAATTCGTGTCACATTAATCTTTGCCCGATACATAAAATTTCATTTTTTAAGATAAGCAATCGTTCATATTTTGATATTCGAAAAGTCGTTCCTTAACTTACGGGGTTTTGATTTTCTCGATAAATCCGAACAAACAAACTTTTATCAAATGTGAATTTTAAACATTCTCGAGAGTTAGGAAAAATCGTGTTCTAACTTACGGAATACGATTTCTTTCTAAAACCGAGATAATCGAATGTATTTCAAAATAAACAATTTTTTGGTATTTATTCTCGTTTTGGGGAGTTAAGATATTGTGTCCTAACTTATGAGACATAATTCTTTTTCTCAATTTACGTGAAATATGCTCTCTTCTCAAAAAAAATTTCTATTAAGTAGTATTTTAACAAAGGATCGTATTTTTAAAATCTCTTCTAAATTCCATTCTCAGCACTAAGACACTAATTAATCAACTAGGTACCATTTTGGGCGTTACGAGGGTACTAATCCTTCCTTGTACGTAACCTTCTCCTAAACCCGTCTTTCTGAATTTCGTAGACCAAAAAACGTTGTTTTAATAAATCAAACCGTTTATTAAAAACATCCATTTTATGAGATGACCCGATCACACCTCATAAAAAATGATTGGTGGCGACTCCCTTTTTTTTTCGTTTTCAAAACCAAAGTCGACCCCGTTTTAAAAAAATGGTTTTGACTGTTTGGCAACTCCACTAGGGACCAAATAAGAGAGTCGAGCCATAAATTGATTAATTTTTGTCTTTTGGTTGAAAAATCAAAAATCTGTTTTAAATTTACAATTGCTCCATTTTATCCGTCATTTTCGTGATTTTCATCATAATATGTTTGCTTTGTTGGTTTAAATCTGTTGATGTGTCTCAGCATTTTTGTATTGCATAAGTCGATCGATTTTACCCCTTTTAAATGGGAGCGAGAAACTATTCCTTTGTGAGGTCTTCACCTCCGTATAGGATAGTTGATCGCTTTCGGGATACATCGGTACTTATATCTTCGTGAGATTTTCATCTTCGTATAGCCATAGGGAAATGTATTCCCCTGAACTGAACTCGGTCCGCATGAGCCTATAATGGGTGAGGATCGAGGAATCTGCCGGTTCAAGTACCTTTACTCTAGAACCAACCCCATATAGCGAGCCCTAAGAGCCCGCCCTAGGTAGAACTACGCCAAACCCTAGTGGTCACCTGAGTAGGTGCTCTACTTATTATTCTTTGCTTACTTTAAATTGTGTATGAAGTACTGACTTGCTTTGTTTTTGCTTTGATTGCAATTGCATGGCATTTTTAAAAAAGGTGTTGATTCACATTCGATTCCTAAATAGATAACTTATCATGAAAAAGGGGTTTCTTGGTAAAGTGGAGGATAATGTGGCTGTCTGGATTTGGGCTGAAACAGCACAGCAAGAAAAATGTGATAGTCTGATCGAGGGATATGTATCAGAGTTGTGGGATTTCACCCATATCAGTGTGACTCAGAATAATCTTCAAGAATTAAAGGAGATCTGGGACCAGTGGAATGATGAGATCAAGCAGCTGTTTTACTGTAACTATGGAGATTTGCCATATCTGCTCTTTGTGAATGTGGACAAGCACTTATTTCGAGCCCTCGCCCAGTTCTGTAATCCTGTCTACAATTGCTTCATTTTTGGGAAAGTTGATTTAGTACTTACCGTGGAGGAGTATATGGCCTTACTTCGTTGCCCGAAGATTCAAGTCGACAAAGCATATTCAAGAGCCGCTAAT
Source organism: Gossypium australe (assembly GCA_005393395.2). Taxonomy (NCBI): domain Eukaryota; kingdom Viridiplantae; phylum Streptophyta; class Magnoliopsida; order Malvales; family Malvaceae; genus Gossypium; species Gossypium australe. Next base: position 24,108,091 of record CM016621.1, on the reverse strand, counting down.
GTCTCGACTTTGTTAAAGAAATTGATGAGCATCACAGGGATGAATGAGTAGTGGGTTGCAGCCCGGATCAAGCAAAAAGGAGATAGTAAGTGTATCCCTTGAAAAAACTTAAGGGATTTGATTCTAGCCATCCGGATATGAAAAAAAGGGTTGATGTTTTCGCTTTGAGCATGTACGGTTTGGTCGTCTTCCTCAAGGCATTAGGTCACGTAGACAAAGCAGTCTCAGATCTCTTTGATCAACTCGACAAAAGGGTCACACCGGTTCCTGTCATTTTGGCCAAAACTTTCAGATCCTTGAACGCGTGCCAGAGAGCGGGTGAGGGCAGATTTATAGGGTGTGCGTAACTTTTGTTGGCATGGTTCCACGACCATTTTTGGAAAGTGAAAAAGGTCTCATATCGAATCTTCTCTGAAAGCTATTCTCCCTTGAAAGAGATAATGGCTACGCCAAGACGGGATGATATTACGGAGGAAAAGTGGATGATGATTCTCCAAAGTCTGCAAGAAGAAGACATCGAATAGAGAGCCTCTTTGATGGTCCCCAACGAGATCTTGTACCGATGTGGAGATTTTGAATGGGTTCCTCTGCTTGGGATATGGGGAGCTATCGGGTCTACTCCCCTACTCGTGTTAAGGCAGTACAAGTCTAGACAGTTCACGCCAGCAACACAAGGATTAGCTCAGTGTGAGTTCGTATACAAGGGAGATAATTACAAAAACAAAGTTCGTGAGATATCAAACGCCTGGAACCAAACTCGTAGAATGAAAAGGTTTGCTGCTAATCCAACGACTACCCCTGAGTATAACCGGTGGTGGGATCAGAGAATCAACAACATCATCCCTACGTCAAATCAAGAAAACATCTGATCAATAGAAGAACACTTGCAAATGGTCTCGTCTGAACTAGAGATCATCAAACAAGATTTTGAGAAGAAAAGTTCAGAACTAGGATAAAGGATCAAGTAATTGAAGGAGGAGAAAATACAGCTGGGGCTAGATGTCGATGTCCAGAAACTAGAACCCGAGAAACCGAGGAAGGGAAAGAATAAGGCCGAAGAGGATTTAGACAATTTGTAAACGGAATACAAGAAGCTGTGTATGTCAATAAGAACCGCTGGTTTGGGTAAAACATCTGAGCAATGGCAACAAGAAGTCCAAGAAGAAAAGACTAGAACTGATCAGTGGGAGAAGAATTTCCATGATACTCGAGTACGAGAGGATGCTTTAAAAAAGAGCTTGTTGGAAAGCCAAAATGAAAAGAAGAAGTTAAGAGCTCGGGTAGCAGAGTTAGAAAAGTCACTACACCAGCATCGTAGTCGCAACTCTGTAATCGAATTAAGGGCCAGTCTGAGTAAGATTGAGGAACTAAAAGGGAGGATAGAAGAACTTGAAATCGCGTTGCAAAACTATGAACTCCGGGTTGAACTACTGGAAGCAAATAATGAGCGGTGGAAAGAGCAGCTTCATCAATCTCAAGACCAGGCCAGGGATAGGGATTACGTCATGGGTGAAGCTTTGGCTCAAGTGCGAGAGGTGGCTAATCATTTAAAAACCTTGATGGTCCAGGCTAATATACTGAGTTTGAAATATGAGTTAGAGTCAGATCGTGGCGAGAGTTAGCTTGGCTTCTTAAGTAAATCAAGACCTTAAGCATTAGGGCAAAGTCATATATGTAATCCATTTTATGTAAAGAATTTTGTTTTCTAGAAAGGTTACTCTAATGAAATTGAATCAGAATCAATGTCTTTTTCTTTTTGCATTCATTGCATTCACACATTAGCATTACATTACATCGTGTGCACTAAAACTCACAAAGAGACTCTAAAATCGTGGCAGTTACCCTAGAATATCATTACGGTACACGAAGAAAGACTAAAGCATGAACAAAAGGTTGGAAATATTGGAACAAATACACAGAGAGATGCAGGATCAACTGCAAATATAGATGCAAGGACAGTTGGCCACAATCTAACAGGATATGAGGGATCAGATGCTAAAATCCCAGAGAAGCATGATGAGCCAGTTAACGCAGTTGCTGGCTGAGGGGCTAGAAAAATGAAAGAGCCCTATGATCAATACCGGAGACGACAACGAGGACCCTGCTTATCCTCCAGGCTTCACCCCAACGAACACCCAAGCACAACCACAAATGGTGTCCATCAACTCAAACCTCAATATCAGACCGGTACTTCGGCACCGATAAACTTCCCGATAGGTTTAAGCTTCAACCCCAAAAATAATCCAGCAAATCCTGTTGTCCCCGACCTTGATTATATAGTGGAAATGGGAAAGGTGAGAGTGGAGCTCCCAAAGCAACTGGAAGACGGATGCAAATGGCTAGAAGAGAAATTCAAGGCGTTGGAAAGCACTGATTACCATTGTGGAATTGATGTTAAGGAATTGAGCCTGGTCCCAGATCTAGTGCTCCCTCTAAAATTCAAAATGCCAGAATTTGAAAAATATAACAGGATCAGCTACCCTAAGGCTCACATTATAATGTTCTGTCGGAAGATGACTAGATATGTCAGTAATGATCAGTTACTGATTCATTGTTTCCAAGACAGCTTGACTGGGGCTGCGGCCAAATGGTATAATCAGCTAAATTGTGCTCAAATTAATTCATGGAAGGACCTGGCACAGGCCTTCATGAAACAATATGGCGACATGACAGATATGGCACCTGACAGAATCACATTACAAAATATGGAGAAAAAGTCAAACAAAGGTTTCAGGCAATATGCTCAAAGGTGGAGGGAAGTCGCCACGCAAGTCAAACCGCTACTGCTAGAAAAGGAAACAACCATGTTTTTCATTAATACCCTGAAGGCACCTTTTATCAATCACATGCTGGAAAGCGCAACTAAGAATTTCTCAGACATAGTGATGTTTGGCGAAATGTTAGAGAACGCAATAAGGTGCGAAAAATAGAGGCCGAGGAAAACACAGAGGGGTCGGCCCCGAGAAAAAGAGAAAATGAAGTAAATAATGTGAGAACGTATAATAGGGGTTATTCGAAACCAGTCACTGTGAACCACCTGAGAACGGTAACCACTGGCCATCAAGGCCTACCAAGACAAGAGTCCAACACAAGGCAAAATATGGAGAAACTCCAGTTTATGCTTATTCCAATGACGTATAGGGAGTTGTACCAAAGTTTATTTGATGCACATGTTGTATCCCCTTTCTACCTAAAACAAATGCAACCCTCATACCCCAAATGGTACAACGTAAATGCCCAATGCGAATACCATGCAAGAATCACGGGACACTCGATAGTAAACTGCACTGCTTTTAAAAAGTTAGTCGAAAGGCTCATCAAAATGGGCATCGTAAAATTCGATGATCCATCTGGTGCAGAAAATCCGTTACCCAACCATGCTGATAATGGGGTAAATGTGATAGACGAGAATACGGGGAAGAAAGTCAAGAAGAATTTGAGAAAAGTTTGGAAGAGAATGGTAAAAAGAGGGTTAATCACATAAGACTCGAGGGATAGGTCCCGAGAAGCAAAGAACTATTGTGAGTTCCATGATGAAGAAGATCATGAGATTCAAAAATGTAGTGAATTCAGGGCCCTAGTACAAGGTCTAATGGACAACAAGGAGCTAGAGTTCTTTGAGTATACCGAAGGAGAAGATGTGTGCGCCTCAGAAGGAGGGTCGACAAAGAAGGTCTATGAGGCCAACCACCCAGTGATAATCATCTCATGACCAAAAATCAACGAAGTCGGAGCAAAAATTGCACCAAGAGTTGTAATCCAGAAACCCGTTGCTTTTCCTTATAAAGATAGCAAAAGGGTACCTTAGAACTATGACTGCAATGTGACAATCCCGAGAGAGGTAAGCCCGGTTAGCACGCTAGAAGAAGGTCAAGATGTGGGTTTCTATACACATAGCGAAAGACGTTATGATGCCCCAAATACAAAATCCGAACTTGTAAAAGGGAAATCCTTAGTGATCGAACAAAGGAAAGAGAAGCCACAACTACCTGTTAATGAGCCGGTAAATGAGAAAGAGGCTAAGGAATTCTTGAAATTCCTAAAACACAACGAGTATAGTGTCCTGGAACAACTACACAAGCAGCCAGCTTGTATATCGGTACTGGCTTTACTCTTAAGCTCGGAGGCACACCGTAACGTGCTAATGAAGGTGTTAAACGAAACCTACGTCACTAATGATATTTCCATAAACAAGTTAGACCGTCTTGTCAACAACATAAGCGCCGATAATTTCATCTTTTTTAATGACGATGAAATATCGCCGGGGGCATGGGATCCACGAAGGCTTTGTACATCACCACCCACTGCAAGGGGTATACATTACCGAGAGTACTGATTGACAATGGATCGGCACTGAATGTATTGCCCCTGTCCACATTGAACAGGTTTCATGTCGATAACTCTCACATGAAGACATGCCAAAACATAGTGAAAGAATTTGATGGCACTGAAAGGAATGTAATGGGAAGGGTTGAGATACCTCTCTTGATCAGTCCAAACACATACGAGGTAGATTTGTTAGTAATGGACATCAAGCCTTCTTACAATTGCCTATTGGAGAGGCCTTGGATTCATTCAGCAGGGGCGGTACCATCAGCACTGCACCAAAAGCTAAAGTTGGTAAAGGAGGGCCGATTAATAACGATAAACGCATAAGCAGACATTATTGCGTCTGTTAACAGTAATGTGCCATATATAGAGGTTGATGGTGAAGCGATAGAATGTTCCTTTCGATTGCTAGAATTTGTGAACGCAACTTTCATCGTCGAGGGAAGCAAGATCCCAATGCCTAAAATATCCAAAGCTACGAGGATGAGCTTACAACTGATAGTGGGAAAAGAAGCATTGCTTGAAAGGGGATTCGGGAAATACCTCCATGGACGGGTCGAAGTACCAATCTTGACTGACAAACAAGATTGCTTTGGCTTGAGGTATAAGCCAGATGCAAAGCAAAGGAAGAAGGAGTTGGAGAAGAAGCAAGAGAGAAGAAGAGCGCGATTAAGCGGGGTAGAGGTCAAGTGGGGACCAATGACGTTTCCCCATATATCCAGAACATTCGTGTCAAGAGGAATTATTCACCCTGAACGAAAGATGACAAGAAAAGAAATTGCTGAAAATATGATGGGAAATCTAAGCATCAACTCCATATCTGAAAAGGAGAAAACTTATCGGGCATCAGCCCTTATGAGCCGGGAAGTGTTCTGAACAACTGGACTGCGGAAGAGATTCCTGTAGTTTTTAGAGCTGATTCAGAGTAATATTCAAAACACACTTATTGCTTTAAGCCTAGAAGTAATAAGAATCCTTTTGTGAAATAGGTTCATGTCCAACATCTTTATTTCAATAAAAAATACATTTTTGTGTATCACTCTGAGCAATTATTCTTTTATTCTTTCACTTCATTCATAACCATACCATACAAATAGCTATTCTTAGATTCATTTGTTCTTTGGATATTCTTTCATGCCTACACCAGGTCTCTAGATATCAACGACATGAGCAATGCTGCTACTGACCTAGAATCTCCTTTTGAGCGAGACATGTGTCTAGAGGGATCTCATGATTTTGAAGATGACAGAGATTGTAACTTATCTCCGGATTTGTTAAGGATGGTAGAACAAGAAGAGAAACATATTCTACCTCACAAAGAAGTAGTAGATATTGTGATATTGGAAGAAGGAAAAGAAGTGAAAATTGGAACTTGCATGGCCGAAGAAACAAAACGAGACCTCATTGAGTTACTTCAAGAATTCAAAGATGTCTTCCTATAGTCGTACCAAGATATGCCCGGATTAAGCACTGATATTGTGGTACATCGCTTCCCCATAAAAGAAGAGTGCAAGCCAGTTCAGTAGAAGCTCCGAAGGATGAGACCCGATGGTGTGATAAAAATAAAAGAATAGGTGAAGAAACAATTCGATGCTGGGTTCTTACAAGTGGTTAAATACTCAGAATGAGTAGCCAATATTGTCCCTGTCCTTAAGAAAGACGGAAAGGTATGAATGTGTGTAGATTACAGAAACTTAAACAAGGCCAGCCTAAAAGACAATTTCCCATTGCCTCACAATGACACTTAAGTGGAAAATACGGCAGGCTACTCACTGTTCTCCTTCATGGATGGCTTATCTGGATACAATTAGATAAAGATACATCCTGAAGACATGGAAAAGACCACATTCATAACTATGTGGGGAATATTTTGCTATAAGGTGATGCCATTTGGATTAAAAAATGCGGGAGCAACGTATCAAAGAGCCATGGTAACCTTGTTTCATGACATGATGCACAAGGAAATCGAGGTTTACGTCTACGATATGATTGCAAAATCCCGAACAGAAAAGGAACACGTGCAAGTTTTGAGGAAATTGTTCTTGAGGTTGAGAAGATTTCAATTAAAGCTCAATCCAACCAAATGTACTTGGGGCTAGGTCAGAAAAACTGCTAGGTTTCGTAGTCAGTGAAAAGGGAATTGAGATCGACCCAAACAAAGTCAAGGCGGATACAAGAATTACCTCCGCCGTACACTCAAAAGGAAGTTCGAGGTTTCTTAGGAAGACTAAATTACATTGCCCGGTTTATTTCACAACTAACTGAGAATTGTGACACCATATTCTTTCTTTTTAAGAAACACAATCCAGGTGTAAGGGATGATGAATGCCAGAAAACTTTTGACAAGGTAAAACAATACCTGTCCAATACCCCAGTGCTGTCACCACCAAGTCCAGATAGGCCACTTATACTATATTTGACAGTATCTGACAATTCTATAGGATATATGCTTGGCCAACATGATGAGACAGGAAAGAAAGAAATGGCGATATGTTACGTCAGTAAGAAATTCACTGAGTGTGAAATGAGATATTCGCCAATTGAGAAATTATATTGCGCCTTGATCTGGACAATCAAAGATTGAGGCAGTACATGTTGTACCATAGACTTGTCTAATCTCGAAACTAGACCCTCTAAAATATATGATGGAGTTGACTGCTTTGAATGAAAGGATGGCCAGATGGCAAATTCTGCTTTTCATATTTAACATAGTCTATGTGAACCAGAAGGCTGTGAAAGGGAGCGCAATAATAGATTTTCTAGCCAGTAGAGCTCTAGAAGATTACGAGCCTTTGAACTTTGATTTCCCTAATGATGACCTAATGTATGTGGCAACTACCGAAGAAGACATTATAGAAGATCGTCCTTGGAAACTGAACTTCAACGGAGCATCAAATGCTATTGGTAACGGAATCGGAGCAGTCCTGATATCCCTAGATGGAGATCATTATCCATTTACTTGAAAATTGGATTTCGATTGCACAAATAATATGGTAGAGTACGAAACATGTATCATGGGAATCCGTGCGGCCATAGAATGCAAAATCAAAGTACTAAAGGTGTATGGGGATTTTGCACTAGTAACCTATCAACTCAAAGGTGAATGGGAAATAATAGACCCCAAATTGATCAATTATCAAAAGCTAATTTTGGAATTAATTGAAGAGTTTGATGATATCACCTTCTGTTACTTCCCGCGAGATGAAAACCAGATGGCTGACGCTTTGGCTACATTAGCTTCTATGATCATAGTAAATAAACAAGAGGATGTGAAGCCTATCCAAATGAGTATTTACGAAGCTCCGGTTTATTGCTACAACATCGACAAAGAGGAAGAAAAAGATTATCATCCTTGGTACTACGATATACTGTAATATGTGAAGAATCGTGAGTACCCTGATCAAGCAACTGAGAATGATAAAAAAATATTGAGAAGACTGGCCAGTGATTAAGTCTTAGATGGGGAGATCCTATACAAAAGAAGAAAGGATCAGGTGTTATTAAGATGTGTGGATGCTGTTGAGGCCAAGAAAATCTTAGAAGAAGTCCATGAGGGTGTCTGCGGAACACATGCTAATGATTTCACAATGGCCAGGAAAATCATGAGATTCATGTATTATTGGTCTACCATAGAAGGGGATTGCATCAATTATGCCAAGAAGTGCCATAAGTGCCAAATTTATAGGGACAAGATTCATGTGCCTCATTCACCTCTTCATGTTATGACTTCTCCATGGCTTTTCTCTATGTAGGGCATGGATGTCATTGGGCCAATCTCGCCAAAAGCCTCTAACGGGCACCGATTCATCTTTGTGGTCATCGATTACTTCACCAAGTGGGTAGATGCTGCTTTATATGCCAATGTCACCAAGTCGGTAGTTAGCAAGTTCTTAAAAATGGAGATCATATGTCAGTATGGAATGCCAAAAAGGATCATATCGGACAATGATTTGAACTTGAACTATAGCACGATAGTAGAGGTCTGCAGTCAGTTCAAAATTAAACACCACAACTCATTACCATATCACCCAAAAATGAATGTTGAAGTTGAGGCGGCTATTAAGAATATCAAGAAGATTGTGGGAAAGATGACTAAGACTTATAAAGATTAGCATGGGAAGTTACCATTTGCTCTTTATGCTTATCAAACGTCAGTTAGGACCTCTACTGGGGCAACTCCTTTCTCATTGGTCTATGGAATGGAGGCAGTGTTACCCATCGAAGTTGAGATTCCTTCCCTTCGAGTCTTGTCAGAGCTGAAGTTGGATGAAGCAGAATGGATCCAATCCCGATATGATCAGCTAAATTTGACCGAAGAAAAAATGCTGAAAGTTATCCGTCATGGTCAAATGTACCAGAAACAAATGATGTGAGCTTACAACAAAAAGGTTCGCCCCAGAGAATTCCATAAGGGGGACTTGGTATTGAAGAAGATCCTACCCCTACAAAAGGATTTCAGAGGAAAATGGATGTAAAACTGGGAAGAACCTTACCTGGTAAAGAAAGCCTTTTCTGAAGGAGCGTTGATATTAACTGAAATGGATAGCAAGACTTTGCCTAGTCTAGTAAATTCATACTTAGTCAAGAAGTACTTCTCTTAAAAAAAATAGGAAAGGCCAAGGCGAAAACCCGCAAAGGGCAACTTGAGACCAAAGGGGTTTTGAATTGAAACCCATGAAAGGGCAATTCAAATTTTGATCGAATGAGGGGCATGCAGTAGTCTTGCTATGCCTGAATTAATGAAGAGGAGGTATGCTACATCTTGGGGCATCGACAAAGTACTCCAGATCTCCTAAACATATGTTGAGCCCAAAATGGTTATCAGGAAGTTCGTACAGAGAAGCTCAGGCCGCGATATCTAGGGCACTTATTTGTTCCCTCACCTATTTTGTATTCCAACAATGTTTGCTTTCTTTAATTAATCTATTCTTTTCAGATTTTGTTCCTGATAAATTTCAGTTTTGACCATCATTATGATCCTTTTCAAGCCTTTTGCATTGAAATAACGATTAATGGACTAATAATACTTTCACAAAAGGAGTTTTGCATATTACTCTGGAAGCTTCTAAATAGTACAAGAACCTGAAACAAGACTGTTATTTAGAACTCACTAAGCCTAAGGGTTGGAAATATTTGTGAAAGAAGAGTCTAAATTATGACTATTTATTTGGATTTTCTGTCAAAGATATCAGCTGAACAGGAAGATAAGATATTACGCCAGCAATACAACCTTGATGAACAACGAGCAACGATAACCCAGATATTAAAAAGGGATAATTCTCATGACATTATACATTCATACAAATATCATTCACAACACATCTAGTTAGGAGCATTTGATTCATTCTGATCATTGCATCCTAATCATTTGGCATAAGCATAGGCCCATGAAATCGATTCTACGGGTTATGTCCCCTAGAGGACAGTGTAGCAATATCGGTGAATCCAAAAATCTCATCTCCCTGAAGTAGCAGTGGAGCAAATTGAAGTCGTAGATCTTATCTCCTTGAAGTTAAAATAGAGTAGATCGAAGATGGTGGATCTTTTCTTCTTAAATTTAAAATGAAGCAGATTAAAGCCACTAGCCTTATCTTCCTAAAGTTGCAGTGGAGCAGACTGAAGACGGTGAATCTTATTTCCCTGAAGTGGCATCGGAACAGATTGAAGCTACAAGTTGCAAACCTTATCTCCCTGAAGTTGCAGTGGAGCAGGTTGAAACCACCAGTCTTATCTCCCTGGAGTTGCAGTAGAGCAAACTGAAGACGGTGAATCTTATTTCCCTGAAGCGGCAGCGGAACAGATTGAAGCTACAAGTTGCAAACCTTATCTCCCTGAAGTTGCAGTGGAGCAGACTGAAGATGATGAATCTTATTTCCCTGAAGTTGTAGCGGAACAAATTGAAGCTACAAGTTACAAACCTTATCTCGCTGAAGTTGCAGTGGAGCAGGTTGAAATTACCAATCCTTATCTCCCTAAAGTTGTAGTGGAGCAGATTAAAAATAGCGAATCTTGTCACCCTGAAGTTGCAGTAAAGCAGATTGAAGCTATAGATCTTATCTCCCTGAAGTTGCAGTGGAGTAGATCGAAGATAGCAAACCTTATTTCCCTGAAGTTGCAACGGAGTAGATTGAAGCTACAAGTCTTATCGCTCTGAAGTTACGGTTGAGTGGACCAAAGCAACAAGATGCAATGGACTGGAATGAAGCTACTTGAAAAAAGAAGCACCAAAAGAAGTCAAGACTCGGCGAGACTGGGCAAAATTGGTCTTCTTTAAAAGTCTTTGCTCTGTTCTCATTACACGACAATGAGCAAAGAGGGACAGCTGTACAGCCCAAATTCTGCCCGGGCCTAAAACAATTAAAAGCCTATTTTTACAAAATCTAGAACCAAACCAACCTAAACCAAATCAAACCCAATTAAAACTACCCTAGCCCAAAACAATACAGCCCAAACCCATAACAAACAAAACAAAAAACCCTAAGCCTTCAGCCGCCGCTCCTCCCACTACCACGTCCACACCACCGCCCAGCTGGCCTCCATACCTACAAGGACAGACAACAACAAAAACAAAAAAACAAATAAATTGTAAAAAAAAAAATTCGGCTATAAAGCCGATGAAAACCCATTTGTAATAGAGGTTTTTTTTTGAAATACAAAAAAAATGCAGTATTAATAACAAACAAAACAAATTTTTCAAGGTGATTTTTTTTTCTACTTGCGTTTTAAGTTTCTGTTTTATTTCATTTTATTTTTCATTTTTTTATTTTTTTTGACATACAAAAATAAAAAGGGAAAAAAGGTGAAGAAACTCACCTGGTATTCGATATTTCGACATCGTGGACGACCGAGGTAGCCACCTCCGAGGATAGGTGGCTAGAAACCGAAAGGTTAATTGGGTATTTTGGGTGTTTTTGCTAATATTTTGGGGGTTTTTAGCCTCGGATTCGGACTTAGGAGGGTCGAAAGGACAAGGGTGCAAAATTTTGGCTTTTTTCGGCCATCGTGGACGGCAGTGCCGTCAGCCGTCCGCCGCCACGGTTTTCCAGTGGCCGAAGCTTGGCCAGATTCTAGGGAGAGGGAGAGAGTTTGAGAGCTTTTCTTTTTCTTTTTCTTTTTTTTTTTTTTGGAGAAGGGATGGAATGATTTTTTTTTTGGGGATTTTAGGCTTATATAGAGCACCAAAACGGTGCCGTTTTGGGATAGCTTAAAACGTTCCAAAACAACGTCATTTAACCTTGGCCCGTCCGACCCGATTGGTGGAGGATATGCGTGTTTTTAAAGCCAAATGGGCTATTTGCGCTGCGAGTCCTTCCGCATTTTCTGTTTTTCTAAACCGAGTTTTTTTATTTTAATTTATACCCTTGAATTTTATTTCTGTTTCAATTATGGTCTATCTGAACGGCGCCATTTTGGGAGGGCAAGGATATTTTTTATTTTGGTCCCTCCATGTTGTGCGCACGTTGCAATTTGGTCCTCCACCCTATTTTTCACTTTCGATTTTTGCCCAAAATTCTGCTTTGATTTCAATTTAGTCCTTTTTTTTGTTATTTTTGCTATTTTATTATTAAAATCAATTAATTTAACATTCCTATTATTATTATTATTAAATTAATTAATTTAATATTATTATTACTATTATTATATTTCCTTTTTTTTGTTTATTTACTTCTCATTATTATTATTAGTAACACTTATTTTTTTTATATCATTACTCTTGTCATTATCATTTTACCATTTATTTTATTTATATCCTTTTAGATAATTTCAAACTTTAGATTATTTATTATTTGTATTATTATTATTAATATTATTATCCTTATTATTAGTATTATTATTTTTAAACTAGTTTACCTAATATCTCTTTCTTTCATTATTTATTAGTAATTACTATTAAATTTTTAAATTAAATTTTAGTTTTTATTTGTTCATCTACTTTTCTTTTTATTTTATTTTATATACAATTGGTTTGTTTTATTTTATTATTATTACTTACCTTATTTATTTTATTTTTGCTCTTATTATTGTTATTTATGTTATCGCATTCATTATTATTCTGTTATGCATGTTAGTACCATGATTTATTATATTTTATCAAGCATATTATGCCATTACTATTAGAAATTTGTGTCACATTAATATTTGCCCGATATATAGAATATTGTTTTTTAAGATAAGCAATCTTTCGTATTTAGATATTCGAAAAGTCGTTCCCTAACTTACGGGGTTTCAATTTTTTCGATAAATCCGAACAAACGAACTTTTTTCAAATGTGAATTTTAAACATTCTAGGGAATTAGGAAAAATCGTGTTCTAACTTACGGAATACGACTTCTTTCTAAAACCGAGATAATCGAATGTCTTTCAAAATAAACAATTTTTTGGTATTTATTCTCGTTTCGGGGATTTAAGATATTGTGTCCTAACTTACAGGACGCAATTCTTTATTCTCGCTTTGCGTGAAATATGCCCTCTTCTCAGAAAATTTTTCTATTAAGCAGTATTTTAACAAAGGATTGTATTTTTAAAATATCTTCAAATTTTCCATTCTCGACACTAAGTGTAACGCCCCAAAAATCTCTTATATTTATTTATTTGCGGGTGTTTGTGACAAAAAAAATCTGCATCTGCTTCAGTGGTTAAGTTTTCTGGGAGTGTCTGAGAAGTCCTAGGTTCAAGCCTTAGCTTGGGCAAAATTTTGTTTTAATTGAGTAAACCCATATTTTTAGCCAGTAGGCTTATAAATAAATGTTGGTAAACATGTCAAAATGGGCTTGCTGGTCTGGTGATTAACTAGAGTGGCAAAATGTTGGTGGTCTTGTGTTCGAGTCCCTGCACGAGCAAGGGAGACTATTTTTGCTCTGTGGACTGAAGGTGTTTCGGTTTAGCCGAAATTCTGAACTGGTTGTGTGCAGTGGGAATTGTGGGAGTGATTTTAGGAGTATGTTGATAATTGGGGAGTTATCGAGAATAATATTCTTTTTCTCTTCCCCAAATTTATTCCTTTTGACGTTTTGCTTTCCCCAATTCTGCCTAATTTTCTCTTGGTTCCCCCTCCCTTTTTGCTGAAATCTGCCTTTTTCCTTCCCTTCCTTTTTTCAACTTCGTTTTGATTCTTCATATTTGCGCAACATAGTCTCACACTTTTCGGCAAGTAAGTTTTGTGCTTTGTAAGTTGTGATTGCTAAGTATTTGATTGGGGGTTATTAACATTTTAACAGTAGCGTATTGAGAGGGTTGTGATTCTTCTCGTACTGATTTGTAGTCGACTGATTCGAGGTGTTGGGGTAAGCTTTCGTCGCTTTAAGGATGGGTATCTCAATTCGGGTTTAGTTTTAGTTCAATGACTAATTGATTAATGGTGTGAAATATTGATCAATTTTAGGGTCGGGATTGCTTGGAGTTGTTTTTACGTCGAAAACGATACAGGTGTGTACCCGAAACATTGAAAACGCATCTTGGTAGCCCGTCGACACCACACGGGCATGTGGTAGCCCGTGTGGTAGGCCGTGTGCAAGGCTGTAAGCCACAACCCGGCCGTGTAATAGACGAGCCAGGCCGTGCCCAGGTGACACGGCCATGTGATGGCCTAGCATAGCCGTGTGCGAGACATAAGCTTGACCAATTAGGCTGTGTGGGCCACAAGGGCGTGTGAGCCCAATTTCACTGATTTGTTTGCCAAGGTTGCACGGGTCGCCCAAGTCAACTGTGAACCTACTGTAGGGTCGGTAAGTTACCTAGACTCCTAATTGATTGAAATGACTAAAAGACTGTTATATGCCTATATGAGGTAGATAAGCATGTCAGTATGTCGAGCATGCTATTCACATTGTACTAATTATACATGATACCATGACATGTCTGTATGATGCATTGCATTGGGTTGGGGATTGATATTGATTGGAGGAAGTGTACTGAAAGGCTTCAAGCCTAACTTACTGGCAGCTCAGTTGCAAACTACTGTTTAGTGCCGTAACTAGTACTACTTGGAGTGTAGGGATGGGTGGGTTGATTATATCCCCACATGGATTGTAGGGTTGGACGGAGATAGAGTGTAGAGGCTGGTTGGGTAGGATTTTCTGATTGCATATCTGTTACTGTTACTGTACTGTGACGGGCTAAGGCCCTAATGCTCACTGTTACTGAAATGGGCTAAGGCCCAAACTGGACTGATTCTGATATTGAAAAGGGCTTAGGCTCAGACAGAGACTATGTGTTATTGTCTGTTTGATTGCATGGGGATTACACACTGAGTTTACGTAAACTCACCCCTTTTGTTTAATCTATACAGGTAATCCTCAGACATAGGCGAAACGGTGCGGTAGAGGACTCAGCTGTGGCCACACGACTCCTTTTTGCTATTTAATACTTATTTACAATTTATAGTTTTATGTTGGGGTATTTTAATGTAATAATGGCCTCTACGGATTTTTGGCTTATATTTGGATTTTATACTGTTTTCGACTTATATCTGCTAGAAGTAGGTAAAACACAGGTTTTTAAAAGAAATGCATGTGTTTTAGCAAAATACCCTCAAGGACTCAAATTGTTTTAAATAGCTTCCGCAACGTATAAAGTTTTGGAAACTAACGACTTAGAATTCATAAAAGATAATGATGATTTCTAAATAGAAAATACTTTAAGCCAAGTTACGGTTTTCAACAAGAGCTATGGTTTTCAAACACACTACCCTGTGACATCGCCAAATTCGGCTATAACGTCCAGGCCAGGTTTGGGGTGTTACACTAAGACACTAATTAATCAACTAGGTACCAATTTTTGGGCGTTACGAGGGTGCTAATCCTTCCTCGTACTTAACCGACTCTCGAACCCGTCTTTTTGAATTTCATAGACTAAAAAGTGTTTTTTTAATAAATCAAACAGTTTATTAAAAACTTCCATTTTACGAGGTGTAACACCTCTTACCCGTATTCTAAGCTGGAACCGGATACTAGGCGTTACCGTACTTAACTCACATGGTCATACAACTTTGAGCCATTAAATTTCATTGAAATTTGATAACTTTTCCATTCACATGTCTAACATCCTTATAATGGGCCTATGAGGCCCTAAACATACTTCCGGAAGGTTTCAAAAATAAATCGGAAACTTTTACGCATTTAGAAAAATTTTACCTAAGCAAGGACCACACGCTCGTCTGAAATGGGACACGCCCGTGGGGGCAGGCTGTGTGGTCACACACGCCCATGTCCCTCACCCGTGGTTGACACTGACTTATCTCACACAGCCGGACACAAGCCCGTGTCCTTGGCCCGTGTCCCTTACATGGCCTCGATACGCCTGTGTCTCAGCCCGTGTGCCAAAACCTTGGCATTCTGTTTATGACATCATCATCTCACTAAGATCACACAGCCAAGGCACACGTCCGTGTCCTTAGACCGTGTGTCGAATTAAATTCCTAATTTCAGGTGCAGACTTCACACGACCGTGTCTCTGCCCGTGTGTTTACTACTGAGCATACTGACTTGCAATTCTAGCATGCAAGGGGACACACGTCTGATCAACACGCCCATAGGGCTGACCATGTGTCACACACGAGCTAGACACACGCCAGTGTGTCTACCCGTGTGGACAATTAGATGGCTATCTACCAAGCCATTTGCCACCCTATCAAATAATCACACTCATACCAAAACATTTCAACATATAAGATGGCCAAATGGTACCTCTATGAACTAAAAAAGAAACAATACATCCACAAAAGCATACACTTCATGAAATTCATCTTCATTAAACATAAGAATTAGCCAAGTATTGGCCCAACTTAATGACCATTTACAAAATGAATTGGAACAACCTTAGTAGCCAACACATTTGGCTTACCAATATGACATAACAAAATACTCAAGTCCTATACATGCCATATTCAAAATAAATCTAATTTGGCTATACCAATTTGTGGTCGATATTGTGATTTCCAATTTCGACGTCTACGAATTCTCGAGCTAATTTTGCAATACTACAAGGAAAAAGGGCAATGAAAAGAGGTAAGCATAAAGCTTAGTAAGTTTGCATGAAAATAAATGGCAACAATAAGCTCACAATATAATCCATCCATGGCATTAATTAACCATACACAAGTCATAGGCTTCTTGCCATATTTATACATACTCATACTTGCCCTTATTTAGCACATACCATGCCACATATCGTAATTGTTTCTTCGTGAATTACTCACGAGTACCTGTGTTAACTCAACCACATAACTTTAGTAAAATCCTCTTCACTATTTCTAAGCTAATCAATTCATCCCGATAATTCACTAGGGATACTCAAGGATGTATATTCATAAACATTAGCATAACACGAAACCAATGCCACATCCCGGATGTGGTCTTACATGGGGTCATTTCTGAGTGCCGATGCCATATCCCAGATATGGTCTTATACGGAATCTCTCATTAAGCATCGATGCCATATCCCGAATATGGTCTTATATGGAATCTCTTATTAAGCATCGATGCCATATCCCAGATATGGTCTTATACGGAATCTCAATTCGGTGCCGAGGCCATGTCCCAGACATGGTCTTACACGGGACCTTGTTCATCTCATATCTTGATGTAGCATTTTAACACTTATTATAGTCCCACCGGAACTTCAACATCTCAAACATGCTAGCATAAATATTGAATTATCACATACAAACTTACATCGATTTCAAAATAAGCTAAATTGTCGATCTAGTCCAAGACTTTATTCTTTCCCCGATCTAGGTGGACTCTTAGTTCTTCTTGCTCTATAATAGCAAATTAGCTTGTTTCAATCATCACATTAATAAATGTATTGTAAAAAAAAAAAATCATGCTTTGGCAAAGTTACCATTTTGCCCTTAGACTTTGGCAAAATGACCATTTTACCCCTAGGCTCGAAAATCAATTCTAATCAAATTTCTACCTTTCATGAGCCTAGGTGAACATTTATTTCTCTTATGGCTATCATCAAAACCCATCATTTCACACATTTACTACAAACTTTATAACCTTTACAACAAGGTCCATTTAGGTGTTTTCATGGCAACACCTTTCACAAAAGTTGTTCATCTAACAACCAAGACTCATTTTCTTCCATAAAAATACAGCAAATAACAATGAAAGCTCTCATGGAAAATCTCTAAACTCTTCACCATATTACAAATTAGTCCTCTCATTTGAAAGCTAAAGCTTTAGGGGTTCTAAAAGTACAACTATCTTCAAGAAAAATCACTAAAATCACTTACTTGAATGGAGAAGAGCTTGCTAAAATTTTGACCTTTCAAAACCCCTATTTTTCTTGCAAATTTTGGTGGAGGAAGATGAAGAGAAAAGATGGAAATCATCTTTTCTTTATTTTATTCTATGTATCAATTTAATCCACCTACTACATCAACTTTGACCAATTTTGCTTCCTATTGTCCCCTATGGCTAGCAAACCATTTAGAAAGTGGCTAATTGCCTTTTAAAGACCCCCAATTAACATTCTATGACTATTTGGCACCTTTAGCTTATAAAATAGAACTTTTGCACTTTATGCGATTTAGTCCTTTTTCACGATTAAGCAAGAAAATGCTAAAATTAAAGCACTAAAATTTTCATACACTTATACCATCGCACTCTAAATCATAAAATATCATGAAAATAATTTTCTCTAACCTCGGATTAGCGATCCCAAGATCACTATTCTGACTAGCCCCTAAATCGGGCTGTTACACGTGGTGAGCCGATCATACCTCATCAATAATGATTGGTGGTGACTCCCTTTTTTTTCGTTTTCAAAACCAAAGTTGACCCCGTTTTAAAAAAAATGGTTTCGACGGATCTCATATTGAGATTGTGAATGAGGACAATATTATATTTCATATGAATAAAAAAATGGGATTGAGTTATTAATTTATAATCTTTATGATATTCTTTTGTCATCATCCCTATTAAAATGGTTGAAAGTAAAATATTTGAATGTGAAAGATCTACTTATGAGCAATAGAATATGATAATTCTATCTAAAACTTATTATGGTTGGAGGCACCTAAAGTTGCAAATTTAAAAAAAAAAATTGTGAGTATAACTCTATAGTATTTAGAATAAGTTCTCAATTAAAATTACGTGGTAAAATATTACTGATGAGAACTTGCAAGAGAGAAAACTTATGTATGAAAAGTCATTGGTTATGTACCTATTATACACATGGAAAATAAGATCCACTCTCAAAGTTTGATGTTAATAGATTTTTGGGCATTTGAAGATTTTGGCATATTCCCTGAAGCGAATACTTCATATAATTATTTGGAAATAATATTTATTGACTTGGTGGCATTATAGACTTCACATTGATTTAGACATTTTCAGTAGTAAATGTCACAATAGTACTTATATGTGGATACAAATTAAAAGGAATGATAATAAAATTATCAGTTTGTTACAATTTAGTACAATTGAAACACATGTTAAAGTAAACTAGAAGTTTGCTAATACAAATGCGTTTACTACTTGGCATTACCCGTTAGACTATCCTGGATCGTATATAATGCGAAAATTAATCGAGAATTCATATGGACATCTATTAAAAAACCAGAAGATTCTTTAATTTAAAGAATTTTCATTTGTTGCTTGTTTTCAATAAAAATTGGTTCTTAGAAACTCACTAGCTGAAGTTGAGATTTAATGTCTTGCATTTTTGAAATGAATATGGGTCCATTCATCCACAATGTGGATGGTTTTGATATTATATGATTTTGGTAGATGCATCTACAAATAATCACATGCGTTATCAACTTGCAACCTATCGTTTGCGAGATTGCTTATTTAAATGATTAATTTCAGATTATGCAATTAAAATAATTCATCTTGCTAATATTGGTGAGTTTACATCCCATGTTTTCAATAATTATTGCATGTCAATTGGGATAAAAGTTGAACATCCTGTAACTCATGTTCATACTCAAAATGATTTAGCTGAATTGTTTATCAAATGCCTCCAACTAATAGCTAAACCATTACTTACGAGAACAAAATTTTCTATTTCAGCATGAGATTCATGCTTGTATTGATTTACATGTTGTACGCATCAAGCCAATAAATTATAAATACTCCCCTTTACAATTGATTTTTGGTCAAGAGCCAAATATTTCCCATCTTATAATTTTTGGATGTGCGGTATATGTTCCAACTGCTCTATCACAACACACAAGTCATAATAAGAGATTGGGAATGTATATTTATATGAGTCTCCTTATAATATTTTTAAGCAATTAATTCGAGATTTATTTGTGATAATTTTCCCAACATTAGGGGGAAAGAAACAATAACTTGTAATGAGTTAGGGGGAGATTAATTGAACCAGAAGTTCAATAAGAATAACTCATTACAAGTTAACTGTTAGATGTATTTACAACCTTAATGAGAATAACCAAGTGTTATATACCATATAATATTTTAATTTGAATGAAAGTCCTAATAGGACAATCAGTAAGAATAAATAATAGATTGATCGGTTCCAAAGATGAAAATTATTCTAGATGGTCATATAGTGGAGACGGGTGCTCTAGAAGAGACCCAAGACATAACTAATAAGTAAAACTTCAGAAGAGATTTAGGTACCTGGAACTGAATTTTAAAATATTGAAAATAAGAGATCTCGATAAGTTATGTCAATTCGAGAAAATGTGGAACCAAATAATAAAAGTGGTCGACAATGATTTTGCATGGATATTATTATTGAAATAATGAAATAAAAGGAGGATCTTAAATAAATCTATTGAGAAATATAGATATGGAATAAATTGATCAAAATAGAAAGACACAACTCAAGTACAATTAAATTTGTGGAGTTTTTGGACCAGTAGTCCAAATATCTAAAGGTATAAAGTCAATAAGAGTCCAAATATCTAAATGTATTGATTATGAAAAGATATAATATTCTTTTGTGGTGGATGCAATAACCTTTAGATATATTATTAAATTGACAATTCATAAAAGATTTAACTTGCGTCTAATTGTTGTTGTTACAACATTTATAAATCACTATATAGTAAAGTTTATATTAAAATCCTTGAAGGATTTAGAATGCTAGAAGCATATTGAAATTCTCGGGAAAGCATTCATTTATATGAATTGAAATAATTTGAACATATGTGGTAAATTTGAGTAGTTGAAGGGGGATTATAAAATGATTCAAAATACCTATTTCTGTTTTTATAAAAGAATCATGATTAAAGTTTGTTATGATTATTGTTGAATCTCCTGAAGAGATCACAATATATTTCCCCAAATTTCCCTCACTCATGACTTTTAAAAAATGGTGATTTAAATGGTTAGTAAATACATTCAAATAGTCATTTGAAAAACTAGTATTCAATATTGAATTACGTACAATATGAGAAAATTGGTGATGTTTTCATGAGGGAGAGTAAATACGCGTTGCACTCTTTTTCCCTTAATCGAGGTTTTGTTCTATTGGGTTTTCCTCGTAAGATTTTTAATGAGGCAGCATATTATACATATTATAGATTGTGTACTCTTTTTCCTTCATTAGGTTTTTATCCCACGGGTTTTTTCTTAATAAGGTTTTAACGAGGCACATTATCTATCAATGGACATCTAAGGGGGAGTGTTATGAATATCTTATTAAGTGGATGTCCATCGTGATCAAGATAAAGTTTTAATGTACTTTAAATTCTAATAGTTATTATTCTCTGTTGCTTTCATATTTTCTTTGTTCTTTATTCTTCCCATCTCTCTTTATTTTATAAATAATTATTTATTATTTAATTTATTCATTTCTTATTTTTAATTGCACAATAAAAAAATTAATTACATAATGAAATATTACAAAATTAAATATACTTTTCATAAAAAAATACATATGATTTCAGTTAAAATTAAATATTTTAAATATATGTCTAATTCATTAAATATTTTTCAAACAAGTGAATATTTTTATCAAAGTCTAAATAAGGTTTAAATAGTTTTCAAAAGAAGATAATGCTTCATTAACACCTTGTTTTCACAGGTACCAAAAAAGAATTAGCTTTTACTGCTATAATATTTTTTTTGACATTTTTTATATTTATTTTATGATTTATGTACAAAATTTATGACTGTTTCTTTTAATATTAACTCTAAAATTCGAATAAGTATTTTTCCTTTAAAATAAAATGTGAATAAATTAGTTACATCCCAGACAAACTACTAGTGGAATCTGTATTATATATAAGAGGTTCAAACACACGCGCAGTCTTCTGCGTGTAGATATGAAATTGATTAACTTGTTCCAATAATTTTGCCTGGGGTGTCGGGACTAGGAATCTATTGTGGATGATGACGTGGATGCAGGTGGACAAGGATAAAAAAACTCCATACGGTCCAAATACAATGAACCATCATTCTGCATTAAAATCAAAGCCGTTTTGGTTTGTGATTTATACGACACCAATACGACTACGACATATCTGCCCAACAACTTATATTACCAAGTAAATGCATTGCTTTTTCACATTTTCCTATTTATTTTTCCTTTTTTTAATGTAGTTTTTCATTTTTAGTGGTGATTTTTTATAATAATATAAGAATTAAGAAATTTTGAACCTATAAGGTTTTTTTTTACAATGTTATTAGTTATTTTTATTATTTATTAATATATGTTTTTGGAGTTATCTTTTGAAATATTTTTTTTAAATATGTCTCGATATTTACAAATATTAAGTTTGGTGTGCATGGTATCACTGTAAATGCATTCGCGTCGCATTAGAATCAAAGTAATTATTTTGATATGATTACAACAACTCAACACACGTAAGTGTTGAGCTCATGGTGTAATTTTTGAAATTATATTGTAATAGTATAATTTAATTTTAAAATCAACGTAGATAAACCTAAACCCTAAACTCAACATCCATAGGTTTTGAGTTATTAACAACATTTAAAATGACACATAATATAATTTTACTTAATTTTAATGAAAAACTAAGTTAAATTCGACACATGTGGGTGTCGAATTTATCATGTAAACCTTTTCTCAAACTGTAAATTTAAAACTTATAAATAAGGTTTAAGGATTTTAGTTTTTCAAAAGCATCCAAAACAAATAGTTTACTACGTTTTACCTAAAACCTCGAATAGTTAAGTGCCATCAAGTTAAAATTTCCAAAGGTATTGTAATGGCAACCAACATAAGGAGAATCGAAGGAGCATATTTTTCCAAGGAGACAACGTCATTGCAACACTATTTTATGGCTCACCTTCTCGGCAATATAAGTGTAGGTGCACTCAAATGAGAGAATCATCCCTCAATTATAGGATGTCGATTTCTATCAAACTAGCCATATTGTGAGAGTTACATATGTTTCAACATTACTATTCGCTCTAATTGAACTGAAACACCCCACACCCGGCCCACGAGCCTGAACCGGATCTGGTATGTTCCTTAAGAAAATCGGCTTCAAATTCTTTTGTTACTTAGAAAATTTTTGTGAATTTTTAGAAAGATATTGGTTTTGGGTTGGGCTTAGGTTGGAAACCCATTTATTTAATTTAGAAAACATTTAATTTTGGTGACAAAACAATTTAGGGTTTATTTTTAAAATAAATTTAATTAAACTTAGTCAAAAATAATTCATAACATAACAACTGAAAATAAAAGCAGGGAAATAAAACCATTCAACTTGGGCCTTATGGCCTTATTACATCATTCAAATCCAAAGATAAAATTGAAAATACTAAAATTGAGTAAAGTCCAAATTCTAATAAATTCTTCAAGTGATGCATGGCCACCTTTAGCTCCTGCCGACCCGGTCCATTACTGCTCATTTCCTGAAAAATAGTCCCACAAAGGGGTGAGTCAACAGACTCAATGTGTACACAAACTAACAATCAACATTCCAGGCATACATATTCAAATCAAATAATGATGCAACCCAACCCAAGCCTATTTGTCCATCCGCTACACACCACCCGTACCTGCCAATTACACCGTGGGGACTACTAAGTCAACCCTCCATCCGCTACACACCATCGAAGGCAGTCGCTGCAGTCGACGTGCTCATCGCCCACTTACGTTGTGTCATTAGACACTATATTCAAATAATGTAACCGAAGTTACCATATTCACGCAATGGGGCCGTAGCCACCATATTTCGTTGGTGAGGCCGAAACCAACACCTTCATTGGTGAGACCGAAGTCAACACCTTCGTTGGTGAGACCGAAGTCAACACCTTCACTTTCTTCCTTCACATATATCCCAAATGCCCCAATTATTTTATAACATATTCCACATACTTAATTTTCATTCATGTTACTAATCACATGTTCAAAGTATATCACATTCATAATCCTATCAAAAGTAGGAAACATACCTGGGTACTCCTTACCACATTTGTGGTACTTAACCACATTCACATACTGATACATATTCATATATTTAATAATTACCACGTAATTTATTGAAGGTTAGTAAGGGTACACACCTTTTTCGCTTAATAGTTTCCGTGAATTCCCGTAGAGCGATCTACCGATCTAGATCTTTCACTCCTAGTTGCCGAATTGATTTAATCAAGTCCCAACAGTTGCTAGAATTCCTTGAAATCGGCTAATACTTATGATGGGATTCCAAATCTGAAGAGGATTCCTTTATAAGCCTGTTGAAATCCTATAACTTCGTGTTAGATTAGATCTAACTTTGAAAACGTGAATCATAATCTTTAACCACATATTTATATTTATAATCCTTACCTTAGATCCTTAGATTTCCCGAAAGATCCCCTTTTGATGTTGTGGATGATTGCCCTCTTTCTTAGAATCCACAAAGATTCAGCTTAACAGTAGAACGGAGAAGAAAATAGAAGAAAAAGAGAGGGATTTTGCTTAATGAAAATTCGGAAGAGAGGGGTTTTGCCTAGGGAGAATTTCGGCAGAGAGGAAGAGGGAGCGAATGTTGATGAGTAGCCCTCCTGTCCTCCTTTTATAGCCAAAATTATCAGCCTAGGAGTCCTTTACTTGGCCACCACTCCTCTTTTTGATAATATTATCTCTTTTATTTAAAAGATAAAAGCCTTTAATCCATCAATTATCTCCTCAATTATCTCATTAGAAAATAATCCTTTATTTATCTCTTATTATTCACATATTTATGTGAATAAAACTCCTTTATTTATAAATATGTGAATAAAACTCCTTTATTTATCTCTTATTAGTCACATATTTATGTGAATAAAACTCCTTTATTTATCTCTTATTATTCACATATTTATGTGAATAAAACTCCTTTATTTATCTCTTATTATTCACATATTTATGTGAATAAAGCTCCTTTATTTATCTCTTATTATTCACATATTTATGTGAATAAAGCTCCTTTATTTATCTCTTATTATTCACATATTTATGTGAATAAAACTCCTTTATTTATCTCTTATTATTCACATATTTATGTGGATAAAACTCCTTTATTTATCTCTTATTATTCACATATTTATGTGAATAAAACTCCTTTATTTATCTCTTATTATTCACATATTTATGTGAATAAAACTCCTTTATTTCTCTTACATATCCAAGTTTCCCAAAATGTTCAAGTTTCCATTTTTGGATCATTTCCAAAAATGTTTAGGTTTCCAAAAATGTCTAAGTTTCCAAAAATGTCTAAGTTTCCAAAAATGTCCATTTCCATTTCCATTTCCATTTTCATTTCCATCTCCATTTTCATTTCCATTTTCATTTTCATTTCCATTTTCATTCATTTCTAGGTTTCCAAAAGTATCAAAAATTTATTCATAGTACTTGAAACTTGTCATTTCATACAATTAAACTGGAAATGCATAGGCCCTATTCAGGATGTTACAGTTCTACCCTCCTTAAAAATAATTTCGTCCTCGAAATTACTTATTAACAGTCGTACAATCCTTCTCACCTCACTATGCTTACGCTGCGCACTCTGATCTTCATAGAACCATCATACTTTCTAGGCACAATCTCTAAGTTCACATCCCTTAGAACTCATTTTCTAACATCGCGATTTAATCTGATTTAAAAGTTTTATACATTAGTACTTGTTTCACTTATTACCCGCGAAGAAGTTTTATGAAAAGAGTTTTAGGAGTGGTTCTTTCGTATTCATACATGCACACAGTCTTTACATTCATTCATACATCCATCAAACAATTATGAACTTTCGTTCATTCAGAGAAACGTTGTAGTTTTCATTGTTGTTGTTTTTCCACTACCCAGGGGTATTTTCGTAATTTGTCTTACAGGGGCATTTTCGTAATTTTTCAAAAATAAAAGTTCTCTGATGATTTTGTCAAAAAGTATTTTGGAACTTTTAAATTCCCGGGGTATTTTGAAAAATTTGGAAATTCGGGGGTATTTCGGTAATTTTGAAGCTCGAGGGTATTTTGGTAATAAACCAGGGTAAATTTGTAAAGTTTGATAATTCCGGGGTATTTCCAAATGTTGCAAAACTTTGAGGGTTCTTTTTGAGAATTTGTTTTCCAAGTTGATGGTGTTGCAAAAATTTTAAAAATCAGGGTCATTTTGGTAATTTTGTAGGTTAGGGGCAATTTTGTAATTTTACCAAAATTAAGGTATTTTGATATTTGCAAAATAAGATTCTTGGGTGCTTTTGTAAAGTAAGGAAAATTTTATTGAAATCGGGGTGGTACAGAAATTTTAGAAACCAAGGGCATTTTTGTAATTTCGCCACTAGGGGCATTTTGGTAAGTTTTGTAAATCAAGAATTTTTCGGAAAATTTTGTAAAAGTAGTTCTCACAAATTATAAGGGTAATTTTAAGAGTTTTAAAACTAGGGTTTTCATAAAAACATGGCTTGTCCCTTTCGGGTTTTAGTTATTGGGTTTAGCCTATGAATAAGTCCTCATGGTTAGGGTGAACCGTAGCTACGCACCAGGTAGGATTCCTGCGAAGAGGAGGTGAGTCACTAGGACTGCTTAAATACCAGGCTCTTCCGGATCCAATCCTAGACATGCGTACAGGGGTTGCCACAACCTAGCTTAATAACTTAGTCATAGGTTTGTTAAGTTCATTAAGTCTTATGAGTTTCAAGTGTTTGAGTAGTCTAATCCTAGGGTTCAAGTTCCTATCACACTATTCTACGTTCCATGCCTTTTCTACCCTTTTACAATTCATAATTCACATAATCACACAGATGGTTAAAGGTACTTACCTGGTGGACTGCGGGTCGGAGACTTAGGTGCCATGCCATAAAACCTGTTTATTTCAAAGAAATTCATTTGGGCTCGAATTGAAAACGTTTTGGGCCTTAGCCCACAGGCCGAGAGTTTAAAACTGGGCTCTGATACCAACTGAAACACCCCACACCCGGCCCACGAGCCTGAACCGGATCTGGTATGTTCCTTAAGAAAATCGGCTTCAAATTCTTTTGTTACTTAGAAAATTTTTGTGAATTTTTAGAAAGATATTGGTTTTGGGTTGGGCTTAGGTTGGAAACCCATTTATTTAATTTAGAAAACATTTAATTTTGGTGACAAAACAATTTAGGGTTTATTTTTAAAATAAATTTAATTAAACTTAGTCAAAAATAATTCATAACATAACAACTGAAAATAAAAGCAGGGAAATAAAACCATTCAACTTGGGCCTTATGGCCTTATTACATCATTCAAATCCAAAGATAAAATTGAAAATACTAAAATTGAGTAAAGTCCAAATTCTAATAAATTCTTCAAGTGATGCATGGCCACCTTTAGCTCCTGCCGACCCGGTCCATTACTGCTCATTTCCTGAAAAATAGTCCCACAAAGGGGTGAGTCAACAGACTCAATGTGTACACAAACTAACAATCAACATTCCAGGCATACATATTCATATCAAAGCATATTCAAATCAAATAATGATGCAACCCAACCCAAGCCTATTTGTCCATCCGCTACACACCACCCGTACCTGCCAATTACACCGTGGGGACTACTAAGTCAACCCTCCATCCGCTACACACCATCGAAGGCAGTCGCTGCAGTCGACGTGCTCATCGCCCACTTACGTTGTGTCATTAGACACTATATTCAAATAATGTAACCGAAGTTACCATATTCACGCAATGGGGCCGTAGCCACCATATTTCGTTGGTGAGGCCGAAACCAACACCTTCATTGGTGAGACCGAAGTCAACACCTTCGTTGGTGAGACCGAAGTCAACACCTTCACTTTCTTCCTTCACATATATCCCAAATGCCCCAATTATTTTATAACATATTCCACATACTTAATTTTCATTCATGTTACTAATCACATGTTCAAAGTATATCACATTCATAATCCTATCAAAAGTAGGAAACATACCTGGGTACTCCTTACCACATTTGTGGTACTTAACCACATTCACATACTGATACATATTCATATATTTAATAATTACCACGTAATTTATTGAAGGTTAGTAAGGGTACACACCTTTTTCGCTTAATAGTTTCCGTGAATTCCCGTAGAGCGATCTACCGATCTAGATCTTTCACTCCTAGTTGCCGAATTGATTTAATCAAGTCCCAACAGTTGCTAGAATTCCTTGAAATCGGCTAATACTTATGATGGGATTCCAAATCTGAAGAGGATTCCTTTATAAGCCTGTTGAAATCCTATAACTTCGTGTTAGATTAGATCTAACTTTGAAAACGTGAATCATAATCTTTAACCACATATTTATATTTATAATCCTTACCTTAGATCCTTAGATTTCCCGAAAGATCCCCTTTTGATGTTGTGGATGATTGCCCTCTTTCTTAGAATCCACAAAGATTCAGCTTAACAGTAGAACGGAGAAGAAAATAGAAGAAAAAGAGAGGGATTTTTGCTTAATGAAAATTCGGAAGAGAGGGGTTTTGCCTAGGGAGAATTTCGGCAGAGAGGAAGAGGGAGCGAATGTTGATGAGTAGCCCTCCTGTCCTCCTTTTATAGCCAAAATTATCAGCCTAGGAGTCCTTTACTTGGCCACCACTCCTCTTTTTGATAATATTATCTCTTTTATTTAAAAGATAAAAGCCTTTAATCCATCAATTATCTCCTCAATTATCTCATTAGAAAATAATCCTTTATTTATCTCTTATTATTCACATATTTATGTGAATAAAACTCCTTTATTTATAAATATGTGAATAAAACTCCTTTATTTATCTCTTATTAGTCACATATTTATGTGAATAAAACTCCTTTATTTATCTCTTATTATTCACATATTTATGTGAATAAAACTCCTTTATTTATCTCTTATTATTCACATATTTATGTGAATAAAACTCCTTTATTTATCTCTTATTATTCACATATTTATGTGAATAAAGCTCCTTTATTTATCTCTTATTATTCACATATTTATGTGAATAAAACTCCTTTATTTATCTCTTATTATTCACATATTTATGTGGATAAAACTCCTTTATTTATCTCTTATTATTCACATATTTATGTGAATAAAACTCCTTTATTTATCTCTTATTATTCACATATTTATGTGAATAAAACTCCTTTATTTCTCTTACATATCCAAGTTTCCCAAAATGTTCAAGTTTCCATTTTTGGATCATTTCCAAAAATGTTTAGGTTTCCAAAAATGTCTAAGTTTCCAAAAATGTCTAAGTTTCCAAAAATGTCCATTTCCATTTCCATTTCCATTTTCATTTCCATCTCCATTTTCATTTCCATTTTCATTTTCATTTCCATTTTCATTCATTTCTAGGTTTCCAAAAGTATCAAAAATTTATTCATAGTACTTGAAACTTGTCATTTCATACAATTAAACTGGAAATGCATAGGCCCTATTCAGGATGTTACAGTTCTACCCTCCTTAAAAATAATTTCGTCCTCGAAATTACTTATTAACAGTCGTACAATCCTTCTCACCTCACTATGCTTACGCTGCGCACTCTGATCTTCATAGAACCATCATACTTTCTAGGCACAATCTCTAAGTTCACATCCCTTAGAACTCATTTTCTAACATCGCGATTTAATCTGATTTAAAAGTTTTATACATTAGTACTTGTTTCACTTATTACCCGCGAAGAAGTTTTATGAAAAGAGTTTTAGGAGTGGTTCTTTCGTATTCATACATGCACACAGTCTTTACATTCATTCATACATCCATCAAACAATTATGAACTTTCGTTCATTCAGAGAAACGTTGTAGTTTTCATTGTTGTTGTTTTTCCACTACCCAGGGGTATTTTCGTAATTTGTCTTACAGGGGCATTTTCGTAATTTTTCAAAAATAAAAGTTCTCTGATGATTTTGTCAAAAAGTATTTTGGAACTTTTAAATTCCCGGGGTATTTTGAAAAATTTGGAAATTCGGGGGTATTTCGGTAATTTTGAAGCTCGAGGGTATTTTGGTAATAAACCAGGGCAAATTTGTAAAGTTTGATAATTCCGGGGTATTTCCAAATGTTGCAAAACTTTGAGGGTTCTTTTTGAGAATTTGTTTTCCAAGTTGATGGTGTTGCAAAAATTTTAAAAATCAGGGTCATTTTGGTAATTTTGTAGGTTAGGGGCAATTTTGTAATTTTACCAAAATTAAGGTATTTTGATATTTGCAAAATAAGATTCTTGGGTGCTTTTGTAAAGTAAGGAAAATTTTATTGAAATCGGGGTGGTACAGAAATTTTAGAAACCAAGGGCATTTTTGTAATTTCGCCACTAGGGGCATTTTGGTAAGTTTTGTAAATCAGGAATTTTTCGGAAAATTTTGTAAAAGTAGTTCTCACAAATTATAAGGGTAATTTTAAGAGTTTTAAAACTAGGGTTTTCATAAAAACATGGCTTGTCCCTTTCGGGTTTTAGTTATTGGGTTTAGCCTATGAATAAGTCCTCATGGTTAGGGTGAACCGTAGCTACGCACCAGGTAGGATTCCTGCGAAGAGGAGGTGAGTCACTAGGACTGCTTAAATACCAGGCTCTTCCGGATCCAATCCTAGACATGCGTACAGGGGTTGCCACAACCTAGCTTAATAACTTAGTCATAGGTTTGTTAAGTTCATTAAGTCTTATGAGTTTCAAGTGTTTGAGTAGTCTAATCCTAGGGTTCAAGTTCCTATCACACTATTCTACGTTCCATGCCTTTTCTACCCTTTTACAATTCATAATTCACATAATCACACAGATGGTTAAAGGTACTTACCTGGTGGACTGCGGGTCGGAGACTTAGGTGCCATGCCATAAAACCTGTTTATTTCAAAGAAATTCATTTGGGCTCGAATTGAAAACGTTTTGGGCCTTAGCCCACAGGCCGAGAGTTTAAAACTGGGCTCTGATACCAATTGAAACACCCCACACCCGGCCCACGAGCCTGAACCGGATCTGGTATGTTCCTTAAGAAAATCGGCTTCAAATTCTTTTGTTACTTAGAAAATTTTTGTGAATTTTTAGAAAGATATTGGTTTTGGGTTGGGCTTAGGTTGGAAACCCATTTATTTAATTTAGAAAACATTTAATTTTGGTGACAAAACAATTTAGGGTTTATTTTTAAAATAAATTTAATTAAACTTAGTCAAAAATAATTCATAACATAACAACTGAAAATAAAAGCAGGGAAATAAAACCATTCAACTTGGGCCTTATGGCCTTATTACATCATTCAAATCCAAAGATAAAATTGAAAATACTAAAATTGAGTAAAGTCCAAATTCTAATAAATTCTTCAAGTGATGCATGGCCACCTTTAGCTCCTGCCGACCCGGTCCATTACTGCTCATTTCCTGAAAAATAGTCCCACAAAGGGGTGAGTCAACAGACTCAATGTGTACACAAACTAACAATCAACATTCCAGGCATACATATTCATATCAAAGCATATTCAAATCAAATAATGATGCAACCCAACCCAAGCCTATTTGTCCATCCGCTACACACCACCCGTACCTGCCAATTACACCGTGGGGACTACTAAGTCAACCCTCCATCCGCTACACACCATCGAAGGCAGTCGCTGCAGTCGACGTGCTCATCGCCCACTTACGTTGTGTCATTAGACACTATATTCAAATAATGTAACCGAAGTTACCATATTCACGCAATGGGGCCGTAGCCACCATATTTCGTTGGTGAGGCCGAAACCAACACCTTCATTGGTGAGACCGAAGTCAACACCTTCGTTGGTGAGACCGAAGTCAACACCTTCACTTTCTTCCTTCACATATATCCCAAATGCCCCAATTATTTTATAACATATTCCACATACTTAATTTTCATTCATGTTACTAATCACATGTTCAAAGTATATCACATTCATAATCCTATCAAAAGTAGGAAACATACCTGGGTACTCCTTACCACATTTGTGGTACTTAACCACATTCACATACTGATACATATTCATATATTTAATAATTACCACGTAATTTATTGAAGGTTAGTAAGGGTACACACCTTTTTCGCTTAATAGTTTCCGTGAATTCCCGTAGAGCGATCTACCGATCTAGATCTTTCACTCCTAGTTGCCGAATTGATTTAATCAAGTCCCAACAGTTGCTAGAATTCCTT
Source organism: Gossypium australe (assembly GCA_005393395.2). Classification (NCBI taxonomy): domain Eukaryota; kingdom Viridiplantae; phylum Streptophyta; class Magnoliopsida; order Malvales; family Malvaceae; genus Gossypium; species Gossypium australe. The sequence goes on along the minus strand of CM016621.1, from coordinate 24,076,268 downwards.
GAAATCGGCTAATACTTATGATGGGATTCCAAATCTGAAGAGGATTCCTTTATAAGCCTGTTGAAATCCTATAACTTCGTGTTAGATTAGATCTAACTTTGAAAACGTGAATCATAATCTTTAACCACATATTTATATTTATAATCCTTACCTTAGATCCTTAGATTTCCCGAAAGATCCCCTTTTGATGTTGTGGATGATTGCCCTCTTTCTTAGAATCCACAAAGATTCAGCTTAACAGTAGAACGGAGAAGAAAATAGAAGAAAAAGAGAGGGATTTTTGCTTAATGAAAATTCGGCAGAGAGGGGTTTTGCCTAGGGAGAATTTCGGCAGAGAGGAAGAGGGAGCGAATGTTGATGAGTAGCCCTCCTGTCCTCCTTTTATAGCCAAAATTATCAGCCTAGGAGTCCTTTACTTGGCCACCACTCCTCTTTTTGATAATATTATCTCTTTTATTTAAAAGATAAAAGCCTTTAATCCATCAATTATCTCCTCAATTATCTCATTAGAAAATAATCCTTTATTTATCTCTTATTATTCACATATTTATGTGAATAAAACTCCTTTATTTATAAATATGTGAATAAAACTCCTTTATTTATCTCTTATTATTCACATATTTATGTGAATAAAACTCCTTTATTTATCTCTTATTATTCACATATTTATGTGAATAAAACTCCTTTATTTATCTCTTATTATTCACATATTTATGTGAATAAAGCTCCTTTATTTATCTCTTATTATTCACATATTTATGTGAATAAAACTCCTTTATTTATCTCTTATTATTCACATATTTATGTGGATAAAACTCCTTTATTTATCTCTTATTATTCACATATTTATGTGAATAAAACTCCTTTATTTATCTCTTATTATTCACATATTTATGTGAATAAAACTCCTTTATTTCTCTTACATATCCAAGTTTCCCAAAATGTTCAAGTTTCCATTTTTGGATCATTTCCAAAAATGTTTAGGTTTCCAAAAATGTCTAAGTTTCCAAAAATGTCTAAGTTTCCAAAAATGTCTAAGTTTCCAAAAATGTCCATTTCCATTTCCATTTCCATTTTCATTTCCATCTCCATTTTCATTTCCATTTTCATTTTCATTTCCATTTTCATTCATTTCTAGGTTTCCAAAAGTATCAAAAATTTATTCATAGTACTTGAAACTTGTCATTTCATACAATTAAACTGGAAATGCATAGGCCCTATTCAGGATGTTACATGAACACTAAAAACTAGAGACCCATACGTTTCTCCCATGGTAAAGCATGCAGAGATAAAAAACACAAGGCTCGCTTTGCCCCTTCCATATCTCATCTTTCAAATTTCCCTCAAACAAAAGTCATATATTAATGAAAAGGATGAGGTCCGTGGAACTAAATTAGTTGAGTTGAAGTATTTCTCAAAGTGAAAAAAGGGAAAGCATGTTGTTGCTGATATTAAGGTGGATACTCAAACTGATGAAGATAATGAGCCTGCACTAGTTGTTGCCCAAATTGAAATTGGCTTAACATCTGTTAGTGTTTTGCGTAACACCCCTCACCCGTATTCATCACCAGAATAGGGTTACGGAGCATTACCGGACTTACGAAACAATTAAACAACTATGTAACATACATTTGCTCAATTCAATCATTCATTATTCAATCTCAATCAATTTATCCTTATTAAGAGCCTACGAGGCCTTAAACATGCTTTATAAATGGTTCGGGACTAAACCGATAACTTGGGAATTTTTTCAACACTTAGCAAATTTTCTTCAAATCAGGGGTCACACGCCTATGTGGCCTGGCCATGTGACTCACATGGCCACCAGACATGCCCGTGTGAAAACAGGGGGTACATACTGACTTGGGTCACACGGCCAACCACACAACCGTGTGTCTAGCCCGTGTGCCCTTCGAAGTGGCCACACATGCCCATGTACCAGGCCGTGTGTTAGGCCGTGCCAAACCTGTAGGGTATACTGACTTATGCAACACGGCCAAGTCACACGCCCATGTGCTAGGTCGTGTGCCAATTAGGGGGTATACTGACTTGTACCACACGGCCGAGCACACGCCGTGTGTGAGACCGTGTGGAGCATACTGACTTCATTTCAATTTCAACACTAGGGGACACACGACCGTGTACCATGACCGTGTGTCACACACGGCTGAGACACACACCCGTGTCTCTGCCCATGTGGACAAAAATAGGTTATTTACCAAGCCAATTTGCCACCCAAAATCTCATGTACCTAAACAACCCAAATGGCACCAATTTATAGCACAATATGCAATCTAAAACATCCAAACCAAGCCTAAATCTTACCATTTCAATACTAACCAATTCAAGACACATAAGTATCACAATATACTAACTAAATTCATACCAATTCTTGTCTACTTAATCATCAAAATGACCATTATCAAAGATGCATTATTAGGTCTAATTTCACAAGCATACCAAATTTCTCAAATCATCAATTTGACATTAATAATACCAATTAGCAACAATGACCACAACTCTCATAATATAAGTCATTCTCATATCCATCCATGAACTTAACTTTCAACAAATATGCATACATATAAGCACATAACCAATCTTCAAATTAAGCCAAATCTCATGGCTATAATTACAAGTCAAAACATATACATTTACAATGCCAATTCATTTGGCCAACTTCATTACCAAAACATAATCAACAAGACTCAAATACCTACACATGCCATATACTTAAAACATAGTTTCAAAAGTACCAAAGAGTCAGTGGATAATGTGGTGAAGTCTCCGACGATCCCCGAATCTGAGCTAGCTCTGAAATCACTATAAAACATGGAAAAGCAACAAAGTAAGCTATATAGCTTAGTAAGCTCGTACATGTTAACAATGAGCAACTAACATCATTCATTAAACATTCATATAATGGAAAAGAATGACCAACAATTCTATTAAATTTCAAGCTATCAAATGATCATTCATATACTTACCAAGAAACTCATCAATTTCATAGTTTTCAATATTCAGTTCATTTCCATACGTACCTGTACCATCTCGTACTAATCTCATACTCAATTATATCATTCATTTACCCGTTGAACCATTCGGAATAGAAGTCGGATACTCAAGGTCTCACTCGATAAGTACCTATACCATGGCTCGTAGCCAAATCAAGGTAACTTATCCGAAATTATGATATCATGGCATGTAGCCAAATCAGCCGATATGCATGGCCTGTACCCAAATCGATTTATCTCACACACATAGTGCTAAATCATGGCCCGAAGCCAACTCAAGTATACCTAATTGTATGTCACTAGCATCCTAAACTATTCTTAAGGTTCAATCGGGTTTCTAACTATCAAATCTTCATCGAATCATTTCCGAATTCATACATAATCACATAAACACAATTCTTGCTATATCAAAGCATACAAAATACATTTGAAATGAATTTATAACATACAAACTTACATCAAATTGTAAAACGGCAAATCGAGTTGATTAATCGATAACTTTATCTTTTTCCCGATCCAAGTCCGTATTTTACTTTTCTTGATCTAAATATATTCAAAATTGACTTATTCAATCATCTGTTCATTCAATTTAGTCCAAATCACACTTTAAGACAAATTTACACTTTTACCCCTAAACTTTCACATCTTTTACAATTTAGTCCTTATTGCATAAAAATACAAATTCATGCAATTAAGTCCCTACCCATACTAGCCGAATTTCTCTTATTACCAAAGCAGTCCATATTTTTCATTTATTTCACATTTTAATAACAAAGTTTCAACATTTCTCAATTTAGCCCCTAATTTGCATTTTCACTAAAAATCACTTAACAAAACTTGTAATACTCATAAAAAATATTCATAATCTATCATCAAACATCAAAACTCATACAAATTCATCAATGGCATCATTCAAAATCTTTAACATTTTTGCAAATTAGTCCCTGGACTAGTCAGTACTAGTTGCAACGATCTTAAAAACATAAAGACAATTAAAAACATGACAAAACCATACCTCAATTAGCTATTAAAGCTTGACCGAATGAAGAAGATAAAAAATGGTGTTATTTCACCCTAATTTTTGGTGGTGGAAGCTTAATGAAGATGATGATATTATGTTTGTTTTATTTTAACTTAAGTTATTATATAATTTACCATTTTAACTTTGTTAATAAACCATTAAAACAACATATTATGTCCATAAAAGTCCAATCACACAAATAATGGTCTAATTACCACATGAGAACCTTAAATTTAAGGTTCTATGGCTATTAGATACTTTTAGCTAATAGAACTCAACTTTTACACTTTACGCGATTTAGTCTTTTTTCTCAAATTGACCATTTAAACGATAAAATTTCTTCACGAAATTTTCACACATACATGCTATCATGCTGTAAACATTAAAATAATATTAAAATAAATATTTTGACCACGACTTTGTGGTTCCAAAACCACTATTTTGATTTGACTAAATAGGCTGTTACAACTCTCCCCCTTAGGGATTTTCGTCCCTGAAAGTCTTACTAGTGAAAAGGTTAGGGTACTGTTTTCTCATAGCTTCCTCGGGTTCCTACGTAGCTTCCTCGATGCCGTGTTTATGCCAAAGAACCTTCACTAGGGCTATACGTTTATTTCTCAATTCTTTGATTTCACGAGCTAAATTTCTGATCGGTTCTTCGCTATACGTCAGATCAGTCTGTATCTCAAAATCTATCGGAGAAATCACATAAGATGGGTCAGATCTATATCGACGCAACATCGATACATGAAACACGTTGTGGATCTTTTCTAATTCAATAGGTAGCGCTAGTCGATATGCCATTGGCCCTATTCTTTCGATAATCTCATATGGCCTGATGAAACGCGGACTCAACTTGCCTTTTCGACCAAATCTAACAATTTTCTTCCACAGAGACACTTTCAAAAACACTTTGTCACCGATTTGAAATTCAATATCTTTTCGTTTCAAATTCGCGTACGATTTCTGATGATCTGAAGCTGCTTTTAAGCAGTCGCGAATTATTTTCACTTTCTCTTCGGTTTCTTTAATCAAATCAAACCCGTGAATCCGTCTTTCGCTAAGTTCAATCCAGTACAATGGAGTTCGGCATTTACGACCATAAAAGGCTTCGTACGGTGCCATTTTTGTCCTCAATTAAAAGCTGTTATTGTATGCAAATTCAACTAGCAGCAAATATTTCTCTTAATTACCTTTGAATTCTAAAACACAACATCAGAGCATATCTTCGAGAATCTGAATTACTCGCTCAGTTTGTCCGTCGGTTTGCGGATGGAAAGCTGTACTGAAATTCAACTTTGTACCCAGAGCTTCTTGTAAATTCCTCCAAAACCGCGACGTAAACCTCGGATCTCTATCTGAAATAATTGAAACTAGCACCCCGTGCAATCTAACGATCTCAGAAATGTACAATTTAGCTAATCTATCAAGTGATTAATCTGTGCGTACTGGTATGAAATGAGCAGATTTCGTTAGTCGATCAACGAAAACCCAGATAGCATCTTTCTTTTTCGGAGTTAGGGGTAATCCCGACACAAAATCCATTGTAACTCTATCCCATTTCCACTCGGGAATCATCACAGTCTGCAGTAAACCTGATGGTACTTAATGTTCAGGTTTGACTTGCTAACAAATCAAACATTTAAAAACAAACTCTGAGATACCTCGTTTCATGCCTTGCCACCAATAAAACTGTTTCAAATCGTTGTACATTTTTGTACCCCTCGGATGAACAGATAAACAGCTATTGTGTGCTTCATGCAAGATCTTCTGAATGAGTTCTGAATTTCTCGGTATGCAAATTGTATTCTGAAACCTTAAACAATCATCGGTTCCAATCTGAAACTCTAAATTAGGGATAGTCTCACATTGAGTTCGTTTAACTTGCAATTCACGATCATTTTTTTTGAGCTTCACAGATTTGTTGAAGAACTACCGGTTTAGCTTTTAGTTCTACTAAAATAGACCCACCATAAAAAATCATCAACTGGGTATTCATTGCTCGTAATGGAAACAAAGACTTTCTACTCAAAGCATCTACAACCAGATTTGCTTTCCCCGGATGATAATCAATCACCAATTCATAATCTTTTAGTAGCTCAAGCCATCTCCGTTGTCGCAAATTCAAATCTTTCTAAGTCATAATACACTTTAAACTCTTATGATCAGTAAAGATGTGGCATTTTTCACCGTACAAATAATGACGCCATATTTTCAAAGCAAAAACTATAGCAGCCAACTCTAAATCATACGTCGGATAGTTCTTTTCATGCAGTTTCGACTGTCTAGAAGCATAAGCTACAACTTTTCCCTCTTGCATCAATACACAACCCAAACCGTTCAATGACACGTCACTATAAATAAAAAACTCTTTCCCCGATTTAGGTTGAACGAGAACTGGTGCTTCAGTTAACAATGCTTTCAATTGTTCAAAACTCTTCTGATATTTTTCTGACCATTCAAATTGCACATCTTTCTAAAGTAGTCGTGTCATCGGTGTTACAATAATAAAAAATGCTTTCACGAATCTTCAGTAATATCCAGCTAAACCCAGAAAACTACGGACTTTAGACACATTTCTAGGAGGTTTCTAGTCAACAATAGCAGAAATCTTACTCGGGTCAACTCTAATACCTTCTAATGAAACAATATACCCCAGAAATCCAACCTCTCGGAGCCAAAACTCACATTTTCTGAATTTAGCATACAATTGTTTATCTCTCAAGGTCTACAACACAATCCTCAAATGCTCGGTATGTTCAGACTCATCCTGTGAATAGATCAGGATGTCATCAATGAACACAACAAAAAATCTATTTAAATACGGTCTAAATATCCGGTTCATCAAGTCCATAAAAACTGCAGGAGCATTAGTTAATCCGAAAGGCATAACAAGGAATTCATAATGTCTGTACCTCGTTCTAAACGTGGTTTTTGATACATCTGAGTCTTTTACTTGTAACTGATAATAACCCGATCTCAAGTTAATCTTTGAAAACACTGTTGCACCTTTCATCTGATCAAATAAATCATCATTCTGAGGTAGAGGGTATTTGTTCTTTATAGTCACTTTATTCAGCTATCTGTAATCGAGACATATTCTCATCGTGCCGTCTTTCTTCTTTACAAACAATACAGGCGCGCCCCAGGGCGAAAAACTCGGTCGTCCAAAACCTCTATCTGTTAACTCTTGCAACTAAGCTTTCAACTCTTTTAATTCTATTGGAGCCATTCTGTATGGAGCTATCGATATCGGTGTTGTTCCTGCTACTAATTCAATACCAAATTCAACTTCTCTGATTGGTGGCAAACCAGGTAATTCTTCTAGAAATACTTCCAAAACTCACAAACAACAGGTACATATTCAATCTTTGATTCAGACACCTTTGTATCTAGTACATATGCAAGATATGCATCAAAGCCCTTTTTCATACATTTCTGAGCTAACATAGACGATATCACAGTAGGTAATTCACTCAAATCATCAAACTCAATACGAAGAATTTCACCATTCTGACATTTCAATTCGATAACCTTTCGTCTACAATTTACAACTGCATCATGCATAGTTAGCCAGTCCATATGCAGAATCACATCAAACTCGTCGAATAGTAGAAGCATCAAGTCAGCCGAAAAATAGTAACCCTGAGTCATCAAAGGACAATTCTTACAAATCTTATCAACTAAACAGACTTGCCTAAGGGGTTCGATACTTTAATTACAATGTAACAGTTCGGTTTAGACCCTAGTCAGAACAGTGGTTTCGGGACCACAAATTCGAGGTTAGAGAATTAATTTAATATTATTTTTGATGTTTATGGTATGTGATAAAGTATCTGTGAAAGTTCTGTGTGAAAATTTTTATCGTCTGTGTGCCGATTTGTGAAAAAGGACCTAATCGCGTAAAATGCAAAAGCTGTGTGCTAGCAGTTAAAAGTGCTTAAATGTTATGTCTTATTAAATGAAAGGTCCTTATGTTGTTATTAGACCATTGATAGTGAGAATAGTCATAAATGGACATATATGGGCATAAAACAAGTGAATTTTATTGATTTTAACTAAGGTTAATATAGTAAACTGGAAAATAAAAAATAAATTAAAACAAAACAATGGTTTCTATCATCTTCCATTATCATTCATCCACCGAAAATATACCTAAGGAAGCAATTAATATAGATTGAAGCATTCGGTCATTTTGGAGCTTAATTATCAAGAAAAGAGAAATTCAGATCTAGATCGAGGCAAGAACAAAGTGCTTGATTGATCGACTAGTGTCATTGTTTCTACGTTCGAGTGATATTTAAAGCTAGCTCGGATCTGGGGACCGTCAGTGACTCAATCACACTATCAGACATCTATTTTGGTACCTTTTTGAAAGTTGTATTTATGGTATATGGCATTATAAGCTAGTGAGGATGTGGAATGATTATTGTACATGTTTTGCTATGTGGTAATGGTGTATGTGATATGTAAATATGGTTTTGTATGAATGGCCATTAGGGTATGCTTAGGTGTTATAGAAATGGTATGTTTCATACTTGATTTGATAGTTGAGAATGGTGAATGAATTGTATGTTCTTTGATGTTGGAATTGAGTATGTAGGGATGACCCAAATTGGGTGGAAATTTGGCCTTGTAAATGGCCTATAATTGTCCACACGAGCGTGTGTCATGACTGTGTCTTTGACTGTCCCTATTCGAAGTAGGTCAGACTTGCACACAGGCCAGACACACTGGCGTGTAACAGGCCGTGTGACCGGAGCCAGTGTTGCACACGGGCCAGACACACGGACGTGTGACATGCCATGTGATCCTAGTCAGTTTTACACATGGGGTAGGGCATGGTCTAAGGCATGGCCGTGTGAGGCACATGGTCTAGCCACACGGGCGTGTGCCTTGTATTAAAAGAAAAATTTTCTAAGTTCTGTAAAGTTTCTATATGAGACCGGTTTAGTCCCGAGCCTTTTTGAAAGCATGTTTAAGGTCTCGTAGACCTTTTAAAGGGACTTTGTGTTATTGATTAAATATAATATACTAATTTGTGAGTCATTGTGGTTAAAATGTTATGATTCGACCGGTAATAACTCGTAACCCTAGTCCGGCGATGGATACGGGTTAAAGATGTTACATACAAACTCTGTAGATCGACATGTAAACTCTTTTTAGACACCAAGTTTATACATATATACGAGTGTGTTGATCCAGGGTCAATTAAAGCAATCACATTAGTATCATAAAGAGAGAATGAACCGTTAATAACATCTAGGGACGACGTTTCTTCACGAGTGCAAATAGCGTAGGCTCTAGTAAGTGCTCTGGCCTCAGATCTCACAGTTGAGTCCCTAGTTATACCTCTACCACTGGATACAGTTCCATATTTCTTGGTGGTCTCCTTTTCGCAGTTGTATTGCTCGATCTTACATTCTGAAATTTTTCTTTCTCAGATAACTTTGGATAGTCTCGAAAAAAGTGATCTGGCGAACCACATTTGAAGCAAGCTTTACTACTTTTATTCCAGCATTCTGTAAAATGTCGTCTCCCACACTGTTGACACTCGGGTTTGTTATTTCTCACACTGCCATCACTCGAGACAGAGGTAGTTTGAGCTTTAGGATTCATATGTAGATTTCTACGATCTCTATTCTGATATCCTACTGATGTATTCGATCGACTATACGAATATCGAGATTTCTTTGATGAAGAATGATAAGGCTTATGCATCAGTCTTTTCTTCGAATCTCTAGCCTTTGAATCATCTTTCTTCTTTTCTCGACTAAAATCTTCAGCTTTGCAGGCCCGTTCAACTAATACAACGAATTCTTTCAAATCTAAAATCCCGACCAGAAGTTTAATGTCTTTGTTCAGCCCATCAACAAACCACTTGCACATTATCTCTTCAATAGAAACATACTCTTGAGCATACTTACTTAACCGTACGAATTCTCTTTCATATTCGGTTACTGTAAAGCCCCAAAACTTAGGTATTTATTTTTGCATGTTTTCAACATAAATACCTATCTGCTTTAGTGGCTAAGTGATTTGGGTGTGTTTGGGAGTTTCTATGAAGTCCTGGGTTCGAGCCTTGGGCTTGTGAAAATTTTGGTTTTTGGGGAATAAAACCCTTGCCTTTAGTTGGTAGGTTTTCAAATAAATGTGGGTTAAGCATGTCATAAAAACCCTCCTGGTCGAAGGGGTAAGTGGCGTGCTACCTAGGCCAGAGGACTGAGGTTCGAATCTTGGTAGTGGCAGGGGAATATTTATTTTGTTGCTATGTTGTGGGAGGTGATGGAGTTTGACTGAAACATTGAAGTGGTTGAGATGAATTTGAATTGAGTGGTTGAGGGGAGGTGTGATCAGGTGGAGAGATTTGAGGAGGGATTTGTGGAGAAAATCAAGGGATGAGGGAAGAGGTAGTAGTGTGTCGAAAGTGGACTCTGGCACTTAAGAATTCGGCTGGAGGGGGATTCTCAGTTTGGATTTTGTATGGTAAATGTGATGCTCTCTGTTGAAATATCTCTTTTCCCATTTTTTGATTTCTGCATTGTTTTTTTTCTCTCTAGCCGAATGTGGTAAGGGTGTCTACACTGTCTTTTTGAGTTGCACTTTTTGACAACCATTTTCTCCTTGGCCGAATACCCTTTTTTCTATTTTCTTTCCCCTTTTCTTCTTTCCTCTGTGTTGGCTGAATAGACCTGAGTGCCTTACTTGATTTCCTTTCTCTCTTCTCCCCTAAATCAATTCTCCTCTTTTCCCTCAAGTGTGGTTTTGTCGATTTTCAGTTCTAATTACTACCGAAACCAGTCCTTTCTTCCGCCAATTGACTCATTTCTTCTGTTGATTGACTCCTTTCTTTTCGGTAAGTAAGTATAGCACGTGAAATTTCAGCTTTTGAGTTACTAAAGTGGGGTTGTGTTTAACAGTGTTTAACAGCAATAAATCGAAGGTGAAGGCTGTGCTAGTGCCGAATCCCCCTCTATTCGGTTCTCTTGTTCTCCTTCGGTAAGTTCTATAAAAGAATCATCTTTCCCTTTCTTCTTCTGCCTTAGGTGTTAACTGATAACAATCATTTGGCAGTTAAGGAAAGACTCTGGAAACTGCTAATCAACCGTTGAAGTCTAAGGTTCGTGGGGAATCACCGTGGTTCGATTGAAGGTAACGCTACTCCTTGAATGATTGTGGATTTCAGGTTTTTCTCGTTAACCATATAGTAGGACTGATAGTGATGTTTGATTGACCAAATGTAGGTTGGTGAGTGCCTATGACTGTTCGTGACGAATCGATACCAGGTGTGTTCACACTACTAAATCGCAAACTGGCAAAAGCTAGAAAAAGTATGAGAATCTGCGCTACACGAGCATGCGCTCACTCGTGTGGTGAACCAAACGCATAAAACATGGGCGTTAGACTACCGTGGCCACCATGAGCGATTTCGTGGTCTTGGGCTGTTTTGGGCCATGTTGGGCCGAAATGGGCCGTGTAGGCCCAACGGGCTTGTGGGCTCCACACGGTAAACCGCACAAGCATGTGGAGAATTTTGGGCCAAGCTGTGTAAATTACATGGCCGAGCCCATTTTTGGGCTAAGTGGGCCTCACGAGCGTGTGGGCCTACATGGGCCCGTATTATGGGCCTTGGGCCCATTTGCACTGTATGACTGTTAAGGTTGCATGGGTCGCCCGAGACGACTGTTGACCTACTGATAGGTCGGGAAGTACACTTAGACCCCAACTTTTAAAATGACTGTTATGCCCCTACGGTAAAATGACTGTTATGCCCCTATGTTATGTATGACCATATATGAGCATGCCATGATATATATATGTATGTTGCATTCATGTGTGATATGTTGCATGGGAAGGGATTATTATGATTGGAGGAAGTGTACTGTACTGGCAGCTCTACTGCAAATACTGTTTAGTGCCGCAACTGGTGCTAATTTTGGAGTGTAGGGATGGGTGGGTGATTTTATCCCCACATAGAGTGATGGGCTGGACGGAGTGGAGTGTAGAGGCTGGATGGATAGGACTTCTGTTTGCATGCTTAAATTGTTACTGGTACTGTTATGGGCTAAGGCCCACACTGATACTGATACTAGGGGTGAGTATTCGATCGAGTCGAGTCGAATCGAGTCAAAAAATTTCGAGTCGAGTCGAGTTAACGAATCCTATTATTTATACTCAATATTATATTTACATGAACTGATTATTTAGTTAGTAAACGAAGTACAATATTATTTAACTACATGAACAATATAATTTACTAAATAATTACATGTAAAGGACTATTTTAGGCATGCAAAATAACTATATATAACGTTGTAAGATGATCATTGTGGGCATAATTTGAGTTAACTACATAAGCTATTACACCACACGCATAATAATATTTACATAGTGCATAATTATGCATCAAGAACTATCTTATCTTCAAGATAACAAAATGATATACCAAAAGCATGAGGGATACATGTCACTACTACACAAAATATGATATAACAAAATGATACACCAAAAGTATGATATAGATGGTCATGGTGTGATGCTCCAGGACTCGAATTCAACAAAATAAATTCAAGCTTCCTACACAACAAAATCCAAAGTTTAACCAATTGTTTTGACCAAATCAAAGTAAATGAAAGCTTGAAGTTTTCATAAGGATTAACAAAATATCTATTCCAAAAAGTTAAAATCAAACTATCTTCAAGCTTCATCTTCTTTGAACACTGTAGATAGTACCGAAAATTCTATAACAAAAATAAAAATGTATTCTTAAATTATGAAAATCTTTACTAGAAAAATTAAAAATAAACATTCAATTTTGTGAGTTGTAGTTAAGTATGTTACCATCTTCATGTTCCGATAACTTTGACAATCCTAATAAATATCAAAATAGAAAAATGTTAGTTAAATTGTGAGAATATTTATAAAAATAAATAAAATAAGCAATTAACCTTTTGGATTAAAGTTAGTCCCTTACCATCATCTATATTTTGGAGTTCCTCCACATACTCCTCATGGTTGATAGGATATTTTGACCTTCGAGGCCAATCTTGTGTGCAAACCAAAGCCTCAACCATAGAAGGAGTCAAAGAACTTTTAAAATTATCTAGAACACGTCCACTTGTGCTAAAAGCACTTTCATATGCAACGGTTGAAATAGGAACGGATAACACATCTCGAGCCATTTGTGCAACAATTGGGAATCTTGGACTATTAACTTTCCACCACAATAACAAAGCAAATGAATCTGGATCCTTTGCACAATCTTCTCCCAAATATCTATCCAACTCAGATTTACTTTCCAAGCCAACACGTTGCTTTTTCTTCATATATTGTTGCATGACTAAGCCTATATTTGGTTTTACTTGATTTATTTCATTTTCACTTGAACTTGCAGCTTTAGTAGGAAAATTACTTTCAACTTCAAAGTTCATGTGATGATTTCCCTCAACAATTGCAGAATATTCATCAAACAAATAATGCAATTCTCTATTGACCATCCTTATAATGTCATCTGCAATAGTAGGAAAAAGCAAGTTGACTCCAAATGCAAGAAAATCAATTTTGCGCCGTGGTTCAAAGATAACTGCTAGATAAATAAGCAAGTTCATCACTTTTGAATCACCCCAGTACTTCTTGTACTTGTCATTCATTTTTGAAGCCATAGACATTATGTTTAAATCCCCACAATGTTTCCACCCATCGAGAAGACAATGCACATCTGTGACTACTTCAAAAAAAGTATTAGAGGTGACATGTAATGATCCAGACACCTTCAATGTAAGTTCATGAAAAGGCTCAAGCACTTTCGTAACACTTCGAACATTTTCCCAATCATCACATGTGGGGACTCCATATCCAGCACTAAGGTCTAGAAAAAAATTATGATCATCATGAACATAAGCTTCAAACACACATTCATATTTTTCAGCCACATTTAACATCATATAAGTTGAATTCCATCTAGTAGGCACATCTAGACATAAATGAGCCTTAGTACCTACCATTTCTTCTTTTGCCTGATGGTTGAATTTGGATAACCTTGATGGTGATGCTCTAATATATCTCACAGCTCCTCTAACTCGATCCGCAGATATAGAAGCGTCCTTAACCCCTTCTTGAACAATGAGGTTAATAATGTGTGCCACACATCTCATATGTATATATTTACCATTCGCAACACAAGCTTTTCGATGAACCAACTTCTTTCTCAAATAATCAACAGCAACATTGTTAGAAGATGCGTTATCAACAATAATTGCAAAGACCTTCTCAATCCCCCAATCCCGAAGACATTTCTCAAGGGCTTGACCAATGCTCTCACCTCTATGAGTAGAAATTGGGCAAAAGTTTATAATTCTCTTTTGTAACTTCCACTCATCATCTATCCAATGAGCTATTAGAACCATGTAGGATATCCTTTGCAATGACGTCCAAGTGTCTGTCATCAAACAAATTCTACTTGTATCTTTTTGAAAAGATTGCTTTAATGTATTCTTCATGGAATTAAACAAATCAAGACAACCTTTTCTAATTGTCCAACGAGATGGAAGATGAAACCTTGGGCATGCTATAAAAATAAAGAACTTAAAACCCTTCCCTTCTACAAATTTAAAAGGCAACTCATCCATAATGATCATATTAACCAATGCATTGTTAATATCATCTTGATTAAACACCCAAGTTGACAAATCTACATTTTCTTGGCTAGATTTTGTAAATGCAAGTTCTACTTGCTTAAGATCAGAGGTATTACCTCGGGGTTTTCTTGAGCAAGTCTTCAAATGGTTATTTAGATTGGTGGTAGAAGCCCCGGTTTCCATTGTGTAAGTGGCATCGCAATAATTACACTTTGCCCTATTCTCCCCATCTTCTGTTGAGTATTTGCTAAAATGTTGCCAACAAGGTGCCCTAAGTTTGGTCTTTCTTCGAGTATTTCCCTTCTTTGTTATGCGAACAACTTTAGTAGGAGAAGTACATGTAGCTTCTTGTAATGCTTTTTTGCTTTGGGGCTTTTGGGATGATATTGAGTCATTCATCTACAAAAATAAATATAATCAATTAAAATTACAAAATAGCCAAAGGTCATAATTCCATCAAAGTTTTATACTAATAGATATTTTCCACACAAATATCCATCAACAATTCAAATTAAAGCGTTCAAAATTAACTCAAAACAAAAACAATAGAAAAACTTACTTATAAAATATACTAATTTAACTTATCAAATATATTAACGAAACATATAATTGAGCAAACGTACCAAAATTTTTAAAAAAATGAGAATAAAAAGCCAAAATTTTAAAACTCTTATTTGAAGAGTTGTGGTTCACATAAATAATAATAAAAAGAAATAAAGTTTACAATAAATAATATAAAATGAATCAATAGTCTAAGATGAAAGAAGCTAAAGTCCATAACAATTCTTTTGGCAGATTAAAGTAAGATTTCCAATTATTTCAACTAATATTTATAATGGATAGAAACAACTTATTTTAGCCTAAAAATCATTCTCATCCACATGTTTAGGAATAGAAATTGAATGAACTAAAATTCCATCACGTTTGTCATATACTGTTTAAATAAATATAATAAACATAACATTATTAGGCATCAACAAGTTAAAGGTCTGTTTCTTTTTGCTTTTAAAAAATTAATTTATTTAAAGAGTTGATTAATTTAATTTGAATTGGTTTTTATAATATATATATATATATATATATATAATATGCAAGACTTAAATGAAGCTAAACGAAATATATATAATATATGCATTAATATATATATATGCACATGACTTAATGAAGCTAAGCAGTACTGCAGTATATATATGCATTAATATATATATGCTTGACTTAAATGAAGCTAAACTTGCTAATAATGGTATATATATGCATGACTTAAATGAAACTAAACTTGCTAATAATGGTTCATTTAATTAACCTGGAATAATGAGAAAGAATAACAAAAACATGGAAACTTTAATTAGCAAAAACAGACCCTTAAATCAAACAATTGTTAAATGTGTGATGAGTTAACTCAGTTGGGATTCCCTCTAGCATTGATAATCAAATTCAAAGATTAGCACTACTAGCTATCATGGATTTTCTCGTGAACAAAATGAGCTACAGTTCGACTCTTATTGCCAAACAACCAGGTATTTTAAGGCAGAGCTTCAGGAAGAATATTGTCCCAAGGGCTTTGTTTGCTCGAGAATTGTTATCACAATGTTTGGTTAATGACTTAAAATTGTCTGTATTGTTTGACACATCAGAAAAGGTGTTCATTAGGATGTTTGTTGACTATAGCATAAACAAAGCACCCGATCTCTTGAAGCTTTACAAAGAAAAGCTTAAGATTTCAGAAAAAGAAAACATTAAAAGTGAGTTAGCATAGGCTGCAGCATTAGCATTGGATCATAGGAATTATTTTTGGCACCTTATGATTTGGATTCCTTTCGTATCATGTTGCCTGGTTTCAGTTCATTAATTTGGTCTGGAACAGTAAAACTCGTTGTAGTTCGAAATTGTCTCTGCACTACTTGGTGAAATAGGTTCTTTTAGAATCAATTTCAAACCATCTGCTAGAGGTTGTAACAATCCAAACAATCCCACTACATCAGGACCCTTTCGACGTTGCACAAAGGCCATTACTTTATGTTCAGCTAGTACTAAAAAGGATACTCTTAGTAGAAATGGTAGAATTATTCCAAGTATTTTAGCTGGAACAGCTATGTACGTTTTCGATTTTCTATTTGCTATTTGCTATTTCTTGCCGTAAGGAGAAAGAAGAAGCTTCAAAAAGAGAACAATAGTTGTTTTTAGAATATAAAGGTGAAAACTAAAAAGTAAAAACACTCACTCACTCACTCACTCACATGCACAAAACCAAATATATATATATATATATATACACAATCTCACCTTAAACAACTGATGGTGGTTGTGGCCTGTGGGTAATGGAACCGTAGTCGTGGGACGACAAAGCAAGAAATCAGCAAATATTAAACAAATGGAAGGGGGGACGAAAGGTGCAGGGAGCTGGAAGGAATTAAAATATTTGAGTAAAGAAGAAAGGAAAAATTGGGGGGGGGAGGGGTGGGAATTCAGAACAACAGAAAGAAAATAAGCTTAAGTTAAGGGCTTAAGGCTGATGAAAAAAATTTAATTTTAAAAATTAAAATTTATCAAAACGACGTAGTTTTGTCATTTCTTATTCGGATTTTCGGATAACTCGAATTGTGTAATTCATATCAGAGTTAAACCGAAAAATTTGAATTTTTTTTGAGTTAATCCGAATAACTTGAATAACTTTAACTATTTAATTCAAAATTTAAATTTTTTATCGAATTTTCTGAATCGAGTCGGATTTTGCTCACCCCTGACTGATACTGTAATGGGCTAAGGCCCAACTGAACTGTCATTGACTTGGGCTTAGGCCTAGACCGTACTTGCCTAAAGGCATAATTGGCTGTTTATTTGCATGGGGTTACACACTGAGTTTTCATAAACTCACCCTTCTATTTATCTGTACAGGTAATCCCCAGTCTTAGGTGGATTGGTGCTGCGAGGGATTCAGAGGGGGCCACACAACCGCATCTATTTATTTATTTAAGTTTATTTCCTATGGTTTTAATTGGGTTTTTATTATGTAATAAGGCCTCTTTAATTTTTAACTTTTAATTTGGGGGATTTTACCTATTTTAATTTACATCTGAGTATGGTAGAACGCGGTTTTCAAAAGATAATTGGTTTCAAAACACCACGTTTTCGTAACTTATAATAATAGCTTCCTCATCAAACTTGGTTTTAAAGTATAGTAACAAACTAACATGGTTAACGTTCTACGAGAATAACTTGAGTTTTAAAAAGAACAAGATACCTTAATTTCGGTTAAAGATACATAAACGAGGTTTAATAATAAATATGGATTTCCTAAAGAAACGATGTTTTCGAAAAGCACTTCAATGTGATATCGCCAGATTCGGCCATAATATTTGGGCCGGGTTTGGGGTTTACAATTACAGTTATGCGGCCTTGTTTCAATTCTAAAAATTCTTTATGCTTTTGATCAATGAATTGTTGACTGATGTATTTCTTTCGGAACTCGATCTGAAAGAATTCCCAGGTCACTCGCTCTCTCGGCAATATAGACACCAACGTATTCTACTATTGAGACGCAGAGTCTCTCAGAAGAGAAATAGCACACTTTAAGCACTCAGCCGATGTACAAGAAAGTTCATCAAACACTCGGATTGTATTTTCAAGCCAAAACTCGGCTCTCTCAGGATCATCGTCAACATTAGCCCTGAACTCTTCAGCCCCGTGTTTATGAATCTTATCAACTGGAGGCTTGTTCAATCTTAAAAGCTCAACTAGTTGATGTGCTGTAACATCCTAAAATTTAGAATTTTATGTGCATGATATCTTGTGTGAGGCTAGCTAAATTATTAATTGTGTATGTTTTAAGGTCCTAAGAAGGCTCGGGGTTTATTTGGGCCTTAGTAAAAAAAATTGGTGTTTTAGCATTTTAAGGAAAGATAGTAAGTGGCATCAAAGCTTATGGAAATAAGTGAGTAATTTGCTAGCATAAAGGAGCATATGGTAAAGGGGATATGGCGCTACATGAAGGGCTTTGAGGGAAGAGGTTCGAATCCCGCTTGGTACAAATTTTTGATTATTTTTTTTGTGCTATTCATACATAGTGTCGGCCATGGTGGTATTTAAGGTAAGGTGGACTTTTTAATTATGGTATGATGGCTAAAGAAACAAGGAAAGGATGAAGGTAAGGAAAGGAATCAAAAGAAAAAGGCAAGATAAGGGAGCATGTTGGCCTTTTTCATGGGTGATGTTTAGGAAAGTGTTGTTGGTCAACACTTATCCTTATGGACAAAACAATACATGGTTTTGGTGAAGGGAGAGGGTAGCCGAATTTGCTTTAGTCATTTGGTAGAATTTTTGGTGCTTGATTGGCCTAATTTCTTTTGGCATCCTTTTTGTTTTCTTTTCTTCAACTTCTCCTCTCATTGCCGCAACTTCAAGTCAATAGTGAGTATTGTTTCTTTTCTTTCTTTGCCTTGTCGAAAACACCTAGCCATTGTGACCAATTATTTTCACTCATCTTCTCTTGAAAACTGAAACTAGTTAAGCACTCCTTCTCCATCTTTCTTTTCTTTTTCACAAAATTCTTCAACCCTTATTTCTTCTTCTCTAATCCATACTCTCATAGCTGAAATTGTTCTTGTTCATTTTTCCTTCATAGCCAAACCTTTCAATCCATAATCTCTCCTTAACAATTTCTTTTTTTCATTCGGGTTGACACTCTTTTCTTCGATTAAATCGGTAAGTGATTTCTTTTCTATTTTCATATTCTTTTCTTTCTAGCCGAATAGGTACATATCACTATTCGGTTGTGAATCTTGATTTTTAACCGAAATGGTGTTACTTTCCACTCCTTCATATCTTAATCACCCTCTTTTTCGTAGTGTTCTAAGTGGGTGGCCGTGTATTATTCTAGCCTTAAGTCAAACGGTGGAAACCGGATCCAAAATCGATAAGGTATGGAGTTCTTCATGGGTTACTTGAAATCGTTCATTATTCGTTTAGTTGCTAACGGAATAATAGTGGTTGTGACTAATCGGTTATATTTTTAGGGACTAAATCGCTCGATCTATCCACTCGTTGATCATACGGAAATAGTGGTAAGCCGACCCTTTTTCCTTAGTCAATCATTTCATATCAACGTATTATCGTTTTGACTAAGATCTTATACAATGGAGGCAAGCGATACCGAATCGAAAGGGAAAGCGTTTAGAGATCACAAAAGGAGAGGATTTGCGATTCCTACTCCTAAATTCAAGCGAAGGGCGGTATTGACGGTTCGGGATTTTCCACTGGGTTGTGGACCATCATCCGGTGAAAATAGACAAATCGTGGTTGTTCATGATTCTAAGGGTAAACATTTTAGATCGTTTATTTTAGAGTTAGATTAATAAAATCACATATGTCGATTAATCAGGTGTTATGATATCATAGGTGTCGACGATCGAGAAGGCCTAGTACTTACCGTAATTAGGTGTGTAATCTCACACCGTAATTCCGTAGATTTATGATCCGGTAACATGTCGAATAAGTAGATTACTATCATTATACGACTAAAATCGAAAAATTGGCATAAAACGAGGAATTTGCTTAAAGTATACTATTTTGAAAGATTTGACAAAATCGGCATTAAGATTGTTAAAATTATGAAAATGCTCTTATGGGCCGAATTACAAAAATACCCTTATGGGTCGAATTACGGAAATGCCCTAATGGGCCGTTATGTTAGAATGCCTTAATGGGCCGATTATTATTGCTTAAATATGCCTAGTCATTATAATAAATTACTTGATTAATGATTGCTATTGTTATGCGAACATTTTATTATGTTGTTGCATTTTCATATATGGCATGGGTTGGGAAAATGTTGAAGAGAAGTGTAGCCTGGTGGCATTGCCACAATAAATTGTTTATTATAATGTTTACACATGATATCGGTGGCTTGGCCACAATAAAATTTATTAAATGGCCATTTTCCTGTGTTTTGGTGTGATGGCGGGGTGGGTTGACTTGATCCTCACAGGTGTGATAGTTGGTACGGGGGTGTGTTGGATGGATGGGTTGGGTTGCATACTTTGCTTATATATATATTTTGTTATGTAAATGGGCTTAGGCCCAAGATATTGAAATATGGGTTCAGGCCTAGTGGACAACGGTAAGGGGATTATACACTGAGTTCTAGTAACTCACCCTGTTTCCTTAACCCTTGCAGGTAATGCTCAGTGATGTGGACTTGGGCCAGGGATGACTCGGTGGAGGCCATACTTCAGAATTGGTGTTTCATTTTGAACTTTAAATTTCTATTTTCTTTTTCTTTACTATTTTGGGTTTTTATGATGTAATAAGGCCTCTGGAGTTTTTTTTTTTGCTATATGTTTGACGTACTTTTATTTTGCTTGAATTATTTGAATGAGAAATTTTCTAAAAACTTAAATAAAGATTTTTCTAAAATAGATTAACAAAGGGATTTCATAATCAATTTTAACAAATATTTTAACTCGAAAATTTTCTCTCGAATTATCAACAATATTTTCAAAAGTCTTGTTTATAAGATCTTTAGTTCAAATTATCGATTTTTTCAATTCAACCTTCGAGGTTTATAAAACTTTATCAAATATTTCAAATCAAATTTATTTTCTTGATTTTAACAAACAAACCTTTTTAGTATGAACACAAATGACTTATCATGTTTTTATCATGTGACATGTCAAATCCGGTCATAACGCATGGGCCGGGTTTGGGGTGTTACATTTTATGGTATCAGAGCCCGGTTTCAAAACTCGGCTGTGGTTTAGGTTCAAAAACGTTTTCCAAAACTGTTTAAATTTTAAATTATAAATGTATGTTTTAAAAGAAGTATGGCATCAGGGGTATCCGGCACCAAGTCAAGTAAGTATATGTTATATGATTATGATTATTGTGGTATGACTGTAGAAACACTCTAGAACTTTTGGTTTTAGGAGCTGAAACTATAGAGATTGAGACTGTAGGATGCGTTTTATGAAAACGACTTTACTTACTATACTTCATAAAATATTGTTTAATAAACACTAAAATAGCTTACTGATTCATAATACTCTTAATCAGATTAAATCGAATTAGCAAAAATGAGAGCTAGAGGATGTGGACGCGGTAGACATGGCCGTGGCAGAGGTTGAGGCGCTAGAGTTGTATCTGAGGCATCGGGACATATGCCGAAAATGGACGCACCTGCATCACCTGTGACTGAAGCTGGGTCACATGATCGTATGAGAGAGGACAACGCTCTGTCCCAAGCAATGTTACGAGTTCTGGAAAGGGTTGCTAGGGCAAGAACTGGGTCAGCAACTCGTGGGTCAATATCGGAGCGACTCAGATCGAATGGAGCTGAGGTTTTTAGGGGTATCTCGGGAGTAACCCCAAATGTAGCAGAGCACTGGCTTGAAGCGGTGGAGCGGATCATGGACGATTTGGATTGCATCACCGAGCAAAAACTGAAAGGGGTGGTATCCTTGTTGAGAGACGAGGCGTATCAGTGGTGGCTCACTGTTCGGGAAGGCACTCAGGCCGATCGTATTACCTGAGATTTCTTTAAGATGGCATTCCAGGGAAAGTATGCGGGGGCTAGTTATGTGGATGCCCGAAGGAAGGAATTCTTAACTCTGGTCCAAGGAGGTAAGACTGTGGCAGCTTACGAGGCGAAATTTCTGCGTCTGATTCGGTATGCTCGGGGAATAGTACCAACTGACTACGAACGCTGTGTGCATTTTGAGGACGGGTTACGTGATGAGTTGCGAGTATTGATAGCCCCACAAAAGGAGATGAATTTTGCCACACTGGTGGAGAAAGCCAAGATAGCTGAAGATGTTAAACACTCGGAGCGGCAAAACTGAGACAAGGATAAGGGCAGAAGCAAGAGAGACTCTGGGTACTCAGGTCCTGCTAGAGGTTTTCAAAAGAGGCCCAGGAATGAGGAGCCAGCTCGAGCGAGAGTACCAGCTACTACGAATCAGTTACAACCATGTGTGGATTGTGGAAAACTTCACCCGGGCGAATTCTGGAGAAGAACCGATGGTTGTTATAGATGTGGTTCCAAAGATCATCGGTTTAGAGATTGTCCTCGACAGCCTGCTTAGATTCAGGGTATTCGTAATGATGTTGCACAGCAAGCTAGAGGCACTCAGCAGCCACCGAGAGGCCGTGGGCCAGGTCTAGATGGTAATGGCGTAGGACGAGGTCAGGGTGCACCGGGTAAAGGTACTGGTAATAGGGATAACGCGGAGGCGAGACAGCCAGGGTTGGTCTATGTGGTCAGACGTCGAGAGGATGGCGATGCACCTGATGTAATAACATGTACGTTCTTCATATATGATGTACCTGTTACTGCTTTGATAGATATCGGATCCACCCATTTGTATGTTGCTTGTGCTGTATCTGGAAAACTGAACATTAGATCTGAGGTTACTGCTAGAGAAACAACTGTAATTAGCCCTCTAGGACAGTTGGTGATAGTAAATAAGTTGTTTAGGGATGTGCCCTTAGAAATTTAGGGGGAAATATTTCTGGCGGATTTGATGGAACTGCCATTTGGCGAGTTCGATCTTATTTTGGGCATGGACTGGTTGGTTAAACACCGTGCGAACTTGGATTGTGTTGCAAAGCAGATGATACTAAGAGCTTCGAAGGATAAGGAAGTGATGATGATAGGTGAAAGAAAAAACTATCTGTCTAATGTGGTATCTGCTTTAAAGGCAGAAAAGTTGGTGGGAAAAGGGTGTGGAGCGTTCTTAGCCTTCATCAGTGCTTTGGATGCCAAGGAGTTGTCGGTGGAAAGTGTTAGAACGATGAAAGAGTTTTCAGACGTTTTTCCCGAGGAGCTTCCAGGATTGCCTCCGGATAGGGAGGTAGAGTTTGGCATTGGGTTGTTGCCAGGAACGGCTCCGGTATTTATTGCTCCTTATAGAATGGCGCCGAAGGAGTTAGCGGAGCTTAAGGCTCAAATTTAGGAGTTGTTGGATTGCGAATTCATTCGACCGAGTGTGTCACCGTGGGGAGCGCCGGTCTTGTTCGTTAAGAAGAAGGATGGGTCGATGCATATGTGTATCGATTATAGGCAATTGAATAAGTTGACGATCAAGAACAAGTATCCGTTGCCGAGAATCAACGATCTGTTTGATCAACTGCAAGGAGCTTCGGTTTTCTCAAAGATAGATTTGAGATCGGGTTATCACCAGCTTAAGCTCAAAGAGGCGGATAGTCATAAGACTGCGTTTCGAACTCGTTATGGGCATTACAAGTTCTTGGTGATGCCGTTTGGGTTGACTAATGCACCAGCTGCATTTATGGACATGATGAACCGGGACTTCCAACCCTATTTAGATCGGTTTGTGGTGGTGTTCATAGATGACATCTTGGTGTACTCGAAGAATGAAGAAGAACATGATTCGCATCTGCGGGTAGTATTGCAGATTTTAAGGGAGAAGTAACTGTTTGCCAAATTCAGTAAGTGTGAATTTTGGCTGAAGGAAGTGACCTTTTTGGGGCATGTTGTGTCTGCCGAAGGAATTAGAGTTGATCCCCGGAAGGTCAAGGCTATGTTGGACTGGAAACCACCGAAGATAGTGGCCGAAATTTGGAGTTTCCTAGGATTGGCTGGTTATTACAGACGGTTCGTTGAGGGGTTTTCGTTGATTGCTGCACCCTTAACTAAGCTGTTGTGTAAGGGAGTACCGTTTGTGTGGTCAGATAAGGAGCAAGAGAGCTTTGAGAAATTGAAGAAGATTCTGACAGAAGCACCAATATTGATTCAACCTGAAGTTGGTAAGGAGTTTATTGTTTATTGTGATGCGTCACACACGGGCTTGGGATGTGTGTTGATGCAAGGGGGAAAGGTAGTGGCTTATGCATCTCATCAATTAAGGCCGCATCAGGTGAACTATCCTACTCGTGATTTGGAGTTAGCTGCAATGGTGTTTGCTCTGAAGATTTGGAGACACTATCTGTATGGTGAGAAGTCAATTATCTATACGGATCATAAGAGTCTGAAGTACCTCCTTACCCAGAAGGAGTTGAACTTAAGACAGCGGAGGTGGATGGAACTGTTGAAAGATTATGACTTCTCAATCGAGTATCATCCCAGAAAGGCTAACATAGTGGCAGATGCATTGAGTTGTAAGGTGATGTCAGACTTGAGAGTGATGTTCGCTCATCTTAGCCTGTATGAAGACGGTAGTCTGCTAGCCGAACTTTAGGTGAAGCCTACGTGGGTAAGCCAGATTAAGGAAAAGCAGTTATTAGATGAAAGGTTGGGTTCTTTACTTCAGCAAGTGGAAGGTGGTGTGATAGGGGATTTTGGATTGAATAGTGACGGAGTATTGTGTTTCCGCGGAAGAATGTGTATGCCCAGGGATTCGGAATTGAGACAAATGATTCTGCGCGAGGTGCATAGTAGCCCATATCCTATTGATAAACCGTAAAAGTAACATATTTTAATCCCACATTTAATATGATTTTGGAGGATTTATTCCTCTTTTTATATAAAAAGGTGCTTTTAATCCTTTCTTTTCATGTCTTATACCTAGGAAAGCACCCGAGTATGAAAAGAACACAAAATGGTCCTAAAACGGAGTAAATGGGCCTTAGCACGAAATTGACACGGTCTGGCCCGAAGCACACACGACCGTGCCTCGATTAACACCTAGAGCACGGCCTCAACTCCGTCACACACGGCCGTGCCTCAAGTAAGAAATCCGAACACGGCCAGGTCTCGATCCACACGGGCGTGTGCCATGGCCGTGCCTCTGTCGCTGGAAAGAGTAATTTCAGTCGGAAAAGGATACTTGGGGAGAAAGAATCGCATTCTAAAGAGCTTATATATATCCCCCAAGTACCACCCTTTGGGGGGATCGAAAGCGAGGCCAAGAAGCCAAGCCGAGAAGGTCAGAGTTAGGGAAAAACGCGAGGATAGCCAGTTGATCCATCCCAAGAAGCCGAAATTATACTCAAGACGGCAGGATTCTCCTTGAATTCCTTCAGGAGGTTTTAGGGTTTTCTTATGTTTTGTTTTATCTTTTCTCTTGCGATGTTTTGTTTATTCATTATGAACTAAACCCCTCAGATACCTGAAGGGGATGAAACCTAGATGGATTTTATTATTTGATTTTTAAGTTATATGATAAATTACTTAGTTTGTTCTTAATTATGTTGTTTAATCCAAATCTAATGTGCTTAGGTGGAGGAGGAATAGACCCTGCCTAAGAGAAGATCTAACATAATTAAGCAGAGTTGATCGGACGCCTAGAGATAGGGTTACGAGATTTTGTCGGATTAGGGTGAAACCTAATATGGGAGTCCATTGATTGATTTACTGCTATCCTAGGGGTTATTATAAATGAACGAGAGTTCCACTAATTAACCTAGGGTTAGACGTTATTCGCCTCGAGAGAGGGTTTAATATAGGTTAGGGAGTCTCACGGATCAAGCTAAGTAAAAGAAATCATATAATCTAGGGCTAAATAATAAGTGAAGTCTAGGTGGATTCTTCTCAAAGGTATCGTCAAAATCAACTGAGTTTTTCTTCAAAGTTATTCTCTAATTCGTCTTCAAAGCTATAAAATCAGAGCTTTAAATATTTATAAAAGAATGATCAAACCTGGAGACTAACTCTGACAATGATATTAAGGCAAGTGTACCTATCGAATAGTAGTACAGCTTAGGCAAGACCGGTTATCGAACCCAAAGGAACTAAAAGTATTAATACTCACTTTCTTTTTATTATTTAGCCTTAAAGTTACAGTGAAGATTACTTTTGACGAAGTCTAAACTAAGGACACAAAGACAAAAAGGATGAATAGGAAAATAACTTTGAGGGAAAACTCAGTTGATTTACGACGATACCTTCAGGAAGAATCCACCTAGACTTCACTTATTAATTAACCCTAAATTATATGATTTCTTTTACTTAGCTTGATCCGTAAGACTCCCTAGCCTATATTAAACCCTCTCTCAAGGCGAATAATGTCTAAACCTAGGTTAATTAGTGGAACTCTCGTTCACTTATAATAACCCCCTAGGATAGCAGTAAATCGATCAATGGACTCCCATATTAGGTTTCACCCTAATCCGGCAAAATCTCGTAACCCTATCTCTAGGCGTCTGATCAACTCTGCTTAATTATGTTAGATCTTCTCTTAGGCAGGGTCTATTCCTCCTCCACCTAAGCACATTAGATTTGGATTAAGTAACATAATTAAGAAAAAACTAAGTAATTTATCATATAACTTAAAAATCAAATAATAAAATCCATCTAGGTTTCATCCCCTTCAGGTATCTGAGGGGTTTAGTTCATAATGAATAAACAAACCATCGCAAGAGAAAAGATAAAACAAAACATAGGAAAAATCCTAAAACCCCCTGAAGGAATCGAAGGAAAATTCCACCGTCTTGAGTATAACTCCGGCTTCTTGGGATGGATCAACTGGCTATCCTCATGTTATTCCCTAATTCTGACCTTCTCGGCTTGGCTCCTTGGCCTCGCTTTCGCTCCCCTCAACAGGTGATACTTGGGGGTTATTTATAGGCTCTTGAAACGCGATTCTTTCTCCCTAAGTATCCTTTTTCGACTAAAATTGCTCTTTCCAGCGTCAGAGGCACGGCCATGTCACACGCCGGTGTGAATCGAGACCTGACCGTGCTCGGATTTCTTTTGAGGCACGGCCGTGTGTGGCGGGGTTGAGGCCGTGCTCTAGGTGTTCATCGAGGCACGATCGTGTGTGCTTTGGGCCAGGCCGTGTCGATTTCGTGTTAAGGTCCATTTACTCCGTTTTAGGCCCGTTTTGTGTTCTTTTCATCCTTGGGTGCTTTCCTGGGTATAAGACATGAAAAAAAAGGATTAAAAGACCTTTTTATATAAAACAAGGGGTAAATCATCCAAAAGCATAATAAATGTGGGATAAAAATATGTTACTTTTACAGTTTATCAAATACCCCCACACTTAAGCTTTTGCTTGTCCTCAAGCAAAATTCTCAATCTTACAATTAAAACGAACTTTCCCTGATTCACAATTTCTATCAACAATGTCTTATCATAATTCATGGATAGTTTATACATGGATAATTTAATTGAAAGAGTCCTAAAGATTCAAACGAGATAAGTCATGATTTTGCTCCTCGAAAACATAGGTGTCTCCCCTCTTTTAAATAACTACCTTTTCAGTTCAGAACCGACAAGGATTGACATCCTTACAAAAGATTCACTCAAATCACTCAAAAAGTGTTTAAGGGTCAATATTAAGCACTCATAAGTCGAACATGAAAAGTTAATCCCATAAGCTTGCCTGAAAATCAAATCTCCACCACTGTAAAATGAGATGATAAACATATCAAAAGGTCTTTGACAGGGTTGTAACGGGGCTTAGGTTAGGGGTATGGATAAAGGCTGAATTAGAAGGTTAGAATCGAGATTGACCTAATAAATTTCCTAACTAGAAAAAATGAACTTAATCTTACATTAATTAAAAACTATTAATACGAGCGTTTTCCTTGAGAATTGGAATTTGAACATGCAAGCTCACTTAATCATAGAACTAATAATGAATATACTTCATTTTTTTAGTACAAACTATCATAATAATAAGGAAGAATTTTTACAACTGAAATATAGAACATAGTTAGGAAACTTATTCAAAATCAAATCTCGACAAAAAGGGTAATTAAAACAAAAAAAAATTGGTGATAACAAATACAAAGGGTTTTTGGTTACAATTAGTAGGAGAGTTAATAAAAAGGGTTGTTAGGCTCAACGGGTTCACTAGGGGTTAATTATGAAGGTAGGCTTTTAAGTGGAGTAAGTGGGTTAAAACCTAAGTGCCTTTATCATTTCGGTATATCGAATCATAACTGTGGTCTTGACATGTAAAAACGAGGCAAGTTCTAGAATAATAGTTCATAGTTGACACACTCATAATAAAAAAAAATGAGCATGAAAAAGAATGTATGCTCTATAAGGTTCAAATACTCACAAAAATTATGGGTGTTTTGACATCATCCTTATAAAATTCGAATTTCAAGGTGATATTTAAAATTGGATCAACAACCTAGCAAAAATTTTAATTCCTGAAAAATAGACTTATCATGCTTGATTCTATATTATTCTTTAAATTTAATCATCAATGTACAATTAACTATGACTTATTCTAAAACATGTTAATAGTCATCACAAATCATCAGAAATTTCATCCTAATTAGTAATATGACAACTTTGCATAAAAACAAGACTAAATCAGGGATTTGAGAATAATGAAAAAAGTTAGGTTCTTTTATTCCCCCACACTTAAGATGTACATTGTCCTCAATGTACAAGCATAGATAATGCATATATATTTAAAATCAAAAGGGAGGGGATAGAATACTCCCTGAGGTGTGGACTGTTTCCTTGGAGGAGGGCAGGGGTTGTGGCGGCAATTACGGCGAAGGCGTCGGTATGGTGGTGGTGTTAGTTCCTGAGCTTTGTGCTAGATGAAGAAGTTGGGGAACTTATGAAGGATTAGCTAGGGGTTATTGAAACATAATATAAATAAACTAAAGATGAATTTAAAGAAAAGCAAGCTAAAGTAAAGGAGACTAAGAAGAAAACTGAAATGACAAGAAAATACTAATGGACTATGAAGTCCTTATTAAAGGATGGTTCGCAAGGTGGGAATCAATGCTAAGATTGGGGATGTGATGGTGGTGGTGAGAGTGATGATGTTATCGTGGTGGTCGACGTGATTCCCTAGTAGCCTGGTGAACCTGACATCAGGAAACTAAAAGAAAATTAAACGAAAAGAGCAATAGAGAAGCTTAGATGAGGAAAATAAAGGAGAAGAGCAGGAAATTGAAGCAAGAGAGAAAGCAAAAATAAAAACTAATTGGTCTCAAAGACCCTTGGCTTGGTGTTGGGACGAAGTTGCCGGCATGAACTCATGTTGATCGTTCTTTGTTAAGGAGTCTATGCGTGGCTTCTTCCGCTTCTTCGGCATGGTGTTGATTTGCTCAATGATCTAGTGTCTTGAAGTGTCTGAGACTGAAGAGAGTGAAAAGGAGAGGAAAAATTAGATGGAGGGGAGAAGAAGATGTGAGAGGTTTAAATAGAATTTCAGATCTTGTACTCCCCACGGCCGTGGTCACAGGGTGTGTCAAATTACACGGCCACCTCACACGACCGTGTTCTAGGGTGTGTTGTCACCCTTTTGGCCATGCTTGGTCCTCCCATGCCCGTGCTTGTGAATTCTTTCTTTTGGCACGGTCATTATGCAAGGGCGTGTCTCCCCCGTGTTTTATAAGTCAGTAACCTCAGTAATTTCACATGGTTGTGTAGCACGGGCATGTTCTGGCCGTGGTGTGCAAGTCAGTAGCTTTAGTAATTTCACACGGTTGTGGGCACGGGCGTGCCCTTTTTGTCGGTGCCCATAGGGAGGGTTTGTTGGATCCGTGACGTTGGAGAGGGTGGTTGGGCTGACTATACGGCTTGTGTCCTGTCAGTGTGGTGGTTTAGGTGGTCCACATGGCCATGGACACGACCGTGTGTAAGGCCGTGTAGCCTGGAAAACCTGCATTTTTTGGTTAGTTTAAAAAGGAAAAAGAGAAGAAAAAGGAAAAGATAAATAAAAACAAAGGAAAAAAATAAGGTTAGTGCTCGGGTTGCCTCCCGAGAAGCGCTCGTTTATAGTCTTTAGCTAGACTACTTCGTGTTTGAAAATTTTAGGGAGGTTTAAAGGTTTGAATATCTTCCCTCATGCTTACAGTTCCGTTTTCTTGATAATGTTGAAGTCGAGAAGCGTTTTCTTTGGAAGTGCTGAATATTGGATTGCTTACCTCGACTATGCCGTTTGGGAAGATATCATGTACTTTGAGAAGGATCTCTCTATTTTCTTTCAGGTCTGTGATAGTGATTTGGGGATCAGTTTTGTCAAACAATACTTGATCTCCTATTTTGAAGTAATTTGATGTCCTCATGAGCTCTTCTTGTGGTTCCTCGGGTTTTTCTTCGTGTGAATCTGGCTCTCTTTTGATTTCTGTCTTCTGATTCTCTAAGTTGTCTATATGAGCCGGCTCAGGGCTTAGGCTTTGTGCTGCTTCCTGTGATGAAGATTGAATAATATGGTTATTAACTGAAATGGCTTTCTTACCTTCATCGACTGCTGTCATCGCTGAGTCGAGAGCTTGTAGATTAATTGATTCATCGCCTGCACAAAGTATGAGCTCACCTATAGCAACATCAATTTTAGTTCTGGCAGTTGCTAGAAAAGTTCTTCCTAAAATTAAAAGGATTGAATTATCCTCATCCATGTCTAAGACAACAAAGTCTACTGGGAAAACAAATTTATCGATTTTTACAAGAACATCTTCGATAATGCCCCTAGGAATTCTAACAGTTTTATCAGCTAATTGAATACTCATCCTAGTTTGTTTGGGTTTCCTTAGACCTAGTCGTTTAAACAGTGAGTAAGGCATGACGTTTATGCTTGCCCTTAGATCAGCTAACGCATTGTTAATATGTAGGCTACCAATTAAACATGGAATTGTAAAAATCCCTGGATCTTTTAGTTTCTGTGGTAGTCTGTTTTGTAATATTGCTGAGCATGTTGCGTTTAGTTCCACATGGTGTTCTTCATCTATTCTGCGTTTGTTGGTCAAGAGCTGTCTTAAAAATTTTGTCGAATTTGGCATCTGAAAAAGAGCTTCAAGAAGAGGTAAGTTAGTATGTAATTTCTTTAAAAGTTTAAGAAACTTACCGAATTGTTCCTCTGAATCGTCTCTTTTTATGGCTTCAGGATAAGGTATGCGAGGTTGATATTCCTTAATTACCAGTTTTGGCTTCTCTTGTGGTACCTCTGTTTTACCTTCGTTTACTTTCTTTTTCGGTATTGAATTCGGTTCAGCTAATTTGTTATTGTCCTGAACTGTGATTGCTTGAATTTTCTCATTAGGATTAACTTCAGTGTTGCTTGGTAGACGTCCTTGCGGTCGTTCTGACATTAGTTCTGCGAGTTGTTCGACTGCATTAGTCACCTCTTTGACTGACTTAGTAATTTCATCGAGTCGTCTCTCGTTACTTTTGACTGCTCTATCAGTTTCTTGAAGATGTTCCTCGAAGGATGGTTTCTTTTCTTATGGATAGGGCTGATTTCGGAAGTTTTGAGGAGGTTGTTGCCTTTGATTTCCTTGGTTTCCTTGTCCTCCCCACGAAAAATTTGGGTGGTTCCTCCAACCTGGATTGTAAGTGTTACTATAAGGATTATTATTAGATCAGAAATTATTACCTATATAGTTCATCTGTTCATCTTCTGCTCCTGGTTGGTAGGGTGGGTACTCAGGATTCGCCACAGTTCCACTTGCACCGCACTGCATGACTGGATGTACCTGTGATGAACACAAATTATCAAGCTTTTTATTCATCATCTCTAGCTGTGTTGATAGCATGGTCATGGCATCGATGTTGAAAACTCCTGCCGATTTTGTCGGTTTGGCCCTTGAAGCTTGCCACTGATAATTGTTTAATGACATCTCCTCAATGAACTCGTAAGCTGCTTCTGGGGTTTTGTTGTTCAGTGTTCCACCGGCGGCTGAATCTATAAGTTGTCTCGTTGAGGGGTTTACACCGTTGTAAAAGGTTTGGACTTGTAGCCACAAGGGTAGGCCATGGTGTGGGCACCTTCTCAAGAGATCTTTGAATCTCTCCCATGCATCGTATAGCGTCTCTACATCCATCTGTACAAAAGAAGAGATATCATTTCGTAATTTGGCCGTTTTGGCCGGTAGGAAATATTTCATCAAAAACGTTTCGGTCATTTGATCCCATGTAGTGATTGACCCTCGTTGTAATGAGTATAACCATTGTTTAGCATTATTTCTTAATGAAAAAGAGAATAACCGAAGACGTATGGCATCATTAGAAACGCCATTTATTTTGAAGGTATCACAGAACTCTAAGAAGTTAGCTATATGCGTGTTTGGACCTTCGTCCTGCAAACCATCAAATTGAACAAACTGTTGAATCATTTGTATTGTGTTAGGCTTTAATTCAAAATTGTTAGCAGATATAGCAGGCCTAACAATACTAGATTCTGCTCCTGTTAAATGTGGTTTCGCATAATCGAACATTGTGCGTGGAGCGTTGTTGTCACCCATATCGCGTGGTGGTGGGTTGTTTTCGTCCATCCCTTCAGTAGGATTGGATTTATCTTCTTCCCCTCTCTCTGTATAATCTAGGGCTCGCCTGGTTTCCCGACGATTCCTACGAGCGATAGCTTCGATTTTGTTGTCGAATACCAAAGGTCCCCTCGGGTTCCTTCTATTCATAAACTAGAGGTACCTGTTTGAAAAGAAAGAGAGAAAAATTCAGTAAACAAAAATAAAAACAAAAACAAAAATAAATTGCGAAAATAAAAATTAGGGCTTAAGTAATAAAAATAGAGTTTTCTTAATATTTTAGTTCCCTGGCAACGGCGCCAAAAACTTGATCGCTGTAAAATCAGAGCTTTAAATATTTATAAAAGAATGATCAAACCTGGAGACTAATTCTGACAATGATATTAAGGCAAGTTTACCTATCGAGCAGTAGTATAGCTTAGGCAAGACCGGTTATCGAACCCAAAGGAACTAAAAGTATTAATACTCACTTTCTTTTTATTATTTAGCCTTAAAGTTACAGTGAAGATTACTTTTGGCGAAGACTAAATTAAGGACACAAAGACAAAAAGGACGAATAGGAAAATAACTTTGAGGGAAAACTCAGTTGATTTACGACGATACCTTCAGGAAGAATCCACCTAGACTTCACTTATTAATTAACCCTAAATTATATGATTTCTTTTACTTAGCTTGATCCGTAAGACTCCCTAACCTATATTAAACCCTCTCTCGAGGCGAATAACGTCTAAACCTAGGTTAATTAGTGGAACTCTCGATCGCTTTTAATAACCCCCTAGGATAGCAGTAAATCGATCAATGGACTCCCATATTAGGTTTCACCCTAATCCGGCAAAATCTCGTAACCCTATCTCTAGGCGTCCGATCAACTCTGCTTAATTATGTTAGATCTTCTCTTAGGCAGGGTCTATTCCTTCTCCACCTAAGCACATTAGATTTGGATTAAGCAACATAATTAAGAAAAAACTAAGTAATTTATCATATAACTTAAAAATCAAATAATAAAATCCATCTAGGTTTTATCCCCTTCAGGTATCTGAGGGGTTTAGTTCATAATGAATAAACAAACCATCGCAAGAGAAAAGATAAAACAAAACATAGGAAAAATCCCAAAACCCTGAAGGAATCGAAGGAAAATTTCACCGTCTTGAGTATAACTCCAGCTTCTTGGGATGGATTAACTGGCTATCCTCGCGTTATTCCCTAACTCTGACCTTCAAGGCTTGGCTCCTTGGCCTCGCTTTCTCTCCCCTCAACAGGTGATACTTGGGGGTTATTTATAGGCTCATGAAACGCGATTCTTTCTCCCTAAGTATCCTTTTTCGACTAAAATTGCTCTTTCCAGCGTCAGAGGCACGGCCATGTCACATGCCCGTGTGAATTGAGACCTGACCGTGCTCGGATTTCTTTTGAGGCACGGCCGTGTGTGGCGGGATTGAGGCCGTGCTCTAGGTGTTCGTCGAGGCACGACCGTGTGTGCTTTGGGCCAGGCTGTGTCGATTTCGTGTTAAGGCCCATTTACTCTGTTTTAGGCCCGTTTTGTGTTCTTTTCATCCTTGGGTGCTTTCCTGGGTATAAGAAATGAAAAGAAAGGATTAAAATCACCTTTTCATATAAAACAATGGGTAAATCATCCAAAAGCATAATAAATGTGGGATAAAAATATGTTACTTTTATGGTTTATCAGTGACGAATCAATCAGTCTACAAGCTTTTGACTCGACCAGGACATCAAGTGATAAAGGTGAGAAAGTAAATTCAGTTGATAATCAAATTGTTCAACTTTCACCACAGGAAACACCACAAGGCTCCAAACCTGAGCTGAATCATGGGCCCCAAGCTGTACAGGCTCATAACGGTGAATTGTTAGTGGAATCTGACCCAAGGCAAGAACCTGTGGTAAGTGAAGGTAAGGTTGAGGTAAGCCATGATTTACCAAACCCAGTAAATACAGAGTACCAAGCTCGTGTGCCATATCCCGATGCAATAAAGAAAGACCACACTGAGGAAGAATTCGGTGAACTCACACTTCGTGTAGATGACAAAACAATCACTCTTCAAGCTCTTGACTCAGCTAGGACATCGAGTAATAAAGGTACGAATTCTATTGATAATCATTTGGTTCAACCTTCTTTACAGGAAGCATCACGAAATCACTTAGCTGAGCTAGATCTTAGACCTAGTGCCGACAAAGAAGAAACACATAAGGAACAAAGCCTTAGGGTTGACAAACTAAAAGAGCAAGAAACACAAATCAGAGAGGAACAGGAGCCGCACGAAGTGAAACTGAAGGAGACCCCAGACAAGCTGATAGGAACAATAAATCACATCAAAATAGAGGATCAGGTATTGTTGAATAAGGAAGACCCTCAAATCACTAATTCAGACCTCAAGACAAACGAAGAAATCACTTTTGAGGTACTTAATGTCTTCCTATACGGCACAGTCGAGGTAAGCAATCCTAAATTCGACACTTTTGAGGTAAATATTACTCGACTTAAACTATATATTCACAACCGAAGTGGTTGCATGAGAAAGGATTTTCACCTCCTCAAACCACCATGACCATACGAATGAGAGGTAAAGTCTAGCTTAAGACTATAAACGAGCGCTTCTCGGGAGGCAACCCAAGCACTAACCCTTTTTATTTTTACATTTTTATTTTTTTATTTTTTTTCTTCTTTCTTCTTTTCTTTTCTTCTTCTTCTTTAGCATCGAACTAACCAACAGAGCAGGTTTTAGACCACATGGCCTTACACACGGGCGTGCCCGTGGCCGTGTGTGGAAGCTAGGAGACAAACCACGGGCGGGCCAATAGCCGTGCACGACAGAGAAGAATTTGTTTTCCCAACATGGCCTGCGATAAAAGACCACGCCCATGCCGACTACCCGTGCGAGGTTACTGACTTGTTGAGCACGGGTGAGTCACGGCCATGCCTTACGACCGTACGAAGTTACTGACTTGTCGAGCAAGGGCTAAACAAGCCCGTTCCAATCGACCGTGTGAAGAAAAACACAGGCGTGTCATCTACAACACGACCGTGGTGAACCCACCTGAACGCACCTAAAATAAAACACGGGCTATATCTCTATTTAAACCTCATTCTTCCTTTTTCTTTTCTAGTTGTCTTTCATTTTCCATTATTTCTTTTTTATTTTCATAATTTTTTTTCTTTATTTTATTTTCTTTATTATTTTCTTCTTATTCTTTATGAAATTTAGATTTAGCTTAGGATAAAATCAGACCGGCTACCTCGAGGATTTAATTCCAAATGGTTCGAAGCGCTCCCCTACGCTCACCTCCAATCCTATTCGGTTTCTTTAACTTCATCCAAAATTTAGGAAGTTTCACTTCTCTCCCGATATTATGATTTTTATGATTATTTTGCTATTATCCATCTTTGTACATTGAGGGCAATGTACATCTTAAGTGTGGGGGGTCAACTATAGTATTATTTGAAAATCCCTGAATTATGCCTTGTTCAAAAGTAAAGTCTCTCATATTATGATTAGAATGAAATTTCCTATGGATTATGATCTTTGTTAAATGTTTGGGAGTAAGTAATTGATAATTGTGCATTGATGATTAAATTTGAAGAATACTAGAGAATCAAGCATGATAAGTCTATTTTTCAGAATTAAAATTTTTTTAGGTTGTCTACCTGAATCTGAATATTACTTTGAAGTTTGAAATTTACGAGGTTGACATCAAAATACCCATAATTTTTGTGAGATTTTGAGCCTTTTAGAGCATACATTCTTTCATGCTCACTTTCTATTATGAGTGTGTCAACAGTGATTTGTTATTCTAGAACTTGCATGGATTATACTTGTCGAGACCACACCTATGATTTGATATACCAAGATGATAAAGGCACCTAGGTTCTAACCCACTTACTCCACTAAAAAGCCTACCTTCATAATTAACCCTTAGTGAACCCCGTTGAGCCTAACAACCCTTTTTATTAACTCACCCGCTAATATTAACCCAAAACCCTTTGTTTTTGTTATCACCATTCCTTTTAATTACCCTTTTTGTCAAGATTTGATTTCGAACAATTTCCTAACTATGTTCTATATTTCAGTTGTAAAAGTTCTTTCTTATTATTATGTTAGTTTGTTCTTAAAAAAAACAAAGTATATTCATTATTAGTTCTATGATTAAGTGAGCTTGCATGTTCAAATTCCAATTCTCAAGGAAAAAGCTCGTATTATTAGTTTTTAATTAATGTAAGATTAAGTTCATTTTTTTCTAGTTAGGAAATTTATCAGGTTAATCTCGATTCTAACCTTCTAATTCAGCCTTTATCCATACCCTTAACCTAAGCCTCGTGACAACCCTGCTAAAGACCTTTTTATTTGTGTATCATCTCATTTTACAGTGGTGGAGATTTGATTTTCATGCAAGCCTATGGGATTAACTCTTCATGTTTGACTTCTGAGTGCTTAATTCTGAACCTTAAACACTTTGAGTGATTTGAGTGAATCTTTAGTGAGGATGTCAATTCTTGTCGATTTAGAATCAGAGGTAATTATTTAGGTAAAGGGAAACACCTAACATTTTCAAGCTACAAAAGCATGACTTTGATTGTTTGAATCTTTAGGACCCTTTAAATTGAATTATCCATGTATGAATTGTTTTTGAATTATGATAAAGCATGATTGATGAATATTATGAATCAAGGGAAGTTGTTTTAATTGTGACTTGAGAATTTTGCTTGAGGACAAGCAAAAGCTTAAGTGTGGGGGTATTTGATAAACCGTAAAAGTAACATATTTTAATCCCACATTTAATATGCTTTTGGAGGATTTATTCCTCGTTTTATATAAAAAGGTGCTTTTAATCCTTTTTTTCATGTCTTATACCCAGGAAAGCACCCGAGGATGAAAAGAACACAAAACGGGCCTAAAACGGAGTAAATGGGCCTTAGAATGAAATTGACATGGTCTGGCCCAAAGCACACACGGCCGTGCCTCGATGAACACCTAGAGCACGGCCTCAACTCCGTCACACATGGCCGTCCCTCAAGTAAGAAATCTGAACACGGCCAGGTCTCGATCCACACGGGCGTGTGCCATGGCCGTGCCTCTGTCGCTGGAAAGAGCAATTTCAGTCGAAAAAGGATACTTGGGGAGAAAGAATCGCATTCTGAAGAGCCTATAAATATCCCCCAAGTACCACCCTTTGGGGGGATCGAAAGCGAGGCCAAGGACCAAGCCGAGAAGTTCAGAGTTAGGGAAAAACGAGAGGATAGCCAGTTGATCCATCCCAAGAAGCCGGAATTATACTCAAGACGGCGGAATTCTCCTTCAATTCCTTCAGGGGTTTTAGGGTTTTCTTATGTTTTGTTTTATCTTTTCTCTTGCGATGTTTTGTTTATTCATTATGAACTAAACCCCTCAGATACCTGAAGGGGATGAAACCTAGATGGATTTTATTATTTGATTTTTAAGTTATATGATAAATTACTGAGTTTGTTCTTAATTATGTTGTTTAATCCAAATCTAATGTGCTTAGGTGGAGGAGGAATAGACCCTGCCTAAGAGAAGATCTAACATAATTAAGCGGAGTTGATCGGACGCCTAGAGATAGGGTTATGAGATTTTGCCGGATTAGGGTGAAACCTAATATGGGAGTCCATTGATCGATTTACTGCTATCCTAGGGGTTATTATAAGCAAACGAGAGTTCCACTAATTAACCTAGGGTTAGACGTTATTCGCCTCGAGAGAGGGTTTAATATAGGTTAGGGAGTCTCACGGATCAAGCTAAGTAAAAGAAATCATATAATCTAGGGCTAGATAATAAGTGAAGTCTAGGTGGATTCTTCCCGAAGGTATCGTCAAAATCAACTGAGTTGTTCTTCAAAGTTATTCTCCAATTCGTCTTCTTGTCTTTGTGTCCTTAGTTTAGATGTCGTCAATTTAGTTTAAAAGTAATCTTCACTGTAGCTTTAAGGCTAAATAATAAAAAGAAAGTGCATATTAATACTTTTAGTTCCTTTGGGTTCGATAACCGGTCTTGCCTAAGCTATACTACTGTTTGATAGGTACACTTGCCTTAATATCGTTGTCAGAGTTAGTCTCCAGGTTTGATCATTCTTTTATAAATATTTAAAGCTCTGATTTGCAGCGATCAACTATGCACCCCAGGGGAAATAAGATGTACCGAGACCTCCGTGAGCAGTATTGGTGGCCAGGGTTGAAACGGGAGGTTACTGATTTTTTGAGCAAGTGCTTGACATGTCAGCCGGTGAAGGCGGAACATCAATTGCCGTCAGGGTTGCTACAACCAGTGAAAATTACATTATGGAAATGGGAAAGGATAACGATGGACTTTGTTAGTGGGTTACCTTAACGCTTACTAAGAAAGATTCCGTTTGGGTAATAGTGGATCGGTTGACAAAGACTGCTCATTTCCTACCTGTTCGTACGAATTACTCATTGCAGAAGTTGGCCAAGTTGTATGTAACAGAGATCGTGAGGTTACATGGGGTACCAGTGTCTATTATATCGGACAGGGACCCTAGGTTTACATCACAGTTTTGGAAGGCCTTACATAAAGCTTTGGGTACAAAGTTAAATTTCAGCACGGCGTTTCATCCGCAATTAGATGGTCAGTCGGAGAGAGTGATCTAGATTCTAGAAGATATGTTAAGAGGCTGTCTGATCGACTTCAGGGGTAGTTGGGAGGATTTCCTACCATTGGCAGAGTTTGCATACAACAACAGCTATCAGTCCAACATCCAGATGGCACCTTACGAGGCATTGTATGGTCGTAGGTGTCGTACTCCTACTTGTTGGACTAAGCTGGGGGAGCGATACTTATTGGGTCCTGAGTTGATATCGGAGACGGAGGAAAAAGTAAAGGTAATTCGGGCACGGTTAAAGGAAGCTTCAGATAGAAAAGAATCGTACACGGATTTGAAGCGTAAGGATATAGAGTTTCCGGTGGGAGATTAGGTCTTTCTAAAGGTCTCAACTTGGAAGAAGATCTTTAGATTTGGATGGAAGGGCAAGTTGAGTCCTAGATTCATCGGACCATACCGTGTACTGAAGTGTGTTGGGCCAGTGGCTTATCAGCTTGAGTTACCTCCGGAGTTAAGTCAGATACATAGCGTATTTCATGTCTCAATGTTAAGGCGTTATCGATCGGATTCGTCTCATGTTATTATGTTGATAAATGATTGCTATTTTTATGCGAACATTTTATTATGTTGTTGCATTTTCATATATTGCATGGGTTGGGAAAATGTTGAAGAGAAGTGTAGCATTTTATCATCACATATTTATTATCTCATATATATTATCTCAATTGCACAATTCAATTAACACATAATAGCATATCTAATTAAATTACACGAACTTACCTTGAGAATGGTTCGTATTTGAAACTCAACTAATCCGAGATTTTTGTTTTCCTCGATCTAGTTCCGTAACTGGTTCTTCCGGGTCTATATAAGCAAATTTGACAATCAATTCATAATTTTACATATACATTTACATTAATTTGCATCCTAGACAAAATTACTATTTTGTCCCTAACTTTATGACATTTTACATTTTAGTCCCTAGGCTCGTAACATGAAATAGGTTCAATTTCTTGGTAACCCAAGCCTAGCCAAACCATTTTCATGCTTATAGCAGTCCACATTTTCCATTAACTTAGATTTTTACTACCTATTTTATAATTTTTTACAATTTTGTCCTTTTTATGCATTTTCATCAAAATCACGTAGTAAAAGTTGTTTATCACACATCAAACATGTATACTATACCATTAAACATCAAAATACACATATGCCTGATCGCAGTGGGAAAGTCTTAAAATTTATATAATGAATGATCGAGCCTAAAAACTAACTACACCACGATTGAGGCAAGCGCTCCTATCGAACAGTAGTATAGTTTAGTGGCAAGACCAGAATGTCGAACCCAAGGGAACCAAAAGTACTAATACCAACTTTCTTTTTATTATTTAGCCGAAGAATTAAAGGAATTGTTGTTTAATTTAAAATTAGCTAACTACTAAGCTAAAGATGCTAAGACAAAGAGAAGGAATTGGGGAAAATACTTTTGGGAAAAACCAATTGATTAGGACAATACCCGAGGAAGAATCCACTTAGACTTCACTTGTTATTTAACTCTAAACCAGACGATTTATTCACTTGACTTGATCCGTAGGATTCCCTAAGTTATATTAATACCTCTTTTGAGGCTACTAACGTCTAACCCTAGGTTAATTAATTGAAATCTCTTTCTAATTAAAACCCCTAGAATTGCATTAACTCGATCTATGGACTCCCATATTAGGTTTGACCCTAATCCGGCAGATTTTCGTCATCCTATTTCTAGGGTTGTTATCAACTTCACTTAACTATGCTAGATCTACTATTAAACAGGGATTTTTGCTCCACTGCTTAAGCACATCAATACTTGAATCAATATCCTGAAATATCAAAGCAAGAATTAGGAACACATAATTAAGAACAAATCAAGTATTTATCATATAGTTCAGAAAACAATAACAAGATCCGTCTTAGGTTTCATCCCCCTCAGGTATTTGAGGGGTTTAGTTCATAATCATAAAAGAATACATCTCAGAAGAAAATATAAAACAAAACATAAGAAAAACCCTAAAACCGCCTAAAGGAAATTGAAGGGAAGATCCTCTGTCTTGAGTATGATTCCGGCTTCTTGAGATGGATCAATTGGCTTACTTCGAGTAAATCCCACAATTCTGACCTCTCTGGCTTGGCTCCTAAGCCTACCTGGACGCCCCCCTTTTAGGTCACACTTAGGGTGTTTATATAGGCTTTCGAAATGTCTTTCTTCGCCCCTAAGTTTCCTAATCCAAGTGGAATTAAAACAGGTCACGGCAGGAACACGCCTGTGTAAATCGAGGCCAGGCTGTGTCCGGGTCCACTAAGGAGGCACGACTGCGTGGCATGGGCCCAGGCCGTGAATTTCGTGCTTTGGCCAATTTTCTCCATTTTTGGCCCGTTCTCGTTCTTTTCATCCTCCGATGCTCTACTAAGTATAAAACATGAAATTAAAGGATTAAGAGCACCAAATTCCACAATTCAGGGGATAAATCATCCAAAAGTATGCTAAATGTGGGATTAATATATATATATATATATCACGGTTTAGCAAATACCCCCACACTTAAGCATTTGTTTGTCCTCAAGCAAAATTCTCAACTCACAATTAAAATGAACTTCCTTCATTCATAATATTCATCAATAGTGTTTCATCATAATTCATAGATAATTCATACATAGATAATTTAACTCAAAAGGGTTCTAAAGATTCAAACAATCAAAGTCATAGTTTTTATAGCACGAAAAATATAGGCGTTTCCCCTTACCTAAATAATTACCTTTGATTCAAAATCGACAAGAGTTGACATCCTCACTAAAGATTCACTCAAATCACTCAAAGTGTTTAAGGTTCAAAATTAAGCACTCAATAGTCGAACATGAAAAGTTAATCCCATAGGCTTGCATGAAAATCAAATCTCCACACTGTAAAATAAGATGATACACAAATCAAAAGGTCTTTTAAAAAAGGGTTGCAATGGGGCTTGGTTTAAAGATGTGGATAAAGGCTGAATTAAAAGGTTAGAATCGAGATTGAATTGATAATTTACCTAACTAGAAAAATAAACGTCAATTGAAAATTTGAAACTAATAATACGAGCTTCTTCTTCAGGATGTGTAATTTAAACGTATAAGTTCACTTAATTATAGAACTAATAATGAATATACTTCAATTTTTTTTAAGAACAAATCAAGTATTTACAATAATAAGAAAGAACTTGTAACAATTGAAATATAGAACATAGTTAGGCAATTGCTCAAAATCAAATCTCGACAAAAAAGGAAGTCAAAAAATGGTGGTAACAAATACAAGATGGGTTTTGGGTTAATATTAGTGGGTGAGTCAATAAAAGGGTTGTTAGGATCAAAGGGGTTCACTATGGGTTAAATCCTAAGTGCCTTTATCATCTCTGTATATCAAATCAATAATGTGGTCTTGACATGTATAATCGAAGCAAGTTCTAGAATAACAAATCAATGTTGACACACTCATAATCAAAAAGTGAGCACGAAAGAATGTATGCTCTAAAAGGTTCAAGATCTCACAAAAATTATGGGTTTTTTACATCAACTATGTAAATTTCAAACTTCAAGGTAATAATTAGATTCAGGTAGACAACCTAACAAAATTTTAATTTTGAAAATAGACTCCTCATGCTTGATTCTCTAGTCTCCTAAAGTTTAAATCATTATTGCACAATTATCAATGACTTATCCTAAAACATATCAATAAAAATCACAAATCAAAGGAAATTTCATTCTAATAGTAATATGAGAAAATTACTTAAGAACAAGACATAATTCAAGGATTCGAGAATAATGCAGAAAGTTAGGAACTTTAAAAAATAAAATTCACCCCCACACTTAAGATGTACATTGTCCTCAATGTACAAAGATAGATAATAACAATATAGTAAGAAATCATAAGAGAGGGAGAGAGGTGAAACTTCCTGAATTTCGGATGATTCCTTGAGTTGGAAGTGTGGAAACTTGATTTGGAGGTGAAAGATAAGTTGGAGGAGGCGTGACGGGTGGTGATACGGTGGCCGCCCACAATCTCTACGCTGGATGAGGAAATTGGGAAACTCGTGAAGAATTAGCTAGGGAATAATAAGAATAATTCAAAATATACTAATTATATATTTAAAGAAAAGAAAAACAAAAATAAAGAGTGTAAAAAGTGAAATAAGACTAAAATAAAAGATTAATGGACTGAAAAGTCCTTATTGTTAGATGGTTCGCGAGGTGGGTGTGATTTCTAAGGCTTGGTGTGGTGATTCCCTAACAGCCTTTAGAACCTAAATCAAGGAAAACAAAATGTAAGAATAAAAATTAAAGAAAAGAAAAATAAAGAGACAGGAAATAAAGGAGAAGAGAAAAGAAAAAGAAGAATGAAATGGACTCGAAGGTCCTTGACCTGTCGAGTTAATGAAGTGGCTGGCATGAACTTATGTAGATCGGTCTCGCCGAGGGAGACTGTGCTAGGATCCTTCCATTTGTTCGACATGGATAAGGTGTAGACCAAGAGTTTGTAAAATGAAGAAGGGTGAAGATGAAGAGGGAGGGGAGTGTAGGGTTTATGGAAGAAGAAGAATGGGTAGTAGGTGTGAAGGGGGGAGGGGTGTTTTAAATAGAAATCTCAAATCTGGTATATCCCCACGCCTGTGTTCCTTGGGTGTGTTGCGTCACACGACCGTATCATACGGCCGTGTTGTGCTACGTTCGTTTCTCCCACACCAATGTGTAGGTTGCCACGCCCATGTTGATAAAATAGTGTCGACCACAGCTGTATCGCACGACCGTGGCGTTTAGTTGGGGCCCGTGGCTTGAAGATATTTTTTGTCCTATTTCGTACTATCTCTGCCACGCTGGTACTGAAATCCGTGGTGTCGACACGGCCACTGC
This sequence comes from Gossypium australe, assembly GCA_005393395.2. Classification (NCBI taxonomy): domain Eukaryota; kingdom Viridiplantae; phylum Streptophyta; class Magnoliopsida; order Malvales; family Malvaceae; genus Gossypium; species Gossypium australe. The sequence goes on along the minus strand of CM016621.1, from coordinate 24,031,962 downwards.
CACGGCCACGGCTACGGCAGTGTGGTATGGAAATCTGCACTTTGGTTAGTTTATAGTTAGGTGCTAAAAAGGAAAAATAAAAACGTAAAAATTAACGGGGTTAGCGCTCGGGTTGCCTCCCGAGGAGCGCTAGTTTAAAGTTTTCGGCTAGACTTACCTCTCATTCGCATAATCATGGTGGTTTGAGGAGTTGAAAATCCTTTTTCATGCTATCAGTCATATTATCAGTATACAGTTCAAGTCAAGTAGCGTTTACTTTAAAAGTGCCGAATATAGGATTACTTACCTCGACTGTTCCATATGGGAAGACATTGAGTACCTTAAAAGGGATTTCTTCGTTTGTATTAAGGTCGGAAGGGGAGAGTCGAGGGTCTTTCTTATCCAACAATACTTGATCTCCGATCTTAAATTTGTTTGTCCCACGAAATGACGTTGATTCTACTTTGTGTATTCCTAATTTCTCTTTGAAATGTGTCTTCCACTCATCTAGTTCATCGATCTGAAGCCTTCGTTCCTGATGAGTTATTTCCTTGTTGGCATGAGGTCTAGGATTTGGCTCAGTTGTGTAGTTCTGTGGTGCTTCCTGAAAAGAAGGTTTAACCGAATGGTCATTAATAGAATTTATGTTCTCACCTTGATTACTCGATGTCCTAGCCGAATCAAGAGCCTGAAGAGTGATTGTTTCGTCATCTACACAAAGTATGAGTTCACCTGCATCGACATCAATTTTAGTCCTGGCAGTTGCTAAAAAGGGTCTTTCTAAAATTAAAGGAATATTATTGTCCTCGTCCATGTCTAAAACGACAAAGTCTACTGGGAATACGAATTTATCAATTTTCACGAGAACATCTTCGATTATACCCCTAGGAATTCTAATAGTTTTATAAGCTAATTGAATGCTCATCCTAGTTTGTTTGGGTTTCCCTAGACCTAGCTGTTTAAACATTTTATAAGGCATGACATTTATGCTTGCCCCTAAATCAGCCAAAGCATTATCAACATATAAACTACCAATTAAGCATGGAATTGTAAAACTCCCTGGATCTTTTAATTTTCGTGGTAGTTTATTTTGCAACACTGCTGAGCACACTGCGTTTAGTTCCACATGCGATTCCTCGTCTATCTTCTGCTTGTTTGTCAAAAGCTCTTTTAAAAATTTCCTTGAATTTGGCATCTGCGAAAGAGCTTCAAGAAACGGTAAGTTAATATGTAATTTCTTTAAAAGTTTAAGAAATTTACCGAATTGTTCATCTGTGTTATCTTTCTTCATCGCATTGGGGTATGGTATACGAGGTTGGTACTCTTTAATTACCGGTTTTGGCTTATCATGACTTACTTCAACCTTACCTTCCTCTACCATCTTCTCTTGCCTCAATTTTGTTTCATCTAACCTTTCACTATCATGAGCGGTTATGGCTTGAAGTTGCTCCTTTGGGTTAGTTTCAGTGTTACTTGGTAAGCTGCCTTGTGGTCGTTCAAATATGATCTTAGAAAGCTGACCTAACTGGTTCTCGATCCCTTGAATCGATGCTTGTTGATTTTTAAGTGTTGTCTCAGTGTTTTGGAAACGGGTTTCTGACACTGCTATGAATTTTGTCAGCATCTCGTCAAGGTTTAGTTTCCTTTCCTGTGGGTAGGGCTGTTGTTGGCAGTTTGGAGCGGGTTGTTGTCTCTGATTTCTTTGACCACCCCATGAGAAATTGGGATGGTTCCTCCAACCTGGATTGTAAGTATTACTATAAGGGTTATTTTGAAGTATAAAATTGTTACCCATATAGTGAACTTGCTCGTTTTCAGCGCTCGGGTTGTGAGGTGGTGATCGTTTGTCTATCGAGTATTAAAATTTATAAAGAGAATGATCGAACCTGGAAACTAACTCTGACAACGATTAAAGGCAAGTGTACCTATCGAACAGTAGTATAGCTTAGGCAAGACCGGATTGTCGAACCCAACTTTCTTTTTATTATTTAGCCTAAAATAAGCGAAGTTGTTTTAATCTAATCTAACTACTACTAAGCTAAAGACACAAAGACAAAAAGAATGAATTGGGAAATAACTTGAAGAAAGACTCAGTTGATTTAAGACGATACCCTCAGGAAGAATCCACCTAGACTTCACTTGTTATTTAACCCTGAATCATACGATTTATTCACTTGACTCGATCCGTAGGATTCCCTAAATTATATTAAACCCTCTCTCGAAGCGAATAATAACTAACCCTAGGTTGATTAATTGAAATCTCTTTCTAATTAAAACCCCTAGAATCGCATTAACTCGATCTATGGATTCCCATATTAGGTTTCACCCTAATCCAACAAAATCTCGTCACCCTATCTCTAGGCGCGCGAACGACTCTGCTTTAATTATGCTAGATCTATTCTTAAGCAGGGACTTTTGCTCCTCCACCTAAGAACATCTGACTTGAATTAATATCCCAGAAACATTAACACAAGAATTAGGCGCACATAATTAAGAACAAATCAAGTATTTATCTTATAGTCCAGAAAACAATAACAAGATTCATCTAGGTTTTATCCCCTTCAAGTATCTGAAGGGTTTAGTTCATAACAAATAAAGAAAACAACTCAGAAGAAAAGATAAAACAAAACATAAGAAACCCCTAAAACTCCCTGAAGGAATTGAAGGAGAGATCCACCGTCTTGAGTAGAATTCCGCCTTCTTGAGATGGATCAACTGGCTATTTTCGAAAGATTCCCACAAATCTAACCTTTCTGGCTTGGCTCCTTGGCCTAGCTTGAACGCCTTTTCCGGCTTGTGCCGAACTCCCCTTCAAGTTGCCTCATTGGGTGTTTATATAGACTTTGAGATGCCTTACTTGGCCTCTAAGTATCCTAATTTAAGTAGAATTCCTACTAAGGAATTTGAATAGGCTTTGGAATGTGTTTCTTTGCCTCCAAGTATCCTTTTCTGAATGAAATTGCTCTTTCCAGCGACAGGGACACGACCATGGCACACGCCCGTGTGACTAGTCTTTAAGTCGTGTTCGGGTTTCTTTAATGAGGCACGGCCGTGTGAATCGGGGGTAGGGCCGTGTTCTAGATGATCAATGAGGCACGACCGTGTGGGCTTAAGTCTAGGCCGTGTCGATTTCGTGATATGGCTCATTTACTCCGTTTTGGGCCCGTTTTATGTTCTTTTCATCCTCGGGTGCTTTCCTGGGTATAAGACATGAAAAGAAAGGATTAAGAGCACCTTTTTATATGAATCAAGGAATAAATCATCCGAAAGTAAGCTAAATGTGGGATTAAAATATGTTACTACTACGATTTATCAGGTGGATATACTGTATTGCTCATCCCTCCTCCATTTGTATCGCACTATAGGACTGGATGTACCTGCAAAGAACCATATAAACCATCAATCTTTTTATTTAACATCTCTACCTGGTTTGATAGCATGGTTACTGTGTCGAGGTTGAAAACACTGGCGACTTTTGTTGGCCTTGTCCTCGTGACTTGCCACTGATAGTTATTCAGTGACATCTCTTTAATGAATTCGTAGCTAGCCTCAGGTGTTTTGTTATTCAGGGTTCCACCGGCGGCTGAATCAATCAATTGTCTCGTTGAGGGGTTTAAACCATTGTAAAAGGTTTGGACTTGTAGCCACAAGGGTAATCCATGGTGTGGGTACCTTCTCAATAGATCTTTGTATCTCTCCCATGCATCGTAAAGTGTCTCAAAATCTATCTTCACAAAAGAAGAGATATCATTCCTCAACTTAACCATTTTAGCCGGTGGAAAATATTTCAATAAAAATTTTTCGGTCATTTGTTCCCATGTAGTGATTGATCCCCGTGGAAGAGAATTCAACAATTGTATAGCTTTATTCCTCAAAGAAAAGGGAAACAACCGAAGACGAATGGCATTATCAGAAACGCCATTTATTTTGAAAGTTTCACAAAATTCTAGAAAATTCGCCAAGTGATTATTTGGATCCTCATCCTGCAAACCATCAAACTGAACAAATTGTTGTATCATCTGAATTGTGTTAGGTTTCAGTTTAAAATTATTTGCAGCAATAGCAGGTCTAACAATACTTGACTCAGTTCCTGTTAAATTAGGTTTAGCATAATCATACATAGTTCGAGGAGCATGATTTTCGGCCACCTCTGGAGGTAGCGGATTATTCTCAGCAATCTCTTCAGTGGTATTAATTTCATTTTATTGCTCTTCTTGTATGTAATGTAGGCTTCTCCTTATTGCTCTTCGGTTTCTGTGAACTGTGCTTTCAATTTCACTATCGTAAAGTAGAAGTCCTGATGGGTTTCTTCTAGTCGTAAACTAGAATACCTGCCAGAAGCAAAGAAGAAAATTTAGAAAAGTAAAAATAAAATTTAATTGCAAAAAATAAAATATGGGTAAAGTAATAAAAATTGAGCGTTCTTAATATTTCAGTTCCCCGGCAACGACACCAAAAACTTGATATCGCAGTGGGAAAGTCTTAAAATTTATATAATGAATGATCGAGCCTAGAAACTAACTATCACCACGATTGAGGCAAGCGCACCTATCGAACAGTAGTATAGTTTAGTGGCAAGACCGGAATGTCAAACCCAAGGGAACTAAAAGTACTAATACTAACTTTCTTTTTATTATTTAGCCTAAGAATTAAAGGAATTGTTGTTTAATCTAAAATTAACTAACTACTAAGCTAAAGATGCTAAGACAAAGATAAGGAATTGGGGAAAATACTTTTGGGAAAAACCAATTGATTAGGACAATACCCGAGGAAGAATCCACCTAGACTTCACTTGTTATTTAACTCTGAACCAGACGATTTATTCACTTGACTTGATCCGTAGGATTCCCTAAGTTATATTAATACTTCTTTCGAGGCTACTAACGTCTAACCCTAGGTTGATTAATTGAAATCTATTTCTAATTAAAACCCCTAGAATTGCATTAACTCGATCTATGGACTCCCATATTAGGTTTGACCCTAATCCGGCAGATTTTTGTCATCCTATTTCTAGGGTTGTGATCAACTCCGCTTAACTATGCTAGATCTACTCTTAAACAGGGACTTTTGCTCCACTGCTTAAGCACATCAATACTTGAATCAATATCCTGAAGTATCAAAGCAAGAATTAAGAACACATAATAAAGAACAAATTAAGTATTTATCATATAGTTCACAAAATAATAACAAGATCCGTCTTAGGTTTCATCCCCCTCAGGTATTTGAGGGGTTTAGTTCATAATCATAAAAGAATACATCTCAGAAGAAAATATAAAACAAAACATAAGAAAAACCCTAAAACCCCCTAAAGGAAATTGAAGGAAAGATCCTTCGTCTTCAGTATGATTCCGGCTTCTTGAGATGGATCAACTGGCTTTCTTCGTGTAAATCCCACAATTCTGACCTCTCTGGCTTGGCTCCTAAGCGTACCTGGACGCCCCCCTTTTAGGTCACACTTAGGGTGTTTATATAGGCTTTCGGAATGTCTTTATTTGCCCCTAAGTATCCTAATCCAAGTTAAATTAAAACAGGTCACGACAGGGACACTCCTGTGTAAATCGAGGCCAGGCCGTGTTCGGGTCTGCTAAGGAGGCACGTCCGTGTGGCATGGGCCCAGGCCGTGTGTAAATTTCGTGCTTTGGCCCATTTTCTCCATTTTTGGCCCGTTTCTCGTTCTTTTCATCCTCTGAGGCTCTACTAAGTATAAAACATGAAATTAAAGAATTAGAAGCACCAAATTTCCTAATTCAGGGGATAAATTATCCAAAAGTATGCTAAATGTGGGATTAAAATATGTATATATCACGGTTTATCAAATACATATGTCTAACATGGGTCAAACCCTAGATATCAACCACATCTTAAATTAATGGTAGAAATAGGTAAACCGGGTCACGAGGACTTCAAAAATGTAAAAAGCATTAAAAACGGAGCTAGGATGTACTTACAATCAAGCTTTAAAGTTAAAGAAAGCCCTAGCTATAGTGACCATCTAAATTTTGGCACTGATCGCGTGTCAGAGTCTTAAAATTTATAAAAAGAATGATCAAACCTAGAAACTAACTATGACAACGATTTTTGAGGCAAGCGCACCTATCGAACAGTTGTATAGTTTAGGAAAGACCGGAATGTCGAACCCAAAGGAACCAAAAGTACTAATACTAACTCTCTTTTTATTATTTAGCCTATGAATAAAGGGATTTGTTTATCTAATCTAAATTAATTAGCTACTAAACTAAAGATGCAAAGATAAATAGAAAGAATTTGGGAAAATAACTTGAGGAAAAACCAATTAATTAAGACGACACCCAAGGAAGAATCCACCTAGACTTCACTTCTTATCTAACTCTGAACCAGACGATTTATTCACTTGACGTGATCCGTAAGATTCCCTAAGTTATATTAATCCCTCTTTCGAGGCGACTAACGTCTAACCCTAGGTTGATTAATTGAAATCTCTTTCTAATTAAAACCCCTAGAATTGCATTATCTCGATCTATGGACTCCCATATTAGGTTTCACCCTAATTCGGTAAAATCTCGTTACCCTATCTCTAGGCGCGCGATCAACTCCACATAATTATGCTAGATCTACTCTTAGGCAGGGACTTTTGCTCCTCGACCTAAGCACATCATACTTGAATTAATATCCCGAAAATATCAACACAAGAATTAAGATCACATAATTAAGAACAAGTCAAATATTTATCATATAGTTCAGCAAACGATAACAAGATTCATCTTAGGTTTCATCCCCTCAAGTATCTGAGGGTTTAGTTCATAACAATAAAAGAAAACATCTCAAAAGAAAAGATAAAACAAAACATAAGAAATCCCTAAAACCCCCTGAAAGAATTGAAGGAGAGATCCTCCATCTTGAGTATAATTCCGACTTCTTGAGATAGATCAACTGGCTTTCTTCTAGTAAATCTCCACAATTCGACCCTCACTGGCCTAGCTGGACGCCCTCTGACTAAAGCCCTGGGTTCCCCCTTTTTTTGGTCATACATAGGGTGTTTATATAGGCTTCGGAATGTGTTTCTAACCTAAGTATCCAAATCCAAGTGAAACTTCTCTTTCTGACGGCAGGGACACGCCCATGGCACACGCCCGTGTAAGTCGTGGCCAGGCCGTGTTGAGTCCATTAATGAGGCACGACCGTGTGGTCTTGGGCCCAGGCTGTGTGGATTTTGTGATATGGCCGATTTACTCCTTTTTTGCCAATTTTCCGTTCTTTTTGTCATCTGGTGCTCTTCTGAGTATAAAACATGAAAACAAAGGATTAAGAGCACTAATTTACATAATTTAAGACTTAAATCATCCAAAAGCATGCTAAATGTGGGCTTAAAATATGTTACTTTTATGGTTTATCAAATACCCCCACACTTAAGCTTTTGCTTGTCCTCAAGCAAAATTCTCAGCTCACAATTAAAATGAACTTCCCTGATTCATAATATTCATCAATAGTGTTTCATCATAATTCAAAGGTAATTTATACATGGATAATTCAACTCAAAGAGTCCTAAAGATTCAAACAATCAAAGTCATAGTTTTTATAGTATGAAAACATAGGTGTTTCCCTTTACCTAAATAATTACCACTGATTCAAAATCAACAAGAGTTGACATCCTCACTAAAGATTCACTCAAACCTCTCGAAGTGTTTAAGGTTCAGAATTAAGCACTCAAAAGTCAAACATGAAGAGTCAATCCCATAAGCTTGCATGAAAATCAAATCTCCACCACTGTAAAATGAGATGATACACAAATCAAAAGGTCTTTACAGGGTTGTAACGGGGCTTAGGTTCAAGGGTATGGATATAGGCTAAATTAGAGGGTTAGAATCGAGATTGACCTGACAAATTACCTAACTAGAAATATGACTACTCCTAAATAATTACATCAATTAAAACGAGCTTTTTCTCTTCGAGATTTGGAATTTACATGTATAAGCACAGCTAACATAGAACTAATAATGAATATACTTTAGAATTTTTTTAAGAACAAGTCAAATATATAATAAAGGATAAAGTCAACTACTTGAAATAAAGATCATAGTCAGGCAACTGATCAAATCAAATCTCGACATAAGGGTAGTCAAAAGGAATGGTGATAACAAATACAAAGGGTTTTGGGTTAATATTAGTGGGTGAGTCAATAAAAAGGGTTGTTAAGATTAAACGGGGTTCACTAGGGGCTAATTGTGAAGGTAGGCTTTTAGTGGAGTGAGTGGGTTAAAACCTAGGTGCCTTTATCATCTCTGTATATCAAATCAAAGGTGTGGTCTCGACATGTATAATCGAAGCAAGTTCTAGAATAACAGATCAATGTTGACACACTCATAATTAATAAAGTGAGTACGAAAAAGAATATATGCTCTATAAGGTTCAAAAGCTCACAAAAAATTATGGGTTCTTGATGTCAACCTCGTAAATATCAAACTTCAATTTAACATTCAGATTCAGGTAGGCAACCTAAAAAATTTTAAATTTGAAAAAAAAAATAGACTTATCATGCCTGATTCTCTAGTATCCTTCAAATTTAATCATCAATGCACAATTATCAATGGCTTAATCTAAAACATATCAATAAAAATCATAAATCAAAGGAAATTTCATTCTAATCATAATATGAAAAACTTACTTCAAGACAAGATATCATTCATGGATTTTCAAATAATACTATAATTAACCCCCCACACTTAAGATGTACATTGCCCTCAATGTACAAAGATAGATAATATCAAAATACTCATAAAATTGTAAGATAGGGAGAAAAGTGAAACTTCCTGAATTTTGGATGAAGTCAATGAAAAGAAACCAGATAGGATTGGAGGTGAACGTGGGGAAGCGTCTCGAACTGTTTGAAATTGAGTCCTTGAAGTAGCCGTCTTGCTTTTATTGTATCCTAAGCTAAATTTAAATGATACGAATAATAAGAAGAAAATAATAAAGAAAATAAAAAAATAAAAATAAAAATAAAAATAAAAATAAAAATAAAAATAAAAATAAAAATAAAAATAAAAATAAAAATAAAAATAAAAATAAAAATAAAAATAAAAATAAAAATAAAAGTAAATAATGGAAAATGAAAGAAGAAAGATAACGGGAAAATGAAGGGAAGAAGGGGTTAAATAGAAATTATGGATCTGGTAGTTGGCCCCGCCCTTGTACCTTCCTGTGGTGGTCATACGGCCACGGCCACGGCCGTGTGGTATGGAAATCTGTACTTTGGTTAGTTTATGGTTAGGTGCTAAAAGGAAAAATAAAAGCAAAAAATAAAAAATGTAAAAATTAATAGGGTTAGTGCTCGGGTTGTGTCCCGAGAAGCGCTCGTTTATAGTCTTAAGATAGACTTTACCTCTCATTCGTATGGTCATGGTGGTTTGAGGAGGTGAAAATCCTTTCTCATGCTATCAATTCGGTTATTGATATAAAATTTAAGTCGAGTAGTGTTTACCTTAAAGGTGCTGATTTTAGGACTAGTTACATCGACTGTTCCATCTGGGAAGATTTTGAGTACCTGATCTCCTATCTTAAGCTAGGCTGTCCCATCTTTAAGTTCATCGTGGAGTCGCCTCGTTTTTGCTTCGTGTGTTTTTAGTTTCTCTTTGAAGTGTGTCTTCCACTCGTCTAGTTCATCGATCCAAAGCCTTCGTTCCTCATGAATTTCTTCTTTACCGACACGAGGTCTAGAATCTGGCATCTACGAAAGAGCTTTAAGAAACGACAAGTTAATATGAAATTTCTTTGAAAGTTTAAGAGACTTACCGAGTTGCTCCTCTATGTGGTCTTTCTTTATCGAATCGGGGCATGGCACACGAGCTTGATTCTCTGTAATCACCGGGTTTGGTAAATCATGGCTTACCTCAATCTTACTTTCACTTACCACGGGCTCTTGCCTCGGGTTAGATTCCACTAACCTTTCACTGTCATGAGCTGTTACGGCTTGAATTTGCTCTTTTGGGTTAGTTTTAGTGTTGCTTGGCAAGCTTTCTTGTAGTTGTTCTTAGATCAGCTTAGCAAGTTGCCCTAACTGATCCTCGATCTCCTGTGTTGATGCCTCAAGTTTCGTTTCTATATTTTGGAAATGTGTTTCTGTGGCTGCTATGAATTTTGTCAGCATCTCCTTGAGGTTTGACTCCTCTTCCTGTTGGTGAGGTGGTTGTTGAAAATCTGGATTTTCTGTGGCTGCTATGAATTTTGTCAGTATCTCCTTGAGGTTCAACTCCTCTTCCTGTTGGTGAGGTGGTTGTTGAAAATCTGGATTTTCTATGGCTGCTATGAATTTTGTTAGCATCTCCTCGAGGTTCGACTCCTCTTCTTGTTGGTGAGGTGGTTGTTGAAAACCTGGAGGAAGTTCCGGTCTTTGGCTACTTTGATCATCCCACGAGAAATTGGGATGGTACCTCCAACATGCATTATAAGTGTCACTATAAAAATTATTTTGAGGTCTAGAATAGTTACCCATATAGTAGACTTGTTTGTTCTCCATGCCATATCCGTAGGGTGGGTACTCAGGATTCACCACGCCTCTTAGATTCGAGTCATATTGCCTTACTGGGTGTACCTGCGAAGAACCCTATAAACCATCAAATTTTTTATGTAACATCTCTACCTAGTTTGATAGCATGGTTATTGGGTCGAGGTTGTAGATATCAGCTGCTTTTGTTGGCTTTGTCCTCATACCTTGCCACTGATAGTTATTTAGGGCCATCTCCTCTATCTGCGAAAATCAAATAAAAGAAAATTTAGCAAAGTAAAAAAAATAAAAATAAAAATAAAAATAATAAAATAATAAAAAAATTGTAATAAAAAAATGGCTAAAGTAATAAAAATTAAGCGTTCTTAATATTTTAGTTCCTTGGCAACGGCGCCAAAAACTTGTTCGCGTGTCAGAGTCTTAAAATTTATAAAAAGAATGATCGAACCTAGAAACTAACTATGACAACGATTTTTGAGGCAAGCGCACCTATCGAACAATATAGTTTAGGCAAGACCGGAATGTCGAACCCAAAGGAACCAAAAGTACTAATACTAACTCTCTTTTTATTATTTAGCCTAAGAATAAAGGGATTTGTTTATCTAATCTAAATTAATTAACTACTAAACTAAAGATGCAAAGACAAAGAGAAAGAATTTGGGAAAATAACTTGAGGAAAAACCAATTAATTAAGACGACACCCAAGGAAGAATCCACCTAGACTTCACTTCTTATCTAACTCTGAACCAGACGATTTATTCACTTGACGTGATCTGTAAGATTCCCTAAGTTATATTAATCCCTCTCTCGAGGCGACTAACGTCTAACCCTAGGTTGATTAATTGAAATCTCTTTCTAATTAAAACCCCTAGAATTGTATTAGCTCGATCTATGGACTCCCATATTAGGTTTCATCGTAATCCAGCAAAATCTCGTCATCCTATCTCTAGGCGCGCGATTAACTCCGCTTAATTATGCTAGATCTACTCTTAGGCAGGGACTTTTGCTCCTCCACCTAAGCACATCATACTTGAATTAATATCCCAGAAATATCAACACAAGAATTAAGAACACATAATTAAGAACAAGTCAAATATTTATCATATAGTTTAGCAAACGATAACAAGATTCATCTTAGGTTTCATCCCCTCAAGTATCTAAGGGTTTAGTTCATAAAAATAAAAGAAAACATCTCAAAAGAAAAGATAAAACAAAACATAAGAAATCCCTAAAACCCCCTGAAGGAATTGAAGGAGAGATCCTCCTTCTTGAGTATAATTCCGACTTCTTGAGATGGATCAACTGGCTTCCTTCTAGTAAATCTCCATAATTCGACCCTCTCTGGCCTAGCTGGACGCCCCCTGACTAAAGCCCCGGGTTCCCCCTTTTTTGGTCATACTTAGGGTGTTTATATAGGCTTCGGAATGTGTTTCTTTGCCCATAAGTATCCAAATCCGAGTGAAACTTCTCTTTCTGACGGTAGGGACACGCCCATGGCACACGCCAGTGTAAGTCGTGGCCAGGCCGTGTTAAGTCCATTAATGAGGCAAGGCCGTGTGGTCTTGGGCCCAGGCCGTGTGGATTTCGTGATATGGCCCATTTAGCCCGTTTTGGGCCCATTTTCTGTTCTTTTCGTCATCCGGTGTTCTTCTAAGTACAAAACATGAAAACAAAGGATTAAGAGCACCAATTTAGATAATTCAAGCTTAAATCATCCAAAAGCATGCTAAATGTGGGCTTAAAATATGTTACTTTTATGGTTTATCAGGCACTGAAGGGAGAATATGGACAAGATTTTACCTTGATTTTCCTTTTTTATTCTTTTATTTACCAAATGACCAAAATGCCCTTCACTTAAAACTTTGAAATTTTATCTCACCATGTCCATTTTTGTCCACTATCTTAACAAATGGTCTAATTACCATCTAAGGACCTTCTATTTAAAATTTCATAGCAATTAGACACCTCTACCATGTAGAACTCAACTTTTTCACTTTTTACAATTTAGTCCTTTTGGCTAAATTGAGTGCCCAAACGTCAAAATTTTCGAACGAAATTTTCGCGAAATCTTTTCGTAAAACTGTAGACCGTAGAAGTGCAATAAAAATGAATTTTACTATGTCAAATTTGTGGTCCCGAAACCACTGTTCCGACTTGGCCCAAAATTAGGCTGTTACAACTCTGCCCCCCTTAGGGATTTTCGTCCCCGAAAATCTTACCAGAAAATAAGTTTGGGTATTGTTTTCTCATATCTTCCTCAGCTTCCCACGTAGCTTCCTCAACTCCATGTCTTTGCCACAAAACTTTCACTAGGGCTATACTTTTATTTCTCAACTGTTTCACTTCCCGAGTTAATATATTGATTAGCTCTTGGCCATAGGTCATATCCGGACTAATTTCAACCTCTAAGCGTGAAATCACAGGTGAAGGGTCAGATCGATACCGCCGTAACATAGACACATGAAACTCATCATGGATCTTTTCCAACTCCGTCGGTAAAGCCAACCGATATGCTACTGGTCGGATTCTTTCAATCACCTCATACGGCCCAATAAAACGTGGACTCAACTTGCCTTTCTGGCCAAATCTGAGAACTTTCTTCCATGAAAAACACTTTATCCCCAATTTGAAACTCAATCTCTTTTCTTTTCAAATTCGCAAATGACTTTTGTCTATCAGAAGCCGCCTTCAAACTATCACGAATTTTTTTTCACCTTTTCTTCGATTTCTCTAACTAAGTCAACCCCGTGAATTTTTTTCTCGTCGAGCTTTGTCCAATATAGAGGAGTTCAGCACTTACGGCCATACAACGCTTCATACGGTGCCATCTTTATGATTGACTCAAAACTGTTGTTGTAGGCAAATTCAACCAACGGTAGATATTGCTCCCAACTACCTTGGAACTCTAGAACACAACATCGGAGCATGTCCTCAAGAATCTAAATTACCCTTTTCGAATTGACCATCGGTTTGAAGATGGAAAGCGATACTAAAATTTAACTTTGTACCTAAAGCTTCTTGCAACTTTTTCTAAAACCGCGAAGTGAATCTTAGATCTCTATCCGAAATAATCGATATAGGCACCCTGTGCAATCTTACAATTCAACAATGTACAATTAAGCTAACACTTTCCAACACACCAACATATCCCGGTGAATGGAGCTTGGCCCACATTCCCTTATCTCTCCAAACTATCTTAGGGCCTCAATGCCCATGTCACAAAACACAAGGGTGAGTACTTACAGTCCTATGGCATGCCAACTATATCCAATGGTTTCAAGAGATCAAAAGGCCAAAATATCCACAATGACATAATTTTAATTACTGATTTAATATACATCATCTCTGTTCATATTCATCAATTTACATCACAAACATGTACACAACACATGCTTATCGAATTCACATTTAATTCACTTTAAGTGCCACAATAATGCTCGTTGAGCCATCACATGTCCTACCACATAAGTGTGTATTAAAATCAGCACATCATATATCACATACAAGTAGTCTCACATATTACCTGTCATAATAATATCACATTCCACAATTCAACACATATATACTTACTGAAATTTTACTCGCTTTCGCTACATATTTGCATTACTAGCATATCATTATCACTATGATTTTGCATGTATATCATGCCTACAACACAATTCACAATAGTTATCACATATGTTTCATATCACAATATCGCATCATAATAATCAGTCCACAATTATTAACAGAATCACATAATTTTCCAAAATAAAACAAGGGAAATAGAAATCTTAAACCCAGAACTTAAGATAGCACTTTAGGCTATTCCTAAGCTCCCAATTAACATTATGAATCATTTTTACAAGAAGCGATTCCAAACACTTACCATTCACGCTTTTACCTAGATGTCGAAAGCTTAAACTAGCTTTTCCTTGCCTTTCGCCTTGCCTGTAAAAGGCTTGAATGGTTCGATGCTTCACACATAATAACTACATAATATACACAACCAATTAGCAGCCAAAGACTCATTTAAACCAAACAAAAATGCAAGCCTAAGCTATATTCCTCATGAAACTAAAATTTCGACTAACAAACTTGAAACTCAAATATCTTAATCCTTACTCATTCTCATTGCCTATAATCGATTCCAATAATCTAATTATACATCTAAGAACAATTCCTAATCTTCAAACTACTCAAAACTATACAGATTCATGGATCCAAAATTTTGACATACAATGGCAATTTTCACGAAAATTCATTAAAACATTGGAATACTTTAACGAAACTTTGAGAAATGTTTAGAAACCTTCTAATCACATCAAAACTAATGGAAAAACACTTTGAAACCACATTTTTATTCAAAATCCTGAAATCCACCATTAACGACCTAATGTTTGACTTTTATTTGAAATATGTAATTTAATGATTAAAAACTCAGTTTAAAAGATCAAATAACATCAAAAACCAAAAAGGAATTAAACCGTTACCTTATTTAACAAAAAACTGAACATTTGATCAAAAAATAGAAAATCCCAAAATCTCAACAATGGAGAAACCTATGGTGTTTTGAGTGTTTTTCTTGAAATACTATGGAGGTTTATTGATTGGATGATGATAGAAATCAAAGGAATGAAGTTTAAGAATCAAAATTTAATGAGAGGAGCTTTGAGATGCAATGGACGAAAAAACAAAAAAAATGGTGAAGAGACTTAATGTGGGTTTTATAAAGATGAAGGGGAAATAGGGTGAAAATTAAAATTTGACTTAATTGCCTTTTAAAAACTCATAATTTAGAACCTTTTACAAATCAGACCTTATTTTAAAATTGAAAGTCTTTTGAACATAATTTTCAAAAATTAATTTAATTTCTAAAATGCCATAGACAAAAACATTTTCGAATACCATGCTAGTGAAATTCTCGAGCTCACTAGAGCTAAAATCTCTATTTTACCCTCGAAACTTCTAGGCCTAATTTTGGGTTGTTATAGAAAATATGCAAAAAAACTCTATATACATGCCACATAATTGAGTCTAGGACAAATAAAAGACTATCGAATTGAAGGCTTGATAGTGTGAGCTCCGAAGTGATTTGACCGCCTTGTTCCGAAAAAGTCAACTACAAACGAAGAAAAACACGACAGAGTAAGCATTGCGTATTCTTAGTAAGTTCATAGAAGCTAAAACAATTGATAAACCATAAAAATAACATAATTTAATCCCATTCTTGGGATATTATTGGGTGAATTATCATAAGAATTAGTGAATTTGATGCTCCTAATCCTTTGAAATTATGTTTTTATACTTAGGTGAGCATAGGGAAGTGAAAGGAGCGAGAACTAGGCCAAAATGTAACACCCCAAACCCAGCCCAGAAGTTAGGCCCGAATCTGGCGTGTCACATTGAAATGTTTTTCGAAAATCATGTTTTCATTGAAAACCCTCCTTAATTTTTAAAAACTAAAGTCTCAGTTTGTGTTCGTTCAATTTCAAAACGTGGTTCATTGAAACATTAATCACTTTTAAAAACGTTATTAACTTCGTTAAAAATTTCTTTTTGTTGCGGAAGCTAATTTAAGGTAAAGAAGTTTAAAACGTATGTTTTTAAAAATAGTAATTGGGTTGAAAACTCGTCTACTTCTAACAGATATAAGACATAACAAAATCCAAAATTCAGAATTAAATCTAGAGAGGCCTTATTACAGAAATTAAAACCCAAAACTGAATTTAAAACATATATAAAGTCCAAAGCATAACAGCCGCAGTCGTGTGGTCACCTCCGAGTCCTTCGTAGCACCAATCCTTCTAACGCTGGGGATTACCTGCACAGTTAAAACGGGGTGAGTTTACAAAAACTCAGTGTGTAATCCCTTACTAGAGTAACAGTCAGTATACAGAAACATAAACTGAAATAGTCTGGGCTAAAGCCCTTTAACAGTAACAGTACAATTCAGTACGGTGCAAATATGCAATAGTAGGAGGATGCATCCCACCCTGATCCAGCCAACACAACACCCGTACCAGCCCTACATTTATGTGGGGTTAAAATCGACCCACCCAACCAACACACTAAGCTTAGCACCGGTTGCAGCACTAAGTCAACAGAACGGCTCGACGTCGTGGACAGAACGGCTAAAAGCCATAAATATCGCATCAACACTGCCAGTTAACAGAATGGCTAAAAGCCATAAACAGAATGGTTATAAACCATAATCAAGATGGCACAAAGCTATCGGTAACTGTAATAAGTTTGGTACATAGCCATCAGCGGCGGTAATATAATCGGGACACAGCAACGGGTAATTATGATCGACATAGAGTCATCAATATATATGTTATGCACATAGCCACGGGTAAATACGATTGGCACAAAGCCATAATCAAGATGGCACAGAGCCAAAATCAGATTACGCGGCTTTAAGCCGTCCGTCGGTCCACAGTCGTCTCATGCGACCCGTGCGACCTTAACAGATCAATACTAGATCCACAATCATCTCATGCGACCCGTGCGACCCTATCAGAACTTCCTCCGTATCAATGTCCCAACCCCATGCAATATGTCGTGTATGCCATGCTCAATCATTACACGTGTATGCAAAATGGCCATGCTCAGTAACAGTCATTTAAACATATATTAAAAGCATATCAGTCACACGGCCACAGTCAAGTTAGTTAAATTCATAGTCTAAGTCAGTATTTACCCACAAGGGCAAAATAGTCATTTTACCCTATAAGGGTATTTCGATCATTTTACTCTATGGGGGTATTACGGTCATTTTACCCTACAAAGGCATTATGGTCATTCTACCCTATAGGGGTATTTCAGTCATTTTACCCTACAGGAGCATTACGGTCATTCTACCCTATGGGGGTATTTCGGTCATTTTACCCTACAGGCGCATTACAGTCATTCCACCCTATGGGGTATTTCAGTCATTTTACCCTATGAGGGCATTACGGTCATTTTACTCTATGGGAGTATTTCTGTCATTTTACCCTATAGGGGCATTTTGGTAATTTCACAATCCGAATGTATTTCGATAATTTTACAAATCGGGGATATTTCGGTAATTTCACAATCTGAGGGTATTTTGGTAATATTACAAATTGGGGGTATTTTGATAATTTCACATTCTGAGGGTATTTCGATAATTTTACAAATTGAGGGTATTTCAGTAATTTCACAATCTGAAGATATTTTGGTAAGTTTACAAATTGGGGGTATTTCGGTAATTTCACAATCTGAGGGTATTTTGGTAATTTTACAAATTAGGGGTATTTTGATAATTTCACATTCTGAGGGTATTTCGATAAATTTACAAATCGAGGGTATTTCAGTAATTTCACAATCTGAGGGTATTTTGGTAAGTTTACAAATCGGGGGTATTTCGGTATTTCACAATTCGAGGGTATTTTGGTAATTTTACAAATCAAGGTATTTCAGTAATTTTACAATCTGGGGCTTATTGACCCAACAGAAGGTCCACCGTCGCCTCGAGTGGCTTAAGTAACCCAAACAGACACAACGGTGTAAATGGGCCTAAGTGGGCCCACATGCTCGTGTGGCCCAATTAGCCCAGAAATAGCCTCGGCCATACGAGCAACACAGTTCAAACCAGTAGAAACCATGTAACATACATTTTATCCGTGTGGCCCTCAAGCGCACTGGGTCTACACGGCCCATTTCGGCCCAACGAGGCCCAGAACAGCCCAAGACCACAAGAGCGCTCGTGGTGGCCTCTACATAATAACGCCTATGTTCGGGGGCTCGATTCACCACATGTACGATCACCCGCTCGTTTGGCATCATACACTATATTTTCGGCCTTTCAGCATTTTTCTGATCTATAGTCATAGCCGTCTAAACAACACATACTTTTGGCTTTTCAGCCAGTTATCAAACATAGCATACAGTTACACATACTCTATCGGCTTTCCCGCCGACTATCGAATATAGGGTACTGTTACACACCTGATCACGTAGAGTACTAAAAATTCATGATTGCCAGAACCTATATTCAAACATAACATTCAGTTAATCACTTATCAAATAGTGTTAGAAAAACTCTTAACAACCACTTAACCGAGAGGTCAACTACCACTTGCCTTGACTAGATCGGTCGACTGTGATTAGCCAACTCAAACCAGAGTTTGGTGCAGCCACCCTTCCGTATCCTGGCAGAAAGTCCCGAATAGCTGGCACCGCACTGCTCTTAAACTTGGGAGTAGAGGCTACGCGCTTAATCTCAGCTAGCACCTTTGCCATCATTTTATCACTAACACCCTCTTTATAGCACCTAATTCGAAAATGGTACTGACTGCCTACCTTGAATAGCAACTGGTTCCTCTCTTTAACCACCGATCAAAGCCGCCTTCCAAAACTTGACAAAATCCGTATAGCATTACCACCTTGTTAACTAAGACCGTAAATGACAAAGATTGGAACCAAAAGAACAACAACTTACCACTACTTACGAGTATTCGGCCTCCTAAGGTACACTTTAGGCTTGAATCCCACGAAGAACAGTCACACTCCTATCAGAAACGATGGATAAAGATAGTGTTAAGGAGGAAGCTTATATCAACAAATAGAGAAAGAGGGAGAAGAGACCAAAAGGTATTCTGTCACGTAAAAAAAAATGAGAGAGGGAGAGGGTGGAGAAGTTCAGTTCAGAGATGAAAGAAAAGAATAGCCACAAACATGTAAGAACAACTCCTATATTCGGCCTATCAATTCTATACTAAAATGGCAAAGAGATAGAAAGGTTGCATGAATGGTAAAATTCTAGAATATGCACTGCAATACAGAGAAAAGAGGAAAAGAAACTGAAAACAAAGAATACCCAAAATGGCACAAAAGAATTTGGCACTATGGGAAAAATGTCCTATGACCGATTTGCACAATGGGGAGTTCAAATAATTGCAAACAGTCCTTCCCATTTCAAATTCCCTAATTTTCTCCTTGACTTTAGCCACCAACCGAGTTTGAATTACAATCAAACTCCTTCATCCAATCTTCTTCCCTTGAAACACTCCCCTAAATCACTCAACCTTCAATTTAGATTTCCTTGAAACACTCATGACCAAGTCATCCACAGAGTCTCAGTCCAATTCCACCTCCTTCCATGGCCATCAGCAAAAATAATCCCTATTTGCACAAGCTGGGATTCGAACCTCCGACCACTAGCTCACTTGTAATGCCGCCTCCACTAGACCACATTGCTCCTTGTGATATAAATTCATCCAAAAATATTCTTAAAGCTTACGCACTAACTTCAAGGCTTCTTTAAGAGAAAACATATATTTTTGCTAAAGCCCAGGTTGAACCTAGGAATTCTCCAACACTCCCAATCACTTAACCATTAAAGCAACAACCAATTTGTGATATTTCTTGCACACATAAACTTTTATGTGCAAACTCCTAGCGGCTCCCATGCACAAAGCCCAATCCTACTAGGCCCAAATTTAGGGTGTTACACAAAACCAGAGGAAACAGGCTGATTTCAGTATCGCACACGATCTGGGCACTTTAACACGGGCCTCTCACACGCCCGTGTGAGACACACGGGCTGGCCATATGCCTGTGTGCCAGCCCGTGTTGATTTCAAACCATGTCAGTATTACACACGGCTTGGGCATTCTTACATGGGTTGATCACACGCCCGTGTCCCTGTCGAACCCTGTTTCATTTTCACGCGGAAAAAGCCAATTTTTAGGTATTTTGAGCAGTCCAAAGTATATAAAAACACACCAAAAGAAGACCTAAGGAGACGCAGAAGAGAGGACATAAAATATTCAAAGAACACCGTGGGGATCAACTCAGAAGCAGATTCATTTCAAGATTGAAGAGGTCCATTCAAATTTCCTTCAAAGTTTATTTGGGTTTCCTATGTCTTGTTGTTATCCATTTTTTGAGATGTTTTCCCTTATGAATATGAACTAAACTCCCTAAACTACATAAGGAGGATGAAACCTATGATGGATCTTATTATTTAATTATCTAAATTACATGATAAATACTTGTTCTTGTTCTTAATTATGTGTTCTTAATCATTGCCTTAATATTTTCAGGATATTAATCCAAGTTTGATGTGCTTAATCAGTGGAGCAAAAGTGCTTGCTTAAGAGTAGATATAGCATAATTAAGCGGAGTTGATTGCAATCCTAGAAATAGGACAACATAAATCTGTCAGATTAGAGTCAAATCTAATAGGGGAATCCATAGATCGAGTTAATACGAAGATAGGGTTTTAATTAGAAAGAAATTTCAATTAATCAACCTAGAGTCAGTTGTTATTAGGTTGAAAGATATATTAACATAATTTAGGGATTTCCCCAATTCAAAACAAGTGAATAAATCGTTTAATTCAGAATCGGAATAATAAGTGAAGTCTAGGTGGATTCTTTCCTGGGTATTGTCTCTCTCATTGGTTTTCTTAAAATATTTTCCCAATTTTATCTTTATCGCGTTCATAGTTAATTAGTTAGTTTAATTTTAGATTAAAACACCCCTTTAATTATTAGGCTAAATAATAAGAAGATAGTAATTACTAGCACTTTTAGTCCTCGTGGATACGATATTTCGGACTCACCATAGCTGTACTACTGTTTGATAGGTGCTCTTTGTCAAAACATTAGTTAGTTTAGAGACCATCAATAGTAAACTCACCTCAATTCCCAACTAATATAATGAATTAGCTAACTACAGGAATTTCCTATCATCACATTTCACATCAATAAGGCGAGTTCATCAGTTACAATCTTATAACATTTCAATATGTTCAATATATTTCCATTCAGTGTCATTTTATCATAACCTTCAAACATATACATCATTTCATCATTCCAATCATATAGCCATTTCCAAATACAATACATATTATCAATAAGATATTTTTTGTTTTACAATTACCATTTAGCCCTTTGAACTATAATAAACAGATACGGATACGCGGGTAACCATCAAAACAAACCAGATTGCTTGTCCGAGCGATAACTCCAAAACACACCTTAGCACCAAAGTGGTAAGCCCATAGGTATCAAATGTCATAAGATATTACATCCCTCCAGAACACACCAAGGTCTTCATAAAGACAATCAGTAACAGCTATCTCCGTAAAGACAAATGTTGGATTACGTTTAAATAGTGAACTCTCCACACATCAATATTATCTAATACCATATCTCATACACTACAAAAATAAACCAATTGGCACGCCTCCTATACTTTCTGATAAACCGTAAAAGTAACATATTTTAATCCCACATTTAGCATACTTTTGGATGATTTATCCCTTGATTTGTGTAAAAAGGTGCTCTTAATCCTTTCTTTTCATGTCGTATACTCAGGAAAGCACCGGAGGATGGAAAGAAAAAGAAACTGGCCTAAAACAGACCAAATTGGGCCAAAGTGGAAATCGACACGGCCTGGACTTAAGCCCACACGGCCGTGCTTTCCTGATAAACTAGAACACGGCCTGATCCCGATTCACACGGCCGTGCCTCATTAAAGAAATTTGAACACAGCCTAAAGACGATTCACATAGGCGTGTGCCATGGCCGTGTCCTTGTCGTGGCAAAGAGCAATTTCACTCGGAAAAGGATACTTAGGGACAAAGAAACCTATTTCAATAGCCTATATAAACACCCTAAGTGCAACCTAAAAGAGGGCGATTAGCTAGGCCAAGGAGCCAAGCCGAAAAGGTCAGATTTGTGGGAAACACTTAAAGATAGCCAGTTGATCCATCTCAAGAAGTCGGAATTATACTCAAAATGGCGGATCTCTCCTTCAATTCCTTCAGGGGGTTTTATGGATTTCTTATGTTTTGTTTTATCTTTTCTTTTGAGATATTTTCTTTTATTATTATGAACTAAACCCTTCAGATACTTGAAGGGGATGAAACCTAAGATGGATCTTGTTATTGTTTTCTGAACTATATGATAAATACTTGATTTGTTCTTAATTATGTGTTCTTAATTCTTGTGTCAATATTTTCGGGATATTGATTCAAGTTGAATGTGCTTAGGTGGTGGAGCAAAAGTCCCCGCCTAGGAGTAGATCTAGCATAATTAAACGGAGTTGATCGCCCGCCTAGAGATAAGGTGATGAGATTTTGCCAGATTAGGGTGAATCCTAATATTGGAGTCCATAGATCGAGTTAATGCGATTATAGGGGTTTTAATTAGAAAGTGATTTCAATTAATCAACCTAGGGTTAGACGTTATTCGCCTCGAGAGAGGGTTTAATATAACTTAGGGAATCTAACGGATCAAGTCAAATGAATAAATCATCTGGTTCAATGTTAGATAACAAGTGAAGTCTAGATGGATTCTTCCTAAGGGTATCGTCTTAATCAACTGAGTTTTCCGAACAGTATTTCCCCAATTATTCTTTTCTTTGTGTCTTTAGCTTAGTAGTTAGTTAAATTTAGATTAAATAACAACTTCACTTATTTTAGGCTAGATAATAGAAAGAAAGCTAGTATTAGTACTTTTAGTTCCTTTGGGTTCGACATTCCGGTCTTGCCTTAACTATACTACTGTTTGATAGGTGCGCTTGCCTCAAAATCGTTGTCAGAGTTAGTTTCTAGGTTCGATCATTCTCATTATAAATTTAAAACTCTGAAATTCGACGATCAAGTTTTTGGCGCCATTCCCAGGGAACTAAAATATTAAGAAAGCTCTATTTTTATTACTTTAGCCATTTTTTTATTGCAATTTATTTTCATTATTATTTTTATTATTATTTTTATTATTTTTACTTTGCTAAATTTTCTTTTATTTGATCTTGGCAGATAGAGGAGATGGCACTAAATAACTATCAGTGGCAAGTTATGAGGACAAAGCCAACAAAAGCAGCCGATATCTACAACCTCGACCCAATAACCATGCTATCAAACCAGTTAGAGATGACGAATAAAAAGATTGATAGTTTGTATACCCTCTCATAGGTACACCCAGTAATGCAATATGACTCGAATCCAGGAGGCGTGGCGAATCCTGAGTACCCACCATACGGATATGGCATGGAGAACAAACAAGTCCACTATATGGGTAACTATTCTAGACATCAAAATAATTTTTATAGTGACACTTATAATGCAGGTTGGAGGTACCATCCCAATTTCTCGTGGGATGATCAAAGTAGCCAAAGACAGGAACTTCCTCCAAATTTTCAACAACCACCTTACCAACAAGAAGATAAGTCGAACCTTGAAGAGATGCTGGCAAAATTCATAGCAAACACAGAAACACGCTACCACAATATAGAAACGAAACAAGAAGCATCAATTCAAGGGATCGAGGATCAGTTAGGTCAGCCTGCTAAGCTGATCTTAGAACAACCACAATAAAGCTTGCCAAGCAACACTGAAACTAACCCAAAAGAGTAAATTCAAGCTGTAACAGCTCATGACAGTGAAATGTTAGTAGAATCTGACCCAAGGCAAGAGCTTGTGGTAAGCGAAGGTAAGGTTGACGTAAGCCAGGATATACCAAACCCGGTAATTACAGAGTACCAAGCTCTTGTGCCATACCCTAATAAGATAAAGAAAGACCACACAGAGGAACAATTCGGTAAGTCTCTTAAACTTCCAAAGAAATTTCATATTAACTTGCCGTTTCTTGAAGCTCTTTCACAGATGCCAGATCCTAGACCTCGTGACGATTAAGAAGAAATTTATGAGGAACGAAGGCTGTGGAGCGATGAACTAGACGAATGGAAGACACACCTCAAAGAGAAACTAAAAACACACAAAGCAAAAATGAGGTGACTCCATGACGAACTTAATGATCGGACAACCCAGCTTAAGATAGGAGATCAGGTACTCAAAATCTCCCCAGATGGAACAGTCGAGGTAACTAGTCCTAAATCAGCACCTTTAAGGTAAACACTACTCGACTTAAATTTTATATCAATAACCGAATTGATCGCATGAGAAAGGATTTTCACCTCCTCAAACAACCATGACCATGCGAATGAGAGGTAAAATCTAGCTTAAGACTACAAACAAGCGCTTCTCGGGAGGCAACCCGAGCACTAACCCTATTAATTTTTACGTTTTTTATTTTTTACTTTTATTTTTTCTTTTAGCACCTAACCATAAACTAACCAAAGTACAGATTTCCATACCACACGGCCATGGCTGTGGCCGTGTGGCCACCACAGAAAGGTACAAGGGCGGGGCCAACTACCAGATCCATGATTTCTATTTAACCCTCTTCTTCCCTTCCTTTTCCCGTTATCTTTCTTCTTTCATTTTCCATTATTTACTTTTATTTTTATTTTTTTATTTTCTTTTTATTCTTCGTGCTATTTAGATTTAGCTTAGGATACAATAAAATTAGGACGGCTGCTTCGAGGATTCAATCTCAAATAGTTCGAGGCGCTTCCCCATGTTCACCTCTAATCCTATCTGGTTTCTTTTCATTGACTTTATCCAAAATTTAGGAAGTTTCACTTCCCTCCCTATCTTATTATTACTAAATTACTATTATCTATCTTTGTACATTGAGGGCAATGTACATCTTAAGTGGGGGGGTTAACTATAGTATTATTTGAAAATCCCTAAATTATGCCTTGTTTGAAAGTAAAGTCTCTCATATTATGATTAGAATGAAATTTCCCTGATTTATGATTTTTATTGATATGTTTTTGGATTAAGTCATTGATAATTGTGCATTGATGATTATATTTGAAGGATACTAGAGAATCAAGCATGATAAGTCTATTTTTCAAAAATTAATTTTTTTTAGGTTGTCTACCTGAATTTGAATATTACTTTGAAATTTGAAATTTACGAGGTTGATATCAAAACACCTATAATTTTTGTGAGCCTTTGAGCTTTTTAGAGCATATATTCTTTTTCTTGCTCACTTTATTGATTATGAGTGTGTCAACATTGAACTGTTATTCTAGAACTTGCTTCGATTATACAAGTCAAGACCACACCTTTGATTTGATATACAGAGATGATAAAGGCACCTAGGTTTTAACCCATTCACTCCACTAAAAAGCTTACCTTCATAATTAACCCCTAGTGAACCCCATTTAATCCTAACAACCCTTTTTATTGACTCACCCATTAATATTAACCCAAAACCCTTTGTATTTGTTATCACCATTCCTTTTTGACTACCCTTATATCAAGATTTGATTTGATTAGTTACCTAATTATATTATTTTAGTAGTTGAATTTATCTGTTATTATTTGATTTGTTCTTAATTAAAAAAAATCGAAGTATATTCAGTATTAGTATTATGAAAAGTGAACTTATACAGTGAAAGTCTATTTATCAAAAGAAAAGCTTGTATTATGAGGGTTATTACTTTTCAGTTGATGTAATTATCATCTCAGTATTTCTAGATAGGTAACTTTTTGATAAACCGTAAAAGTAACATATTTTAATCCCACATTTAGCATACTTTTGGATGATTTATCCTTTGATTTATGTAAAAAGGTGCTCTTAATCCTTTCTTTTCATGTTTTATACTCAGGAGAGCACCCAATGAAGAAAAGAACGAAAAACGGGCCCAAAACGGAGTAAATGGGCCATATCACGAAATCCACACGCCTGGGCCCAAGACCACACGACTGTGCCCCATTCAACGGGTTCGAACACGGCCTGGCCACGACTTACACGGGCGTGTGCCAGGGGCGTGTCCCTACTACGGCCAAGAGGAGTTTTACTCGGAATAAGATACTTGGAGGCAAAGAGACACATTCCAAAGCCTATTCAAACACCTTAGTAGGAATTCTACTTGAATTAGGATACTTAGGGGCCAAGTAAGGCATCTCAAAGTCTATATAAACACCCAAGAGGGCAACTTAAAAGGGATTTCGGCAGCAGCCGGAACCCAAGGCTTTAGTTAGAGGGCGGTTAGCTAGGCAAAGAGCCAAGCCAGAAAGGTCAAGATTTGTGGGAACCACTCGAAGATAGCCAGTTGATCCATCTCAAGAAGCCGGAATTCTACTCAAGACGGCAGATCTCTCCTTCAATTTCTTCAGGGGGTTTTAGGGATTTCTTATGTGTTGTTTTATCTTTTCTTTTGAGATGTTTTCTTTTATTGTTATGAACTAAACCCTCAGATACCTGAGGGGATGAAACCTAAGATGAATCTTGTTATCGTTTGCTGAACTATATGATAAATATTTAACTTGTTCTTAATTATGTGTTTTTAATTCTTGTGTTGATATTTCCGGGATATTAATTCAAGTGTGATGTGCTTAGGTGGAGGAGCAAAAGTGCCTGCCTAAGAGTAGATCTAGCATAATTAAGCGGAGTTGATCGCGTGCCTAGAGATAGGGTGACGAGATTTTGCCGGATTAGGGTGAAACCTAATATGGGAGTCCATAGATCGAGTTAATGCGATTCTAGGGGTTTTAATTAGAAAGAGATTTCAATTAATCAACCTAGGGTTAGACGTTAGTCGCCTCGAGAGAGGGATAATATAACTTAGGGAATCTTACGGATCAAGTCAAGTGAATAAATCGTCTGGTTCAGAGTTAGATAACAAGTGAAGTCTAGGTGGATTCTTCCTTGGGTGTCGTCTTAATCAATTGGGTTTTCTTCCAAGTTAATTTCTCAATTCATCCTCTTTGTCTTTGCATCTTTAGTTTAGTTGATAGTTAAATTTAGATTAAATCAATAAATTCACTTAATTCTTAGGCTAAATAATAGAAAGAGAGTTAGTATTAGTACTTTTGGTTCCTTTGGGTTCGACATTCCGGTCTTGCCTTAACTATACTACTGTTCAATAGGTGCGTTTGCCTCAAAAATCGTTGTCAGAGTTAGTTTCCAGGTTCAATCGTTCTCATTATAAATTTAAAACTCTGAAATTGATGATCACTTGTCAATTCGATCTCGATTCTAACCTTCTATTTCATCCTTTATCCACACCTTTAACCCTAGCCCCGTTACAACCCTGTTAAAGACCTTTTGATCTGTTTATCATCTCATTTTACAGTGGTGGAGATTTGATTTTCAGGCAAGCCTATGAGATTAACTTTTCAGGTTCGACTTATGAGTGCTCTTTTCCTGAACCTTAAACACTTCGAGTGATTTGAGTGAATCTTTTGTGAGGATGTCAATCCTTGTCAGTTTTTAATTAAAGGTAATTTTTTAGATAAGGGGAGACACCTACGTTTTCGTAATACAAATGTATGACTTATATTGTTTGAATCTTTAGGACTCTTTAAGTTAAATTATCCATATATAAATTATCTATGAATTATGATGAGACATTGTTGATAGGAATTATGAATTATGAAAAGTTCGTTTTAATTGTAAGTTGAGAATTTTGCTTGAGGACAAGCAAAAGCTTAAGTGTGGGGGTATGTGATAAACCGTAAAAGTAACATATTTTAATCCCACATTTAGCATACTTTTGGATGATTTATCCCTTGATTTGTGTAAAAAGGTGCTTTTAATCCTTTCTTTTCATGTCTTATACTCAGGAAAGCACCGGAGGATGGAAAGAACAAGAAATTGGCCTAAAACGGACCAAATTGGGCCAAAGTGGAAATCGACACGGCCTTGACTTAAGCCCACACGACTGTGCCTCCCTGATAAACTAGAACACGACCTGATCCTAATTCACATGGCCGTGCCTCATTAAAGAAATCTGAACACGGCCTAAAGACGATTCACACGGGCGTGTGCCATGGCCGTGTCCCTGTCGTGGCAAAGAACAATTTAACTCGTAAAAGGATACTTAGGGGCAAAGAAACCTATTTCAAAAGCCTATATAAACCCCCTGACTGTAACCTGAAAGAGGGCAGTTAGCTAGGCCAAGTAGCCAAGCCGTAAAGGTCAGATTTGTGGGAAACACTCGAAGGTAGCCAGTTGATCCATCCCAAGAAGCTGAAATTATACTCAAGACGGCGAATCTCTCCTTCAATTCCTTCAGGGGGTTATAGGGATTTCTTATGTTTTGTTTTATCTTTTCTTTTAAGCTGTTTTCTTTTATTATTATGAACTAAACCCTTCAGATACCTGAAGGGGATGAAACCTAAGACGGATCTTGTTATTGTTTTCTGAACTCTATGATAAATACTTGATTTGTTCTTAATTTTGTGTTCTTAATTCTTGTGTTAATATTTTCGGGATATTGATTCAAGTTGAATGTGCTTAGGTGGTGGAGCAAAAGTCCCTGCCTAAGAGTAGATCTAGCATAATTAAGCGGAGTTGATCGCACGCCTAGAGATAGGGTGACGAGATTTTGCCGGATTAGGGCGAAACCTAATATGGGAGTCCATAGATCGAGTTAATGCGTTTCTAGGGGTTTTAATTAGAAAGAGATTTCAATTAATCAACCTAATGTTAGACGTTATTCGCCTCGAGAGAGGGTTTAATATAACTTAGGGAATCTTACGGATCAAGTCAAATGAATAAATCGTCTGGTTCAGTGTTAGATAACAAGTGAAGTCTAGATGGATTCTTCCTAAGGGTATCGTCTTAATCAACTGAGTTTTCCCAACAGTATTTTCCCAATTCATTCTTTTTGTCTTTGCGTCTTTAGCTTAGTAGTTAGTTAAATTTAGATTAAATAACAACTTCACTTATTTTAGGCTAGATAATAGAAAGAAAGCTAGTATTAGTACTTTTAGTTCCTTTGGGTTCGACATTCCGGTCTTGCCTTAACTATACTAATGTTCGATAGGTGCGCTTGCCTCAAAATCGTTGTCAGAGTTAGTTTCTAGGTTCAATCATTCTCATTATAAATTTAAAACTCTGAAATTCGGCGATCACTTTCTTATGTTCATCTGGGCACACATTAAAACGATTCTTTACAATTCAATAAATTTCTCACCTTGTTGTACTATTTTGCATACAAGTCAAAAACACATTCAAAGTAAATAAATTCATAATTCAAAACATAAATTACATTTACATATACAACTATACCATATAAACTTATCTAACAACAATGATAGTAAGCGAGGTGTCGAAGACTAATATTTAATTTTCCCTTTTCCTCAATTATCTACCGGTTGATTCAAATCTTGATCTATATGGTAGTTCGTTTTAATTTATCAATTTCAAATACCTTACAACAATTTATTTTATGCATATAAAATTTTAATTTCACTTTTTACAAATTTTCTAAAGTTTTACATTTTATTCAGTTTAGTCCTTAAAACCAAAACTATCATAACTTTCAAATTTGAGCACCATTTTACAATCCAATTCTAGATACACCCTTCTATGACTCTGTAACACCCCTTGCTCGACCCGATAACTGAATTCGAGTTACAAGATTTCACATCCGTTGTTGGAGCAACTTTCATCAAAATATAGTAAATATATAAACCAAACAAACTTTTGTCATAATATGATTCAAGACTAAATTCGAGCCTTAATTGACCTTATGAAAGCTCTTTTGTTGAGCTGAGCATGGATTAGGACCAAATTATAAAGTTTTGAAAATTCAGTGTCGACGTCATGACGTCACCTTCTTCATGTCGTGACGTCACCAAACAGTTTCTCATGTTGTGACGTCCAATCTCTCGACATTGGGACATCACATATTGTCGGTCGGCATTGCAACGAAGAGAGTTGCTCGTCTCAACTTGGTCTTTGTTTTTGGTAAAAATTTAGGCCATTTGGTACCTATTCCATGTCAACCTAACAAATTTCATTTCGAGCAGAATTTTACACCTTTACCTATACAAGATCACATAATACATACCAAAGACTTTACAACATCATTTCAATTCAATCTATACAACATGCTTTCATTTGACCAACAAATCAATCAAAGTTGCTTGATCAATTCAATATAATCATCAGTGCATTTTCCATTTGTTACCATCACATATACTACCCCATTCGATACTCATTTTACCATTTAAATATCAAACACAAAGATACACAAGTTACCAAAACATACACTATTACATATATAAACATTAGCTTTCCAAAATCAAACATTAACAAAAGTGTAAACCAAACCATCATTCACAAGTAACACATATATAAACACCTATGTACGTGCCACATAATCAAGCTTAAAATGAGCAAAAGTCTATCGAATCGATAGGTGGATAGTGTGAGCTCCGAGGTGATCCAATCGACGCGTTTTGCAAAATGACCATTACGGAAACAAAAAACGAAACATAATAAGCATATTTAATACTTAGTAAGTTCATAATAAATGAACTTAACTTACCTTGTCATTTAAAAAGTTCAAGTAATTGAAACACAAAGGCACAACATGGCATATCCTTGGCATTCTTATATATATATATATATATATATATATATATTCATAAGCCATTCCACAAGACAACCTATAGGTTAGTACCTCACATAATAAGATCATGGTATTTAAATTCACATACATGTACAACCAAATTATTTTACATCATACTATTCAACCTTGTTTGGTACTAAAACACATCAATGGAATTCACATTCAATCATTTCATTACCATATAATTTTTATTTTCTATCTGGAGAACAATAGCAATTTAAATTCGGATACATAAGATTAATTCATTACAAACCCTGAAATTGTATACCCACTTTTCACCTTTCGAATAACAATCCAAATATTTTATTAAGCCTGTAACATCATCATATACATGCTACTCGATCATATATCAATTTCACATTTAGTCATTATCATGTATATATTCATATTATTCATTTATTTCATGCTTAAGATTTAGTCCCTTTGTTGCCATAACACCTCATTTACCTAACAATTTAAACTAAAAAGTAAAAAAGTTTAAATACAAACATCTCATGAATTAATAAAATAAGTCCCGTATGAACTTACTTGACAAAAACAACAACAAAAGAAACACCAAGGACTAATTCACCAATTTTCCTTTTCTTCAATTATCTTCCGATTGATTCAAATCCTGATATATAATAATTTATTACAAATTATCAATTATACGCATCTTGTAACAGCCTATTATAACCATAAGTCAGTTCAATTCACATTTTGAAAGTTTATTAAAGTTTTGCTTTTAATTTAGTCTCTAAAACCGAAATTGCTATAACTTTCAAATTTGAGCCTTGATTTCAAAATCGATCTCAATTTCATCCTTCTACAGCCCTCTATTGTCCATAATTATAGAATTTTAACATCAATTTTGAAATATATGCACTTTAGTCCCTATGTTCAAAAACTAGCAATTAAGCTTTACAAACTAGACCTTTTCATTTCTAAGCTTAAAATCTAAAACTTTAACACCAATTTCATCAAGCATTCATCAATGACAACTATTAAAAACTTTAACAGTTGTGAAAATGATGCTTGGATTAACTAACTCGGGCTTTTACGATCTCAAAAACATAAAATTTACAAAAAAAACAAACTTTAATTGGCTTACCATACAAATGGACGAATGTTGAGCTTTGAAAATGACTTCTCTAGTTTACTTTGATGGACATTAGGTGAAGATGATGGAAAATTAAAGATGATACCTTTTGTTTTTAACTTTTATTTTATAATTATAAGTTAACTAATTAAAACTTAATTAAGTAAGTTCTTAAACAAATTTAATAAAAGTTAGTGGAGTTTAAATCCACCCACCACCGTTTGACCATTTAAAAATTGTGAAATAATTCAATTGGTCCTTCAATTAATGAAAAATCTATAGCGATTAACTTTTACCACTTTTACAATTTAGTTTGTATACCTTAATTAGTCATTAATTCGGCAAAATTACCTATCCAAAATCTAGTTCACCTGTAACGCCCTGAATTTTGGGCCTAGAAGTATTAGGCCTTGTGTATGGATCACTAAGGAGGCTGTACATAAGTATTTAATTGTGCAAGGAAATGACACAATTAAATGTCTGCTTCAGTGGTTAAAGGCCCTGAAAAGTGTTGGAGAAGTTCTGGGTTCAAACCTGGGCTTTAGCAAAAATTTTGGTTTTAAGTGGATAAAACCATGGATGCTTGGATGTAGGCCTTTTAAATTATTGTGTCAAAAAAAAAACTGATAGAAGGAGGCATGTAGCCTTGTAACACCCCAAACCCGGCCCATGAGCCACGGCCGAATTCAGAATGCCACTGCGGAAAACGTTTGAAAAATATTTTGACTCATAAACTAAATCATGAAAGTTTGTTGTTGTTGATAAATCATTTCGTATTTAAAACTTTAAGTAAAACTTTGATGTTACAAATTCTTCGGTTAAAAACTTTATCATATATTTTAAAAGGGAAGTTACTAAAAATAAACCATTTTCAGATATTAATATAATCGACAATTCAACTTAAAACATAATAAAAATCCTTAAATACTTTAGGAGGCCCTTATTACAATAAATAAATACTTAAAATACTGAAACATAAATTGTATAAAGAAAATCCTCTTCTGCATGGGCCACCTCGTATCCACTCCAACCCGGTCCAAGCTTTATGCATCACCTGCGATGTTGGTAAAAATTTGGGTGAGTCAAATAGACTCAGTGTATAGTTATTTCACATGTCTCCACATATGGGCTTGGCCCATATCCACACAGTCCACATACATAAATATGCAACATGAAGCCCAACCCAACCTAGTGTCCATCCATTACACCTACCTTGGCAGACCTGCCGCCCAAGGCCGTGGCTAAGCCACCGATCACCTAAGTGACCCCACATGTCAATATCCATGAGGTGACTCAAGGTCATCCTCAATCCACGGTGATGCACACAGCTATCATCCGCCAGGAGGTGGCATATAGCCAACACCCCACCTTGATGAAGCACATAACTAACATCAAGCGCCAATGTAGCACAAGGCTAACATCAGACCACGTACATAATGTACACCCTGTCCTTCAATATTCATGTCCCAAATTCCCATGCATATATATATCATGACAATAATATCATTTAGATGAGTATTCAACACATGCTTACCACGATTGCACATATTCATCAGTGATAATTTAATATCATAAAGTACTGACCTGATTATTCGATCACCCCCCATGGGTATCCACCTTCTTAGCCCTTATTTCGGCTACCATTCACATCATATCACACATATATAACAACATACACACATAAACAATCAAGAGAACAGTGCAATAACTACACACCTTGTAAACACGATGAACGACAGAATACTCAAGATTTCCGGCTTTTGCTTACAACACCGACAGTACCTATATAACACTATATGAGAAATCGCTTATCACGAAAAAGATATGGCCTTTGGCCGAATATCATTATTCCCTTACCTTAATCGATTAAATCCGAAAACCGTCACTTGCCTATGGAGTTTGTCGAAATCCTTGATCACTTAAATCCCAGAAGATCTCCACTCCTATAACGTTAGCCTACAGAAATTCCGATATCACCTTTCATGGATTCAGCCATAACAGAGAAATGGAGTTAGATTTCTCGATTTGATACCTTAATGGAAAAACAACCGAGACTCAAATAAGAACGAAACCCCTTACCACAATATCGAAATCGATTTGGGAGATTGATGGAAGATAAATGTCGACACCTCCCTCTTCTACAAGCTCTAATAGATTCGGCCAAGGCTTCTCAACCAAGAGAGATTATTCGGCTCTCAAAAAGTGAAGTAATAAATGAAATGAAGATTTTTCTAAGGTAGAGAAAGTTCAAAGGATGTCTATATGAGGAAAGGAAAAGAAAAAGATGATATGGTTCGGCTTTTGAAAGTGAATAGCAAAAAGAAAAGGTATTCCCAATTTTCGGCTTTGGTCAAATGAAGAGAAAAGAAAAATAACACAAGTTGTATTCCTAGTGATTTTCGGCACAACTGAATAAGATGAGAAAGAATCAATTTTGGCACACCTATCCTACTATTACCAAAACCGAAAATGCCATCCTTCCAAGCCTCAAATTCGGCCAACACCAATTCCCTCACCCAAATCCCTTAAAACTCTCCTCAAATCTCTCCCCTTATCCCTCCTCAATTCTCTCCACAAATCACTCAATCATCAAATTTAAATTTCACTCAAATTCCTCCATAATCCTCTCCACACCTCTCATTCAAAATAAATTGAATGAGTTAACCCTTATCACTCCTCTTAGCCGAATTTTAGGATAAATTTTTGACCAAGCTTTAATCCTTATCCCTTTAAAATCCAAGCAAAAAATAAAACAACACTCCTCGTTGTCTGTGTGACTCGAACCTCCTCCCCTGACACCCCTTGTTGACGCAATCTCCCCTGCACCTTAGGTAGCGTCCCATGCCACTCCACCACCTCACTTCTTGTGTCAAAATCCTCCAACAAATTTTCTTAAGGCCTATCTTGACTAGCTCCCTTTCAAGAATAAAAATCTAATATTTTTCTAAGGCACTTATCTACATCCTAGGGTTCCCGAGACCCCCAAAACCCATTCAAACCACACATAGGCACACTATCACACAAATACCAAATAAAATGCATGACCCCCAAATCTAGGATATTACAAGCCTAGTGGTTGTGGAGTCATTAAGGTTGCAAGGGAGCCTAGGTTCAAGTCTTGGCTCTTGCAATTTATTTTGGTTTTTCTTTTAAAGGAACCTAGACCTTGGCCTTTAGACCTCTTAATTAATTGAAGGTTAAATGTGACACAAAGAACCTGTTGGTGCAGTGGTGGTGGCGCTACATGTGTGGCAAGGAGTCTGAAGTTTGAGGCTTGGCGTGCGCAATTGTATGTTTATTTTGCTGCTTGTGCTGGAGAGGTGTTGGAACTGGACTAGAACTCCGTGGTTGAAGTGGTCATAATAATTTGAATTGAATTTGAATGGGGAGTTGGAGTAAATCAAGGAGAAAATTCGATAGAGGAATTGATGGAGTTTTTGAAGGATTTTGAAATAGGAGAAGTTGGAGCCGATTGGGGGGAGTTTTGTTTAGGCAAATTTGGCTAGGGAGTGCATTTGGCGCATTTTCGACAATTGCTTTCTTCTATGCTAATTTGTTTTAATTTCTCTCTTTTATCTTTAGTGCCAAATATTGCCATAGACCTTTTTGTGTTTTTCCCGTTTTGGTTTTCTTTATTCTCTTATCCCTGTTTCCTATTCTTCTTAATGTGAGCCGAATTCAACCTCTCTTTCTCTGCCTTCATTCTTTTTCCCTTCTCTATTCCTTCTTCCCTCTTTTCTTTCTTTTGCTTGGTAGATCGAAGGTACTCAACCTTCTTCTCTCCCTATTCTTGGCCGAATATTTCTATGCTCCACTGTTGGTATTGTTAATCGGTTCTGCAAGTGTTCCTGACTGAAGGGTAGGTGTTTATACTTTCTCATTTACACTCAAATTTGATCTCTTTTAGTATTTCTTTGGAAGTCGAATGCTTCTGTTCTTTTGGACTCTAATTACGCTCTTGCGCGATATGATGCTCGTTGGGGGCTAGTCAAATCCAAGGAGCGAAGAAGATCTAGAGTGCTAAGGCCGTCGAGGTTTTTCTCTCATCGTCCGATTAAGGTAATTTGTTATCTTACTCTTTGGGTATAGACCGATTAGGCCCTATGGGTTTGCAAAGTAAAATTTGGGTTGTAGGCTGCATCTATGATCAGTACTACCTAACAGAGATCTATCGTAGTGCAGTTTATCGGCAAGGCATGTGATCTA
Organism: Gossypium australe; assembly: GCA_005393395.2. Lineage (NCBI taxonomy): Eukaryota > Viridiplantae > Streptophyta > Magnoliopsida > Malvales > Malvaceae > Gossypium > Gossypium australe. Next base: position 23,995,984 of record CM016621.1, on the reverse strand, counting down.
TCATAGTTAGCGATCTTAGAGGACTGGAGGCACTCACTCAATCAAGGTAAGGGTGGTGAATGTTTTGGGGCTAAGTATTAAGAAGGTGGTATGTTTATGTAACTATTAAGGTTGGTTGTATCCCTATCAACATGTGATTAATCGTGTGTTGGGAATCGATGTAGGTCTTGGTGCTTAAGGATTATTCGCTTTCTTCGCAGCAAAGGTGTGTAACAGTACCCTGTATTCGATAGTTGGCGAGAAAGCCGATAGAGTGTGTGTAACTGTATGCTATGTTTGATAACTGGCTGAAAAGCCAAAAGTATGTGTTGTTTACACTGCTATGACTGTAGATCCTCAAAATGCCGAAAAGCCAAAAATATGGCGTATGATGCGACACGAGCGTGCGATCCTGCGTGTGGTGAACCAAGCCCATGAACATGGGTTTTAGTCTGTAGAGGCCACCACAAGCGCTCTCGTGGTCTTGGGCTGTTCTGGGCCTCGTTGGGTCGAAATGGGCTGGTGGGCCCAGTGGGCTTGTGGGCCCACACGAATAAAATGTATGTGATGTTGTAAGTGATGTTTGGACTGTGACGTTTGCGTAACTGTGGCTGTTTCTGGGCTAAATGGGCTACACGAGTGTGTGGGCCCACTTGGGCTGAGTAATGGGCCTTAGGCCCATTTACACTGTTGTGGCTGTTTAGGTTACTTAAGTCGTTCGAGGCGATGGTGGACCTTCTGTTGGGTTGCTGAGACCCCGGTTTGCAAAATTACCGAAATACCCTTGATTTATAAAATTACTAAAATACCCTCGAATTGTGAAATTATCGAAATACCCCTGATTTGTAAAATTACCAAAATACCCCCAATTTGTGAAATTACCGAAATACCTCTAATTTGTGAAATTACCAAAATACCCCCAAATTGTAAAATTACCAAAATACCCCTGATTTGTAAAATTACCGGAATACCCTCGATTTATAAAATTACCGAAATACCTTTAAATTATGAAATTACCGAAATACCCCCGATTTATAAAATTATTGAAATACCCTCAGATTGTGAAATTACTAAAATACCCCCAATTTTTAAACTTACCGAGATACCCCGATTTGTAAAATTACCAAAATACCCTCGAATTGTGAAATTACCGAAATACCTCCGATTTGTGAAATTACCAAAATACCCCTGATTTGTAAAATTATCAAAATACCCTCAGATTGTAAAATTACCAAAATACCCCCTATTTATGAAATTACTAAAATGCCCTCGATTTGTGAAATTATCGAAATACTCCCGATTTGCAAAATTACCTAAATACCCCTATAGGGTAGGATTACCAAAATACCCTTATAGGGTAAAATGACTGTTTTGCCCTTGTGGCTAAAGGACTGACTTGTGCTATGATTTGACTGGGATTGCATGATTTTGTTTTAACTAACTTGACGATGGCTGTATGACTGATATGCTTTTAATATATATCTAAATGACTGTTACTGACCATGGCCATTTTGCATACACGTGTAATGATTGAGCATGATATACACGACATATTGCATGGGGTTGGGACATTGATACAGAGGAAGTTCTGATATGGCCGCACGGGTCGTATGAGACGAATGTTGACCGACGAACGGCTTAAAGCCGCGTAATCTGATTTTGGCTCTGTGCCAACCTAAATATGGCTCTGTGCCATCTTGATTATGGCTTTGTGCCAATCGTATTTACTCGTGGCTATGTGCCTAACATATATATTGATTACTCTGTGTCGGTCATAATTACCCGTGGCTGTATGCTGGTTATATTACCATCGCTGATGGCTATGCGCCAAACTTATTACAGTTACTGATAGCTCTGTGCAATCCTGATTATGACTCTGTGCCATCCTAATTATGGTTTATAACCATTCTGTTTATGGCTTTTAGTCAATCTGTTAACTGGCAGCGTTGCTACGATATTTATGGCTTTTAGTCGTTCTGTCCATGGCGTCGAGCCGTTCTGTTGACGTAGTGCCGCAATCAGTGCTAAGCTTGGTGTGTTGGCTGGGTGGGTCGATCTTATCCCCACATGGTGTGTTGGTTGGTACGGGTGGTGTGTTGGATGGATCGGGGTGGGATGCATCCTCATACTGTTGCATATCTATTTATGAGATCTGTCTCTGTACTGGGCTTAGGCCACTTGTTCTGCTATTAGTTTGGGCTGGGCCCAATTGATTCTGTTATGGGCTGTGACCCAAATGATATTGTAATGGGTTTTGGCCCACGTATGCTTTGAACTGGACTGTACTGTTACTATTAAAGGGCTTTGGCCCAGAATGTTTCAGTTTCCGTTTCTGCATACTGACGGTTACTCTAGTAAAGGGATTACACACTGAGTTTTCGTAAACTCACCCTGTTTTTAATTGTACAGATAATCCCCAGTGTTAGGAGGATTGGTGCTGCGACGGACTCGGAGGTGACCACACGACTGCGGCTGTTATGTTTTGGGTTTTAATTTCTGTAATAAGGCCTCTCTGGATTTAATTCTGAATTTGGGATTTTGTTACGTTTTATATCTGCTAGACGTAGACGAGTTTTCAACCCAATTACTATTTTTAAAACATATGTTTTAAACTTTTTTACCTTAAATTAGCTTCCACAACTAAAAGAGATTTTCAACGAAGTTAATAACGTTTTTTAAAAGTGATTAACTTTTCAATGAACCACGTTTCGAAACTGAACGAACACAAAATGAGACTTTAGTTTTTAAATATTAAGGAGGGTTTCAATGAAAACATGGTTTTCGAAAAACACTTCAATGTGACACGCCAGATTCGGGCTTAACTTCTGGGCCGGGTTTGGGGTGTTACATCACCTATGCAATAACTCCATAAATATTTAATAAAAATATTTACGGGCTCAATTTACGAAAATGAGGTCCCAATACCTCATTTTCCAACACTACTAACTTTAGGGTCGTTACACTTGTACCTTTGTTAACTATTCAATTAATAAAATTAACGAACCAAACTCTAATTAAACTTCGTACTAACCTCATAAATAATATTATATAGACTTGAATACCGAAATTGGGGTTCCAAAACCACCATTTTTGACACCACTAAAAATTGGGCTGTTATAGACTCTCTACATCTATTTTTAAAAAAATTAACATAAAATTCAAATTCTTTAAACTTTAGTCCCTATGTTCAAAACTAACAGTTTTCATTTTACTAATTAGTCCTTTTTCATATCTAAGCTCAAAAACCTATAAATTTAATACCAAAAGCTTCAAGATTCATCAACGGTAACATTTGTAAGCTTTAAAAGTTTTGCAAAGTAATCCCTGAGCTAGCTAAATCAAGATCTTAGGATCTCAAAAGCATAAAAATTACAAGAAACGAGCTTAAAATCACTTACCAATTAAAGTTTGAGAGTTTGAAATTCCAAACCCTATTTTCCTTGTTCTTGGACGGCAATGGAGGTGTAAATGGATGAAGATGATTTTTTCCTTTTAACTTTAACTTATATAGTTTGGTAAAAATGTAAATAACTTAATCTTTTTAATTAACTAATAATTAAACACGTCGTTCATCATGTTTAAGTCCTTTAATGTGGATGATAACATTCTCATCCACCAAACATATAAAAAACATTGGTCCAATTACTTAGTTGGACCTTTGGAATTTAGAAAATCTATAGTGATTAACTTTTACGATTTTTACGATTTAATCCGTATACCTTAAATAGCTATCAATTTACTAAAATTCCTATACCAAATTTTAATATATTACTAAAATAGACTAGTAAATATTAATTAATAATATTTTTACGTACACACTCATTGAATGGGGCTTCGAAACAACCATTTTCGACACCACTGAAAAATAGATTATTATAACTCTCCCCTCTTAGAAATTTCTCCCCTCGAAATTTTTACTTCAGAATAGATTCGAGTACTGACATTTCATTTGTTCTTCTAGTTCCTATGTAGCTTCCTTAATACCATGTCAGTGCCATAACACTTTTACCAACGATACTCGTTTATTCCGTAATTCTTTCACTTCTCGAGCTAAAATTTTCACTGGTTCTTCACTGTACAACAAATCAGGTTGCAACTTTATTTCATCTGTACAAATCACATAATATGAATCAAAATGGTAACAATGTGGCATCGATACATTAAAAACATTATGAATCTTCTCTAGTTCCAATGGAAACGCTAATCTTAAGGCCACTAGGCCAATTCTCTCGAGGATCTCGTACGATCCTATTTATCTCGGATTGAGCTTTCCTTTTCTACCGAACCACAATATCTTTTTCCAAGGAGGAACCTTCAGAAATAATTTGTCACCAGTCTGAAATGTGATATCTTTTCTTTTCAAGTCAATATATGATTTTTGATGATCAGAAACGACTTTCAAATAGTCTTGTATGATTGTGAATTTTTCTTCAGTCTCACGAATCAAATTAGTCCCTGCGAGCCTGCTTTCACTCAATTCGGACCAATACAACGAGGCTCTGTACTTATGTCCATATAAAACCTCGTACAGTTCCATTTTGATACTCTTCTGATAACTATTATTATAAGCGAACTCAACTAACGGTAGAAATTTCTCCTAGCCACCTTCAAACTCAATGTTACAACATCGTAACATATCTTCCAGAATCTGTATTACCCGTTTTGATTGTCTGTCTGTCTGAGGTTGAAAAACCTAATGAAGTTCAATTTAGTCTCTAGAGTTTCATGTAACTTATGCCAAAATCTAGAGGTAAACCTCGGGTCATGATCAGAAATAATGGACCACAGCACACCGTGTAATCTAACAATCTTGGTAACATATAACTCAGCTAGCTTCTCAAGCGGATAATCAGTTTCGACCAAAATAAAGTGAGCTGATTTAGTCAATTTGTCAATAATTAACCAGATCAAATCTTTGTTTTTTGGTGTCGGAAGCAAAACCGATATTAGATTCATTGTAACTCATTCCTATTTCTACTCTGGAATCATCATCGATTGTATCAAACCAAAAGGAACCTGATGTTTGGCTTTCACCTGTTTACGTACTAAACACTTTGACACAAACTCAGAAATTTCGTGTTTTATTCTCGGCCACCAGTAAGTCTGTTTTAGATAGTTATACATTTTGTTGTTACCTGGATGAATATAATAAGTATTGCTATGCGCCTTATGCGAAATGTCATGTAACGACCCAAAATTGGGCCTAGTAGGATTGGGCCTATTGGGCCTTGGGCATAGGAGTGTTTAAAATTTTTGAGAACAAGAGAACGACAATATTTCAAGTTAGACTTATTAGGAAGGTGATTTTAGAAAGTTACGGGGTTCTATGAAGTTTCGGGTTCAAGTTGGGCCTTAGTGAAATTTTGTGTTTAAGCCTATTAAGGAGAGATAGTAAGAGGCATCAAAGCTTATGGAAATAAATGAGTAAATAGCTAGCATAAATGAGCTATTGGCAAAGAGGTTATGGAATCAAGTGAAGTACCTTGAGGGAAGAGGTTCAAATCCCATTCTGTGCAATTTTTTGACTTTTATTTTTGCACTCCTTCCTTAAGTGTCTGCCAAGGTGTATATATGGCAAGTTGGACTTCTTTATTTTTGGTAAGGTGGCTAAAAAATAAGGAAAGGTTGAGGTTGGGGAAAGGAATCAAAAGAATAAGGCAAGTAAGGGGAACAAGTGGCTTATTTTGTGGATATTGTTTTGGAAAGTGTGGTTAGCCAAATGTTGACCCATAATGTAATGCATGTGGATGGTTTTGGGGGTAGATAGGTAGCTGAATTTTTACTTTGGCATTTGGTAAGGTCTTGGTATTGTTTTGGCCAAAAATTCTATTTGCAACTTTTGTCTCATCTTCTCCCAATTTGCTATCCTCTTTGCCGAATCCTCCTAGAATAATTGTGCATTTTCTCCTCTTTTGTTTGGTCAAAACCTTCATCCCTTGTTCATCTTTTTTTTTTGGATATCCGAACAACCTATCATCCATCCAACTATCCATTATTTTCTTTTAACCATTCCTCTAACTTTTCCTCTTCTCTAAATCAACACCATCATAAAATCACATTTTCTTGTTGATTATCCTCCATAGCCGAACCTTTCTATCCAAAATCTCTCCTTTGCAATTTCTTTCTCATTTGGGTTGACTGGAAGGCCGAATCTTTGACTCATCCGTAGCCATTGTACAATCGTTGGGAATCGATTTTATAATCATTAAGGTAAAGGATTCATCATGGTTCTTTTGGATCTTTTTAGTTGATCGATGATTTTGCTAAGCGGGATAGTGGTTGTGACTAATCAAGTTTATTTTTAGGGACCAAATCGCTCGATCACCTATCCCTCGTAATAAGAGACTCAGATTGTGGTAAGTGATTCAAGTGTAAGTGATACGAAATCTTTTGGAAATCTGAGGCTAACTTTTGGTTGCAATTGTTCTAGGTCAACGACGAGTGGTTCTTTAGGAAATCAAAATCAGGTGTGTAATCCCGTACCTTCCATATACATATTTGAAATGTTGTGTAATCTCACACTTCTCTGAAAGTTTGAATGAAATATTCTGTGAATCGGTCAAAATACCAAAGAAAACCAAAAACCGGCATCCGTGATCACTCGGACGTGCGTATGATCATAGTGGTAATCGTGTTTTGTAATAAAACAGTTTCGGTTAGAAGCAGTGACGTGTTTTTTGAAAAATCACGAAAAATAGGAGAAAGGGAGTTAGAAAGTGAATAAGATATAAAATTAAAGCTTACAGTGTCTATTTTAATATTGAAGAAACGGAGAAGGAAAATGATTTTTATATTCTGAGATATCTTAATTTTAGTGAGACTGGTTCTAATTAACTTCGTGTTTCCCTGATCTGTCTTGGAAAAATCGTATAAAATTGTACAAAGTGAATTATGGGTTATAATTTATATGTATGGATTACTTAGTGAGCTTATTTTCATTAGAAACAAGTGGGAGCAATATATGAAAACCGTACAGTGAGATATTTGAAATTAAGGTAAGAGAGGTCAGAATCGTTGGACAGTGAAACGAAGGAAATTTTAAGGAATAAACTGTACTAAATGGTTAAGCCAAAAATTCTGGAAAAATTTTAGTAAGATATATGAATCTAGTTTCAAGGAAAATTTACGGATTTAGATTTCGAGATCCCTAACTCGAGTTATAGTCAGTTTAGTCAGTATGACGTAGATGGACAGTTTTAATTTTTATGCCCAAATTAGTAGTTAAGTCCGGGGTTGTGAAATTACCGAAATCCCCTTGGGTTGCGAGATTACCGAATTACCCTTAGTGGGTAAGATTACCGAATTATGAAAATGCCTCTAAGGGCCGATTTACCGAAAATGTCCTTATGGACCGATTTACCGAAATGCCCCTAATGGGCCGATTTGATAGATTGCCTTAATGGGCCGACTTTGCAAAGTGTTATAATGGGCCAAATTTTTATAATGAATCTCTGAATTAATGATGGTTGTTTGCATTTGTAAATATCATGATTTACTATGTATGTTGCATATTTTCATATTGCATGGGATGGGAAACTTGGATGAAGAGAAGAGTAGACCGGTGGCATTGCCACAAATTCTGATAATGGCTATGTGCCAAGTTAAATATGGCTTTGTGCCATCGTAATTAAGGCTGTGTGCCGAAAATATTACCGTATATGATACTCTGGTGGCTTAGCCACAAAAATATTATAAATGGCAGCTTGACTGCAAATTGGAGAGACTGGCGGGGTGGGTTGACTTGATCTCCACAGGAGAGATTGGTTGGTACGGTTGGAGAGATTGGCTGGATGGGATGGGTTGCATTCATATCATTTACTTATTACATGATAATGGACCTAGGCCCAAGATTATGTTATATGGGCTCCAGCCCAAAATATTGCTAAACGGGTTCAGACCCAGTGGATGACGGTAAGGGGATTATACACTGAGTTCTTGTAACTCACCCCCTTTTTCCTTAACCCTTGCAAGTAATGCTACTTGATGTGGACTTGGGTTTTGGATGACTCGGTGGAAGCCATACTTCAGAATTGGTGTTTTATTTTGAACTTTATATTTCTATTATCGTTCTCTTTACTATTTTGGGTTTTTACGATGTAATAAGGCCTCTGGAGTATTCTATTTTTGCTATATGTTTGACGTACTTATATTTTGCTCAAATTACTTTAAATGGGGTTTTCTAAAACCTTAATTAAAGATTTTCCAACATAGATTAACAAATGGATTTTATAACAAAAATTTATAAATATTTTTAACTCGGAAATTTTCTCTCAAATTATCAACGACATTTTCAAAAGTCACGGTTTTAAAATATCATGAATTTGAATATCGATTCTTCAATTAACCTCTCGAAAGTAATACTATTTTTATCAAAGGTTTTTAATCAAACTTGTTTTTCTTGATTTTAAAAAAATCAATACCTATTTTAGTACGAATAAAAAGGTTTAACATGATTTTCTCATGTGACATGTCAGATCCGGTCATAACGCATGAGCCCGGTTTTGGGCGTTACATGTCACGCTCCAATCTGGGGGTTAAAATGTTTCAAGAAGAATTGGTGTGTTGAAAATTTATTTGCTATTGTTCAGGCTTCTGTCTATGGTCTGGTTTGCTTAGTGCTTTTGAAAACTCAAAGGTTGATGAAAACCTTGAAGCGATGTAGTTGATTAAGAGACTGTTAATACTTCAAAAGGTCGCGAGTTCAATTCTGATTAGCGCTGCATATTTTATTAATACCTTTCTTTTGCTTTTGTCCAACCTGTACATGCTTGTGGTTAAGTGTTAGTAAAATCATCCCTGTGACTCAAGTTTGATTCCCCTCGCTCATAAATTTTTTTTCTTTTAAAGCTTATTCGTCCACCCTAAGCAAATTGTTAGATTTTAGTCTGACTCAAACACTGGAAAATCTAATTTACTTGGATACTCAAGACTTTATCTGAATTATCAAAAGGTTATCAGTTTTTTTAAAAGATCAAACTAATTTTTATGTTGAGTTTTTTCATCTTTTTGCCTTTTGTTTTCCCTTAATTTTGTCCCATCCCCTTCTATTTCCTCTATTTTCCTTCATTTTCTCCATTTTTCTTCCCTTATTTTCTCTTCACCCATGTGTCGCCCCTTTTTGTTCTATTCTTTTTCATAGTTTCTTCTTGTCGAATTACTGATTACTTTAGCTGAATTCATATATAGTGCTCAGATTGTTTTTTGGTTCTTTGAATTTATCGTCCCGATGGACTAAGTAGCTATTCTTATGATCAAATCTTATCTCGTTTCCTTCTTCTTTTAATTTTTTCTTTGACCAAATGTTACTGGTGCCATAGCCAAAAATTTTATACTAAATTTTGAGTGTTATTTTAATTGAAGGATCTAATCTGAACTTCATGGATTAATAATGACATTGGAACTCGTTCGGTCTTCATTATATATGGTTAGTGAATCTGATTCACGTAAGTCAGGTGTGTGTCTGACCTATGTGTGTATTAGTGTTTAAAAAATGTTATACTTTATGAATGTTGATTTTGGACTTGGCCAAACGACTTGGTGACAGTTAAGAGGTATGCAAAGATTTGTAAGTAATAAGAGGTAATGGCCAAAAATTAGGGCCTAAAATTGTGACTGATTATGTGATATTTGAGTTGTATAATGTGTACTATTAAAACATGTTACTGATTGACATTGTCTATTGTTTACTTATAAAAACATGCCATTGGTTAAGATTGTTAATATCAAAATCATAAAAGCATTTCACCATTACCAATAAATTTAATGCATATAAGCATGCCACCGAATTGAGATTGATATCGAAAAGTGTGATTTGTCTCATTGAAAGTATGCTATATTGCACTTCATGGGGCTTGGGTATTGATTGGGTGACGAAGGAGTTCAGTGGAGTACCGATGGTTTATCCTCATCATTGGTTAGTCAGTATATTGCACCCCTGAGTATTGTGGAGTACTAGCGACTTATCGCATCTTACTGGCAACTTGTCTGCATATTACTGGCAGTTTTAACTGCATACTTGATAAACCATAAATGTAACATATTTTAATTCCATGCTTGGCATATTTTTGGATGATTTATGATGAGAATTAGTGAATTTGATGCTCCTAATCCCTTAAATTCATGTTTCTATACTTATGAGAGCATTTGGGAGCAAAAGGAACGAAAAATGGGCCAAAATCGGAGTTTTCAGGATCCACACGGGTTGGGCAAATGGCCATGTGCCAGCCCGTGCTGATTTCGCACCCTGCTTCCCTGTTATGTGTAAAACCCAATTTTTAGGGTTTCTGAGCATTCTAAAGTCTATAAATACACACTATTAGATGACCTAAGGGGGAACGCAGAGTAGAATGAAGAAATTACTCGAAGGAAGCCGTCGGAATCAATTTAGAAGCAGGATCTCATTCAAGATTGAATATCTCCATAAATTTTCCTAAGAAGTTTTTGGGTTCTTTATGTCTTGTTGTTTTCTTTATTCTGAGATGTTTTCCTTTAACGTTATGAACTGAACTCCCTAAATACCTAGGGAGGATGAAACCTATGATGAATCTTATTATTTAATTATCTAAATTACATGATAAATACTTGTTCTTGTTCTTAATTATGTGTTCTTAACCCTTGCTTTAATATTTTCAGGATATTAATCCATGTTTGATGTGCTTAATTAGTGGAGTAAAAGTCCCTGTTTAAGAGTAGATCCAGCATAATTAAGTGGAGATGATTGCAATCCCAAAAATAGGATGACATAAATTTGCCGGATTAGAGTCAAATCTAATAAGCGAATCCATAAATTGAGTTAATACGACAATAGAGGTTTTAATTAGAAAGAGATTTCAATTAATCAAACTAGAGTCAGTTGTTCTTAGTCTCGAAAGAGATATTAACATAATTTAGGGATTTCTACGAATCAAGGCAAGTGAATAAATCGTTTAATTCAGAGTCAGAATAATAACTGAAGTCTAGGTGGATTCTTCCTTGGGTATTGTCTTAATTCATTGGTTTATTCGATTACTTTCTTCACTCTCTGTCGCGTTCATAGTAAATTAGTTAGTTAAATTTTAGATTAAAAACAAATCTCATTAATTATTAGGCTAACTAATAAAAAGATAGTTATTACTAGTAATTTTAGTCCTTGAGGATACTATATTCCGAACTCATCATAGCTATACTACTGTTCGATTGGTGCGCTTGCCTTTATCGAAATATTAGTTAAGTTTCGAGCCCATCAAGTTTTTGGCACCGTTGCCGGGGACTAAGATATTAAGAACGCTTAATATTTATTACTTTAGTCATTTTTATTTTTATTGCAATTTATTTTTTTTAGTTTAATTTACTAAATTTTATTTTATTTGCTTCTGGTAGGTATTTTTAGTTTATGACTAGAAGGAACTCGTCAAGATCATTGCTTTTTGACAATGAAATTGAAAGTACAGCTCGCAAAAACCGTAGAGAAATAAGGAGAAGTTTACAGTATATAGAGGAAGAGCAAGAGGGCGATACCAATATTACCGAGGAGATGGCTGATAATAATCCACTACTTCCTGTGGTTGCCGCTAATCCGGTAATCAAAATCCTTCTCCTCATACTATGTACGATTATGCTAAGCCCAATTTAACTGGGGTTGAATTGAGTATTGTTAAATCTGCTATTGCTGCAAATAATTTTGAACTGAAACCTAACACTATTGCAATGATTCAACAGTTTGTTCAATTTGATGGTTTGTAGGATGAGGACCTAAATACTCATTTGGCCAACTTTCTAGAGTTTTGTGACACTTTTAAGATGACGCCATTCATCTTCGGTTATTTCCTTTTTCCTTAAGAAATAAATCTAAACAGCATTTGAACTCGTTACCACGAAGTTCCATCACTACTTGGGAACGATGACCAAGAAATTTTTGTTAAAATACTTTCCGCCGGCTAAAATGGCAAATTTAAGGAATGATATCTCTTCTTTTGTGCAAATGGATTTAGAAACTCTTTACGATGCATGGGAGAGGTATAAGGACTTATTGAGAAGGTGCCCTCACCATGGGTTACCTTTATGGCTACAGGTTCAACTAGGCAACTAATTGATGCAGTCGTTGGTGGGACTCTGTATAACAAAACTCCTGAAGCGTCATATGAGTTTATAGAGGATATGTCACTGAATAACTATCAGTGGCAAGTCATGAGAACAAAGTCGACAAAACCCGCTGGTGTTTTCAACCTCGACGCGGTCACCATGTTATCAAACCAGGTAGAGCTCTTAAATAAAAAGATTGATGGTTTATGTGTTTCTACGCATGTACATCCGGTGATGCAATGTGACACAAATGGAGGAGGGATGAACACCATAGAATATCCATCTTACAACCCGAGCATAGAGAATGAGCAAGTCCACTATATGGGTAATAATTCTAGACCTCAGAATAATCCCTATAGTAACACTTACAATGCAGGTTGGAGGAACCATCCCAATTTCTCATGGGTGCTCAAGGAAATCAAAGACCACAACCCCCTCCAGGCTTTCAACAACAACCCTACCAGCAGGAGAAGAAGCCGAACCTTAAGAAGATGCTAACAAAATTCATCTCAGTGTTAGAAACCTGTTTTCAAAACACTGATCAGCAAGCGTCGATTCAAGGGCTCGAGAACCAAATAGGTCAGCTTCCTAAGCTGATCTCAGAATGACCACAAGGTAGCTTACCGAGTAACACTGAAACTAACCCAAGGGAGCAACTCCATGTCATCACTGTGCGTGATGAAGAAGGGTTAGTAGAATCTGAATCTGAACCGAGGCAATAAATTATGGTAAGTAATGGTAAGGTTTAGGTGAGCCACAGTGCACAAAAACCGGTAAGTAAAGAGTATACACCTTTTGTGCCATATCCCAAAGCGACGAAGAAAGACCATACCAATGAGCAATTTGGTAAATTTCTTAAACTCTTGAAAGAGTTACATATTAACTTACCGTTTATTGAAGCTCTTTCACAGATGCCCAACTCAGTTAAATTTTTAAAGGAGCTTTTAGCAAACAAACGAAAGTTAGATGATGCGTCACACGTGGGGCTAAATGCAGTCTGCTCAGCCATTATACAGAATAAACTACCCAACAAATTAAAGGATCCAGGGAGTTCTACTATTCCTTGTTTAATTGGGTAGTTTAAATGTAAATATGCTTTAGCTGATTTAGGGGCAAGTATTAATGCCATGCCCTATAAAATGTTTAAGCAACTAGGTCTTGGGAAACCTAAACAAACTAGGATGAACATTCAATTGACAGATAAAACAATTAGATTTCCTAGAGTTATTGTTGAAGATGCACTTGTGAAAATCGATAAATTTATATTCCTAGTGGATTTTGTTGTTCTAGACATGGATGAGGATAGTGACATACCTTTAATTTTAAGACGGCCCTTTTTAGCAACTACTAGAACTATTATAGATGTTGGCACATGTGAATTGATACTTCGTGTAGGTGATGACACGATTAAACTCCAAGCTCGTGATTCTATTAGGATATCTAGTAGTCGAGATAATATTGCAAGTTCTTTTGAAGTGAGTAACCTTGCGGCTCAACCTTTTTTGCAGAAAATTCCTCGGAAAAAAGTGATAGAGCCACAGTCCAGCTCAACTAACAAAAATAGAATAACTCATGAAGAACTAATGCTTCAAATCGATGAACTAGACGAATGGCGGACACATATCAAGGAGAGACCAAAAATACACGATACAGAACCGACGCAAAGCCATGACGAACTTAAGGATAGAACCACTCAATTTAAGGTTAGGGACCAGGTACTGTTGGATGAAACGGATCCTCGAATTGTTAATTCAGAGGTTTATACAAACGAAGCAACTCCATTCACGGTACTAAATGTTTTCCCATATGGTACAGTCGAGGTAAGTCATTCTAAACTCGGAACTTTTGAAGTAAATATTGCTCGACTCAAACCTTATGTAGAAAATAGAACTGATAGCAGGAAAGATGAGTTTCAACTCCTCAAACCACCATGACCATGTGAATGAGAGGTAATTCGAGCTTAGACGCTAAATAAGCTCTTCTCGGGAGGCAACCCGAGCACTAACCTACTAATTAGTTTATTTTTACTTCATTTCATGTTTAAATGCAGGTTTTTAACCCACACGGCTTGGACACACGGGCGTGTCCTTGGCCATATGGAAACAGAGCTAAAATTTTCCCAAAAATTGTCAGAGACACGGCCTTAAATTAAACCACACGGGCGTGCGACACGGCCGTGTGAAACCTAGAACAATTTTTTTTGGAATTTTAAAACAAGTCAAAGAGTTACACGGGCAAGGCACATGACTGTGTGCGAGACACGGCCTAGCCACACGGGCATGTGGGAGGTCACACAGGCGTGGGAGAAGCGAAGGATGATATACATAGTCGTGCGACTCGGTCGTGTGAACGACACGGCCTGGACACACGGGCGTGTCCGAGGCCGTCTAAAGACTGGGCTATTTTAGTTCCCCTCGACGAACACGGGTTGAAAAATAGCCACACGGGCGTGTGACACAGCCGTGTGGCCCAACAAGGACCCTCACACCACCATGTCACCCCATAAAAACCCTAACCCATTTTCTCTTTTCTTATTTTGTCTTCATGTTTTATCCTATTTCTATTTCTATTTTTTTATTTTTTATTTTTTATTTATGTTTCTTATTATCTTTTAAAGACTTGTCTAATATATGTTGAACTATATTTTAGTTATTATGGTTGTTCCTAATCGATTAATCCTTTAATCTTCTCCACCAATTGTGTTTATTTTCTTAATAGCTTGGTCAGAACCATGCACTACAGTGACCCTCTCTATAATTCCGCTAGTCACTAATTTGAGGACTTCATCCAAACTTTAGGGCAGTTTCACTTCTCTCCCTCTCTAACATATACTGCCATTACATATATTCATACATTGAGGACAACGTATATCTTAAGTGTGGGGAGGTTATTTATATGATTATTAGAAAATCCCTGAATTATATCTTGTTCTTAAGTAATTTTCTCATATTACTATTAGAATAATTTTTATTGATTTATGATTTTTATCGATATGTTTTGGATTAAATCACAGGTAATTGTGCATTGATTGTTTAAACTTTAAGACATTAGAGAATCAAGCATGAAAGTCTATTTTCAGAAAAAATAATTGCTAGGTTGATTTCCTAAATTTAAATATTACCTTGAAGCTTGAGATTTACGAGATTGACATCAAAAACCATAATTTTTGTGAGATTTTGAGCCTTTAGAGCATTCACTTTTCTTGCTCACTTTATTATTGGTTATGAGTGTGTCAATATTGATTTGTTATTCTAGAACTTGCTTCGATTATACATATTGAGACCACACCTTTGATTTGATATACTAAGATGATAAATGCACCTAGGTTTTAACCCACTTATCCCAAAATGCCTACCTTCATAATTAACCCTTAGTGAACCCCTTTGAGCCTAATAAACCGTTTCTTGATCTACCCTTAATATTAACCCATAACTCATTCTTTTTGATTCATTGAGAATTTTTCTTATTGTATTGACTCCCTTTTTGTCGAGATTTGATTTGGTTAGTTGCCTAATTATGTTCTTTTGTTCCAGTTGTTAAATTATCTCTTTTATCCTTAACTCAAAAAAAAAGGTAAAAAAAATGAAAAAAAAATATGTACAGTTATTTTAATTATTACTAGTTCTATGTTATTTGAGCTTAAATGGTTAATTTCACATTTTGAAAAGAAGCTCGTGTTATTATTGATAAATTTTCAACTGATGTAATTATTCAGTATTAGTTTATTTTTCTAGTTAGGTAAATTGTCAATTCGATCTCGATTCTAACCCTCTATTTCAGCCTTTATCCACACTTTTAACCCAAACCCCATTACAATCCTTTAAAGACCTTTTGATTTATGTATCATCTCATTTTATAGTGGTGAAGATTTGATTTTCATGCAAGCCTATGGTAATGACTTTCCATGTTTGACTTTTGAGTGCTTATTTTTGAACCTTAAACACCTTGAGTGATTTAAGTGAATCTTTAGTGAGGATTTCAAATCTTGTCAGTTTTGAATTAAAGGTAACTACTTAGATAAGGGGAAATTCCTATGTTTTCATGCTTTAAAAATGTGTGACTTGGATTGTTTGAATCTTTAGTGCTCTTTTAGTTGAACTATCAATGTGTGATTATTTGTGAATTATGATAAGACATTATTGATGAGAATTATGAATTGAGAAAGCTTAATTTTAATTGTGAGTTGAGGATTTTGCTTGAGGACAAGCAAATGCTTAAGTGTGGGGATATTTGATAAACCATAAATGTAACATATTTTAATTCCATGCTTGGCATATTTTTGGATGATTTATGATGAGAATTAGTGAATTTGATTCTCCTAATCCCTTAAATTCATGTTTCTACACTTAGGAGAGCATTTGGGAGCAAAAGGAGCGAAAAATGGGCCAAAATCGGAGTTTTCAGGATCCACACGAGCTGGGCACACACCCATGTGAGCCACAGGGGCTGGCCACACGCCCATGTGCCAGCCCGTGTCGATTTCGCACCCTGCTTCCCTATTACGCAGAAAAACCCAATTTTTAGGGTTTTTGAGCATTCTAAAGTCTATAAATACACTCTAGAACAGGACCTAAGGGGGAATGCAGAGTAGAACGAAGAAATTACTCAAAGGAAGCCGTCGGAATCAATTCAGAAGTAGGATCTCATTCAAGATTGAATATCTCTATAACTTTTCCTAAGAAGTTTTTGAGTTCTTTATGTGTTATTGTTTTCTTTATTCTGAGATGTTTTCCTTTTATGTTATGAACTGAACTCCCTAAATACCTAGGGAGGATGAAACCTATGATGAATCTTATTATTTAATTATCTAAATTACATGATAAATACTTGTTCTTGTTCTTAATTATGTGTTCTTAACCCTTGCTTTAATATTTTCAGGATATTAATCCATGTTTGATGTGCTAAATCAGTGGATCAAAATTCCCTGTTTAAGAGTAGATCTAGCATAATTAAGCGGAGTTGATTGCAATCCTAGAAATAGGACGACATAAATCTACCGGATTATAGTCAAATCTAATAAGGGAATCCATAAATCGAGTTAATGCGACAATAGGGGTTTAATTAGAATGAGATTTCAATTAATCAACCTAAAATCAGTTGTTCTTAGTCTCGAAAGAGATATTAACATAATTTAGGGATTTCTACGGATCAAGGGAAGTGAATAAATCATTTAATTCAGAGTCAAAATAATAAGTGAAGTCTAGGTGGATTCTTCCTTGGGTATTGTCTTAATTCATTGGTTTATTCGATTTCTTTCTTCACTCTCTGTCGCGTTCATAGTAAAGTAGTTAGTCAAATTTTAGATTAAAAACAAATCCCATTAATTATTAGGCTAAATAATAAAAAGATAGTTATTACTAGTAATTTTAGTCCTTGAGGATACGATATTCCGGACTCATCATAGCTAAACTACTATTTGATAGGTGCGCTTGCCTTTATCGAAATATTAGTTAAGTTTCGAGCCCATCAATGCTGTTATTGGTGGTTTAACCATATCGAGCTTCGACTTTTGCTGTTTTGGTGTTCGGATGACGGGTTTTAGAGAACTTGTGGTGTGTAGTGGATGGATGGGTAGGACTATTCCACACTATCATTGAGTATGCCATATACATATGTTGATAAGCCATAATAAATTGTATGAACTGTACATTAATTGTATGTGTCATTGATTAATTGTACTCTTATTTTTGCTTAGGCTCACACTGAGCTTATAGCTCATTCCCTTAGTTTTCTATCTTACAGGTAATCTGAGAGGTTAGGACTCGGAGCCGGCATACGGAAGTCTCATCTCAGATTTTCAGTTAAAAAAGTTTTTATAATTTTACTTTATTTATTTTGGTTTTTAATTTTGGGACTATAAATTTTGTTAACATGGACTGTGGCATGGGTTGTTTTACATGGATTTTGCATACATGAAACTTTGGTTAAAAATCGAACAAGTCTAATAACCGGCTTAATGCAACCTAAAACACGATTTTTCGTACGAAAATTACAAGCATCACTTTTTCTACTGCGTAATAATGGAAATTGAAGTTTTTAAAAGTCAAAGTAACAAAATCAATTAATTTTTTCATAGGACATGACTTTTCAATAAATTGGTTTTAAATCATAGCCGATCTAATAATTTGATTTTTTTAATGAATCTAAGGCAACCACGATAGGATTTCTAAAAATTGATCAAAATAGTGGTTTTTAAACTAAACAAACTTGGTCATTTCAGTGGCTAAAGTAAGCTTCAGAATTCAGTCATAATATCTGGGCCTGGTTTGTGAGGTTACATTTGGGCGCAAAATATCTTGTTTTAGTTTAGAATTATTCAATACACACAACCTATTATGGAAGTACAAACTACCATCATCATTAATATTGAACTCGGTAGTCTGTGCATTTTCAACTAGTACTCATTTGGCTTGCAACTCTGAATCATTCTTCTATAACCCTTGAATTCTCTGCAGGAATATTGGTTTAGCCATCAGCTCGGCTAGAATAGAACCATCACGTGTCATAGTCAATAGAGCATTCATAGCCCTCAACGCAAATAGAGATTTCCAACTCAAAACATTAGCTACTATGTTAGCTTTACTTGGGGGTAATTGATGACCAGATCAAAATCTTTCAATAGTTCAAGCCATCTACTCCTTCTGAGTCATCAAGTATTTCAAACTTTTTTGGCCGGTAAAGATGTGACACTTTGTAGCATATAGATAATTTCACTAGATTTTCGAAGCAAATACAACTGCCAATTCCAGATCGCGAGTTGGATAATTATTCTCATGTAGTTTCAATTGCTGAGAGGCATAAACTATTACATTACCATCCTGCATCAACACATAGCTTAGTCTGTTCAACGAAACGTCACTATAAATAATGAATTTCTTCCCAGATTCAGGCTGAGTCAGTATTGTAGCTTCTATCAATAATGTTTTCAACCGATCAAAACTCTATTGGCAGTTTTCTAACCAACAAAAACAATATTTTTCTATAAAAGCTTTTTCAGTGGTAAAGCAATCATCGAAAAGCCTTTAACAAATCGTCTATAATAACCTACCAAACCTAGAAAACTGTGTACCTTTGAAACATTCCTCGGAGGCTTCTGACCGAGTTTTCACATGTGCAAAAAAAATAATTTTATAAAACAATTTTAAAGCACGAGTTTATTGCAAGTGTACAAGTTAGTTGTAATATTTGTAGTGTTACAATGGAACACCAGATTATTCCAAGGATGGAATCCAAAAAAGATGGCAATTGAGCAATAGATAGCATACACAATAGAGTCTAAACGGATACTAATACGATCTTAAAGTACGACAAAGCATAACAAGAAGAATTTGCAAGAAAATTAAATATTCTCATCTAGGAACTAAATTATAAAGAATATAAAGCTATGAATTCAACCAAATAAATTACTACTGACGATTGGTTAATTTAGATATGGTTCACCGATTATTGGACAAGGGACTTAAATTAATAAGTGACTCCATTTTATATTCTGATCTCAATTTTACTGACTTAGATGAATTAGTTCTGATTTATCTACCGATCCATTGGTTAATTCAAGACTAATGAACGGGTGCGCAACAAGATTACCTTTCGGTCTCACTTGCCTAGATATTCCCTTAGGGGTGTGACCGCCTCCGGACGTACTAACGTTTAGAGTGTGAATATTGCAACTAAAGATGTGAAATTGAGGTGGTGTCCGCAAGTATACGTGTCAGGTTTTAATATAGTTATAACAAAGTAAGTGAGTACTCCGAGGATCATACCTAAGGGAGGCGAGTACTAGGTTAAATCTAACCTAAACGCCAATAGATCTGATTAGTAATTTAAATAAAATATATTACGAATAAACATAAATAAAGATTTTTTGGTTTTTATAATTAAAGAACTAAAAATAACATAAATAAAAGGAGTCTTCGAAAAACTAGATTATAAACTGGATCAAAAGAAAACATGGGTGGTTAGCTCGCTTAGGTAGTTATAATCAATTGTTGTATCGGGTTTTCTTGTTCAATCAACTAGTCAATACTCTAGCAGGATCTTTCAATATGTCCACTGGAAAATTGAGCTGGCAAGAACTACTTATCTTCCGACCTCACAGTCCAGATCGATTCAAGGTTAAGGTGTTCACGGATAGGCCATAAAAAATTTAGGAGAATTCCTATCTTAATGAATTCCTAGGGTTGTCAGGCCTAGGGTTTAGGTTCTTCCTTTCCTGAAAAACTGTTCCGTTAAGAGATCCCTATAAAATAGTTAATTATTAATACTTTCACTCTCTAATCCCTTATAAGAGAATTAATTCCTTACGGAATTAATAAACATCATAAAATTGATATTGAATATATGCATAAAGAATAAAACAAGAGTAGAGTTTAGAGAATCTTTTTTTTATTTGATATATGAAGTGTTGAAATCCTCAAACGTTTGATTGCATCTACAAATCAAGTTCTCCAAAGAACATGAACGAAAAGAACTGAAAAGAAGTCTAAACCTTAAGAGAAAGAAAAATAAATTGAAAACTAAATTTTACAAAGGAAACTAATAATATGAAAATTTGTTCTTTAACAAGTGTTTAAGAGCCTATTTATAGAGTTAGGCTTGTCGTTGTCCTCAACCCTAGGCCAGATAATGCTATCATATTTAATTTTTGATTGAGTGGGCCAAAGTGCCCCTGGCTCATAAGTGTTTCCAGTATAAGACTGATGTCGCGACACCCTAATGCCTATGTCTTAACATTGAAGGTAGTATGCTCAGGTTCATGGTAGCTTCAGAGGGGTGTTGCGACATCCAATGGTTGTATTGTGCCACCGAAGGTAGTCTCGAGATTCTTGCATTTTGCTCCCTATGTTGTGACATCGAATTTCCCATGTTGCAACACTCACTAAGTACATTAGCTCACCTTTAAGCCTCATTCGGCCCCTAATTTCAATAAAAGGCTCCGAATACACTTTTTATTGGATTTAAATTAAACTATAAAAACTTAAAAAAAACATAATGAAATTGCTTATATTCAAGTTCCTCAAGTGCGAAAACTAGTTTAATCTGCTACACTGAATTACGACAGATTAGTGTGTCACCTCCTAAGTTTTTAGTTCTATTTGATTTAGTCCAATTTTTTGCAATTTAGTCCAATTTATTACGATTTAGTCATTAGTCCAAAAATAAGCTTACCCACATCTCCATCAACCAAACCCCTTTTATATGTTTAACTACTCACGCTGAAAATAAAGAGGATGAACATGGTAATGGAACTAAAATTAGCCATTAAAGTAAAGTTCTAGAAAAGTATAAAAGTTTGAATTTTTATACTAGACAACTTAAAGAACTTGAAACTAAAGGCATTCAACAAGAAAATCTAAAGCGACAAACATAAAAGGAACAAACTTTAACAAATCTAAAGTGAACGAAATTGAAATATATTAAACTAAAGCTAACAAAGACTTAAATCCAAAGTACAGGTATTGAAAGTGTAAATAACCCTAAGCTACAGTGGTAACTAATTTAACTAACACTAAGAACAACAAGAACAAGAAGTAAATACAGAAAAATAAACTTTAAACTAAGGTAGAAGAAGAATAAATGAAAACCCTAAAAAAATGCAGAAAAAACTAAGAGAAAACTTAGAGAAATCTAAACCTAAAACTAAGCTAATGTGTGTTTCTCTTCTCCTAAACCAATTTTGGTTGTTTTAGCCAATCTTCTAATGAGTTTTTGTTGCCAAAAATGTTCCTACAGGGATTGGTGAACTAGGTGGACAAAGAAGGTATTCTTTGTCCAAGTTTATCCCCTTAACAAAGGCGGTGTCGCGATACCCAGAAGTCGATATCACAATACCTCGGGTAGTTTCGAGCCTTGGGATCCTCCTTGAAGGGTGGATATTGGGATACCCAAAGAGGATATCACAATACCACTGAAACATGTCTCCAATCCTCCATCCTGTTGGAGGTATCGCGATTCCAAGAGGTAGGTATCATGATACCTTTGCCTTTGGTGTCGTTCTCGCTCATTTTCGACCTCCAACATGTCCCTACACCACTCAATCACACGTTAGGCCTCCCAATGGCACTATTGGCCAAATTGAGTCACAAAATTGGAAAAAATGAGACATTTTCACTTATTAACTTAAAATAAAAAATAATAAAAAATATTCAAAAGACGCTATTTTACTCGAGAATAAGCTCCTTAAGTATGCTGGGAAAGCCTAAATTGCCACATCAATTTGTGGCAAATCAAGTCCCCCATACTTAACTTTTTGCTTGTCCTCAAGCAAACACACCAAACATGCAAAAGAAACGATGACTCGTGGACTAAATTAGGCAATTAAGTTACATAGTCATGAAATATCAACTCGTATAAGAACTACCTAGCATGCAACTTAAGAGTGATATCTATCTAATTTATTTATTCGTAATGCAAACACAATTAGTTGACTAAGTTAAAATGTCAATAGATGTAGAGGCAATGTAAATGAATATATGTACAAGTGTATCCATCAAAATAAAATATGCGGATCGCTCATAGATATTTAAAAAGAATTGGTCAATTTTGGTTCAAACAAATGCAAGCTATTTATAAATTATTGTGTTGGTGATTCATTCGAGTCCCAAAGGTCTTTTAGGCTTGTAATGTTCTGAGGCTTAGGACGGTTTAGAATTCAAACAATGGATACTCAAAACGGGTTCAAACACTAGAAACAATTAAGCATATGACATTGTTCCCTACTCGTCCCCAATTTGTTTACAAGCTCACCTCCTTATTTCTCCTTCTCTCGTCTACCATATTTCTCCAAAATGTTAGAAGGTATTACGTGAACTTAGTACATGCAAAATTGTTAATTGTGAACTGACAAATTTTCATTTTTTAGCTTAATTTTGATTTCTCTCTCTCTCTCTCTCTCTCTCTTTATTTTTCACTCTTTCATTCACCTTTTTTTTTTACATACTAATTCATGTAATCTCATTTTTTCCCTTTTTGCACATGAAGCCACCATAATGTCTCTACTTATCCCTCAATGTCTATGGCTTGATGTCCATTACATAGTGCATTTAAAGAATGGGACAAAGAATGATCGAGTATTACACTTATTTATGCTCGAGGCTTTGAAATTAAGGCTTACAAGAAAAGAATACTCGAGGCTCAAAGATATAGGAACTAAGGTACATAGCAATGAGTAAGCTTTTAGGCTCTAGGCTATATCAAACAATTCCTAAGGTCTTTCCCAAATTAATCACCTAGCACCAATTCTTTTAAGCATACATCTACTTACAAGAATAATTAGCAATTTGAATTATTTATCTACAAGGATCCGTATATTTTATTCATCCTACAATACACTTTATACATTTGGTAATTCATCCTCTAGTCTGTTATACACATTAACTAATAGAACTACTTAGTCTACAATTAAGAATAATAAATTCTTTAGTATCATTCAAAATTTGCAAGTTTGGTAATTCTATATACTTATTTGATATGCACAACTAGTAGCTTATTACCTAATTATAGTCCAAACACCATGCAAACACACAAAATAAAAATGAAAGTGAAAATATTTTGGTATTTTTGAATAATTTAAAACAAAAACGAAAAATATTTTTGAAGTTTTTTAATTTTTTTTTGAAAAGGGAAAAAAAGTTAAAATAAACACACAAACAAACATAACAATAAGAAAAATAAAACACATAGAATTATGTGCACTCCCCACACTTAGACTACACATTGTCCTTAATGTGTCCCAAATAAAAGATAGGCGATTATTGTACTTCCCTTAAATGGAGCATTAGACTAACTGCACATAATACAAACACAAAGACAAATATGGAGTAACCAACTAACCTACAACAAATTTATCTGAAACATACTCCGGTACCGGAGGTGGTTGGGATCTTGCCCGTTTTGTCATTTTAGGGGGCATGATTATCAACTTCTAAACTAATCTATCTAGAAAATATGGAGTAACCAACTAATCGACAGCAAATCACTATAAAACCAAAATGGAGATAGCGAGAATAGAAAATGCGAACAAAAAGGCAAAAAGGGAAACTTAAATCGTGTTGGTTTCGATAGATTTATTGTATGAGTCAATGAAGTTCCATGTTTCCCAAGCCAACAGAGTGAAATACCAACAAAAGAAGAAACTAACCCAAAAATAAGGCAAATAGAAAAGAGATTGTAAAGAGAAATAGAAGAAATTAAAAGAGAGATTGAGAGAAAATAGAGAGGATGAAAGTTTTTAGGGATTGGATTTGAAGATTTGGGGAAAATGAGAAAAATGGGTGTTCGGAGGCTTAAGCCTCCAAAACACGTGGATCACAATACTTGAAATCAGATATCGCTTGACTCGACTTGGATATCGATATACCCAGGGTTGGATATTGCGATATCCCATGTTTTTAGTACCCCCATTTTCGAGTTTGTTAGGGGCATCGCGATACCGAAAGTTAAGTATCAGGGGTCTGATATCATGATACTGAAAATATTTTTGGCCTCCCTTAAATTTGTCATAGAAATCAGGATATCCACCCTTAGGCATCGCAATTTCACTGAACATTCCCCAAAAACATCTACCAAAGCATTATTTTTCTTCTCAATGATCAAAATTATACCCTAACAAGTCTAAAATGAAAATAACTATGAATTAAAATCCTACGCTACATGCAAAAACACTTGGAGTCCATGCTCAAAACATCTAATTATTTACAAATTTTTGGGTTTCCTTGCCACATGCAGCAAATTAAAAATGTAACTTGGGGCAGTAAGTTTCACTATCGAAATAATGTTTCATCGGTGTCCTCAACACTTGGATACGCCTCTTGTTCGATGTGCGACTAAGGCCTTTTGAGAATCGTAATGTCCTCTTTATCCTTGCTCGCTTCTGAATTCTCTTGTGTGGCATACAAAGACCTAAAAAATTACACCATTCCATAAAAGTTGCAAATTTGTTAGCATCATGAGGTCTAGTAAAAAAATGTGGCTTCGGGAGTCATTTCTATAAATATTAAATAGGAATATTTACAGAGCTAGTTTATTTACTAATCTAAGTTTTAGTAAGTAAATTAGTCGAACGAGTGATTAATTGTGGCTTTGGGACCAAACCGTAAAAGTCCAATCGCTATATATTGTTAATTAGGAAATGCCTTGAGGACTTAAATGATAATTAAGTCTTTTTCTTGAAATTCTTATAAATTTGAGGTCATGGGAGCTTGATTTAGCTAGTCCATGTGCCAATTTGTAAAACTGTTAAAGTTTTAGAAAGTTGCCATTGTTGATTTCTTGAAGATTTTGGTGATAAATTGTTAGAAATTAAGCTTAGTATATGAAAATGACTCAATTGTAAACCTTAATTGTTAGTTTCGTATATTAGGGACCAAATTAAAAAAAATGAAAAACTATCATGAATTATTGGTAGGGATAGAAAATAGAGGGTCCCAATTAAGTTTTAGTGAGATCGACTTTTAATCAGAGGCTTTCAATTGAAAGTTATTCTAGTCCCGATTTTAGGGATTAAATTGAATAAATTACAAAATATGCGTTACTTTGAATTGAACGTGATTTGATACAGAACTTGATATCTTGTATTTTTGGATTATTATTAGTAGCTAAAAACGATGTGAGTACGTCGAGAGGGAAATAAAAGACGAGAGTTAATGACGAGTAATTCAGATTTTTGGTTTGTATTTCTATAATTCAAATCATTATAATTGTTACATATTTATACTATTTTGCTTTGTATGATAACGGGGTAAGTTGAAAATGATTAATGGAATTCGAAATGTTATGTTTGAGATGCATTATCAAAATAGAGGACTAAATTGAATAGAATGGAAAATAGAGTAACTTGATGAATATGCGAAATTAACATCTAATTGAGTTGAAATATGTTACGATATATGATGAAAGGATGGATTGGCTATTGGATTGAGAGTAATGAAATTGGAAATGAGGTATATGATGAAATGGACAATTAGTTACCTTATTGATTGTTAAGGTAAAGTCGGATATAGTTGGAATGCCATAGGATAGATCAAATATGGATTACTTTCACTATAGGTCGATAAGCATTTGGCACATTTTTCCTTCGAATGTTCTGATGAGTGCAAGGCACAATTATTACTTTAGTTAAACCACTGAGCATTGGGTGCATTTTACTTATTTTGGACGTTCCAATAGGGCACTGGGTGCCGAAGTGGTGTGTTGGATGGATTCGTGTATCCGTTCAGCTCCTTGTCATGTTAATCGGGAGTATAATATATTAATTGGCTGAATGCTAATTGAAATTGATTAAATGTTACAAGCTAAATAAATATACAAATTTAATTAGCATTGTATAGATGATATGAAATATTCATATAGATTACTAGTTTATGAAATGTTTAGACAATTCATCTTAAGTATTGACATAATGGTGATATTTGCATAAATAGTTGTATTGAACGAGATTGGTTATATGGTTTATTTGTATTGATTGATAGTATAAACATGTAAATTATATGTTATTGACTATTTCATATGTTATATTAATTTGAAATATAGAAATACCACTGAGCTTTATTGCTTAGTGTAGGGTTTGTTTTCTGAGCGCAAGTTAGGTCCAATTTGATATTCCAAGCATCAACTTTTACATCCAGTCAAAGATCTCGAACTCAACAATGTTTATGTATTTCTCTCATTAATTATATGTCTTGTACCTAGTTGAGTCATTTTTGGTATAACATTTTGTAACTGTGAACTTTTGAGTAGTAGTTGATATGTTTGTGAATGTTATATGTACATAAGTAAATCAATGGTTTGAAATGTGTTTAATGCTATAAATGTAAATGGTGTTGATAAATAGGTGTGTATGTATTTAGGACATAAGTGAATTATGTTATGAAATTAACTTTTAAGTAATATGAAATTAGTATGTTATTATATTAATGTTGTAGCTCTTGAAATGTTAATTGAAGATAGCATATGTTAATTAGTTATGTGATATAATTGTTTATATGGGTTGAATGGAAAAATTATAAGTTGATGTGCATTAAAATTGTAGAAATAGTATGTGACGTCGCGACGCCAAGATCTGTATGGTATTACATAGTGCAGCGCTAGACTTTGGTCGTTGAGATGAGGCAAGATAGTATGTTGCATCGCGACAAGGAACCCCTTGAAGTCGCAATGCCAACTCAATGTTCTGAAATTGTTATAAATTGGTCCTTTTCACTCTCGGGTTAACCTTAGAGCTTCCGTAAGATCGTATAGGACCTGGAAATCGTTGTATATTGTATGGTATGTGTGATTGAGTTGAAAACTGATCATATGATAGTATGAATTTATTATGATTGATCGTAGTTACTCTGGAAACAAATGTGATACCTTGTAACTCGGACCTAGCAGTCAGGACATGTTCCAAGGTGTTATAGATTTGTTTAGGTATATTGTTAGTCACAAAATTTGTAACATCCTGAATTAGGGCCTTTGCATTTGATGTGTTTCTGTGTGTATATTATGTGATGTGTGTTGTGTTGGTGTGTTTGGGGGTTCCGGTAAGGCTTGGGGTTAAGCCTGAGCCTTGTTAGAAATTTCTGCTTTTGGCACTTTTAGGGGAAGCTAGCTGAATTAGGCCTTAAGGGATATTGTTTGTTTTGGATGACACAAGAAATCAATTGGTAAAGTGGCAAGGAGGCGTCACTTTGGGAGCTTGGAAGTTGCATCAGAGAGGAGTCACAAGGGGGGAGTTGGACTGCAAGAATAGCAGTTTGGAGTTTTATTTTGCGTATGGAGAGGCAAGTGGTGGATTCGGCAAGGGCACTTGAGGGGGGAGTGTTGATTGAGTCAAACGATTTTGAATGTTTGGTGGAGAGGGTTTTTAGGATTTTGAATTATTCAAACAGGTTTGAATGTGTGATCAAGAGAAAGTTTAGGAGGAAAAGAAGGGATTGAGGAGGGGTTGTATAAGCCGAATTTTGAAGGTGGCTACGTGTAGTTAGGCATTCAGTTTTTGGGTGGTAGCTTAGGGGTGGCCGATTGTTGGTGTTAGCCTTAGGGGGTGTGAATATTCGGCTAGTTAGGGGGCCTCTAGGGTCTTTTTCTCTCATTTCTTTTGTGGCAAAAACCGTAGCACTCCTACATTCTTAATTTGCATTTTTTTCTTTTCTCTCAAATTATCTCATTCTCTTCTTCTCTTGTGTTTGGCCGAAACCTACTTTGTTTCCCACTCATTATTTGTCTTCCATTCTTTTTGCCATTCTCATTATTCTGGTGTACTTGAAGTCCGAGGAAGAGCATGATTCGCATCTTCGAGTGGTTTTGCAAGTGTTGAGGGAGAAGCAGTTGTTCACCAAGTTTAGTAAGTGTGAGTTCTGGCTAAGGGAAGTTACCTTTTTGGGTCATGTGGTGTCAGCTGCGGGGATTAGAGTTGACCCTCAGAAGATTGAAGCTGTGTTGGATTGGAAACCACCGAAGTCTGTGGCGGAGATTCAGAGTTTTCTTGGTCTAGCAGGGTATTACAGAAGGTTTGTGGAAGGGTTTTCCTTGATTGCAGCGCCGTTAACCAAGTTGTTGAGGAAAGGGGTTCCGTTTGTGTGGTCAGACAAACAACAAGGAAATTTTGAGAAGTTAAAGAGGATTCTGACGGAAGCTCCGGTGTTGATTCAGAATGAAATAGGGAATGAGTTTACTGTCTATTGTGATGCGTCGCATACAGGGCTTGGATGTGTGCTGATGCAAGAAGGGAAGGTAGTAGCGTATGCTTCTCGACAGTTGAGGCCTTACGAAGTGTATTATCCGACGCATGACCTGGAGCTAGCTGCAGTGGTTTTCGCCCTGAAAATCTGGAGACATTACTTGTATGGGGAGAAGTCTATTGTCTACATGGATCACAAGAGTTTGAAATACCTGCTTACCTAGAAGGAGTTGAATCTAAGACAGCGAAGGTGGATCGAGTTGTTGAAGGATTATGACTGCTCGATTGAGTACCATCCGGGTAAGGCTAACGTGGTGGCAGATGCGTTGAGCGTAAGGTAATATTGGACTTAAGAGCAATGTTTGCCCGCATTAGTTTGTATGATGACGGAAGTTTATTAGCGGAACTGCAAGTGAAGCCGACATGGGTGAGTCAGGTTAAAGAGAAACAATTAATAGATGATGTCTGGAGCACTCGACTGCTACAAGTACAAGATGGTGGAATAGAGGGTTACAACTTGAACAGTGATGGAGTTTTATGTTTTCGTGGGAAGGTTTGCATGCCAAAAGATGTGGATTTGAGGCAGAAGATTCTTCAGGAGACACATAGCAGTCCATATGCTATGCATCCTGGAGGTAGTAAGATGTACCGGGATTTGCGGGAACAGTTTTGGTGGCCAGGTCTAAAGCGAGAAGTAACTGAATTTGTGGGTAAGTGTTTGACGTGTCAACAGGTAAAGGAAGAACATCAGTTGCCTTCGGGGTTGTTGCAACCAGTCAAGATTCCACAGTGGAAGTGGGAAAGGATCACGATGGATTTCGTTAGTGGGCTACCTCTTACGCCTACTAAGAAGGATTCGGTTCGGGTAATAGTCAACCGTTTGACGAAGTCTACTCATTTTATACCGGTTCGGGTCGATTACTCTCTGCAAAGGTTGGCTAAGTTGTATATAGCCGAGATCATAAGATTGCACGGGGTACCAGTATCTATCATTTCAGATAGGGACCCTAGATTCACGTCAAGGTTTTGGAAGGCGTTACATCAAGCGTTGGGTACAAAGTTGGATTTCAGTACAGCATTCCATCCACAGTCTGATGGACAGTCAGAGAGGGTAATTCAGATTTTGGAGGATATGTTGAGGGGCTGTGTTCTAGACTTCAGAGGTAGTTGGAAGAATTTCTACCGTTGACGGAGTTCACATATAACAATAGCTACCAGTCGAGTATTCAGATGGCGCCGTATGAAGCGTTTTATGGTCGGAAGTGTCGTACACCTACGTGTTGGACAGAGTTGAGTGAGCGTCAGTTATTGGGTCCAGAGTTGGTTGCTGAAACGGAGGACAAGGTTAAGTTGATTCGAGCTCGATTGAAGGAAGCTTTGGACAGGCAGAAGTCCTATGCTAATCTAAAGCGGAAAGATATAGAATTTGCTGTGGGTGACAAAGCTTTCTTAAAGGTGTCGCCGTGGAAGAAGGTACTAAGATTTGGTCGGAATGGCAAGTTGAGCCCCAGGTTTATCGGGCCTTATCGGGTGTTGAAGCGTGTGGGTCTAGTAGCCTATCAGCTCGAGCTACCTTCAGAGTTGAGTCAGATCCATGACGTATTTCATGTTTCTATGCTTAGACGCTATCATTCGGATCCGTCTCATGTTGTGCCAGTAGAAGAGATTGAGGTAAGCCCAGACTTATCTTTTGAAAAGGAACCAGTGCAGGTCTTGGATTGGGACGTCAAAGTATTGCGTAAGAAATCAGTTCCTTTGGTGAAGGTTCTGTGGCAAAATCATGGTTCAGAGGAAGCGACGTGGGAACCAGAGGATGTGATGCGACAGCAATACCCTCAACTCTTTTGATCAGGTAATTTCGAGGCCAAAATTATTTTAAGGGGGGTAGAACTGTAACATCCTGAATTAGGGCCTTTGCATTTGATGTGTTTCTGTGTGAATGTTATGTGCTATGTGTTGTGTTGGTGTGTTTGGGGGTTCCGGGAAGGCTTGGGGTTAAGCCTGAGCCTTGTTAGAAATTTCTGCTTTTGGCACTTTTAGGGGAAGCTAGTTGAATTAGGCCTTAAGGGATATTATTTGTGTTGGATGACACAAGAAATCAATTGGTAAAGTGGCAAGGAGGCGTCACTTTGGGAGCTTGGAAGTTGCATCAGAGAGGAGTCACAAGGGGGGAGTTCGACTGCAAGAATAGCAGTTTGGAGTTTTATTTTGCGTATGGAGAGGCAAGTGGTGGATTCGGCAAGGGCACTTGAGGGGGGAGTGTTGATTGATTCAAATGTTTTTGAATGTTTGGTGGAGAGGGTTTTTAGGAGTTTGAATCATTCAAACAGGTTTGAATGTGTGATCAAGAGAAAGTTTAGGAGGAAAAGAAGGGACTGAGGAGGGGTTGTGTTAGCCGAATTTTGAAAGTGGCTAGGTGTAGTTGGGCATTCGGTTTTTGGGTGGTAGCTTAGGGGTGGCCGATTGTTGGTGTTAGCCTTAGGGGGTGTGAATATTCGGCTAGTTAGGGGGCCTCTAGGGTCTTTTTCTCTCATTTCTTTTGTGGCAAAAACCGTAGCACTCCTACATTCTTGATTTGCATTTTTTTTCTTTTCTCTCAAATTATCTCATTCTCTTCTTCTCTTGTGTTTGGCCGAAACCTACTTTGTTTCCCACTCATTATTTGTGTTCCATTCTTTTTTCCATTCTCTTCAAAGCCGAAACTCTCTGAAGCCATACCCCTGCCGAAACTTCATTTTCTCCTCTCTTAAACGCCATAGCCGAACTCTCCTAGCATCTTACCATTACTTTTTCTTTTCTTTCTTTCATTGGATTCAACAAGAGCCGAAACTCCATTTCCCATTCCTTCTCTTCATCTCTTCCATCTCTTGTTAGCCGAAACTTACTCTCTTTTCCACTCCTTTCGGTTCGAGAGCAGAACATCATCAATATTCGTTCTTGGTAAGTTTTCTCACTTAGCCGAATCACCCCAGTCTCGCATTCTTTACTTTCTTCTCTCGTTTTCTTTAGAAAGTAAAGTGAAATTTGTCATTTGTTTTAAGTAGATCTTAGTTATTTGTTAGCCGAAACTCTCTGGCATTCAAATATCCTCTCTTGACTCCTGTTTGTAGTGGATCGCCGTTACTAATCTTCCATCACTCCCAATCGGTTTCTTTAGTGGAGGTGGTAAGTGCTTTCTTTCCGTTTCAAACGTTTTGCTTTCGCTTGAGTGCCGAAGGCAGTGATTCCATTCTTTTAACTCTTGGCCGAATATAGGTGGGAATGGTGTCGCATTCTTTTGGAGACTTTCGGGATTCGTTTGACGTGTGGATCAGGCCTAAAACTTCAGGATTTGTCGATCTAGGTAAGGATCCTTAGTTTTGAGTGTTGTTCTCTTTTGGTTCAATTTCACTGCTTTAATCGAGTCTGGTGACCAAGGTTTGTTCATGGACCCAAATGTCAGCCAAGCGATAGGAGGGTTTGGACCCGTGAACCCAGTCCCTAAGTTTAAGAAGTGAGCAGTGTCAGCAGTTTGAGATTGGCCACCGGGTTGTGGGCCGGCATCTGAGCAGAATCGTAGGCAGATAGCAGTGGTTTCGATTAGCGATAGTGTCGACGTAGAGGGTGTGATATTACGTGTTATCAGGTGTGTAATTCTCACACACTTCATATGTTCTTATTGTTAGTTGCCAGTATGTCTGAAAGCCGAAGTGACGCATTGGGTCACTAAAATACCCTTGTGGGTAAAAGCGAGGACTCTGGGTAAGTTTATGAAGTATTCCTACCAATAAATGCATATATTAAAGCCTGGATGTGTCATGATAGTAATCGTTAAGCATGATCATACCATAATGTAAAGCATGAGCATGAAAATGGGTTATGATGAGAAGAAGGAGGAAACTTGATCCTTACAGACTGTCACCAGTGGTTAGGTACCACAAGTGGGTTGGCCCCACATAATCTTATTATTTGTGACTATGTCTCAGTGGTTTGGAACCACCAATGGTTAAGTACCACATATATTGATTTCTGTGACTCGTCCCAGTGGTTTGGTACCACAGTGGGTTGGCCCCACGTATTGATATAGGGGATTGTCACCAGTGGTTAGGTACCACAAGTGGGTTGGCCCCACAAACTATTATTTGTGACTTTTGTCACCAGTGGTTTGGAACCACCAGTGGCTTGGTGCCACAAATGCTGGGTAGACACAGGAGATACAGATGGATACCTAGGTTGGTTGGGTTGCATGGCTTACATACTTTGCATATGCATCTGTGTGAGGGTCTAATTTCTTTTGGACGGGGATTTACATACTGAGTCTCGGTGACTTACCCCTTCCTTTATTCTTTGCAGGTAATCCTTAGACTGCGGATATGGAGCCGAGGTGGACTTGAGGTGGCCATGCATAATATATTGGGATTTTATTTTAAATAGTTATTTCGGAACTATTTTACTTTAATTTGGTTTTGGTAATGTAATAAGGTCATTTAAACGTTAATTTGACTTTTACTCGCTTTTAATTAATTTTCTTTTGTTTCGTTTGTGATTAGTTAGTCATGCCTAACAAATTTTCGAAATGGGTGATTTCCCGAAACTTAAGAAACTTTGAGATTTTCAAGATTTTACAATTGGGTAATAACAATTTGGGTTTCGGTAATAAGGACAACTCAACTTTTCAAACTAAGACTCAAAATTGTTTTCAATTGATCACTCAATAAAATTTCGTTTCTCTAAAATCGAAGATTTTTCCCAACTCATGACGTTAACTCAGTTTTTTGAAATTTGTCTTTCCTGTGACATGCCAGATTCGGTCGTAGCGTTTTGACTGGGTTTGGGGTGTTACAAAATCTCTTTACCGAATTAAATTCAAAGTTATATAAATAGCTCTTCTCTATGTTCACAAATATTATAATTTTAATTAATAGAACAAGTAGACAAATTCTTGTCAATTTCTTTCGTATGTTACTTCTAGTGTCATCATCTTTATTCTTGCTTGATTTATTTATCAGAGATATAAATCTTTACAAAACTTAAATGGCATAATTATATTTTGTATTCACTATTTATTTTATAAAATATGAAGTGTTTTTTTTTTCATTTTAATGACTAAGTTGGTGCGAGTTATGTAACAGCCTATTTTCCAGTGGTGTCGGAAATAGTGGTTTCGGGACCACAAATCTGACGAGTAAGCTCGTAATAATTAGTATTTAAATTATATGATCCAACAATAATTTTATATTGAAATTTTAGTTGATGAATTTTAAGTAATTAAATAATTGGTCAAGTATAAGTGGTTGTTTTGAAAGTTAAGTGGTTTCGGAAAATGAGGTACCGAGACCTCGTTTCAGTAAACCAAAATTGTAAATATTTTTTATTAAATATTTATGAAGTTATTATTTCGGTAGGTGAAGGTTCAGTTTAGAAATTTTATTGTTTGTTTAGTTAATTAAAGAAAAAGGACTAAATTGTAAAAGACATAAACTTAGTTGTTATTGAATTCTAATGATTAAATGACTTAATTACTACAAGAGGGAGAATTTATGAGGTAATTAGACCATAATGGATCTAAATGGACAGTTTGAGGCTATGTTTTAAATTAAAATGTATTTTTTATTAAAGGTATTAATTGTAATTAAGTAATTAAACTTAAGTACAATAAAAGTACATTGTTATCACCTTCCTTAACTTGGGTTTTTCCACCGAATATAGAAAGAAAGCTCCATGGAAATACTTTCAAGGTTCGGCCATTGAAAATTTCTTGCATGTAAGTCCGTTTT
Source organism: Gossypium australe (assembly GCA_005393395.2). Taxonomy (NCBI): domain Eukaryota; kingdom Viridiplantae; phylum Streptophyta; class Magnoliopsida; order Malvales; family Malvaceae; genus Gossypium; species Gossypium australe. The sequence continues at coordinate 23,961,529 of CM016621.1, read as the reverse complement.
GAACTCGTTTCTTGTAATTTTCATATTTTTGATATCATTGCAACTAGGTCCAACTAACTCGTACCTTCATTTTTGAAACTATTAAAGATTTTGGATTTTTCCATTTATGAATTTTAGTTGTTCTTGATGTTAAATATGAAATTTATAATCTTGGTTGTTGTTTATGACTATTTTGTAAAGGAATTTTAGTTAGTTTTTGGTTAAAGGACTCAATTGATAAAAGATCAAAATTGATAGGGAATCCTTGTGAATTTGGAATAATTATTAGCTGTAGTTGTATAAGTGAAAATTTAGTTAGCATGAGAAATTATGAAATTTTGAGAAATTTGGAATTTCGGGATTAGGGACTAAATTGAACAAAATGTAAAACTTTAGGGAAATTTTGAAAAATGTTAATTAAGATCATATGCATCAAATGGACTTATAATGTATACGGGGACTGATAATTGAAATAAAATCACTATATAGATCAAGAATAGGTAGATAATTATGAAAAAGAGAAAATTGTTAATTAGTCCCTGGTAACTTCATATAGTTTAATTTAGTATAATTTGCAATATTTTATTGACTTGTGAATTATGAATTGAGAATACTTATATTTATTTAATGAAATAATCATAAAGATGATTCAAGGTGAGAAATGTAATTGAATTGTAAGATATTATGTGGTTTTGTATATCGAGCCCGGATGAACATAGGATAGGATACAATTGGCATGCCAATAGGTTACATTGCGCGCTGTATAGGTCAGACTTGAGATTAGATGATGATTGCTAATTTATTCCTATTCACTAAATATATCAAAGTCTAACATTTGTTGCGGACTATTATGTTATATTTACAGTGTTTCTGACGTGTTATCTGGGGCGGATATAAAGCCTTCAGGCTTGGCACTTGGTACCAAGAAATGTTCTCGGTTGGTTTGGCTCGTTGGGGCATTTTGGTGTGTTAGGTGGATAAACATGTATCCATATTTGTGATATCTTTCATCGAACAGATTTTTAAATGGTTAAATGACTTACGTATTGAATTCTCTAAATATTTGCTTGATTTCCGATAGTATACCGTGACTTGATATTGATTGAATTCATATTATTGAATGGATTAGGCAACTTGTATATTTGTATAACTCACCATTGATTAATTGTGGTTGACAAGACTAATGTCTATTAACATTGTTATTAAATGATTTATTATATTTATTCGGTAAGTTTTATCGTTTTAACCTATGAACTTACTAAGCTTATTAAAACTTACTTGTGTCATTTTCAAGTTTCCTTATAGATAACATTTTACGGAATCGGGTGATTAAATCAACGCGAAAATCACACTATCTAGATTCTTTTTGGTAGATTTTGAAAACGTTTAATTTCGGGATATGTGGCATGTAATAGGAGTATCTCGTATATGTTTTAAGTACTTAAAAGAAGTGGTATGTTTCATACTTGTGCGATGAATGTATGCTTTTAGTTAATATTGTGCTTGTTCATGGTTTGGTATGAAAATCAAAATATGGTGTGGAACTTGTCATGTAATGGGTGTGTTTTTTATATATGATGAATACTTATTTCATGTGTTACATAATAGGTTAGTGTGTAAAGTTGTTAAACTTGGTAATAACTTGCTTGTATAGTTGCTTTTGGTTTTAATATGAAATTTGCATATAATTATGTTTTGGCTAGCTGGTATAAACTCTTGAAAGTAGTTGAGAAATGTTATATTGGTTGTGAATGGACAAAAATGAAATGATAAGTATGGTATGTGTTTTTACGTATGAAGTTATAAGCTTGAATGAAACTTGTTGTGGTATGTTTTGTGTATGTACTTGTTTATTGAATTGTGGTGTCAATGAGGGAACATTGGTTAGGTACTTTGGTTGGATGTTTTTGTCATGTTTCGGGCTTATTTGATCATGTTTTGAGTTGGTTTAATTTCTAGCAAATGAGTTTCTTAATGTCTAAGTAAACATTAATTGGTAAACTTGCATTTGAAGGCACAAATAAAGGTACACGGCCTGGGACACAACTGATCGTGTCTGTCGAGTCTTAAAATTTATAAAAAGAATGATTGAACCTAGAAACTAACTATGACAACGGTTTGAGGCAAGCGCACCCATCGAACAGTAGTATAATTAAGGCAAGACCGGGATGTCGAACCCAAAGGAACTAAAGGTACTAGTACTAACTCTCTTTTTATTATTTAGCCTAAGAATTAAAGTGATCTTTATTTAATCTAAAATTAACTAATTACTAAACTAAAGACTCTAAGACAAAAAAGAATGAAATTGGGAAAATACTTGAGGAAAAACCAATTGATTAAGACGACACCCAAGGAGGAATCCACCTAGGCTTCACTTGTTATCTAACTCTGAACCAGACGATTTATTCATTTGACTTGATCTGTAAGATTCCCTAAGTTACATTAATCCCTCTCTTGAGGCGACTAACGTCTAACCTAGGTTGATTAATTAAAATCTCTTACTAATTAAAACCCCTAGAATCGCATTAACTCGATCTATGGACTCCCATATTAGGTTTCACCCTAATCTAACAAAATCTCGTCACCCAATCTCTAGGCGCGCGATCAACTCCGCTTAATTATGCTAGATCTACTCTTAGGCAGGGACTTTTGGTCCTCCACCTAAGCACATCATACTTGAATTAATATCCCAGAAATATCAACACAAGAATTAGGAACACATAATTAAGAACAAGTCAAATATTTATCATATAGTTCAGCAAACGATAACAAGATTCATCTTAGGTTTCATCCCCTCAGGTATCTGAGGGTTTAGTTCATAACAATAAAAGAAAACATCTCAAAAGAAAAGATAAAACAAAACATAAGAAATCCCTAAAACCCCCTGAAGGGATTGAAGGAGAGATCCTCCGTCTTGAGTATAATTCTGGCTTCTTGAGATGGATCAACTGGATATCTTTGATTGATACCCACAAATCTGACCTTTCGGGCTCGGCTCATTGGCCTCGCTAACCACCCCCTTCTAGGTTATACTTAGGGTGTTTATATAGGCTTTTGAGAAAGGTTTTTTTGCCCCTAAGTATCCTTTTCCGAGTGAAATTGCACTTTTCCACGACAGGGACACGGCCAGGCACACGCCCGTGTCAGTCGTCTTCAGGCCGTGTGGTCTTGGGCCCAGGCTGTGTCGATTTCTATTTTGGCCCAGTTTGGTCCTTTTTAAGCCCGTTTCTCGTTCTTTTCATCCTCGAGTTGTAACATCCCAAAATTGGGCCTAGCAGGATTAGGCCCAATGGGCCTTGGGCGTAGGAGTGTTTAAAATTTTGAGAACAAGATAATGGCATTATTGCAAATTGGACTTATTAGTTAAGTGAATTTGGAAGGTTACGAGATTTCTATGAAGTCTCGGGTTTAATTGGGCCTTAGGAAAAATTTGGTATTTTAGCACTTTAAGGAGAGATGGTAAGTAGCTTCAAGACTTATAGAAATAAATGAGTAATGTGCTTGCATAAATGAGCTATTGGTAAAGAGGTTACGGCATGAAGTGAATTACCTTGAGGGAAGAGGTTCAAATCCCATTGTGTGCAAATTTTTTACTAATATTTTTGCACTCTTTCCTTAAGTGTCGGCCAAGAGGTATATATGGCAAGTTGGACTTCTTTATTTTTGGTAAGGTGGATAAGGAAATAAGGAAAGGTTGAGGTTGGGGAAAGGAATCAAAAGAAAAAGGCAAGTAAGGGGAACATATGGCTTATTTCATGGAGATTGTTTTGGAAAGTTTGGGTGGCCAAACTTTTGACCATTTGGGGCATGATTGTGGACGGTTTTAGGGCTAAAGGGTGATAGCCAAATTTTGTTAGTGTTTTGGTAAGGCTTTAGTGCTAGTTTTGGTCAAATTCCATTAGCATCAAGTGTGTCTTTTTTTTCTCAAAAAAAATTCTATTCTCTTAGCCGAAATTGTCTTTGGCAATTGGTAAAAGTTTTGGGTATTGTTTGGCCAAAATTTCTTTATGCAACTTTTGTGACATTTTCTCTTCTCTCCAAATTTCCTTCTTGCCGAATCTTCAACTTTGAGTGTGCATATTCTCTTCTTTCTTTCTTCTTGTTGCCGAATGTACACCAACAATTGAGACCAAAATTTGTTCTTTCATCTTTCTTGAAAACCAAGCTAGTGAACCATTCCTCTTCTTCTTCCTTCTTTTCTTTTTCACAAAAACCTCCAAGTATCTCTTCTATTCTAATCCTTTTCACCATAGCCGAATATTGTGCCCATTATTCCTCCATAGCCGAAACCTTTCATCTCTTCATTAATCTTTCTTTTTCATTCGAGTTGTCACTCACCCCTTGATCAATCGGTAAGTGCTCTTTTCAACTTTTTATTTTCTTTCTCTTATGATCGAATCTATACTTTGGTTTGGATGGTCATTTTAACCAAGACCATCATTTTATTCTACCATCTCAAACGAGATCATTTCTCTTTTTCGTAGTGTTTTAAGTGGGAGACCGTGTATTGTTCTAGCCGAAGTCAAACGGTGGAAATTAGATCCAATATCGATAAGGTAAAGGGGTTCATTTTGGATTTTTTGTTATATCTCTATTTGGCTATGTTACAAATCAAATTGAAGCTTCGACTAATCGATTATGTTTTAGGGACGAAATCACTCGATATATTCTATTTGCAAATCCTTCGGATATAGTGGGTCAACGAAGAGTGGTTCTTTAGGGAATCCTAATCAAGGTGTGTAATCCCGTACTTTAATCCCGTACTTTCCGAATACATGTTTGAAATGGTGTGTAATCTCACATCTCTCTGAAATTTTTTATGATATGTTCTGTGATTCGGTCGAAATATCGAGGAAAACTGGAAACCGGCATCAGTAATCACTCGGGCGTGCGTATGATCGTAGTGGTAATCATATTTTGTAATAAAACAGTTTTGGTTAGTAGCAGTGACGTGATTTGGAAAAATCACGAAAAATAGGAGAAAGGGAATTAATAAGTGAATAAGATATAAAATGAAAGCTTACTGTGTCTATCTTTATATGAAAGAAACGGAGAAGGAAAAGGAAATCTATATTCTTTGATATTTCAATTTTAGTGAGACTGGTTCTGAATGACTTCATCATCCCCTAATCTGTCTTGGAAAAAATGTATAAAATTGTACAAAGTGAATTATGAGTTATAGTTTATATGTACAAATTCCTTAGTCTATTTTCAATAGAAACAAGTGGGAGCAATATATGAAAACTGTACATTGAGATATTTTATTTTTGGGTAAGAGAGGTCAGAATCATTAGACAGTGAAACAAGGGAAACTTTAAGAAATAAACTGTACTGAATGGTTAAGCCAAAAATTCTGGAAAACTTATAGTTAGAAGATATATGAGTCTAGATTCAAGGAAAATTTACAGATCTAGATTTCGAGTTTTCTAACCCGAGTTATGGCCAATTTAGTTAGTATGACACAGATGGACAGTTTCAAATTTTATGCCCCAAATTAGTAGTTAAGACTAGGTTGCGAAATTACCATAATACCCTTAGAGGGTAAATTACCGAAATACCCCTGGGTTGCGAGATTACTGAATTACCCTTAGCGGGTACGATTGTCGAATTACGAAAATACCCTTACAGGCCGAGTTACGAAAATGCCCTTATGGGCCAAATTATGGAAATGCCCCTAATGGGCCGATTTGCAAAGTGTTAATGGGCCGAATTGTTATATTGCCCTAATGGGCCTATTTTGTTATATTGATTAATGGGTCGAATGGTTATAATGCCTTAATGGGCCGATTTGTTATATTGCTTAATGGGCCGATTTGATAAATTGCCTTAAAGGGCCGAATTGAAATGTGTCAATGGGCCGTTTTGATAGATTGCTTAATGGGCCGATTTGATAAGATTGCTATATGGGCCGATTTGATAAGATTGCTATATGGGTCGATTTGATAATTTGCTATATGGGCCGATTTGATAATTTGTTATATGGGCCGAACTTTTGTCTGAATTAATTAATGATTGTGGTTTATATTTGTGAATATCGTGATTTACTATGTATGTTGCATATACATAATTTTGCATATTCTGGTGGCTCTGCCACAAATTCTGATTCTGGTGGCTCTGCCACAAATTTGTATAGTGGCTATGCCACATATATTCTGTTATTCTGGTGGCTATGCCACAAATATTATAAATGGCCACTGGCCTGCGAATTATTGAATTAAATGGCTTAATGCCTGCGTTTGGTGTGTTGGCGGGGTGGGTTGACTGATGATCCCCACAGGTGTGTTGGTTGGTAGGGTGGTGTGTAGCGGATGGATTATTAGGATTGGTTTGGGAATTGCATTTCATACACATGATATAATTGATACATTATTATGTAAAAAGGGGCTTAGGCCCAAAGTATTGCGAAACGGGCTCAAGCCCAAGATTATGCTTTATGGGCTCAGGCCCAAGTCTTTTCTAAATGTGTTCCGACCTAGTGGATGATGGTAAGGGGATTATGCACTGAGTTCTTGTAACTCACCCCCCTTTTTCTCTTACTCCCTGTAGGTAATGCTCAGTGACGTGGACTTAGGCCATGGATGACTCGGGTGGAGGCCATACTTCAGAATTGGTTCTAACTTTATTAAATTTCTTTTTTTGTTTATTTCGTTGCTTTTACTATTCGGGTTTTAATGTTGTAATAAGGCCTCTGGGATATTTTATTTGGTTTTATGTTTAGCTGTACTTATTATTTTTCTACATTATTTTAAATAAGGATTTTTCTAAAATCATAAATAACGGTTTTCCAAAAATTGATTAACAAATGATTTTCATAACAAACTTTTACATTTAACTCGAAAATTCTCTTTCAAATTATCGACGACATTTTCAAAAGTCACGGTTAAAGTTCACTACCTCGATTTTCGACTCATCAATCAACCTCTCAAAAATACTTGTATTTTATCTACGTTTCCGCAATGTTTTCAAAATGTTTCCGCAATGTTTTTACATAAAAACATGAAAAGAAAGGATTAAGAGCACCTTTTTACATAAATCAATGGATAAATCATCCAAAAGCATGTTTAATGTCGGCTTAAAATATGTTACTTTTACGGTTTATCAAATACCCCCACACTTAAGCTTTTTCTTCTCCTCAAGCAAAATTCTCAACTTATAATTAAAACAAACTTTCTCGATTCATAATATTTATCAATAATGTTTCATCATAATTCAAAGGTAATTTATGCAGGGATAATTCAACTCAAAGAGTCCTAAAGATTCAAACAATCAAAGTCATAGTTTTTATAGTACGAAAACATAGGTGTTTCCCTTTACCTAAATAATTACCTCTGATTCAAAATCGACAAGAATTGACATCCTCACTAAAGATTCACTCAAACCACTCGAAGTGTTTAAGGTTCAGAATTAAGCACTCAAAAGTCAAACATGAAGAGTTAATCCTATAAGCTTGCATGAAAATCAAATCTCCACCACTGTAAAATGAGATGATACACAAATCAAAAGGTCTTTAATAGGGTTGTAACGGGGCTTAGGTTAAAGGTGTGCATAAAGGCTAAATTGGCGGGTTAGAATCGAGATTGACTTGACAAATTACCTAACTAGAAACAACGAGATGAAATGAATAATTATATTAACTGGAAACTAATAAAACGAGCTTCTTTTCCAAGATTTGGAATTTACATGCATAAGCTCATAGAACTAATAATGAATATATTTCAAAATTTTCTTCTTCTTTTTTTTTAAGAACAAGTCAAATAATAGGAAAGAACTTTTATAACTGAAATATAGAACATAATTAGGCGACTGTTCAAAATCAAATCTCAACAAAAAGGTAGTCAAGAGGAATGGTGATAACAAATACAAAGGGGTTTGGGTTAATATTAGTGGGTGAGTCAATAAAAAGGGTTGTTAGGATCAACGGGGTTCGCTAGGGGTTAATTATGAAGGTAAGCTTTTTAATGGAGTAAGTGGGTTAAAACCTAGGTTCCTTTATCATCTCGGTATATTAAATCAAAGGTGTGGTCTCGACAAGTATAATCAATGCAAGTTCTAAAATAACAAATCAATGTTGACACACTCATAATCAATAAAGTGAGCATGGAAAAGAATATATGCTCTTATAAGGTTCAAAAGCTCACAAAAAATTATGGGTTCTTGATGTCAACCTCGTAAATTTCAAATTTCAAGGTAGCATTCAGATTCAGGTAGACAACCTAACAAACTTTTTAATTTTTGAAAAATAGACTTATCAAGCTTGATTCTTTAGTATCCTTCAAATTTAATCATCAATGCACAATTATCAATGACTTAATCTAAAACATATCAATAAAAATCATAAATCAAAGGAAATTTTCATTCTAATCGTAATAGGAGAAACTTACTTTTCGAACAAGGCATAATTCAGGGATTTGAGAATAATGCAGAAAGTTAGGCACTTTCTTGAAATAACTATTCACCCCCCACACTTAAGATGTACATTGCCCTCAATGTACAAAGATATATATGCATTTTAAGAGAGAGAGGGAGGTAAGACTTCCTGAATTTGGATGGTTTCTTGGAGTTGGAAGTCAATAGGGGTGGTGGCTGCTACCGAGCTCTACACTAGATGAAGAAATTGGGGAGTTCGTAGAGAATTAGCCAGGAATTATTAAGACACATTGAAAACAAACTAAATATATAATTAAAGATAGGAAAGATAAAAAGAAAGAAAATAGAAGTGTAAATAAAATTGCAATTAAATATTAATGGACCAAATAGTCCTTATTGTTGGATGGTTCGCGAGGTGGGTGTGACCTCTAAGGCTGCGGAGGTGCTGGCGATGGCGGAAGTGGCGTGATTCCCAAGTAGCCTTTAGAACCTCTAAGGCTGCATTGAGGTAGTGGTCGTGGTTTCGGTGTGATTCCCTAGCAGCCTTTTGAACCTTACACTAAGAAACTACAATAAAATAAACTAAATTAAGCATAAGATAGTAAAAGAAAAGGAAAATAAAAAAGAAGAGTAAAGAAGAGGAAGAATAAAATGGTCTCAAAGACCCTTGGCTTATTGTTTGGATGAAGCGACCGGCATGAACTTATGTAGATCGGTCTCCCTCGGGGAGGCTGTGTTTGGATCCTTCCGCTTCTTCGACGTGGTTACGATGTGGTTCAATGGTTAGTGAAATGTTAGAGAAGAAAAGTGGAGAGAGGTCTGAGAAAGAAAAGGAAAAGGAAATGGTCTGGAGAAAATGAGGAGTGGGTGATTTAAATAGAATTTCAAGTCTAACACCTCCCCACGCCCGTGGATCGTGGGCGTGTCGAATCACAAAGCCGCCTCGCACGGCCGTGTAGCTGGTCGTGTTGTTTTTCCCACGCCCATGTTAGGGTAGCCAGGCTCGTGTGTGAGCAAACAGTGTCGTCCACGACCGTGTCGCACGGCCGTGGGGATTTGTCGGTGCCCGTGGGGTGGTGGTTGGAGTCCGTGACTCGAAGATTTGATTTGTTTGACTCGTACCATTTCCGCCATGTCAGTACAGAGATTCGTGTGGTCCACACGGCCACGGCCACGACCATGTGCAAGGCTGTGTGGCCTGGAAATCTGCACTTGGTTAGCTTATAGTTAAATGCTAAAAAGGTAAAATAAAAGAAAGAGTAAAATTTAAAAAAATGTAATGGGGTTAGTGCTCGGGTTGCCTCCCGAGAAGCGCTCGTTTAAAGTCTTAAACTAGACTTACCTCTTATTTGCCTAAATATGGTGGTTTGAAGAGTTGAATATCTTCTCTCATACTATCAATTCTACGATAAAGTTTGAGCCGAGTGGCATTTACCTTAAAAGTACCGAATTCAGAGTGAGTTACCATGACTGTTCCGTATGGGAAGATATTGCGTACCTCAAGAGGAATTTCTTTTTCTGTCTTCAGGTTGGATGTGGTGATTCTAGGGTCTCCCTTATTTAACATTACCTGGTCTCCTATTTTGAAGTGATTTGATGTTCCTATGAGTTCGTCTAGGTGTTCCCTCGGTGTTACTTCTTGTGGTTGTGATTTATCTTTTAAATGTATTTTCCACTCGTCTAATTCATCAATGTGAAGCCGTCGTTCCTCGTGTGATATTTCTTTGTTGTTATGAGGTATAAAATCTAGCTTGGTTGTGTGATACTGTAGTGCTTCTTGCAAAGAAGGTTTAGCGAAAAGCTTATCAATAGAATTTACGTTCTCACCTTTGTTCACTCGATGTCCTAGCCGAGTCGAGAGCTTGAAGACTAATTGATTCGTCACCATCACAAAGTATGAGTTCACCTGTACTAACATCAATTTTTGTTCTGGCAGTTGCTAAAAAGGGCCTTCCTAGAATTAAGGGGATACTATTGTCCTCATCCATGTCTAAAACGACAAAGTCTACTGGAAATAAAAATTTGTCAATTTTTACTAACACATTTTCGATTATCCCCCTAGGAATTCTAATAGTTTTATCAGCTAATTGAATGCTCATCCTAGTTTGTTTGGGTTTCCCTAGACCTAGTTGTTTAAACAATTTATAAGGCATGACATTTATGCTTGCCCCTAAATCAGCTAATGCATTATCGATAGTTAAACTACCAATTAAGCATGGAATTGTAAAACTCCCTGGATCTTTCAGTTTCTGTGGTAGTTTATTTTGCAACATTGCTGAACACACTGCGTTCAGTTCCACATGTGATTCCTCATCTATCTTTCGCTTATTTGTCAATAGCTTCTTTAAAAATTTCCTGGAATCCGGCATCTGTGAAAGAGCTTCAAGAAACGATAAGTTAATATGTAATTTCTTTAAAGGTTTAAGAAACTTACCGAACTGTTCCTCTGTGTCGTCTTTCGTTATTGCTTGGGGATATGGTATGCGAGGTTTGTACTATTTGATTACCGGTTTGGCTTTTTATTGACCTCAACCATATCTTCTTCGACCATATTCTTTTGCTTCAAATTAGGCTCGTCTAACCTTTCACTATCTTGAGCTGTTATGGCTTGAACTTGCTCCCTTGAGTTAGTCTCGGTGTTGCTCGGTAGTCTTCCCTGTAGTCTCTTAGAAATATGCTTAGCAAGTTGCCCGAATTGATCCTTGAACTCCTGTGACAATGCCTCAAGTTTTGTTTCCACCTTCTGGAAACGTGTTTCTGAGGCTGCTATGAAGTTTGTTAGCACCTCTTCAAGGTTCGACTTCTTTTCCTGTGGGTAGAGCTGTTGTTGGAAGTTTTGGGAAGGTTGTTGCCTTTGATTTCTTTGACTGCCCCATGAAAAATTGGGGTGGTTTGCTCACTCTCTATGCCCTGTCCGTAGGGTAGGTACTCAGGATTCGCCACGCCCTCATTTATCTCGCACTGCATTACTGGATGTGCCTGCGAAGAACCATAGAAACTATCAAATTTTTTATGTAGCAACTCTACCTGATTTGATAGCGCAGTTAATGCGTCGAGGTTGAAAACTCTGGCTGCTTTGGCTAGCCTTGTCCTTGTAACTTGCCACTGATAGTTATTCAGTGACATCTCCTCTATAAACTCGTACGCTGCTTCAGGAGTTTTGTTGTTCAAGGTTCTGCCGGTGGCTGAATCGATTAATTGCCTTGTTGAGTGGTTCACACCGTTGTAAAAAGTTTGGACCTGTAGCCACAATGGTAATCCATGGTGTGGGCACTTTCTCAACAAATCCTTGTATCTCTCCCATGCATCGTAAAGTATCTCTAAATCTATCTGCACAAAAGAAGAGATATCATTCCTCAATTTGGCTGTTTTGATCGGTGGAAAATATTTTAATAAAAAATTTTCGATCATTTGGTCTTATGTAGTGATTGACCCCCGTGGAAGGGAATGCAACCACTGTTTGGCTTTATTCCTCAGGGAAAAGGGAAATAACCAAAGATGGATGGCATCATCAGAAACGCCATTTATCTTGAAGGTATCACAGAATTCTAGAAAATTCACTAAGTGTGTGTTAGGATCCTCATCCTGCAAACCATCAAACTGAACAAACTGTTGTATCATCTGTATAGTGTGAGGTTTCAGTTCAAAATTATTTGCAGCAATAGTAGGCCTAACAATACTAGACTCAGTTCCAGTTAAACTAGGTTTAGCATCATCATACATAGTGCGTGGAGCATGATGTTCGGCCATCTCTGGAGGTGGCGGATTATTCTCTACCATCTCTTCTGTAGTATTAATTTCAACTTCTTGCTCTTCTTCTATGTAGTTTAAGCTTCACCTTGTCTCTTTGCGTTTTCTGCGAACGGTACCTTCAATATCATTGTCGTAAAGTAAGGGTCCTGCCGGGTTCCTTCTAGTCATAAACTAGAGGTACCTGAAAGGAGTGAAAGAAAGAAAATAGCAAAAAAATAAAAATAGACTAAAAAAATAAAAGTAAATTGCAAAAAATAAAACGGCTAAAGTAATAAAAATTGAGCATTCTTAATATTTCAGTTCCCCGGCAAGGGAGCCAAAAACTTGATCGAGTCTGTCGAGTCTTAAAATTTATAAAAAGAATGGTCAAACCTAGAAACTAATTATGACAACGATTTGAGGCAAGCGCACCTATCGAATAGTAGTATAGTTAAGGCAAGACCGGAATGTCGAACCCAAAGGAACCAAAAGTACTAGTACTAACTCTCTTTTTATTATTTAGCCTAAGAATTGAACTGATCTTTATTTAATCTAAAATTAACTAATTACTAAACTAAAGACTCTAAGACAAACAAGAATGAAATTGGGAAAATACTTGAGGAAAAACCAATTGATTAAGACGGCACCCAAGGAGGAATCTACCTAGGCTTCACTTGTTATCTAACTCTAAACCAGACGATTTATTCATTTGACTTGATTCGTAAGACTCCCTAAGTTATATTAATCCCTCTCTCGAGGAGACTAACGTCTAACCCTAGGTTGATTAATTGAAATCTCTTTCTAATTAAAACCCCTAGAATTGCATTAACTCGATCTATAGACTCCCTATTAGGTTTCGCCCTAATCCGGCAAAATCTCGTCACCCTATCTCTAGGCGCGCGATCATCTCCACTTAATTATGCTAGATCTACTCTTAGGTAGGGACTTTTTCTCCTCCACCTAAGCACATCATACTTGAATTAATATCCCAGAAATATCAACACAAGAATTAGGAACACATAATTAAGAACAAGTCAAATATTTATCATATAGTTCAGCAAACGATAATCTTAGGTTTCATCCCCTCAGGTATCTGAGGGTTTAGTTCATAACAATAAAAGAAAACATCTCAAAAGAAAAGATAAAACAAAACATAAGAAATCCATAAAAACCCTTGAAGGAATTGAAGGAGGAATCCTCCGTCTTGAGTATAATTCCGGCTTCTTGAGATGGATCAACTGGCTATCTTTGAGTGATTCCCACAAATCTGACCTTTCTGGCACGGCTCCTTGGCCTCGCTAACCACCCCCTTCTAAGTTATACTTAGGGTGTTTATATAGGCTTTTGAGAAAGGTTTTTTTGCCCCTAAGTATCCTTTTTCGAGTGAAATTGCTCTTTTCCACGACAGGGACACGGCCATGGCACACGTCCGTGTGAGTCATCTTTAGGCCGTGTTAGGACTTTTAATGAGGCACGGTCGTGTGGTCTTGGGCCCAGGCCATGTTGATTTCTATTTTGGCCTAATTTGGTCCATTTTAAGCCCGTTTCTCATTCTTTTCATCCTCGGGTGCTTTCCTGAGTATAAAACATGAAAAGAAAGGATTAAGAGCACCTTTTTACATAAATCAAGGGATAAATGATCCAACAGCATGCTAAATGTGGGCTTAAAATATGTTACTTTTACGGTTTATCAACAGGCTGTTGCATGGTCGTGTTCTGTACACGGCTGTGTGTTTCAAGTCAGTATGTAACACGGTCTAGCACACGGCTTGGAACGCGGCCGTGCGAGGGTATTTCAAATGTTACACAGTCTGGCACACAACCTATGACACGGCCGTGTGAAATTATGTCGTAAGCTACATGGTCTAACACACGGTTGGCCACATGGCCATGTCCCTATGTCACACGACCTGGGCTTTGTCACACGGCCTAGCCACACGACCGTGTGAACCCTGTTTTCAAATTGTTTTTTTATTTTCTTACTCCCTAATTGTTCCCAAATTATTTTTAGCGTACCGTAAGCTTAATTTAAGGCCCGTAACTATGATTGTGCTATGAATGACATTTGAATTTGAATATTTGAGTTTTAATTTTGTATTTGAATGATTAATTGTTATTCAGTGTTATGATTTTTACTGTAACATTCTGTAACCTTAATTCGATGACAGAGACGAGTTAGGGGTGTTACAAGTTAACTCTTGACACCGAACTTAGTCTTTTTTTTTTTTTTTGCAATTAATTGACAAACTCATGTGATTCTAAGTAATTCTAAGTAATTTCCCCTTAGTTCCTAAGTAATTGCCCCTTAGATCCTATATCTATCTATATGAAGAATAAATCATGTAATGAAGGGGATTCTTATTTGTACAAATGGTACGTTGAGCTTCGAACGAGCATGAAGAAATTAATGATACTTTATTATCTTTTAAGTTGTTCTACCAGATCGATCATTCAAATACCTTTGGTCTCTACCCGGACCCTATGAAATAAATTGGATCATTTTTTGCAGGCTCGTTGAGAAGTATTCTTATCTAGTTCATGCGTACTAGAAGTAGAAGGCGCTCTAGTGGGGTCCTTTCAGACAGAAAAAGATTGCAGTTAGTTTGATAATGATTGAGTGACATTGCTTTTTCGCTCTGAGCTAGAAAATCCCTTATATATGATGCAAAATGGATTTTGTTCTATGAAGGAATTTATTTCTTCCAATATTGTTCACTAATAATAGTGGAATTACTGGCACGTAGTAAAAAGGAAAAAGGAATTGTGACACGCCACCGTTGATGAATCACTTCAATAAATCCACTTATAACAAGCTCTTATATGATTTCGTGTGATCAGAGAAATATCTATGAAAAAAATGTATCGGAACATTTCTAATCAATATCAACTATTACAAGAATTGAGCTAAATAGTTGAACTCAATTCAGTTAAGAGATTGGCTGACATCTTAATTAGTATGAAGCGATGGTTAAAGTTTTTTTTCATACACTCGTTTCGCACAGGTTCAAACTGTGATACCCTCAACCCCAGCCCTGTTAATGAATTTTAAAAAAGTATCTACCTCGCACATAATTTTCACAAGGGTAGGACTCAAACTTGCACACTCAAGATAATTTGTAACATAATTAACGTAATTTATAAGTCTTAACCTAACCATTTTCAACAGACATGGGCATAGGCAAGAGGGATAAATAGGGGCATTACTCCCCCCCAAATGGTAAATCTCTTCTTTAATCCCATTACAATTTGTGAAATTCCTAGTATAATAGTAAAATTTCACTTTTCCCTCTCAAAAATTATAATTCATTGATGACCCCTAAAATAATTTTTTAGCTTCGCCTTTGTCAACTGATTCATACAATTAAGAAATGCCGCACCCCTTTTTAGGTTAAATTGCTTTGCAAATCCCTATATTTTAGGTTTGAAAAGTAAATTAGTCCCTTCATTATAAAAGTGAGTACTTTAACCATATTGCATTTCATTTTGAAGCAAAGAGGTAAATTTTTACCTGGTGCCAACCATGAACATTTAAAAAATACTAGCTTGTTGTTTTTCAAAGTTATGTGAAAATAAAATCAAAATTCAATGTTTTTTCAACCGGATTAGTGGTCAAACTAGTCAAGTCACCGATTTGCTGGTTAGATTTAAAAATTATTACAGAATTTAAAAAAATAAAAAAATTAATTTAACAAGTTCAGTCACTCGATTCAACTAGTTTGTACCAATTCTTGGTTCAATCTGTTGAGCACGCTTCAGCATGCGTGCGTCGAGGCTATGAATCAACACAAACACAATTATAACTATAGCGGTGTACTAACCAAAAAACATTTCCATCAATCAACCACTATAGATTTAGTTACCATTCATCATCATTACACAAACAACAACCAAACACATGTTCACATGATTCACTAAAGAAAATAGAAAAGCAAAGTCAAAGAAATCTTAAGGGGTTTTGATGGATGCTTTGAGGAAGATGATAGAAGTAACAATGGAGGTGAAAACACAACTAAATTTAAGATTTTTTACACTTTTTAAAGTAAAAAAAGATGAAATATATTAATGGATGTGAAAAGAATTCCAAATACAAAGCAAATTTTTTGTACCTAAATGCAAAGAAATGAAATCTACAGTAAAAACTAACAAAGATAATAACTACAAAAACTAAGCTTAAAAAGGTAAAGTCTAAACCTAACAGTGGAGAAAAGACAACCAACTAATACCTAAAAAGATGAAAAGAAATGTCATTTTTTAAAGTTGATAGCCAAGAGTCTTTAATACAATTGAAAATTCAACCTCAACAATGACAAAATTGCCTTTAAAATGTGTGTGTTGAGTTGGGGTAGTGTTGGAAAAAAGACTACACCTGCAACATTTTTCACCCTATCAAGTAGCAATGTTGCGACATCTAAGCTTCAAGTCGTGACACCCTAGACAGTGGCTAGTTCTAAGGGTTCTCGATGTTGTGACATTCTGTAACACCCCAAACCCGGCCCATGCGTTATGACCGGATCTGACATGTCACATGAGAAAAACATGTTAAATCCTTTTCATTCGTACTAAAATAGGTATTGATTTGTTAAAATCAAGAAACAAGTTTGATTTGAAATATTTGATAAAATACTACTAACCACGAAGATTGATTGATAAATCGATAATTTTGAACTAGAGATTTTATAAACCGTGACTTTTGAAAATATCGTTTGATAATTCGAGAGAAAATTTTCGAGTTAAAATATTCGTAGAAGTTTGTTATGAAATCCATTTGTTAATCTATTTTGGAAAATCTTTATTTAAATTTTTAGAAAAATTCCCATTTAGATTAATTTAAGCAAAATAATAAGTTCGTTAAACATAAAGCAAAAATAAAATATTTTAGAGGCCTTATTACAACACAAAAACCCAAAATAGTAAAGTAAACGGAAATAGAAATCTAAAGTTCAAAATAAAACACCATTTCTGAACTATGGCCTCCACCGAGTCATCCTTGGCCCAAATCCACGTTACTGAGTATTACCTGCAAGGGTTTAAGGAAAAAAGGGTGAGTTACTAGAACTCAGTGTATAATCTCCTTACCGTTGTCCACTGGGCTTGAACCCGTATAGCAATATCTTGGGCCTAAGCCCATAAAGCATAATCTTGGGCCAAAGCCCATTTACATAACAGAACATATATATGTGTGCAATGTATGCAACCCAACCCATCCTAGTAATCCATCTGCTACACACCACCCGTACCATCCCATCACACCTGTGGGGATCAAGTCGACCCAGCCCGCCAAACATACCAATCGCAAGCAAGTTGCCATTTATAATATATTTGATTGTGGCCAAGCCACCGGAATCATAGTGAATCATAATAACAATCTTTTTTGTGGCAGTGCCACCGGGCTACACTTCTCTTCAACATTTTTCCCATCCCATGTAAAATTATGTAAATGCAACATACATAATAAAGCATAATATTTACAAATATAAACGACAATCATTAGTCCAATATTTTATTACAGTGAATCTACCCATTTTAGCACTTTAAAAATTGGCCCATCAAGGCAATCTAGTAAATCAGCCCATAGGGGCATTTTTGTAAATCTCACAGTTTTAATACTAATTTTGACAAATCTATCGAAATAGTGTAATTTAGGTCAATTTCTCGGCTTATGCCATATTACGATTTTAATCATAAAAATAATAACGATCTATTTCCAATAAGATATCGAATCTTAAAATCTATGGAATAACGGTGTGAGATTACACGCCTGATTACGGTAAGGATTAAATCGTCTTGATCGTCGACACCTATGAAAACATAACACTCGATTAATCTAACGGACGAGATTTTTATTAATCCAAAACTAAACCAAGCAATCTATAATACTTACTCTCAAAATCGTGAACAACCACGATTTGTTGATTCTCACCGGATAATGGTCCACAACCCGGTGGAAAATCCTGAACCGCCGATACTGTCCTTCGCTTGAACTGAGGAGTAGGAATCGTAAATCCGCTCCTTTTGTGATCTCCAATCGCTTTCCCTTTCAAATCGGTTCCACTTGCCTCCATAGGAAAAAGTCCTAATCAAAAACGATATTACAATATATATCGATTGTCTAAGGGAAAAGGGTTCGGCTTACCACTATCTCCGTAGAATCAACGAGTGAATAATAACGGGGCGATTTAGTCCTTAAAACAACCGATTAGACAAATCTATCATTCCATTTTAACGGAATAAACAAATATTAAGAGATATCGAGATGAACTTTAAAGAAATCTTTTACCTTGACAATAGTAGATCCAACTTTCACCGGTTGAACTTCTGGCTAGAATTGAATCGTCAATGATGTGGTATTCGGCCACCCCATATAACACTACGAAAAAGTATTGGTCACAACATGAGAGTGATGGAGAGAGTGATGCTTCGATAAAGAAACAAGGTAGAATAGCCGAATAATGATGAACACACATATTCGGCTAGAAAGAAAAAGAAAATGAAAATGAAAAGAGGGACATAAGGTCACTTAACGATTCGGTCAAGAAGAGATTGTCCAACAGGAAAAGAAAAGAAAAAGTGAAGAGATAGGGTGAAAATAGGTTTGGCTATGGAGAGAAAATGGGCAAGAAAGTTTGATCACAAGATAATGTCAATTTAAGAAAAGAGAAAAGGTTGATGAAAGGATCAAAAGAAAAGATTGGATGGAGGAAGAGTGCCTTGGTAGTTTCGGCTATCAAAAGAAAATGGGCAAGATTTGGTTGAGGGTTACGAAAAAGCAAGGGAGAAAACTGAACAATTTGGACTAGGAAGTTTCGGCCAAAGCAAGGGGGATGTTTCGGCAAGACAAAGAAAATTGAACAATTTTTGGTCTTGAGTGATTCGGCAAGAAAGGAAAAAGGTTTGGAAAAGAAACTCAAAGTGTTCAAACAAAAGAAAAATACCACTCAAGCACCAAAACTAGCAAATTCGGGTCTCCCTCCCCCTAACAAAACCGTGTACACCATACCAAAAGAATCAAAAATTGACCATAATAATTTTCCAAAACATTCTCCCCAAAACCGGCCAACATATCCCCCTTCTTGCTCCTTTTCTTTCATTTCTTTCCTTACCCTCATCCTTACCTTATTTCCTTAGCCACCTTTCCAAAATTAAAAAGTCTTCCTTGCCTTAAATACATTCATGGCTGACACTATGGTTGAATAGCACAAAAAAAAAATAATCAAAATTTGTACCAAGTGGGATTTGAACCTTTTCCCCTAAAGCCCTTTATGTGACGTCATATCCACTTTACCATATGCTCATTTATGCTAGCAAATTACTCATTTATTTCCTTAAACCTTGATGCCACTTACCTTCTTTCCTGATATTACTTAAACACAAAAATTTTTCTAAGGCCCAATTCATCCCCGAGCCTCCTTAGGACCCCTAAACATACACAATTAATATTTTTAACTAACCTATCGCATGGTATAATGCACAAACATAAAATTTTGTATTTCAGGATATTACAATTCTACCCCCTTAAAGAAAATTTCGGCCTCAAAATTTACCTGATTAGAAGAGATGAGGATATTGCTACGGAATCACGTCTTCAGGCTCCCATGTTGCTTCCTCTGATCCATGATTACGCCATAATACTTTGACTAATGGTACTGACTTCCTTCTCAGCACCTTAACATCTCGATCTAAAATCTGTACTGGCTCCTCTTCAAAAGACAAGTTAGGTCTTAACTCAACTTCCTCCACTGGTACAACATGTGATGGATCCGAACGATAACGCCTTAACATAGAGACATGGAATACACTATATATCTGACTTAAATCCAGAGGTAACTCCAGTTGATAAGCCACTGGCCCAACACGCTTCAATACCCGGTATGGTCTGATGAACCTAGGGCTCAACTTGCCCTTCCGTCCAAATCTAAAGATCTTTTTCCGAGGTGAGACCTTCAGAAAGACCTGATCACCTACCGCAAATTCTATATCCTTACGCTTCAGATCCGCGTACGATTTATGCCTGTCCGAAGCTTCCTTTAACCGAGCCCGAATTACCTTTACTTTTTCCTCCATCTCCGAGATCAACTCAAGACCCAATAACTGTCGCTCCCCCAGCTCAGTCCAACAAGTAGGAGTACGACATCTACAACCATACAACGCCTCGTAGGGTGCCATCTGGATGCTGGATTGATAGCTGTTGTTGTATGCAAACTCTGCAAAGGGTAGGAATTCCTCCCAACTACCCCTAAAGTCGATCACTCAGCCTCTTAACATATCTTCTAAAATCTGGATCACTCTCCCGACTGACCATCTGTCTGCGGATGAAATGCCGTGCTAAAATTTAACCTTGTACCCAAAGCTTCATGTAAAGCCTTCCAAAATCGTGATGTAAACCTAGGGTCCCTGTCCGATATAATAGACACTGGTACCCCATGTAACCTCACGATCTTTGCTACATACAACTTGGCCAACTTCTGCAATGAATAATCCGTACGAACAAGTAGGAAATGAGCAGTCTTCGTCAATCGATCCACTATTACCCAAACGGAATCTTTCTTAGTAGGCGTTAAGGGTAACCCACTAACAAAGTCCAACGTTATCCTTTCCCATTTCCATAATGGAATTTTCAGCGGTTGTAGCAACCCTGACGGCAATTGATGTTCTGCTTTAACCTGCTGACATGTTAAGCATTTACTCACGAAATCAATAACCTCCCGCTTCAACCCTGGCCACCAATACTGCTCACGGAGGTCTCGGTACATTTTGTTTCCCCGGGGTGCATAGCATATGGACTGCTATGCGCCTCACGCAGAATCATTTGTCTCAATTCCGAATCCTTGGGCATACACATTCTTCCGCGAAAACACAATACTCCATCACTATTCAATCCAAAATCCCCTATCTTACCGCCTTCCACTTGCTGAAGTCGAGAACCCAACGCTTCATCTATTAACTGATTTTCCTTAATCTGGCTTATCCATGCAGGCTTCACCTGAAGTTCGGCCAACAAGCTACCATCTTCATAAAGACTGAGATGAGTGAGCATCGCTCTCAAATCTGATATCACCTTATGACTCAACGCATCCGCCACTACGTTAGCCTTTCCAGGATGATACTCGATTGAGAAGTCATAATCCTTCAATAGTTCTATCCACCTCTATTGTCTTAAGTTCAACTCCTTCTGGGTAAGGAGGTACTTCAGACTCTTATGATCCGTATAGATAATCGACTTCTCACCGTACAGATAATGTCTCCAAATCTTCAGAGCAAACACCACTGCAGCTAACTCTAAGTCATGGGTGGGATAGTTCACCTCATGCGGCCTTAATTGACGAGATGCATAAGCCACCACCTTTCTACTTTGCATCAACACACATCCCAAACCCATGTGTGACACATCACAATAAACAATAAACTCCTTACCAGCCTCAGGTTGGATCAATACTGGTGCTTCTGTCAGAATCTTCTTCAATTTCTCAAAGCTCTCTTGTTGCTTCTCTGACCACACAAACGATACTCCCTTATGCAACAGCTTAGTTACGGGTGCAGCAATCAACGAAAACCCTTCAACGAACCGCCTGTAATATCCAGCCAACCCTGAAAACTCTGAATTTCGGCCACTGTCTTCGGTGGCTTCCAATCCAATACAGCCTCGACTTTCCGGAGATCAACTCTCATTCCTTCGGCAGACACAACATGTCCCAAAAAGCTCACTTCCCTAAGCCAAAATTCACACTTACTGAATTTGGCATACAGTTGCTTCTCCCTTAATATATGCAATACTATCCGCAGATGTGAATCATGCTCTTCCTCATTCTTCGAGTACACCAAATTATCATCTATGAACACTACCACAAACCGGTCTAGATAGGGTTGGAAGACCCGGTTCATCATGTCTTTAAATGCAGCTGGTGCATTTGTCAATCTGAACGGCATCACCAAGAACTCGTAATGCCTATAACGAGTTCGGAACGCAGTCTTATGAATATCAGCCTCCTTGACCTTAAGCTGGTGATATCCCGATCTCAAGTCTATCTTCGAGAACATCGAAGCTCCTCATAGCTGATCGAACAGATCGTCGATCCTCGGTAACGGTTACTTATTCTTGATCGTCAGCTTATTCAATTTCCTATAATCGATGCACATACGCATCGACCCATCCTTCTTCTTAACGAATAAAACTGGCGCTCCCCATGGTGACACACTTGTTCAAATGAATCCGCGATCCAACAACTCCTGAATTTGACCTTTAAGCTCCGCTAACTCCTTCGGCGCCATTCTATAAGGAGCAATGGACACCGGAGCCGTTCCTGGCAACAATTCAATGCCAAACTCTACCTCCCGATCCGGAGGCAATCCTGGGACGTCCAAAAAATCTTTCACCGTTCTAACGCTATCTACCGTCAACTCTTTGGCATCCAAAGCACTGATGAAGGCTAAGAATGCTCCATACCCCTTACGCACCAACTTTTCTGCCTTTAAAGCAGATACCACATTAGACAAATAGTTTCTTCTTTCACCTATCATCATTACTTTCTTATCCTCCGAAGTTCTTAGCACTATCTACTTTACAGCATAATCCAAGTTCGTACGGTGTTTCACCAACCAGTCCATGCCCAAAATAAGATTGAACTCGCCGAATGGTAGTTCCATCAAGTCCACCAAACTTCCCCCTGAATTTCTAAGGGCACATCCCTAAACAACTTATTTACTACCACCGACTGTCCTAAAGGGCTAATCACAGTTGTTTCTCTCGCAGTAATCTCAGATCTAGTGTTAGCACAAGCAACATACGAATGGGTGGATCCAATATCTATCAAAGTAGTAACAGGTACCTCAGCTATGAAAAACGTACCGGTTATGACATCAGGTGCATCGTCATCCTCTCGATGTCTGACCGCATAGACCAACCCTGGCTGTCTCGCCTCCGTGTTACCCCTACTACCATTACCTCTACCCGGTGCACCCTGATCTCGTCCTACGCCATTACCACCTTGACCTGGCCCACGGCCTCTCGGCGGCTGTTGAGCGCCTCTAGCTGGCTGTGCATAATCGTTACGAACACCCTGAGTCTAAGCAGGCTGTCGAGGGCAATCTCTAAGTCGATGGTCCTTGGAACCACATTTGAAACAACCACCGGTTCTCTTCCAGCATTCACCCGAGTGAAGTTTCCCGCAATCTGCACATGGCTGTAACTGATTGGTAGCAGCTGGTACTCTAGCTCGAACCGGCTCCTCATTCCTTGGCCTCTTCTGAAACCCTCTAGCAGGACCTGAGTACTCCGAGTCTCTCTTGTTCCTGCCCCTATCCCTGTCTCGATTTTGCCTCTTCGAGTGTTTAACCTCTTCAGCTATCTTGGCTTTCTCTACCAGTGTGGCAAAATTCCTCTCCTTCTGTGGGGCTATCAGTACCCGTAATTCATCGCGCAATCCATCTTTAAAATGCACACAGTGTTCATAATTAGTCGGCACTATTCCCCGGGCATACCGACTCAGACGTAGAAATTCCACCTCATATGCTGCCACAGATTTACCTCCTTGAACCAGATTCAGGAATACCTTCCTTCGGGCATCCACATAGCTAGCCCCAACATATTTTCCTTGGATTGAGGTTTTAAATAATTCCTAGGTAATGCGATCAGCTTGAGTGCCTTCCCGAGCAGTGATCCACCACTGATACACCTCTTCTCTCAACAATGACACAGCTCCTTTCAGTTTCTGCTCGTCGGTGCAATCCAAATCGTCCATGATCCGCTCCACTGCCTCAAGCCAGTACTCCGCTACAGTTGGCGCTACACCCGAGATACCCCTAAAAACCTCAGCTCCATTCAATTTGAGTCGCTCCGATATTGACCCACGAGCTACTGACCCAGTTCTTGCCCCAGCAACCCATTCCAGAACTCGTAACATTGCTTGGGATAGGGCGTCGTCCTCTCTCATATGATCATGTGACCCAGCTTTAGTCACAGGTGATGCAGGTGCGTCCATTTTCAACATATGTCCCGATGCCTCAGATACAACTCTAGCGCCTCGGCCTCTACCATGGCAACATCTACCGCGTCCACGTCCTCTAGCACTCATATTTGCTAATTCAATTTAATCTGGTTAAGAGCCTTATGAATCAGTATGCTATTTCAGTGTTTATTAAACAATATTTTATGAAGTATATGAAGTAAGTCGTTTTCGCAAAATGCATCCTATAGTCTCAATCTCTATAGTTTCAGCTCCTAAAAAGAGTTCTAGAGTATTTCTACAGTCATACAACAATAATCATAATCATAAAAGGATAACATATACTTACTTGACTTGGTGCCGGATACCCGTGGTGCCATACTTCCTTTAAAACATGCATGTATAATTTAAAATTTTAAACGACTTTGAAAATGTTTTTGAACCCAAACCACAGCCGAGTTTTGCAGCCGGCCTCTGATACCATGAAATGTAACTCCCCAAACCTGGCCCATCCGTTATGACGGGATCTAACATGTCACATGAGAAAAACATGTTAAATCCTTTTCATTCGTACTAAAATAGGGATTGATTTGTTAAAATCAAGAAAACAAGTTTGATTTGAAATATTTGATAAAATACTACTAACCTCGAAGATTGATTGATAAATCTATAATTTTGAACTAGAGATTTTATAAACCGTGACTTTTGAAAATATCGTTTGATAATTCGAGAGAAAATTTCCAAGTTAAAATATTCGTAGAAGTTTGTTATGAAATCCATTTGTTAATATATTTCGGAAAATCATTATTTAAATTTTTAGAAAAATTCCCATTTAGAGTAATTTAAGCAAAATAATAAGTTCGTTAAACATAAAGCAAAAATAAAATATTATAGAGGCCTTATTACAACACAAAAACCCAAAATAGTAAAGTAAACGGAAATAGAAATCTAAAGTTCAAAATAAAACACCATTTCTGAAGTATGGTCTCCACCGAGTCATCCTTGGCCCAAATCCACGCTACTGAGTATTACCTGCAAGGGTTTAAGGAAAAAAGGCTGAGTTACTAGAACTCAGTGTATAATCTCCTTACCGTTGTCCACTGGGCTTGAACCCGTATAGCAATATCTTGGACCTAAGCCCATAAAGCATAATCTTGGGCCAAAGCCCATTTACGTAACAGAACTTATATATATATATATATATATATCTGTGTGTGTGCAATGTATGCAACCCAACCCATCCTAGTAATCCATCTGCTACACACCACCCGTACATCCCATCACACCTGTGGGGATCAAGTCGACCCACCCCGCCAAACACACCAATCGCAGGCAAGTTGCAATTTATAATATATTTGATTGTGGCCAAGCCACCGGAATCATAGTGAATCATAATAACAATCTTTTTTTGTGGCAATGCCACCGGGCTACACTTCTTTTCAACATTTTTCCCATCCCATGTAAAATTATGTAAATGCAACATACATAATAAAGCATAATATTTACAAATATAAACGATAATCATTAGTCCAATATTTTATTACAGTGAATCTACCAGTTTTAGCACTTTAAAAATTGGCCCATTAAGGCAATCTAGTAAATCGACCCATAGGAGCATTTCGGTAATTCGGCCTATAGGGGCATTTTTGTAAATCTCACAGTTTTAATATTGATTTTGACAAATCTATCGAAATAATGTAATTTAGGCCAATTTCCCGGTTTATGCCATATTACGATTTTAATCATTAAAATAATAACGATCTATTTCCAATATGATATCGAATCTTAAAATCTACGGAATAACGGTGTAAAATTACATATCTGATTACGGTAAGGATTAAACCGTCTTGATCGTCGGCACCTATGACAACATAACACTCGATTAATCTAACGGACGAGATTTTTATTAATCCAAAACTAAACCAAGCGATCTATAATACTTACTCTCAAAATCGTGAACAACCACGATTTGTCGATTCTCACCGGATGATGGTCCACAACTCGGTGGAAAATCCCGAACCGCCGATACTGCCCTTCGCTTGAACTTAGGAGTAGGAATCGTAAATCCGCTCCTTTTGTGATCTCCAATCGCTTTCCCTTTCAAATCTATTCCACTTGCCTCCACAGGAAAAAGTCGTAATCAAAAACGATATTACAATATATATCGGTTGTCTAAGGGAAAAGGGTTCGGCTTACCACTATCTCCGTAGAATCAACGAGTGAATAATAACGGGGCGATTTAGTCCCTAAAACAACCGATTAGAAAAATCTATCATTCCGTTTTAATGGAATAAACAAATATTGAGAGATATCGAGATGAACTTTAAAGAAATCCTTTACCTTGACAATAGTATATCCAACTTTCACCGATTGAACTTATGGCTAGAATTGAATCGTCAATGATGTGGTATTCGGCCACCCCCTATAACACTACAAAAAAGTATTGGTCACATCATGAGAGTGATGGAGAGAGTGATGCTTCGATAAAGAAACAAGGTAGAATAGCCGAATAATGATGAACACACATATTCGGCTAGAAAGAAAAAGAAAAAGAAAATGAAAAGAGGGACATAAGGTCACTTAACGATTCGGTCAAGAAGAGATTGTCCAACATGAAAAGAAAAGAAAAAGTGAAGAGATAGGGTGATAATAGGTTCGGCTATGGAGAGAAAATGGGCAAGAAAGTTTGATCACAAGATAATGTCAATTTAAAAAAAGAGAAAAGGTTGATGAAAGGATCAAAAGAAAAGATTGCATGGAGGAAAAGTGCCTTGGTAGTTCTGGCTATCAAAAGAAAATGGGCAAGAGTTGGTTGGGGGTTGCGGCAAAGCAAGGGAGAAAAATGAACAATTTGGACTAGGAAGTTTCAGCCAAAGCAAGGGGAATGTTTCGGCAAGACAAAGAATTCGGCAAGACAAAGAAAAATGAACAATTTTTTGTCTTGAGTGATTCGGAGAGAAAGGAAAAAGGTTTGGAAAAGAAACTCAAAGTGTTCAAACAAAAGAAAAATACCACTCAAGCACCAAAACTAGCAAAATGGCTTGCAAATTCGGCTCTCCCTCCCCCTAACAAAATCGTGTACACCATACCAAAAGAATCAAAAATTGACCATAACAACTTTCCAAAACATTCTCCCCAAAACCGGCCAACATATCCCCCTTCTTGCTCCTTTTCTTTAATTTCTTTCCTTGCCCTCATCCTTACCTTATTTCCTTAGCCACCTTTCCAAAATTAAAAAGTTTCCCTTGCCTTAAATACATTCATGGCCGACACTATGGTTGAATAGCACAAAAAAAAATATCAAAATTTGTACCAAGTGGGATTCGAACCTTTTCCCCTAAAGCCCTTTATGTGACACCATATCCACTTTACCATATGCTCATTTATGCTAGCAAATTACTCACTTATTTCCTTAAACCTTGATGCCACTTACCTTCTCTCCTTAAATTACTTACACACTAAAATTTTGCTAAGGCCCAATTCATCCCCGAGCCTCCTTAGGACCCCTAAACATACACAATTAATATTTTTAACTAACCTATCGCATGGTATAATGCACAAACATAAAATTCTGTATTTCAGGATGTTACACATTCACTTGCTGGTCTCGCGACATCTTTGGTGGTGACCACAAGTTCTTCACTTCAACAACCTTTAGTGATATCGCGACCTTGGCGGCTCAATGTTGTGACACAACACCCTTAGTGTCGTAACTCTCTAGACACTCAACTCCAGATTAATTTCTTGTTGAAGTCTTTCACCCTCGAGGCAAAAGAATCTCGGTCTCACGACATCCTAGCATCAATGTCACGACATCCATGTCAAATGTAGTTCTCCTCAAGGTCGGGCCATAATCGTCTTTCTACACCAACTCAAACACACTGTTAAGTTCCCTATGGCACAATTTTTCTAATTTGAGTCTCAAAAGGAGTAAAACTTAGCAAAAAAAATTATTAATAATAAAATCTAAAAATAAAAAATACTGTGGAAAGGACTCATAAATTACTTGAGAATAAGCTTATCAAGTGTTTTGGAGAGCCTCATTTTTCATATTAAATTACGACAAATCATTTGTAACACCCTAAAAAATCCCTTGGCCGTAATAATATTATTTTGAGCAATTACGAGTCAAATTTTTTAGGATAAATAAAATGTGATTTATAAGTGTTAGTGGAGAAGGCAGTAGGACACGAGAGAAAATTTAAAAGATAGGTGTATTGAGAGATATTAATTTTGTAATATCCTAAATTAGGGGCTATGCATTTGGTGCATAATTCAGGAGTTAGTAGGCTCAGTGAGTGGTTTGGATGTGTTTTAGGGGTTCTTGAAACTCTAGGATTAAAAGGGAATGCATTGGAAAATTTTTGGATTTTGAGTTAGTAAGGGGAGCAAGGCCAGGGAGGCCTTAAGGGAAAATTATAGGCGCTTTTGGACATGGAAGTGAGCTTGGTAAAGTGGCTGGAATGTGCCACTTAGGGCCTTGGTGATGACGCCATGTGCAGTGGGCAAGGGCCTTGGTTCGAATCACGTTGGCAGCAAGTAGTATAATTTTATTTTGCTTTTGGCGTTAAGACAAGGAGGAAGCTGGGCTAAGGAGGCTTTAAGAGGAATTTTGGGGAGATTATGGCACAAAAGAGCTAGCAGCAAAGTGGCAAGGGACGCCACCTGAAGTGTTGTGGGGTTAGTGTCAAGGGAGCTTCAGGGGGAGGAGGTTCGAGCAACGTCGGAAGCATTAGAGACTTGTATTTTTGCGTCAAAAGGGGAATTTGGCTAAGGAGGTCTTAAAAGAAAATCTGTGTGAAGCCTGACATAAGAAATGCCTTGGTAAAGTGGCTGCAAGGCGCCACTTAAGGCTTGGGCAAGTAACGCCTCAAGCAATGGGTAGAGGGCCCAGGTTCGAGTTGCGAAGGAAGCAAGAAGGAGCATTTTTATTTTGCGTCAAGTTGGAAGAAATTGGACGACACATGGACTTTCAATTGGATGAGGATTGAGTTTTTTTCTCCTTTTAATTTTTGGCTAGATAAGATAAAGGTTGGATTTATTTTTTTTATTTTTTTTATTTTTTATGGATGATAAGAAGATAATGGTGGCCTTATTTTATTTATTTTAGTTTAAATAGGTGATAAGAGATAATATAGGAGTTTGATATGGGATAATGTGAAGGATTATTTTATTTTATTTGTTAAGATAATAAAGGAGAAAATGTGGGGGTTGATAGGAAAGGATGAAGTGGCCGAATATGGGTCTCTTTGGGGTTGGTAAATTCGGCCATGAAAGGGGGGTAGTAGCCGAATTCTTTATAAGGGGGAGTGATCATCTTTGACATCTCTTTTGCTTCTTTAATTTTCTTTGTGCCGAAAAACCATAGGAACTCAACTTGTTTTCTCTTTTTGGCAAATGCCGAAACCCCTCTACTATTAATTATCATTGCCGAATTTTCCTAGGCCTCTCCCATTCATTTATTCTTCTTTTTCTTCAAACTCCATACTTGTACTTTTGATAGCCGAATATTTCTTCACCCTTTGTAAGGCTTAGCCGAACCTCAGGGTGCCTTATTCTCTTATTTGCCGCAAGTCTTAAAAGCCGAAAATCAAGCACTTTGTCTCTTTTGTCGACTACTCTCTGGCTCTTCAAACGTGGGTGGTGGTAAGTAGATTCTTCTTTAGTAATCGGTTTGGGTTCTTTTTAGGACAGCCGAATCTTCTTTAAGCTATGTTGTGTGTTTCTTTTGTATGTGCCAACGTTAAGGAGCGTTAAAGGAGAAGCTTTCAGGATTTGTGGCGTTCAAGGGATTTCGACTATTCAAGTAGCTAAGGATTTCGCTAAATAGTAAGGTAAGTGTTATGTGATATTCGGCTATAGGCCATATTTTGGATATTAAGGGTTGACCGATTGAGTACTTTGGTGTTAAGGGCAAATCGATAGGCATAAGGGCAAGTTTCGGGATTCAGATCATTGTGATAAGGATATTTAGTAAGTGTAGTTTCGATTCGAAATATTTAGATTAAAGTATTAGTGTTTAACCGTTTGGTTCTGATTAAGATATCATTAATGAACATGGATGCCGGTCGAGAAGGTAAAGGGATAGTCCCTATCCCGAAGTTTAAGAAGAGATCTATTTCTGCAGTTCGGGATTGGCCACCGGGGTGTGGGCCAGCGTCAGAACAAAAAAGTAAGCAGATAGCCGTAGTCTCGATTAGTGATAGCATCAGGATCGAGAGCGTAGTTCTTCAAGTGATCAGGTGTGTAGTTAGCCTACCGTTTTCCGGGATATAAGTTATACTTGCATGTGACTGTTTATGTTATGTATGTGATATGTTATATGTGTTATGTATGTGCTAACTAGTACAGTGGAAATTGTGAGATGGATACCCTAAAGGGGTATAACGATAACCAGGTCAGTATTAAGTATTGATGTGAATGTGAATATGCCTATAGGAGTGTGATTGAATGTGGTTATTGATGTGCTTATAAGATTAAATACCTGAATAACATGTGCATGCATTATTCCTCATGACATTATGGTATGTTGCATGTGCATGGGGTGGGATATGATTATGAATGAAGGACAGGGTGTACTTCGAGTACGTGGTTGATATAGGCTTTGTGCCATATCGTGGTTAATGATGGCTTTGTGCTCATCGTGGTTTTGATGATAGCTTCGGCTACATCGTGGATTGAGGCTGACTGAGGTCGCGTTGTGGATTATTTGCGATTAAGTTCGCGTGGACGGCATTTGATGCCATATTGGAGTGAAAACGGGAGGGTGATTTAATAATCCCCTGGTGTGTGGTGGCTGGATACGGGGGTGTGTAGAGGATGGACCCTAGGCTGGGTTGGGTGCATTTTGCATAAATCTGTCTGCTATGTGTATTAATGTGAAAATGGGCCAAGACCAATATGTGAAGTAGATTCAATGTGGTAATGGGCCAAGCCCAGTATGTGGAAACATGTGGTTAATTATATTATTATCCGATATATGGTATGGATATGGGCCAAGCCCAAATCGTGGAATTATGTGAATAAGTGACTTGTTATCTGATATGTGATGTGATAATGGGCCAAGCCCAATAAGTGAAATTATATGAATAAGATGCATTGATTTGTGATATATGGGTAAGTTGTGGTTTGATATGTGGGTGGAATTCAGTGGTCTAATTGCACACTGAGTCTGTTTGACTCACCCAATTTTTATCAACCTTACAGGTGATGCATAAAGCTCGGATCGGGTTGGAGTGGATACGAGGTGGCCCATGCAGAAGAAGTTTCTACTTATTTTAATTAAATTTATATTTTCAGCATTTTAAGTATTTATTTATTGTAATAAGGGCCTCCTATAATAATTAAGGCTTTTTATTATGTTCTAAGATGGATTGTTGATTAAATTATTATCTGTAAATGTTTTTATTTTAGCATCTTAAATTTAAAGATGTATGTTGAGGTTTTAATCGGAGAAATTGTAACAACTTAGTTTTATTTGAAATTTTAAAAAAATACACAAGATTTTACAAACAACCACAAATTTTTATGTAACATCCCCAGACCCGGCCCACGAGCCCTGACCGGATCTGGTTATGTCACTGCGGAAAGACTGTTAAAAATCTTTCGACATTAGCATTAACACAAAAAATATATTAACCTTTGAAAATCCATGTCTATTTGATATTGTATGAAAAAGTTTGATGTTATTATAATGCCCAAAATTAAACTTTAGTGAATATATAAAACTAATTTGAAAATAAATAAAGTTGTTAAAATTTAAAACATCATCACATAGTATTCAATTTAACCAATCCTTAATTAAAATGATAATGAAATGATGTCCAAAAATAAATAAAAAGGCCCTTATTACAATCAATATTTAGCCAAATACTTAATATAAATAAGCTTAAAATATTTAAACTCTTCCTTCTGCATGGGCCACCATGTGTCCTCCCCGATCCCGGTCCAATACTACGCATCACCTGAAATGGTTAAGAAAAATAGGGTGAGTCCACAGACTCAGTGCATAATCACAACACATATTTCCACTCGTATGGGCTTGGCCCATACCCACACAGTCCTCGCACAAAACATGCAAGAATGCATTTTAGCCCAACCTAGTATCCAACCGTAACACCAACCTTAGCAGACTCCCTGCCTAAGGCCGTGGATAATCCACCACTGATCACATCGTGATCCATAAACCTTACCTTGGCAAGCTCGCTGCTCAAGGCCGTGGCTGAGCCACCGATCAACCAAAGTGATCCCAATAGCATACTCCGTCTACGGTGATGCACATAGCCATCAACCGCCGAGATGGGCACCTAGCCAACACCTCCCTTGAGGTAGTACACAGCTAACCATCAAGCGCTAATGTAGCCCGAGCTAACATTAGACCACGTACATCAATATGTACTCTTCGTCCTTCATCGATTCAAACCCAAATCCCATGCAAATATGTAAATGCTACAAGTTAAGTCAGCATATAAAATGAGTATACATCTCACATCATTACCACATCATATATATATATACACATCACAATAACATCATATCACAACTTACTCACCTGATATCCGATTACCCAAAACATGGTATTCACCACTTAAGCCATTATGATCGGCTACCACACATAATACACATGTATAAATGTTAGCAAGCAAAACCGAGGAAATAGTGCGATGATTACGCACCTTAACACTTGCAGTTCTAAACTTTCGATCCCAAAGCTATCGCTTAGCGAAACAACTGCTATTTGCCTATAGCTATCACCTGCTATTGGCCCACACCCCGGTGGCCAATCTCGAACTGCCGAGACAGCTCTCTTCTTGAACTTCGGGATAGGGGTTTTCCCTTGCCGTCCTTGACTGGAACTTGCCTCCATCAACGTACTTAATCAGGTAAACCGGTTAAACCCCCAAATCATAAACTAAGTATTTAATCTTACTAAACTATTTCTTACCTCAACTGATTGAATCTCGATTGTCCTTACAACACTGCCGAAATCCTTAAATCCCGGAAGACATCTCAGCTATCCCCTTAACGCTGGCTTCCAAAAAGGGTTACAACTCCAAGACCACACTTATTGAAATCGGCATAAGGAGACTTGGCTAGAAAAGAAACTATTCGGCTTTGCAGAAACAAGAGAAGAAAATGGAATGATGATGGGGCTTAAAGAGGTGTTGCGGTAACAGGGGAATGGAGAGTGTTTTCGGGTTAGGAACAAGTGAAATGGAGAAGAAGAGATGGAAGAGAAGTGGCTTTGAAGTTTCAGCCAGGGTGAACAAATGGAGGAAAAAGGTGTTTTGGTGAGGTTTAGAGTGTGAAAAGAAGAGAGTAGAAGATGAAGGGAAGGACTAAAATTCGGCACAAGAGCTTACCACCCCCTTATATAGCATTCGGCTAAAACTTCCCCCTAGAAGAAAACAAAATTCGGCCAACAACTCAACCCTTCACAAAATCCCAAAATTTCCTCCTACTTTCACTCTCCACCAACCCTTCAAATAATTCAAAATAAAAACCATCTCATCTCTCCTCCTAGCCATCCATTTAAAATGATTTGAACAGGTCAAATCCCTCTTTAAAGGTGCCAAAACCAAAACCAACTCTCCCCCCTTGCTCATGACGCAAAAACAAATCAAAATGCTGCCTTTGCAGCTCGAACCTGAGGCCCCTTAGCACCCTTGAGGCGTCACTTCTCCATGCCTTATGTGGCGTCTACCCTGCCACTCTGCCAAGCCATTCTTTGCGTCATATCTTCACCCAAAATTTCTCTTAAGATCCAACTTTGCCAAGCTCCCCTTTTAACCACTAAAACTAAAAATTTCCTAAGGCATTCCCCCATCACCTAGGGTTCTCAAGACCCCTAAAACTCACCCGACCACACACTGAAGTGTGCCAACACCTGAGTTATGCACCAAATGCATAACCCCTAGAACCAGGGTGTTACATTTTATGCTTTACGTTAAGTCAAAATATTTTTTTTCAAACAGTTTCCGCAGTGACATACCAGATCCGGTCAAGGCTCGTGGGCCGGGTTTGGGGGTGTTACAAATTTGGGGTAAAATCAAAATCGTAATTTTTTACAAAGTGTTGAGGTTAAAGTGGGAAATTAAAAGTAAGAAGGGTTAAATTGAATTAATGATTAAATATGTGAGGACATGGAGAGCAATTTTTACCAAGATCTAGTGGATAATGATTATCTTATTATTTATTTTTAATCATTATATTTTTTTATTATTAGTTTATCTGGAGAAAATTTAGGAAAGATGGATCTTCTCTATCTTATTCAAGTCACCCCAAAAAGAAGAAGGAATTTTTTTTTCCTTTTTCCATTTAGTCTTCCACCATCGTTAAAGTGTCCTAGAAAACCTTAGTTAAATCAAGTTACCCACAACCTAGCTAGCTTATATTTTAAATAGAAGTGGTGGTTTCATGTTTAAAGAGATAGAAAATCAAGATGATGTGAGAAACTAAGGTTATAAGGTATGATTTTCATGATTTAGTACTTAATATCATGTTTATTATAATTATTTGAGCAAGGAAATGTTGTGAAAACCAGTATTTGATTTCTTTTGTTTTATGATATATATATGGAATAAAGAGAAAGACAAGGAAGAAGATGGAAAAGGTGTTGACAAAGGAAAACAAGTGGACAAAGCTTGAAGAAAGTATAGTTGGTTAAATTATGTAAGAAATTTAGAATTCTTTCTTAATTAGGTTTGTAATTTATATACTAATGAACTAATAGTGTCATGAATTTAAGTGCTTGTAGCTTAATAATGTATGTGAATAATCCATAGAAATGGTAAATGAATGTGATTAATGTTGATATGAATATATGTGATGTAACGCCCCAAAAATGTAGGGTCTTTAATTTTGCATGTTCTAACACAATTTGCTTGTTTGCTTTAATGGCTAAGTGATTTGGGTGTGTTTGGGAGTATTTAAGAAGCCTGGGTTCAATTCTTGATTTTTACGAAGTTTTTAGTTTTTCTCTTAAATGAACTTGGACACTGGCATTTAGGCCTTATTAATAATAGTGCTTGTTTTATGACACAAAAGAACTTGTAATCCAGTGGTAAGTGGCATGTTTAAGGCCGCAAGGGAGCTCAAGTTCGAGTCTCATGATGGGCAAGGGAGTATTTATTTTATTTCCTTGCAGCATGAGAAGTGGAGTTAGACTGAAACTCTGTAAGGTGAAGTTTCAATTGGTCTTGGAGGGTTTTGTGGAGCAAATCAAAGAGGAGATTGGGGAGAAAATCAAGGAATTTCGAAATGGGATGTTGGTAAGGTGTTGTGGCCGATTGGGATTCTAAAGCTCTACTGGAGAAATTCAGCTAGGGGAAAATATGGAACAATTTCAGCTTTAGTCATTTCTCTGTTTCGGTTTTGGGTGTTGATAAGAGAGTTGCTGAATTTCCTTGCTGACAGTTTGGGGCTTTTCACTTTTTTCATTTTGGGTTCTCACTAGTTTTCTCTGTACTATAAAACTGACCACTCGTGTCATTCTTTCTCCTCATCTTTGATTTTTTTTCTCTCATAGCCGATCCTTCACTTTTGCTTCTTTAATTTCTGTTCATTCACTCTTGATCCTTCTATTCTAGACTGGCCGAATATCACTGTTGTTAATCCCCCTCTGCGTTGATCTGCTACAAAGGTTCTGACTATCGGTAAGTGTTTATACTCCTCACCTTTGGATTAAATCTATCCTCTGCTTTCTTGTTTTAAAACTGAATACACCTATGCTCTTCTTTTCTTTTTCCAAAATAGAATACCCATTTTATTAACTAATTGTTATTTTCTCCTTCACGTACTTTACTCCTTGTGATTCTAGGGTCTTCCTCAAGGAGTGGTGGAGTGTGAACGATCTTGGAGGAGTCACACCTTCGTTCTCAACATTCAGTTAAGGTAAAAGCGTTACCTTATGTTCTTTGGGGGTTAGGCCGAATGTTCCCTATCATTCATTAATCAGATTTTGATTGTATTATAGGAAATCAACAAGGGTGTGCGATCGTTTCTGAACAACAATCGTAGAGGGACTAAAGTCACCCTCATTCAAACAAGGTAAGAATGGTACTTTTGATTAGGCGTCAATAAGAGCGTGATTTACCCTAACGAGATAAAGACTAATATCGGGTCTTGTAGAATCTAGGTTGGGTGCTAGTGGGACTTGGAGCAATTTCATAAACAGGTGGTAATCACACTATCTCCTATGTGAATCGAAAAAAGCCGAAAATTTGAGCCCTCGGCATATGAGGCCTCACGAGCATGCGACTGCTTGTGTGGTAAACTGAGCCCACAATCATGGGCGATAGACTGTAGAGGCCACCACGAGCATTCTCGTGCTCTTGGGCCGTTATGGGCCTCTGTAACACCCTAAACCCGGCCTAAACGTTATGGTTTGATCTAGCATGTCACATCAAAATGTTGTTTAAGAGCTAGGCATTCGTTTAAAACTTTGCATCCCTTTTTGAAACTCCAAATTTCGTTGTTTTTAAAAACAAGATTTGCTTAAAGTGTACTCTTGTAAAGATGTTATTATTTTCGAAGAAAACTTGTTTATTGCTGAAATCTGACTTAAGAATTGCGGAAACGTGATATTTTGGAAAACAGATGTTATTGTTTTTAAAAATCTGTGATTAACCAATTAACAATTATTAACTAGTAGAATTACCAAAAGAGAGTTTAAAAAAGAAAAAAAAATCCAACGGCCTTATTACACAAAATATAAACCCAAAAATAATTTGTTTTTAAGTTCTGTAAGAAGCAAAACCGATGTATGGCCACCTCCGAGTCCTCTGCGGCTCCAAATCCTCTAATGCTGGGGATTACCTGCACGGTTAAAAGAAAGGGGGTGAGCTACGAGAACTCAGTGTGTAATCCCCTATAACGGTCACTATCTGTGTAACACCCCAAACCCGGCCCGAACGCTACGACCAGATCTGGTATGCTACGGGTTAACAGTTGAAAACTTCTCTTTGAAGGGATTTGAAATCTCGGTTTGTTTAAGTGGGTATTTGACAAATACGTGCAATTTATAGAAAACCTTTGTAGTTTTTTTTTTAAAAAAAATATCTTTGCGTTAAACGTGTTTGAAATTTCCCATTTCATTACTTATAAGAATTAAGTCTTTAAAACAAATTCAAAATATAACATTAACACATATAAATCGATAACCTAAGCTATAGAGCCTTATTACATAAATGGTCCCAAAATTAAACTTAAAGAAAAACCAAAAATAATTTATGGAAATAAAAACTTGATGGCCCCTCGAGTCCCTCCCGGCTCCCATGTCCACGATCTACTGCTCATCTAGAAAATTAAGGAAAATAAAGGGTGAGTCACTAAGACTCAGTGTGCAAATCCCGAAAACACATAAAAGGCTTGAGCCCACAAACACATTATGGGCCTTAGCCCATACACAATGGCAACAAAGTATTTACATGCAACATGGCCCAATCCAAACCTAATAGTCCATCCTCTACACACCAGCCCGTACCAACCAACACACCTCGGGGATTTCTACAATCAACCCACCAACCACTACACACCATATCGACAGTCATGCTGCCTATTCCTATCAATTCGGAATAAATTTAACGTAGCTTAGCCACCGATCACTATTGTGACCTAACTTTATAATTCGTGGTTTAACCACCGATCACCAAGTGACCTATAAACATGCTCTTCCCCTTCATCATATTAACCCCATCCCATGCATACATCCATGCAAAAACAAAACAATATACTACCTAAAAGTTCACAGGCTATCACAAACATCGGTACACATAGAGAGGTTTCTATGATTACGTACCTGGCATCCCTTGCCTACCCTTTTTGGGTAATACGACTGTCTTTACAGACTTTTTTTCGGCTTTTAGCCCATGACATATTTATTACAGATTATTTAATGTGTTAGAGATCTACACACCTGATTACAGTCAAGACGAGACCTTCTATGTCGACACTATCAGAAGCCAATACGACTGCTAACTGCCTGAAATCTTGTTCTGAAGCCGGTCGACAACCCGGTGGCCAATCCCGTACTGCTGACACCGCTCGTTTCTTAAACTTAGGGATTGGTTTTACAGATCCAATCCCCTCCTTCGCCTGATCAATATTTGAGTCCATTAAAAGACCTTATCATAACATATGGTTAAGATCACACCTACGATAGCGAATCTAAAGAGAATCTAAGGAGAACCCCTTACCTTGAAATCCCGAAAAGAGAGATATGAAGTTCAGAGACTAACGGTTTCGGCTTTTAGATCAAAGCGATCTACTTCAATTCCCGAATACCGCCCAACAAGAAAACATCAAACCATTAATCCATTAGCCTTTCGGCTTTGTCTTCAAAAACTGAAAGAGAAAAAGAATAGATCAGAAGAGATCGTCACCTACCTTTACAAAGAATTCGGCAACTCCTAGAAGATTTCGGCTTTCGAGAAGATCAAAAAGAGAATATGATAGGAAGAAATCTATGTAGATTTGTCTTTTAGTGAAGAGATCGGCAAAAGAGAATAGATGGTATTCGGCTATGGATATGAGAAGAAAGTTCAGAGTTTCGGCTTTTGAAGGGAAAAGATGTTGAGAAAAATTGGGTGGTTTCGGCTTTGCAGAAGAAACAGAAAAAGAATAATGGACTTTCGGCTTTTGTATAGAA
Organism: Gossypium australe; assembly: GCA_005393395.2. NCBI lineage: Eukaryota > Viridiplantae > Streptophyta > Magnoliopsida > Malvales > Malvaceae > Gossypium > Gossypium australe. The sequence goes on along the minus strand of CM016621.1, from coordinate 23,922,865 downwards.
GTGAAGATAAGAGAATAGGTTTAGGGATTTCGACTTTTACAGAGAATGGGAGAATGGAGAAACCCTAATGTCGAAATTGAAGAAGAGAGTGGGAGAATAAAACCCTAATGCCGAAAATAAAAAAGGTATTCCCCTCACTTAAACAAAATTTCGGCAACTACCTCTCAAAAACCCGAAATTGCCCCCTTTTTAAAACTAAAACTTAAGCTATTAATCAAGGAGAATTTCGGTACCCATTGATTATACCAAAACCGCTTCCTCCCCCTCCAAGAGATGGAAATTCGGCCACCACTGTTGATCAGCAGATAACTCCTAAATTCCTCCCTTATCATTATCTGATCTCTCATCCATAAGTGCCCCGGATAACACCACCTCTTCCTTCCTTTATCTGCCACATTATTAGCCATATTATCCATATTATCCAAACAAATAAATCCTCCTATTTTCAAGCCTCATTGCCGTCCCACTTTATCCACCTAAATGCCGAAAATTAGCTAAATTTTAATTAAAAGAATTGGGCTTCATACAACTTGAATTTGGGCCTCCCAGTTGACGCCACTTCCCTGCTATTTTAGTGGCGCCACTTTGCCACTGGGCCACAAGCCCATTTTATATTGTAAAACACAGGTAACATCTTTTAAGCCTTATTTTATCAGGCTTCCCACTAGGGTGTCCAAACAGAAAGTTTTAACTAAGGCCTTGGCCCAACCTTGAGCCCAATCTGAACCCCTTAAACACTCTAATTAACACATTATACGTAACACACAACAAATGCAAAGGCCCATTAATTCGGGATGTTACAATCTGGGCCTGAGCCCTTATAGTATCGGTCTGGGTCTAAGCCCTATAATCATGATAATACGACCAAAAATGTAGCCCAACCCAATCCAAGCATCACACCACCCGTACCAACCAATCGCACCATGTGGGGATCAAGTCAACCCACCTCGCCAAACGCACCAATATTGCAGTCAAGCTGCTAATCACGGTATATGTGGCTGAGCCACCAAAACGATATGTGGCATAGCCACTAAAACGGTATGTGGCAGAGCCACTTAAAACAGCACTTCCTCCAATCATCAAGCCCAACCCATGCAACATGATATGAATGCAGTGTATTACAAGTATAAACTGTCGAAACCATTTTTAAATTAATTAAAAAAATAGCGGTCGACTTTAAAAAACAAAAACGAGAGTCGCCACCAATCCCTTTTGACTTAGGTGTGATTGTATCACCTTAAAAAACGTTTTATTTTAAAACATTGATTTTGGTCCAGGAAATACAAGAAAACGGGTTCGGGAGTCGGTTACGTATGAGGAAGGGTTAACACCTTCATAACGCCCAAAATTGGTATCTAATTTGATAAAATTATGTCCTAATGTTGAAAATTTGAAAACTTTACAATATGATCCTTTGAAAGAAAACCAAGACTCGCCTATCTCAAAGAAATAAAATGCTATACCCAATAAGTTAGGATGTAACATCTCATGACTTCGAAGTTAGGCTCGCCTTTATTTGTAGAAAATTCTTATCTCGAATCACAAAACATCATATCCAATAAGTTAAGATACAACGTTTTGAATTTCCGAGAATAAGTTTTGATTTTATAAGTTAAAAAAAGGATACTTGATACCTTAAGTTCCACGAGAAAAAATTAAAACCCAGTAAGTTAGGGTATAATTTCTCTCGAAGTCCTCAAATATCATATATCGCTGTTTCTTTAATATTTGAATAAAATGCATTAATACAAAATGTGCTTTCATAAAAAAGGGTTTGAGTAAGACATTACATGAATACATTACAACATACATACCAAACAGCAATTTATCATAACTACGAATCATATTAACAATTACTACTAATGGATAATTAAAGAACAATACGAAATAATAAATGGTGCAAACAATAGAATAATTATACTAAAGCAAAATATAAAAATGATAGATGAATAAAATAAACAAGGGATAAACAAATATAAGATATAAGGCAGTAAATAACAAATAAATATAAAGCTTTACATGCATAACAACATAGAATGAATTATTATAGATATTGTAAATTAAGAAACATATGGCTTTAAATAAAAATGATGTGGAATAATATGAATTATATATAAAATGAATTAATATGCAAAAATGATGTGGAGTAATCAAAAATAATATATATATTCATAATAAAAAAATAAGTATTGTTAAAGAAATAAATAATATATAACTTTAAATAAAATTACATTTATAATATAATAATCTAATACATATATACTTCATATAAACAATAAAAATAAATATATGTTATACAATATAAATAAATTTTATACAAAATAAGATTTTAGAAGTAATATATGATATAATATAATACTATATAATGTACAAAAATTTTAAAAATGTATAATATAATAACTAATATATAAATTATAAAATAATATGTAATATATAAATAATATTAAACTAAATAAAATAATAAATAGTAATAATTTAATATATATATATAGATAATACATATTTAAGAAAGATAATACCTAGAAAACCTTCATACTATTAATAAATCAATATACATTATATAAATAAAAATAATAATACAGAAAATTTTTTATGAAATGAAATAATTTTAATATAATATTGAAATAATTTAAAAATGAAATAAAATGAAGATAAAAATGGTTAAAAAATAAACAAAGAAATAGGGATTAAATAAGAAAAAAAATATAAAATGTGAAAGGACCAAATCAAAAGGCGCGTTAAACCACATGGACTTATTGGGCAATTATGCCTTCTTTCCAAAATGATGTCGTAATGATTTTGGCCTTTAAGCAGCCCGAGGACTCAATTGAAGCAAAATATAAATTTAAGGGATAATTTAATAAAAAATAAGAATTTAAATTGGGCTAAATTAAAACCAATAAAATTTTGGAAGGACTGGAATGGAAAATTTCCCTTTTTTATAAAACACGCGGATCCTCCCCGAGTTTTTGGGTCAACGCGCGGATCCTCTCTTAAAATGACGTCATTTTAATGCTTATTGGCTTAAGCAGAAACGACGTCGTTTCTATAGCCCTATATAAGCCACTTTAAATAATAAAAAAATCATTTATGTTAGTGTTTTAAAAAAACAAAAACTTAGGAGAGGTCTCTGAAATTCTCCCTTCGCCTGTTTGGGTTCCGGTCATCGGACCTTCGGGCTACTGCCCCCACGCACCACATGTGCTGCCGTTAGCGCAGTCGAATACGGCCACCGGAGGCCGAAAACTCCGTTCTTTCCGTAAGAATCAAAAGGTATACTCATATTTTTTCATTTTTGTAGTATTTTGTATGTAAAAATGTATGAATCGAAGAATAAAAAAATGAATATATAAAAAAATCACCTCTGTTCTGGGTTTTTATTTCATTCTTTTTTGTGTATTCTCTGTATATTTCTGCTTGTATTCTCTCTCTGTCTGTATCCTTGTTTTATAGATTTTATGGGTTTTTTTAACCCTGAAATAAATCGAAAAAATCTTACTGCCATTCCCTTTCCATTTTGCTGTCATATTTCTTTCCTTCTTTGCAGATTACTAGAGAAGAATCTGGCGTTGGAGCATGGCGGCGATAGGGTGATTAGCGCAAACTGCGGCGCGACTGATGGCTTGGGCGCGAGAAAGGCGCTGCTTGCGGCGCCTAGGGTTTCCCAGAAACCCTAGGTCTCTGAATCTGCTTAAGTTTTGTGCCTTTTGGGCCGTGCGAGTTTGGGTCTGGGGTTGGGTAGTCCGTTTAGGGTTTGTAATTTGGGGTATTGGGTATTAAAGGTGTAATTGGGTTCTAGCATTTGGGCTGATGGTGATTTTTGGATATGGGCTTTAAGTTTTTTGTGTCTTGGTGTTGGGCTAATTGTAATTCGGGCCTATAAAAGAATAAATTTGGACATTAATTTTTTATTTTTTATTTTATTTCTGTTTTGGTTTGTTTCATGGGCCCGGGCATAAATGGGCTATTACAGCTGCCCCTCTTTGCTCATTGTCGTGTTAGGAGAATAGAGCAAAGACGATAAGCGGACCCATTTTGCTCGGTCTTGTCAAATGGCTGTATCTTCAGGGAGATAGGCTAATATCTTCAATCTGCTTCACTACAACTTCAGGAAGACGAGGTTTACTAACTTTAGTCTGTTCCTGCAAACTCAAGGAGACAAGACTGATTTCTTCGATCTGCTTTCTTCAGTTAGCTCCACTGCAACTTCAGGGAGGCCAAACTGATGTCTCTGATCTTTTTCCTGCAACTTCAGGAACGTAAGATCTATTGTTTTCAATCTACTCCACTGCAAACTCAGGGACACAAGATTGTTGTCTTTGATCTGTTTCACTGCAACTTCAGGGATGCCAGATCTGCTTTCTTTAATCTGCTCCGTTGTAACTTTAGGGAGACAAGATTAATGTCTTCGATCTACTTCCTGCAACTTCAGAAAGATGAGATCTTCTGTCTTCAGTCTACTCCGCTGCAACTTCAGGGAGATAAGACTATAATATTCAGCCTGCTCCCTTGCTACCCCAGGAAGATAAGGATGGTGGCTAAAATCTGCTTCCCTGCTACCTCGAGAAGATAAGATTCACCGTTTTCAATTTGCTCCATTGCAACATCAAGGAGACAAAATCTACAATCTTTATTCTACTTCCTTGCTACCTCAGGAAGATAAGACTACAAACTTCGGCCTGCTCCCTTGCTACCTGTAACACCCCAAACCCGGTCAACACACCACGACCGAATCTAGCATGCTACAGGAAATTATTTTGAAGAAAACAATCTAACGAATCAAACTTTGAGTAAAATTTCCTCGTTGTTTTTATTTTTGTAGAAAGCAGGTGCATGGTGAGTTAAAATTGATCTGTTGTCTTCGAAAAACCGAGATTAAATTGTTAAAATCTAGTTGTCGACGCATAGGTTAGAAAATATTTTTGACAGTTTAAGAAATTCACTTGCTTCTTTCTTAGTTATTAGAAAACAGTTGAGTTGTGTGAGGAAAACTTAAGGTTGAAAACATTTGAGTTGTAGTTATCTTCAATTGATACGTGATACCCGATGGTAAAGTTTAAAACATGTCGTTTGTTGTTTAGAAAACTTACGCTTTTGTTGTTGTTAGATTATCCAAGTAGTTTACTTAACCATGTTTAAAATAAGTCCAAAACGTATAAATAATTAAAAGGCCTTATTACAACCCATAAATAGAAATGAAGCCAAGACTGGTGACCCAAAGCCACGATATCCAATAATAATGTGGTGCCAAGCCATTGGTGACCCAAAGTCACGAATAATCCATCTGTGGGGCCAACCCACGTGTGATACCAAATCACTAGCGACAATCCCGTAATATCAACTGTGGGGCCAACCCACTGTGGTGCTAAGTCACTGGGACAAGTCGCTATGAGGTGCCAAACCTCTGGTGACCCAAAGTAACAAAATATCAATATCCAAGTGTGGGGCCAACCCACGTGTGATACCAAATCACTGGCGACAATCCCGTAATATCAACTGTGGGGCCAACCCACTGTGGTGCTAAGCCACTGGGACAAGTCGCTATTAGGTGCCAAACCTCTGGTGACCCAAAGTCACTAAATCAATCTGTGGTACCAAACCACTGGAGGTGCCAAACCTCTGGTGTCCCAAAGACACGGATATCATCTTCCCCCTCCTCTCATATCACCCAACATCATGCCATACTCATGTAAATCATGCAAATCATGCAAATCATGCCAACATGCTTAGTTACGCATCACATAACCCATATATGTCATAAATCATTATATCAAACATAATGAATAGCAGAACTCAAATCGGAACGGACTTACCCGAATCCATGCTCATACCCTTAGGGTATCATATCAACATCCACACTGTTTCGGCTTTTATTAAACACAGGTTATCAAAACATATTACTAAGTAATAGAGTATGTAAGTTTACACACCTGTTATAACGCAAGCCCTAAATCCGAAGAGTCGATCTACAACGCTAGGTCCTTGATCCTACATTCGGCCATAACTAAGGTTAGCCACATAGGCCATTCGGCCAAACCAAATAAACCCAAAGGGTTAACGCTTGAAACCCGAGACCTTACCTAAACGCCCCTTGAATACTAGCCACCACACGCTTTGTGAATCTGCTTCACCCCCCTACAATCGGCAATCCAACAACACCCACATCAATAGCCTTCGGCTTTTGAATACTTAAAAGAATAGATGATCTTACAAATGGATCCTTACCACCACTTACCAAAGCCGATTGTTAAAGATGAGAGACTTGGATTGAGTACCTCAAAATCTCGGAGACCCTACAATAAAATCGGTTTCACAAGGTGATTAGATTTCTATTAACAGATGTCGAAATTCGGCTCTTACCCTTAATGAGAATCGACAAAAAGAAGGGAAAGAGATAAAGAGATTCGGCCATGCACACATACCTTTCCAAATCGATTAGAGAAAGGACCCAAAAGTTCCACCCTTGCTTAACTATTCGGCCAACCAACTGGAAAAGAAAATAGGGAGATTCGGCTAGAGTCTTTGAGAGTTGAAACAAATGAAATGTGGTTCAAGAAGAAAGGAGAAAACGGCAAGGTAGATTGGAAGTGGGAGAGGGAAGATTCGGCTTTAGCAACAAAGGAAGAAAACAAGAAGGGATGGAAGAAAAAGGGTTGATATTCAGCCTATGCTTAAAGAAAAAGGAAAGTAAGAGTTTCGGCAGAAGAGAGGTAATCCAAAAAGAGAAATTATGGTCTTTGCACACTTTTGAAAATGAAAAGAAAGGTGGAAGAATGCCCAATAGAGAATTCGGCCAAATGCCTTAGGAAGAAAACGGCAGACACCAAGGGACTTTCGGCTTTTGGTACACTACACAAGGCTGACCGAAAATGCACTCTAAACACTCTAGAAAGTTTCGGCAATCCCCTCTACTTACCATACCACAACCGGCCACTCCTCCCATGAGGAGTTCAAGATTCGGCCACCTCCTTGAAATGCTCTTGGCCACTAATTCAAACTATTTTGAATTAGTCAAATTCCTTATTTCTCTCTTTGCCAATCATTTGAACAATTTGACTTAGTCCAACCTTACTAGGCAGAGTTTGAACTGCACACAACTCCTCTCCCTCCTTGGCATTAAAATAGAAGACAAAAGGTGGGATTTCTGCTGCTCGAACATGAGACCTCCTTCCCCTGCAAGTGGCGTCATTCACAAGGCTTTAAGTGGCGCCTCCTTGCCACTTTTCCAAGCCTTTTCTTGTGCTAAGATCCCACTTGAAATACTTGTAACCCTTGGCTCCCTCAGCTCCCTTTACTTAAAACTTAAAAACCAAAATTTTCTTACTACCCAAGTCAGCTCTAGCCTTACAACTAAGCCCCAAAACATTACAAATACTGACACCATAATCCAAACACAAGCAAAACAATCCAATTTAAAATTAACCCCCATTTCAGGATATTACAGTTCTACCCCCTTAAAAATAATTTCGGCCTCGAAATTACCTGGACAAAAGAGTTGAGGGTATTGTTGTCTCATCACATCCTCTGGTTCCCACGTAGCTTCTTCTACGCCATGGTTCCGCCATAACACTTTCACCAATGGCACGGACTTCCTACGCAAAACTTTCACATCTCGATCTAAAATCTGCACTAGTTCCTCTTCTATGGTCAAATCCGGACTCACCTCTATCTCCTCTACTGCTAAGACATGCGATGGATCTGAACGATAACGTCTAGGCATGGAGACGTGGAATACATCATGAATCTGACTTAGCTCTGCTGGCAACGCAAGCTGATAAGCTACGGGTGCCACCCGTCTCAGTACTTTATACGGCCCAATGAACCTTGGACTTAACTTGCCTTTCCTTCCAAACCTCAACACCTTCTTCCATGGCGAGACCTTCAAAAAGACCCTATCACCCACAGCAAACTCTATATCTCTCCGCCTGAGATCAGCATAAGACTTCTGCCTGTCCGAAGCTTCCTTTAATCGAGCCTGAATCAACTTAACCTTGTCTTCAGTCTCTGCAACCAACTCTGGTCCCAACACCTGACGTTCACTCAGCTCCGTCCAACAAGTAGGTGAGCGACACTTCCTACCATACAACGCCTCATATGGTGCCATCCTGATGCTCGCTTGGTAACTATTGTTGTAGGCAAACTCAGCTAATGGTAGAAACTCCTCCCAACTACCTCTGAAGTCCAAAACACAACCTCTCAGCATATCCTCTAAAATCTGTATAACCCTTTCCGACTGCCCGTCAGACTGTGGATGGAATGCTGTACTGAAATCCAAGCGCGTACCCAAAGCCTGATGCAACGGTCTCCAAAACCTTGACGTAAATCTAGGATCCCTATCCAAGATGATCGATATTGGCACACCATGCAACCTCACTATCTCTGACACATACAGCTTAGCTAGCTTCTGAAGCGAGTAATCAACCCTTACCGGTACGAAGTGAGCCGGTTTAGTCAGACGATCCACAATCACCCAAACTGAGTCCTTCTTGCTAGGCGTAAGAGGTAATCCACTGACGAAATCCATAGTAATCATTTCCCACTTCCACTGTGGAATCTTCACTGGCTGAAGCAACCCTGACGGCAACTGATGTTCAGCCTTGACCTGCTGACATGTCAGACACTTACCCACAAACTCCGTTACTTCCCGCTTCAGACCTGGCCACCAAAACTGCTCCCTTAGATCCCGATACATCTTGCTACCTCCAGGATGCATAGCGTATGGGCTGCTATGTGCATCCTGAAGAATCTTCTGTCTTAACTCGGTGTCCTTCGGCATACAAGTTCTCCCTTGGAAACACAGCACTCCATCACTAGACAAGCTGTAACCCTCCAAACCATCATCCTGCACTTGCAATCTCTGCACATTCAAAACCTCATCCTCTATCTGCTTCTCCCTGATCTGCTCAACCCAAGTCGGCTTAACCTACAATTCTGCCAGAATACTTCCGTCGTCGTACAAACTTAGATGGGCAAACATCGCTCTTAAGTCCGATACAACCTTACGGCTCAACGCGTCTGCCACCACGTTAGCCTTGCCCGGATGATACTCAATCAAACAGTCGTAGTCCTTTAGCAATTCAATCCATCTGCGCTGTCTCAAGTTCAAATCCTTCTGAGTCAAAAGGTACTTCAGACTCTTGTTATCTGTGTAGACTATCGACTTCTCTCCGTACAAGTAGTGCCTCCAAATTTTCAACGCGAAAACTACTGCTGCTAACTCCAGGTCGTGCGTCGGATAAATAACTTCATGCGGTCTCAACTGTCGAGATGCATAAGCCACTACCTTCCCTTCCTGTATCAGCACACATCCCAAACCCGTATGTGATGCATCGCAATATACCGTGAATTCCTTTCCTGCCTCAGGTTGAATCAAAACCGGAGCTTCAGTCAAAATCTTCTTTAGCTTGTCGAAACTCTCTTGCTGCCTCTCAGTCCACATAAACGGAACTCCTTTTCTTAACAACTTGGTCATCGGTGCTGCGATCAACGAAAATCCCTCCACAAATCTTCGGTAGTACCCCGCTAAACCTAGAAAACTCCAAATCTCAGCCACTGACTTAGGCGGCTTCCAATCCAATACTGCCTCAATCTTTCGAGGGTCCACTCTAATCCCCTCAGCTGACACTACATGACCCAAGAAAGTCACCTCCTTAAGCCAGAACTCGCACTTACTAAACTTAGCATAAAGCTGCTTTTCCCTCAGAATCTGCAATACAACTCGCAAATGCGCATCATGCTCCTCCTCTGTCCTTGAATAAACCAAGATGTCGTCTATAAATACCACGACGAACTGATCCAAATACTGTTGGAATACCCTATTCATCATGTCCATGAATGCTACCGGCGCGTTAGTCAACCCAAACGGCATTACCAGAAACTCATAGTGCCCATACCGAGTACGAAACGTCGTCTTGTGGATATCAGCCTCCTTCACCTTTAGCTGATGATACCCAGACCTTAAGTCGATCTTCGAGAATACCGATGCACCCTTTAGCTGATCAAACAAGTCGTCTATCCTTGGCAACGGATACTTGTTTTTGATTGTCAGCTTATTCAACTGGCGGTAGTCTATACACATCCGCATTGTACCATCTCTCTTCTTGACAAAGAGTACTGGCGCTCCCCAAGGCGAAACACTTGGCCTGATAAAGCCTCAGTCCAACAGCTCCTGGATCTGAGCCTTTAATTTCACTAACTCCTTTGGCGCCATCCTATACGGAGCAATAGACACTGGCGCGGTTTCGGGTAACAGATCTATGCCAAATTCCACATCACGATCCGGTGGCAGTCCCGGAAGCTCCTCTGGAAACACATCAGCAAATTCCTTTACTGTTCGGACATTCCCTACTGCAAACTCCTTAGCCTCTAAGGCACACACATGAACCACATATGCTTCGCAGCCCTTCCTGACCATCTTCTTAGCCTTCAGAGCAGATACCACGTTGGATAAGTAATCTCTTCTATTACCTATCATGACCACCTCGTCATCCTCAACCGTCTTTAGAACCAAGCGCTTAGCCGCGCAATCCAACCTTGCCTGGTACTTAACCAACCAGTCCATCCCAAGAATTAGATCGAACTCCCCAAACGGTAGTTCCATCAGATCAGCAACAAACACTACCCCTTGGAGTTCTAGGGGTACATTTCTATACAGCTTGTTTACAACTAGAGAGTGACCTAGAGGGCTAATCACTGTCATCTGCCTAACAGTAGTCTCAAAGTCTAAATTCATGGTCTCTACTATACTACTAGCAACGTATGAATGCGTCGAACCCACATCAATCAAAGCAGTATAGGGAAAACCAAAGATCAAGAACGTACCGGTTATGACGTCCGGTGCGTCGCCCTCCTCTCGTCGCCTTGCTGCATACACTAAACCAAGCCGTCTAGCCTCAGTGCTACCCGCACCTCTGCCCGGTGCTCCTCAGCCCCGACCAGAACCACTACCACCTCTACCATTACCACGACCTCTCTGCGGTGGCGGTCCTCCATTTCTGACCTGAGTACGGCCCTGACCCTCAGACTGAATCCTAGCCAACTTACGCGGACAGTCTCTCACACGATGGTCCAACGAGCGACACTCAAAACATCCTTTTCCGCCGGTCCAACATCCTCCCCAATGAGATTTTCCATAACGGTTACACTGTGCCGGTCCCTGATTAGCAGCAACAGCTCTACCAGACTGATTCGGCCCACTCTGTCTAGCCCTTTTCTGAGAATTACCTGACGACCCAGCCGATCCAAAGCTTCTCTTCTGCCTGTTCCTATCCATATTCTGCCTCACAGACTCTTTAACCCCTTCGGCTACTTTAGCCTTTTCTACCAGGACAGCGAGCTCACGCTCCTGCTGTGGTGCAATCAGCAACCTCAGCTCATCTCTCAGACCATCCTCGAAACAGACACACCGCTCGTGTTCAGTAGCCACGATGCCTCTCGCATACCGACTCAGCCTTAAGAACTCTGCCTCATACTCTGATACAGACTTGCTCCCCTGAACCAACCTCAGAAATGCCTTCCGTTGTGCATCAATGTAGCTAGATCCAATGTACTTTTTCTGATATGCAGCCTTAAAATAATCCCAAGTAAGATCTTCCGCTGCAGTACTGTCCCGAACCGTGAGCCACCACTGGTATGACTCATCCCGGAGAAGCGAAACTATTCCTTTCAGCTTTTCCTCAGCAGTCAGGTCCAAATCGTCCATGATCCGCTCCGTTGCTTCCAGCCAATACTCTGCCGTGCTGGGAGCCACACCAGAAACACCTCGGAATACCTCAGCCCCATTAGCTCAGAGTCGCTCGGGTACAGATTTTCAAGCTCCTGCACCTCCACCTGCTCCAGCTACCCTTTCTAGAACTCGCAGCATCGCCTGCGACACTGCGTCGTCCCCAGTCTGATCCTGAAACTCACCACCTGCAACTGGTGGTGGTACCGGTATCTCATTCTCTGACCCCTGACCAGACCCTACTGGTTCAGAAACTGTCATCCTACCCCAGCCACGTCCACGATCACGTCCACCCCGAGTGCTCAGACTAAAGTCTCGACTTATCTGATTTAGAAGTTTTATGCATCAGTAATTATTCCACTGTTTTAGAAGCACAGTCTTATGAATATTTCTTATTAAAGAAGTTTTGTTTTCGCAATTCTACAGAGTCCTATCAGTTTCAGTTTCTAGAGTAGTCCACTATTGCTAGTCATTCAATCTCATCACATCCAAAAATCACAAGCAATAGTAAGGGGTACTTACCTGGGCGGATTGGTGCCGAAGACTCGGTGCCATGCCTTTTAAACCATGTATTTTAAACAAAACATTTAAAAACCAATATTTAAAACATTTTGGGCCTTGAGCCCTCAACACACCACGACCGAATTTAGCATGCTACAGGAAATTATTTTGAAGAAAACAATCTAACGAATCAAGCTTTGAGTAAAATTTCCTCGTTGTTTTTATTTTTGTAGAAAGCAGGTGCATGGTGAGTTAAAATCGATCTGTTGTCTTTGAAAAACCGAGATTAAATTGTTAAAATCTAGTTGTCGACGCATAGGTTAGAAAATATTTTTGACAGTTTAAGAAATTCACTTGCTTCTTTCTTAGTTATTAGAAAACAGTTGAGTTGTGTGAGGAAAACTTAAGGTTGAAAACATTTGAGTTGTAGTTATCTTCAATTGATACGTGATACCCGATGGTAAAGTTTAAAACATGTCATTTGTTGTTTAGAAAACTTACGCTTTTGTTGTTGTTAGATTATCCTAGTAGTTTACTTAACCATGTTTAAAATAAGTCCAAAACGTATAAATAATTAAAAGGCCTTATTACAACCCATAAATAGAAATGAAGCCAAGTAAAATAAAACAATGTACCCAAATCAAATCCGTGAAAAACTGCAATTTATTTATAGCATGGTCACCTCGAGTCCACCCGGCTCCTCCTTCGCGATCTAAGTGTCACCTGAAATGATAAGAGAGAAGGTGAGTCACCAAGACTCAGTGCATAAACCCTCCTCTCGATTAATGCAACATATTTACACACATATCACCAAGGAATATAAAATAATGCACCCAACCCTAGCCATCCATACTCCTTATCTACCCCGTGTGGTACCAAACCACTGGTGGTGCCAAACCACTGGTGACCCAAAGCCACGATATCCAATAATAATGTGGTGCCAAGCCACTGGTGACCCAAAGTCACGAATAATCCATCTGTGGGGCCAACCCACGTGTGATACCAAATCACTGGCGACAATCCCGTAATATCAACTGTGGGGCCAACCCACTGTGGTGCTAAGCCACTGGGACAAGTCGCTATGAGGTGCCAAACCTCTGGTGACCCAAAGTAACAAAATATCAATATCCAAGTGTGGGGCCAACCCACGTGTGATACCAAATCACTGGCGACAATCCTGTAATATCAACTGTGGGGCCAACCCACTGTAGTGCTAAGCCACTGGGACAAGTCGCTATGAGATGCCAAACCTCTGGTGACCCAAAGTCACTAAATCAATCTGTGGTACCAAACCACTGGAGGTGCCAAACCTCTGGTGTCCCAAAGACACGGATATCATCTTCCCCCTCCTCTCATATCACCCAACATCATGCCATACTCATGTAAATCATGCAAATCATGCAAATCATGCCAACATGCTTAGTTACGCATCACATAACCCATATATGTCATAAATCATTATATCAAACATAATGAATAGCAGAACTCAAATCGGAACGGACTTACCCGAATCCATGCTCATACCCATAGGGTATCATATCAACATCCACACTGTTTCGGCTTTTATTAAACACAGGTTATCAAAACATATTACTAAGTAATAGAGTGTGTAAGTTTACACACCTGTTATAACGCAAGCCCTAAATCCGAAGAGTCGATCTACAACGCTAGGTCCTTGATCCTACATTCGGCCATAACTAAGGTTAGCCACATAGGCCATTCGGCCAAACCAAATAAACCCAAAGGGTTAACGCTTGAAAGCCGAGACCTTACCTAAATGCCCCTTGAATACTAGCCACCACACGCTTTGTGAATCTGCTTCACTCCCCTACAATCGGCAATCCAACAACACCCATATCAATAGCCTTCAGATTTTGAATACTTAAAAGAATAGATGATCTTACAAATGGATCCTTACCACCACTTACCAAAGCCGATTGTTAAAGATGAGAGACTTGGATTGAGTACCTCAAAATCCCGGAGACTCTACAATAAAATTGGTTTCACAAGGTGATTAGATTTCTATTAACAGATGTCGAAATTCGGCTCTTACCCTTAATGAGAATCGACAAAGAGAAGGGAAAGAGATAAAGAGATTCGGCCATGCACACATACCTTTCCAAATCGATTAGAGAAAGGACCCAAAAGTTCCACCCTTGCTTAACTATTCGGCCAACCAACTGGAAAAGAAAATAGGGAGATTCGGCTAGAGTCTTTGAGAGTTGAAACAAATGAAATGTGGTTCAAGAAGAAAGGAGAAAACGGCAAGGTAGATTAGAAGTGGGAGAGGGAAGATTCGGCTTTAGCAACAAAGGAAGAAAACAAGAAGGGATGGAAGAAAAAGGGTTGATATTCGGCCTATGCTTAAGGAAAAAGGAAAGTAAGAGTTTCGGCAGAAGAGAGGTAATCCAAAAAGAGAAATTATGGTCTTTGCACACTTTTGAAAAAGAAAAGAAAGGTGGAAGAATGCCCAATAGAGAATTCGGCCAAATGCCTTAGGAAGAAAACGACAGACACCAAGGGACTTTCGGCTTTTGGTACACTACACAAGGCTGACCGAAAATGCACTCTAAACACTTTAGAAAGTTTCGGCAATCCCCTCTACTCACCATACCACAACCAGCCACTCCTCCCATGAGGAGCTCAAGATTCGGCCACCTCCTTGAAATGCTCTTGGCTACTAATTCAAACTATTTTGAATTAGTCAAATTCCTTATTTCTCTCTTTGCCAATCATTTGAACAATTTGACTTAGTCCAACCTTACTAGGTAGAGTTTGAACTATAAACAACTCCTGTCCCTCCTTGACGTCAAAATAGAAGACAAAAGGTGGGATTTCTGCTGCTCGAACATGAGACCTCCTTCCCCTGCAAGTGGCGTCATTCACAAGGCTTTAAGTGGCGCCTCCTTGCCACTTTGCCAAGCCTTTTCTTGTGCTAAGATCCCACTTGAAATACTTGTAACCCTTGGCTCCCTCAGCTCCCTTTACTTAAAACTTAAAAACCAAAATTTTCTTACTACCCAGGTCAGCTCTAGCCTTACAACTAAGCCCCAAAACATTACAAATACTGACACCCTAATCCAAACACAAGCAAAACAATCCAATTTAAAATTAACCCCCATTTCAGGATATTACACTACCTGAGGGAGATAAGGCTGATGGCTAAAATCTGATTCCCTGCTACCTCGGAAAGATAAGATTCACCGTCTTCGATTTGCTCCACTGCAACTTTAGGGAGAAAAAATCTGCAATCTTTAATCTGCTTCCTTGCTACCTCAGGAAGATAAGACTAAAAACTTCAGCCTGCTCCCTTGTTACCTCAGGGAGATAAGGCTGGTGGCTAAAATTTGCTCCCCCGCTACCTCGGGAAGATAAGATTCGCCAAATTTGATTTTCTCCACTACTACTTAGGGAGATAATATCTGTAAATTCACCGATATTGCTACGCCGTCCTCTAAGGGACATGTCCTGTAGACTCGGTTCCATATGTTTATGTCAAATGACCAAGACTCTATGATCAGAATGAATCAAATGCTTCTAGCTACATGTGTTATGAATGACATGAATGCAACATGTCATGAAAATGATTCCTTTTTAAATGTTTAAGGATTAGGATGCAATGATCGGAATGAATCAAATGCTCCTAATGAGATTTGCTATGATATATGAAAAAAATGTTATGAGTATGATTCTACTCTAGGTGTCATCACTCATTTTTTATTCATCCTTGTTCCTCTCGACACCAATCATATTCTGCTCAACAAGCTTGCCCCGCTATAATTTCAGAGTCAACTCCGCTTGAAACTTAAGGACACAAGGCCTGTACCATCCTACCACGATCGGAATTGAAACTTTTTCAATCCGTCCCATCTGGAATTTTTAGGGTATATGATTTATTTCAAATTCAACCCACTCCACCACAATTTAGGGGTTCTGACTTTTTCATCAACTTAGTTTGTCACACCATTCCCCGAGTGTTATGACCTAATGACATCACTTACTTTCGTCACATCAACTCTTTATTTTGTCCAATTATCATTTGGACAAAGAATTCAGAGAAATAGTCTCTATCTAGACTCTTCTTTCTCAAATATTTCCAATCTATGCACATGGAAATTGTAAACAATTGTCCTGTTTCGGTTCCTTGTTTTATCTAAAAATTTCCAAAGTAATATGTAGAACTTCTTTTGTGAAATTATTAGTTCGTCAATCATTATTTCAATGCAACATGGTAACAAATAAATTGATCTCAAAGAGAGTTAAATGAATTATCAAAAATACAAAGAAAATTAACTGGGAACATATCTTTGAGAAGAAAAAGAATCCAAAGATAGTAAAATGAATAGGACAATGATCAGATGCCCTAGATATTGCAGATTGGGCTTCTATATACAAACTCCAGGAAGACTGCTTTGTGGATAACATGTGTTTAGAAGACCCAAAGTATTTTGTTGATGCCCCAATTTGAAACATACTTCATTTCTTGTTCATTCAAGTATAGCAAGATGATTGCGTGTCTATTTAGAATTTGAGCCGCCCTTTTCGGGTTTTCAACTCAAAACCCCTTTGGTCTCAAGGCACCCTTTGCGAGTTTTCGCCTTGGCCTCTCCCTTTTTTTTTTGTTTAGAAACTCAAAGTGCCCTTTTTGCGGGTTTGCACCTTGGCCTCTTCTTCTCTTTATGCAAAATACTTTTTGACTGAATCCGAGTTCACAGGATTGGGTAAGCTTTTCCCATCCATTTCAGTCAGAATCAGTACACCTCCAGAGAAAGCTTTTCTTCACCACATATGGTCCTTCCCAATTCGGCCATTTTCCTCTGAAATCTTTTTCAGTACAAGGTCCCCCTCATGAAATTCTCTTGGGCAAACTTTTTTATCTTAGGCTCGCATCATTCGTTTTTGGTACATCTGACCGTAACGAATAGCCCTTAGCCTCATTTCTTCAATTAAGTTCAATTGATTATACCGACCCTGGATCCATTCAGCCTCATCCATCTTTATTTCTGACAAAACTCGAAGAGAATGTATTTCCACTTCAATAGGTAGAACTACCTTTATCCCATAGACCAACGAGAAAGGCATTGCCCCAGTAGAGGTTCTGACGGACGTTTGATAAGCATAGAGTGCAAGCGGTAGTTTCTCATGCCAATCCTTATAAGTCTCAGTCATCTTCCCTACTATCTTCTTGATATTTTTATTGGCCGCTTCTACTGCCCCATTCATTTTTGGACGATACGGAGACGAGTTATGGTGTTTAATGTTGAATTGACTACAAACTTCTACTATTGTGCTGTTGTTCAAGTTCAGTGCGTTGTCTGATATGATCCTCTCGGGCATTCCATATAGACAAATGATCTCCTTCTTCAAAAACCGACTAACTGCTGACTTAGTAACACTAGCATAGGAAGTAGCCTCTACCCATTTCGTGAAGTAGTCAATTACCACAAAGATGAATCGATGCCCATTCGAAGCTTTCGGTGAGATTGGTCCAGTAACATCCATCCCCCACATGGAAAAAGGCCATGGGGAAGTCATAACATGCAAAGGTGACGGAGGCACATGAATTTTATCTCCATAAATCTAACATTTATGACATCTCTTGGCATAGTTGATACAATCTCCTTCCATGATGGACCAATAATATTCAAATCTCATTATCTGTCTGGCCATTGTGAATCCATTAGCGTGTGTTCCACAAACGCCCTCATGGACTTCTTCTAGGATTTTCCTAGCTTCAACAGCATCAACATATCTCAATAATACTTGATATTTTCTCTTTTTATACAAGATATCCCCGTCTAAAATATAGTCAGAGGCCAATCTTTTTAATGTCCTTTTCTCATTTTCAGTTGCATGCTCTGGGTATTCACGATTTTTTACGTATCGCAATACATCATGATACCAAGGGTGATCATTTCTTTCCTCCTCTTCCACATTATAAAAATAAGCTGGAATTTTGAAAATACTCATCTGAATAGGTCTCATATCATCTGGTCTGTTTACTTAGATCATAGAAGCCAGGGTTGCCAAAGCATCCGCCATTTGATTTTCATCCCGTGGGAGATAATTAAAAGTAATTTCATCGAACTCCTCAATCAATCCCATAACTATTTTTCGGTAATCACTTAGTTTGGGATCTCTTGTCTCCCATTCTCCTTTAAGCTGGTAGATTACTAAGGCCGAATCTCCATATACTTCTAGCACTCTGATTTTACGTTCTACTGCTGCTCGAATTCCCATGATGCATGCTTCATATTCCGCCATGTTGTTCGTACAATCAAAATCCAATTTGCATGTGAATGGATAATGATCACCACTAGAGGATACCAAAATTACCCCAATTCTATTTCCTACGGCATTTGATGCCCCATCAAAATTTAGTTTCCACGGACATTCTTCAGTATTTGCCACATACATCAACTCTTCATTGGGGAAATCAAAGCTCAAAGGTTCATAATCCTCCAAAGCTCTGCTAGCCAAAAATTCTACTATTGCACTCCCTTTTATAGCCTTTTGGTTTACATAGACTATATCGAACTCAGACAGAAAAATCTGCCACCTTGCCATCCTCCCATTCAAAGCAGTGGACTCCATCATATACTTTAACGGATCAAGCTTCGAAATTAACCAGGTAGTATGATATAGTAAGCACTGCCTCAATCTTTAAGTTGTCCAAATCAAGGCGCAACATAATTTTTCAATCGACGAATATCTTATTTCACATTCAGTGAACTTTTTACGGAGATAGTATATCGCCTTTTCTTTACTTCCTGACTCATCATGTTGCCCAAGCACACATCCTATGGAGTTATTGAACACTGACAAATACAGTATCAATGGTTTATCTGGATTAGGCGGAGATAATACTGGTGCATTCGACAGATATTGTTTGACTTTGTCAAAAGCTTTCTGGCACTCATTGTCCCATACACCCTGGTTGTGTTTCTTGAGAAGACGAAATATGGGATCACATTTCTCAATTCATTGTGAAATAAACCGAGCAATGTAATTTAACCTCCCTAGAAAACCTTGAACTTCCTTTTGAGTGCGTGGTGGAGGCAATTCTTGTATAGCTTTGACCTTATTTGAGTCAACTTCAATTCCTCTCTCACTGACTACGAAACCCAGTAATTTCCCTAACCGAGCTCTGAAAGTACACTTTGCCGGATTGAGCTTCAATTAAAATTTCCTCAATCTCAAAAACAACTTCTTCAAAACTTCGATGTGTTCCTTTTCTGTTCGAGATTTGGCGATCATGTCATCAACATATACTTCAATCTCTTTATGCATCATGTCATGGAATAGAGTTACCATGGCGCTTTGATATGTTGCCCCTGCATTCTTTAGCCCGAATGGCATTACTTTATAATAAAAGGTACCCCACAATGTTATGAAAGTAGTTTTCTCCATATCCTCAGGGTGCATCTTGATCTGATTGTATCCCGAAAAACCATCCGTGAAAGAAAACAATGAGTATCCTTCCATATTATCCAGCAGCGTGTTAATATGCGGCAAAGGGAAATTGTCCTTTGGGCTGGCTTTATTTAAGTCCCTATAGTCTACACACATCCGGACCTTTCCATCCTTCATAGGGATAGGAACAATATTGGCAACCCACTCTGAGTATTTGACCGCCTGTAGAAATCCAGCATCAAACTCTTTCTTGACTTCCTCCTTTATCTTCAACACCACATCCGGCCTCATCCTTCGTAGCTTTTGCTGAATTGGCTTGCACTCTTCTCTTATGGGAAGGCGGTGTACTACAATATCAGTACTTAGCCCAGGCATATCTTGGTAAGACCATGCAAAGATGTCTTTGAATTCTCGTAGTAACTCAATAAGGTCTTTTTTCGTCTCCTCGGTTATGTGTGTTCTGATTTTCACAACCTTTTCTTCTTCCAAAGCTATGTTCTCGACCTCCTCTCCATGGGGTAAAATCTATTTTTCTTCTTGCTTTACCATTCTTAGCAGATCCGGAGATAAGTCACAATCTCTGTCACCTTCAAAATCCTGAGATTCCTCTAAACACATGTCTTGCTCAAAATGGACCTCTGGGTCTATAGTATCGTTGCTCATATCATTGATATCTAGGGACCTGTGGTGGGCACCAAAGAATGTACAAAGAACAAATAAATTCGAGGACAACTATTCACATGATATGAATAAAAAATTGGAATGAAATTAGAAAATCAAAAGAAGAAAAAAAAATGCAAGAATATTTGCCAAAATTGGTTATTAAGGATGTATTTTATTGAAACAAAAATATCTAAACATGAGCCTATTTCACAAAAGAAATCTTATTGTTCCTACGCTTAAAAACAACAAGTGTGTTCTGAATATTACTCTGTATAATCTCTAAAAACTACAGGAAGTTCCTCTGCGATCCAATTGTCCAAAACGCTTCCAGATTCATAAGGGCGAATGCCCAACAGGTTTCTTTGCTTAGTTTCTTCCCCGTGTATGGCATTGATGTAAGGATTTTCCAATAACCCTCTCTTAGGGTGAATTATCCCACCAGATACAAAGGTCGTGGATATGTGGGGGAATGTCGTTGATTCCCACTTGACTTCTTCGCCATTCAACCATGCTCTTCTTCGTTATTGCTTTTTCTCTATTTTCTTTCTCCTCTATCTAGCATCTGGCCTGAAACCCAAGTCGAATCAGTCTCTCTTCTCTTTCAGCATTGGAACTTGGATTTCTCCTTGAAGATGTCTGCCCAATCCTTTTCCCTGTAAGGCTCCTTTCCCCATCATCATTTGCATTCCCATTCTTGTGGTCCTAAATATCTTAGGCACTGGAACTTTGTTTCCTTCTAATATAAATGTGGCATTCACGAACTCTAAGGATCAAAAGGAACACTCAGTGGCCTTCTCATTTGCCTCTAAGTATGGTGCTTCATTGGTAACGGTTGCTATGAAGTCTTCTTCTATGTTTATAGTTACCAGCCGACCCTCTGTTACTAGTTTTAATTTTTGATGCAGCGATGAGGACACTGCCCCTGCCGAATGAATCCAGGGCCTTCCCAACAAGAAGTTGTAGGAGGGTTTGATATCCATCACCAGAAAGTCCACCTCATATGTGTTCGGTCTAATCAATAATGGTATGTCAATTCTTCCCATCATTCTTCTCTCTGTGCCATCAAATGCTCTCACTATGTTCTGACATGTCTTCATGTGAGATCTGCCTATAGGCAACCTCTTCAGCGTAGACCATGGTAAGACATTCAAAGCTGATCCATTATCTATTAACACACTTGGCAGAGTGTATCCCTTGCAACGAGTAGTGATCCGCAAAGCCTTTGTTAATCCCATGCCCCCCAGTGGAATTTTATCATCACTGAAGTAAATGAAATTGTCATCACTTATATTACTAACCAATCGGTCAAGTTTATTGACAGATATATCTTTAGTAACGTAAGTCTCGTTTAACACTTTCATCAATGCCTCGTGATGTACTTCCGAACTTAAAAGCAGTGCCAGCACTGATATGCGAGCCGGTTGTTTGCACAGTTGTTCTACTACACTATATTCACTATGCTTCAAGAATTCAAAAATTCTTTAGCTTCTTCTTCTTTTACTGGTTCATTAATAAGGGCCTCGGGTCTTTTCTCTCGTTCAACTACCACAGTCTTTGACTTTGCTAGTTCTATTCTGACGTTTCCTGAACCGTAACGCCTTCCACTACGTGTGTAGGACCCTTCATTTTGGACCTCCTCCGAAGTGCTGACTGAGCTTTCCACTCCCGATATTATCACATTACAGTCATAATTCCAAGGCACCATTTTGTTATCCTTGTAAGGAAAGGAAACAGGTTTCTGAATTACAACTTTTGGCACCACTTGTGATCCGCCTTCCATATTTCTTGGTCGGGAAATAATGATCCTAGGATAATTGACTTTTTGCTTCATCAATTCTCTTTCTGTTGCATATATATTTCCTCCCTCTAAACCTTCTTCATAAAACTCCAATTCCTTATTGTCCATAAGGCTTTGCACCAAGACCCTAAACTCAACGCATTCCTGGATCTCATGTTCTTCTGCTTTGTGAAACTCACAGTAGTCCCTTATTTCTTCACTTCCTTTCTCAGAATCGGATAATATCAGTCCTCTTCTTACTATTTCCCTCCAGACCATTCTCAACGGGGTTTTTACATCCGCAATATCCTCCTTTATCCTTCTCATGACATTTTCCCCAATCGCGTTTATCTCCTTATCTCCATGATTAGGTAAGGGGTTCTCTGCACTAGGTGTATCATCAAACTTCACAATCCCCACTTTGATGAATCTCTCAACTAACTTTTTAAAGGCAGTGCAGTGTTCTATTGAATGCCCCGTTATTCCCGCAAGGTAGTCGCATTGAGCGTTTGAATCATACCATTTGGGATATGGGGGCTGTAACGGCTTCAAATAAAATGGAGACACCACGTGTGTGCCAAATAAACTTTGATATAGCTCCTTATACGTCATTGGGATTGGCGTAAATTGGAGCTTTTCAGAATTTTGCCTTGCGCCAGATTCTTGTTTTATCGACCCTTGTTGCCCAGCCGTAATTACCTTTGGCTGGTTAACAGTAATTGCCTTCGAGTATCCCTTATTGTATGTACTCGTATTATTCACCTCATTGTCCTTTTTCCTAGGAGCAGACCTTCTAGTGGTTTCCCCTGCTTTAATCTTGCCACCCCTTACGACATTTTCAATCATTTCTCCTGTCATCACTATATCCGCAAAGGTCTTCGTGGTACTTCCTATCATGTGGGTGATGAATGGAGCTTTCAGGGTGTTGATAAAAAGCATGGTAGTTTCCTTCTCTAGGAGAGGTGGTTGAACTTGCATGGCAACTTCCCTCCATCTTTGCGCGTATTGCTTGAAGCTTTCATTTGACTTCTTTTCCATGTTTTGCAACATGATTCTATCAGGCGTCATGCCTTTGACATGATTGTATTGCTTCATGAAGGCTTGGGATAAGTCTTTCTAGGAGCTAATATTAACACGGCTGAGTTGATTGTACCACCTGGATGCTGCCCCCACTAAACTGTCTTGGAAACAATGAATCAAAAGTTGATCATTGTTCACGTAGCCAGTCATCTGTCTACAGAATATAGTGATGTGGGGTTCAGGACAGCTAGTCCCATTGTACTTCTCAAATTCTGGCATCTTAAATTTATGAGGAAGCACCAAATCTAGAATCAAACTCAAGTCTTTTACGTCAATACCATGGTGATGATCGGTATTTTCCAAAGCCTTGAACTTTTCTTCCAACCATCTACAGCGATCCTCTAACTGTCTCGAGGATTCAGTTCTTGTCCCTTCCCTCTCTGTTATATCCAAATTAGGGATAACGGGATTAGCAGGGTTATTTCCTGGGTTAGATCCTGAGCCGACTTGGAAGTTCATGGGTGGTCTAGTATCAGCTTGCCCCTGTTGAGGCCTAATTGTGACAGATGGCCTTTGAGGGTGCTCATCAGGTTGTACATGTGGTGGGGTGAAACCCCGAGGAAAGTCCTCATTGTCTTCAGCATTAACTATGGGACCCTTCCCTTTGTCCATTGCTCCACTTAGCATCTGGGCCATTTGAGCCATCATGTTCCTTTGAGCTTCCAACATTTGGTCTCTGATTTCTTGTTGGAGCTTTGCCAATTGCTTCTGCATCTGGTCTTGCATGTCTCTCTGGAATTGTTCAAGTCTTTGATCCATTTTCTTTGTTTTGGCAAGTGTACCGTAATGGTGTTCAGTTTCTAGATTTTCCTTCTCTCTCTCTCTCTCTCTCTCTCTCTCTCTCTCTCTCTCTCTCTCTCTCTCTCTCTCTCTCTCTGTTAATTTCAACTAATTAGGCTCTCTCTATAGACTTAAATGTATATGGTATGATGTAATGCAAATGCATGAATGCAAGGAGGCATCGATTCAGATTCAACTTCATTTTAGAAAACTTTATTAGAAAACAAAATCCTTTACATTAAACGGACTACAAATATGCTTTCGCCCTAAGGCCTAAAATTTTGATTTTCCAAAATAACAAGGCTAACTCTTGACCATGATCTGACTGTAGTTCATACTTCGTGCTCAATGTATCAGCCTGTACTGCCAAAGTCTGTAGGTGATCAGCTACCTCTCGAATCTGAACTATTGCTTCACCCATGAGATAATCTCGATTTCTAACTTGGTCATGGGAATGGTGGAGCTCTTCCTTCCAATGCCCTTCTCTTGCTTCAAGCTACTCGATCCAGAGTTCACAATTCTGCAATACTGATTCTAATCTTTTAATCTTACCTTTCATTTCCTCAATTTTGTTCAGACTCGACTTCAGCTCATTTACAGAATTATGGCTTCGATAGTGGTGAAGTGATCGTCCCAATTCAGCCACTCTAGCTTTTAATCCGCTCTTTTCCTTTTGGCTTTCTGCTAACCTCTTTCCTAGGGCCTCGTTTTGCATCTACATCTCTAGGAACTTCTTCTCCCAATGGTCAACTTTGGTCTTTTCCTCTTGAACCTCCTGTTGCCACTGTTTCAAAGTCTTCCTCAATCCGGCGTTTTTCATCGATAGACGCAGCTTATTATACTCTATCTTTAGGCTGTCCAAGTCTTCCTCGACCCTTTTCTTCCCTTTTCTTAACTTATTACCCTTCAGTTTCTGAACACCGACGTCTAACCTCAGATACATTTTCTCTTCTTCCAACTTCTCTATTCTCTTTCCAAGCTCTGAACTCATCTTTTCGAAATCTTGTTTCACAATCTCTAACTCTGATGGGACCACTTGCAAGCATTCTTCTCTTGTTCGAGCGCCTTCTAGATTCAACTCGGGAATGTTATCATTAATCCTTCTAATCCTCCATCCATTGTATTCTGAAGTCGTCATTGGGCCTGCGGATAATCTCTTCATTATGCGAATCTGATTCCAAGTACCACAAATCTCCTTAACCCTCTTTTTATAATTTTCCCCTCTGTATAAGATCTCACATTGAGCTAGCCCATATGTCGTTGGCACAAACTGTCTTGACCCATATTGTCTCAATACAAGCAAAAGGGCATACCCAACGGCTCCCCATATTCCAAGTAACGAAACCCAGTCGAAACTCCCACACCGATAAAGGATCTTGTCGGGAATCATCCAAGGAGCCCTCCACTCGATGTTTTCTTCATGAAGATTTTGAAGGAGTGTCATCCAGCTTTCCTCAGACACGTCTTCTCTCCTTGGTGTAGCTACTATCTCTTTCAATGGAGAGTAATTCTCAGAGAAAACCCGATAAGACACTTTCTCCACCTTCCAAAAATGACTGTGGAACCAAGCCAACAACAACTGCGCGCATCCAATGAATCTGCCTTCACCTCTTCTTCGACATGCATTTAAAGATTTGAACGTCTCGGCTAAGATCGCAGGCACAGGCGTGACCCCTTTGTCTAGTCAATCGAATAAATCAGTAACTGGTTCATCTACATGCCTCAAAGCTTTAGGAAAAATTACCAAACCATAAATACTCAGGGTAAAGACGCGAATCTTCTTCTTTACATTTGGATGTGGTAGAATCAGGTCCCTCAAACTCACCCAAGGTATGCATTTACCCTCACATTTCTCTTGAATTCAGGCTGTAACCCACTGTTCACTCATCCCTGTGATATTCATTAACTTCTTCACAAAATTTGGGACGTTAGCAGCCCTAGAATAGGCATTATCGACTTGGATCCTCGAACAGCGAAGCAAGGTCGTATATTCCTCCACCGTAGGCACTAAATCTACTTTCCCGAAAGAGAAACAGCTATAATCATGTAAAATCCTGAATTTTTGGGCCTATGCGTTTAATGGGTGGATATGTTTAATATGTTATTCTAAGTGTTAGGGGTCCAAATTGGGCTCAGGCTTAGGTAGAGGCCTTGATTAAAATTATCTGTTTGGGCATTATAGGGTTTAAAAGGTAGTATTTGTGTTTAAAATACCAAAGTGGGCTTGTGGCCCAATATTAGGAGGTGACGCCACACAAGGGAGTAAGGGGCCCAAATTTAAGTTTCATGGAGCCCAATTATTTTAATTTAAGTTAGCTAATTTTTGGCATTAGGGTTAGGTGGAGTGGATGGCAACAAGGCTCAAAAATAGGAGGATTTATGTGAATGGGATAATGTAGATATTATAGTTGATAATATGAAAGATAAAAAGAGAAAAGATAGGAGCTATCTGCAAGGCTAGGTGTTGGCCGAAATTCCATCACCTAGAGGAGGGAAGAAACCGGTTTCTTTATGGCAAAGGGGTGCCGAATTTTCCCTTTATATTTGCTTAATTTTTAGTTATCAGGAAGGGCACTTTCGGTTTTTCATAGGTAAGTGCCGAAATTTCTATAAATAGGGAGGGTTCTCTTCTTTATTTTTCGGCATTTAGGGTTTTCATCTTTTCTTTCTCTTCTCCTCTGCTTCATCTTCACTTTGATTAAAAAGCCAAAACTCCATTGTTCTTTTCTCTTCTTTCTTCTAAAATCCGAAAACTCTATTATTTTTTTCTCTTCTTTCTTCTAAAAGCCGAAAACTCCATTATTCTTTTCTCTTCTTTCTTCTAAAAGCCGAAAACTCCATTATTCTTTTCTCTTCTTTCTTCTAAAAGCCGAATCTCTATAGAATTCTTCGAATCATCTTCTCTTCCTGATTTTTGCAAAAAGCCGGAATCCTCTAGGAGTAGCCGAATCTTCTCTAGTAAGATCTCTTAGATCTAAAACCCAAAAACACTAGTCCCTGAATCTCATATCACTTTTCGGGATTTCAAGCCTCTGAATAACACATAGGGCAGATAGCAGCTGTGTTGGCTACGGATAGCGTTGACTTAAAAAGTCTCGTTCTAACGGTAATCAGGTGTGTAGTTCTCTAAACACACTAATAATCTGTATATATATATATATGTGATGGTTAAAAGCCGAAAAATAGGCTGTATGAACAGACGGGTTACCCAGAAAGAGTAGGCAAAGGATGCCAGGTATGTGCCATAGAAACTTCTCTATGTGTATCGATGTATGTGAAAGACTAAAATCTCTTAGGTAGTATATTGCTTAATTTTGCATGAATGTATGCATGGGATGAGTTTGATATGGAAATGGGAAGAGCGTGATTGGTCACATGGTGATCGGTGGTAGAAAACTCACGTAATGAAATGTTAGGTCACATGGTGATCGGTAGTAGAAAACCCACGTAATGAAATGTTAGGTCACTTGGTGATCGGTGGTAGGAAACCCACGTAATGAAATGTTAGGTCACTTGGTGATCGGTGGTAGAAAACCACGTTAAAATTCCTGATTGATAAGGAGTAGACAGTATGACTGTCGATATGGTGTGTAGCGGTTGGTGGGTTGATTGTAGAAATCCCCAAGGTGTGATGGTTGGTACGGGTTGGTGTGTAGAGGATGGAATCCTAGGATGGGTTGGGCTTTGCATCATTTATTATCTGTCATGTGTTATGATTGTTGCCATTGTGTATGGGCCAGGGCTCATAATGTGTTTGTAGGCCCAAGCCTTTTATGTGTTTTCGGGATTTACACACTGAGTCTTGGTGACTCACCCTATTATTTTTCCCTAACTTTTCAGATGTGCAGTAGATCGTGGACATGGGAGCCGAGACGGACTCGAGGGGCCATCAAGTTTTTATTTCTATAGATTATTTTTGGTTTTCCTTTAAGTTTTGTTTTGGGAATATTTAGGTAATAAGGCCCCATAGTTTATATTCGCCTAAGTAGTTTTTTTAATATTTGCAACTTATGAATTTATGTCAGTGGTTTATTTATACCAAATAATAATAATACAAGGTTTCTTTTCAAATGTCACTTATTTATTCAAATATTGCCTAATAACTTATGATTTTCTAAAACCAACTTAGAAAAAGATTTTAACGTTCAACCCGTAGCATACCAGATCTGGTCGAAACGTATGGGCCGGGTTTGGGGTGTTACAATTTGGTATCAGAGCCCAGTTCAAAACTCGGGCTGTGAAATGGGACTAGTAATGTTTTGTAAAGTTGATGTGAATTTGAAAAAAAAAAATTTCCGAAAGAAGATATGGCCTTCGAGTCTACCGGCACCCGATCCACGCAGGTAAGTATTCTAACTCTAGATGTGATGTATATGTTGGGTTTGATGGGCTTGATGGACGTAGAATAGTATGTTAGGCATTGATGGACTTTAGGGTTAGTTTAAACAATTCCTTAAATTCATAAGACTTAATCTATCCAAACAAACCCGTGAACAAATCGCTGGGTTAGGGTGTGGCAACAGGCATACGCATGTCTAGGATTGGATTCAGGAAGAGCTTGGTACTTAAGCAGTCCTAGTGACTCACCTCCTCTTTTCTGGAATCCTACCTGGTGCTTAGTGACTGTTCACCTTGGCCACGAGAATTTGTTGACGGGCCAAAATCTATAATTAAAACCGGAAAGGGACCAGCCACCTTATTTCACAACTAAAATACCCCCCAAGTTTTGTAAAATTTTCAAAATACACTTGATTTGTGAAAATTTCCAGAATACTACAGAATTGTAAAACTACCAAAATTTGTGAAAATTACCGAAACACTTCGGTTGGCAAAATTTTCAAAATATCCTTGGTTTGTGAAAATTTCCAAACAACCGTGATTTTATAAAATACCTAAGTTCTGTAAATTTACTCGAAAATAGATTTACAAAAGAACCCGGTTTGCAAAAGAAAAAAAAACCTTCCAAGGTATCCCTGTTTATAAAAAAAAATGGGAACAAAACAACAACAACATCAAAATATCTCTACTTCGAAAAAAAAACTTGTTTTCCAAAAGACCCTTGCTTTATAAAAAGAAAAAAATGTACCCAAAGTACTTCTAATTCAAAGCAAATCACCGAGATACTTTATTTTGGAAAATACCCTGTAGGACAAAACTACGGAAATACCCCCGGGAAGAGAAATGATGAAAAAAAAACCCTTATGCGATGAATATATGTGGTTTCTAGAATTAGGAGATAAACTTGAGAGTGAAACTGTAGATAGGTTCGAATTCGAAAGAACCACTCTTAAAACTACTTTTTCATAAGATTGTTCGTGGTTAATCAGTGAAAGAAATTAATAGTTCATAAAATTTCTAATTTAGAGAATCAACGATGAGCGCTAGAAGAGGAAGAAGAGGCTGCGGCCAAGGCCGTGGAAGTATTAGGACTGATGTGCTGACTCTGCTAGTTAAGGAGGTACAGAAGGAGGTTAAAGAAATAGGTGAAACACTTCGGTTTGGGTGCATGGACTGTAAGAAAAAAAAGAGATCGCAGTTTTCTAGGGTTGCAGTCTCATTCTGTGAAGCATGTTAAGGTACGTCCAAACTTCCGGGTTTGCGAATATTGCAGAAGGCGTCATCCGGGTGAATGTTGGAAGAAGTCAGGAACGTGTTTAAGATGCGGGTCTGATGAGCATAAGGCTCGGGATTGTTCAATCACCATTAAGTCGGGTATGTTTTGTGTGGATGCTATATTTTTTGGTATAGAAAACCGTATGCGTGCAATGTTTATATATTATTAGAGTGCGCAGCGAAAGCATAGTGGTGAGACTTGGGTAGTACGATTAATAGTTAGTTGAAAATTTCGAGGATGAAATTTCTTTAAGGGGGTAGAACTGTAACATCCTGAATTTTTGGGCCTACGCATTTAATGGGTGGATATGTTTAATGTGTTAATCTAAGTGTTAGGGGTCCAAATTGGGCTCAAGCTTAGGTAGAGGCCTTGATTAAAATTATCTGTTTGGGCATTATAGGGTTTAAAAGGTAGTATCTGTGTTTAAAATACCAAAGTGGGCTTGTGGCCTAATATTAGGAGGTGACACCACACAAGGGAGTAAGGGGCCCAAATTTAAGTTTCATGGAGCCCAATTATTTTAATTTAAGTTAGCTAATTTTCGGCATTAGGGTTAGGTGGAGTGGATGGCAACAAGGCTCAAAAATAGGAGGATTTATGTGAATGGGATAATGTAGATATTATAGTTGATAATATGGAAGATAAAAAAAGAAAAGATAGGAGCTATCTGCAAGGCTAGGTGTTGGCCAAAATTCCATCACCTAGAGGAGGGAAGAAATCGGTTTCTTTATGGCAAAGGGGTGCCGAATTTTCCCTTTTTATTTGCTTAATTTTTAGTTATTAGGAAGGGCACTTTCAATTTTTCATAGGTAAGTGCCGAAATTTCTATAAATAGGGAGGGTTCTCTTCTTTATTTTTCGGCATTTAGGGTTTCCATCTTTTCTTTCTCTTCTCCTCTGTCTCATCTTCACTTTGATTAAAAAGCCAAAACTCCATTGTTCTTTTCTCTTCTTTCTTCTAAAAGCCGAAAACTCCATTATTCTTTTCTCTTCTTTCTTCTAAAAGCCGAAAACTCCATTATTCTTTTCTCTTCTTTCTTCTAAAAGCCGAATCTCTATAGAATTCTTCGAATCATCTTCTCTTCCTGATTTTCGCAAAAAGCCAGAATCCTCTGGGAGTAGCCGAATCTTCTCTAGTAAGATCTCTTAGATCTAAAAGCCGGAAACACTAGTTCCTGAATCTCATATCACTTTTCAGGATTTCAAGCCTCTGAATAACACATAGGGCAGATAGCAGCTGTGTTGGCTACGGATAGCGTTGACATAGAAAGTCTCGTTCTAACGGTAATTAGGTGTGTAGATCTCTAAACACACTAATAATCTGTATGTATATATGTGATGGTTAAAAGCCGAAAAATAGGCTGTATGAACAGACGGGTTACCCAGAAAGGGTAGGCAAAGGATGCCAGGTATGTGCCATAGAAACTTCTCTATGTGTATCGATGTATGTGAAAGACTGAAATCTCTTAGGTAGTATATTGCTTAATTTTGCATGAATGTATGCATGGGATGGGTTTGATATGGAAAGAGGAAGAGCATGATTGGTCACATGGTGATCAGTGGTAGAAAACCCACGTAATGAAATGTTAGGTCACACGGTGGTCGGTAGTAGAAAATCCACGTAATGAAATGTTAGGTCACTTGGTGATCGGTGGTAGAAAACCCACGTAATGAAATGTTAGGTCACTTGGTGATCGGTGGTAAAAAACCACGTTAAAATTCCCGATTGATAAGGAGTAGGCAGTATGACTGTCGATATGGTGTGTAGCAGTTGGTGGGTTGATTGTAGAAATCCCCAAGGTGTGATGGTTGGTACGGGTTGGTGTGTAGAGGATGGAATTCTAGGATGGGTTGGGCTTTGCATCATTTATTATCTGTCATGTGATTATGATTGTTGCCATTGTGTATGGGTCAGGGTTCATAATGTGTTTGTGGGCCCAAGCCTTTTATGTGTTTTCGGGATTTACACACTGAGTCTTGGTGACTCACCCTATTAATTTTCCCTAACTTTTTAGTTGAGCAGTAGATCGTAGATATGGGAGCCGAGACGGACTCGAGGGGCCATCAAGTTTTTATTTCTATAGATTATTTTCGGTTTTCCTTTAAGTTTTGTTTTGGTAATATTTAAGTAATAAGGCCCCATAGTTTATATTCGCCTAAGTAGTTTTTTTAATATTTGCAACTTATGAATTTATGTCAGGGGTTTATTTATACCAAATAATAATAATACAAGGTTTCTTTTCAAATGTTATTTATTTATTCAAATATTGTCTAATAACTTATGATTTTCTAAAACCAACTTAGCAAAAAATTTTAACGTTCAACCCGTAGCATACCAGATCTGGTCGAAACGTATGGTCCGAGTTTGGGGTGTTACAAAGCAGAATTCCAAAACTGAGTCATAGCCCGGAATAGATACTTATCTACCTTGACGTCGAGCAAGTAAGGTAGATCACCATAATTATGATAGAACAGCTGTTATGCCTCATCATCCCACTGGGTCCATATTTCTTTCCACTCTTGGAGCTCATTTTGCGTGACACTGATACGAGCAAAATCCCGTAGTTCAGACACATATCCCTCAGCTAAGCTATCCCCTTTCTCTAATTGCCTTTGCTCTGACCATATGCAGACGGTTGCATTGTCTTCCACTTTATCAAGGAATTCTTTCTCCATAACCAGCTTTCTAACTTAAAAATTGACCGTGAATCGATACCTCTTTAAAATATGAAATGACATGCACAAAAATAAAACACAGCAAGTTAGTACCACAGAATAGAATATAAAGCAAGTAAAATGAACACCTATCTGGGTAACTACTAAGGCTTGACATAATTCTACTTAGGGTAAGTCCTTATGTTTTCTATGTGTGGTTTGGCTCTAAAGTTGAGGTACCCGAACTAGCAGATTCCTCGATCCTCACCCATTATAGGCTCATACGGACCGAGTTCAGTTCAGGGGAATACATTTCCCTATGGCCATGCGGAAGTGAAAACTTCACGAAGACATAGGTACAGATGTATCCCTGAAGCAATCC
Organism: Gossypium australe; assembly: GCA_005393395.2. NCBI lineage: Eukaryota > Viridiplantae > Streptophyta > Magnoliopsida > Malvales > Malvaceae > Gossypium > Gossypium australe. The sequence continues at coordinate 23,890,279 of CM016621.1, read as the reverse complement.
ACTAGCCCATGCGGAGGTGAAAACCTCACGGAGGCATAGATTCTCGCTCCCACTTAAAGGCGTGACCACAACGGTCATGTTGTGCAATACAAAGATATATATTAAAAAATAGAACCACATGAAATAAAAGGATCATGGTTTGTTTAAATCAGAATTTTAAATTCGGACAAAAGGACATGAAATTATCGATTTTACGGTTTGACTCTCTTATTGTCCCCAGCGAAGTCGCCAAGCTGTCAAAACCATTTTCAAATTCACTAAAAAAACAGGGGTCGACTTTAAAAAAACAAAAATGGGAGTCGCCACCAATCCCTTTTGACTTAGGTGTGATTGGATCACCTTATAAAATGTTTTATTTTAAACATTGATTTTGGTCCACGAAATACAAGAAAACGGATTCGGGAGTCGGTTATGTATGAGGAAGGGTTAGCACCCTCATAACGCCCAAAATTGGTACCTAATTTGATAAAATCATGTCCTAATGTTGAAAATTTGAAAACTTTACAATATGATCCTTTGAAAGAAAACCAAGACTCGCCTATCTCAAAGAAATAAAATGCTATACCCAATAAGTTAGGATGTAACATCTCATGACTTCAAAGTTAGGCTCGCCTTTATTTGTAGAAAATTCTTATCTCGAATCACAAAACATCATATCCAGTAAGTTAGGATACAACGTTTTAAATTTTCGAGAATAAGTTTTGATTTTATAAGTTAAAAAAAGGATACTTGATACCTTAAGTTCCACGAGAAAAAATTAAAACCCAGTAAGTTAGGGTATAATTTCTCTCAAAGTCCTCAAATATCATATATCGCTGTTTTTTTAATATTTGAATAAAATGCATTAATTCAAAATGTGCTTTTATAAAAAAGGGTTTGAGTAAGACATTACATGAATACATTACAACATACATACCAAATAGCAATTTATCATAACTACGAGTTGACCGTTGATGCAAAGTCTTAAAATTTTTAACTAGAATGATCGAACCTGGAAACTAACTATGACAACAATTTGAGGCAAGCGCACCTATCGAACAGTAGTATAGCTTAGTCAAGACCGGATTGTCGAACCCAAAGGAACCAAAAGTACTAATACTAACTCTCTTTTTATTATCGAGCCTAAAATAAAGGGAATTTGTTTATCTAATCTAAAATTAACTAATTATTAAACTAATGATTCTAAGACAAGGAAGAATGAAATTGGGGAAACACTTGTGGGAAAAACCAATTGATCAAGACGATACTCGAGGAAGAATCCACCTAGACTTCACTTGTTATCTAACACTGAACTAGACGATTTATTCATTTGACTTGATCCGTAGGATTCCCTAAGTTATATTAATCCCTCTCTTCAAGGCGACTAACGTCTAACCCTAGGTTAATTAATTGAAACCTCTTTCTAATTAAAACCCCTAGAATCACATTAACTCGATATGGACTCCCATATTAGGTTTCACCCTAATCCGGCAAAATTCGTCACCCTATATCTAGGCGTGCGAACAACTCCGCTTAATTATGCTAGATCTACTCTTAGGTAGAGTCTATTCCTCTTCCACCTAAGTACATCAAGCTTAAATCAATATCCTGGAAATATCAACACAAGAATTAAGAACACATAATTAAGAACAAATCAAATATTTATCATATAGTTCAGAAAACAATAACAAGATTCGTCTTAGGTTTCATCCCCCTCAGGTATCTGAAGGGTTTAGTTCATAATAATAAAAGAAAACATCTCAGAAGAAAAGATAAAACAAAACATAAGAAATCCCTAAAACCCCTTGAAGGAATTGAAGGAGAGATCCTCCGTCTTGAGTATGATTCCGGCTTCTTGAGATGGATCAACTGGCTATCTTCGAGTGAATCCCCACAAATCTGCCTTATTTGGCCTAGCTGGACGCCCCCTGACAGAAGCCTTGGGTTCTTTTTTTATTGGTGATACTTAGGGTGTTTATATAGGCTTCAGAACGTGTTTCTTTGCCCCTAAGTATCCTAACCCGAGTGAAAATTTGCTTTGCCACGACAAGGACACGCCCATGGCACACGCCCGTGTGAATCGTGGCCAGGCCGTGTTCTAATAGGTAGGGAGGCACGGCCGTATGGTCTTGGGCCCAGGCCGTGTCGATTTCGTGATATGACCCATTTACTCCATTTTGGGCCCATTTCTCGTTCTTTTCATCCTCGGTGCTTTCCTGGGTATAAAACATGAAAACAAAGGATTAAGAGCTCCAAATTACACAATTCAAGGCTTAAATCATCCAAAAGTATGCTAAATGTGGGCTTAAAATATGTTATTCTTACGGATTATCACGAATCATATTAACAATTACTACTAATGGATAATTAAAGAATAATACGAAATAATAAGTGGTGCAAACAATAGAATAATTATACTAAAGCAGTATATAAAAATGATAGATGAATAAAATAAACAAGGGATAAACAAATATAAGATATAAGGCAGTAAATAACAAATAAATATAAAGCTTTACATGCATAACAACATAAAATGAATTATTATAGATATTGTAAATTAAGAAACATATGGCTTTAAATAAAAATGATGTGGAATAATATGAATTATATATAAAATGAATTAATATGCAAAAATGATGTGGAGTGATAAAAAATAATATATATATATATATATTCATAATAAAAAATAAGTAAAATATATTGTTAAAGAAATAAATAATATATAACTTTAAATAAAATTACATTTATAATATAATAATCTAATACATATATATTTCATATAAACAATAAAAATAAATATATGTTATACAATATTAATAAATTTTATACAAAATAAGATTTTAGAAGTAATATATGATATAATATAATACTATATAATGTACAAAAATTTTAAAAATGTATAATATAATAACGAATATATAAATTATAAAATAATATGTAATATATAAATAATATTAAACTAAATAAAATAATAAATAGTAATAATTTAATATATATATAGATAATACATATTTAAGAAAGATAATACCTAGAAAAACTTTATACTATTAATAAATTAATATACATTATATAAATAAAAATAATAATACAGAAAAAATTTTATGAAATGAAATAATTTTAATATAATATTGAAATAATTTAAAAATGAAATAAAATGAAGATAAAATGGTTAAAAAAATAAACAAAGAAATAGGAATTAAATAAGTAAAAAAAATTAAAATGTGAAAGGACCAAATCAAAAGGCGCGTTAAACCATAGGGACTTATTGGGCAATTATGCCTTCTTTCCAAAATGACGTCGTAAAGATTTTGGCTTTTAAGCAGCCTGAGGACTCAATTGAAATAAAATATAAATTTAAGGGCTAATTTAATAAAAAATAAGAATTTAAATTGGGCTAAATTAAAACCAATAAAATTTTGGAGGGACTAAAATGGTAAATTTCCCTTTTTTTATAAAACACGCGGATCCTCCCCAGGTTTTCAGGTCAACTTGCAGATCCTCTCCTAAAACGACGCCGTTTTAATGCTTATTGGCTTAAGCAAAAACGATGTCGTTTCTATAGCCCTATATAAGCCACTTTAAATAAAAAATCATTTATTTTAGTGTTTTAAAAAAAACTAAGGAGAATTCTCTGAAATTCTCCCTTCGCCTATTTGGGTTCCGGTCATCGGACCTCCGGGCTATTGCCCTCACGCGCCACACGCGCCCCACGCGCCACCGTTAGCGTCGTCGGATACGGCCACCGGAGGCCAAAAACTTTGTTCTTTCCGTAAGAATCAAAAGTTTATTGTGGCCATTTAATAAATTTTATTGTGGCCAAGCCACCGATATCATGTGTAAACATTATAATAAACAGTTTATTGTGGCAATGCCACCAGGCTACACTTCTCTTCAACATTTTCCCAACCCATGCAATATATGAAAATGCAACAACATAATAAAATGTTCGCATAACAATAGCAATCATTTATCAAGTAATTTATTACAATGACTAGGCTCATTTAAGCAATAATAATCGGCCCTGTAACACCCCAAACCCGGTCTATGCGTTTAGACGAGATTTGGTTTGTCACACCAAACATACATTCGTTTATTCTCGAATGATTAAAGTAAAATTTGCTACAAAACTTTTTGAAAATAGAGTTTAATAAAATTTAATTCGAGGATTTAAAATTTGTGACTTAAGAAAATACTTATTTGAAAACTTATCATTGAAATATAAAAGTCAAAATCTTAAGATAGTTTCAAAGAGACTTTGAAAGAATTTAAAATAATTAAAGTGTCAAAAAATTGTTGTAAAACCAATATTTTAAAGAAAACTTAATATATTTAAGATAAAACCATATTAAGTATTTGAAATAAAATTAAATCCATCCACACAATAAAATCCATAAAAACATAAATTAAAGGCCTTATTACATCAAACCCAAAATAGTAATTTAAAATAAAGTTCATAGTTTATAAAAAAAACCCATGCTTGTAGTATGGCCTCCACCAAGTCATCTCCGACCCAAGTCCACATCAATTTCCATTACCTGAAAAGGTTGATAAAATTGGGTGAGTTACAAAGAACTCAGTGTGCAACTCACTTACCACCATTATTGGGCCAGATCGTCAAGATATTATGCTGGGCTTGAGCCCAATTACAGAATTCAACAATATATCATAAAATGAAATAAAATAATTTAAAAATGCATGTAAAATGAATTTCCCAAACCAAACCTAATATCCATCCGCTAACACCCCCGTACCAACCAACACACCTGTGGGGATCAAGTCAACCCACCCCGCCAAACACACCGATCATAGGCTTTAAGCCTTTAATAATATTGTAGTGCACTACCGAACTAGATTGTGACATTGTCACCGAACTAGAGGCATTAAGCCAAATTTGTGGCAGGGCCACCGAACTAGAGGCATTGAGCCAAATTTGTGGCAGGGCCACCAAACTAGAGGCATTGAGCCAAATTTGTGGCAGGGCCACCGAACTAGATTTTTGGCAACTGGCCATTCTTCTCTTCATATACCCCACCCCATGCAATCATGCGTGTATAACAAAATATAGTCATATAACAATTTTTCAATTAATCCATAACATCGGTGGGTTTATCATTAAACATTTCATTTGGCCCATAAAAATAGTTTAGCAATTTGCCCATTTAGCAGTTTAGTGGGCTTTGGCCCATTTGTCGAACTAGAGTATTTTGGCCCAATTTATCGAACTAGAGTATTTTGGCCCAATTTATCGAACTAGAGTATTTTGGCCTATTTTATCAATCTAACAGTTTTTCACATATTTCTGGGTTTTAACCGTTTTTATACATCTACTCAAAAGTATTAATATCACAAAATTTCCGCTTTTACCATTTTTACGGTTTTATCACGTTACTTACGATTTGGTATCTAACCCGAAAATGAGTGTGAAGTTACACACCTGGTTATGGAGAGAACTATACTTTCCCGCTCTTCAACACCTAAACGTATCATGATAATTAGAACACTATAATCTAATAAAACCGATCTAAACATAACGATTTAGAATTTTACCCTCGGATTTTTGTAATATTTCTACTTACGATTTCTCCCTGATCGATGGCTCGCTAACCGAATCGAACCCACGAACAAATAATGGTTCGGGAGTACGAACGACTTCGAACAGTTGATTTTCCTCGGTTGAGCGTCCGCAACCCGGTGAAAAATCTGGGATTCCAGAAATAGTCCTTTGTTTATACTTAAAGGGAATAACGGAACCTCCCTTCTTCCGAAGACTAAACACCGCCCTTTTCTTCCCTATTTTGAATGTCTTCAATGACAAAGGAACATTAATCCAATCTAAAAAAAATATCGAAATAATACTAAAGGTTTAAGGATGTGATTTCCTTACCACAATAAATCGATTCCAACGTTTCTACGATTCTCTCGAACACTTGAGTTTCGATCTTCCGTTATTGCACTATATTATAACGAATAAAAGGTTAATAGAATGAACGTGTATTTCGATCCAAATGGTCCTTCATGACACCAACAAAATTCGGCCATATCACTATTAACCAATCGAAAACGAAAAAGAATCCCTTACCTATTTTCCACGGTCGAAAAGAAAGGATTGAGAATGGTGTTTGTGATTGATGAAGATTTCGGCTATTAAGAATCAAAGAAAAGAGAAAATAAAATCGGCTATAGGCATATTAGCATTCGGCCATTAGAGAGTTTAATGGGGAAAATTTTGATTGAAAAGAAATAAAAGAAAGAGATAAAAGATGGAAGAAAAGATGATGATGATTCGGTTTTCAAAGAGAATGGAAGAGAAAAGAAAAGAAAGAGATGAATTTTGAGAGAGATGTATATTCGACAATGGGGAGAAGAAAAGAAAAGAATGGCTTTTGGTATAGGTGATTTTCGGCACTCAAAGAAAAGGCACAAAGCAAAATGCTAAAGCAATAAACAAAAATGACCAAATGGTCACAAGATTAGAGCTTTACCAAATGCACAAATTCAGCCAAAGGGAAAAGTTGAGAAGAGGAATGCAAAATTTTGCACAAAGTTGCTAGGAATGATCAAAAAGAAACTTCAATTCCTAGCCAAACTATCACCAAAAATTCGGCTCCCCCTTTAGTCCCAATTGCCGTCCCTATGCATGGTCAAATGGCCATGATATTGTTTCCATAATAATTTCCTTGATACTTGCCCCATATCTTCATACCTTTCCTTAAATTCTTGATTCCCTTCCTTAAGTTAACAATTTCCTTAATCCTTTGATATACTAACCAAAAATAACATGGTCAACACTTACCATATATGCACTTGGCCGACACTTGCTATGCATGTGCAGAAAATAAAAAAATAAAATTCATCTAGATGCTAAACAAGGGATTCGAACCTTTTCCCTCATGCACTAACTCATGTGCCAACACCACTTTGCCATATACTCATCTTATGCTACACTTTGACACATTAATTAACTTATGTGTCAATACCACTTGCTCCACTTCCATAAATTTTAAAACTAAAAAAAAATTATTCTATACCCAATTGATTCTAATTCTTCTTCAGGGCTATAATAAGCACTAAAATAAATAATAAAAAAAATTTCCTTCATAATCTAAACACCAAATCATGCAATATAATACTTGGATTTTTAGGGTGTTACAGGCCCATTAAGGCATTCTAAGATAACGGCCTATTAGGGCATTTTTTGTAATTCGGCCCATAAGGGCATTTTCGTAATTCGGCCCATAAAGGCATTTTCGTAATTCGGCCCATAAGGGCATTTTCAAAATTTGGAAATTTTACCCACTAAGGGTAATTCGGTAATCTCGCAACCCAGGGGTATTTCGGTAATTTACCCTCCAAGGGTATTTTGGTAATTCGCAACCCAGACTTAACTACTAATGTGGGGTATAAGAATTGAATCTGTCCATCTGCATCATATTGACTAAACTGACTATAACTCGAGTTAGAAAACTCGAAATTTAGATCCATAAATTTTCTTTGAAACTAGACTCATATATCTTCTTACTAAAATTTTTCTAGAATTTTTGGCTTAGCCATTTAGTACTGTTTATTCATTAAAGTTTCCCTTGTTTCACTGACCAAAGGTTCTGACCTCTCTTATCCGAAATTCATATATCTCACTCTACAGTTTTCATATGTTGCTCCCACTTGTTTCTATACATATAAATTATAGCTCATAATTCATTTTGTACAATTTTAAATGATGCTTTCCAAGATAGAATAGGGAACCATGAAGTCAATCAGAACCAATCTCACTAAAATTAAAATATCACAGAATATAAAATTCCTCTTCCTACTCCGTTTCTTTCATATAAAAATAGACACAGTAAGCTTTAATTCTATATCTTATATACTTTCTAATTCCCTTTCTCCTATTTTTTGTGATTTTTCAAAATCACGTCACTGCTACTAACCAAAACAGTTTCATTGCAAAATATGGTTACTACTACGAATATACGCACGACCGAATCACAGAACATTTCATGCAAACATTCAGAGAGGTATGAGATTACACATCATTTCAAACATGTATTCGGAAGGGTACGGGATTGCACATCTGATTTGGATTCCCTAAAGAACCACTCTTCGTTGCCCCCACAATCGCGATCCTTCCCTACTAGGTTCTAAAATCTGGCCTTGCACCTTGGCTATTTCTACGAGTTCCCAAAGTAAATAAGTGATGTACCAAAGGGGTTAGCCTTCATCCAATATTCGGCCTTTCCACAAGAGTAGGCCGTTGATATCATCACCACAAAAATAGAATCACATGAGCGGCACAAAACATCGAAATAAAGAATAACATCTTACCACCAATATTCGGCCTAATCACCCACTTACCAATCAACTTCCGAAACCAAGGCTAAGAGAAAGATAAGTAGAAGCAAAAGGTGGCTTGATTCGGCCCCTAATAATAGGGGTGAACCGAAAGGAATAACAATATTTGGCACTAGTAGCAAGACAACAAAGAAGGTTCGGCTACAAGTAATATCGATTTAAGAGAAAGGAGCAAAAATGCATTGAGGGTTTCGGCCAAAACAAGAGAAAAATGAGGTGAAAAAATGGCTTTAGAATTTCGGCATACCAAGGGAAAAGAATTGGAAGAGAAACACCAAATATGCTAAAAAGAAAAATAGGCCTTCTATGCACCAAATTTTACCAAATGCCTCAAGAAATTCGGCTCCCTAAGTCTCCCTTTCAAAACCGTGTACTACCTTACCAAAAAGATGTGTGTGTTGACCAAAAATTCTATCCTAGGCAACTCCTAATATTTGGCCAACATGTCCCCCTCCCTTATCCCTTTCTTTGATTTCCTTCCTTCTTTTTCCCTTATCTTCCTCCTTACCATAATCCTTAGTGATCTTCCCCTAATTAAAAAGTCTTCCTTATCATATTAAAGTCATGACTGACACATTGAAAATAAGGCACAAAAATTAATCAAAAAAATGCAATAGATGGGATTCGAACCTCAGACCATTAGTACACTCCACACGCCACTTTCCACCTTTACCAATAGACTCCTTGTGCTAGCAAAATGCACACTTATTTCCTTAAGTCTTGATGCCCCTTACCTTCTCCCCCTTAAGTGCATAAACACAAAAATTTACCCATAGCCTAACTTCAACCTGGAACTTCCTAGAAGCCTCGTAACTTTCCAAAATCACCTTCTTAATAAGTCCAACTCGAAATGATGCCGTTCTTTTGTTCTCAAAAATTTTAAACACTCCTATGCCCAAGGCCCATTGGGCCTAATTCTACTAGGCCCAATTTCGGGTCGTTACAACATACACAATATTTAACTACCATCAAGGACATAACGATCATTTTGTCACCTAGGGGTATAATGGTATTTTTAATCCCTTTAGGGGTATTTCAGTAATTTACCCATCGAGGGTATTTTGATAATTTACCCACAAGGGTATTTCAGTAATTTACCCATTAAGGGTATTTTGGTAACTTTACCCACAGAGGGTATTTCGATAATTTTACAAATCGGGGTATTTTTGTAATTTCGCAAACTGGGGTATTTCGGTAATTTTGCAAACTAGGCGTATTTCAGTAATTTTGCAAACCAAGGGTATTTTGGTAGTTTCGCAAATTGGGGTATTTCGGTAATTTCACAAATCAGGGGTCTTTCAGTAATTTCATAAATTAGGGTTATTTCGGTAATTTCACAAATTAGAGGTAGTTCGGTAATTTCACAAATCAGGGGTATGTTGGTAATTTTACAAATCGAGGGTACTTCGATAATTTCGTAAACTGAGGGTTTTTCAGTAATTTTGTAAACCATGGGTATTTCAGTAATTTTGTAAACCAAGGGTATTCTAGTAATTTTGTAAACTGAGGTATTCTAAGCAGAGATAACGTTACGAATGGGCCTGTGGCCCATTCTAGGCCCAAATGGGCCCACACGCTCATGTGGCCCATTTAGCCCAAATCTAGCCTCAGATATGAGATTCACATAGACCAGTTCATTATCTACTACACAATCATACAATTTATTCATATGGGCCCACTTGGCCCAAGGCAGCCTAGATTCATGAGAACACTCATGAGGGCCTCAACTATCGCGTCGAAGCTCCCACACGTTCGCTCGCACGCTCATGTGGCTACCATCGCCGTGTGACCGGCTTTTCGACATTTGCCGCTCTACAGCTAGAGTAGGGCGAAATACACACCTGATAGGATTCTGGAGTTGAACCGCACTCCGAACACTCCTATGCCCAAACGCCAACCCAGGTATGCTTACTCTCCTCATAGATTGCTCTATTTGAAGCTAGCTTCTCACCTTCCCTCTTGCTAGCTTCCCGATGTGGGATCCCTCCTTCAGCAGAGTTTAATTCCAACACAAACTCTGGCCGTCCCAACTTAGCAAAATAAATATCCCTTTTTGCTTGCGACGGGATTCGAACTCAAGCTCCCCTGTAACTTAATCCACGCCGCTAGACACTGGGCCACAAGCTCCTCTTGTGTTTAAAATCATGCGCAACTAAATATAAGTCTATGGGCCAAAGTCTAAGTTCACTTAAAAATAAATCAAAATGAAATGCAAGCGACAAGACTTGAACCTTGGACCCCTTGCTTCCTTATGTGGCGCTTGTGTGGCGTCACTTCCTTGTCTCCTATGTGGCGTCATTTGCCACTAGACCATAACTCCTTTTGTGTCAATTTTCTCCACATTTTATTCTTAAAGCCTACTTACTAACTCCCAGGGTTTAATTCAGCTAAAACCAAAATTTTCCTAAAGCCCAAGTTTGATCCCGGGACTTCATAGAAGCCCCCTAACCTTCCAAAATCACTCATCTAGTAGGTCCAACTTGCATTTGTGCCGTTCTCTTGTTCTCAAAAATTTTAAACGCTTTCCTGGTCAAGGCCCAATAAGCCCAATTCTACCAGGCCCAAATTCAGGTTGTTACAGCCTCGTTTGGCTGAAATGGGCCGTGTGGGCCCAATGGGCTCATGGGCCCTACAAGGATAAAATCCACAAAAAGTGGCGAAAACTGGATTGGGTTATGTAGTTCGCATAGCCGTGACTAAATTTGGGTTAAATGGGCCACACGAGGGTGTGGGCCCACTAGGGCCGAATAATGGGCCTTGGGCCCATTTACACTGTTATGACCATATAGGTTATCTGTGTCGCTCGAGGCGACTGTAGACCTTCGGAGAGGTCGTGATCTGCACTGAAACCGCAAAATGGGTAAAATGACCAAAATACCCCTAAAGGGTAAAATTACTATTTTGCCCCTAATAGATGCAAATTACCATTTTACCCCTAAAGGTAAGTCGACTGATGAATGTATATGATTATATGACTGTACTAAGTAGGACATACTACATACACGAGATATTTATGACATGGCATACTACATGGGGTTGGGATACTATTATGGAGGAAGTGTACTATTACTGGTGGCTTTGTCACAAATACTGTTACTGACAGCTTTGCTGCGTTACTGATACTGGCAGCTCTGCTGCAATACTGTTACTGGTGGCTTTGCCACATATACTGTTACTGCCAGCTCTGCTGCGTTATTATTACTGGCAGTTATGCTGCAATATTAGTGTGTTGACTGGGTGGACCGATTCTATCCCTACATGCTGTATTGGTTGGTACGGGTGGTGTGTTGGCTGGATTGGGGTGGTTTACATATGTGCACCATGCTGAGACTGTAATGGGCTAAGGCCCACACTGCATTGTTACTGAATAGGGCTCAGGCCCAGATTGTTACTGCATGTAGGGGATTACACACTGAGTTCTCGTAACTCACCCTTTTCTTTTAACTGTACAGGTAATCCCTAGCCTTAGACGATTTGGAGCTGCGAGGGACTCGAAGGTGGCCACACGTTCGCTAATATTTTATTTTAGACCTAGTTATTTAAATTTTTATATTGGTTTGATATTTATTTAATAAGGCCTCTGGTGATTTTAATTTCTTTTAATTAGGTTTAATTTCTTATTTTGAAACTGCCAAACTCATACCAATAAGTTTTCAAAAATAATAACTGCTTTAAAAGAAAAACACACATTTCCAAACTTCAAAATAACATTATTTAGAGTAGCTTCCGCGGGTTTTTAACCAACTAAGAAACCAACAATAAAAAACATGGTAATCATTTAAGAATGGTTTTCTCTCAACAAGTCTGATTTAGAAAAGCACTTCGATGTGACACTTCAAATTTAATCGTAACGTCTAGGCCGGGTTTGGGGTGTTACATGTTACGAAGAAAAATACTAATTTGTGAATTTTGGAAAGTTATGTGTGAATATGAAAGTATGAAACTTGATTGTGCTTGTGATGAATATGGAATTTGTAATAATGTTAAAGCCCTTGTAAACAAGTATTGAACTTGTAGGATATAGATGGCATGCCTTTAGGAATACCATAGTGTGCTCTTGAATTTAGCACTTCAGGGCTTTTGATTTAGCACTTATGTGCTCGTGTATTTATAATTTCATTTTGTTTATCCTTCTTTTTTACTCGAGTCTACAATGGGAGAAATTAAGAGATATATTAATTTTGTGTAAATGACGAAAGTATTATAGTTGGAAATATGTAGATTAACCTTGTTGTTATTGTGTACGTTACCTATATCTAATTGTTGCGATCATGCTAAAAATATTTATTCATTTACATGTTAGAATAGTTGATTAAACTCAAGCTAAGATTTGGATTATCTAGTACTTACTAAGCTTTCATTGTAACTACCTGATTTTCAATAGTATCAGAAAATGTGGTTTCAAAACCCCATTTCTGTAAACTGAATCCGTAAATATTAAATATGAATATTTATGAAGTTAGTATAAAATTACATTTATGTTTTGTCTATCAATTTTGTCAATTAAATAGTTAATTAAGGCTTAAGGACTAAATTGTAAAGTCCAATCACTATAGGTTTTTAATTAGCCAAAGGCTTAGGGACTTAGGTTGAAATTAACCAAATGTTCAAAATGTTAAATTAACCATTTTTTCAATAGGATTTAGTGATTAATGATGACATTTTCCTCTATTGATAATTAAAAGGTTAATTATGTTAATTAAACTATGTTAAATTAATTAATTTATGCTAATTAAACATTAATCAAGGTATACAAAGCTAGAATAGTGGAAGCTTGTCATTTTTATTGTCATTTTTATCACCTATTCAACCATCCAAAGCCATTGAAAACCTAAGGAGAAAGGTTTTATCCCAAAAGCATTCGGTCATAGATTTTAAGATAATTTCAAGTCTTTTTCTTGTAATTTTTTATAGATTTAAGATAATGGGAGCTTGATTTAACTAACCAATGTACCAATCTGTAAAAATTTTATAAAGTTTTTGAAAATTTTCATTGTTGATTTCTTGAAAATTTAGGCTTGAAATTGATAAATTTTAAGCTTAGATTATGAAAAGAATTAGATTGTAAAGTTAATTGTTAGTTTTCTATATAGGGACTAAAGTAAATAAATGGAAAACTATTTTGAAATTTCGATAGGAATAGAAAGTATAGGGTCCCTAATGAATGTATGTGAAACCAGATTTTAAACCGAAGTTCAAAATTGAAAGTTATGGCTATTTCAAATTCAATAACTAAATTGAATAAAATGTAAAATTTTATGGGTATCAAAAATTGAGTTTATATAGGTTCATTCATGTCATGGCATAATATGAAAACTTTTAGTATTGATTGATAGTATAAAATAATTTTATAGATCAAGAATCGGATCAAAGTGGAGTTAACTAATAAACCGTAATATGTACATATTTTAATCCCACATTTGGCATACTTTTAGATGATTTCTCCCCTGAATTGTGGAATTTGATGCTCCTAATCCTTTAATTTCATGTTTTATACTTAGGAGAGCATCGAAGGATGAAAAGAACGAGAAACAGGCCAAAAACGGAGAAAATGGGCCAAAGTACGAAATTCACACGGCCTGGAGAAATCTACACGGCCGTGCCTCTTTAACAGATCCGAACACGGCCTGGACTCGATTTACACGGGCGTGTCACACGGGCGTGTCCCTGACGTGACCTATTTTAATTCTACTCGGAAAAGGGTACTTAGAGGTAAAGAAAGATATTCCAAAAGCCTATATAAACACCCTAGAGGGCAACCTAAAAGGGGGCATTCAGGTAGGCAGAGGAGCCAAGCCAGAGAGGGCCGAATTGTGGGATTTACTCGAAGACAGTCAGTTGATTCATCTCAAGAAGCCAGAATCATACTCAAGACAGAAGATCTTCCCCTCAATTTCGTTCAAGGGGTTTTAGGGTTTTCTTATGTTTTGTTTTATACTTTCTTCTGAGATGTATTCTTTTATAAACATGAACTAAACCACTTAAATACCTGAGGGGGATGAAACCTAATACGGATCTTTTTATTTTTTTTGAACTATATGATAAATACTTGATTTGTTCTTAATTATGTGTTCTTAATTCTTGTTTTGATATTTCAGGATATTGATTCAAGTATTGATGTGCTTAGGCAGTGGAGCAAAAGTCCCTGTTTAAGAGTAGATCTAGCATAGTTAAGCGGAGTTGATCGCACTCCTAGAGATAGGACGACGAAAATCTATCAGATTAGGGTCAAACCTAATATGGGAGTCCATAGATTGAGTTAATGCAATTCTAGGGGTTTTGATTAGAAAGATATTTCAATTAATCAACCTAGGGTTAGACGTTAGTAGCCTCGAGAGAGGTATTAATATAATTTAGGGAATCCTACGGATCAAGTCAAGTGAATAAATCGTCTAGTTCAGAGTTAAATAACAAGTGAAGTCTAGGTGGATTCTTCCTCGGGTATTGTCTTAATCAATTGGTTTTCCCAAAAGTATTTCCCCAATTCACTCTCTGTGTCTTAGCATCTTTAGCTTAGTAATTAGTTAATTTTAGATTAAACAACGATTCCCTTAATTCTTACGCTAAATAATAAAAAGATAGTAATTACTAGTACTCTTGGTCCTTGAGGATACGATATTTTTGGTCTTGCCATAGCTATACTACCAAACGATAGGTGCGCTTGCCTCAAACGCTGTCATAGTTAACTTCTAATCTCGATCATTCATTATATAAATATTAAGACTTTCAGACACGATCATTAACCGAGGAAAAACTAAAATTGTTGATTAGTCTCTAAAGAATCAACTTGTTTGGTGTTTTGAATAGGTTAGTTCATATGTTATTTATTATTGTAGGTTGTCATATATTTTATTTTATATATGTATGTTTGATTTTGGATTGATTAGTTGTGAATTGTTATGAAAGGCTAGAATTGGATAGAATTTGTAACACCCCAAACCCGGTCAACACACCACGACCGAATCTGGCATGTTACGGAGTGAAAAACGTTTTGAAGAAACAACTTACCGGTTAAATTTTATTGAAAAACTCTTTATCGTTTTAGAGTTTAGAAAACCCCGTATAAAGTGATGTTGAAATCGTTTTAGTGTTACTTTAAACCCGGAAAACTCATGCTTGAAAAATCCGTTGGTTGTTACTAGTTTTTGGAAATCATTTGATTGTTTTAAATTCCGAGTAAGTTGTGTATGTAGTCAAGTTAAAACCATTCGCTTTTGAGGTTGTTTGAAAAATTAAATTTGAAAATCATTTAGGTTACCCTTGTAATCGTATTGCGAATGTTGTTACCCGATAGTAAGGTTTGAAAACCCGAAAGAGATATAAATTTTGAAAATGTTGCTTTTTACCGGTTATTTAAGCAATCAATTTATTAAGCACATGCATAATATAATAAAAATTATAGCAAGTAATTAAAAACCCAAAATACTACTTAGTGGCCTTATTATAGAACCAAAACCAAATTTAAAGTAAATAAATAAACTGAAATAGTAATTTAAAGTCAAAACCCGAAGAATAAGTTTGCATGGCCACCTCGGGTCCTCCCCGGCTCCATATCCGCGATCTATGCCTCATCTGCAAAATATAAGGGAAGGGGTGAGTCACCGAGACTCAGTGTATAAATCCCCAACCCGAAGGAATAGCGCTTACACAAGTCATTAATAGAACATGCAAATCATGCAACCCCATAACCTAACCATCCAATCTCCTTTATCTACCCCGTGTGGTCAAAACCACTGGTGGTCAAAACCACTGGTGACTGAAGTCACAAATATATACGTGTGGTCAAAACCACTGGTGACCGTAGTCACAGATCAAGTGATGGGGCCAACCCATCGTGTGGTCAAAACCACTGATGACAATCCCGTAATCAATCATGTGGGGCCAACCCACTGTGGTGCCAACCCACTGTGGTACCAAACCACTGGGACGAGTCACAATATCCATGTGTGGTCAAAACCACTGGTGACCGTAGTCACAAATATCATAAATGTGGTCAAAACCACTGGTGGTCAAAACCACTGGGACTCAGTCACAAATAATAATATCAAAGACGGGGCCACCCCGTCGTGTGGTCAAAACCACTGGTGACAGTCCAAATAAATCCTCCCCCTCCTCTCATCAATCCCATCATCATGTCCATTTCATACGTGGCATAATATCATGTAATCATGCAAATAACGCATAGCATAGCATTTAACAGTGACATAACGATGTATATCAAAACCATATAACAGGGGACTTACCCGGAGTCCACGCTCATGCCCGCAAGGCAAAATCACTGATTTCAATGGCTAATCGGTTTTAACAGTAAACACAATAACATGTAATACTAATGAAGTGTGTAAGGTTACACACCTGACTACTTTTAGATCTAAGCGAAATCCCGAAACTACGCGAAACTAGCGAAATCCCGAAACGTTGCCTTCCCCCTTCCTACAATCGGCCAACACTTGTTAGTAACCAAAAGCCCATTCGGCTCAACTAGAAATCCCGAAGGATATGTCGTATGAAGATAACACCTTACCTTAGTGCCGATTTGGTTTCTAACCAAATCCCGAAACTACGTGATGCTCCCTCCTTGCAATCGGCCACGCACTAATACACACAAATGATTAGCCTTCGGCTTTTAAAAGAATGAGAGACAGATCCGAAACACATTAGAACCCTTACCTAGATCGCTTAGCCAAATCCCGAAGATCTACAGTATTTGGCAACACTCCTCCCTACAATCGGCTTTAACATAGAAAAAGTCATTCGGCCATAGCATGAATTTCGAAACCAAAAGAGATAGTTGCCACCTTACCTTACTGACAGTTTCGGCCACCAAGCACCCACGTTCGGCACCCCTAAGTGATGTTAGGGGTTTCGGCAAAAGATTCGACTAACCCAAAGGAAAGAGATAGGTTTCGGCACCTAAATGGAGACTAGATCACGTGAGAAAAGAATAAACTAGGAGTATTCGGCCAAGAAGAGAACAACAAGGTTTCGGCTTTTGAAGGTGATAAAGATGGAAGAAGAAAATCAAATGGACAAGAAGGGATTCGACAAAGAGAAAGAAAGAGCTTTCGGCACAAGAGACTTGAAAGAAGAAAAGATGTCGACAGAAGAATGGGTGTTGGTTTCGGCTAACAATAGATGAACCGAAAAAAAGAAAAAGCAGAGAATAGCTATTGAGTTTCGGCTTTTCAAAGGGAATGGAAAAGTTGGTTCGGCCAAATACCAAAGTTGCCGAAAGAGAAAAAGAGAGAAAATGCCAAAGAGGTTTCGGTTTATCACAAGCACAATGCCACACTTGAGTGCCTTGCCGAAAATGCTCCCTTACTTGGCTATTGAGATTCAGCACACCTAGCTTCCCAAACCGACTACACCTCCTCCCCCAAAGTCCAAAATTCGGCCACCACCTCAAAACTCTCCCATCCACTCATTCAAATCGGTTTGAATGAGTCAAACTCCACATTTTTCTCCTCTGCATCCATTTCAAATCTGTTAACTTAATCCTCATCCATTCAAGAGAGTCCCACCTGAGCACACCTCTTCCTTGCTTGTGGCGTGAAAAAGAATAAGCAGAAAGGGATTTCTGCAGCTCGAACCCAAGCACTCCCTTCCCTGCATGTGGCGTCACTCTCCTGACACCTTAGTGGCGCCTCCTTTGCCACTATACCAAGGTAATTCTTGTGTCACAACACTCCAAGAATTTCTTTTAACCCCTAACTCCATTAGCTCTCTCTTACTAAGCACCAACACAAAAATTTTGGCCATGACCCAGGCCTATCCCGAGGTCATGCCTAGAACCCAAAACATGCTAAACGAACACAGCAGACATATCATCAAATGCAAACACATGCAAAATGCAGAGACCCCAATTCAAGGATGTTACAACTCTACCCCCCTTAAAAATAATTTCGGCCTCAAAATTACCTGGTCAGAAAAGCTAAGGGTATTGCTGCCGCATCACATCCTCTGGTTCCCACGTGGCCTCCTCCGTACCATGGTTCCGCCATAACACTTTCACCAAAGGAACTGACTTCCGACGCAGAACCTTGACATCCCGATCCAAAATCCGTACCGGTTCCTCCTCGAAAGACAAGTCTGAGTTTACCTCTATCTCCACAACTGGTACGACATGCGACGGATCTGATCAATAGCGCCTAAGCATGGAAACATGAAAGACGGCGTGATTTTGACTTAACTCTGCTGGGAACTCGAGCTGATAAGCTACCGGTCCCACTCGCTTCAACACCGTATACGGCCCGATAAACCTAGGGCTTAGCTTCCCTTTTCGCCCAAATCTCAACACCTTCTTCCATGGCGATACCTTCAAAAAGACCTTATCACCCACTGCATACTCTATATCCCTGCGCTTAAGATCGGCGTAAGACTTCTGCCTGTCCGACGCTTCCTTAAGGCGAGCCCGAATCACCTTAACCTTATCCTCTGTTTCTGCCACCAACTCCGGACCCAACATCTGCCATTCACCCAGTTCTGTCCAACACGTAGGAGTACGACATTTCTATCCATATAGTGCCTCATATGGTGCCATCTGGATACTCGCTTGATAACTGTTGTTGTAAGCGAACTCTGCCAATGGTAGATACTCCTCCCAATTACCGCTGAAATCCAGTACGCAACCCCTTAACATATCTTCCAGAATCTGGATCACCCTTTCAGACTGTCCATCAGACTGCGGGTGAAAAGCCGTGCTGAAATCTAACCTCGTCCCCAATGCCTGATGCAAAGCTTTCCAGAACCTCGACGTGAACCTGGGATCCCTATCCGAAATGATTGACACTGGCACTCCATGCAACCTTACTATCTCTGCCACATACAACTTGGCTAATTTCTGGAGCGAAAAATCAACCCTTACCGGTATGAAATGAGCTGATTTAGTCAGACGGTCCACAATCACCCAGACTGAGTCCTTCTTACTAGGCGTAAGGGGAAGCCCGCTAACGAAGTCCATCGTAATCCTTTCCCACTTCTACTGCGGAATCTTTACCGGCTGCAATAGCCCTGACGGCAACTGATGCTCAGCTTTAACTTGCTGGCATGTCAAACACTTGCCCACAAACTCTGTTAGTTCCCGCTTAAGACCTGGCCACCAGAACTGTTCCCTCAAATCGCGATACATCTTACTGCCTCCAAGATGCATAACGTATGGCTGCTATGAGCTTCCTGAAGAATCCGCTGTCTCAAATCGACATCCCTTGGCATACACACTTTCCCCTGAAAACACAGTACTCCATCACTACTCACACTATAACCCTCCGATTCACCATTCTGCACTTGCAACCTCTGAGCACTCAAAACCTCATCTGTCAGTTGTTTCTCCTTAACCTGATCAATCCAATTCGGCTTTACTTGCAATTCTGCCAAAAGACTCCCGTCGTCATATAGATTAAGGTGAGCAAACATTGCTCTCAGGTCTGGTACCACCTTACGGCTCAACGCATCAGCTACTACGTTAGCCTTACCCGGATGGTACTCAATCGAGCAGTCGTAGTCCTTCAACAACTCGATCCACCTCCGCTGCCTCAAGTTTAAATCTTTCTGAGTGAAGAGGTACTTCAGACTCTTGTGATCCGTGTAAACTATCGACTTTTCCCCATACAAATAATGCCTCCAAATCTTTAAGGCAAACACCACTGCAGCCAATTCCAAGTCGTGTGTCGGATAGTTACCCTCATGAGGCCTCAACTGTCGAGATGCATACGCCACCACTTTCCCGTCTTGCATCAGTACACACCCTAAGCCAGTATGTGATGCATCACAATAGACCGTGAATTCCTTCCCTGCCTCAGGCTAAATCAAAACCGGAGCTTCAGTTAGAACTTTCTTCAACTTGTCAAAACTTTCTTGCTATTTCTCATACCACACAAACGGAACCCCTTTTCTCAACAACTTAGTCAACGGCGCTGCGATCCAAGAGAATCCTTCCACGAACCTCCTGTAGTATCCTGCCAAACCCAGAAAACTCTGAATCTCTGCAACCGACTTAGGTGGTTTCCAATCCAACACTGCTTCGATCTTACGAGGATCCACCCTAATCCCTTCAGCTGATACCACATGACCCAAGAAAGTTACCTCCTTAATCTAGAACTCGTACTTACTAAACTTGGCGAATAACCGCTTCTCCCTCAAAACCTGCAGAACCACCCGAAGATGCGCGTCATGTTCCTCTTCAGATTTCGAGTATACCAGAATGTCGTCTATAAACACTACGACAAATCGATCCAAATACGGCTGAAACACCCAATTCATCATATCCATGAATGTTGCTGGCGCATTAGTCAACCCAAATGGCAACACTAGAAACACGTAATGCCCATACCGAGTACGAAACACCGTCTTATGAATTTCAGCCTCCTTCACTTTGAGTTGATGATACCCCGACCTAAGATCGATCTTAGAGAAAACCGATGCACCCTTAAGTTGATCAAACAAGTCGTCAATCCTGGGCAACGGATACTTGTTCTTTATCGTCAACTTATTCAGCTGGCGGTAGTCTATACACATCCGCATTGTATCGTCTTTCTTCTTAACAAAGAGCATAGGTGCCCCCCAAGGAGATATACTCGGCCGAATGAAACCCCTGTCCAACAATTCCTGAATCTGCGCCTTTAACTCCACCAATTCCTTTGGTGCCATCCTATATGGAGCAATAGACACTGGCGCGGTTCCTGGCAGCAGATCTATACCGAACTCAACTTCACAGTCCGGAGGCACACCCGGAAGTTCCTCTGGGAATACATCAGCAAACTCCCTCACGGTTCGGACACTCTCCACAGCTGAATCCTTGGCTTCCAAAGCACAGACATGCACCATAAATGCCTCACAACCTTTCCTAACCATTTTCTCTGCCTTCAGCGCAGAGACCACAATGGATAGGTATTCTCTCCTATTACCTATCATCACCACCTCCTCACCTTCCCCAGTCTTCAACATCATGCGCTTAGCTGCACAATCCAAACTGGCTTGATACTTCACTAGCCAATCCATCCCGACAATCAGATCGAACTCCCCAAATGGCAGTTCCATCAAGTCAGCCAAAAACACGACCCCTTGAAGTTCTAGGGGTACATCCCTATACAGTTTATTTACTTCTACTAAGTGACCTAGAGGGCTTATCACTGTCGTCTTCCTAGAAGTAATCTCAGAGTCTAAGTTCATGGTTTCCACTATGCTACTGGCTACATACGAGTGCGTCGATCTCACATCTATCAAAGCATTATAAGGTAGTCCAAAGATTAAGAACGTACCGGTTAGGACGTTCGATGCGTCGCCCTCCTCTTGACGCCTCGTTGTGTAGACCAATCCAGGCTGTCTCGCCTCTGTACTAGCTGCACCTTTGCTCGGTGCTCCACGGCCTCTACCAGATCCATTACCTCCCCTGGCTGCACCACGGCCCCTCTGAGGCTGCGGACCATCCCTCCTGACCTGTGTATGATTCTGATCCCCAGACTGCAACCTAGCTGACCTCTTTGGACAATCCCTCACTCGATGCCCCATCGATCCACACTCAAAACATCCTCTGTTTCCAGTCCAACACTCCCCCGTGTGAGACTTTCCACACAGAGCCCACCGTGGCGGCCATTGAGTATTAGCAGCAGCAGGCCTAGCAGTTTGATTCGGCCCACTAAATCTACCCCATTTCTGCTGATTCCCGGTAGACCCAGATGATCCAGAATTCCTTTTATTCCAACCCTTGTCCTAATTTCGCCTCACCGTCTGTTTCACTTCCTCAGCAACTTTGGCCTTTTCCACTAAGACCGCAAACTCTCTTTCCTGCTGTGGGGCAATTACCATCCGCAGCTCGTCTCTCAGCCCATCCTCAAATCTAAAATAGCGCTCATGCTCCGTGCCCACAATACCACGTGCATAGCGACTCAGCCGAAGAAATTCCGCCTCATATTCCAATACAGTCTTATTACCTTGGACCAAGTTCAGGAACGCCTTGCGCTGCGCATCAATATAGCTAGCCCCTATGTATTTTCTCTGATAAGCTGCCCTAAAGAATTCCCAAGTAAGGTCATCCGCCATTGCTCCGTCCCTAACTGTGAGCCACCACTGATATGACTCATCTCGCAACAAAGATACTACCCCCTTAAGCTTCTCCTCAGCCGAGAAGTCTAGATCATCCATAATACATTCTGTTGCCTCCAACCAATATTCCGCCGTACTAGGAGCCACACCGGATATACCTCTGAACACCTCGGCACCATTAGCCCGGAGTCGTTCGGGCACAGATTTCCGAACCCCTGCTCTGACGCCTGCACTAGCAACCCTCTCTAACACCCGCAGCATCGCCTGTGACACTGCGTTATCACCAATCTGGTCCTGATGTTCCGCACCCACAGCTGGTGGCGGTGGTACCTCATTTTTCGATCCATGACCAGACCCTACCGGTTCCGAGACCGTCATCCTACCCCTACCTCGTCCACGAGTGTTACGCCCACGTCACGTGCACTCATGTCTACCGATACGATACGAGCTGATTAAAAGTTTTATGCGTTAGATTTTTATTCCACTGTCTATTAAGGCACAGTTTTATGAGAAGTTTAATAAGGGATTGTTTCGCGAGTACATCCATCCTATAGTTCAAATCTCTAGAGTAGTTCCTACTACTATTTAGTCATGCCAATATCATCATAATCATATCATCAAAAACAACAGTTTGGGTTACTTACCTGGGCGGATTGGTGCCGAAGACTCGGTGCCATGCCTTTCACCACTATACTTTTCCCATAAAACCTTTCCACAATTTATTTTAAAACATTTTTGGGCCTCGGCCTACAGCCGAGCCGTTGAACTTGGCTCTGATACCAAAATTGTAACACCCCAAACCCGGTCAACACACCACGACTGAATCTGGCATGTTACGGAGTGAAAAACATTTTGAAGAAACAAGTTACCGGTTAAATTTTATTGAAAAACTCTTTATCATTTTAGAGTTTAGAAAACCCCGTATAAAGTGATGTTCAAATCGTTTTAGTGTTGCTTTAAACCCGAAAAACTCATGCTTAAAAAATCCATTGGTTGTTACTAGTTTTTGGAAATCATGTGATTCTTTAAAAGTCCGAGTAAGTTGTGTGTGTAGTCAAGTTAAAACCTTTCGCTTTTGAGGTTGTTTGAAAAATTAAATTTGAAAATCATTTAGGTTACCTTGTAATCGTACTGCGAATGTTGTTACCCGATAGTAAGGTTTGAAAACCCGAAAGAGATATAAATTTTGAAAATGTTGTTTTTTACCGGTTATTTAAGCAATCAATTTATTAACCACTATACTTTTCCCATAAAACCTTTCCACAATTTATTTTAAAACATTTTTGGGCCTCGGCCTACAGCCGAGCCGTTGAACTTGGCTCTGATACCAAAATTGTAACACCCCAAACCCGGTCAACACACCACGACCGAATCTGGCATGTTACGGAGTGAAAAACGTTTTGAAGAAACAACTTACCGGTTAAATTTTATTGAAAAACTCTTTATCGTTTTAGAGTTTAGAAAACCCCGTATAAAGTGATGTTGAAATCGTTTTAGTGTTACTTTAAACCCGGAAAACTCATGCTTGAAAAATCCGTTGGTTGTTACTAGTTTTTGGAAATCATTTGATTGTTTTAAATTCCGAGTAAGTTGTGTATGTAGTCAAGTTAAAACCATTCGCTTTTGAGGTTGTTTGAAAAATTAAATTTGAAAATCATTTAGGTTACCCTTGTAATCGTATTGCGAATGTTGTTACCCGATAGTAAGGTTTGAAAACCCGAAAGAGATATAAATTTTGAAAATGTTGCTTTTTACCGGTTATTTAAGCAATCAATTTATTAAGCACATGCATAATATAATAAAAATTATAGCAAGTAATTAAAAACCCAAAATACTACTTAGTGGCCTTATTATAGAACCAAAACCAAATTTAAAGTAAATAAATAAACTGAAATAGTAATTTAAAGTCAAAACCCGAAGAATAAGTTTGCATGGCCACCTCGGGTCCTCCCCGGCTCCATATCCGCGATCTATGCCTCATCTGCAAAATATAAGGGAAGGGGTGAGTCACCGAGACTCAGTGTATAAATCCCCAACCCGAAGGAATAGCGCTTACACAAGTCATTAATAGAACATGCAAATCATGCAACCCCATAACCTAACCATCCAATCTCCTTTATCTACCCCGTGTGGTCAAAACCACTGGTGGTCAAAACCACTGGTGACTGAAGTCACAAATATATACGTGTGGTCAAAACCACTGGTGACCGTAGTCACAGATCAAGTGATGGGGCCAACCCATCGTGTGGTCAAAACCACTGATGACAATCTCGTAATCAATCATGTGGGCCCAACCCACTGTGGTACCAAACCACTGGGACGAGTCACAATATCCATGTGTGGTCAAAACCACTGGTGACCGTAGTCACAAATATCATAAATGTGGTCAAAACCACTGGTGGTCAAAACCACTGGGACTCAGTCAAATAATAATATCAAAGACGGGCCAACCCGTCGTGTGGTCAAAACCACTGGTGACAGTCCAAATAAATCATCCCCCTCCTCTCATCAATCCCATCATCATGTACATTTCATACGTGGCATAATATCATGTAATCATGCAAATAACGCATAGCATAGCATTTAACAGTGACATAACGATGTATATCAAAACCACATAACAGGGGACTTACCCGGAGTCCACGCTCATGCCCACAAGGCAAAATCACTGATTTCAATGGCTAATCAGTTTTAGCAGTAAACACAATAACATGTAATACTAATGAAGTGTGTAAGGTTACACACCTGACTACTTGTAGATCTAAGCAAAATCCTGAAACTACGCGAAACTAGCAAAATCCCGAAACGTTGCCTTCCCCCTTCCTACAATCGGCCAACACTTGTTAGTAACCAAAAGCCCATTCGGCTCAACTAGAAATCCCGAAGGATATGTCGCATGAAGATAACTCCTTACCTTAGTGCCGATTTGGTTTCCAACCAAATCCCGAAACTATGTGATGCTCCCCCTTGCAATCGGCCACGCACTAATACATACAAATGATTAGCCTTCGGCTTTTAAAAGAATGAGAGACAGATTCGAAACACGTTAGAATCCTTACCTAGATCGCTTAGCCAAATCCCGAAGATCTACAGTATTTGGCAACACTCCTCCCTACAATCGGCTTTAACATAGAAAAAGACATTTGGCCATAGCAAGAATCTCGAAACCAAAAGAGATAGTTGCCACCTTACCTTACTGACAGTTTCGGCCACCAAGCACCCACGTTCGGCACCCCTAAGTGATGTTAAGGGTTTCGGCAAAAGATTCGACTAACCCAAATGAAAGAGATAGGTTTCAGCACCTAAATGGAGACTAGATCACGCGAGAAAAGAAGAAGAATAAACTAGGAGTATTCGGCCAAGAAGAGAACAACAAGGTTTCGGCTTTTGAAGGTGATAAAGATGGAAGAAGAAAATGAAATGGACAAGAAGGGATTCGGCAAAGAGAAAGAAAGAGCTTTCGGCACAAGAGACTTGAAAGAAGAAAAGATGTCGACAGAAGAATGGGTGTTGGTTTCGGCTAACAATAGATGAACCGAAAAAAAAGAAAAAAGAGAGAATAGCTATTGAGTTTTGGCTTTTCAAAGGGAATGGCAAAGTTGGTTCGGCCAAATACCAAAGTTGCCGAAAGAGAAAAAGAGAGAAAATGCCAAAGAGGTTTCGGTTTATCACAAGCACAATGCCACACTTGAGTGCCTTGCCGAAAATGCTCTCTTACTTGGCTATTGAGATTTGGCACACCTAGCTTCCCAAACCGACTACACCTCCTCCCCCAAAGTCCAAAATTCGGCCACCACCTCAAAACTCTCCCATCCACTCATTCAAATCGGTTTGAATGAGTCAAACTCCACATTTTTCTCCTCTCTATCCATTTCAAATCTATTAACTTAATCCTCATCCATTCAAGAGAGTCCCACCTGCGCACACCTCTTCCTTGCTTGTGGCGTGAAAAAGAATAAGCAGAAAGGGATTTCTGCAGCTCGAACCCAAGCACTCCCTTCCCTGCATGTGGCGTCACTCTCCTGACACCTTAGTGGCGCCTCCTTTGCCACTATACCAAGGTAATTCTTGTGTCACAACACTCCAAGAATTTCTTTTAACCCCTAACTCCATTAGCTCTCTCTTACTAAGCACCAACACAAAAATTTTGGCCATGACCCAGGCCTATCCCGAGGTCATGCCTAGAACCCAAAACATGCTAAACGAACACATCAGACATATCATCAAATGCAAACACATGTAAAATACAGAGACCCCAATTCAAGGATGTTACAGAATTGAAATGTGACATTTATATGTGTAAAAGATGTCTATGTGAACTTAGTAAAGGGTTAGTATCCGATTGACATGCCAATAGGGTCTTGTGTGTGCTTGTACGAAATCTATTACAAATGTTAACGAGATCCAACGTTTGTTGCAGATTTTTTATATCTATGTGACCAAGTTTAGCTCAGATGAGCAACCTGATGTGTTGTGATAATGGTTTAACCAGTTTGTAAAAGTTTTAAAATTATAGATCGACGCCGCGACGTGAGGGGGTTCCTCGTCACGCCGTGACCTGAAATTTAGAGTTCGTCGCGGCGACCATCGCCCGATGTCACAACATAGACTCTGCTTTTGGTATATGTTAGGTCATTTGATACTTATTTCAATGTTTCCACATACCTATCATTACATACATGAAACGCCAATTTCAAAAGGTTCAAAACATACCCAAAACCTTACAAAATAAGCTTAAACAATCAAATTAACTTTCTTACAAAATATTCAATTCAAATTCACCAATTATACTTAGGCATTTCAATGTTATTCAAGCATATCAACTACTTCATTCACCTTTCAACTTTAACTAAGCCAACAATTTTGAACCATGTCATTACACTTTCATTTCAATCACCTAAAACACATATACCAAGCTATAACTGTAACAGCTCATTTTTAGTGGTGTCAAAAATAGTGGTTTTGGCACCACAATTCCGACGAGTGAATTATTAATTTAATATTTATTTAATGTCTACGAGATTATTTTAAGGTTGTATTAAAATTTTGTTAAGAAATTTTGAAGTTTAAATACTAATTAAGTAAATAGGACTAAATCATAATGGTTGCAAAAGTGAGTATCTATTAGTTAAAAGAGCTAAATAGCTAAGGAAATGAAAGTTAATGGGCTTAGATGGTAATTATACCATATATGTTGATGGTGGAGAAATATGGACATGAAATAGTTGTTTTGTAAGTTAATAACCAAGGTTAAAATAGTAATTTAGTAAATAAATTAAAACAAAAAAAATTATTATCATCTTTTTATTTTGTCTTTAACCAATTGTAAAAGAGGAGAGGAACTCCATTGTTGAATGCTTGGCTAAGCTTGTTCTAATGTATGGTATGTGTTTTTCAACCTGTTTTTAATGATTTTTATGCTTTTGAGTTCGTTTTAACTTAATCTAACTAACCCGGGGGTTAATTTGCAAAATTGTTAAAGGTTGAGGGACTTGCCATGGTTTTTTTTGAAGTTATTTGATAGATTATTAATCTTGTTTGTAAAATAAATATGTTTTGTTAAGTGATTTTTGATGAAATTGCATTTAGGGATTTATTTGTAAAAATAGAAAAATTTCATGGTAAAATTATGAAATAATGATTTAAGTGGGTTGTATGTCCCTAAGAAATTCAGGTAGCTTGAATGGATGATTAAAATGGTTAAATTTCAAATTATAAGCTTAATGACTAAGTTGTGAAAAGTTCAAATGTTAGGGATAATTTCATCATTTTACATAAATTGAAAACTAGATGTACTTAATTGAATAAAATTATTTATTTAGATTAAACAATAACCGGGCTTAAATCAAGGAAAGGCTAAGGCTACAGATTAGTGCTCAACTCTACATCTGCGACCAAAGTTATTAAGGTAAGTTCATATGAATTATGATCGTATTGACGATTAGGTCAATTGATTATTTACTATGTTGTGTTAATATAAACGGACTTGAAATTGTATACGTATCAATGTATGAATAAGTGACGGACAATAAAACCCGCTTGAACCATAAAAATTCTTAGGATACGTGTAACATCCGGGTTCTAGGGGTTATGCATTTAGTGCATAACTCAGGTGTTGGCATACTTTAGTGTGTGGTTGGGTGAGTTTTAGGGGTCTTGAGAACTCTAAGAGGTAGTGGAATGCCTTAGGAAAATTTTTGATTTTTAGTACTAAGAAGGGGAGCTTGGCTTTAGAGGTCTTAAGAGAATTATTTGGAAGGTTAAGACACAAGAACTGCTTTGGTAGAGTGGCAAGGAGGCGCCACCTTAGAGCATGGAGAAGTGACGCCTCAAGGTGCAAGGGGGGCCAGAGTTCGAGCAGCCACCTTCTACTCTTTTCTTCTCATACTCTAAACCTCACCAAAAACACCTCTTTTCCTTCACTTAGTCACCTTGGCCGAAAGTTCAAGTCACTTTTCCCTTTCATTTTCTTCTTCATCTCACCTGTTGCTTAACCAAAAACACTCTCCATTTCCCTTTTGCCGCAACACCTCTTGAAGCACCTCAACATCTACTTCTTTGTCTCATAGTTTGGCAAAGCCGAATAGCTTTCTTCTCTGACCGAATCTCCCTGTGCCGATTTCAATAGTGTGGTAAGGACTCTCTTTGGTTTAATCTTTTATTCTTGTTTTGGCCAGCCGAAACCATGGGGTTTAACCTTGTATTTTTGTGTATAACCGAACCTATTCAAAGTCTTGGATTCGTAACCCTTTTTGGAAGCCAGCGTTAAGGGGATAGCTGAGAGGTCTTTCGGGATTTAAGGTGAGCATGGTGTGTAAGTTATGATATTCGGCCTAAGGCCATGTTGTGTAGGTGGTGATCGATTCTAATGTGGTTTATTTTAGGATTTCGATAGGTTTGTAGGAGCAACCGGGATTCAAGTTTGATTGGTAAGAATATTTAGTAAGGTCGGTGTTTAGATTTGTGAATTGGGTTTAACCGGTTTATCTGATTAAGCGTTGTGATGGAGGCAACTACCAGTCAATGTGGGCAAGGGAAGGCCCCTATCCCGAAGTTCAAGAAGAGAGCTGTCTCAGGGGTTCGAGATTGGCCACCGGGGTGTGGGCCAGCGTCAGAGCAGCCAGTTAGGCAGATTGCTGTAGTCTTGTTTAGCGATAGCGTTGGAATCGAGAGTTTAGAACTCCAAGTATTTAGGTGCGTAATCATCGCACTGTTTCTTCGGTTATTTGCTTGCTAACGTTTATACATATGTATGATGTGTGGTAGCCGATCATAATAGCTTAAGTGGTGAATACCATGTTTTGGGTAATCGGATATCAGGTGAGTAAGTTTGTGGTATTAAGTTATTATGATGTATATATATATATGATGTGGTAATGGTATGAGATGCATACCCATTTTATATGACGATTTGACATGAGGCATTTACATACATGCATGGGAATTGGATTTGATCGAGGAAGGAAGGGTGTACACATTGTTGTACGTGGTCTAATGTTAGCCTCGGGCTACATTAGCGCTTGATGAGTTGCTGTGTGCATCATCAAGGGAGATGTTGGCTAGGTGCCCATCTCGGCGGTTGATAGCTGAGTGCATCACCGTAGACGGATTAACGTTGGGAACACGATGTGATCGGTGGCTCAGCCACGGCCTTGTGCAGCAGGTCTGCCAAGGTAAGATATGTGGGATCACTCGGTTGTGATCGGTGGATTAGCCACGGCCTTGAGCAGGGAGTCTGCTAAGGTTGGTGTCTGGATGGACCTAGGTTGGGCTGTGATGCATGATTGCATGAATGGTTCGTGGATTGTATGGATATGGGCCAAGCCCATACGTGTGGAAACATGTGTTATGGTTATGCACTGAGTCTGTGGACTCATCCTATTTTTCTTAACTATTTCAGGTGATGCGTAAAGTTGGACCGGGTTCGGAGAGGACACAAGGTGGCCCATGCAGAAGAAGATATTTTGATTATTTTAAGCATTTTTTTATATTAAGTATTTGTTTAAATATTGGGTTGTAATAAGGGCTTTATTATTTTTTTTGGTATTATATATTTTTATTTTAATTATGACTTGATTATTAAATCACTACATGAGGAATAGTTTTAGTGCCAGCAAATTATTTATTCAATATGTATGCATAATAAAGGCTTTAACTCAAATATTTTATAACAGCAAAGTTTACTTATAATCTCAAATGGACATGGTTTTCAAAAGTTAACAAATTTTCATGTTTTATCGTAAGTCAAAAAAAGATTTTTCAACCGTCTTTCCGCAGTAGCATTCCAAATTCGGTCGTAGTGAATGGGCCGGGTTTGGGGATGTTACAATACGAATGACATGTCATTACGGGTTTCATGTTCAAGTGCTAGTCTTGAATATCCTATCGATGGCTGAGGTTCTGCATTTGTTGCGGATTGTCCATAGCTCGTGTGAGTAGCATCGTGTAGCTAACATTCCGACCCACAGCTCGTGTGACCAGGTCAATTTCATAGCTCGTGTGAGCACTATTGAAAAGGAAAGATTACGATTATATGGAAAGGCATATTGTGTGTGAGTATTCCTGAGTATCCGATATAATTCTAGATGGCTCAACTAGTAAGAAAATGAGAGGCATGGTAAGTATAAAATGGGATATTGAATCTTGATCTATGAAAAGGCTAATGTAATAAATGATGTGCATATGAAAGTCTATTTATATTATGGTTGAATTCATATGTATCATTGATGAACTTACTAACTTGTGAGTTTGATGATGTTTGTATATGCTTTTACTAAGTTTATGGTCTTGGTAATGACCTTATATTTATTCTATAAATTGTGCTAATGAAATGGTTTAGTTTACAAACTTACTAAGCATTGTTTGCTTATGTAGTTACTCTCCTTTGTTTTATAGATTATCGAAAGCTCGACTGATTGGAAGTTTGTCGGGGATCAATCATACTATCCAGCAACCATTTTGGTAGTTTTTATGTATTTTGGCCAAGGTTATAAATGGCATGTATATGATCTTTTGCAATGGTAGTTTATAAATGTGTTAATGGTTTATTTGGTATGTATATGCCTATGAAGTTTATGTTTGGTTTGATGGATTTGTAATGCCTTGTTAAGTTAGGTTATTTTGGCCACTTTTAGGAACTTGAAATGCATGGTCTTTGTTGGTATATTGGTGATGATATGCAAATGTTTGTATATGATGTTATTTGGTAGTTAAAGAACTGGGTTTTGTGCTTGGAATATGGTAATATTGTCTTGTTTTGGTTAGTGATGTTTTGGTATAACTGTGGTGCTTTTGAATGGAATATTGGTTAAATGAAATAGAATGTTTGAAATAGTATGTTTAAGTGTGTTTGAATGATGTTTAAGTCCCTTAAATGTGTGCACAAATGGAATGGTTGGTCAGGTATGGTTTGGCCTTGAAATGGCTTGAATTTACGGTCAATTTATGGATCACACGGCCTGGGACACAGGCTGTCACATGGTCGTGTGACACACACGACTTGGTTACAAGGTCGTGTGTTATTTGTAAATTTCTAGTGTTTTAAGTCAATGAGTTACACGGCCTGCGACATGGCTGTGTGTTGCAACTTAGAGAGTTACACGGTCTGGCAATCGGCCTGCGATACGGCCTTGTGACCCAATTCAGTGAGTTACATAGGTGAGGACACGAGTTGGGACACAGCCGTGTGTCCCTTATTCGATTGTTACACGGCCTGGGCTATGTCACACGGCCTCGCCACACGACTATGTAACCCATACTTTTAGAATTTTCAACTTTTTCCTGAATCTTCTATTTTGATTCAAATAGTCTCGAATTGTTTCTAAGCTATTTTTAGGGCCTCAAAGGCTCGATTTAGGGACCAAATGCATATGTTTGATTGGTTTTTAATAAGATTAACTTGTTTAATGTTATGATGTTAAATTTTTTCGGATTGTTCGGTAAAGCTCCGTAACCCTAATCCGACGACGGAGACAGGTTAGGGGTGTTACAATAACATATATAGCTTATGTTAAACTATCAGCTAACCATGTTCAGGTGGATTTCACAAGCACATTTCATGATTTATGTGTTTAAATGCAGTACCATTTCATTCACTAACCAATTCAAGCTATCACCACTAATTCATTTCAGGCCATTTCATATGCCATTCTTGTACTATTTGAAACATCATACCATTAACATATAAGTACTTATAAATCTAGAACATATGCCAACCTAATACTAATTCAAATATACTAGGTAAAGGTTAAAACAAACTTGCCATAAGGTACATATCCACATATAAAAATACATACTCCTTGACACTTATATACATGCCACAAAAATT
Organism: Gossypium australe; assembly: GCA_005393395.2. Classification (NCBI taxonomy): domain Eukaryota; kingdom Viridiplantae; phylum Streptophyta; class Magnoliopsida; order Malvales; family Malvaceae; genus Gossypium; species Gossypium australe. The sequence goes on along the minus strand of CM016621.1, from coordinate 23,857,584 downwards.
GAGCTTTAAACGATTAAAATACTAACGAATCAATAATAGGATACTGTGATCTTCTCAACAACCCGCTTGACATGTTCGCAAATTAGAAATCTACAAGGAAAAAGAAAACAATAGGGTAAGCATTTCGAATGCTTAGTAAGTTCATAGGCATTAAACAATAACTTATCCCAATTTACAATTTAATACGATAAGCTATTAGTTTGACAAGCTTGCCTAAACAAAGTAACCACATATCAACAAGGTGAGTATCAAAATATATCGCATCATATACTAACTCAATCATACAACATTCCATTTCACTTATAATCAACATTTCAATGCCATTCATGTAATAAATCAACATTTATTTAATTCAATGTCAATTTCATATCATTTTCCATCTATTTATCAATAATACATCCAATTTCATTTAATGTCTATGACTATTTTGTTTCCTTATTCAAATTTCGAATCGATTTCATTGATTCGTCACATTTTGCATATTGACTCTCCGAGCTCATATAATAGGTTCTCATGATCTTTCATATGCTATCGGTATTCATATATCGCAATATATATTTATATCATCAAATCATAATATCGAATAAATTCGAATATCATTTACCCAATTTACATTTTACTTTTATCCCTATTAACCTAACTCGGACTCAAACGGATACACGGATCGAACCAATACACCAATTTGGCACCCAGTGTCTCATCGGACAATCCTGAAGCAAATAGTTTGTGCCCAATGCTAATTGGTATAGCTGAAGTAAAATTTTTTCCCCACACTCATCGATACATAGTTGAAGTAACTCGTACTCTATCTATCCTATGACATGTCAACTATATGTGACTCTGCCCAAATTGTTAATAGGGTAGTTAACAGTCCAATTTCATTATAGGTTTGATTCCCATTCTATCGATTTCAATATCATCAATTCATTAATTACGTTATCATTTCACACATAACATAGAATAATTCATCTAAATTCCAAGCTAATTTCACAGTTTCATCAAGTTATACTATTTTCAATTTTATTCAGTGTAGTCCTCTTTCTTAATAATCATTCACAAACATACCGATACAATTTGTTCAATCATTATAATCTATCCATTCATTAAATATATCAAATTGCAATTCATCATATTCAATTTATCAGTCAATTTATCATTTCTTTACAATTTATTCCATATCTCACCTTTTGTACCAAATTTTAAACAATTCAAATTACTATCACTCATATACAAATTCATAATTCAAATATAAAATAATTTAAATATGAACATGCCTTATGAACTTACTGAGCAAAACAAAAAATGAACACTCTTTGAAGATTAATCAACAATTTTGCCTTTTTCCTCAATTATCTTCAATTTGATTCAATTCTCAGTCTAAACAATAATTCAATTCAATTTATCAATTCCAACCCTCTTATTTCATCCTATTGCAAGCATGTATCAGTTCAATTTCATTTTTCAAATGTTCCCTAAAACTTTACATTTTATTCATTTTAATCTCTAAAATTGAATTTGCCATAACTGTCAAACTTGAGCTTTGATTTCAAAACCGATCTCAATTACATCCTTCTATAACCCTATATTATCTATAGTTACAAAAATTTCACATCAATTTCAAAATTTATACACTTTAGTCTCTATGTTCAAAAACTAGTAATTAAACTTTACAAACTAGTCTTTTTTCACTTCTAAAATTAAAATCGAACCAATTAATACCAATTTCTTCAAGAATATATCAATGGAAACTTTTTAAAACTTTAACGGTTTTGCAAAATGGTACATGGGCGAGCTGAATTAAGCTCCCACAACCTCAAAAAAACATAAAAATTACAAGAAAATGACTTGTATACTTACCAATTTGAGGGACCAAAAATTGAAATGCTTAAAACCTATTACTTTCTTTATGTTTCGGTGGAGAAGACAAGTGGGGGAAATAAGTGACTTGGTTTCTTTTAATTTTTACTTTTATAATTAGATTAACTATTAATTAATCAAAATTAGCCTAATTAACTATAATTAACTAAACTTAATTATAATTAATATTGTAACGCCCCAAAAATCTCATATATATTTATTTTCGTATGTTTGTAACATAAATACATGTCTGAGTGGTTAAGTGTTCTGGGAAGTGTTTGAGAAGTTTTGGGTCAAGCCTTGGCTTGAGCAGAATTTTTGTTTTTAATTGAATAAACCCCTATCTTTAGCTGGTAGGCTTATAAATAGATATTGGTAAAATATGTTAGAATGGGCTTGCTGGTTTGGTTGTAAAGTGGAATGCAAATGGGCAGGAGGTCTGGGGTTTGAGTCTTTGTGCAAACAGAGGACTTATTTTACTGCTTGTGCCATATAGGTATTTTGGTCCAGTAAAAATACTGAAGTGTTTGAATGACGGTTGGTTTGGGTTGTTGAGGGGATTATGGTGGGTTAGTAGTGAGGATTTTGAGGAGAACTTTTAGGGATATGATGAGAGTTGGTGCCAAATTTGAATTCCTTTTTCTCAGAATTTATGCTTGGGATTGGCTTTCTCTCTATTTTTTTTTTGTTCTTTCTGTCGAATTGTTTGCTTCCCCAAACTCCTCCCTTTGCTGTCGATTTTCTACTTCCTGTCCCTACCAGTTCATTTTCTTTTGTTAATGTACTCACCTTAGTTTCTCTCTTTTCCCCAAAAACCTTTGTCAAATTCTTGTTCTTTCTCCACTCTAAATTTTAGGTTTCTCTCTGAAAAGGGAAAATTGGCGTTGGTTCTTCTCTGTTTTCCTTGGCCGAATTCTTGACTCCCCCTCATTCTTCCTTTTTTGTCGACTTCTCCCTTAATTAGTTATTCCTATTCAAAGTAGGTTGTATTCGGTTGGTAAGTCTTTTGGTAAGGGGGAAATTATGCCTCAAATGATTTGGAGAAGTTTTTATTTGTTAATTTGCTAAGTTCCTAACTCTCTATTGTGTCGAATTGTGATTTTCCAGCAACAAATTGCAACGAACTTGGTCTACTTGTAGAATCGTAGGCTACAACTTTTGGAGCGGTAGGGGTAAGCAACATAGTTGGAATTCAATTTTTTTTGTTTTAATGGTATTAGTTTTAAGGGTGATTGATTTTGGACATGGAATTTTCATTTTCAGGTGTGTAATCAACGTTGAAAATCGATAATCGAAAAAAAAGCCGAAAATTGAGACTGCCGACACCGCACGGGCATGTGGCCGCCCGTGTGGCAGGCCGTGTGACCGAACACGGGCGTTTGGTCGATGAGGTAGGCCGTGTATGACACATGGGCCGGGTCGAGTTGGGCCGTGTGGGCCATACGAGCGTATGGGCTCCCAAGGGCTGACAACATGGACATGTAGGCCCATTTTCACTATTTTACTGCTAAGGTTGCACAGGTCGCCCGAGACAACTGTGAACCTATTAAAGGGTCGGTAAGCATAATATGACCCCTGATTGACTGAAATGATTGAATGACCGTTATACCCTTACATTGTGTATATATATATGTACAAGTGTATATTGAGCATGCTGTTAAAACTGTACCAAATATATGTATGATACCATGATTTGGCATGACATGATTGTATGATGCATTGCATGGGGATGGTTATACTGATCGGAGAAAGTGTACTGAAAGGCTTCGAGCCTAACTTACTGGCAGCTCAACTGCACATTACTGTGTAGTGCCGCATTCGGTACTACTTGGAGTGTAGGGATGGGTGGGTTGATTATATCCCCACATGGAGTGTAGGGTTGGACAGAGATGGAGTATAGAGGCTGGCTGGGTAGGACTTTGTGATTTCATATCTGATACTGTACTAATTACTGATACTGTAATGGGCCAAGGCCCTAATGCATGGCTGCACCTATACTGAGATGGGTTAAGGCCCTAACTGAAACTAAATATGATACTAAAAAGGGCTTAGGCCCAGACTGTGATTGCTTTTTGTCTGTTTACTTTATATAAGATTACACACTAAGTTTTTGTAAACTAACCCTTCTGATCTGACTGTACAGGTAATCCCCAGACATAGGCGGATTGGTGCGACGGAGGACTCAGCGGTGGCCACACGACCTATATAATTCGACTTAGTACATAATTATAATTTTAATTTTATTTTGGGGGTAGTTTACTGTAATAATGGCCTCTTTTGAATTTTATTTTTAATTTTGGATTTTTATTTTTTTGATTTATAACTGCTAGTAGTAGGGATAATCGATTTTTCAAAAAGAATCAAATGTTTTAACAAAATACACTCAAATACGCAAACTGCTTTTAAAAGCTTCTGCTATAAGTGACGTTTTGAAAATTAATAATTTTTTGAAATAGAATAACTTTTTGATAATGAATTATGTTTTGAAAATGAATGACGCGTCCTAGAATTGACATAAGATAATGTAAAGAGGTTATATAAAAGAGGTTTTTGATGGCAACTCACTTTCCGAAAAAACATTACCATGTGACATCGCCAGATTCGACCATAACGTCTAGGCCGGGTTTGGGGTGTTACGAATATAGTTAGTGGATGAAAAATAATTCCCAACACTGTTTGGTACATTACCAATTGGTCCAATTGGTCAATTGGTCCTCCGATTATTTAAAAATTCATAGCGATTAACTTTTTCAACTTTTATAATTTAGTTCTTGTACCTTAATTAACTATAAATTTGACAAAGTTGAAGGACCAAACTTAAATTAACCTTAATACTAACCTCATAAATATTAAATAATAATATTTACGGACTCGAACATCAAAAATGGGGTTTCAAAATCACATTTTCTGACACCACTGACTTTCAGGTTGTTACAAATTACATATGTATCCGAGTCTATTTACTAAGGTTCATCAGGCAAAATAGTTTAATTAAAATTGAGAATTTGAATTGTGATAAATGAACTTGATATCTAGATTGAAAAGTCATTGAATAGATTGAATTGTAAATGATACAATTTTTTTGATCGATGATAGCACTGATGATTGACTTGAATCATGTATTCTTGTTAATATCTTATTAATTTTTGAATGAATGTGCCTTTGAGATAAGTTACATAAAAGTGACATGAATTGGCATTTTAAGTGCTTGTAGTATTAAATTATCTTGATTATAATTCAATGCCTACCTTGTTAGTGTTTTGATTGTCATGTCTAGCCAAAGTTATGCCAAGTTAAGGTAGCTTAAAATGTTTAGGAAAAAATAAGGTAAGTCTTGTATAATACATATGAAATTACTAATGTAACTCCCTATACCCGACCCGATCACCAAGTCCAGGTACTGGATGATACCAAGACCTAATTAACTTAAAGAGGTTTCGAATTATATTCTTATTTCATTCTTAAATGCTCAATTTACACTTTAAACTATGTTAAGAAATATAGCATCTAAAAGTTACTACCTTACAATCTTAGTAGTATTTACTATTCTAAGTTTAAACTTAAATATTTTTACATTCGACTTAATCCTCAAGGCATGGCCCCTAAGGGAACCCCTCTATACGCATGTACAACTTCCACTCCTAACCTTCAAATTCTATGACGCTTGGCTTGGTCCCTCTACTTGATGTCCTAGTCACACATTTGTCTTGCAATCAAGCAACAAGCACATAAGTTCAAATGAACTTAGTGACATTCTGCAAAGCGGCGCTATAGCAAAATTCAGAATCTTTAAGAAACAAAGTTTTAAGCGAAGATTTCAAACTCCCTATCTATCCTTGGCCTTTTGTAAATTTCACCGGAGTGGTCGAAATCTTGCCCCATTTCCATAATTCATCTCCAATAGATTTATTCTCTATATTGGACGTACATGTGACCTCTACGAATGGTTGGAAACACTAAAATATATAGACATTTTCAGCAACTTTTGAGGACTAATTCATGCAGTTTCTAAGTAACTTTTGTCGAATTTTATAATTTTATTATAAAATAATTAAATTGAAATTAATTTATGAAACATTTTGAATTTTAATTATTTTTATACTAAATTTTCATAATTTGGCCAATTTTCGATAGTTTTGCACAAATGGTGAAAAATCAGCCTAGTTGTCACCTTGAGAAGATCGAATTTTCGAAGCACCTTTCAGAGCATTTGACACATGAGGAAGGCTGATCATTTTTTTATCCATGGATGCCTCAAATCAACTCCTTGGGCCCATTGAAAACTTATTTTTGATCCAACAAAAATTGGGTTGAATTTTCTCCTAGCCTGATGTAGAGAAAGGGGCCCAAATTTATTAATTTGAAAGGGACTGATCCACCAAGGGAAGAGAAGCCCAATGCCGACCCAATTGCTGCCCAAATCAGCTAATTAAGATGATTATAATATTTGCAATGCAACCCTTAACTTTCACCCAAAACTCATTCTAACCCCTTATCTTTTTGTGCATTCTCACTTATGGCATTAAACTAAATTTAGCAAAGCCATTTCGACCCCTCTCCTTACTATCAAGGACTGGCCATGAGAAGGGGGATTGGATGTTATTTTTAGCCAAATAAATCTGCCATCTCCAAGTATAAATACCCCGCTTCACCTCCTCATTTCTAATCCCTCACTTATCTCTTTATTCACCATTCACTTATCTCCTTCACTCTCTTTTGACTGTCCATTTTTCTTTCTTTCCCTTGCTGATTTCCCCTCTTGGAGCAGCAGGAATCAAGCATCTTGAAGGCCTTTGATCGATAGAACAAGTAGAGAGGAAGAGAAGCACACTAGTTGAGCTTCGGAGAATCACTGAGATTTGTCTTCTAGTTTCCTTCTCTTAATCTCTTCATTTTATTTTGTGATCATAAACATGAATGTTTATTGTTTTGATGCTCCTAATTTAATTAAAATGACTTAAATCTTCTTTCTGTTAGATTGACTGCATTCTGTTCACTTAAATTGTTAAAATCATGTTTGTGTTGTTATAGGCCTTGGTAATTTGTTCAATTAGATAAAATCATGCCTATATTATACTTGCATTATAAATGTAAGGTAACAAACGAATTAATTATTAATCGAATTGAAATTGCAATTAATGGACAAAATATCTAATCGGTGCATGTTTAATCTACGAAGTGTAAAAATGGGTTAAATTAGCAATAGTATTAAACAATATTCTTGCCTTGCATAACTTGTAAAATTGTTGTGATTAAATTGTTTCAGAATAGGAATATATTATTACTTCACTCTATCTTATACTTGCTTATGAAAATTGATTAATAAATTTAACATAGGAATATGTTTGAAAGATTGATTAATTTAATAAGTATGTATGTGCAATATTTAACAAAAAACCAAGTTTCCATGAAATTATTCGTAACAACATGAATATAGTCCTGACGATTTGAATTGTGTTTTTATATAGTAAATGGATCCCGATCGAGTTGCAGCCGATGATGCTGCAAGTAATGCGTCGGCTTCCGCGCAAGGGACTGCGCTAGTAGAAAGTAGACCCGAGACTTTCGGTCAAGGAGAAGAGGCTCGAGAAGCCTTTCTCCATATGATGAGCAATTGGTACGTTGAGTATATACGAGCAAATCCTAATGCTCAACCCCCTCCACCCCCACCTATTTCTTAACCCACTCCTGTAGCTCCCGAAGTGGTAGAGGTAGTAAGAAGAGAAAGGTCTCCGATCGATAAGATCCGAAAAGAAGGAGCTGATGAATTTTGAGCTATTAAAGATGATGATTCGAAGAGGGCGGAATTCTAGCTTGAGAATACCAAAGCTGGCTGCCTCGCCTCAGTATGACCTGCACCTTCGCCCGGTGCTCCACGTCCACGTCAATTGCCATTATTGCCTCTGGCTTGTCCACGGCCCCTTGGTGGTTGTTGACCACCCCTTTGCGGCTGAATATTACCCCTGCCATCGGCTCGCCCTTGATCTGGCCTTCTCGGGCACTCTCTAATCCTATGTTCCATAGATCCGCAGCTCAAACAAGCTCATATTCTCCTCTAACATTCACCTGTATGCCATTTTCCATACACAGCACAAGGTGGTATCTCGGTATTAGCAGCAGCAATAGGGGCCCCAGCTCTAACCGACCCATTCACTCTGGCCCTCCTCGTAGGCCTCTTTCCAGCCCCCATAGCTTCCACGTTCCACTTGTTCTTGCCCTTCTCCTTCTCTCGGTTGAGGCGCTCCATGCGCTTTACTTCCTCCGCTATCTTTGCTTTCTCCACCAAGACCGCAAAGTCCCACTCCCTTTGTGGAGCTATAAGTACCCTAAGATTGTCTCTTAACCCATCCTCGAATCGTATGCATCTCTCATGCTCTGTTGCGACTATTCCTTTGGCATATCGACTAAGGCACAGAAACTCAGCCTCATACTCTACTACTGACTTATCTCCCTGAGTCAGACTCAAAAACTCCTTCCTTCGGGCGTCCACATAGCCCGCTCCAATGTAATTCCCCTAGAATGTCGATTTGAAGAATTCCCAGGTAATCTGCTCCGATTGGTTTCCTTCCTTTACGGTCAACCACCACTGATAAGCTTCCTCCCTAAATAAGGATATCGCCCCTTTCAACTTTTGTTCCGTCGTGCAATCCATGTCATCCATTATTCTTTCCATAGCTTCCAACTAGTACTCCGCCACATTCGGGCCCACCCCAGCTACTCCTTTGAAAATCTTCTCCCCATTAGCTCGGAGTCACTCCACGATCGACCCACGACTTCCCGTACCATTATTGGGCCCACCGACCCTTTCTAAAATCCTTAACATGGCCTATGATATTGCATCTTTTGTAGCGGCAGCCCATTTATATGGTCCCGTTTCAGCTACTGGTGAGGCTGGAGCCTCCTCTATTCCAACATTGGGCATATGGCTCGACGACCCAGCCCTAACACTTCCACGGACTCTGCCGCGGCCTCTTGCACCTCTTCTAGCGCTCATCGTTGCGTGCATATTTCTGGATTAGAATTTTTATGAAATTAGTTCATAGTTCCACTGTTTAAAGCACATGTCTTATGCAAGTAATAATTTAAAAGTTGTTTCGCAGACGTAAATCCACTACAGGCTTAAGTTTTCTACGGGCTTTAGCCTCTAAGAACTTATTGTTTACAATAGCCCAATATTTAAATACTAGTTCAGCAATTTAAACAAGTGTAATAACAGAAAAACTTACTTGGCTCGATGTCGAGGGCTTGGTGAACCACACTTCAAGAATCCTGCAAAAACTTTTTAATCTACTTGTTTTAAAAACCCAAAATCTAAGGCCTATTTCACAGCCCGAGCTTTGCAAACCTGGTTCTGATAACATTAAATGTAACACACCCAGACCCGGCCCAGACGTTATGGTCGAATCCGGTGAAGTCACATCAAAGGAATAATTCAAAACGACTTTGCTTAGTTAAAACTTAAGTTTAAGGCTTAGAAATCCAAAAATCTAAGCAACTTGTTAAGTAATGATAAAAGCCCATGTTTTAAGAAAACGCTCATATGTTATAGGTATTTCGAAAACCATGTTTAAACTTAAGAAATTTATTCTAGTTTAACAATTACGCAGTTGAAAACATAAGGAAACCCAAATGTAAAGTCAAATTGGAGATACAAGGCCTTATTACAAATGAAATAATTAACAATAAGTCATTCGAAAACAAATAAACACAAACTTCTAAGTAACTTATAGTGTGGCCATCTCCGAGTCCTCTCCCAAGTCGAGCCGTCTACTGTGGGTCACCTGAAACATTTAAAAAAGGGTGTGAGTTTCGAAACTCAGTGTGTACGACCCTTCATAATCCAATAAACATGCAATTATCACATTGGGCCTAAGCCCTAACAAAAACGGTAGTCTTGGGTCTTAGCCCACAATGACCTCATATCACATCAGTATCACATGAATACAATGTTCCCATCCCAAATCCAACCCTGCACTCCATTTCCCTTCCAACCCTACACTCCTATGGGGATATAAATATCAACCCACCCATCCCTACACTCCAAAGGTAGCACTAACAGCGGCACTACTCAAACGTTACAACAAGGCTGCTAAGCACATAATGGGCTTAAAGCTACCGGTGGATCCACGGTCGTCAAGCGACTATGCGATCCTCACATATCTTCCTCCATATCATCAAACCCACCCAAGTGCAACATATATCTCATGAATGCAACATACACATTTTCACACATTAAGCACTTAGGGGTATTTTAGTCATTCCACTACCTAGGGGTATTTTTGTAAATCTACCCTACAAGGGTATTTTGGTAATTTTACAAATTAAGGGTACTTGGTAATTTTGTAAGTTAGGGGTATTTTGGTAGTTTTGTAATTCGGGGGTATTTTGGTAGTTTTGCAATCTGAGGGTATTTCAGTAATTTTGCAAATCGAGGGTATTTTAGTAATTTTGCAAATCGGGGGTATTTTAGTAATTTTGCAAATCACGAGTTTTAGTTATGAACTTTGGCCCATTAACAAGTCCTTGCGGCTAAAGTGAACAGACACTATGCACCAGGTAGGATCCTAGAGAAAAGGAGGTGGGTCACTAGGACTGCTTAAGTACCAAGCTCTCCCTAGATCCAATCCTAGACATGCATATGTTCATTGCCACACTCTAACCTAGCGACTTGTCCACAGACATGCTTGATTATTAAATTAAGTCTTATGCTATTTAAGAATTTATCAGAACTAGGCCTAGAGTCCATTAAAACCCTAGCATGCATTTCTAAAATCCCATAAGGCCCACTAAGCCTAATCATGTCCATATAGCCCATTAAGCCCAATCATGTTTATGTAGCCCATTAGGCCCGATCACAATCGAATCATACAACCATCCATCATTCAGTTACACATATCAACTCTTGTTGACTTGGGCCCACGAGCTCGGTGGGCCCATTTAGCCTCCGTCTGGCCTGGTCGGCCAAATAGTGGCCCGAGACCATGAGATCACTCTCTTCGCGTTGGTAGTTGTATCGATGTTCCCACACGAATGTTTGCACACTCGTGTGGTTGTCGGTGCCAACCTTTCGGCTTTTCGACTTTTCAGCATTTCGGGGTTTTTTGGTATTTCGGCTTTTGTCGATTTGTCGTGTGTGAAGTGTATGTACACACCTGGTTACTGCGACATGCTACACTATCCTCAGCCTTGAACCTACAACCAATACCAATCTCCAATCAATACACACTTAACTACAGTATTTACCTAAAAACCGAAGCCTTACCATAACCTTACAGTGTGCCACCAGTTCTAGTAGCCCTTCCTTAGCTACTATTCACGTAGATCTGCACCCACACATATACTATCAACAATCAAGTGACCCATATTCCACCCAAGTCACCCCTATAAGCCATACTTACATTCGGCATTCACTAATCCACAACTGAGACGAGTACACTTACCACTTGCTAACGATCCTTACCACGCTTGCGATCTTTAAAAGCTACCCTTGTTAATACAAGGTTAACAACAAGGAGAAGCTAGATAGCCCTTCGGATTTTAACAAAACACACTAAGGAGGTTAACTGAGTACTTACCGAATCCCACCCTTGATCTTGCGGCCTAGATAGCTACTGAACGAGATCAGTCTTTTAACACTTGATCAACAGATTTATGATGGAGGAAAACAACAAAGAAACGGCACAAGTAGGGATTCCGACAAAAAGGGATGATGGTAATTCGGTAATGAAAGAAAAAGAATGAAGGGAAGAAAAGGAAAAAAATAATAAAAACCCACAGAACCCTTCAAAGGAATTCGGTACCCCCCTTTTATAGCCAAAGCCAAAACTACCTTCCCCTTAGAGTCCAATTCGGCACCAATATATCCACACCTCAATCCCTTATCTTTTCTCTCTTATCTTTACCTTAAATTTCTCTCCTGAACACTCCCTTCCAGAGTCCACTCCAGCGCCACTACCTTTCTTCCATGTGCAAAAATAAAACCCCTCAATTTACCACTCTTAAGCCTCGAACCTTGGACCTCTTCACTTGATAATAACGCCACCTTTTAGCTCCCCAAGTGACGCCACCTTGCCACCGGACCACAGGCCCAATTGTGTCATATTTTTCCCTTAATCTATTTAAGAGGCCTAATACCTGAGACTAGGGTCCATTAAGGCAAAAATTAAAATTTTCCCTATGGTCCTCTCTATCCTTAAGACTTCAAATAACCCTCAAAGCCCACATGCCAATTGTCATTTTCTCGCTCACTTAAAAATTTTCTGAGACCCAAAGCCCAATTCTACTAGGCCCAAATTCAGGGTGTTACACATGTTATAGCTTTAATTGATCCGGGGTCTACCCACTTGTATATTTGCATGAAATTAGTCTCTAGCATGAACATGCCTGTAGAGTTTACTGAATTTATGATAAGAATGTCAAATACCCTAGGCAAATATGTATTGGTTGATAGAGTATGCAAAGGTTGCCCTTTGATGATTAAGGGTCATTATTTTCTGGCTAATCTCATGTTATTGCCATTTGATGAATTCGATGTCATCCTTGGGATGGATTGGTTAACTACTCATAATGTGATAGTGAATTGTGGAAGGAAGTTTACTGAGTTGAAATATGAAAGTGGGGATCTCATTCGTGTTGAATCAGATGAGCAAGACAGATTGCCGGTAGTGATATCTTCCTTGTTGACTCAGAAATATCTAAGAAAGGGGTACGAAGCTTACCTTGCCTTTGTGATGAATGCTAGAGAGACTGAGTTAAGAATTGAATCAGTGCCCGTAGTATGTGAGTATTCAGATGTTTTCCCAGAGGAATTGCCAGGGTTACCCCCAGTTAGAGAGATAAACAATTATATGCCAAGTTTAGTAAAAGTGAATTTTGGCTTAAGGAAGTTGGATTTTTGGGACACATTGTCTCGGGAGATGGAATTAGAGTCAACTTGAGTAAGATCTCAGTCATTGTGGATTGGAAGCCACCAAGGAATGTAACCGAGGTTAGGAGTTTTCTAAGCCTAGCTGGCTACTATAGACGTTTTGTCAAGGGATTTTCCATGATAGCTACTTCGATGACGAGGTTGCTACAAAAAGATGTAAAGTTTGAATAGACAGAAAAATGCCAACAGAGTTTTGAGAGATTGAATGCATTGTTGACCGAGGCCCCAGTTTTAGTACAACTTGAGCCGGAAAAGGAATTCGTAGTTTACAGTGATGCATCATTGAATGGATTGGGTTGTGTACTCATGCAAAAGGGCAATGTGATAGCATATGCCTCTAGACAATTAAAGCCGCACGAGAAGAATTACCTGACCCATGATTTAGAGTTAGCTGCAATTGTTTTTGCACTAAAGATTCAGAGACACCATTTATATGGTGAGAAATGTTGGGTGTTCACGGATCATAAGAGCTTAAAGTACTTGATGACATAAAAGGAGATGAACCTTAGGCAACAGAGATGGTTAGAGTTGATAAAGGATTAGGAGTTAGTAATAGACTACCATCTGGGAAAGGCGAACGTGGTCGCCGATGCCTTAAGTAGGAAATCCTTGTTTGCACTGAGAGCCATGAATACACGAATGGCTTTGTCAGATGATGGTTCTGTTTTAACTGAGTTGAGGGCTAGACCAATGTTTGTCCAAGAGATTCGTGAGGCTCAGAAGGGCGACAATAGTTTACAAGCTAAAAGAGTTCAATTTGAGTCAAATGTTGAGTCGGACTTTCGAATAAGTCTTGATAGATGTTTGATGTTCCGAGATAGGTTCTATGTACCCAAAAATGATGAACTTATCCAGAAGATTCTGCACGAAGCACATAGTAGATGTTTGTCTGTACATCCAGGCAGCACGAAGATGTATAATGACTTGAAGAAATGGTATTGGTGGTCGAGTATGAAGAAAGACATTTCTGAGTTTATATCGAAATGCTTGATTTGTTAGCAAGTGAAGGATGAACACCAAGTACCTTCGGGTTTACTTCAGCCTATTATGGTTCCCGAGTGGAAATGGGATCGTATTACTATGGACTTTGTAACGGGTTTACCGTTGTCACCGAAAAAGAAGGATGTCGTATGGGTCGTGGTCGATAGAGTTACGAAGTCAGCCCATTTCATACCAGTACAGGTTAATTATTTACTTGACAAGTTAGCAAATTTGTATGTGTCAGAAATAGTAAGACTTCACAGTGTACCGTTGTCGATTATTTTGGATAGAGATCCGAGATTTATGTCACGGTTTTGGAAAAAGTTGCAAGAGGCCTTAGGCACAAAATTGAGCTTTAGTACAGGTTTCCATCTACAGACCGACGGGCAGTTGGAGAGAGTAATTTAGATACTTGAAAACATGTTTCAATGTTGTGTTTTGGAATTCCAAGGTAATTGGGAGAAATACTTACCGTTGGTGGAATTCGCCTACAATAACAAATTTCATTCGAGTTTGAAGATGGCGCCTTATGAGGCCTTGTATGGGTGTAAGTGTCGAACGCCCTTGTATTGGACCGAACTCAAAGAGAATCAGGTTCATGGGGTAGATTTGGTCAGAGAAGCTGAAGAGACAGTAAGGGTGATACGTGAATGTCTAAAAGCTGCCTCAGATAGACAAAAGTCCTATTCGGATTTGAAATAGAAAGAGATTGAGTTTCAAGTAGGTGATAAAGTGTTTCTGAAAGTATCACCATGGAGAAAAGTCCTCAGATTTGGCCGAAAAGGTAAATTAAGTCCGCTCTTTATCGGACCATATGAGATTACCGAGAGGATAGGGTCGGTAGCTTATCGTTTGGCTTTGCCACCTGAGTTGGAAAAGATTCATGATGTCTTCCACGTGTCTATGTTACGCTGATACCGTTCAGACCCTTCGCATGTGATTGTACCATCAGAGGTAGAAATTTGACTGGACATGACTTATGACGAAAAGTCGGTTAAGATTTTGGCACGAGAAGTCAAACAGTTGAGAAACAAAAGCATAGCCCTTGTGAAAGTATTATGGCAAAGACATGGGGTAGAAGAGGCTACATGGGAGCCCGAGGAGACTATGAGAAACCAGTATCCCAACCTTTTTACCGGTAAGATTTTCGCGGACGAAAATCTTTAAGGGGGAGAATTGTAACAGCCCGATTTAGGGGCTAGTTAGAATAATGGTTTCAGAACCACTAATCCGAGGTCGGAGAAAATTTTTTTAATGTTATTTTATGAGTTATAGCATGATTATATAGGTGCATGAAAATTTTGGTGCTTTAATTTTAGCGATTGCATGCTTAATTGCGAAAAAGGACTAAATCGCACAAAGTGCGAAAGTTCTATTTTACAAGCTAAAGGTGTCTAAAAGCCATAGGATATTAATTGGAGGCCCTTAATATGCAATTAGACCCTTAGATATAGGGTGGCCGGCCATAGGGGACAAACAATGTCAAAATTGGTCAAAGTTATTGGAATTAGGTGGACTAAGTTGATGTTTTATAATAAAATAAAGAAAGGAAAGATATCATCTTTTTTTCCTTCTTCTCCACTAAAAATTAGCAGCAAAATAGGGGTTTGAGAGCTCAAAAATTTCAGCAAGCTCTTCTCCTTACAAGTAAGTGTTTTGATGATCATTTCTTGATAATATTTGTACTTTTAGAACCCCTAAAGCTTAAGCTAGCTAAAGAGGGGATTATTTTGCAAAATGGTTGAAACATTAGAGTATTTCCATGTGGGCATTTATGTTGTTTTCTGCATTTTTATGGAAGAAAATGAGTCTTAGTTGTTTGATAAACAACTTTTGTGAAAGGTGTTTCCATGAAAACACCTAAAAGGACCTTTTTGTAAATGTTATAAAATAAGTGTTAAATGTGTGAAATAATGAGTATTGAGGGTTTCCATAAGAGTAATAAATGTTTATCTAGGCTTGTAAAAGGAGGAAATTCTATTAGAATCGATTTACGAGCCTAGGTGTAAAATTGTCATTTTGTAAAAGCTTAAGGGCAAAATGGTAATTTTGCCAAAGTATGGTTACTGAAATGTATTGATTAATGTGGTAATAAAATGAGTGAATTTGTTATTATAGATCAAGAAACACGAAGCCGGGACCGAAATCGAGGCAAAAACAAGATGGTGGACTAATTTGAAAGATTCCACATATATTTTGGTACCGAGGTAAGTTTGTGTGTAATAAATTCAACATCATGTTAATAAGTTTCTAAATGTTTGATAGTAGTGATGTTGTATAATATTTCTATGAATTTGAGTAATGATGTTGAATGAGAAAATGATGAGAATTGTGATGTGGAAGTCCCTGTTGGACTTTAATAAATGAGAGAATAATATCATCAAGACTTGAGATGGGTAAGGTCCCGTATAAGACCATGTCTGGGACATGGCCTCGACATCGAATTGAGATCCCGTATAAGACCATATCTGGGATATGGCATCGGCATCGAATATGAGGATCGTATAAGACCATATCCGGGATATGGCATCGACAATCGATATGAGATCCCGTATAAGGCCATATTTGGGATATGGCATCGGCACCTAAAGGTGATCCCATGTAAGACCACATCTGGGATGTGGCATTAGCGTCGCATTTATGTGAATGATGATAATTATGTATTTTCGAGTATCCCCAAGTGATTCAATGGGTAAATAGCTAAGCTTATAATAGAGATGAGATTAGTGCTAAAGCTATGTGATGAAATGATACAGGTACATGTGAGTAATTCACGAGAAATGTTTACGATATGACACATGATATGAAATTGGTAAGAGTAAGCATGAGTAAGTTATGGCAATGTGTTTAAGACTTTGTGTTTCATTCAATGCAATGGATGGATGACATTATGAGCCTTTATATTGCTATTTATTTCATGCAAACTTACTAAGCTTTATGCTTACCCCTCTCATTTCCCTTTTCCTTGTAGTATTGCCAAGCTAGCTCGGAAATTCGTGGAACGTCAGAGTTCGGAAATCACATTATCAACTTCTCTTTGGTATAGCAAAGTTAGATTTATTTTGAGTATGGTATGTATAGAACTTGGTCATTTTGTTATGTCATATTTATTAGCCAAAGTGTTGGCTATTAATGTTGTTCAATTCATTTTGTAAATAGTCATTGGAAATTGACCAATACTTGACAAGTTCATATATTCAATGATGATGAAATTCATGAAGTGCATGCTTGTGTGGGTGTTTTGATTTTGAGTTCTTGGAAGTGCTTTATGGTCATGATGTATGTTGAAACGAAATGGTATAAGTGTGGTTGTATTTCAGGGTGGCAATTGGCTTGGTAGATAGCCTTACAATTGTCCACACGGGTAGATACACGGGCGTGTGTCTAGGCCGTGTGTGACACACTGTCAGCCCCATGGGCGTGTTGATAGGCCGTGTGTACCCCTACATGCTAAGCGGGCAAGTCAGAATACCCAATAGTAAACACACAGGCTGAGACACGGCCGTGTGTCTCAACCGTGTGGGAGACACGGCCTAAGACACGGGCATGTGCCCAAGCCTTAAAAGTGTTTAGATATGATATAATATGTTTGAAAATGGTTTTGACTTAGTTTTAGGTGTTTTGGATAATCTGTCTCTGATATTGTGACAGTGTCACGACATTGAACATGAAATAAAGTAATTTGTCTCTAGCATCGCAACATCCAAGTCAATGTCGTGACATCCAAGTTTAGTGTTACGATTTTGAGCTTACTGATTTTAGTGTCGCGACACTGACCCTGTTTTGTTCCAATTAAGCCTCGAACGACCCTGTTTGTAACCTAAGTTTAAAGTAAGCCTAAATATGACTTAATTATCTATAAAAGAATTTATTTATGTTAAAATAAAGTCTTGAAACTAATGCTTGAATTTAGTGAACTTTAGTGTCCAAATGTGACATCTCTTGTTTGGGACGCATCGTTTCATTCCGAGTAAGGGGGTGTTACATAATTGGTTCAAAGCCCCTCTTTAAATCAATACTCCAATTGATACAACATTGCCAAAATTCAAAATTTTTAAAACTTGACAGAAACTATCCTACTCACCTTTTCTTTTTTCACTTTTAAAACATAGCATGTGAACATTTTTTTACATTCAACCTCATTATCATTTATAATTTTACTCAATTGTTTTAAAATGAAATATATAAAGATTAAATTTCTCACTAATTTGATCTTACACCTATAATATAAAGATTAACTTTGTTTGTGGCAAAACCTATATGTTTCCACTATGGTAAATACTGGTTTAGGAAGATCAAACGAATCAAGGCGCACACAATTGAGCTCACTTTTATCATTAGAATATTTATATAGAAATTTTGCTTTCTTTTACAGATTTGTAGTTTAGTATTTATATACAAATACAATGAAAAGTGGTTGTTGGTTGGTTATAGCCTGATAAGCGCTCTATCATTAACATCAGTTGCCATATAAATTAATTAGCACTATGTGTGATGAGGTAATTTTAAAGTGAGTAAAGAAACAGAAAAAGTTTGGACTCGAAGCCTTGTTTGTGAATGATTTTTGGAATCAGATTGTCTTTTCTTTGAATGGTACTTGGATCCAGCTATCATTTGTCTTCTTTTTAGGGGGGAGAAGATAGTGAGAGATTTCCCACTATTAAAAAGTGTGTGACTGCTGAAGATGACAGACACTTGGTTGTTTGGGTCTCATGAAATAAAAACCTTTTCTTTATTAAGTTCTGATTTTACCATAATAGGTAGCCATCATAAAACAAACAAACCTTATACACTAAAAGAAAGAGGTTAAAAGATTATGATCAAAGCAAGATCCTCCTATCTTTAGGAAGGGTTGTGGATCCATCACAGTCCCACTTAAAAAGGACCCCATTATTATTGATTTTTAGGGTAGGAATTTGACATCAGCTTTCCTTTTTCAATCTAACAAATTCTGTTTTTTCCC
The DNA here is from genome assembly GCA_005393395.2 of Gossypium australe. Taxonomy (NCBI): domain Eukaryota; kingdom Viridiplantae; phylum Streptophyta; class Magnoliopsida; order Malvales; family Malvaceae; genus Gossypium; species Gossypium australe. The sequence goes on along the minus strand of CM016621.1, from coordinate 23,838,856 downwards.
TTTGTGACTTTTGGCTACGTGCCATCAATCCACTAATATGGATAAGTTTAAATGGTTGAATGCTCTATATTATTTCGATAAATATTAAAATTCGAGTTTCGTTAACAATTTTAATAACATATGCATGTATGGCTTTCAGCTTTTTATGATAGAAAGGAAATCTATCCATATGCTCTTTGCCTTTTGACGTAAGACTAGTTAAGCATGGCCATCCATTCTAAATCCACTCCCAACAAAACCAAAAACCACAACATATAGCCTCTGATTTAAACGTTAAATCAGCTTCAGACATGATTAGCTGTTATCAATTCTGCAACCAAAAATATCACTTGATCAGAGTGTGGTTTTATTGACCAGATTCAAAGTTAGTACAGCAAGTACCTTTTTTGACATTGAATTTTTCTTTTGGGTTTTTCCTTTTTTAGTGATTTGACCTAAATAATTCTATGCGTTTTCATTTTCGGTTATAATATGTCTTAAAATTTCTTTTATTTTATGAAAATTGAGAAATCTTTAATTTATTAAAATTTAATTTTTATAGACATTTATTAATTTTGATATACAAATTATTGAATTGTTTAATAATATTATTTAATTTAATTAGAATAAGTTAAAATAGAAAAATTAATTTATTAATCTTGGTAAAATAAAGAAATGGAATTTATAATTAGACGGATCATAGAGTGAGTGACACTGTATTTAAGTCTTAGCAAGTTGGGTGATAGTTAAATATCATAAACTCTGACCAGGAAATTTCTCACACATTTTCTTCCCAATTGATTAAACACGACAAGTTTGCATGACTCTGGTAAACGTGCATGAAACAAGTTGTGATGATTAAAATAATAGCTAGTGTTGAAATGAGTATAATTTTTTAATATCCGTACAGTGAAGGAGCAAAAATAAATAATCAAAGGGGGGAGGGGGGGAGTTGAGAATATTAAATGCAAGCCAGCCCATGCCGTATGCCTAAAGAATTCGTACATAGCTAAATAGGTATGGGGGCGTATGGCACTGCCAATACTACCGGTTTTCCTATGGGCCAAAACAAAACACAATACCATTTAGAGACACAAAACCAGGACAGCCTCGGTTTGCAACATTAATTGTATTATGTGCTGGCTTACTTTGTTTTTGTAATGAAGATAAGTTTCAACTTTTTGAGGGCTATTCTAGTGTTGTTGGGGTATTCATACAGATAATATTCCCATCTCCCTCTCTCTCTCTCTCTGCTACTGCTGAGTTTTGTGTATGTGTGCAGTGCGAACTGATTTAACATATATAACAATTGTAAGGAATTCACGTATATAATAAAAAGTAATTACATATTATTATTTATTATCTTAGTTTAAAAAATTTTATTAGAATTTAATTATTAAATAAAGATAGGTCAAATACGTGTAGATATTTTAATAATTGAATTCTAATCGAATTTTGATTAATGGTGGACTAATTATACACAACATATCTTTTTTAATATCCCATCATTAGGAAAGAGAGAGCAGATATTCTCTGAATTTCTTATATGCTAATTTGGAAGATCAAATCCTCAAGATCCGGTAAAACTTCAAGAAATTCATGGATGTAGGTACGCTTCCACATCTGATTTTGCTCTTGATTTATTCTTGATGATTTGACATGATAAATCCTGATTTATTAAGTTTTATTTTAGATTTATTTTACAAATCTAACTGCAATAGCAAAAACTATAGTATTATAGTGTGACATTATATTATTCTTGTTCTGTGTATAGATGTGTAAATTAGGTGATGATATTTTATACAAAATTTGATTTTAAATGATGTGTGGTAATATAATCCGCATAGAATAGAATTATAAACAGTGACTGTTTAAAATTTGTATGAATGATACAATATGGGATGGGATAAACAGCCGGAAAAAAGAAAGAAATAAAATCAAATCATGCTCTTCTACCCCACTTTGATATTATATATTATTAGATTGTTTTGATATTAGGGGCAACTTCTGGGGTGGATACCACTCTTGGCTAAATGAAATCCACCTTCTCATGATGTTATCAAGCCTTAGAGAGGGACCCTAGCTACTTGTAAAGCCAAAAGCCAAATAAATAAATAAATAAAAGGATCAACGATCTAGAATGTATATTAAACAATAGTTACTGCAATGGCATGGCCTAAGTCATAAAATTCGTTTCATGCTAATCACTTTCTTTACAAGTCATTTTCTGACTTTACAGATAAGAACATGGCTGTTTTGGAAGTGTTGGCACACCATACTTATTTTATATTTTTAGTTGTTGTTGAGGGGATAAATATTTATTCATCAAAACAGTGTGTTTGGCAGAATGACCCAATTCTTGCTATTGTTTTTTCGTTAAACATGACTTTGACCTAAATTTAGATTTAAATTGGCGTGGGATCCCATGCACAGGGAGACACGTGCTTCTATTTCATTTAAAATTACACACCCACGTACGTACGTACGTTTATGTATATGGTATATACATAATTGTAGCTGTGTCTCATTCTAATTTAACCCTAAAGTTTAAACCGAAATTGAATTACCAAATTTATGAAAATTGAATCCTACCATGAATTTCACCCCTAAATCATTTGGAGTCTAACTTAGTAGGAATCTAAATGAATGTGGTTCCATTTCTTTTGTCTTTTTTTCCTTTTAATTAGCAGACAAAAAAAGGTCCCTGCCAACATATCCTTACAAAAAGTGCTATATTAATACAAATTCAATGGCACTGATCAACACCAATGAAGAAGAAGTAGAAGAAATGAAAAACATTATGAGCAAGAAAACTAAAAAATATGATATGTTGGTCCAATTAATTCAGAAACCTACATTTAAACAAATCAAGGATATATAGCAGGTATGACATGTCCCTATACATTTATATAAATATAAATAAATATTTATTTATATATATATATATTAATTTGTTAACTAATATATAAATAATTAGAAAGTAAATAGATACAAAATATAATATTTCCGTTTATTTATTTAGGCATAATTACTTTTTTAGTCCTTCAACTTTACAAAAAAAGTTATTTTAACCCTCCATTTAATATTTCATCTGTTTTAGTTCTTGAGCTTCCAATTTTTTATCAAATCACCTCAAAGTAGATGGAAAAATTAATGTTTATTAACTTTGCTGACATGGCATACATGTGGATTGCCACATAGATAACACGTAAGCATTTAATTAATTTTTTAAAATGTTAAAAATATTTTTTTATAAATTTTTTAATAATTTTAATGATTTTAAATTTTGAAAAATTAATTAAATGTTTACGTGTCATTCACAAGGCAATCTACGAGTATACAATGTCAACAAAATTAAAAACGTTACTTTTGTAATAGCTCGTTTTCAGTGGTGTCGGAAACAGTGGTTTCGGTACCACAATTCTGACGAGTGAGTTATTATTTTATTATTTATTTATTGTCTACAGGGTTATATTTAGGTAGTATTAAAATTTCGTTAAGAAATTTTGATGTTTAAATGATTAATTAAGTAAAAAGGACTAGATCGTAAAAGGTGTAAAAGTTGAATTCTATTAGTTAAAAAGGCTAAATGGTTATGGAAAGGAAAGCTAATGGGCTTATAAGGTAATTATACCATAATTAAAATAGTGGATTGTGATGGATAGGTTTTATGGTAGTTTAAATGATTTATAAAGGTTAAATTGGTAATTTAATAAATAAATGAAAAAGATAAACTAAAACTATATATCATCTTCCTTATTCTTTCATTTGAAAACCTAAAATTATCCATTAAAGAAGAAGTTAGGTTCAGACAACATATTGTGATTGCATGTGAGTTTTCAAGCCCCATTTTTCATGATTTTTATGTTTTTGAGTTTGTTTTATCTTAATCTAGCTAGCCCGGGGGTTAACTTGCAAAAGTGTTAAAGGTTGAGGGACTTCCCATGAATGTTTTTGGATGTTAGTTGATAGATTATTAATCTTTGTTGTAAAATAAACAAGTTTTGTTAAGTGATTTTTGATGAATTTGGGAATTTGGGATTAATTTGTCAAAAGTGTAAATCCATGGGTTTTACTGTGAAATGTTGGTATATATGGGTTATTTCAAGGTCCCTTGTAACATTGGTTAAGTTTGATTTAGGCTAAAATGAGTTATATTTAAGTTATGAGCTTAATAACTAAATTGTGAAAAGTCAAAGTATTAGAGGTAAATTTGTAATTTTGCATAAATATGAACAATGGATTAAATTGAATACTAGAAGTACTTAATTGATTGAAATTATCTATTTAGATCAAGATAAACCACATTCGGACTTAAATCGAGGAAAAGCTAAAGCTTTGGATTAGTGTTCGATTCTACTTCTGCGACCCTAGTTATCAAGGTAAGTTCGTATGAATTGTGATCGTTTTAATGTTAGCTAAATTGAATGTTTACTATGTTGTTTTAATATAAATGAATCTATGATGAATTGACAGATAATGAGTCCCAGTTGAACTTTAAGAATTATTAGGGTACGAATGACATGTCATTAGGGATTTCATGTTTCAGGTGCTGGTCTTGAATCTCCTACCTATGGCTAAGGTCTTGCATTTGATATGGATTCTCCACAGCTTGTGTGAGCAGTATCGTGTAGCTTACATTCCGACCCATAGCTCGTGTGAGCATTGATGTAAAGGAAATGTTACGGTTATATATAAAGGCACACTATGTGTGAGCTTTCCTGAGTATCTGATGTAATTCTAAATGGTTCAACGGGTAAGAAAAGGAACGAAACGACAAGTAAGTTAATGGAAATGTTCATGATTTTATAAAAAGGCTGATGCATGTGTAATGTATCTTATGAAATCTACTTATGATATAAATGAGCTTATATGTGATGTTGATGAACCTACTAACATGTGAGCTTGATGATGCTTGAATAGGCTTATATTAATCTCATGGTTTTGGTAATGGTTTATGCTTAATCTATGAAATTGTGTTATTAAGGTGGTAAGTTATGTTTAAGTTTGTATGAGCTTACTAAGCACTCGTTGCCTATGTAGTTATTTTCCTTTGTTTTATAGATTATCAGAAGCTCGACCGGTTGGAAGCTCGTCGGAGGCCTATCACACTATCTAGCAATCAATTCGATAGTTTTTTGAGTATTTTGGCCAAGGTTAATAATGACATGTATAGATTATTTAGTAATGGTATTTATTGAATGTGTTAATGTAAGTTTTGGTATGTTTAAGCCTTTAAAGTTATGTTGGTTTGGTGTACTTTGATGCCTTACAAGGTTATGTCATATTGGTCACTTTCAAGTGCTTGTAAATAAGGTTTTTTGGTATGTTTTGATGGATTGCAAATGGTCATGCGTGGTAGTTAATTGAACTAGGTTATTATGTTTGGAAAATGGAAAACTTTGCATGTTTTGGTAATTGATGTTTTGATACAATTGTGGTGCATTTGAATGGCATATTGGTTAGGTGATTTAGGTTGTTTGATATGGTATGTTTGTTTGAATTTGGATGGTGTTTGAATCCCTTGATTGTGTGCTCGAATGGTTTGAATGGTTAGTTATGAAATGGATTTGAAATGGCTTGTTTTTAGGTAAATTTTGGATTCACACAGCCTAGGACACAGGCTGTGACACGGCCGTGTGACCCCTATTTTTCAAATTTTGTAACTTTTTCTTAAACTTCCTGTTTTATTTCAAATTAGTCCTGAATCACTTCTAAGCTATGGTTAGGGCCTCGAAGGCTCGATTTAGGGACAAAATGCATGTGAATGAATGATTTATTATATGTTTAATTTATTTAATTGTTATGATTTTAAAGTGTTTTCCGATTGTATGGTAATGCTTCATAACCCTAATCGGGCAACGGAGATGGATTAGGGGTGTTACAAATTTTTTCATTTATTTTGAGATGATTTGACAAAAAAATACAAGTTTAAGGAGTTAAAAGATGAAAAATTAAAAAACAAACTATAATGATTTTTATTTTAAAATTGGAAAACCAAAAAGATCATTATGTCGTATCTATCTTTTAAAAAAGAGAGAAGAGGTTTTAATATCTCCTAATTAATATCTGTAGTTAATTAATTATTATTTAATAAAAGTATATATTAAAACAAAATAACTTTATTAATTTTAAAAAATTTGAAGTGTATACGTAGTTACCTTTTGTAGTTTTGAAGATTACACTTTTATATCATATATAATATATTATTAAGTCTTTGGCTAAATTGGTTGTAAAAAAATATTAAAAATCTTTCTTTTTAATAAGCAACAAATAGTAGGGTTTTGCAGGAATAAAATTTTGCTAAATAAGAGACGATATGTAACATTTTGCTAAAATATTATAATTTTTAATATTATTAAACATATGTATTTAAGTATTTATATTTAACTATATAATAAATTATTAATATAATCTATTATTTTAATAAATTATTTAATATTTTAATTTTATTTTAATAATAAATATCTATTACAATTATAAATATATTAACAATAAATATTTTTTAATATAAAAGTTAAAATATGTCATAAGTTTTTTTTTTCTCAGCCAATATAAAGATAACAAAAAAAGAAAGAAATAAGAGAAATTTAACCTCTTACAAAGACGATCAGATTACAAAACACCCATAGTAGCCTTACACACTAAAGAAGAACAAGACATGAAGTAACCAACTACAACTCAAACAATCACAAAAATCGCCACCATGCTTTAAACTGCGAAGATCTCCTAAAACTTGCTTTTGCCCATACAATTGCCTTGACGGAGTATAATTACGAATTGAACCTACAACAGTTTATTAAAACCACAGACAATACCAATGACTAGATTCACAACATCCACAATTTATAGCTCCAAACCAACAGCCACTCAAAACAACACAGAAGTCAAACTCAATAACTAGATGAACTTTCTCATGCCATCCCTTACTATAAAATATCTTCACTGCTATTTTTCTGGCTCTTGCCTCAGCCATTTCCAATTCCGTAACTTCAATCGGCCCAATGAACATCATGTAGGCTGCTTCTTTATCGTCTCTCAAAACCCACCACAACCCACTTCAACATCCGTTACAACACCTGCGGCATTGAACTCCATTCCCCTAGGGGAAGGTGGAGTCCATAGAAAACTGTTCTCGGTTGACTATGCTCCTACAATTCTTAGGCCAACACCACTAATATCATTCAAAAATTGAAAGCCATCATGAGTCGTCCTTGCCTCAACATGATGTCAAAATCGATATCAATCATAATCTTTTATGGAGTCCTGTCAACTTCACAATTTAACATAGCCAAACGAAATCATCAAAACACTTAACAAGTTTCCATTGAAAACCCCACCAATGGCAAAGAAGTTCCCTACCAATGATATCAACCTGCTCAATATACTTTTTCCGGATCTAATAACAGCCTAGAGAAAATATCCTCCCGCTAAACCTCACTCAACACATTAAAGACGCCTCCAATTATCCCTTGGCTATCAAATGAATTCTTTAATTCTAGAATATCCTTGAACTTTTAGTCTATGTACTTTTATTTTCAAGAATCTAATCCATGTACTTTTATTTTAAAGAATCTAGTCTCTCTATTTTTCAAATTTTAAAATCAAGTCCAATTGTTAACCTTATTAATTTTTTAGTCAATTTTGTTGATGTTACATTTTTAAATAAAAACTACTCAATTAGTAGCCATATAACTAAAAAATGATGTTGTAATGAACCTAAAATTAGCAAAATATTTTTAATATATGAAAAATAATATAAAATATAAATTTATAAATATAAAGTAAACTCAATTAAACAATGAAAAGATAAGAAAATCTCATATATATGTTTGTTTCATTGAAAACAACTTTTATGAAATATTTTCAGAAAATTTGTCAACACAACTGAAAATATTTTACACAAATCCATCCAAACACCAAAAAATATTAACCTTTTAAAAAAAATTGTTTCAATATAACTCAACTTTTTATTGGCTTCAATTTCTATCGTACGGCAGGTATTATTAATAAAGCTTGTGGAACACATAAATGCTGCCCCCAATATATGGAAGGGGCTTTGCAAAGTCAGTAGGAAAATAAGGAAGATTGAGTTTTGTTTTTATGTTATAAAAGTTGCTAATTTTAGAATGTGATCATTGGATCATGTGCAATCTTATGTAACTTAATTTCCTATATTAGGGTTGAGTATTAAACTACTCACATATAGCTACTTTGAAGTGTAGTTAATGCTAGCCATGCATGTGGTTTTTGATGTCCTCCCGTTGACATTAACAATAAGGATATTTCATAGACGTGAACAGACTCGTAGCCTTTTACTTTTAATTCTAATTTCAAAGAAAAATTTATAGTGATATAAAATAGAAAATCTTGTAATTGTGTGATAATTCCTCCATCTTCTCTTGAATTAAAGGCAAGCCATAGCCCATAACTCGAGTATATCCAATATCAGGCTGATTTGGATTGGATTTGCTACGGCTGCGCACCCCCATAATTACATCATGTATTTAAATTTAATGAATTTTAAATAATAATAACTTTATTCTTTTTTATGTTCAATTCTTTTAATAAAAACTAAAGTATTTTAAGTATTGTTAAATTGTGTTATATTCTTAAACATATTTTAGAAGTAGGATTACAACTCAAATTACAAATAATATATTAAGTCATTTTCGCATCAAGGCGATGCTTCTACCTGCCAAAGTTATTGGCCAGTACTTGTGGCTTTGGACCTTGGCCCAATTTAGGACTTGTCTTTAAGTTTTGGAAGAGAAAGAATATGTGCAACCGTGATGATTTATTTGACCATATAATTTATGCAATATTATTAAGTTTTGGCCCAATTTAGCCATATATATTAGAAATTTTATCATGTATGTTTAAAAATAACATAAAATAAATAATAAAGTATATGGTTTGGAATTAATTAATAATAAATTAACATATGCAATATGTATAAGTATAATGACTTATTTGACCCTCCAACTTTACAAAAAAAAAAAATTAGCCTTCCATTTAATTTTTCATCTTTTTTAGTCCTTAAATTTGCCTTTTTTGTCAAGTCACCTCAAAATGAATAGAAAAGTTAACGTTTTTTTAACTTTCCTAGCGTTGCATGTCAACATTTAATTAATATTTTTAATTTTTGAAAATTCAAAAAATTATAAAAACTATTTTAAAAAATAAAAATCAATAAAATTATTTTTAAAATTATAAAAATATATTTTAAATATTTTTAAATTCTTAAAAAATCAATTAAATGCTAACGTGTCATCTCCGTGGTAATCCACACGTATGTCACGTTAACAAACGTTAACTCTTCCATCCATTTTGGGGTAATTTGACAAAAAATACAAGTTCAAGGGCTAAAAGAGACGAAAAATTAAATAGAGACCTAAAAATACTTTTTTTCGTAAAGTTTGGGGCCAAAAAAGTCATTATACCATATGTATATGGAGATAATAAAGCGGTGTATAATAAAATTAAAATATACAAGAACATTTTAAGGTAAAACTTTTGGTTTTGAGGAAAAGTTAAAGTTTTATTGATGTAAATATCATGGACTCAAATCCCACAAATTATTTATTAGTTTTTTAAATTAAAAAAAAAACTAAAGTACCCTAAAATAATATACTTATTTTAAACATGAAATGATATTTTTATAATTTTCTAATCGAGTTGGTACTCAATTGACTTGTGACACCAACTCAATCAAGAACCTAAATAATACCATATATAATATTTAAAATTAAAGTTTATAAAAAATAAAAATAATCTTACGGGAGAGTCTAATTTTTGACACATTAATACTTTAAAATTTTGTCTCTTTTACTCACATTAAAATTTTGTCATGTGTTATTTAAAAAATGCAATTATTTTTATGTAAAGTATTTTTAATTTTAAAATTATAATAAAACCAAATTAATAGGTTTTCTTTTTTCTTATTATTTAAATTAATTATATTTCAATGAAATAATAAAATATTAATTTTCATGTTTTTATAATTACAAATTGTTGAGTGTTTGTTGTGTGTCTCCCCCTCCTTTGTTTTTATAATTAATTTCTCTATTTATATGATATGATTCCTATATGTGATGTCCTAGATAAGCTCTCATGTATGGCAACACATACCCTATCCTAAGATTAACATGTGTTCTTTAAGTGGTGGTTCGCTTGCATGGTGATGCGAACCTACCATGTGTGAGCTCATGTAAAGATGCAAACTCACCACGTGTGAACCCATCACGTGCGAGCCCATGTAAAGATGCAAACTATGCAAGCTACAGGCCGGTCCCAGTCAGGTAACCGGGTAACGGGGTCAGTAATGGCAAACACCATAACAATTTGTCATCCACCTAGTTTGAAGAAGAGTTATAAAGTGGCTCTTCTAAGAACTTGGCTAAGTGAAATGAAATATTTTTTTAGAATGGAACTTATTGAATATGCTCTTCGCTCAAAATTATTATGTACATTTTGTCACGTGTTAAAGGGATGTACAACTGTACGATGCTAATTGGGCCTTCACTCTTGGATATGCGAATCGTCAGGCTTTGAATGCTTTGAATTTTTTTAAAACGACCTGGTTTTAACCCTAAAATTTGAACTGTTTATTTGAAATTTTTGAGGAAGAGACATGAGAAGAACAGTCTTGATTCAAAGGTAAACTTCTTAAAATTTTCGAATACTCATTCTGGTCATTCTAGGTTTAGTTGGGTATAATGGTTAGGACAAGATGTGGTCATAGTGGTCAGGGTAATTGTGATGGTTCAGGGAGTGAGCACTCACAACGTCGTGAAACTAGTGTTCCTATAAAGGCGAAAGCTTATACCTATACGAAAAAGTACAAAAAAATGAGTGGTCATTTGGATGTTTGAGGCATTTAATTGCCCAATTTTGCCTATGACTTCTTAATTGTCGAAGGTTCAAGGCAATTGAGTGATACCAAAGAGGGTTTCTTGCTTCCGTTGCACGTGCTAGAAGCAGATTTTGACCTTTCTCTGCACCCTTTTTTTGCCATCTTCTTGATGAGTATGTTAATGCCCTCAACTTGACCCAATTCGCCGGATCCAGATCTCGAGTGTTACATCATAATATTTAACAAATTATCAAAATAGTTGACAATTACTCATTTCTTTAAACACTTTATTTATTATTTTAATTGGAACTTATGTCTAAAAACAAGGAAAATATTTCAAATAACTTATTACATCAAGCTTATTACAGATTCGATATATATTATAAAAGTTTATTAAAGGAAGACTCCTAGGGCATAATCCTAGACTATGCCACTTTTCCACTGTATGCATAAAAACCATCTTCTTCGCCGCATCCTTGGCGTACTCCTAGCGGCGTCCCTCCTGGCGCAATACATCCTACTTTACCTGTAACATCCGGGATTTGGGGGTCTCACATTTTACTTCGTATCTATATGTTGGTATGCTTTGTATGGTTGCTTGAGGGTGTTTGGGGGCTTCGGGAAACCTTGAGGTTAAGTCTGAGCCGTAGTAAAAATTTTTGGTTTTAAGTTTTAGGGGAGAGCTAGTGGAGCCAGGCTTTATAGGATTAAATTTTGAGGTTGTTGACACAAGAACTAAGGTGGTGTAGTGGCAGGGAGGCGTCACTTTGGGGAGCCTGGAGGTTGCGTCAGAGGGGAGTTACAAGGGGGGAAGGAGTTCGAGCTGCATGGTTAGCATTTTGAAGTTCTATTTTGCGTCTGGAAAGGTAGGTGATGGATTCGGCAAGGGCACTTAAAAATGGGAGTGTTGAAAGGGTCAAACAATTAGAATGGATGGTAGAGAGTGAACAGGGGAGGTTGAAGCTTTCAAACTTGTTTGAATGGGAGGGTGTGAGTGAATTGAGGAGGAAATTAAGGGATTTGGAGGGGGGGATGAAGTTGTGGCCGAATGTGGGGTTCTAGAAGGGGAATTTTTGGTCATGTAGGGGGTGTTTCGGTTTAGGAGTGTGGTGCCGAAATTTGGAGAGGCTAGTTAGGGGTAGTGAGCTCTCTTTTGTCATTGGATGCAAGTCGTTTTTCTTTAAGGTGTCGAATTATCTCAATCGTTTCTCATTTTCTGCATAGTGTGTGTAGGGCCGAAAGTTAGAAGGCAGTCCTCTCTATTGTTTTCTTTCTTTTCTCCTCAGGTTTTCCTCTCTTGCCGAACTCTTTAGCATCCATCTTCTTTTCTTTTCTTTTGTTTCTTCCCTCATTCTCTAAAGCCGAATTTCACTCTTCACTTTCTCTCATAGCCGAAACCTCTCAACCTCAACATCATTTCAATCGTTCCTTCCCTCATCCCTTTTGAAACCTCTCTTCTATTTTATCACTAAAGCCAAATCCTTACCCCATGTTTTGGCAAGTCTTTGATATTCTCTTTCTTTTCTTTTCACTCTAGGGCGAACCTTTTCTCACGAAACTCTTTTATTATTTCATTAACAAAAGCCGAAGCAAGTCTCTTCTTCTCCATTTTGTTTCTTTATTTTATTTGCTTACTTTTCAAACTCCATCTCTTGACCGAATTCTCTCAAAAGGTTGCCGTCACTTCTCCTCTCAATCTTCCCAATAGGTTTTCTCTTAAGTGGTGGTAAGCATTCTCTTTTCTTTTCGTTTCTCTTTTCTCTTTTGATTGACCGAATCAAAGGATATTAATCCTGTTTCTTAGATTTTGGCCGTACATATGAAGGGTCTTGACTTCGTGCCTCTTTTGCTTTTAGCCAGCGTGAAGGGTATTGGGGATCTTTCGATTTTCGATCGACCAAGGTAAGAGGGTTACAACATTCGTTCGGCCGAAGGCCACTTCTTTGGTCCACGAGGTTATAAGGCCGAATCTAATATGGGTTTATGTAGGGACTTCGACGATCTTTTAGCACAAGTGTAGACCCTACGGGTTCTATCAATTTCGGTAAGGGGTATTCGATTAAAGCATCTATTTAGTTTTCGTTATTATCTGATTCACCGTTTTAACCGGGTCTTCTGACCAAGATTGTATTTTATGGATTCGAGTACCAGTCAAGTTGAGGAAGGGGTTGGACATGTAGTCCCTACCCTTAAATTCAAGAAGCGAGCAGTTTCAGCGGTTCGGGATTGGCCATTGGGTTGTGGGCCAGCGTCTGAAAAAGACAAGAAGATCGCTGTGATCTCTTCGAGTGAGGACGTTAGGGAGATCGATAGTTTAGTTCTCCAAGTTTACAGGTGTGTAGTTATTGCACTATTCCCTTAACTTTATAAATATATGTGTTATGCTTGGAAGTTGAAAATAGCGGAGTGGTGGGTGTATTACCTATGTTGGGTAATCGGTAAACAAGGTTAGTATACTACCTACATTAATGATCGTGGATAAGCTGTTGTGGATGCATGTGAGTATGTTATAGATATATATATATATATATATACCTATGTTTTATCATGTTGCCTATCTGCCATATTATGTTGCATGTGCATGGGTTTTGGGATATAAATGATTAAAGGGGAAGTGTATATATGTGGGTGACTTTGTCACGATTAATGATGGCCTCGAGCCTCATTGTGGATATGGTGATTTAATCACATGTGGATTCAGTGGCTAGACCACTTATGTGGACTTTGAGCAGTGTGTCTGTCAGTATGACTGCCAAAGAGGTGTGTAGCGGATGGAGGGTTGATTGTAGAAATCCCCAGGTGTGTATGAGGATGGATGTACGGAGTGGTGTGTAGAGGATGGATAATAGGTTGGGTTGGGCTATCATTTGAATATTTGTGCATGGTACGTTGATTTGGGGCCCAAGCCCACTTGTGGAATGGGGTAGTATAATTGCACACTGAGTCTGGTGACTCACCCTGTTTTCTTAACACATCGCAGGTAGCTCGTGACTTTTTGGACTGGGTTGGAACGGACTCGAGGTGGCCATGCAAGAGTTAATTTAGTAAACTTTATTTTAAATTATTAATTGTTGTTTTCTTTTGGGATGTTTTTAATATGTAATAAGGCCACTTTAGATTTGGTAAATTTTGGATTTTTAAGATGGTTTAATTATTTAATATTTATCTAAGATATGACTTTACTTTAACATGAAAGAAATAAATGAATGAAGTTTTCAAAACGTGGGTGCATAAGACTACCGATTTTTCCCAAGTATCAACCAGGATAATAAATAGAATTTAACTAAATTCAGAAATTTTCCTTCAACTACAAACCACTGATTTCAAAACATCACCTAAAGTGAAAGGTTTTCAAGCTACGGTATCTTCCCTACATTCAAAATAAAAATTTGTTTTTTTTTCTCCTTTCCCTAGTAACATGCCAGATTCGGTCGTGGTGTTTGGGCCGGGTTTGGGGTGTTACATTACTTGAAACATAAATATAACGTTTTGTATGTTTAGGAAAACTTAGTGAGGTTTAATCCAAAGTATACCTTAGCGGATATTGATTATAGTTAATGAACATTTGTGCGTCAACTATCTTTTTTAGACCACTTTCTTCTACCTCAAGCAGATACCACTATAGTTTTGGTATACACTTACATGCCAACTATCATACTCTTATCATACCCATATCTTCCTTATCTAACTAATTAAAGATCCTTTTAGACATTTCATAAATCCCTTTGTCACATATGTACTTTTAAACAGAACATACACTCAGAGCCAACTTCGTACAGACCATACCTTAACACTATTCTATTCTCAAACAGTTGTTTTCAGACATTAATCACGGGCGCATACATACACATTTGGCGAATACTTACGCAAACTGAATACCATCAAACTCACACTCAAACATACCTTGGTTCAATACCACACAAACCTATACTAATAATGTAATACGTAGATCATTTAGATGAATTCCTTATCACTTTATTTCAGAACCCCAAAAACTCAAGATAACATTGACTCAAATTCTGAATAATTTCAGAAGAAAACATAATACAACTCAGATTCAACCATACATGTTACAGATAGACTTAAACCAATTGGTACTTATCTCATTCATATCTACGAACGCGCCTAGAACCCAAACTTATCAATTTATCATAGTGAATACCATTTTTGAACATCCAAATACATACAAATACACATATCTTTTTAATAACTTCTTAAATACTTATCCAATTACATCACAGAATTAATTTAGCCAAACTACTTCAGACGTATCATAACCTAGTCATAGACTTACCTGCCAAAGAATATCCAAAGTTTATCTAGAATTTACCACTAAGGCGAATAGACACATTCTACCATATATTCATAGTAGAGTATGATACAAGGGCCAAACAGAATACGCCACAAGGCGTCATATAGAATACACCGCGAAGGCATCATATAGAATCACGTGTTTACTATCCCAACAGACTCTTACAGAAGGTGTCATGGGTTTCTCCCTCATGGACTTATACAAAATTTCATGTATCGTGATCTGCCTATTTGATTTACGCAACATCAAAGGTTGCACTATGAACATTCATACAAACTTATCATGCCATGGGTCATAACCACATGGTCTTACACATTTATGTATCGTGATCTGTCATTCCTGCCTTCATCTTACTAAAGGATACACCATGAGTGGTTCCAAATCATATTAAAATGCCATGGGTCTCTACCCCATGATCTTACACTTGTTTTCATATTGTAATATGTCAATTTGGTTAGCAATATAACTGCCCTACCAAAGGTTTCACGATGGGGCATTTCTCATTACTTACTTACCTAAATGTGATCGCATTCCTAGCTAACTCATACTTTTCGTGTCACAAACTTTACATGCATACTTACCAATCAACATTCTTCTCAATAGAACCTTACACATAACATTATAACATTTATTTCCTTTTTACTATGTTCATACATTTACTGATTACTATAAATATCATCATCCTTTATATAGAAATACGTCTACTTGAAAAGTTTACACAAGAGAGTCAAGGTAAAGGCTTATCTGATTCTCACCTACTACAATTCTAAGCTCCAGACTCAAACATACCTCTCAAACCAACAACAACTGTTTAGAAACATAATTTCACTATTACAACTCTTTTATATACAATTTACTTATCATCTCAATCGCTGACAACCTCATGCAAAACATTGTACTTAATGCTTTATTGTTTATATAACTCTTACATTCTTACATTTTCAGAACTTAACATGTAAAATTGAAATACTTACCCGAAGATGAAATAACCACTTATTAAACCAAGAATCATAGCTTCCAACTTAAAGAGGAAGATATATCATTTGATTTAAGAAAAAGAATTAGAGAACATTATTTAAGGAAGAAGAAGAACCTTTTTCAAAACCCATCACACACATAAATATATGACTTAACCTACTTAGTGGAACTTAACAAGTGTCACACGTTTCAAAATTGGCCTTCTTAATGGTCTACAATTTTCAAGAGAAACATAAATAAGTACTCCACATTCACAATTATCAGGCTAGGCTATCCAGTTAATTTTTAACCAAATTACTTATAATCTAACTAGCACAGTACTCCAGATAGAAAAGACGTACTATACCTTTGGCGATAACTCTTACCATAATTACCTTTATTTCCTAACACAAACTTCTTCTTAATATAGCAGAATATCATACTTACTTATGTGGTGGTTACTATACGTCCACACGTATATGCCACAATAAGAAATTGGGCGGTTACTTAATATTTTACATTGTTTTTGCATATATGGCAATAATTTCAAGTTGTGTTTGAGCTCAGGAACTTTACATTGTTTTTGCATATATTGCAATAATTTCAAGTTGTGTTTGAGCTCAGGAACTAACGAAGCCAACATCAACAATAAGCAATATTTCTTTGTAAACTAGTATAATGACAAATGTAATTTTTGGTCCATTCAATATGGTGCATTTCAAAAGCCTCATCTATAGAGTTTGAAGATTTTGTTCGTAAATATGGTCCATGCTTTATTAATTAATAAATTTGTATCTTACGTGTTTCTTGAGTGGATCTACAACTTTATGAAATGAAATCAACAAGACAACAATGAATTTTGTTCCCGGTGAAAATGAAAGCCTTATATGTAAAGGAAACACTTCATATGATTGGCCTTCAACAACAAAACGGTACTTATCATGTTCCTCTGATGTTTTGGAGTCATTGTGCCTATAAAAGAGGAGCACACAAATACTTAAAAAGGATTATAGAATCAATATCTCTTTAGAAAACAAAAGCTAAGTAAGTTGTCACTAAACCATATTCTCCATCATAACACATTCAAGAAAATGTTTTTCATGAAACAAAGGTAGCCATACCAAAACATTCATAGAAAATGGTCAAAACTATTACAGCTAGATAAGATTTTAGTTTATTTCAAAACCAATACTACATAAACATAAATCTCTCTATTACAGTCTAGCAAATTTCCTAGCATGAGCATTCCACTAAATCTTACTAGACTAGATAATGAAACACATTTTTCATCTACAATACAGTTCTAAACACAAAAGAAGCAATATAATTGTATGAAAAACTAGAACATATTAGCAATTAACAAGAATATTGCAAGAAGAATGAGAATTCTTTCAAAAAAGGAAAAACTCTACCAATGCAAAAGGGATTCACATAAATTTCATAAAGTCCCAATTTATTTAAAATAACCTACTTTAACAATAAAATTTGCTAACTCTAAAATCCAATCTATTAAATACACCCAAAGTTAAAGAATTTTGGGCTGCAAGACCAACACCAATCAAAAAGCTTTTGCCTTTTAATCATTTTTGAACAATTCAAAGTCACCCACTAAGACCCAAAATTTTCCAAATCAAAGTATTCCACAAGTAAACGTTAATACTGGGGGCATCAGAAAATAGAGAAAGAAATAATAAAAAAATCCAAAAGAAATTCAAAGCAACTGACAATTTGGGAAACAAATGAAATAGAGAAACTTTAATGAATTGCAAAGGAAACTATTTCTAGTCTTGGATTTTTTTTTTTTTTGGAATAAATACTCAGGCATAAATGTGTTTAGAAAGTAGATCTTGGATTCAAGAAAGGAAAAACAAATAAAAGGAAAGGAGATTTTTTCTTTTCATTCTTACCTTCAAGAGAGGAAGATAAACACCGACGACTAGTGTTGAGAAGCGTTGCTGGTTGGCGGCAAGCACTGGGTCAGAGGTGAAGCACGACGTCGGGGGAACGACTGTTATTCAAGTCAGTGAAGAGAAGACTCTGTGAAGAGGAAAAAGGGAAAATATCTTATAGGATGAAAATTGGTAATGACATCCTGGGTAATATCTTTTATCTGTTTGATATTTTATACATTTATTGCAGATTTTTGCATTGGGGATTTTATAAGTAATTTTGAGTTTTTTATCCTTTGCAGTTTTAAGAAATTTTGATGTTTTGTAATAATATTTTGTTGAAATTATTCCTTCTCTAATATTAGAATTTCAAGGTTTAAGGGTATAAATTATGATATGTTTTAGTTAATGTGGTGCAATAGGCGCATGATTTTGTTCAGGTTCTAGAGGCATTAACCACAAATGAAGGCCATAATGAAGCTGAGGATGAAAGTAATTTTGAAGATTTTATAATGGAGATTCCATAACAAAGAGGAGCATCATACAAACATGGATGAGCAAGATCTTGAACAGAATGTTTTGAGCAAGCTACTAAACTATTAAGTGAGGCTTAAGGGCTTTGTTGAGTTGTCATGTGAGGAAAAGGGAGGTGAGGTTTCTATTATGTGGGGTGAATAATTTTTTGCATCACCTCTATCTATTAGTAAACGTCAAAGTTCTTTTGTGGTGTATGGTTTGGGGGGGGGGGTACAAAAGTTTGGGTTGCATGTTTCTATGATGCACAAAGTTTGATTAATGGACAAATAAATTAGGATCAATTAAAAATTATAAGTTGTAATGTTAAGGACGAAAAATGGGTTATCTTTGGTGACTTTAACCAAGTCCTAAATCAAGTTGACAAGTATGCATCATCTCATCAAAATCTAAAATGCTGTAAAGCTCCTAAGAAGCTCGAAGAGGAAATGACAAAGCTTCAAGGAAATATCCCTGAGAAGATAAAACAGAGAAAAGAGTTGGAAACACTTCGTGAACAATAACAGATATTTTTGTTTCAAAAGCCAAGGATTGACTGGATAGTTAAGGGGGAAAGAAACACAAAATTTTGCCATATGATTGGAAATTGAATTAAAATATTTAATCATATCAGATTCTTAAAAGATGAGCATGATAATGTTATTGAAGGTCATGAAAAGAACGTTTGTGAAGCATTTTCAGAATATTCTAGGGGAAAAAGATCATAGTTCAGAAGAGGATATTAAAAAGTTCATTCAACAGTTTCAAGTACCTCAGATTTCTTATAACTAGTGGTCTGGCTTGGAAAAAGAGTTTTATGGACAGTGAAATTACTACAACCCTTAATCAATTTAAACCGGGGAAAGCTCATGGATCGTATGATAAGCCAACAATCTTCTTTCAGTACAATTGGGATATTTTTAGCTCACAATGAATTTTCTAGACACTGGGAACATGCTAAAACTTTACCCCCCTTGTTCTCAAAAAACCAGGTACATATTTGGTTAATGATTTTAGACCTGGTGAACTGACATAAACTAGTTATGGGAGGATTAATCACACCATTTCAAAATGCTTTTGCCAAGAGTAGATAAATTACGGATAATGTGATTTTTGGTGAGCAGGAGGTAGAGATTTTACATATATTCGACAAAAAATGGAGTATGGAAGGAATATTAGAAGCTCTAAAGCTTAACATGAATAAAGATTAAGTTGGAATTTCATCAAAATTGTTTTTGAAAAAATGGGTTTTAGCCCCAAGAGGGTTAGATTGATAATGAATCAAAATATGTTGTTCTAAATAGTGGTTTAAGATAAGGAGACCCCTCCTTTATCAAAATATTCTCTCTTGCATTGCTTAAAGCAAGGGAAGATAGCTAATCCATGGAATTAAAATTGGAAGAAATAACATGTCTATGAATGACAACTATATCTTCTTCAAATCTAATCTAGAGGATTACAATAACATAGAAGAGATTCTTTAATTTTTCGGGATAAAATATCAATTTGGACAAATCAAAGCCTACATTACACCCTCAATTCGAGAGGATGTTGAATGAGGTTTTAAAAGGTAAAAGTTAATACAATGTTTAGGAAATATTTAGGTTTAATTTTGAGCCTATGCAAGGTAAATAACAAACTTTAGGGATGGAGAGCAAAACTATTGTCTACTAGAGGTCCATTAATTCTCATTAAATCAACACTTCTAGTCTTCCAAGTTATCATCTCTCTTGCTTTAGATCGCCTACCTCAATTAAAAATCAGATTGATAATATTATGTGGAGCTAGAAGAATGTTGTATTTTAATCAAGTCCTACTGGCTTGGAGGATAATGACGGGAAAGTTGGCTTTTAAAAGATAAAACTCCAAAGAAATACTCTGCAAGTGAAACTTTCTTGAATATAAATCCCAAGGCCTATAATTCGGGGGTTTGGAAAGGAATCATTCATGGAAGAGATTTATGTCATAAAGGATTAGATGGAGTGGTGAGAGTATGAACCAAAGAAACCGGACAGGAAATGATGCTCAGGGATCTTCTAGTGAAAAAGGTAATGATAAGATGGTGTAGAAACAAATACTCAGTGAAATCAGGCTATAAAGTTGCAATGAAACTTCCATTTTGGAAAAAATAGTGATTGGAAGAATCTGTGGAAACTCAAAGTTCTTTTTAAGATCATTGTTTTCCTATGGAAAATTATTTCTGACAGCTTACCATGCAAACATGAGATTGAGAAAAAGGGTACAATCCATGGTGTACCTTTTGCCAAAAGGAAAGAGAGACTGTTAATCATCTGTTCTTACAATGTGACTTGGCTCGTGCAGTCTGGTTTGGTTCAAAGTTCAAACTTAACTGGTTCAACATTATTTGGAAAAGGTGGAAAAAAACTCAACAAATGTTAAAAGTCGTTGGTATTCTGTGGTGCATCTGGTTACAAAGAAACATTGAAAAAGTCCACTCGCTTAACACCATAAAGCAATAAAATAACATGGTCTTGCATTGGATTGAAGGATTAAAAATTATGAAGGTTGGGAAATCTGAAAGAATTAACACAATTATAAGCTCAAAGCAAATCATTTGAAAGTCCTACAAAATCAGAGCATACTGTTTCAAAAATTGGAAAGAAGACATTATTTGTAACCAAGTATCTAGTGAGTAGTGAGGGAAGTTTTTTGTTTTCACCACAGCAGCCAAATTCTTGAATCCAGTCCTCTAGGGAAGGGTTTCTTTGAGTTGGGACAAATTCAAGACCATGGTTGAATTAAAAACTCAGGAAGTCACAACTGATTGGAGGAAGACGGGGTGGTGCAATGGGCACTATAGTTTTTTTAACTTGAATGCTTCTGCTTTCTCAAACTTTCGGTCTAAAATTATAATAAAATAAAAAAGAAATTTTTTAGCCAAATTTCCCATAATTTTTAAAAATAAAATCTTGCATTTTTAGATAAGTAAAAAATTTGAAATATATATATATATATATAATTACTCCAAGGTTATATACACTCGTATATATTATACAGATACATTTTTTTTAAATTGATTTTATATAAATATTATATAATTATGTCAGTGTTTATTGTTTATTGGTAAATAAATTAGTTATTTAACTTTATTTTTTGAATCTTTAATTTTGTTTAGCAACTTTTATGCTATAAATTATAATATGAGTTCTGTTAATTTTTATTACATCGAAAATTTCAAATATAAATGAAAAAAATAAAAATATTATTTTTATATTAAATTAAAAATTAAAAATTAAAAATTAAAAATATTAAAATATATAACATAAACAAACAATCACCATAGATGTTCTATTATCTAAAGTTGCTGTGTGGCACTTTTTTATTATCATTATTTTTAATCGGATTGAATGAAAGAAGTAAAGAAAGGAAAAATGAGAAAAGAGAAGGGAGCAAGGTTAATGTAAAATTATTTTTGAATTTTCTAAATAATAATGATTTAGTTAAGTTTTTTCGTTAATTATCAAAATTAAATTTATTATGATTATTTAGAGTTAAATATTAATTTCATATTAAATCTAACACATGAGATAATTATTTTAAGTAAAAAAATATTTTTTTTTGAATGAGTTAATTGTTGGAATATTTTCGAATATTTATAGTGTTTCAATAACTATAAATGAAATGGTGTAATTAATCAAAAGTTAAATCTTTTGATTATTAGTCAAGAGTCATATTACTTGATTTTTGACAAAATTATAACTATTCAAATAATATTATTTGAATAGTTAATATTAAATGAATAGTTATGTGTCTCTTTAAAAACATTATTATTAAAAAAAAAAATACCTATTGAAAGATGTTCCTACGAAGAAATATGGAAATCCTAATAAATAGGAATGAGATTTTATTTGGAAATCACGCCAACACGTTCTAATATTCTTTCTATTCTTCCCTCATTCTTTTAATATTATTAGATTATTTTATAAAGAATTACTGCAGAAATTATTTGTAGAAATTGAGTTTCTTGTTATAAATTGCTCAATGCTTAGTGGACTATTCTCGTCGGTACAAAACGCAAATAATCATTGGCTTCATTGTATCATCGAGGTTAATTTGCTTGAAACTCTTTTGCACATCGAATATAAGTGGGGTGAATATAACATTAAAAGATAGTGGCTTGATACACGCCTTGGAACCTTGTCCTATTTCTTCATTTTATGTTCGAGTTTCGTTCGTGTGTTTGAGATTTTCCTCACCGGAAGTTATACTAACATTAAGGATGGATAACTCAATTGATTCAAAGCTAAATGATAGACTAATTTTTTAAATACATTTAAAATTATACAAAAATGTTTCTAAGTAAATTAAGTATAAATCTTAAATCGATATGCATATACAACATTTTAATTCATCATTTCAAATTCAAATAAAAAAAAATTTAAATATATAAAATTATATAATAACAAAATTTTTTAATTCTATTTTTTCTAATGTAAAAGTTGTTTAGTTGTAATTGAAGAAATTTATTCTATAAATTAAAAAATTGATATAGAATATTTATAATCCTTTGATGTTGTAATGATAAATATTAAAAAAAGAATAGGAAATTTACAATGATGTTTAATGTAATGTGTATATCTATATGAATTGGATATATTGATAATTTATATTATATCTTGGTCATATTGTGCATGTAATTTTTTGTGCAAATGTATAATTTTATTTCTTTTTATTTTTTGTTAGCATTCTTGGTAATTCTAACAGATTTGGTATTTAAGTTTAAATAAAATTTTAAAATATTATAAATAAATAAATAAGTCATAACAATAGAGGTTACAAAAGATTTAATAGCATTCTTTTTGTTCAAATATACTAAATGTTGTTCAAATATTAATCTAAATGCAAAGTTTTGCAAAATTATTATTGGAAGTGAGATGAAAAATAATTTTATATCAAATCAATATTACCTCACCAAATTCTATATTTGGAATGTCATGATTTTTTTCCTTAGTTACAACTGGATTTAGAGCTAAAATCTTAAGAAGAGAAAAAGAATGATTACACATTGAAAAAATAAAGCTTTTATGTATATAAAATTAATCACTATAAAACCCCAATTGAAATAAATAATAAACTTTTAACTATTAAAAATATTAAATTTAATGTGGAGTATGCCTCGCATTTTTTTATTAAAATAGAATTGTCGTCTTGACGGTGCGACCACTGACGTCCCAACGAGATGAGATGTTTCGTCCCGACGACACGATGACGGTCGTCCCGACGAGGCGACGTGTAATGCAATTTTCTTGATTTTCTTCTTCTGGTCAAATTCTGATTATTTGTCTCAGTCAAATTTTGATTAGTGTAAGCTATTTTAATATTATTTGGCCTACGAAATTAGCCTATAAATAGGCCCTTTTCCACCTTAGAAAATAAACCTATTACACACTTAGGTATTAGCTTTACAAGCTTTTAGAGAATTTTGTATTTGCATTTTGAGGGTTCTTATTTCGAGTTTCGGGGTTTACTTTTTATCTCCATCTTTGTACTCTTCGTTTTTTTTCGTTTTATTGAAATTATCTTTGCCCATGGTTTTTTATCCTCTTCGAAGGGATTTTTCCATGTAAAACATTTGTGTTCGATCTTTTTAATTTCTTCGTTATTTTACTTGTTCGTTACTTAATCGAGTTTATCCTAAACAAACTAGTATTAGAGCTTAGTCAATTTCCTCATTCAACCCATTCATAGATGACAGTAACAAGGTTCGACATTAAGAAGTTCGATGGATCACAAACTTCAATCTGTGGCAAGTTTGCATGTCGACAATTTTAATCCAGAGTGATATTGATAAGATCCTTGCAGAGAAGAAACCTGACAACATGGAAAAATCAAAATGGGATAGGTTAGACAAAAATGCTCTATCCTTAATTCAATTATACCTAACAAATAATGTGTTACAGGAGGTGCCAATGGAGAAAATGACATACACCTTATGGAAAAGGTTAGAAACCCTTTACGCGACAAAGTCTCTAGCTAACCGATTAGTGTTGAAATAACAATTGTACACGTTCCACATGAACGAAAGTGAGGACCTTAGAGGTCACATCCGTTAATTTATTACTCTTTTAATTATTTAAAAAATGTTGAGGTTCAGATTGACGATGAAGATCAGGCTATGCTATTATTGTAACTTTTTACTCCATTCATACAAGTTTTTCAGGGAGATCTTGATTTATAGTAGAGATAGACTCTTGTTCGAGGAACTGAAGGGACATTTGTTGAGAAAATACAAACTTGAAAATGCATTTGGTTCGAGTAGCAAGTTAGATAGGCAAGCCTCATTTTTGGTAGCATCAAGGAAGCGAGATAAGAGATGTCGCTATTGTAAGAAGTTACGTCACATCAAGGTAGATTGTTACAAACTGTGAAATGAAAGGGATGCTAAGAGCAACGAGGAAGATTTAGCTAGTGTTAATTTGGCCGATGACAAGGGTGATGATTTCTTCTCGATGTCAATAAGTGAAAGCTCCAAGCTTACGTCCGAGTGGATTCTGGATTCGGGGTGTTCTTTCCACATGTGTCCCAACAGGGACTAGTTCTCCACATATAGTTCAGTTGAAGGTGGAGTTGTGTGTATGGGGAATGGTTCACCAAGTAAGGTAATCAATATTGATACTGTTTAGACCAGGATGCACGATGGGACAACCAGGACAATATCAGACGTCAGATATGTACCTGATTTAAAAAGAAATCCTATCTCCTTGGGAAATTTGGACTCAAAGGGTTGTAAATTTAACACCGAGTCAAGTGACATTAAGGTATCCTATGGGGCTCTTGTTTTGATGAAAGGTAAACATATTGGCAGTCTTTATGTTTTGGAAGGATCAACGGTGACTGGTGAAATAAGATGTCCTTGTCTGTTAAGGAATCAAAGTCAACTCATTTGAAGCGGAGGCAACTTGGTCATATGAAGGAAAAAGGTATGACTGTTTCGTATAAGAGAGGTTCTCTTTTGGATGCAGATTTTGAAAAGATAGGGCATTGTGTTCGTGGAATCAAACCCCGGTCAATTTTGATTTGGCAGTGCACAAGTTGAAGACTAGAAGTCTTCCAGCTTCTAAGCACAACTTCGACTCAATTAATATTCTGCATAGTTCAAGATAGGCCTGTGGCAGGCTTTGGCAAAGAAGGTGTTGTGGAAATACGAGTCAAGTGAAGATTTGTGGAGTATGCCTCACAGTTTTTGGCTGAAATAGAGTTGACGTCCTAACGAGGAAGAGACGTTGTCCCGATGACTTGACCACCGGCATCCCGACAAGAAGAGACATCTCGTCCTGACGACCTGATGAAAGGCGTCCCAACGAGGTAGTAGCTACATCACGACTAGGCGACATGTTATGCAATTTTCTCGATTTTCTTCTTCCAGTCAAATTCTGATTATTTGTCTTAGTCGAACTCTGATTAGTGTAGGTTATTTGGATATTATTTGACCTACGAATTTAGCATATAAATAGGCCCTTTTCTACCCTAGAAAATAAACTTATTACACATTTAGGTATTAGTTTTTACAAGCTTTCAAATAATTTTGTGTTTACGTTTTGAGGGTTCTTATTTTGGATTTCGGACTTTAATTTTTATCTTCATCTTTGTAATCTTCATTTTTGTCATTTTAGTGAAATTATCTCTGCCCATTGTTTTTTATCCTCTTCGGAAGGGTTTTTCCACGTAAAATATTTGTATTCGATCTTTTCAATTTCTTCTTTATTTTACTTGTCATTTGCTTAATCAGGTTTATCCCTATCATTTAAAGAACGACTATAGAATTATCTTCTTCGCGTATACAAATCTTGCAAATTTCAAAAATAAATACACAAAAAGCAATTGAAATATTTCTGAAAGTAAGATAATAATAAAAAAAAACAATTGCCTTTTCAAATACTATACTTGGATTTTTACAACTCTTTCTCTCCTAAATCAAAAGTGGATATAGATCCTATAATATTACAAAGAGAAAAAAGATTCAATATGAAAACAATAAAAATTAAAGTTTTATTTATAGATAAAAATATAAGAAATTAATTACTAAAAAATTCAATGAAACAAAGAATAAATATTAACGGTTACAAAAAATAATAATTTTTTTTAAAAAATTTACAAAATATTAATAATGGTTTAAACCTTGAGAAAATTTTCAAACTCTAAAGATGCAAATTTAAAACTAAATTATTTATACAAAATAATAATGTTATTGATATTCAGTAAACTGAAAAATAAAAATTATGTTAAAATTAAGTTAAAAGTTTGAGAAACCATAACAAATAGCAATAAATTATTTTAACTTAAAAAAAAAAAAGAAATATCGTTGAAAATTATGGAATCAAAAGGGAAAAAGATTTGTATTGAGGAAAAAGTGTAAAAACAATCATATTATTTCTATGAAATATTAACTGCTCTTGACATTAGATGTATTTTTCTCAATGTTTAGAATTTACTTTGAATATTAACTATATTTTATGGTCACTTAATATCCTATAGAAAAAGAGGGTTATAACATATTTAAAAATTAGAAATCAGTAATGAATTTGAAAGATGAAGGAAACGTATTCCTAAGTCTGAACTCAAAACTAATGTTAACTCATTAATCTACATTGATGTTGTAACATTTCGTTATCCGACCTAATCGCAGGGTTCGAGTTATAAAGTGTCTTCATTATCGGAGCAATTACAATAAAATATAATCAATTATTCTCATTTTCTAATCAATATTACATAATACATGCTTATTATGCAATAAATAATCATTCCAAGTCAAATACAAGCATATGAAAACCTAATATCATCCCAGGATTGAGTAAGGACTAAAACACAAGGTTTTCAAAACACCTCAGATGAATGTTGCGACTTCTAGGGCTAGGTGTCACGACATTGAAGACAGTAGCTAATTTCCAAACTTGAGAACCATTTTGCAAAGTTTTCAAAATAAAATAGGGCCAGTGTTGCAACATTAAAGGTATGGTGTCGCAATGACAAAAACAGACCACTAAGTCTATGTTTTCCAAATCTTCAACCTAGCATATGAACCACATTTGGCCCCTAAGGCCCCAAATCAACCATGTCATGTATTCAAACTTGCCAAAACATAGCTACCAAAACATTAACCTCACTTATATGTATGACTAAACCATTTCCATAGATTCACAACATTTTTACACATCATTTTGAAGCATTTCTAAACATTAGAATAAGTATTCCCTAGGTACATGCCATCGATTTAACACAAATACTATACAAACTTAGGATGAGTCGATTGTTGTCGTCTGGATGCCAACTTCACTATCCCAGGGCTTCGAGAATAGCTGAACCTGTGTACAGGACAACAAAATCATACGTTAAGCGACAAGCTTAGTGATACTTCCATGATTCAAGATAAAACATTATAAATGGTCATGTATATATCACATTTACAAAATCAAGTTAAGACATAATCAATCAAACTAAATAATTTACATCTTTGATGTAAACCAATACATGAAAATGACATTTACCAATTCATTCAACAATACTTAGATAACAAATGAATGTCAAATTCCATTGATTATACTTAATTAGTTAACAACATCAACTATATAGTCACATATCTGTATATGCAATTTACATTATGGCACTCATGTTTCATGGTGTTCATGTTATTCACCTTGTTCTCTTACCTTTTAACTCGATTCTAGAGTCTATTGACTCATTCATACTCGATTCGACCCCCAGGGCTCATTTTCAATTGATTCAAGCAATAAGGTTTAACTTTCTTAATTAAATTCATATAGGCACATATTAGGTCACATATCATCATACCATTTCATTCCAACACCATTTGTCAATATTTTAAACCCTTATTAACATTAACTCAGACTTAGATGGATACACGGATTGTCCAACCAACACAACAAATTGGCACCGAAGTGCATACTGGCACACAAAGTACATCAATGAATAATCGGGGAAAATCAACAAGAACATAGTGCATACTAGAGCACGAGCGCATCCTGGCACACAAAGGTCATCCTGGCACATAAGTGTATAAACCCGTACACGATCCAATCCTATGGCATGCCAGCTATATCCTGTTAGAAAAATGGGTTTGGAAAACGCAGCGAAAAATAAATTTAGGGAAAAACCAGAGTTTTAATTTTTTTCCAAAACAAGATATTAGTTGTGATATCTAAAGTAATAAACACTTAATCAAAATTGTACCTTTTCGATTCGTCTAGGACGAGCGCTTCGACAGAGTAGTCTTCTCCGCTATCTTCAAGCTCACGTTTGTCGAGTGTGGGCTCGCTTAAAATCAGAAAATTTTTCACAAAAATTACAAATGGGGTAATTATGTAATTTCTTTAAATTTTTTAGTCAAGTTGTAAATCAGAAAAATATCTCTAGAAATTCTTTGAAATAATCTCTTCAGAGAATTTTCTCTCTATAACTTTCTCTTGAATTCAAGGGTGTGTAAATAATGACCCAAGACTCTCTTTATATAGGGAAAGTTTAGAGAGTTCAACTATTTTTAAACTTAATCACTTTAATATTAAATTAAATCTAATATTTACCTTGATAAATATTAAATTTAATATTAAATCTTACTAATATAATAGAATGTTTACCTACAAGATAAATATTAAATTAAATTTAATATTAAGATAATCACTTTCATATTAAATTAATAAAATACTATTAAGATAAGTATTAAATTAAATTTAATATTAAACTATTAAAATAATATTATTTTTGGAATAATTAATCTGAAATCAAATTCTCTAATAGAGTTCCAGTAGGAGTGTAACTCTTCCA
Organism: Gossypium australe; assembly: GCA_005393395.2. Lineage (NCBI taxonomy): Eukaryota > Viridiplantae > Streptophyta > Magnoliopsida > Malvales > Malvaceae > Gossypium > Gossypium australe. Next base: position 23,809,551 of record CM016621.1, on the reverse strand, counting down.
CTGCTCAACCACCGACAACCACTAGGACGCCATCGTCGCAGCCACTGGCACTGTCATGTTCGGTGGTGTAGGTGCGACACCCTTACGGCACCTCGAGCCGGTTCAGTCCTGGTCAATGACAACCCGACCGGTCTGATCTAGCCAAGGTTGGACCGTTGGTCCGATTTCACATATTGGGCCTGGTTCGACCAATTTTTGGGTCTTGGTATCAATTTTGGGCCGTCGGACCCAATTTACGATCTTAGGTCCAATTTTCAAGTTCAGCTACTCATTGGGCCAATTGTCTGACTTGGAAATTAACTTCCAAAAATATCATATTAATTTTAATTGATTTGATTAATTTAATTTTACTTGATCAAAAAAAAAAAATTCCAAATATCACTTAGATTTTTCAAATTAATTTTTCAAGAAAATTCTTTAATCAAATTCTCTAGTTAAACAATTCTCACGACCACCTGATTTAATTCCACATCAAATAAATCGACTCAATTAAATTATTCCCAAAGTCGTAGAATTTTCTTCTGATTCAAATGTAGTCTGATCGAGTTTTTGTTGAGCTTGCGGAGGGACCAATCAGACATATACAATTAGGCTCTAGTTATTGCAATTATGTCCAGAAGTATCGTTCCGATAATTTGCAATTACTTAATCATGGAGTCAGTCCACAAGAAGTACAATGATTGAGAACTCTTTATTGCATACTCTTTACGAAAGCAATTCATCCAACTACTTTGTTCAATGACCTCGTCATGTGTGTGTTACCCTCATATGATATCCTTGATTCCCTTTAGTTAAATCCGTTCACTCAATACAATCATATTTTATCTCATTGTCACCATTGTGTCTTCTTAATGATTAATATGATCACTGTCAACTAATGACTGTGATAAATTGCTCATTCGAGAACAAGCAACCCGTGGCCACGTTCCATATTTATCAATCCACACAATGCCAATGAAAAGATATCATTAACTCTTTAATTGAGCTATCAATTCCACTAGTAAATCAATGCAATACACAAGTCATGTACCTAACATACTAGCTATGGGCTCGATCATCTTTAGAGCATAAGCCTCCTCTTATATCAAAGCACATGAGTTGCATACGCATAGTCAATGACTAACTCAGGGTTTAAGTAAATGACATCATAAACGTCACAAGTGAATTAATTCACAAACGGATTCAGAATTAATTTACCATGGGTCCAGTCCAATGTATCATTTCACCAATGAATACATCTATGCCTCTACTCGTGGAGTCAACTGCTTCGATAGCCAAGACTAGCCATGTCCCTAATTGGAATTGTAGACGACATAACAATCTTTCTTAGTATTTGAATCAAATGCTCACTTTGATTCTTTTACGGGATTACGGACTCATTTAGATTATCTACTGAAGTAAGCTGTCTTTCTCGCAATATAAACGTTCTTTACGATGCCACTTATCTTCAGTTTGAACTTTAGATAATCAATGAGCTAATATTTGCTTGACACAATTTCACTATGCATGCAAAGTATAAAAGACATAAATACAAAGTACATAATAGTGAAATGTGAAATTAACTTTATTTATTTATTCACCGTTCAAATAAATAGAAAATTGTTACATGTTTATTACAATATGGGCACGTTTCCTAACATTTTTGACTTAGCCCGACTAGTTAATAGGGCGTCAATATTAAAATCACATGACATTATTCACAATTCATCATCAATCTATCATATAACATAGCATATTCCACTCAATTTCATTTCATTGATCATATATTTTAAGCCCACATTTAGTATGCTTTTGGATGAATTAAGCCTCGATTTATGTAAAAAGGTGCTCTTAATCCTTTTTTTTCATGTTTTATTCCCAGAAAAGCACCCGAGGATGAAAAGAACGGAAAACAGGCCCAAAACGGAGTAAGTGGGCCATATCACGAAATCCACACGGCCTGGGCCCAAGACCACACGGCCGTGCCTCCCGTCCTACTAGAACACGACTATCTCCCGATTCACACGGCCGTGCCTCATTCAACAGGATTGAACACGGCCTGGCCACGACTTACACGGTCGTGTGCCATGGCCGTGGCCCTGTCGCAGGAAAGAGCAATTTCATTCGGATTTGGATACTTAGGGGCGAAGAAACATATTTCGAAAGCCTATATAAACCCCCTAAGTATAACCTGAAAGAGGGCGGTTAGCTAGGCCAAGGAGCCGAGCCAGAAAAGTCAGATTTGTGGAGAATCACTCGAAGATAGCCAGTTGATCTATCTCAAGAAGCCGAAATTTTACTCAAGACAACGTATCTCTCCTTCAATTCCTTCAGGGAGTTTTAGGGATTTCTTATGTTTTGTTTTATCTTTCCTTCTGAGATGTTCTCTTTTATTATTATGAACTAAACCCTCAGATACCTGAAGGGGATGAAACCTAAGATAGATCTTGTTATTGTTTTCTGAATTATATGATAAATACTTGATTTGTTCTTAATTATGTGTTCTTAATTCTTGTGTTGATATTTCCGGGATATTGATTCAAGTTGGATGTACTTAGGTGGAGGAGCAAAAGTCCCTGCTTAAGAGTAGATCTAGCATAATTAAGCGGAGTCAATCGCACGCCTAGAGATAGGGTGATGAGATTTTGCCGGATTAGGGTGAAACCTAATATGGGAGTCCATAGATCGACTTAATGCGATTCTAGGGGTTTTAATTAGAAAAATATTTCAATTAATCAACCTAGGGTTAGACGTTATTCGCTTCGAGAGAGGGTTTAATATAACTTAGGGAATCTTACGGATCAAGTCAAGTGAATACATCGTCTGGTTCAGTGTTAGATAACAAGTGAAGTCTAGGTGGATTCTTCCTAAGGGTATCGTCTTAATCAACTGAGTTTTCCCAATAGTATTTTTCCCAATTCATTCTTTTTGTCTTTGCGTCTTTAGTTTAGTTGATAGCTAAATTTAGATTAGATAACCATTCACTTAATCCTTAGGCTAAATAATAGAAAGAGAGTTAGTATTAGTACTTTTGGTTCCTTTGGGATTCGATATTCCGGTATTGCCTAAACTATACTACTGTTCGATAGGTGCGCTTGCCTTAAAATCGTTGTCAGAGTTAGTTTCCAGGTTCGATCATTTTTATTATAAATTTTAAAGCTCTGATTTCGACGATCACATACTACTCTTATTCTACTCAATTTAGTCCCTATTTTGATATTTTATATCAAACCAATTCAAAACCTTTCACAACACCACCATGTATTGAAAATGTCATTAAAACATCTAACTAACACATATATGCAAGCAATTAATCTATCCCAAATCATAAAAGTACAAATCGAGGTTTTTGAGCGTCACTCGTTGACAATTTTTGTTTTTTCTTTCCCTCTCGGCTATTCAGTGTTGTTATTAGCTACGAATAGTCACAACACATATCACATTATCAATTTCCAGCCAAATCAAAATCAAATATTCAAATTCACATATTTTTCAATTTATTCAATTTAGTCCCTAGAACCAAGACAAGCACAACTTTCAATTTAAAGCCTCGGATTATAATTTGATTTCACCAAAACTCATTAGGGACTCTCTATTTTCTATTCCTACCAACAATTCATGATATTTTTGTATTTTTTTCAATTTGGTTCCTAATGTACGAACTAACAACTAAGCTTTACAATTTAGTCATTTTTATATACTAAGCTTAATTTACAATTTCGCACCAATTTCATTCGATTCTCAACAATGGAAACTTTCAAAAACTTTAACAGTTTTACAAATTGGTACATGGGCTATGTAAAAACTCGAAAGTCAGCAGTGTTGGAAAATGCAGTTTCAAAACCCCATTTCAGTCAACTGGGTCTGTAAATAGTATAAAAGAATATTAAAGTTTGGTCCTTCAACTTTGTCTATTAATTGCTTAATTAAGGTAAAATGATTAAATTATAAAGTCCAATTGTTATAGATTTTCAATTAGGAAATGGATTGGGGATTTAATGTAACACCCCATACCCGGTCTGGTTGCCGAACTTGAGCTATGGATTGCCACATTAACCACCTAAATGACTCCCCCAATAAAGCCCAACCTAATCTCCAACACACCACATGTTAAAACACAATCTATGCTTAAGTTACCAACATGCAATGGATTATCATATAAGTACTTTCAATAATACACTTAAACTAACTTTTATTCAGGTGGTATTCTAGTTTAAGTAAATAGTTTACACATCTTAACATCAAGGTACATTCCTAATGTAGCTCGCACATTCTAAGGCTTAGCAGTGTAAGACTTATTAAACAGGGTAAGTTTCGCGAACTACCCCTACGTGTTTAGATATTGTGAACCCGATTCGCAGGGTTTCTCCTATTCTGCATATCAAAATTTATTAAGGGTTTGCAAAACCAATTTGCCAAATGTTGGGGTTCACACATGGTAGAGTTCGCCAACCCTGTCACTTCAAAGCAACCTTAGCTAACTCTAAAAGTTTGTTAGTTTTGAATATTTCATGTTTTTGCTTATGACGAACACTAAGTTACAATTTAATTACTTAAGTATGAACTTTGTAAATTAAGAAAAACATCAAATCTGACTTGGACTAAATTTATATGCTTAAAATTTTGTGTTTATAAAGTATTAATAGTAAATACACATAAAGAAAAACATAAGAAAACATAAAAGCAACTAGGTCCTAGAACAATCGACAAAGTTTATAGAAATATATCTCTAAGCCCAAGCTGGTTCCCACATTACCTTTATGTCCAGAGTTCTCTTGTACCTTCTTTCCAATATTAATGCTTCGCCAAGATCACTCGCCTCACCGTTACTCATGTGCAATTTAACTATTTGCAGTGTTTAGAAATGAGTGTGTGAGCTCTTGCAAACTCAGAGAATATGCAGGAAAGAAAAACCACAAAGCATGAACCAAACATAAGTTAAGGAAAGGCTTTGCCAAATCTCTGAACTTCAAACTGGGTTCGCCATACTTGTGCGAAGTCTGGTTTGCAGTTACTCACTGTCAGTTAGCTTAAAAATAGTAAAACATAATATTTCAAAAAACACTATCTTATTAATGTGTGTTTTAGTGTTGGATAAGCGGGTCTCCTTATAACGCCTCAGAATGATTCAATGAGTCTTAACATGTCCCATAAGTGTAGCATAAAGCTAAATACTCTTCAAACACACCAACATGTCCCATTAAATGGAGCTTAGCTTAACATTCCCTTATCTCTTCATTCTACCCCAAGGCCTCTCGCCCAAATCACGAAACATAAAGGTGAGTACTCATAATCCTATGGCATGCCATTATATCCAACGGTTTCAGAATTTTATCATGTCAAAACATTTACTTAAACATAGAGCTCGCAAATCACTGTTCATATCTAGCTTGCAAGGTTGGGCTTGCATATTATTGTTCATAAAATGCATACTTAACATATTCACAAAACAAAGTTTAGAAAAGACTTACTCTCGAAACTTAGGTTAAAACCCTAAGCTCCTGATTAACATTATGGTTCGCACATACATTTGGCGATCCCTGAATACTCACCAATTTGTTGAAACATTTTCCCTTGTTTTTGCTTGTAGAAGATTCTGTCAGATTCGCAATTTCACAAATATACATAAGTCACTAACAAACAAAGCACATTAAAACTCATACATAAACACGAGCGAACCTAGGTTCACTCATGTTAGCCTTTTGGTGAACTTAGTTCCCTTTGTTACAAACCTTTCTTAATTACCTCTAAACATTGATCGCGTGTCAGAGTCTTAAAAACTTATATAAAGAATGATCGAACTTGGAAACTAACTATGACAACGATTTGAGGCAAGCGCACCTATCGAGCAGTAGTATAGTTAAGGCAAGACCGGAATGTCGAATCCCAAAGGAACCAAAAGTACTAATACTAACTCTCTTTTTATTATCTAACCTAAGAATTAAGGGAATTGTTTATCTAACCTAAAATTAACTATCAGCTAATCTAAAAACTCTAAGACAAAGAAGAATGGAATTGAGAAAATAACTTTAGGAAAAACCAATTGATTAAGACGACACCCAAGGAAGAATCCACCTAGACTTCACTAGTTATCTAACTCTGAACCAACCAATTTATTCATTTGACTTGATTCGTAAGATTCCCTAAGTTATATTAATCCCTCTCTCGAGGGGACTAACGTCTAACCCTAGTTTGATTAATTGAAATCTTTTTCTAATTAAAACCCCTAGAATTGCATTAACTCGATCTATGGACTCCCATATTAGGTTTCACCCTAATTCGGTAAAATCTCGTCACCCTATCTCTAGGCGCGCGATCAACTCCGCTTAATTATGCTAGATCTACTATTAGGCAGGGACTTTTGCTCCTCCACCTAAGCACATCATGCTTGAATTAATATCCCGGAAATATCAACACAAGAATTAAGAACACATAATTAAGAACAAGTCAAATATTTATCATATAGTTCAACAAATGATAACAAGATTCATCTTAGGTTTCATCCTCTCAGGTATCTGAGGGTTTAGTTCATAATAATGAAAGAAAACATCTCAAAAGAAAAGATAAAACAAAACATAAGAAATCTCTAAAACCCCTGAAGGAATTGAAGGAGAGATCCTCCGTCTTGAGTATAACTCCGGCTTCGTGAGATGGATCAACTGGCTCTCTTCGAGTAAATCTCCACAAATCTGCCTCCTCTGGCCTAGTTGGATGCCCCCTGACTAAAGCCTCGGGTTCCCCCTTTTCTGGTCATACTTAGGGTGTTTATATAGGCTTCGAAATGTGTTTCTTTGCCCCTAAGTATCCAAATATGAGTGAAACTCTTCTTTCCTATGGCAGGGACACACCCATAGCACACACTCGTGTAAGTCGTGGCCAGGCTGTGTTCGAACCTGTTGAATGGGGCACGGCCGTGTGGCTAGGGCCCAGGCCGTGTGGAATTCGTGATATGGCCCATTTACTCTGTTTTGGGCCTGTTTTCCATTCTTTTCGTTATTGAGTGCTCTCCTGAGTATAAAACATGAAAACAGAGGATTAAGAACACCAAATTACACAATTCAGGGCCTAAATAATCCAAAAGCATGCTAAATGTGGGCTTAAAATATGTTACTTTTACGGTTTATCAAATACCCCCACACTTAAGCTTTTGCTTGTCCTCAAGCAAAATTCTCAACTCACAATTAAAACAAACTTCCTCGATTCATAATATTTATCAATAATGTTTCATCATAATTCAAAGATAATTCATACATGGATAATTCAACTCAAAGAGTCCTAAAGATTCAAACAATCAAAGTCATAGTTTTTATAGTATGAAAACATAGGTGTTTCCCCTTACCTGAATAATTACCTCTGATTCAAAATCGACAAGAGTTGGCATCCTCACCAAAGATTCACTCAAATCACTCAAAGTGTTTAAGGTTTAGAATTAAGCACTCAAAAGTCAAACATGAAAAGTTAATCCCATGGGCTTGCATGAAAATCAAAACTCCACCACTAGAATATGAGATGATACACAAATCAAAAGGCCTTTAACAGGGTTTGTAATGGGGCTTGGGTTAAATGTGTGGATAAAGGCTGAATTAGAAGGTTAGAATCGAGATTGACTTGACAAATTACCTAACTAGAAACAACGAACAGATAATGAATAATTATATTAACTGGAAACTAATAAAACGAGCTTCTTTTTCAAGATTTGGATTTTACATGTATAAGCTCATAGAACTAGTAATGAATATATTTCGAAATTTTCTTCCTTTTTTTTAAAGAACAAGTCAAATAATAGGAAAGAACTTTTACAATTGAAATATAGAACATAATTAGGCAACTGTTCAAAATCAAATCTCGACAAAAAGGGAGTCAAGGAATGGTGATAACAAATACAAAGGGTTTTGAGTTAGTATTAGTAGGTAACTAAATAAAAAGGGTTGTTAGGATTAAACAGGGTTCACTAGGGGTTAATTATGAAGGTAGGCTTTTAGTGGAGTAAGTGGGTTAAAACCTAGGTGCCTTTATCATCTCTGTATATCAAATAAAAGGTGTGGTCTCGACATGTATAATGAATGCAAGTTCTAAAATAATAAATCAATGTTGACACACTCATAATCAATAAAGTGGGCATGAAAAAGAATATATGCTCTAATAGGCTCAAAATCTCACAAAAATTATGGGTATTTGATTTCAACCTCGTAAATTTCAAATTTCAAGGTAACATTCAGATTCAGGTAGACAACCTAACAAGCTTTTTAATTTTGAAAAATAGACTTATCATACTTGATTCTCTAGTATCCTTCAAATTTAATCATCAATTCACAATTATCAATGACTTAATCTAAAACATATCAATAAAAATCATAAATCAAAGGAAATTTCATTCTAATCATAATATGAAAAACTTACTTCAAGACAAGATAATATTCAGGGATTTGAGAATAATGCAGAAAGTTAGGCACTTTCTTGAAATAACTATTCTACTCCACACTTAAGATGTACATTGCCCTCAATGTACAAAGATATATATGCATTTTAAGAGAGAGAGAGAGAGAGGTGGGACTTCCTGAATTTGGATGGTTTCCTGGAGTTGGAAGTCGATAGGGGTGGTGGCTGCTACCGAGCCTTGCGCTAGATGAAGAAATTGGGGAGCTCGTAGAAAATTAGCTAGGAATTATTAAGACACATTTAAAATAAACTAAATATATAGTTAAAGACAAGAAAGATAAAGAGAAGGGAAATAAAAATGTAATTTAAATTAAAATGAAAGATGAATGGACCAAATAGTCCTTATTAATGGATGGTTCGCGAGGTGGGTGTGACCTCTAAGGCTGCGTGATTCCCAAGCAGCCTTTAGAACTTCGAAGGCTGCATTGAGGCAGTGGTCGTGGTTCCGGTGTGATTCCCTAGCAACCTATTGAACCTGACACTAAGAAACTAAAATAAAATAAACTAAATTAAGCATAAGATAGTCAAAGAGAAGGAAAATAAAGGAGAAGAGTAAAGAAAAAGAAGAGTTAAATGGCCTCAAAGATCCTTGGCTTGTTGTTTGGATGAAGCGGCCGGGATGAATTTATGTAGATTGGTCTCCTATCGGGAGACTGTGCTTAGATTCCGTCGTTTCTTCGACATTGAGTTTTTGGGGATCAGGAATTGGGGAAGGATTAAGGAAGAGAGATATGGAAGGGGAGAATTCTGAAGAATAGGATGGAAAAAAGGGGATGGGAAGTGGTTGAGAAGAGGGAGGGAGGGAGGGTTGGTTTATATAGAATTCCAAATCTAGTACATCCCCACGCCCGTGTACCCTAGGTGTGTCGATTCACACGGCCATGTCGCACGGCCGTGGTGGGCTTCGTTTGTTTCTCCTATGCCCATGCTCAAGTCGCCACGCCCGTGTATGATCTAATAGTGTCGACCACGGCCGCATCGCATGGCCGTGGGGTTTTGTCAATGCCCATGGTATGGTGGTTTGAGTCTGTGACTCTAAAAATTGACTCTCTCTGACTCATACCATCTCTGCCATGTCTGTACGACGATTCGGTGCATTCACATGCCACGGCCACAGCCATGTGCAAGGCCGTGTGGCTTGAAATTCTGTATTTTTGGTTAGTTTAGAGTTAGGTGTTGTAAAGAGAGAATAAAATAATATAAATAAGATGAAAAATGTAGAAGTTAATGGGGTTAGTACTCGGGTTGCCTCCCGAAAAACGGTCGTTTATAGTCTTAAGCTAGACTTTCATCTCCTTTGTATATTCATGGTGGTTTGAGGAGTTGAAAGTCCTTCCTCGTGCTGGTAGTTTCATTATCATGATAGAGTGTAAGATGAGTAGCGTTTGTTTTGAAAGTGCCAAACATAGGGTTACTTACCTCGATTGTTCCGTATGGAAAAACATCGATTAACTTGAAAGGGATTTCCTTGCTAGTGTTAGGGTCAGGAGGGGACACTCGCGGATCTGCTTTATCTAGCAATACCTGATCTCCAATTTTAAACTTGTTTGTCTCGTAGGGTGGCCTTGGTTCTGCTTCGTGTATCCCTAGTGCTTCTTTAAGATGCTTCTTCCCCTCTTCTAGTTCATCGATCTGAATCCTTTTTTCCTTATGAGTTATTTCTTTGTTGGCACAGGGTCTAGGATCGGATTCAGTTGTGTTCTTTCGTGGTGCTTCCTGAAAAGAAGGGTTAATCGAATGGTTATTAATAGAATTTACTTTCTCACCTTGGTTATTCGATGTTCTAGCTGAATCGAGGGCTTGAAGAGTGTCTATCTCCTCACCTACACAAAATATGAGTTCACCTGCGTCTACATCAGTTTTAGTTTTGGCAGTTGCTAAGAATGGTCTTCCTAAAAATAGGGGAATCGTGTTGTCCTCATCCATGTGTAAAATGACGAAGTCTACTGGGAATACGAATTTATCAATTTTCACAAGTACATCTTCAATTATACCCCTAGGAACTCTGATAAATCGTAATGGTAACATATTTTAATCCCACATTTAGTATGCTTTTGGATGATTTAAGACTTGATTCATATGAAAAGGTGCTCTTAATCCTTTCTTTTCATGTCTTTTACCCAGGAAAGCACCCGAGGATGAAAAGAGCATAAAACGAGCCCAAAACGGAGTAAATGGGCCATATCATGAAATTGACATGGCCTGGCCCAAAGATCACACGGTCGTGCCTTATCAAGCATCTAGAACACGGCCCAAAGACTAGTCACACGGGCGTGTGACATGGCCGTGTCCCTGTCGTGGCAAAGAGCAATTTCATTCGGATTTGGATACTTTGGGGCGAAGAAACACATTCCAAGAGCCTATATAAACCCCCTAAGTACCATTTTAAAGGGGCAGTTAGCTAGGCTAAAGAGCCAAGCCGGAAAGGTCAGATTTGTGGGAATCACTCGAAGATAGCCAGTTGATCCATCCCAAGAAGCTGGAATTCTACTCAAGAAGGTGAATTTCTCCTTCAATTCCTTCAGGGAGTTTTAGGGATTTCTTATGTTTTGTTTTATCTTTTCTCTTGAGATGTTTTCTTTATTCGTTATGAACTAAACCCTTCTGATACCTGAAGGGGATGAAACCTAGATGAATCTTGTTATTATTTTCTGAATTATATGATAAATACTTAGTTTGTTCTTAATTATGTGTGCTTAATCCAAATTTGATGTGCTTAGGTGAAGGAGAATTAGACCCTGCCTAAGAGTAGATCTAGCATAATTAAGCGGAGTTGATCACATGCCTAGAGATAGGGTGACGAGATTTTGTCGGATTAGGGTGAAACCTAATATGGGAGTCCATAGATCGATTTACTGCTATTCTAGGGGGTTATTATTCGAGAAAGAGATTTCCGTTAATTAACCTAGGGTTAGATGTTATTCGCCTCGAGAGAGGGTTTAATATACGTTAGGGAGTCCTACGGATCAAACTAAGTGAATAAATCGTATGGTTCAGTGTTAGATAACAAGTGAAGTCTAGGTGGATTCTTGTTGAGGGTATCGTCGTGATCAACTGAGTTTTCCTTCAAGTTACTTTCCAATTCATTCTTTTTGTCTTCGCGTTTTTAGCTTAGTAGTCGTTAATTTAGATTAAGGAAACTTCACTTTATTTTAGGCTAAATAATAAAAAGAAAGTTAGTATTAGTACTTTTAGTTCCTTTGGGTTCGACAATCCGGTCTTGCCTAAACTATACTACTGTTCGATAGGTACACTTGCCTTTAATCGTTGTCAGAGTTAGTTTCCAGGTTCGATCTCATTCATTATAAATTTAAAACTCTGATTTCAGCGATCAATTTTTTGGCGCCGTTGTCGGGGAACTAAAATATTAATAAAGCTCCATTTTTATTACTTTAGCCATTTTTTTTGCAATTATTATTATTATTATTATTAGTTTTATTTTTTTTACTTTGCTAATTTTTGTTTTATTTGCTTTGACAAGTAATTTTAGTCTATAGAGGAGATGACACTAAATAACTATCAGTGGCAAGTTATGAGGACAGCACCAACAAAAGCTGCCAGTGTTTTTAACCTCGACGTGGTCACTAGGTTATTTAACCAGCTAGAGATGATGAATAAAAAGATTGATGGTTTGTGTAGTCTTTCATAGGTACACCCAGTAATGCAATATGACTCGAATCTAAGAGGCGTGGCGAATCCTGAGTACCCACCCTACGGATATGGCATGGAGAACGAACAAGTCCACTATATGGGTAACTATTCTAGACCTCAAAATAATTTTTATAGTGACACTTATAATGCAGGTTGGAGGTACCATCCCAATTTCTTGTGGGATGGTCAAAATAGCCAAAGACCGGAACTTCCTCCAGATTTTCAACAACCACATTACCAACAGGAAGAGGAGTCAAACCTTGAAGAGATGCTGACAAAATTCATGGCAGCCACAGAAAATCGCTTCCAAGATACTAAGAAAACACTTAAAAGCAACAAAAACCGAGTCGGGGGAACTTACTAAGTCAGTCAAGGAAGTCACTAATGCAGTCGAACAACTTGCAAAATTAATGTCTGAACGATCGCAAGGGTGTCTACCAAGCAACACCGAAACTAACCCAAAAGAGCAAATTCAAGCCGTACAAGCTCATAACGATGAAAGGTTACGAATCTGACCCGAGGCAAGAACCTATGGTAAGCGAAGGTAAGGTTGAGGTGTGCCATGATATACCAAAACCGGTAATTACAGAGTACCAATCTCATGTGCCATATCCCGATGCAATAAAGAAAGGTCACACAGAGGAAGAAGTCGGTGAACTCACACTTTGTGCAGAAGATGAAACAATCACTCTTCAAGCTCCTGACTCAGCTAGGACATCGAGTAATAAAGGTACGAACATTAATTCTATTAATAACTATTTGGTTCAACCTTCTTTACAAGAAGCATCATGAAATCACCTAGCTGAGCTAGATCTTAGACCTCGTGCCAACAAAGAAGAATTAGATGAGGAACGAAGCCTTAGGGTCGACAAACTAGAAGAGTGGAAAACACAATTTAAAGAAGAATCAGAACCACACGAAGTGAAACCGAAGGAAACCCAGATGAGCTAATAGGAACAACGAATCACTTCAAAATAGGGGATCAGGTATTGTTCAATAAGGAAGACCCTCGAATCACCAATTCAGACCTCAAGGCAAACGAAGAAATCACTTTTGAGGTACTTAATGTCTTCCTATACGGCAAAGTCGAGGTAAGCAATCCTAAATTCAACACTTTTGAGGTAAACATTACTCGACTTAAACTATATATCGACAATCGAATTGATCCCATGAGAAAGGATTTTCACCTCCTCAAACCACCATGACCATACGAATAAGAGGTAAGTCTAGCTCAAGACTTTAAAAGAGCGTTTCTCGGGAGGCAACCCGAGCACTAAACCCATTAATTTTTACATTTTTATTTTTTTTTACTTTTATTTTTTTCCTTTTAGCACCTAACCATAAACTAACCAAAGAACAGATTTCTATACCACACGGCCTTGCACACGGCCGTGGCCGTGGCCATGTGGGCACTACAGGAAGAAACACGGGTGTGGAATGCACCTCTATTCAAACCCCCTTTTTCCTTTCCTTTTCCCGATATCGTTCTTCTTTCATTTTTCCATTAGTCACTTTTATTTTTTTTTATTTTCTTTATTATTTTCTTCTTATTCTTCATGCTATTTAGATTTAGCCTAGGATTCAATAAAATCATACCGGCTACTTCGAGGATTCAATTTCAAACACTTCAAGACGCTACCCCACATTCACCCCCAACGTATTTCCCACCTCCTCCAAGGATCTCATCCATAATTCAGGAAGTTTCACTTCTCTCCCTATCTTATGATTTTATGATTATTTTGACATTTTCTATCTTCGTACATTGAGGGCAATGTACAATTTAAGTGTGGGGGGAGGGGTTAACTATAGTATTATTTGAAAATCCTTGAATTATGCCTTGTTTAAAAGTAAAGTTTCTCATATTATGATTAGAATGAAATTTCCCTGATTTATGATTTTTATTGATATGTTTTGGATTAAGTCATTGATAATTGTGCATTGATGATTAAATTTAAAAAATACTAGAGAATCAAGCATGATAAGTCTATTTTTCAAAAATTAAATTCTTTTTTAGGTTGTCTACCTGAATCTGAATGTTACCTTGAAGTTTGAAATTTACGAGGTTGACATCAAATACCCATAATTTTTGTGAGGTTTTGAGCCTTTTAGAGCATACATTCTTTTTCGTGCTCATTTTTTTATTATGAGTGTGTCAACATTGATTTGTTATTCTAGAACTTGCATTGATTATACATGTCGAGACCACACCTATGATTTGATATACCGAGATGATAAAGGCACCTAGGTTTTAACCCACTTACTCCCTTAAAAAAAGCCTACCTTCATAATTAACCCCTAGTGAACCCCGTTGATCCTAACAACCCTTTTTATTGACTCACCCACTAATATTAACCCAAAACCCTTTTTATTTGTTATCACCATTCTTTTTGACTACCTTTATATCGAGATTTGATTTGGTCGGTTGCCTAATCATATTATTTCAGTAGTTGAATTCATTACTTGATTTGTTCTTAAAAAAAACAGAAAATTATATTCATTATTAGTTGTGAATGAGCTTATACGCTTGAATGCCAATTATTGAAGAAGAAAGCTCGTATTAGAGTATTATTATTAGTATGACAAGTTTGCAATTGATGTAATTGTTCTTTATTAGTTCGTTGTTTCTAGTTAGGTAATTTATCAAGTCAATCTCGATTCTAACCTTCTAATTCAGCCTTTATCCACACCTTTAACCCAAGCCCCATTACAACCCTGTAAAGACCTTTTGATTTGTGCATCATCTCATATTTTAGTGGTGGAGATTTGATTTTCATACAAGCCTATGGGATTAACTTTTCATGTTTGACTTTTGAGTGCTTAATTTTTGAACCTTAAACACTTCGAGTGGTTTGAGTAAATCTTTAGTGAGGATGTCAATTCTTGTCGATTTTATATCAGAGGTAATTATTCAGGTAAAGGGAAACACCTAAGTTTTCATACTATAAAAATTATGACTTTGATTGTTTGAATCTTTAGAACTCTTTGAGTTGAGTTATCCATGAATGAATTATCTAAGAATTATGATGAAACACTATTGATGAATATTATGAATCGAGGAAGTTTGTTTTAATTGTGACTTGAGAATTTTGCTTGAGGACAAGAAAAAGCTTAAGTGTGGGGGTATTTGATAAACCGTAAAAGCAACATATTTTAATCCCACATTTAGTATGCTTTTGGATAATTTAAGTCTCGATTGATATAAAAAGGTGCTCTTAATCCTTTCTTTTCATGTCTTATACCCAGGAAAGCACCCGAGGATGAAAAGAATGAGAAACGAGCTTAAAACGGGCCAAATGGGCCAATTCACGAAATCGACACAACCTGGACTTCAAGCCACACGGCCGTGCCTCATGGATCAGCTAGAACACAGCCTAACCACGATTCACACGGTCATGCCTCCATAAACAGACCCGAACACGGCTTGAAGTCGATCCACACGGGTATGTGCCATGGCCGTGTCCCTGTCGCTGGAAAGAGCAATTTCATTCAGGAAAGGATACTTGGAGGCAAAGAAACACATTCCGAAGCCTATTCAAACACCCTAGTAGGCATTCTACTTAAATTAGGATACTTAGGGGCCAAGCAAGGCATCACAAAGTCTATATAAACATCCAAGGGGCAACTTGAAAGGGGAGTTCGGTAGAAGCCTTCTGCCAGGGCTTTTGTCACGGCGGTTATCTAGGCCAAGGAGCCAAGCCGAAAAGGTCAGAGTTGTGGGAATCGCTCGAAGTTAGTTACCTGATCCATCCCAAAAAGTCGAAATTCTACTCAAGACGGCGGATTTCTTCTTCAATTCCTTCAGAGAGTTTTAGGGATTTCTTATATTTTGTTTTATCTTTTCTTTTGAGATGTTTTATTTATTTGTTATGAACTAAACCCTTAAGATACTTGAAGGGGATGAAATGTAGATGAATCTTGTTATTGATTTCTGAATTATATGATAAATACTTAGTTTGTTCTTAATTATGCAAGCTTAATCCAATTTTGATGTGCTTAGGTGGAGGAGGAATAGACCTTGCCTAAGAGTAGATCTAACGTAATTAAGCGGAGTTGATCGCACGCCTAAAGATAGGGTGACGAGATTTTGCCGGATTAGGGTGAAACCTAATATGGGAATCCGTAGATCGATTTAGTACTATTCTAGGGGGTTATTATTCGAGAAAGAGATTTTCGTTAATTAACCTAGGGGTAGACGTTATTCGCCTCGAGAGAGGGTTTAATATACGTTAGGGAGTCCTACGGATCAAACTAAGTGAACAAATCGTATGGTTCAGTGTTAGATAACAAGTGAAGTCTAGGTGGATTCTTCCTGAGGGTATCGTCGTGATCAACTGAATTTTCCTTCAAGTTATTTTCCAATTCATTTTTTTTGTTTTCGTATCTTTAGCTTAGTAGTCGTTAACTTAGATTAAGGAAACTTCACTTTATTTTAGGCTAAATAATAAAAAGAAAGTTAGTATTAGTACTTTTAGTTCCTTTGGGTTCGACAATCTGGTCTTGCCTAAATTATACTACTGTTCGATAGGTACACTTGCCTTTAATCGTTGTCAGGGTTAGTTTCCAGGTTCGATCTCATTCATTATAAATTTAAAACTCTGATTTAAGTGATCAAACTCTAATAGTTTTATCAGCTAATTGAATGCTCATCCTAGTTTGTTTGGGTTTCCCTATACCTAGTTGTTTAAACAATTTGTAAGGCATGACATTTATGCTTGCCCCTAAATCAGCTAACGCATTATCAATAGATAAACCACCAATTAAACATGGAATTGTAAAACTCCCTGGATCTTTTAATTTCTGTGGTAGTTTATTTTGCAACATTGCTGAGCATACTACGTTCAGCTCTACATGTGATTCCTTGTCTATCTTCCGCTTATTTGTCAATAACTTCTTTAAAAATTTCCTGGAATCTGACATCAGCGAAAGAGCTTCAAGAAACGGTAAGTTAATATGTAATTTCTTTAAAAGGTTAAGAAACTTACCGAACTGTTCCTCTGTGTCGTCTTTCGTTATTGCTTCGGGATATGGTATGGGAGGTTTGTGCTCTTTGATTACTGAGTTCGGCTTGTTATTGACATCAACCGTATCTTTTTCTACCACCTTCTTTTGTTTTGAATTAAGCGCGTCTAGCCCTTCACTATCTTGAGCTGTTTTGGCTTGAACTTGCTCCCTTGGGTTAGTTTCGGTGTTGCTCGGTAGTCTTCCCTGTGGTCTCTCAGACATTTGCTTTGCAAGTTGCCTGAATTCCTTGAACTCTTGTGTCAATGCCTCAAGTTTTGTTTCTATCTTTTGGAAACGTGTTTCTGTATATTTCTGAGGCTGCTATGAAGTTTGTCAGCATCTCTTCAAGGTTCGACTTCTTTTCCTGTGGGTAGGGATGTTGTTGGAAGTTTTGGGATGGTTGTTGCCTTTGATTTCTTTGACCGCCCCATGAGAAATTGGGGTGGTTCTTCCAACCTGGATTATAAGTATTACTATAAGGGTTATTGTTAGATCGGAAATTACTACCCATATAGTTCATATGTTCGCACTCCATGCCCTGTCCGTAGGGTGGGTACTCAGGATTCGCCACTCCTTCACTTGTGTCGCACTGCATAACTGGATGTGCCTACGAAGAACCATATAAACCATCAAATTTTTTATGTAGCAATTCTACCTGATTTGATAGCCCGGTCACTGCATCAATGTTGAAAACTCTGGCTGTTTTGGCTGGCCTTGTCCTAGTAACTTGCCGCTGATAGTTATTCAGTGACATCTCCTCTATAAACTCGTAGGCTGCTTCAGGATTTTTGTTGTTCAGGGTTCCACCGGTAGTTGAATCGATTAGTTGCAGTGTTGAAGGGTTCACACCATTGTAAAAAGTTTGTACCTGTAGCCACAAAGGTAATCCGTGGTGTGGGCACCTCCTTAACAAGTCTTTGTATCTCTCCCATGCATCATAAAGAGTCTCTAAATCCATCTGCACAAAAGAAGAGATATCATTCCTTAACTTGGTCGTTTTGGCCAGTGGAAAATATTTTAATAAATTTTTTTCGGTCATTTGGTCCCATGTAATGATCGACCCTTGTGGAAGGGAATGCAACCACTGTTTGGCTTTATTCCTCAGAGAAAAAGGAAATAACCGAAGAGGGATGACATCGTCAGAAACGCCATTTATCTTGAAGGTATCACAGAATTCTAGAAAGTTCGCTAAGTGTGTGTTAGGATCCTCATCCTACAAACCATCAAACTGAACAAACTGTTGTATCATCTATATAGTGTTAGGTTTCAGTTCAAAATTATTTGCAGCAATAGTAGGCCTAACAATACTTGACTCAGTTCCTGTTAAACTAGGTTTAGCATAATCATACATAGTACGTGGAGCATGATGTTCGACCATCTCTGGAGGTGGCGGATTATTCTTTGCCATCTCTTCTGTAGTATTAATTTCGGCTTCTTGCTCTTCTTCTATGTAGTTTAAGCTTCGCCTTGTCTTTCTGCAATTTCTGCGAACGACACCTTCAATATCACTATCGTAAAGTAAGGGTCCTGCCTGGTTCCTTCTAGTCATAAACTAGAGGTACCTGAAAGGAACAAAAGAAAGAAATTAGCAAAAAAAAGACTAAGAAATAAAAGTAAATTGCAAAAAATAAAAATGGCTAAAGTAATAAAAATTGAGCGTTCTTAATATTTCAGTTCCCCGGCAACGGCGCCAAAAACTTGATCGCGTGTCAGAGTCTTAAAAATTTATATAAAGAATAATCGAACCTGGAAACTAACTATGACAACGATTTGAGGCAAGCGCACCTATCAAACAATAGTATAGTTAAGGCAAGACCGGAATGTCGAATCCCAAATGAACCAAAAGTACTAATTCTAACTCTCTTTTTATTATCTAACCTAAGAATTAAGGGAATTGTTTATATAATCTAAAATTAACTATCAGCTAATCTAAAAACTCTAAGACAAAGAAGAATGGAATTGAGAAAATAACTTTAGGAAAAACCAGTTGATTAAGACGACACCCAAGGAAGAATCCACCTAGACTTCACTTGTTATCTAACTCTGAACCAGATGATTTAGTCATTTGACTTGATCCGTAAGATTCCCTAAGTTATATTAATCCTTCTCTCGAGGCGACTAATGTCTAACCCTAGGTTGATTAATTGAAATCTCTTTCTAATTAAAACCCCTAGAATTGCATTAACTCAATCTATGGACTCCATATTAAGTTTCACCCTAATCTGGCAAAATCTAGTCACCCTATCTCTAGGCACGCGATCAACTCTGCTTAATTATGCTAGATCTACTCTTAGGTAGGGACTTTTGCTCCTCCACCTAAGCACATTATGCTTGAATTAATATCTCGAAAATATCAACACAAGAATTAAGAACACATAATTAAGAACAAGTCAAATATTTATCATATAGTTCAGCAAATGATAATAAGATTTATCTTACGTTTCATCCCCTCAGGTATTTGAGGGTTTAGTTCATAATGATAAAAGAAAACATCTCAAAAGAAAAGATAAAACAAAACATAAGAAATCCCTAAAACCCCCTGAAGGAATTGAAGGAGAGATCCTCCGTCTTGAGTATAACTCCGGCTACTTGAGATGGATCAACTGGCTCTCTTCGAGTAAATCTCCACAAATCTGCCTCCTCTGGCCTAGTCGGATGCCCCCTGACTAAAGCCTCGGGTTCCCCCTTTTCTGGTCATACTTAAGGTGTTTATATAGGCTTCAGAATGTGTTTCTTTGCCCCTAAGTATCCAAATCCGAGTGAAACTCTTCTTTCCTACGGCAGGGACACGCCCTTGGCCCACGCCCGTGTAAGTCGTGGCCAGGCCGTGTTCGAACCTGTTGAATGGGGCACGACCGTGTGGCTAGGGCTCAGGCCATGTGGATTCCGTGATATGGCCCATTTACTCCGTTTTGGTCTTGTTTTTCGTTCTTTTCGTCATTGGGTGCTCTCCTGAGTATAAAACATGAAAACAAAGGATTAAGATCACCAAATTACACAATTCAGGGCTTAAATCATCCAAAAGCATGCTAAATGTGAGCTTAAAATATTTTACTTTTACGGTTTATCAAACATCAACATAACAGATAAATAGAGTCTTACTTTAGATCTTAATAGCTAAGTTCTGGGTTCTTATTTTCTTAGAAACTTGACAACAAGATAATTAATGAAAGAATTTGAGAGTTTTTTTATTCCAAAGAATATGGATTTTTTATAGAAATGGCTTAATTCATAGACACTAAGTATTTTGATACTTGTAGGATACCTAGTCATAGTAGAAGTAGGAAATATTTATGTGCATGGATGGTGTTACGAAGAAAAAAGTAAGTTGGCTTTCCTAACTTTGTTATAATTACCCTTTGAAGATTCATAATTTGGACTTTCAGCCCAAAATAGTGATTACAGCTCAAAAGGCCCACTGGCAATCCTTGCTTCGCCAAGCCCACTGGCAATCATAGTTCTAAATCCACTGGCATCCCTAATTTGGCAGACTTTCTGGTGTACATCAACTCGCCAAGCCTTCTAGCGAACCCCAGCTTGCAAGACCTCAAACTCAAATGCCCTATTTTGGGATGTTACAACTCTCCACCTTTAAAAGAATTTCTTCCTTGAAATTTCCTCTATTAGAATAGATGAGGATACTGATGTTTCATTGCTTCCTCTATTTCCTAAGTGACTTCATTTGTAATATCCCGGATTTATGGATTATGCATTATTGCTTAATTTTATGAAGTAGTATGCCTATGTGTGCTGTGAATGTGTTCTATGAATTTTTGTGAACCTTAGAATGTAGGAAAGTGCCTTAGAAAATATTAAGATTTAAGTTTAAAAGAGGAAGCTAAGTTGGATAAGGCCTTAAGAAAATTAGTAGAGGAAATATGACATGAAATTGGGCTTGTTAAAGTGGCTGCAAGGCGCCACTTAAGGCCTAGTAAGTGACGCTATATGCAGGGTGTAAGGGGCTTGCGTTCGAGTCACAAGGGAAGTGAATAGGAATTTTATTTTTGCTGCAAGAATGAGCAGTAGTGGACGGCACTAAGGCACTAAAGGGATGAGCTTTAGTTGAGATTAAAGTCTTTTAAAAATTTCGACTAATTAGTAGATAAATGATGATGTATTTTAGATTATTTTTAAGGGATAAAAGAGAGGAAAAATAGGAGATAAGGAAGGGATAAGATAGGGGGAAGGAGAGTTGGCCGAATAAGGGGAGCTAGGGGTGATATTTTTGGCCAATGAAGGAGAGCAAGGCCATTTACCTTCTTTTCTTTCCAATTAAGCCTCTGCCGAATTCTCTCTGCCAACCATTCTCTTTTCTTTTTGATTCTCCTAAAAGCCGAATCCTCCTTGTCACCATTGCCGAATTTCTCAACTTCTTCTTCTTTCCTTGTCTCTCACAAGCCGAAGATTTCATCTCTATTTGGAGCCATAGCCGAATTTTTCCTAGTGATCATCAAAAGTCGAAACCTGTGATCAACATTTAGTCTATAGCCGAATCCCTCAGTGGTGTCAAGCAAGTGTGCAGTCGACTACAATATTAAGGGTAAGGATCCAACTGTTGTCGTTTTATTTCTTTTCTTAAAGCCAAAATCAAGATTCTAATGCCATTTATGTCTCTTGGCCGAAAATACAAAGGGATCTTTCGGGATTTGTCTATTGTCGACTACAAGGGAGAAGGGATCTTTCGGGACTTTTAAGATCTAAGGTAAGCAATAGATGATATTCGGCCATAGGCCATTTTATTGTGTTTAAGTGATTAGAACCGAATCTAACCTATAGCTATAGGGATCTCGACATCATCAAGAGCAAGTAGCACTTTTCGGGACTTAAAATCACAAGGTAAGTGAATGTGCATATTCGGCCATATTGGTTATTATGTTAGCCAAATCTGACTATGGTTATTTAGGGCCAGTCGAGTGGTATACAAGGATTTCGGGATTTAGATCCACAAGGTAAGTACATGTGACATTCGGCCAAGGCCATATTTTAGTAGTAGTGCCTAACCGATTTTAACTGTGGGTATTAGGAAGGAGTGTAATCGGTTTTGGTAGATTTTCGGGATTCCAGTGAAAGCGTTAAGTATACCAGGTGTGTACCCCACACTAGATCTTGATAGATTTATGGTAATGTTTTAATTTATGTGTTCATAATAATGTGAAACGTGGCCAAAAGTACCATCAGTGGTACAAAGTACTCAGGTACGTTATCTTAACATTATGTTAATAGGTGATATGAATAGTGGAATATGGCACATATGTAAATAATGATAAGAATGTGAAATAAGGCCTATGGCATGAGATTGCATGATATATATGATATATGGGGCATACGGGTGATATGTTAAGGGGAAGTGATCTGGTGGTTTTATACCACAATATCTGATTGTGGTGACTTATGTCACAAAATCTGAATGTGGTGACTTAAGTCACAAATAATTATCTGGTGGCTTTGCCACGATTTTATAAGGGCGATGAGCATGTCGTCTGCAGCGACTGCCTTCAATGGTTGTAGCGGATGGAGGGTCGACTTAGTAGTCCCCACGGTGTGATGGTTGGTACGGGTGATGTGTAGCGGATGGTATCTAGGCTTGGGTTCGGGTTTTCATCATTAAATTTAATTGCTATATGTATATGAATGACTTGATATGCTATAAACTGTTGGGACTTAGTGTTGGTTGTTACACATTGAGTCTGTTTGACTCACCCCGTTGTGGGATATTTTTCAGGTGACGCTCAGTGATGGACCGGGTCGGTAGGAGCTTAGTGGTGGCCATGCTCAGCACGAAATTTATTTGGACTTCCTATTTTATTTAAGTACTTTAAATTTATTTTGGGTTTTGTTTTTGATGTAATAAGGCCATTGCTATTAACTGTTTTATGCATGCGATTTTACTTGTTTTATTATGAAACGATTAATATTAAAGCAAGGTTAAGCAAATTTTTCTTAATAACAAATGTTAAATGTTTTGACACCTAAACACAAATGATTTTCAGTGTGAAGATAAACTCTAAAACAAATTCGTCAAGTCTTTTAACTTAAAAAAATGAGGTTTCAATAAATCCCTGATTTCAAAACTAGCAAGGTTTTCAATTGATTCAACACAAATCAAACTTATTCCAAAATCACCCAAAGTTTTCCAAAGTAACAAACTAGTTTTTTTAACCGTTTTTACTCGAGGAATATACCAGATCTGGTCGAGACTTGTGGGTCAGGTTTGGGCTGTTTTAGCTTGGTATCAGAGCCCAGTTTTAAACTCTCGGCCTTGGGTTTAAAGCCCACAACGTTTTCAAAATTGTGCCCAAATGAATTTTGTGAAAATTTTTGTGAAATGAGCAGGTTTTCTGGCATGGCACCTAAGTCTCCGACCCGAAGTGCACCAGGTAAGTACCCCTATCTATTGTGTGATTTCTAGTATGATTTGTAGATGGGTAGAAATGGAACGTAGATTAGTATATTAAGTACTTGAACTATAGGACTAGTTTACCCCAACAATTACATAAAACTTTAATGCCTAATTAAACAAACCTGTGACTAAGTCGCCGAGTTAGGGTGTGGCAACCATTGTGCGCATGTCTAGGATTGGTTTCGGTGGGAGCTTGGTATTTAAGCAGTCCTAGTGACTCACCTCCTCTTCACTCGAATCCTACCTGGTGCGTAGTGACGGTTCACCCTAACCAAGAGGACTTATTCACGGGCTAAACTCAATAACTAAAACCCGAAAGGGACTAGCCGTATTTTTATAAAAACCCTAGTTTTAAAATCCTCAAATTACCTTTCTGGTTTGTAAAAAAAAAAAACTATTCTATAAATTTTTTCTGAAATATTCCCGATTTACAAAATTACCTAAATACCCCTGGTTAACAAAATTACAAAAATGCCCTTAATTTCTAAAATTACCGTACTACCCTCAATTTTTACTAAGATATTCCTATTTTGCCAAAAACATCCAAAAACCCTATTTTGCGAAAATTCAAGATACCTGATTTGGAAAATTTACCAAAATTACCAAAATGACCCCGATTTCTGAAATTTTTGTCATACCTTTGATTTGAGGAAATTTTCAGAAGTACCCTAGAGTTTTGAAATTTCAAAGTGCCCTGATTTATTAAAATTTTCAAATTGACCCCGGTTTATTACCAAAATACCCCTGTAGGACAAATTACGAAAATACCCCTGGGATAGGAATAAGACAAAAAAATGTTCGAATAGTGAATGTGTGTGGTAGATATTACTGAATGGATGTGTTTCTGTGAATTAAGGTAGAAGACTTGAAACTTTGATTGATCGAAAGAACTACTATTAAGCTCTCTTCATAAAATTTTTCGCGAATAAACAGTGGAACAAATACTAATACATAAAAATTTCTTAAATCAGACTAAAGCGCGATCGTAGACATGAGCTCTAGGGGACGTGGTCGTAATGTGCGAGGACGTGGTCGAGGCAGAATGATGGTGTCGGAACCTGTTAGATCGGGTCAAGGGTCTGAAAATGAGGTACCACCACCCCCACCACCGGCTGTTGGTGTTGAGCAGCAAGATCAGATGGGGGATGATGCTGTATCGTAGGCGGTGCTGCGAGTTCTGGAGATGGTGGCTGGAGGAGGTGGAAATATGGGAGCTCGAAAATCTGTACTCGAGCGACTTCGAGCCAATGGAGCTGAGGTGTTCCGTGGCGTATCTGGTGTGGCACCCAGTGCAGCTGAGTATTGGTTGGAGGCGACCGAGCGGATCATGGATGAGCTGGATCTGACAGCTGAGGAGAAAGTGAAAGGAATGGTGTCGCTTCTTCGCGATGAGTCATATCAATGGTGGCTCACAGTTCGGGATGGTGCTACGGCTGAGGAACTCACTTGGGAGTATGTTAAAGCAGCATACCAGAAGAAGTATGTTGGTACTCATTATATAGATGCGCAGAGGAAGGCATTTCTGGGGCTGGTTCAAGGGAACAAGTCCGTGGCGGAGTACGAGGCTGAATTCCTAAGGTTGAGCCGGTATGCTCGAGGAATCGTGGCTACGGAGCATGAGCGATGTGTCCGGTTTGAGGACGAACTGAGGGATGATCTGAGGTTATTGATAGCTCCGCAACAAGAGCGGGAGTTTGCTGTGTTGGTAGAGAAGGCTAAGGTAGCCGAAGGAATTAAGGACTCTGTGAGGTAGAACACTGATCGGAATAGGCAGAAGAGAGGTTTTGGGCCGTCAGGGTCATCTGGGAATGTTCAGAAGAGGCCTAGAGTTGATAGGCCGCGAGGTCAGCAGGCTGCGACAGGA
This sequence comes from Gossypium australe, assembly GCA_005393395.2. Classification (NCBI taxonomy): domain Eukaryota; kingdom Viridiplantae; phylum Streptophyta; class Magnoliopsida; order Malvales; family Malvaceae; genus Gossypium; species Gossypium australe. The sequence continues at coordinate 23,784,217 of CM016621.1, read as the reverse complement.
GGGCAGTATCGTACTTGTGATCAGTGTGGGAAGAAGCACTTAGGTGAGTGTTGGAAGAAGACAGGAGGATGTTTCAAGTGTGGGTCCAAGGACCACATGATCAAGGACTGTCCTATTAAGATAGATGGAGGTCGACCAGCAGTTTAGGGTTTTAATCAGGCTGGAAGAGGCGGACAGCAGCCTCAGCGAGGGCGTGGTCCGAATGGTAGAGGAAATGGTACTGGAAGAGGACGTGGAACATCTGGCAGAGGTGTTGGTAATACAGAGGCAAGACAGCCGGGCTTGGTATATGCAGTTCGCCGTAGGGAAGATGGAGACGCGCCGGACGTCATAATCGGTACGTTCCTTGTATTGGGCAAGCCTTACTTTACTTTGATTGATGTGGGTTCTACCCATTCCTATGTCGCATGTAGAGTAGTTGAAACTCTAGGCATAGCCTCTGAACTATCTGATAGGGAGATGACTGTAGTAAGCCCATTAGGTCAAACTGTAGTGGTGAATAAGATGTTTCGGAAAGTACCTTTAGAGATTCAAGGTGCAGTATTCCCTGCCGACTTAATGGAACTACCTTTTGGAGAATTCGATCTCATACTTGGCATGGACTGGCTAGTGGAGCATCGAGCCATATTGGATTGTGTAGCTAAGCGAATGGAGTTAAGGACCCCAGAATGAGGAAGTAGTTATGATAGGAGAAAGAAGAAACTACCTGTCTAACGTAGTTTCTGCTTTAAAGGCTGATAAGATGGTTCGGAAAGGGTGCAAGGCATTCTTGGCCTTTGTTAGTGCATCGGATGCAAAGGAAGAGGGCGTTAGTGGAGTTAGAACTGTAAGGGAATTTGTGGATGTTTTTCCGGAGGAATTACCTGGAATACCCCCGGATAGGGAGGTGGAGTTTGGAATTGAGTTGCTACCTGGTACAGCTCCTGTGTCAATCGCTCCGTACAGAATGGCACCAAAGGAGTTGGTTGAGCTCAAGGCTCAGATTCAGGAGTTGCTTGATCGTGGGTTTATCCGACCCAGTGTGTCTCCATGGGGAGCACCGGTCTTGTTCGTGAAGAAGAAGGACGGAACTATGCCGAGGATTGACGACTTGATCGATCAGCTTAAGGGAGCAGCGGTTTTCTCGAAGATAGATCTAAGGTCTGGATATCATCAGCTTAAGGTGAAGGAAGTGGATATCCATAAGACAGCTTTTCGGACAAGGTATGGGCATTTTGAGTTCGTGGTAATGCCGTTTGGTTTGACGAACGCCCCAGCTGCGTTCATGGATATGATGAACCGGGTTTTTCAACCCTACTTGGATCGATTCGTCGTTGTGTTCATCGACGACATCTTAGTGTATTCCAAGTCTGAAGAGGAACATGATGAGCATCTCCGGATAGTGTTGCAAGTATTAAGGGAGAAGAAGCTCTATGCCAAATTCAGCAAGTGTGAATTTTGGCTTAAGGAAGTTGCGTTCTTAGGACATGTAGTGTCTGCAGAAGGAATAAGGGTGGATCCTAGGAAGATTGAGGCGGTGCTAGATTGGAAACCACCTAAGTCGGTGGCTGAGGTTCGTAGTTTCTTGGGATTGGAGGCTACTACAGAAGGTTTGTAGAAGGATTCTCATCGATAGCCGCACCTTTGACAAAGTTGTTGAGGAAGGAAGTACCTTTCGTGTGGACGGATAAGCAACAGGAGAGTTTTGAGAAGCTTAAGAAAGTTTTGACTGAAGCTCCGGTTTTGATTCAACCGGAGGCAGGGAAGGATTTTATGGTGTATTCGCTTCTCATACCGGATTAGGGTGTGTTCTGATGCAAGACGGGAAAGTAGTCGCTTATACGTCTCGACAATTAAGGCCACACGAGGTTAACTACCCGACTCATGATTTAGAATTGGCGGCAGTGGTCTTCGCTCTTAAGGTGTGGAGGCACTATCTATATGGAGAAAAGTCAGTGATCTATACAGACCACAAGAGTCTTAAGTATCTGTTGACTCAGAAGGAGTTGAACCTGAGACAGTGAAGGTGGGTTGAATTATTGAAGGATTACGATTGTTCAATAGAGTATCATCCGGGCAAGGCGAATGTAGTGGCAGATGCCCTAAGTCGAAAGGTTGTGTCGGATCTGAAGGCGATGTTTGCACATCTAAGCTTGTATGAGGATGGAAGTCTGCTGGCAGAGTTGCAAGTTAAGCCGACGTAGTTGAATAAAGTGTAGGAGGGACAGTTGGTTGATGATGATCTAAGTGCTAAGCTACGGCAAGTGCAGAATGAGGAGTTGGAAGATTACGGTATTAATGATGAGGGAGTATTGTGCTTCAAGGGTAAGGTCTGTATGCCGAAGAATGAGGAGTTAAGGCGGAGAATTCTTCAGGAATCGCATAGCAGCCCTTATGCTATGCACCCTGGAGGTAGTAAGTTGTATAGAGATTTAAGGGAACAGTTTTGGTGGCCTGGACTTAAGCGGGAAGTTACAGAGTTTGTAGGGAAGTGCTTAACGTGTCAGCAAGTTAAGGCTGAACACCAAGTTCCGTCAGGATTGCTTCAACCAATAAGGATTCCACAGTGGAAGTGGGAGAGAATTACCATGGACTTCGTTAGTGGGCTTCCCCTTACGCCTACTAAGAAGGACTCGGTATGGGTGATAGTGGATCGATTGACAAAATCCGCGCATTTCATTCCAGTGCGGGTCGACTATTCTTTGCAGAAGTTGGCAAGATTGTATGTGGCGGAAATTGTAAGGTTGCACGGAGTGCCGGTGTCAATTATTTCAGATAGGGACCCAAGGTTTACTTCTCGGTTCTGGAAAGCACTACATCAGGCTTTAGGCACCAGGTTAGACTTCAGTACGGCTTTTCATCCGCAGTCAGACGGTCAGTCTGAATGAGTAATCCAAGTGTTAGAGGATATGCTGCGAGGTTGTGTGATAGACTTCAGAGGAAGTTGGGAAGAATATTTGCCTTTAGCAGAATTTGCTTACAATAACAGCTATCAAGCTAGTATTCAGATGGCACCGTATGAAGCGCTGTATGGACGGAAGTGTCGCACTCCTACGTGTTGGACGGAATTAGGGGAACGTCGAGTTTTGGGTCCAGAGATTGTGGCAGAATTCGAGGAGAAGGTTGAGGTAATTCGGGCACGGTTGAAGGAGGCATCTGATAGGCAAAAGTCGTATGCGGATCTCAAACGGAAAGAAATAGAATTTGATGTGGGAGATCAAGTGTTTCTTAAAGTGTTGCCTTGGAAGAAGGTAATGAGATTTGGTCGCAAAGGGAAGTTAAGTCCAAGGTTTATAAGACCTTATCGGGTACTGAAGCGAGTTGGACCAGTGGCATAGCAGTTAGAGTTGCCACCGGAGTTGAAGCAGATGCACGACGTATTCCATGTTTCCATGCTACGTCGTTATAGATCGGATCCATCTCATGTAGTACCGGTTGAAGAGGTGGAGCTAAGACCAGATTTGTCCTACGAGGAGGAGCCGATTCAGATTTTGGAACGAGATGTGAAAGTGTTACGGAGGAAGTCAGTTCCTCCAGCCAAAGTGTTATGGCGTAATCATGGATCGGAAGAAGCTTCGTGGGAGCTGGAAGAAACAATGCGACAACAATACCCTCACTTATTTCAGCCAGGTAATTTTGAGGACGAAATTATTTTAACGGGGGTAGAACTGTAATATCCCGGATTTATGGCTTATGCATTATTGCTTAATTTTATGAAGTAGTATGCCTATGTGTGCTGTGAATGTGTTCTATAAATTTTTGTGAACCTTAGAATGTAGGAAAGTGCATTAGAAAATATTAAGATTTAAGTTTAAAAGAGGAAGCTAAGTTGGATAACGTCTTAAGAAAATTAGTAGAGGAAATATGACATGAAATTAGGCTTGTTAAAGTGGCTGCAAGGCGCCACTTAAGGCCTAGTAAGTGACGCCATATGCAGGGTGTAAGGGGCTTGAGTTCGAGTCACAAGGGAAGCAAATAAGAATTTTATTTTTGCTGCAAGAATGAGCAGTAGTGGACGGCACTAAGGCACTAAAGGGATGAGCTTTAGTTGGGATTAAAGTCTTTTAAAAATTTCGGCTAATTAGTAGATAAATGATGATGTATTTTAGATTATTTTTAAGGGATAAAAGAGAGGAAAAATAGGAGAAAAGGAAGGGATAAGATAGGGGGAAGGAGAGTTGGCCGAACAAGGGGAGCTAGGAGTGATATTTTCGGCCAATGAAGGAGAGCAAGGCCATTTACCTTCTTTTCTTTCCAATTAAGCCTCTGCCGAATTCTCTTTGCCAACCATTCTCTTTTCTTTTTGATTCTCCTAAAAGCCGAATCCTCCTTGTCACCATTGCCGAATTTCTCAACTTCTTCTTCTTTCCTTTTCTCTCACAAGCCGAAGATTTCATCTCTATTTGGAGCCATAGCCAAATTTTTCCTAGTGATGATCAAAAGCCGAAACCTGTGATCAACATTTAGTCTATAGTCGAATCCCTCAGTGGTGTCAAGCAGGTGTGCAGTCGACTACAATATTAAGGGTAAGGATCCAACTGTTGTCATTTTATTTCTTTTCTTAAAGTCGAAATCAAGATTCTAATGCCATTTATGTCTCTTGGCCGAAACTACAAAGGGATCTTTCGGGATTTGTCTATTGTCGACTACAAGGGAGAAGGGATCTTTCGGGACTTTTAAGATCTAAGGTAAGCAATGGATGATATTCGGCCATAGGACATTTTATCGTGTTTAAGTGATTAGAACCGAATCTAACCTATAGCTATAGGGATCTCGACATCATCAAGAGCAAGTAGCACTTTTCGGGACTTAAAATCACAAGGTAAGTGAATGTGCATATTCGGCCATATTGATTATTATGTTAGTCGAATCTGACTATGGTTATTTAGGGCCAGTCGAAAGTGGTATACAAGGATTTCGGGATTTAGATCCACAAGGTAAGTACATGTGACATTCGGCCAAGGCCATATTTTAGTAGTAGTGCCTAACCGATTTTAACTGTGGATATTAGGAAGGAGTGCAATCAGTTTTGGTAGATTTTCGGGATTCCAGTGAAAGCGTTAAGTATACCAGGTGTGTACCCCACACTAGATCTTGATAGATTTATGGTAATGTTTTAATTTATGTGTTCATAATAATGTGAAACATGGCCAAAAGTACCATGCAGTGGTACAAAGTACTCAGGTACGTTATCTTAACATTATGTTAATAGGTGATATGAATAGTGGAATATGGCACATATGTAAATAATGATAAGAATGTGAAATAAGGCCTATGGCATGAGATTGCATGATATATATGATATATGGGGCATACGGGTGATATGTTAAGGGGAAGTGATCTGGTGGTTTTATACCACAATATCTGAATATGGTGACTTATGTCACAAAATCTGAATGTGGTGACTTAAGTCACAAATAATTATCTGGTGGCTTTGCCACGATTTTATAAGGGCGATGAGCATGTCGTCTGCAGCGACTACCTTCGATGGTGTGTAGCGGATGGAGGGTCGACTTAGTAGTCCCCACGGTGTGATGGTTGGTACGGGTGATGTGTAGCGGATGGTATCTAGGCTTGGGTTCGGGTTTGCATCATTAAAGTTAATTGCTATATGTATATGAATGACTTGATATGCTATAAACTGTTGGGACTTAGTGTTGGTTGTTACACATTGAGTCTGTTTGACTCACCCCGTTGTGGGATATTTTTCAGGTGACGCTCAGTGATGGACCGGGTCGGCAGGAGCTTGGTGGTGGCCATGCTCAGCACGAAATTTATTTGGACTTCCTATTTTATTTAAGTACTTTAAATCTATTTTAGGTTTTGTTTTTGATGTAATAAGGCCATTGCTATTAACTGTTTTATGCATGCGATTTTACTTGTTTTATTATGAAACGATTAATATTAAAGCAAGGTTAAGCAAATTTTTCTTAATAACAAATGTTAAATGTTTTGACACCTAAACACAAATGATTTTCAGTGTGAGGATAAACTCTAAAACAAATTCGTCAAGTCTTTTAACTTAAAAAAACGAGGTTTCAATAAATCCCTGATTTCAAAACTAGCAAGGTTTTCAATTGATTCAACACAAATCAAACTTACTCCAAACTCACCCAAAGTTTTCCAAAGTAACAAACTAGTTTTTTTTAACCGTTTTTACTCGAGGAACATACCAGATCTGGTCGAGACTCGTGGGCCAGGTTTGGGGTGTTTCATCATTGGCTTTGTGGTTTTACCACAACTCTTTGACTAAGGGAATTCTCTTGTTTCGCAAGACTTTTTCCTTGTGAGTTATAATTTCCACTGGTTTTTCATCATATGTAAGGTCAGGTCGCACTTTAATTTCATCTACTGACATAAAGTGGGATAGGTCCACGCGATATTTTCTAAGCATGGACACATGGAAAATATCATGGATACACTCAAGTTCTGGTGGAAACCTAAGTCAATAATCCACTGGACCAATTCTTTCAACCACTTCATATGGATCGATGAATCTTGGACTTAATTTCCTTTTTCGTCTAAATTTTAAGACCTTTTTCCATGGCGAGACCTTCAAAAACTCCTTCTCTTCTACTTGGTACTCAATATTTCGTCGTTTCAAAGTAGCATAGGATTATTATCTATCTAAAGTAGTCTTTAAGTGTTCACATATCATTTCTAACTTTTCCTTTGTTTCGTGAACCAACTCTGGTCCAACTACACATTTTTTATCTAGTTTTACTCAACACAAGGGAGTTTTACATTTGTTCCATACAATGCTTCAAAGGGTGCCATTTGGATGCTCGCTTGATAGCTATTGCTGTATGCAAACTCTGCCAAAGGCAGATAACATTCCCAACTTCCTTGAACTTTAGTAGACAACTTTGCAACATGCCCTCGCAACATGCCCTCCAGTATTTGTATCACCCTCTCTGATTGACCATATGTTTTTGGGTGATAAGCTGTTAAGTTTTGAACCCAAAGCTTCTTGTACACTTTTACAGAATCTTGAAGTGAATTGAGGATCTCGATTGGACATAGTGGAAATTGGTATGCGATGAAGTCGCACTATCTCTGTTATGTACAACTCCGCAAGTTTTTGCAACGTATAAATTGTGCGAACAGCTAAAAAGTGCAAAATCTTCGTGAGGTGATCCACAATCACCCATATTGCATCTTTCTTTATCGAAGTCAGGGGCAAGCCTGAAACAAAGTCCATAGGGATTATTTCCCACTTCCATTCTGAAATATTCAGTGGTTGTAGTAATCTTGAGGGAAATTGATGTGATGCTTTCACATTCTGACAAACTAAGCACTTTGCCACAAAATCTATGACAACTCCTTTCAACCCAAGTCACCAATATAGTTCATAAAGGTCACGGTACATCTTATTGTTCCCTGGGTGCATTGTGTAAGGGCTACTGTGAGCTTCAGTAAGGTTTGCATGTCTAAATTCTTCGCCATAGGGTTCCCAGAGTCTTCCACGAAAACAGAGTATCCCTTTTCCATTCAGTGCAAAACCCCTTTGAACCCCCTGTTCTACTTGGCGAACCCATCTTATCAAGTCCCTATCTACGTATCCTTCTCTTTTATTTGTTGTGAGAGGGTTGGTTTTACTTACAGCTCAACAAGCAGTTCCCTATCACTTGTTACACTCAAACGTGCGAATAGAGCTCACAGTTCACTCATTAACTTTCTACTTAAGGCATCTACAACCACATTCTCTTTTCCAAGGTGATATTCTATCTCGCAGTCATAATCCTTCAGAAGTTTTATCCACCTTCTCTGTTGTAAGTTTAGTTCTTTCTGCATAAGAAGATATTTGAGGCTCTTATGGTCTATATAGATGGTACATCACTCGCCATATAAGTAGTGTCGCCAAATCTTGAGTGCGAACACCACTACTACTAACTCTAGATCATGAATTGGGTAGTTTCGCTCATGGGGCTTCAATTGTCTCGAAGCATAAGCCATCACCCTTCCTTCCTGCATTAGCATGCAGCCAAGTCCCATGTGTGAGGCATCACTGTAAACTACAAAGACTTTCCCAAATTCTAGTTAAATTAGTATAGGTGCTTTAGTAAGTATCGCCTTAAGTTTTTCGAAGCTTTCCTGTATTTCCTTTGTCCATGCAAACTCAATATCTTTCTATAGCAGCTTTTTTAAGGGTGCTGCAATGGTGGGGAACCCTTCAAAGATCTGCAATAATATCCTGCTAACCCTAGAAAGCTTCACACTTTAGTAATACTCTTCAACGATCTCTATTCTAAAATTGCCTCGATCTTCTTTGGATCCACGTGGACACCTTTTGTCGAAACTACATAACCTAAGAATGCTACCTCATTTAGCCAAAATTCCTACTTGCTGAGATTCACAAACAATTGTTTCTCTCACAAGATCCGTAACACAGTTCGTAGGTAAGCATCATGCTCTTCTTCAGTTTACAGGTGAACATCATGCTCCTCTTCAATTCACGAGTACACCAGGACATCATCTATGAAGATCGCCACGTATTAATCCAAGTACTCATAGAACACTCAATTCATCAAGTCCATGAACGTAGCAAGTGCATTTGTTAAACCAAAGGGCATGACCAGAAATCTATAATGCCCGTTCCTTGTTCGAAAATTTGTTTTCAAAATATTTGACTCTTTCAACTTAAAATGGTAATATCCTGATCGCGAGTCTATTTTTTAGAATACGATGGCACCTCCTAGTTGGTCGAACATATTATCAATTCATGGCAATGGGTACTTATTCTTGATGGTCAATTTGTTAAACTATCTATAGTTGATACACATCCTTAGGCTACCATACTTCTTTTCACAAACAGAACTAGCAATCCCCATGGTGACACCCTTGGTCGAGTGAAGCATCTATCAAGCAACTTTTATAATTGTTTTTTTAGCTTTTTGAGCTCTCGTGGTGCCATATGATAAGATGTAATAAACACCGGCGAACTACTTGGGTATAACTCAATGACGAACTCCACTTTGCAATCTGGGGTAAAGCAAATAGCTCATCTAAAAACACTATGTTTCGAACCCCTATCACTTTGTTCTGCGAACCCATCACATAAGCAAGGTAAGCTTCGTAGCCTTTTCCTATCATCTTCTCCGCTCTAATTGCTGAAACCATGTTAGGCAAAAATTGGGTTCACTCACCACCCACAACAATTTTCACTCCTTCTCTGGTTCGGGACGTCACATTTTTTAGTTCAAAATCTATTTTGGCTTTATGCTCAGTTAGCCAGTCCATCCCCAGAATTATGTCAAACCCATAAAATGACAATTCCATCAAATTAGCGAAGAAGACATGTCCTTGAATCATCAAGGGACACCTACGATACACTCTGCTGACCAAAACACTATCACCAAACAAACTAGTGACAGTTATACTATTATCAATGTTTCCTACTGGAATACCCAACTCACAATCCAGCTTGCTCAAAATGTATGAATGTGTGGAACCAGAATCAATCAAAGAAAACAACAGAATAGTTCGCAAAGTGAAGGTACATGTGATGGTGTCATTTCTACCTTGATTCTATGGTTTTCTAACAGCATACACTCGTGGGAGCCATCCTATTTTAGCTTGAGTAGCAACTGTGTGCACTAGGGTTTGCTATCCAGCTTGTCTTATGTCACTACCTCTACCTCGTCCTCGACCACAAACCCCTGCTCACGCTAGTGTGGAGGTACATTCTGGGTTTTCAATCTCTCTTGTCGTTTTAGGCAGTACCTTAACATGGTTTCTTTAGACCCACACTTGAAACATACCCTGGTCAATTTCGGCATTCCCCAGGATGCCTGCATTTGCAATGTTCACAAAGTGGCCATCTTGGCAATTGGTGAGAACCTTCTTTTCAGCCTGAGTGTTACCCTGCTACCATGACTAGTCTAATTGTAAGTTGTGTCTGACATTTCTACCACATTTATGCGATTCACGATCCTTCTTGGATGTTCATCCAGATTGCTCAGATGTTCGCGACCTCGTTATAGTTTTTGGAGCCACTGCCTTTATCTCCTCAACGCTCTTCCTTTTAAACCAATTCATCAAATGTTGTCGTGCCATGAGCTACCAGATAGAGTTGGATGTCGCGATGTAACCCAAAACAAAACCTTTTACAGCGATCCCTTTCAAGAGAGACCATCTCAACTTCGTACTGGTTTAGTCACAAATATTCACGTTCATACACGGCTACAGAAAGTTTTCCTTGCACTAGGTTAATGAATTCTCGCTTGCGAACTTTCATGTATTGTTCGCCCATGAACTTATTCTTAAATTTTTCCAAGAAAAATTCCCAAGTTAATCGATTCGCAACAGTTCCTTACATTACTGTACCCCACCAATGATGGCTTTCGCCAGTAAGTAAGGACACAGTACATCCCAACTTTTCTTCCTCAATACAAGCGATTTGCTCAAAGATCTTTTCCACACCTAATAAACCATAAAAGTAACACATTTTAATCCCATGCTTAGCGTGTTTTTGGATGTTTTATTATATAATTTTGTGAATTCGATGATCCTAATCCTTTAAATTCATGATTCTATACTTAGGAGAGCATAGGGAAGCGAAAGGAACGAAAAATGGACCAAAATCGGATAAAACAGGCAATCTTAAGGATCCACACGGCCAAGCCAATACCACACGGGCTGAGCACATACCTGTGTGAACCACACGGTTTGGACACACGCCCGTGTGCCAGCCCGTGTCGATTGCAAGCCATATCAAATTTGCACACGGCTTGGGCATTCTTACACGGGCTGATCACACGCCCGTGTCCCTGTCGCACCCTGTTTCGTTTTCACGCAAAAAAAACTAATTTTTAGGGTTTCTAAGCATTCTAAAGCCTATAAATACACACCAGAAGAAGACCTAAAGGAGCATGCAGAGTAGAACGAAGAAATTACTCGAAGGAAGCCGTCGGAATCATCTTCGAAGCAAGATCTCATTCAAGATTGAAGATCTCCCTAAATTTTCCTTCGAAGTTTTTCGGTTCTTTATGTCTTGTTGTTTCTTTATTCTGAGATGTTTTCCTTTTACGTTATGAACTAAACTCCCTAAATACCTAGGGACGATGAAACCTAGATGAATCTTATTATTTAATTATCTAAATTACATGATAAATACTTATTCTTGTTCTTAATTATGTTTCTTAACCCTTGCTTTAATATTTTCAGGATATTAATTCAAGTTTGATGTGCGTATTTAGTGGAGCAAAAGTCTCTGTTTAAGAGTAGATCTAACATAATTAAGCAGAGTTGATTGCAACCCTAGAAATAGGATGAAAAAAATCTGCCGGATTAGAGTCAAATCTAATAAGGAAATCTATAAATCGAGTTAATTCAACGATAGGGGTTTTAATTAGAAAGATATTTCAATTAATCAACCTAGAGTCAGTTGTTTTTAGTCTCGAAAGAGATATTAACATAATTTAGGGATTTTTACGGATCAAGGCAAGTGAATAAATCGTTTAATTCAGAGTCAGAATAATAAGTGAAGTCTAGGTGGATTCTTCCTTGGGTATTGTGTTTATTCATTGGTTTATTCAATTACTTTCTTCATTCTCTGTCGCGTTCATAGTTAATTAGTTAGTTTTAAATTAAAAAAACAAATCTCCTTAATTATTAGGCTAAATAATAGAAAGACGATTATTACTAGTACTTTCAGTCCTTCTGGATATGATATTCTGGACTCACCATAACTATACTACTGTTCTATAGGTGCACTTGCCTTCGTCGAAATTTTAGTTAGTTCGTGACATCATCAAGTTTTTGGCGCCGTTGCCGGGGACTAAGATATTAGGAACGCTTAATTTGTATTACTTTAGCCATTCTTATTTTTATTGCAATTTGTTTTTGTTTTTATTTTAATTTACTGACTTTTCTTTTATTTGCTTTTGGCAGGTATTGTGTTTATTCATTGGTTTATTCAATTACTTTCTTCATTCTCTGTCGCGTTCATAGTTAATTAGTTAGTTTTAAATTAACAAAACAAATCTCCTTAATTATTAGGCTAAATAATAGAAAGACGATTATTACTAGTATTTTTAGTCCTTCTGGATATGATATTCTGGACTCACCATAACTATACTACTGTTCGATAGGTGCACTTGCCTTCGTCGAAATTTTAGTTAGTTCGTGACATCATCAAGTTTTTGGCGCCGTTGCCGGGGACTAAGATATTAGGAACGCTTAATTTGTATTACTTTAGCCATTCTTATTTTTATTGCAATTTGTTTTTGTTTTAATTTTAATTGACTGACTTTTCTTTTATTTGCTTTTGGCAGGTATTTTTAGTTTATGACTAGAAGGAACCCGTCAAGACCATTGCTTTTTTACAGCGAGATTGAAAGTACCACTCGCAAAAACCGTAGAGAAATAAGGCGAAGTCTACAGTATATAGAGGAAGAGCAAGAGGACGATACCAATATTACCAAGGAGATGGCTGATAATAATCCGCTACCTCCTGTGGTTGCCGCAAATCCGGTGAATCAAAATCCCGCTCCTTGTACTATGTACGATTATGCTAAGCCCAATTTAACTAGGGCTGAATCGAGTATTGTTAGACCTGCTATTACTGCAAATAAATTTTAACTAAAACCTAACACTATTCAAATGATTCAACAATTTGTTCAGTTTGATGGTTTGCAGGATGAGGACCAAAATACTCATTTGGCCAACTTTCTAGAATTCTGTGACACTTTTAAGATTAATGGTATTTTTAGTTGTTTCCTTTTTCCTTGAGAAATAAAGCTAAATAGTGGTTGAACTCATTACCATGAGGTTCCATCACTACTTGGGAACAAATGACTGAGAAGTTTTTATTAAAATATTTTCCCCTGACTAAAACGGCAAAGTTGAGGAATGATATCTTTCCTTTTGTGCAGATGGATTTAGAAACTCTTTACGATGCATGGGAGAGGTATAAGGACTTATTGAGAAGGTTCCCTCACCATGGGTTACCTCTATAGTTATAGGTTCAAACCTTCTACAACGGTTTGAACCCCTCAACTAGGTAACTAATCGATGCAGCCGCCGGTGGGAATCTAAATAACAAAACACCTGAAGCGGCTTATGAGTTTATAGAGGAGATGTCACTGAATAACTATCAGTGGCAAGTCATGAGAACAAAGCCAACAAAAGCCGCTGGTGTCTTCAACCTCGATGCGATCACCATGTTATCAAACCAGGTAGAGCTCTTAAATAAAAAGATTGATGGTTTATGTGTTTCTACGCAAGGACATCTGGTGATGCAATGCGACACAAATGGAGGAGGGATGAATACCTCAGAATATCTACCCTACAATCCTAGCATGGAGAATGAGTAACTGAATTATATGGGTAATAACTCTAAACCTCCAAATAATCCTTACAGTAACACATATAATCCAGGATGGAGGAACCACTCAAATTTTTCATGGGGTAGTCAAGGGAATCAAAGACCACAACCTCCTCTAGGTTTCCAACCATCCTACCAACAAGAGAAGAAGCCGAACTTTGAAGATATGCTAGCAAAATTTATTTCGGTGTCAGAGACTCGTTTTTAGAATACCAAGACAACATTGGAAAACCAGCAAGCATAGATTCAATGGCTTGAAAATCAAATTAGACAGTTGGCTAAATTAGTTTTCGAAAGGCAACCAGGTAGTTTACCTAGTAACACCGAACCTAACCCAAAAGAGCATGTGAAGGCAGTTACACTAAGGAATGGGAAGGTGTTGGTTGAAGTTGAAAAGAAGATGTCACAAGAAACTGATAAGGCAAAGGGTGAGGAAGTAAACGAGAGTGTGACACTGGTACTTAAAGAGTATAAACCACTGATCCCATATCCAGCAAAGTTGAAGAAAGACCGCATGGACGCACAATTTGGTAAATTTCTTGAACTTTTTAAACAATTACATATTAACTTACCTTTTGTTGAAGCTATTTCGTAGATGCCTACGTATGCAAAATTCTAAAAAGAGCTTTTAACAAATAAAAGGAAGTTTGAAAAGCTATCAACCGTGGAACTTAACGAGGAATGTTCAGCTATTCTCCAAAATAAGCTACCAAAAAAATTGAAAAATCCAGGAAATTTCACTATTCCTTATTTAATCGGTAGTTTAAATATTGAGAAAGCATTAGCTGATTTAGGTGCCAACATTAATTTGATGCCTTACAAAATGTTCAAGCAGCTTGGTCTTGGGGAACTAAAACCCATTAGGATGAGTATGCTGATAGATCTATTAAATATCCTAGGGGAATTATTGAAGATGTTTTGGTAAAAGTAAATAAATTCACATTCCCTGTTGATTTTGTTGTGCTTGACATGGATGAGGACGTTGAGGTGCCTTTAATTTTAGGTCGCCCATTTTTAGCTACTGCTAGGGCTGTTATTGATGTAGGTGACGGTAAACTTGTGCTTAGGGTAGGAGACGAGGAAATTATTTTTAAGATTTATGATGTTATGCGATACTCTAGAGAGCAAGATGATTCCTGTTACTTTATTGACTCTATTGATCATTCTATTCAAGATTCTTTTCAGGAAATCATCCATAAAGACACGTTGGAACTGTGTCTTGTCCAATGTGAGGAGGCAGATGATGATACCACTGAGATAGGGGAGATAAAAATTGAGTTAAACTCTATTGAGTCTTTCCCAAGACAAAAGAAGTATGAGGGCATTGAAATAAATGACGAAATAAAACAAAAACCATTTATTGAAGAACCTCCCAAATTGGAATTGAAACAGTTACCAAATCACTTAGAGTATGCGTTCCTCGGAGATAATTCTACACTACCAGTAATTATTGCTTTAGACTTGGGACCCAATGAGAAAGATAAGCTACTAGAAGTACTAAAGGAGCATAAAAGAGCCATAGCTTGAAAGATTTCTGACATTAAAGGGATCAGCCCGTTGTTTTGCACCCACAAAATTTTAATGGAAGATGAATATAAACCGTGTGTGCAAGCTCAAAGACGATTAAATCCCAACATGAAGGAAGTTGTTAAATCTGAGGTAATTAAACTTCTAGATGCTGGAATTATTATCCTATTTTTGATAGTACTTGGGTGAGTCCTGTGCAGGTTGTTCCAAAGAAGGGAGGCATGACTGTTGTAGCCAACGAGAACAATGAATTAATTCCAATAAGAACAGTCATAGGTTGGAGAGTTTGCATTGACTATAGGAAATTGAACGATGCCACGAGAAAAGATCACTTTCCCTTACCATTCATTGATCAGATTTTAGAAAGATTATCCGGGCATATGTACTATTGCTTCCTAGACGGACTCCCTGACTACTTCCAAATTCCAATAGCTCCTGAGGATCAAGAAAAGACAACATTTACATGTCCATATGGTAAGTTTGTTTATCGTAGAATGTCTTTTGGATTATGTAATGCTCCTGCTACTTTTCAGCGCTGCATGCTAGCCATCTTTGATAATCATGTGGAAGATATTATGGAGGTATTTATGGACGAGTTCTCAGTATTCAGTAATTCTTTCCACCTTTGCCTTAAAAATTTAAAACAAGTTCTAATGAGATGTGAGGAGAAGAACCTTGTGCTTAATTAGGAAAAGTGTCACTTCATGTTCGAGAAGGGATTGTGTTAGGTCACAAAATTTCTGGTAAGGGGATTGAGGCTGATAAAGCAAAAATTGAAACCATAGAAAAATTACCTCCTCCTAGTTCAGTTAAGGCTATTAGAAGCTTTTTAGGACATGTTGGATTTTACAGAAGATTTATTAAAGATTTTTCTAAAATAGCTAAGCCTTTAGCAAAACTATTAGAAAAAGATGTGCCTTCTAATTTTAATTAGGAATGTTTAGAAGCATTTAATACCCTCAAAGATAAATTAATCAATGCTCCAATTATAATTGCACCTGGTTGGAATTTTCCCTTTGAACTAATGTGTGATGCGAGTGATTTTGCAGTAGGTGCAGTTCTCGGACAGCGAAGAGACAAGCATTTTCAGCCGATTTATTATGCTAGCAAGACATTGACGGTCGAACAAGAAAATTACACCACCACAGAAAAAGAATTGCTAGCTGTGGTTTTTGCATTTGAAAAATTTAGACAATATTTGATATTATCTAAAGTTGTCGTTTACACTGACCATCTAGCCATTCTTACCTCCTAACTAAATCTGATGCAAAACCTAGACTAATAAGATGGATTTTACTTTTGCAGGAATTTGATTTGGAAATTCAGGATAAAAAAGGACTGAAAATCTTGCGGCAGACCACCTTCTAGGCTTGAGAATCCACATCTCAAAGAGCTCGATGAGAGTGAGATAAATGACTCGTTTCCTAAAGAACAACTCTTGGCTATATCCGACTCCGAGGTACCTTGGTTTGCTGATATTGCGAATTACTTAGCTGCTAACATCCTACCAAAAGGGTTGACACATCATCAAAAAAATGATTCTTTGCTGATGTGAAAAACTATTTTTGGGAGGATTCTTTTCTTTTTCGTATATGTGCAGATAAAGTAATTCGGACATGTGTTACAAAGTCGAAGGCAAGCAAAATCCTAGAACATTTCTATTCAGGACCGACAGGAGGACATTACAGTGGGACTAGGACAGCACATAAAACGCTCGAATCAGGTTTCTATTGGCCCACTCTATTCAAGGACGCTAACAGGTATGTTACTTCGTGTGATAGATGTCAGAGAACAAGTAATATCTCTAAACGCGATGAAATGCCTCAAACATATATGGTATCATGTGAAATATTTGATGTTTGGGGTATTGATTTTATGGGTCCATTCCCTAGCTCATTTGGGAATAAATACATCTTAGTAGCAGTTGATTATATGTCAAAATGGGTGGAAGTTCAAGCTTTACCTACTAATGATGCTAGACTGGTAGTGAGATTTCTTAAGAAACTCTTCTATCGATTTGGAACACCTAGAGCAATTATTAGTGATAGGGGACTCATTTTTGTAACGCTCAATTTGATAAAGTCCTAAAGAAATATGGAGTGCACCACAGAACAGCTACCCCTTATCACCCTCAAACTAGTGGACAAGTCGAACTAGCCAACCGAGAGCTTAAGCATATTCTAGAGAAAACCGTAGAATCAAATAGGAAAGATTGGGCTTTAAAAGTAGATGATGCTTTATGGGCCTATAGGACGGATTTTAAAACTCCCATAGGAACATCTCCATACAGACTTGTTTACGGGAAAAGTTGTCATCTACCATTTGAATTAGAGTACAAATCATTTCGGGCTATAAAATTCCTAAACTATGATCTTAAACTTGCAAGTGAAAAAAGGTTGATGCAGTTGAACGAGCTAGATGAGTGGCGAGTGAACGCTTACGAGAACTCACGATTATATAAAGAAGCGACAAAGCGATGCCATAATGCTCATTTGAAGCAGCCTAAGCAATTTGCAGTCAGAGATCTTGTTTTGCTATACAATTCAAAGCTCAAATTATTCCCTGGAAAGCTGAAATAAAGGTGGTCAAGTCCATTCGTAATCCAAACCGTCTTTCCCTACGGCACAATAGAGGTAACTCACCCGACTTATGGCACATTCAAGGTAAACGGTCAACAACTTAAACTTTATAATGGTGAGGATTTTAGAGATAATAGAGAGGAGCTTCAGTTCCGCGAACCACCGTAACCGAGCAAAAACAAGGTAAGTTGAGCTTAGACTCTAAACAAGCGCTTCTCGGGAGGCAACCCGACCATTAACATGCCTAATTTACTAGTTATATTTTATGATTTTTTCGAAATTAATTAATTAAATAAAAAAATGGTGTTTTAAAACCCACATGGCCTGGACATACGGGCGTGTCCTTGGCCGTGTGGACCCTGGGTGTAACACCCCAAACCCAGCCTAGACGTTATGGCCGAATCTAAGGTGTCATATTGAAGTGTCTTTCGAAAATTGGACTTGTTGGTAAAACTCATTTCCAAATTAAAAACCCCTTTATTATTATTTAGCAAATCATCTAGTCAAAACGTTTGCCTTATTATCAGTTATTGTTATAATAGGTTGATTTAAAATCGCGGAAGCTTTTGGAAAAATCTAATGTTTAACTTTTGTGTCTTTGAAAACAATAATTTGAAGATTCGGTGTACCCACACGGCCATTCTGACTCGTACCATCCCTGCCATGTCAGTACGGAGATACGGTGTACCCACACAGCCACGACCGTGTGCAAGGCCGTGTGCTTTATGAATCTACATTTTTGGTCAGTTTATAGTTAGGTGCTATATGGAAAGAATAAAATAAAATAAGATAAAATAAAATGGTAAGGTTAATGGGGTTAGTACTCGGGTTGCCTCCTGAGAAGCGCTCGTTTATAATCTTAAGCTAGACTCTCCTCTCATTTGCATATTCATGGTGGTTTGAGGAGTTGAAAGTCCTTCCTCGTGTTAGCAGTTCCATTATCATGATAGAGTTTAAGAGGGGTGGCATTTATTTTCAAAGTGCCAAACACAGGGTTACTTACCTCGACCGTTTCGTACGGGAAAACATTGATTACCTTGAAAGGGATTTCCTTGCTGGTGTTAGGATCAGGAGGGGACACTCGTGGGTCTGCTTTATCTAGCAATACCTGATCTCCAATTTTGAACTTGTTTGTCTCGTAGGGTGGCCTTGGTTCTGCCTCGTGTATCCCTAGTTCTTCTTTAAGATGTGTCTTCACCTCTTCCAGTTCATCGATTTGAATCATTTGTTCCTCGTGAGTTATTTCTTTGTTGGCACAGGGTCTTGGATCGGGATCATGCTGTGGTGCTTCCTGAAAAGAAGGATTAACCGAATGGTTATAAATAGAATTTACTTTATCACCTTGAAGAGTGACTATCTCGTCACCTACACAGAGTATAAGTTCACCTGCATCAACATCGATTTTAGTTCTGGCAGTTGCTAAGAATGGTCTTCCTAAAATTAGGGGGATCGTGTTGTCCTCATCCATTTCTAAAACGACAAAGTCTACTGGGAATACGAATTTGTCAATTTTTACGAGTACATCTTCGATTATACCCCTTGGAATTCTAATAGTTTTATCAGCTAATTGAATGCTCATCCTAGTTTGTTTGGGTTTCCCTAGACCTAGTTGTTTAAACATTTTATAAGGCATGACGTTTATACTTGCCCCTAAATCAGCTAACGCATTATCAATAGATAAACTACCAATTAAGCATGGAATTGTAAAACTCCCTGGATCTTTTAATTTCTGTGGTAGTTTATTTTGCAACATTACTGAGCATACTGCGTTCGGCTCCATATGTGATTCCTTGTCTATCTTCCGCTTATTTGTCAATAACTTCTTTAAAAATTTCCTAGAATCTAGCATCTGCGAAAGAGCTTCAAGAAACGGTAAGTTAATATGTAATTTCTTTAAAAGTTTAAGAAACTTACCGAATTGTTCCTCTTTGTCGTCTTTCGTTATTGCTTCGGGATATGGTATGCGAGGTTTGTACTCTTTGATCACCGGTTTTGGTTTTACCTCAACCTTACCTTCTTCTACCGCATTCTTTTGCCTCGAATTGGGCTCGTCTAACCCTTCACTATATTGAGCTATTATTGCTTGAACTTGCTCCCTTGGGTTAGTTTCGGTGTTGCTTAGTAGTCTTCCTTGTGGTCTCTCAAAGATCTGCTTAGCAAGTTGTCCGATTTGATCTTTGAGCTCCTGTGTTGATGCCTCAAGTTTTGTTTCTATATTTTGGAAATGTGTTTCTATATCTTTGAAACGTTTTTCTGAGTTTGATATAAATTTTGTCAGCATCTCCTCGAGGTTTGACTTCTTTTCTTGTGAGTAGGGCTGTTGTTGGAAGTTTTGGGATGGTTGTTGCCTTTGATTTCCATGACCGCCCCATGAGAAATTGGGGTGATTCTTCCAACCTGGATTATAAGTATTACTATAAGGGTTATTGTTAGATCGGAAATTGTTACCCATATAGTTCATCTGTTCGCTCTCCATGCCCTGTCCATAGAGTGGGTACTCAGGATTCGCCACTCCTTCACTTGTTTCACACTGTATAACTGGATGTGCCTGCGAAGAACCGTATAAACCATCAAATTTTTTATGTAGCAATTCCACCTGATTTGATAATATGGTTACTGCATCGAGGTTGAAAACTCCGGCTGCTTTGGCTGGCCTTGTCCTTATAACTTGCCACTGATAGTTATTCAGTGACATCTCCTCTATAAACTCGTAGGCTGCTTCAGGAGTTTTGTTATTCAGAGTTTCGCCGGTGGCTAAATCGATTAGTTGCCTTGTTGAAGGGTTCACACCATTGTAGAAAGTTTGGACCTGTAGCCACAAAGGTAATTCGTGGTCTGGGCACCTCCTTAACAAATCTTTATATCTTTCCCATGCATCGTAAAGTGTTTCTAAATCCATCTGCACAAAAGAAGAGATATCATTCCTTAACTTGGCCGTTTTGGCCGGCAGAAAATATTTTAATAAAAATTTTTCGGTCATTTGGTCCCATGTAGTGATTGACCCTCGTGGAAGAGAATGTAACCACTGTTTGGTTTTATTCCTCAAAGAAAAGGGAAATAACCGAAGACGGATGGCATCATCAGAAACGCCATTTATCTTGAAGGTATCACAGAATTCTAAAAAAATTGCTAAGTGTGTGTTAGGATCCTCATCCTGCAAACCATCAAATTGAACAAACTGTTGTATCATCTGTATAGTGTTAGGTTTCAGTTAAAAATTATTTGCAGCAATAGTAGGCCTAACAATACTAGACTCAGTTCCTGTCAGACTAGGTTTAGCATAATCATACATAGTTTGAGGAGCATGATTTTCGGCCATCTCTGGAGGTGGTGGATGACAGCCATCTCTTCTGTAATATTAATTTCGGCTTCTTGCTCTTCTTCTATGTAGTTTAAGCTTCGCCTTATCTCTCTGCGATTTCTGTGAACGGTACCTTCAATATCACTGTCGTAAAGTAGGGGTCCTATCGGGTTCCTTCTAGACATAAACTAGGGGTACCTGAAAGGAACAAAAGACAGAAAATTAGCAAAGTTAAAAATAAAAGTAAATTGCAAAAATAAAAATAAAAATGGCTAAAGTAATAAAAATTAAGCTTTCTTAATATTTTAGTTCCCCGGCAACGGCGCCAAAAATTTGATCATTGTTTTATGCGATGTCAAAGTCTTAAAATTTATATAAAGAATGATCAAACCTGGAAACTAACTATGACAACGATTTGAGGCAAGTGCACCTATCGAACAATAGTATAGTTAAGGCAAGACCGGAATGTCAAACCCAAAGGAACCAAAAGTACTAATACTAACTCTCTTTTAATTATCTAACCTAAGAATTAAGGGAATTGTTTATCTAATCTAAAATTAACTAACAACTAAACTAAAGACTCTAAGACAAAGAAGAATGAAATTGGGAAAATAACTTTGAGGAAAAACCAATTGATTAAGACGATACCCAAGGAAGAATCCTCCTAGACTTCACTTGTTATATAATTCTGAACCAGACGATTTATTCATTTGACTTGATCCGTAAGATTCCCTAAGTTATATTAATCCCTCTCTCGAGGCGACTAACGTCTAACCCTAGGTTGATTAATTGAAATCTCTTTCTAATTAAAACCCCTAGAATTGCATTAACTCGATCTATGGACTCCCATATTAGGTTTCACCCTAATCCGGCAAAATCTCGTCACCCTATCTCTAGGCGTGCAGTCAACTCCGCTTAATTATGCTAGATCTACTCTTAGCCAGGGACTTTTGCTCCTCCACCTAAGCACATCACACTTGAATTAATATCCCGGAAATATCAACACAAGAATTAAGAACACATAATTAAGAACAAGTCAAATATTTATCATATGGTTCAACAAACGATAACAAGATTCAACTTAGGTTTCATCCCCCTCAGGTATTTGAGGGTTTAGTTCATAACAATAAAGGAAAACATCTCAAAAGAAAAGATAAAACAAAACATAAGAAATCCCTAAAACCCCCTAAAGAAATTAAAGGAGAGGTCCTCCGTCTTGAGTATAATTCCGACTTCTTGAGATGGATCAACTGGCTATCTTCGAGTAAATCCCCACAAATCTGCCTTCTTTGGCCTAGCTGGACGCCCCCTGACTAAAGCCTTAGGTCTCTCCTTTTTTAGATCATACTTAGGGTGTTTATATAGGCTTCTGAATATGTTTCTTTACCCCTAAGTATCCTAATTCGAGTGAAACTCTCCTTTCTCACGGCAGGGACATGCCCATGGCACACGCCCGTGTAAGTCGTGGCTAGGCCGTGTTTGAAGTTGTTGAATGAGGCACGTCTGTGTGGTCTTGGGCCCAGGCCGTGTGGATTTCGTGATATGGCCCATTTACTCTGTTTTGGGCCCGTTTTCTGTTCTTTTCGTCCTCTGGTGCTCTTCTGAGTATAAAACATGAAAATAAAGGATTAAGAGCACCAAATTACATAATTCAAGGCTTAAATCATCCAAAAACATGCTAAATGTGGGCTTAAAATATGTTACTTTTACGGTTTATCATGTAGTGCCAACAATCATATTTTTCGGCTTTTGTCGATTCACGCTTTAGGCAATGTTTACACACCTTGTTTCTATTTGTTGAGAAAACCACCCACACCTTTGAAACCTACACTTGATCAACAATTCCCAATTAATCAATTAAACATTTACTCAATCGAATGCAACAAGATCCCAATCAATAAACTCACTCCACGTTACCTTTGATAGAGTAAAGAGGGAAGTTTCGCCTATCCAACCGTTGATTATAAACCTTCTACCCTTCGACAGGTTCCTAGGTACAAACCGAAGATGGGTAAGCACTTAATCGATCAACAACAAGATAACATTATACTATCTTCACTTACCAATAATGCGAGAATAGTACCCACTACGAAGTGTACAACTATCAGCAAATAAAGAATGATATCCAGAACAATAGAGAAGGGAAAGCAGTCGGTTGCAAGGGAAAGGCAAGAATCAACAAAAAGAAAAGAAAGGAGAATGATGAAAAGAAAATGGGAGATTCGGCCAAGGGGAAAACAGTGTGGAAAACATTTGCTCACTATACAGTAAGAGTAGAAGAACCAAACAGGTAATCGGCAATGAAGGAGGAAACGTTTGTGGTGAAGAAGAACAAAATCGAAAAGGAAAAAGTTTAGCAAAAGATGAAAGAATGAGAGACGATATGCTTGAGAAGCAATTTCCAAAAGAGGGAAAAAGGAGATAAAGGAGGCACAAGAAGAATTTCAGCCAAAAGGGAAAGGGAGTTGCCGTCCAACTTGGGAAACAAATGAGGAGCATTTCTCTCTTAACCAAATTCCTAAGTGCCAGAGTTTAATTTCGGCAAAACACTCCCTCTCCTCTCTCTCTTCCCTTGATTTTCTCCTAAAATCTCTCCAAATATCCCTCCTCAATTCTCTCTATGACCAGTTCAAACTCCATTCAGCAGTATTTCAATCCAACTCTACCACCCACACGAATTAGGCAGCAAAATAAATACTCTCTTTTTGATGCGCCACTACTCAAACCTTAGACCCCATGCATACTCCACACGCCCCTTACCAATAGACCAACAACTCCTTTGTATCATATTTTAACCACAAAAATGTAAGAACCTACTATCTAGATCCAAGGATTTTATTCACCTAAAAATAATAATTTTGCATAAGCCAAGGTTTGAACCCCTGGCTTCTCAGACACTTCCAAACACTCCCAAATCACTTAGCCACTAAAGCGGATAGGCATTTATGTCACTTTTTTGCAAAACTAAATATTTATGTGCAGTCTCTTAACTATTCCCTTGTTTAAAACCTATTTCTTCTAGGCCCAAAATTTGGGGCGTTACACTGGGAATTAGTTTTTAAATTTTAAATAAATCGATAGAGGGCTACACGGCCTGGTGACATGGCCATGTCACCTACACGGCCTGGACAGACGGGCGTGTCCTTGGCCATGTGGATCCTGGAATTTGAAATTCCCAAAAATCGACAGAGACACGGCCTGAATATAGTACACACGAGCGTGCGACACGGCCGTGTGGACCACACGGGCGTGTCCAGGGCCGTGTTAAAACTGGAGCCTAATTTTTCAAATTTTAAAATTTAAAACAAGTCAGGGGGCTCCACGGGCAATATACATGGCATGTGTGAGGTCACACGGGCGTGGGAGTAAGCGAAGGACATTGCACACGAGCGTGGGATGCGGCCGTGTGAAGAATAGACTCAAACATCTCGCGACGAACACAGGCTGGGGATAGACCATACGGGCTTGTGACACGGCTGTGTGGCCCAACACTACGACCGTGTCACCTATTTAAAAACCCCTTTCCTTTTCTTTTCTTCTCCCTTCTTTTTCCCAAACCTCCCAAACCCTAGCCGCCGCCCCCTAACCCAGCTCCGTCGCACTGTCCGCCGCCTCCATCCCTCCTCCCATTGCTTTTTTTTTTCCTTCTTCCCCAACCCAAAACCCCCTGCCCATTTCTTCCCTTTTCTCCTTTCTTTTTATTTTTCCCTCCTTCTTCCCTTCTTGCTTAAGCCCCTACCGCCGCAACTCTCCTCACTCCAACCCCGACCACTGCCCCCCTTTCCCCTTCTCTTCACCACACCCTCGTCGGGCGCCAGCCTCAGAACCCAGTCCCCATCCCACGCCACTCCCCTCACCTAAACAACCCTTCCCTTCCTCCATTTCTTGTTTCACACCACCACACACGACCTTTACTGTTTGGCTGTCGTCCGATTCGCCCGTCGACCGCCAGCCACCGCCATGCTTCCTACCGCCGACCCCACCGCTGCCGGTCCATCCTATTCTCTTTTTTCCCTTTCTTATTTTATTTTATTCATTATTTAATTATTATAACTAGTTTTAACTTATTATCTCCGTATTATTTTTTTATTTTATTATTATTATTCTTTTCTATTTCTTTATTATAATGTTATTTTACTTTGTTTCATCTCTTAATTTTCGTATTCATTTATTGTTCATTTTTATTTATGCTTTATTTTTTCTTGGTTAGTTAAATTCTTTAATATTAATTCTATTTTTTATGTTTAATTTAGTTCAGCCCATCAGCAGTATTTTTATGGTCATTGTCTTATTAATTTTCTTTTTGCTTGCCTATTCATTTTTATATATCGATCATTTATTTAGTTTTCTATTGAACATTTATTAATAATTTAATTAGTTTATTTGATTGAGCTAAACTTGGATGTTTAATTCTCATTCGCATGTTTATTATTTCGTCAAATTGAATTTTATGATCGTTTTCTTGCAGACATCATGACCAATACTCGTGGCGAGACTAAGGTCCCCGTCCCCATTTCAAAAAAGTGAAAGGGTCCTAGCGCAGCCTCTCAAGCGCTTCTGCTGAAGTTTGCCATCCTTACCTCAGATTTTTCGTGGACCCACCGAAGGACTTATTTCAGCTCATTCGCATATGACCACTAGGTTTGGTCCGATGCATTGACTGGGCCGCGTTGGAGTAGGTCCACCTCGCTGATGAGGTTCGCACTTTCATCATCCAAGCCCCATGGTACTGTTTCTTTAGTATCGTCGAGCCTACATATATGGAGCTTACCTTGGAGTTTTGCTCGACGTTTCACCTTCAGAACGTCATGTTGGTCCATGATGAGCCAGGCACATCACTTTTCACCTTGGTGGTTTGGTGCGTCATATGAGTGTCCTAGAATTCGGTGCTGCTTTGGGACTCTACATAGAGGAGTTCATGAACGCCGAGGACTTCATTCAGCTTCATCGACATATTCATCACTCACCTTCGCGTTGTTGGTCTGATCTCACAGGCGGCTTGACATCCTATGACGCTAGTCGCTCGAAGGCGACTTCTCTCTCTCCAGCCCTACGGTATATTCACGCCCTTTTAGCTCACACTTTGACAGGATGGAGAGAGAGCGCCGGAGTCGTCAGCACTCATGGTGCCTATTTTCTATGGAGCATGGCACATGGCCATATATTTGATCTGGCATACTTCATTGCTTTATCCTTCCGCCATCAGACTGACCGCCACAGGAAGGGTCCCATCTGCCTAGGCCCTTACATGACTTGCCTCGCTCGACACTTCGGTCTCCTCGAATAGTTCTCCACACTCACACTTGTTGGCCAGATGTCCCCTTAGGGCATCTCGAGCATGCTACACATGAGGATGATCGAGCGGCATCGTGGATTTGACCCTCCCCAGTACCAATTGTCTCGTTCTGATGATCAGGATGATCCCGAGGACATCACTGATGATGTTCCTCTCTCTCAGGAGGACCCACCTCATCCTCCACCTCCGAGTCACTGACCTCCTTCTTCTGCTACTAATTTGACAGACATTTCCGAGCATCTCACTCGCTTCGAGCAGTAGTGCTTTCAGCGGTTCGACAGTCTCGAGGCTATATTGCAGCAGATCTGCCACCATCTCCATATTTCATCTTCGGCGCCGACGACTCACGACGCATCTGACGATGAGGACCATTGAGTCCATTTATTTTATTTTATTTTATTTTATCTTTATTTTTATTTTTTATTTTTATTTTTAGTCTATTTCCCTTTTATGTTTATTATCATCTTTTCAAGGACTTGTCTTTTATCTTTTGAACTCTATTTTAGTTTTTATGATTGTTCCTAATAGAGTAATCCCTTAATCTTCTTCCACAGTTGTGTTTATTTTCTTAATAGTTGCTCAGAATCATGCACTTCACTCAATTATATCCACAATTCCGCTTTCACTATTTCACGAATTTCATCCAAACATTCAGAAAGTTTCAATTCTCTCCCATTCTTATGATATTCTCATTATATTGTTATTATCTATTTTGGTACATTGAGGACAATGTACATCTTAAGTGTGGGGAGGTTAATTATATCATTATTAGAAAATCCCTGAATTATGTATTGTTCTTAAGTAATCTTCTGATATTACTATTAGAATGAATTTCTATTAACTTATGATTTTTATTGATATGTTTTGGATTAAGTCATAGGTAATTGTGCATTGATTGTTTAAACTTTAAGACATTAGAGAATCAAGCATGATAAGTCTATTTTCAGAATTAAAATTTGTTAGGTTGTTTTCCCTGAATTTAAATATTACCTTAAATTTTGAAATTTGCAAGAATGACATCAAAAACCATAATTTTTTGTGAGATTTTGAGCCTTTAGAGCATACACTTTTCTTGCTCACTTTATTATTGGTTATGAGTGTGTCAATATTGATTTGTTATTCTAGAACTTGCTTCGATTATGCATGTTAAGACCACACCTTTGATTTGATATACTGAGATGATAAAGGCACCTAGGTTTTAACCCACTTATTCCATTAAAAGGCTACCTTCATGATTAACCCTTAGTGAATCCCTTTGAGCCTAATAAACCGTTTCTTGACTCACCCATTAATATTAACCCAAAACTCATTTTGGATTCATTGTTCCCATTTTATTGACTCCCTTTTTGTCGAGATTTGATTTAGTTAGTCGCCTAACTATTTTCTTTTGTTTCAGTTGTTAAATTATTTCTTATTATCCAAAAAAAAGTGGAAATATATATATTCATTTATGTTGATTATTATTAGTCTTTTAAGTTTGAGCTTAAGTAATTAATTTTATTTTCTGAGAAGAAGCTCGTGATTTGCTTTAATTATTTCATTTGATGTACTTTTTCAAGCATTAGTTCATTTTTTTTAGTAGGTAATTTATCAATTAGATCTCGATTCTAACCTTCTTTTTCAGCCTTTATCCATACCCTTTAACCCAAGCCCCATTACAACCCTTTAAAGACCTTTTGATTTGTGTATCATCTCAGTTTATAGTGGTGGAGATTTGATTTTCATGCAAGCCTATGGTAATAACTTTTCATGTTTGACTTTTGAGTGCTTAATTTTTGAACCTTAAACACTTTGAGTGATTTGAGCGAATATTTAGTGAGGATGTCGAAACTTGTCGATTTTGAATTAAATGTAATTATTTAGATAAGGGGAAACACCTATGTTTTTATGTTATAAAAATGTGTGACTTGGATTGTCTGAATCTTTAGTGCTCTTTTAGTTAAATAATCAATGCGTGGTTATTTTTGAATTATGATAAGACATTATTGATGAAAATTATGAAATGAGGAAGTTTAATTTTAATTGTGGGTTGAGGATTTTGCTTGAGGACAAGCAAACGCTTAAGTGTGGAGATATTTGGTAAACCATAAAAGTAACACATTTTAATCTTATGCTTAGCACGTTTTTGGGTGTTTTATTATACAATTTGTGAATTCGATGCTCCTAATCCTTTAAATTCATGATTCTATACTTAGGAGAGCATAGGGAAGCGAAAGGAACGAAAAACGGGCCAAAATCAAATAAAACGGGCCATCTTAAGGATCCACACGGCCAAGCCAACACCAGACGGGCTGAGCAGATACCCGTGTAAACCACACGGGTTGGACACACACCTGTGTACCAGCCTGTGTCAATTGCAAGCCATATCAAATTTGCACACAACCTGGGCATTCTCACACGGGCTGATCACACGCTCGTGCCCCTGTCACACCCTGTTTCATTTTCACGAAGAAAAAGCCAGTTTTTAGGGTTTCTGAGCATTCTAAAGTCTATAAATACACACCAGAAGAAGACCTAAGGGAGCACGCAGAGTAGAACGAAGAAATTACTCAAAAGAAGTCGTTGGAATCATATTGGAAGCAGGATCTCATTCAAGATTAAAGATCTCCCTAAAGTTTCCTTCGAAGTTTTTGGGTTCTTTATGTCTTGTTGTTTTCTTTATTCTGAGATGTTTTCCTTTTACATTATGAACTAAATCTCCCTAAATACCTAGGGAGGATGAAACCTATATGAATCTTATTATTTAATTATCTGAATTACATGATAAATACTTGTTCTTGTTCTTAATTATGTTTCTTAACCCTTGTTTTAATATTTTCAGGATATTAATTCAAGTTTGATGTGCTTATTTAGTGGAGCAAAAGTCATAATTAAGCGGAGTTGATTGCAACCCTAGAAATAGGATGAAAAAAATCTGCCAGATTAGAGTCAAATCTAATAAGGGAATCCATAAATCGAGTTAATTCGACGATAGGGGTTTTAATTAGAAAGATATTTCAATTAATCAACCTAGAGTCAGTTGTTTTTAGTCTCGAAAGAGATATTAACATAATTTAGGGATTTCTACGGATCAAGGCAAGTGAATAAATCGTTTAATTCAGAGTCAGAATAGTAAGTGAAGTCTAGGTGGATTCTTCCTTGGGTATTGTCTTTATTCATTGGTTTGTTCGATTGCTTTCTTCACTCTCTGTCACGTTCATAGTTAATTAGTTAGTTTTAAATTAAAATAAATAAATCTCCTTAATTATTAGGCTAAATAATATAAAGACAATTATTACTAGTACTTTTAGTCATTGTGGATACGATATTCCGGACTTACCATAACTATACTATTGTTCGATAGGTGGGCTTGCCTTCGTCAAAATTTTAGTTAGTTCGTGACGTCATCAACACTACTAAATTCCTTACCACCTAGAGCTTGCAGACACTCTAATGGCAATCCTCGACTAACTGGAGCTGCATTGTTATCAGAGACACGTTGGAAAGCCCCAATCATGACTTGTACCAATTGTTTGACACTCTCATCCAAAATATTTTCCCTAAGATATTGCACAGGTGACGCTGAAGTCGTATCATCCTCTGGAGGGTCCGCAGCTCCATCAACACGGTTCGCGTTCATTCTTTTGAGAGGCATTTTACTAAATTTAAACGTACATAAGACACAAGATTAAGCAAGTAATCTCAAGCATGTTCCATTACGCATCCTAAGCATGTCAAACTCGATTCTAAACTTAGCTCGCCCAAACATATTTGCGAATATAGTTTTCCAAAGCACATCTATGAATATAGTTCGCACTCCTCTAAGAACATCTCTCTAAAACATATATGTGAGCACAACTACTAAGAATGTGAGTAGCGGAGCGTGATTCGAAGCATAACCCTACAAAAGAAACAGTTGAACCTATCGACAAATAATTGTGCTTATGACTTCAAATAATTTACAAATCTTGCGAACCTATCGAATAAACCAAGCTGGAAAACCTAACAAGTTAACCAACCAACCTGGCGAGCTATGATACCAACAAATGTAACACCTCGTACCCGATCCGATTGCCAAACCTGAGCTATGGAATGCCACATTAGCCACCTAAGTGACTCTCCATTAAAGCCCAACCTAACCTCCAACACACCACAAGTTCAAACACAAAATATGCTTAAGTTACCAACATGTAGCGGATTATCATATAAGTACTTTCAATATTTGTAACGACCTTATAGTCAGGGGTGTCGGAAAGTGCATTCTCAAGACTCCGTTCCCATAAATCAGACTCGTTAGTTAATTAGATTTCAGCTAAGTGAATTTGCATGAATTAAGAATTATTATTGTATAACGACTAAATCGCGTATAGGGTAAAAGTTGAAATATAGATTAAAAATTTATTGAGGGACTAAAGTAGCAAATGTAGATTTTGTCTTGTTAGTGGACGACATTATGAAGTATATATATTGTATGTAAACTTATTATATATATGATAAACTGTAATAGTAACATATTTTAATCCCACATTTAGTATGCTTTTGGATGATTTAAGCCTCGATTCATATAATAAGGTGCTATTAATCCTTTCTTTTCATCTCTTATACCCAGGAAAGCACCCGAGGATGAAAAGAACATAAAACGGGCCCAAAACGGAGTAAATGGGTCGTATCACGAAATCGACACGGCCTGGCCCAAAGACCACACGACCATGCCTTGTCAAGCATCTAGAACACGACCTTACCTCCGAGTCACACGGCCGTGCCTCATTAAAGAAGTCCGAACACGACTCGAAGACTAGTCACACGGGCGTGTGACCTGGCCATGTCCCTATTGTGGCAAAGAGCAATTTCACTTGGATTTGGATACTTTGGGGTGAAGAAACACATTCCAAGAGCCTATATAAACCCCCTAAGTACCACCTTTGAGGGGGCGGTCAAGCTAGGCCAAGGAGCCAAGCTGAAAAGGTCGGATTTGTGGGAATCACTCGAAGATAGCCAGTTGATCCATCCCAAGAAGCTGGAATTCTACTCAAGACGGCGAATTTCTCCTTCAATTCCTTCAGGGAGTTTTAGGGATTTCTTATGTTTTGTTTTATCTTTTCTCTTGAGATGTTTTCTTTATTTTTTATGAACTAAACCCTTCAGATACCTAAAGGGGATGAAACCTAGATGAATCTTGTTATTGTTTTCTAAATTATATGATAAATACTTAGTTTGTTCTTAATTATGTGTGCTTAATCCAAATTTGATGTGCTTAGGTGGAGGAGGAATAGACCCTGCCTAAGAGTAGATCTAGCATAATTAAGTGGAGTTGATCGCACACCTAGAGATAGGGTGACGAGATTTTATCGGATTAGGGTGAAACCTAATATGGGAATCCCTAGATCGATTTACTGCTATTCTAGGGGGTTATTATTCGAGAAAGAGATTTCTGTTAATTAACCTAGGGTTAGACGTTATTCGCCTCGAGAGAGGGTTTAATATACGTTAGGGAGTCCTACGGATCAAACTAAGTGAATAAATCGTATGATTCAGTGTTAGCTAACAAGTGAAGTCTAGGTGGATTCTTCCTGAGGGTACCATCGTGATCAACTGAGTTTTTCTTCAAGTTATTTCCCAACTCGTTCTTTTTGTCTTCGCGTCTTTAGCTTAGTAGTCGTTAATTTAGATTAAAGAAACTTCACTTTATTTTAGGCTAAATAATAAAAAGAAAGTTAGTATTAGTACTTTTAGTTCGTTTGGGTTTGACAATCCGGTCTTGCCTAAGCTATACTACTGTTCGATAGGCACACTTGCCTTTAATTGTTGTCAGAGTTAGTTTCCAGGTTCGATCTCATTCATTATAAATTTTAAAACTCTGATTTCAGCGATCAATATATTAATAGTTAACAAATTAAAATTTAAAAGTATGTATATGTATTATATAATATATAATATGTAATAAATGAAATTATATTAGATAGAAAGTGGAGAAATGTGAAAGAAGACATGAAAAATTAAATAGAAAGAAAAAGAAGGAAGAATGCACGGCACCTCAGGGTTTTTAGCATTCAAACTTCATTTGGTTAGTTAATTTAGTCCCTTTTCTTGTAATTTTTATATTTTTAGAATCTTGTAATTTAGAACCCATGACGAAATTTTAACATTGATTAATATTTTAAATGTTATTATTGTTGAATAGTTTTAGTATTAGTGATTTAATTGATAGATTTTTAAGCTAGAAATGGAACAGGATTAAATTGTAGAACAAATTGTAATTTTTGAGTAATAGGGACTAAATTGTGAAAAATGAAAAATTTAAGGGTTTAATTGAAAATAGGGAGCTAAATTTAGCTTAAAGTGAAATTAGTATAAAAATATGGGATTAAATGTGAAGAATAAAAATTAGTCTCGGTTTAGGGACTAAATTGGAATTTAAGCAAATATTGAGTAAAAATTGAAATATTCAATGTGGAATTAAATTGTGTTGTATTGATGTATTTTAATTGTTTTAATTCCGTAGCTAACATCGTACTGGGATCCTTGACTAAACAGGGGAAGGATAAAATCGACGTCGAATAGCTCGGAATCCATGGTTTGTATTTCTATAATCCGAACCTAGTTGTTAATTGTTGTATTTTGATTTAATGCATATGGTAAGTGGTTGAGGGGAGTATTTTGGCACTTTGATAGTGAATTGAAATTATAGTTGATTGAAATGAAGTGAATTGGTATATACATTATGAATGTATTGATTATTTCAATTGAAATGAATATATATGTAAATGTGATAATGTGAAAATATAAGTATTGGACATTGGTTGTATTTGAAAAGTGAAGTGAAACCCTATTAACTGTATCGGGCTGAGTCGGATATAGATGGCATGCCATAGGATAGGAAGAGTTTAGGGATTTCTTCGACTTCGAGTCGATGAGGCACTGGGTGCCAATTTGCTTTGGTTTAACCGATGAGACATTGGGTGTCAATTTATATAGCTCTGGGCGCAGTTATTACTTTGAATTTATCCGATGAGGCACTAGGTGCCAAACTGGTGTGTTGGTTGGATCCGTGTATCCGTCCGAGTCCGAGTCGTGTTAATAGGAGTAAATAAATAATAAAATTCTATAGTTGATATTGAAATGGCATGGTATGTGAAATGGAAATAAGATAGTGAATTGAAAATGAAACGTGAAATATGTTGTGAACAAATGGAATATGTGAGTTATGTACTCATGAATTGAATATGGAATGGATAATGCCATTGTTTAAATGAAATGTGGATTGATATGTAAAAAGCTATTTATATAGCAAGTGATGTGAATTGAGATATTTGTTAAACAAATCAAATATGATAGCATGTGAAAATTTAGTATGGTATGAAATGATATGGAAATATGCATGAATTTGAAATGATGGTATATGGTAATTGTAAGCTTAGACAATAGTATGTTCGTATAATTCAAATTATGCATTCTTGTATCATTATGTCTTTAACTGTTCAGATTATAGAAATATCACTGAGTTTTACTCAGTGTACGGTTTTGTTTTCCATGCACAGGTTAGGTACTTCTCTTTTGATCGCTGATTCAGCATCCAACAACGATCCCGATCTCAAATGTGGTGAAGTTTACCTTTTGTAATGGCATGTACCTAAGATGTCTTAAGTTGATAGTTATTTTGTGAATGGTTTGTAATAGAGTTAAAGTATAATGTTGGTTTAAGTATATATAGATTGGCAAGTTGGTTTGAACCAAGACTTGTTAGGTATATGTGAATTTTAAGTTAGATGTGTTAGGTAGTTATAAGCTAGGCTAGATTGATTGATTTTGACATGTTTAAAACTTTGATTTGAATGATACATGGATGACATATTTTGATGATATAACTTGTGGTACCAATGAGGGTACATTGGTTAGGCACCTAGGATGATTGTTTTGGCATGTTTTGAGTATGTTTAATCGTGTTTTGAATAGATTAAACGAATGGTTTTTAAGTTACTTAATGCCCAAGCAAGTAGGAATTGGTAAACTTGAGTTTTAAAGTACTTTTGTGTCACACACGACCTAGCCACACGGGTAACACACATGGGCATGTGTCACACACGGGCAACACACATGGGCGTGTAACCCAAGTTAGAGAGTTACACGGCCTGGCCACACGAGCATGTGACCCCTATAGTTGAAATTTTCTAACTTTTTCCTCAAATTTTCAAATGTTCCCGATTTAGTCCTGAATAATTTCTAAAGTGATTCTAAGGCCTCAAGGGCTTGAATAAGGGATGATATGCATGCTTAATGACGGATTATGTTGTGATTATTGAAATGTTTTAAAATGAGTGATTTAGGTAAAGTTTATTCGGTAATGCTCTAAAACTTTATTCCGGTGATGGATACGGGTTAGGAGTGTTACAATAATACACTTAAACTAACTTTTATTTAGGTGGTATTCTAGTTTAAGTAAATAGCTTACACATCTCAATATTAAGGTTCGCTCCTAGTGTAGCTCACACATTCTAAGGCTTGGCAGTGTAAGACTTCATTAAACAGGGTAAGTTTCGCGAACTACCCCTACGAGTTTAGATATTGTGAACTTGGTTCACAGGGTTTCTCCTATTCTACATATCAAATTTATTAAGGGTTCGCAAAACCAAGTTGCCAAATGTTGGGGTTCGCACATTGAACAGTTCGCCAACCCTGTTTTGGCGAAGACTAAGTTAGAATTTAATTACTTAAGTATGAAATTTGTAAATTAAGAAAAACATCAAATCTAACTTGGACTATATTTATATGCTTAAAACTTAGATGTGTTTATAAAGTACTAATAGTAAATAAACATAAAAGTAACTAAGTCCTAAAACAATCGGCAAAGTCAACAGAAAGATATCTCTAAGCCCAAACAGATTCATACATTACCTTTATATCCTAAGTTTGCTTGTACCTTCCTTCCAGTATTAATGCTTCACCAGGATCACTTGGCTTGTCATTACTGATCGCGCAATTTAACTATCTACAGTGTTTATAAATGAGTGTGTGAGCTCTTACAGACTCAAAGAATATGAAGGAAAGAAAAACCATAAAGCATGCACAAAACATAAGTTAAGGAAAGGCTTTGCCAAATCTCTGAACTTCGAACTGGTTTTATTATACTTACATGAAGTCTAGTTCGCAGTTACTCATTGCCAGTTAGCTTAAAACAATAAAACATAATATTTCAGAAAACACTATCTTATTAAAGTGTGTTTTATTGTTGGATAAGCGGATCTCCTTATAACACCTCAGAATGACTCAATGAGTCTTAACATGTCCCATAAGTGTAGCATAAAGCTAAATACTCACCAAACACACCAACATGTCCCATTGAATGGAGCTTAGCCTAACATTCCCTTATCTCTTCATTCTATCCAGGGCCTCTTACCCAAATCACAAAACATAAAGGTGAGTACTCATAATTCTAAGGCATGCCATTATATCCAACGGTTTCAGAAGTTTATCATGTCAAAACATTTACTTAAACATAGAGCTCGCAAATCATGGGGAGCTCATAGATCACTGTTCATATCTAGCTCGCAAGATTGGGCTTGCATATCACTGTTCATAAAAACGCATATTTAACATATTCACAAAACAGAGTTTGGAAATGAGTTACTCTCAAAACTTAGGTTAAAATCGTAAGCTCTTGATTAACATTATGGTTCTAACATACACTTTGCGATCCCTAAACACTCACCAATTTGCTGAAGCTTTAAATAAGCTTCATTTTTCCCTTGTCTTTGCTTGTAGATGGTTCTGTCAGGTTCAGAATTTCACAAACATACACAAGTCAATAACAAGAAAAACACATTAAAACTCATAAATAAACACGAGCGAACCTAAGTTTACACATGTTAGTCTTTTGGTGAACCTAGTTTCCTTTGTTGTGAACCTTTCTTATTTACCTCTAAACATCAACACAATAGAGAAACAAAGTCTTACCTTAGATCTTAAGAGCTAAGTTCTGGGTTCTTGTTTTCGTAGAAACTTGACAACAAGATAACCAATGAAAGAATTTGAGAGAATTTTTTCGTTCAACAAAATACGATTTTTTTATAGAAAGGGCATAATTTATAGGCACTAAGTGTTTTGATGTTTTTAAGTTACCTAGTCGTAGTCTAAGTAGGAAAGATTTACGTGCATAGATGGTGTTACGAAGAAAAAAGTAAGTTGACTTTCCTAACTATGGTATTATTACCCTGTGACTATTCCTACTTTTGACTCTCAGCCCAAAACAGTGATTACAGCTCACCAGGCCCACTGGCAATCCCTGCTTCACCAAGCCCACTAGAAATCATACTTCGTTTAATCCACTGGCGTCCCTAATTTGCCAAGCCTTTCGGTGTAAATCAGCTTACCAAGCCTTCTAGCGAACCCTAGCTCACCAAACCTCAAACTACTAGGTCTTATTCTAGGATGTTACACTTAAATTGTAATTAACCAAAGTTCCAAAACAACAATTAGACCATATTAAATTAGACATAATAGACTGTGTAATGATGGAAGATTAATTAAGTAAACAATTATAATTAAATAATTTAATTAAGTTTAATTACTAAATAAACCTAGTATATATATTTGAGATAGTAGAAGAAAAGATGAATATCATCTTCTTCTTCACTTAACAGAAAATAAGAGAAAGAAAACCTAATGAAAAGGCTTTTCAACCCTAATTTGTAAGTGCAATTTAGTCTCTTTTCTTGAAATTTGTATGTTTTTGAGGTCATGAGAGCTTGATTTAGCTAGCCTGTGTACCACTTTGTAAAACTATTAAAGTTTTAAAAATTTTCCATTGTTGATTTCTTAAAGTTTTAGGTGTTAAATTGATAAAAATTAAGCTTAGATGTGAAGATGGACTAAATTGTAACGCTTGATTGATAATTTTTACATTAGAGACCAAATTGAATAAAACATAAAATTGTCAGTAAGAATAAGAGATAAGAGGTCCCTAATGAGTAACAGTGAAAACAAATTTCAATCCAGAGCTTTAAATCAAAATTTATGCTTATCTCGGGTTTAGGGACTAAATTGAAAAATATGTATGACTTTGTAATTGAATGTGATTTTGATGGAATTTGATATTATATTATTGCTGAATTATTATTCATAGTTAAAAACAACGCAGAACCGTCAAAATCAAAAGGAAATACGAGAGTTGACGACGAGTAACACGAGCTTTCAGTTTGTATCTTTATGATCCGAGATCAATCTAGTTATTGCTATTCATGACATTTTGCATTATATAAATTGATGTGGGTTATTAATGATTATTGAGTTGAAATGCTATGGTTGAAATTGGATACCGAGACAAGGACTAAATTGAATAAAATAAAGAGTTATATGACTTAATTGATATAGGAAATTGGTATGACATTGAGCTAAATTATGTTATATTATATGATGAAATGATGGATGATATTGATTTGAGAATGATGAGATGTGATTTGAGCTATATGATGAAAATCGAAATTGGTTATTCTATTAACTGTACAAGTTTATAGTTTGGTTTGTCCAATGATGCACTTATGTGGCAATATAATTTCTTTGGAATATTCGATGATGCACTTATGTGCCAGTATATTGATTCAATATATTGATGATGTGCTTACGTGCCAATATATTTTATTCGATACATCTGATGATGCATTTAGGCACCAGCATGATTGCTTCTATTTATCTAGTGATGCACTATGTGTGCAAGTATACATTCTTCAATTTATCCGATGATTCACTATGTGTACTAGTATATTTCCTTTAGTTTATCTGATGATGCACTCGATGCCATTTTGAGATGCATATTGATTAATCTGAGTATCCATCTTGAAAATCTGAGTCAAGTTTATAGGATTATATAAATGTGATTTGGCTATAGGGTAGATTGGTTATGACATGTGAATTCATTTGGTATAGTTTCATACTTATGAAATGTGATATGTTATAACATATAAAAGATCATGCGATATGAGTCAAAAACAAGGCCTAAGGGTCGATTGAGTAAGTGAGCTAAAAAGCTCAGAAATGATTGAAATGAGATGGGATGAAATTAAGTATTTATGCATACGATTGATGGATGTATAGGATTAAGTATATGTTTACAAATGTGGTAAATAATTGAATAGGTGTATGTATAAAAATGTGGCCCAAAACATTTATGTAGTAGGTGGATCATAAGGTGAAACGGATTGACTGATAATGTAACACCCCAAACCCAGTCAATACGCTACGACCAAATCTGGTACGCTACAGGAAAGGAAATTTGGGAAAACTAACTAAATATCATGAGTTGGAAAAACTTTGCGTTTCGTTATTGTACCTTTAGAGAAAATTTAAAGTAATTGTTTAACTTAGTCCGAATTACAAAGTCAGGTTCATTTGTCAAAAATCGAATTTAAGAAAATTTCTTTAAACTTGTCAGTTGAAAATGATGTTGCGATTTTTAAGTAAATTCTTTGAATCAATTTGTTACTCGTTATCCATCTTTCGTTAGCCATTTGAAAACCATTTGTTCAAAGTTTTTAATTTTAGAAAAAAAACTCCATCTTCTATAGTTTATTAGACATGCGATATCAACATTATAACAAAACCCAAATTAAAGTTAAAGTGGCCTTATTACAACACCAAAACCCAAACATAAGAGTGAAATTTAAAATAAAGAAGACAAAATCACTAGAAAATACTGCATGGCCACCTCGAGTCCGCCTCGGCTCCAAACCCGCGATCTAGCGATTACTTGCAAAATTAAGCAAAGGAGTGAGTCACCGAGACTCAGTGTGTAAATCCCCATTATACGATATTTGGGCTCTAAGCCTACAGATGCCCGTTGGGCCTTAGCCCACATAATTCAACATGTTAAGCATGTATGCAATGCAGCCCAGCCTAACCTACTTTTCCATCCTCTATATCACCTGAAACAGCCAAACGCCCTTGGCACCAAGCCATTGTGGTTCTAGACCACCGCGATACCAGATCACTGTGACAGAGTCACTAATAATATGCGTGGCCAACCCACCGTGGCACCAAACCACTGTGACAATCCCGAATAGATATATGTGGGGCCAACCCACTGTGGTACCAAACCACTAGGACGAGTCACTGAATCATATATACGTGGTGTCAAACCACCGTGGTACCAAACCACTGAGACATAGTCACTGTATGAGATATGTGGGGCCAACCTACTGTGGTACCAAACCACTGTGACAGTCCCTAAATAACACTTCCCCTTTCACATCATATCCCAATTCCATGCACATGTTAACACACTGAGATGAATGATCATGCTTCAAACGCACACCGCCAATTAATTCATATACACATATATTTGGAACATATAATTGTAGCGGAACTTACCCGGTGTCTCCAACCTTACCCCCAAGGGTATCTCGACTGACAATACAGTCGTTTCGGCTTTCAGCCAACACAGTTAATAAGGTAATTTAATATACAGTGTGTGAGAATTACACACCTGATAACGCGTAAAACTATACTCTCTACGTCGGCGCTCTCACTAGCAGGGACGACGGCTATTTGTCTATCCCAGGCAGACGTCGGCTTTCTTCCATAACCTGGCGGATAGTCCCGAACCGCTGACACAACATGTCTTTCAAAGTTTGGAGCGGAGGCTATGGGTACACTCCCCTCCTCAGCTTGACCGTTTCTTGTATCCATGAAATAGACTTAATCAATACCGTACCATAACGAAAACAACGGTTAACTAATAACGATATCAGACTATGGCAGCGAACATCAAAGAGTGACCAATTGAATAGAATCAGAGGGTAACTCATTACCTTTGTTACTAGCGCGAACAAGCAAGACCGCTTGGAAAAGAACTCTCGGCAACTAGAGAAGCCTTAGCACTTCTCTTCCGGATATTCGACTACTAGCCATGAAGAATGAAAGAACGAGTTATGGAAGAATGAGTGGTCGGTTGTTGAATAAAAGTAAAGAAGATGAAAAGAAACTAAAAAGAGAATACCTTACCTTGATCAACAAAACCGATTGTATAGACTCTCAGCAGCCTAAGATTCCTAGCACCCTGCTTCTTGGTATTCGGCTAAGAGGCACAAAATGGAAGAAACGGGTTTAGTTGTTTACAAGAATAGATTCGGCTTCACTTTGGAGAGAAAGAATAAAAAGAATGTCCATAAGAAAATAAAAGAAAGACCCTTACCCTGAGCAGAGAAACCGAATGACACACAAGAAGATTCGGCACAGGAGAAGTAATAGATGCAACTTCCAAGTTCGACTATGGAGAAACTCGACAATAACCAAGAGGAGTAGGGGTGACGGTTTAATAGAGAGAGTAGAGAAGTAGAAAGGAGGGATGGAGGTTCGGTTATGATGAAAGGTGTAGAAACGCAACATAAAGAGAGGAGGATAAGAAGTAGGCTTTGGCTAGGGGAGAAAAGAAAAGGTGTCAATGGAGGAGGTGCAAGGTTTCGGCTAGAGAGGAAGAAGTAGAGGAGAAGAGAATAAAACGAGGAGAACAAGATGAAAAGAAAACAAAGAGTAGACTGAGGTTTGACTATGGCTTGTCGAAATAGGAAAGGATATGCAACAAAGAAAAGGGAAAGTAAAAGGGTGATGGTTTTGGCACATGTATAGGGAAGAAGAGAGAATTGTTTTGTTAACTAACAAGGTGATTGCCGAAATGAATACAAAAAAAAAATGATGTACCTCAAAATTTTAATTTCTACTAAATCCTAAAATGGCATAAACAGCACTCTACTAACCTCATATGACCGAATGCACCAAGGTAGAAAGCCTAAGACTAAACAAAAATTTCGGCACTCCCTAAAGCAACTAAACCGAAACACCCCTCAACCAAGACTCCTCATTCGGCCAACATCTTCCCCCATGGCCACATTCCTTGATTCCCTCCTACTTTCACTCCCCTTCATTCATTTGAATCAGTTTGACCAATTCAAACTCCACCACCTTCTCATGGCCACCCATTCAAATGCCTTCACTCATTCAACACTCACCCTTGAAGAGTCCTTGCCGAATCCATCTTCCCTCCATCCTGGTGCCAAAAATAAAGTTCATAGTGAGGCTTATGGGATTCGAACTCCTTCTCCACTGCTGCTCCCTTGTGACGCCACACCCCTGTACCTTAAGTGGCGCCTTCCTGCCACTCTACCACACTTCTTCTTGTGTCAACAAACACAAGAAATTACCCTTAAGACCTGCCTCAACCAGCTCTCCCCTAAAGTGCCTAAAAACAAAATTTTTACTAAGGCTCTAACTTGACCCCGAGCCTTCCCAGAACCCCCAAACACACCAAAATAACATGCAGAACAAACCAAACACACAGAAACACATAGAATGCTGAACCCCTAATTCCAGGATGTTACAGATAAGTATAACGTATGTAACGGATAAAATCATAATAGATTGATTGAATTAATGCCCTTATCATGTGATATAACAAAGTTTAGTTTTGATGATAATGTTGGAATGTTATGAAAATTAGCTTACCTAATAGGATATGCATACTTACAGGGATGGATCCAAGGGGCGCGACCCTTGGAATTTTTAGATTTTGTGTTCACATTGTATAACATTCGCTCGCCTTGGCCAAATTATATTTCATATAATTCGCCCCCTTAAGCCATAATGTTATACTTTATATTAACAAAGTATTTTTCAGCTTTTAATTATATAAATTTAATAATAGTCAAATATTAATGTATGATGGGCCTTGAAAGACTAAACTTAGAGGCCCAATATGGACTTTAATGCCAAATTCCAGAATTAATTAATTTGGCCCATACCCATACATATTACGTTAGTAACTTTCTTGTATTTTAATTTGTATGTCTTGCTAAGGAATTTTCTTCCTCTAGTAAGGTGCTGACACGGCCAAAAGAAAGAAAGGAGTTTCATACTGAGACTAAGAGCACAGAGTAAAAAAATACAAATTATCTTCCTCTTGACTCCTAACGCAAAAGACCTCTCGGTAATTATTTTTGCATAAATTATGTTCTTTATTTATTTTACTTATTTTTTTTTCCTAATATGTTGTTGTTTAATATATTATGACAATCTTTGGGTTTTTCGATCAAATTATGGTCAACAAAAAGATTGGATATTTTTCAAGAAAAGGGTGTTAGAAAGCAATAATGATCAATCGGTTCCTCAACCTTCTGTTATTAGTGGAGAAAAATCAAATATCGGATCTTCTCAAGCTCCTAGACGAGATATTAGGTCTTTTCAATCCTAAAACCCTAAATGAGATCTCGAGTCTTCCCAAGCTCCTGAACGAGATATCGGGTCTTCTCAAGTTCCTAAATTCCCTCGTAAGGTATCGAGAGTTAAAACAAAGGAGTTTAATGCTTATTTTTCAGAGCATGATACAAAACTTCAAAAATCTATTTGGGATTACCCTCCAAATCAACAAGACGAAGCTTGTCGAACTTACATTAAATTTGGCTATATCAACAGATTCCTCTAAGTGAAGCTCTAACATCTCCTCAGTATATTAACAAGAATGGACGTTGATTTCTCCCATCTTGGTACAAGTTATTCCTGGATTGGCTCGAGTTTTGAACAAGTAAGAATGTTGCATATTGTCTTCCCTGTTTCTCTTCAGCAAGCCATTTGGTCTTCATGGAAATACTTTTACAAGCCAAGGATTTCGATCATGAAAGAATGTCAATGAATGATCTAAATGTCCTTTTTTATTCATGTAGGTAAGGATGCAAATTTTTTATATATGAATGCAATGAAAAATAATCTCGACTTTAGATTTCCTTGCAAAATATTGAGAGGATTATTAAGAAACAAAATTCTGAACAAGTTGCAAGAAATCGGCTACAGCTCAAGGTGTCCATAGATTTTCTCAAATGGCTTCTATTTCAAGGTTGTGTCTTTAGAGGACACGATGAAGCACAAGATTCAAGAAATTGAGGTAACTTTCTTGAACTAATAAAACTTCAGGATTCTTATAATGAATATGTTGGGGCAATTATCTTAGAAAATGCCCCTCAAAATGCACAGTATGTCAGTCTGACTTTTCAAAATGATATTCTTTCTATTTTGGCAAGTAAAATCCAGGGATTACTTCAGCAAGAGATTGGAGATACAAAGTTTTACATTATAGTGGATGAAGCTCGTGATTAGCCAAAGAAAGAATAAATGGAAATTTTATTGCAGTTTGTTGATAAATAAGGTTCTATACGTGAACA
Source organism: Gossypium australe (assembly GCA_005393395.2). NCBI lineage: Eukaryota > Viridiplantae > Streptophyta > Magnoliopsida > Malvales > Malvaceae > Gossypium > Gossypium australe. The sequence goes on along the minus strand of CM016621.1, from coordinate 23,741,031 downwards.
ATTCTTTGATTTGGTTCATGTGAAGGACACCACATCGTTAGCTTTGGAGAAGGCAATTCATGAAGTTCTTCTACATCATTGCCTTAATGTGGATGATATTCATAGTCAAGGATATGATGGTGCAAGTAATATGCGTGGTGAATGGAACGGCTTGCAAGTGTTATTTGCAAAAAGGTGTCGATTTGCATACTATGTTCACTACCTCGCTCATCGTCTCCAATTAACTCTAGTAGTTGCATCCAAGGAGGTTATTCCTATTCGTCATTTTTTTCATACTTGACTGATTATCTTCAATCAAGCGGCATGATCAATTAAGAGACATTGAGGCATCTTATATCACAAAGTTGATTGACAGTGGTGAGCTTGAAACTGGCAAAGGGAAAAAATCAAGTCGATACTCTCCAACGTCCAAGCAATACTCGACGGGGATCTCATTTAGCTTCTCTCAATAGCTTGATGATGATGTTCGATTCCATCTGTGTTGTATTACAAGATATCATAAAGTCCGAAAACCTTACTCAAAGGAGTGAAGCTGATGGAATATATGATGCAATGATATCCGTTGAATTTGTTTTCATCCTACATTTCATGATAGAGATGCTTGGAATCACTAATGATCTCTATCAAGCATTGCAGTACAAATCACAGGATATACTAAATGCAATGCAGTTGGTGTCATCAACTAAAACGCTTCTCTAGAAATTCAGAAAACATGAGTGGGATCCTAATCTGTCATAATTTGGTGTAGCAGATTAAACGAGTTTTCGTACTGTATGAGCTTAAACATAAAAATTTTAGTTAAGCTTTAATTACATTTTCGCAAGTTTTGTTTAAGCCAATAAAATGTGTAATTTGAGTCTTTTATTGACCTTAGGGGCTGAATGAGGCTTGAGGGTGAACTAATATACTTCATGAGAGTGCAGGAGACCATTAGAAGGTATGCTAACTCGATACTAGTTGCTATGTTGTAGCACAGAGCACTAAATGTCGCAACATAGAGAGCAGAATAGAAGAATTCTAAGACTACATTCGATGTCACCACAAACCTCTAAAGATGAGCATACTGCCTTCGATGTCATGACACAAGACCTGGTGTGTCGCGACACAGGACCTGGTGTGTCGTAACACAGGACCTGGTGTGTCGTGACAGCACCTCTGAAGGGGAAATAATTATGAGCCAGAGGTGTTTTGGTCCGCACAATCAAATGTTAAGAACAAGGACGGCAACTGACCTAGGGTTAAGGACGATGACCACTCAATGTCTATAAATAGGCTCATTTAACACATGTTATGGACAACTTTGATATTGTATAATTTTCTCTTTAGATTTAGTCTTTAGTTTCTCCCTTTTCTTAGGTTTTAGATTTTATTTCAGTTCTTGTTATTTGCTTTTATGGGGAAATCATATTTTTGAAACACAATCAAACTCTGTGAGGATTCAACATTTAATTCTAAATACAAATCAGGCTTCTTCTAAACTTTATTCTCTTGAATTATTCTCCATGTTTATCATTTCTATCAAGTTTATACTGTTTATTAGATCCATGAGAAACAAATCCTCCTATGGAGGATTATCGAGTGGAGGTATGATTAATTAATTGTTTTGTAGGGGTTTCTTAACGGATTAGCTGTTCAGGAAAGAAAGAACCTAAACCCTAGGCCTGACAATCCTAGGAAGTCATTAAGGTGGGAATTAACCCAAATTTGGTATGGCCTATTTGTGAACACCTTAACCTTGAACTGGTCTAGACTATGAGGACGAGAGATTAGTAGTTCTTGTCGATTCATTATTCTAGTAGAAGATCGAAAGATTCTAGTAGGATATCGACTAGTTGATTGAACGAGAAAACCAGCAATGACAGTTGATTATGATTAATGAAGCGAGCTAATCACCCATTGTAACAGACCGTTTTAAGTCAAATCAAAACAATGGTTTCAGGACCACAAATCTGAGGTCAAAATAATTATTTTATTATTATTTTAATATTTACAACATGATAAAATGATTGTGTGAAATTTTTGTTAAGAAATTTTATCGTTTGAGCGTTTAATTTGATAAAAAGGACTAAATCACGTAAAGTGTAAAAGTTGAGTTCTATTAGCTAAAGGCATCTAATAGCTATGGAATATTAAATAGGAGGTCCTTATGTTGTAATTAGACCATTTCAATTGTGAGTGGACAATTATGGGCATATATTAAGTGATTTTTAATTATAAAATAAGGTTAATTTTGTAATTTAGTAAAATAAGTAAAATAAAACAAAACTTCATCCATTATCATCTTCCTTAATTGAAAATACAAAGAAAGAAGAAGCCATGGAAGCTATTTAGGGTTCGATCATTGCATTGCTCAATTGTAAGTCCGTTTTTGTCCCGTTTTTAATGATTTCTATGTTTTTGAGATCGTTGCAGCTTAGTCTAGCTAGCCCAGGGACTATGTTGCAAAACTTTTAAAGATTTTATATGTTTCCATTGATGAATACATGAGTATTTTGATGTTTAATGATAGATTATGAATGTTTGTTGATAGTTATACAAGTTTTATAAAGTGATTTTTAGTGAAAATGCAAATTAAGGATTAATTTGTGAAATGTGGAAACTTTGTGGTTAAAATGTGAAATAAATGAAAAATATGGGTTGCTAGGGACCTAATTGAAATTTTGCTAGCATGGGTTGTGGTTTAATTGCATGAATTTTTATTTTTATGAAATAAGGACTAAATTGTAAAAGATGTGAAACATTAGGGGCAAATGTGTAAAAGTGCTTTAAAATGTGATTTGGACTAAATTGAATAGAGAGATAATTAAATAAACTGATTTTGATTACATATAGATCAAGAAAAGCGAAATTCAGAGCTAGATCGAGGAAAAAACAAAGTTCTCGACTAATCGATCAATTTAGCCGTTTTTACATCCGAGGTAAGTTCATATGTAATAAACATTGTTATAATTATGTCTTTAATGCTTTGATATTGCAAAAACTGTGAATACATGACTACAAACATGTTCGACAATGATTCGACCACGATTCAACAAGTGTGAAATCTCGGTTGAACCTTAGGAATAGATTAGGATACAAATGACATGTCATTAGGGCTTATTGTGATTATGTGATCCGGGTGCTGGTCATGTACGTCCTACCAGCGGCTGAGTATTCTGGCATGTGTTGTGGTTACTTGACGTCTTGACCCACAGCTTGTGTAAGCAGGCCCATTGATAGCTCGAGAGTGAGCATATATGTAATATGAGATTGAGAGAGCATTGGCTATATATGTGGCACTTCGGTGCGAGTTTCCCAAGTATCCGATAGTATTCCGAATGGTTCAACGGGTAAATGAAAAATGTGATTGAGTATGACATTGATACGAGATGGTACAGGTATGTACATGAACCGTATAAGCTTTAAATCAAAGAGATTGTGAAGTTTGCATATAAGATTATGATTGAATATGTGAAAGGTTTGTTAGTTAAATGATCTATATGTTGTTATATTAAATTTGTTGAATTGTATATCTATGATTAAATTGAGTTTATTTCATACGAGTTTATTAAGTTGTAAAGCTTACTTTGTTTATTTTTCCATGTTTTATAGTGATTTCAAAGCTAGCTCGGATTCGGGGATCGTCGAAGACTACGTCACACTATCCTACTATCACTTTGGTACTTTTGAGCTTATAGTTTGGTCATATGGCATGTATAGGATTATGGTCATTTTGATATGTATTTTGGAAGGAGTTTTGCCATTTGAGCTGGTTTGTGAATATCTATGTTTTGGTTTGTATATATAGCCATGTGAGTTGGCTTATATTGGTGAATTTGATGATGTATATAAGTGTGCAAATGACCTTTGTTTTGAGTTTGGTAATTTCTCTACAAATGCTTGTTGTGATGGGTTGTTTTTGAATTAGTAATTAGAGTATGAAATAGTCCATGTTTGAAGAATGATATGTTTGTGATATTAGGTAAAATAATGCATGCTTAGAAAATGACCATATTGATGATTTGATATAGTGAAATATGGCATGAAATTGAATGGTAAATTTTGGTATTTGTGTTTTGTATTGGTTGGAAATGAAATGGCATAATTTATGCTTGGCTAGAGTTGATTTAAATGCTCATATATGCTATGTTTTGGTGCCATTGAGTTTAGTGTAGGTGTGCCTAAGATTGGTTGGCAAATTGGTTTGGTAAATAGCTTATTTTTGTCCACACGGGCAGAGACACGGGCGTGTGTCTCAGCCGTGTGTCTCCTGGTGTTGAAATTAAAACCAAGTCAGTATGCTCCACACGGCCTCACACGGGGGTGTGTGACTTGGCCGTGTGACATAAGTCAGTATACCCTACAAGTTTGGCACAGCCTAGCACACGGCCTAGTACAACGGCGTGCATGGCTATTTGTAGAGCACACGGGCTAGCCAAACGGGTGTTTGTGTTGGCCTTGTGACCCAAGTCAGAGAGTTACATGGGGTCGGAAACGGGCTGGGACATGGCCATGTGCTCCCATTTCGAATTTCCACACGGCCTATGACACGGACGTGTCTTTAGCAGTGTGAAACACACGGCCGGACCACATGGGCGTGTGTCCCCTATTTTTGAGAAAATTTTCTAAATGTTTAAAAAGTTTCCAAAGTTATCGATTTAGTCCCGAACCACTCCTAATGCATGTTTAGGGCCTCATAGGCTCGAATTAGGGAGAAAATGATTGGTTGTGAATGAATTGTATATGAATTGACTAATTGTATGTGAAATATATGTTTAAATGTGTTATAAGTCCAGTAATGCTCCATAACCCTATTTCGACGTTGAACACGGGTGAGGGGTGTTACACCCATGACCAGATTTGATATATTTTACTCTTTGATTTCTCGTGTTTTATTTATTTCTTTACTTTCTTTTTATTATTATTAGTATAGTTTACCAAAACTGTTCTTTTTATTCTCCATAATATAATCCAATTAAAGTACTAATTAGATCTATTCCTGTTTAGGTTAGAATTAATTTAGTGCTTGCCTCCCTTGGGTACGATCCTCAGAGTACTCACCTACTCAATTGTAACTAGATTACAACCTTACCATACGCTTGCAGATACTGCTTTTTATATCTTTTGTACAGGATTTCTACTCTGGATGTTAGTACGTCCGGAGGCGATCAAATCCTTTTGTTTGAGAAAGTGAAGTTATTTTTTCAAGATCATGAGATAGAAGTCCCAAATTTTTGTGCTTCGTACAAAGCTAGTCGAGGTTGGTCTCGCATCCAGAAGTATAACCTCACAATTGAGCATCCTATCGGTTTCATATATACATTGTTGGTATCAATTCATTACTAACAGAAATGAATTCTCACTTTAATGATGAGGCGGCGGAGTTACTTGTTCTTAGCTCCGCTTTGGATCCACACAATAATTACAAAGCTTTTTGGGTGGAAGATATCTACAAGCTTATGAATGATTTTTATCCGGACAATTTTACGGAGCAAGAAAAGCTACACATGAAGATTCAATTGGAGCATTTTCAACTAGATGCTCATCAAAGCACGAAGTTGCAAAAAACTTCTACAGTTGTCAAGTTGTGTCAAGTGCTAGCTAAGACAAATAAGCCAAGTATTTATCCTCTTATTGACAGAATTATTCATCTTGTGCTAACTCTTCTTGTGTCTACTGCAACAACCGAATAAGCTTTTTTAGCCATGAAAATTGTGAAGACAAGGCTTCGCAACAGAATGGAGGATGATTTTCTTTTAACTTACTTGGTGGCATACATCGAAAAAGAGATAGCTCGAGAATTTTTAATAGATTCTATCATTGATGAGTTCGATCTTATGAAAAAACAGAGGGTGCAATTTAGGATGCCTAGTATTGAGAAATAGGACTAAGGCCAAGTCCTTTTTAATTTAATTTTTGGAATTATAATGATATTTATGAAATTTTTAGTATAATATTAGTTATTCTTTTTCTTATATTGGAAAGAAATATTTAATTCTATTTAGTGTGATTTTTTCTTTTATTTTTTTTACAATTAAATCGTTCATGCTTTTTAAAAAACATTAAATTGATTTGTTTGATAAGAAAAAAAATAATATCCGAGAAGAATTTGCACTTTTTTTACGTTAAAAAAAAAGGTCATTTTGATTTAAAAGTTTTTCCCACTTAGAATAAAATCTTGGATCCGACCCTGCATACTTAAATGTATATATGAACTTATATAAGTTACAAATTGAGTTCACATACTTATTTCATGCTTTTATATTAAATTATAATATCCTGAATCATGAAGGTACCCCTGAACCCTATTACTCAGCATACGGTTTATTTTCCGTGTGTAGGTTAGGTTCAATTTAAGATCCCCTGTAACACCCCTAACCCATATCCGTCGCCGGATTAGGGTTACGAGGCATTTTCAAAGAAAATACAGCTTTCGTACATTCACATAATCACATAGAACCTATTCACAATTACATATATAGATATAACATTTTGCTAATTAAATATTAGTCTTAAATTATTAATCACACCAAATATACTAATCATATCTCAAAGTTCAATCGAATTCATTTTAAACCTATACCATATTTTCAAGTCAATACACATGTCTTAAAGTCACACAAAATGCCTTAAAAATACATACATAAATCATGAGCTTATCATTATAATGACATTCGAATATTTAATAACTATTAATCACTTATTCTCATAAATATATACATGAACTTAATAGACCAAACAAAACATTTCACAAAGTTTAATATCCAACATCATATGCGGTATTGGAAATGGTCATTATGAACAAATAAACTTGGCACAATTAATAAAGACTAAACCTACTTCTTTTCTATTTACAAGACCATGCGCATATGACCATTTTAATTTAAACCATTTGAAAGCACAAAACAACTAATAGTGTACTCACTTCATGTAGCACCTATCTTACGCATAATCACATTTTCTTTCATAAATCAGACGAAATCATGACATTTAATCATTCATATACATGATTAAGTGATACTTTGATCTAACAATTTAAAATCGTCTTAATATAATCCATAAAAACAAAATGTATACTTAAGTTATTAGAAAAGACATATTCGAACCAAGCATATAATGTTTATTAGTCATGTACAAATGCAACCCAAAACCAAATATAACATCCAAGTACATTTTCTACTTAATACCATGTATTGCCGAATACATAACTCATGAGATTGATCTCTTTTTTTTTTATATATATAACATTCAAGCAAAACATGCATATTTAATAATCAATATTACACAACTAAACACATCATACATATATGCCATGACCAATCTATATATATATCTATATATATATATATATACGATATGCGCCTAGATTATAACCGAATATACCCATACACAATTCCTAATATCCATGCATCATAATAATATACTCATATGCATCACTAGATCATTAAACCATAAGTCTTCACATTAACAAATATAGAACATAAGCCATATTCGTATGGCTATAATACATATAATAATAAGGTTTCTACTCAAACAAGGACGTATTCTCTCCTATACATGCCTTTATCTAAAATAAAGCAAACTAAAGGAGTACCAAAAGAGTTGATAGTGTGGTGGACTTCAACGATGATCCTCTGAACCTGTAGCTTGACCAAAATCTAACAAACAGAACAATTAAACAAAAACGGAGTAAGCTCATTAGCTTAGCAAGTCTCAAGCATTATTATAATTCTTAAACAACCAAACCTAGTATAAACTATCCGTGATATCAACATTTATACTTTATTTGCAAATGCTTATAACAGGGCATCATCACTTCACATAACTTAATAATATAACTTTACTTGCATGAACATTTTAATCACACTCAATTTCGCATGTCTATTAACCACTTGACATAATATATATAAATTTCATATTTATAACTTCACAACCATAGCACATGTATACTTAGTATTAACATATAAAATGCACACCTTGTGGCCGAAATAACAAGTTCATTTCCAAAACATAAATTTACCTTTATTGCTTAAAGGCCTTGACTACGTAAATAAAGTACAAACAAGAAATTCACTGGTATAGAACCTTCTAAGCTTTTTAACTGAACTTCACATACTGGCCCCAGGCATATGTAACTCAAAATCTGTAACTTAAAACACCGGCATTAAGCCTGCTAGGCAATAAGCCCGAAGGTGTCACCGGCACAAGGCCTGCTAGGCGATAAGCCCGAATATGTCACCGGCACGAGGCCTGCTAGGCGATAAGCCCGAATATGTCACCGGCACGAGGCCTGCTAGGCTCAGAGCCCGAAATAAGTCACTGGCACTAGGCCTACTAGGCTTAAAGCCCGAAATATCAACATTTTCCACATTTCAATGAACATTTCAATAGTATCGTAACCACTTATCACTTAAATTTCATAATTCTATCACATTTCCAATTCAACTAAGTTTATTCACTTTTCACAATTAAAACTATTATAACATTGTATAACAAAACGTATCAAATTCAATGTAATATTTTTACATTCGGCTATCACATGAAAATATACCCAAATTTATCAAAAATTTTCATTAAATACATTCATAATACGTTCTTTAATATAATCCAGCTTAGGAACTTACCTCGACAGTCGACGGACCGTGTAGACCGACTATTCAATAACCTTCGTCTTTCCCCGATCCAAATCCGTTTTTCTTTGTTCTTGATCTAAATACATTAAAATTGAGCTCATTAAAGTACATTTCATTTCAATTTAGTCCCTAAGCACATAAATAGGCAAATTACCATTTTACCCCTAGGTTTTCACATTTTTACACTTTAGTCCTATTTGCATAAAACTCAAATTACACAAAATTTCAATACAACACTCAAGGGCCGAATATGTATAAGGACTATATAAGTCCATTTCTTTCATCTATTTTGCATTTAAGCCCTCTCAAATTTTTATTTTTACAAATTAACCCAAAATACTCAAATTTACTAAAATTTCCAATGCAAATATATACTAATCTTTAACATATCATTTACCTAAAATCATAAAACACCAAAAATCACAAGAACCTAGCAATGGCCGAACCTCATACATGCTCATTTTCAAAAATTCTAACATGGGTCAACTACAGTTCGAAGCAACGATCTCAAAAACGTAAAATTTATCGAAAACTAACTAAAAACTCACCTTGAATTTTAGCTTCAAAGTGCCGAAATTTCAAAGAACCTAAAGCTTATTTCTTCCTCCACATTCGGCCATGGATGAGTGAAAAGATGATGGCTTTCTTTTCTTGGTTACTTTAACATATAATAAATAAATACCAAATTACTAAACTAACCTTATAATTAAAAATAACTAAACATTTTAACTTAAGGAAAAACTTGTCCATGGCCGGCCACTAACATCTAAAATGGGTTATTTACCCATTATATACTTCATATTATAAAGCCATGATCAACTAAGCACATTTCACTTTAGTCTGCCACTTTTTCACTTTACGCTATTAGGTCCTTTTTATCAAATTAAGCACTCAAACGATAAAAATTTTCTATGAAACTTTCACACACATTAATTCACATATAATAGACTCAAAATATAATGTTAAAAATATTTCTCGGACTCGGATTCGTGGTCCCAAAACCACCGTTCCGATTAGGGTCAAAATCGGTTTGTTACATCCCCACCATCGGCTTTAGCATCCAGTCAAAGATCTTGGACTCAACAATGCTTGTGTATCTTCTTTCGTTAGTTAAATGGCAAGTATCTAGGGTTGGTTGATTTTGGTGCAATATTATGTTTTATGCACTTTTGAATTAGAAATTGTATGTATGGTATAGGTTAATAAATGATGGTATACATATGAGCTCTAAATTTGGTCGAAATGCATCAAAAGTTGCAACTATCTATAACCTAGATATAACATTCTAAAAATAGGGGTCGGGCATTTTTGCGTTATTGCATGTGCTGTGTTTGTTAAGCTTGTTATTTGGGTGTGATTGGGGGTCCTGGGAAGGCTCGGGTTCTAGCCTAGGCCCTGGTGAAAGTTTGGTTCTTGGGCACTTTAGTGGGGTGAGCTAGTGGAGGCTGGACTTAAGTTTAATTGGTTGTGTTTGCTAACACAAGTAAGTAAGGTGGCCTAGTGGTGTGGCGTCACAAAAGAAGCAGAGAGGGAGAAGGTTCGGATCCCACATGCAGCTTAAGGGGGTTTTGTTTTATGCTCAAGAGGGTGAAGATGTAACATCTCGAAATAGGGCCTAAACGGAACAGTGGTTGTGAAACCACAAATCCGAGATAGAAAACTTTATTTTGATTAATTTTTATGATTTACTAATTGATTGGATGCATGTGTTAGAGTATTGATAGAAAATTTTATGAAATTCTTGTCTAATTTGCTTATTAGGGTTAAATTGTAAAAGTTGATAAATGAGAGTTCTATATACTAAAGGATTTAATTGAAGAGCATAATTGAAGTAGAGGTCCTTAAATGGTAACTATACCATTAGGCTTTCATGGACAAAAATGGACAAATATAGGTAGAAAGAACCAAAGTTTTTAATGAAGGGTAATTTAGTCATTTGGTAATAAAAAGAAATTAAAAGGGAAAAAGATGGAAAAATATGCTCATCTTCTTCCTTAGGACGAAACTTCAAGGGGGGGACTCCATAGCTAGGGTTTCCAAGCTTCCAAGCTCCATAGTAAGTCAATCCAAGCCCCGTTTTTCATGTTCTTTATGTTTTTGGAATCCCGGTAACTTGGTTTAGCTTATTCTAGCAATAATTTAACTTAGGTTCATATTTGGAAAAATACCCATAGGTGAAATGTGTTTATTTTGATGTTTTATGATAGAATATGAAGGTTGAAATTATGTTAAACAACTTTTGCTAAGCGATTTTACGTAAAAACGAGTAAAATGACATAATCGGTAAAAATATCTAATGTTCATAAGTACATGTTAGAGTGAGAATTTGATGTTGCCATAGAAGGGAAAAATGTTCAGCATGTTTAATGTATTGTATCTGGTTTTTGGATCATAATTGACTATTGAAAGAATGAAATAAAGTGTTAAAAAGTGAGTTATTTCCTGTTTGAACCTTCGGAATCGAAAGATGTAATTGGCATGTAGCTAGGTCACATGAGTGGTACTAAGTGTAGGCCACTATGTGCACAAGAGAGCTACAAGAGATTTTGTATACGTAGCTAGATCACATGTGTAGTATCGAGAGTATGCCATGTGTACAAGAAAGCTATATGTAGCTAGGTCACATGTGTGGTATATGGTGTGAGCCACTATGTGTACAAGAGAGCTACGAGAAGGCTAGGTCATATGAGTGGTGCTAAGTGAAGACCACCATATGTACAAGAGAGCCAGAATTATGAGTACAATCGAGCTAGGTCACATGAGTGGTACTGGGTGAAGGCCACTATGTGTACAAGAGAGCTTCGATTTCAAAGGTGGGCTGTGTGCGAAACCACCGCATATTCGTTATTATTCCGAAGTGTTCAACGGGAAAACTGACTAAATGAAATTATGTGAGATGTTGTAGTGATAAGTATATGTATATGTATGTATAATGTATGAGAAGTATGCTCAATATGTAATTGGAAATTTGAATGATTGTTATAGGTAAGTAATGAATACAACTAAAGTGAGAGAAAGCAAAATTTTACAATAAAACTGTTTTGGACAGCAGCAGTGAGGTGAATTTGAAAAATCACCAAAAATGGTAGAAATTGAATTATAAGTTGTATGAGACATTTATTTAAATCCTATTGAGTCTATTTTTATAAGAAGCAAACTAGAACATCATTTGAATTCTGTATAAAAAGATAATTAAATTTTAGCAAAGAATGGTCGGAATTGTCGGACAGCAGAATAGGGGAGAATTTAAAGAATAAACTGTACTAATTGGCTAAACCAAAAATTCCTAAAATTTTATGGTAGAAATATATGTGTATCTAGTTTTAGGTAAAATTTACGGATCTTAATTTGGAGTTTCGTAGCTCCAGATAAAAATAATTTAGTGACTGTGACTCGAATAGACAGCTTGCTCCGAATTTGAATTAATAGTGACTTTGAATGTAGATATGATTGTGTTATCTTGTAAACATATTAAATCCATTATCTATTATTTATATACTTACTTACTAAGCTATATGCTTACTCTCTTTTTTTTTTCCTTGTTCTATAGTGTCATCAAGCTAGCTCGGGATTCGGTGATCGTCGGAGATCCATCCACACTATCAGCCTTCTTTTGGTATTTTGAAAACAATATTTTGGGAATTATGGCATGTATAGAAGGCTTAATTGTTTTTTTATTTGCAATAACGAATGATTATTTTGCTTATGGGTATTGACGACTATCTATGGAAAAAGTTTTAAATTTATACGGATTTTACATTTTAAATTTTGTACAGTAGTATGAATCATGTCCGGTAATGCCTAGTACCCTATTCCAGCGACGGACCTGGGTGAGGGGTGTTACAGAACAGGTGGAATTGGAGTGGGATTCCATTTGATGAAGGTTTGAATGGGTCAAATGGTTTGAATGAATGAAAGGGAGTAAGTGTAGGAGAGGATCGTGGAGGGAATCATGGGATATAGAGAGTGGAGGTGTTTGGCCGAAAGTGGAGAGGTGCTTAGGGAGTATATTCGGTCATGTGTGTGTGTGGGTTCCATTTTGCTAAGTTCATTTTTGTTGTTTTGGAGAGTAGTGTTGCCATTTCGGGTTTTTTTTCCTATTCACTTCTCCTGTTGCCGAATCTCTCAGCTCATTTTCTTCATCTTTTCCTCTTGGGGGCCTTAGCCGAAATTGTAGAGAATTAACCACTCGTGCATCTCCCTTCATCCATTCTTTCCAACTCTCCTATCATATTTTCTCCTTTGTGCACACTATAGCCGACTTCTATTTTTCTCCATTTTGGTTTCTACCATTTTCTCCATAAGTCGAATTCCCCTTTGTCCCATTTTGAATCGGTTTCCCTTTTTCTTTTGCCATTAGCCTAACTTTGTCTAGTGAAGCGTGGTGTTCTTTTGATCGTCGAAACTCCCTTTTCATTCAGCTTTTCGCTAGTTGCAAGGTAATGGTTTCTTCTCTTTGTATGTTTATTCTTTCTTTCTCCCTCATTCATTCATTCTTGCAGAACATAACATTCTCCCATTCTCATCATATATTACTTTCTCTTCTTTTAAGCTAAGCCGAAACACTCTTTTTGGGGGTAGGCCGATTCCTCTGATTAACAATGGGCGAGGATCGTTAGCATTGGTTTTAGTAAAGGTGAAGTTATTCAAATACTCTTTATTCCGATGATATGGATATTCATGTGATTCTATTATGTGGTGATGATATCAATTTCTTGCCCTTGTGGGAGGGCCGAATATTGGATTAAGGCTAACCCATTTGGTACATCACTTATTTACTTTTAGGAACTCATTGCAATAGCCAAGGTGCAAGGTCAGATTTTAGAACTCTGTAGGGAAGATCACGATTGTGGTAAGTGACTCTAGTGAGGTAATACTTTTGGGCTTATGGAATCTTTTATGAGGTCGAGGCTAACTTTTGATCGGTTTTATTCTAGGGGCCAACGAAGAGTGATTCTTTAGGAAATCTAATCAGGTGTGTAATCTCACACCCCTTTTCTAAATGATTGCTTGTGGTGTTGTGTGAACCGGTCAAAAGCCGAGAAGCCAAAAAATCGGCATCTGTGCCCACACGAGCGTGTGAGCGTTCGTAGTGGTAAATCGAGATACGAGTAGTGACGATAAGTTGTTGAGAGTGTCACGAGCGCTCTCGCGACATTAAGGCTGTAACGGGCCTAAAGAAGCCAATACGGGCTTAACGGGCCCAATGGGCTTCCCGACCCACATGGGCGAAGTTGGTGGAAAACCGTCAAAGGGTAAGTACGGTTACGAAATCTGGAAATCTGAGACTGAAACCATGCGAAATGGGCCACACGAGCGTGTGGGCTCGTTTGGGCTTGGAATGGATTTTAGGCCCATTAGTTTCGTAGAGACCCAATAAGGGTCCCGTGCCGTTCGAGGCGACAGTAAGCTATTGAAAAGCCGTAAATTGATAAATTACTAAAATACCCTCAGTGGGTAAATTACTGAAACACCCTCGGTGGGTGAAATTATTGTTATACCCTTAGGGGCAAATTTGGTATGATTGTGTATAACTTGATTACTTGCCATGATGATACATCTTGCATACACTGAATTATTATGCCATGACATGTTGCATTGGGATGGGTTATAATGATGGAGGAAGTGTTGTACTGGTGGCTATGCCACAACATACTGATTTCAATGGCTCAGCCACATATACTGATACTGGCAGCTTTGCTGCATTTATACTGGCAGCTTGACTGCATTCTTGGAGTGTAGGGTTGGTGGGTGGATTGACTTGGTCCCCACATGGAGTGTAGGGCTGGTACGGGTGGAGTGTAGCGGATGGACTATTAGGTTGGGGCTGCATTTTCTGTTTGCATTACCATGATTTTGGGGCCTTGGGCCCAAATTGATACTGTATGCGGCTTAGGCCAGACTGAGACCATGACTATGACTGGAATCAGGATTACACACTGAGTTCTTGTAACTCACCCCTTTCTCCCATAACATTGCAGGTAATCCCCAGTGATGGCGGATTTGGGAGCTGCGGAGGACTCGGGGGTGGCAATCCATCGGAGTCGTTCCTCATGAAACTCAGTAAATTTGGTTTTTATCTTATTTCTAAGATTATTTGATTTGGGTTATTATTTTTTAATAAGGCCATTGGACTAAATTTTCTTTTAAACTTTCATTCCCGATTGCTTACTATTATATGTTTTTAAATGGGGGTTTTCCTAAACACTAACAACTGTTTTCCAAAATGTCACGTTTCCGCAAATGACCCAAACTCGATTTTCATAACCAAAGCAGATTTGATGCGTCGTTGAAAGCACCAAATATATCCTATTCCCTGTAAAATAATGAAAAAGAACAGTAAAAGGGAAATAGGGTCAAATCCTCAAGGACCGAATTATACGAATGCTTGTTTCTCGAAATCCTGGGCAGAATCGTGCCCAAGAAAGCCTGCGTTCCTAAAAAAATAAAAATAACAGAATTAAAAGATTGGATCTGGAAACGAAAATAAAATAAAAAAATAGAATTGAGAAGTCGAATTGAAATTGCAAAAATTAAAAATAGAAAATAGAGTTGAGATAAAGAAATTCTTATGGGGAGATTCCATCCTCCGGTTGCCTCGGCCTTGTGCTCAATCCTTGGCTTTTAGATGATCCTTCCCAACCCGAATAAGCTAGTTATAGTGGAAGAGGACGCCTACGATCACCATCTCCAAGGATTTAGATTTCGATTTGGTAAAACCTGACTCTAGCCAACAACCGCTCTTGTGGGATTATCTTATGCTAGATCAACGTTTCTCAATGGCGAATCCCACGCCATTTTGTCTCTTGGGCTCGCCAACCTCTAACGCAGTAAGTTAACGAACCGACTGTGCAATCCTTCAAAACATACAAAGCGACCGCCTTTGCATACGTTGAAAAGTTACTTCTTAAGGGACATGGACGGAAGTGTCAACCCCGTAGTACGGAGAAACGATGAATACCCTGTTGAGAAGGCTAAGTGCGGATTCTAAACCTCAAGAACCCTTTTTTGGGGATTTTCAGAAACCTTTGGCTAGATGGGTTTTAATGGCTCATGATTGGGGTGGAAAAGAAAATAAATATATAATAAAAATGGAGGTTTTATTAAAATGAAAAATGGAAAGAAAAAAAGACTTATGGGGAGAGAGTTTACAGAAAAAGATGAACAACCAAAACTGAGTCACTTCATCCCCTATTTATATTGCTAAGATAGATAGACTAGTCCTACTTAAATTCCTAAAGATAATTACAAATAATCAAAGATAAATTAAATAAATCGTAAATTAAATAATCTTTAATAATTATCATAATATTAATTATCCTAATATAATCAAAATAGAGTCTAATAGAATAAAGTCTCTTCTTTTTGCATTTTAACCCTTGTGTCCTCCATGCTTGCACTTTTGGCACCAACTTTTCCCTTTGTTGCACATTGGTCCATTTTATCTTTAATTTTATGCTTTTGGCCTTTAATTTTGTTTTTGCCTCCAATTTAGTCCCTATAAGATAAAAGACCATAAATAGCCCAAATTAGTAGAATCATACTCAAAATAAATATGCAATTAGTGCATAAAAGTATGACATTCTAGAGTATTATCAAATTCCCCCTACTTAGCCCATGCTTGCCCTCAAGTATGGTTCCTGTCCACTGTAAAAATTAGATCCTGAAAGAAATTTTACTCCAAAGTTTTATAAAAATTAGTCAAAAATTCACTTCTAAGCTTGCTTTAAGTAAAACAGAAAAAGTTTTCTGATTAACACACACAAAAATTAAAATCGTCTTGAATTATTTCATGCTATTTAGGTAAATTACCAAACCTACCAAGACACTCTATTTATTTCCTCCTTTAGTCCCCAACTGCAATTTTATTAGTACTATTTTTTTTCTTTTCTCTTTTTTTTTTCTTTTTTTTCTTTTTTTCTTTTTTAATTTTTTTTACTTAGGAATATATTGAACCTTTTGACACGAAGAAAGATGACAACCCAAGCACCCCACCCCGGTTACTCAGCCCAACATACTCCTAAAAATTATTTATTTCTGGTTAGCGGAGTTTTACTTATCACGTTACACAACCTTTTGACGCGAAGTAGAATGACAACCCAAGCACCCTACCCCGGTTACTCAGTCAGTCACGTTCTAAGCTACACTCATAACCTTGGGAACATTTATTAAACAAAATTTATACGAAATTTTAATTTTAAGAGGACCTAAGAGAAATAATCAAGTGTAAGGTTTAGTAACCACTTAAAAGACATGAACATAATTTAGGCATGCAAATGTATTAAGTGTCCACTTGATATTAAACTTGATCAATTTTACGAAAAGCAAGATAGAGTTAACTTATTAATCATAATTATTTTTAGCCTAATAAAAATAAAACAGTGGAGATAAAATCAAACAGATAGAATCATAACTAACTCAGTAGCCAAGAATCATGCATGTAGGTCAAATAGTGGCAAGTCGTGGTCAAATTCTTGGGCATGAAAAGCAACAAAATATTCTTAAAAAAATATGGACAAAATGGAGCCTCAAGCAGCAAACATAAAACATAAGTCACATCAGCAGACGACAGTAATACGAAGAGTACCACCCCCTACTTAAAACACATTGTCCTCAATGTGGACGCAAAAGAAATAAATAGGTAGAAAAGTTTAGAAAAACTCATCGTTTAACTACTGTCGATTGCGGACGATAGCAATGAGTTCAGTGAGTTGCTGGCCAAAAGTGTCGAGTCGAGCCTCAATGCGCTCTAAGCGTTGCTCTACAGTCGATGGGGGTTGGGCTTGAGTGGGTACTGGTACATCATTTTGATTTCACTGTCGAAAGACTCGTTTGGATGGTGTAGAACGAACACCAAGAGGGACAAAGCAGAAGGATGACGGAGTGCCAAGAAGTAACCCCATTGAGTCAAGGTATCGAGCATCTAAAGGACCGGCCTGACAAGCAACATGTAAGTTTGAAATAGGAACATTAGAACCATGCAGAGAAAACAACAGTTGTGTAATAAGAGAACCTAAAATTAGAGGGTGCTTAGCTTTGATAACATGCTTAAATTGAAGTACAAACCAATAACCCAAATTTACCGGACGACCGGTATACATACACCATAAAAAGAATAATTCTGTTTTTGAGAGGGTTGCCAGAGCATCTCGACGGCCTGAGAAATTGTAAGCTAAATAACGGTGTATGTAACATAAGGCGGGGTCGCGAAACCATAAACCCTTTGATGTTTTTGGGCTATACATAGATTCGGCATTATTAGTTAGCAAAGCAAAGGCCTCGACAGCCTTAAAATCAGTAGAAAATGTACACAGACTGTTCTGAAAATCCTGAGACATAGCATACTCTTCAGTTACGAAAGATAAAGCAATATTAAATTCAATAAGAGGTAAGGTATGCATGGTACCTAATAACCTGAATTTGATAACACCCGGTGTATCTAACGAAACGTGACTGTGCCGATGAAATTGAAAAGTAGAATAAAATTCTAGAATAAGTTCATAATAGGCAGAATGAGGCACATCAAAATTTCCAACCCAGCCAATATTCGTGAAATAATCTGTAACTGTAGTTTCAATATGCAAGGCAGCCAAAACAGGTATCGATAGACATTTACAAGGTATTATCGTTTTATGTCGAAGAAAATCATACCTTTTCCGATCAATATCGGAAGTAAAAGTAAGGTTACCGTGCAAATGGGCCTCCGGGGGTAAGACATTGACGCGAGAATGATAGGTTCCGCCCCGAGAAGGCATCGGCCGGTGCTCGTTAGTCGGCGTCGAGGAGTCGACATGGTCGTTCGAGGAGGAGCCCGAAGTGGTGTCGATTGTTCGGGCCGCACGTCGGGGTTGACGATGACGAGGCCCATGCTGGGATTCGGATGTCGCATCGCATTGCGGTCTTGGGCTAGGTTCCGTTGGCGACGGTGGAGGGAGGAGTAGGAGGCGGTTGGTACGTGATGGGGCGGAAGGTGACGGTCCGTGGTCTTCGTGTGGGGAAGAGGATGGTAGGGATACCGATGACACGTTCGTCGACGCGGGGGTTGGACTGCTTGCGCGTGAGGGGGATGGCATAGAGGGCATGGAGGAGGAAGAGGAAGGGGAGGGAGAGGGGGAGTTAGTTGGGGTTGGAGAGGAGATTTGTGGCGATGAAGAAGAGGAGGAAGAGGGAACGTCAGTTAAATCGACGGCTTGAGGTGCGGAGAGGCGAAAGCAGGTTCAGCAGTGGCGCGGCCCCGTGTTCACACCATTGCGAACGGCCAGCGACGAACGTTGGAGGGCAAACGGCGAACAGCGATTGGAGGGGTAGAAGTGTCGAGTTTGGCGGCAAGAAGTTAGGGTGAAAGGAAATTAGAAAATATTTTAGGTTTTGGGGTTTTATTTGGCTGAAAAGAGGTGTTTGGTTGCAGGTTTAGGGGGTTCTAGGGTTGGAATAGGACTGTTTGACTGCAGGGATATGGTATTCTGGGCTGGAATAGAATCTGGAATAGGGGTTGTTTGGTACCGTGGATAGGGCTGTTTGGCTCTATTTTTCTGACTTTTCTCATTTTCCTTCGTATTTTCGCTCCGTTTTACCTAGATGGAAGAAGAGAAATTTATTAATATTTAAACAAAAATAAATAATAAAAGAAAAATAAATTAAAATAAAATAAAATAATAGATAGTAAATGAAAATAAATAAAAGAAAAATAAAGATTGGGTTGCCTCCCAACAAGCGCTTGTTTAACGTCATTAGCTCGACGATTTAAACGGTTCTAGGAGGCTCCAAATAAATCTTTTCAATCGAGTAAGCTTGAAAATTCTCGTAAAACGGCTTCAACCGCTGGCCATTGATTATGAACTGCTTACCTGATTCTTCGCTTTCTATTTCAATTGCACCATGAGGGAATACTTCAGTGACAACAAAAGGTCCTTGCCATCGTGATCAAAGCTTACATGGAAATAATTTCAACACAGAGTTATAGAGTAAAACTCTTTGTCCAACTGAAAAATGCTTCTGAGCGATTTTCTTATCATGAAACAACTTGGTCTTGTCTTTATAAATACAAGCATTCTCATAAGCGCATCGCTGTGGATTTCTTCCAACTCTTGGATATCTAACTTCCTCGCTTTTCCTGCAGGGTCTAACTCTATATTACATTGTCGAACCGCCCAATAGGCTTTATGCTCTAATTCTACCGGAAGATGGCAAGCTTTGCCAAAAACAAGTCTGTACGGGGTCATTCCAATTGGTCCTTTATATGTCGTCTGATAAGCCCACAGCGCGTCATTAAGCCGAAGACTCCAATATTTTTGGTTGGGCTGAACTGTCTTCTCCAAAATAGTTTTTATCTCCCTATTTGAGACTTTGGCTTGTCCATTTGTTTGGGGATGGTATGCTGTAGCTATACGGTGATGAACTCCATATTTTGACAATATTGCCTCCATAATTTTATTGCAAAAGTGGGTGCCACGATCACTGATTAGGGCTCGAGGTGTGCCAAACCTGGAAAAAATAGTTCGTTTTAGAAATTCCACAACGGTCTTGGCATTATCATTACGAGTAGGCTTTGCTTCTATCCATTTAGAAACATAGTCTACCGCGAGAATTATATATATACATTGCTAAATGAAGAAATGAATGGGCCCATGAAATCGATGCCCCAAACATCAAAGATTTCGCATACATGAATTGGGGATAGGGGCATCTGATTTCGTTTAGTGATGTTACTTGTACGTTGGCATCTATCGCAAGACTTACAGAAGTTATATGCGTCTCGAAAAATTGTTGGCCAATATAGCCCGCATTCGAACACCTTATGAGCAGTTCTTTTAGGGCCAAAATATCCTCCGTAAGCTTCAGCATGACAAAAATTAAGGATAGAAGCTACCTCAGTTTATGGAACACATCGTCATATTATCTGGTCCGAACAGTGTTTCCACAAGTATGGGTCGTCCCAAATGTAGTATCGAGCTTCTCGTCTAAGCTTATCCCTCACGGAACGTGCTAACTCAGTGGGTAACGAGCCTGTGGCTAGAAAGTTTACCATATCTGCGTACCATGGGAGACTGCTTCGATCGAGAATAGGCTTTCATCAGGGAATTCCTTCTTAATAGGGACGTCATCAAAAGGTATTTTTATTTTGCTTAAGTGGTCAGCCACTAAATTCTCACATCCCCTTTTGTCTCGAATTTTGACGTCAAACTCTTGGAGCAACAAAATCCACCTAATGAGCCTCGGTGTTGCATCCTTCTTTGCAATCAAGTACCTGAGTGCTGCATGATCAGAAAAAATAATTACTTTAGATCCCAATAAATAAGGTCAAAATTTATCTAAAGCAAATACAACGGCTAAAAGTTCTTTTTCTGTAGTGGTGTAGTTGCTCTGTGCCGCATCTAGGGTTTTCGAAGCATAGCAAATGACATGGGGTTCCTTGTCTATCCTTTTCCCTAATACAGCCCCTACACTACGTTCGCTTGCGTCGCACATAATTTCAAATGGGTACTTCCAATTTGGCGGTTGCACTATAGGAGTGGAGACCAATTTCTGCTTGAGTGTATCAAAAGCCTCCTTACACTTTTGGCCAAACTCAAACTTCTTGTCTTTTTGAAACAACTCACACAGTGGTTCTGCTACTTTTGAGAAATTCTTTATAAAGCGCCTGTAGACCCCTGCATCGCCAAGAAAAGAACAAATTTCCCTAACAGTAGAGGGATAAGGCAAAGAAGTTATAATGTCAATTTTGGGCTTATCGACCTCAATTCCCCTAGAAGAAACTATGTGGCCTAGAATAAAACCCTTGTCTACCATAAAATGACACTTTTCATAATTTAAGACAAGATTGAATTCTACGCACCTGCTCAAAATTATCGTTAGGTTTTTAAGCCATTCATCAAAACAATTTCCATAAACAGTAAAATCATCCATAAAAACTTCGATAATTTTTTCCACATATTCAGAAAATATACTCATCGTGCATCTCTGGAAAGTAGCCGGCGCATTGCAAAGACCAAACGGCATCTTCCTATACGCAAATGTACCAAATGGGCACGTAAAAGTGGTCTTCTCTTGGTCCTCTAGCGCGACCGGCATTTGAAAAAAACCTGAGTATCCATCAAGACAGCAAAAGTGAGTTTTACCAGCTAACCTTTCAAGCATTTGATCAATAAAGGGAAGGGGGAAATGATATTTTCTAGTGTAAGAGTTCAACTTCCTGTAATCAATGCAGACATGCCACCCATTTTGTACTCGGGTTGGTACCAAGTCACCTTCAGCATTTTTCTTTACTATCATGCCCGTTTTCTTGGGCATGACTTGCACCGGATTTACCCATCTGCTATCCGAAATGGGGTAGATTACGTCAGCATCTAAAAGCTTGATTAATTCATTTTTTACTACCTCCATCATATTCGGATCTAGTCCTCTTTGTGCCTCCCGCCTTGGTTTCGTGTTATCCTCCAAGTAGATCCTGTGTGTGCACATCAAAGGGCTTATTCCTTTTAAGTCTGCAATGCTCCAGCCAATCGCATCCTTATGACTTTTTAGTACACGAACTAAACTTTCCTCTTCATGTATGGAGAGTCTATTGGAGACTATGACTGGTAGGGTATCATCCTTACCCAAAAATGCATATTTCAGATGCTTAGGAAGCGGTTTCAACTCCAACTCTGGTGCCTGTATAACGGAAGGTAAAAGTTTAGTACTTGGAAATAACAACTCATTAACAGATTCAAATTCATCAAAGTCAGATTTAAAATCATAAATTGACTCAAAATTTTCTTCCACTAATGAGTTAATTATGTCGACATAATTTACGCTTAAGATTTCACTGGGATGGCTAATGGCGTCGTAGACATTAAACTTCACGATCTCCCCATCAAACTCCATCGTGAGAGTTCCACTTCGAACATCAATTTTAGTACTAGCCGTACTAAGGAAGGGTCGTCCCAACAAGAGATCTGAAGATCTAGGAACACTATCCTCCTCCATTTTTATTACATAAAAATCTGCATGAAAAATAAGTTCGTTAACTTTTACCAACACGTCTTCGAGGACTCCTTCGGGATGCACAACGGACCTGTCTGCCAATTGAATGATAACACATGTTTTTGTCAAAAAACCTACGTTAAGTGATTCATAAATAAAATATGGCATTACATCTATGGAGGCTCCTAGATCACACATAGCCTTTTTAATTCCCAAATGACCTATTTTGCATGGTATTGCAAACATGCCCCTATCCTTACATTTTGCCGGCATTTTTCGCTGTAACACTGTGGACACATTTTCACCAACATTCACCCTTTCATCACCTGTTAATTTCCGCTTGTTGGTGCAAAGCTCTTTAAGAAATTTAGCATACCTCGGTATTTGCTTGATGGCATCCAACAGCAGAATGTTGATCTCGACATTCCTAAATGTTTCGAGGATTTCTTTGTCCTCCTTACCTCTTCGACACTGGTTGAATCGTTCTAGAAATGGAGGTTAAATTTTAGGCAGTAGGGGTTTCAGTCGGACCTGTTCGTCTTTTTCGGGTTTTTCCTGGGCGATTTCTTGGTCAAGATTCCTGTCAAGAATAGGCTCCAGTACCTTACCGCTTCACAGCGTCACTGCATTCGCGTTTTGCCTCGGGTTTGGCTCTGTTTGTGACGGCAGCTTCCCTTGAGAACTTATTTTCTCAATTGATGTGGTCAACTTCCTTATGGATGCCTCGGTTTTCTGTTGAAAATCAAGAACATTAGCTGCTAATTTATTGACAAGAGCTTCTAGAGAGTTACCTGGATTTTGTGGCTGTTGTAGAGGTCGGTTTTGGTATGGCTGATTATACTGTGGATTAGCTCCATAACTTAAGTTAGGATGGTCCCTCCACCCTGGGTTTTAGGTATTAGCATAGGGATCATAACGCCTTTGTGGTGGGCCAGGAAAATTTCCACGGCATCTAAATGAGCCATAGTGTCGCCATACAAACTGGGACATGCATCAGTTGTGTGCTTAGGTGTAGCACATATTCCACATAACCGAGTAGGTTTAGCCTTTTCTGCAATAAGAGAATTCATCATATTAGTAAGTCTATCAACTTTATCCTCCAAGGTTGAATTACTTAGCTGGTTAACCCTTCTAGGGGGTTCAGTATTAGCTCGGAATTGCTGAGAATTTGCAGCCATTGTGGAGATCAAGTCTCTTGCTTGTTGGGGGGTCATGTTGACCAAAGCTCCTCCACTAGGAGCATCTACCATATTCATCTCCATTGGTTTCAAACCTTCATAAAAGTACTGGAGGAAAGATTGCTCTGTAATACCGTGTTGTGGTCAGCTCGCACACAACTTTTTAAATCGCTCCCAATAATCATAAAGAGTCTCTGCTTCCTTTTGCCTTATTCCCACGATCTCTCTTCTAAGCTCAGCTACTCTAGATGCTGGAAAAAACCTGTTAAGAAATAAACGAGATAAATCAGCCCAAGTAGTTATAGATCCAGGAGACAAATAAAATAACCATTCCCTAGCTGAATCTGCTAGGGAAAAAGGGAAAGCGCGCAATTTAGTTTGATCCTCAGTTACGCCTTGAGGTTTCATACTCAGACAAACCATATGAAACTCCATCAAATGTTTATGGGGGTTTTCATTTTGTAACCCTCGGAAAGTTGGCAGCAACTGAATTAACCCTGATTTCAGTTCAAAACCGGTATCCATAGTATGATACGCGATGCACAGTGGCGATTGTTCTGTCGGAGCTTCGGCTAGTTGCCGAATTGTTTGAGCCATTGGTTGAGGTGCTAAATTAGGGTTTTCATCAACCCTAGCGTTAAGCACTCCTTCTAGGGAATCGACTTCTAGTTTTTCACCTTCAAAAGTTTGAATAGGGGTTTCATTAACCCTAGACTCTGCTTCGTCATCGATTCTGATTTCTGGCGGTGGATTACTTTAAGTATCAACCAACGCTGACTACTTTTTCCTTAGCTTTGTTTCCTTGCGATTAGCTTTTACAGTCTTTTCAATCTCCGAGTTAAACGCAAGAGTGCCTGGAGCAAATCTGATCATAGAAAACAAAAAACAATATTAGTACGTTACCTATCCCCGGCAACGACGCCAAAATTTGATGCGTCGTTGAAAGTACCAAATATATCCTATTCCTTGTAAAATAATGAAAAAGAACATTAAAGGGGAAGTAGGGTCAAATCCTCAGGGATCGGATTGTACGAATGCTTGTTTCTCGAAATCCTGGGCAGAATCGTGCCCAAGAAAGCCTGCGTTCCTGAAAAAATAAAAATAACAGAATTAAAAGGTTGGATCTAGAAACGAAAATAAAATAAAAAAAATAGAATTGAGAAGTCGAATTGAAATTGCGAAAATTAAAAATAGAAAATAGAGTTGAGATAAAGAAATTCTTATAGGGAGATTCCAGCCTTCGGTTGCCTCGATCCGCCTTGGGCTCAATCCTTGGCTTTTAGATGATCCTTCTCAACCCGAATAAGCTAGTTATAGTGGAAGAGGACGCCTACGACCACCAGCTCCAAGGATTTAGATTTCGATTTGGTGGAACCTGACTCTAGCCAACAACCGCTCTTGTGGGATTATCTTATGCTAGATCAACGTTTCTCAATGGCGAATCCCACGCCATTTTGTCTCTTGGGCTCGCCAACCTCCGACGCAGTAAGTTAACGAACCAACTGTGCAATCCTTTCAAAACATACAAAGCGGCCGCCTTTGCATACGTTGAAAAGTTACTTCTTAAGGGACATGGACAGAAGCGTCAACCCTGTAGAGCGGAGAAACGATGAATACCCTGTTGAGAAGGCTAAGTGCCAATTCTAAACCGCAAGAACCCTTTTTTGGGAATTTTCGCCAACCTTTGGCTAGATGGGTTTTAGTGGCTCATGATTGGGGTGGAAAAGAAAATAAATATATAATAAAAATGGAGGTTTTATTAAAAGGAAAAATGGAAAGAACAAAAGACTTATGGGAGAGAGTTTACAGAAAAAGATGAACAACCAAAACTGAGTCACTTCATCCCCTATTTATATTGCTAAGATAGATAGACTAGTCCTACTTAAATTCCTAAAGATAATTACAAATAATCAAAGATAAATAAAATAAATCCTAAATTAAATAATCTTTAATAATTATCTTAATATTAATTATCCTAATATAATCAAAATAGAGTCTAATAGAATAAAGTCTCTTCTTTTTGCATTTCAATCCTTGTGTCCTCCATGCTTGCACTTTTGGCACCAACTTTTCCCTTTGTTGCACATTGGTTCATTTTATCTTTAATTTCACGCTTTTGGCTCTTAATTTTGTTTTTGCCTCCAATTTAGTCCCTATAAGATAAAAGACCATAAATAGCCCAAATTAGTAGAATCATACTCAAAATAAATATGCAATTAGCGCATAAAAATATGACATTCTAGAGTATTATCAGCAGACTACAAAATAATAATTATAACGTTTTTTCCAAGGAACCTTAAAAAGCACAATCGGTTATTGCAAACAATGAAGCCGAAGTTTCAAAAAGAAAGCGAACTTTTTAACGAAAACATGGTTTTTAACGCAACCCTTCTATGTTACATGCCAGATCCGATCATAACGTCTAGACCGGATTTGGGGTGTTACATTTTATGGTATCAGAGCCAGGTTGCAAAACTCAGTTGTGGAACGGGTTCGCAAATGTTTTCAAAATTTGTTTGAAATTTGGTTTAGGAAGTATATATCTTTATAAGAAGTATGGAGCCCGAGTCTCCGGCACCAAATCCGTAATTTCTCTTATCATTATATCTGATGACTTTGGAAAGAAACTACTAAAGTTAGTGATAGTTTACTGAGACTGTTAGCTATAAGAGCTAAGACTATAGAGACTAAGACATTAGGAAATTCGATCTGCGAAAACAACTCTAATACCTGCTTTTCATAAAACATTTGTTAATAAACATTGGAATTATATACTAAATCATAAAATTCTTAATCAGATTAATTCGGTTCAACAGTATGAGTACAATAGGATGTGGACATGGTACACGTGGCCGTGGTAGAGGCTGAGGTACTGGGGCTGGATCTGCAACTTCAGGGCACATGCCTGAAATGGAAGTACCCGTATCACCAGCGACCGAAACAGGGTCTCATGACCGAACTGGGGGAGACGATGCCTTGTCCCAAGCAATGCTGCAGGTCTTGGAACGGGTTGCAGGAGCGAGTACTGGATCGGTAGCCCGGAAATCTATTTTTGAGCAACTTCGATCAAACGGGGCTGAAGTCTTTAGGGGCATTTCTGGTGTAGCTCCGAATGTAGCGGAGTACTAGTTAGAGGCTGTGGAACAAATTATGGATGACCTAGACTGCACAAAGGAGGAGAAACTGAAAGGAGCAGTGTCTCTCCTGCGGGATGAGGCATACTTCTTTAATACAGCGTTCCAGGGAAAATATGTCAGGGCGAGTTATGTGGATGCCCAAAGGAAGGAATTTCTGAATTTGGTTCAAGGAAGCAAATCCGTAGCAAAATATGAGGCAGAGTTTCTACGCTTGAGCCGTTACGCACGGGGTATAGTAGCGATCGATTATGAGCGCTGTGTGCGGTTTGAAGATGGGCTGGGAGATGAGCTACGGGTACTGATAGCTCCGTAGTAAGAAAGAGATTTTGTTGTATTAGTGGAGAAAGCCAAGATTGCTGAGGAGGTGAAACGCACTGAGCGTCAGAATCGCGACAAGGATAGGGGCAGGAATAAGAGGGATTTTAGGCCTTCCAGTTCTTCTGATAGATTTCAAAAGAGGCCTAGATTTAACGAGCCGGTCCGAACTGGAGTTCTGTTTGCTTCTGGCAGACCGCAGCATTGTGCAGTGTGCAAGTTATTTCATCAGGGGGAATGTTGGAAGAAAGTTGGGGCTTGCTTCAGGTGTGGGTCAAGAGACCACAGAATCAAGGACTGTACGCTGAAACCGGGTCCAACGTCAGCTGCGAGACAGGGTTATGCTCAGCCAGAGAGAGGTGGTCAGCAGGCACTGAGAGGTCGTGGCCCAACTAGAGGGGGAAATGGGTTTGGACGAGGTCGTGAAGCATCGGGTAGAGGTACTGGTAATACAAATGCAAGGCAGCCAGGGTTGGTTTATACGGCTCGACGTCGAAAGGATGGCGATGCACCGGACGTCATAACTGGTACGTTTCTCATATTTGATGTGCCCTTTACCGCTTTAATTGATATTAGATCTACCCATTCATATGTTGCCTGTACTGTGTCTGGGACTCTAGGGATACAATCTGAGATTGTTGATAGAGATATGTCTGTGATTAGCCCTCTAGGATAATCTGTTGTAGTGAACAAGTTGTTTAGGAATGTTCCTCTAGAAGTACAAGGGGTGGTATTTCCGGCGGATTTGATGGAACTGTCGTTCGGTGAGTTTCATCTTATTCTAGGCATGGACTGGCTAGTTAAGCATCGTACAAATTTGGATTGTGCTGCTAAGCGTATGGTTTTAAAGACCCTAAAGGATAATGAGGTGATGGTGATAGGAGAAAGAAGGGATTATCTGTCCAACGTAATCTCTGCACTAAAGGCCGAAAAGATGGTGCGTAAAGGGTGTGGGGCGTTTTTAGCTTTTGTCAGCACATTTGATGCCAAGGAAGTGACTGTTGAGGATGCCAGAACCGTGAAGGAGTTCCAGGACGTTTTTCCTAAAGAGCTTTCAGGGTTGCCCCCGAATTGTGAGGTCGAATTTGGCATTGAGCTGTTACAGGGGACGGCTCCGGTGTCCATCGCCCCTTATAGGATGGCACCGAAGGAGCTGGTAGAACTAAAAGCTCAGATCCAAGAGCTGTTGGATCGTGGATTTATCTGACCAAGTGTATCTCCATGGGGAGCGCCAGTATTGTTTGTGAAGAAAAAGGATGGGTCGATGCATATGTGCATTGGCTATCGTCAATTGAATAAGCTAACTATTAACAACAAATACCTGCTACCAAGGATTGACGACTTGTTCGATCAGCTGCGAGGAGCTTCAGTTTTCTCGAAGATAGATTTGAGATCGGGGTACCATCAGCTAAGGGTCAAGGAAGCAGATATTTACAAGACTACATTCCGAACTCGTTATGGACATTACGAGTTTTTGGTTATGCCGTTCGGATTAACGAACGCACCAGCCGCTTTTATGGATATGATGAACCGGGTCTTCTAACCCTATCTAGACCGGTTCGTGGTGGTATTCATAGACGACATTTTGGTGTACTCAAGAACGGAGGAGGAGCATGATTCACATCTTCGAGTTGTGTTACAGATATTGAGAGAAAAGCAACTTTATGCCAAATTCAGTAAGTGTGAGTTTTGGCTGAAAGATGTGACATTTTTGGGGCATGTTGTGTCTACCGAGGGGATTAGGGTTTATCCTTGGAAAGTGGAAGCGGTATTGGATTGGAAGCCACCAAAGTCAGTATCAGAAATTCAAAGTTTTCTGGGTTTGGCTGGGTACTACAGAAGGTTTGTTAAAGGGTTTTCGTTGATTGCTGCACCCCTAACTAAGTTACTGCGTAAGGGAGTACCATTTGTTTGGGCTGATAAGCAGCAGGAAAGTTTTGAAAAGTTAAAAAAGATTCTGATTGAAGCACTAGTGTTGATTCAGCCTGAGGCTAGGAAGGAATTTGTTGTCTATTGTGATGCGTCGCACACAGGTTTGGGATGTGTGCTGATGCAAGAGGGAAAGGTAGTGGCGTATGCATCTCGTCAACTAAGGCCGCATGAATTGAACTATCCCACTCATGATTTAGAACTAGCTGCAGTGGTGTTCACCCTAAAGATATGGAAACATTACCTGTACGGAGAAAAGTCGATTATTTATACGGACCACAAAAGTCTTAAGTATCTTCTTACCCAAAAGGAGCTGAATTTAAGGCAATGGAGGTGGATAGGGTTACTGAAGGACTACGACTGCTCGATTGAGTATCACCCGGGTAAAGCCAATGTAGTGGCAGATGCATTAAGTCGGAAGGTGGTAACTGATTTGAGAGAAATGTTTGCTCATCTCAGTCTTTATGAAGATGGTAGTTTGCTAGCAGAATTGCAGGTGAAACCAACATGGGTTAGTCAGATTAAAGAGAAGCAGTCGTTGGATGAGTCGTTGGGTTTTCGTTTTCAACAGGTGAAAGGTGGTGAGACAGTGGATTTTGGGTTGAACAGTGAAGGGGTATTATGTTTCCGTGAAAGAGTTTGTATGCCGAAGAACTCTGAGTTAAGGCAAATAATTCTGCAGGAGGAGCATAGTAGCCCATACGCTATGTATCCCGGTGGAAACAAGATGTACCGAGACCTGCGTGAACAGTACTGGTGGCCAGGGTTGAAACGTGAAGTTACCGACTTTGTGAGCAAGTGCTTGACATGTCAGCAAGTGAAGGCAGAACATCAATTCCCTTCGGGATTGCTGTAACCGGTGAAGATTCCACTTTGGAAGTGGGAGAGAATAACGATGGATTTTTTTAGTGGACTACCCCGGACGCCTACTAAGAAAGATTCAGTGTAGGTAATCGTTGACCGGTTGACTAAGTTCGCGCACTTCATACCGGTTCGTACTGACTACTCGCTACAGAAGTTGGCCAAGTTGTATGTGGCAGAAACTGTGAGGCTTCATGGGGTACCAATGTCTATCATATCAAACAAGGACCCTAGATTTACATCTCGGTTCTAGAAAATGTTACATGAAGCTTTGGGTACAAGATTGGACTTTAGCACAGCGTTTCATCCACAGACTGATGGTCAGTCAGAGAGGGTAATCCAGATTCTGGAAGACATGTTAAGAGGCTGTGTAATTGATTTCAGGGGTAGTTGGGAAGATTACTTACCGTTAGCGGAATTCGAGTATAATAACACCTATCAATCCAGCATACAGATGGCACCTTACGAGGCGCTATGTGGTCGTAGGTGTCGTACCCCTACCTGTTGGACAAAATTGGGGGAGCGATGGTTGTTGGGTCCGCAATTGATTTCAGAAACTGAGGAAAAGGTTAAGTTGATTCGGGGTCGATTAAAAGAAGCTTCTGATAGACAGAAGTCGTATGCGGATCTGAAGCGTAAGGAGATAGAATTTTCAGAGGGGGATTGTGTCTTCTTGAAGGTCTCACCTTGGAAGAAGATTTTGAGGTTTGGACGGAATGGCAAGTTGAGCCCCAGATTCATTGGGCCTTATCGGATAGTGAAGCATGTGGGACCGGTCGCCTACCAGCTTGAGTTGTCTCCGGAGTTGAACCGGATACAAAACATATTTCATGTTTCTATGTTAAGGCGCTATCGCTCAAATCCTTCTCATATAGTACCGGTGGAAGAAATTGAGGTTAGACCTGATTTGTTTTTTGAAGAAGAACCAGTGTAGATTTTGGATCGGGATGTTAAAGTGTTGAGAAGGAAGTCCCTTCCGCTGGTCAAATTGTTGTGGCGTAATCACGGTTCAAAAGAAGCCACGTGGGAGCCGGAGGAGGTAATGCGACAGCAATACCCTCACCTCTTTTAATCAGGTAAATTTCGAGGCCAAAATTTCATTAAGGGGTTAGAACTGTAACATCCTAAAAATAGGGGTCGGGCATTTTTGCGTTATTGCATGTGTTGTGTTTGTTAAGCTTGTTATTTAGGTGTGATTGGCGGTCCTGGGAAGGCTCGGGTTCGAGCCTAGGCCCTGGTGAAAGTTTGGTTGTTGGGCACTTTAGTGGGGTGAGCTAGTGGAGGCTGGACTTAAGTTTAATTGGTTGTGTTTGCTAACACAAGTAAGTAAGGTGGCCTAGTGGTATGGCGTCACAAAGGAAGCAGAGAGGGAGATGGTTCGGATCCCCCATGCAGCTTAAGGGGGTTTTATTTTATGCTCAAGCGGGTGAAGAGGTGGAATTGGAGTGGGATTCTATTTGATGAAGGTTTGAATGGGTCAAATGGTTTGAATGAATGAAGGGGAGTAAGTATAGGAGAGGATCGTGAAGGGAATCATGGGATATGGAGAGTCGAGTTGTTTGGCCGAAAATGAAGAGGTGCTTAGGGAGCATATTTGGTCATGTGTGTGGGGGGTACCGTTTTGCTAAGTTCATTTTTGTTTTTTGGAGAGTAGTGTTGCCATTTCGGGTTTTTTTTTCCTACTCACTTCTCCTGTTACTGAATCTCTCAGCTCATTTTCTTCATCTTTTCCTCTTGGGGGCCTTAGCCGAAATTGTAGAGAACTAACCACTCGTGCATCTCCCTTCATCCATTCTTTCCAACTCTCCTCTCATCTTTTCTCCTTTGTGCACACTATAGCCGACTTCTCTTTTTCTCCATTTTGGTTTTTACTATTTTCTCCGTAAGTCGAATTCCCCTTTGTCCCATTTTGAATCAGTTTCCCTTTTCCTTTTACCATTAGCCGAACTTTGTCTAGTGAAGCGTGGTGTTCTTTTGATCGTCGAAACTCCCTTTTCATTCGGCTTTTCGCTAGTTGCAAGGTAATGGTTTCTTCTCTTTGTATGTTTATTCTTTCTTTCTCCCTCATTCATTCATTCTTACCGAACATAACATTCTCCCATTCTCATCATATCTTACTTTCTCTTCTTTTAAGCTAAGCCGAAACATTCTTTTTGGGGGTAGGCCGATTCCTCTGAGTAACAACGGGCGAGGATCGTTAGCATTGGTTTCAGTAAAGATGAAGTTATTCAAATACTCTTTATTCCGATGATATAGATATTCATGTGATTCTATTTTG
The DNA here is from genome assembly GCA_005393395.2 of Gossypium australe. Lineage (NCBI taxonomy): Eukaryota > Viridiplantae > Streptophyta > Magnoliopsida > Malvales > Malvaceae > Gossypium > Gossypium australe. Next base: position 23,708,756 of record CM016621.1, on the reverse strand, counting down.
TGGTGATGATATCAGTTTCCTGCCCTTGTGGGAGGGCCTAATATTGGATTAAGGCTAACCCCTTTGGTACATCACTTATTTACTTTTAGGAACCCGTTGCAATAGCCAGGGTGCAAGGTCGGATTTTAGAACTCTGTAGGGAAGATCACGATTGTGGTAAGTGACTCTATTGAGGTAATACTTTTGGGCTTATGGAATCTTTTATGAGGTCGAGGCTAACTTTTGATCGGTTTTATTCTAGAGGCCAAAGAAGAGTGATTCTTTAGGAAATCCAATTAGGTGTGTAATCTCACACCCCTTTTCTGAATGATTGCCTGTGGTGTTGTGTGAACCGGCCAAAAGCCTAGTAGCCGAAAAACTGGCATCTGTGCCCACATGAGCGTGCGAGCGTTCGTAGTGGTAAATCGAGATACGAGTAGTGACGGTAAGTCGTTAAGAGTGTCACGAGCGCTCTCGCGACATTGAGGATGTAACTGGCCTAACCGAGTCGATACGGGCTTAACGGGCCCAATGGGCTTTCCGGACCACATGGGCGAAGTTGGTGGAAAACCGTCAAAAGGTAAGTGCGTTTGCGAAATCTGGAAATCTGAGACTGAAACCATGCGAAATGGGCCACACGAGCGTGTGGGCTCGTTTGGGCTTGGAATGGATTTTAGGCCCATTAGTTCCGTATAGACCCAATAAGGGTCCCGTGTCGTTCGAGGTGATAGTAAGCTATTGAAAAGCCGTAAATTGATAAATTACTGAAATACCCTCGGTGGGTAAATTACTGAAACACCCTCAGTGGGTGAAATTACTGTTATACCCTTAGGGGCAAATTTGGTATGATTGTGTATAACTTGATTACTTGCCATACACTGAATTATTATGTCATGACATGTTGCATTGTGATGGGTTATAATGATGGAGGAAGTGTTGTACTAGTGGCTATGCCACAACATACTGATTTCAGTGGCTCAGCCACATATACTGATACTGGCAGCTTTGCTGCATTTATACTGGCAGCTTTGCTGCATTCTTGGAGTGTAGGGTTGGGTGGGTTGACTTGGTCCCTACATGGAGTGTAGGGCTGGTACAAGTAGAGTGTAGCGGATGGACTATTAGGTTGGGGCTGCATTTTCTGTTTGCATTACTATGATTTTGGGGCCGTAGGCCCAAATTGATATTGTATGGGGCTTAGGCCAGACTGAGACCATGACTGTGACTGGAATCGAGGTTACACACTGAGTTCTTGTAACTCACCCCTTTTTTCCTATAACATTGTAGGTAATCCCCAGTGATAGCGGATTGGGTGGCCATCCATCGGAGTTGTTCCTCACGAAACTCAGTAAATTTGGTTTTTATCTTATTTCTAAGATTATTTGATTTGGGTTATTGTTTTGTAATAAGGCCATTGGACTAAATTTTCTTTTAAACTTTCATTCTCGATTGCTTACTATTATATGTTTTTAAATGGGGGTTTTCCTAAACATTAACAACTATTTTCCAAAATATCACGTTTCCGCAAATGACCCAAACTCGATTTTCATAACCAACAGACTACAAAATAATAACTATAACGTTTTTTTCCAAGGAACCTTAAAAAGCACAATCGGTTATCACAAAAAATGAAGCCGAAGTTTCAAAAAGAATGCGAACTTTTTAACGAAAGCATGGTTTTTAACGCAACCCTTCTATGTGACATGCCAGATCCGGTTATAACGTCTACGCCGGATTTGGGGTGTTACACTAGATGAATGGATGAATATGTTTAAAGCTTTGAAAGTAATAATACTAATTAGATAACTTGTAAGTGATATCTCATATATATTATTAATTAAGAATGTTCAAATGTTTTAATTGGTGTTTGAAAGCTACTTAAGTTTATTGATCTTTAGGTGTAGTAGTGTAAGAAGTTTGTGTGTAAAAATTGTAGGTTTTGAGAAAATTGGAATTGCAGAAATAGTATGTGACGTCGCGACGTCAAACGTACCATGTCGTGACGAGAAATGACCTATAATATCACGACGAGATGAGGAACCCTATTGTCACGACGAGAAATTCCCTCACGTCTTGACGTCAACCCTAAAATTTGAATTTCTTTACAATTCAGTCCGAATTTGACCTCGAGTTAACATTAGAACTTTCGTAAGCTCGTATAAGACTTGGAAATGATTATTTATCATATTACTTGCTTATATTACTCATATTTGTGTGTCTAATGATATGAATTATATTTAATTTGATCGTAATTGCTCCAACAACGAATATGGCACCTTATAGCTCGAACCCTGCGATCGGGTCAGGTATAGGGTGTTACAAGCTAGCTAAATCAAACTCCCATAACCTCAAGTTTACAAAAAAAAAATCAAAGAAAAATGGCTAGAGACTACAATAAATAGTTGAAAGCTAAAACCTAGCTTCCAAACTTCTTCAATGGTGGATAGTAGGTTTTGGGGAAGATGATGACTTTTGTCATCCTTTCCCATTAAGTTTGTTTATATACTTAGGTTAGTAGGTTAATTAAACTTAATTAGTTAAGTTAATCATGATTATTTAAACAAAATCCTTTAATTAATCAAATTAATGGCATTTAAAATCAAACCCCACTAACATCTATTTTTATTTGGTTTATTTGTCATTTTAATATTTTGGATAATTGTTATATAAGTCTCCAAGTCATTTCCTAATTAAAAATCTATAGTAATCAAACTTTTATAATTTAGTCCCTAGGCCTTAATTACTCACAATTTCGATTAAATTACTAATCAAATTTTCAATTCACCTATACACTAACTCTATAAACATCCTTATTCAATATTCACGAACTCGATTTACGGTAACAAAATTCCAAAATTGCATTTTCTGACACAACTAAAAATCAAGTCGTTACATATGCCAATCAAATACAAAATAAATTCACTCAAACTAAAATTACCATAAAAATTAAAATAAAGTTAAATCACTAAAAAAAACTCAATAACCTTTTTTTTTATCATTTTCAATGCACCATGAACATTTTCTGTAATGACAGATATCAAGCCTTCTAAGCTTCCAAGATCATTCTTGTTAAAATTTAAATCCACCATTCACAAATTAGCATCAAAAAAGAACAATGTTTTGCAAGATAATAACAAGAAGAATTGTGTAGTTTTCCACACGGTCTCATTCAATATTACTTCATCAAACCTATAACAAAATTAAAAAATAAACTAGTTAATTAATTAGATCAAAATAATCACAATTTGTGTTAATTATTCACAAAATGACAAAAGAAAATTTAATCAAGGCAATGCTACAATTCTACAAAAGAAGAAATGAAATGGTCATCCAGAAAAAATCAAACAAAATTATATATACACAAAAATTTCATAGCTCCTATAAAAAAATAAAAGTAAAAACAATGTAACTTCTAAAGAATCAAAATAAAGAAATTTAACAACAATTTAATAACAATAAAAATAATATTAGAACATAATTGTAACTTCCAAAGAATTAAAACATTATAATAAATAATAAAATAATATTTAAAAACAATTCATTAAAATAAAATGTAATAATAAATTTTAAAGATAACATGATAAAAATATTTATTATAATTATTAAATTTAAAAAATTAATAAATGTAAAATTTTATAATTAAAGTTATCCACATTCTCACTATTTATTAGAAAACGTTGTGGAAAAATATATTATTATATAGATATATATATATTTAAATAAAAAATCATATCCAAAATTTTAATTGTGATAAATAACAATTAAAGTGTTTAAATATTTAGAAAAATAAAAGAGTAAATATTAATAAGGGTTAGAAAAATGAAAAAATATTCAATTAAAAGACTTAATAAAAAGTCTAATTTACCCCTATTTACTCTTATAAACTTCCTTAATAAGCCTTTTTCAAAAATGACCTAAAATTATTAATTATTTATGAAAATGACCCACTTTAAAAATTATATACGTAAATGTCATATTCTCCAAAGTAGAAACCGGTGGTGCCATAAGTATTGGTGGCACCACCCGTCAAAATCACCCAATGGTTGACCCGTTTGAAAAAAAAATGACTTTTTTTGGGTGGTGCCATAAGGATTGGCAACACTAGTAGAAATAAACATTCCCCCGGTTAAAAATACCTGTATTCTAAGGGAAAAATAGAAAAATAAAATAAAATATTTTTTTAACAGGTGGTGTCATAGCCATTGGTGTCACCCGTGTCAGAGGAACTTTGAAATATTTTTGGTGGTGTCATAGCCATTGGTGTCACCACTATCAGAAGGGGGTGAGAAGATAACTTTTTTTTTTGAGTTGTACATAGGGATTGGCATCATCGGTGTCAAAGGGTTTAAATTTTTGAAATTTTTTAAGTGGTGCCATAGGCATTGGCGTCACCACTTGAGGCAAATTTAATATTTTTTGGACCCAATTCACTACAACAAAGCAGGGCTTTAGCGGCATTTTTAGTGGCGTTTGGAGAAAAAACATCGCAAAGATTATAAATTAGCGGCATTTGCAAGAAAACGCCGCTAAAAACTGAGCAATAGTGGCGTTTTCGGGTCAAACGCCACGAAAATTTGAACAATAGCGGCGTTTGCTAAAAAATTGAGCAATAGCGGCGTCTTTGTAGAAACGCCGTTAAAAAATTGAGCAATAGCGGCGTTTTTGTCCAAGCGCAGTTGAAAAACTGAGTAATAGAGGCTTTTTTATACAAACGCCGCTAATAAACTGAGCAATAACGGCATTTTTGTACAAATGCCGCTAAAAAACTGAGCAATAGCGGCGTTTGTCTAATAAACTGAGCAATAACAGCGTTTTTATACAAACGCCGATAAAAGTTGAGCAGCCATTTTTGTGTAAGGACTCGTTTTGATTTGATCCGATTTAATTTTCATATTTTTTTCTTATTCTTGTTTTGAATTATATTTTATTTTGATACATTCACTTATAAGCAATGAGAAAGTTTCATTTTAGTTACCTAATTATGAAAAGTTACAAATTGCTAACTAAACTATTTAGAAGTTTTCATTTAAGTTACAAAGCTATTAAAATTGATTTAGGGTTTAATGTTTAGTATGTACATTTTATAGTTTAGGGTTTGTTATTTTGGGTTATGGGTTTAATGTTTTAAAGTTTGTTATTTGGGGTATATTATTTAGGGTTTAAAATCTTAGTGTTTAACTGTATTAAGGTTTAAGTGTTAGGGGTTAGGGGTTAAGGTTAAGGGTTAGGGGTTTAGGGGTTAAGGGTTAAGGGTTAAGGGTTTATAGTTTATGTTTTGTGGCTTAAGGTTTAGGGGATAGGGGTTGGGGTTTAGGAGCTTAAGGGCTTAGAGGTTGTGATTTATAATTTCTGGTTTAGGGTTTATTGTTTTATAATTTGTGATTTAGAAATTGCATACACAAAACAAGGCATTTTTCTGCGCTGCTAAAAAATTAATTTCAATATCCCATAACCCCTATTATTATTTCCTCAAACCCTAAATTTTCTAAGTCCCCCAAAATTCCCCAATTAAAAATTTCCCAAAATCCCTCAAATCAGTTTCCCCTAATTCAAATCCCCAAAATCTCTAGAATCCCATAACCTCGAAGCTGTTGGATCCAACCATCATTCACCGATCCTTCCTTTTATTGTGAAATTGTCTTCCCATAACCCCGAATGGTATATGTATCCATTACCCCAATGTTTATTTCTTTAAAATAGGTTCAAATGTTTATCCTTAATTTATATATTAAATAATTTATTATATAATTGTAAAATAAATAATATGAATTTTAATATTGAAATTATCATTATATAGTTTGGGGTTTGGGGTTATGTGTTAGAGTTTAGGGTTTGGAGTTTGGATTTGGGGTTATGTACTGGGGTTTGGGGTTAAGTTTTTTAATTTATATATTAAATAATTTATTATATAATCGTAAAAGAGATATTATGAAATTTAATATATAAAAATTATCATTATAGTTTTTTAAACCTTTTTTATTTCATATTTTGAAATTTTTTGTTTTTGTTTTCTTACATAAAAATTTATATAAAAATTATGTCATGTATCTAATTCTATTGGCCAAGTTAAAACCTAAATATAATGAATTAATTAAACATCAATTTAGTTTAAATAAAAAACTAAAACACTATATTATTTGGCCATTTTATGGTTTAATTAGGTATATAGTTTAAGGGTCAAGGTTTAAGAGTTACTATTTAAAGGTTTATAGATCATGGGTTTAGGGATTATGTTTATGGTTTATGGTTTAAGGGTTGGAGTTTAAGGGTAATGGGTTAGGGGTTATGGTTATGGGTTAATGGTTTGAGGTTAAGGTTTAGGGGTTATTGTTTTATGGTTTATGGTTTTAGGGGTTATAATTTAAGATTTAAGTTTTAGGAGTTACTATTTTAAGGGTTCAGGGACTATGGGTTTAGGGATTGTGGTTAGGGATTATGTTTAGGGTTTATGGTTTAAGGGGTGGTGTTTAAGGGTACATTAGGGGTCAAGGGTTAGTGGTAAGGGTTCGGGGTTAAGGGTCAATGGTTAGGGGTTTAAGTTTTAAGTTTTAATGGTTTAAGGTTAATGGTTTAGATTAATTAGTGTTAATAATATTAAGTAATTGGATTAATTAATAATAGTATAAAAATATATAGATTAAATGATATTAAAAATTACCGGCGTTCTATACATAAACACCACAAAATCCATCAATAGATTCGAAGACGGCGTCGTTTGAAACTTTGTTATTAGTGGGGCTTTTCAAAAAAACGCCACAATAGGTATGAATTAGTGGCGCTTTATAACGCCACAAAAATCTATCAATAGAATGCAAGACGTCGTCGTTTACAGCTTTTTGTTAGTGGCACTTCCAGTAAAACGCCACAAATATCTGTTAAGCATTAGTGGCGCTAGTTCAGAAACACCGCTAAAAGTCTATATTTAGTGGTGTTTTCCTAAAAACGCCGCAAATATATATGGACATTAAGCTTCACGACGTCATTTTATCAACAATATAATGGGCAGTAAGGTGGACGACGTCGTTTTATCAACAATTAGTGGCGCTATTGTAGAAACGCCGCAAAACATAAATTGACTTTGAGGAAAACGTCGTCATTTTGTTGTGCTCAGTTTTATCCCCACTCCATCCCCGAAATCCCTAAGTGTTTTCTCCTAAAACTTTTCACCAAATCCCTAAGAGCTTTTGTTTTCTGCTAAAAATTTTCCCTAAATCCCTAAGAGCTTCCTAAGTCCCCAACATTTCCCCAATTAAAAATTTCCCAAAATCCCAAAATCCATTTTTTTCTTTAGGCATTCACGATGGCCTCTGTAGCTCTGAACCGTCGAAGACATCAATAATCATTTTCTCCTACCCATTCAACTATCCCACCTCAGATTTCTTCTGTCTCTTTCGGCCTTTTTTCCAACCCTCGGCGACGCCTCTTCAATCCATACCCTCTGGGATGACCACCATTTCTCTTCCACCGCCAAGGTATGCGCTACTTGATTCCCTGATCTACCCACAAATCTAAAGGTGAGTTCCTCAGATCTTTGAGCCCCTTCTTTGAATTCCTTTACTAACAGAGCTATGCTCGATTTATCCCCCTCCAGCGACTGAACTTTTTTTTACGACAGTCAAGGAATCTCCCTCCACCACTAATCTTCGAAAGCCCAATTCTTCAGCTACTATCACCGCTTGCAAATAGGCTCTCGCTTCTGTCGTAGTTGGGTCAGCCACAAAATTATTCGGGTACGTACATGCTGCCAATATATGCCCCTCACTATCTCTAAAAATTATCACTGCCACCGAGCTATGGTCTTGCCTATTAAACGAAGCATCAAAGTTAGCTTTAACCACATTCATCGTTGCTGGATTTCATGCATTATCATTCTGCATAATATTGGTTGCTATAGCTTCTCAAATTGGTATTTGGCTTCTGTTAATTTTTAAAATAAATACCACAAATTTAAAATAAAAACCATAAGAAGCAATTAACTAGAATATATTTTTAAAATAGTTTAATTTTGTGCTAATGTTGCTATGTGAACAAATGGCAAAGAAAAGTTGGCTAATTTCCTCTTATCCCCTCCACTGATTTCTTAATCTAACATTTTGTAAGGACAAACTAGAGGATTAATTATTGGTTATTACCAATACCATTTAAAAAAATCTACTATCATGTAAATTATTTTATTTTATTTTCCAATATCGCAATACCTTAACATTGTTTTGTTGGCACAACAAAAATGTATTTATAAAACCTTAATGCTAGTACAGTATTTATATCAAATCCCTTAGTTTGGTCTTTTGGTTATATATGGTTTAGCATATGATACTTTTGTTTAGTGTGTTTTGGTGGCATGATGTTAAATTATTAATCTTTGTGGAATTAATGATAGAATGGATGTTTGATGATAGAATTGATATGGATGAATGTAATTTTGCTTGATGGCATTTTAGGTTGGTTTTGGTATGTTTTAAATGTATTTAAAGTGTGATTTGATCATATGAATATTGGTATAAATGTGGTATCTTGGTGTGCAAGAATTTGACTATTAATTTCTTGTTTTAGGGGCTAAAATTGGAGCACATGAACTATCATATGGCCAATATTACTAAGAAAATAATATTGAGTTATACTATTGTGTTTTTTTCATTGGCACGTAATATAAAATAAAGTATACAAAATCTGCTAAAAAATAAAAAGATTCAAAGTATATAGGCTGGAAACCTAATGGGTTGCCTTATATCTCACTGTAAGATATAATGGATCCTCCTTAGGTATAACAATGTCATGTATGATGAATCTTAAAAAAAATATTTCTTAAAAATCAAATTCTTTTTTAAAAAAAGTAATTTAAAAACTTTTTAAAATGAAAATTTATTTTTGTTACTCATTAATTACTTTGTTAAGTTATTTCTTTTTTTTATGTTCTTTCCATTATTTAAATATATTTTAATATAAAAATCAAATTACTAATTTTTTATATTAATAATGTTTGATTTTAATATTTAATATTTTAAATGTTTTTAAAACTTATAAATTTTTTATCAATATAATAATAATAATGATCATTATTTACATAACTTACATAATTGACATAACTCACATAACATATATAACTTACATAACTAACATAACTTACATAACTCACATAACTCACATAACTTACATAATACATGTAGTTTAATGTAATAATTTCCTTAAAAGCATATAGTTTAAAGATCAAATTTCATAAATTTCATCAAATTTCATAACTTACATAATACATAACTTACATAATTTTAAGATCAAATTTCATAACTTACATAATTTTAAGATCAAGCTTCATAACTTACATAATTTACATAACTTACATAGTACATAAATATATATCAGATCATTACTTACATAAATTATAAATAAACAACTTACCGATATAATTTATTGTCAACTTTAGACTTCAAGAACTATGAAATGGATAGGACTTGGATGAATTTTTCAAGGGTAAGCAACGGCTATCAAAATGGAGTAGAAACTTTTCTAAATTTTGCATTTCAAAATGCAAGCCAAGAGAATATGATTCTTTGCCCGTGTAAGAAGTGTGGCAATATCAATTGGCATTATCGTGAAGTTGTCTACGAACATCTAATTGTTGATGGCTTTATCCGGGGGTATAAAAAATGGATTTTCCATGGAGAGTGTACATCTAGTGGAGCCTCTTCATCGATGACTCTGGGTTATCCTCATAGTGCTTACAATCAGAATGTTAGAGAAGATGACATGGAAGGTATGTTGCGGGATGCATTTAATATGCACAGTGATAGTTTGCAATCATTTCCACCTGACTTGGGTGTAACCGATGATTATAATTTTGGTGGAAATACTTTCACCGAAATGGGAAGAAGTGTACCTGATGAACAGCCAAAATGAAGAAGCGGCGAAGTTCTACACATTATTTGGTGAAATGAATGAAGAACTATATAAGGGATCAAAATTTTCAAAATTGTCTTTCTGTATTCATCTTTTTCTCTTAAAATGTTTGGCGAGGTGGACCGGAAACTCTTTGACAATGTTGTTAGAGTTTTTGAGAGAAATGTTCTCGTTTGCGAAAATCCCTCAGTCTTCTAAAGACATGAAGAAACTGATAAAAGATTTGGGCCTTGGCTACAACAAAATTCATAGTTGCCCAAATGATTGCATGTTGTATTGGGGCGACCGGAAAAACCAACAGTGCTGTCATGTATGCGGTCAATCCCATTGGATGAATAGAAATACAGAAAATGGTAATGAGGATGAAAACGATACACAGTCAAGGAAGAAGCCAGTTAAGATTTTGCAGTATTTTCCGCTAATACCAAGGCTTCAAAGGCTTTTCATGTCGTCGAAGACAGCTGAGTCAATGATGTGGCACCAGGATGGACGAACCGATGATGGATTGTTAAGGCATCCTGCAGATTCTTTAGCTTGGAAATCATTTGATTCCAAATTTTCAAGCTTTGCAAGCGATCCTCGGAGTGTGAGGCTTGGGCTAGCATCTGATGGATTTAACCCTTACAAAATCATGAGCACAGCATATAGTACTTGGCCTGTGGTTTTTATTCCTTACAATTTTCCTCCATGGGTTTGCATGAAACAATCATCCTTTATATTATCTATGATTATCCCTGGAGAGAAAGGTCCCGGGAATGATATTGACATATATTTACAGCCACTTATTAAAGAGTTAAAACAATTATAGGCTGGTGTTGAGACATATGATGTACTGAGAAAGAAGAACTTTAATTTACGTGCAGCTTTGATGTGGACTATTAATGACTTCTCAGCTTATGCCAATTTATCTGGTTGGAGTACCAAGGGACGTTATGCTTGTCCTTGTTGTGCTGTGCAAACATTTCGCAATAGTTATATAATGGGAAGAATTTCTCTTACATGGGGCATCGTCGGTGGTTACCGAAAAATCATAGATTTAGATTTCAGAGTACTCAGCTTGACGGTACTGAAGAGTTCAGAGAAGCTCTTTCGCAGACCGGTGGATCTGAAATCTTGTTTATTTTGAAATATATGAATTTCATTTATGGGAAGATGAATCAACCGCCCAACACGCAAAGAAATAGAATATCAATAGATGAATCTGATGATGAATCTGATGAAGAGGATGATCCTAATGAGGCGGACTTGTGGAAAAAAAAGAAGTATTTTTTTTTAGTTGCCCTATTGGGAGCATCACATTTTATGACAAAAACTTGATGTCATGCACATTGAGAAAAATGTCTGCGAGAACATCATTTGGACTATTTTGAATGCCGATGGAAAATCAAAAGACAATCTTCAGAGTCGACTTGATTTAGTCCACATGGGAATTTGGCGTGAGCTTCATCTCCAAGCACTTCCAAATAGGAAATATCGGTTGTCGCCTTCTATTTTTTTCAATGTCGAAGACGGAGAAAAAAGTGTTCTGTATGGTGTTGAAGGATATAAAGGTCCCGGATGCATATGCATCAAATATATCTCGATGTGTGAGTCTTAAAGATTGAAGACTATATGCCTTAAAATCACATGACTATCACAACTTGATGCAAGACTTACTGCCAGTTGCTATGCGGTGTTGTATGTCGAAAAAGGTGACGTCTTATGTAATTGAACTTTCCAATATAATGAAAGGCATTTGTGACAAAGTTTTGGATGTTCAAAAACTTGATACAGTACAAGATCGAGCCGCATTGACTTTATGCAATCTGGAGAAGATCTTCCTGCCTTCCTTCTTCACTATTATGGTGCACTTGATAATTCTTCTCCCTCGTGAAGCAATACTTGGTGGACCCGTTTTCTATTGATGGATGTATCCCATAGAAAGGTCTTAATTTATTTGTAAATTATTCCTTCATTCAACTCAATGCCTTTAGTTGCAACTTTTGATAATGTTGTATATCGTGTTTAGGTTCCTATCCAAATTGAAGTCTTACTACCGCAATAAGCGTTATCCGGAAGGATTAATTGCTGAAGGCTACTTGGCAGAGGAATGTATGACTTTCTGTTCAAGGTATTTGGAAGATGTTGAAACAAGAATGAACAGACCAAGTAGAAATGCTGGGCTCACAGATCATAACTTGGCCGAAACATATTTATTTCAAATTTTCGGAGAACCAATCGGCAAAGTTGAAATTGCAGAATTAGATGATAGATCGTGGGTCCAAGCACATCGATATGTTCTTTTTCATCACGATTCAATGGAACCATTACGCCAGTATGTTCTAGAATTTGATAAATATTCATCAATTATAATTTGTTTGTCTTCTAACAAAGTAAACCTTTTTTTAACATAGTGAGTACAAACAAATATTGAGAGCTCGTTCATGGTCCCGAAGATTACAACAACAAGAAATTAATAAGTTGTTCACAAAATCATTTCATGAATGGTTAAGCCAAACGGTATGCAATTGAAGTTTTCATTGACAATTAATAATGTTTTCTCATAACATTTATAATTACTCAATTTACTTTCGATTCACTAGGTTTGGAGTCAGAATGAAGTAAATGACGAAGTTAAATGGCTTTCCCAAGGTCCAAATAGAATAGTGAAAAGATATAGTGCCTTCCTCATCTATGGATTCAGATTTCATACAAAATTTCGCGAGAGATCGAGGAGAACCCAAAATTGTGGAATTGTTCTTAATTCTTCAATTACAAGTTATGCTAGTGCTAGGGACAGTAATCCTGTCGAGGGGAATGTGGAGTATTACGGACTTCTTACTGACATAATTGAGTTGGATTATTATGGAAAATGGAAAGTTGTCTTATTTCGAGGTGATTGGGTTGATGTGAATAGGGCTCGCGGAATTAAAAACGATCAATATGGTTTTACAATGGTGAATTTCTCTCGATTGATTCACACTGGAGAACAATTAATAGACGAGCCGTATGTATTTTCTTCTCAAGTGAAACAAGTTTTTTACTCAAAAGATCCAACTGATAAGGGTTGGTACATTGTACTCCGAAACACCCCTAGAGACTTGTTTGACATGGGCAATGGAAGTATAGATGACATCGTCGAAAGATCAGAAACTTTGCCTTTTCCAGAACAAAACTTAAATGAAAATATCCCTAGTACTAGTACACAATTTCAATGGGTTCGTCAGGATGTGGACGAAGGTATTTACGAATTATGATGTAGTAAGATTTTACGATTTTTTATTTATATGTAATATTATAATTTTAATCTTGGTCATGTTATATAATTTAACTATTTTATATGTACTATTATTGTTGTTATTTGTTACTAAAATTTCAACTATTTTATGTGTATTGCAGAAAAAATGCGTAGAAGAAGATTACGAGATTTAAGTATTGTCCAGAATACTCCAAATTCAGAAGAAGGAAATAGTGAACAACAAACAGTTGGTGGATCTTCGAATGTGACGGAGACAGTTGATGAGCCTGCAGAATTTCAAAGTAATGTTAAGTTTATTTTACATGCATGTTGACTTTTATTATTGATTCATTTTTCAATTTTAATATAATAATAATATATCATTTTTCAGCTGAAAGTGGTGGGACGCGCAGAGGTCAAGGACGTATGCTGCTTAAAGATTTATACGACTTAAATCTTGTCGAGCGTGTCAAAGTAAGGAGAAACAGTCATGGCCAACCTGTTGGATCTGAAGCTCGACTTTTAGCAGGCTATTTGGGCATTATAGCACGAAATGCCAATATGTTGCCAATCAACTACAAATCATGGCATCACATGCCTAATAGCAACAAAAATCAAGCTCTTGATAATATTAAGGTAACAAAACATGAATGTCATTTATAATACTTTGGTTTAAGTTTCATTTATGTTTACTTTCTAAACTTATGTTTTTTTAGGAGAGATTTGCTTTAGTGGTATCCGATGACTATATCAAGAAGACATTGGGTAAAAAATGGAGAGACCATAAAAGCACTTTGAAAAAAGAATATTTTAAGAAAGACATAAGCCTCGAAGAAAAATTACGAAATGTCCGGCTGGGAATGTTGAGGTACCAATGGGAAGATGCGGTTAGATTTTGGAATTCAAAGAAATGAGAGGTATTACGTACTTCTAAACTCTTGTAAATTTTTTGGATTGTAGTATTTACTATATACGTAATAATAATTTCATTATGTAGGACGGTGAGCGAGTTGGAACAAGCAGCAGGCAGAAACAAAAATTCACGCACACAGCAGGGTCGAGAAGTTTTGCTTGTGTAGCTGAGGCCGAGGTATTATAATTTATTAATTCTGTCAAATATTAATGACTTTATACTATTAAATTATATTTTTGCTACTACACTGTAGGAAGTCTCGTCTGGTCAAAAAGTTGGACGCCGTCAGCTTTTTAACATTACGCATAGGAAGAAAGATGGATCTCCGATGACATCCGAAACTGGAGAAATTATGGTATATTTACTTAATAAAATTTGATTTAGTATAAATATTTATAATGTTTAATTATAATAGTTTAATTCGTCATTAGTAGTTTTAAATTAATAATGTTAAGTTATGTTAAATTCCTTCTTATTATATATTTCATTTCTAACTTTTTGATTGATTTATTAGGAGAAACTAAAGGAGAAGAAGGCAGAGTATGAAGCGGTTGCTTTGACTGATAGTTCTGTTAATCTTAAGGATATTGATAATAGAATTATTACTGATGTTTTGGGTCCTGAAAGGTATGGTCGGGTTCGATTTCAAGGATCTGGTGTTATCCCGACCCAATATTTTGGATCCAGCTCCCAGCAATACATGCCTTCCAGGAGTTAAGCTCAAGCTAAAGTTCAGAGGTTAAAAGACCAAATAGCTCAGATGCAAGCGAGCACGGTTGAGCAAATTGCTGAGGTTCAAAAAAAAATATGAAGAACTCCACCAACAGCTTAGAGTGGATGTAGCAGTGGCAGCAGCGAAGGAGGCAGCGGCAGCAGCGAGGGAGGTAGGGGCAGCAACGATGGCAGCAGAGCAGAGCAGAAAGTACGATGAGCTCCAGCTTCAACATATGATGCAGATGTTTCAGCAGTCGCAAAAGCTGCCATCTTAGACATTTATTTTCTCGTTGTAAGATTATTTTTAATATTGTTACATTTAACATTATTGTAAGAATATTTTCAGTTATACTTCATTTATTAATTTACATCATATATCTTTTATTGAATTTGAAGTATCATTTAGATTTAATGTTTTTGGTGGGATTTTTATGCTACATTTGCTGTTTTGGGTTGGAATTATATGCTACATTTGCTGTTTTTGGTTGGATTTAATGCAGGAAGGGTAGGATATTGGAGAAATTGTCTATTGCAAATCTATACAAATTAGCGGCGTTTGTAGGAAAAGCGTCGCTAAAAGTCATGACCTTTAGCGGCGTTGGTGGGAAAAGCGCCGCTAAAAGTCATGACCTTTAGCGGCGTTTGTGGGTAAAGCGCCGCTAAAAGTCATGACATTTAGCGGCGTTTGTGGGTAAAGCGTCGCTAAAACCATGACTTTTAGCGGTGTTTTTTTCTCATAAACACCGCTAAAGTTTGCGGCGTTGTCTTTAGCGGCGCTTATAAACACCGCTAAAAGTCCGTTTTGCTGTAGTGATTCAAGCTAAGTTAAATATTATTTTGTAAATTATTTGATTTGAATTATGAAAAATAATAGTTATTTAAAAATTTTCTATGTAAATTATTTTTTATTTAATATATTTCTGCAATGTTAATTAATTGTTTAATTGGACATAATAAATTCAAGATTATAAATTGATGGGATCGATCCGATTAAGCAACGAACAAGTAGATATAGCGGAAGAAATTGAGAAATTGAACACACAAATTTAACATGGAAAAACCCCTTCAAAAAGGATAAAAAAACCACAGGCAAAGATAATTTTACTATATTGGCAAAATAACGAAGAGTACAAAAGATGGAGATAAAAACTAAACCCCGAAAACCCAAAAATAAAGAACCCTCAAAACGTAAACACAAAATTTTCTAAAAGTGTTATGAGTTCCAATCTCTAATGAGTGTATTTTCTAAGTTTGTAAAAGAGACTATTTATAGGCTAAATTCATAGGTCAAATAATAATAAAATAATCTAGACTAATCATAGTTTGGTTGAAACAAATAAACATGGTTTAACTAGAAGATTATTTCTCAAATTTGACTGAAATAGGAGTCATACTTAACAAATCTCCACCTTGACTCATATTTCCACGTCATCTTTCCCAAAGCCCACCACGGGCCTATCTTAAACTATGCATGGAATTAACTAAGTCGAATCTGTGCTTAGAAACTGAAAGATTTCTAGCCTTCGACTTGTACGCTGCCAAACCAAAACTAACTCGGGTCTGATTTTCACGAACACAGTGCCCTAACTTTTCAAAAACTACATCTAAAATAGAACCTCTCTTTAATGAAACAGTCATACCTTTTTTCCTCCTATATCCAAGTGGCCTCCACTCTAAACGAGTTGACTTTGACTCCATAATGGACGAAGGACGTTTGATTTCATCGGTCACTGTAGAACCTTCCAGAATATAAAGATTGCCGGTTATTTTACCTTTTAACAAAACGAGAGCCCCACGAGATATTTTAATGCCGCTCGACTCGATGTTTATTTTGCATCCTTTCAAGTTTATAATATTCAAGGAGATGAGATTCTTTCGTAAATCAAGTACATACCATACATCTGAGAGTGTCCTAATCATCCCATCGTGTATCCTAATTTTAACAGTACCAATACAAATTACCTTACTGGATGAATCGTTTCTCATGCACACAACTCCACCTTCAACCGAACTATATGTGGAGAACCATTCTCTATTAGGACACATGTGGAAAGAACATCCAAAATCAAGGATCCACTTGGACGTAAGTTTGGAGTTATCACTCATTGACACTAACAATAAATCATCACCGCTTTCATCGACCAAATTAGCACCAGCTACATCTTCCTCGTTACTCTCAACAGCTCTTTTTATTCGCAGTTTATAACAATTTGCTTTGACGTGACCTAACTTTTTACAATAGTGGCACATTTTGTCTCGCTTCTTTAATGCTACCAAAATGAAAGCTTGCCTATCTGCCTTGTTATCTGAACCAAACTCATTGTCGAGTTTGTCTCTATTCAAAAAATGACCCTTCACATCTTCGAATGAGAGTTTGTCTCTGCCATAAATGAGGGTCTCCCTGAAAGACTTGTATGAAGGGGGTAAAGAGCACAATAATAGCATAGTTTGATCTTCATCGTCAATCTGAACCTCAAAATTCTTTAAATCATTTAAAAGAGTAATGAATTGACTGATGTGATCTCTAAGAGGCTCGCATTCGTTCATGCGAAATGTAAATAGACATTGTTTCAACACTAATCGATTAGTGAAACATCCCGAAATTGGGCCTAGTAGGATTGGGCCGATTGGGCTTTGGGCTTAGGAATGTTTAAAATCTTCAAGAATATGAGAATGGTGTTATTGCAAATTGGACTTATTACTTAAGTGGATTTGGAAGGTTACAAGGTTTTTATGAAGTCTCGGGTTTAATTGGGCTTTAGGAAAAATTTGGTATTTTAGCACTTTAAGGAGAGATGGTAAGTAGCTTCAAGACATATGGAAATTTATGAGTAAATAGCTTGCATAAGATGAGTAATTGCCAAGGTGGTGTTGGCGCATGAGTAAATGCATGAGGGGAGAGGTTCGAATCTCCTAGCATGCAATTTGGGAGCTTTTATTTTTGATTTTCCTAGCATGTGTCGGCCAAGCATCAAATATGGATAAGATGGACTAATTTTTATGGCAAGAAGACTTAAGGTTATGGTAAGCATGAAATAAGGGATAGAATTGCTTGATTTTGGGGATAGAATTTCTTTAACTTAGGGAAAGTAGAGGATTACAAGGCACAATATAAGGTGAATGTTTTGGAAAGTTTTGTGTGGCAAAAACTTTGACCTTGGTGTTCATGAATTTGGACGGTATTAGGGGCTAAGGGGGGATGGCTAGTTTTGGTGCTAGCTTTTGGTAGAATTAAGTACTAGATGGGCACATCTTTCTTTTGGTCATTTTGTGTTTCTCTCTAATTTTTTCTCCTCTTAGCCGAATGTATTTTGGACAAAAGGTAAACCATTTTCTTTTCTTTTGGCCATTTGAGTTTTGACCATTTTTTTTGGTTTTTAGTTGTTCTTTCTCCCCTCAAGTCCATTCCTTCTTTCCCTTCTTTTTGTGACCGAAACTACAAAACCATCAAAGACCATTTCTTCTCTTTTATCCCTTATTGCCGAACGCACTTTGACTCAAAGTTCTTCCTTGATTCATCTTCTATCCTTGAGAACCCGAAACCCAAACTCCTCATTTCTATTCTTTTTCCTCTTTTCTTTCCACAAGAGACTTTCAACATTATTCTCTCCCTAATTCTTCACCATGGCCAAATGTTGATGACAATCTCCTTAGCCGAATCTTTCTCTTCACATATATTCACTTCTCAACCATTTTTCTTATTCACACCTTGATCAATCGGTAAGAACACTCTTTTCAATTCTTTTATTTTTTTCTTTCATTGCCGAAATTGTATATTACCTTGAGAGGGTCTTTTTGACCGAAATCATTATCTCTTATCTTTCAAACAAACCCTTTTATCTTGGTAGTGGTATAGTGGAGTGCTGATAATTTCTTTATTGATAGTCGACCATGGCCATACTAAGAACATGTGGAAAAGGATTTCATCATTCAAGGTATGGAATAATGATATTCGCCCAAAGGCCATGTGTTTTGGTTCATTAATGTTAGAAATCGAATCTAACATATATCATATAGGATTTTGACAAACTCCATAGGCAAGTGACGATTTTTAGAATTGAATCGAAGTGTTAAGGTAAGGATTTTTATACTTGTTATATATCGTTTTAGATGGACTACTAATCGATTATGTTTTAGGGGACTCCATCGCTCGTTTATTATTTTTTTCCATGAACGTTAGATTTTTGGGGCAATCAAATGGGTTCGTAAAGAGCAGTTAATAGTGTTTGGAAGGGGGGTGGTTCTACTATACCCTCAAATTTCAAACGAAGGGCTGTGTCGGGAGTCCGAGACTTTCCACCGGGATGTGGACCCTCTGCCAGCTAAAATCGATTATTTGAAGTCGTACGTACCCCGAGCCATTGTTTGTTCGTGGTTCTTCATCGGGTTATGAACCATCAATCGGAGAGAAATCGCATTTAGTTGTTGTTCGAGATTCCGAGGGTATCGACGAGCGGGAAAGTTTAGTTATCACTATTATCAGGTATGTAACTTACACACTTTATAACTTAGTAATTATATATATTAATAACATAAATATGTGAAAAGTCGAAAACTGTAAAGATCATGACATGATACCGTAAGGGTATGAGCAAGGATTCGGGTAAGTCCGTTTCGATATGTTTTGCTATATGATACTTATTACCATAATATGTGATATATATTTCTTTATGATTCATAATAAAGCATGATGGCATGATTTGCATAATAATTGCATTGTTGGGTGATATGAGAGGAGGGAGAAGGATTTGATATCCCTGTCTTTGGGACACCAGAGGTTTGGCACCTCCAGTGGTTTGGTACCACAGATTATTTCGCGTCTTTGGGACACCAAAGGTTTGGCACCTCATAGCGACTCATCCCAGTGGCTTAGTACCACAGTGGGTTGGCCCCACAGTTGACATATCGGGATCGTCGCCAGTGATTTGGTATCACACGTGGGTTGGCCCCACACTTGGATTATTGATATTTCGTGACTTTGGGTCACCAGAGGTTTGGCACCTCATAGCGACTTGTCCCAGTGGCTTAGCACCACAGTGGGTTGGCCCCACAGTTGATATATCGGGATCGTCGCCAGTGATTTGGTATCACACGTGGGTTGGCCCCACAGATGGATTATTCGTGACTTTAGGTCACCAGTGGTTTGGCACCACATTATTGGATATCGTGACTTTGGGTCACCAGTGGTTTGGCACCACCGGTGGTTTGGTACCACACGGGGTAGAAAAGGAGTTACGGATGGCTAGGTTTGGGTGCATTACATATATTGCTTGGTTATAATTTGTGTAAGTATGTGGCATTAACCGGTGTTGGCGCATGAGTAAATGCATGAGGGGAGAGGTTCGAATCTCCTAGCATGCAATTTGGGAGCTTTTATTTTTGGTTTTCCTAGCATGTGTCGGCCAAGCATCAAATATGGATAAGATGGACTAATTTTTATGGCAAGAAGACTTAAGGTTATGGTAAGCATGAAATAAGGGATAGAATTGCTTGATTTTGGGGATAGAATTTCTTTAACTTAGGGAAAGTAGAGGATTACAAGGCACAATATAAGGTGAATGTTTTGGAAAGTTTTGTGTGGCAAAAACTTTGACCTTGGTGTTCATGAATTTGGACGGTATTAGGGGCTAAGGGGGGATGGCTAGTTTTGGTGCTAGCTTTTGGTAGAATTAAGTACTAGATGGGCACATCTTTCTTTTGGTCATTTTGTGTTTCTCTCTAATTTTTTCTCCTCTTAGCCGAATGTATTTTGGACAAAAGGTAAACCATTTTCTTTTCTTTTGGCCATTTGAGTTTTGACCATTTTTTTTGGTTTTTAGTTGTTCTTTCTCCCCTCAAGTCCATTCCTTCTTTCCCTTCTTTTTGTGACCGAAACTACAAAACCATCAAAGACCATTTCTTCTCTTTTATCCCTTATTGCCGAACGCACTTTGACTCAAAGTTCTTCCTTGATTCATCTTCTATCCTTGAGAACCCGAAACCCAAACTCCTCATTTCTATTCTTTTTCCTCTTTTCTTTCCACAAGAGACTTTCAACATTATTCTCTCCCTAATTCTTCACCATGGCCAAATGTTGATGACAATCTCCTTAGCCGAATCTTTCTCTTCACATATATTCACTTCTCAACCATTTTCTTATTCACACCTTGATCAATCGGTAAGAACACTCTTTTCAATTCTTTTATTTTTTTCTTTCATTGCCGAAATTGTATATTACCTTGAGAGGGTCTTTTTGACCGAAATCATTATCTCTTATCTTTCAAACAAACCCTTTTATCTTGGTAGTGGTATAGTGGAGTGCTGATAATTTCTTTATTGATAGTCGACCATGGCCATACTAAGAACATGTGGAAAAGGATTTCATCATTCAAGGTATGGAATAATGATATTCGCCCAAAGGCCATGTGTTTTGGTTCATTAATGTTAGAAATCGAATCTAACATATATCATATAGGATTTTGACAAACTCCATAGGCAAGTGACGATTTTTAGAATTGAATCGAAGTGTTAAGGTAAGGATTTTTATACTTGTTATATATCGTTTTAGATGGACTACTAATCGATTACGTTTTAGGGGACTCCATCGCTCGTTTATTATTTTTTTCCATGAACGTTAGATTTTTGGGGCAATCAAATGGGTTCGTAAAGAGCAGTTAATAGTGTTTGGAAGGGGGGTGGTTCTACTATACCCTCAAATTTCAAACGAAGGGCTGTGTCGGGAGTCCGAGACTTTCCACCGGGATGTGGACCCTCTGCCGGCTAAAATCGATTATTTGAAGTCGTACGTACCCCGAGCCATTGTTTGTTCGTGGTTCTTCATCGGGTTATGAACCATCAATCGGAGAGAAATCGCATTTAGTTGTTGTTCGAGATTCCGAGGGTATCGACGAGCGGGAAAGTTTAGTTATCACTATTATCAGGTATGTAACTTACACACTTTATAACTTAGTAATTATATATATATTAATAACATAAATATGTGAAAAGTCGAAAACTGTAAAGATCATGACATGATACCGTAAGGGTATGAGCAAGGATTCGGGTAAGTCCGTTTCGATATGTTTTGCTATATGATACTTATTACCATAATATGTGATATATATTTCTTTATGATTCATAATAAAGCATGATGGCATGATTTGCATAATAATTGCATTGTTGGGTAATATGAGAGGAGGGAGAAGGATTTGATATCCCTGTCTTTGGGACACCAGAGGTTTGGCACCTCCAGTGGTTTGGTACCACAGATTATTTCGCGTCTTTGGGACACCAAAGGTTTGGCACCTCATAGCGACTCATCCCAGTGGCTTAGTACCACAGTGGGTTGGCCCCACAGTTGACATATCGGGATCGTCGCCAGTGATTTGGTATCACACGTGGGTTGGCCCCACACTTGGATTATTGATATTTCGTGACTTTGGGTCACCAGAGGTTTGGCACCTCATAGCGACTTGTCCCAGTGGCTTAGCACCACAGTGGGTTGGCCCCACAGTTGATATATCGGGATCGTCGCCAGTGATTTGGTATCACACGTGGGTTGGCCCCACAGATGGATTATTCGTGACTTTAGGTCACCAGTGGTTTGGCACCACATTATTGGATATCGTGACTTTGGGTCACCAGTGGTTTGGCACCACCGGTGGTTTGGTACCACACGGGGTAGAAAAGGAGTTACGGATGGCTAGGTTTGGGTGCATTACATATATTGCTTGGTTATAATTTGTGTAAGTATGTGGCATTAACCGGGAGGGGGATTATGCACTGAGTCTTGGTGACTCACCTTCTCCCTTATCTTTTCAGGTGATTCGTAGATCGCGGATGAGGAGCCGGGTGGACTCAAGGTGGCCCATGCAATAGAAATTCGGTTTTACACGGACTTTGGTTTGGGTACTTTATTTTATTTAAATTCGGTTTTTCATCTTTATTTGGATTTGTAATAAGGCCTTACAAATTATGTTTTTGGATTATTTATATGCTTTGGACTTGTTTTAAACATGGCTAAATAAACTACATGGTTAAATTAATAAAATGAGCGCAAAGTTTTCTAAACTATAAAACACAACTCAAACGGTTTCCACACTTAGGTTTCCAAATTTCAAATAGAAACGGTTTTCAAATTAATCATTTGGGTTTCTTTTAAAATTACAAAATCGGCAACTAAGTTTTTAAGATTTATTTTCGGGATCTCAAAGTAAACTTTCAGTTTTTAACTAATTATGCACCTGCCTTCTAAAATTTAATCGGTAACTCGATTTTCTTCAAAACATTTTCCTCTGTGACATGCCAGATTCGGTCGTGGCGTGTTGACAGGGTTTGGGGTGTTACAAATTGGTATCAGAGCCAAGTTCAAAGACTCGATTGTGGGCCCGAGGCCCAAAATGTTTTAAAGTATGGTCTTAAAATGTTTTTGTTTGAAATTATATGATTTGAAAGGCATGGCACCGAGTCTCCGGCACCAATCCGCCCAGGTAAGTACTCCAAGCCTTTGGTTGTGATTTTTGGATGTTATAAACTTTGAATGAGTAGTGATAGTGGACTATACTTTAGAGACATGGACCCTAGGTATATGTGTACTTCTACGGAAAAACCACTTATTAAAACTCTGTTGCATAAAATTTTCTTTAAACAAGAAAGTGAAAAGACTCTAATGCATAAAATTTTCGTAAAAACGGATAAGTCGAGACTTTAGACATGAGTTCTAGGAACGTGATCGTCGTGGACGTGGTAAAGGCCGAGGTGCTAGGGCTAGATCTTCGACACCAAGGCATATTTCCAAAAAGGAGGCGTTAACATCGCTAGTGGTTGAGACAGGGTCTCATGATCGAGTTAGGATTGATGAGCTGATTCAGATAGTTAAGGAAGTATTGGAGGAGGTTAAAGGAATCGGTGAAGCACTTTGAGTTGGGTCTGTGGACTGTAAGAAGAAAAGAGATCACGGTTCTCTAGGGTCACAATCTCGTTCTGTAAATCATGTCAAGGCACGATCAAACTATTCGGCTTGTGATTTTTGCAAAAGGCGTCATCCGGGAGAATGCTGGAGGAGGTTTAGAGCATGCTTGAGATGCGGGTCTAATGAGCATAAGGCTCGGGATTGTTTTCTCACCCTCAAGTCAAGTATGTTTTGGTTGGATGTGATGATTGAATGTAGGAAAATTTTTGGTATAAGTGGTAGATAACGGTTTGCTATTGTGGTTAGATGTTTGGTTATGTGAAAAAGGATTCAAGATTTTGTTAAAAAGTACATTGTGGTTTTTAAGGGCAGAGTGCGCAGCGAAAGCATAGTGGTGTGATTTGAGCAGTGTGTTAGTAGTTGGTTGGAAATTTCGAGGACGAAATTTTTTTTTAGGAGGGTAGAATTGTAACATCCCGAAATTGGGCCTAGTAGGATTGGGCCGATTGGGCTTTGGGCTTAGGAGTGTTTAAAATCTTCAAGAATATGAGAATGGTGTTATTGCAAATTGGACTTATTAGTTAAGTGGATTTGGAAGGTTATGAGGTTTTTATGAAGTCTCGGGTTTAATTGGGCTTTAGGAAAAATTTGGTATTTTAGCACTTTAAGGAGAGATGGTAAGTAGCTTCAAGACATATGGAAATTTATGAGTAAATAGCTTGCATAAGATGAGTAATTGCCAAGGTGGTGTTGGCGCATGAGTAAATGCATGAGGGGAGAGGTTCGAATCTCCTAGCATGCAATTTGGGAGCTTTTATTTTTGGTTTTCCTAGCATGTGTCGGCCAAGCATCAAATATGGATAAGATGGACTAATTTTTATGGCAAGAAGACTTAAGGTTATGGTAAGCGTGAAATAAGGGATAGAATTGCTTGATTTTGAGGATAGAATTTCTTTAACTTAGGGAAAGTAGAGGATTACAAGGCACAATATAAGGTGAATATTTTGGAAAGTTTTGTGTGGCAAAAACTTTGACCTTGGTGTCCATGAATTTGGACGGTATTAGGGGCTAAGGGGGGATGGCTAGTTTTGGTGTGAGCTTTTGGTAGAATTAAGTGCTAGATGAGCACATCTTTCTTTTGGTCATTTTGTGTTTCTCTCTAATTTTTTCTCCTCTTAGCCGAATGTATTTTGGACAAAAGGTAAACCATTTTCTTTTCTTTTGGCCATTTGAGTTTTGACCATTTTTTTTGGTTTTTAGTTGTTCTTTCTCCCCTCAAGTCCATTCCTTCTTTCCCTTCTTTTTGTGACCGAAACTACAAAACCATCAAAGACCATTTCTTCTCTTTTATCCCTTATTGCCGAACGCACTTTGACTCAAAGTTCTTCCTTGATTCATCTTCTATCCTTGAGAACCCGAAACCCAAACTCCTCATTTCTATTCTTTTTCCTCTTTGCTTTCCACAAGAGACTTTCAACATTATTCTCTCCCTAATTCTTCACCATGGCCGAATGTTGATGACAATCTCCTTAGCCGAATCTTTCTCTTCACATATATTCACTTCTCAACCATTTTTCTTATTCATACCTTGATCAATCGGTAAGAACACTCTTTTCAATTCTTTTATTTTTTTCTTTCATTGCCGAAATTGTATATTACCTTGAGAGGGTCTTTTTGACCGAAATCATTATCTCTTCTCTTTCAAACAAACCCTTTTATCTTGGTAGTGGTATAGTGGAGTGCTGATAATTTCTTTATTGATAGTCGACCATGGCCATACTAAGAACGTGTGGAAAAGGATTTCATCATTCAAGGTATGGAATAATGATATTCGCCCAAAGGCCATGTGTTTTGGTTCATTAATGTTAGAAATCGAATCTAACATATATCATATAGGATTTTGACAAACTCCATAGGCAAGTGACGATTTTCAGAATTGAATCGAAGTGTTAAGGTAAGGATTTTTATACTTGTTATATATCGTTTTAGATGGACTACTAATCGATTATGTTTTAGGGGACTCCATCGCTCGTTTATTATTTTTTTTCCGTGAACGTTAGATTTTTTGGGCAATCAAATGGGTTCGGAAAGAGCAGTTAATAGTGTTTGGAAGAGGGGTGGTTCTGCTATACCCTCAAATTTCAAACGAAGGGCTGTGTCGGGAGTTCGAGACTTTCCACCGGGATGTGGACCCTCTGCCGGCGAAAATCGATTATTTGAAGTCGTACGTACCCCCGAGCCATTGTTTGTTCGTGGTTCTTCATCGGGTTATGAACCATCAATCGAAGAGAAATCGCATTTAGTTGTTGTTCGAGATTCCGAGGGTATCGACGAGCGGGAAAGTTTAGTTATCACTATTATCAGGTGTGTAACTTACACACTTTATAACTTAGTAATTATATATATATATTAATAACATAAATATGTGAAAAGCCGAAAACTGTAAAGATCATGACATGATATCGTAATGGTATGAGCAAGGATTCGGGTATTTCCGTTTCGATATGTTTTGCTATATGATACTTATTACCATAATATGTGATATATATTTCTTTATGATTCATAATAAAGCATGATGGCATGATTTGCATAGTAATTGCATTGTTGGGTGATATGAAAGGAGGGGGAAGGATTTGATATCCGTGTCTTTGGGACACCAGAGGTTTGGCACCTCCAGTGGTTTGGTACCACAGATTATTTCGTGTCTTTGGGACACCAAAGGTTTGGCACCTCATAGCGACTCGTCCCAGTGGCTTAGTACCACAGTGGGTTGGCCCCACAGTTGACATATCGGGATCGTCGCCAGTGATTTGGTATCACACGTGGGTTGGCCCCACACTTAGATTATTGATATGTTGTGACTTTGGGTCACCAGAGGTTTGGCACCTCATAGCGACTTGTCCCAGTGGCTTAGCACCACAGTGGGTTGGCCCCACAGTTGATATATCGGGATCGTCGCCAGTGATTTAGTATCACACGTGGGTTGGCCCCACAGATGGATTATTCGTGACTTTGGGTCACCAGTGGTTTGGCACCACATTATTGGATATCGTGACTTTGGGTCACCAGTGGTTTGGCACCACCAGTGGCTTGGTACCACACGGGGTAGAAAAGGAGTTACGGATGGCTAGGTTTGGGTGCATTACATATATTGCTTGGTTATAATTTGTGTAAGTATGTGGCATTAACCGGGAGGGGGATTATGCACTGAGTCTTGGTGACTCACCTTCTCCCTTATCTTTTCAGGTGATTCGTAGATCGCGGATGAGGAGTCGGGTGGACTCAAGGTGGCCCATGCAATAGAAATTCGGTTTTACACGGACTTTGGTTTGGGTACTTTATTTTATTTAAATTCAGTTTTTCATCTTTATTTGGATTTGTAATAAGGCCTTACAAATTATGTTTTTGGATTATTTATATGCTTTGGACTTGTTTTAAACATGGCTAAATAAACTACATGGTTAAATTAATAAAATGAGCGCAAAGTTTTCTAAACTATAAAACACAACTCAAACGG
The DNA here is from genome assembly GCA_005393395.2 of Gossypium australe. NCBI lineage: Eukaryota > Viridiplantae > Streptophyta > Magnoliopsida > Malvales > Malvaceae > Gossypium > Gossypium australe. Next base: position 23,681,632 of record CM016621.1, on the reverse strand, counting down.
TTTCCACACTTAGGTTTCCAAATTTCAAATAGAAACGGTTTTCAAATTAATCATTTGGGTTTCTTTTAAAATTACAAAATCGGCAACTAAGTTTTTAAGATTTATTTTCGGGATCTCAAAGTAAACTTTCAGTTTTTAACTAATTATGCACCTGCCTTCTAAAATTTAATCGGTAACTCGATTTTCTTCAAAATGTTTTCCTCTGTGACATGCCAGATTCGGTCGTGGCGTGTTGACCGGGTTTGGGGTGTTACAATTAGCCAGAGACTTAGTCGCATAAAGAGTTTCTAACCTTTTCCGCAATGTGGATGAGGTCTTCTCCATCAATACCTCCTGCAATACCGTATTTGTGAGGCACAACTGGATTGTAGACAAGGCCTTTTCATCAAGCTCTTCCCATTCTATTTGATTTAGATTCTCAGGCTTTTTCCCGATAACAACCTTTTTCAAGCCAGTTTGAACTAGAATTGCCATCATCCGAACTTGCCACAAATTGAAATTTGTGACACCATCGAACTTCTCAATTTCAAACCTTGTTGCTATCATCTTTGACGGGTTGATCTACAAAAAATGAACTACCTTTGTTACCACTTGTTGGGGATCGATTTGATTAAGCAACGAAGAAGTAAAAATAGTGGGAGAAATTGAGAAATTGAACACACAAATTTAACATGGAAAAACTCCTCCAAAGAAGATAAAAAACCATGGGCAAAGATAATTTTACTATAATGGAAAAAGAACGAATAGTACAAAAGATGGAGATAAAAACTAAACCTAGAAAACCCGAAAACAAATAACCCTCAAAACGTAAACACAAAATTCTCTAAAAGTGTTATGAGTTCTAATCTCTAATAGGTGTATTTTCTAAGGTTGTAAAAGAGCCTATTTATAGGCTAAATTCATAAGTCAAATAATAATAAAATAATCTAGACTAATCATAGTTTGTTTGAAACAAATAAACATAGTTTAACTAGAAGATTATTTCTCAAATTTGACTGAAATAGGAGTCATAGTTAACATAAATAAAATGCATGGTACAATTGACATACACAACCATTGAAATATTTAGAGAAAAGGGGAAAAATAAAGAAGGAAAATGAAAAGGAGAATAAAAAATTAAGGTTGAAGGAAAAAAAGGGGTAAATAAAAAAAGAGAGAAGAAAAATGAATGAAAGGTAAAAGAAAGAAAGAATAGGGAGAAAATTTAAAAAATGGAAAATTGAAGGGAATTAAAAAAAAAAGAATAGGGGGCAAGATGTTAAAAAAAGAAAGATAAAAGGGTGGAATTATAATTAATGGAACCCTAAACCCAAATCAAATAATTTACAAAATAATATTTAACTTAGCATGAATTGGGTCGAAAATTTTAAATTTGCCTCAACTGGTGATGCCAATACCTATGACACCACCCAAAAAATTTCAAAATTTTAAACCCTCTGACACCAGTGACGCCAATCCCTATGACACAACCCAAAAAAAGCTAGTTTCTCTCCCCCTCTGATAGTGGTAACGCCAATGGCTATGGCACTACCTATTAAAAAATATTTTTTTTTCCTATTTTCTCCTCATAATACAAGTATTTTTAACCAATGGAACATGTATTTCCACTGATGCCGCCAATCCCTATAGCACCACCCAAAAAATCATTTTTTTTTCTAATGGGCCAATCATTGGGTGATTATGATGGGTGGTGCCGCCAATACCTATGACACCATTGGGTTTTACTGTGGAGAATATGTCATTTACGTACATAATTTTTCAAGTCGGTCATTTTCGTAAATAACTAATAATTTTGGTTATTTCTAAAAAAAGGGATAATATATAATATATAGACTAAGTAATAAAATAAAAGTTCTCTAAACTGAATTTCTTTATTTTAACTAGAAATTCTATCACATGCGTATGCGTATAGCAACCATGTACCACACATTTGTGTTTGAAAATAACATACAATAAATAATGAAAAATAAACTAAAGTGCCCTTAAATAATATAATATGAAAGGGCATTTTTATAATTTCCTTAACTAATTTGGTGGCAGGACTCGTGACACCAACTCAGTTTGGGACTTAAAATATAATATAGATATACAATTGATGGAGATAAGTGTGCATAATAAAATTAAAATGTACAAAAAATATAAAATACTTTTTTGGTTGAATGGTAAATTTAATGTTTTACACATTGGTGTGAGTTCAAAAATCACCATAAGCATTTTTTTGTTATTTTAAAAGTAAAAAGCTAAAATGCCCTTGAATAATATAATATGAAAGGGTATTTTTGTAATTTTTTTAATTGAGTTGGTGCCCAATTAACTTGTGACACCAACTGAGTTAAGGGCTTAAAAAATAGTACAAATGCTTTAAGTATACAAAATATCCTTAAAAAAATATACAAAATGAAAACTACACAATTGTACAAAAATGTCAAAACATACATGCAACTTAACATGTTTATGCTTTTTTTACAAGAATAGAGTAATCTCTTAAATTTTATTGATAGACCATAAGGGTATATATATTTATACAGTAGTATTTATGTAGGAATCAAATTGCTTAGAGATAATATCTCATAATAATATCTTATAGTATCCCATTAGGAATCAAATTGTTAAAAGATAATATCTCATAATAATATTCTAACACCCTCTCAAGTTGGAGCATGCAGATCATAAATGCCCAACTTGCTGAGAAGATATTCAAATTGCAATTTGCCAAGTGCCTTTGTAAAAATGCCAGCCAATTGAATGGAGGTCGGAACATAAGAAGGTGCAATCAACCTATCCTGGATTGCATCCCTAACAAAGTGACAATCCACTTCAATATGTTTAGTACATTCGTGAAATATGGGATTATGTGCAATATGCAGCATAGATTAACTATCCCAAAATAAAGGAATTGTTTTAGAATGCTGAACACCTAAGCTTAATAGCAAGGCTTTCAGCCACTTGAGTTCACAAGTGATGGAAGCCATAAACCTAAGCTCAGCCTTAGCAGAAGAACAGAAAATAGTATGTTGTTTATTAGTTTTTCAAGAAATAAGAGATTATCCCAGAAAGGCAAGCCAGCCAATAAGCGAACACCAAGTTAATGGACAAGCAGCCCAATCCGAATCATGCCAACCTTTCAAGGATAAATCACTATCAAATCTCAAAAGAATCCCTTGGCCAGAAGAGCCTTTCAAGTACCGGACAACACCTAGATTCGTGTTTCAATGCTCATGCCTCGACTCATGCATAAACTGGGATAAGACATTAATCGAGTATATCAAATCAGGTCTGGTCACTGCCAAATAAATCAAACGACCCATTAACCATTTTTACAGCTCAGGACCAGACAAAATTGTCCTTGTAGCATGCGTTAATTTATGAATTTTCTCTATTGGCGACCCTCCCAAAAGACCTACCTGTAGAATAATATCAAGTGCATATTTCCTTTGACAAAGAAATAACCCCAAAGAGTTGCGAGCTACCTCTATCCTCAAAAAATATTTCAAAACACCAAGATCCTTCATATAGAAGCAGGAAATGAGATACCCCTCAAAAGTTTTCAAAACAGTAAAATCATTCCCAGAAATAAGCAAATCATCAACATAAACTAGCACATTAATGCGTACAGATCCCTTAGTGTATGTATAGAGAGAATAATTAGAATCTGATTGAAAAATCTGTAACCTTTTAGTGCAGTAACAAGCTTCGAAAACCAACACCGGGGAGCCTGTTTCAACCCGTACAAAAACTTACGCAAACGACAAACCATTCCAGGCTTATCAGGAGTAAAACCTAGAGGAAGCTTCATGTAAACCTCTTCATCAAGATCACCATACAAGAAGGCATTATGGACATCCATCTTATGTAACTCCCAATTTTTCGAAGTTGCAATAGCTAAGAAAGCCTAAACAGTCACCATTTTCGTCACAGGTGCGAAAGTTTCATTATAGTCAATACCTTCTACCTGGTGATTACCAAAAACAACAAGACGAGCTTTAAGTCTCTCAATACTTCCATCGGAGTTATATTTAATCTTGTACACCCACTTACTACCCAGTGCTTTCTTTCCATGAGGAAGTGTTTCCATAGACCAAGTGTCATTATACTCTAGAGCACAAATCTTATTTTGCATAGCATCACGCTATCACACATCCTTCACAGCCTTTTTAAAAGAATGTGGCTGGACCCCTGCAGTAATAGCTACAAGGAAATTTTAGTGTTTCACAGTAAATTTGTCATAATTAACATAATACACTATAATAAATGGAGTACCTAAGGAAGGCTCTAAAGCAAGTGAGGTGGGAGATAGACTTTTCTTTATGACAGTATGAGTGAAAAAATATCGAAGCTTCATAGAGGGAAACTTCTTCCTATGCCCTAATCACAATTCAGGCGCATCATTACCCAAAGCCCTTTGCTGTAACATCCTAAATTTATGGGCCTATGCATTTAGTGTAGGGATAGGTTTAATAGGTTAATTTAAGTGATAGAGGTCCAAATTGGGCTCAGGATTAGGCTAAAGCCTTGATTAAATTATTAGATTGGGCATTAAAGAATTAAAAAGGTGGTAATAATGTTTAAAATGCCAAACATGGGCTTGTGGCCCAACAATAAGTGGCACTATAAGGGAATTAGAAGTGACGCCACACACAAGGGATTTAGGGGCCCAAAATTTAAGTTTAATGAGGCCCAGATCTTTTAATTTAAGTGACTTAAATTTGGCATTAGGGTTAGTAAGAGGTGGACGGCTACAAGGCTATAAAATAGGAAAAATTATGTGGATTTTTTAAGTGATAATATCATAGATAAAAAGGAGAAAAGTTAGGAGCTTATCTTCAAAGGAAGTGTTAGCCGAAAATCCACCACCTGGAGGAGTGTAAAATTCGGCTACTGCATGGCATAGAGGGTGCCGAAATTCTCTCCTCTTCAAGCTTAAATTTTAAGGGCGTTTTCGGTATTTAGCAGTAGGTGTCAAAAATCTATAAATAGGGGGGCTAGCTCCTTGTTTCTGACATTGAAAACCCTAAAATCCTCTCCCTTAGTGCCGAAACTCCCTAGCCTCTCCCTCTCCAAATTTCTTTCTTCAATTACTTCAAAAAGCCGAAACTTCTTCCCATTTTCTTTTCCCTTGTGCCGATTTCTCTAAAAAGCCAAAGCATCCATCGTTTTTTCTTTTATTCATCCTATTTGAGGAATTGTTCTATACTTCCAGCATTTAAAACTTCTATTGGCATTGTCGAATCCTCTCCCTAGTGCTAGCCGAATCTCCTAAGCTAAGGTAAGAGTCGATTTTTGATTAGTTCTCATAATCTATTTTAGAAAGGCAAAAGCCGAAAGCTAATAGTTAATGGTTTTATGATGGGCGGCAATTCAGGATTTGAAGGAAGCTTAGTCGACTAGATCTAAAAGCCGAAAATCATAAGTCTCCAATTTTGGGATTTTAAGGTACGAAGATTATCCCTAGATTTTTATTAAATTCGTTCAATATATATATGATTTTAACTCTATAAGGAGGATTAACGATTAAATATTGTTATAGTAGCTCTGATAAGGATTTGATGGAATTAAATATGGATCAGGCAAAAGAAAGAATCCCTAAGTTTAAGAAATGAGCAGTATCTACTGTTCGGGATTGGCCAATTGGTTGTGGACCGGCTTCTGAACAACACATTAGGCAGATAGCAGTTGTGTCGACTAAGGATAGCGTCGATATAGAAAGCCTCTTTTAATCGATAGTCAGGTGTGTAGATCTCTAACACACTACTAATAAACCTGTATGTATTTCTATTTATGTATGTTACGAACTAAAAGCCGGAATGAGGCTGTATAGACAGTCGAATGGAACCCTAAAAGGGTTAGGCAAGGATACCAAGTACGTAAACATAGAACTCCCTATGTGTATCGAAAAATATATAAGTCTGCATGATGTTTTCTTTATGTATGTATGCATGGGGTGGGAATGATGATATTGAAGGGGAAGTGTATGATAGGTCACTTGGTGATCGGTGGTAGAAATCCCACATAATTTAAATGTAAGGTCACATAGTGATCGGTGGCTATGCGATGTTTAATGATTCCTACTTAATAGGAATAGGCAGTACGGCTGTCGTTTTGGTGTGTAGCGAATGGAGGGTTGATTGTAGAAATCCCCACGGTGTGATGGTTGGTACGGGATGGTGTGTAGAGGATGGAAACCTAGGATAGATTGGGTTATTCATTCTTTATTGTTATTATGTGATTATGATTGATGCCATTGTGTATGGGCCAGGGCCCATAATGTGTTTGTGGGCTCAGGTCGATGTGTGTTTTGAGATTTATACACTGAGTCTTTGTGACTCACGCTTTCCTTTTCCCTACTCTTCCAGATGAACAGTAGATCGTGGACATGGGAGCCGAGACAGACTCGAGGGGCCATCAAGTTCTATTTCTACAAGTTATTTTCTTTTGGAATTTCTTTAAGTTTCTTTATTTCATTGTTATTTCGAGAATATTTATGTAATAAGGCCCCTAGTTTTCATTCAACTAAGTCGTTTTCAATGTTAAGCAACTTATGAATTTATGATAAGGTTTGTTTATACTTTTAATAATAATAATACAAAGGATTCCATATTTTTAAAATGCCACCTATCTATCCAAATAATGTTCAATTGACTTATGATTTCCATAACATACAAAGCAAAAGTTTTCAAAGTACAAGCCGTGACATGCCAGATCCGGTCGAAACGCATGGGCCGGGTTTGGGGTGTTACAATTTGGTATCAGAGCCCAGTTCAAAACTCGGGATGTGAAATGGGTCTAGAAGTGTTTTAGAAAAAATTGAATTTAAGAAAAATTTTTGGTTTGAAGACATGGCCTTCGAGTCTGCCGGCATCCAATCCACCCAGGTAAGTATTCTGTACTCCTGATTGTGATATAAATGTGGGCTTAGTGGGCTTTATGGGACGTAGACTATCTAGATTAGAACTTGATGGACTCTAGGCTTAGACAAACAACTCTTCAATTCCATAAGACTTAATTTCACTAAACAAAACCTGTAAACGAGTCGCAAGACTAAGGTGTGGCAACAGGCATATGCATGTCTAGGAGTAGATCCGGAAGAGCTTGGTATTTAAGCAGTCCAAGTGACTCACCTCCTCTTTGCTGGAATCTTACCTGGTGCATAGTGACTGTTCACTTTAGCCATGACAGGGTGTGGCAATAGGCATACACATGCCTAGGAGTGGATTCAGGGAGAGCTTGGTATTTAAGCAGTCCTAGGGACTCACCTCCTCTTCGCTGGAATCTTACCTGGTGCGTAGTGACTGTTCACTCTAGCGATAAGGACTTGTTCATGGGCTGAACCCAAATTAAAACCCGAAAGGGACCAACCACCCTATTTTGCAAACAAAAAACCCTAAGTTTTGTACACTTCAAAAAAATACACTTGATTTGAAAATGTTCACAGCTATGAAAGAAATTACCAAATTACCCTTGTTTTGCAAAATGACCAAAATAACCCTGGTTTGTAGAATTACCAAATTACCCTTGTTTAGTAAAATTACCGAAATGCCCCCGAATTCCAAAATTACCGAAATACCCCCGAATTTCAAAATTACCGAAATACCCCCGGATTTCAAAATTACCGAAATGCCCCCGGATTTTAAAATTACCGAAATACCCCCAGATTTCAAAATTACCGAAATGCCCCGGATTCTAAAATTACCAAAATACCCCTGATTTTCAAAATTACCAAAATACCCCCGGGAATGCAAAATTACCAAAATACCCTTATTTGACAAAATCACCAAGGAACCTTATTTTGGAAAATTACGAAAATATCCCTGGGTAGTAAAAACAACAGCAACAACAATAACACTTTTCTGTAATGAACGTGAGTTCATGATTGAATGTATGTGTTTCCTAGAGGATATGAACTTGAGACTGTATGGTGAATGCGAATTCGAAAGAATTACTCTTAAAGCTATTATTCATAAGACTGTTCGTGGTTAAAACAGTTGAAGAAAACTAATAGTTCATAAAATTTCTAATTAGATAACCGCGAATCGGTAGAATGAGTACAAGGGGTCGAGGACGTTCGCCATGTGGTCGTGGTAGGGGTAGGATGACGGTGTCGGAACGAGTAGGAACTGGTCATGGTTCTGGAAATGAGATACCAGCCGCGGAGGAGGAATTTCAGGATCAGACTGCCAGAGATGACGCGGTATCTCAGGCAATGCTAAGGGTTTTAGAGAGGGTTGCTGGGGCTGGTATAGGCACAGGAGCCCGAAAATCTGTGCCAGAACAACTTAGAGCCAATGGGGCAGAAGTGTTTAGGGGAATTTCTAATGTAGCCCCAAGTTCAGCTGAGTATTGGTTGGAGGCGGTAGAACGCATAATGGATAATTTGGATTTCACGGAGGAGGAAAAGTTGAAGGGAGTTGTATCCCTCTTGAGGGATGAAGCCTATCAATGGTGGCTTACGGTAAAGGATGGTGCTGTGGCTGACCGTATCACCTGGGATTTCTTTAAAATGGCATTTCAGAATAAGTACATTGGATCAAGTTATGTGGATGCGCAGCGCAGAGCACTTCTGAATCTGATGCAAGGGAGTAGGTCAGTTGCTGCGTATGAAGCTGAGTTCTTACGTCTTAGCCGATATGCTCGTGGGATGGTAGCCACGGAGCATGAACGTTGTGTTAGGTTTGAAGATGGCCTGAGGGATGACTTGCGTGTTTTGATAGCCTCGCAGCGGGAGAGGGAATTTGTTGTCCTAGTGGAAAAGGCTAAAATAGTCGAGGAGGTAAAACGGACTAAGAAATTAAATCGAGATAGAGATAAAGGTGGAAATAAGAGGAATCTTGGATCGTCAAGCGGGCGTACTCAGAAAAGGTCCAGGCCTGATGGACCAAAACGAGAAGAGAAACATGCTGCTACTAACCAGACACCCAAGTGTGCTCGATGTGGCAAATTTCATGCCGGTGATGTTGGGCAGGCAGTGGAAAGTGTTTTAGGTGTGGATCTACAAACCACCAAGTTAGGAACTGTCCGCAGCAAAAAGACGGTGAAGGGGCCATGGGTCGAAGGAATGCTCAGCCTGGCAGAGGAGGTCAGCAACCACAAAGAGGTCGTGGTGCAGGCCGAGGTGGTAATAGTGTTGGTCGGGGTCGTGGAGCACCAGGCCAAGGGGCAAGAAACACTAAGGTGAGACAGCCGGGGTTGGTCTATGCTGTCAGACGTCGAGAGGAAGCTGATGCACCGGATGTCATAACCGGTATGTTCTTAATTTTTGGTTTGCCTTACACTGCATTGATTGACATTGGGTCGACGCATTCGTACGTAGCTAGTAGCGTATCGGGAACTTTAAGGCTAGAATCTGAAATTACCCCTAAGGCAATGACTGTAGTTAGCCCGTTAGGACAATCGATAGTAGTGGATAAACTTTATCCGGAAGTACCTCTAGAAGTACAGGGGACAGTTTTCCGAATCGGATTTGATGGAATTACCGTTCGGAGAGTTTGATTTAATTTTAGGCATGGATTGGCTTGTGAAGTATCAAGCTAATCTAGATTGTGCGGCCAAGCGTATGGTATTAAAAACCCCTGAGGGTGATAAAGTGTTGGTGATATGAGAAAGAGGGAACTGCTTGTCGAATGTGGTGACTGCCCTAAGAGCAGAAAGGATGGTGAGGAAAGGGTGCGAGGCAGTTTTATTGTTTGTTCGGGCTCTTGAAGCCAAGGATCTGACTGTTGGGGACGTCAAGACGGTAAAGGAATTTCCTGATGTTTTCTCTGAAGAGCTTCCGGGTTTACCTCCAGATCGTGAAGTGGAGTTTGGTATCGATCTTCTTCCGGGAACAACACCGGTATCTATCGCTCCATATAGGATGGCACCGGTAGAGCTGAAAGCGCAGATACAGGAGTTGTTGGATAGAGGATTTATTCGACCGAGTGTGTCGTCGTGGGGAGCGCCGGTGTTATTTGTTAAGAAGAAGGATGGATCAATGCGTATGTGCATTGATTATCGCCAGTTGAATAAGCTAACAATCAAGAACAAGTACCCGTTGCCAAGGATCGATGACTTGTTCGATCAATTGAAGGGAGCCTCAATCTTTTCTAAGATATATCTGAGGTCAGGGTACCATCAGCTTAGGGTCAAGGAGGCGGATGTACATAAGACAGCTTTTAGGACTCGCTACGGTCACTATGAGTTTATGGTGATGCCGTTTGGATTAACCAACGCGCCAGCAGTGTTCATGGACATGATGAACCGAGTATTCCAACCTTACTTAGATCGGTGTGTCGTGGTGTTTATCGATGATATCTTAGTTTATTCGAAGTCAGAGGAGGAGCATGATGCTCATCTGCGAATAGTTTTGCAGATCCTAAGGGAGAAGCAGTTGTATGCCAAATTCAGTAAGTGTGAATTTTGGCTGAGGGAAGTAACGTTTCTAGGGCACGTTGTGTCGGCAGAAGGGATTAGGGTTGACCCTCGAAAGATTGAAGCAGTGTTGGATTGGAAGCCACCTAGGTCTGTGGCTAAGATTAGGAGTTTTCTTGGTCTAGCAGGGTATTACCAAAGGTTTGTTGAAGGATTTTCTTCGGTCGCGGCACCATTGACCAAGTTACTACAGAAAGGAGTTCTGTTTGTTTGGTCTGATAAGCAGCAGGAGAGTTTTGAAAAGTTGAAAAGGTTTCTAACGGAAGCTCCAGTGTTGATTCAGCTGGAGGTGGGGAGGGAGTTCGTAATTTACTGTGATGCGTCACACGCGGGATTAGGGTGTGTGTTGATGCAAGAAGACCGCAGGAATTGAATTACCCCACCCATGATTTGGAATTAACGGTAGTGTGTTTGCCTTAAAAATTTGGAGGCATTATCTATACGGGGAGAAATCTGTTATTTACACAGATCATAAGAGCTTGAAGTATCTTTTGACTCAGAAGGAGTTGAACCTAAGGCAGAAAAGGTGGATCAAGTTACTAAAGGATTACGAATATCATCCGGGTAAGGCTAATGTAGTAGCGGATGCTCTAAGTCGTAAAGTAGTCTCTGACCTAAGGGCAATGTTTGCTCACCTAGTTTGTATGAGAATGGAAGCTTATTAGCCGAACTTTAAGTGAAACCTACTTGGATTAGTCAAGTGAAGGAGAGGCAATAGACCGATGAGTTGCTAAAGGGGAAATTGCAGCTAATCCCAAAGGATGGGCCAGCAGAATTCAGTATAAATGAGGAAGGATTGTTATGCTTCCGAGGGAAGGTTTGCATGCCAAAAGATCTGGAGCTAAGGTGGAGGATTCTGAATGAAGCGCATGGTATTGCATACGCTATGCACCTTGGAGGAAGTAAGATGTTTCGGGATTTGAGAGATCAGTTTTGGTGGCCGGGTTTGAAGTAAGAGGTAACTGAATTGGTGGGTAAGTGTTTGACCTGTCAGCAGGTCAAGGCGGAACATCAGTTACCATCAAGATTATTACAGCCAGTGAAGATTCCACAATGGAAGTGGGAAAGAATCACCATGGATTTTGTTAGTGGGCTTCCCTTCACACCCACTAAGAAAGATGCGATTTGGGTAGTTGTTGATCGCTTGACGAAGTCTGCACACTTCATCCCAGTACATGTTGACTACTCCTTCCAGAAGTTAGCTAAGTTATACATAGCAGAGGTGGTAAGGTTGCATGGAGTACCGGTCTCGATCATATCAGATAGGGACCCTAGGTTTACCTCACGATTTTGGAATGCGTTGCATCAAGCGTTGGGTACGAAGTTGGATTTTAGTACAGCATTTCATCCTCAGACCGATGGACAGTCTGGGTGGGTGATTCAAATCTTGGAGGACATGTTGAGAGGATGTGTCATTGATTTCAGAAGTAGTTGGGAAGAGTTCTTACCGTTAGCAGAATTTGCTTGCAACAATAGCTACCAGTCAAGTATTTAGATGGCGCCCTATGAAGCTTTGTACGGGCGGAAGTGTCGTACTCCTACATGCTGGACAGAACTAGGAGAACGCCGGATTTTGGGTCCAGAGTTGGTGACCGAGACCGAAGAGAAGGTTGAATTGATTCGGGTTCAACTGAAGGAGGCATCGGACAGACAGAAGTCTTATGCTAATTTAAAGCGTAAGGACATAGAGTTCGCAGTGGGTGATAAAGTATTTTTAAAGGTGTCACCGTGGAAGAAGGTACTAAGGTTTGGTCGAAAGGATAAATTAAGTCCTAGATTTATCGGACCATATCGGGTGTTGAAGCGAGTAGGACCAGTAGCCTATCAACTAGAGTTACCTCCGGAACTAAGTCAAATTCACGATGTATTTCACGTCTCTATGTTAAGACGATACCGTTCGGATCCGTCCCATGTTGTGCCTATGGAGGAAATCGAGGTAAGACCTGATCTATCCTTCGAAGAGGAACCAGTAGAAATTTTGGATCGTGATGTCAAGGTGTTGAGAAGGAAAACGGTTCCATTGGTTAAGGTGCTGTGGCAGAATCATGGTTCTGAGGAGGCTACGTGGGAACCCGAGGAAGCAATAAGGCAGCAATACCCTCATCTTTTCTGACCAGGTAATTTCGAGGACGAAATTTCTTTAAGGGGGTAGAACTGTAACATCCTAAATTTATGGGCATATGCATTTAGTGTAGGGATAGGTTTAATAGGTTAATTTAAGTGATAGGGGTCCAAATTGGGCTCAGGATTAGGCTAAGGCCTTGATTAAATTATTAGATTGGGCATTAAAGAATTAAAAAGGTGGTAATTATGTTTAAAATGCCAAACATGGGCTTGTTGCCCAACAATAAGTGGCACTATAAGGGAATTAGAAGTGACGCCACACACAAGGGATTTAGGGGCCCAAAATTTAAGTTTAATGAGGCCCGGATCTTTTAATTTAAGTGAGTTAAATTTGGCATTAGGGTTAGTAAGAGGTGGACGGCTTCAAGGCTATAAAATAGGAAAAATTATGTGGATTTTTTAAGTGATAATATCATAGATAAAAAGAGAAAAGTTAGGAGCTTATCTTCAAAGGAAGTGTTGGCCGAAAATCCACCACCTAGAGGAGTGTAAAATTCGGCTACTGTATGGCATAGAGGGTGTCGAAATTCTCTTCTCTTCTAGCTTAAATTTTAAGGGCGTTTTCGGTATTTAGCAGTAGATGTCAAAAATCTATAAATAAGGGGGGCTAGCTCCTTGTTTCTGACATTGAAAACCCTAAAATCCTCTCCCTTAGTGCCGAAACTCCCTAGCCTCTCCCTCTCCAAATTTCTTTCTTCAATTACTTCAAAAGGCTGAAACTTCTCCCCACTTTCTTTTCCCTTATGCCGATTTCTCTAAAAAGCCGAAGCATCCATCGCTTTTTCTTTTATTCATCCTATTTGAGGAATTGTTCTATACTTCCGGCATTTAAAACTTCCATTGGCATTGCCGAATCCTCTCCCTAGTGCTAGCCAAATCTCCTAAGCTAAGGTAAGAGTCGATTTTTGATTAGTTCTCATAATCTATTTTAGAAAGGCAAAAACTGAAAGCTAATAGTTAATGGTTTTATGATGGGCGGCAATTCGGGATTTGAAGGAAGCTTAGTCGACTAGATCTAAAAGCCGAAAATCATAAGTCTCCAATTTTGGGATTTTAAGGTAAGAAGATTATCCCTAGATTTTTATTAAATTCGTTCAATATATATATGATTTTAACTCTATAAGGAGGATTAACGATTAAATATTGTTATAGTAGCTCTGATAAGGATTTGATGGAATTAAATATGGATCAGGCAAAAAAAGAATCCCTAAGTTTAAGAAACGAGCAGTATCTGCTGTTCGGGATTGGTCAATTGGTTGTGGACCGGCTTCTGAACAACACCTTAGGCAGATAGCAGTTGTGTCGACTAAGGATAGTTTCGATATAGAAAGCCTCGTTTTATCGGTAATCAGGTGTGTAGATCTCTAACACACTACTAATAAACCTGTATGTATTTCTATTTATGTATGTTATGGGCTAAAAGCCGGAATGAGGCTGTATAGACAGTCGAATGGAACCCTAAAAAGGTTAGGCAAGGATACCAGGTACGTAAACATAGAACTCCCTATGTGTATCGAAAAATATATAAGTCTGCATGATGTTTTCTTTATGTATGTATGCATGGGGTGGGAATGATGATATTGAAGGGGAAGTGTATGATAGGTCACTTGGTGATCGGTGGTAGAAATCCCACATAATTTAAATGTAAGGTCACATAGTGATCGGTGGCTATGCGACGTTTAATGATTCCTACTTAATAGGAATAGGCAGTACGGCTGTCGTTTTGGTGTGTAGCGGATGGAGGGTTGATTGTAGAAATCCCCACGGTGTGATGGTTGGTACGGGATGGTGTGTAGAGGATGGAAACCTAGGACGGGTTGGGTTATTCATTCTTTATTGTTATTATGTGATTATGATTGATGCAATTGTGTATGGGCCAGGGCCCATAATGTGTTTGTAGGCTCAGGTCGATGTGTGTTTTGAGATTTATACACTGAGTCTTTGTGACTCACGCTTTCCTTTTCCCTACTCTTCCAGATGAACAGTAGATCGTGGACATGGGAGCCGAGACAGACTCGAGGGGCCATCAAGTTCTATTTCTACAAGTTATTTTCTTTTGGGATTTCTTTAAGTTTATTTTATTTCATTGTTATTTCGAGAATACTTATGTAATACGGCCCCTAGTTTTCATTCAACTAAGTCGTTTTCAATGTTAAGCAACTTATTAATTTATGATAAGGTTTGTTTATACTTTTAATAATAATAATACAAAGGATTCCATATTTTTAAAATGCCACCTATCTATCCAAATAATGTTCAATTGACTTATGATTTCCATAACATACAAAGCAAAAGTTTTCAAAGTACAAGCCGTGACATGCCAGATCCGGTCGAAACGCATAGGCCGGGTTTGAGGTGTTACATTTGCACCACTGTGTTACTGGAGAAAGAAGAAGATACCACAAGTGTCAAAAAACTCATAAGTGGCGAACGCATAGGCTCCGGAGTAGCAAGCGGAGGAACTTTTGCGGATCCCAACACCTCTAATTCACCAAAATATGTATAAAAAATTACGTCTACACTCCCATATGGCAAAGAAACTGTAACACCTTATACCCGGTCTAGTCGCCCAACCCGAGCTATTACGACTATAAAACTTTGACATCATTCATAATTTAATAAAAAAATAACCAAATAATTCATTTGCAATCATTTTTCCATGTTATTCAATTAAAACAGGACTTAATTCGAGCTCATGGTACATTTAAAACAAACCGAGAACAATTCTGGATTAAAATGAAACTTTTACAAAAGTTTGAGTAAAAAGTGGAAACAAGGGTCGTGTGACAGAGCTCAGCCCGTGTGGCTTAAGAACATGACTGTGTGGCCAAATTGTGCAACAATCTGTGCCCGTGTAACTCAGGGTCACACAATCTTGTCGCCACGCCGTGTAACTCTCTGAGGTCATGTGGACAAACCTGCACAAAAAGTCAAAGAGGCCATATGGTCGTGTCATGCAACCATGTCACAGGCCGTGTGTGCCCAAAATACCTTCAAACACAAGTCAAATCACCCACAATTTCTTAGACTCCAAGCCATTCATTCACCATCACATAAACCTATTTAAAATGAACCCAAACATGTCAAAATATGCCAATTCACATTCAACCTATGTGCCTAACAAATATGCCATCAATGGCACCACAATTCAAGTATAAACAACAACTATCCAAACCAAGACATAATTAACACACTTATTCAATCATCAACCAAGTCCCAAATACCATATTCCAAAATCATCCATTTATACTAAACTTTCAAATGCAAACATACTTCATCATAAGTTTATAAATTACCAAAACCAAAATGACCATTTCAACAACATCTCATCAACAAATGCTTCAAGTGAAAAGCTATCATTTCAAGATACCAAATACAAAATTACATCTCAAATGATACAAGTCATCACCAAGTTACCTAATAACATAAACATACTGAAACCCTATTTACATGCAACTTATAATTGGGCCAAAATAAACAAATAACTACCGAAAGAGTTGTCGGATAGTGTGATCTCCAATGATGTTCCAAACAACAGCAAAAGTCTGACAATCTATAAAGAAGAAAAACCAAATAGAGTAAGCTTATATAAATATTAGTAAGTTCATAAAATAAAACGTCACATACCTGCCAATTTAAATTATAAATCATACATAACATAGAATAAAAATTCTTTTTTCTTGTTTCATCATTCCAACTATATGAAGTGACTAAACCTGAATAATTCATATCATGTTAAGAATCATATACCAAGATATAATCAAACAAATATAATCCATTATATCATCTCATTCCATTTCTATTTCAATAGTTAACTATTTTGCCCAGAGAACAATAGTAAATTGGCTTCAAATACATGAGAGGGTAATACTCACACAAGCTGAAAAAAGGACATTAACCAATACACGATGTTGTTTACACAAGCTTCATAGAATCTGTAACATAAGCAGGATCTCAAGCCATCGGTATGGTATCCATCACTGGTACATAGTACCTGATAAATATAACATTAGCACAAAGTGCTTGATACTGTAACTCAGGTATAAAGTACCTGATACTGAAATCACCGGCAACTAGTGCTTGATATGCCCTAATGACATGTCATTTGTATCCTAGCTATTCATTAAGTTCACTCGAGCTTATCATGTTTTACCAAAATCATTCCATACTCCAACTTTACCTTTCAAACCATAATCTTTCAATTTTATTATCATTCAATAGATCATAGAATCATTCAAATTCATATAACCAAACACATAATTAATTAAAACATCAATAAACATAATACGAACTTACCATAATATGATAACTATCAACATTCGACAATGACTACTTGACAACTTTTTCTTTCCTGCGATTATCAACCAACTGATCCGTTTCTTCATCTAAATATAATAATTTTATTCAATTAATAATTTTAATAATATAAAACATTTAAATTCACATATTCGACCCTTATTCTTTATTTTGCACATTTACCCTATACATTTACCTTTTATTCAATTTAATCCCTAAACCCGAAACTTCCAAATCTATCACAATTACACCAACTTCATGCTAGCCAAATGTTCCCTCATACCATTACATCCCATATTTATTAAAATTTCACAAGAATTTCATGCTCAAATTAATATTTTATCAATTCAGTCCTTTAACTTAAACTAACCAAAATCACTTTACAAAATAGTCATATTTAACTATCAAGTTTAATAATCTAACAAAAAACTTCAGAAACATCACAAATTCATCCATGACATAATTCTAAATATTTAACAGTTTTATGAATTAGTCTCGGGATTAGCTAAATTAAGTTACAACGATGTCAAAAACATAAAAATCATGAAAAAAATAGGTTGAAAAACACTTACATGCACCCAATTAGAGCTTGGCCGAAACTTAAGAAATCAACAATGGTGTTTTTCTCCTCTTACAATCGGTGGTGATGAAAAAATAAAGATGGCAACATGTTTTGTTATCTTTTATCTTCAGTTTATTTATTAGATTACCATTTTAACTCAAATTTCACACAAAACCTATCACCTAACCGTCCACTATACCTCAAGTTGGTAGATTTACCATTTCAAGCCCTTAATTCATGGTTTTATAACTATATAATTTAACTTATTGTAGTTAGTTTTACGACTTTTACGGTTTAGTCCTTTTTACTTAATTAACTATCTAAACGTTAAAATTTTCTAACCAAAATTTAATACGACACTGTAATAACTATTTAAATATTAAATAAATAATAAAATACTGACTGATCTGAATCGTGGTCCCAAAACCACTGTTTCTGACACTACTGAAAACGAGTTGTTATAGCAATATTGTTAGGCTTAATGGTTGCAGCATTCTCATCCAAATACGGAAAAATATCCTCAAAAAATTTCACATCGCGGGACACAAAGAACTTCTTAGAATCTAGATCATATAAATAACAACCCTTTTTGCCAAAAGGGTACCCAACAAAAACACACTTTCGACTTTGACTAACAAACTTATCACCCTTAGAACGTTGATTGTGAGCAAAAGATAAGCACCAAAACACACGGAGATCATCAAAAAAAGGAGGGCTACCAAACAACATTTCATAAGGTGTTTTATTGTGAAGAAGAGGTGAAGGAGTTTGATTAATGAGATGAGATGCAGCCAACACACACTCCCCCCAAGAAGATATAAGCAGATTTCCCTGGAAGCGCAAAGCACGAGCTACATTTAAAATATGCTGATGTTTCCTCTCCACCCTCCCATTTTGTTAAGGAGTCCTAACTCAAGATGTTTGAAAAATAATGTCATTTGCAAGAAAATAATCTTGAAGACAATTAAATTTCGTCCTATTATCACTTCTAACACACTTTATTTATTGAGAAATTGGCGGTCAACCATAGCAATGAATAACATGAAAACTTTGAAAACCTTCTTTTTATTTTCCAATAGATATATCCAAATAGCACGAGAGAAATCATCAACCAATGTCAAAAAATAATGAGATCCACTAGATGAAGGAGTGTCATAAAACCCCTATAAATCACAATGAACTAACTCAAAAATACGAGTGGCTTTTTGTTCACTAATTGGAAAGTTATTTCTAGCCTGCTTAGCACGATGAAAAATTTCACATGCTTTATTTAGATTATCTCTAGAGTTACTAACATAAGGAAGTAACTTTACTACTTTCTCGGAAGGGTGACCTAATCTTCTATGCCAAAGTTCCAAAGAGGACGAAGCTTCAACCGAAACTGCTTTGACCATTGAAACATGCCGGAAGTAGTAAAGCCCATCTCGTCTCTCACCCGCTCCAATCAACTCCCTCAAATGAAGGTGAATAGCACATATGTTAGTAGAAAATTGGACAAAATAGTTCATATCATCATTCAACTGGGAAACTGAAATTAAATTACAGTTTAATTTAGGAACGTAAAGAACGTGTTTTAATTGAATTTTGTCCTCAATTTAACCATTCCTTCTTGGGTAGCCACCATTGTTTGGCCATCAGGGAGTCCTATGGAACATGCTACAACATCTCTCACATTCGTCAAACACATAATATCACTCGTAACATGATTTGAACACCCCGTATCAATAATCTAATTATTCTTGGACTTACCATTCAACATAGTGGAAGTTGATTGTTTATTACTGAACACCGCTAGAAGAGACTACTATTGCTCAACGGTAAAATTAAGAAGTGTCGCCCCTCTTGGTGGAGATGGAGGAGGAGAAGACTCGCCACCAGACATTTAGAATGATGAAAGAAAAAAAAATTGTGTCAAAAATCTTGCTCAGACGCCATGAAAAAAATAGGATAATCTCTTGAATTTTATTGATAGACATTAAGGGTATATATATATTACTATACAATAGTAGTTACGTATGAATCAAATTGCTAAAAGATAATATCCTATAATATCTATTATGAATCAAATTGCTAAGAGATAATATCATATAATAATATCCTAACATTTTTAAATAATTTCTTTTTTATATGTGCGCAGAAAGATCAGTTTACTCATTTTTTTAATCGAAGAAAAAAATGCAATATAGAAATTATTATGGTATTTTTACTTAAATATGCATAGTTACAACTCTCATTTCTCACCTCCTCTTATTCAAATTTAGAATGATTATTTTTGGTGTTGAAAAATATTTAGAATGGTTTGTTTTATATGCTAAGATGAACTTTCCTTAAATTTTTCTAATCTACCAATTATATCATCTTTCCAACTTTTTATCCCCCATTACTTTTACAAATAAAATTTAATTTTACATAGATTAATTAAAAATTTCTTGAAAATCCCCGAGTGTGAGCCGCGGGGGTTTTCACTCTAGTAAAATATTTGTTATTTTGTAAGCAAAATGAAATATTGCATTGACTAAAATATGTATCGAATGAAGGGATTGTAAAATGTTTTCCAAGTAAAAACCAAGCCATAATCCCACAAAATTCGGACAAGATTCTGAAATGTTTGTCCATCACCAAGCCCTGATCTTAAAACCACTTATTGCTTGCCATTTTGTGTATGACTCAATAGAAATCTATTCTCTTCTATGTTGTAAATTTTATATAGTCCCAATGCCAGCTTGCCCACATGGTAAATTCTAAAATAATAGTAATGACTGATTTGTGATATAAATAAAAGACAAGGGGCTGGGAAAGTTGACCAAGCTATAGCCTACAGCTCTTACATAACAAGTTGCCACAGCTATTGAATTTGATCTGAAAACTCCTAAATTAAACATGGAGGCTGGACTACTATAATCGAAACCCCCTTTCCTTTGTTTCGCATTTTCATCCTGAAAAAATTCAACGCCAAAAAGAGATCAAGTTGGAACCCACAGCAAAGATGGGGGGATGGAGAAACGCAGTTCAAGAAGCTGCTGCTTCCAAACCGCTGTTTCTGACGATATACACCACCATTATCGTGGGGATAGTGGCGACTTCTTTTTATGTGTTCTCCGCCATTTACTCTCCATCCGCTTCCACCAGCACCCAGTCTATCTCTACTTCTTGGCTTTCCTCCCCTCCTCTCTCCCAAAGTACGCTCCTTGTTCTTTTTTCTTTTTTTTTTTCTTTTTTAATTTAAGCTTCTATGTATGTGCAAATGGCTGATCATATGTTATTAGAACAACTAAGTAAACATTGTTTTCGTTATTGGATCCTAATCAAAATGGAATATTGCTAATGGGTTTTTGTTAGTTTGACTTTTTGTTTGTGTGTTAGACCCTTTCTTCCCCGAGCTTCTTTTATGGAATTATGTTGCAATTTTGAAGACTTTCTTTGATGCCTTTTATTATGATGTTCTGTTCAGTACATCAACTTCACTCTTTTAGCATTTGCTTTACCATTAGTCAATTACATGATTTTATTGACTGATTTCCTCAAATGGTAGATGGTGGTTCTAATTTCAGTAACAACATTTCTCAACCAACAGACAAAGCATCACAACCTGGTAGCAACCAGTTGAAAACTATATGGGAGGCTCCGCCTAGTAATTCGAAAATGCCACCTTTGGAGTCCTTTAAATTAACAAAAGAACTGGTTGGAGAAAGGGCGAAAGACAATGTCATTATTGTCACCTTTGGCAACTTTGCGTTTATGGATTTCATCTTGACTTGGGTTAAACACTTGACGGATCTTGATGTTTCTAATCTTCTTGTTGGTAAGTTGTTAAAATCTTCCTGCAGTTAACTGTGCTTAAAAGTGGACAATGAATTGGAATCGTTGTGATTTAGGTGCTATGGACACCAAACTGTTGGAGGCTTTGTATTGGAAAGGTGTTCCAGTATTTGATATGGGCAGCCATATGAGCACAATAGATGTTGGATGGGGCTCTCCTACATTTCATAAAATGGGGAGAGAGAAAGTATTACTTATAAATGCTATACTTCCTTTTGGTTATGAGCTATTGATGTGTGATACAGACATGGTGTGGCTCAAGGTACTCCCTTTCCCATCTAGATCAAGTTTTTCTTTGTTGTTTACATGACACTAAGCTAAAGTTTGATTGTTTCACTTTTTCTTCCCTTATATTGGATAAGTTTATTTTATTACAATGCTATCATACTGTGGAAGAATATGGATTTCTCTGATTCTATAAGAAAAAAAATTTCAGTGAGAAATACTAGTTTTTCCTGGCGATTGCATTTGCTTTGTGTGTACTTTTATTGGCTTGTGTAATGCTTCTTACTCTGCTGTCATCATTTCTTTATATTTTAAATCATGATCCTTAATGGTCACTTCAGAAGATATACATTAAAGTCATACTTGATGTGGCTTGCCCCTTTCCACAGGATCCGCTTCCATATCTTGCTCAGTACCCTGATGCTGATATCTTAACTTCAAGCGACCAAGTTGTGCCAACGGTTGTTGATGACAGATTGGCTGACTGGAAACAAGGTAAAAAATGTTTCAAGTTGTGGCCTAGAGTAGTATTGTTACTGGAGACCTGTCCTCTTCTTTTCTAGGAGAAGAGACGAGAAAGATTGTCGATTGATGTGGCGTTTTAATTTAGCATATCCTACGCTGCCTTTAGATTGTTTTCACCTTCTATGTTAAGTGTTAAACTCTTCATTTATGAAGCAGGGACTGCTCAGTTTGCACTGCAGCCTTAAGCCTCTTTTTCCATTTGTTATTAACACTCAGTGCACTGAATTAGAGAATGTCTAATTTATAAATTTATCATTTTCTTCTTTTTACTCTTATTACCAGTCTTGTGACTCCTTCGGTCAACTGATTCTATCTTTTCCTTGAACAGTTGGTGCTGCCTACAATATAGGAATTTTCCACTGGCGGCCTACAGAGCCTGCCATAAAACTGGCAAAAGAATGGAAAGATATGCTTTTAGCTGATGACAAGATATGGGATCAGAATGGATTTAATGAACTTGCACGCAAGCAGACAGGGCCAGCCATTGATGATGATAGTGGACTTTTTTATGCGTTTGATGGAACTCTCAAGCTGGGAATTCTACCAGAAAGTATATTTTGTAGTGGACACACTTATTTTGTTCAGGTAGGATCTGTATGCTTGTTCACGGTGAATTTGATAGTCTTATGTTTTTATTTTACTGATGGTTGTTGAAAATCCAGTTTTTGCACTTATATGCCTTTTTGTGTTTATACCCTTGAGCTTTAATTTATCTTGCTTGTACCTGTTAGTAAATAGCAGCATATGTTGTACATTAAGCTTGTCCTAAGCCCTAATGCTATTGGCAGGCCATGTATGAACAACTTAGGCTGGAGCCATATGCATTGCACACTACATTCCAGTATGGTGGTACTGAAGGGAAACGTCATCGGCTGCGGGAGGCCATGGTTTTCTATGATCCACCAGAGTACTACGATGCACCAGGTAATTTTGTGCCAGTTATTTTCCAGATGTGATGTTAGGACTTATATTATGATAACAAATGTTCTGTACCAACTATAAGGTATGGGGTATTTTTGTGCCAGCTGTTCTGATATTTGGTTTTAGTACCAATATTATCTCACCAAAGCTGTTTAAGACAGTTTCTGCATCCTGCAGAGCTTCAGTTATATTTATCGATCTGACATGGACATGCTAAAGTTTTTTGCAATTTTTTTCCTTCATGTAGAGATGAATGGGTCATATCTTAAATGGATTATGGCATCAGACCTATGTTATGCGACGTGGGTGTTTTAGGTTGAAGGAAATCGTACATGTAACATGCAGTTTGGTTACGTTATTATCCTCCATAATAATTTATTTGCTTTCCCTAGGATATATCATTGGTTAAAACTTTGGGGAACAGATGAGTTAGATATGATGATTGGTCCTCCATGCATGAAGTGTATAATTCCAAATTTGTACTTGCAATGAAACATCAACTGTTTTCACATTTTTGATATCTCTCCTATCATGTTTTGTGCCTGTGTTGGTATGATGGGATGCAGGACAGTCTGAAATCTACTATCCTGCGAGTTTTATCAGGGAAACTTAAAAGAGTTCTGTAGTGAAATGAGAGCTTTCGTTAACTTTTACCTTTGCCCCCATTTTAAACAAAGGGGTTATCAATTTATCTAGCAAGAAAGATCAAAGTCAATTGAATTTCAGATGTCGAAACTTGCTTTGATGTTCACAGAATGTTTTATGCTGCCAGTTAACTTATTGAAGGAATTGTGCAGGAGGATTCTTGTCATTTAAACCTTATATTCCGAAGAGCTTGTTATTGGATGGGGAGCATAATCTAGAATCACACTTCTCTCTTATAAATTACCAAGTATGAGTGTATTATTTTAGAAGTATAAGCTTCTGCGATTTGAATCCTCTGTATTTATTCTCATAATTTCTGTTGTTGACGATTTTATTCAGATGAAACAAATAAGGTCGGCACTTGCTATCGCTTCATTGTTGAACCGTACCCTGGTGAGAACACTATGATCATTCAAAATGATTGTCTTAAGAGTTTTCTGTTTACTGTTCTAATGAGTATGGTGAATATAATTTTTCTCTGTGATGGAAATTGAACCAAGATATTTAAAGTAGTTCTTATGAGAATCTTGGCTTACACCCTTAGAGCATGTTTTTTAACATGAATTACTTGTGCGTAGTGGTAGCAAAAGTAATCAAGGTAAAACATCTATAAATTGAAATTTTCATCTTATTAAAGTGCCAGTGAAATATGTGGTGCAACGGTGCAAGTGATATCACATTGTGTGGGGAAAGTTATCTAATCCATTCCATCTGTAGATTTGGGTATTGGAGTTGGATAAGGTTAGGTAATCATCTTTTTAGCTTTTCACTGTGTCAATTTCAGGTTATGCCTCCATTATGGTGCCGATTGGATAGACTATGGTTTTCACATCCTGGAGTTCTGGAGGGGTCAATGACTAGGCAACCTTTTCTCTGCCCTTTAGACCATGTTTTTGAGGTAAATTGTAGATGATTGTAAGACCATTAGACCGTTATGCTTACAACCATGAAACCAATAATCTCTATATCAGAGCACTTCATTTAGCCTCTTTTATTGCAAGGATTTTGTGGATTCTTTTATTTTGAGCATGAGACGTTCTAATTCTAAGGAATATGCTATGCACTGTCGTAGGTAAATGTTATGTTGAAAGACCTTCCAGAAGAGGAATTCGGCCCTGCAATCAACATCAGAGAGTACTCATTTCTCAACAATCCATTATTACCCCAACAAGTAAATGGAAATATTAGTGATAGAGATTAATTTGTTTCTTTTCTTTGATCTCCTTTAGGGAACTTTAATTTTCAATGTTGTTTCAGGTAAAAGGGTCACGGCTTGATGTTCAGCTTTGTCAAGAAGGAACTGAAGATTGCCATGCATCAAGGAACACAAGTCGACCAGGTCTTTTAAGATTCCCGAAAAACAGTACTGAAGAAATGGTATGGCTGATTCTTCACTTGCTTATGTAAAATGTCTTGTTCAAAGTAGTGCAATCACTCCCAATGTTCTTGATGCAATGGATCCTATGTGCTATGTCCTAAGTAGTGAATTGTTCCATGTTGAGATATGTTTTTCATTCAGCTAGACACTAGTCCAAGTTTAGGTTGGTCAAGTATCAAAGGTCACTAGATGTAGGCTAGTTAAGTTCATAACCGAGCTATCTTATTTCTGCTTGTATTTTCATGGAACTGGTATTATTACTCGTCATGCTATTACCAATGGCTTGGTAGTGACCTTGTTGAATTCTAATTCTGAATTATACAGTTCAAAACAGTATTCTCTTCATTCAAGGATGTCAAAGTCATCCAATTCTCTTCAATGCAAGGTGCCTTTTACAGTTTCACCGATAAGGCAAGTCTTTTCATCAAGCTGCAGCTTCCCATCTTCCATTATTTTTTACTTTGTTTTTACACATTTGGGTTGCCATTTACTAATATGTTTAATGTTTTATGTAAACTCAGACAAGAGAGGAGAAATTCAGGAATCGTATGAAGAGGTATGTAGGTATATGGTGCTGTGTAGAAAACCACACTCCTGGACATATATATTACGACATGTATTGGGATGAGAAACCAGGTTGGAAACCTGCCCCACCCCAAACCCCAGAGGAGGATCACCCGCCTTTCTAAGGCGCTCCCCCAATCAAGCATTTGGAGTATCATCATTTTTTTAGTCTAAATATTGCCAAGTTTTGGGAGACAGAAAAAGAGATGCAGAAACAGATAAATGTGTTGAAAGTTAGTCTGGTCTCATTCCTAACACAGTCAGAAACCAGAAATGAAGTGTATTCATATTTGGATATGGGATGAGGTTGTATTGACACTAACTATTCAGAAGAAAAATGTCTGAAATCTGACATAAGCCCTTACTTGTGTACCCATAGGTCCAAAAATTTTGACTTTGTTTTGCCTTTCTCCAATACAAATAAGGGGGTAAAAGGAGAAATGAAGCTAATAATTTGAAGAAAGTTATAGTGCATACTGAAGGACCTTTCATGTCCGGCTTACAACTTGTTCAATAAGATGATTTTTTTTTTTTTTAACATAACATGTATTTCTTTTATTGTAAAAGTCTTGGCTTTGTTACTTGATTATTATTGCTATTTACTTAAAGCTGATGCAATGTTCAGTATCTTTGGAATGGTAATGAATGAATGAATACCTGAAAGTAGGGTGCGGAAAGACCGAGTATTCCAGTAAGAGCGTTTGAGTTTATGAAGTATATACCAGGAGAGCGTCTCCAAATCTGTTTCTGCCTAATAGGGAACTAAATCTGGATATGGAAAAAATTCGATAAAACATTCAACCCGTACGAATT
The DNA here is from genome assembly GCA_005393395.2 of Gossypium australe. Lineage (NCBI taxonomy): Eukaryota > Viridiplantae > Streptophyta > Magnoliopsida > Malvales > Malvaceae > Gossypium > Gossypium australe. The sequence goes on along the minus strand of CM016621.1, from coordinate 23,655,356 downwards.
GATTGAAGAATAATTTTTTGATAAAACTGATACACTTTATTACTGTTTTTTTAACCCAAAAAGATAGGTCAACACCAACTCATGTGTTAGGAGAATAAGAGTCGATTCAGGTAATTTCGGTTTTTATCTATTTGAAACGGTTCGAGCTATTTTTGGTTCTATATCACCCGTTGAACTTTTGACTTCAAATTCGATTAGTTTAATCCGTCATTCCAATCCAATTTTAACGTCACCGTTTCAACTCAAAATAAAAAATCAACCATGAGTTTGGATAGAATTTTAAATTTATGAATAAAAAAATTACACCCTAAACATTTGAAGCTATTATCTTCTCCTACAATAATCCTAAATTTTTTGCTCCCAAGAAGTTTACTTCTTTTTGTTTTTGCCTAGCGGCAACGTTAGCCTTCAGGCTAGCTACTGCCCACATTTTTCTCCTGCCCATCAACTTTTTTTTTTCTTTCTTCTTCTCATGCACTCCATGCGTATTCTCTCTTTTCAGTTTGCAAATTTATTTTGTGGGTATCTTTATTGTCTTCACAAGTTGTGATGGATAGAAGACGGTGCCTAATATCGTTGAAACACCACCGACCACCGACAGTTTCTTTTGGCAAGTGGGTAGCTCATCATTGACTTCTTAATTTGTTTCTGTTTTAAGAGTTTCAAAATAATAAATGATTTCATGAGTCGGTTTAGACTCGTGTTATCTTAAGTTTTATATATTTCATATTTGTTTTTCCATTGTTTAATAAGTTTCACTTTTAGAAGTTTGTGTCTACTCTTGTAGTACGGTTTTTAGTCTTGCTTAAGCATGTATTCTTGCTTTTGCAAGTAATTTTAGGGTTGGTTTTATCGTCATCCCCTCTAGTTTGGTGGATGCTCGGTTCTTTTACCGATTTATGCCCATCACTTTGGACCATCCGGGGTTGATTTCCTTATGATATGTTGCACTTGTGTTGTGATAGAGCCAATTGTCAACGTGCCATAATATTCTATTGATGCTTAAGCTAAAGCTTTTGTTATGTTGATGGAGCTTGTCCTTTAGCGCGTACAATGGGTGTTTGTTATTCTTTTCCCCGAATTGTATGGTCTTATTCATTGAATGAATTAATGAATTTCTCTTCAAAAAAAATTTAAATTTATGAAGAAAATTTAGGGTATTGATATTTCATGAAATGGAAAATAATTATAAAAGAATAATAGTTGTATTAAAAGTTTTAAAAATACATATTCAATATGGGTATTATTAGATTCGTAAAAATAATATTAATATTATGATTATTTGGAAAACCACATCTAATATTATTATACTTCCTCCTAACTTAGACACGTGTCAGTATGATAGGCTACTTGAGAAACCCCCACAACCAACTTCTTGTCTCTACTTGAACGCCTTAGTGACTAGCCCTGTCAGATCCCTACTCTCTAATTCGACCCTTAGTCTCAACAAGGGATATGGACTACCCGCTTTATTCTGAAATACCTGAACCTCCCGTTTTTAGGGATAGTTTACCCACTTGACGAGCATCCTTTCCAAGCATCCACTTTTTAGGTGTAAACACTCTTCAAGTGTGAACACACCCCTAAAGACCATTGAGTCCCACTTAAGCATAACAACCTTGTATTGCCATAACAGAATGGGTCTCACGGTGCATGTTCTGCACATACTCCCTAATGGCAACCTCTTTACGACAACCTGCCATGTCACACTAGCAAACAATAGGACCTTTCCTATAAACTTCAAGTCATCATCCAACTTAGCTACTCCAAATGTTTCCACAAACTTCATCACATGTTCACAAGCATCATTGGTCTTCCCGTTGAATAGCTTGAACTTTGGACTAGTGAAGTCCTTGGGATATGACTTTGTAGCTACCCTAGCTTGATATAGTAGCTTGAGATCAAACTCAAAAAAGCTCAAGCTCTTATTCTTCTCCTCAAGTAACCTCTGAAGGTCCTCATTTTTTACATACCTCTAAGAAGTAGTCGCAAAAGTAATCACAATAGAGGCATCAGTAACACTAGCAGAAGCACTAGGAATAGTGGGAGCAATTCCAGTAATAATGATAGAAGGATTAATAATGTTGGTGTTGGTGTTTCGGGATGAAAAATAATCAATGAGTGTGTTGTCTCCATTGTTGGTGTCATGTTTGGAAAATTTGTTCCATCAGAAGTATCCTCACTTCCACTCATAGGCTACATTTGTAGAGCTAGAGAAGAATATGCAAGCTCAGAAATGTTTTTCATCACTTGCCTATTGTTCTCTTCCAAGGTTTGTATCCTCTCCTGAGAGGTTTGAATCATGTTCATCAGTTCTTTGATGTAGGCAAAAACAACAGTGCCTTGGTTTCCAATAGAGGTATCCATGTTTTTTCAGTAAAAGATATATTGAAAAAATTCACCTAATGCAATCACTCCTCCCGAATGGAATCGCCAAAATGTAAAGGGTTCTTTGATGGAGAGAAGAAGCACTGGAAACAAGTGAACAAAATGTACAAAAAGAAGGTGAAGAGGAAGACTGGAGCAAATCCAGTAACACTAAACGCAGTAGTAGATGGTGGTTGGTAAGGTGAAAAAGGGGAAATGTGACTGATGATAAGGCTAAACAAAGAAAACAAGTTAAGAGAATTTTTTAGTAAGCTTTGAGAGTTAGAATTCCAAAGTGTCAAAAGTCATTTCACTGGCTGTGAAAGGCTCTTATTTATAGCGTTTCAAGAATATGAGTTACAAAGTTAGTAATTAATGAGAGTAATGATAGATATTTTTCAAGTATAATTACATTAATGGTTCTTTTTATTATAAAAGAATTTTGTAGATGATATTAAATAATGAATAAGGATTCAGTATGCTTTTGCAAGAAGGGAGAAGCACTTAATGTTATGGAAAAGGTTTTTAACTATCTCCATAGATCCACCAAGCCAAACTCTCCGAAACGTCCCAAGAGTAAAGACAACCCAAGAATTGTGTCATATTCAGGGGATATTGTAACACATGTAACATGTTTCATCGCCAGAATAAGGTTACAGAGTATTACCGTACAAAACAGAACATTTTATAACCAATAGCAATTATTTTTTTATTTAATTAATAAATACATAAGAAATCCGAAATGGAATAATCATGCATTTACGGGCCATAAATCGAGCCTATGTGGCCATACAAATAGGTTTCAAGCAAATAGGGACCAAATCGAAATAAATTAAAGCATTTCTGAATAAACTGAAAAATTTCATTTACAGGGGCCACACCGTCGTGTGGCTCCAACATGGCCGTGTGGTTATACAACACACCCGTGTGTCCAACCGTGTGCTCACCCATGCAACTCACTGACTTAGTTCACACGCCCGTATGCAATCCCGTATGACTCACTGACTTGGTTCACATGCCCGTGTGGGTTGCCCGAGTGTGACACACGATCGTGTAACAGCCCGTGTCCCAGGCCGTGTGTGTCCAAAAATGACCAAGTTCATGTTATTTCTTCACCTAAACACATATTTACCTAAACAAATTCATAATACATGTTCACAAGTCTATAAACACATATTTTAACAACCAAAACATGTCATTTTCAATCACCTAGCACCATACCAAGTGTCACCAAACACATTTTAATGCTTATGTTACTAATTATCAAAACAATCATCTATAAGCCATAACATACATCAAACTAACCGATTTCAAACACATCATACCAACTTAATATGACACTTACCATTTCATAGTCTCATACTCAAATTTACCTAAAAGTTTAACAACCATAGCCTACCATTCTATTATCACATACCAATCATCACACATAGCCAAGAAATATAGCATTATAACCATTAGCCCTATTACATGCCATATAAGCCAAATGTTTACAAAATCTACCAAAAGAGTCCTCGGGATAGTGTGATTCTGCGAGTTGATCTGATCTCCTGATCAAAAAATGTAACCTACAAAACAAAAGATAAGACACGAATAAGCTTACTTGAAGCTTAGTAAGTTTGCTAAATTAACAATAAATCTTACCAAATTAACACAACAAACCAAATTATAGATTTAAAAACAAAGTTCCTGTCAAACACAACTCACAATAGGTGAGTATTATTCAGTGCGTTAATTCACATTACATTCTCAGTCATTGCATTAATAAGATCTAATCTCAAACAATCAGAGGGTATCACTCATTCGAGTTTAGTTTCAGAGTTTTGACCGACTCATGATCCTGCTCACACAAGCTGCAGAGAATCCGCAACAGATATAGGATCTCAAGCCGTCGTTATGGTCTATATCACTATTATATAGTACCTGCTAAAATTAATCACTAGCTCACGAGGCTGCTCACACAAGTTGTAGAGAATCCGCAACAGATGCAAAATCTCAACCATCGCTACGATCTATATCATCGACTCCAGGCCTCATAGTTGATATTCATACTCATTTATCATGCAATCTCCAATCACTCCAAAGTCAAGTATAACATTGAATATATTCACAACACACATGAATTAAAATAAATGCAATATAAAAATAACGACACGAACTTACAGGACTATTCTGTAGTAACAGCTCAAGTATAGGGACTACTCGAAACCTTTTCTTTTCCACAATTGTCAACACGTTCTTGATCTAAAATAATAATTCCATTCAATTTACTAAGTCAACAACAAAAATTAAATCATTTTATGAAATTAAACCCTTTATTAACATTTTACAAAATTTCCCTAAACTTTTCACTTGCGTTCAATTTAGTACTTAAGCCTCAAATCATGCAAATTAGCCCTTTTTTATTAAATCCAAGTTCAACCAAATATTCAATGACTTCAATACAGCCATTTTTTGAAATTTATGTCTTAACAAGTTCTTATAATTTTATCACTTTAACAATTTAATCCTTAAACCTTAAAATCATCAAAAACTACTTTACAAAATAGTTTTATCTAACAACCATAATCAATAACCTTCCATAAAATTTCAAGAATAACTCAAACTCAACAATGGCACAACTCAAAACATATAACAGATTCACAAATTAGTCATTGGGTTAGCTAGATTAAACTAATACAAGCTGAAAACCATAAAAAGTACTAAAAACGACTAAGTTTCACTTACCAATTTAAGCTTTGAAATTTCAAGCATGAAAATCCTAGTTTTGGCTTTGTTTCCGTGGAGAAGATGAATAGAAAAGAAAATTAAAAATCTCATCTTAATTTTAGCTTTAATTTAATATATATACTTTTGTTTTTTTTTTTTGTAAATATTTCAACTTTCATAATTAAATCTTAATTAATCAATATTAAGCCTAATTAAACTATCCAAATATGCACATCATCATTTAAATCCACTAACTTAACTCACATGGGTTAAATTATTCATTTAGCCCCTTTAATTAAGTAACTCAATTTTTGCATCTTTTACGATTCAGTCCTCTTTTTTTTACTCAATAAACTATTTAAACGAGAAAATTTCTAACTAAAATTTAAAACGACATTAAAGATCTCGTAAATATTAAATAAATAATATTTACAAATTATTATGTCAAAATTGTGGTCCCGAAACCACTGTTTCCAACACCACTGGACATCGGGTTGTTACAACTCTCCCTCCTTAGGAAATTTTGTCCCCGAAATTTCTTACTAGTAAACAGATTCGGGCATTGTAATCTCATTGAATTTTCAGTTTCCCATGTAGCTTCCTCAACCCTGTGACAATTCCATAGAACTTTAACTAACGGTACTCTCTTATTCTAAAGTTCTTTTATTTCACGTGCCAAAACTCTGATCGGTTCTTCAGAATACGATAAGTCTGGTTGGATCTCAACCTCACAGGGAGTAATCACATGTGAAGGATCTGACCTATACCGTCTCAGCATTGAAACGTAAAAAACATTGTGAATCTTTTCAAGTTCCGAGGGTAACGCTAATCTGTAAGCTACAGGATCAATCCTCTCTGTGATCTCATACGACCCGATAAACCTCAGACTCAACTTTCCCTTTCTACCAAATCGGAGTACTTTCTTCTACAGTGAAACTTTCAAGAACACTCGATCACCAACGACAAACTTTATATCTTTCCTTTTTAAATCATCATACGATTTCTGACGATCCGATACTACCTTCAAACAGTCACGAATTATCATTTCCTTATCTTCAATCTCTCGAATTAAATCAGTACCAATCATCTTGGATTCACTTAACTCTGACTAGTGGAGTGGTGTTCTATATTTTCTTCTATACAAAGCCTCAAACGGTGCCATTTTGATGTTGGATTGATTGTTGTTATTACAACACCGTAACATATCTTTCAGAATCTGTAGTACCCGTTCTGATTGCCCATCTATCTGTGGATGATACGTTGTACCAAAATTAAGTTTAATACCCAGAGCTTCGTGAAGTTTGCCTCAAAATCTCAAGGTGAATCTTGAATCTCTATCAGAAATAATAGATAACGACACTTCGTGTAGTCTGAGAATCTCTGATACATTTAACTCTGCTAACTTCTCAAGCGAATAATCAATACAGACTAGGATAAAATGAACTGATTTAGTCAATCTATCGATAATAACCCAAATCGAATCCTTTTTCCTCAGTGTCATTGGTAATCCTGGAACAAAGTCTATCGTAACTGGCTCCCACTTCCATTTAGGGATAATCACAGGCTGTAATAATCCTAATAGTACCTAGTTTTCAGCTTTCACATGTTGGCAAACCAGACATTTAGTTACAAATTCAGAAATCTCACATTCCATACCTAGCTACCAATACATTCTCTTCAGATCATTGAACATCTTAGTACTACCCGGATGATTGTAATATGCACTATTGTGAGCCTCCAATAAGATGTCTTGCTTTAGCTCTGAATTATTTGGAACACACAACTTATTACGGAAATAAATCATACCGTCAGCTTCTATAGTAAATCCGGTATTCGAATCATTCTGGATTTGCCCTCGTTTAGCTATCAACTTCGAGTCGTCATCTTGCAATTCCCGAATCCGCTGTAGAAATAATGGTCTAACCTTCAATTCTGCTAAAACAAAACCATCATCCTCCAAATACAAATGAGCATTCAATGCTCTCAAAGCGAATAACGATTTCTAACTTAATGCATCTGCAACAACATTAGCTTTCCCAGTATGATAGTCAATTACAAGGTCATAATCTTTTAGTAGTTCTAGCTACCGTCGCTGTCTTAAATTCAGCTCATTTTGAGTCATCAAATACTTCAGACTTTTATGATCGGTAAATATGTGACATTTTTCACCATAGAGATAATAACGCCATATCTTCAGAGCAAAAACAATAGCTACTAGCTCTAAGTCGTGAGTCGGGTAGTTCCCCTCATGTGGTTTTAACTGATGAGAGGCATAAGCTATTACTTTCCCGGCCTGCATTAATACACACCCCAGTCCACTAAGGGACGCATCACTGTATACAACAAATTATTTCCCAATTTCAGACTGTGTTCATATTGGAGCTTCTGTCAACATTCTCTTTAGCTAAATAAAGCTCTGTTGGCATTCATCTGACCAGACAAATTGAACATTTTCAGTTCACATACTCGTGTGTCCAACTATGTGCTCACTTATGTAACTCACTGACTTAGTTCATACATCCGTGTGTCAACCTGTGTGCTAGCCGGTGTGACTTACTAACTTGGTTCACACACCCATGTGAGCTGCCCAAGTGTGACATAAGGTTGTGTGACAGCCCGTGTCCCAGGCCGTGTGTGTCCAAAAATGACCAAGTTCATGCTATTTCTTCACCTAAATACATAAGTACCTAAACAAATTCATGATACATGTTCAAAATTCTATAAACACATCTTTTAACAACCAAAAAATGTCATTTTCAATCACCTAGCACCATACCAAGTATCATATACCAAACACATTTTAATGCTCATGTTACTAATTATCAAAACAATCATCTATAAACCATAATATACACCAAACTAACCCATTTCAAACACACCATACCAACTTAATATGACACTTACCATTTCATAGTCTCATACTCAGGTTTACCTAAAGTTTAACAACCATAGCCTACCATTCTATTATCAAGTACCAAACATCACACATAGCCATGAAATATAGCATAATAACCATTAGCCCTATCACATGCCATATAAGCCAAATGTTTACAAAATCTACCAAAAGAGTCCTCAGAATAGTGTGATTCTGCGAGTTGATCCGATCTCCCGATCACAAAATGTAATCTACAAAACAAAATATAAGACATGGATAATCTTACTTGAAGCTTAGTAAGTTCGCTAAATTAACAATAATTACTACCAAATTAACACAACAAACCAAATTATAGATTTAAAAATGAAGTTTCTGTCAAACACAACTCACAATAGGTGAGTATTACACAGTGCATTAATTCACATTACATTCTCAATCATTGCATTAATAAGATCTAATCTCAGATAATCAGAGGGTATCACTCATTCGAGTTTAATTTCAGAATTTTGACTGGCTCATGATGTTGCTCACACAAGTTACAGAGAATTCGTAACATATGCAGGATCTCAAGCCATTGTTAAGGTCTGTATCACTGTTACATAGTACCTAGTAAAATTAATCCCCGACTCACGATGCTACTCACACAAGTCGTAGAGAATCCGCAACATATGCAAAATCTCAGCCATTGCTATGGTCTATATCACTGGCTCCAGGCCTGATAGTTGATATTCATACTCATTTATCATGCAATCTCCAATCATTCCAAAGTCAAGTATAACGTTGAATACATTCATAACACACATGAATTAAAATAAATGTAATATAAAAATAACGACACGAACTTACAGGACTATTCTGTAGTAACAGCTCAAGTATAGGGACTACTCCAAAACCTTTTCTTTTCCACGATTGTCAACACGTTCTTGATCTACAATAATACTTCCATTCAATTAATTAAGTCAACAACAGAAATTAAATCATTTTATGAAATTAAACCCCTTATTGACATTTTACAAAATTGCCCTTAACTTTTCACTTTCATTCAATTTAGTACTTAAGCCTCAAATCATGCAATTTAAACCTTTTTATTAAATCCAAGTTCAGCAGAATATTCAATGACTTTAATCAGCCCATTTTTGAAATTTATGTCTTAACAAGTCCTTATAATTTTATCACTTTAACAATTTAATCATTAAACCTTAAAATCATCAAAAACTACTTTACAAAATAGTCCTATCTAACAATCATAATCAATAACCTTCCATAAAATTTCAAGAATGACTCAAATTCAACAATGGCACAACTCAAAATATTTAACGATTTCACAAATTAGTCCTCGGGTTTGCTAAAAAACATAAAAATCACTAAAAACGGCTAAGTTTCAGTTACCAATTTAAGCTTTGAAATTTCAAGCATGAAAACCTAATTATGGCTTTGTTGCTATGGAGAAGATGAATAGAAAAGAAAAATAAAAATCTCATCTTAATTTTAGCTTTAATTTAATATATATATATATATACCTTATTTTTTTTTGTAAATATTTCAACTTTCTTAATTAAATCTTAATTAATCAATATTAAGCCTAATTAAACTATCCACATATGAACGCCATCATTTAAATACACTAGCTTAACTTACATGGGTTAAATTATTCATTTATCCCCTTTAATTTAAATAATGCAGCTTTTGCATCTTTTACGATTTAGTCCCTTTTTTTTACTCAATAAACTATCTAAACGATAAAATTTTCTAACTAAAATTTAATACGACCCTAAAGATCTCATAAATATTAAATAAATAATATTTATGGATTATCATGTCAAAATTGTGGTCCCAAAACCATTGTTTCCAACACCATTGGAAATCGAGTTGTTACAGTTATTTCCACTTATTCTACTTCGGTAAAATAATATTATGTAAAACATCTTTCACAAAACATCTCTTGAATCGCAAGATGATGGTTGTTCTTGGATGAAAGTTGTTCCTAAACCACGATTACTTTGACTTGTTCCAAACGTGAGTTGTTCTATGGTGATATTTTTCCTAATAGAGCTTATTTTGAATAGTGACTTTTCCGGAAAGATGCAATTGTTCTAAATACAACCTATTCCAAATAATGATCGTTCTAAATATAACTATTCCTAAAATGACATTATTCTAAGCAAAAGTTGTTTCTAACTTTAGTTGTTATTAACATGAGTTACTCTCACACAACTATAACAACCCAATTTTCAGTGGTGTTGGAAATAGTGATTTGAGGCCACCAAATCCAGAAAGTAAGTTCATAAATATTATTATTTAATATTTACAAGTCAAATATGGTTTTGAAAAGGTTTTTGAATTAGTAATTTGTGTTTTATAATGATTTATTAGATCAAGTGATTTTAGAAAGTGAGGTATCAGGACCTCGTTTCTATAAACCAAGCCGTAAATATTTTTATAAATATTTACTGAGTGTCATTAAGGTAGTATTAAAGTTTCGTTGAAAAATTTTAACATTTCGATAGTTAATTAATTAAAAAGAACTAAATTGAAAAAGGTGCAAAACTTGCTAATAATAATATTTAAGAGATTAAATGGCTTGATTAATAAAAAGAAGAAGGACTTAAGAAGCAAATATACCAAAATTAAAAGGGTGAGGCTGCATAAGGAAGGAAAATAATAAAATAAAGCCATTCAATGGCAAAATTGTAATTTATTGAAATTAAAATGAAACAAATTGGAAATTGAAACTTTTCTAGACATTTCTTCTTGTTTCGGTCTAAACTGCCATAGGAGAGAAATTTTTAATCTGGTTGTTCATATTTTACTTCATGTGAGTTCAATTCTTACCTGTTTCTTATAATTTTTATGTTTTTGAGATTGTTACAACTAGGTCCAACTAAACCTTACCTTAGTTTTTGATTTTATTAAAATTTTTAAAAGTTTCCAGTGATGAATATATATGATTTTATTTATTAAATGATGAATTTGAGATATTAATTGTTATTTAAAAGTATTTTATTAAGTGATTTTTTATGAATTTCACGATTAAGGACTAAATTATTGAAATAGTAAAAATACAAGGGTTTGTTGTAAAAATTATTACAAAAATGGGCTGTATTGAATGCCATGAATATTTGGCTAGCATGGGTTTGCATTAAAAATAGTTAATTTGCATGGTTTGGGCTTGGGAACTAAATTGAATAAAAGTAAAACTTTAGGGGCAATTTTGTAAAAATGTCAAAAATGACCAAATTACATTAAACGAATTTTTTTATTACCTAAATTAATAAGTTTAATGAAATTATTAATGTAGATCAAGATCATGTGGAAAATTGAGGGAAATAGAAAATTACCAAAATGCCCCTGAATCTTGGTATTTTTGCAATTTAGCCAGGTAAGTTCATATGGTTAAAATTTAATATTTTGTATAAATTGATGAATGGTATCATTTGTTTATTCTATTGTTGGAATTATAATATTGAATTGAATTTCAATTTGAATGGAACGCGGGATTTGAGTACATTCGTAAATTGGTGTATAATGGTATTGGAGGGAGATATCGACATATTAAACAAGTGAATCGGGAATTTGTTGTGAACTCTCGTGTTTTACTTTCTATTTAGAGTGATTGGGTGGATCAGCTCTTACAAGCTTTTGTTCAGCTCTTTGAGCTTCTGTTGGCGTGTTCTGGTGGACCAGCTCTATGAGCTTCTATTGATGATGTACTCTTATCCGTAAGTCATTCTTCGTATGGAAAATCTCGATAAGGTAAATTGTTTAATGAATTTGAAAGATTTGTTAATTATTGAATGGCTAATGCCAATGTATAAATAATTGTGGTTTGATATGTGAATAGCTATTTATATAGCAATTGTGTGAATTGGGACCTTGTTAATCGAATAAAAAATGTTAGCATGTGCAATTTGAGTATAGTACGAAATGATGTTGAAATGATGTGCCAATATGTATGAATTAAAAAGGTTGACATTTGATAGTTAATTGAAATGGATTGAATTGGTATAAAAATTATGAATGTGTTGATTATTTGAATTGAAAGGAATATATATATGTGCAAATATGATAACTGGATATTGGTTGTATTTGGAAGTGAAATTAAACCCTATTAACTGTATCAGGCTGAGTCGAATATAGATGGCATGCCATAGGATAGGAAGAGTTCAAGGATTTCTTCGACTTTGAGTCGATGAGGCACTGGGTGCCAATTTACTTCGGTTTAACCGATGAGACACTAGGTGTCAAAATGTATATAGCACTGGGCGCATATTATTTTAGATTTATCCGATGAGGCACTGGGTGCAAAACTGGTGTTTTGGTTGGATCCGTGTATCATTCGAGTCCGAGTCATGTTAATAACGGTAATTAAATAAAATGGTACTATGATTGATAGTGGATGATACTGTATGAGAATTGAAAATGGGATAGTGATTTGAAACATGAAAATGAGTTATATACATAAATGCACTAACTTGTGTATTAATGATGGTGATTAGGCTTATGTCAAGCTTGAGATTATGATTGATGTATATGCTTATGTCTGGTATTATACAAATGAAATGGTAAGTTCATAATTGAAATGTGATATGATGAGTTGAATAATGTACTTATATATAAGAAATTACGTATGTTATAGTTGAACTTACCTATGTTATAAATAAATATATTAATTAGTTAATTGATGTTGTTATTTAAGTTTAGTAAATAGAATGGAAAATAAGTAAAGGAAGTTATTCGTAGTTTTATGAAAAGGTTAACGATGGTGTATAATGTTTATAAAATCCTATTAAGTTAGAAATGAATATATATATATATGAAGTTGATAGACTTACTCATTTATGAGTTGGTGGTTATGTAGTTGATAAATCTTGAGGCATTGGTATAGCTTTATATTTAATATATAAAGTTTATTATTGAATTGGAATATTATGTTTAAAGTTTGTACGAGCATACTAATCATTCATTGCTTACTTAGTTGTTTATCCTTTATTTCACAGATTATCGAAAGCTCAATTGGGTTGGAAGTTTGTCGGAGTTATATCACACAATCTATCAGTTCTATCGGTTATAATGGCATGTATAGGTTATTTTGGATAAATGTTAGCCTATATGTGTTTTGTTGAGATAAACCACTTATTTGACTTGTGTTTTGGTATTTTGGTATGTGCATAATTTGCCTTATAATGTTGATGTGTGAAATGATTTGTGGTTGAATGATGAAAGGTAAAATAGTAGTTGAATATGCATATGAGGTATGTTTTATAACTTGGTGTGATTTGATACTATGCTATAGTAAGTGTGTATGTATTTGATGCTATTGAATAAGTGATACAATTGGTACCAAATGTTAAGTTTTGGTAAATGATTTACATGTTGTGTGTTAATGCAATTATACATAAAAGTTGGTTGATTTTTTGGTTACATGGATTACATGATTAAATATGTTTATAATTGTCATTTGAGGTGCCTCAGGGCATATTGGTTGTATGTGAATATACTATATGTTTAAGACTTGATTTTGCTTGTTTTGGATGCCATATTATGACTTGTTTATATGCATAATGTTGATTGTAGGTTGAAACCAAATTGGATGAGAAATATGGCTTGTAAAATGGTATATTTTCGTCCACACGGGCATTTGTCTTAACCGTGTATGACACACGGCTAGGTGACATGGCTGTGTGTCCCCTGTATCTTTTAAGAATGCAAGTCAATATGCTCACACGGCCCAGTGCACAGGCATGTGACTTGGCCGTGTGACCAAGTTAGAGAGTTACACGCGTACGGACAAGGGCTGAGACACGGCCGTGTGTCCCTAATTCGAATATCCACACGGCCGTGTGACCCCTACAACTTTGAAAATTTTTAATGTATTTCAAAAAATTTCCTGAGTTTCCGAATTAGTCCCTACTTGTTTCTAACACGTATTTTGGGCCTCGGGGGCTCGAATAAGGGACAATATGTATGAGTTTGATTGGCTTCTGAAATGAATGTTATGTTATATAAAATTTTGAAATTTCTTTCTATTTGATCTGTAAACTCCGGTAATGCTCCGTAACCCGATTCCGGCGAGGGATACGGGTTGGGGGTGTTACAATAACAACTACACTGGATGACAATTATTCTAACTAAAGCCCTATTTTGAGCATAACTATTCTGGAAATAGCTATTCTTGAATATTGTTCTGAACAATAACTATTCTAAATAAGAGTTGTTACTCCGAAAGAGATGTTAAGTGAAATGGCGATGTAGTTGTTCCATGCTTGGTGACTCAATTTCTTGAAATATAATATTATTTATCTTAATGAAGAGATAAAATATTAGTATTCAAAATTGAATATTTGATTAAACCAATTAAATCAATAAATAAACTGAATTAACCTATGAACTAATTTTTTAAAACATCAAAGAAAACAGAAGCTGCACAACATTGTGGATTGGAGCGGACTTGACACATGAAAATTGTTTGTATTTTCACTGCCCACTGCTCAAAATTTTTTTTGAACAATCTCATTATAGGTTTCGATTATATCTGCTCTTTTTTGACACAATATCTAGAGCTACCCATAGCCTCTCCCCAACCCATAAATAGGAGGATAATGCGTTTTAACGCACTCGAAGCCACGCCCTCCTACATTGACAACAATATCCATACAAATTGAAGAAAATTTTAATGTATGAACAAAATGAGGCAAAAAAAAATTTTGATTTGGTGCACGTTGATTGTGGGCCTTTGTAATTGGATGAAGACCAAAAAACGTAACCTACTATTCAAAAGGATAAATATAATTTTTAAGATTCAATATTAAAATAGTTATTTATGTTATAAAATTAAAAGAAATATAAAATGGATATAAAACTAAAAGAAATATAGAATGGACAAAAAAAAAAAACAACAAAAGATGAAAGGATTATTCAACTTTCACATTGGCCTCCTATAAGCTTGTACATGCCTTCTATTTATAAGACTTCAAAAATCATAAGTTACAAAATATTAAGAACCAACATTAATTTATCTTATAAATTATTTAGGGGTTACAAACTAATGAATTTAGGGGTTATAGATATTCATTTTTAGAGGTTACAATAGGATGAAATTGGGGGTTATGGACATCCATTTTATCAAATGATTTACAACAATTTATGTTTTTAAATTGTTACTTGAATTTAATTTTCATCACACATGTTAGTATGTTTTTAATTTGTTAACATTTGATGATGTGGGTATCAATTGATGTGGCATATTGTCACTTGTTTAAATCTGATTGATCCACATCATCTAATTTTATAGGAGTTATAAAAATAGATTAAAATGTGTGATGAGAATCAAATTTTGTACCAATCTGAACAAAAAATATAGATATCAATTTGAACATTAAAATCAAACTCAAGTATTAGAAGGCATATTTATCCTATTTAAAACAATAACAAAAAGAAAATCAAAATTTGTTACTTGTTATTATACTATGCGTAAGTTATGGATTTAATTTATGTACTCTAATTTGGTCAATTATAGTTTAGTTTGTACTTTTTTAACTATGAAATTTCAATATTGGTCCAATTGGTAAGTATTAAATCTGTTAGCTCAAATTCTACTTTAGTGTCGTACTATGTGTAAGTTATGAACTTAATCTCTATTCTCTACTTTGATCATTTTTAGTTTGCTATACTTTTCAAAATTTGAAATATAAGGTGACGCAAATTGTAGCCATTAAATCAATTAAAGTATAATAATATGGTTATCCTTAGTGTCATATGATAATAGCAGGCTAACATGACATTTGCACATGTAATATATTATATTGGTCATATAAGATTTTGGAAATAAGAGAATTTAACTTAACGAATTTAATGTTACCATTTGGTCAAAGATTAAAATTTCAAAATCTGAAAAGTATAAGAACTAAAAGTACCAAATTAGAATATATAAACTAAATTTGCAACTTATTCATAGTACAAGGAGTAATAGCAAAATTTGACAAAAAAATATCAACATTAAATCGCACAAGAAACATAAAGTCATATTAAAAAAGTTTAAACTCTACTATTAGTCTCTATAATTAGTAAAAGTTGTGGATTTAACCTCTATAATTTTATTTGGTCATTTTTAGTCCTTGTACTTTTAGAATTTTTAAATTTTAGTTATCACCAAATAATAATTGCTAAATTCATTAAGTAAAGTTCTGCTACTACCAAAATATAATGTATTAAACATATTATTATATGCTTATTATTTCGACGTATTACTCACTAAAAATCCAATTAATGGATTACTCATTTGAATTAAGATTGTCATTTCAAGTTTTGAAAAGTATAGGGATTTAGAATGATCCAATTAGAGAAAATGGATTAAATATACAATTATACATAGTATAGGACTAGTAATTAAATTTAATCAAACAAATTGAACTGCTATTGTTTGGGCCAGGACTAAAATTTTAAATTTTGGAAAGTAAAAGGACTACAATTTATCAATTCGAAAATTATGGGACTAAAATTGATCAAATAAAGGTATAGGGACTAAGTCCACAACTTTTGAAAAATACAGGGACTTCTAGAAGAATTTAACCTAGAAAAAGAAGAAAGAAACATATAAAAAAGTCATACTTGTAAACAGTAAAACACTAAACAGAAGAGAAAACCCTAAAAGTCCGTCCACGTGCGTTGCGTGTGCTCTACGCTCACCTCATCTCCGTCCCGATCGAAACACACGCCTCCTGTCTCTTTTTCTCCTCCTTTTTCCATAAGCTAAACAAACGCAGCCCGATCTTCAAATCCCTACACCTAATAAATCCATCGGTTTTCGTTTTGTAAATCCGACGGAGAGATGGCGGATCGCTTGACGCGTATCGCGATTGTCAGCTCCGACCGCTGCAAGCCCAAGAAGTGCCGTCAGGAATGCAAGAAGAGCTGTCCTGTTGTTAAAACTGGTAAAATAAACTTTATTCTTCCCGTTGCTGATTATCTTTTTCATGTTTTTTAGTATGGAATTGTTTTCCTGTTTTTGGAGATTTAGAATTAGGGGTTAATCTAATTTCATCTTAATCGAATTACCTTAAATGTATTGTTTCATTATTTCTTCCCGAACGATGTTGATTATTGGAGAATCGGTGAAAGTATCAAGGAAACTTACTGTGCTGTGTTGCAAGCCGGATTAGTATCAGCCGGTAACCTGAAAGAAATAGGGACGAATATAGAAGAACAGTGAAGTAGTATAAGATAACAGATTGTTAGGAGGAAACTATATTTCTTGGATACGGAATTCTTGTCACAATAATGTTTCTGACAGCATGTATATAGGATTATTATTCTGTACACTGCCAGTGGAGTTTTATTTAACTCCACAAGTGGCCTTATAGTTGTAAACTAATTAATCATCATTCTAGACTTGCATTTTGGATATTGTTAATGCTTGTAACTTATTTGTCTTGTCGGACACTTGATATTCAAGTCAGCTGTTAGCCTGCTACCTGGGTCTGGTTTATCTATTCTCTCCTGCTTCAGATAGTCTATCTCACTTTGTTTCTCCTTCTGCAGGGAAACTTTGCATTGAGGTTACCCCTGCCTCAAAGATTGCTTTCATCTCTGAGGAGTTGTGCATTGGTTGTGGTATCTGTGTCAAGGTATGTAACTTTACTTTGATATCGAATTGGTGTTGGTTTCTATGTTCACAGATGACGAATAGTATGTGTCTAAAGCTGAACCACTTATCTTCTGATGCAGAAATGCCCATTTGAAGCAATTCAAATCATCAACTTACCAAGGGATTTGGATAAAGATACAACCCATAGATATGGCCCCAATACTTTTAAACTACACAGGTTTGTTCATTCATATTGTTCTTGAAAATTTTTGTAATTTTCGCATGCTTTCTTTTTTTTCTTTCTCCCACCACCTCCATTTTGAGATGGTTTTGAATTGCAATTTCAGGTTACCAGTTCCAAGGCCTGGGCAAGTTCTTGGTCTGGTTGGAACCAATGGCATTGGAAAATCAACTGCTCTTAAAGTTTTGGCTGGGAAGCTAAAGCCAAACTTGGGTCGTTTCAATGTATTTCTTTGAGGTTTTGTTTCTTTAATTGCTTCTTTATCTGTGTGCTTTCTTTACATATTTGGATAATCTATTTGCAGAATCCTCCAGATTGGCAGGAAATCTTGACCTACTTTCGAGGATCTGAGTTGCAGAACTATTTTACCCGCATCTTGGAGGATAATCTCAAGGTACTTCTTTACATAATATTTGATCCTGCATCTTTTTACTTTCTTGTTTCTTTATATTTGTTCATAAGTTCTAATGCAGAAAATGATGAGAGTTCCAGATAATCTAGTTGCATACTGTGTCAAGGCCTTCTCTAATGATCTTGCTAGTTTGTTCCAAGATTTTTCCGACTCTTGGGTTGTGAGATTCAATGAGTGGGATTGCTTCAGCATCAAGTTCTGACTTTCATAGATTTTAATATTCTTCCATAAAACAGATTCTGTGATACACTATATGTAAATTTACAGAAATAGTTTAACCACATCCTTTTTGTTTCTTCCACTTTCATTATATTTCCAGCATAGGTATTGATTTTCTATGAAGTCTAAATCTTGGACCCTTGAGAAGCCTTGGTGGAGAACTTATTTGAAACTAATAGTATAGTTTACTGATCATGTGGAATCCTACTATTTACCTGTTATGTAAAGCTACATAACTATGGAGCTTGCAGAAGAAAATGCAATGATTGATAATAATTGTCATTGTCAACGTTTATATATTTTCTATCATTGCTTCCCTAATCATAAGTGTCCTGCAATTCCCTGTTTTGCCTTGATATTTGCTAATTATTTTTATATTAATCAGGCCATCATCAAGCCGCAGTATGTTGATCATATTCCAAAGGCAGTCCAAGGCAATGTGGGACAGGTGCTTGACCAAAAAGATGAGAGAGAGATGAAGGCCGAACTCTGTGCTGATCTTGAACTAAACCAGGTCATAGATCGTAATGTTGGGGATTTATCAGGTGGGGAGCTCCAGAGATTTGCTATTGCTGTTGTCGCCATACAGAATGCTGAGATATATATGTTTGATGAGCCTTCAAGTTACCTTGATGTTAAACAGAGACTGAAAGCAGCACAGGTCATTCGATCTCTGCTCAGGCCTAATAGGTAAATCTCCTTTGTCCTTAGTCCTGCATCCTTCTTATAGTTTGAATGGTTCTAATTAGGGTAACCATGCTTTTATATTTTGTATTTCAGCTATGTTATTGTGGTCGAGCATGATCTTAGTGTCCTGGATTACTTGTCGGATTTCATTTGCTGCTTGTATGGAAAACCGGGTGCATATGGAGTCGTAACCCTTCCCTTCTCTGTAAGAGAGGGAATCAATATCTTCTTGGCTGGATTTGTACCTACTGAAAATCTAAGGTTTCGAGATGAATCTTTGACCTTCAAGGTAAACCTGTTTCTATTGTTATTTGTGCACACATCATTCATCTTTAAATTCTTTTCTTGACCTATCTGTTTCCCTTTGTTTTAGGTAGCTGAGACCCCACAGGAAAGTGCTGAAGAAATTGAAACCTATGCACGATACAAATACCCAACCATGACTAAAACTCAGGGCAATTTTAAACTTAAAGTTATGGAGGGTGAATTTACTGATTCCCAGATTATTGTAATGCTGGGTGAGAATGGTACTGGGAAGACCACATTTATTCGTATGCTGGTATTTTGCTCTTTCATCATTTGTG
This sequence comes from Gossypium australe, assembly GCA_005393395.2. Taxonomy (NCBI): domain Eukaryota; kingdom Viridiplantae; phylum Streptophyta; class Magnoliopsida; order Malvales; family Malvaceae; genus Gossypium; species Gossypium australe. The sequence continues at coordinate 23,635,679 of CM016621.1, read as the reverse complement.
CATTCGTTATATTACCTGTTTTAATTCATCGTTGATCTCATCTCTTGCATAAGTTGATCAATATTATTGGATAACCTGCAGGCTGGTTTGTTGAAACCTGATAACGTAGAAGGTTCAGATGTGGAGATACCTGAGTTTAATGTTTCATACAAACCTCAAAAGATCAGTCCCAAATTTCAATCTACTGTCCGGCACTTGCTGCATCAAAAGATACGTGATTCATACATGCACCCCCAGTTTGTTTCAGATGTGATGAAGCCTCTTCTCATTGAGCAATTAATGGATCAGGAAGTGGTTAATCTCTCTGGAGGAGAGTTGCAAAGAGTTGCATTATGCTTATGTCTTGGAAAGGTAAATGTTCCTGAATTACCCAAAAGATAATGATATATTTCAAAGATAAATATTCCAAGTTTTGACCCTAAATTGTTGGGGGTGCTGGGTGCTGGTTAGTGTGCTTACTTCGTTCTAACCTAAGTGCTATGGAATAACACCTTTTAACACTAAGCCTTACCTTTCATGCACATACATCTTCTTGCGGGTTTACATGTGTATGTGTGGTGTGCCTGCAGCTCCACGCTAGTATTTACTTGTTTGGATTTGTGTTCCACTATATCCCTTTTAGGCTACTTGGGTGTGCTGAAGAGCTGATATAGACTTTTCAACTCTGTGGTGTTCATAATAACTGAATATCCAAGTTGTGATATTCCTCAGTAAAAGTGTGGAAAACATGCTGGACTGAGACACATTATTGTCTCCATTTTGTATTTGCTAAACTTGTTTCTTTAACATTATATGAGATATGTGGTTCTTTGGCAAATACTAGGAATTGAGAGCTATTATATTATAGTTTCTCTGGATCGGAGTTATAGCTATACAAAGTCAAGTGATGAGATAGATCAAGTTCTATTTTGTTTTAGATGTTCCTAATTTGGAGTTGCATTGTTATGTTCCTAACTTTTTATTCAGTTTTCCATTTCTTTTTCTTTTTTAGGGAAATGTTGGTATGCCATTTTCTTTGTTATGTATTTGCTTTTCAAATTTGAAGTCCTATGGGTTGTCAAATTTTTTATCCTTCCTGATGCACATGTATGTTTTATTCCATGCAGCCAGCAGATATTTATCTGATAGATGAACCAAGTGCTTATCTTGACTCCGAGCAGCGTATTGTTGCTTCTAAAGTCATAAAGAGGTTTATCCTCCATGCAAAGAAAACTGCATTTGTGGTCGAGCATGATTTTATAATGGCGACTTACCTCGCAGATAGAGTTATTGTGTATGAGGGGAAGCCTTCAGTGGATTGTGTTGCAAACTCTCCTCAGTCCTTGTTAACTGGCATGAATCTGTTCCTATCAGTGAGTTTCGCAGCTGTTGCCCCTTTGGTTCTGTACTTCCCTTGTATTTTGATTGTGCTATTCGATTGAAGTTTCTGGTGGTGCTCACTGTTATTCATTGTTGCGTTCTACAGCATCTGGACATCACTTTTAGGCGGGACCCAACCAATTACCGACCGAGAATCAACAAATTGGACTCAACCAAGGATAGAGAGCAAAAGTCTGCTGGGTCATATTATTACCTAGATGATTGATCGACATATCTACTGGCAGGTGAGAAATCATTCTTTTCTGTTGTATAGTTTATGGATTGCAGTATCTCGATGTGGAGGGTACTGAACTTGGTAGTGTTTGTACATTGCAGTTGCCAATTGTGATGAGATGAACAAGAAGACGTGAATGTTGGGTATTACCGGGATCTCTGAGTGTTGTGATGGTATGTTGATAAGCTGAGAAGAGGTCCGTTGATGGTATCCATGAGGTGGCATGCCATTTGTTTTAGAAAAATATTCCATTTATCCTACAGTGTGCTTTTCTTTATGTTTTAGCAATTTTGGTTGATATTTTATGAGTCAGGGGAATACTGATACTCCTGTTTTATTTACTTTAAGAGCAAAGGTATGCTGTTGACATGAGAGAGCTTTGAATTATCCATGTAGCTAGCGAATTATTATTATTATTATTATTATTATTATTATTATTATTATTATTATTATTATTATTATTACCCTTTTACTTTAACAAGGCTAAATGCTTAGTTTAGGTCTAAAGTATTGATTCACCAAGTGAGGATCGACTGAATATTAAAATTTGATGGAAGACGTGGTGTGCATGAGGTAGAATTAGGGTCAATTTTCAAATTGATCGGCTGCACAAACATTTTGAATATTATATGATGTCATATTTATGTTTGCATCAAACCAAATCTAATTAAACCACTAAAAATATTTGTAATTTAAATTCCTAATTTTCAACAAGTCCAAGAATAATATTAGACTTGTTGGTCTGAGGAAATAGGGAGAATGGAAAATAGTAAAGAAAATATGTTTGGTTAAAATTTTGAAAAATGGAAATATTTGAACTAAAGAAAAATAGAACTGTTTTTTTTTCACTGAAATTGTTTTATATTCTTTATTCATAAAATTTTTAAATATCAAAATCTCTTACACTAGTTAAGTTTCATATAAATGTAGTAATTTTTTGTTTTATTTTATTTATCAATTTTTTTTGGGTAAGTAAACAATGTACTATACATTTTATTATTGAAAATAAAATTTTGTTTACTGCTTTTCAACTTTTAAATAATAGAAAATAAAAACAAGAAATATTTTCAAAAAAAAAGGTGAACTGGGTCGGCGATTTGAAAGGTCACTGCGCATTGAGTGGACTCCAGCTGGTGCTGATTAGACTGGATGTTAAATTTATCTTTAATTTCTGTTTCAGTTTGGTTTGTTTCTAGATAATTTGTTTTGTTAGTTCCGATAGGATTTTATGTTTTTGCTTCAAGTTTTTCTTTCTCTGTTTTTGCGTGGGCTAAAACTGGGCCTGTTCCTTTTTTTTTTTTTGCCTTTTAATAAAAAGTCCAGTCTGATTTTTTATTAAAAAAACAAAGGGTTGTTAATGTTTGGTAAGATAATTAATAATTAAATCTGAGTGTAATTGTATGTGTGACATGTAACTAATGTAATTAATGGGACTCACTATGTATAATTGGAGCACTTCAGTCACATTTTCCTGCTATGTTTGGTAGAAGTATGTTTGAGTGTATGAGTTAGCAATTAATTAACACAATTAGTAATATTTAGTTCCTCTCATGACTTATTTTTAGGAAAAAAAAATTTGATTATTTTGAAGAGTTACTTTTTATAACAATATTTACTCATCTTTTCAGTACTAACTGTTCATATTTTATCTAACTATTTTAATACATAGGTAATAAATAAACTTCATTACACTAGTATCCAATTATGAGCGTGTAGGTAATTACTCTAATTCAATTGCTTTATAGCTTTCCAACACACAAGGCATTATTTATATTCACTTATATGTAATAAAAACATATTTTAGTTTTAGTACATACTTCTTAAAAATAATTATCTTATTTTACTAATATTATTTAAATATTAATGAGATAATTCCTCATATATTTTTACCTACACAGGTTCAATTGTATTTATTGATACTAATTTTAAGTTTGATTGACATTTGAGAAGGATGAAAGAAAAAAGTTTAAAAGAAGGACAAGAGGTGGAGGAGAAAGAATAATAAGTTTGGTACAACTTTTAGTTTACCCTGCATCCCGATGCATTAGTTTTACAAAAAGATATCAGAAGGGTTAGGAGTGTTTAAATTTAGATTCAACTTCATCAATAAAGCATATTATATATGTTCATAATTTCAAAAAGTTATTAAGTACTTGAGATTTTAGATAATCTTCAAAATCTTGGATTTTTATGATAATTTTAAAAATTTTATAGTGAGATAAAGAATAAAATAAAACATGTTTTAAGAATACTAATATAAAATTATAAAAAATTTTGAACGAAATGATTTGAAGATCAAATATCCCATTTAAAACTTACAAATATTACAACAGTTCAAACATGATTTGTCCTCATAAGTTTTTAGGTAATTAACATGTATTTATAATTAAAAATTTTACTTTATTTTATATTTTAAAAAGGATAATAAATTTTAAACTTTTTTATTTTTATAACCGTGTCTTCATTAACTCAAAAAAGGAGGACAAAGTTTAGTACGAAAAACATATACAAGTTACTGACAAAAAACACGGGTAGAATGGGACAGATTCGATACTCCATGGAAGATACAGACCTACACCGCCCATTTAGCAACTTATCAGGTTCATGGACAAACTACTCATTGCTTCAAAGTTGAAACATACAGGGTTTACAATGACATGTTCCGAGTTATGTCTCGCAAGTCGTAATGCATATATCAGATCGTTGAATCAAATGTTGTTATTGTTATATGTCAACAATTAAAAAGAAAGAAAAACAAGTCTGTGATTATTCAATACAAAGCAGTTGAAGTCAAATTATTATTACATTCATTCATTCGACACTATATCAGTTTTGACTCCCAATACTCCATGCTTTTGCGGGCAGTAAAATCACTTCCACTTCCTGAATTTGCCGCCTCCATGCTTTCCGTGCTTAAATTTCCCATGCTTCCCGTGCTTAAACTTCCCACCACCATGATGTTTGAACTTCCCATGATGACCATGACCAAACCCATGAGCACCATAAGCACCATAAGCACCATGAGCACCATGAGCACCGTGAGACACGTGGTGAGCCCCCATAGCAGCTGCGGCAGCTGCTGCACCACCTGCAAGCAGCGCTCCCATGCCACCGTGCCCTGCACACACACACACAAAAAGGGTAATTAATTATTGGCATCTCACATTTAACATAACAAACTTGGACCACATTATGATTATGTAGGAAGTTTTACCTGAATGGGATGCACCAGGATAGCCAGATGGTGGATAGCCGTGAGGGGGGTATCCTCCTTGAGGAGGGTAGCCGGCTGGTGGATAGCCTTGAGGGGGGTACGCTCCAGCCGGTGGATATCCGCCAGGAGGCGGAGGGTATGCACCAGGAGGGTGTCCATGACCACCATGACTAAGACCATGAGCAAGATGTGAAAACAGACCCTTATCATCAGGCTTATGCTTGTCCTTCCCCATGTTTTCTCAACCAATAATCACTTCTGTGGAACAAACAGAAAAAAAAAAATGCATAATTGAATTGATCACATATAAATTAGATCAAAATAATAATGATAAAAAAAGGCACAACATGATAACAAGCATCTGTAACTGATTCCATCAAGGAAACAAATCACGAACACTGAATAAAGTATGAAATTTACCAAAAACAAAAATTCAACAAAATTCCCATAACAATGAATCAACAACTAGAACATAAACTTGAGAAAAAAAAATTGAGATCTTAAAAAACAGTCAACGCCTTTTCTTTTCTTTTTTTTTTTTATGGAATTTCGAAGACTATAACACAAAGGATCATAGAACAGATTACCTATGACTAAGAGATAAAATTTCGAAAAAAGAAAAAAGATAAAATAAACATAAATTAGGCAGAGAAAAGAAGAGAGATGTGTGTACGTACGGCTACAGAGCAAGTCAGATTGATATCGGAATGGAAGTTTTGGGAGGAGATATTTTAGCATATTTATATATTCACTTTAAAATTAACAAAGGAGAGATTCCACGCGTTGCTCTAACGCGTAAACGACGCGGCTAGCTAATGTTAAATGACAACGACACGTGGACTACAACCTCCATTTTTACCTTAGCCCCTAAGTCATGGAACCTTCTCTTCTTTGCGTGTATTTCATTGGTAAATTTCCTCTACAGCTCCTTATTCTATAGCGCCCTTTAGATTTTGATCCTTGTTTTTTTTTTTTTTTTTTGTTTTTGTTTTCAATAATTTCATTATATGTTCTGAGTATATCCGCTATTTTGATTCAATGTCTAGAACTACTCATAGTCCCTCTTCAACTCATAAATAGGATGATAATGTCTTTCAGCACACTCAAACTTGTATCCTCATGCATTATAATAATGTCAATGCCAAGACTCAACACTATTCAAATAAGGAAAAAGAAATTCCTATACATTTGAAAAATAAGTACAATGTTAAACATATATATATATATATATATTAAGTAATGCGATATTAGTTTATAATATAATATGTTCTCTCAATTTATTATAGCTTAAAAGCATGAATAATTTTATTTAATACGTGAATAGATATAAAATTTAATTATTGATGGCATTAAATTTTAGACATTGTATGAAATTTAATTAAATATAATTATTATCAAACCAAAGTTAATCTCATAAAGTTAATAACTTTTTAATGGTTACAAAAGAATAACCATTTTATTCGTTTTTGACATACAAAAACTTTTTTTTAATTTTAAAGCTATGAAAGATATTCTAAGTTTAAATAAAAATAAAACATTTTTTTATTAATTTCAATTTAAGTTGGGTAGATGATTGATTTACGAATAGGTCTATTTATTTGAAATTGTATAATAGTTAAACATGTTGAGGTATATGTAATGTAGGGGGTAGATCATTTTGGCTGCTTTTCAAGTCTATTTAAACAGTGCACCATGTTCCACCTGGTTGGTTATCCACCACTATCAAATTAAAGGGTAAAAATGATTTTTTTTTTTCAATTTTATCACCTAATTTTTAAAGTCTTTACATTTTAGTCGCTTAAGCATCAAATCTCTAATTACGATTGTTTATATACGTCTCATCATGTTTACATTTTCATTTTGGTCATCTAAAATATCCTTTTTAAATGATTGGTCAGGGTAAAAAAAACTAAGGATTAAAGTACAAAAAAAAAAGCAATAGAAACTAAAATAATGAAAATAATGCACTAAAGAATTGTCAAATTGTACTTGTTTATAACTTTACCGAAAGTTTTAATTTTTTTTCTAATATTGAAATTTTAAATCCCAAAACATCAAAATCAATTAAATAAACTATTGAATTTTTTTTATCCCTTCATAATGATAGCCGATTTGTTACTATAATATTGAATTAATTAATTAATTAATTAATTTAATCTCCTTATAAAATTTAAAATTTTATTTTATACTTCCAAATTATACTTAATGAAATCAACTCATATTCAATAATTGTCTACGAAACTTAAATTATGATATCAAATCTTTCATACTAAGCAAAAAGTAAAGAAAAATCCTTTTGCAATTAATTAAATTAATTGCTTGTTCTCCCTTGCATAAATTTCAAGGATTTTCTTTGCTTTTTAGCTTAACATTGAAGGTTCAAGTTTATAAAATTAAGGGGACGTTTAGTTCACTGGAACGGAATAGGGCTGTAATGAAATAGAGCTGTAATAGAATAAATCTAATGGAATAGAGCTGTAATAAGTAATTCAATTGTTTGGTTGAATGTAATGGAATAGAACTGTAATAGTATTCTTGTGTTTGGTTGAATGAAATAGATTTGTAATAGAATAAGAAAAAAGCTAAAATGACGATAGTACCCTTAACATAATTTTTTTAGGTAGATGATTATTATTAAATTTTAATAAGATTATTATTAAATATAATTTAATAAAAATAAAAATAAAAATAAAAATAAAAATAAATAATTTAATCATATTTTAATATAATTATCACTAAATATAATTTAATAATTGCACAGTGCATTTGCATGGTTTATTATCAACAAGCGATATGAACAACCTTGAATTAAATGGGAAAGAAAATCAGAAAAATTAAATGGGAAATGTAGAATGATTCAATTAAGCAAAAACACGAACAAATGCATAAGGCAATCTCGACTCAAGAGCTATAACCCATTAACTCTATCTTAGATTAATCAAGTCCTCCACCCCTTCCCCAAGAATCCTTTGAAATACAAGCTGCATTATGCACAAAGTTACAGTAATTGATGAATCAACAAACATATACATCAAAAGAAAAATAGATTCAAAGATTGGAATGAAGAAACAGCAAGTGTGAAAACCAACTTTGGATTGCAAAGAGAGAACCAACAAAAGGAAAACAAAGTTAACATTCATGAATCAAAAACAAAAGCTAATCGAAGAAGGAGAAATAAAAGGAAATGAAAAAGAAGAACTAACCGACGACATGGTCAAAGAGAGATGAGAACTTTGCAGCCAATTAATGAAGCCTTTATGACTTTGCAAGGGAGATGGCTTATAAGGTTGTAAGTAGAAACTATTCAAGGGAACAAAGCTGAATGGAGAGATGGGAAATGATAAAAATCTTGGTAGGTTTAATGTTCCTCAATATTTATACATATAAGTGCTGAATTTGTAGACATTTCACTAACATCAACTCTCATAGTTTAAAAACTATGCTTGCATATGCCAAGGATGCAAGCATCTATTATAAGTGGTTGAATAAACACTATAATATAGAATTTTCAAGACTACAAACAGGATTCACAATCCATATACCCTTTTATTATGTTCAAAAACAAAGATACCCTATTTAAAATTCTTGTATGGAACCGACATAGTAAATCCTTGACACTTGGAGAACAATAGCAGATGAGTGGTCCAGATTTCTCTGGGGGACATTGCTTTAAATACCATCATAGTAACCACCGAATGTTATTTGAGCTCTGGTGATTGATACTCCTTTCACTGTTGAAATTGCTTTATTAGTTTGGTTGTGTGATGAACCACTTGCTTCATCCTCTACAATCGCAACAAATTAAGTTATTTAAGCTACAAGTATTATCTAAAAATGGGGCCTAAATTTGATGTGATGTGATTTTTAAGAAATGGTGTTGCTTTTGAATTTGGACTCTTAAATGATGAAATGCGTATATCTTTTTCATAATTATTTGCATTGTAGAGGGTCATAAAGGAGACAAAATATATTTATAATGTTCACATCAACATGTTTAATTTAATAAATATCTTTATCAGATCAGTTAAAACTTCGAATTTACAAAGATTCCCAATTTTCTAAGAAAGTTCAAAAAATAGACAGAAAAAGTGAGAAAATTATCATACCTTGTCATCATTGTAATGTTGGAAAAGCAGTTTCTAGTTCAATTGTTGTTGCTTGTGCCTTTGTTGAGTTCCAAAAATGATGATGCAAAAGGTAGCAGCAGAAACACCAAAAGAGCATATGGCTCCAATACCAGTCAAACTCCATTTCCATAAATTAAGGCCACCAAAGCTTTCTTCCCAGTTGACATCTTTGTCCTCAGCTTTCTTTTCCACCAAATCTTTTATTTTGGGGAACTCATGTTCTCCAAAAACCCAGTTTCATTGACAAAGTACTTGCAGCATCCAATTGAGGGATAACTCCTCTTTTGCTAGGCTAATCAGACCCCAAGCCCTTGAATTATTATTACAGGTCGTACTGTAATAGAGGCTGATTCCATTCAGCCCATAATAAGCTTTTACCTTAAACCAAACAATTGTTATGTGGGCCCATTGAATAAAGCTGGAATGCATAAGCTATTCCATCATACCAAACATGTTGTAAAAGATATTTGGATTTCATAGCCAATTATTAAAAATGAGTTATTTAGGTTGATTTTAATATGGAAACATAAAATAAAATTGTAAAATTTATAAGGACTTCAATATTATAGTAACAAATTAATTGAGATTATAAATATATAAAAAAAATTGCAATCATTTATTTAATTGCTTTTAATGTTTTAAAACTTAAAATTTCAGTATTAAAAAAAAGGAAATTTAAAATTTTCAGCAATGAGATAAACAAGTACAATTTGACAATTTTTTAATGTATTATTTTAATTTCTACCACTTTTTCACGTTAATTCTTAATGTTCTTTTTTTTTTACTAAAAAAATAAGAAGAGATTTTGATGATCAAAATGAAAGTGACCTAAAACTTGGATGACCGAAATGGAAGAGATTTTAATGATTAAAATGAAAGTGACCTAGCATTTGGATGACTGAAATGAAAGTGTAAACATGATGTAGCATGTATAGTTAACTAAAATAAAAGTAACCTAAAACTTGAAAGATCAAAATGAAAGTGTAAACATGATGTGACATGTACAATTAACCGCTGTTAAAAATTTAATGCTTGGATAACTAAAATGAAAACGACTTAAAAGTTGAGTGACCAATTGGGACAGTTTACCCCTGCTTAAATGACTTCCCCAAATATCAAACTTGGAACCAGTCTTAAAGCATCATTGAGGTACACAACATGGCTTGTTGAACAACAATGAACATTGCATCAACATCCTCTGCATATTTATGTCTTCATATTATTCTCTTACATTATAATTTTGCATTTATGTTCAAAGGATTTGTTATGATTCTTACTATTACCGACCCGTTACTGAATCGCTACCCGATTATCTGATTGGGTCTTGACCCATACTCTATACGGTTCGCACTTTGGGTTCGCATGCAAGGTGCTCGCACCATTCTATGAGACCGCAAAATATGTTTGCACTACCATGTAGGCGAACCAACATCTAGAAAACACGTGTTAACCCTAGAGTAGGGTACGTGTCAACATGCATGGGAACCTACCTACAATATCTCATCCATGAACAATAACCATATCATATAAATATACAATTTAACCCATCCAAAGGATACACACTCTAAATTAATCAACAATTGGTACGATAAGCATGGATAGACTTTCGATCTCCAGATTTTCAGATTGTTAGAAAACCCAACTGACTCGCCCCAACGAGAATTTCCCTACTAATTTCCCATCAAGCTAGACAGGAGGTTCTTGCACTGACAATCAACCTAGTGAGGTAGAACTTTTTGCTGGTTGGTTTATTGACCGACCAGAGAATTTGGGTAACTCAGGCCATGTAGATGCTTCCAACTCTTTTGATCTCAATGCTCCCTTTGGTCAGGGACCATCATTTCCCTCTGATCAGGGAGCATGGCCACAAAAATTGTTTAATTTGTAGTAGCGGTTGAGGTTGATGAAGGAACAGATGACTCAACAAAATGCTAGGTTTGAGCAGCAACAAGTGTTTCAGCAAGAACTGTTAAGACAAAACGAAGAATTAAGGAGGAATATGCAGTTTGACAATTGCGATCTTCAGGATCATGTCATGCCTGCAGAGGAGGAGAATGTAGAGGCACATGCAAAGCCATGACAGAACGAAATGGATGCTTTGCATAGAGATGTACGAGCATTGCATCATGATGTGTAAGATATGAACTGGTTGTTTTGTTCAAACAACCCATTTTCTCATGAAATTGTAAGCCTACCAACTGAGTTTAAAGTTTTAAAAGAAACGTTCAAAGGAAGAAGGGATCTTCGAGTACATCTCTTGCAATATAATGATTATATGAATGTGCTAGGGGCTCTTGGTACAGCAAAATGTAAAGCTTTCTCAACGAACCTTAGAAGAAGTGTGAAAGAGTGGTATTTTTCTTTACCACAGAGTTCCATTCAAAGCTTCTCATAGTTGGGCAGATGTTCTTGGGAAGATTTCGAGCCCATAGAACAATAATGAGCACTCTTATGGGTTTGATTTCAGTAAAACAAAGGGATGGAGAATCTTTGCAAGATTATGTCAAATGATTCCATTTAGCTACATTAAATACAAAGAATTTGAAGGACCAATGGGCCATTGATGCCTTTATCATGGGAGTCCAAAATGAGCACGTGCAATATTCGTTTACTAATAATAGGCCAAGAGTTTGGAAGATTTGTATGAGAGGGATAATAAGTTTACTAAAGCAAATGAAATTAAGAGGATAGCTTGCAATACTTTCTAGAGGGATGAAAAATAATTTAGAGGTCAACAGGGAGTTCGTAGTAATCAAGGTTCTCCTTTTCAGAGTCCACGCGTACAAGGTAGGGGTGGAGGACACCATAAGAACTATTTGTAGAATGAATCACCAAGGGCATTTTAGATACCTCAGGATGAGCACACAAAAGTGGTACGTTCCTCATAGCAAGTTTGAAACTTATACTTCCTTAAATGCTACACATGCCTACATTCTTAGTCAGGTTAAAAGTTTGGGCATTTTGCCATGCCCTCCACCTATACAACATAATTAGTCAAGAGCCAATTCGAGAGACAGGTGTAATTTTCATAATGACGGAGGACATAAGATTGAGGATTTTTTTTTGAAAGATGTTATTGATGAGGTAGTTAGAGATAACGAGCTAAAAGATTTTATGGCTCAAGATGCTACACCGCCAAGTCAGAGTTCGCGGGGCATTGGCAAGGCTAAACAAAATGTTAGAGGCATAATACATGTGATAATTGATACAGATGAAGAGTGGACAACCTTTAATACAAAGAGAAAGACTCATCTTAGAAGTGTAATCTCAATCAGGTAATCGAAGAGATTGCATCAGCAAGAAAAGTGGAAGGTAGAGTTTAATGATGAGGATGAAGATTCAGTATGTAAGGAAGAAGGAAATGATCCAATGGTCATGTCAACAACTATAGCAGGATTTAAGGTGAAGAGAATTTTGGTTGATAGTGGCAGTATTGTGGAGGTGTTAACTTGGGACGTATACCAGAAGATAGGGTCGAAGGAGCAAGCTTTGAGGAGGGCAAGCCCTTTATATAGTTTCACGAACCATCCAGTCGAGGTGAAGGGATGCATTACCCTGCTTGTTACCTTGGAAAATGGTGAGCACACCACCACAGAATATGTTTAGTTCTTTATGGTAGACCATCCAATGATTATAATGTCATTTTTTGGCGTCCCTTATGAGATTGGCTAAAATTATTATTGCAACATTTTGTATAAAGATTAAGTTTCCCACTAGGATAAGAATAGGTTTTATGAAGTCTGACCAACGAACAACTAGACAATGTCATATGTTATCAATCAAGAAAACATATGAATAAGTACCACAGGGTCAGAGTTCACAACAAACAAAAGTGGCTACTTAAGTTTTAGATTTGGATAGTTTGAATGTCAAAAGTGAGGAGAGAATTCGCAAGCTAGAAGTAGCAGAAGTTATAGAAACTTTGCAGTTATTTTATGATAACACAAATAAGTTGGTAAAGATTTCATTAGTGTTGGAAAAATAAGAAAAAGAGAATCTGGTTCGATGTTTAAGAGAGAATTCAAACATTTTTGCATGGTCAACTGCAGACATGCTTGGTGTGGATCCTCAAGTGATTGTTCATAGGCTAAACATGTCTCCTGAAGTCAAACAAAAAAAAAAAGGTTCACTCCACAGGTCGTGGAGGCCATTAAGCAAGAGGTAGGAAAGCTACTTTCAACGGGATTTATTAGGGCAATGGCGTACCCAGACTAGGTATCAAATGTTGTGACGGAGAATGTGCATTGATTTTACTAGCCTTAACAAAGCTTGCCCAAAGGCTAATTTTCCTTTATCCTTGATCGATAGGTTGGTAGATGCGTTATTGGGCCATAAATTTATGAGTTTTATGGATGCATTCTCGGGTTATAACCAAATTTCCATGGCTCCAAAAGATCAAAATAAAATAACCTTTGGCACGAAAGAAGGCTTGTTTTGCTATCGAGTCATGCCTTTCGGGTTGAAGAACGCAGGTGCAACCTACCAGAGATTGGTTAATAAGATTTTCAAAGAACAAATTGGTTGCAATGTTGAGTTATGGTTAATAAGATTTTCAGAGAACAAATTGGTTGCAATGTTGAGTTTTATGTTGATGACATGTTGGTAAAGAGCTCTAATTTGAGGGGGTATATTCAGGTTTTGCCTAAGGCTTTTGTTGTTTAATCTGGCAGATTTTTGTCATCCTATCTCTAGGGTTGCGATCAACTCCGCTTAATCATGCTAGATCTACTCTTAAACAGGGTCTATTCCTCCTCTACCTAAGCGCATCAATACTTGAATCAATATCCTGAAATATCAAAACAAGAATTAAGAACACATAATTAAGAACAAATCAAGTATTTATCATATAGTTCAGAAAACAATAACAAGATCCGTCTTAGGTTTCATCCCCCTCAGGTATTTTAGGGGTTTAGTTCATAATAATAAAAGAATACATCTCAGAAAAAACATATGAAACAAAACATAAGAAAAACCCTAAAACCCCTTGGAGGAAATTGAAGGGAAGATCTTCCGTCTTGAGTATAACTCCGGCTTCTTGAGATGAATCAACTGGCTTTCTTCGAGTAAATCCCACAATTCTGGCCTCTCTGGCTTGGCTCTTCGGCCTAACTGGATGCCCTCCTGAAGGTTGGCCTCTAGGGTGTTTATATAGGCTTTTGGAATGTCTTTCTTTGCCTCTAAGTACCCTATTCTGAATAGAATTCAAACAGGTCACATCAGGGACATGCCCATGGCATACGCCTGTGTAAGTCGTGGCCAGACCGTGTTCAGGTCTGTTAAAGAGGCACGGCCGTGTGGTCTTGGGCCCAGGCCGTGTCGATTTTGTACTTTGGCCCATTTACTCCGTTTTAGGCCCGTTTCTCGTTCTTTTCATCCTCCGGTGCTCTCCTAAGTATAAAACATGAAATTAAAGGATTAAGAGCACCAAATTCCACAATTCAAGGCTTAAATCATCCAAAAGTATGTTAAATGTGGGATTAAAATGTGTATATGTTATGGTTTATCATTGTTCTGTGAGCCCATAGCATAAAGTTGAATCTAGAAAAGTGCGTTTTCGGTGTGAGAGCAGGAAAATTCTTAGGCTTCTTGGTTTCAAAAAGGGGTATTGAAGCGAACCTTGAAAAGATTCGGGTTGTTCTAGATATGTCTCCCCCAAAGACCATCAAAGACATTCAGCACCTAACGGGGAGAGTGGTCGCACTCAACAAGTTCGTTTCCAGGATGGCAGATAAGTGCTTACCCTTCTTCAAAGCCTTAAGAACTTTTATTAGTTAGACAGAGGTGTAACACCCAGTTTTGGTAGGTTCTGAAATTGGCGGGTTAATTGAGTAGTATTTTGAATAGGGTAATGCTATCCACCCAACTGATACTCTTGGCATGTAAAGTGGGCGCATAGCACGCATTGGATTATTACAATGAATTGTCTTAGAAAAAGGATGAATTGTTAAGAAAATGAGCTTAGTAATGAATTAAGGAATTTTAGGTAGTTGGTTTATTGTTGTAAAGTTTTAGTTAGTCAAGGTATTGGTTATGTTCTAACAGGATGGTTAGAAATGAACGATGAAATTGCTATATATATCTGTGTTGGGTTTTTGTACACGTTTCTCTATATCTGTAAACCACTTATATGGTAGATTGAATAGGATTATGAAGCGTGTCAAGTTTCCATAAGGACAAAGGTTGTAGATCTAGATAATCGAGATTAGAAAATGAGAGTTTTTCTTCTTCCTTCTTCAAGAAGTATTTTTTTCTAAATCTAAAGGAGCTTAGAGTATTTCCTTTTTTCACATAGGCTAAGTTGTAGATCTAAATCTTCACCTGTGAATGTTTCATGACAAGTTAAGATTTTTAACCTCTATATTATATTGTGAAAGAGTAAATTTGTTAACTTGGTATATCTGTAAGATGGATGATACATGGCCTTGCTTGGGGATTTCTGGTGTTAGAAATGATGGTAAGAAAGGGTTGGGGTATTTGAATAAATCTTGATGAGTTTCTATAATCTGTAGCAGTAGTTGCTACTGATCCTATAAGAGAAGTCTGGATCTGGAGTTTGAAACTGATGTAGGTGAGAATCAAGTAAGTCCCCAAAGCTGACTCTTGTGTATATACAATATATTCTAGATGCTTCTGTGTAGTATTGAATAGACTGTGAAACTGACCTTAGAAAATACAGTGTATAGAGTATTCTATGGTATGAATGGTTGGTAGGTTTGCATGAATGGTTGTACAACAATTGACAAGTACCTTTACATCGGAATAAGACTATACGAGTTTCATTGAAATATATGAAGAGTACCTTCATGAATAAATGTGGGACAACTATTTGAATGCTCACTTGGGTTAGTAAGGAGTCTACTAGATAGACATTATCTAATAGCATTGTTTGATGAGAGATATAAACAAAAGGCTTCGAGAAAACTAGTGTTTTCCTAATTACATCAAGCCAATAAGCAAACAACAAATCCATGGGTATTTGAACCCAAATATCCAAGAAAAAGTAGAATATTTGATGAAAGAATAGGGGGCCCTTTGAGCAACCTGTTATAATATGAAAACCTTATATCTTGAAATTAATTCATCAATACTCCCAAACAAAAAGGGAATTAGTCTATGGTCGAGTCACTAAAAATAAATAGCTAGGAATTTTGAGTTGTACATCGTGAAAAAAAGACCTTCTTTTGTGTGGAATTAATCGTTCTCATTTCTTTTAGTTATTTTAGAAAGAAATGAAATTATGTTCAAGGAAACAAATATGTCATGGTTGCAGGAGTCTATACATCACATATAGGCTTATTCTTGAAGTTTAGGGCATCGTGGTATAATCGTCGAGGTACTGCAAGATCTAAGAGACCAAATGGAAGGGTACATAGACAAGTAAATCCCTTATGACACTCATTTAATTTTAATTTAAGAGGATTCAACATTTGAGGGGAAGTAGACTACTCAAGAATTTTACATTTCATTTATGTCATAATTTTGAATTGAATATGTGTATGTCTGTTTGGTATATATGAACGGATCAAAAGCTAAAGTATTAAGGTGATATCAATACATGAAATTCTGTCAAATGAGTCTGTGTCTATCTTTGCGGATCGTCTAAAGGGGTCCATCGAGGCTGTAAACATGATCTCTGAAAGGAAGAGTCCATGAACATGGCACCATATCATGTTAGACCATATTTGATGGGTTATGGCATCATATAGAAAGAACTAAAGGAAGGTTATTACTTAATGGAGTTTTCTGCGTGACCTAGGACGATGAGGGGCAAACCTCATGAAACGTGAATCTAAGCGAATCCCTATCGTGAACACATCAAGAAATGGAAGCTTTTATGGTGTGTCTGAAATGGAAGCCTTTGTGGTGTGTCTAAAATGGAAGCCTTTGTGGCGTACTTGAAATGGGAGCCTTTGTGACATTCTCTAAAAGAATGGCCCTTGTGGCAACCATATGAAGGGAATGCTTTTGTGGCGGACCCTGAATGAAAGAAATGGAATGAATGATGAACTCTGAAAGAATGAGAATTTTTGTAGGCTCTGAAGAAACAGTATGAAAGGTAATCTCTAAAATTTAAAGTCTTAGTAGCAATATATGAAAGAAATGCCCTTGCGGTGGATTGTAAAGAAACAACCTCTATGGCGAATCCTACAAGGAAGTTTTATATGACATACACCTGATGGGCTACCCCGGTGGTGTAGTTTGGAAGGGCTTTCAATGATAAGCCATGAAAGACGTTCTTACAACGAACTTTGTGCTACGAAATGGGCATATCCTACATTGTCCCTAAATGCAAACAGTATGACCAGTAAGTACGAGACGTATCCATGGGCGTAACGGTAAGGTATTTAGTATGATTAAGACATGTATAGAGTTAGGGGATTAAAGATAAATAGTGAAGTAATGAAAATATATTTTGGAAATGAATGTAAACATGGTACGCTGTAAAGGAAATACTGATCATCCGTGTATGGTCTCTTTCTAAAACTCGATAGACTCGTGGCTTAGTGGTTGAAGAATGTAGTCTCAAAGACACTAAAGTGATAGAAAAAGGGCCTTAGAGTAAGGTATGATAACGAACATGAATAAATAAACAGAAATGGAGGTAGTTTTTTTTTAGAGACTAGATGAAGAATAAAAGTAAAAAGATGGTTCTTGAAACATTAAATGTGGCGTACAAGTATGATTTAGGTAAATGGTGTTTGCCTCACTAAGTTCCATTGAACTTATCTCTATGTGTTATGTTTCAGGTGGGTTTTGAAGGTCTTCGCCTAGAGGGACGGCGCTAGGGCTACGCTGAAGAAGTGGCGTCATCGGCCTTTATGTATACAGAGCGAACTTGTTGGCATGTTCTAGTCAGAGTTATTTTATAAAAGTCTTTTACACGGGATAATCATGATAGAAAAGTACATCAATGCAATAATAGTTGTAAATAAATTCTATGTGTATACCAATTGAATTATCGTATCATTCACGCTTATGTATTTCTTAAAGGAATTTATAATTAAACAGTTGTAATCGAATGAAAATTTTTTTAATTGAGTGAGCTAGAGATGTACTTGAATAGTAACACCCTAAATTCGAATCTGGTTCATCGGATCAAGTTTGGGGCATTACAAAAGGAGTGCCAAGCTACTTTTGAGAAGCTTAAGTTATATCTCACGACTTCACCACTCTTGATGTCACCTCGAGTGGGGGAGACTCTTTATCTTTATCTAGTGAGTTTTGAAGAAACGGTAGTAGCAATTTTAATCAGGACAGAGGGGATTTAATAATTTCCAGTATGTTACGTTACCAAGGTGTTACAGAATGGCGAGAAAAGGTACTTAAATACAGAAAAGCTCATATTTGCTTTAATAGTGGCAGCTCACAAGTTGCAACCTTACTTTCAAGCTCATCATGTAACTATCATGACGAATCAGCCTATCAAGGATATTTTTTTTAAAGTGGATATTTTTTTTAAATGGGGAATTGAATTGGTAGAATTTGGAACAGAATATGCCCTGAGAACAACGATCAAGGCACATATCTTAGTCGATTTTCTAGTGGAATGTTCTTTTGACAAATCATTAATCCTTGCAGGTAACTTTTATTCAAACACTGTTACTCACATAAATGATATGGTAGCATGTCATTCAAATTATTGAAATTTTACTTGACAAATACTCATTTTTTCTTATGATGTTTTGTTACAAGTATACATTGCATTCTAAAACTTTTTCTGTTTATTACACAAGATGTAATAGTTAACTCATCACAGGGGCAAACGAGTTCAGTTGTGAAGCCAAAGTGTTGGACAATTTATGTAGGTGGTTCAACAGCAAAGATAGGGTCAAGAGCGGATGTTCTTCTTATAGATCCTGATGAAAATGAATGGCAGTATGGGCTACCCTTCAGCTTCCAAGCATTTAACAACACTACGGAGTACGAGGCAATGATTTCAGGATTGCAACTGGCTTTATAGTTGGGGGCGAGAGAATTGATCATACACACTGATTCTCAGCTCGTAGCAAAGTAGATGAATCGGGAGTATGAAGTAAAAGAGTCAAGATTAAAAAAGTACCATGCTATAGAAACTCATCTACTTGTTCAATTTGATAAGCCACAAGTTAGATAACTATTCAGGATGGAGAACACCAAAGTTAACGTTTTATCAAAGTTAGTGTCCTCTATTACTATTGAGCAGAAAGGAAAAATCCTGTTAGAGTATAAAGCCACTCTAAGCTGTGACACTCATCAAGTGCCTAATCTGAACAAGGAAGTAACGTGGATGAACCAATTGTACAAACACTATAAGGGGAAACTCACCACCTAAGTAAAAAAGAACTCGTCAAAATTCAGCATAAGGCTATAAGGTATGATGCTATAATTTACATTTAATATATCCTTGTATTTATAGGTTACTTATCTCTTATTCAATAAAATTCATTTAATCTATCAACTTTAGATATATTTGTAACACCCCTCACTCGTATCCGTCGCCGAAATAGGGTTACAGAGCATTACTAGACTTATTACACAATCGAGTATACATTTCTCATACAATTATCGAATTCAAATACAAGCCATTCATAATCATTCATCAAGTCCCTAATATGAGCCTACGAGGCCCAAAACATGCATTCGGGGTGGTTCGGGACTAAATCGATAACTTAGTGAACTTTTAGAAAACTAAGAAAAATTTACAAAATACAGGGGACACATGCCCGTGTGGCCCAGCCGTGTGTCTCACATAGCCAAAGACACGCCCATGTCACAGGCCGTGTGGACATTCGAAATGGGATCACATGGTCGTATCCTAGCCCGTGTCTGACCCCGTGTAACTCTCTTACTTGGGTCACACGACCAACCAAACGCCTGTGTGACTAGCCCGTGTGCCCTTCAAAATGGCCTCACACACCGTGTGCTAGGCCGTGCCAAACCTGTAGGGTATACTGACTTATGCCACACGGCCAAGTCACATGCCCATGTGCTAGGCCGTGTAGAGCATACTGACTTGATTTTTAATTCAACACCAGGGGATACACGACCGTGTAACCTGACCGTGTATCACACACGGCTGAGACACACGCCCGTGTCTCTGCCTATGTGGACAAAAATAGGGCTATTTACCAAGCCATTTTTCCACCCAAATTTGCATATAGCTACACCAAACCAAATGGCACAAAACATGGCATAAATAGGCATTTAAATCAACTCCAACCAAGTTTAATTCATGAAAATTTCATACCATTAACCACAATACACACAAGTATCAAATTTGACCATTTCATTCATGCTAAACTCACAATCACAAATCACCTAAATGGCATCTTACAATTATGAATCATTTTGCCCAAAATTCACAAGCATATAAATTCTCAATTATCAACCATTCACCACAAGCATTTGTATAGCAATTATTAACATAATACAAAAGCCATTTACATATATATACACAACCAAATCAACCAAAATAAGCCAACTTTCATGGCTATATACCAAACCAAACACTTAACATTTACAAGCAATTTCAAATGCTAAATTCATTACCAAACTATATACCAAAATGACCAAGGTTCCTATACATGTCATAAACCAAATACATAGATTCAAAAGTACCAAAGTGATAGTTTGATAGTGTGATGAGGTCTCCGACGATTCCCAAATTCGAGCTAGCTTTGATTTCACTATAAAACACGAAAAAATAAACATTGTAAGCTATAAAGCTTAGTAAGCTCATATGAAATAATAAGAAAAACTCACCATTCAACTACCATTAAAGAATATGAACATAACATACTACAAAACATTTAATCACAATGTTAACATATATTAAATCACATAATTAACCATGAACTCACAACTTCCATAGATTCAAAGCTTATATAGTTTCCATACATACCTATACTGATACATATCTATTTTTCACCATTTCATATCTTCGATATACTCGTTAAACCATTTGGAATACTATCGAATACTCGGGAATCTTGCACCCTAAATGCCAATACATAGCCAAAGCTATCTCAATAATGCTCACTCTCGAGCTATCAACGGGTCTGCTCACACAAGCTGACGGTCATGACGAAGCTACACGGTGTTGCTCACACAAGCTGACGAGAATCCACAACACATGCCAGATAACTCAGCCATCAGTAGGACGTATGGACCTGCACCCAAATCACATAACCCCTAATGACATGTCATTCGTATCCTAATCCATTCCTAAGGTTAAATCAGGATTTCACATTTGCCGAATCGTCGTCAAATATGTCTGCAAGGTCGTATTCACAATTTATGCAATATCAAAGCATTTAAAACACAAATATAATAATGCTTATTACATACGAACTTACCTCGAATGCAAAAACGACAAAATGAGTCAATTAGTCCAAAAACTTATTTTTCCCCCGATCTATATCCGAATTTCACTTTTCTTGATCTATTTGTAATCAAATTTAACTAATTAAATCACCATTCTATTCAATTTAGTCCAAAATACACATTAAGGAAACTTTACACTTTTGCCCCTAATATTTCAACATTTTTACAATTTAGTCCTTATCTCATAAAAATACAAATTCATGCAATTTGGTCCCTACCCATGCTAGTCGAATTTCTCTTATTACCATAGTAGCCATATTTTTCATTTATTTCATAATTTAACCATAAAATTTCAACATTTCTCAACTTAATCCCTAAATGACAATTTTGTCAAAAATCACTTTACAAATGTTGTTTATCTAACAACAAGCATACATTTTCTATCATAAAATATCAAAATACACATGTATTCATCAATGGAAAACCCTAAACCTTTTAACATTTTTGTAAAATAGCCTCTAGGCTAGCTAGATTAAGCTGCAACGATCTCAAAAACATAGAAATCATTAAAAACGGGACAAAAATCACTTACAATGCAAAGAAAATAGCTTGGTCGATCCCTAGCTATTGCTTCCCTTGATAATTTCTATTAAGGATGATAAAATGAAGAAGATGGACACATTTTGTTTAAGTTTTTTTAACTTTAATTACAACATTACATAATTAACCTTTAAAATTATTATAAATTTCAAAAATACCAAACCAATATAAAAAAATACCAAGAACTTCTGCAAGGACCTATAGATTGCTCTCACTCAAAGCTTTGTAAAAACTCTCCAAACAAATGGTCAAGTAGAAGCAATGAATAAGAAGATTTTAATGACTCAGAAGAAAAAATTTGATGAGGCCAAAGGTGCCTGATTAGAAGAGCTACTAGGAATTATATGGGCCCTGTAGACCTTACCTTATACAGCAACTAGGCAGACAACATTCTCACTCAGATATGGGGCAGAAGCAGTAATCCCTGTTGAGATAGACTTGCGATCTTACAAAACAACTTATTTTGATGAAAGTGCCAACCAAGAGGCCATTCAACTCAATTTGGATCTTATTGGTGAAGTTAGGGAAACAACAAAAATCAGGAGTGCTGCGCGACCACAACAAGTCGCTATATACTATAATTCCAGAGTGAAGAACAAGTAGTTTCAAGTGGGTGATCTTATTTTAAGAATATTGAAGTCAGTTTTCTAGCATTGCAACAAGGAAAAATGGCCTCTAGTTAGGAGGGACCCTATAATGTTGTAGAAAAAATATACTATAAAGCTTACAAAATAGCAAAAATGGATGGCCTCTTCTTGCCTCATACATGTAATGATGCTATGTAATACCCCTAAATTTTCTACAGTAAGAAAGTAAGATCGTATCTTGATATAGTAAAATAAATAAATAAAGTGACAAAGAGGGGAAATTTTGAGTTATGTCAACATTGGGAAGTATATTATGACATATTAATTCAAGAAAGGATTAAATCGCAAAAGTGAGAAAAGTTTTGTTGCCCAAGAGTAAATACTCAAAAATTGAGGAGTTTAAAGTGTAAATATGAAAATTTTGAAAGACCAATAGTGCAAATATTTTATGGGTGGAATGATTTAGAAACTATGGAAAATGGATGGATTAGGACCAAATTGAATAGGTGAAAAATTATGAGGGACTAAACCTCAATTTTACCAAATTAAGTGATGACTCAAGGATGGAATTTTAAAAAATCATAAAGGGCAAAATGGCCAATTAGTAAGAGAGATAATTCTAGAATGTAATGATTATGTTGATGATATTTTAAATTAATTAATTAGATAAAAATTATTTTATTAATATTAATAAGATATTTATTATTTTAATATTATTTATTTAGTATATAAGGAATTCTCTTCAACTTTTCATGCATGAACCCACGTTAGAAGAAGCGAGAAAGTACGAAAGTTTTGCTTTCTTTACAATTTAGTCATTTCACAAAAAAAAATTCATCATTTTCACCTAGATATCAAAAGAATTTCCATAGCTACCAAGAGAGTAAAATAATAAGAAGACAATGGAGAGCTAGAATATCAAGTTAGATTCAAGAAATGGAAGCTGGAGGAGAGAGAAAATCAAGTTAAAGATTGAAATCAATAGGACAAGGTAAGAACTTTAAGATTTCAATATATTTTAAGTAGAGTTTTCTTATATAAGGTAATATCAAAAGCACGAAAATGATGTTAAAGTAGAGTTTTCTTATATAAAGTTCCATGTTATTGATATATTAGTGAAGGGAAATAAGAGAAAATGATGGGAAATATTATAGAGAAATGAAATAAGGGTGTTATAAACTTGGTAATCAACATTTTGCACTAAACCAGTTTTGGACGGCAACAATAGTTTAACTTTGAAAAATCACCAAAAATTTTAGAAATCAAATTAGAGGTTTAATAAAATATGAAATTTAATTTTATTGAGTCTAGTTTCTTATAGAAGAAAACGGTGTAAGCAATGGAATTGTAAATTATGAGTTATAATAAATTTTATGAGAAAAGGTCACAATGATTTCATTCTTACTTTGGAAAATCAAAAAAATTGTAAAAAAAATGATTATGGGCTTCAATTTTTTTTAAATTCTTAATGAGTATATTTTCAAAAGAAACAAACATTAACATCATCCAAATTTCGTACTAAGAAATAATTAATTTTTAGTGAAGAAAGGTCAAAGCTGTCAAATAATAGAACAAGGACAAATTTGAAGATTTTACTGTACTTATTGGATAAACTATAAATTCTGGAAATTTTATGGTAGAAATATATTTGAGTCTAGTTTCTAAAATATCAAGCGGATCTTAATTTAGAATTCTGTAGCTCAAGATATAAATAATTTAGTGACTATGACTCAAGTGGACAACTTGATATGAACATATAAGTAAATAGTGGAATTATATACATACATTAAGGATGTGGAATGGAGAGGAGGAGGAGGAAAATATATGAATATTCAGCTAGTATGGGTTTACATTAAAAATGGCTAATTTGCATGTTTTAGGTTCAAGGACTAAATTGAACAAAAGTAAAACTTTAGGGGAAATTTTATAAAAATGTTAAAAATGACCAAATTGCATGAATAAATTAATACATTGGAAGAAATTATTAATATCAAGTGGGTTTAGAGCTTTAATTTTGTTGTATAAAGATATTATAAAGTAATTTTGTTAAATACTGAAGTTAGGATCAAATTGTGAAAATAGTTAAAATATTAGGGTTTGGTATTAAATTTTTGTCTTATTAAGGGCTGTATGATAGCCTAGAATATTTGGATAAAGTATTATTGAGAAAAATTAGTTGATTTGATTAACTAGTTAAGAGATTAAATTGTAAAAATTATAAAAGCTGGAGTAATTGTGAAAATTTTTATAAAAGCTGGAGTAATTGTGAAAATTTTGAAATTTATGGATTTAAGTGAAATTAGGGAGTTACATTTAGTTTAAAGTAGAATTTATATGAAAATATAAGATTAATTATGAAGAAATAAAGTTAGTCTTGATTTAGGGACTAAATTGGAAATTAGGAAAAAGTTGAATAAAAATTGAAATATTCAATGTGAAACTGTGTTGTATTGATGATTTTTAATTGTTTAATTTTCGTAGCTAATATGGCGTCGGAGACCTCGCTAAGAAAGGAAAAGATAAAGTTAAAGAGGGGTAGCTCAAAAATTACGGTTTGTATTTCTATAATACGAATTTTAATTATTATTTGTTATGTTTTGGTGTATATATTATGGTAAGTAATTAAGGTAAGTATTAGCAAATGTTATTGAATTGAATTTCTATGGATATATGTGATTGGTGTGGAAATTGAATATTGGATATATGTTATAGTTGAAAATTATATTGATTGGGAATGTGATGAAATTGATATGAATATGTGATTATTGTGAAATTTGAATATTTTTTTATTGAAAAGTGGATTGAATTGTATTGAATTGAGAATATATGTGATTAATTGAAATGTGTATTGATTGGAAATTGGAAAGTGAATTGAATACCCTATTAACTGTATCGGGCTGGGTCGGTATAGTTGGCATGCCATAGGATTGGAAGTGTTCAGGAATACTTCGACCTTGAGTCGATGAGACACTGGGTGTCATACTGTTACTTCGGATAGATTCGATGAGGTATTGGGTACCAACTTATTTCGGCTTGGCCGATGAGACATTGGGTGTCAACTATTGCTTCGAACTATCCGATGAGGCATTGGGTGCCGTACTGGTGTGTTTGGTTGGATCCGTGTATCCGTCTGAGTCCGAGTCATGTTAATAGGGGTAAATAAATGAATTGAAAAATTGAATGATATTGAATGATTGTGAATATGAAATGGAATGAAATATTGAATTGAGATATGAAAATAAAAAGTATGAAACAATGGTTGCATGAAATAAATATTGATGCAATGAATGAAATGGATATTGATATAGTGAAATAATATGTAAGTCAAAGTGAAGAATATGAGAAATGAAACCGATATAGTGAATTGAAAATAAAATGTGATTTGTGTTCATATTGTGAAAAGCTATCTGGGATAGCAAATGATAAAGATTGAATAAGTTATAAATAAATGTATGAGAAATTGTGATTTATGTGATAATTGAGTATTGTATGACTAATGTCATTATACAAATAAATATGGTTTGATATGTGAATGACCATTTATATAGAAATTGTGTGAATTAGGATATTGTTTAATAAATGAAAAATGATAGTTATGATACTAGACATAAATGTCCTTATAATTTAATTTTGCCTATTATATTATATTGTATTGTTTTTAAATATTTGGATTATAGAAATACCACTGAGTTTTTACTTAGCGTACGGTTTTATTTTCCGTGCGCAGATTAGGTACAATGATTTTAAAGAGTTGTCATTGAGATTGTAGGCATCTATCTCATCACATCTCCAAGTGCCAAGAGGGTATGCTTCAAAATTTTGGAATAGAATGGCATGTACTTAGGAAGATCAAGTGTGTTTCAAGTAGTAAGGACTAAAATATAAATTATCTAAATTTATTTTTAATGTTCAAATATAATAGTGATTAGCCAAAATCACTTTGGCATCAAATGTAATATTCCTATATCAGGTTCTTGGGTCGAACCGGTATAGGGGTGTTACATGCCATCTAAAAAAATATTATGTATGAGTAATTTGTCCCCTTTTTTTTGATAAAGATACATTATTTGCAAACGTTGTTTAGTCTATCTAGGATGAATAATTCTCTTAGTTAGTTGATTTAATATCGTTACTTTAAACAGCTTGCTGATTTAAGATTGCAGCTGATATCGTTAAGGTTCACTGATTTAATATTGTTCGCTGGTTTAAGACTACAACCTCAGTTCATTCAATCTAATATCATGAACAATCTTATCTGAGTTAGTTTATTTAGTATCGCTACTCTAAATAGCTAGTTGATTTAATATCGCAGCTAATATCGTTAAGGTTCGCTTATTTAAGATCGCAACATAAGTTCATTCGATTTAATATCATGAACAACCTTATCTGAGTTAGCTGATTTAATATTGCTACTCTAAACAACTTGTTGATTTAAGATCGCAGTTGATATCGTTAAGGTTCGCTAATTTAATATCGCAACATAAGTTCGTTCAATTTAATATCATGAACAATCTTATCTAAGTTAGTTGATTTAATATCGCTACTTTAAACATTTCATTGATTTAATATCGCAGTCGATATCGTTAAGGTTTTTTTATTTAAGATCGCAACAGAAGTTTATTCGATTTAATATCATGAACAATCTTATCTGAGTTAGCTGATTTAATATCGCTACTCTAAACAGGTCGCTGATTTAAGATTGCAACTGATATCGTTAAGGTTCACTGGTTTAAAATTGCAACCTAATTTCATTAAATTTAATATCATGAAAAATCTTATCTGAGTTAGTTGATTTAATATCACTACTCTAAACAGCTCGCTGATTTAAGATCTCAGTTGATATCGTTAAGGTTCGCTATTTTAAGATTACAACCTAATTTCATTCCATTTAATGTCATAAACAATCTCATTTTTGTTAGCTTATTTTCCAATCACTAGTTATATTTGTTGACTCATTTGTGGTGACAACTTCATTATGCAGTTGCTCAAATAAATTCACAATCAAACACCACACCATTTCAATACAAAATAAACATAGATTTTTCTTTTCAAATTAGAAAGAAACAAATACAATGAAATTATGAATTAACATTGGTATCATGGGGGTCGACTAGCTTTTCACCCTCTGCTTCTTCTTCTCCTTCTTTTCCATCCCCTTCACGTACAGCAGTACAAGCTACACTCGTCTCAACAGGATTTTCAGCTAAGTAAAGCCCGCTAGAATTCTTCCATTATTCTACAAATTCCTTTCAAGCTATTCCAGAATGGAAATGAACATCGAAATCCAACTGGGCACTAGTTAGGTGACTAAGAGCATCAAAGCTTACCCTACGAGCACCGAAGGGACTGCCAACTACTTGAGTGTGCAACAAGAAGTTAGACTTTAAATCTGGCAAATAGTCTTAAAAGCTTTACATGGTATCACTTTTACTTTTCCAAAGCCTTTTCATGACTCTTCACCAAATTAGCCATAGCAAGTTTGTGTTGCTCATTCATCCTTTTCATGGTCGCTTCCAAGACATCATTATCAACTCACTCACTTGTGACCTCTTCATATAAATTTTCAATATCTTTTTCAACAAGAGTGAAATGCTCCTTTAACCTTCTATTATATTACACTAATTTCTTGTTTTTTTCATCCAAGCCCTTGTGTACTTTGCGAGCCCTTTCTTGTGCCACATGGTAGACTGATAAGCATTTTCAGTCTATTTCTTATTCGCTTCTACTTCAACCAATACCCTCAACAAGCCCCATACTAACCATGCCAGCTTCAGCAAAAGGTACTTGGAGAGATAGTATAAGCTCCTGTAAGGAAGGTTCCCTTATATAGCTAGACGATGTAGACAGAAAAATATGCTCTTTTGCTTCTTCGGGCATGGAATTTTTCCACTATTTGCTCACTGCAATAGAATTGTAAGGAAACTTTTGCATGTTGAGAGGCTCGCACCATGAAAATAATGTTCCCGTCTCATCACTAGAAGTAGTAAACTTCATGGAACCACCAGGAGGGCCATAATCAACAATAACCCCAAATATATCTTTAGTTGGTGCTCTTGGTGGTGGTTAAAGATCAGCAAGAGAGTTAGAGAGAGAAGGAACCACAGCAGGGACTGTAACAATAGGGACTACATCACCAAATGTTGCAGCATGATCTTTTCCTTTATTTCGACGAAGCTCCCTTACAAGGGCTACCTTTATCTTCGTTACTTAGAATGATATTGGTAGCCCCTACAATAATTTTTTGCTTCTTCTTACTGCTTGCACTTCCTTCTCCAGCGAAAGTATTAGATAGATCACCTCACACATTTTGCATGAACAATCGAACATCTATATATTCATCAATCTCCCTAGACAGACTTCTGGATTTCTCTGAATTCTCTTCAACAACGCGAATTGTACCTACATCACTAAGAAGTCTATTATAAGTACCAGTTATCATAACGAGGTTCACATCACTTTCTGGATCCCCTGCAAGTGTAGAGAACCACAAACGAGGCTTTAATTTACAAAAGTTATAAAATAGTTCTTAGGTTACTCTTTCTTCCATAAGAGTATAAGCCTCAAATCATCAATGGCTCTATGTGACCATACGAACTACGCAGACAATACCCTTACGATGTTCGCAGCATTATCATCATCAATAAGTCGTCATCTATTAGGACTCAGATTTAAGAGTCAGTGCTGAAACACATTCCTAATAGTTAGCACTTCCTCTAAATCTAGTATATGACCCTTGCGAAGTCTGTAATACTGACCCTACCCTACCTAGACATAATTTCTCATTTTTTCAGGCACATACTTTTACTAAGAATCGACCATTCAGTGGAAAAATCAGCTTTAAGCTTGTACTTAACCTGTATGTACTTGCAGCGGTTTAAGCAAAGGTTCGAAGACCAGTTTGAGATGATTGATTATACATTTTCACAATAAGAGAAATAAAACAAACCCACCGAACCTTCTCGATTGCACACTTTCAGTTGGTAAAACTTTTGGAAAACAACAATTAATGACACTTCCTCCTGCTAACTACATTCAATAAAATATATCATTGCGACCCACCACAAAAAGCCAAATAATTGTTTGAGCTATTCTGTATTCATCGAGAAAATGGCAGAAGAAAAGGTGGAGTGGTAAATGGAAACTTGCTTCTACCACGTGCAGTGGAAGTAGAAAACTTCCATCAGTGGTGTCACTTAATCGGTTTGATCCTTCGACGATTGAGAAGTCGTAAGTGAAATTGGGTAGTTGAATTCCCCGAGCAACCAAAACACGACTCATTTCTTCCTCTTTGGTGGTGCAAACATAAACCTTCGCCTCCACTGGAGTACTCAGTTCATGGCGTTGTGAAAAGATGCCTTGAATAACACGACTGCTTCCTCTCGTCCTAACCATTGTGTTCTAATAAACCTAGAAAAAATCACAAGAACGTGAGAATTTTAAGAAAATTACCTCTGAAGTTATTCTTATTAATAGCGACTCTACTCCAAAATCTTGAATTCAAACAGTTTAATTTTTAAAGCTTAAGTAACCTCCTTTTAAAAGGATTTTACACTTTAATGATTCCTATATCCGAGAATAAGGGCAGAATCAACTGCACATAGCTGTATCACTCTTTAAAACATGGCGAAACGTGACAAGTTAAAGCACAAAGTGTATTTAATAAGCTTCTCCTTATGTAATCTCTCATCTCGCGAAATCAAGTTCTAAGAAGAGTCAACTCTTCTTTAAACCAATCAAGGGATATATTGTTATGATATTCACTATTACCGACTCTTTACTCGATTACCCAATTGGGTCCTGACCCATACTCTACGCAATTGACACTTTAGGTTCGCATACAAGGTGCTCGCACCTTTCTATAAGACCGCACAATGTGGGTTCACACTACCATGTAGGCGAACCTACATCTAGAAAACACGTGTAAACCCTAAAGTAGGGTAGGTGCCGATATGCATGGGAATCTACCTACAATATCACATTCATGAACAATAACCATATCATATAAATATACTGTTTAACCCATCTGAAGGACATATACTCTAAATTACTCAACAAGATTACTACTATAAAACATGAAAAATGGGGTAAATGCAACCAATCCCTTTGGGGTTATAAAAATAAATAATATTAGTCAGACCACAAGGCATCATCATCCACTCGGACTAAGTCGATGCTTAGCAGCCATGGTACAAAATACAAATACAAGAATAATAAAAAGCTAGAAAAAATAATAATTCGAAACTCTTTGCTTTGCTCCTTTCCCTTATAATCATCACTTGAGGAGGGATCTCGCTAAATGTTCCCGAGCAGTTGCCAATGCTTGGCTTATTGTCTGCAAAACACAAAATTAACCAAAAAAATTTCAAATGTGGTTCAACGTCTGCCAGCTGATGGAGATGTTGGAAGAATTATTCAAAAAAAGTAACAATACCTGCTCAGATAAAGGAGCAGCCGCATCTATACTATGACTAGCAGCCTTCCCTGCAATGACATTCGCATCGGTTTCTAGGATGATGCTGCAAAGTAGAAACAAAGAAAAGAATTAAGGTTAGCAAATCAATCTAATGGCTTTAAGTGGATTGAGATAGCTCAGGACCCCTAAGATGACCATTTCAGTTCCTGCCAGTAAGTCACAAAACTCTTGTTTACACACTAAGTTCCAGCCAAGTCTAAATACCTTGACGTATGGAACGAATTCATCTGTAGGTAAAAGGGTTCCCACAGCATTGCTAGAAAGGCAAGTACACACCAAGAATATTATATAAGAATTATATACTTGTATAATTGGTTCAACCCAATTTACCATCCATGTTATTTGATGGCATTCTAGAAACTTTGATGACATAAAAAATGTCTTTTTAATAGAATATTATATAAGAATTATTGATTATATTTTGCTAATACCTAGATAAAAAGACATTTTTTATGATGCAACTTAAGGCCAAGGATCATTGAAGAGAAACTAGTCTATTGCATGTTCTCCCCTGCCCCCTTTTATTCCTTATTGTCTCATTTATACTTTTATTATTTGGCAGCAAGTAAAAAGTTACAAAATTAAAGGAATCTTGACTATTACCAAACAAACAAAGATAAATGGTGTCTCATTTATAAAAAAGTGAACTTTTAACTACAATGAATCATGTTGCATACCCGCCATCGACAATCTCATCAAGGCATAACAAAATGAGATCTAAGTTCTCCAGTGCCTCTTTCTTGTCCACAGTCCCTCTGGAACAAATGGTAGTAAACAAAAGGAGTCACAGTAAGTTGGTAACAATGCACGCGTAAAGATATGGTAAACAGGGTAATAAGCGATTATGAAAACCTTAGAAGAAGGCCAACTGCATCAAAAAACCCTTGAAGAGCAGTTACCAGAATGAGCTCATTTTCATTTTCAGCCCCAGTAACAAAAAAGTGAAGGTCTTGAACAAACTTGTACACAATGATATGGCTCTCGAACATTGCTATCTCCGCTGTAAACAGGGAAACAACCATCACAATCAAGAAGAAATGGTACGAATACATTATGAAAGGTCAATGAATGATATTTCTTGTCGTCCCAAGCAAAACCAATAAAAGAAAACGCAAAAACAATATCCTCAATATCTTTCAAAGCCAGAAAAGACTTCATTTATCTTCAAATTTATTTGTTTCCCTTGGATTAAGAATGTATGATCACAAATCAAAATTAAAAGCGAAACAAGAGATAGGTGTGCATTATAGTTGTTAACTTGTTACACTTGAACAACATGATTATTTCTGTAGGTGGAGTGGCAAAGTACTTGTATTCAAATCTTCATTTGACACCCGTCCCGGTTCGGTCCAGTGGATAACCCTCCCCCCAACCTCATTAAACACATAATCTATACACAAAAGAAACAGGGCACAAAGAGGAAGAGAGGTGTGAATGGACAAAAAGGAATGCAAATTGTTTACCTTCAGTTCGAGCATTGGTCTTTTGAGTCTTTGTAAATAGAGACTTCTCAAAGGCTTCCTTAGCACTGTTATTGGGCCACTCATCGGAGTAATATTTAACAGCAACACGGTTCCCCTCGGAATCCAGGAGAAGGATATTTTTTATAGAAGGACAAGACTCCTACCACCACCATCATAAAACAAAATCAAGGATTGTAAAATGTCCCCAAATCATTATCACTGTTATAGGATTGTAACTTCAGATTGCTTATAAGAAACTACGACAATGGGATCTAAGACTTACATACAGCGTTCCCGATTTTAGTTTCAATCAACAAGTTCCTACAAATATATCTAATAAAAAAAAACATGGGATGGGATCCGAATACATTGTTCGAAAACTGTAGATAAAAAATAAATAAATCGAGATCGATCTTAAGTCAAACAAGTGTAGATCTGCAGTTAAAAACAACGGAAACCCAAGACAGGCGAGGACGCAAAGTACAAGTCTAAAACGTAAGTTCATACCAGAATACAAAACGGTGATTATAGAGAAAGGGAGCTGACCATTTATTTTTGTTTTGTTTTAGGATGGAAGGCAATGGAATGGATTGATGGCAGGGAAAAGAGGTGATCGGCGCTTGGCTCAGGCACTGAAAGATATGATGTAGACGCAAAGAATGAGATAAGAGAAAGCAACGTAATGCCACCCTCGCAGTGCAATGCTATGTAGCAGACGAGACGCAGTGCATCAGTATTTATTTCCCATGTTTTCTAATTTTCTACTACTCTTGGGCCTGGCACTAGGCTTCCCCTTTCTCCTTAATTTTTTATCCTATTATTTTTTCTACTTCTTAACACTCTACCACCGACAGATATATATATATATATATATAGAAATGCGAGTTAAACTAATAATTTAGTTTTTATATTTATATTTATTTTTATTTTAATGTGATGTAAAAATAAAATTTTATATTGAATAAATAAACATAAAAACTATTTTTAATAGAATATTATATAATAATTATTGATTAAATTTTTATTTAAAAGTATTTTCATAAAAATATTTATAAAAATCTACAAAATTTATTTTATCAAAATAAAACCAAAAACTACCAACTTTCCAGTACTCACAATTCAGAGTTTTAGAAAACACCATCATCTCAACAAAAACTGAGTGGTAAAAACAGCGCAAATGACAGCTATTTGATGTTTAATTACTCCAAATGGTTAATACTTTCCAACTCATCAACCTAACCATTTTTCAACTAAAAACCTACATCAAATAGTTAATTACGTTAAGCATGACTGCACCAAATTATGAACCAAAACCATCATTTCACACACTCCCATGTCACCTTCATATTTTGCAAAATCATTCCACTTTCATGTTTTACCAACTCAGCTAAACATTCGGGTTTATTTTTTAAAACTAACTCAATAATATTAAAAACTTGTGAAAATTACTTAAAATCTACACCACTCTCCAATGCGACATTATTCTAAAATCTCATTCAATCATCATCCAACTATTAAGCCAATGATTAGCTGAACAAAAAAATTTAATTTTTTTTTGTACCACTACTTTTCAAAACAGGAGTTTTTTCAAATACCATATTTTTATGGGTATTTTCAGAGTGAAGAGAAAAAGTATTTTTTTTATCATTTTTTGGTGTCGCCTCCTTCAATGGAGGCACTAAATGTTTGAAAAAAAAAATTGGTTATAGGTTTATAAGTGGCGACACTAGTCTAAGAATTTTTTTTTTTGTGTCGCCTACTTCAATGGAGGTACCAATTATATATATATATATATATATATATATATATTTGGTGTCAACTTTAGATGTGATGGCGCCAGTATTTTTTTTTTTTGAAATTTTTAGTGCCGCCATTTCACATAGAATCATCAAAGTTAGTAAAAAGAATTCTCCTTGATCCCTACCCTAAATGTGACGGTACGAGAAATATGTTTTAAAATTTTTCGATATCACCACTTCATGTAGAGTCATCCAATTCAGTAAAAAGAAAATTCCTTAATACCTACTTTTCAGATGTGACAACACTAATAATTTTTTTACTTTTTCTGACATAGCCATTTCATATAGAGTCACTAAAATTAGTAAAAAAAATATTTCCTGGTTTATTAATTTGGTGCCTCCATTGAAGAAACGACCCCAAAAAATAAAAATAAAAAATCTTAGACTAATGCTGCTATTTATAAACTTGAAACCAAAATTTTTTTTCGAACATTTGGTGCCCCCATTGAAGGAGGCGACACCACAAAATAATAATAATAAAATTCTTTTTATTATGAAAATACCCATGAAAATACAATAGTTGAAAATACTCGTATAGATGCTGACCACACCAAAAAAAATATTTTTTTATTCAACTAATCATTAACTTAATAAATGGGTGATAATTAAGTGGGATGGTATCGCCTTGGAGTGGTGTCACCCAAAAACACTGTAAATTTTAAGTCATTTTCCTAAATAATTTGGTACCTGGGTAATTTTCATAATTTGTTAGGCTAGTTTTTCTAAAAAAGCCTAAACTTTCAGACCAAACACAAAATGTTGGGAATTAATTGATCAACAATAAAGGACAGATTTGTAAGCAGCCTTTAGTGACAAAATTAGTTACAATCACATTTTTTGTGTTACGCAGAACGATTCACAAGGCAACTCAATTATCTATGAAAATCCAATCACCAGAACTATAAAAGTAAAAAAAGTGAGCAGTCACGATAAGCATGTTCCACGTCATTTTCATCAATAGATGGATGAATACAGGGTTTTCTAAACAAGCATCCATATTCAACCATCGAGGGGAAAAAAGGGGTCTAAGCATTTGTACTGAAAAAGACTAATGACAAAAGCAGTTTTTTCAGATTCATCACAATGCAACTTAAGGTCTTAAAGTTCCAACAAAAGGCTAGCGCTAAGGCAAGGGCAAAGGCAAAGTTTATTTGGATTTCAGAAAATGTGGGGAGAGATATTTGCTGATCTCCAACATTCCGACAGACTCCTTCCCGGCGAATATTGTCTTCAACTTCTCATCACAAATAATCTCCTTCTTGTTTGCAGGGTTCTGAACAACATCACAGCAAGCAAATTACAGGGTCAAGCAAATAAAAGACAATATTGATAAGATTATACAAGCTTCCTTGCATAACAACAGTCTTAAAAACATAAATACTAATGGGACTAAAATAAAGCATAAATTAACACTTAGCTTAGGTGGGATTAAAGAAGAAAACTTCAAAGAGTTGAACAATAAACATAAAAAAAATGTGAATTCTGATAGACTTAAACATCAAAGGAGCTTTTGGATTTATATTTTTACTGAAAAGTTGTAGAACAAAATGCAAAATGCTGCTCCTTTTATAACTTTGTTTTCCCTCTTCACAAACAAATGTTATCAAGCATTTTTTCTGTTTGACTAACAGGCGTGACTTGCAGAAATCTTTATTCTTGTTTATAAATCCAGAAAAAAGAGCCATCCTTTACTTTTGGGAGGATTAGGACAAAATGAATGAGAATATGGATTGAAACTACCATGGAAACAAACATGATTAATATATTCTCTCTAATTGTTCCACCAATAACAAGAGAGCAGGCTAAAGTAACAGTAATATTGGAAGACAAAAAAGGAAAGGGTTTTGGACCTGGAGATTGTGGAGCTTGATGTAGTCCCAAATCTTTTTAATGGCGTCGGTGCGAGAAGCTTCGGAGGCTCCAAGGAACTTGCCCAGCTGTGGAGAGACAGGTATCACCCGCATAAGCCCCCTTCCATTTCCACTGGAAGAAAAAGAAGACGAAGAAGCGAAGGAAGCAGAGAAAGCCTTCGCCGCTTCTAACAATCCGCCGCACCTTCCAAACAGTCTTGATGTAGCCATCATCGCTGTCTCTTCCTCAGTTTTCAGCTCCTAAAACCCTAAGCTCTATTCTTTCTGGCCAGTGAACCCTAAGTCTGTGAGATACGAAGCTTGTGTTCTTTTTAAGGAAAAAGAGAAAAAAGTAAGTGGTTGTTGTTACCCTAATTGGGCTTATAATCGAATAGAAAAGAATAATTGGGCTGAAGCATTAGGGAAAGCCTTTCAATGTTTGTACCCTACACTCTTAAACCAAATTTTAGATTTTGACTTTCACATCCAAATCCTAATGTCTTTTTGTTTGTGCGAGAGATTCAGCCATTTGCGATAGGTATACTTAAAAAGTCACATTGTATTTTAGTTTTTTAAATTTTGAAAATAAGTAAATTAGTTAATAAAAAAGTAAATTAGTCTTTCCCGTTAAAAAATTAATCTATTTTTACCGTTAAAAACTAATATAATAACCAAAAAATTTGAAATTTTTAACAAGATAACTAGTTGAATAATGCAAATAGCTAGGGCAAAAATACTGCTGGTTATAAAAGCTTAGTTGAGAGGAGACTATATACAAACAAGTGTTCAAAGTTAAGAGCATACTTCTAATCTCATAAAAGATTGGATTTGATACTTATAAATTCACAAAATGATATCACTGAACCAACTTAGCAAAATGCAAGAAATAAACTGTAACAAAATTTTTGTTTGCATTTATGTTATCCCGATCTCATGATGCCAATTAAGTTAAAATTCATTCAACTGTTACTAGGATGAGAAAGCAACTAAAGATCCCTTCCTTTCATCTCTTAGAGTGATTGATATTACATACTGAACTAAAATTCGAAGAATGTTGGTATGTTACTGGGATGAGAAAGCAACTAAAGATCCCTTTCCTTCAAGAGAAATTACTAACAATACGATCTCCTTCCTACATTGAGGGATTGCAAC
Source organism: Gossypium australe (assembly GCA_005393395.2). Lineage (NCBI taxonomy): Eukaryota > Viridiplantae > Streptophyta > Magnoliopsida > Malvales > Malvaceae > Gossypium > Gossypium australe. The sequence continues at coordinate 23,598,517 of CM016621.1, read as the reverse complement.
GCAGATCACAAAATGTAGATGAATATACCTATATAACGTTCTTGCTCCTCACAATAATATCACCAAAAGGCTACGCGGAACAAATGCCTCCAGGCTTTGTATAAATCTGTTTTACAAAGAGAAACTCGATGGTTCATCAATCTCTAAACACCCGAAGGGTTGGTCAGCGTACATTTAACTTCATCAGGTTCAAGGCTGACTCGAAATCTAAGCCATAAAACCAGCTACAATTGAAGTTTAGCAGACAAAAATGACTTTGATAGCAACAACTGAAATCATGAACGTGTACACATGATTTTGACAAGGATACTCCATTTCTTATGCTTCTAAGCTATCAAAATAGTATGCTTCCCCTACTCTTCATCATCGTCATATTCTGGTATATGCTAAAAAAGAATCAAACGACCAGATTCTCATTGTAATGCAAATTATGGGAACTTTATGGTTTCAGTGATGACGATGATGTTTACTTCTGCGCTCTGAACCTGAGTTAGAATAATCTTCATATCCGCATGATGATGAATGCTTATGCCGACTCTTTTCACCTTTAAGATGTCTATAAGCATCATCTTTAGATGAATAATGATGCTTAAGTCGGTCCTTTTCCCTCCTACTATTATGCCTAACAATGTCTGAATCTTCTGAGTTATAAGGCTTTTGCATAGTCTTTTTCCTAGGCTCATGCCTACAGCAGTCTGAGTCTTCGGATGAATAGGAATTCTTGTTTTTGCTTTTCCTATCATGCCTATGATTCTCGTCGGATGAATTAAAATGCCTTTGTCTGCTCTTTTGACTCTTCCTGTATCTATCAGAGTCCGTTTCATCCAAAGTACAAGGCTTTCGGGTACTCTTTTTCTTCCTATCATACCTGCCAGAGTCGGAATCTTCAGGTGTGTAAGACCGCTTATGTTTGCCCTTCCTATAATGCCTATCAAAGTCCCCTGCAGATGAATAAGAATGCTTTGACCTGCTCTTTTTACCACAGCATTCTGGATTAGATTCAGAATCTTCAGATGTATATGAACGCTTTTCTCGCCTTTCTTTAGTCCTGTATTGCCTGCCAGAGTCAGAGTCTTCTGATGAATAAGAATGCTTGTTTATTCTCTGCCTCTTATGCTTATCAAACTCTGCACCATCATCAGAACTTGACCCAGAATAATTCCGCCTTTTCTTCTTCTTGGTTTTCTTCTTCTTTGACTTCTTCTCATCGTCATCAGAACTTGAGGATAAGCCATCTTGATTAGGAACATCGGCATCCCAACTACTTGGAGATGAATTCCTCTTGTGTTTACTTTTTTTTGAGGACTTCCTTTTCTTGGGTTTGCACGAGATGTTAGTCAACAAATCAGGGATATTACCCCCACTAAGGAATCCTGTATTTTTTTTTTTTAAAAAGGATAACGGTTAGTATGTAGCTGCTTATATCTTATGAGCTGGAATTGTCAGTAAATGATCCTTCAATAGAAAAAAGTATTCACCTCCATACTCATCAAATATATCCTCAGCAACTATTTGCTGATTGGGATCATCTGGTTGAAATCCACCGCGAGGAGGACTCATACCTGGTTTTTGCTTTAGCTCCCACTTCAGAGGCTGCAAAAAATGGTATACATATCATGGCGATAACCAAATGAATAACAAAGAAACAGATGAGACAACAAATATTGTTGCTTTCTTAGTCCAAAAAGCCTTCTTTCAAAAATTTCTAACATTGTCAAAGTAGTATTTTAGTTCTTGATCCTGTTTAAGTTACAGCTCTTCCCTATAAAACAGACATTTCAAAATCTTATGGCCTCCTCCTTGTGGCTTTAGCCTTGACTTAAAACACAACAATTACTCTATACCGATAAAAATAGTGACAGGATGACAGAGAGAGCTCCCATATTTTTCAAAAGATGTATTATTTGGAGCAATAAAGCTTTAATACCTTTCAATAATTTCAACAGAACCAATAAAGAAGTAATACCAACCTCAGTAGGATCCATTTGAGCCATGATAGCAGTCAATGGATCATCTCTTTTTAAGCGACTCTCTTCATTCGGCATTATAGCATCCTTCAATGGACAATCACGATCACCACTCTGGTGACCATAATTTCCGCATCTAAGACATTTTACATTACGGACTTCAACAGCAAATGGTTTAACCCTACCAGGAACACCAGTCTCCAGCCTGAAAGTTCCATCATCGTGTCAAATAGAAGTTATAAAATGCACTTTCATGTTATAATAATGTAATCATGAGATGAAAATATTTTGCCCTTGTTATAAGATGGTTAGTTTTAACATTCCTTAAAAAGATGTAGCTTGAGCTTCCTCATGTGAGTAAGCCAGTTTCATTGCTCAGTACAACAATTAAATTCATTTGCACAGCGTGACCATGGAAATAAACAATCAAATAGCTTATTTCAGCAATAGAAATCAAATCAAATCAAATCAAATCAAATCAAACTGTCTGCTTTTTTCCATAATATATCATATTTTCTTTGGTTTACTAGCCAAGATTGTGCGGTAGTGCATGCAGGTATATTCAATTTACCATTGGTTAATAATTCAGAAGCTACTATTGATACATACCGTGGAGCGTTTTTAAGAACTTCAAACTCTTCCTCTGTTGGTAAAGAACGTCCAAAAACATCTTTAGGTCTTGATTTCCGTTTCTCTTTAATAGTAGCACCTCCACCGGGCAAAGATTCCGGCTGCCTGCAAGATGAAGCTAATAAATTGAGAAAGCCATTTCACAAATATGAAAATTAGCTTAAAATAAAACAAGGAAAACACATGAAATGTTTTATATTCAAATCAAAATTACATTGCTGTGGAAGGCACATCGGTAGAATGATCATCGGATACGTTGTTATGATCAGTTTTTTTCCTCTCATCAGCAATCTCGGCCGCTTTGGCACTTTCAGCATTATAACCAGGCGGACGAACATACATAAAGCTAACAGCTTTCATCATCTCCACCTAGGAATTCAATAAGGGTTTTCGGGTAATTTAGTCCCCAAAAGAATGAAGATAGAAATCAAGGGAAACCACTTTGATAGGATCATATTCAAAACCTTTTCCTTCTCTTTTTTGGAAATTAGAGCCGTCTGGCGAAAGAATTCTTGCTCTTGGGCATACTGCATCAAAGCATAAGATAGAATGCTTAGTGCTAGGGCAAGTGACAGAGAAAGAGAGAGTAGTAGATTAATAAATAAAAAGAAAGACCAACCTCGCGAGCGACTTCACCGGCACGGCGCACGCGCTGGGCATGGGTCTGCTCAGCGATCCATTTGCGGCGTTGGTTAGGGTAGGAGAGGGGATGCCATGGTTTCTGGTTGAGATAGGAATGGCTCCAAGCGGTGCCGGCTTTTGTCTTGTAGTCAACTTCGGCGGAAGAGCCAGGCTTGTTGTCATCGGGGAACTTCTTTCTCAGCCTTATTCCTCCCCCCTCCTCTCCGATTCCATCCATCCTATCACTCGCTATTTTCTTCTTTCAATAAAAAATTTTTTGTATTACCAAAATAGGAGTATCAGATTTCGTCGTCCTCTTCTACTTCCATTCCCAAATTTTCTAATATCTAGTGCCAGATTCGGGACTTGGAATTGCCGGATGGGGCTGGCCCACCCACTCTTTATGGGCCTACCGATTTTATGATTTTCCACTCTCCCCTTCTAATTATCAAATCAAGCCTGCTGTAGTTTTTCAAGCGTTCAATATTTATAGGTTAATGGGCCTTCAAATTTTTTCAAAAAAATTTAATTAAGGCATTGTAAATTTATTCACCTAATTGAGTCTTTGACTCTTGAACTAATAAAATTCATCGAATAAGGTCTTTGACTAATGCTGACAGTTAGTAATTATTAGAAACCATAATATGGTCATTAATAGATGTCCACGTCATCACCATTTACCGATATGGTTGTGACATATCATCACTAGCCACTAACATGTCAGTTCCACATCATCACTAAATGTTGATGTTGATGTTGATGTGGCAGTGAAAAAAAATTCAAATAATAAAAAACACTTAAAATTATTTTTTAAAATAAATTCACAATGAATCTGGACAAATGGTTGTCCAGATTTATTTTGGAATTATAAAAAACATAAAAAACTATAAAAATTATAAAAAAATAATGAATATTTATAAGGTTTATTATAAATTAATTAAAAACCATAAAATTTTATAAAATTTATAAAAAAATTTATTAAAAACCATAAAAAGTTAATATTTTATATTTTATAAAAAATGGTTAGAAATTAATTAAAAACCATAAAAATTATTAAAAAAATTAAATATTGTATAAAATTTTATAAAAATATTTTTCTCATTTTTATTAAAGTATAGCTATTGATAATTAATTAAAAAAAACCATTGATGATTAACAAGGCCTAACATTTTAGAAGAACTTTTAATAGTTTACATGAGAAAAAAAATATCAATGTTTGATATACTTGGAAATAAGTTTTATTAGTGAAATGATTTAATATAAATGAGAAAATAATTTTTGTAAAACTTTATAAAAATAAATTATTTTTATAAAATTTTATGTTTTAATTAATTTCTAACAATTTTATAAATGATTTTTTCTAATTTTTTGTGATTTTTAATAATTTATTTTTTTATAAACTTTATAAAAAATTATTTTTAATTAATTTCTAATCATTATTATAAATTTTAATTTTTTTGTAATTTTATCATTTTTTTATGTTTTTACTAAAAAGAATCTAGACATATGAGATGTCCATTTTCAAATGAACTTGAACAACCACTTATCTAGATTCATCATGTATTATTTAAAATAATTTTAAAATGTTCTAAAATTTTTGAATTTTTTTTTTATTTTTGCTAATGTGGCACTATCACATCAACGATCAGTGGTGATGTGGTATTGTCATGTCAGCAAACGGTGCTGATGTGACGTCTGCTAACGATCACGTCAAAGGACTTATTTAGCCAATTTTGTTAGTTCAGAGGTTCAATTAAGTGCAAAAAGTTTATAGGGACTTAATTAATTTTTTTGAAAAAGTACGAGAGCCAAAAATGTCATTACGCCATATTGTTACCATTAATAGTTGTTTTAATTCTTTTTATAAATTAATATATACCTCAAATTTTAATTAATTCATAAAATTTGAAATTTCTACTAATTTTTGTGAGTTTTGTATGTTGCGGTACATTTAAGGTGGAATGTTAGAAAATAAGTGAAGTTTTGCCTTGATTCAACATTATTGATTTAAGGGATTTGATACAGTTGACCTGGTTTGATCCTTAAGATATGTTCCTTCAAATAGATTAATCTTCATTGATGACGTGAATGATTCTACAATATCAACATAGCCCAAAGATTTTGTTTCAATAAATTGTCAACATCAAATATAACAAGTAACACTTCGTCACTGTGGTGATAGAAGTAGACACTTCCAGTGGCACATAGTTAGCCACTTCAAAACTTGCCTCAACAATTAATGAAAACATAAAAATATCAAAACCCAAATAGAACACATTAAATTAAGGAGGGTAATAGAGCGGGGTAAGAGAGAATATTGTCAAATCTATCACTGTTATATTATTTACATGATTTGTCGTGCCCTGGCCCTACTTTGCTATGGTGAATGTTTTAAGCCTTATTAAGTGTATGAAATTATATGAAAACGATAGATTTGATCTTTGGATAATGCTTGCATTTGAATAATTTTATGTAGTGAGTTTGCATGTACATTAATGGTATTGTGGTAAGATATATGTTAAGCTATTGAATGACATAATTTGAATCTGATATTGGTTGAATTTGGAATGTTAAATATGAATATTAAACTATGTTTGTATAGTTGATGAATACTTAGGTTGTTATGATTAGCAAAGTGTCCTTTTCATGTGGAATAGCTTAAATGGTCTTGTGGTTGGTTAAATGTATGTGTTGGCATGTTTTTAAGTTGGTTTTGTGCAGGTTTAAATGGCCAAATATGCACCATTTGAGCAATGGTTTGGCTTGGCTCGAACTACGTACCAAATGATCAAATTTTACCAAAAACAGAGTTCTCGTCGCAACGTTGAATGACTATTTGTGACGTATCAACGTCAAGTGGTCCGACATCGTGATGTGACTCACTATCTCAACGACGTCACGACATGAGATTGGCTCGTCACAACATGCAGTCCCAATTTTCAAAAGATTACGGTTTGGTTCTAATTCATGCTCAGGTCATCAATAGATTTGCAGCTCAATTTAGTCTTGATTTCTATTTAAATGATATCATATGATTATGATTGAGATACGAATGATTATTGCTTGATTTATTTATATGTTTTCAGTTTTGATTACTGTAGTAACATGTCATAACTCAAGTCCGATGACCGGACAGGGTAAAGGGTGTTACAAATAGAGCGGGGCAAGAGAGAATATTGTCAAATTTATCAATGTTGTATTATTTACATGATTTGTTGTGCCCTAGCCCTACTTTGTTTTGTATGTTAAAACTTGAAGATAGTTACGACCACCTTTCTAACATTCATAACCACTTGCCCTTCGTCGCATTTGATTTTTTTTTTTTTTTGAAATACACATATTTATTAGTTATTGGTTTGCATATTTGTACGATGCATGAGTTAGCTGTATGTATTAACTAAATTATATTTAATTATTTGTTATAAATCTTTTTAAATTTGGTAACAGTTCAATAATAATGTGATTACGAAATGAAAATATAATATATTAATTTAATTTTAAAAGCACTATAATTGAAATTATAATCAATTTAATAAAAAAGACAATACTATTTTATAAATCAATCAACTTAAATTAATAAGTAAGATTCATCCAAATATGAATTGGTAAGATTCATCCAAATATGAATTGGTCGTGGGTTGGTTTATCTATCCAAACTTAAGGTCTGTTTGAAATTTGGGACATGAAAAATGAGCTTGAGCAAAAAAAAAAAAAAACCTATTTATAAATAAGGTTTGAGGTTTAAAGAAAATATCAATATATGTGAAGATTAACTGTATTATAATTGTGACAATTATAATTTATTTAAAGAAAATAATAATAATGAATTTAATTAATTTAAATTAGTTTTAAAAATTTAAAACACATTAAATTTGACTAAATTCAATGCTTACAAAATGATAAAACCATTCACATTGTACATATACAATATAATTTTGATTATTTTATAATGAAAACATATTTTTATTAAAACAATATTTTATCTAGAAAATAATACAAAATATAATTAATATCCATAAAAGAATATTTACTTTTTTTTTAACATAATTAGACAATGGTGGGTAAAATCATTTAAGATTACAACCTTTGATTTTTATTATATTTATATTAGAAGTTATCAAAATTACATATATAAAATTATTTCTAGATGTATAATAATGCTAAATATAATTTATTACATTAATTTTATGTTTAGTCAGAGTATTATTTATTTATCATATTTTAGCATATGAGTTAACGGTTAATTGATAATTTTTTGATTTGTTATTGAAAAGGAGGAAACTTTTTTTTTTTGCTTATTTTAAATTAGTCTTATTTTTTTAAAATAGTTTTTACTTGTCTTTTTAATTTCAAATTTGAATTTGTACTAACTATTTTTTATTTTATATATAACTGTTGTAATACATATGCAATAATTTTTTTTTCTCATAGTATTACACTAGTAACCAAACAAAGTATAAATTTTATGTTTTATTAGAGACTTTGGTTTATATATATATTGTAAGTTAAAATTGTTGGTAATGCAAAGAAATTGAAAAAAAAATATTTTTAAACAATTACGATTCCACAGAATCAGAATTTGATGTTGAGAATTTTTAGGAAATTGACTTTGCAAATTTATTGTTTTATCCCTTTAGAAAACAATATAATTAGGAGGTTATTCTCCTTATTTTTCATAGAACACAACAAAAGAAAAACAATTTCTCTCATCCTTCAGTTCTCTAAATTTTGGTGTTATGCGAAATTACACGAGAGAGAATTTTGGTACAAGAGATTTGGTTTTTAAGTAGGACCGTACGAATATTGAAGTACTGTGTTAATCTTGGGAGGCGACTGTCAGCGCTAATGATTTTATTTTGCAATAGTATATTTCTAACAAAAAAAAGTTAAATTCCATAATATTATAGCAGTAATTGGGTTAATGTGTGATTAATTAAAAAAAAAGAGGTAAAAATAAAATTCCATATACATCTAATACAAAAATTTGAAAGGTGCTGGATCCAATAATACATAAGTGTTGGATTTTAGAAAATTGCAATGTGTTGTATCCAAAATAAAAATCGAAAGGAATCATCATTCTTCAAAGAAAAGAAATAATATGCGAAGATCAAACTTGAATATTTGAAGGCAACTTGCTTCCTAGTTCGTACCGTCCTTTAAAGAAAAGAAAGACACCATGACCTAAAACATACGTAACTAAATTAAAGAGTACGGCAGAAAGACGAGCGTTGAAGACACCTGCAATCTTTACATGAATAATTAGGCAGAGGCAGAGGGCTTCTAAATCCCAAATTTCCAACATTTTCATTATGGACTTGATCTACTTACATACTCTATACCGTTGGCAGCATGAGAACGATCAGCTACATGGTTGGTAAGCCACCTTTAAACTTACCACTCATCTTTTATTGCATCATGAGTTGAGTTTCCTCTGATTAAATTTAAAGAGTTAGGTCAGTGTAGTATCCCTGATGAGGTTAGCACTTAGAAAAAAAGAAAGCTGAAAATGAAAGCCACGTCATCCATTTATTATTATAAAAGAATAAAAGGACAGGACAGGGTGCAGATTTTACAAATTGTCCTTTGCTTGGCATGGTTCGAGGATGATGAATTTTTAGCGTGGAATACACGATCCATCTTCAAGTAGGAAATGACATGGATATGTATATATATAAATTGGCATGCCCATGCCTATCTGTGCTGTCATTTCTTGTTTACATGATTCTCCACTCATCTTTTTTGCCCTACCACCATGTGGATGTATATGTGGTCCTCTCCCCCTTATCTCTCCTAACTTTTTTTACCATTGAGTTTATAACTATTAGCTTAAATATTATTATCACCTGTTAAGTTTTCCTTTGGAAAATTATATATGATAGTCAGGCAACTACTTATCTAAGATGGAAAAAATGCATGTTTGGGATTTGATCAAATCATGATTTTTAGTAACGGAAAATCAAGTGAAATTAATTTCTCAAACAAATAGCCAATAACCACCCTTTTATGCTATAAAGAAAGAAAAAAAGGATATTGCTAAAGAATTCTACTGAATAATAATGGTGGACAATGATATTGATTGGGATTCTCATTTTTGTCTCACTTGCTTTTGACCAGAAAAGATCCAAGTTTAACTGAATCTAGATCGATCTCTCTCATTTTTTTACTAATTTAAAAGCTAATTTTAATACACAAATTAAAGGGTAGAAAAAAAGAAAGCTTTGGTGGTATGCTCTGATTAACTCCTGTCTTTTCCATCAGTCATCACCATGATCAGGTGTTACATAAATTATTCAATCTTTTTTCCCTTTTCTGTTGAGGGCACTAGGTTTAGCCCTGTTGGAGGATGCTGTTGAAGTTCAGCTAAAGTGGGTTTTAGATTCAGAACCCCACCAAAATCTGGACCTCACCACCACTGCATAATATTAGTGGGACTCTTGGTGTCTGGTTTTTGTATCTATATATATTTCATGTGTTTATTTAAAATTAACTCTTTGGATTCATCAAAACTCAAATTAGGACAAGAACATGTCAGTTAGTAGTATATTATCTAACAACTATGACAAACAAAAACGTTGATACATAATTTCCTTCAAAATTAATCTAAAAATTATTCACCTTTGCTGCTACATATAAATTATTATTTTTACCTCAACCGCACTCGGTAAAGAGCCATGTAAGCGAGGAGTCGGTAGCCTAGCAGCATGAGTGCCATAATGGCCACATCAATCCACAAATGGTTCAATCCCATAGATTTGATGGCAGGTAAATCCCCAACCCTACACAATCCTCCCGTCCCACACTCGTAAACATCATCCTCATTGTACTGAACCCCTAGCAGAAGCTTGTAACAGTAGTAGCTGTAGCTCAGGTATTTAAGCCACACTATGAAGGAAGGGATTTGTTGAACGTAGTATCCCCCGGCTATGAGGAAAACAAGTGTGGTGACGGAAGCTAAGGTGGTGGCTTGTTTGATGTCCATGAGAATGGCCCCAATGGCTAGGCCCAGACTTTGAGAGACGAGGACACTGTAAAGCACGATTAGCAGAGAGAGGATGAAGGTGAGAGGGTCTGGTTTTAGGCCACCCATCCAATAGATTATGAAGACGAAAGCTGTGGGAAGGGCAAGCTCAAGTGGAAGGTCACCGAAGGTTCTGGCGAGGAAGTAGGATGAGAGGCGATACATTCCGGAAGAGCGTTCCTTGATTAGCATTGTTCGTTCTTGAGGGAATGTGAATACCGCATTGTAGAGTGGATAGAATCCCCAGAAGACCGAGAAGAAAAACAGCAGTGCAATCTGTTTTTAAGATAAAAAAGCCTGCTTAGCTCGTCGAAGTTGGCAATAGTTTTTTACTTTTATAATATATATATATATATATATATATATATATATACTAGTAATTTTAACATTAAAAAAACTATCAACGTTTTTATAAACTACTCAACTTTTTCTTAATCTTATTTCAAAAATAAAAATAAAAATAAATCCCTATAAAAAAAAAGCATTGATTTTTTTAACTCATTTTTACTTTACATGAACTAATTTGAACATGTGAAAAAAAATGTGTTTTTTTACTTAAAATTTTGATTTTTTTTAACCAATGGTTCATTTTAAGTTAACAATTTAACTTCAAAGTTTAATAGTATTATTTAACTTCAAAGTTTAATAGTATTACCTAATTAGATCAAATTATCAATTTTTATAAAATAAAAAGATAAAATATTCATAAAGTAAAAAAAATGAATTTCAAAATTAGACTGAATTACGACAAGAAGTTGGGTAAAATGTTGAAACTTTAGCTTAGCACGAAAGTCACCACTATTGTTTGGTTTTAAACGGGTTAACAGAGAAGAACTGTCATTCTTACGCGGTCGGAGATGTGAGAAGCTGGGGTGTGCCACCATAGTAGTCCACCAAGTACTGCCACACTGATCACTTGGAAAATTCTTAGCCTGTTGAAGGCTTCATATCTCCTTTCTCTAACCCCCCTTTGAAGCAGCACCTTGAACTGATACCACCAACTTGTGCACCACTGTTCTGACTTCTCATATCCTGCGTTAATATAATACATCATAAATTACTACTCGAGTTCACCCTCAAAACCAGAGTAGGGCAAATTAAGTAAAAACGAAAAAAAGAAAATTTACTTGCTGATGCTTCTTTTGTATTGACGAAGTTATTGGCATCCGAATTGCAAAGCTCAGCTTTCAGCTTTGTGGAAATGTTTTTTTCGTAAGCAGAGAGAAGAGCATCCTTTACGGATTTCTGTTCTTCTTCTGTACTCTCAACTTGCTCCACTGACTGCATCAGATCAGGACCGATTCCTGCATTGAAATTTGATATATATGTTTTGATGATAGTAAATTATAAGCTTAGTACAGTGATAGTATTTGTTGAAAATGACCACAGAATCAGATCATCAAATGGTAAAGCAAAGTGACAAGAGGAAGGGAAGTATGAAAGGGTGGGGTCTGATAATACGACATAGTCCATAAGGGATATAAAGGTGGAAGCACCATATATTTTTTGGTAGGCCAACCGATCATATTCATACCCAATCTATTGTTGAAAAGGAACATTCAACAACGACAAAAAAAAGCTTCCCTACATCAATTTCTCATCAATCTCTATACATGTCATAAAAGGGAAGTAAATACATGAAAGTTGAAAAAAAAAAAAAAAGATTTACCGTTTGCAAGATCAAGCAAGAGATCTGCTGGGTTGACAGTGATGGATGTGGAGAAGCCAATGGAGGAAAAATAATCCAAGGCTGAAGCTGATGAACCGTAGTAGATTGGGCAACCCTCTGAGAGCAAAACCACCTTGTCAAACATGTGATACAGTCGACTAGAGGGTTGATGAATGGTGGTGACAACAGTTCGGCCTCCACTAGCAAGGCCTTTGATTGTGGTGAGGATCCGTTGTGCTGTGGTTGAGTCCAAACCCGAGGTGGGCTCATCTAGTAAAAGTAAGCTCGGGTTTATTAACATTTCCTGGCCAATGCTAACCCTCTTCTTTTCCCCACCCGATATTCCTCTGAAAAGCGGCCCCCCAATCATGCTGTTTCGACACCTGGTCAGTCCCAGCTCAGCGATAACTCTCTCCACATGTTGGGCTTTCTCGTCCCGGGTCAAGCTGTTGGGTAGCCTCAGCAGTGCTGTGAATAAAAGGGTCTCCGTCACCGTGAGATGGGTGTATAAAACATCATCCTGAGCCACGAATCCAGTTCTTCGTTTTAGGGCACCAGAAAAAGGTTGCCCATTGTATGTGATCTTTCCTGATAGTTTGCCAGTCAGACGGCCCCCAAGAGCAGTGAGGAGGGTGGTTTTACCACTTCCTGATGGACCTAACATTGCTAGTATTTCTCCAGGGCAAACCACTCCTGTTATACCATTGAGTATGGTCTTTTCTCGGGTGATCCATGAACCCCAGCATGATCCTTTCTCCTCCAACTTCACCTTGTACACTACCTCCTCAAACTGTATAAAGAATCACAGAAATGTAAATAAACTAATATGAGAAAAAAGATTAAGACAGTAAATAATGGTAACTAATACATGATGTATTGTTATTAATAATAAGACCTTCAAAGTTATATGAAACAAGGTGAGTCTGGGTGGAGGCTGGGAATTGTGTTGTACTGGGAACGCAAGGGCAGCCTTTCTCTGGGATTTAGACGTCTCCACTCGTCCATTGCAGGCATGTTCGGGTTTTGGTGCTACGCAGTTGAGAGGCATGGCTAAAATGAAGTGATGCTATATGTTTGGTATTGGTGGACAGTGCTGGTGCTGGTGTGGTTGGGGTCTTGGGGGAATGGAGAGAAGCTAGTTAACAAGTTCCTTTTAACTGAGCTTCCCAAAGTGTGCACTAGAGAGCATATAAATATATTGTAGGAGAGAGGGAGAGAGAGAGGGAGAGAGAAACAAGAATTTGTACTGTGTGTTAAAGCTATTTGATGTAGGGATAGTCTTCTTTATGGTGGGAGCCCACCTCCTTTCCCTTAAAAAATCATTCTAATACCAACTCCAAACCATTAAATATAATAGTCTACTAATCTCTTCCTAAGTTCCCTTTTTATATCATCATCTACTTAGTAGGGTTAATCTTGGATGTGGTGTGCTTAGATCAAATCATGACAAGTGGTGCATGAGTTTGGATCATGCCTGAGACCTGCAAATAGTTGCATCTTAGTGATTACTTAATGATTTTTGGTCTTGTTTTGACATGCACATGTTCGATGCATGTAGAACCTATTAAACAGAGTTTTTGGACAAATGGCTGGTGGAAAATTATGACGCATTCCGTGCATGCACCATTTTACATGAAAAAGTTGCCATATAGTGAAGCAAGTGGAAGATCCAAACATTGCCAAATATAGTAAAACAACTAAGGTCTAAGAGTACCTCAAACACAGAAAACGCCATTTTTGTTGGGTTCTGAGTTTCTTCTTAAAATTCTGTGATGCAGTGTACAATAAAAGACAATGAAATTGATGGTGGTGCTTCCCCCACCATTTCTTGCAGTCTTACATTTAACTCTTTCGAGTTTATGTTCTTTGTCTTGCCGAGAATGTCACCCTGTGTGTCTGGCAGTCAGTCATATAACTTGGGAATTTTGTCATTTCACTTTGTATAGATTTATGAACATTGATATTCTATCAATGCAGCTATTTGGAGCTTTCCATTCTCGTATTAGATTCGAAATCTTTCATTGGAGTTTGATTTTGAACTTAATCAACGAAACCTTTATTCTTGAAAATCTCTTGTGAATGGTGGTGTCAGAGTTGAAAGATAAAGAGTGCTGCAAACTGTTTGATTCAACACAACTTTGAGCGAGTCTAATATACATACAAAAATAAATTCCTTTGGAAACATTAAGTCTGCAGATGATATTAGAGTCTTTCATTTTTCTAAAACAAAATAAATAATGCCCATATAGATTACCATTACTTCAATAATGCTGTTAGAACATTCTATCAAAATTCATCTTACAACAACTAGTTGGACCATGTTTTAAATATTAGAAAATCACTATTGAGAGCAATAAATTTTAAATTACATATTTAAAACAAATAATTATATTTCATATAAATCATATATTGAATTTTTATTTATGTTAAAATAATATTTTTATCAATAAACAATTAATATTTTTTATTTGTACATCTACTTATTTATAAATCCTTCATATAAAATTTATTTATTATATTATTATAAAACCAAAATTTATATCTTATATGATAAAAACAATAAATTATTATATCCTTTATTAATATTCATTTTAATATTAATCAATATTTAAAATATTAAATATGCACACCCAAATGGAGATTAAATATGAATAAAGAAAATGAAGGATAACTTGGTAAAAAAAGATTCTCACTGTTGATGCTTTCTCTTTACTGGTGCATGATGCTCCAGCCAAAATTTTGGTGTCTAACGCAGCCGTAAGTTCTTTATTTTATTTTATAGATATTCATAATTAACTTTCATCTTGGTAAAAAGTTTATTCCCTAGATATTCATTATTATTTTACTTAATTCTTTTTAAGTGAGGATATTTGGAAAGAGTAAATGTAAAGAATTGTATAATAATGCGAGTGGTATTATCCTTATTATGTTTTGTCTATTGAATTCAAACAGTCCGTCACCACTCGACTTTTTTACTGGTAGGAGCGAAATTGAATTCCATTTCCTCTTTTGACAAATAAATTATCCATAGAGGGAGTCAAAACTTTGGCAGATGCTGCGTTACATTCACGGCCACAGCGTAGGGTATATCCATACGTCTATTGGGGCCGGGGAATCAATTTTAATTCGTAAATAGCCAGGAAATTGTGCTATATTGCTACTGCTGATTTTTTGTAAGTGAATTCAACTTGTTTTATAGAGGAAATCAAATCAAAAGGGGATTCTTCCGATAACTGCTATTTGTATTGATTTTTAAACATTCGTATCGCCGAAATTCGATATCACTATGCTACCCATTGCATATTTTAATAATATATAATCAGTTGGATGTTTAGCAAAGTCTTTGTCTAATATTCTTACCTTTTTTTCTTCTTTATCATAAAAGAGAAATGATTAATGAAGAAAAACACCCCCCCCAATCAAACGGCTTCCAATTACCATCCCATATTTTATATAAATAATTAATTAATTTTGTTAAGTTGCAGAGAGCACTGAGCTAGGGCAGGCGAGTTTCTCTGGCTACTCGACTTTGTCTTGGTGGGCATCATTTCTAGGATTGATTGCACCCCCTTTCTGCCTCCCCAACTTGCATATTTCTTATATATGTATGCACGAGGGTTTTCTTTTTTTTTATAGGCTCTATAAGGGTTTTCTTATAAAGGTTTTTTTTTGGTTAAAATTTTTATACATTTTTTATTATTCTGCCAGTTATGCACAGTTTTAACAATATAAATAGATAGAAATTTTTAATAGAAAAAAACTAAATTTCTCTTTAATTTAATATACATAGATTAATTAATTTATTTTAATAAAAAAATAAAATATAATTTAACTCATAATACAAATATCTTCATAATATTTTTAGAGCGCATGGTATAAAATATGGTTATAATTAATGTATAGCAAGTGCCCCCTTTCTGTTATCCTATACATATTCTTAATTCATTTCATTCCCTCTTATTCTTTCAGAAGTTCCATCTTGGACATTGATTCTCTCTGCTTTTCGACGTTAATTTTCCTGGATGCTAAATTTCTATTTCAATCAGTTAATTTACTACCACAAATAAAAAAAATATCAATTATTTATTAGTAATAATATTCTATGAAACCTACTACTTTTTGTGATGGGAGTGTTCTTCCATGGAGAGATACCCTAACATAATAAAAAATAAATATGACTGTCAAATTATATCATCTAATATATAGTCAGACCATCAATAATCGCATCAAAATAACAGGATCTTCATTATATTATTATATGCTCCACTTTTTTGACAAGACAATCCATCGAAATCGCATTCCTACTATTAATTTGTGTCCATTTTTTGAGATGTCATAATTTATTTTCTTCCTACATATCACTTACTTTTATTTAACCTAATTAAAGCTGTAACTCTTTTTTAGAAAAATATATATATGATGAGTAGGATGCACACATCAAATGGATGTCATGATTAACATTTATTTAATCAGAGTGCGTTTGGGTGTTTTTATTTTGGTGGAGGAGCTCTTGTTTTCGTGAGGACATTTGCACTTAGGACGTCCATTTTTTATTATTTAAAAATTACATTTACATATAGATAAAAAGGCTTTTCAGTATCTATGGGAGATAAAAGTTGTATTAAATTTTTAAAATTCAGTAAAAGCTCCCTCAATGCCAATAAAAATTTGGTTCTTGATTATGGTGATCGTTAATTGAAAATCAAACTCAGAATGCAATCAACACCATAATTACCATAACTTTTATAGAAAATAATGAATTTGGCAGTATTTAATTAGAGGTTTTGTATTTTTTGTAAATTTAGAATTTAGTTTTTATATATTTATTTTTAGAAATTTAGATTTTTTTTTCTTTTTTAAAATTTAAAATTTAAGTCTAGTTGTTGACACTGTTAAGATTACTTTATTAAATTTAGGCTCCATTTGTTTGCTAGTAAAATATTTTCCGGAAAATAATTTGCTTTTCTTGAAATGATTTACTTTTATGGTGTTTGGATGAATCTGTGTAAAATATTTTCTGTTGTTTGGCAGATTTCCTGAAAATATTTTTCAGAAAGCTGTTTTAAATTAAACAAATATATATTTAAAAATTTATTATCTTTTTATTGTTTAATTGAGTTTATTATATATATATATATAATAAATTTATATTTTAAATTATTTTTACATATATTGCAATGAATCAAATTAAATATATAATAATACTCAATTATTAAACTATAATATTAACCGTCATAAATTGAAAACAACCAAAGTCAAGTAAATTATTTCTAATTGTGTTATAAAAAAATAAAAAAAACAAGGATTGAAATAAAAAACAAGGATTAAATGCCATCTTAATTAAATTAAATTCAAATCATAAAATATATTATGACATAGATTTATTTAGATGCAAGTTAATTCATTAGAAGGTTAATCCACTCAGTAAATCGTAAATTTACACCTAAAAAACAATAAAGTATATCAAGATTTGCATCGGATCATCTCTCTACCCATCGATAATCATCAGATAATTGTTAAACCTCCATCATCCTCCTCCCCACTCTTTTCACATCAACTTCTAGTGGGATCTAAATAAAAATCAAATCTCTTCTCCCCCAGTCTGAAATTGTGATACCCTCAATTGGATGCCAAATATTTATTAACATATTGCGCATGGACTAATAATGCACACCACTAGAAACTATCCATCAAGCCATGTTCTAAATCATAGGCAAATGCAGTAGCCACTTCCCCTAAATTAATCTGTCATGGCTCCTCCTCCCCATCATCAATGGTGAGTGCCGTAATATTATCATCCGTATTTTAAAACCAATAATTAATAAAAAAAGCAATCGAGGTATAAGAGCAGACAATCAGAGAAAAAATACGCTATAAGAGCAGATTGAAATTCCATTTGTAAATTTTATTAAATTCATGGAGCTCAGCATACATACATATATTTATGTATATGTATACAACTTGTAATTTTACGATAAGAGTGAATTCAGTGCTTAAAATGTTGATGTAGTCTGAAATCTTGTGCCACATCCTCTGCCTGGAATCCACCTTATGGTGTGCAGGCACCTGAAGTTGATCTAGCCTACAAACACAAAACAAACCACATTTTTTTACTATCTACCTAACTTCGATGGTCTGCAGATATTCGAGAGTGGGGCCGGACACAAATAATTGAGCTCGAAATAAGTATAAAAATATGGTTTATATTAATCTAAGAACTACATTCATTTTCAAAATGTAATTTTGACTTACCACACATGCATGAACATCATCACATCCACATAACAGCTTCCCATTCAAAGTAGCGATAGCTTGGAGTGATCCTCCTCCTTCACTCCTCTGTGCAAACCAAAACAAGAATATTTTCAGGTTTCGAAGAAAATGAGCTGAATCAACAAGAAACAATTAGCAACTTAAAGAGTGAGCAAAGGAACCTTGTAATAATCAACAGCAACAAAGTTAGCCCAACGGTTACCAGCAGCCGCATAGCAAGTACGAAGCATGTTAACCAGATCTCCAGAGTTGTCCTCGCATGTGTTCTCTTTGCTTGACATTGAATGAAAGTAATTTACCAATACCAACGACTTAGTCTTGTCGTCTAGACTTGACGACTCTGCCCTGTTTGGGCAACTTCTTGCTTGCATTCCGCTGTCCCCATCTGCCAATTTCGCATTCAACCATTTTGTGTTAGCTTGACTTTTCGTTTTTCCTTAACCATGTCGATGTCTAAAACTTAATTAATAATGGATATATATACATATATATATGGTTTACATTGACTTTCGACCATGTAGTTCCACTGGTAAGCAATTCATTTGCTTGCTTCCTTGGATTGAATTGTTAAAGGTTAATGTAGAAATTATTTACTGATTGAATAAGTTAGTTGTTGAGTCAGTCAAAGTATGTTTCAAACAGACCTAGTCTTTGTTTAGTGCCAGTAGTGTTCCTTTTATTTAGGAGATTTAGTTGTTAGCTATTTTAGTATTTATAGTACTCTTCATGGAATAAAGAAAGGTACTTCACCGTTTCTAATCTTCTGAATTCCTATTGCTTAAATTTAAGTCCTTTGTTCTGTTTTTATCCATATATTCAGCAGCTTTTTCTTAACATCTGGTATCCGAGCTACTCGAGGCATGTGTTCAAGCTTATGATGGCAAGCAATCAGAATGGAGTGAATCTTTCACAGCCGTTGGTTCCAATTTTTCAAGGCAGCAACTATGGAGTTTGGAGCACTAAGATGAAGACTTTGTTTTTGTCCCAAGACCTATGGGACTTGGTGGAAAATGGATACGGTGAAGAGGAGGTTGCAGTTGAGACTCTCAAAGATATCAGAAAGAGAGATGCTAAAGCTTTGTTTTTCATCCAACAAGCTGTGGATGAATCAGTTTTTCCTCACATTGAAGTGGTGACGCGTTCGAAAGAAGCATGGGACACGCTGCGAACGGCATATCAAGGTACTGCAAAGGATCAACTGTCAAACTTTAAACTCTGCGTAGGAAGTTTGATAATTTTATTATGGAAGATGATGATGTTCTGGATGATTATGTGTCAAAAGTAATTGATGTTGTGAATCAAATTCAAAAATATGGTGAGGATTTAAGTGAGCAAAGGGTAGTTGAGAAAATTCTTAGGAGTTTACCTAGGAAATATGATCATGTAGTTGCAGCTATAGAAGAGTCAAAAGATTTGAGTGTGTTAACTATTGATGAGTTGCAAGGCTCTCTTTATTCTCATGATGATAGGATGAAAAGGTATGATAATGCGTCTGTTGAGAATGCCTTTTATAGTAGGGCGCAATACTCTCGTGGTGGAAAGTGCACCAGCGAAATAAACTTCAATGACTGGCGTGGAGGAAATTCATCTCGTGGGAGAAGAAGAGGTAGAGCTGGTGGTCGATTCAATGGACAGAACCAATGTTATAGAGATGGCGATAAAGGAGAAAATAGTAGTCCAAAACAATGCTACTATTGCAAAAGGTACGGGCATATTGAGAGGTTTTGCAAGCTTAAAGAGAAGCAAGCCGACTTGGCTCATGAAGATAGTGAAGAAGATGAGACAGAGAGCCTGTTCGTTGCATGCTTCAGTGCTAAGGAGTGTTCTCCTGAAGTTTGGTACATAGATAGTGGCTGTAGCAATCATATGACAAGTGAATTAAGTCTCTTCAGCAACATAGATAAGTCAGTAACTAGCCAAATTACGCTTGGTGATGGAACTGTTCGTGTAGCAAAGGGAAAAGGTACTGTGCAGTTGAATTCCCTAGGTCTTAATTGCATTCATAATGTTTTGTATGTTCCAGATTTAAATTCTAATTTGCTAAGTGTTGGGCAATTTATGGTGGATGGGTATTCACTTGTCTTTGAAGAATTCAATTGCTGCATTTTTAAGGATAAATGGAAAAAGCACCTGTTAGCTAGTGTTCCAATGGCAAAAAATAAGATTTTCCCTTATAATCTCGCAATTGATGAAAAGCTTGCATTGAAGGCAGAATCATTTGATGAAAATTGGTTGTGGCATCACAGATATGGGCACTTAAATTTTGGTAGTTTAAAACTCATGTCTGAAAAGAATCTAGTTGATGGTTTACCTCTAATAAAAAATGTTGATCATGTGTGTAAGAGCTGTATATTTGGGAAACAACATCGAGATTTGTTTCCAAAGGGTAAGGCAAGGAGAGCTTCCCAACTTGCTGAACTTATTCATGCTGATCTTTGCGGACCGATGAGAACACTTTCTCTCAATAACAACAGGTACTTTTTAATCTTTGTTGATGACTACAGTAGAATGACGTGGGTGTACTTTGTCAAAGAAAAATTAGAGGCTCTTTCAGTTTTCAAGAAGTTTAAAGCAAGTATTGAGAAACAAAGTGGCCAGCCCATAAAGACCTTGCGGGCAGATGGTGGTGGAGAATTTCTCTCTACTGAATTCAAAAAATTCTGTGAAGAATCTGGCATTCAACACCAGTTAATAGCAAGCTACACTCCTCAACAAAACGGAGTCGTTGAGAGGAAGAATTGGAGTCTTGTTGAGATGGGAAAATGCTTACTGAAAGCTAAAGATCTTCTAAAAAGTTTCTGAGCAGAAGCAATTCACACAGCAGTGTACATCCTCAATCGATCTCTAACAGCAGCTTTAGAACAAAAAATACCATTTGAAGCATGGCATGGGTGGAAACCTGAGGTAACTCATATGAGAGTTTTTGGTTGCATTGTATTTGTGCACATTCCATCTCAAAAGAGAGGAAAGTTAGATGATAATAGCACTAAATGTATCTTTGTTGGGTATGGTTCTGAAACTAAAGTATATCGATTTTATAATCCTTTATCTAAGAAGCTATTAATTAGTCGTGATGTTGTTTTTGATGAGAAAAACTCTTGGAATTGGAAGGAATTACAAGCAGGTTCAGAAGCATTACTAGAAGATGGTGAATGTCTCGACACTCATCCTAGTCAAGAAAATGGAGATGGAAGTTCTTGCTTATTGGCACCAAGCAGTCCTTCAGTAGTTCCAAATACCACTTCATCAAGCTCGTCTACATCAGAATCACCACCTAAAAAATGGAGATCGTTGGCAGAAGTTTATGAAAGCACTGAACAATGCCAATTCGCCCAAATTGAAGATCCAATCGTCTTTGAAGAAGCAATCAAATCCAAGGAATGGCGAGATGCAATGGATGATGAAATGAAAGCCTTGGAAAGGAACAAGACGTGGGAATTAGTAGACCTTCCAAATGGAAAAGAAGCTGTTGGGTTAAAATGGATTTTCAAAACTAAATTCCAGGCTGATGGTTCCATTCAAAAGCATAAAGCAAGACTAGTTGCACGAGGGTACATGCAGCGTGAAGGGTTAGATTTCCAAGAAACTTTCTCCCTGGTAGCAAGATTTGACACTATATGTGTTATTCTGTCAATTGCAGCTCAATTAAGTTGGGAAGTTTATCAGTTAGATGTCAAGTCAGCTTTTTTAAATGGGATCCTAGAAGAAGAAGTATATGTGCAGCAACCAAAAGGTTACGAGATTGCAAATCAAGAAGAGAAAGTGTATAGGTTGAAAAAGGCTCTATATGGCTTAAAGCAAGCGCCGCGAGCCTGGTATGAAAGAATTGATGGGCATTTCAGCAATAATGGTTTTCAAAGAAGTCCCAATGAGCCAAATCTATATGTGAAAAATAGAGGTACTTCTGAGATTCTCATTATTTGCCTTTATGTTGATGATTTGATTTATACTAACAATAGTAGTGCTTTGTTGAATGAGTTTAAAAAGCTGATGACAAATGAATTTGAAATGACTGATTTGGGGTTGATGAGTTCCTTTATGGGACTAGAAATTAAACAATGTGCAGAGGGTATTTTTATGTCTCAAGAAAAATATGTGAATGATCTTCTTGAAAAGTTCAACTTGAAGGATTGCAATCTCGTGAGTACTCCAATGTGCACCAATCAAAAATTTTGTTTAGATGATGGGGGAGAGAAAATTGATTGCCAGTTGTTTGGAAGTTTGATTGGGAGTCTGTTGTATCTAACAAATAGTAGACCTGATATTTTGCAAGCAACAAGTCTCTTGTCTAGATATATGCAGAGTCCAAGCAAGCATCACTTTAGAGCTGCTAAACGAATTTTGCGCTATTTGAAGGGGACAAGCTCATTTGGAATATGGTATAAGTTCTCTAACAATCTAAGCCTGTATGGTTTTTTAGATAGCAATTTGGGTGGCTGCATTGAAGATCGCAAAAGTACAACTGGTTACATTTTTACTATGGGTAGCGGAGCTGTTTCATAGAGCTCAAAGAAGCAACCATCAACTGCTTTATCATCTTCGGAAGCTGAATATATGGCTGTTACTGCTACTGCTTGTCAA
Source organism: Gossypium australe (assembly GCA_005393395.2). Taxonomy (NCBI): domain Eukaryota; kingdom Viridiplantae; phylum Streptophyta; class Magnoliopsida; order Malvales; family Malvaceae; genus Gossypium; species Gossypium australe. Next base: position 23,575,758 of record CM016621.1, on the reverse strand, counting down.
GCTGTTTGGATACGAAGAATTCTTGATGATTTAAAGCTAACACAAGTGGATGCAACTACCATCTATTGTGATAATCAGTCAACAATTACAATGACAAAAACCCTGTTTATCACAGTAGAACAAGACATATTGAAACACGTCATCATTTCATAAGAGAGTTGGTTGCAAAGAGAGATATCAAGATGGAGTACTGTTGCACTGAAGAACAAGTTGCTGATTTGTTCACAAAGCCACTTCCACCGAAGAAATTCGTGTATTTGAGAGAATTGTTGGGTGTTGGAGAGTGTCTACATTAAGGGGGAGTGTTAAAGGTTAATGTAGAAATTATTTACTGATTGAATAAGTTAGTTGTTGAGTCAGTCAAAGTCTGTTTCAAACAGACCTAGTCTTTGTTTAGTGCCAATAGTGTTCCTTTTATTTAGGAGATTTAGTTGTTAGCTATTTTAGTATTTATAGCACTCTTCATGGAATAAAGAAAGGTACTTCACCGTTTTTAATCTTCTGAATTCCTATTGCTTAAATTTAAGTCATTTGTTCTGTTTTTATCCATATATTCAGCAGCTTTTTCTTAACATGAATTGAGGTGAAGACAAGTAGTATTTGGTTATTAGCCACCATGTCATTGACTAGAGGCCGGTCTTCACCATTTTTGGGCATGTCTTGACCCTCTAACAACCTGATTTTATTATTTTTTATTATATTGGATTCCAAGGCCTCCCCGGTTCTAGCATTCAATACTAGTATTACTCAATTTCTAATCCCTATCTATAAAAATATTCAACTGTGATCAATATTTTATGGCCCCAAAAAACTGTGATAAATATTTTCGAATAATAAATATCTATTATCTACTCCTAACATTCAAGACTAAATCAAATGACAATACAACTCTAATGTGATAATGTAACACCCCTAACTCGTATCCGTCGCCGGATTAGGGTTACGAGGCATTACTGTAACAATTACCAAGTCAATGCACTCCATCCAAACTAACACTTGATAAATTCATATCATTTCATGCTATCACAAATGAATATATATAATCTATCTGGTCTTAATACAATAACTTGCATTATACGAATCACATAGTCATTTAAAAACAATGACTAAATAGTATATAATATTTAAACATTTATTTCATTTCTATTATCAACCATACATTCAAGCATACACTATTATTCAACGTATGATACATTTGTTTCTTTAATTATGGACATGAATGCTCACTATATCAATATCACATATGAAAAATACCATTTACTCACCTATAACACAAACACAAAATAAAATCTAATAGTCACTTACATATTCAATCAAACAAAATTTCAAAGCATTCCATATATATATATAATATTTACAATTACCTAACTAGCACATACCATTTTCGAAATCAACTCATGCACAAATATGTTCATGTACAACTTTATTATTTACCATTATACACCGAATCCCTATAGCAAAATATACTAGCAAATCACCATTATAAATATATATATATATATATATATATCAAACGGCTGCACATTTAAACTATGAAACATTATACATAACATGAACATATATTTAAACCGAATATACATTATCAAAACATTATCTTAGCCCAAAATGCCATAAACCACAAAACCAAACCATACCTATCAAATAAATAAGTACCATGGCCGAATATATGCTAATTAAAAACCCCACAACCCATGCACAATAATGACATAAACATATACACCATTTTGACCATTAAAAACCATATGCCTCAATACCAAACTAACAAAGAAGATAAGCCATATTCGCATGGCTTTTAATATATATACAAGAACAAAATTCATGGCTCATAACATAGTTTAGCCTATACATGCCTTTAGTCCAAAACCAAACTCAAAAAGTACCAAAATAGATTGATAGTGTGGATGACTTTGTTGACGATCCTCTGAGCTCGTAGCTTGGTCAAAATCTATAAAACAGAACGATGAACACATAGTGTAAGCTAATTTAGCTTAGTAAGTCTTATGCAAAAGTATCAAATCAAATGATCATTCAAACATTTTCTAATCCAAATTTAATATCATAACTAATGTCGAATGCTAGTACCCTTTTCTTTGATAACCTCAAAATATCCTTATCTCACCTTAATTATGCAAACTCGCCGAATACACATAAATGTAATATATATATATCCACATATAACCAAACCAAGTAAGTATAATGTACATATTAACCACATGTAATCAATCATACACATAAGTAAACATATCCATTTACCCTCACATATATCATTTACACATATGGCCGAATCTCAAAGGCACAACCAAGATTAAATTCCAATATATATATCATATTCATTATTTGTAAGACCAAATGCACATATTAAAAATCTTGCAAAAATACTTCAACTATATCACATGTTACTCACTTCAAATAGTAATATAACAACTTACCTTATTCACTGCAACTATGAAACTTATATTTACCTGCACATTTAGCTTAATCGCAGTAATTGCATTCCACCTTATTAATGATCCATGAATCCTCTATTTATAATAAATCACCGGCATTAAGCCTGCTAGGCAACAAAGCCTGAAACACATACCGACACTGAGCCTGCTAGACCCGAGGTCTGAAATTTTATCACCGGCATTTAGCCTGCTAGGCAATAAGCCCGATACATTTCACCGGCACAAGGCCTGCTAGGCTCGAAGCCTGAATATCAATATAATTAAACCATCTCATACACATTACTTATTACCAATATCACATATATCACACATAATTCATATCACTATAACATATCAAACTCAATTAAATATAACTACATTTCATTATTAAATCACTTACCACATTCGGATTTGGTCAAATTCACATTTAAAATTTCATAATTCAGCATGTAATCAAGGTTATAACCGATATTAACGGTATTAAATTGCTTATAGACTTACCTCGGATATCGTCGGACGACAAAACCGGCTAGTCGATTACTTTAGCTTTTCCCCGATCCAAGTCCTTTTTCTTTTGCTCTTGATCTAAATATGTTCAAATTAAGCTCATTCAAATACATTTCAATTCAATTTAGTCCTAAAACACTTAAATAGAAAAATTACCATTTTACCCCTAATGTTTCACACCTTTACAATTTAGTCCTATTTGCACAAAACACAAAATACACAAAATTTGATTTCATAACCTAAGGGCCGAATATTCATAGAGATTATACAAGTCCATTCATTTCATTTATTTTGCATTTTAACCCCTCAAAAATTTATTTTCTCAATTTAGCCCAATTTAGCTAAATTCGTCAAAAATTCAAAAACAAAACATATAAATCTATCACATATATTTTATAATCCATCCTTAAATAACATAAACAACCAACTATCAACAATGGCTCAACTCAAAATTTTCATCAAATTCAAAAATTAAAGCATGGGTCTTGAACATTTCTAAGCAACGATCTCAAAAATGTAGAAATTATCAAAAACCGAACAAGAACTAACCTTTAATTTTGCTTAATAGTAGCCGAATGTGAGAAAGCTTCAAAAACTTTTCTTTCCTTTGTACTTTCGGTGGAAACAATGTATGAATGAATCCCACTATTATGTTTCTTTTAGTTTAATATAATTATAACTTATAAAATAAATAAAATATAACATTTTAACTAATAAAATAACATAAAGAAACATGTTATAAACCATGTTGCCGTCCACTTTATAATACTAATGGACTAATTGTCCTTTAAGGACTTCACTTTAATAAAGCCATCTCAATTTAGCCAATAATCAATAAAGAGACCACTTTTACCAATTATGCAATTTAGTCCTTTTGTCAAATTAAACACACAGATAGTCAATTTAATTCACAAAAATTTAGCACATGCTAATTCACATATCAACGACACAGAAAATAATATTAAAATATTATTCAGACTCGGACTTGTGGTCCCGAAACCACTGTTCTGATTAGGGTCAAATTCGGACTGTTATAGATAAAATGGAAGAGTTACAACCAAAAGGCATAAATACAACTTCAATACTTATCTGCGTTCGAACTAGTTTCCTCAGCTTGAATACAGTAATTGTTTACAATCTTTTTCCATTTTCGTTATACTTCACCATCATAAAAAGGTTTCATGATCACATTAACCATCATTGGAAAACAAAAGGAAAACAACAAATAAGATTTCAAGAAAGGTCAACAGAAGCATGTTAAGCCATAAACGTGTACCTCTAGATTTAAACACCTTTCAACTAATTTACAGTGTGCCACTTAGGCTCAACTTAAATAGTAAGTGTAAGGTTAGATTTGGGTTAGAGGTCCTAAGTTAGAGGCTAAGTACCTTGTTCTCACTGGTATTAATAAAAGAACAACCAATAAGAGAAAGGTTAAGGTTTAACTTACTGTAGGCACAGCGGTAAAAACACCGGTAATGGCAGTAGCCTTGAGCAGTATGGTTGAGGTTTGCCTTTGCCCAAGCAACCTTATGAACTACAATCATATACTAGAATCTATAAGAAACAATATAATGATAAACCATACAACAGATCATGTACTGAGAATATATGCCAAGCCCGAGTGAAATAAGCTCAGTAAGAGGGCAACATATGCACAATTTATTAACTGTAGATGAATGCATTTTGTTTGTTGGTAAAATTGCACACCATATGACATATTCATATTAAAATCGTTTCTCACCCACCACATGTTCATATCTTTAACTGCTTTCCTTCTTATAAAAGGGTCAACTAATGCCTAAACTAGTGTTTGTTTCTAATGTTTATTAACATGTAGAATATATAATTTCTCCAAAAAGGAAAAAAAAATTATGCTATATTGGTTCCTCATTGCAGCCCAACTGTATCATACTTGCAATTTCTCCTGCCAATCAGGATTTTGCCACTTCTTATGCAATAATTTAAATAACAGACATTGTTCTTTCATGTATTAAATAACAGATATTGTTTTCATTTTAAAGAGTTGATAGTAGAAAGAAATCAACCTGCTAAAACAGATATAAGAGAAAGAAGAAAGGTGAAACAAAGTAAAATAGGCACAAGTAATTTAAAACGATAATTTAAGATCAATAATGAAGAGTATGGTGCATTCTGCTTGGGATTTCCTCTTTTTTAAGTTAATATGAAGAAATTCATTCTCAAGGAATCTGTTGGATATATGATGAAGGAAGGACTGAAACTGAAGCAAAAACAAAATAAAAATGGAGAAATCAAATTGTGAACAATTGTTCTATTACCAGAATTAGATGATTTTTGTTTTATGGTCTTGTTTGTCTGTAAAAAAGAGTAGAACTTCAGCTTTCAATTTTTTTCGTTCTTACCTTCGAGAGAGGAAGATGAACGCCAGTGCAAATTTTGACAATGAAAAGCGAAGATGGGGAAAAGCTTTGATGAACACCGGTGTCTGGTGTTGAGAATTGGTGTTGATTGACGGCGAGCAGAAGATCAGGTGTCAAGAATGGGGGAAGGGGAAGGGAAAGGGAAAGGAAAATAAAAATACAAAGACCAAGATTTTTTATTTAAATAATACAAAAAAATTATTTATGAATTTGGGGTGGAAAAAAATTATTTACGAAAATGGGTTGAAATGAACAGTAAAAGGCAGTGTCTCCTGCCACGGTGACACCACCTATAAAAAACAATATTTTAATATAACTAAATTTAAAAAAATATAATTTAATTAAAAGAGATGTCTCTAAAGGTGACAAAAAATGGGCCCAAGCCAAAGAAGCTGGCTCGAAAACCCGAGTTTGAACTCGTTTTAAATCAATTTGATCAAAAAAGTAAAAAATTCGAACTTGAAAAACCCAAACCTGAATTTAATAATAAAAATAAAACAATCAAATTATAATTAAATTTTATAAAAGTTTTAATTATTAGTTTTATTTCTTCATAAATAAATTGTTTATTTTATATATAATGAAATAGTAATTTTTATTGAAAAAAATGAGATTACCACTTTTATACAAACATCAAAAACTCCATGATATTAGTTCCTAATTTTGTAGTTCCTTTCTTGAATTATTTTTCATTGTATTTGACTTCTAATATATAAATTTATATTGAATAATTTAATTCTTAATTTAGATGTAAGAAATATTTATATATTATGTTTCAACTATTAATAAAACAATTAGAGAAAATACAAAAAACTAAAAGTTAGATCAGATAAAGAGAAAATTTAAATTAGGGTTTAAACTTTTATGACTCCAAACAAAATATTTTTTATAGTTAAAAAAATTTCAACTCTAAATTTTTATAATTTATGTCATTAAATATTAATACATGGAAGTATCATGTATTTTAGAATTTAAAATAATATGTTATATTTTTAAATAATTATATGCACATTTTCGTAAATAAATTTTTTCATATTAAATACAAAATGAAATAAAAAATAAAGGGGAGATGAGATAGTGAATGATTGTGTAATGTGTGAATAGTGGTAGTAATTTGTAATGTGTAATGTAGTATAGTGAAGGGAGTTAGGAAGTCGACACGTGGCACGCAGTCCTAGCTTTTAGTGGCCACCTTGGCGTCGTTTTGCTGAATTCCCCTTTTTTGGTTTTTTTTTTTGGGGGGGGGGGGGGGGGCACCCACTTATTTTCCACCTTCTCATTGGAATTGCATTTCCTCCTCTCATTGTTCTCATTATTAGTATTAATTATCTCTAGTCTTTTTAAACTCACTTACTCCTCCATTTTTTACATTTTCGAAAATACCAACCATATTTACTATGTTTCAACTTTGACCCTTCCTTTCTTTTTTCTCTTAATAATGGAACATCTATTCTTTTTTCCTTTTTTGGAAACTTTATTTCTTATTTTATTTTTAAAATAAGAAAAATATGTTTACTAAATAGAAATAAAATTTTAGTAATAAAAATATGAAAAATCTTCAGTAGTTATTTTTTTTTCTATAATAGAAACATGAATTATTACATTCATTTGGATTTGAACTTATATTTAAAAACTGTTTAAAATATATATATCTTTGCATTTATGTAAGTTTGAACAAAGGCTAATTCATAAATTCAAAGTAAAAAATTTCCTATTTTTAATATTTTTTAGTTCAAAAAATATTTTATTGAAAACAATGAAAATTTTTTTATTACTTTCTAATATTCAAATATTACTTTTAACATTCTTAACTAAACACGTTTTCTTTAGTTTTTTTTTTATCTTTTAAGAAAACAAAAACAAAAAATAGAATTTGTTCCCTAAACTAAACAAATCCTTAGATTTTTTATTTTTAAATTTAAATTTGCTTTTAAGATGTATCTTTCAACTTTGTTTCTAGAGATAGCGAAGGTGATTGTTGAGGTTTGAACCTCAACCTAATGCCAACTAAGACATGGAAACAATGTAAGGAGTTTTTTTTCATTAATAAGTATTGGGTATAGTGATAAATCACATTACACTCTTAAAGAGAAAACATAGATTCGAACCCTGGAGATAACATTGATTTTAAGATGTCATGGGAAATGTACTTGTATCAAGAAAAGCGAAGTTAGACTAAATTGAATAAAATGAAAAGTGCACGGAACAAAGTAATAATTTTTTATCTTTGGCATCCTTAGAAAGGATTAAAATGCAGTTTTAACATTGATGTTATGTGAAGATTTAATGTGTTAAGTGTAATATTTGGTATAATTAAGTGAAGTGATATTGGAAAGGAGCTAAAAGTGCAAATTTTCCAATAAATAATTTTGAGACTTTTTAAGAGTTTTATAATGAGAATTGTATAATTTATTTTATTTATGAAAAGATGGGAAAATGGATGGCCATATATTTGAAGTTTTTAATTCATGGAAATTGCGAGGTATTCATTTAAATTTTGGTTTTGGCTTTGACTAAAATTTATGTGAATAAAAGAAAGAAAAATGAAGAAAGCCATCATCTTTCTTCTTTGTGTCATCCACCTTCCTTAGAGTAATGAGAAAAGCTTTTCCCTTTTAATTTTTCTCATCTTCTCTTAAATCCAACAAAAAAATCTTCACTACCCAATTGATTTTCTTGTTAAAATCTTGTAGAAAACTCACTTCTAAGCTTAGTTCCACCATCACCTTCTTTATGAAAACTAAGGGTTTTTATGAGCTAGAGAGCGAAAGGTTGAGTTAGTACGAGAAAGTGAAGAACAAGGTAAGAAAGTGCATTTTTTTTAATCTCTAGTATGATTATTCAATGTTATTATATGTGAGTTCTTCCTTAGCATGATTTTGGGTATTATGTATATTATGTGTTATGAAGGAAAGAAAGTGGTATGTGGGTGGTGAAGCTTTGGGCTAGTGAGAATAAAGAAAATTGGTTTTTATGTTCTTTCGAAGGAAGGTAAGTTTTCAAGGATCCATCCTTATCTTGTATGAATTAATAAGTATATTTGTAAAAGAGATTCTTGTAACACCTCACACCCGACCCATCCACCGGATCCAAGTATGGAGCATTACAAATGGACCTATACTTAATTTTGCTAACTTAACTGCTATAAAGCAAACTAATAATAAAACCAATCTAATAAACATGGTAAAAATAATAATACTTACAACTAAAGCTTAAAGCCACTGAATACTTATTCTTTCAAATTCCTAGCTCTAATCAAACTATTTGTTTACAACACAACTTTTAAAATCTTGCTAACGACTATCTGTCTTAAAAATCCAGATTCTAGAGAGGTTATCTGGCTTCGTTGTTTTGATCCTGAGGCAAAGCCTCCAATGGTACCCCCTTCTTATGTGCATGATTTCAGTTGCCTGTGGACCTCGATCTCACCATTCCAATTGGTTTGGTCCCTCTTCTGAGTCATCGATCAACTTCACAAATCCTACAAACAGCAACCACACTGTTGTAAGTTCGAATGAACTTGGTGAGTTCCTTTACTACTCATAAATAACCCTATCACACAAGGGTAACAAATGTAAAATAAATTAAGTTTAATTTAACTCCCTGCTCGCTCAAGGTGAAATTTTTTTTATTAGGGTGGAGGACTCCACCCGCTCCTCTAAGCTACTCGTCTCACAGTAAGACCTTCCTCTAGTCAAGCTCTCCACTCGACCATAACTTTAATACTTTGTTGTATCAGCGAGTCTTATCTTTCTCGTCTTTCCTTTTCTTCTATATACCTCATACATAGAGTGTTTAATGCCCTCTATGGTAACTATCCTAATATTCCACCTAAGGATTCTTAGGACATATGTTTACTTGGCGGCCTTTTTTAGTTGGTCTAGTCATTGGCGAACTCCTCTCCTTTCCATACACTAGTCCTGTAGGACTCCTAGGAATTTCTTTATGTGCTAACTTACAGCGGACCTCACCCTTCTTGTAAACCCATTCTCGTTCCACGTTATTGTTCGCAGTGGTGGATCTAATTATAGTATTTTGCCCCTCTCTTTAGCCTTTACTTAGGGGTTCATCTATCTTAAATGTCAAGGTCAGTCTAACGTGCTGGGTCAACAAATTATCATCCATGTGACTATAAGAGTTTTCCATCTCACTTGCTCGTTTCCTCTCTACAAGAATTATCACTCGGCGGTGTACCTGCATTAGACTTTCCTCAAAGAGGAATAGTCTCTACAGAAATTTTGTCTCCTCTTACTTTTCCATACTTAGGCCAACTCTCGCACTGTCTATTCTCTTTAGTTCTTGTTGAGTCATCCTATGCTTGTTCCTTATCACTTTAATCATTTCGACGGTTTTCTCCAAATCTGCTTGCTACTACTTACACTTTCTTTTAACTCTTCTTCCACCTGCGTGGTTTCTTGTACTTGATGCATTGGCCGTATACTCATCATTTGAGGTCTTGACGTACTTTCTGCATCTATTCCATGGCAGATTCTATGGGTTGCCGTAGCCAAGTTATGGTCTTATACCCTTCTTCCTCGTTTTCTGCGTCCTATCAGACTTACCTTGTGTTCACTGTCCTGGCGGACTTACCTTGTATTTATTGTCTCAATAGACTTACCTTGTGTTTATGTCCGTGTGCCAGGCCGTGTGAAAAATGGAGGGTATACTGACTTGTGCCACACGGCCAAGCCACACGCCCGTGTGCTAGGCCGTGTGAAGCTACTGACTTGGTTTCAAAAGAAGCATTAGAGGATACACGACCGTGTAACCTGGCCGTGTGTCACACACGACTGAGACAAATGCTTGTGTCTCTACCCGTGTGGACAAAAATAGGCAATTTTCCAAGCCATATTTTCTCTCCCATAATGATACCAACCTAAGCTCATCAATGCACATACAAACATGACATAAATAGGCACTCAAAAACAACTAAAATCAAGTTTATATCATGTACTATCCTCACATACAACATGATACTCATAATCACATCAATTGACCACTTTAAAACATACCAATTATGCTTCCAAAATATACCTAAATGGTCAAACTCACATATGAAACATTGTGCCTAAATACAATATGCATACCACATCTCAATTCCTACCATTTGGTACTCAAAATACCAATTCATAACAAGACATTCACATAACAACTAAACACCTCATAACATAAGGCCATATATACACATATTCACATATCAAAACATTTACTATTGTCAAGCCAAATCAATAGGCTAAATATGTAACAACTCGGTTTTAGGTCTAGTCGGAACAGTGGTTTCAGGGATACCAGTCCGACGTAAGAAAATTTTTATGGTCAGAAATTTCAAGGAATTATTTCGTGAAAATTTTGTTAGAAAATTTCGACGTTTGGGCACTCAATTTAGTCAAAAGGACTAAATCGTAAAAAGTGAAAACCTTGAGTTCTAGAAGCTATAGGTGTCTAATTGCTATGAAATTTTAAATTGGAGGTCCTTAGGTGGTAATTAGACCATTGGTTAAGTTGGTGGACAAAAATGGACATGGTTTGGTATATTTTTAAAGTTTTTCATTAAGAGCATTTTGGTCATTTGGTTATTAAAATGAATTAAAAACAAAATTAAAAGCCAATTTTTATCCATCTTCAACCCCATGGTCAGATTTCACAAGGGGAAACAATGGATAGGGTTTTTTAAGCTTCCAAGCTCGATGGCAAGTCCCTTCTAGCCCCGTTTTTAATGATTTTTATGTTTTTGAAATCATCGTAACAAGATCTATCTATTTCTACCACTAATTTGAAGGGATATCAAAGTTTAAAATTTTACACATGTTGAATATTTGTGTATTTTGATGTTTGATGGTAGAAAATGAATGTTAGTTGTTTGTTAAGCGACTTTTGCTAAGTAATTTTTGGTGAAAATATAAAAAAGGACTAATTCGTAAAAGTTATAAAATGAGTAGTAAAAATGTATTTTAATGGAAATTTTGGGCTTCTATAGTTATGAAAATGGTTCAACTAGGCTTGTTTATTAGAGAAATTGAATAGATTTCATTTTACGAGCCTAGGGGCAAAAATGTAAATATGTCAAAGTTTAGGGGCAAAAATGTAATTTTTCCATAATATGATTTTTGGACTGAAATGAATAAGGTGAATAATAAATGAGTGAAATGTGATATTATAGATAAGAAAAACGAGGCTCGGACCTAGAACGGGAGGAAAAGCGAGTAATTGACGATTAAGTCCTTTTGCCATTTTGATGCCGAGGTAAGTTTGTATGTAAATAATGTATTCTAATTTATGCTTTAATTGCTTTATTATTATATGAATTGTGATTTACTCTTGAATGAAATCGACAAAGTTCGACAAGCGTGAAAATCCCGGTTGAACCTTAAGAATAGTTAGGATACAAATGTCATGACATTAGGGTTATTTGAGTTTACGTGTAAGGCCATACTGGGATATGAAATTGATGTGAGATTTCGTGTAAGACCAGTAGCTGGGCTACTGGCATCGATATGAGATCCCATGTAAGACCATATCTAGGATATGGCATTGGAATGGTACTATGTGCACGAGATTCCCGAGTATCCTTTAGTATTCCAAGTGGTTCAACGGGAAAATTCAACGATTATGTCAAAGACAAAGATTAATATAAGATTATGTTGGAACGGTACAGGTATGTACGTAAGGTTTATAATCAATGATTTCACGATATTGTGAGTTTATATTCACTATGGGGATGACTTTGTGATGATCTTGTAATTATTGGTCTATACTTGTGATGTATGAAGTACGTGGTAAATTTGATTGACGATTATGTGATTGGCCTTCGGACTAAATTGAGTTATGATATAGTATGCTTATTTCGCATAAACTGTGATTTATCGCATGTGAGAAAAAGGGAAGAATGGCATAAATTCTTATTAAAATGAAAGATGTAAGAGTATATGCTTGAAATGTAAATGCTCATAATTAATGTGTATGTTTTATGGAAGGCTTGAAATGGTTTGTTGATTGTGGAAAATGATATGTTATTTTTTTGACTGAGTATGATGTGTTCATTAAGTGTGAAGTCATTTATTTTTACTTAAGTTATGTTACTAATATGATTAAGCAAGTTATGCTCATGAAGTTTAATGACATTTATGTTAATTTATGTCATGGTATTCATATGACGATGTATAATTAATGTTGTTTATTATTTTCATATGAACTTACTAAGCTATATAGGGACTAGGTTAATTTGTTGTATGTGTCACTATTAATTTGGCCATATGTGGTGGCTTGTAGTTATTAATGCTTCATATTATACATTGCCATGAATGATGGTTTATGCTGATTATAAGTTTATTCATATGTTAATGTTCTCTTGTGGATGTGAAATTAGTATGTTTCTAATGGGCTAAGTATGATGTTTTAAGCATGATAAATGATGGCATGAGAATGACATGTTATTGTCTTAGTTGTGAGTGTTTGGTTGTCTAAGTATGATATGTTTTCTGCCTTTGAATTGATGTGCATATATGTATGAATAAGGGTGGAAAATGGCTTGGCAAACAGCCTTATTATTTTCCACACGGGCAGACACACGAGCGTGTGCTTAGGCCGTGTGTGACACACGGTCAGCCCCATGGGCGTGTGATCCTACCGTGTGTCCCCTGCACCTCAATTTTGGCAAAACAAAATGTCCAGAATTGAGCACACGGGCAGAGACACGAGCGTGTGTCTCAGCCGTGTGTGCTATACGACCTAGCACACGGGCGTGTGACTTGGCCGTGTAACCTCAATTTGATGATGACGTCATAAACAGAATGCTCCCTAAGGTGGACACGACCTGAAGCACGGGCGTGTGGTATGCCACACAGGCGTGTCCCTTAACCTACACGGGCGTGTGGTCCTGTTTCATGATGAAATTTTTCTAAGTTTTGTAAATTTTCATGAGTTCTCAGTTTAGTCTCGAACCACCCCTGAAGCATGTTTTGGGCCTTGTAGGCTCGTTTTAGGGACGATATGAATGTTGTGAAAAATTTTTAATTTGGATGCAAGTTTATGACTCAGAAATGCATGTATGATATGATGTAAGTTGCGATAATGCCTCAAGCTTTGTTCCGGCGTTGAATATGGGTTAGGGATGTTACATTTAGTGGTATTAGAGCTATGATTTAGTCAATTCTCAGAATAACGTAGCGTATGCGAGTCTAGCTATACATGCCATATTACTACCTGTGATAGTGTGATATCTCCTGACTCTGATGAAATTGTTTTGTTAAGGCAGATATGCTTTCCAACCGAGCTATTTTCAAAAACAGTAAAAGTGATGCTAAGATGTTTGAAATTGTGTTTGTGATGAGTTGAGACTTAAAAAGGTATGAATAAGAGTTCATGATATGTATGTGATGATGTACAAAATAGAATAACCATAAGTTGAGAAAAATGGATAAAATGTCATTGTTCTGGTTAAACGTTGTATTTCGATGGATTAGGGTGATTTTATGAAAATGACAAAATGTTTTAAATGTTGCAAAATAGATTTAGATCAGAAGGGTAATCTTGAATTAAGCCCTCTCGAGCATATGTTATGAAGTGGATTTAACCCGGACGGATAATCTAGAGTAAGCCCTTTAGAGCATATGTTACGGAAAGGATTTAGCCTGGAATGGCAATCTTGTTACGTCATATATGGCTCAAGAGTGTGCTTTACGAATATGTGCCAAAAAGGACACTTTTGAATATGAATTGACTGACTGATAACATGCATACCTTGAGTATACTACCCGAGTATCAATCGAAATTACAATAGTTCAATGGGAATTATTCTTGAAATATGGAAAGGTGAAATGAAATGAAAGTTTATATTGTGATAAGCTCATCCATGTTTGTTTGGCGTTCATAAGATGTTATGTGCCTAACATGTTTGATTAAGTGAATGCGATAAGTAGACTTACTCAAATTTTATGGAATGTATGTTTAAGTACACTTGTTTGAATAAAGATGATCGAAAAGTTCGTGTAACATAATTATGTATGTTAATTTGCTTGAAGTGAATTATGTAATTGTAATGATATGATGTTGATGATGAATGCTAAGTTATATGTGTGTACTTATGATAGTCAAGTCACAGTTAAGGAAAAAGTTAATCTCGGCTAATCAATTCATTCAGGTATGATGTCTAAAAGATGTGTTTACCAGAATTTCTCCCAAATTGATTTTCGTTAGTGAACGGAATAATACGGGGTCAATGATGATAGGATTAGTCAGCGAAATGATATTTGAGTTGTAAAGATGTCTGTGTGTATCAATTATAGTTGAACATATTATGATGATCTCTTCTGAGTATTCTATATATTCACTTATTTTCCGGGGTTCATGTGATTGTTCAGTTTCTGATGAAACTCTTAATGTGTGAGAATGTTAACTAATTCTAATGCTAGAAGAAAGCACTGTTGGTTTGACTGGTTTATGATTGACATTACCTTATATTTTTGGGATTCTATTCTAATATGTTGAAATGAAGTCGATGGTAAAAAATTATATGACGCTATTCCTCTGTTTCTACTGGTTATGGTTTTGTTTTATATATTTGGAAAATATATTATCTCCGTTACAATTGATTCCAGAGCGGGTAAGCAATGTTTTCTTCTGGTTTTCTATGAGAAATCATCAAGATCTTTATTATTTTCATATGAGTTATATTCTCAGACTTCCAATATGGCATCGCATCTTGGATCTCTTTATCTCGGTTTTCTTATCATTCTTATTTCGTAAATTGTCAATCATGGCTTGTCTTTAAAGTGTGTTCTTTGGCTTGTGATAACTAAGTCTGCTATGATTATAATTCTGGTTCGATCCTAGGAAAGTGGTGATTCTGGTGTCTGGATTTCTCTAATTTTTATGAAAGGAATTGACATCGGCAAAGGTATAGATAATAGAAGCTCAAACCTAAATTGCACGATGGTTTTCTTTTCTCGGGTCAGTTTGATTTAAGACAATGAGTTCAATCAAGATATTTTATTCCCTTGAGCTAATATGATTGTAAAGATCTTTTGACTAGCATGTGAGGAAAATTTGAAAGATTATATGTTTGAGTTGTTTTAACAACATGAAAAAGGAAGTATTTTGGCATGATATTATTTGATAATTGAGATTGATTCAGTTGTTTTTATCTGAGCGAGCTGGTCAATCGAAAGGTAATTTGAATTATATGTACTTAAGTTTATCCTCAAGTAAGAAGATAAGATCTTGTACATTCATGGGTGAATAAATGAACAATTTGAATGAAGAATTCATGTTTTAGAAGATATGACAGAAACATATGTCTATTAGATTATTTTGGATTGAAAGACGTTATTATGAGTTAAAGTTGCTCCAATTGATAACGTTATCACAGTTGTGAAAATTTGAATGGTCTGTTGCATGTTAGCAAAGTTGAAAATAGTTGAAGGTATTATTAACTGAAGCACTGGTTCTGAGTTCAGTCTGAATTGAGAAAAGGATTTGCGATTTTTTAGGGATTGTAACACCCCAAACCCGGCCCATGCGTTTCGATCGGATCTGGCATGTCACGGCTTGTACTTTGAAAACTTTTGCTTTGTATGTTATGGAAATCATAAGTCAATTGAACATTATTTGGATAGATAGGTGGCATTTTAAAAATATGGAATCCTTTGTATTATTATTATTAAAAGTATAACAAACCTTATCATAAATTCATAAGTTGCTTAACATTGAAAACGACTTAGTTGAATGAAAACTAGGGGCCTTATTACATAAATATTCTCGAAATAATAATGAAATAAAGTAAACTTAAAGAAATTCCAAAAGAAAATAACTTGTAGAAATAGAATTTGATGGCCCCTCGAGTCCGTCTCGGCTCCCATGTCCACGATCTACTGTTCATCTGGAAGAGTAGAGAAAAGGAAAGCGTGAGTCACAAAGACTCAGTGTATAAATCTTAAAACACACATCGACCTGAGCCCACAAACACATTATGGGCCCTGGCCCATACAGGAAGGCATCAATCATAATCACATAATAACAATAAAGAATGAATAACCCAACCCATCCTAGGTTTCCATCCTCTACACACCAACTCGTACCAACCATCACACCTTGGGGATTTCTACAATCAACCCTCCATCCGCTACACACCAAAACGACAGCCGTACTGCCTATTCCTATTAAGTAGGAATCATTAAACGTGGCATAGCCACCGATCACTATGTGACCTTATATTTAAATTATGTGGGATTTCTACCACCGATCACCAAGTGACCTATCATGCACTTCCCCTTCAATTATCATCATTCCCACCCCATGCATACATACATAAAGGAAACATCAAGCAGACTTATATATTCTTCGATACACATAGGGAGTTCTATGTTTACGTACCTGGCATCCTTGCCTAACCCTTTTTAGGGTTCCATTCGACTGTCTATACAACCTTATTCCGGCTTTTTAGCCCATAACAAACATAAATAGATATACATACAGGTTTATCAGTAGTGTGTTAGAGATCTACACACCTGGTTACCAATAAAACGATGCTTTCTATGTCGTCGTTATCCTTAGTCGACACTACTGTTATCTGCCTAAGGTGTTGTTCAGAAGTCCGTCCACAACCAATTGGCCAATCTCGAACAGCAGATACTGCTCGTTTCTTAAACTTAGGGATTCTTTCCTTTACCTGATCCATATTTAATTCCATCAAATCCTTATCAGAGCTACTATAACAATATTTAATCGTTAATCCTCCTTATAGAGTTAAAATCATATATATATATTGAATGAATCTAATAAAAATCTAGGGATAATCTTCTTACCTTAAAATCCCGAAATTGGAGACTTATGATTTTCGGCTTTTAGATCTAGTACTAAGCTTCCTTCAAATCCCGAATTGCCGCCCATCATAAAACCATTAACTATTAGCTTTCGGCTTTTGCCTTTCTAAAATAGATTATGAGAACTAATCAAAAATCGACTCTTACCTTAGCTTAGGAGATTCGGCTAACACTAGAGAGAGGATTCGGCCATGCCAATGGAAGATTTAAATGCCGGAAGTATAGAATAATTCCTCAAATAGGATGAATAAAAGAAAAAGCGATGGATGCTTCGGCTTTTTAGAGAAATCGGCACAAGGGAAAAGAAAGTGGGGAGAAGTTTTGGCTTTTGAAGTAATTTAAGAAAGAAATTTGGAGAGGGAGAGGCAAGGGAATTTCGGCACTAAGGGAGAGGATTTTAGGGTTTTCAACGACAGAAACAAGGAGCTAGCCCCCCTATTTATAGATTTTTGACACCTACTGCTAAATACCGAAAATGCCCTTAAAATTTAATCTAGAAGAGAGGAGAATTTCGGCACCCTCTATGTCATGTAGTAGCCGAATTTTACACTCCTCTAGGTGGTGGATTTTCAGCCAACACTTCCTTTGAAGATAAGCTCCTAACTTTTCTCCTTTTTATCTATGATTTTATCAATTAAAAATCCACATAATTTTTCCTATTTTATAGCCTTGTAGCCGTCCACCTCTTACTAACCCTAATACCAAATTTAACTCACTTAAATTAAAAGATCTGGGCCTCATTAAACTTAAATTTTGGGCCCCTAAATCCCCTGTGTGTGGCGTCACTTCTAATTCCCTTATAGTGCCACTTATTGTTGGGCCACAAGCCCATGTTTGGCATTTTAAACATAATTACCACCTTTTTAATTCCTTAATGCCCAAGCTAATAATTTAATCAAGGCCTTAGCCTAATCCTGAGCCCAATTTGGACCCCTATCACTTAAGTTAACCTATTAAAGTTATCCCTACACTAAATGCATAGGCCCATAAATTTAGGATGTTACAGTTCTACCCCCTTAAAGAAATTTCGTCCTCGAAATTACCTGATCAGAAAAGATAAGGGTATTGCTGCCTTATTGCTTCCTCGGGTTCCCACGTAGCCTCATCGGAACCATGATTCTGCTACAGCACTTTAACCAATGGAACCGTTTTTCTTCTCAACACCTTGACATCACGATCCAAAATTTCTACTGGCTCCTCTTCGAAGGATAAATCAGGTCTTACCTCGATTTCCTCCACAGGCACAATATGGGACGGATCCGAACGATATCGTCTTAATATAGAGACGTGAAATACATCATGAATTTGACTTAGTTCTGGAGGTAACTCTAGTTGATAAGCTACTGGTCCTACTCGCTTCAACACCCGATATGGTCCGATAAATCTAGGACTTAATTTACCCTTTCGACCAAACCTTAGTACCTTCTTCCACGGTGACACCCTTAAAAATACTTTATCACCCACTACGAACTCTATGTCCTTACGCTTTAAATCAGCAGAAGACTTCTGTCTGTCCGATGCCTCCTTCAGTCGAACCCGAATCAATTCAACCTTCTCTTCGGTCTCGGTCACCAACTCCGGACCCAAAATCCGGTGTTCTCCTAGTTCTGTCCAGCATGTAGGAGTACGACATTTCCGCCCGTACAAAGCTTCATAGGGCGCCATCTGAGTACTTGATTGGTAGCTATTGTTGTAAGCAAATTCTGCTAACGGTAAGAACTCTTCCCAACTACCTCTGAAATCAATGACACATCCTCTTAACATGTCCTCCAAGATCTGAATCACCCGCTCAGACTGTCCATCGGTCTGAGGATGAAACGCTGTACTAAAATCCAACTTTGTACCCAACGCTTGATGCAACGCCTTCCAAAATCGTGAGGTAAACCTAGGGTCCCTATCTGATATGATTGAAACCGGTACTCCATGCAACCTTACCACCTCTGCTATGTATAACTTAGCTAACTTCTGCAAGGAGTAGTCAACACGTACTGGGATGAAGTGTGCAGACTTCGTCAAGCGATCAACAACTACCCAAATCGCATCTTTCTTAGTGGGTGTGAGGGGAAGCCCATGAACAAAATCCATGGTGATTCTTTCCCACTTCCATTGTGGAATCTTCACTGGCTGTAATAATCCTGATGGTAACTGATGTTCCGCCTTAACCTGCTGACAGGTCAAACACTTACCCACCAATTCAGTTACCTCTTGCTTCAAACCCGGCCACCAAAACTGATCTCTCAAATCCCGAAACATCTTACTTCCTCCAGGGTGCATAGCGTATGCACTACCATGCGCCTCATTCAAAATTCTCCGCCTTAACTCCGGATCTTTCGGCATGCAGACCTTCCCTCGAAAGCATAACAATCCTTCCTCATTCACACTGAATTTTGCTGGCCCATCCTTTGAGATTAGCTGCAATTTCCCTTTTAGCAGCTCATCGGTCTGTTGCCTCTCCTTCACTTGACTAATCCAAGTAGGTTTCACTTGAAGTTCAGCTAATAAGCTTCCATCCTCATACAAACTAAGGTGAGCAAACATTGCCCTTAAGTTAGAGACTACTTTACGACTTAGAGCATCCGCTACTACATTAGCCTTACCCGGATGATATTCGATTGAGCAATCGTAATCCTTTAGTAACTCGATCCACCTTCTCTGCCTTAGGTTCAACTCTTTCTGAGTCAAAAGATACTTCAAACTCTTATGATCTGTGTAAATGACAGATTTCTCCCCGTATAGATAATGCCTTCAAATTTTTAAGGCAAACACCACTGCCGCCAATTCCAAATCATGGGTAGGGTAATTCAATTCATGCGGTGTTAACTGCAGAGATGCATATGCAACCACCTTTCCATCTTGCATCAACACACACCCTAATCCCGCGTGTGACGCATTACAGTAAATTACGAACTCCTTCCCCGCCTCCGGCTGAATCAACACCGGAGCCTTCGTCAGAAACCTTTTCAACTTTTTAAAACTCTCTTGCTGCTTACCAGACCAAACAAACGGAACTCCTTTCCGTAGTAACTTGGTCAATGGTGCCGCGACCGAAGAAAATCCTTCAACAAACCTTCGGTAATACCCTGCTAGACCAAGAAAACTCCTAATCTCAGCCACAGACCTAGGTGGCTTCTAATCCAACACTCTTCAATCTTTCGAGGGTCAACCCTAATCCCTTCTGCCGACACAACGTGCCCTAGAAATGTTACTTCCCTCAGCCAAAATTCACACTTACTGAATTTGGCATACAACTGCTTCTCCCTTAGGATCTGCAAAACTATTCGCAGATGAGCATCATGCTCCTCCTCTGACTTCGAATAAACTAAGATATCATCGATAAACACCACGACACACCGATCTAAGTAAGGTTGGAATACTCGATTCATCATGTCCATGAACGCTGCTGGCGCGTTGGTTAATCCAAACGGCACTAGCATAAACTCATAGTGACCGTAGCGAGTCGTAAAAGCTGTCTTATGTATATCCGCCTCCTTGACCCTAAGCTGATGGTACCCTGACCTCAGATCTATCTTAGAAAAGATTGAGGCTCCCTTCAACTGATCGAACAAGTCATCGATCCTTGGCAACGGGTACTTGTTCTTGATTGTTAGCTTATTCAACTGGCGATAATCAATGCACATACGCATTGATCCATCTTTCTTCTTAACAAATAACACCGGCGCTCCCCACGGCGACACACTCGGTCGAATAAATCCTCTATCCAACAACTCCTGTATCTGCGCTTTCAGCTCTACCAACTCCTTCGGCGCCATCCCTTATGGGGCGATAGATACCGGTGCTGTTCTCGGAAGAAGATTGATACCAAACTCCACTTCATGATCTGGGGGTAATCCCGGAAGCTCTTCAGGGAAAGCATCAGGAAATTCCTTTACCGTCCTCAAGTCCCCAACAGTCAGATCCTTGGCTTCTAGAGCCCGAACAAACAATAAAACTGCCTCACACCCTTTCTTCACCATCCTTTCTGCTCTTAGGGCAGTCACCACATTCGACAAGCAGTTCCCCCTTTCTCCTATCACCAACACTTCATCACCCTCGAGGGTTTTTAATACCATATGCTTGGCTGCGCAGTCTAGATTAGCTTGATACTTCACAAGCCAATCCATGCCTAAAATTAAATCAAACGAACGGTAATTCCATCAAATCCATATGGAAAATTGTCCCCTGAACTTCTAGAGGTACTTCCCGATAAAGTTTATCCACTACTACCGATTGTCCTAACGGGCTAACTACAGTCATTGCCTTAGGGGTAATTTCAGATTCTAGCCTTAAAGTCCCCGATACGCTACTAGCTACGTACGAATGCGTCGACCCAATGTCAATCAATGCAGTGTAAGGCAAACCAAAAATTAAGAACGTACCGGTTATGACTTCCGGTGCATCAGCCTCCTCTCGACGTCTAACAACATAGACCAACCCCGGCTGTCTCGCCTCAGTGTTTCCTGCCCCTTAGCCTGGTGCTCCACGACCCTGACCAACACCATTACCACCTCGGCCTGCACCACGACCTCTTTGTGGTTGCTGACCTCCTATGCCAGGCTGAGCATTCCCTCGACCCATGGTCCCTTCACCGTCTTTTTGCTACGGACAGTTCCTAACTTGGTGGTCCGTAGATCCACACCTAAAACACTTTCCACTGCCTGCCCAACACCCACCAGCATGAAATTTGCCACATCGAGCACACTTGGGTGTCTGGTTAGTAGCAGTAGGTTTCTCTTCTCGTTTCGGTCCATCAGACCTAGACCTTTTCTGAGTACGCCCGGTTGACGATCCAAAATTCCTCTTATTTCCACCTCTATCTTTATCCCGATTCAGTTTCTCAGTCTGCTTCACCTCTTCGGCTATCTTAGCCTTTTCCACGAGCACAGCAAATTCCTTCTCCCGCTGCGGGGCTATCAAAACACGCAAGTCATCCTTCAGGCCATCTTCAAACCTAACACAACGTTCATGCTCCGTGGCTACCATCCCACGAGCATATCGGCTAAGACGTAAGAACTCAGCTTCATACGCAGCAACTGACCTACTCCCTTGCACCAGATTCAAAAATGCTCTGCGCTGTGCATCCACATAACTTGATCCAATGTACTTATTCTGAAATGCCATTTTAAAGAAATCCCAGGTGATACGGTCAGTCACAACACCATCCTTTATCGTAAGCCACCATTGATAGGCTTCATCCCTCAAGAGGGATACAACTCCCTTCAACTTTTCCTCCTTCGTGAAATCCAAATCATCCATTATGCGTTCTACCGCCTCCAACCAATACTCAGCTGAACTTGGAGCTACATTAGAAATTCCCCTAAACACTTCTGCCCCATTGGCTCTAAGCCGTTCTGGCACAGATTTTCAGGCTCCTGTGCCCATACCAGCCCCAGCAACCCTCTCTAAAACCCTTAGTATTGCCTGAGATACCGCGTCATCTCTGGCAGTCTGATCCTGAAATTCCTCCTCCGCGGCTGGTATCTCATTTCCAGAACCATGACCAGATCCTACTGGTTCCGACACCGTCATCCTACCCCTACCACGACCACGTGGCGGACGTCCTCGACCCCTTGTACTCATTCTACCGATTCGCGTTTATCTGATTAGAAATTTTATGTACTATTAGTTTTCTTCCGCTGTTTTAACCACGAACAGTCTTATGAATAATAGCTTTAAGAGTAATTCTTTCGAATTCACATTCACCATACAGTCTCAAGTTCATATCCTCTAGGAAACACATACATTCAATCATGAACTCATGTTCATTACAGAAAAGTGGTGTTGTTGTTTTTACTACCCAGGGGTATTTTCGTAATTTTACCCTACAGGGGTATTTTCGTAATTTTCCAAAATAAGGTTCCTTGGTGATTTTGTCAAATAAGGGTATTTTGGTAATTTTGCATTCCCGGGGGTATTTTAGTAATTTTGAAAATCGGGGGTATTCTGGTAATTTTGGAATCCGGGGCATTTCGGTAATTTTGAAATCTGGGGGTATTTCGATAATTTCGAAATTTGGGGGTATTTTGGTAATTTTGAAATTCAGGGGCATTTCGGTAATTTTGAAATCCGGGGGTATTTCGATAATTTTGAAATTCGGGGGCATTTCAGTAATTTTGGAATTCAGGGGCATTTCGGTAATTTTACCAAACAAGGGTAATTTGGTTACTCTACAAACCAGGGTTATTTTGGTCATTTTGCAAAACAAGGGTAATTTGGTAATTTCCTTCATAGCTGTGAACATTTTCAAATCAAGTGTATTTTTTTTGAAGAGTACAAAACTTAAGGGTTTTTGTTTGCAAAATAGGGTGGTTGGTCCCTTTCGGGTTTTAATTATGGGTTCAGCCCATGAACAAGTCCTTATAGCTAGAGTGAATAGTCACTACGCACCAGGTAAGATTCCAGCGAAGAGGAGGTGAGTCACTAGGACTGCTTAAATACCAAGCTCTCCCTGAATCCACTCCTAGGCATGCGTATGCCTGTTGCCACACCCTATCATGGCTAAAGTGAATAGTCACTATGCACCAGGTGAGATTCCAGCGAAGAGGAGGTGAGTCACTTGGACTGCTTAAATACCAAGCTCTTCCGGATCTACTCCTAGACATGCACATGCCTGTTGCCACACCTTAGTCTTGCGACTTGTTTACAGGTTTTGTTTAGTGAAATTAAGTCTTATGGAATTGAAGAGTTGTTTGTCTAAGCATAGAGTCCATCAAGTTCTAATCTAGATAGTCTACGTCCCATAAAGCCCACTAAGCCCACATTTATATCACAATCAGGAGTTCAGAATACTTACCTGGGTGGATTGGATGCCGGTAGACTCGAAGGCCATGTCTTCAAACCAAAAATTTTTCTTAAATTCAATTTTTTTCTAAAACACTTCTAGACCCATTTCACAGCCCGAGTTTTGAACCAGGCTCTGATACCAAATTGTAACACCCCAAACCCGGCCCATGCGTTTCGACCGGATCTGGCATGTCATGGCTTGTACTTTGAAAACTTTTGCTTTGTATGTTATGGAAATCATAAGTCAATTGAACATTATTTGGATAGATAGGTAGCATTTTAAAAATATGGAATCCTTTGTATTATTATTATTAAAAGTATAACAAACCTTATCATAAATTCATAAGTTGCTTAACATTGAAAACGACTTAGTTGAATGAAAACTAGGGGCCTTATTACATAAATATTCTCGAAATAACAATGAAATAGAGTAAACTTAAAAAAATTCCAAAAGAAAATAACTTGTAGAAATAGAACTTGATGGCCCCTCGAGTCCGTCTCGGCTCCCATGTCCACGATCTACTGTTCATCTGGAAGAGTAGAGAAAAGGAAAGCGTGAGTCACAAAGACTCAGTGTATAAATCTTAAAACACACATCGACCTGAGCCCACAAACACATTATGGGCCCTGGCCCATACAGGAAGGCATCAATCATAATCATATAATAACAATAAAGAATGAATAACCCAACCCATCCTAGGTTTCCATCCTCTACATACCAACCCGTACCAACCATCACACCTTGGGGATTTCTACAATCAACCCTCCATCCGCTACACACCAAAACGATAGCCGTACTGCCTATTCCTATTAAGTAGGAATCATTAAACGTGGCATAGCCACCGATCACTATGTGACCTTATATTTGAATTATGTGGGATTTCTACCATCGATCACCAAGTGACCTATCATGCACTTCCCCTTTAATTATCATCATTCCCACCCCATGCATACATACATAAAGGAAACATCAAGCAGACTTATATATTCTTCGATACACATAGGGAGTTCTATGTTTACGTACCTGGCATCCTTGCCTAACCCTTTTTAGGGTTCCATTCGACTGTCTATACAGCCTTATTCCGGCTTTTTAGCCCATAACATACATAAATAGATATACATACAGGTTTATCAGTAGTGTGTTAGAGATCTACACACCTGGTTACCAATAAAACGATGCTTTCTATGTCGACGCTACCCTTAGTCGACACTACTGCTATCTGCCTAAGGTGTTGTTCAGAAGCCGGTCCACAACCAATTGGCCAATCTCGAATAGTAGATACTGCTCGTTTCTTAAACTTAGGGATTCTTTCCTTTGCCTGATCCATATTTAATTCCATCAAATCCTTATCAGAGCTACTATAACAATATTTAATCATTAATCCTCCTTATAGAGTTAAAATCATATATATATATTGAATGAATCTAATAAAAATCTAGGGATAATCTTCTTACCTTAAAATCCCGAAATTGGAGACTTATGATTTTCGGCTTTTAGATCTAGTACTAAGCTTCCTTCAAATCCCGAATTTCCGCCCATCATAAAACCATTAACTATTAGCTTTCGGCTTTTGCCTTTCTAAAATAGATTATGAGAACTAATCAAAAATCGACTCTTACCTTAGCTTAGGAGATTCGGCTAACACTAGAGAGAGGATTCGGCAATGCCAATGGAAGATTTAAATGCCGGAAGTATAGAACAATTCCTCAAATAGGATGAATAAAAGAAAAAGCGATGGATGCTTCGGCTTTTTAGAGAAATCGGCACAAGGGAAAAGAAAGTGGGGAGAAGTTTCGGCTTTTGAAGTAATTGAAGAAAGAAATTTGGAGAGGGAGAGGCTAGGGAATTTCGGCACTAAGGGAGAGGATTTTAGGGTTTTCAATGTCAAAAACAAGGAGCTAGCCCCCCTATTTATAGATTTTTGACACCTACTGATAAATACCAAAAACGCCCTTAAAATTTAAGCTAGAAGAGAGGAGAATTTTGGCACCCTCTATGCCATGCAGTAGCCAAATTTTACACTCCTCTAGGTGATGTATTTTCGGCCAACACTTTCTTTGAAGATAAGCTCCTAACTTTTCTCCTTTTTATCTATGATATTATAACTTAAAAATCCACATAATTTTTCCTATTTTATAGCCTTGTAGCCGTCCACCTCTTACTAACCCTAATGCCAAATTTAACTCACTTAAATTAAAAGATCTGGGCCTCATTAAACTTAAATTTTGGGCCCCTAAATCCCCTGTGTGTGGCGTCACTTCTAATTCCCTTATAGTGCCACTTATTGTTGGGCCAAAAGCCCATGTTTGGCATTTTAAACATAATTACCACTTTTTTAATTCCTTAATGCCCAAGCTAATAATTTAATCAAGGCCTTAGCCTAATCCTGAGCCCAATTTGGACCCCTATCACTTAAATTAACCTATTAAAGTTATCCCTACACTAAATGCATAGGCCCATAAATTTGGGATGTTACAGGGATGTACTATTGAAAAGATTGGAATATGTTTTAATACAAAAATGTAAAGTGATAGTTTTTATTTTCAGACGGTTAAAGTCACATTAAAAAAGAACTGTTCGACTGGTGATTTAGAGACGGTGACTTCTATGTTTGTGTTGTGAATTTGATGACTTCTTGTGTTCAATGGGAAATGTCACATACTTCCTGGTCCAAAGGGTTAAGTATCTAATGTCGCTGAAAGATCTGAATTTAAGACAGCGTGAAGGTTTTGAGATGTTAAAGGACTGTGAGTAGTTATCGATTAACCTTTGGGAAAGAAAGTATAATTACAGATGCCTGAATTGAGAATTCTTTATTTATTTTGTGAGTACTGGTTACATGTCTAATCTTATTGATGATGGTCTGATTCTAGCTAAGTTAAAAGGTAAATCAATGCTTTCCTTGCGAGTTTCAGAAGCTCAGAAATGTGTTAGTGAATGGTAAGGTAAATGAGTATAGTATGAGTCGAATTTTTGATTCTGAATTTCAGGTCTGACCTGATGACTGATGTTATTGCTCTGAGATAGAAATTTTGTGCAAATGAATCCAAAGCTTATGCAGAAGTTTTTGTACAAGGCTCAGTAATAGCACGTCTGTTCATCCAAGAGTAATAAAATGTATAGTTATATGAAGTAGATGTGCTGATGGTCAGATAAGTAACTTGATATTTTTGAGTTTGTGTTCAGATGTCAATTTGTCAGCAGGTAAAAGCCGAATATTAAGAGCATTCGGGACTATTGCAGTCAGTGATAATACTGGTATGATATGAGATAGAGTTACTATAGATTCCGTATCGAGATTATTTGTATTTCCAAAAAAGTAGATGTTATTTGGATTGTGATTGATCATTTGACAAAGATTGGTATAATCATTTCGGTATGTATAGGTTTCTTATTTGACAGATCGTTCATGTTATGTGTTTCTGAGATTGTTAACTCTCATAGAGTGCCAATACCCATTAACTCTCATAGAGTGCCAATACCCATTATTTCGGATAGAGATCCAAGGATTATATCTCTATTATGGAAAAAGTTAAGGGAAACTCTTAGTATGCAGATGCATTTTTTCATTGTAGTTCATCTTTAGATTGATGGTAAGCCTGAGAGAGTAATTCAGAGCTTTGGCGATATGCTCTAACACTGTGTTCCAGAGTTCAAAGGTTATTGGAAAGGGATATACGAGGTTAAATCAATTTGTGATTCTGAGAAGTTAGTGAAAGTATTTCATGAGAGTTGAAAACAAATTTTTTTGGTAAGATTTTCGGGGACGAAATTCCTTAAAAGGGGGAGAGTTGTAACAGCCCGATTTTGGGTCTAGTTGGAACAGTGGTTTCGGGGCCACAAATTTTTTGTAAGAAAATTTATTTTCTATTATATTTTTAAGGTCAACAATTTTACGGAATGATTTCGTGAAAATTTTGTTCGAAAATTTCGACATTTGGGCACTCAATTTAGTCAAAAGGACTAAATCGTAAAAGTGCAAAACTTGAGTTCTAGAAGCTAGAGGTGTCTAATTGCTATGAAATTTTAAGTTAGAGGTCCTTAGATGGTAATTAGACCATTGGTTAAGTTGGTGGACTAAAATGGACATGGTTTGGTATATTTCTAAAGTTTTTCATTAAGGGTATTTTGGTCATTTGGTTATTAAAATGAATTTAAAACAAAATTAAAAGCCAATTTTTGTCCATCTTCAATCCCATGGCCAAATTTCATAAGGGGAAACCATGGCTAGGGTTTTTTAAGCTTCCAAGCTCGATGTTAAGTCCGTTCTAGCCCCGTTTTAATGATTTTTACGTTTTTGAAATCCTCATAACAAGATCTATCTATTTCTACCACTAATTTGAAGGGATATCAAAGTTTAAAATTTTACCCATGTTGAATATTTATGTATTTTGATGTTTGATGGTAGAAAAAGAATGTTAGTTGTTTGTTAAGCGACTTTTGCTAAGTGATTTTCGGTGACAATGTCAAAAAGTACTAATTTGTAAAAGTTATAAAATGAGTAGTAAAAATGTGTTTTAATGGAAATTGTGGGCTTCTATAGTTATGAAAATGGTTCAGCTAGGCTTGTTTATTAAAGAAATTGAATAGATTTCATTTTACAAGCCTAGGAGCAAAAATATAAATATGTCAAAGTTTGGGGAAAAAAATGTAATTTTGCCATAATATGATTTTTGGGCTGAATTGAATAAGGTGAATAATAATGAGTGAAATGTGATATTATAGATAAAGAAAAACGAGGCTCAGACCTAGAACTGAGGAAAAACGAGTAATTGATGATTAAGTCCTTTGCCATTTTGATGCTGAGGTAAGTTCGTATGTAAATAATGCATTGTTATTTATGCTTTAATTGCTTTAGTATTATATGAATTGTGATTTACTCCTGAATGAAATCGGCAAAGTTTGACAAGCGAGAAAATCCCGGTTGAATCTTAGGAATAGTTAGGATACAAATGTCATGAAATTAGGGTTATTTGAGTTTACGTGTAATACCATATCTGGGATATGAAATCGATATGAGATTTCGTGTAAGGCTATAGCTGGGTTATTAGCATCGATATGAGATCCCATGTAAGACCATATCTAGGATATGGCATTGGTATGGTACTATGTTCGCGAGATTCCCGAGTATCCTTTAGTATTCCAAGTGGTTCAACTGGAAAATTCAATGATTATGTCAAAGACAAAGATGAATATAATATTATGTTGAAACGGTACAGGTATGTATGTAAGTTTATAATCAATGATTTCACGATATTGTGAGTTTATGTTCACTATGGGGATGACTTTGTGATGATCTTGTGATTATTGGTCTATACTTGTGATGTATGAAATACATGGTAAATTTGATTGACGATTATGTGATTGGCCTTCGGGCTAAATTGAGTTATGATATAGTATGCTTATGTCGCATAAGTTGTGATTTATCGCATGTGAGAAAAATGGAAGATTGGCATAAATTCCTATTAAAATGAACGATGTAAGAGTATATGCTTGAAATGTAAATGCTCATAATTAATGTGTATGTTTTATGGAAGGCTTGAAATGGTTTGTTGATTGTGGAAAATGATATGTTATTTTTATGACTGAGTAAGATGTGTTCATTAAGTGTAAAGTCATTTATTTTTACTTAAGTTATGTTACTCATATGATTGAGTAAGTTATGCTCATGAAGTTTAATGACATTTATGTTAATTTATGTTATCTTATTCATATGACAATGTATAATTATTGTTGTTTATTATTTTCATATGATCTTACTAAGCTATATAGCTTACCCTCTTCCTTTCCCATGTTTTAGAGTGCAGCCAAGCTTGTAACATCCTAAATTAGGGCCTTTGCATTTTAAGTGTTTGTGTGTGAATGCTATGTTTGTCATGCTAGTTTAGTGTACTTTAGGGTCCAGGAATGACTTAGGGTTAAGCTGGAGCCTTGGTAGAAATTTGTTTTTTCTGGGCACTTTAAGGGAGAGCTGAATGGGATAGGACTTATGGGTTGTTTGTGTGTTTTGACACCAGAAGTGCTTTAGTAAAGTGGCAAGGAGGTGCCACTTAAAGCTCAGGAAGGTGACGCCTCAGGGAAGCTGGCAGGGAGCAGGTTCGAGCTGCGTGGATTCCCTTTTGGGGATTTCTTTTTGACGCCAAGGTGGGGGAGAGTTGCTTTCAGCTTGGACTCTGGTGGATGAGTGTTGAATGGGTCAACACCTTTGAATGAAGGGAAGAGAGCAATTAAAGGAGAAGGAATCTGTCAACAGGTTTGAATGGAGAGTGGAGAGTGATCGGTAGAGAGAATCATGGGATTGGGAGAGAGGGAGAGAGTTTGGCCGAATGTGGGAAGTGGGGTGTGTGAGTGTGTGTACGGTTTAGTGATGTTAGGGGGGTGGCCGAATGTTAGATGTTAGCATTAAGAGTGTTGAGAATTTCGGCTAGCTAGAGAAACCGAGAGCATTCTTTTGTTCAATTCTTCTTGTCAAAACCGAAACACTCATACCACTTTTTGCTTTTTTGCTTTTCTCTCAAATACCAAAACCAAAACACTCTCATACCATTTGTTTTGCATTTTCTTTTCTTTCATTCACCAAAGCCGAAACACCTCTCAATTCTCTTCATATTTTCTTCTTCTTTTTGTGCTTGGCCGAAACTCACATTACCATGCACTCTCTACCTACATTTCATTTTCTTTGCTTTTAACATCAAAGCCGAAACCCTGTCATCTTCTTCTCTTTTCTCTCAAACACCTTAGCTAAATTTTCCTTGGGAGATAGCACCTCTCTTCTCCATCTCTTTTCAAGAGCAGAACATTTTTGGCATTCGGTAAGTTCTTTTTGGGTTAGCCGAATCTCTCTAATCATCTACTCACTCACTTTCTTCTCTTGATTTCTTTAAGAAGAAAGCTGGAACTTCTCATTTGTTTAAACAATTCTTATTTGTGGGTTAGCTGAATTCCTCTGACATCCATATTCTTTTCTTTCGGCTCTTTTTCCATTGGATTGCCGTTACCTATTCTCCACCACTCCCAATCGGTTTTCTCTAGTGTTTGGGGTAAGTGTTTTCTTTTGGGTTCAATCATCTCTTCTAATGTTTGAGTGCCGAAGGCAGTAATCATATTCTTTAAACTCTTGGCCGATTGTAGGGGGCTTCGACTTCGCGTTCTTCCGGCTTTGGTCTGCGATTGGAGTGTGTTAGGGGACACTCGGTTCTAGTCGATTTTAAGTACTCTAGCGGTGCAGGATTCAACTTTTCTTTAATTTCTGAGATTCGTTGATCTAGGTAAGGACCCTTAGCCTTGAGTGTCCATTCTCTTTTGTTTGATTTCACCGCTTTAATCTGGTCTAGTGACCAAGGTTTTGTTCATGGATCCAAATGTTAGTCAAGCGATAGGAGGGGTTGGACCTATAGTCCCAGCACCTAAGTTCAAGAAGCGCGCGGTATCCGCTGTTCGGGATTGGCCACCAGGTTGTGGGCCAACTTCTAAGCAAAATAGGAGACAGATAGCAGTAGTTTTCGATAACGATAGTGTTGACATAGATAGCATAGTGCTGCGGGTAACCAGGTGTGTAAAACTCACACACTTTAATATTTAAATGTGTTAATAATTAATTGGGACTAAAAAACCGAAATGGTTAGATGAATAGACGTTATGCCACTATGGGCATGGCTGAAATACCAGGTAAGTGCCCTGTTGTTTATGTATGCGCTATTGATTGTATGCCATAAAGATATTGTGCATTTGACAGCATGTTGCATTTATTTAACACTTGTATTCATGGGTTGGTTATGATGTGAAAGGGGAAGTGTAAGACTGTCACTAGTGGTTTGGTACCACATGTGGGTTGGCCCCACATTCTTGACTCGTGACTAAGTCTCAGTGGTTTGGAACTACCAGTGGTTTGGTACCACGTAAATGTATGATTCGTGACTCGTCCCAGTGGTTTGGTACCACAGTGGGTTGGCCCCACACATATGATTATTCGGGATTGTCACTAGTGGTTTGGTACCACAAGTGGGTTGGCCCCACATATGATATCTTGTGACTATGTCACCAGTGGCTAGGTGCCACATATGGAGTGTAGCGGATGGAGGGTTGATTGTAGAAATCCCCACGGAGTGATGGGCTGGTATGGGGGTGTGTAAAGGATGGAAATCTAGGATTGGGCTGGGTACATGGCATTTATATTTGCACATGCTATTATGAGTGGGCTAAGGCCCAATATGTGTGTTGTGGGCTTGGAGCCATTTATTATGTTTAAGGGGGATTTACACACTGAGTCTCGATGACTCACCCCCCTCTGCTTAACCTTGCAGGTGATCAGTAAGGCGTGGACTTGGGAACCGAAGGGACTCGAGGAGGCTATAATTTGTTATTTTCAGTAAACTTAGTTTCTTTTAAGACATTTTAATTTGGGATTTTAATTGATGTAATAAGGCCTTCTAAATTGTTATTGGGTTTTAACTTTATTAGCTTTGCTATGTCATGACATTATTCTATAACTTAAACTATTGGTTAAAAAGAAGTGTTCTAAACACCTGTAACCTAAACATCTGAAAATTTTCTCACAAGTGTTAACCAAGATAACAAATGAACGATTAATCCAATCTGAAAATTTTTCTTAAGCTACAAAAAACTATTTTTAAAACATCACCGGAAAATAAAAAGTTTCAAACTTACGGTTTTCACCAAGATTTCCAAAGTTTCTTTTCAACTTTTCCATGTGACATGCCAGATTCGGCCGTAACGTCTAGGCCGGGTTTGGGGTGTTACAAAGCTAGCTCAGGTTGGTGACCGCGGGAGATTCTATCACACTATCAAGCTATCACTACGGGTATTGATGAATTCAAGTATTTTGAGTCTATGGCATGTATAGGGAATAGGTTAATTTTTTGTATGTGTCACTATTAATTTGGCCATATGTGGTGGCTTGTAGCTATTAATGCTTCATCTTATACATAGCTATGAATGATGGTTTATGCTGATTATAAGTTCATTCATATGTTAATGTCCTTTTGTGGATGTGAAATTATTATGTTTCTAATGGGCTAAGTATGATGTTTTAAGCATGATAAATGATGGCATGAGAATGACATGTTATTGTCTTAGTTGTGAGTGTTTGATTGTCTAAGTATGATATGTTTTGTGCCTTTGAATTGATGTGCATATATGTGTGAATAAGGGTGGCAAATGGCTTGGCAAAAAGCCTTATTATTGTCCACACGGCTAGACACACGAGCGTGTGTCTAGGCCGTGTGTGACACACGGTTAGCCCCATGGGTGTGTGATCCTGCCGTGTGTCCCCTGCACCTTAATTTTGGCAAAACAAAATGTCCAGAATTGAGCACACGGGCATGTGTCTCAGCCGTGTGTGCTACACGGCCTAGCACACGGGCGTGTGACTTGGCCATGTGGCCTCAATTTGATGATGTCATCATAAACAAAATGCTCCCTAAGGTGGACATGGCCTGAAGCATGGGCGTGTGGTATGCCATACGGGCGTGTCCCTTAACCCACACTGGCATGTGGTCTTGTTTCATGATGAAATTTTTCTAAGTTTTGTAAATTTTCATGAGTTCTTAGTTTAGTCCCGAACCACTACCAAAACGTATTTTGCACCTCGTAGGCTTGTTTTAGGGACGATATGAATGTTGTGAAAAAGTTTTAATTTGGATGCAAGTTTATGGCTTGGAAATGCATGTATATGATGTAAGTTCGGTAATGCCTCGAGCCCTGTTTTAGCACTGAATACTAGTAAGGGGTGTTACAAAATACACAACAAAACATACAGGCCACCTTACCCAAAATACATATACATGCCATTTGACCCTAAATATAAAGTCTAAAGTACCAAAATGAGAGTTTGATAGTGCGATGCGATCTCCGACGATTTCCAAATTGAATGAGCTTCCGAACCACTATAAACACAGAAATTAAAATGGAGTAAGCATTTAAGTTTAGTAAGTTCGTGAAAACATAGAATTTAAACTTACCATATAATCACAATTTAAGTAAGTAATCTCAAATCAACTCAATTCAATTTGGCCAAAGGCTATCACATAACCATTTATCAAGTTAGCCATGTATACATGTAAAAACCATGAATCATGTATGAATTCAACAATTATTAGAATTTCATGTACATGTAACTTCTATACCGTATATTTGTATACCATATATATATATATACAATCTCCATGTAAATACCTGTACTAGTTCATATCAAACATGTATGTTTGTAAATAACTCTATGCCTGTTGAACCACTAGAATATCGTTAGATACGCGGGTGGTACACACGAGGTGTACTGAACTATAAGTCTGTCAATTCCTGTACATGTATGCTCTTAGGAGCCATAATCGATAAGCTCCTCCGAGCTGAAATACGGTAGGCTCTCACGAGCTGTAAAACGGTAACCTTAATGACATGTCATTTGTATCCTACGAATTCCTAAGGTTCACACGGGGATCGGTATTCTTCGTACTATATCGGTTATGCATTCGATAATTATACACCGTAATTACTCAATCCAAATACATATATTTCAATTAAAGTATATAAATACTCAATATAATTACAAGAACTTACCTCGAAATCGAATGACGAAAAAACGATCGTTCGGTCCAAAACTTTATCTTTTCCCTGATTTAGTTCCAAATGTTGCTTTCCTTGATCTATATAATCAAATTTAACTTAATCATAATACTAATCAATTCAATCCAAATTTCATGTTATAGAAAAATTTCTATTTTCCCCTATAATTTTGATTTCTTTACAATTTAGTCCTAGGCTCGTAAAATGAAATTCATGTAATTTCATCCATATCTAAGCCTAGCCAAATTTTATATGTGCTCATAGCAGCCCATATATTCCACAATTTCACACATTTAACACCAAATTTTCATATTTCTCAATTTAACCCCTAATTAACAATTTCATCAAAACTAACTTAACAAAAGTTGTTTATTTAACAACAAGGGTTCATTTTCTTCCATTAATCAATAAGAACAACTTAAATTCTCTCATGGAAAAACCCTAGACTTTGAATCATATTTCAAATTAGTCCCTTATTTAGCTAGATTAAGCTACAACGATTCCAAAAACATAAAAATTAACAAAAACGGGACAAATTATCACTTACATGCAAAGGAAATGGCTTGAACACAATTTTTCTCTTCTCCAAGTGTGAAATTCGGCTATGGCATGAAAGAAGAGGAAGATGATAGCTTTTTGGCTTTTTTTATTTATTTTTATTATTAATTTCCTTTTTACCATTTTACCCTTATCTAACTTTAAAAATTACTCATTTACCTATCCATGCACATCCACTAACTCATTTAATGGTCTAATTACTATATAAGAACTTTCACTTTAAAGTTCTATAGCTATTTGACACATTTAGCTATTAGAACACAACTTTCGCACTTTACGCGATTTAGTCTTTTTTCACAAATTGAGCATACAAATGGTAGAATTTCCTAACGAAATTTTTACAAAAAAAATATGCTATCATGCTGTAGACCTCAAAATAATATTAAAATAAATTTTATGACTTCAAATTTGTGGTCCTGAAACCATTGTTCCGATTTCACTGAAAACGGGCCGTTACACACAAGGGTAACAAATGTAAAATAAATTAAGTTTAATTTAACTCCCAGCTCGCTCAAGGTGAATTTTTTTATCAGGGTGGAGGACTCCACCCGCTCCTCTAAGCTACTCGTCTCACAGTAAGACCATAACTCTAATACTTCGTCGTATCAACGAGTCCTATCTTTCTCGTCTTTCTTTTTCTTTTATATACATCATACATAGAGTGTTTAATTCCCTCTATGGTAACTATCTTAACGTTCCGCCCAAGGATTCTTAGGACATACGTTTCCTTGGCGGCCTTCTTTGGTTGGTCTAGTCATTGGCGAACTCCTTTTCTTTGGTTGGTCTAGTCTTGGAGGACTCGTGGGAATTTCCTTATGTGCTAACTTACAACGGACCTCACCCTTCTTGTGAATCCATTCTTGTTCCACGTTATTATTCGCAGTGGTGGATCTAATTCTAGTACTTTGCCCCTCTCTTTAGCCTTTACTTAGGAGTTCACCTATCTTAAATGTCAAGGTCGGTATAACGTGCTGGGTCAACAAGTTATCATCCATGCGACTATAAGAGTGTTCTATCTCGCTTGCTCGTTTCCTTTCTACGGGAATTATCACTCGGTGGTGTACCTACATTGGACTTTCCTCAAAGAGGAATAGTCTCGACAGAAATTTTGTCTCCTCTTACTTTTCCATACCTAGGCCAACTCTCGCACGGTCTATCTCTCTTTAATTCTTGTTGAGTCATTGCCCATGTCTTGTTCCTTATCACTTCAATCATTTCAGCGGATTTCTCCAAATCCGCTTGCCACTACTTACACTTTCTTTTAACTCTTCTTCCACCTGCGTGGTTTCTCGTACTTGACGCACTGGCCGTA
This sequence comes from Gossypium australe, assembly GCA_005393395.2. Classification (NCBI taxonomy): domain Eukaryota; kingdom Viridiplantae; phylum Streptophyta; class Magnoliopsida; order Malvales; family Malvaceae; genus Gossypium; species Gossypium australe. The sequence goes on along the minus strand of CM016621.1, from coordinate 23,539,372 downwards.
TACTCATCATTTGAGGTATTGACATACTTTCTGCATCTATTCCATGGCGGACTCTATGGGTTGCCGTAGCCGAGCTATGGTATTATACCCTTCTTTCTCGTTCTCTGCGTCCTATCAGACTTACCTTGTGTTTACTGTCCTAGCAGACTTACCTTGTATTTACTTTCTTAATAGACTTTATCTATTCTGTGTTTACTATCTCAGCGAATTTTCTTTGTGGATTTCATGAAGTCTTTCATCCATGGTCTTATACCGCTTCATCATGCTAGCGTACTACCTCATGATGTTGTGGAGTCTTTCATCCATGGTCTTACTTATTATACCTAGTTGTCATAGTGTCTTTCATCTATGGTCTCACACCGTATACATTATACCTTGTACCATGCCGCCATGGCATCCTTCATCCATGGTTTCACACTACGTACTTCATACCAGACTATCATAGCCTCATTCACCTATGATCTTACGCCATATACCTTATACCAGACTGCCATAGCCTCTTTTATCTATGGTCTTACGCCATATACTATCATCATGGTGTCGTCCCGAGGACTAGTCAATACTGCCGTTGCGATAATTACCATTCCATAATTTCATTTCCCAAATCCTTCTATCATTACCTCTTTTACACCACCTAACATTGATGCTAGAACACCATAGTATTCCCTACGCAATGTTCGGAGCTTCGTCCAATGCGGTAACTAACAACGTCACTCTTTTTTTTGATCCTAACTTAATCTAAACCATGACGGTTTTCCCCACAGTCATGTAATGCATGAACATATAATCATGCTTCATGTTTATCCAAACATGGCATACTTAAACAACGTAGATCATAACAACATGTTTGGAGTTAAGAACTTACCTAAAACTTCATTCTTTCCACAGCTTAGCCTCTCGATCTCCAGAGCTTCCATTCTCATGGCATAACCCTTAAAATGGTTCTATGGTCCATAAATTTATGTCCTTATCTTTGCGTATATAGAAGGGCTAAGAACCATACCTGCTCACTAGTTTCTTTACTTTTCCATCTCTATTCTAATGAAGTCTGCTCCAAGCAGAACCTTCCATAGCCTCCTTCCTTAAGCTACCAAAGAAGATGATGAAAAAGAGACAATGAGACTAAGTCGAGAAGAACATCATCCTTTAGAAACCATCTCCTAGCTATTTATAGCCCTTCCCGCGCTATTACGAACCTAGAGGAACCATCAATAGCTAAATATTATGTCTTTTACTAAGGAATTGACGGGTTCCATCCTAACTGAACCGGGTTTAGTTCTCAACCATGTCCAATTTAGTTTCCAACTTTTCATTTATTTCAATAAAGGTCACTGACTTGTAGTCTCTTTCAATTTAGTCCTCCATTTATTTCAAATTTTCGAGTTATTAGGAATCTGAAAGTTACAATTCTTAAATGATAGCAAATGAAGGCAATGACACTAAAAAGGTGCGACAGTATGAGGATGAAACACAAGATGGTGGGGGTGATGGAGAAAATCTTGTTCAAAAATGATTTTCTTGCACAGTGAAATTAAAAATTTGAAAATCGAGCCAATTTGTGATATTTATAGCAATAAACCTTTTACCAAAATTGCACCTGTGTTTTCGACTGCATGGATCCTTATCGTTCGTAACTTTCAACCGAACGATCTTCTCCTCTATTCTCGTGCCACGAATTGCATCGAGTGTGAGCTCGAACGAATTCGAATCTAACACAGAACCATAAATAGTTTACTTTTTTTACAAGGGAAAGTGATATATCGTAATTTGATATAACAAATTAGGCTTTCCTGGTAAACTTGATGAGCTTGTCTTCTAACAAAGTAGCGTCTTTTATGTAGTTTTTGGTAGTTTTAAGGTTTTTGATTTAATAAATAAAATTGCCTCATTTTACTTACTTTTGAGACCCAAATTGGTAAATCGTGCCATTTGGTGCCCTAACCTTTATTTAAGTGCTGTAGGTACTTGGCAAAAGTTCAAAATCGTGTGAAAACTTCAACAATGCAAGGGTATCATGATATCAAGGCTTTAGAATCATGATACCCTTATCAGTACAGAGACCAAGGTATAAAGTAATGGTATCGTTATTGGATCTAGTGCCCTAAGTGTAGTATATGTATTTGTAAAACTTGTAATTTTTCGAATAGATTGGTTAATAAAACAAATTCATTTATTACAATTAATATAATTTGTATTATTTTTCTCAAATGGTTTTTGCACGCAAAGCGAAATAGAAGCAAATGTTGCTCATTAGTTGTCTATTATTTAAACTGATACTAAGCAGTTTTACGTGGGTGGATCGTAGTACAGAAAGACAACTTGTATTAGTAGATGAACCTAAACATGTTCTTAGTCTAATAAAAAATGAGAAAATTGATTAAAAGACGAATATGTCATTTATCAAGTCCAATTGAGGAGATGCCTTGTCTTGGGCATCAAAGTAACTCCTAGAAGAAAGAGACATAGATGTGACTGATTGTACTAACAGTACATTGGACTGGACCCAAGCAGAATAGATCCTAAATTATTTTATGAATTTACTAACTTGTGACATTCATAGTGTGACATACCTAAATCTTGAGTGGATGGCGAACTATGTTTTCGTGACTCGTACACTTTGATGTAAGTAAAAGCTTGAGTTTAAATAGATAAGGAGTCGAAAGCTAGTGCGTTCGGTGTATGACTTCTGCAGTATGTAGTGTCATTCAAAATAGTGGAATTCATAGCCTGAGACTTGGGTAAATGATATTCTTTCATAGGCATTACATGGTTGATGAAAAGCAAACGTGACCATGGGTCGTTCGTTTCTGTGATGGATGACTTGATCACCATTTAATAGTGATTTACTTTTCATGAAGAAAGATGTAATTGTTACTGTTAGATAAAATATGAACATATTAGGAGAGTGGATATTATACCGAAGAGATTAATGATATCCTATGAGGGAAACACATTTATGACAAGGTCATTGGATGAGTAGTAAGTAGTTGCTTTCGTAATGGTATGTTGTTAGAGAGAACTCAGTCACGATACTATGGTGGAATGACTTTGTAACTAAATGAGTTAATTATTAATAGGCAAATAGAAAGAACTTAATTACAAATCATTTGAGCCCTAATTATATATGTCCAGTCGGTCCCTCCACTAGCTCGTTGAAACCAGAAATGAATTGTGAGTTTGAATAGAAATAAACAAAATAAATAGGAAAAGAGAAATGAAAAACATTCAGGAACGATTATGGTTTTTTTCCAAAATGGAATCACTTGAAAATGAATGTAGGTTTTTAAAAAATAGAAATGGAAATGATCCATTTGCAATTTTATATGGATTACTTAAAAATGATCGGAAGAATAAGTTTATGTTTTCAAGCTATTTTGAAGTCCAAAAATGAAAATAAACCATTCGGTCACAGTGAACATGTTCATTTATGAAATATTAAATATTTTTTCTCGAAATTTTACCAAGAGTAAAACCATCAAAAATCTTATCGAGGGTAAAATTTTCCAAATTTTACTGGGGTTAAAATAGGGATGAGAAAATTGTTTAATATAAAATATTAAAGTTTATTTTGGGAAATAAAACAATTAAATCGGGTTGGATGATATTATAGAGTACTGGGTCAAAAGGCCCAAAAAGTACTCGTAAGTGGATCTGATGTGAAAGAGGCCCAAAACCCCTCAAATAACATGAAAAGGAATATAACCCTAGTAGGAATACTAGGGTGTGCTGTCCACCCCACTCAAACTCTAAGTAGGTAGTTTTTCTATTTAAAATAAACCACTACAACTTAGCAAGGGTTCTACCTTCTCTTCTTATAAATAAATGGCACCAATAGGGCATTAAAAATAACTTTGAGATATTGTTATTCTACCGAAAATTGAGAGAATTTATTCTCAACTATTACATATATTTTTCCAGAATAACTATTCTATTGGTTTCTATTAAAGAAGAGAGAATTTTTGTTTTCACCCCAAACAAAAGAGAGAAAACTTTTTCTTGTTCTGTGTTTTGATTCATTTGGTTTGAGCCCACACTTGAAATAGTTCGTAGTACAAGAATAGTGAAGAAGATCGTTTAGTTGAAATCCGGGAACAAAGAATATCTGCTAAGCTGAAAGAACATGTAATTCTAGTGTTATAAATAACACAAATCGGTTCGATTTTCAAAATTTTAGTTTTTCGTTGTGCAAGAAAACTGTTTTCAAACCAGATTTTTAACAATTGCGATACCCCCAGCACGATATCCAAGTGACAAGGAGACCCCTTATTTCAAACTGGTAACGATGTCGCAATACTAAGCTCTCAGTATCACGATATACTGTCGTTAGGGGACAAAAATGGCATCAGTGGCAATGTTTGTCTAACCGAAGCACCAATCAGAAGAGGCCCGTTCAAGGGTATTTTTTTCACATTATTTGGGTTAGAAATGCTACTAAAATTAGCCAAAATTAGTTGAGGAGAGAAGAGGCCACACACAAAGAAGTTTAACTTTAGTTTCCTTTAGGTTTTTCAGAGAAGTTTAACTTCAGTTTCCTTTAGGTTTTCTCTTAGGTTTTTTCTACATTTTTTAGGGTTTTCATTTTTCTTCTTCTTCTATAGTTGTAAAAGTTATATTTCTGCATTTTCTCTATGTTCTTAGTGTTTTTATAGTTAGTTAAGTTAGTTAACATTGTAGCTTAGGTTTATTTACACGTTTAGCACTTTTACTTTGTTTGTAATGGCATTTTCAGTTTTAGTTTAATGCATTTTAGTTTCTTTTTACATTAATTTGTTAAGCTTGTTCCTTTTATGTTTCCTGTTTTAGATTTTCATGTAAAATGCTTCTCTTTACATTTTCTTAAAGTTCTCTTGCATAGAAATGCAAACTTATACATTTTCTTAAGCTTTTCTTTAATGGCTTCCATCTTCTATAGTTTCATGTTCATTAGCTTTATTTATAGTATGGGTAACTAAATTGTTAAGAGGGTTGGTTGATGGAGATGTGGTGAGCTAATTTTTGGATAAGAGACCAAATTGTAATAAACTAGGCTAATTTGAATGAACCTGAAAACTTAGGATTGACAACCCTAAGAGAATATCTAGGCAAGTGAGTCTGAGAGGAGATCCTGTTGAGCACCGATTCGTTAGTCTCAGGTTAGCCGGCGAGATAGAGAGATAAACCTAATTAACTTGTCTAACTTGGTAAAATTGAGACTGAGAGGTAAAATAGAGCCATTTTAGGGGCTTAAGCAATTTAAATACCTACTTCGAAAATGAGTGAACCACATCAAAATCAATCAACCACCGTTTGTTAACTATTTGTTAATTTCATAATTTTGCACGTTTTACAATTGAGTCCTTGGTAGCTAGATAGTAGATTAGTGTAATCACTCTTGACTTTATGATTTTTCGTAATATAATTTTTAGCAATTAGTTGGTTAGACTTTCTATTTTGTATGCTTGTTAATAGAAATTGTTCAATTTTTTACTCTTTTGGGTTCGACCCTTGGAGTACTCTTGTACCGTGTTGTACAAATATATTATAACTGACCTGTCACACTTATAGACACCGCACGTATTAGTTTTATCGATCCTTGTCTTCTGTTTATTTCTTCCTCTTTTCCCGTCGTTCGCGAGAGCGAAGCGGAGAGAAAGGCGGTTAAAAAGCAAATTCTCTTTGAATAGAATCCGATAAAATTGTTATTTTGGAAATAAAATTTATACTTAGAAAATAAATTCTCACTATTTTCAGATAAAATAACAATCTCTCAAAGTTGTAAAAAAATTTTCTCTTTTTTAGCCCTACTGATTCCATCTATTTATAGGGAGAAGAAGTAGAACTTTTGTTGAATTGTATAAGTCTATTTCAATAGAAAAATAAACTCCTAGTTTAACTAGGATTAGGTGGGGCGACAACCATAGTTAAAAAAACTAGGGTTTTCCATCCCTTGTTTTAAACATAAGGGACTTTTGGGCCTCTCCCATATCGGGTCCAATTACAAGTACTTTTTGAACTTTTAACTCAATACTTTATAACTCGATCCAATCTGATATTTATTTTTCTCTTTCCGAAAATAGACATCTTAAATTGATTTCTCAATTAATTAATTTTCTCAACCCAATTCTAATTCCGTTAAAATCATGACAAATTTACCGTAAAAGAATATATGAGAATATATTTAATATTTCTACATTAAACGGATTCACGATGACCAATATATTTATTTCCACTTTGGAGCTTCAATTATTTAAAAAAACCATAAATTCATTTTCAAATCATTTTCATTTAGAGAAAACCACTTTCATTTCCAAATGTTTCCCATTTCTCTAACTTTACCATTTCCATCCATTTCTATTCATTTGATTTAACATGCAATTCATTTTTGGTTTCAACAAGCAAGATGAGGGACTGATTGGACATATGCGATTAGGGCTTAAATGATTTATAATTAAGTTCCAGCTTTTTGCCTAATTCTTATAAACTCATATAGTCATGAATTCATTCCATTATAGTATCGTGACTGATTTCTCCCTAATGACACACCATTACGGAAGCAACTCGATCAGTGCTTGTCCAATAACCTTGTCATAAGTTTCTTACCCTCATAGGTTATCCTTAATCTCTTTGGGATAAATTTGTTCTTCCAATATGATCCTATTTTATCTCATAGTAAACCATTACATCTTTCTTCAATAAAAGTAAATTAATATTAAGTAGTAATCAAGTCATTCATCACAAGGATGAATAACCCTTGGCCACATTTACTTTTCATCAACCATGTAATGCCAATGAGAGGATATCATTTACCTATATTTCAGGCTATGAATTTCACTGTTGTGAATGACGCTACATACTGTAGAAATCATATACCCAATGCACCAACTTTCAATTCCTTCTCTCTTTGAACATGAGCTTTTACTTACATCAAAGTATATGAGTCACGCATACATAGTTCATCATCCACTTAGGATCACAAGTGAATAAATCAATTAACAGATTCAAGATATATTTTTCTTATGTCTAAACCAATATATAATCAGTCTAGTTAGTTGCATCTATGTCTCTATCTTCTAAGAGTCATCCACTCCGATACCCAAAGTAAGAAATCTTCTAATATTGGTTAGCTCCTTTCTAATTAGACTAAGGGCATGTTTAGGTTTTTCTAATAATATAATTTGTCTTTCCATATTATGATTCGACCACGTAATGTTGCTTAGTACTAGTATAACACCCCAAACCTGGCCCAGAAGTTAGGCCTGAATCTGGCGTGTCACATTGAAGTGTTTTTCGAAAACCACGTTTTCATTGAAAACCCTCCTTAATATTTTAAAACTAAAGTCTCAGTTTGTGTTCGTTCAATTTCAAAATGTGGTTCATTTAAAAGTTAGTCACTTTTAAAAACGTTATTAACTTCGTACAAAAAATCTCTTTTAGTTGCGGAAGCTAATTTAAGGTAAAGAAGTTTAAAACGTATGTTTATAAAAACAGTAATTGGGTTGAACACTCATCTACGTCTAACAGATATAAAACGTAACAAAATTCCAAATTCAGAAATAAATCCAGAGAGGCCTTATTACAAAATTAAAACCCAAAACAGAATTTAAAACATATATAAAGTCCAAAGCATAACAGCCGCAGTCGTGTGGTCACCTCCGAGTCCCTCGCAGCACCTGTCCTCCTAACGCTAAGGATTACCTGCATAGTTAAAAATGGGGTGAGTTTACGAAAACTCAGTGTGTAATCCCCTTACTAGAGTAACAGTCAGTATACAAAAATAGAAACTAAAACAGTCTGGGCCAAAGCCCTTTAACAGTAACAGTATAGTCCAGTTCAGAGCATACGTGGGCCAAAGCCCACTACAATACCATTTGGGTCACATCCCATAACAGAATCAATTGAGCCTAGCCCAAACTAATAATAGAACAAGTGGCCTAAGCCCAGTACAGTGACAGATATTATAAACATATGTGCAACAGTATGAGGATGCATCCCACCCCGATCTAGCCAACACACCACCTGAACCAACCCTACACTTACGTGGGGATAAAATCGACCCACCCAGCCAACACACCAAGTTTAGCACTGGTTGTGGCACTAAGTCAACAGAACGGCTCATCGTCGTGGACAGAACGGCTAAAAGCCATAAATATTGCAACAACACTGCCAGTTAACAGAACGACTAAAAGCCACAAACAGAATGGTTATAAACCATAATCAGGATGGCACAAAGCTATCGGTAACTGTAATAAGTTGGCACATAGCTATCATCGGTGGTAATATAATCGGCACACAGCCACGAGTAATTATGATCGACACAAAGTCATCAATATATATGTTAGGCACATAACCACGGGTAAATACGATTGGCACAAAGCCATAATCAAGATGACACAGAGCCATATTTAGGTTGGCACAGAGCCATAATCAGATTACGTGGCTTTAAGTCGTCTGTCAGTCCACAGTCGTCTCATACGACTTGTGTGACCTTAACAAATCAATACTGGATCCATAGTTGTCTCATGCGACCCGTGTGACCCTATCAGAACTTTCTCCGTATCAATGTCCCAACTCCATGCAATATGTCGTGTATGTCATGCTCAATCATTACACGTGTATGCAAAATGGCCATGCTCAGTAACAATCATTTAGACATATAATAAAAGCATATCAGTCACATGACCACAGTCAAGTCAGTTTAAACACAGTCATACGATCACAGTCAAATCAGTCAAATTCATAGCCTAAGTCAGTCATTTACCCACAAGGGCAAAATAGTCATTTTACCCTATAAGGGTATTTTGGTAATCCTACCATGCAGGGGTATTTCGATAATTCTACCCTATAGGGGTATTTTGGTAATTTTACAAATTGAGAGTATTCAGTAATTTTGCAAATCGGGGGTATTTTGGTAATTTTTAAAAACTGAGGTCTCAGCGACCCAACAGAAGGTCCACCATCGGCTCGAGCGACTTAAGTAACTTAAACAGTCACAACGGTGTAATTGGCCTAATGCCCATTACTTGGCCCAAGTGGGCCCACACACTCATGTGACCCATTTAGCCCAGAAACAGCCACAGTTATGCAAACGTCACAGTCCAAACAACACTTACCACATCACATACATTTTATCCATTTGGGCCTAAAAGCCCACTGGGCCCATAAGCCCACTGGGCCCACACCTCCCATTTTGACCCATCGAGGCCCAGAACAGCCCAAGACGAGAGCGCTCGTGATGGCTTCTATAGACTAACACCCATGTTCGTGGGCTCGATTCACCACATGTACGATCGCCTGCTCATGTGGCATCATACACCATATTTTTTGCTTTTTGGCATTTTGCCGATCTACAGTCATAGCAGTGTAAACAACACATACTTTCGGCTTTTCAGCTGATCATCAAATACCGCATACAAATACACACACTCTATTGGCTTTCTCACCGACTATCGATTACAAGATACTGTTACACACCTTTGTTGCGAAGAAAGCGAATAATCCTTGAGTACCAAGATCTACATTGATTCCCAACACATGATTAATCGCATGTTGATAGGGATACAACCAACCTTAATAGTCACATAAACATACCACCTTCTTAATACTTAGCCCCAAAACATTCACCACCCTTACCTTGATTGAGTGAGTGCCTCCAGTCCTCTAAGATCGCTAACTATGATAGATCACACGCCTTGCTGCCAAACTGCACTATGATTGATCTCTGTTAGGTAGTACTGATCATAGATGCAGCCTACAACCCAAATTTTACTTTGCAAACCCATAGGGCCTAATCGGTCTATACCCAAAGAGTAAGATAACAAATTACCTTAATCAGACGATGAGAGAAAAACCTCGACGACCTTAGCACTCTAGAACTTCTTCGATCCTCGGATTTGACTAGCCCCCAATGAGCATCATATCGCACAAGAGAATCAAGAGCGTAATTAGAGTCCAAAAGAACAAAAGCATTCGGCTTCCAAAGAAATACTAAAAGAGATCAAATTTGAGTGTAAAGGAGAAAGTATAAACACCTACCCTTCAGTCAGGAACACTTGCAGAACCTATTAACAATACCAACAGTGGAGCATAGAAATATTCGGCCAAGGATAGGGAGAGAAGAAGGTTGAGTACCTTCGGTCTACCAAGCAGAAGAAAGAAAAGAAGGAAGAAGGAATAGAGAAGGAGCAATCGGCTAGGCTAGAAACCAAAAAGAAAGAATGAAACAGTTTTTCCTAAATAATCAATTCGAGAACCCCAGTAATAAAAACGCAAACAGAAAGTGAACTAATACGACACTTTAGAGCTCAAAACAACTCGGCACAGAAAGGAGATTTTTCCCAACTCAAAAAGTGACCAAAAACTAAACCAAATGGGAGAAAAACCCTCTTGGCCGAATTTCCCTAAGCATAACACCCAAATTCGGCACAACTTCACTCCATAACAAACTCCCATTTTTCCTCTCCCTTATCCCTCTCCTAAAATCTCTCCACCTTATTCTACTCAACCACCTATTCAAACTCATTGCAAACTCCTTCAAGTCCATATTCCATAAATCTCTCCCCCAAGACCAATTCCACAACCACTTGAGTAGAATTCAATTCCAACACAACCACTAGGCGGCACAGCTTCAAAATAAATAATCCATAGCTTACTCCAAGTCTCGAACCTTTGACCTCCTTGCCACACTTGTGACCACCTTCCACCACACCACTAGCTCCTTTTTTGTCACCTTCCACCACTTTTTATTTATAACCCTACTAACCAAAGATAGGGGTTTTGATCATTTAAAACACAAAATTTTTTTAAAGCCCAGGTTTGAACCCAAGGCTTCTCCAATACTCCTCAGGACCCTTAATCACCAAAGCATACATACTTTTGTGTTATTCACTTGCATAAATAAATTCCAATTCCTCCAATACGCGAAGCCCATTTCTTCTAGGCCCAACATTCGGGGCGTTACAACTAGTTAAAAATTAGACAACCAACGAGCTAATATTTGCTTCTATTTTGCTTTACATGCAAAAACCATATGAAGACATTACACAAAGGATATTAATGTAATTCATGAATAGTTTTATTAACGAATCTATTCAAAAAATTACAAGTGTACATAGACAAAAATACTGTACTTAAGGCAGCAGATCCAATAGGGGGATAGCAATATCTGTGGATGATACTAGATATCCTTTATTTAAGGAATGCTCTTGAATGACTTTGGGTATGACCAAATGATTATGACATAATTTGAAGACGAGAACTTCGACCCTCTTGAAGGAGACATGGGAAAAGAGGCTATGGAAAACATGCCTTCAATCTGATTCTCTGAGAGGGTGTATTCTCTAGTTGAATAAATTATGGCACATATTGTGATTATTAACATCTTAGGAAGGAAAATTAGTTTTAAGGTGTTTTCTGCTAATATCCATACTTTGTGGAATGCGAAGCAACTAATTCATCTTATGGATATTGAATATGATTACTTTTTGATGTGGTTCAAATATGAGAAGGACTATACCAAGGTGCTCTTGGAAGGCTGTAGGGTGAATTTTGCTCAATATTTGACAACTCATCTTGGACACCTTCTTTTTCTACTAAGCAACCATATCACTAAACGGATGTAGTATGGACTAGGCTTCCTGGCTTGCGTAGAGAGACGTACAAACATAACATTCTTTGGGCAATTGGGAATTAATTGGGAAGTGATTAAATTTTACTAAAAAATCTATAATGGATCAAGATGGTGTTTTGCTCATATGGCTATGTGGATAGACCTCAACAAGCCCTTAGTGTCTAAAGTTGTGATTGAGAATTGGCTATAGAAAGTTAGATATGAGGTTTTGCCTAATATTTGCTTCAATTGTGGGTTATATGATCACCCCAAGGAATGTTTCCTGAACTAATGAAAGTAGCAAACGAAAAGAAGGAAAATAGTGGAGTTGCTGGTGTCTCTTCGTCGGTAATTGACCTAGTTTCATCTAAGCAATTTGGCCCTTGAATGGTGGTGAAACGTCAAAAATGATGACAAGGGAAATGGTAGAAAATGGAAATCAAGGCGTTGTAATAGGAAGAATCCTATAAGATCAAGATTCCATTCAATTACAGAATTATGGGATAAAATTTTGGGGCTGGTGATAATCTTTGTATTAATTGCAGTCCTCAAGTCAATATTTCTTCATCTTTTATGGTGGAAGGCTCGGGTGAATATAGGTTAGGCAATCAATTGAATGTAGGCGAGGCAAATTGTAGGCAGCCTATTGGGAATAATGTAAAGAATAAATCAAGTTTTAAGGCAGGGCCCAGTTAAGACCAATCCAAAATAGGCATTGTAGTTCAGGTTTGATCTACCATGAATTATATAATTATTTGCATCCTTTATACACATAAATTTAGCTTGTTTAATAGTTAATTCAAAGCATCTTAGTATATATTTATGTTTTTATGCTTAAATTAGTCATTTATGCTTTTTAGTAGTTGTTATTACATTTTATATATCTAAATAAGGTTACGTGGTCTTATAGGGTAAATCAAGAGCTAAAGAAGCATATTCAAGCTGAAACTGATGCCTATGTCGTGGCACTAAGTCGTTGATGTTGCAACACCGAAGACAGAAGCCAAAAACAAGTACTGGAGCGAAACTGCCTTCGATATCGCGACATGCTCCCTTCTATGTCGCGACACCCCCTGTGTTGCAACACTAACCTCGCACAGCCCAAAAATCCATGCATGAGATAATTACGTTTTGGAGGGAAATTAGGTGTATTTGTAACACCCCAAACCCGGCCTAGAAGTTAGGCCCGAATCTGGCGTGTCACATTGAAGAGTTTTTCGAAAACCATACTTTTATTAGAAACCCTTCTTACAATTTAAAACTTTTTGCGATTCAAAACCTCATATTTCATTTGCTTATTTTCAAAACGTGGTTTATTAGAAATAATTCTTGGAAAATATTATTATCTTTAAAACCTTGTTTGTTGCGGAAAGCTTAATTTAAAATAGATGCGGAATGTGATATTTTGAAAAATAGTAGTTATTTCCGATAAATCGTGTTTTACTTCTAGCAATTATAAAACAATCAACAAAATCCCAAAACTTAAAGTTCAGAATTCTTAAGGCCTTATTACAAAATTTATAACCCAACAGATTAAACTAAAATAAAAATAGGACGTGTACTTTAAAGTCACTCGGACTTGTGGTCACCTCCGAGTCCCTCGCAGCTCTGATCCGTCCAAGGCTGAGTGATAAATCGTAAAAGTAACATATTTTTATCCCACACTTAATATGATTTTGGATGATTTACCCCTTGTTTTATATAAAAAGGTGCTTTTAATCCTTTCTTTTCATGTCTTATACACAGGAAAGCACCCAAGGATGAAAAGAACACAAAACGGGCCTAAAATGGAGTAAATGGGCCTTAACATGAAATCGACACAGCCTGGCCCAAAGCACACACGGCCGTGCCTTGACGAACACCTAGAGCACGGCCTTAACCCCACCACACACGGTCGTGCCTCAAGAGAAATCCGAGCACGGCCAGGTCTCGATTCACACGGGCGTGTGACATGGCCGTGCCTCTGACGCTGGAAAGAGCAATTTTAGTTGGAAAAGGATACTTAGGGAGAAAGAATCGCGTTTCAAGAGCCTATAAATAACCCCCAAGTATCACCTATTGAAAGGGGCGAAAGCAAGGCCAATGAGCCAAGCCGAGAAGGTCAGAGTTAGGGAATAACGTGAGGATAGCCAGTTGATCCATCTTAAGAAGCCGGAGTTATACTCAAGATGGCAGAATTCTCCTTCGATTCCTTCAGGGGGTTTTAGGATTTTCCTATGTTTTGTTTTATCTTTTCTCTTGTGATGGTTTGTTTATTCATTATGAACTAAACCCCTCAGATACCTGAAGGGGATGAAACCTAGATGGATTTTATTATTTGATTTTTAAGTTATATGATAAATTACTTAGTTTGTTCTTAATTATGTTGCTTAATCCAAATCTAATGTGCTTAGGTGGAGGAGGAATAGACCCTGCCTAAGAGAAGATATAACATAATTAAGCGGAGTTGATCGAACGCCTAGAGATAGGGTTACGAGATTTTACCGGATTAGGGTGAAACCTAATATGGGAGTCCATTGATCGATTTACTTCTGTTCTAGGGGGTTATTATAAGTGAACGAGAGTTCCACTAATTAACCTAGGGTTAGACGTTATTCGCCTCGAGAGAGGGTTTAATATAGGTTAGGGAGTCCTACGGATCAAGCTAAGTAAAAGAAATCATATAATTGAAGGTTAGATAATAGGAGAAATCTAGGTGGATTCTTCCAAAGGGTATCATTAAAGTCAACTGAGTTTTTCCTCAAGGTTATTTTCCAATTCGTCTTTTTTGTTTTTGTGTCTTTAGTTTAGCTGTCGTCAATTTAATTTAAAAAGTAATCTCCACTCTAACTTTAAGGCTAAATAATAAAAAGAAAGTGAGTATTAATACTTTTACTTCCTTTGGGTTCGATAACCGGTCTTGCCTAAGCTATACTACTGTTCGATAGGTACACTTGCCTTAATATCGTTGTCAGAGTTAGTCTCCAGGTTTGATCATTCTTTTATAAATATTTAAAGCTTTGATTTTACAGCAATCAAGTTTTTGGCGCCGTTGACGGGGAACTAAAATATTAAGAGAACTCTATTTTTATTACTTTAGCCCTAATTTTTATTTTTCGCAATTTATTTTTCTTTTTGTTTTTATTTTTGTTTACTGAAATTTTCTCTCTTTCTTTTCAAACAGGTACCTCTAGTTTATGACTAGAAGGAACCCGAGGGGACATTTGGTATTCGACAACAAAATCGAAGCTATCACTCATAGGAATCGTCGGGAAACCAGGCAAGCCCTAGATTACACGGAGAGAGAGGAAGAAGATAGATCCAATCCTACTGAAGGGATGGACGAAAACAACCCACCACCATGCGATATGGGTGACAACAACGCTCCACGCACAATGTTCGATTATGCGAAACCACATTTAACAGGAGCAGAATCTAGTATTGTTAGGCCTACTATATCTTCTAACAATTTTGAATTAAAGCCTAACACAATACAAATGATTCAACAGTTTGTTCAATTTGATGGTTTGCAGGACGAAGATCCAAACACGCATATAGCTAACTTCTTAGAGTTCTGTGATACCTTCAAAATAAATGGCGTTTCTGATGATGCCATTCGTCTTCGGTTATTCCCTTTTTCATTAAGAAATAAAGCTAAACAATGGTTAAACTCGTTACAACGAGGGTCAATCACTACATGGGATCAGATGACCGAAAAGTTTTTGATGAAATATTTCCTCCCGGCCAAAATGGCCAAATTACGGAATGATATCTCTTCTTTTGTACAGATGGATGTAGAGACGCTATACGACGCATGGGAGAGATTCAAAGATCTCTTGAGAAGGTGCCCACACCATGGCCTACCCTTGTGGCTACAAGTCCAAACCTTTTACAACGGTGTAAACCCCTCAACGAGACAACTTATAGATTCAGCCGCCGGTGGAACACTGAACAACAAAACCCCAGAAGCAGCCTACAAGTTCATTGAGAAGATGTCATTAAACAATTATCAATGGCAAGCTTCAAGGACCAAATCGACAAAATCGGCAGGAGTTTTCAACATCGATGCCATAACCATGCTATCAACACAGCTAGAGATGATGAATAAAAAGTTCGATAATTTGTGTTCATCACAGGTACATCCAGTCATGCAGTGCGATGCAAGTGGAACTGTGGCGAATCCTGAGTACCCACCCTACCAACCAGGAGCAGAAGATGAATAGATGAACTATATAGGTAATAATTTCCGATCTAATAATAATCCTTATAGTAACACTTACAATCCAGGTTGGAGGAACCACCCAAATTTTTCGTGGGAAGGATAAGGAAACCAAGGAAATCAAAGGCAACAACCACCTCAAAACTTCCGAAATCAGCCCTATCCATAAGAAAAGTAACCATCCTTCGAGGAACATCTTCAAGAAACTGATAAAGCAGTCAAAAGTAACGAGAGACGACTCGATGAAATTGCTAAGTCAGTCAAGGAGGTGACTAATGCAGTCGAACAACTCACAAAACTAATGTCAGAACGACCGCAAGGACGTTTACCAAGCAACACTGAAGTTAATCCTAAGGAGCAAATTCAAGCAATCACAGCTCAGGACAATAACGAATTAGCTGAACCGAATTCAATACCGGAAAAAAAAGTAGACAAAGGTAAAATAGAGGTACCACAAGAGAAGCCAAAACCGGTAATTAAGGAATTCAACCTCGCATACCTTATCCTGAAGCCATAAAAAGAGATGATTTAGAGGAACAATTCGGTAAGTTTCTTAAACTTTTAAAGAAATTACATTTTAACTTACCTCTTCTTGAAGCTCTTTTTCAGATGCCAGATTCAAGAAAATTTTTGAGACAGCTCTTGACCAACAAACGCAGAATAGATGAAGAACACCATGTGGAGCTAAACTCAACATGCTCAGCAATATTACAAAACAGACTACCACAGAAACTAAAAGATCCAGGGAGGTTTACAATTCCATGTTTAATTGGTCGCCTACATATTAACAATGCGTTAACTGATCTAGGGGCAATCATAAATGTCATGCCTTACTCACTGTTTAAACGACTAGGCCTAGGGAAGCCCAAACAAACTAGGATGAGTATTCAATTAGCTGATAAAACTGTTAGAATTCCTAGGGGCATTATCGAAGATGTTCTTGTAAAAATCGATAAATTTGTTTTCCCAGTAGACTTTGTTGTCTTAGACATGGATGAGGATAATTCAATCCCTTTAATTTTAGGAAGACCTTTGATGTTGCTACAGGTGAGCTCATACTTCGTGTAGGCGATGAATCAATTAATCTTCAAGCTCTCGACTCGGCCAGGACAACAGTCGATGAAGGTAAGAAAGCCATTTCAGTTAATAACCATATTATTCAATCTTCGTCACAGGAAACAGCACAAAGCCTAAACCCCAAGCTGGCTCATATAGACAATTTAGAGAATCAAAAGACAGAAATCAAAAGAGAGCTAGACTCACACGAAGAAAAACCCGAAGAACCACAAGAAGAGCTCATGGGGACATCAAATCACTTCAAAATAGGAGATCAAGTACTAATAGACAAAACCGATCCCCAAATCACTATCACAGACCTGAAAGCAAATAGAGAGATCTTTCTCAAAGTACATGATATCTTCCCAAACGGCATAGTTGAGGTAAGCAATCCAATATTCGGCACTTCCAAAGAAAACGCTTCTCGACTTCGACATTATCAAGAAAACGGAACTGTAAGCATGAGGGAAGATATTCAAACCTTTAAACCTCCCTAAAATTTTCAAACACGAGGAAGTCTAGCTAAAGACTATAAACGAGCGCTTCTAGGGAGGCAACCCGAGCACTAATCTTATTTTTTTCCTTTGTTTTTATTTATCTTTTCCTTTTTCTTCTCTTTTTTCCTTTTTAAACTAACCAAAAATGCAGGTTTTCCAGGCCACACGGCCTTACACACGGCCGTGTCCGTGGCCGTGTGGACCACCTAAACCACCACACTGATAGGACACAGGCCGTACAGTCAGCCCAACCACCCTCCCCAATGTCACGGATCCAACAAACCCTCCCCACGGGCACCAACAGAAAGGGCACGCCCGTGCCCACAACCATGTGAAATTACTAAAGCTACTGACTTTCACACCACGACCAGAACACGCCCGTGCTACACAATCGTGTGAAATTACTGAGGTTACTGACTTATAAAACACGGGGGAGACACGCTCGTGCATAATGACAATGCCAAAAGAAAGAATTCAGAAGCACGGGCATGGGAGGATCAAGCACGGCCAAAAGGGGGACAACACCCCCTATAACATGGCCGTGTGAGGTGGCCGTGTAATTCGACACACCCTGTGACCACGGCCATGGGGGAGCACAAAATCTAAAATTCTATTTAAACCTCTCACCTCTTCTTCTCCCCTCCATCTAATTTTAGTTTTCTTCTTAGTCTCCTTCACTTTAGCTTGCTTTTCTTTAATTTCATCTTTAGTTTATTTATATTATGTTTCAAAAACCCCTGGCTAATCCTTCATGAGTTCCCCAATTTCTTCATCTAGCGCAAAGCTCGGGAACCAGCACCACCACCATACCGACGCCTTCGCCGTATCCTCCACGACCCCTACTCTCCTCCAAGGAAACATCCCACACCTCAGGGAGTATTCTATCCCCTCCCTTTTGATTTTAAATGCATTATCTATATTTGTACATTAAGGACAATGTACATCTTAAGTATGGGGGGTAAAAATACCTAACTTTCTACATTATTCTCAAATCCCTGAGGTTAAAAATGGAATAAATTTGCCAAAATTTTTTCATTATTCTCAAATCCCTGATTTAGTCTTGTTTTTATGCAAAGTTATCATATTACTAATTAGGATGAAATTTCTAATAATTTGTGATGATTATTGACATGTTTTAGAATAAGTCATAGTTAATTGTACATTGATGTTTAATTTAAAAGAATACTAGAGAATCAAGCATGATAAGTCTGTTTTTTAGGAATTAAAATTTTTGCTAGGTTGTTGACCTAAATTTAAATACTACCTTGAAATTTAAAATCCATAAGGATGATATCAAAACACCCATAATTTTTGTGAGTATTTGAACCTTATAGAGCATACATTCTTTTTCATGCTCATTTTTTTTTATTATGAGTGTGTCAACTATGAACTATTATTCTAGAACTTGCCTTGATTATACATGTCGAGACCACAGTTATGATTTGATATACCGAGATGATAAAGGCACCTAGGTTCTAACCCACTTACTCCACTAAAAAAAAACCTACCCTCATAATTAACCCCTAGTGAACCCCGTTGAGCCTAACAACCCTTTTATTGATTCACCTACTAATTTTAACCAAAAAAACCCTTTGTATTTTTTTATCACTAATTCTTTTAAACTACCTTTTTGTCGAGATTTGATGTTAAATAAGTTCCCTAACTATGTTTTATATTTCAATTGTAAAAATTCCTTCATACTATTATACTTAGTTTGTTCTTAAAAAAAAAACTCGTTCTATTAGTGTTTAAAGATTAAGTTCATTTTTCTAGTTAGGTAATTTATCAAGTCAATCTCGATTCTAACCTTCTAATTTAGCCTTTATCCACACCTTTAACCTAGCCCCGTTACGACCCTATCAAAGACCTTTTGATCTGTTTGTCATCTTATATTACAGTGGTGGAGATTTGATTTTCAGGCAAGCCTATAGGATTAACTTTTCAGGTTCGACTTATGAGCGATCCTTTTTCTGAACCTTAAACACTCTAGAGTGATTTGAGTGAATCCTAAGTGAGGATATCAATCCTTGTCGATTTTGAATTAAAGAGGTAGTCATTTAAAAGAAGGAAGGAAGACACCGATGTTTTCAAGGTACAAAATTATAACTTATCTCATTTGAATCTTTAGGACGCTTTGAATCAAACTATCCATGTATGAATTTTCTATGAATTAGGATAAGGCATTGTTAATAAGATTTATAGATCATGGAAAGTTCGTTTTAATTGTAAGTTGAGAATTTTGCTTGAGGACAAGCAAAAGCTTAAGTCTGGGGGTATTTGATAAACCGTAAAAGTAACATATTTTTATCCCACATTTAATATGCTTTTGGATGATTTACCCCTTATTTTATATAAAAAGGTGCTTTTAATCCTTTCTTTTCATGTCTTATACCCAGGAAAGCACCCAAGGATGAAAAGAACACAAAACGGGCCTAAAACGGAGTAAATGGGCCTTAACACGAAATCGACACGGCCTAGCCCAAAGCACACACGGTCGTGCCTTGACGAACACCTAGAGCACGGCCTCAACCCCGCCACACACGGCCGTGCCTTAAGAGAAATCTGAGCATGGTCAGGTCTCGATTCACATGGGCGTGTGACATGGCCGTGCCTCTGACGCTGGAAAGAGCAATTTTAGTTGGAAAAGGATACTTAGGGAGAAAGAATCGCGTTTCAAGAGCCTATAAATAACCCCCAAGTATCACCTATTGAAGGGGGTGAAAGCGAGGCCAAGAAGCCAAGCCGAAAGGGTCAGAGTTAGGGAATAGCGCGAGGATAGCCAGTTGATCCATCTCAAGAAGCCAGAGTTATACTCAAGACGGCGGAATTCTCCTTCGATTCCTTCAGGGGGTTTTAGGATTTTTCCTATGTTTTGTTTTATCTTTTATCTTGCGATGGTTTGTTTATTCATTATGAACTAAACCCCTCAGATACCTGAAGGGGATGAAACCTAGATGGATTTTATTATTTGATTTTTAAGTTATATGATAAATTACTTAATTTGTTCTTAATTATGTTGCTTAACCCAAATCTAATGTGCTTAGGTGGAGGAGGAATAGACCCTGCCTAAGAGAAGATCTAACATAATTAAGCGGAGTTGATCGAATGCCTAGAGATAGGGTTACGAGATTTTACCGGATTAGGGTGAAACCTAATATGGTAGTCCATTGATCGATTTACTGCTGTCCTAGGGGGTTATTATAAGCGAATGAGAGTTCCACTAATTAACCTAGGGTTAGACGTTATTCGCCTCGAGAGAGGGTTTAATACAGGTTAGGGAGTCCTACGGATCAAGCTAAGTAAAAGAAATCATATAATTGAAGGTTAGATAATAGGAGAAATCTAGGTGGATTCTTCCCGAGGGTATCATTAAAATCAACTGAGTTTTTCCTCAAGGTTATTTTCCAATTCGTCTTTTTTGTCTTTGTGTATTTAGCTTAGCTGTCGTCAATTTAATTTAAAAAGTATTCTTCACTCTAACTTTAAGGCTAAATAATAAAAAGAAAGTGAGTATTAATACTTTTAGTTCCTTTGGGTTCGATAACCAGTCTTGCCTAAGCTATACTACTGTTCGATAGGTACACTTGCCTTAATATCGTTGTCAGAGTTAGTCTCCAGGTTTGATCATTCTTTTATAAATATTTAAAGCTCTAATTTTATAGCGATCACTGAGGATTACCTGCATAGTTAAAAACGGGGTGAGTTTATGAAAACTCCGTGTGTAATCCCCTTACCAGAGTAACAGTCAGTATACAGAAGCAGAAACCTAAACAGTCTGGGCCGAAGCCCTTTCAACAGTAACAGTACAGTCTAGTTCAGAGTATACATGGGTCAAAGCCCACTATAATATCATTTGGGTCACATCCCATAACAGAATCAATTGGGCCTAGCCCAAACCAATAACAGAACAAGTGGGCCTAAGCCCGGTACAGTGACGGATCTCATAAACCAGTATGCAACAGTATGAGGATACAGCCCAACCCAATCCAACCATCACACCACCCGTAGCAACCCTACACTCCATGTGGGTCCTACACACCAAGAACGCAGTCGAGCTGCCAATATCAACACAGCAAAGCTGCCAGTAACAGTATACGTGGCTGAGCCACTAAAATCAGTATATCGTGGCAGAGCCACTGAATCAGTATAACGTGGCATAGCCACCAGTACAGTACTTCCTCCATAAGCATAATCCAACCCAATGCAGTATGTCGTGTGTGCCATGCTCAATCATTACACACGTATGCAAAATGGCCATGCTTAGTAACAGTCGTTTCAACACATATTAACAGCATATCAGACACACGCCCACGGTCAAGTCAGTTAAAACACAGTCATACGATCACAATCAAATCATGGCACCAAAATCAGTCTTTTACCCTCAGGGGCAAAATAGTCATTTTACCCTATAAGGGTATTTCGATAATCCTACCCTACAGGGGCAATTCGGTAATTCTACTCATAACTAATCCATGTATGCAGTGCATCTCAAACATAATCAATCATACAATTAACACATACAACATTAGTACTACCACGAGGGTATAACGGTCATTTAATCGGTTAGGGGTAAAACGGTCATTTCGCCCCGTAAGGGCATCTCGATAATTTTACTTGTCGAGGGTATTTCGGTAACTTTACCCATAAAAGGTATTTCGGTAACTTTACCCATAGAGGGTATTTTAGTAATTTCACAAACCAGAGGTATTTTGGTAATTTCACAAACTGGGGTATTTCGATAATTCTGTGAACTAGGGGTATTTCGGTAATTTTACAAATTAGGGGTATTTCAGTAATTTTGCAATTCGAGGGTATTTCAGTAATTTCACAAATCAGGGGTATTTCAGAAATTTTGCAATCTAAGGGTATTTTGTTAATTTTAAAAATCAGGGGTATTTCGATAATTTTTCAGTTTGAGGGTATTTCGATAATTTTGTAAGCCAAGGGTATTTCAGTAATTTGTAAACCAAGGGTATTTCAGTAATTTTAAACCAAGGGTATTTCAGTAATTTTAAACCAAGAGTATTTCAGTAATTTGTAAACCAAGGGTATTTCAGTAATTTGTAAATCAAGGGTATTTTAGTAATTTGTAAATTAAGGGTATTTCAGTAATTTGTAAACCAATGTATTCTAAACAGAGATAACGATGCGAATGGGCTTAGGTATTTCAGTAATTTGTAAATCAAGGGTATTTTAGTAATTTTTAAATCAACGGTATTTCAGTAATTTGTAAACCAATGTATTCTAAACAGAGATAACGATGCGAATGGGCCTACGGCCCATTCTGGGCCCAAATGGACCCACTCTCGTGTGGCCCATTTTGCCCAAATCTAGCCACAGATATGAGATTCACATAGACTAGTTCACTATCTACTACACAATCGTACAAATTATTCCTATGGGCCCACGGCCCCACATGGCCCATTACGGCCCATTTCGGCCCAAACAGCCTGACCCACAAGAACACTCATGATGACCTCAACTATCGCGCTGAAGCCCCCACACGTGCGCTCCCACGCTCGTGTGGCTACCATTGTCATGTGACCGGCATTTCGGCATTTGCCGCTCTACAGCTAGAGTAGTGCGAAATGCAACCTGATAGGAATCTGGAGTTGATCCGCGCTCCGAACACTCCTATGCGCAAACGCCAATCCAGGTATGCCTACTTCCTCATAGATTGCTCTATTTAAAGCCAGCTTCTCACCTTCCCTCTTGCTAGCTTCCCGATGTGGGATCTCTCCTTCAGCAGAGTTTAATTCCAACACAAACTCTGGCCGTCCCAACTTAGCAAAATAAATATCCCTTTTTCCTTGAGATAGGATTCGAACTCAGGCTCCCTTGTAATACAATCCGCGCCGCTAGCCACTTTACCAACTAGCTCCTTATTGTCTTAAAACATGTGTAACTAAATATAAGTATATGGCCAAAGTCTAAGTTCATTTAAAAAAGAAATCAAAATGAAATGCAAGCGCCAAGACTTGAACCTTGGACCCCTTGCTTCCTTGTGTGGCGTCACTTCCTTGTCTCCCATATGGCGCCATTTGCCACTAGACCACAACTCCTTTTGTGTCATTTTTCTCCAAATTTTATTCTTAAAGCCTACTTACTAACTCCCAGGGTTTATTCTCCTAAAACCAAAATTTTCCTAGAGCCCAGGTTTGATCCCGGGACTTCATGGAAGCCCCTTAACTTCCAAAATCACTCACCTAATAGGTCAAACTTGCATTAGTGCCGTTCCCTTGTTCTCAAAAATTTTAAACGCTCCCAAGCCCAAGGCCCAATAGGCCCAATTCTACTAGGCCCAAATTCAGGGCGTTACAGTATTTGTCCTAGTCAAACTCTAAGAACTTGAATATTAGTTTAGGCACTTTATTATTCCAAGTTTAGCCTATATAAAATCTATTATAATCAGTTTAAACATACAATTTGATGGAGATAGAAAATATATTTAAAGTTTTTATTTTGTTCTTAGTTTTTACTTAGGGTATTTTATGTTCTTGTAATTAGAAGATCCTATTTTGAAGTGAGAATCTTGCAAGTGGAGATTGTTCCGAAGCCATGTTTTCATCGATAATTCCAAGAGCATCTCTTTCCTTTATTCCATTCTTTATATCTCCTTTTTAACATTGTTAATTGAATGTTTGTGTAAATATTAGAATCAGTTTATACTTTATCTATATTTCACATGTTTCAAATATATTGATCTTATTAATTGATTGAAAGATAGAGTTTTCTTAGCAGATCAACTGTTTGGGAGAGGAAGAACTTAAACCCTAGGTTTGACGACCTTAGAAAGTCTTTATGTGGGAATTAACCCAAAATTGGTATGGCCTATCCATGAAAACCTTACTCCCGAACCGATCTGAGCTGTGAGGTCGAGAGATAAATAGTTCTTGCCGACTCATTAAGTTAGTTAAATGTCGAGAGGTGCAACTAGGTTGATGACTAGCTAGTTGAATAGAGCCCTACATTAATAATTAATTAGGTAAAGAAATTGGATCTAGGCTAATGGAACTTGCGTAGTCGAAACAAGGGATAGGAGAAGCCGGTACATAAACTTAGGAGTAAATTTAGGCTTAATTCAATTTATTTAGTTTATTAATATTATCATCATCTTACTTCTATATGAACACTACTAATTTGTGACTCAAATAGATTAGTAATTGTTTCCAGTAATCGGCTTGATAGCAGTTCTCTCCAAACTGCAATCCCTTGAGCACGATCCTCGGAGTACTTACCTACTTTGTTGTAAATATATTGCAACTTGACCCATATACTTGCGGACACTGCCTCAATTCCATATATTTTGTAGCAGTATTCCCACTTTGGACATTAGTACGTCCGAAGGCGGTAAAGGCTGCACCAGCTACATTGGGTAAAGGTTTAGATATTAACCCAAAAGATCTTGTTTTTACAACTGTGCGATCAAGTTCAATTTTGTACCCAACTAAACATATTGTGGTTCAACTTGAGAAGAACCAAAATACCAATATCATGATTGATGATTCTCACATTTGAGATGGTGAAGCAATCCAGCTCTACCACAATGGGTTCTTATCCTCTTTGCCCCTTAATGTCTCAAAGATCAAATGGAAGGATTACAGGATTGCTCTAAAGGGTAAAAAGGTGAAGGTTCATGGTAAAGGAATAGAGATGTTGGATCTAATGTTAGTAATGGAAGGAATTCTTGATAGAGTCATAGGAGCGCCTAGGTTGACTGAAATGGACCCAGGGTAAGTAGATGTTGGTACAAACCAGGGTGATGAGCTTGATGGTTTTAATGGTGAATGTTAATTTGCCTAGGTTATGTGTGTTTTTTTCTAATATTTTTCTATGAATTTTAAAATACTTGTTTAAGATGCTCAGGGATGTGAAAATTCGAGGTTCTATCATGTGATCCGTGAGTATTATCGGAAGCATAATCTGAACATTTTGGCTTTAGTTGAAACACAAGTTACTGGTGTAGTAGTTGATAAAGTGATTTCTAAATTGGGTTTTTAGTTCTCCCATCAAATTGAGGCACATGGTATTATTTGTGGCATTTGTACTTGTTGGCGTGAGAATGTGACTATGTCTAATATAGGTAATCATTGTCAGTTTGCTTATTTCAATGTTAGCATTAATATTTGTGCTCATAAGTTTTTCTTTACCATTTTTTATGGCAAGCCCAAATTGCTCCTAGAGAAAGGCGTTGTGGAATAATCTTGACTCGTTAGCCAAGAGTATGTTGGAGCCATGGATACTAGAAGGGGGAAGGAGAGGTAATTGTAACAACCCGTTTTTTAGTGGTGTCGAAAACAGTGGTTTGGGACCACAATTCTGACGAGAGATTCCATAGATATATTCAATTAATATTTTTTATTTAAATATAGTATAATTATGAATTGTGATTTAATAGATTTTATTAATTGGTCAGCTAGTCAAGGAACAAGTGGTGCGTTCCGAAAGACAAGTGATTTTGAAAAATGAGGTATCAGGACCTCGGTTTTGTAAATAGAGCCCGTGATTATTTTTATTAAATATTTATGGAGCTTTTATATAGTTGAATTGAAGTTTGGTCCAAAAATTTTAGTGACTGAATGGTTAATTAATGAAAAAGGGCTAAATCCAAAAAAATTAAAAGTTGATTCATATTATTTTTTATTTGTCAAAATGTTTGAGGGTTTAAGAGGCAAATAGACCATAATGAAATGGCTTGTACGGTCAATGCATATTTTTATAGTATATAAAAACATTAAAATATGAAAGAAAAATAGGTGTTCATTCATCATTTCTTCCAATAGTGAAACATCACCATTGTTAAATAAACCAAAAGCTTCAAACACATTTAAACATTTGGCCATGCATGGTAAGCTTTCCAAAGTTAGTTTCTCGTAATTTCTATGTTTTTGAGATCGTTGCAACTAGGTCCAACTGACTTGTATTATAACAACCCAAATTTAGTGAAATCGAAACAGTGGTTTCCGGACCACAAATCTGAGCAGAAAATAAAATTTATTTTTATATTATTATATGGACCGTACTATGTTAGAAAAGTCATGTGAAAATTTTGATACGAAAATTTTACGGATTAGGTGTTTAATTAGGGAAAGGACTAAGTCACATAAAATTTAAAAGTTGAATTCTAGTAGCTATAAGGATTAAATAGCTATGAATTCAAAACTTGAGGTCCTTATGGTAATTAGACCATTAATGAAAAGTTAGTAGATATTTTTGGATGATTCATCCATGGAAAATGAGAAAAAAGGCTAAGGACTAAATTGGAAATCAAAATTATTAAAAGATGATAAATTATTAAATAGAAATAAAAATCATTTTTATCATCTTCTTCCCCAAAATACTCCGTGGAAACCCTAGGAAAGAGAAAGCAAGCTTTCTTGGCCAAATTGGGTAAGTATTCAAGCCCCGTTTTTAGTAAGTTTTATATTTTTTAAACCGGGATAGTCTAATCTATCTATTTGGGGGATTAATTTGAAATGTTCTCAAAGTATGGAAAATGGGTCATGGATGTATATGTTGAAAATTAGAAATTTATGGTAGAAAATGAAAGATTATTTATAGATAAACAACTTTTACAAAGTGATTTTTGATGAAAACATGATTTAGGGACTAAAATGTAAACTTGTGAAATTGAAGGAAAAAATCTGAAATTTTATGAATACATGTGCTGTATATTTTGTAATGGGGCTTTGTTTAGGCTTGGAATAGGGAGTAATTTGCAAAAGTTTCATTTTCCGGGCCTAGGGACGAAATGAGAATTTTTAGAAAAGTGAGGGGCAAAATGGTAATTTTTCCTAGTGTGTAAAATGAGTCCACATGAATATGAAATGTGATAAATTGACGTTAAATTTACTCGTATAGATCTGGATAGACTAAATTCGGAGTTAGTACAAGGAAAAGAGGAAAATGTCGGATTAGTAGATTTATGTACACGAACATTTGTCGAGGTAAGTTCGTGTAACTAAATTGTATAAATGTCTTAATTATGTGAAATTATCACATATTCGTCAAAGCCCGATAAATGAAATGTGCCCGAACAACAATAATGCCCGATTGATGATAAATGATAAAAATGTAAATTTTATGCTTGAGTTGAATGTGAACATTTGAATTTGCATGAATGTATAAATGTATGAGATCGATCACATGCCTGATAATGCTTGAAAAATGTTAAATCCCATTTGAATAAATGGAAAATTCGATGGATATGTGATTTCCCGAAATGAATGAATGAGGCCCTGCATTTGTTGCTGGGGGGATTTAGCTCGTTCGAGTAATCCTATTAACCTCATTGCTAAAAGGATTTAGCCAGACGTGTAATCCTGATATAAGTCCTCTCGAACATGTGTTATGGATTGGATTTAGCCCGGACGGGTAATCCAGATCAAGCTCTTTAGAGCATGTCATAAAAAGGATTTAGCCTGGACTAGATATCCTGTTGTATACATGTGTGGCTCGAGAGTGTACTCTCTGAAATTTTACCTTATGGGTATTAATGGACATGAATTGATGGATTCGGATTTGTACACCTCGAGTGTACTACCGGTGTATCCATCGATATTCCAGAAAGATTCAATGGGTAAAACTCTTTACATGAGCAGATATGAATAATAAATGAGTTATTACATGTATCTACCTGAAATACAAGAAAATGATTATATGTGATAATTGATGCATGGAAATATGATACAATGATATTTTTACTTGGAATTTGGTTGATGAATATAAGTTCATCCTTGATTGTAAACTCATACACCTTGTGTGTACTACTACTTGTGTGACCTTAATATTCGAAAAATATGAGTAAGGTCCTGACATGAAATAAGCTGAACTTGAAACGAAGTACTATGAAACTATACTTGTAATAATAAGAGATGATTTATACATGATAAATGAATACATGTTGTGGAAAGCATATTTGCATGGAAACTTAATTGTATGTTGGCTGATAATTGAAATAAATTATTTTTTAGATCAAGAGCCGGTAGATAATCGTGGAAAAGAAAAAAAATTTCTTATTAGTCCTTGACATTGCAATTTTTGTTGTTTAGCCCTGGTAAGTTCATACAGTATGTCTGTGTTAAATTTTTATGCATTTAAAATTATAATTGTAAATATGTTTAATTGAAACTCTAGTTTTTTAAAATTCGGTACAAAAATATCATATTAATTTTAAGTTCATTTTCAAGTTCAATTACCTATTGGGCCAATTGTCTAACTTGAAAATTAACTTCCAAAAATATCATATTAATTTTAATTAATTTGATTACTTTAATTT
The DNA here is from genome assembly GCA_005393395.2 of Gossypium australe. Taxonomy (NCBI): domain Eukaryota; kingdom Viridiplantae; phylum Streptophyta; class Magnoliopsida; order Malvales; family Malvaceae; genus Gossypium; species Gossypium australe. The sequence continues at coordinate 23,510,759 of CM016621.1, read as the reverse complement.
TACTTGATTAAAATTAATTTTTCCAAAATTCAATTAGATTTTCCAAATTAAATTTTCAAGAAAAGTCTTTAATCAAATTCTCTAGTTGAACAATTCTTACGATCACCTAAATTAATTCCATGTCGAATAAATCGTCTTAATTAAATTATTCCCATAGTCGTAGAATGTTCTTCTGATTCAAATGCAGTTCGATCGAGCTTTTGTTGAGCTAGCGGAGGGACTAATAGGACATATACAAGTATGCTCTAGTGATTGCAATTATATACAGAAGAAATACCATGATTGAAAACTCCTTATTATATACTCTTTACGAAAGCAATTTATTCAACTGCTTTGTCCAATGACCTCGTCATGTGTGTGTTACCCTCATACGACATCCTTGATTCGTTTGAATTAAATCTGTTCATTCAATACAATTATATATATCTCATTGTCAGCATTGTGTCTTCTTAATGATTAATATGATCACTGTCAACAAATGACTGTGATAAATTGCTCGTTCAAGAACTAGCAACCCGTGACCAAGTTCCATATTTATTAATCCACAGAATGCCAATGAGAGGATATCATTAACTCTTTAATTGTGTTTTGAATTCTACTGTTTCTAGTAAAGCCATGCCATACACAAGTCATGTACCCAATATACCGGCTATGGGCTCGATCATCTTTAGAGCATAAGCGTCCACTTATATCAAAGCACATGAGTTGCATACGCATGGTTAGTGAATAACTCAGGATTTAGGTAAATCACACCATGAACATCACAAGTGAATTAATTATCAAACGGATTCATAATTAATTCATCTTGGGTCCAGTCCAATGTATTATTCTACCAATAAATACATCTATGTCTCTACTCGTGGAGTCAATTGCTCCAATAGCCAAGACTAGCCATCTCCCTAATTGGAATTGTAGACGACATAAAAATCCTTCTAAGTATTTTAATCAAATGCTCACTTTGATTCTTTTACGGGATTTCGGGCTCATTTAGATTATCTACTGAAGAAAGTTGTTTTTCTCGGAATGTAAACCTTATTTACAATGCCACTTATCTTCAGTTTGGACTTAGACAATCAATGAGCTAATATTTGTTTGTCATAGTTTCTCTATGCATGCAAAATATAAAATACATAAATACAAAAGACATAATAGTGAAATGTGAAATTAACTTTATTTATTTATTCATCGTTCAAATACATAGAAAACAATTACAAGTTTACTAAAATATGGGCACATTTTCCAAAAAAAATGAAATTTTGGACTAAATGAATTGAAATGTTATATGATTGAGTTACTATATAATATGATAAATGTTGAACTCACCTTTTTATATTTGATTTGTCATAATAGACAAACTTTACCAAGCTAAGTAGCATGTAGTGTATAATTATACCCGAGGTGTACTTGGTTTAATACCTATGAACTTACTAAGCATTGCATATGCTTACCTTGTTGTTTTTTCCTTTCCCCATAGGCTACTAACTTGTGGAACATGTCAGGCGGATTATCAAGAAACTCACAGTATTCTAGTATTGATTATGTAGTCTTTTGACCATATTAAGGCTTGGTTATGTGTTACATGTACCTAGGAAATCTTAAGTTTGTGCAAATTTTATATCTTGAGTGAGTTTGGCCTTTTGAGATTATGTTTATGTAAATATGTGTATGATGACATTCATCATGAAAATGGAATCTTGATGAGAAGTTTGACTTAGTTATTTACTTGCTTTGATGGTGCCTAAATGATATGCTAGAAAATAGGTGCACAAAGATGACTTATAAGTTTTAGTATGTTTGAAATGAAATGGTAAGCTTGATGCTTGAGCATGAGATTGTTTGAATGGCTATTTGGTGCTTGATTAGATGATAGTGAAAGTGTCATTGAAAGTGTATGGGTTGGTATGTATGTGGTCTTTTGGTTGATTTTAAATTGTTGATTGAGGTGCCAATTGTTGCATTTTGGTTAGACACTTAGGATGGTTGATATAAATGATGATTTTTGACTTGATTAGGATGCCTTTGAATAGGTTGAAATGTGGCTTATATGATAGCTTGTGGCTTAAGTGTTTATGGTTGAATAGCTTGCTTAAAAAGGCATTTTCTAGGTACACAGGGCTGTGCGCCATACATGGGCTTAGGGCTTAGGGCGCCATACACGGCCGTGCGCCATACACGGGCTTAAGTGATTTTGGTGCACCCATGCTCAGAGAGTTACATTGTTTCCTCAGACGACCATGTGGCCTATCTTACACGGGCACGAGTCTTATACACGGTTTAATGACACGACTGTATGGTTCATCACACACGAGCTAAGCTTTCGTAGACGCCCAGAGGACATGACCGTGTGACCCATGTATGCAGATTTTCCTTTATTTTTAAATTTATTTCAATTTAATCCCTATTAATTGCTTGCTTGGTTTTGACCTTTTGTAAGCTCGATATTAATTCAAAATTGATTGAATCACATGCTAATTTTATTAATTATGAATTTTTTATAATTAATTAAGATTTTAAACTATAATTTTCTTGTAAGTGCTTGTATTTGCTTGTAGTGCCTTATTACTAGGTTTTGGCGACTGGACTGAGTAAGGGGTGTTACAGTAATGATTTGGGTTATAAGTTTTTCCAATAATCTCATCTTTATGATTTTGAATAGAGAACTTCTTTTTATAGCAATCCAAGTGCATATTATGCTCGATCAACTAGTCCATTCCCTGAATTACATCAAAATTGTCAAATGGTATAATCAACAGATCAACTAGGAATGACTTATTCTGGATCTCTGATGGACAATGCTTACACACTTTTCTTAACGAGCACAATTTGTCCAAAGGGAGTTGTAAGAACTATTGTTACACTTGGAAATTCAGATTTCCAAATTTACAAATTTATAAAGCTGGAATTAACATATGAATGCTTAGAGTCAAGGTCAATTAAAGCATGAACGAGTGTAGAACATAAAAGCAATATACCTACTACAACATCGGTAGCATCACCCTAATATCTGTTCGGACTACATAGGCTCAAGTAGGAGCTCTAGCTTTAGAATGTTTTGTTGGAAATCAATTTCTTTTCTGTGACTACCCCTCACAATTGAACCTACATGGAGATTACCCTTACCTTTAGTTGTAGTAACAGCTCTTTGAGTAGCAGCAGAAACATCATTAATATTTCTTGGGCAATCTCGAGCTAAATGCTCCAGGGATCCGTATCAAAAACATACTCTCATTTTATTCTAACATTCACCTTTGTTCTTTTTTCCACGATGTTCATAATTCCTGATGCTTGCATCTCTTGTTGGACCTTAGTACTGCAAAAGATACTGATGGTTGTTTAAATCGATCCTTTTCTGACCTGACATTTGATCTACTTTAATTCGGTGTAGCAAATTAAACTAGTTTTCACACTTTAAAAGGTTGAATACAAGCACTTTGGTTAAGTTTTAGTTAAGTTTTCTTAATTCTATTTACATTCAATAAAATGTGTAACTTGAGTCTTTTATTGAGTTTAGGGGCCAAATGAGGCCAAAAGGTGAGCTAATATATTTGTGAGCATGTAGGAGACCATTAGAAGTGTACTAACTCAATACAGGTTGCCGGTTGCAACATGGAGAGTTGGATGCTACAACATAGGGAGCAGAATAGAAGAATTTCAAGACTGCCTTCGGTGTCGGGACACAAACTGAGGATGTCGCGACACACCCCTGAAGATATCCTCAAAATGTAGCATATTGCCTTCGATGTCGCGACACAGGACCTGATGTGTCGCGACATCACCTCTATGCAGTAGATAAATACAAGCTAGAGGCGTTTTGGTTCTCACAATCAAAGATTAAGCACGAGGATGATAGCTGGCTGAGGGTTAAGGACAATGACCACTCAAAGTCTATAAATAGGCTCATTTAATACATATTACGGACAGCTTTTCATATTCTATAATTTTCTTCCTAGTTTTAGTCTTTAGTCTTTCTATTTTCTTAGGCTTTAGGTTTATTTCAGTATTTGTGAACTTTATCAAACTCTGTGAGCATTCAGCATTCTATTCAATACAAATCAGACTTCTTCTAAACTTTATATTCTTGAATTGTTATTCATGTCTATTTTATATGAAGTCTATATTGTTTATGAGATCCAAGAGAAACTAATTCTCTTATGGTCAATTAGCGAGTGGAGGTATGATTATTTAAATGTTTTGTAGGGTTCTATTAGTGGATCAACTATTCGGGGAAGGAAAAACTTAAACCCTAGGCTTGACGACCCTAGGAAGTCATTCAGGTGGGGATTAACCCAAAATTGGCATGGCCTATCCATGAACATCGTAATCTCGAACTGGTCTAGACTACTAGGTTGAGAGATAAGTAATTCTTGCAGACTCATTAATCTAGTGGAAGAGCAGAAGATCCTACTGAGGTATCGACTAGTTAACTGAACAAGAAAACCCGAAGCGACAGTTGGTTATGATTAACAAAGCGATCTACTCAGCCATACTCAGATTTGGCAGATTTTACTATTTGATTTCTAGTTATTTCTTTCTTTTCTTTTCTATTATTAAAAATCCCAAAAGCCTTTCTTTCTATTTCATCATAATATAATCTACCTAAAGTGCTAATTGGATCTATTTTTTCTTAGGTTAGAATTAACTTAGTGCTCGCCTCCTTTAGGTATGATCCTATGAGTACTCATCTACTTTGTTGTAACTATATTACAACCTGACCTGTATACTTGTAGATACCGACCTTTATAATATATTTTGTGCATGATTTCTAGTCTAGACGTTGGCACGTCCGGAGGAGGTCAAGTTGTTGGCGCTGTTGCCGAGGAGGGAACGTCACTAGTTTAGTTTTAATTTTTGCACATTAATAGAATAATTTGGAAATATTTAGGTTATAGATATGATTGTTAGTTAATTTTATTTAGTTACTTGTAAACAATTCTAACACTTCTCTATTCTTTAAGGAACCTTAGCGTACAATCTTGTCGAAGATACTATCAGCAATGACTACCGGAGTCAATTTAACATAAATCATGGATAACTTTGATTACATGTGGTCAGTTGAAGAACTAAATTACAATGATGAAATCTATGAGGAAAGAGTCTATGCAGAATGGAAGATTCAGGAGAATCAACGATTACTCATGCTAGAATTATGTCAATTTCGAGGTAAAACTCCAACCAACGTATAAGTTGGTGACACCAACATTAACATAAATCCAATTGGTCACCAATATGAGCAAGCCCAAAGTCTAGAAGAAGAGGAAAACTCAATAGAAAAACCCCATGGAGAGAGGGAACCTTCGAACAACTAGATGATTCTAAGTATGAAAGAATACCAAGACAGGTTAGTAAGAATAACACCACGAAAAGTTACCCAAGAAAGGTAGAGCCAAAGAAGGAGATAGTGAGCAGATACGCTAATCAATCAGGAGTTGAGTTCATCCTTCCAACGATGTTAGGGTTTCTCAATGGGGAGAACGAATAAGATCAGAACATAGCAAAAGGTACTAACATTATGGATCTACCTTGACGATCGTAGAGAATAGTACACGCTGCCAACTTAGTGGAGGAATGCCTGAGGTCTCGAAAACTGGTGAAATAGAGCATGGAAAAACATGAAAATTTGAAAGATACACTCAATCCAAATGTATTCTGCAAAATATTAATTCTAAATCAGACACCTCTAAGGTTCAACAAACTAGGGGTATTTTGGATGCTGATTAAGATTAGAAAAGTAAATTTTGGCGGAAACTATAATTACAAAGATTTTAATAGACAAACAACAACACCAATAAATACGAACATAAATCTGAAGGAATTATGAACCCTTCGATGCATACAAGGGTCATCTAATAAAACTGTACCTCGACCTGTAGAAGAACCTAAAGGACTCTATCACGAAAAGTAAAGTTATGAGGTACATAATGACTCCATGGTTAGGATGCCTGAGGTAATTCCTAATAAATCCTTCTCACTGGACGATTTCGTTACAAACCTTATCCGAATTAGGTATGGAAAATACTTTCGATACATTTTGTAAAATCAGAATGGTAAAAAATGTTTAGAGTTGTTACACTGTTGTTTGATTTTGAGAGTAGTTAATGGCCAAGATTTGAGAAAAGAGATTTCAATGATCAATTAAAGACGAAAGGGTAAATTCAAAGAGTGAGGTAAACGAATAAAGGCAGAATGGCATGACGGATGCTAGACTAATACCGACAGAAACAAAACACGAGGAGCGTCCAAGTGTACATTAACCAAGCTGATGGATGAGTCTGACAACAAGACCTGGTATCTTTATTTAACCTTAACCTAATGTACATTATTGTATATTCCACTGACCAATTAGTTGAAATTTTATTGGAAGATCAAATATAGGTCTAACACACTTGAGGCACCCTGAAGATTGGAAATTTGGGAAAAATAGAGGTGGTGTCGCAACATGGCAACCCTGTGTCGCAACACCAAGGAAAAAATTGAAAGAATTACGAAACTCATCTTGATGTCACGACACAGAACCTCCGTGCCACGACACAATAGACAAACTGCCCATATTTCTAAAATTCAAAGTGTGTCACGAAAATGGAAAACAACCAGGGATGTCACGATAGGAACCCCTGTATCGTGACATTGCTGTAATTTTTTACAGGATTGACCTGACCCATTCACGCAACTCGGATGCATAACCCTTATTTTACTCAGTTTTTAAACCTAAAAATTGCTGATTTTTAACTTAAAATACACTTTAAGCCAACCTCTAATCCTTTCTTAAACACTAAAACCCCTCTAAAAACTCTTAACATCCCAAAATTCATTTTCATCAAAACCCTAAATCCCCAAACCTCTGTTTCCAATGCTCAAGCTTTATTTAAGTGAAAAATCATTAACCATTTGAATAAGAAGGAGCAAAAGATTGCAAGGAAGTTAAGGTTAAGTGTTCCTTTACCTGTTTTACTATTCTATCAATTACTGTTCATTTTTATTATTTTAGAATTAAATATTGGAAAATGCTGCCTAGGAATAGTAGGAAATCTAACGTCCAAGAAAATCCGGTGGTTTCGGACCTTGAAATATTCCAGAACCCAAATTTCGAGAAATATTTTCTTGAATTATATGCACAATCGCTTATACAAAGGTGAGGGTTCAAACCCTTAATGGTTCTGTGTACCTCAAAATCATTTCTTGAAGGATTCCAATTCATAATAGTAGAAATCTTACTCAAATCAACTCATATGTCTTCCGCTGAAATCACATGACAAAGAAATTCAACTTCTCTGAGCCAAAACTCACATTTACTAAACTTGGCGTGCAAATTGTTTCTAACATAAAGTTTGTAACACGATTTTCAGGTGCTAAGCATACTCAGACCTATTTCTGGAATAGATCAGAATATCAATGATGAATACAACTACGATTCTGTCAAGATACGGCTGAAAAACTCAGATCATTAAGTCCATAAATGTTATAAGGGCATTAGTCAATCCAAATGGCATTACTAAAAACTCTTAATGTCCGTAATGGGTTTTCAATGTTGTTTTCTGCACGTCAACATCTTTAACTCGCAACTAATACCAGCTAAATCGATGGTCTATCTTCGAGAACATTGTAGCTCCTTTCAACTTATTGAATAAATCATCTATTTGAGGAAAAAAATATTTATTTTTTATAGTGACTTTATTCAATTGTTGATAATTGATACGCAACCTCATCGACCCATCTTTCTTTTTCACAAACGGTACTGATGCGCCCCAGGGTGACATGCTCAACCGTATAAAACCTCTATCAATCAATTCTTGCAAATTGTGTTTTTAATTTTTTTAGTTCTGGTGGAGCCGTTCTATAAGGGGAGATTGAGGTTGGAGCAATTCCCGGTATTAACTCTATAGCAAATTCAATTTCTCGTTCTAGTGGCAATCTCGACAATTCCTCAGAAAATACATCAGTGAAATCACAAATCGTTGGGACCTGATAAATTTTCATTTCTGAAACACTTGAATCTAAAATGTAAGCTGAAAATGCATCACTACCTTTCCTGATCAGTTTCTATGCAAACATTGTTGATATCACATTCATAACAAAATCAGATCTATCAAATTCAACAAAAATCAATTCAACACTCTGACATCTTAAATCGATTCGTTTCTGCCAGCAATTCACTATCGCATCATGCAAAGTTAACCAATCCTTTCCTAGAATAATATCAAATTCATTAAAAAGCAGTTACATCAAATTAGTAGGAAAGTCATAGCCTTGAACTTTCAGTGGACACTATTTGCAAATCAGATCAACTATGATGCTTTGACCTAACGATTTTGTTACTTTAACAACATGTCCAGCTGAATCTACTGGTAATTTCTTTTCGGTTACTAACATATTGCATATATATGAATGTGTTGACCCAGGGTCAATTAATGCATTGTTAGTAACATCAAAGATAGAAAAGGTACCAGCAATAACATTAGGAGCTGAGGCCTCTTCTCGTGCATGAATAGCGTAAGCTCTGGCAGGAGCTCAAGCTTCAAATTGAATTGTTGTATCTTTTGTTCCATCTCTACAAACTTCAACAGTGCCCCTACTTCCCAGTTGTCTTCACTAAAGTATCTACAAGTTTCTTATTCAGAAATCTATTCCGATCAGATCGATTCATACAATTTTTTGAAAATGGTCTAATTGATCAACCAATGAAACAAGATCCGTCTTTCAGCCTGCACACATCGAAATTATTTCTACCGTAACGATTACATTCATGTCTATTCAAATTTTGTACACTACTGACACTAGCTATCAAAGTCATCAGTGGTCTCAAATTACTTTGCTTCATTCGGTCCTTTCAAGAAAATCCAAACGGTGTTGAGAAATGGCTTTGACTTCTTTCACTCTTTTTGGTAGGGAAGCAACAAATGATCTGGATGTATTTCATTTGTTAAAGTCTCGAACTCTAGTCTTGTTCTGTGTCTTATTATTAAATATTTCTTCCATCTTCTGAACCCGATCAGATAAAACTACAAATTCACGTAATTCTATTGCACCCACTAACATTTTGATCTCATCGTGCAAGCCGTCTTCAAAGTGAATAGACATATCTTCCTCAGTTGGAACAATCTCACGAGCATATTTACTAAGTTGAACAAACTCTTGCTCATATTCAGCAACTCAGTTCCTTGCTTCAACTCAAAGAATTCCTTCTTATTGTCAAAATAATGCTTACTAGTGTATTTTTTTCAAAATTCAGTTCAAAAAAGTCCAAGTTAACCTTGTCTTTAGATACCACAGTTGTTAAAGTTGACCACCAGTGGAAAGCTTCTTATTTTAATAGTGATAATGCACATCTCAAATAATCCTTGGAAGGACATAACATTTCATCCAAAACTTTTTGTGTAAGTTCTAACCAGTACTCAGCTCTAGCAGGATCATCATCCATTTTACCGTGGAACTCTTCGGCCCCACACTTTCAAGTTTTATGAATAGTAAGCCTATAAACATTTTTGCAAAATTGAGCTTTGAGGACGATGGTGTGCCGAGGTGGGCACATGTGGGGTTGAAGGCTGTTGAGCCGCAAGATTCGCTCTTATGTAAGCAAAAAACATTTCATTCATCATTCAGAGAAAAGCAACATGAGCTTCATCTCCAGGCCCTTAAGGCACAAGCATACTTCGAACAACTTCTTAATCGGTGGTTGGAACATTACTTTTAGCCTCATTGAAAATGACTCGATTAGATTCACTTGGCATCTCTTATCTATAAGAAAACACGTCAAAACGGATCAGGAGTCATCACACTATCACAGGTTATAAAGTGGCATGTATTTCTAGACTCAATACATGCTACATTCAATCCTAAAATCGACTAAACTGTGCCTCTGATACCACTAAATGTAACACCTTACACCCAGTCTGTACCCAATCTATAAGATGCTAAAACAATTAACGACAATTATCACCTATGAATTCAGCTTTAATATTTAATCAAACAACAAAGCATTCAATAATATAAGAATAATATGATTTACAACCAAAATTGAGTCTCAATTGAGCTTATAGAAGCTCTTAAACCGAGTCAGAATCAATTCAAGACTAATTTAAATTTTTTACAAAAAAGATAGGTAAAAAGGCCAAACAGAGGTCACATGGCTGTTTAGCTAGGCCGTGTGGAGCTAAATACATGGCCATGTACCTAAACCGTGCAACAAACTGAAGTCGTGTATAACAGGGTCACATGGTCTTGTCGCCAAGCCGTGTAATAAATTGTGGTCGTGTAAACTGGAGTCATATGACCATGGAACTCATTGAGGTCGTGCACACCAATCACCTCCCAAATCTTACAGACCACACAATCATGCCACTTGCCTATGTGTGGAACACGATTGTGTGCTAGACTGTGTGTGCCAAAAAGATAAACTATAAGGCAAGTTACAACTCCAAACATTCAAATATACCATTCCTCAATGATCGTTAGATTTCAGAGTTTTAAATTTATATGAATGAGAATGATCGAACCTGGAAACTAACTCTGACAATGATTGAGACAAGTGCACCTATTGAACAGTAGTATAGCTTAGGCCAGACCGGATTGTCGAACCCAAAGGAACTAAAAGTACTAATACTAACTTTCTATTTATAATCTAGCCTAAAATAAGTGAAGTTGTTATCTAATCTAAATTTAACTAACTACTAAGCTAAAGGCTAAATTTAACTAACTACTAAGCTAAAGGCTCAAGACAAAAAGAACGAATTGGGGAAATACTGTTGGGAAAACTCAGTTGATTACGACGATACCCTAGGAAGAATCCACCTAGACTGCACTTGTTATCTAACACTGAACCAGACGATTTATTCACTTGACTTGATCCGTAAGATTCCCTAAGTTATATTAAACCCTCTCTCGAGGCGAATAACGTCTAACCCTAGGTTGATTAATTGAAATCTCTTTCTAATTAAAACCCCTAGAATCGCATTAACTCGATCTATGGACTCCCATATTAGGTTTCACCCTAATTCGGAAAAATCTCGTCACCCTATCTCTAGGCGCGCGATCAACTCCGCTTAATTATGCTAGATCTACTCTTAAGCAGGGACTTTTGCTCCTCCACCTAAGCACATCCAACTTGAATCAATATCCCGAAAATATTAACATAAGAATTAAGCACACATAATTAAGAACAAATCAAGTATTTATCATATAGTTCCGAAAACAATAACAAGATCCGTCTTAGGTTTCATCCCCTTCAGGTATCTAAAGGGTTTAGTTCATAATAATAAAAGAAAACATCTCAGAAGAAAAGATAAAACAAAACATAAGAAATCCCTAAAACTCCCTGAAGGAATTGAAGGAGAGATCCTCCGTCTTGAGTAGAATTCCGGCTTCTTGAGATGGATCAACTGGCTATCTTCGAGCGATTCCCACAAATCTGACCTTTTCGGCTTGGCTCCTTGGCCTAGCTCACTGCCCCCTTTCAGGTTGCACTTTAGGGGGTTTATATAGGCTCTTGGAATAGGTTTTTTCGCCCATGAGCATTCTTTTCCGAGTAGAATTATTCTTCTCCTCGACAGGGACATGGGCATGGCACACGCCCATGTGAACGGTCTTTAAGTCGTGTTCGGATTTCTTTAATGAGGCATGGCTGTGCAAATCAGGATCAGGCCATGTTCTAGTTGCTCAATGAGGCACGGCCGTGTGGTCTTGCGCCTAGGCAGTGTGGATTTCGTGATATGGCCCATTTACTCCGTTTTGGGTCCGTTTTACGTTCTTTTCATCTCGGGTGCTTTCCTAAGTATAAGACATGAAAAGAAAGGATTAAAAGCACCTTTTTACATGGATTAAGGAATAAATCATCCGAAAATATGCTAAATGTGGGATTAAAATACGTTACTTTTACGGTTTATCACATACCCCCACACTTAAGCTTTTGCTTGTCCTCAAGCAAAATTCTCAACTCACAATTAAAATGAACTTTCCATGATTCATAATTCCTATCAACAATGTCTTATCATAATTCATAGATAATTTATACATGGATGATCTAACTCGAAGAGTCCTAAAGATTCAAACAACATAAGTCATACATTTGTATCCACGAAAACGTAGGTGTTTCCCTTACCTGAATAATTACCCTTAATTCAAAACCTACAAGGACTGACATCCTCACAAAAGATTCACTCAAAATCACTCGAAGTGTTTAAGGTTCAGGAAAAGAGCACTCAAAAGTCGAACCTAAAAAGTTAATCACATAGGCTTGCTTGAATATCGTATCTCCACCACTGTAAAATGAGATGATAAACAGATTAAAAGGTCTTTAACAGGGTTGTAACGAGGCTAGGGTTAAAGGTGTGGATAAAGGCTGAATCAGAAGGTTAGAATTGAGACTGACCTAACAAGTTACCTATCTAATAATAAGTAACTACATCAACTGAAAAGTAATAATCCTAATAATGCGAGCTTTTCTTTTGATAAATAGACTTTTAATTGTATAAGCTCAGTTTTCATATTACTAATACTGAATATACTTCGAATTTTTTTTAAGAACAAATCATGTAATAAAAGATAACTTCAACTACTGAAATAATATAATTAGGTAACTAATCAAATCAAATCTCGATATAAGGGTAGTCAAAAGGAATGGTGATAACAAATACAAAGGGTTTTGGGGTAATATTAGTGGGTGAATCAATAAAAGGTTGTTAGGATTAAACGGGGTTCACTAGGGGTTAATTATGGAGGTAGGCTTTTTATGGAGTAAGTGGGTTAAATCCTAGGTGCCTTAATCATCTCTGTATATCAAATCATAGGTGTGGTCTCGACATGTATAATCAATGCAAGTTCTAGAATAACAAATCAATGTTGACACTCTCATAAGCAATAAAGTGAGCACGAAAAAGAATGTATGCTCTATAAGGCTCATAAGTTCACAGAAATTATGGGTATTTGATATCAACCTCGTAAAATTCAAATTTCAAGGTAACATTCAGACTCAGGTAGACAACCTAAAAAAAATAAAATTTTGAAAAATAGACTTATCATGCTTGATTCTCTAGTATCCCTCGTGGTAACGAGTTTAACCACTATTTGGCTTTATTCCTTAATGAAAAAGGAAATAGACGTATGGCATCATCAGAAATGCCATTTATTTTGAAGGTATCACAGAACTCTAAAAAATTAGCTATATGAGTGTTTGGGTCTTCGTCCTGCAAACCATCAATTTGAACAAATTGTTGAATCATTTGTATAGTGTTAGGCTCTAATTCAAAATTATTAGCAGCTATAGCAGGCCTAACAATACTCGATTCTGCTCCTGTTAAATGAGGTTTAGAATAATCATACATAGTACGCGAAGCATTGTGTTCTGCGACATCTTGTGGTGGTGGATTATTCTCATCCATCCCTTCAGTAGGATTGGATCTGTTTTCGCGCTCTTCTTCTGTGTAATTTAGGGCTCGCCTAATTTCTCTGCGATTCCTGCGAGCGGTTGCTTCAATATCACTGTCGTATACTAATGGTCCTTTTGGTTTCCTTCTAGTCATAAACTAGAGGTACCTGCTGAGAAAAGAAAGAAAATTTAGCAAAATCAAAATTTAACCTAAAGATAAAAAAATAAAAGTAAATTGCGGAAAATAAAAATAATGGCTAAAGTAATAAAAATAGAGTTTTCTTAATATTTTTGTTCCCCGGCAACGGCGCCAAAAACTTGATCGTTAGATTTCAGAGTTTTAAATTTATATGAATAATAATGATCGAACCTGGAAACTAACTCTGACAACGATTGAGGCAAGTGCACCTATCGAACAGTAGTATAGCTTAGGCAAGACCAGATTGTCGAACCCAAAGGAACTAAAAATACTAATACTAACTTTCTTTTTATTATCTAGCCTAAAATAAGTGAAGTTGTTATCTAATCTGAATTTAACTAACTACTAAGCTAAAGACTCAAGACAAAAAGAATGAATTGAGGAAATACTGTTGGGAAAACTCAGTTGATTACGACGATACCCTAGGAAGAATCCACCTAGACTTCACTTGTTATCTAACACTGAACCAGACAATTTATTCACTTGACTTGATCCGTAAGATTCCCTAAGTTATATCAAACCCTCTCTCGAGGCGAATAACGTCTAACCCTAGGTTGATTAATTGAAATCTCTTTCTAATTAAAACCCCTAGAATCGCATTAACTCTATCTATGGACTCCCATATTAGGTTTCGCCCTAATTTGGCAAAATCTCGTCACCCTATCTCTAGGCGCGCGATCAACTTCGCTTAATTATGCTAGATCTATTCTTAAGCAGGGACTTTTGCTCCTCCACCTAAGCACATCAAACTTGAATCAATATCTCGGAAATATTAACACAAGAATTAAACACACATAATTAAGAACAAATCAAGTATTTATCATATAGTTTAGAAAACAATAACAAGATCCGTCTTAGGTTTCATCCCCTTCAGGTATCTGAAGGGTTTAGTTCATAATAATAAAAGAAAACATCTCAGAAGAAAAGATAAAACAAAACATAAGAAATCCCTAAAACTCCCTGAAGGAATTGAAGGAGAGATCTGCCGTCTTGAGTAGAATTTCGGCTTCTTGAGATGGTTCAACTGGCTATCTTCGAGTGATTCCCACAAATCTGACCTTTTCGGCTTGGCTCCTTGGCCTAGCTCATCGCCCCGTTTCAGGTTGCACTTTAGGGGGTTTATATAGGCTCTTGGAATAGGTTTTTTCGCCCATGAGCATCCTTTTCCGAGTAGAATTACTCTTCTCCTCGACAGGGACATGAGCATGGCACACGCCCGTGTGAACAGTCTTTAAGTCGTGTTTGGATTTCTTTAATGAGGCACGACCGTGCGAATCGGGATCAGGCCGTGTTCTAGTTGCTCAATGAGGCACGGTCATGTGGTCTTGGGCCCAGGCCGTGTGGATTTCGTGATATGGCCCATTTACTCCGTTTTGGGCCCGTTTTACGTTCTTTTATCCTCGGGTGCTTTCCTGAGTATAAGACATGCTAAATGGGGGATTAAAATACGTTACTTTTACAGTTTATCACTCAACCTGTTCAAATACACCAAAAACATGCCAAAAACACAACTTGAATCATCCATCTTAAGTGCCAAACTAATATACCACATTATGCACCACAATTTATCAAGATTAAATCAACCATTCACACCAAGCATATCCAAATATTCATGTCATACTTTCATAACCAAATTATCGTTCCCAAGTGCCAAATTCAACAAGAAAAAATCACCATAATTACCAAAACATATCCATACCATTACATGCCATAACCAACCAAAACAATCATTGAGGCTTACATCTATACATATAGTTCACATAAAGATGGCACAAAACATTATTCAACTACTGATATACACATTGTCATTAACCTATTTACATGCCACTTATAACCGACCAAAATGAGTAAAAATCTACCAAAAGAGTTGATCAATAGTGTGAGCTCCGAAGACGATCCAATCGATGACACGATTTCCAACATTCTACAAGGAAGAAAAACGAAACAAGGTAAGCTTACTTAAAGCTTAGTAAGTTTGTATAATTTAAACACAACGTACCTCTCATTTAAAATATTAATAATTGAAATATAGATAATAACTTAGTATTTCTTGTCACCTTACACATTCCCTACCAAACCAAAATGGTTAGTCATTATCACCAAGACATATAGATAGCATAAAACACATGACATTCAAAATTCATTTCATGAATAACATCTTATACCATAGACCTTCATTTCAATTCATTTTCATATATTGTTTTTCCTAGACAACTATAGAAAATTGAATTCGGATACTCGGGATAACTTTACTCTCACGAGCCATAAACCGGGACATTAACCATTACCCGATACTGCTTACACAAGCTGTAGAGAATCCACAACAAATGTTGGATCTCAGCCATTGGTATGGTATCCACCACCGATACATACTACCTGATAAATATAAACATCGGCACATAGTATCTGATATAGTGTGAAAACTGGTACAAAGTACTTGATAATATAGTCACCGGTACATAGTACCTGATAAATATAAACATCGGCACATAGTGCTTGATAAACCCCAATGACATGTCATTTATATCCTAATAATTCACTAAGTTCACATGGTCCTTAATTCCATTCTCATATACTTTCCATCATTATAACATATTCTCATATTCAACATGGCCAATTACATTTCATAACATCTCTAAATTTATTCCATAACATCTCTAAATGCATTCCAAAAACATATAATTACCATACTTTCCGATTCAGTCATTCAATCTAAATTTCAATGTTTATTTCAAACCAAATCATGCCAACACATATGTACGTATTAAAAATATAAAGAAGTATTATTTAAAATAAACCTACTATGAACTTACCTAAACAAAACAACAATAAACACAACACCGAGGACTATTCAGCAATTTTTCTTTTTTTGCATTTATTGACTGTTTGATTCGTTTCTTAATCTATATAATAATTTAACCCACTTAACAATTCCAAATACCCTATAATTTCTAAACATATGAATATGACCCTTTTAATAACATTTTACTATATTTCACTAAACCCTTACCTTTTATTCAATTTAGTCTCTAAGATCGAAACTTACATATTTTTCAAAATTAAGCCAAACTTCTTAAAGATGAATTCAATTTCATCCCTTAGCAACTCCCCAAAAAACTAAATTTATAATAATTTCATACCAATTTCATCATTTTAAAATTTTAGTCCCTAAACTCAAACTAGCCAAATTTGTAACACCCGTAACCCGTATCTGTCGCTAAATTAGGGTTAAGAGGCATTACCGATCAAAATCATAACATTTAGCCTTCATTGTTGATACAACATTAAACTATCAAACAATGTCACTAAGTCCCTTAATAAGGTCTACGAGACCTTAAACATGCAATGGAAAGGGATCGGGACTAAACCGAGCACATACGAAATTTCTCCAAAAACTTAACATTTTTCGAAGTTACAGAGGTCACACGCCCGTGTAGGTAGGCTATGTGCCTCACATAGCCTCAGACACACTCGTGTGTCAAAGCCGTGTCAAAACAGGGCATACATACTAACTTGTCCACACGGCCGAAGACACACCCGTGTGCTTAACCCGTGGTCGAGACTGACTTATTTCACACGACCAGTCACAAGCCCGTGTGTCCAGCCCGTGTGCGAGTCTGACTTGTTTCAAATTGAAAACTTAAGAGACACGATAGAGCCACACTCTCGTGTGCTCAACCGTGTGGGCAATTATAGGCCATTTACAAGGCCAATTTCCACCCACACTTTAGGTCACACCTACAAGCATCAAACCATATAATTGCATACCTCAAATGGCATCCAAACATACCAAAACATTGCATAGTTAAACTCTTAACATCATCATTGTTTTTCCTATACAACTTCAACTTAACTTACCAATCCAAGTATCAATTTCACAACCAAATCATATAATCCATTCATCATTCAATCCTTATCAAATCTAAATATGAAACATACCATTTCCATTTTTACTAATTTATGTCAAAATGATCATTCACATAGAACACACATATACACATATTACCATCCTTTACACATACCCAAAACATATACCAACGTCATTAAGCTATCAAGCCATATCACATGGCAAGATCTATAATTCTCAAACATACCAAAATCACTAGCCTATATATGTCATATACCAAATATACAACTTCCAAAAGTACCAAAATAGATGGCCGATAGTGTGGTTGAGTCGCTGACAATCCCCAGATCCGAGCTAGGTTTAATAACACTGTAAAACAGAGAAATACTTCACACCATAAGCTTCAAAGCTTAGTAAGTTCGTCATATAATACATTTAACTCAACATATCGAATTCAATATACAAAACAAACTATCACATGATCTAATCTCAATGATATACAATCTCATTCATAGTCATTGCTCACATAATCATCCATATACGATATCATCAACCACATAGGTTCCGTACATACCTGTGCCAACACTTAATTAACGATCATTTTTGCTACTCAATGCTCAATACCACAATTCATCCAATCTTCAATAATCATTCGATATACTCCCACACTTAGTGCCAATTTCTTAGCCGAAGCTTTAATATCATCGCACACATAGTGCCTTTGCATTAAACCGAATTTGACTCGGTATCGCACACACAGTGCCAATTAATATAATCAATGCTTTCTTTATTTCGCACACATAGTGCCATTCATCACTGTATCGATCATATTTACGCGCATTTAGTACCACATCTCTTCCAAACCCATTATTCACATTACTAATTTGACAATCACATTTCTATTCATTGTATAATATGTGAACATAAATTTAACAATTCATATTATACACGAACTTACCTTGGACGTCGAAATTTCAAAATAAGTCGATTAATCGAGCACTTTGTTCTTGCCTCGATACGTATCGCCTAAGAGTCGATACGTGAAACATATTATGAATCTTCTCTAGCTCATGTCGCAATAATAATCTATAAGCAACCGGCCCAATACGTTCAATAATCTCATACGGCCCGACAAACCTCGGACTCAATTTGCCTTTTCTGCCGAAACACAGTATTTTCTTCCATGCAGACACTTTAAAAAACACTCTATCACCGATCTAAAATTCAATATCTTTTCGTTTCAAATCTGTATAAGACTTTTGACGATCTGACGCTGCTTTGTCACAAATCACTTTCACTTTCTATTCAGTCTCTTTAATCAAATCAACCCTGTGAATCTTTTTCTTATTAAGCTCATTCCAAAACAATGGAGTTTCTACATTTACGACCGTAAAGAGCCTCATATGGTGCCATTTTAATGCTAGATTGAAAACTATTATTGTACGCGAATTCAATCAACAGTAAATGCTTTTCCCATGTACTTTCAAACTCAAGAATGCAACATCTCAACATATCCTCGAGAATCTAAATGATCCGCACAGATTGACCATTCATTTACGGATGAAATGCAGTACTAAAATGCAGTTTCGTACCTAAAGCCTCTTGCAGTTTCTTCCAAAACCGCGAAGTAAATCTCGGATCTTGTTCAGGCACAATAGATAATGGTACTCCGTGCAATCTCATAATCTCAGAAATATACAATTCAGCTAAATTATCAAGTGAATAATTTGTTCTCACCTAAACAAAATGAGCTAATTTCGTTAATCTGTCAACTATCACCCAGATTGCATCTTTCTTTCTCGAAGATAAGGGCAATCCTGACACAAGGTCCATTGTGATTCTCTCTCATTTCTACTCAAGAATCATGATTGGTTGTAACAAACCGGATGGAACCTGATGTTCAGCTTTGACTTGCTGACAAATTAAACATCTCGTAACAAAGTCTGAGATATCTCATTTCATACCATGCCACCAATAAAATTGTTTCAGATCATTATACATTTTCGTGCTTCCTGGATGAATTGAGATACGACTATTATGAGCCTCGTTCAAAATCAACTGAATCAACTCTGAATTTCTCGAAATACAAATCTGATCTTTGAATCTCAAACAACCATTATTCTCAACTCGAAATTCTGAACTAGAATTCAAACCATACTGAGCTCGTCTTACCATCATCTCAGCATCACTTTTCTAGGCATCACAAATTTGACGTATAAACATTGGCCGTACTTTCAACTTACCAAAACCGAACCATCATCACATAGATCTATTTGAGTACTCATTGCTTGTAAAGAAAATAAAGACTTTTGGCCCAAAGCGTCAGCAGCAACATTAGCTTTTCTCGGATGATAATCAATTACTAATTCATAGTCTTTTAGTAATTCCAACCATCTCCGCTATCTCAAATTCAATTCTTTCTAAGTCATCAAATATTTCAAACTCTTGTGATCAGTATAAATGTGACACTTCTCACCAAATAAGTAGTAACGCCAAATCTTCAATGCAAATACAATAGTTGCTAATTCAAGATCGTGAGTCGAATAATTCTTTTCATGCGGTTTTAACTGTCTCGAAGCATAGACTATAACATTACCTTCTTGCATCAACACACAGCCTAAACCATTCAACGATGCATCACTGTATACTATGAATTCTTTACTCGATTCAAATTGGACTAACACTGGTTCCTTTGTCAACAATACTTTCAACTGTTCAAAACTCTGCTGACACTTTTCTGACCACTCAAATTTAACATCTTTTTGCAGCAATTTTGTCAATGTAGTCACAATCATCAAGAAGCCTTTCACAAATCGTCTATAATATCCTGCTAATCCCAAAAAACTGTGGACTTCAGACACATTTCTCGGAGGTTTCCAATCTAGAATTGCTGAAATCTTGTTTGAATCAACTCGTATTCCGGCAGCTGACACTATATGTCCCAGAAAACCAACTCACGCAACCAGATCTCACATTTACTAATCTTTGCATACAATTGCTTCTCACGCAGAGTCTGTAACACGATTCTCAAATGCTCGGCATGTTGCATCTCATCACTAGAATAAATCAAAATATCGTCAATAAACATCATGACAAATTGATCCAAATACGGTCTGAATATCCAGTTCATCAAATCCATAAATACCGCAGGAGCATTCGTTAGTTTAAAAGGAATAACTAAGAATTCATAATGTTCGTACCTTGTTCTGAAAGTAGTTTTTGGCACATCAAAGTCTTTAACTCGTAGCTGACAGTAGCCCGATCTCAAATCTATCTTAGAAAACACTGTAGCTCCTTTCAGTTGATCAAACAAATCACCAATATGTGGCAAAAGATATTTATTCTTTATAGTCACCTTGTTGAGTTATCTATAATCAATGCACATTCTCATAGTTCCGTCTTTCTTTTTCACAAACAACACAAGAGCACCCCAAGGCAAGAAACTCAGTCGTGCAAATCCTCTATCTGTCAACTCTTGCAACTGAGACTTCAACTCTTTTAATTCTGTTGGTGTCATTCTATATGGAGCTATTGAGATAGGAGTCAACCCCGGCACTAATTCAATGCCAAACTCGACTTCTCGTATCGAAGGTAATCCCAGTAGTTCTTCAGGAAATACATTAGGGAATTCACAAACTACATACACAGATTCAACTTTCTTGTCTGTCACTTTTGTATCTATCACATATGCAAGATAAGCTTCGCATCCCTTTTTCACATAATTTAAAGCTTTCATTGAAGATATTACAACCGGTAGCCCATTTAAATCACTGGATTCAATTCGAACTATCTCACCATTTTGACTTCTCAAATCAATACTCTTCCGTTTACAATTCACAATAGCATGATGCAAGGTTAGCAAATCCATACCTAGAATTATATCAAATTCATCAAAGGGTAACAACATCAGATTAGCTGGAAAACAATTATCCCGAAAAATCAACGGACAATTCTTGCACACTTTATCAACCAGAACACACTTGCCTAAGGAGTTCGATACTCTAATTAAAAAATCATTAAACTCAACAGGTAGAGTCTTACTGGATACTAGGTTCACACACACGTATGAATGAGTAGACCCTGGATCTATCAGTGCAATCACATCAGTATCAAAAAGAGTAAAAGTACCAGTTATGACATTTGGAGATGAGGCTTCTTCGCGAGCGCGAATAGCGTAGGCTCTGGCAGGTGCTCTCGCCTCAGATCTCACTACTGTATTCGTTGTTCCTCTCTGACTACCACTCACATTCCCGGTGTTTCTGGGTGGTCTACCCCTAGTTGTTGTGTTACTCGGCCTCGTACTCTGAACAATATCTTTCTCATCTAACTCTGGACAATCCCGAATAAAGTGATATTGTGATCCACATTTATAGCAAGCTCTATTATTGTTCTTGCCCCAACATTCCTCGATATGACGTCTTCTACACTGTCTACACTCAAGCTTATTACTTTTGACACTTCCAACACTTGATTCCATTGGAGTTTGAGTTTTAGAACCAATATTTTGTTTCACTCGATCCTTACTTGAATGTTCGAACGAAACATTTGAGTGATAAGCTACATCTCTAAATCTCTTTAACGAAGATTGATACGACTTATTGATCGACCTTTTTCTTTCATCTCTAGCTTCGGAGTCCGCTTTCTTCTTTTCCTTACTAAGCTCTTCAGCTTTGCAAGCTGTAACACCCTAACCCGTAACCATCGCCAGTCTAGGGTTAAAGGTGTTACCGGACAAATCGGATTCTTTTACGGACAATTCATATCATAATTCAACAAATCAAAACAAAGTGTCCCTTAAATAGGTCTACGAGACCTTAAACATGCTTTAGGAAGGGCCCGGGACTAAATCGAATATATACGGAAATTTTCAGAAATTTAAAATTTTTTTTAAGTTACAGAGGTCACACGCTCGTGTGGGCAGGCTGTGTGTCTCCCACGGCCTCAGACACACCCGTGTGTCTAAGCCGTGTCAAAACAAGACATACATACTGACTTGTCCACACGACTGTGGACATGCCCGTGTGCCTCACCCATGGTCGCTACTAACTTGCACCACACGGCCAGTCACACGCCCGTGTGTCCAGCCCCTGGTCGAGTCTGACTTGTTTTGAATTACAACCATGAGGGACACGGTCGAGCCACACGCCCGTGTGCTCAACCGTGTGGGCTATTATAGGCCTTTTGCTAGGCCAAAATGCCACCCACACTTTGAGTTACACCTACAAGCACAATTAAGCATCAATTCGAGCAACAAAGGCAACCAATACATACTAAAATGTTCATCAATTCTAACCACTTATGAGCATAATAACCACACCAAATTATATGCCATTTAATTCAATCCAATCACAACATTTCTAGGTAACATCCATCCACACTCTTACCCTTTCATTACAACAACCATACATCAAATATATGCTTACTTTGCATCAATAAGCTTACCAATATTATGACCATTTCATTAGCTATCAAGCCATATCAAACAAAACATTATATAACATGACTACTCATTCACATGACTTTTAATTAATTATCCATTTCACATGGCTATACTCACATCACAAACATAATCTTTTCCAACTAGACTATACGTGCCATACTTAAAATATACATGATCATAAAGTACCAAAATGTGTTTTGATTGTGTGATGACAATCCTCGACGATCCCCGAGCCTATAGTAGCTTTAGCGATCTATAAAACAAAGCAAACACACACAAAGTAAGCTTTCCAAAAGCTTAGTAAGCCATATACAAAAAAATTTAACATATAAACATTTAATATCATATCAGACACAAGATCATTCAGATATGACAATTGCAAATTCTTAATTCCATATTGGCTCATTTGTTTAGCCATATCTTACTAGCCAACTCATCTCCATATACAACATAGATCATAACTTTTTCATACATATATCACATTTTGTATCCACAATCTATGCACATATCTCAATTAGGTAAGTTCACATTTATACTTACCTCCCATACTCATACATATTGTACTTTTCAAACATACCTGATTCGTTTATACATTTCACATAGCCTTTCATTTTCTCAGAATTGCCTGTTGAAACCATTCGGAATCAAATAGGATATTCAGAATACTCAGAGTAGTCGTACAATGCTAACGTTCCAGACGTGGTCTTACATGTACTCAAATATCGATGCCACTGTCCCAGATAGGGTCTTACATTAAATCAAATACGATGTCGATGTCCCAGACATGGTCTTACACGTAAATCTCAAATCGACGCCAACGTCCCAGACGTGGTCTTACACGATATCACATATCAGAAACATATGTCATGACATATATAAAATCCTATCTATTCCTAGGTTCGTACGGGACTTTTCGGACTTTGACACCTTGTCGATAATATCTCGGATCTCATAAGCTTATCATTCGTATTCATTCATTATAATCCAATTGCATACAAATTTGCATAATTCAATTTTAAATACATTTATTTGTATATAGACTTACCTCGTACGAGAAGAACGGATACAAACGGCTATTCAACTATTTTCGACTTTCCTCGATTTAAATCTGTTTTCTTCGGTTCTAGATCTATACATATTCAAATTTAATCCATTTATTCATCAAATCATTCTATTTAATCCAAAAGCATATATTTAGGGCAATTTACAAATTAGCCCTCACATTTTCACATTTTGACATTTTAGTCCCTATTTCATATAATCACAAAATACACAAAATTTTATATCACCCAAGTTTAGCCGAATATTCCCATGCTCAATACAAGTCCATACATTTCATTTA
The DNA here is from genome assembly GCA_005393395.2 of Gossypium australe. Lineage (NCBI taxonomy): Eukaryota > Viridiplantae > Streptophyta > Magnoliopsida > Malvales > Malvaceae > Gossypium > Gossypium australe. The sequence continues at coordinate 23,486,574 of CM016621.1, read as the reverse complement.
TTTCACATTTTAGTCCTTAAAATATTATTTTCACAATTTAGTCTAAATTATTCAAATTCATCAAAAATTCAAAGACAAACTATGTTAATCTATCACATATCTTTCATAATTCATGTTCAAACATCACAAAACTCATGAGTTCATCAATGGAACTTTTCAAAATAATCATCAGTTTACAAAATTAAAGCATGGGTTTCAAAGTATACTAAGCAACGATTACAAAAACGTAGAAATTATCAAAAACCGATCAAAATCCATACCTTAATTGAGATGAACAAGAGCCGAATACCTAACAAGCTTTTTCTTTCTCTTTCTTTGTATTTTCTGCACAAACAAGATGATAATGGCCATATTTTATGTTTTATTTTATTTAACTTAACATAATTTCTAATTTACAAATTTAACCTTTAATAATAATATAATATAACACATAATAGTCAGTTATAAATGTCCATTAACCATGCTAATGGTTTAATTATAACATAAGGCCACCACATTTATAAAGACATAACACATAGGTACTTTTAACATATGACTTGCTAATTTTACATTTTTCACAATAAGATCCTTTTATCAAATTAAACACCCAAACAAATAAATTAAATCACAGAAATTTTACACATACCAATTCACATGCTATAGACTAGGAAAATAATATTAAAATATTTTTTTGACTCAGATTTGTGGTCCCGAAACCACTATTTCGACTAGGGTCTAAACCAGACTGTTACACAGGCTCTTTCAACCAACACTACAAATTCATTCAGATTAAGAATTCTAACCAACAGTTTAATGTCTTCATTCAAACCTTCGACGAATCGTTTACACATAGTAGTTTCTGTCGAAACATACTATCGTGCATACTGGTTCAATCTTACAAATTTCCTTTCATATTCCGTAACAGACATACGGCCCAGTTTTAGCTCTAGGAACTCTTTACGTTTCTGGTCTATAAACCGTTGACTGATATACTTTTTCTGAAATTCAGCTTGAAAAAAATCCCAAGTGATTCTTTCTCTCGGAACCACTGATATCAATGTCTTTCACCAATGATATGTCGTATCTCTCAACAATGAAATAGCACATTTTAAGCATTCATCAGGAGTACACGATAATTCATCAAACACTCTTGCAGTATTCTCAAGCCAGAATTCAACTCGTTCAGCATCATCATCAACTATGGCTCTAAACTCTTCGGCTTCATACTTTCAAATTTTATCCACAGGAGGTTTACTCAATCGAATCGGATCTGCAACTTGTGGCACTACAGGTACTTGCGGGGGTGGACGTTGTTGAGCAGCCAGATTCATTCAAACGAACTCCGTAAACCACTCACTCATCATTTGAAAGAAGGCTTGCTTTGCCTCTCCCTTGTGATTACTAGCTATTGGCCTAGATTCAGTCGGCACTGTCCCTTGAGCTAGAGTAGGCGCATTACTTTCGACATCGTCAGGTACTGGTCGATCGGGATCCATTTGCTATATAAAAACACATTTTTAACTGTCAGGAATCATCACACTGTCACATGTATATATATGGCATGTATAGCTAGACTCCCACATGCTATGTTAGTCCTAGAATCGACTAAACCGTAGCTCTGATACCAATAAAATGTAACACCCCTAACTCGTATCTGTCACCGGATTAGGGTTAAGAAGCATTACCAATCAAAATCATAACATTTAACCTTTATTGTTCATACATCATTAAACTATCAAACAATGTCACTAAGTCCCTTAATAAGGTCTACGAGACCTTAAACATGCATTGGAAAGGGATCGGGACAAAATCGAGCACATACAAAATTTTTCCAGAAACTTAACATTTTTCAAAGTTACAGAGGTCACACGCCCATGTGGGTAAGCGATGTGCTTCCCATGGCCTCAGACAAACCCGTGTATCCAAGTCGGGTCAAAACAAGGCATACATACTGACTTGTCCATACGGCCGAACACACGCTCGTGTGCTTCACCCGTGGTCGACACTAACTTATTTCACACGGCCAATTACACGCCCATGTGTCCAGCCCGTGTGCGAGTCTGACTAGTTTCAAATTGAAAACTTAAGAGACGCGATCGAGCCACACGCCCGTGTGCTCAACCGTGTGGGCAATTATAGGCCATTTACAAGGCCAATTTGCCACCCACACTTTGGGTCACACCTACAAGCATCAAACCATATAATTTCATACCCTAAATGGCATCCAAACATACCAAAACATTTCATAGTTAAACTCTTAACATCATCATTCTTTTTCCTATACAACTTCAACTTAGCTTACTAATCCAAGTATCAATTTCACAACCAAATCATATAATCCATTCATCATTCAATCCTTATCAAATCTAACTATGAAACATACCAGTTCCATTTTTACTAATTTATGTCAAAATGATCATTCACATAGAACAAGCATATTACCATCCTTTACACATACCCAAAACATATACCAACATCATTAAGCTATCAAGCCATATCACATGGCAAGATCTATACTTCTCAAACATACCAAAATCACTAGCCTATACATGTCATATACCAAATATACAACTTCCAAAAGTACCAAAATAGATGGCCGATAGTGTGATTGAGTCGCTGACGATCCCCGAATCCGAGCTAGCTTTCATAACACTGTAAAACAAAGAAATACTTCACACAGTAAGCTTAAAAGCTTAGTAAGTTCGTCATATAATACATTTAACTCAACATATCAAATTCTATATATAAAATAAATTATCACATGGCTTAATTCTCAATGATATACAATATCATTCATAGCCATTACTGACATAATCATCCATATACGATATCATCAACAACATAGGTTCCGTACATACCTGTGCCAAAACTTAATTAACGATCATTTTTGCTACTCAATGCTCAATACCACACTTCGTCCAATCTTCAATAATCATTCGATATACTCGCACACTTAGTGCCAATTTCTTAGCCGAAGCTTTAATATTATCGCACACTTAGTGCTTTTGCATTAAACCAAATTTGACTCAGTATCGCACACATAGTGCCAATTAATATAATCAATGCTTTCTTTATTTCGCATACATAGTGCCATTCATCACTGTATCGATCATATTTACGGACACTTAGTACCACATCTCTTCCAAACCCATTATTCACATTACTAATTTGACAATCACATTTCTATTCATTGCATAATATGTGAACATAAATTTAACAATTCGTATTATACACGAACTTACTTCGGACGTCGAAATTACGAAATAAGTCGATCAATCGAGCACTTTGTTCTTGCCTCGATCTAAGTCTAAATTTCTCTTTTCTTGATCTATACATATTCAAATTTAACTTATTCATTTACCAAATCATTCAATTTAATCCAAATACATATATTTAGGGCATTTTAAAAATTAGCCCTTACATTTTCACATTTTGACATTTTAGTCACTATTTCATAAAATCATCAAATACACATAATTTCCATTTACACATGCTTAGCCGTATTTTCCCTTAGCTCAAATAAGCCCACATATTTCATTTATTTCACATTTTAGTTCTTCAATTTCTCATTTTCACAATTTAGCCCATTTTACTGAAATTCATCAAAAATTCAAAGACAAAATATGTTAACTCAACAATAAACTTCCATATTTCACCAACTATCAACATAAAGCTCACATATTCATTAAGGGCACATCTCAAAATCATAATCAAATTCTAAAATTAAGACATGGGCTTGATAGAATGCTAAGCAACGATCACAAAAACGTCAAAATCACTAAAAATCGAGATCAAAACATACCTTGATTGAGCTATGCAAGTGTCGAATGTTTCAAAGCCCTAACTCTTTCTTTTTCTTTCAAATTTCGGCAATGGATGATGATAATGGAGCTTATTTTTGTTTTTTATTAATATTAACATTAATATGCCATTTACCATTTTACCCTTAATTAAAACATTATATATTCATTCATTTAATGGCCATTTTTGTCCATCTCCACTATCAAAGGTCTAATTACAACATAAGGACTCCTCATTTAATAAGCCATGATGATTAAGCACTTTAACAATTAGCACATAACTTTTACATTTTATGCGATTAAGTCCTTTTTCGCAATTCGACACACAAACTGTAAAATTTTCACACATAACTTTCACACATAATTTATCACATACTGAAAACACATAAAATAATATTAAAATATTTTTTTGACCTTGGATTTGTGGTCTCGAAACCACTATTCTAACTAGGGTCTAAACCGGACTGTTACAAAATTCACTTTACAAAATAGTCCTATTTCAACATCAAGCTTCAAATTAAACCATTAACATTAAAATCTTTAAGAGCAATAATGGTAACTTTTCAAAACTTTGACAGTATTTCCAAATAGTCCCTGGATTAGCTAGATTAAGCTACAATGATATCAAAAACATAAAATTTACTAAAACAAACTTGAAATAGCTATATTGATGACCTAGTTATTATAAAATAGAGGTAAGATTTGAATGGACCGATAAATATCAGTAAAGTTTTGACCAGTTGGAAGCTCTATTGATCGAAGTATTAATTCTGTTTCAGCTTGAATTGGGTAAGGAGTTTGTTATTACAGTACTACACTATTGAACAGGATTAGACTGTGTTTTGATGTAGTAAGGCAAATTAATAGCCTGTACTTTTAGATGGTTAAAAACCACATAGAAAGAATTACCCGATACATGTACTAGAATTAACAGCTATTGATTTTGTGTTGAAATCTGATAACATTACTTGTTTGGTGAAAAATGTCATATATTCACCGATTATAAAAAGTTGAAGTATCTGATGTTGCTAAAAGATTTAACTTTGAAATAGCGTATATGGTTTGAAATGTTGAAAGATTGTGATTTGATAATTGAATATCATTTTGAAAGAACGAATGTGGTTGCATATATTCTGAGTAGAAAATTTCTGTATGCTTTGTAAGCCATGGATACCGATTACTATTTTCTGATGAAAGATTAATTTTAGCTAAGTATAGAGCTAAATCGATGATTCCACAACAGATTAGTGAAACCCAGAAAAGTGATAGTGAATTATAAGTTAAATGAATACAGTGTGAATTAATTTCTGATTCAGAATTTCAGAGTAGAACTGGTAAATGCTTGTTATTTAGAAACAGATTTTGTGTACTGAAGAATTTAGAGTTTATATAGGAAATTTTACATGAACGATCACAGTGGTACTATGTCTGTTTATCTGGGGATTGTTGAAATGCATAATGATTTAAAAAGGATGTATTAGTAGCTTGGAATGAAATGTGGTAATTCTGAAATTGTATTTAAATGTTGAATGTATCAGCAGATAAATATGATACTTTCAGGATGGATATAGCTAGCGAAGATACTGCAATGGAAATGAGACAAAGTTACTATGAACTTTATATTGGGATTATCCTTGTCTATGAGAATGAGAGATACTACTTGAGTAATTGTCGATTGTTCGACAAAGCCTACACATTTTATCCTGATATGAATGGATTTCTCACTTGATAGATTGCTTGAATTATCTATTTTTGAGATTGTCAGATTATATGATGTGCTAGTTTCTGTTATTTTTTATAGATATCTACAGTTTATATTTCAATTCTAAAACAAGTTACAAGAAACTCTGGGTATACGGTAACATTTTAGTATTGTATTTCATTTTCAGATGGATGATCAATCTGAACATATGATTCAGAATTTGGAAGATATGCTTCGATGTTGTGTACTTGAATTCAAAGGCAATTGAAAAGGAAATATTTTCCATTGGTTGAATTTGCTTGTTATAACAATTAACAGTCAAGTATAAAATTGTATCGTATGAGGTTTTATATGGTCACAAGTGTAAAACTCCGGTGTTTTGGACTGAGTTCAATAAGAAAAGATGCATGTAGTTGGTTTAATTCTTTGAACCCGAAAAAAGGTGAAAATGATCTGAGATAGTTTAAAAGCGGCATTTAATCGTCAAAAATTCGATATGAATCTAAAAATAAAAAGAAACAGAGTTTCAGATTGGCGACAAAATATTTTTGAAAGTTTCGCCATGAAAGAAAGTTCTCCGGTTTGGCCGTAAAGGCAAATTAAGTATGTGATTTATCGGGTCATATACGATTATGGAAAAGAATTAGACCTGATGTGTATTGATTGGTATCATTAGCAGAGATCTACAGAATTCACAATGTTTTATGAGTATATGTGTTATGAAAATATCGATTAGACCCATCATCTGTTATTGCTTTGATAAATGTTAAATTCAGCCTGACACGATTTACAGTAAGAGATTGATTGAAATTCTAGTACTTGGAGAGAAAAGTTGAGAAATAAAAAGGTAGCTTCAGTAAAAGTTTCTGACAGTGACATGATATAGAGGGAGCTACCTAGGAACTGGAGAAAACTATGAAAAACTGTTGTCTGAATCTATTTACTAGTAAAATTTTCAACGACGAAAATTTCTTAAAGGGGAGAGTTGTAACAGCCCAATTTCGGTGAAATCGGAACACTGGTTTTGGGACCACAAATTCGAGTCGAAAATAAATTTTATTTTTATTTTATTATATAGATATGACATGTGAAAATTTTGGTACGAAAATTTTATCGATTTAATGCTTAATTAGGGAAAGGACTAAATCGTATAAACTGAAAAAGTTGAATTCTAGTAGCTATAAGGATTAAATAGATATGGAATTCAAAACTTGAGGTCCTTATATGGTAATTAGACAATTAATAAAAAGTTAGTAGGTATTTTTGGATGATTCATCCAAGGAAAAATAAAAAAAGGCTAATGACTAAATTGGAAAGATGAAAATTTATTAAATGACAATTTAATTAAATGAAAAAGAAAAGAATTTCATATCATCTTCCCCAAATAATTCCATGGAAACCCTAGGAGAGAGGAAGAAGACTTATCAAGCTTATTTGGGTAAGTAATCAAGCCCCGTTTTTAGTAATTTTGATGTTTTTGAAACCAGGATAGTCTAATCTATCTCTTTGGGGGATAAATTTGAAAAGTTATCAAGGTATGAAAAATGGGTCATAGATGTATATGCTTGAAATTAGAAATTGATGGTAGAAAATGAAAGATTATTGATAGATAAACAACTTTTTCAAAGTGATTTTTGATGAAAACATTATTTAGGGACTAAAATGTAAACTTGTGAAATTGAAGGAAAAATTCTAAAATTTTATGAACACATGTGCTGTAATTTTTTTAAAGGGGCTTTGGTTAGGCTTGGAATAGGGAGCAATTTGCACAAGTTTCATTTTCTGAGCCTAGGGACGAAATGGGAATTTATGGAAAAGTTAGGGTGATCGTGTGTCAGAGTCTTAAAAATTTATATAATGAACGATCGAGCCTAGAAACTAACTATGACAACGAATAAGGTAAGTGCACCTACCGAATAGTAGTATAGTTTAGTGGCAAGACCGGATTGTCGAACCCAAGGGAACCAAAAGTACTAATACTAACTTTCTTTTTATTATTTAGCCTAAAAATTAAGGGAATTGTTGTTTATTCTAAAATTAACTAACTACTAAGCTAAAGATGCTAAGACACAGAGAATGAATTTGGGAAAATACTCTTGGGAAAAACCAATTGATTAAGACAATAGCCGAGGAAGAATCCACCTATACTTCACTTGTTATTTAACTCTGAACCAGACGATTTATTCACTTGACTTGATTCGTAGGATTCCCTAATTTATACTAATACCTCTTTCGAGGATACTAACGTCTAACCCTAGATTGATTAATTGAAATTTATTTCTAATTAAAACCCTTAGAATTGCATTAACTCGATCTATGGACTCCCATATTAGGTTTGACCCTAATCCGGCAGATTTTCGTCATCCTATTTCTAGGGTTACGATCAACTCCGCTTAATTATGCTAGATCTACTCTTAAACAGGGACTTTTGCTCCACTGCCTAAGCACAACAATACTTGAATCAATATCCTGAAATATCAAAGCAAGAATTAAGAACACATAATTAAGAACAAATCAAGTATTTATCATATAGTTCAGAAAACAATAACAAGATCCATCTTAGGTTTCATCCCCCTCAGGTATTTAAGGGGTTTAGTTCATAATGATAAAAGAATACATCTCAGAAGAAAATATAAAACAAAACACAAGAAAAACCCTAAAACCCCCTGAAGGAATTTGAAGGGAAGATCCTCTGTCTTGAGTATGAATCTGGCTTCTTGAGATGAATCAACTGACTTTCTTCGAATAAATCCCACAATTCTGGCCTCTCTGGCTTGGCTATTCGGCCTAACTGGACGCCCCCTCATAGGTCGCACTTAGGGTGTTTATATAGGCTTTCGGAATGTCTTTCTTCGCCCCTAAGTATCCTAATCCGAGTGAAATTAAAACAGGTCGCGGCAGGGACATGCCCGTGGTACACGCCCGTGTAAGTCGAGGCCAGGCCGTGGTTGGGTCTGTGATAAACCATAAAAGTAACATATTTTAGGCCCACATTTAGCATGATTTTGGATGATTTAATCCTTGAATTGTGTATTTTGGTGCTCTTAATCCTTTGTTTTCATGTTTTATACCCAGGAGAGCACCAAAGGATGAAAAGAACGAGAAACGGGCCCAAAACGGAGTAAATGGGCTATATCACGAAATCCACACGGCCTGGGCCCAAGACCACACGGCCGTGCCTCATTCAACAGCCTCGAACACGGCCTGGCCACGACTTACACGGGCATGTGCCATGGGCGTGTCCCTGCCGTGACTAAGAGAAATTTCACTCGGATTAGGATACTTAGGGGGCGAAGAAACACATTCAGAAGCCTATATAAACACCCTAAGTATAACCTAAAAAGGGGGGAACCGAAGGCTTTAGTTAGGGGCGGCCAGCTAGGCCAAAGAGGGCAGATTTGTGGGGATTTACTCGAATGTAGCCAGTTGATTCATCTCAAGAAGCCGAAATCATGCTCAAGACGAAGGATTTCTCCTTCAATTCCTTCAGGGGGTTTTATGGATTTCTTATATTTTGTTTTATCTTTTCTTCTGAGATGTTTTCTTTTATTGTTATGAACTAAACCCTCAGATACCTGAGGGGGATGAAACCTAAGATGAATCTTGTTATCGTTTGCTGAGCTATATGATAAATATTTAACTTGTTCTTAATTATGTGTTCTTAATTCTTGTGTTGATATTTCTGGGATATTAATTCAAGTACGATGTGCTTAGGTGGAGGAGTAAAAGTCCCTGCCTAAGAGTAGATCTAGCATAATTAAGTGGAGTTGATCACACGCCTAGAGATAGGGTGACGAGATTTTGCCGGATTAGGTTGAAACCTAATATGGGAGTCCATAGATCGAGTTAATGCAATTCTAGGGGTTTTAATTAGAAAGTGATTTTAATTAATCAACCTAGGGTTAGACGTTAGTCACCTCGAGAGAGGGATTAATATGCGTTAGGGAATCCTACGGATCAGGTCAAACGAATAAATCGTCTGGTTCAGAGTTAGGTAACAAGTGAAGTCTAGGTGGATTCTTCCTTGAGTATCGTCTTAATCAATTGGTTTTTCCTAAAGTTATTTTCCTCAATTCATTCTCTTTGTCTTTGCATCTTTAGATTAGTTGATTAGTTAATTTTAGATTAGATAAAAATTCATCTAATTCTTAGGCTAAACAATAAAAAGAGAGTTAGTATTAGTACTTTTGGTTCCTTTGGGTTCGACAATCTGGTCTTGCCTTAACTATACTATTGTTCGATAGGTGCGCTTGCCTCACATTGTTGTCATTGTTAGTTTCCAGGTTCAATCATTCTTTATATAAATTTTAAGACTTTGACATTGCATAAAACAATGATCAGTCTGCCAATGGAGGCACGGTCGTGTGGCTTGGGCCCAGGCCTTGTGCATTTCGTACTTTCACCCATTTTCTCCGTTTTGGCCCGTTTATCATTCTTTTCATCCTTCGGTGCTCTTCTAAGTATAAAACATGAGATTAAAGGATTAGGAGCACCAAATTCCACAATTCAGGGAATAAATCATCCAAAAGTATGCTAAATGTGGGATTAAAATATGTACATTATATGGTTTATCAAATACCCCCACACTTAAGCATTTGCTTGTCCTCAAGCAAAATTCTCAACTCACAAGTAAAATGAACTTCCTTGATTCATAATATTCATCAATAGTGTTTCATCATAATTCAAAGGTAATTCATACATTGATAATTTAAATAGAAGGATCCTAAATATTCAAACAATCAAAGTCATAGTTTTTGTAGCATAAAAACATAGGTGTTTCCCCTTACCTAAATAATTACCTTTAATTCAAAATCGACAAGAATTGACATCCTCGCTAAAGATTCAATCAAATCACTCAAAGTGTTTAAGGTTCAAAATTAAGCACTTGAAGTCGAACATGAAATGTTAATCCCATAGGCTTGCATGAAAATCAAATCTCCACCACTGTAAAATGAGATGATACACAAATCAAAAGGTCTTTAAAAAGGGTTGTAATGGGGCTCGGGTTAACGGTGTGGATAAAGGTTGAATTAAAGGGTTAGAATTGAGATTGAATTGACATTTAAATGGTGTGGTCTCAACATGTATAATCGAAGCAAGTTCTAGAATAACAAATCAATGTTGACACACTCATAATCAAAAACTGAGCAAGAATGGATATATGCTCTAAAAGGCTCATGATCGTTGAAATCAGAGTTTTAAAATTTATAAAGAGAATGATCGAACATGGAAACTAACTCTGACAACGATTAAAGGCAAGTGTACCTATCGAACAGTATTATAGCTTAGGCAAGATCGGATTGTCGAACCCAAAGGAACTAAAAGTACTAATACTAACTTTCTTTTTATTATTTAGCCTAAAATAAAGTGAAGTTGCTTTAAATCTAAATTAACGACAACTAAGCTAAAGACGCAAAGACAAAAAGAACAAATTGGGAAATAGCTATAAAGAAAACTTAGTTGATCACGACGATACCCTCAGGAAGAATCCACCTAGACTTCACTTGTTATCTAACACTGAACCATACGATTTATTCACTTAGTTTGATCCGTAGGACTCCCTAACATATATTAAACCCTCTCTCGAGGAGAATAACGTCTAACCCTAGGTTAATTAGTAGAACTCTCGTTCTCTTATAATAACCCCATAGAATAGCAGTAAATTGATATATGGATTCCCATATTAGGTTTCACCCTAATCCAGCAAAATCTCGTCACCCTATCTCTAGGCGTGCGATCAAATCCGCTTAATTATGCTAGATCTACTCTTAAGCAGGGTCTATTCCTCCTCCACCTAAGCACATCAAACTTGAATCAATATCCGCGAAATATTAACTCAAGAATTAAGCACACATAATTAAGAACAAACTAAGTATTTATCATATAATTCAGAAAACGATAACAAGATTCATCTAGGTTTCATCCCCTTCAGGTATCTGAAGGGTTTTAGTTCATAAAAAATAAAGAAAACATCTCAAGAGAAAAGATAAAACAAAACATAAGAAATCCCTAAAACTCCCTGAAGGAATTGAAGGAGAGATCCGCCGTCTTGAGTAGAATTCTGGCTTCTTGGGATGGATCAACTGGCTAACTTCGAGTGATTCCCACAACTCTGACCTTTTCGGCTTGGCTCCTTTTCCTAGCTAACCGCCCCCTTCAAAGGTGGTACTTAGGGGTTATTTATAGGCTCTTGGAATGCGATTCTTTCTCCCTAAGTATCCTTTTCCGACTGAAATTGTCTAAAGCCACGACAGGGGCACGACCATGTCACAAGCCCGTGTGACTCGTTTTCAAGCCGTGTTCGGATTTCTAAGTTGAGGCACGACCGTGCAGATCGGGGTTGAGGCCGTGTTCTAGATGCTCATCAAGGCACGACCGTGTGCTCTTTGGGCCAGGCCGTGTCGATTTCGTGATATGGCCCATTTACTCCGTTTTGGGCCCGTTTTATGTTCTTTTCATCCTCGGGTGCTATCCTGGGTATAAGACATGAAAAGAAAGGATTCAGAGCACCTTTTTACATAAATTGAGGAATAAATTATCCAAAAACAAGCTAAATGTGGGATTAAAATATGTTATAATTACGGTTTATCAAATACCCCCACACTTAAGCTTTTGCTTGTCCTCAAGCAAAATTCTCAACATACAATTAAAACGAACTTTCCATAATTCACAATTCCTACTGACAATCCCTTATCATAATTCATAGATAATTTATACATGGATAATTCAATTCAAAGAGTCCTAAAGATTTAAACAATTGATAAGTCAGTCATTTGTAATTCGAAAACGTAGGTGTCTCCCCTTATCTGAATAATCACCTTTAATTCGAAATTGACAAGAGTTGACATCCTCACTAAAAGATTCACTCAAATCACTCAGAGTGTTTAAGTTTCATAAAAAGAAGCACTAATACGTCGAACCTGAAAAGGTAATCCCGTAGGCTTACCTGAAAATCAAATCTCCACCACTATAAAATGGGATGATAAACAGATCAAAAGGTCTTTGTTAGGGTTGTAATGGGGCTAGGGTTAAGGTGTGGATAAAGGTTGAAATTAGAAGGTTAGAATCGAGATTGAATTGACAAGTACCTACCTAAGAATACTGAAATAATAATTACATTAACTGAAAATAATAATCCTACCAATACGAGCTTTTCTTTCGGAAAATAAGTTTTTAACTGTGTAAGCTCACCACTAATACTGAATATACTTCGATTTTTTTTAATTCACAAATAATTATAATAATAAGAAGAAATTTTACAACTGAAATATAGAACATAGTTAGGAAACTGTTAAAAATCAAATCTCGACAAAAAGGGTAGTTAAAAAGGAATGGTGATAACAAATACAAAAAGTTTTGGGTTAAAATTAGTGGGTGAGTCAATAGAAAGGGTTGTTAGGATTACACGGGGTTCACTAGGGGTTTAATTTATGAAGATAGGCCTTTTAGTGGTGTAAGTGGGTTAAATCCTAAGTGCCTTTATCATCTCTGTATATCAAATCATAGATGTGGTCTCAACATGTATAAACAAGGCAAGTTCTAGAATAACAGTTCAAAGTTGACACACTCATAATCAAAATGTAACACCCCGAACCCGGCCCAAACAATATGACCGAATTTGGTTTGCTACAGAGAAAACATTTTGAAAATCATTTTAAAACCGATTTTGAAATTAGTCGAAATGCCTTTCAATTTGAATTTTCTTTGTTAAAAACCACACTTAAAAATATTTGTTGAGTCGAGTTGTTTAAAAATTTCAAATGTACTCGATAGTACTTTAAAAACATTTTGCGTTTAATTTGAGAAAACATGTGCAACCGTTTTAACATCATCAAGTAGTTTAAACCAAACATTCAAACATGCAGCAATAATAAAATCATCTTAGGAGGCCTTATTACAATTAAGCAACATAAACCCAAACGAAAGATAGATAAAATCCAAAATTCATTTATTAAAAATCTCCACTGCATGGCCACCTCGAGTCCATCCGGCTCCTCACCCGCGATCTACGAGTCACCTGAAAAATTAAAGGAGAAGGTGAGTCGCCAAGACTCAATGTGTAACCCTTCCCCGATTTAGTGCAATAACATACACAAATCATAACCAATTATCATGCATAAGTTTAAAATGCACCCAACCTAACCAACCAAACGCCTTTTTCTACCCCGTGTGGTACAAAACCACTGGTGTCCAAAGACACAATTGTGTTACCAAAACACTGGTGACATATAGTCACAATTGTAATGCCAAATCACTGGAGATACCAAATCTCTGGTGTCCGAAGACACAAATCGAATGATGGGGCCAACCCATCGTGTGATACCAAATCACTGGCAGACGATCCCATATCTCAAAGTGGGGCCAACCCACGGTGGTATCAACCACAGGGACAAGTCGCTATAAGGTGCCAAACCTCTGGAGGTACCAAACCTCTGGTGACCGTAGTCACAATATGTTACCAAAACACTGGTGTCCGTCGACACGAATATGACTGCCCCCTCCACTCATCAACCCATATCAAACAATTATGTATATTTACTGAATCATGCAGAAAGGTTTATTTTAACAACATTAATAAATTTATCATTGCCATATATCCAATAATACACATACCAAATGTGTCATGCTTCCCACAAGCATCAAATAGTAATCTCAAATCAATAAAGACTTACCCGAGTCTTTGTTAATACCATGATGGTATTACATCCATGTCTACACAAACGGATTAGGCATATTATAACACTTAGCATATTAAAAAGTTATAAAATGTGTATGTACACACCTGGCACCAACAAGAGTTCTATATCCCGAATAAACAAATCGGCCACACAAGTATTCTTGCCCCTATATTCGGCCAAAAATGGACATTAGTGCCATGGCCTATTCGGCCAAACCAAAATAATTGAGAAGGGTTCCTTGTGAACCCAAAATCTTACCCAAAAGCCTTCGAACACTAGCCAACACACTCCTAAATGAATCGGCCTCACTTCCCTACAACCAGCCATCATCATTAAGGTTATTAGCCTTCGGTTTAAACGAAAACTTAAAAGAATAATCCTTTGAAATAAATCCTTACCACCTTCAATATTCGGCCAAGATACTTCTAAATGAAAGAAGAGAGTTTCGGCATACCCAAGGAGTATATTCGGGCAATAAAGAAATTATTGAGAAGAAAAAAAGAAATGGGGATTCGGTTTTGAAAGAAAAGAAAAGTAGTAGATGAAAGATAATGGTGTAGAAGATTCGACCAAAGTTTAGAAAAAGAAAGGATGGTTTTTGGTTTTTGATAAAGGTTGAAAAGAGAATGAGAAAGAATTGATCAAAGGAAGAAAAAGAGAGATGGAAGAAATGATATTCGGTTACCACAAACTTTACCAAGGAAGAAAATGCACAAGATGCAAAAATGTAGTTTGGTTCAAAAGACAAATGAGAGAAAGAAAGTGATATTTTGTTTCCAACAAAATGAAGTTGTCTTCAAAAGAAATTTTGCACTAAAAGCACCCTAGACATTCGGCCAAAGATGAGAGCTTTTTGGAGAGGAAAAACAAGCACAAAATGATACACAAAACAAAAGTTTGGCCAATATCCCCCCCAAGCTACCTACCAAAAATTCAGCCACTCCCCCTAGCCTTACATGCCGTCCACATTCATGCATTAAGGCATAGGATTTCTTTCCAAAACACTTTCCACAAACCAAGCCTTTGTCCCCTCTTAATACCATAACTTCAAGATATCCTTCCATAACCTTAGGAATCTTATCCCTTTTCCCATGCTTTCCTTAAAAATAAATTCAACTTACCGAAAGTTATTAGTCCACTATCATAAACATAGGTTGACCGGCCTTAATGCTATCATGAAATAAAAACCTCAAAATGCTAAACATGCTACTCGAACCACTAACCTCAAGCAACCTTTCAAGAGCCTTAACCAACTTGCCACTTACTCCTCTTATGCTTTAAATGAACACTTAATTAACTTAAGTGTCAAGCTCACTTAATCCTACTTCATTAAATAAACCATACTAAAAATTATCCTACTTAACCGAGCTTACTCGAGACCCCTAATTGAGTCTTATAATTCCACAAATAATATCACAGAAATTTAAACACAAGCAAAATAATTCAATCACAAATAGCCCCAATTTCAGGATGTTACAGTTCTACCCCCCTTAAAAATAATTTCGACTTCGAAATTACCTGATCAGAAGAGATGGGGGTATTGCTGCCGAATCACATCCTCGGGTTCCCACGTTGCTTCCTCCGTACCATGGTTTCGCCATAGCACTTTCACCAAGGGTACTGCTTTCTTACGCAAAGCCTTGATATCACGATCTAAGATCTGAACTGGCTCCTCCTCGAAAGATAAGTCGGAGTTAACCTCAATCTCTGCCACTGGCACAACGTGCGATGGATCCGACCGATACCGTCTAAGCATCGACACATGGAAGACATCATGAATCTGACTCAACTCTGCTGGCAGTTCGAGCTGATAAGCTACCGGTCCTACTCGCTTCAACACAGTATACGGGCCGATAAACCTTGGGCTTAACTTCCCTTTTTACCCAAAACGCAACACCTTTTTCCAAGGCGACACCTTCAGAAAGACTTTATCTCCTACCTCGTATTCCATTTCCTTGCGCTTGAGATCAGCGTAAGACTTCTGCCTATCCGACGCTTCCTTGAGACGAGCCCGAATTACCTTAACTTTGTCCTCAGTTTCAGTCACCAATTCTGGACCCAAAACCTGACGTTCACCCAACTCCGTCCAACACGTAGGAGTACGGCACTTCCGTCCATACAGTGCTTCATATGGTGCCATTTGGATACTCGCTTGATAACTATTGTTATAAGCGAATTCCGCTAACGGTAGATACTCCTCCCAACTGCCACTAAAATCCAGAACGCAACCTCTGAGCATATCTTCTAAGATCTGAATCACTCTCTCCGATTGTCCATCGGATTGCGGATGAAAAGCTGTGCTGAAGTCCAATCTCGTTCCCAAAGCTTGATGCAAAGCTCTCCAAAACCTTGATGTAAACCTCGGATCCCTATCTGAGATAATCGATACTGGCACACCATGCAATCTCACTATCTCAGCCACATATAACTTTGCTAGCCTTTGAAGCGAATAATCTACCCTTACAGGTATGAAATGCGCTGACTTAGTTAGTCGATCCACAATCACCCAAACTGAATTCTTCTTGCTAGGCGTAAGAGGTAATCCACTGACAAAGTCCATAGTGATCGTCTCCCACTTCCACTGAGGAATCTTCACCGGCTGAAGTAAATCAGATGGCAACTGATGTTCAGCCTTAACTTGTTGACATGTCAGACACTTACCCACGAACTCAGTTACTTCCCGCTTCAGACCTGGCCACCAAAACTGCTCTCTCAAATCTCGATACATCTTGCTACCTCCGGGATGCATAGCATATGGGCTACTATGTGCGTCCCGAAGAATCCTTTGTCTCAACTCCACATCCTTCGACATACAAGCTCTCCCTTTAAAGCACAAAACTCCATCACTGGACAGACTAAAATCCTCTAATCCACCATTCTGGACTTGCAACCTCCGATCATTCAAACCATCATCCTCTAACTGCTTCTCCTTAATCTGATCTAACCAAGTCGGCTTGACTTGCAATTCTGCCAAAAGACTCCCATCGTCGAACAAACTAAGTCGAGCAAACATTGATCTCAAATCCGATACAACCTTATGACTCAACGCGTCTGCCACCACGTTAGCCTTACCAGGATGATACTCGATCGAACAGTCGTAGTCCTTCAACAGCTCAATCCATCTACGCTGTCTCAAATTCAAATCCTTCTGAGTCAAAAGATACTTAACACTCTTGTGATCCGTATAGACTATCGACTTCTCTCC
This sequence comes from Gossypium australe, assembly GCA_005393395.2. NCBI lineage: Eukaryota > Viridiplantae > Streptophyta > Magnoliopsida > Malvales > Malvaceae > Gossypium > Gossypium australe. Next base: position 23,469,210 of record CM016621.1, on the reverse strand, counting down.
GTACAAGTAGTGCCTCCATATCTTCAAAGCGAAGACTACAGCCGCTAACTCCAAGTCATGAGTCGGATAATTAGCCTTATGTGGTCTCAACTGCCGAGATGCATAAGCCACTACCTTCCCTTCTTGCATCAGCACACATCCCAAACCAATATGTGATGCATCGCAATAAACCGTGAATTCCTTGCCTGCCTCAGGTTGAATCAAAACCGGAGCTTCAGTCAGAATTCTCTTCAATTTGTCGAAACTTTCTTGTTGCTCCTCGGTCCACACAAATGGAATTCCTTTCCTCAACAACTTGGTCATCGGTGCAGCAATCAAAGAAAATCCTTCCACAAATCTTCGGTAATACCCCGCCAGACCTAGAAAACTCTGAATCTCAACCACAGACTTAGGCGGCTTCCAATCCAACACTGCCTCAATCTTTCGAGGATCCACTCTAATCCCCTCGGCTGAAACAACGTGACCCAAGAAAGTCACCTCCTTAAGCCAGAATTCGCACTTACTAAATTTCGCATACAGCTGCTTTTCCCTCAAAATCTGCAACACCACTCGCAAATGCGCATCATGCTCCTCCTCTGAGTTCGAATACACCAAAATATCGTCTATAAAGACCACAACAAACTGATCCAAAAACTGCTGAAATACCCTATTCATCATGTCCATGAAAGCTACCGGTGCGTTAGTCAATCCAAACGGCATCACCAGAAACTCGTAGTGACCATACCGAGTACGAAATGCCGTCTTATGGATATCAGCCTCTTTCACCTTCAGCTGATGATATCCAGACCTTAAATCAATCTTAGAGAAAATCGCAGCCCCTTTAAGCTGATCAAACAAGTCATCTATCCTCGGCAAAGGATACTTGTTTTTGATCGTCAGCTTGTTCAACTGGCGGTAGTCTATACACATCCGCATCGCACCATCCTTCTTCTTGACAAAAAGTACCGGCGCTCCCCAAGGTGAAACACTTGGTCGAATGAAACCTCGATCCAACAACTCTTGAATCTGAGCCTTCAATTCCATCAATTCCTTCGGTGCCATCCTATACGGAGCTATAGACACTGACGCCGTTCCGGGTAACAGATCTATACCGAATTCGACCTCACGATCCGGAGGCAATCCCGGAAGTTCTTTAGGAAATACGTCAGCAAATTCCTTTACAGTTTGAACATTCCCCACAGAAGACTCCTTAGCTTCCAAAGCACACACATGAACTACGAACACCTCACAGCCCTTCCTGACCATCTTCACCGCTTTCAGCGCAGATACCACGTTGGATAGATAATCTCTCCTATTACCTATCATGACCACTTCTTCACCTTCAACCGTCTTCAAAACCATGCGCTTAGCAGCGAAATCCAAACTTGCTTGGTACTTGACCAACCAATCCATCCCAAGAATCAGATCGAACTCCTCAAATGGCAGTTCCATCAGATCAGCTACGAACACTACCCCTTGAAGTTCTAGGGGTACATCCCTATATAGCTTGTCTACTTCTATAGAGTAACCTAAAGGACTAAGTACGGTCATCCTCCTAGAAGCAGTCATAGGAACTAAATTCATGGTCTCAACTATGCTACTAGCAACGTAAGAATGTGTCGAACCCACATCTATCAAAGCAGTATATGGAACACCAAAGATTAAAAACATACCGGTTATGACGTCCGGTGCGTCTCCTTCCTCACGACGCCTTGCAGCATACACCAAACCAGGCTGTCTAGACTCCGTGTTGCCAATACCTCTGCCAGCTGCCCCGCGACCTCCACTAGAGCCATAGCCACCTCTACCATTACCACGACCTCTCTGCGGTGCTGGTCCCTCCTTTCTGAACTGAGCATGACCTTGACCTTCAGTCTGATTCCTAGCTTGCTTACGTGGACAGTCTCTCACACGATGATCCAACGAACCACACTCGAAACATCCTTTCCCTCCGGTCCAACATTCTCCCCAATGAAACTTCCCACAACGATTACACTGGGTCGGTCTCTGATTAGCAGCTGTGGACCTTCCTGCCTGATTTGACCCACTCTGCCTAAACCTTTTCTGAACGTTACCACCTGACCCAGACGATCCAAAGCCTCTCTTCAGCTTGCTCCTATCATAACTTTGCCTCACGGACTCATTGACTCCTTCGGCTACCTTGGCCTTCTCCACCAAGACAGCAAACTCACGCTCCTGCTGCGGAGCGATCAGTAACCTTAACTCGTCTCTAAGTCCATCTTCAAAGCAGACACAACGATCATGGTCTGATGCCACTATTCCCTGAGCATAGCGGCTCAGCCTCAAGATTTCCGCTTCATACTCCGACACAGACTTATTTCCTTGTACTAACCCCAGAAAAGCTTTCCTCTGAGCATCAATGTAGCTTGAGCCAACATACTTCTTCTGATAAGAAATTTTGAAATACTCCCAAGTAAGATCATCTGCCGTAGCACCATCTCGAACCGTGAGCCACCAACGATATGACTCATCCTTGAGAAGCGACACCGCTCCTTTCAGTTTCTCCTCATTTGTCAGATCTATCTCATCCATGATCCTTTCGGTCGATTCTAGCCAATACTCAGCCGTATTGGGCGCTACACCAGACACACCTCGGAAAAATTCAGCTCCGTTAGCTCTAAGTCTCTCAGGTACCGACTTCCGAGCTCCTCCACCTCCACCCATTCCAGCTACCCTTTCCAGAACCCGCAGCATCGCTTGTGACACAGCGTCATCACCCGTCTGATCCTGCTCCTCAGCTCCAAAGGTTGGGGGTGGTGGTGGCGGTATCTCGTTCTCAGATCCTTGACCCGACCCGACAGGTTCCGATACGGCCATCCTACCCCTTCCGCGTCCACGACGGCCACGTCCTCTAAACCTCATTCTAACTATCGCGCTTTAATCTGATTAGGAAATTTTTATGGATTAGTACATGTTTCACTTGATTATCCGCGAAGAAATTTTATGAAAAGAGTTTAATAGGAGTTCTTTCGATCAAACAAGGTTTTAAGTCTTCTATCCTAGTTTACACAGAAAAGTACATCCATTCCCTATACCTTTCATACCTATGCACTCTTCGGCATTTCTGTCCGTTTCTATCCTAGGGGTAATTTCGTCATTTTCCAACAGGGTATTTTTTTTAATAAACCGAAGAAATTTGAAAACTTTAATAAATCGAGATATTTTGAAATTTCTAAAATTGAGGAGTATTTTTGAGAAATTCTCAATTTGAAGATATAACAAAATTTTGAAAACCAGGGGTATTTTGATAATTTTGTCAATCAAGGGTAATTTTGTAAATTTCCAAAGTCAAGATATTATTTTGAAATACAACATTTTTGAGTACTTTTGTAAAATAAAAATTTGATCAAAATTGGGGTAATATGGAAATTTTAGAAACCAAGGGTATTTTCGTAATTTTGCCACTAGGGGCATTTTGGTAATTTTGGTAAATAAAATATTTTGAAAATTTTGTAGATAAATTTGTCCTTCTATCTAAAAGAGATAATTTAATGATTTTAAAACCAAAGTTTTCCTTAAAACACAGCTAGTCCCTTTCGGGTTTTATTTAAGGTTTTGCCTATGACCGAGTCCTCTTGGTTAGGGTGAACCGAAGCTACGCACCAGGTAGAAATCCCGCGAAGAGGAGGTGAGTCACGAGGACTGCTTAAGTACCAAGCTCTTCCGGATCCAATCCTAGACATGCGTACCAAGGTTACCACACCCTAACTCGGAGACTTGGTCACGGGTTTGTTTAATTAGGCCATTAAAGTCTTATGAATTTTGTTGGGGTAAACTAGTCCTAAAGTCTAAAATACTTATCACTATCTACGTCCCATGCTTCCTACCCTTCTACAGTAAATAATTCATACAAAAAGTTAGAGGTACTTACCAGGGCGGATTGGTGCCGGAGACTCGGTGCCATGCTTATTCAAAACCAAATATTTCAAAAAGGCCTACCAAAAACATTTTTGGGCCTTGGGCCCCCACAGCCGAGCTTTGAACTAGGCTCTGATACCAATTTTGTAACACCCCAAACCCGGCCCAAACAATATGACCGAATTTGGTTTGGTACAGAGAAAACATTTTGAAAATCATTTTAAAACCGATTTTGAAATTAGTCGAAATGCCTTTCAATTTGAATTTTCTTTGTTAAAAACCACACTTAAAAATATTTGTTGAGTCGAGTTGTTTAAAAATTTCAAATGTACTCGATAGTACTTTAAAAACATTTTGCGTTTAATTTGAGAAAACATGTGCAACCGTTTTAACATCATCAAGTAGTTTAAACCAAACATTCAAACATGCAGCAATAATAAAATCATCCTAGGAGGCCTTATTACAATTAAGCAACATAAACCCAAACGAAAGATAGATAAAATCCAAAATTCATTTATTAAAAATCTCCACTGCATGGCCACCTCGAGTCCATCCAGCTCCTCACCCTCGATCTACGAGTCACCTGAAAAATTAAAGGAGAAGGTGAGTCACCAAGACTCAATGTGTAACCCTTCCCCGATTTAGTGCAATAACATACACAAATCATAACCAATTATCATGCATAAGTTTAAAATGCACCCAACCTAACCATCCAAACGCCTTTTTCTACCCCGTGTGGTACCAAACCACTGGTGTCCAAAGACACAATTGTGTTACCAAAACACTGGTGACATATAGTCACAATTGTGATGCCAAATCACTGGAGATACCAAATCTCTGGTGTCCGAAGACACAAATCGAATGATGGGGCCAACCCATCGTGTGATACCAAATCACTGGCAGACGATCCCATATCTCAAAGTGGGGCCAACCCACGGTGGTATCAACCATAGGGACAAGTCGCTATGAGGTGCCAAACCTCTGGAGGTACCAAACCTCTGGTGACCGTAGTCACAATGTGTTACCAAAACACTGGTGTCCGTCGACACGAATATGACAGCCCCCTCCACTCATCAACCCATATCAAACAATTATGTATATTTACTGAATCATGCAAAAAGGTTTATTTTAACAACATTAATAAATTTATCATTGCCATATATCCAATAATACACATACCAAATGTGTCATGCTTCCCAAAAGCATCAAATTGTAATCTCAAAGCAATAAAGACTTACCCGAGTCTTTGTTAATACCATGATGGTATTACATCCATGTCTACACAAACGGATTAGGCATATTATAACACTTAGCATATTAAAAAGTTATAAGATGTGTATGTACACACCTGGCACCAACAAGAGTTCTATATCCCGAATAAACAAATCGGCCACACAAGTATTCTTGCCCCTATATTCGGCCAAAAATGGACATTAGTGCCATGGCCTATTCGGCCAAACCAAAATAATTGAGAAGGGTTCCTTGTGAACCCAAAATCTTACCCAAAAGCCTTCGAACACTAGCCAACACACTCCTAAATGAATCGGCCTCACTTCCCTACAACCAGCCATCATCATTAAGGTTATTAGCCTTCGGTTTAAACAAAAACTTAAAAGAATAATCCTTTGAAATAAATCCTTACCACCTTCAATATTCGGCCAAGATACTTCTAAATGAAAGAAGAGAGTTTCGGCATACCTAAGGAGTATATTCGGGCAATAAAGAAATTATTGAGAAGAAAAAAAGAAATGGGGATTCGGTTTTGAAAGAAAAGAAAAGTAGTAGATGAAAGATAATGGTGTAGAAGATTCGACCAAAGTTTAGAAAAAGAAAGGATGGCTTTTGGTTTTTGATAAAGGTTGAAAAGAGAATGAGAAAGAATTGATCAAAGGAAGAAAAAGAGAGATGGAAGAAATGATATTCGGTTACCACAAACTTTACCAAGGAAGAAAATGCACAAGATACAAAAATGTAGTTTGGTTCAAAAGACAAATGAGAGAAAGAAAGTGATATTTTGTTTCCAACAAAATGAAGTTGTCTTCAAAAGAAATTTTGCACTAAAAGCACCCTAGACATTCGGCCAAAGATGAGAGCTTTTTGGAGAGGAAAAACAAGCACAAAATGATACACAAAACAAAAGTTTGGCCATTATCCCCCCAAGCTACCTACCAAAAATTCGGCCACTCCCCCTAGCCTTACATGCCGTCCACATTCATGCATTAAGGCATAGGATTTCTTTCCAAAACACTTTCCACAAACCAAGCCTTTGTCCCCTCTTAATACCATAACTTCAAGATATCCTTCCATAACCTTAGGAATCTTATCCCTTTTCCCATGCTTTCCTTAAAAATAAATTCAACTTACCAAAAGTTATTAGTCCACTATCATAAACATAGGTTGACCGGCCATTAATGCTATCATGAAATAAAAAACTCAAAATGCTAAACATGCTACTCGAACCACTAACCTCAAGCAACCTTTCAAGAGCCTTAACCAACTTGCCACTTACTCCTCTTATGCTTTAAATGAACACTTAATTAACTTAAGTGTCAAGCTCACTTAATCCTACTTCATTAAATAAACCATACTAAAAATTATCCTACTTAACCGAGCTTACTCAAGACCCCTAATTGAGTCTTATAATTCCACAAATAATATCACAGAAATTTAAACACAAGCAAAATAATTCAATCACAAATAGCCCCAATTTCAGGATGTTACACAAAAAGTGAGCACGAAAAAGAATATATGCGCTATAAGGCTCAAAATCTCACAAAAATTATGGGTGTTTTGACATCAATCTCATAAATTTTAAATTTCAAAGCAATATTCAAATTTAGGTTAGCAACTTAGCAAAAAAAATTATTCTGAAAAATAGACTTATCATGCTTGATTCTCTAGTATCTTTAAAATTTAACTATCAATGCACAATTATTAATGACTTAATCTAAAACATGTCAATAACAATCAGAAATTATCAGAAATTTCATCCTAATTAGTAATATGAAGAATTTACTTAAAAACAAGACTAAATTCAAGGATTTGAGAATAATGCAAAAATTTAGGCCCTTCTTTAGATAAATATTCACCCCCTACACTTAAGATGTACATTGCCCTCAATGTACAAAGATAGGTATAACATTTATGGGATAAATCAAAAGAGAAGGGGAAAGAATACTCCCTGAATTTTGGATGGTGTCTTTGGAGGATGGTAGAGGTCGTGGTATGTGTGTTTGAAGAGGTCGGTCTGGATAATGAACCTGTGCTAGATGAAGAAATTGGGGAGCTCGTAGCAGAATAGCCAGGGATTATTAAGATATATTTAAAATAACCTAAATATATAATTTAAAACAAGAAAGAAAAAGGAAAGGAGACTAAGAAGGAAAATAAAAATAAAATGAGAGGTGGATGGACCGAAGAGTCCTTATTGATGGATGGTTCGCGAGGTGGGTGTGACTTCTAGGGCTGCGGAGGTGCTGGCGGTGGCGGAAGTGGCGTGATTCCCTACCAACCTGGCGAACCTGACACTAAGAAACTAGAATAAGTTAAACTAAACTAAGCATAAGATTGCCAAAGAAAAAAAAATTGAAGCAAAAGAGAAAAGAAAATAAAAACTAATTGGTCTCGAATACCCTTGGTTTGGTGAGTAGACGAAGCTACCGGCATGAACTCATGTTGATCGTTCTTCTTTGAGAAGACTATGGTTGGCCTTTTTCGCTTCTTAGACATGATGTTTGATGGCTCAAGGATCTAGAGATTTATTATAAAGAGGAAAAAGTCTGAGAGGGAGAAGGGAGAAAAGAAAAGAATAAAGAAATCAGCTGGGGAGAAGGGCGAAGGGCTGTGGTGTTTAAATAGGATTTCAAATCTAGCATGTTCCCACGCCCGGGGACCAGGGGCATGTCGATTTACACAGCCGTCTCGCATGGCCGTGTGTCTGTGCGTGCTGTACCTCCCTGTCCGTTCTTCTGCTAACCACGCCTGTGTATGTGAGGTCAGTATGGTAGCACAGTTGGGAGGCACGGACGTGTTCTGCCCATGGTTGACTAGTCAGTAACCTCGCACGGTTGTAAGACACGGGCGTGTTCGACCCGTGGTGTGTAAGTCAGTAGCTTCACACGGTCAAGAGACACGGGCGTGCCACTTTTACGAAGCCCGTGGGGTAGTGGTTGGATTCGTGACGTTGAAAAGTGGTTGGGACTGATTTGCACAGCCTCTGATAAGCCAGTACGGAGATTCTGGTGGTCCACACGGTCAAGGACACGATCGTGTGTAAGACCTGTGGCCTTGAAATTCGGCACTTTTGGTTAGAAGAAAGAAGGGAAGAAAAGAAACCGATAAATTTAAAAGTAAATAGTGTTAGTTGCTCAGGTTGCCTCCCGAGAAGCGCTCGTTTATAGTCTTAAGCTAGACTTTCCTTGAAATTGAAAAAAAATCAAGGAGGTTTAAAGGTGTGAATATCTTCCCTCGTGCTTATAGTTCTATTTTCTTGATAAAGTTTAAGTCGAGAAGCGTTTACCTTAAAAGTGCCGGATGTTAGATTGCTTACCTCGACTGTTCCGTGGGGGAAGATATCGTGTACCTTTAGAGGAATTTCCTCGCTTACGTTCAAGTCTGATGTAGTGATGCGAGGATTGGCTTTGTCTAACAGCACCTGGTCTCCTATTTTGAGGTGATTTGATGTCCCTACGAGTTCTTCTGGTGGTTCTTCTAGTGTTACTTCGTGTGGTTACTGTTTTTCTTTGACGTGTGTCTTCTACTTTTCTAGTTTGTCAACCCTTAGGCTTCGTTCCTTATGTAATCCTTCTTTGTTAGCTTGGGGTTTATGATTCGGCTCAGGGTTCTGTTCTTGTGGTGTTTCCTATGATGAAAGTTGAACAATTTGATTATCAGTTGAAGTGACTTTCTTACCTTCATCGATTGTTGTCCTGGCCGAGTCAAGAGCTTGAAGACTGATTGATTTGTCACCTACACGAAGAATGAGTTCTCCTATACCAACATCAATTTTAGTTTTGGCAGTTGCTAGAAAAGGTCTTCCTAAAATTAAGGGGATTGAACTATCCTCATCCATGTCTAAGACAACAAAATCTACTAGGAAAACTGTAACATCCTAAATTTTTGGGCCTATGCGTTTAATGGCTGGATATGTTTAATGTGTTAATTTAAGTGTTAGGGGTCCAAATTGGGCTCAGGCTTAGGTAGAGGCCTTGATTAAAATTATCTGTTTGGGCATTATAGGGTTTAAAAGGTAGTATCTATGTTTAAAATACCAAAGTGGGGTTGTGGCCCAATCTTAGGAGGTGACGCCACACAAGGGAGTAAGGGGCCCAAATTTAAGTTTCATGGAGCCCAATTCTTTTAATTTAAGCTAGCTAATTTTAAGCATTAGGGTTAGGTGGAGTGGATGGCAACAAGGCTATAATTTTGGAAAATTTTAATGTTTTTAATTTGTGGATAATAAGCTGATAAAGGAGGAAGGAGTTGGAGCTAATTAAGTCTCTTTTGGATGAGTTAGTAGATTAAGAAAAAAAACAAAAGATAGGATTTATCTGCAAGGATAGGTAAGTGCCGAAATTTCTATAAATAGGGGGGATAGCTAATCAATTCTGGCATTAGAACCCTACTCTTTCTTCTCTTCCTGTGCCGAAAATTTGAGGGCCATCTCACTTGTTTTCTTTTCTCATCTTTTCTCTTCCAAAAGCCGAAAATCACCAATGTTTTCTTTTCTCATCTTTTCTCTTCCGAAAGCCGAAAATCACCATTGTTTTCTTTTCTCATCTTTCTCTTACAAAAGCCGAAAAATACTACCTCCATCACCCTTTCTTTCTTTTTCTTTGAAATTTCCTTTTAGCTGAATCTTCTGATCTCCATTGATTTTCTTCTCCCATTCATTAAAAGCCGAAACTCCTCATTCAATTCTTCTAAAAGTCGAAAAACACATCAGCCTTCTCTTGTTCATCTTTTTCGGGATTTTCTTAAAAGCCGAAATCCCTAGATCTCATCTCCTGTAATTGTCGAAATCTTTTTGTGGTATCTACTTGTGTCGAATCTCGAAAGAAACTAAAGGTAAGTATTGATTCGTACGATTTCAATCTTTTCCGGCTTTTTAGGGACTCTAGTCGAATGGCTATAAGGAGCTAATCTTAAGTTTTTCTCTTATTTGCGGCATTCCGGGATTTGAAGAGAGGTCACTCGCTTAGATCTCTAAGATAGAGTTCAGTAACACTCGAATCGTGTTACTTTCAGGATTTCAAGGTAAGGAGATCTATTGATTTTTAACATGTAAATTTGGGTATTTATTAACCCTTGGCCGAATGTAGGGGAGCCCAAATCTTCGTATTCTTTCAGCTTTTGAGTAAGGTTTTAGACTAAGGGTTGTAGATTCAGATAGTAAGGATTTAACTAAGGGAGTAAAACTACGCGATATCAGGTGTGTAACACTTCCACACCATTTAGATTGCCTGATAAAATATGTTATAAATCTGTTATATTCTGATAAATGCCGAAATCCTGGCATCATGTTATAAATCTGTTATATTCTGATAAATGCCAAAATCCTGGCATCACGTTATAAATCTGTTATATTCGGATAAATGCCGAAATCCCGGCATCATGGTTGAAACCCGAAGAGGGTAAAAGCGAATCACCAGGTTAGTGATCTCTGTCATTCCTAAGTGAATGTTCCTGTTAAGGTGACATCTGTGATAAGTATGCTGTTTCTGTCATTGCATGGGGTTGGGTTATTGAAAGGGGAAGTGTTCTGTTGTAGCGGCTTCTGCCGTGACCTGTTGTAGTGGCTTTTGCCATGACCTATTGTAGTGGCTACGGCCATGATCTGACAATGAGCAGCATGTCTGCCATCAATGGTGTGTAGCAGTGTGGGTTGATTGTAGAAATCCCCAAATGGTGCGACTGGCAGGTATGGGTGGCGTGTAGCGGGTGGAAACCTAGGATTTGGGTTGGGCTTTGCATCTTTTCTGATATATTATAATTTTTTTATATGTTCTATGGGGTTAAGGCCCAAGTCTAATGATGCATGAGGGTTACACACGGAGTCTCGTGACTCACCCTATTATTTAAAAATTTCAGGTAGTACCTAGTGCATCGGACCGGGCTGGATAGGAGCGCGAGGTGGCCATGCGAGAGAATACTTGATCCAGCAGAAGATTTTACTTAGAATATTGTTTTTAATATTTTTGATTAAAGGTTTTCAATATCGTTGTAATAAGGCCTTGGGCCACTAGACTATTATTTATGTTTCGGTTTTATGTTGGGCTTTTATTACTGGGCATTTAAATTTTATGTCTAAATTAAGTTAAGACATGTATAAAATTTCGGTTTTTATTTAAAAAAACTCACCAAGGTAATTTATAACTTTATATCTTATATGATTTAATAAATTATTAAGTTTTCGGTATAAATATTTAAACCTGACAAATGTTTTTCCAAAGTGCTACGACATGTTTTATAAAAATTTCTTTATGACACGCCAGATCCGGTCGAAACGTATGGGCCGGGTTTGGGGTGTTACAAAAACAAATTTATCGATTTTGCCCCTAGGAATTCTAACTGTTTTATCAGCTAATTGAATGCTCATCCTAGTTTGTTTGGGCTTCCCTAGACCTAGTCATTTAAATAATGTATAAGGCATGACATTTATGCTTGCCCCTAAATCAGCTAACGCATTATCAATAGTTAAACTACCAATTAAGCATGGAATAGTAAAACTCCCTAGATCTTTTAACTTTCGCGGTAGTTTATTCTGTAACATTGCTGAGCATGCTGCGTTTAATTCCACATGGTGCTCTTCATCTATTTTGCGTTTGTTTGTCAAGAGCTGTCTTAGAAATTTCCTCGAGTCTGGCATCTAAAAAAGAGCTTCAAGAAGAGGTAAGTTAATATGTAATTTCTTTAAAAGTTTAAGAAACTTACCGAAATGTTCTTCTAAATTGTCTCTTTTTATCACTTCGGGATAAGGTATACGAGGTTGGTACTCTTTGATTACTGGTTTCGGCTTTTCTTGCGTTACCTCTATTTTACCTTCGTCTACCTCTTGGTTTGGTTTGTCTAACCTTTTGCTATCATGATCTCTGATGGCTTGAATTTGCTACTTAGTGTTAATATCGGTATTACTTGGTAGACGTCCTTACGGTCGTTCAGACATTAGTTTTGTGAGTTGCTCGACTGCATTAATGACTTCCTTGACTGACTTAGTAAGTTCCCCAACTCGTTTCTCGTTGTCTTTAATTGTTCTCTCAGTCTCGTGGAAACAGTTTTCTGTGTTTGTCATAAATCTTGTCAGCATCTCATCGAGGTTTGGCTTCTTCTCTTGCGGATAGGGCTGATTTTGGAAGTTTTGAGGAGGTTGTTGCCTTTGATTTTCTTGATTTCGTTGACCTCCCCAAGAAAAATTTGGGTGGTTCCTCCAACCTGGATTGTAAGTATTACTATAAGGATTATTATTGGATCTGAAATTATTACCTATGTAGTTCATCTGTTCGTTCTTTGCTTCTGGTTGGTAGGGTGGGTACTCAGGATTCGCCACGGTTCCACTTGCATCACACTGCATGACTGGATGTGCCTGCGAAGAACACAAACTATCAATCTTTTTATTCATCATCTCTACCTGTGTTGATAGTATGGTTATCGCATCGAGGTTGTAAACTCCGGCTGATTTTGTCGATTTCGTCCTTGTCACTTGCCACTGATAGTTATTCAGTGACATCTCTTCAATGAATTCGTAGGCTGCTTCAAGAGTTCTATTGTTCAGGGTTCCACCGGCCGCTGAATCGATTAGTTGTCTCGTTGAGGGGTTTACACCGTTATAGAATGTTTGGACTTGTAGCCACAAGAGTAGACCATGGTGTGGACACCTTCTTAAGAGATCCTTGTATCTCTCCCATGCGTCGTATAATGTCTCTAAATCCATCTGCACAAAAGAAGAGATATCATTCCGTAATTTGGCGTTTTGGCCGGTGGGAAATATTTCAATAAAAATTTTTCAGTCATTTGTTCCCATGTAGTGATTGATCCTCGTGGTAACGAGTTTAACCACTGTTTGCCTTTATTCCTTAATGAAAAAGGGAATAACCGAAGACGTATGGCATCATCAGAAACGCCATTTATTTTGAAGGTATCACAGAACTTTAAAAAATTAGCTATATGCGTGTTTGGATCTTCGTCCTGCAAACCATCAAATTAAACAAATTGTTGAATCATTTGTATTGTGTTAGGCTTCAATTCAAAATTGTTAGCAGTTATAGCAGGCCTAACAATACTTGATTCCGCTCCTATTAAATGCGGTTTAGCATAATCAAACATAGTTCGTGGAGTATTGTTTTCCCCCACATCATGTAGTGGTGGATTATTCTCGTCCATCCCTTCAGTAGGACCAGATCTGCCTTCTTCCTCTTCCTCTGTGTAATTTAGGGCTCGCCTGATTTCTCTGCGGGTCCTACAAACGGTAGCTTCAATTAAACTATCGTATACCAAAGGTCTTCTCGAGTTCCTTCTAGTCATAAACTAGAGGTACCTACTAGGAAAAGAAAGAAAGAAAATTTAGCAAAAATTTAAATTTAACCTAAAAAATAAAATTGTGAATAATAAAAAATAATGGCTAAAGTAATAAAAATAGAGCTTTCTTAATATTTTAGTTCCCCGGAAATGGCGCCAAAAACTTGATCGCTGAAATCAGAGTTTTAAAATTTATAAAGAGAATGATCGAACCTGGAAACTAACTCTGACAACTATTAAAGGCAAGTGTAGCTATCGAACAGTAGTATAGCTTAGGCAAGACCGAATTGTCGAACCCAAAGGAACTAAAAGTACTAATACTAACTTTCTTTTTATTATTTAGCCTAAAATAAAGTGAAGTTGCTTTAAATCTAAATTAACGACTACTAAGCTAAAGATGCAAAGACAAAAAGAACGAATTGGGAAATAACTAGAAGAAAAACTCAGTTGTTCACGACGATACCCTCAGGAAGAATCCACGTAGACTTCGCTTGTTACCTAACAGTGAACCATACGATTTATTCACTTAGTTTGATCCGTATGACTCCCTAACGTATATTAAACCCTCTCTCGAGGCGAATAATTTCTAACCCTAGGTTAATTAGTGGAACTCTCGTTCTCTTATAATAACCCCCTAGAATAGCAGTAAATCGATCTATGGATTCCTATATTAGGTTTCACCCTAATCCAGCAAAATCTCGTCACCCTATCTCTAGGCGTGCGATCAACTCCGCTTAATTATGCTAGATCTACTCTTAAGCAGGGTCTATTCCTCCTCCACCTAAGCACATTAAACTTGAATCAATATCCCGAAATATTAACTCGAGAATTAAGCACACATAATTAAGAACAAACTAAGTATTTATAATATAATTCAGAAAACGATAACAAGATTCATCTAGGTTTCATCCCCTTCAGGTATCTGAAGGGTTTTAGTTCATAACAAACAAAGAAAACATCTCAAGAGAAAAGATAAAACAAAACATAAGAAATCCCTAAAACTCCCTGAAGGAATTGAAGGAGAGATCCGCCGTCTTGAGTAGAATTCTGGCTTCTTGGGATGGATCAACTGGCTAACTTCGAGTGATTCCCATAACTCTGACCTTTTCGGCTTGGCTCCTTGGCCTAGCAAACCGCCCCCTTCAAAGGTGGTACTTAGGGGTTATTTATAGGCTCTTGGAATGCGATTCTTTCTCCCTAAGTATCCTTTTCCGACTGAAATTGTCTAAAGCCACGACAGGGGCACGGCCATGTCACACGCTCGTGTGACTCGTTTTCAAGCCATGTTCGAATTTCTAAGTTGAGGCACGGTCGTGCAGGTCGGGGTTGAGGCCGTGTTCTACATGCTCGTCAAGGCACGGCCGTGTGCTCTTTGGGCCAGGCCGTGTCGATTTTGTGATATGGCCCATTTACTCCGTTTTGGGCCCGTTTTATGTTCTTTTCATCCTTCGGTGCTATCCTGGGTCTAAGACATGAAAAGAAAGGATTAAGAGCACCTTTTTACATAAATTGAGGAATAAATCATCCAAAAAAAAGCTAAATATGGGATTAAAATATGTTATAATTACGGTTTATCAGCTCAAGATCTCACAAAAGTTATGGGTTTTTGATATCAATCTTGTAAATTTAAAACTTCAAGGTAATAATTAGATTCAGGTAGACAACCTAACAAAATTTTAATTTTTGAAAATAGACTTATCATGCTTGATTCTCTAGTCTCCTAAAGTTTAAATCATCACTGTACAATTAACTATCACTTAATCCGAAACATATCAAAGAAAATCATGGATCACAGGAAATTTCATTCTAATTAGTAATATGAGAAAATTACTAAAAGACAAGATATCATTCAGGGGTTTGAGAATAATGCAGAAAGTTAGGAACTTTTTCAAAATAAAATTCACCCCCCCACACTTAAGATGTACATTGCCCTTAATGTACAAATATATATATGAAATTTTAAGAGATAAGGAGAGGTGAAACTTCTTGAACTTTGGATGGCTTCCTTGAGTTGGGAGTGGTCGTGGTATGGTGGCCGCATACAATCTCTGCGCTAGATGAAAAAATTGGGAAGCTCATGAAGACTTAGCCAGGAAATAATAAGAATAATTCAAAATATACTAAATATATATATAAAGAAAAGAAAGATAAAAACAAAGGAAATAGAAAGTAAAATAAACTTAAAAGAAAAGATTAATGGACTGAAAAGTCCTTATCGTTACATGGTTAGCGAGGTGGGTGTGATTTCTAAGGATTCCAAGCAGCCTTTAGAACCTAAATCAAAGAAAACGAAATAAAATAGATTAAACTAACTAAAAGAAAAATAAAGGAAAGGAAAATAAAAGAGAAGGGAAAAGAAAAAGAAAACTAAAATGGACTCAAAAGTCCTTATCCTGTCGAGTTAATGAAGCGGCCGGCATGAACTTATGTAGATCGGTCTCGTAGAGGGAGACTGTGCTAGGATCCTTTCGTTTCTTCGACATAGATATGGTTAGATCAAGAGTTAGAAGAATGAAGAAAAAATGAAAATGAAAAGGGAGGGGGTTGTAAAGGGTATAGAAGAGAGGGGAATGGAGAGTAGGTGAGAAGGAGAGAGGGATGTTTTAAATAGAAATCTCAAATCTGGTACATCCCCACGCCCGTGGACCATGGGCATGTCAAGCCACACGACCGTATCGAACAGCCGTGATGTGCTACGTTCGTTTCTCCCACGCCTGTGTGCAGGTCACCACGCCCGTGTTGATAACACAGTGTCGACCACGGCCGCGTCGCACGGCCATGGTGTTTAGTCGGAGACCGAGGCTTGAAGATATTTTTTGTCCTGTCTCGTACTATCTCTGCCATGCCAGTACGAAAATCTGTAGCGTCCACACAGCCACGGCCACGGCCGTGTGGTATGGAAATCTATACTTTTGTTAGTTTATAGTTAGATGCTAAAAAGGAAGAATAAAAGTAAAATAAAAATGAAAAATTAATGGGATTAGTGCTCGGGTTTCCTCCCAAGAAGCGCTCGTTTATAGTCTAAAGCTAGACTTACCTCTCATTCACATAATCATGGTGGTTTGAGGAGTTGAAAATCTTTTCACATGCTATCAGTTCTATTATGAGTATATAATTCGAGTCGAGTAGCGTTTACTTTAAAAGTGCCAAATGTAGGATTACTTACCTCGACTGTTCCGTATGGGAAAACCTTGAGTACCCTAAAAGGGATTTCTTCGTTTATATTAGGGTCAGGAGGAGATATTTTAGGGTCCGCCTTATCTAAGAATACCTTATCTCCGATCTTAAACTTGTTTGTCCCACGGAATGGCATTGGTTCTGCTTCGTGTGTTCTTTGTTTCTCCTTAATACGTGGCTTCCACTCGTCTAACTCATCGATCTGAAGCCTTCGTTCCTCATAAGTTATTTCCTTGTTGGCATGAGGTCTAGGATCTGGCTTAGTTGTGTAGTTCCGTGATACTTCCAAGAAGGTTTAACCGAATAGTCATTAATAGAATTTATGTTCTCACCTTGATTACTCTATGTCCGAGTCGAATCAAGAGCCTGAAGAGTGATTGTTTCGTCACCTACACAGAGTATGAGTTCACCTGCATTGACATCAATTTTAGTTCTGGCAGTTGCTAAAATGGGTCTTCCTAAAACTAAAGGAATATTTTTGTCCTCATCCATGTCTAAAACGACAAAGTCTACTGGGAATACGAATTTATCAATTTTCACGAGAACATCTTCGATTATACCCCTAGGAATTCTAATAGTTTTATCAGCTAATTGAATGCTCATCCTAGTTTGTTTGTGTTTCGCTATACCAAGTTGTTTAAACATTTTATAAGGCATAACATTTATGCTTACCCCTAAATCAGCTAAAGTATTATCAACAGATAAACTACCAATTAAGCATGGAATTGTAAAACTCCCTGGATCTTTTAATTTTCGTGGTACTTTATTTTGCAACATTGCTGAGCACACTGCGTTTAATTCCACATGCAATTCCTCGTCTAACTTCCGTTTGTTTGTCAAAAGCTCTTTTAAGAATTTCCTTGAATCTGGCATCTGCAAAAGAGCTTCACGAAACGGTAAGTTAATAGGTAATTTCTTTAAAAGTTTAAGAAATTTACCGAATTGTTCATTTGTGTTGTCTTTCTTCATCGCATTGGGGTATGGTATACGAGGTTGGTATTCTTTAATTACCGGTTTTGGTTTGTCATGGTTTACCTCAACTTTACCATCCCCTACCCCTTTCTCTTGCCTTAATTTGGACTTACCTAACCCTTCACTGTCATGAGCTGTTATGGCTTGAAGTTGCTCCTTTGGGTTAGTCTCAGTGTTGCTAGGTAAACTACCTTGTGGTCGTTCTGATATGATCTTAGCAAGTTGTCCTAACTGGTTCTCGATCCCTTAAGTCGATGCTTGTTGATTTTTAAGTGTTGTCTCGGTGTTTTGAAAACGAGTTTTTGACACCGCGATGAATTTTGTAAGCATCTCTTCCAGGTTCTGCTTCTTTTCCTATGGGTAGGGCTATTGTTGGAAGTTTGGAGGGGGTTGTTGTCTCTGATTTCTTTGACCACCCCATGAAAAATTGGGGTGGTTCCTCCAACCTGGGTTATAAGTGTTACTATAAGGGTTATTTTGAGGTTTAAAATTGTTACTCATATAGTGAACTTGCTCATTCTCAGCGCTCAGGTTGTAAGGTGGATATTCTGTGTTGTTCATCCCTCCTCCATTCGTATCGCACTGCATAACTGGATGTACCTACGAAGAACCATATAAACCATCAATCTTTTTATTTAAAAGTTCTACCTAGTTTGATAGCATGGTTACTGCGTCGAGGTTGAAAACACTGTCTGCTTTCATTGGCCTTGTCCTTATGACTTACCACTGATAGTTATTCAGTGACATCTCTTCAATGAATTCATAGGCAGCCTTGGGTGTTTTGTTATTCAAGGTTCCGCCGGCGGCTGAATCAATCAACTGGCTGGTTGAAGGGTTCACACCATTATAAAAAGTTTGGACCTGTAGCCACAAGGGTAATCCATGGTGTGGGCACATTCTCAATAGATCCTTGTATCTCTCTCATGCATTGTAAAGTGTTTCTAAATCCATCTACACAAAAGAAGAGATATTATTCCTCAACTTGGCTGTTTTAGCGCGCGAAAAATATTTTAATAAAAATTTTTTGGTCATTTGTTCCCATGTAGTGATTGATCCTCGTGGAAGAGAATTCAACCACTGTTTAGCTTTATTCCTCAAAGAAAAGGGAAATAACCGAAGACGGATGGCATCATCAGAAATGCCATTTATTTTGAAAGTATCGCAAAATTCTAGGAAGTTCGCCAAGTGATTATTTGGATCTTCATCCTGCAAACCATCAAACTGAACAAACTGCTGTATCATCTGAATTGTGTTAGGTTTCAGTTCAATATTATTTGCAGCAATAGCAGGTCTAACAATACTTGACTCAGTTAAATTAGGTTTAGCATAATCATACATAGCTCGAGGAGCATGATTTTCGGCTGCCTCTAGAAGTAGCGGATTATTCTCAACCATCTCTTCAGTAGTATTAATTTAGTTTTCTTGCTCTTCTTGTATGTACTGTAGGCTTCTCCTTATTTCTCTTCGGTTTCTGCGAACTGTGCTTTCAATTTCACTATCATAGAGTAGAGGTCTTGACAGGTTTCTTCTAGTCATAAACTAGAATACCTGGCAGAAGAAAAGAAGAAAATTTAGAAAAGTAAAAATAAAAATAAACTTTAATTGCAAAAATAAAATATGGCTAAAGTAATAAAAATTGAGCGTTCTTAATATTACAGTTCCCCGGCAACGGCGCCAAAAACTTGATCGTGTGTCAGAGTCTTAAAAATTTATATAATGAATGATCGAGCCTAGAAACTAACTATGACAATGAATAAGGCAAGTGCACCTATCAAACAGTAGTATAGTTTAGTGGGAAGACCGGATTGTCGAATCCAAGGGAACCAAAAGTACTAATACTAACTTTCTTTTTATTATTTAGCCTAAAAATTAAGGGAATTTTTGTTTATTCTAAAATTAACTAACTACTAAGCTAAAGATGCTAAGACACAGAGAATGAATTTGGGAAAATACTTTTGGGAAAAACCAATTGATTAAGACAATACCCGAGGAAGAATCCACCTAGACTTCACTTGTTATTTAACTCTGAACCAGACGATTTATTCACTTGACTTGATCCGTAGGATTCCCTAATTTATATTAATACCTCTTTCGAGGCTACTAACGTCTAACCCTAGATTGATTAATTGAAATTTCTCTCTAATTAAAACCCCTAGAATTGCATTAACTCGATCTATGGACTCCCATAATAGGTTTGACCCTAATCCGGCAGATTTTAGTCATCATATTTCTAGGGTTGCGATCAACTCTGCTTAATTATGCTAGATCTACTCTTAAACAGGGCCTTCTGCTCCACTGCCTAAGAACATCAATACTTGAATCAATATCCTGAAATATCAAAGCAAGAATTAAGAACACATAATGAAGAACAAATTAAGTATTTATCATATAGTTCAGAGAACAATAACAAGATCCTTCTTAGGTTTCATCCCTCTCAGATATTTAAGGGGTTTAGTTCATAATGATAAAAGAATACATCTCAGAAGAAAATATAAAACAAAACATAAGAAAAACCCTAAAACCCCCTGAAGGAATTTGAAGGGAAAATCCTCTGTCTTGAGTATGAATCTGGCTTCTTGAGATGAATCAACTGGCTTTCTTCGAATAAATCCCACAATTCTGGCCTCTCTACCTTGGCTCTTCGGCCTAACTGGACGCCCCCTCATAGGTCGCACTTAGGGTGTTTATATAGGCTTTCGAAATGTCTTTCTTCGCCCCTAAGTATCCTAATCTGAGTGAAATTAAAACAGGTCGCGGCAGGGACACACCCATGGCACACGCCCGTGTAAGTCGAGGCTAGGCCGTGGTTGGGTCTGCTAATGGAGGCACGGCCTTGTGGCTTGGGCCCAGGCCGTGTGCATTTCGTACTTTGGCCCAATTTCTCTGTTTTTGGCCCAATTCTCGTTCTTTTCATCCTTCGGTGCTCTCCTAAGTATAAAACATGAAATTAAAGGATTAGGAGCACCAAATTCCACAATTCAAGGAATAAATCATCCAAAAGTATGCTAAATGTGGGATTAAAATATGTACATTATATGGTTTATCATAGGGGCAAAATGGTAATTTTCCTAGAATGTAAATTGAGTTCACATGAATATGAAATGTGATAAATTGACGTTAAATTTACTCGTATAGATCCAGAAAGACCAAATTTGGAGTTAGAATGAGGAAAAGATGAAAATGTCGTATTAGTAGATTTACATACACAAACATTTGTCGAGGTAAGTTCATGTAACTAAATTGTGTTTATTTACATGCTTGCATTGATTGTGTTTATGTAAATTATATAAATGCCTTAATTATGTGAAATGATCACATATTCGTCAAAACCCAATAAATGAAATATGCCCAAACAACAATAATGCCCGATCAATGATAAATGATAAAAAAATGTAAATTTTAAATGTGAACATTTGAATTTGCATGAATGTATCAATGTATGAGATTGATCACATGCCTGATAATACTTGAAAAATGTTAAATCCCGTTTGAATAAATGGAAAATTCGATGGATATGTGATTTCTCAAAATGAATGAGGCCCTACATTTGTTGCCGGTAGGATTTAGCTTGGTCGAGTAATCCTATTGACGTCATTACTAAAAGGATTTAGCCCAGACAGGTAATCTTGATATAAATCCTCTAGAGCATATGTTATGGACTGAATTTAGCCCGGACTGGTAATCCAGATCAAGCTCTTTAGAGCATATGTCATAAAAAGGATTTAGCCTGGACCGGTAATCCTGTTGTATACATGTGTGGCTCGAGAGTGTGCTTTCTGAAATTTTACCTTATGGGTATTAATGGACATGAATTGACAAATTCTGATTTGTACACCTCGAGTGTACTACCAGCGTATCCATCGATATTCCAGATAAATTCAACGGGTAAAACTCTTGACATGAGGAGATATGAATAATAAATGAGTTATTACATGCATCTACCTGAAATACACGAAAATGATGATATGTGATAATTGATACATGGAAATATGAGACGATGATATTGTATTTGGAATTTGGTTGATGAATATAAGTTCATCCTTGATTATAGACTCGTACACCTTGTGTGTACTACTAATTGTGTGACCTTAATATTCGAAAAATGTGAGTAAGGTCCTGACATGAAATAAGTTGAACTCGAAATAAACTACTATGAAACTATACTTGTAATAATAAGAGATGATTTGTACATGATAAATGAATACATGTTGTGGAAAGCATATGTGCTTGGAAACTTAATTGTTGTTGAGCTCATACATGTCTTGATTTTATTATGGATTATATGACAAACAAGGGTAATGAGGATGTGTGTAAGGCTTGAGGTCAAATTGATTGGATATCTCTTACATAGTTGCTTCAAAATAGGATGAATGGTAAGTAAAGTACCATGTTATACGAACTTACTAAGCATTATATGCTTACTCAGTTTTATTTTCCTATTTTAGAGTAAATCGAAAGCTCGTTGGGTTGGAAGCTTGGCAAAGATCACTCACACTATCCATTGTCCCATGTCGGTACAATATGGTAAAGCAATTATGGTTACAATGGCATGTATAGGATATATTAGTCATATTGGCATGTAAATGTTAATGATTATTGTAATCTAGCCATTGGAATGGGTAGTGATGATTATGTTTTGGGATATGTATACATATATATATGTGCTAATGTCTTTTGTGATGTGGTTTGTAATTGTTTGCTAAATGGTCTATTGTGGCTTGATACCATAGATGTTAAATGGTTATGATTTGGCTTATTGATAAGCTAGTGAACCTAGGCAAGGTAATGCATATTGAAAGGAATAATATTGATGCTTATGGATGTGAAATTTGGTATGATTTGGTTTGGCAAAATATAATGTTATGAGTATGTTAGATGTCATTGTTAAAATGACATGTCTTAGCGTTAGTTGTGGTTGTATTGGCTGCCTAATAATGCTATGACTTGTATCATTGGAAGTTATATAGGTATATGCAAAGGAGGGTGGCAAAATGGCTTGGTAAATAGCCTATATTTTTCCCACACGGGTAGACACACGAGCGTGTGTCTAGGCCGTCTTTGACACACGGTCTGCCCCATGGGCTTGTGGCCTGGCCGTGTGTCCCCTGCACCTTAAAATCAAGAAACAGAATGCTCAGAATTGAGCACATAGGCAGAGACACGGGCGTGTGTCTCAGCCGTGTTAGGGACATGGCCTTGCACATGGGCATCTGTCCTGGCCGTGTGAAAACTACACCTTAATTTCAAAAATTAAATTCGCCACACAGCCTAGCACACGGGCGTGTGACTTGGTCGTGTGACCTCAATTTCTTCATGCTTGCAAGTCAGAGAGTTAAACGGGTTAGGGACACGGGCTTTTTTTACCACACGGCCTGATCACACGAGCGTGCCCCTAGACCACACGAGCATGTGAGCCCTGTAACCTTCGAAAATTTTTGAAATATCGCGAAAAGTTTTATGAGTTTCCGATTAAGTCCCAACTTGATTCTAATGCTCATATTGGACCTCGAGGGCCCAATTAAGGGACGTTACGAATAATCTCAGTTAATGAGTAGTGACTGACATGATTTATCTGAAAATATTCTGAAAAGTTCTAGTAATGCTTCGTAACCCTATTTCGACGATGGATACGGGTTAGGGGTATTACAATATCATACTATATTTTTCATCATCATGTCATATTCACTTATGTATCATAGCATGTTACAAGGTTCATACCTTTTTCTCATTTCTATTTTGAATACACTGATTCATTTTATACTCATATCGGCCCTCAGGGCTTATTTAACTGATTCACATGATCTTTCACATGCTATCTTTTGTCACTCTAACATTTATATACGTGATACAAAATTTTCTATTAACATTTCATATCAATTGGTATATGTTTTATAGTCCCTATTAACCGGACACGAACTTAAGATGGATACACTGATCATCCAACCAACACTCTACTATATCTGGCACCCAATGCCTCTTTGAAATGTTCGAAGTATAATTTACACTTTGTGCTTTATCGATATAAACCAAACTAATGTGTGCTCCACACCTCATCGGAATGTTCGAAGTATAATTTGCGCTCTATGCCTTATTGGTATAAACCGAAATATAACCTTGTACACTAATCCTAGAGCATGCCAATTTTACCCGACTCTGCTTGATAAACCATAATTTACACATATTTCATCCCCATGCTTAGCTTAATTTTGGATAAATTTTCATTAGATTTGATGAATTCTATGCTCCTAATCCCTTAATTTCATGTTTTATACTCAAGAGAGCTTAGGGAGTCGAAAAGATCGAGAAACGGGCCAAAATGGGACAAAATAGGCCTACATCAGAAATTACACGGCCTTGACTATCGTCCACGGGCAGATTACATGGTCGTGTGTGGTGAGAAGAATCGAGCATGGCCGAAGGAGTCCACCATGGGCGTGTCCCTGCCGACCCTAGGTTCAATTCTATTCGGAAAAGGCTACACGTGGGCCAAGAAAGACATTCCAAAGCCTATATAAACACCCTAAGGGGCAACCTAAAAGAGGACCTCGAGTAGACACCGAGTACAAGGCAGAAAATACTCCAAGACAGCCGTTGGGAATAGCTTAGGAGAAGGATCTCCATCAACACTGAAGATCTCCCACCAAGTTCTTTAGAAGTTTTTGGGTTTTCTTATGTTTTGTTGTTTTCCCTATTTTAAGATGTTTCCCTCTATCAGTATGAACTAAATCCCTTAAATACCTAAGGGGATGAAACCTAAGACAGATCTTATTATTATTGGATTTATAAGATAAATACTTGTTCTTATTCTTAATTTTGAGTTCTTATTATTGTTTTGATAATTCAAGTTATTAATTCAAGTAGAATGTGCTAATTCAGTGGAGCAAAAGTCCATGTTTAAGAGTAGATCAACACAATTAAGCGGCGTTGATTGCAACCCTAGAAACAGGGCGACGAAAATCTACCGAATTAGAGTCAAATCTAATAAGAAAATCCATAGATAGAGTTAATGCGACAATAAGGGTTTTAATTAGAAAAAGATTTCAATTAATCAACCTAAAGTCAGTTGTGTTTAGTCTTGAAAGAGATATTAACATAAATCAGGGATTTCTATAGATTAAGCCAAGTGAATAAATCGTATGAATCAAAAAAATAATAAGTGAAGTCTAGGTGGATTCTTCCTTAGGTATTGCCTATCTCATATAAGTTGTCTAAAAAGTATTTTCCTAATTCTTTCATTGTCGTGTTTAATTAGTTTTAGTTTAAAACGAAATCACTCCAATTCCTAGGCTAGATAATAGAAAGATAGTAATTACTAGTACTCTTGGTCCTTGTGGATACGATATTACCGGTCTTACCATAACTATACTATTGAACGATAGGTGCGCTTGCCTTTATTATGATCATAGTTAGTTTTAGACACATCAAGTTTTTGGCGCCATTGACGGGGACTAAGATATTAGGAACACTAAATTTTTATTACTTTAGTCATTTTATTTATTTGCAGCTTATTTTTATTTCAACTTTGCTAAATTTTTCTTTTATTTGCTTCTGGCAGGTAATTTTAGTTTATGACTAGAAAAAAACCCGTCAGAACCCTTGATTTTTTACAGTGAGATAGAACATACCACTCATAGAAACCGAAGAGAAATAAGGCGAAGCCTACAATACATAGAAGAAGAGAAAGAAGACGAAACCAATACTACCAAAGAGATGGTCGATAATAATCCGCTACCTCCTGTGGTTGCCGCAAACCCGGTGAATCAAAATCCTACTCCTCGTACTATGTATGATTATGCTAAACCTAATTTAACAGGAACTGAATCAAGTATTGTTAGACCTGCTATTGCTACAAATAATTTTGAACTGAAACCTAACACTATATAGATGATTCAGCAATTTGTTCAGTTTGATGGTTTGCAGGATGATGATCCAAACAATCACTTGGAGAATTTTCTGGAATTTTGCGACACTTTCAAAATTAATGGCGTTTCTGATGATGTCATTCGCCTTCGGTTGTTTCCCTTCTCATTGAGAAACAAAGCAAAACAGTGGTTGAACTCGTTACCACGAGGATCAATCACTACATGGGACCAAATGACCGAAAAAATTTTACTTAAATATTTTCCGCCGGCTAAAACGGCTAAGTTTTGGAATGATATTTCTTCTTTTGTGCAGATGGATTTAGAAACACTCTACGATGCATGGGAGAGATATAAGGATCTACTAAGGAGATGCCCTCACCATGGGTTACCTTTGTGGCTACAGGTTCAAACATTTTACAATGGTGTGAACCCCTCAACTAGGCAGTTGATTGATTCAGCCACCGGTGGAACCCTAAATAACAAGACCCCTGAAGCGGCTTATGAGTTTATAGAGGAGATGGCACTAAATAACTATCAGTGGCAAGTTATGAGAACAAAGCCAACAAAAGCCGCCGGTGTTTTCAACCTCGACGCAGTGACCAGGCTATCAAACCAGGTAAAACTTTTAAATAAAAAGATTGATGGTTTGTGTGGTTCTTCGCAGTTACACCCAGTGATGCAGTGCAATACAAATGGAGGAGAGACGAGCAATATAGAATATCCACCCTACAACCCTGGCATAGAAAACGAACAAACGAACTATGTGGGTAATAATTCTAGATCTCAAAATAACCCTTATAGTAACACTTACAATCCAAGTTGGAGGAACCACCCAAACTTCTCATGGGGTGGCCAAGGAAATCAGAGACAACAACCCCCTCTAGGCTTTCAACAACAACCCTACCCACAAAAGAAAAAACCGAACCTTGAAGATATCCTAGAAAAGTTTATTTCGGCATCAGAAACTCAATTTCAAAATACCGAAATGGAGTTGAAAAATCAACAAACATTAATTCAAGGGCTTAAAAATCAAATAGGACAGCTGACCAAGTTAGTTTCCGAAAGGCAACCAAGTAATTTACCTAGTAATACCGAACCTAAACCAAAAGAGTAAGTGAAGGCCGTAACACTCAGGAATAGGAAAGTATTCGTTGAAGCGGAAAAGAAGATGCCACAAGAAACTGATACGGAAAAAGGTGAGGAAGTAAACGAGAATGTAACACCGGTACTTAAAGAATATAAACCACGGATCCCATATCCGGCAAAGTTGAAGAAAGACCGCATAGACGCACAATATGGTAAATTTCTTGA
The DNA here is from genome assembly GCA_005393395.2 of Gossypium australe. NCBI lineage: Eukaryota > Viridiplantae > Streptophyta > Magnoliopsida > Malvales > Malvaceae > Gossypium > Gossypium australe. The sequence goes on along the minus strand of CM016621.1, from coordinate 23,442,517 downwards.
ACTTTTTAAACATTTACATATTAACTTACCTTTTGTTGAAGATATTTCACAGATGCCGACATACGCAAAATTCCTAAAATAGCTTTTAACAAACAAAAGGAAGTTTGAAGAGCTATCAACCGTAGAGATTAACGAGGAATGTTCAGCTATTCCCCAAAATAAGCTACCAACCAAATTGAATGATCCAGGAAGTTTCATTATTCCCTGTTTAATTGGTAGTTTAAATATTGAGAAAGCATTAGCTGATTTAGGTGCGAGTATTAACTTAATGCCTTATAAAATGTTCAAGCAGCTTGGTCTTGGGGAACCAATACCCACTAGGATGAGTATTCAATTAGCTGACAGATCTATTAAATATCCCAGGGGAATTATTGAAGATGTTTTGGTAAAACTTGATAAATTCATATTCCCTGTTGATTTTGTTGTGCTTGATATAGATGAGGACGTTGAGGTGCCTTTAATTTTAGGACGCCCATTTTTAGCTACTGCTAGGGCTGTTATTGATGTAGGTGATGGTAAACTTGTGCTAAGGGAAGGCGACGAGGAAATTATTTTTAAAATTTATGATGCTATACGATATTCTAGCGACCAAGATGATTCCTGTTATTTTATTGATGCCATTGATCATTTTATTCAAGATTCTTTTTAGAAAATCATAAATGACTGTAGAAAGCCCATTTCGCCCGGGCCCGTCAGATTTAACCAAAAACCAAATAAAAATAAATAAAAAAATTAATTAAACAGTCCAATAATTAAAAGTCCAAATTACGAAAAATAATAATAAGGCCCACTTATCCTAGCCCAATACAGCCTAACCAATACGCCACCTGTTCTTACAATTTCCTTCGGAACCCTAGAAGGAGCTTTGATAAACCGTAAAAGTAACATATTTTAATCCCACATTTAGTATGCTTTTGGATGATTTATCCCTCGGTTTATATAAAAAGGTGCTTTTAATCCTTTCTTTTCATGTCTTATACCCAGGAAAGCACCCGAGGATGAAAAGAACACAAAACGGGCCTAAAACGGACTAAATGGGCCTTAACATGAAATTGACACGGCCTGGCCCAAAGTCTACACGGCCGTGCCTCGACGAATACCTAAAGCACGGCCTCAACTCCGTCCCACACGGCCGTGCCACGCCAATCATCTGGAACACAGCCTTCTCCCGATTTACACGACCATGCTTCATTAAAGAAGTCCGAACACGGTCTGGTCTCGATCCACATGGGCGTATGCCATGGTCGTGCCTCTGTTGCTAGAAAGAGCAATTTCAGTCGGAAAAGGATACTTAGGGAGAAAGAATCGCGTTCCAAGAGCCTATATATATATCCCCCAAGTACCACCTTTGAGGGGGATCGAAAGCTAGGCCAAGGAGCCAAGCTGAGAAGGTCAAAGTTAGAGAGTAACGTAAGGATAGCCAGTTGATCCATCCCAAGAAGCCGGAATTATACTCAAGACGGCGGAATTCTCCTTCAATTCCTTCAGGGGGTTTTAGGGTTTTCTCATGTTTTGTTTTATCTTTTCTCTTGCGATGTTTTGTTTATTCATTATGAACTAAACCCCTCAGATACCTGAAGGGGATGAAACCTAGATGGATTTTATTATTTGATTTTTAAGTTATATGATAAATTACTTAGTTTGTTCTTAATTATGTTGTTTAATCCAAATCTAATGTGCTTAAGTGGAGGAGGAATAGACCCTGCCTAAGAGAAGATCTAACATAATTAAGCGGAGTTGATCAGACGCCTAGAGATAGGGTTACGAGATTTTGCCAGATTAGGGTGAAACCTAATATGGGAGTCCATTGATCGATTTGCTGCTATCCTAGGGGGTTATTATAAGCGAACGAGAGTTCCACTAATTAACCTAGGGTTAGATGTTATTCGCCTCGAGAGAGGGTTTAATATAGGTTAGAGAGTCTCACGGATCGAGCTAAGTAAAAGAAATCATATAATCTAGGGTTAGATACTAAGTGAAGTCTAGGTGGATTCTTCCCGAAGGTATCGTCGAAATCAACTGTGTTTTTTCTTCAAAGTTATTTTCTAATTCGTCTTCTTGTCTTTGTGTCCTTAGTTTAGTTGTCGTCAATTTAGTTTAAAAGTAATCTTCACTCTAACTTTAAGGCTAAATAATAAAAAGAAAGTGAGTATTAATACTTTTAGTTCCTTTGGGTTCGATAACCGGTCTTGCCTAAGCTATACTACTGTTCGATAGGTACACTTGCCTTAATATCGTTGTCAGAGTTAGTCTCCAGGTTTGATCATTCTTTTACAAATATTTAAAGCTCTGATTTGCAGTGATCAAGCTTATCCAGATACTTCGGGTGCGACCCCTCGATGTGGGGAGATGTATCGATTGGACCGCCTTAGAGCAGGTCCAGCTAGCCGACGCAGTTCGGGCCCTATTACCCACCGACCCGTGGGGGCATTTCTTTGAGATTATCGAGCCGGCGTACCTAGAGCTCACTTTAGAGCTCTGTTCCACATTCCACCTCCAAACGGTCACGACGAACTTTGACGACTCCGGCACAATCTAATTCCATCTCGGAGGCCTCGTACGTGAGCTGAGTGTCCCACAGTTCGGAGTCGCCTTGGGACTTTACACCAAGGAGTTCATGGATAAAGACGACTTCGAGGACCTCCATCGCCACATCCATTACTCCCCTTCTACATGTTGAAGAGACTTAGTCCCCGACTCGGCCACCTATGACCCCAGCCGCTCCAAAACGTTAGCTCTTGCCCCATCATTGAGGTACTTACACAATATTCTAGCTCATACTTTGACGAGTAGGCGAGAGAGCACCAACATCGTCAACACTCACGACGCCTACTTCTTATGGTGCATGCCGAATGGGCACATCTTCGACTTAGCTTACTTCATCGCCCGCGCCATTCAGCATTAGACGGAGCGGCATAGAAGAGGAGTCATCTCCATGGGCCCATACGTCACGCGCCTGGCTCGATATTTTGGGCTCCTCAACACCGCAGGTCAATCCTCCTCGCTCACACTTATCAGGCAGATGTCCCCACAGGGTATTCAGACAATGTTTCACATAAGGATGATTGAGCACCGACGTGGGTTTGATCCTCCCCAGTACCGGCTCTCACAACCCACCGAGCAAGATGACCCAGAGGACATTACTGATGATGTCCCCCCACAGCATGAGGCACCACCATCTGCACCACCACCGCACCGACCAGTTCATGCGGCAGCTTCACTGACAGACATCTCTAAGCGCCTCACTCGTTTCGAGCAATATTTCACTCAACAATTTAATGACAGCGCTCGACGATTTGACGGCATCGAGGTGACGCTGTAACAGATTTGTCAGCATTTTCACATATCGCCACCACCCCCAAATCACGATCCATCTGGGGATGAGGACCTTTGAGTCCATTTATTTTCATTTTTCTTTTCGTTGTCTTTATTTTATTTAAGGATTTAAACTATTAAACTATTTCCTTTTCTTGTCTTTAAATTATATTAATTATGTTGATTTCTTTTTATCTTTGGTTGTTTACTATCAAGTAATCATAACGAAATCCATTTAATAAAACCCCCTAAAAATTTACTGATGACTCCGCAGTTTCGAAAAGTTCAAGGTGCTACTAAGGAACTGGAATATTCTCTTTGTAACACCCCAAACCCAGCCCAAACACTACGACCGGATCTGGCATGTCACTAGGTAAGAATTTATAAAGTATTACGAATTTTGGAAGATTTTTAAGTCATTTTTAAAACCCCAAGTTTCGTGGTTCAATTAAAAACCCATTATTCATTTAAGATAAAATTTAATTAGCCAAAACCTTGTGATTAGGTGCCATGTGAAAACAGCTGTTATTACATTTAATTAAGCTAGAGGTGTGTTGTGGAAATCCGTCTGTAAAATCGTTAATCAAGTTATAAGAAAAACTTTATACGCATTTTGATGAATAAAACATCTTATCAATTATTTTAGATTTAAAGCATCTAAAACTTAAAACCGAGATTTTAAACCAAATTAAAAGTGGCCTTATTACATAACCAAATCCCGAAAATTTAAAAAGAGAATAAATTTCTAATAAATAAAACCAAGCATGGCCACCTCGTAGTCCCTTCCGGCCTGGTCCACTGCACTATGTATCACCTGCAGAGATGTTAAGCAAACAGAGTGAGTCAAGAGACTCAGTGTACAATTCCAAGCACCTTTATTGGGCTCAAGCCCACCACTTACCATTTGGGCCTTAGCCCCCTTTTAATAATCATATTGGGCGAAGCCCATTAGAAATCTGTTTGGGCCTTAGCCCCATAATACGATGTAGCAGAATAACATATGCAAGATGATGCAGAGCCCAAACCCAACCCAAATATCCATCCGCTACACACCACCCGTACCAACCAATCACACCAATGGGGATTTCTACAATCAACCCTCACCGCTACACACCATCGATGGCAGTCAAGCTGCTCATCGCCAAAGTTGTGACAGAGTCCGCAGGCTGAAATGGCAAAAGCCACCAGAACAGAGTGTGGCAGAGCCACCAGATCATCAGAGTTGTGACAGAGTCACCAGACTGAAATGGAAAAAGCCACCAGATACACTTCCCTTTACATTAATGGCAAGCCCCCCTTATGCAACATAAAATCATGATGTATGCATGCAACAGATATCAACATGTATCAGATGCTCAGAGTATTCACATGATCATGTCAGTATATTTACATATTTAGCATAGACAGAGATTACTAACCTGATGTCCTACTTTTACCTTCCATGGGTAAACAATAGCTTATGCCGAAGTTTCGGCATTTAACAAAGCATAACATACTTAAAAGTAACAATGAAAAGGTGTGAATATTACACACCTGTATACGAAGAGAACTAAGCTCTCAACACTATCGACAGTCTCGGAAGACGGAACGACTGCAATCTGCCTATTCTGTTCTGACGTCGGTCCACAACCCGGTGGCCAATCTCGTACTGCCGATACCGCTCGTCGCTTAAACTTAGGGGCTGGGACTACGGGTCCAACCCCTTCCTTTGCTAGGCTAGTATTCGATTCCATGAAAGAGATCTAGATCGACAGAAACCGGAGGCTATTAAACTTGGATCAAGGAATGGCCAAAGTCCCAACATCCCCTTGGAAGTGGCCTCTCAAAGAAAAGATGGTGAAGACACGTCCCTTTACTACTACCCAAAATAAGAGTGCACCGATTAGAAGTTCTGAGTTCGGCTATCAGCAAAGTAGACAGGAAGGTGTAGATTCGGCTTTGGTTCGACTAGGCAGAAATGGAATAGCAGATGGAAAAAGAAGCACAGAAGATATAAGTCACCACCCTGCCAATCGATTAACACTAAAGAGACCAAATGAGAAGAACAACAACAAGTGTTTCAGTTGTGAAGAAATAAGAAGAAAGGGCTAGGGGGATTCGGCTAAAGCAAAAGGAATTAGAGAGATGAATGGTAGAAGATGATGATTCGGTCAAGAAGAGGAATGGGGAATGAGTTTCGACTTTTAGAAAGAATAGAGAAGAAAGATGGATTGCAAGGAAATGGTATGATGCTTCCAGTTGTGAGATTAAAGAGAATAAGTGGAAGGGAAAGAAGAGATTCAGCAAAGAGGCTTAAGAGATTTCGACTTAGAGGGAAAAAGAAAAAGAAGAGAGGATGGTGGTAATGGTGAGTAAGATGAAGCTAAGGTTCGGCTAAAGGTAAAAAGGAGAAGAGAAATAAAAGCTGGCTAGCAATTATGGCACATAGAGATTAAGGACTCAAAGAGAACAAAAGAGCTCAAAAGATCCTACCAAAATCGGCACCTACACACACATGACCGAAAGACTCACCTAAAGTGCCTAAGTTGCTAAGAGAAATTCGACACACCCCTCACTACACACAAAACCGAAATCCTCCCCCTTCAAGCACCCCACTTTCGGCCAACAACACAACTAGCCACCCACTTCATGTTCATTTCCTACATTCACTCCCAACCCCTCATTCGAATTAGTTTGAAAGCTTTAAACCCCACTTTTCACTCTTGTCCATCTATTCAAAAGATTTGACCAATTCAACACCCACTCTTCAAGGTCCCTAGCCGAATCCATCACCACTCATCCTGACTCCAAAAAGAATTCCCAAAATGTAAACGGTGCGACTCGAACCTGCTCCTTCACTGCTCCCTATGGCGTCACTCACCTGCCTCTCAAGTGGCGCCTCCTTGCCACTTTACTATCGCACTTCTTCTGACATCAAACCCAAACTATAATACTTAAAACCTGCCTCAGCTAGCTCTCCCCTAAAGTGTCCAGAAATGAAATTTTGGCCAAGGCTTAGACTTAACCCCGAGCCTTCCCGGGGCCCCCAAACAAAACCAATTAACAGATAGGGCATACCAAACACACAGAATCATAATAGACGCAAAGCCCCTAATTCCCGGATGTTACAGTTCTACCCCTTAAAGAAATTTCGGCCTCGAAATTACCTGGTTAAAAGAGATGAGGGTACTGCTAACGCATCACCTCCTCAAGTTCCCAAGTGGCCTCCTCTGAACCGTGGTTCCGCCACAAAACTTTGACCAAAGGGACTGATTTCCTTCTCAGCACTTCAACCTCTCGATATAGGATCTACACTGGTTCCTCTTCGAAGGTCAGGTCCAGTCTTATCTCGATCTCTTCTACTGGCACAATGTGAGTCGAGTCCGAATGGTAGCGTCTTAACATTGAAACATGCAACACATCATGTATCTGTTTCAATTCTGAAGGTAACTCAAGCTGATACGCCACTGGTCCCACACGTTTCAATACCCGATAAGGCTCGATGAACCTGGGACTTAGTTTGCCCTTTCGTCCAAACCTCAAAACTTTCTTCCACGGTGAAACTTTCAGGAAGACCCAATCACCCACTGCAAACTCTATATCCTTACGTTTCAGATTTGCATACGACTTTTTCCTGTCAGAGGCTTCTTTCAACCGAGTCCGAACTAACTTAACTTTCTCCTCTGTTTTCGAAACCAATTTCGGACCCAACATCTGACGCTCACCCAATTCTGTCCAACCGGTAGGAGTATGACACCTCCGTCCATACAACGCTTCATAAGGCGCCATCTGAATACTAGACTGGTAGCTGTTGTTGTATGCGAATTCTGCCAACGGTAAGAACTCTTCCCAACTACCCTTGAAGTCTATGACACAATCCCTCAACATATCCTCCAAGATCTGAATTACCCTCTCAGACTGACCATCAGTCTGTGGATGAAAAGATGTGCTAAAGTCTAGTCTCGTACCGAATGTCTAATGCAACTCCTTCCAAAAATGCGACGTAAACTTCGGGTCTCTATCCGATATGATCGACACTGCTACCCCATGTAGCCTCACAGTCTCCGCTACATACAGCTTAGCCAACTTTTGCAGAGGATAGTCGACACGAACAGGCATGAAATGGGCGGACTTCGTCAGCCGATCAACAATCACCCATACCGAATCTTTCTTAGCAGGCGTAAGAGGAAGCCCACTAACAAAGTCCATTGTGATCCTTTCCCATTTCCACTGTGGAATCTTCACTGGCTATAATAACCCCGAAGGCAACTGATGCTCTGTTTTCACCTGCTGACACGTTAAACACTTTTCCACAAACTCCATAATTTCCCGCTTTAATCCAGGCCACCAAAACTGTTCAGGCAGATACCGGTACATCTTATTCCCTCCAGGATGCATAGCGTAAGGGCTACTATGCGCTTCCCAAAGAATCATCTGCCTTAACTCAACATCCTTCGGCATGTAAACCCACTCACGGAAACACAAAACCCCATCACTGTTCAAATTATACTCCTCTACCCCACCGTTCTGCACTTGCTGAAGTCGAGCACTCAAGGCATCATCTGATAACTGCTTCTCTTTAATCTGACTTACCCATGTCGGTTTCACTTGGAGTTCAGCTAACAAACTTCCATCATTATACAAACTGAGATGGGAAAACATTGCCCTCAAATCTGATATCAATTTCTGACTTAACGCATCCGCCACCACGTTAGCTTTTCCCGGATGGTACTCGATCAAGCAATCATAATCTTTCAATAGCTCGATCCACCTACGCTGCCTTAAATTCAGCTCTTTCTGAGTAATGAGGTATTTCAAACTCTTGTGGTCGGTGTAGATAACTGACTTTCCCGCATACAGGTAATGTCTCCAGATCTTCAGAGCGAACACTACTACAAACAATTCCAGATCATGCGCAGGATAGTTTATCTCATGCGGTCTTAACTGCCGAGACGCATACGTAACAACCTTCCCATCTTGCATTAACACACACCCTAATCCCGTATGTGAAGCGTCACAATAAACTACGAACTCTTTCCTGGCCTCTGGCTGAATCAATACCGGAGCCTCTGTTAAAATCCTCTTTAGTTTCTCAAAACTCTCCTACTGCTTGTCGGTCCAAACAAATGATACCCTTTTCCTCAACAACTTAGTTAAGGGTGCCGCAATTAAGAAGAATCTCTCAACAAACCTTCTGTAGTAACCTGCCAATCCCAAGAAACTTCGGATCTCCGCCACGGACTTAGGCGGTTTTCAGTCCAGCACAGCTTCAATCTTCCAGGGATCAACCCTAATCCCCTCTGCAGATACCATATGACCCAGAAAGGTAACTTCTTACAACCAAAATTCACACTTGCTGAATTTGGCATATAGTTGTTTCTCCCTCAAAATCTGCAGAACCACCTGAAGATGTGAATCGTGTTCCTCTTCTGTCTTGGAGTATACCAGAATGTTGTCTATGAACACTACAACAAACCGGTTCATCATATCCATGAATGCAGCTGGTGCATTTGTCAATCCAAACGGCATCACTAAAAACTCATAGTGACCATAGTGAGTTCGAAACGTCGTCTTATGAATATCCGCTTCCTTGACCTTGAGCTGATGATATCCTGACCTCAAATCTATCTTAGAAAAGACCGAATCCCCTTTGAGCTGATCAAACAGATCGTCAATCCTCGGTAGCGGGTACTTGTTCTTAATCGTCAACTTATTCAACTGGTGGTAGTCAATGCACATACGCATCGACCCGTCCTTTTTCTTCACAAATAGTACCGGCGCTCCCTACGGAGATACACTTGGTCGAATGAAACCACGATCCAACAGCTCCTGGATCTAAGCTTTAAGTTCTACCAGCTCCTTCGGCGTCATCCTATAAGGGGTGATAGACACCGGAGTTGTACCTGGAAGTAGCTCAATTCCAAACTCCACTTCACGGTCCGGAGGCAACCCTGGAAGTTCCTCAGGAAAGACATCCACGAATTCCTTCACTGTTCTAACCTCATTAACAGTCATTTCCTTGGCATCCAAAGCATTAATAAAAGCTAGAAACACCTTGCACCCTTTCCGAACCATCTTAACAGCCCTTAACGCAGAAACTACGTTGGACAAAGAATTCCTTCTTTCCCCTATCACAACCACCTCTTCGTCCTCTAGGGTACTCAACACCATTCGCTTAGTCGCACAATCCAATTTAGCACGATGTTTACCCAACCAATCCATGCCTAAGATGAGATCAAACTCCCCAAATGGTAATTCCATTAAGTCTGCCGGAAACACTACTCCCTGAATCTTTAAAGGCACCTCCCTAAATAGTTTGTTCACTACCATGGATTATCCTAACAGGCTAACCACAATCATCTTCCTAGCAGCTATTTTAGATTCGAAACTTAAAGTCTCAGATACAGTACATGCAACAAAAGAGTGGGTTGATCCAATATCAATTAAGGCAAGAAATGGCTTATCAGCTATAAGAAACGTACTGGTTATGACGTCCGGTGCGTCGCCATCCTCTCGTCGACGAGCTGCATAGACTAAACCCGGCTGTCTTGCATCTGTACTACCCATACCCCTGCCGGGTGCTCCACGACCCCAACCGAGACCATTTCCTCCTTTAGCTGGGCCACGACCCCTCTGTGATTGCTGACCACCCCTCCTGAACTGATCAAAACTCTGTCCAATTGGCTGCACCTGCTCTACTTGTGGACAATCCTTAATCATATGATCCATAGATCCACACCTGCAACATCCACCGATTCTCCTACTATACTCCCCAGAATGCCTTCTCCCACACAAAGCACATGATTGAAACTGACCCATCGTCGCAGGCCTCACCACCTAAGCTGGCCCATCAAACCTAAGCCTCTTTTGGAAACCTCCTGATGACCCTGACGACCCAAAACTTCTCTTGTTCTTACCCCAGTCCTTATCCCTATTCTGTCTCTCAGTCCGCTTTACCTCTTCGGCAATTTTAGCTTTCTCAACCAAGACGGCAAAGTCTCTCTCTCGCTGCGGAGCTATCAATACCCTCAACTCATCTCGCAGCCCATCCTCGAACCGTACGCAGCGCTCATAGTCAGTTGCCACTATCCCTCGAGCATAACGGCTCAAGCGCAGAAATTTCGCCTCATACTCGGCCACAGATTTGCTCCCTTGTACCAGATTCAGAAATGCTTTCCTCTGAGCATCCACGTAACTTGCCCCAACATATTTCCTTTGAAATGCTGTCTTAAAGTAATCCCAATCGATTCGATCTGCTGAAGTACCTTCTCTTACTGTGAGCCACCATTAACATGCCCCGTCCCGAAGAAGAGACACCGCTCCTTTCAGCTTCTCCTCTTCCGTGCAGTCTAGATCATCCATAATCCTTTCGACTGCCTCTAGCCAATACTCAGGCACATTTGGAGCCACTCCAGAGATACCCCTAAACATCTCGGCTCCATTTACTCGAAGTCGCTCAGGAATAGACTTTCGAGATGCTATTCCAGTGCTTGCCCCAGCCACTCGCTTCAACACACGCAGCACCGCTTGAGACGGGGCATCATCTCTACCAATTCTATCTTGCGATCCCGCTTCTGCCACAGGTGATGCTGGCGCTTCATAATCAGGCTCATTCCTCGCTTCCGAGAATTCAGCCTCAGCACCCCGGCCTCTCCCACGGCCGCGTGCAACACGTCCACGTCCTCTACCACTCATGCTTACTGTTTCGTCTCAATCTGATTACAAATTTTATGCATTAGCATTTCTTTCCACTCTTGATTAATGAGTAGTTTTATGAAGATAGAGTTATAGGTAGTTTTTCCGCAAAGCACAACTATACCTAAAGGTTTTCATCTCTACAGTAAAGTTTCTAAATTCTAACATCCATAGCCATATCCCTGCAATACAACTACCTTATGCAAATCATCTAACAATCAGAAGACTTCCCTTGCAGACTTGGGCCGGATGCTCGAGTGCCATACTTCTAGAAAATAGTAACATATGTATTTTCTTTCTAAACCATCATAAACCCAAAATTTGGAAAATGTTTTGAACCCAAAACCCATGGCCGAGCTTTTAACCTGGTTCTGATACCAAATTGTAACACCCCAAACTCGGCCCAAACACCACGACTGGATCTGGCATGTCACTAGGTAAGAATTTATAAAGTATTATGAATTTCGGAAGATTTTTAAGTCATTTTTAAAACCCCACGTTTAGTGGTTCAATTGAAAACCCATTATTCATTTAAGATAAAATTTAATTAGCCAAAACCTTGTGATTAGGTGCCATGTGAAAACACCTGTTATTACGTTTGATTAAGCTAGAGGTGTGTTGTGGAAATCCGTCTGTAAAATCGTTAATTAAGTTATAAGAAAAACTTTATTCGCATTTCGATGAATAAAACATCTTATCAATTATCTTAGATTTAAAGCGTCTAAAACTTAAAACTGAGATTTTAAACCAAATTAAAAGTGGCCTTATTAAATAACCAAATCCCGAAATTTAAAAAGAGAATAAAGTTCTAATAAATAAAACCAAGCATGGCCATGATCGCTGTAAAATCAGAGTTTTAAAAATTTATAAAAGAATGATCAAACTTGGAGACTAACTCTGACAACGATATTAAGGCAAGTGTACCTATCGAACAGTAGTATAGCTTAGGCAAGACCGGTTATCGAACCCAAAGGAACTAAAAGTATTAATACTTAGCTTCTTCTTATTATTTAGTCTTAAAGTTAGAGTGAAGTTTACTTTTTAAACTAAATCGACGACAGCTAAACTAAGGACACAAAGACAAGAAGACGAATAGGAAAATAACTTTGAGGGAAAACTCAGTTGATTAAGACGATACCCTCAGGAGGAATCCACCTAGACTTCACTTATTAATTAACCCTAAATTATATGATTTCTTTTCCTTAGCTTGATCAGTAAGACTCCCTAACCTATATTAAACCCTCTCTCGAGGCGAATAAGTAGGGTTAATTAGTGGAACTCTCGTTTGCTTATGATAACCCCCTAGGAAATCAATCAATGGACTCCCATATTAGGTTTCACCCTAATCTGGCAAAATCTCGTAACCCTATCTCTAGGCGTTCGATCAACTTCGCTTAATTATGTTAGATCTTCTCTTAGGCAGGGTCTATTCCTCCTCCACCTAAGCACATTAGATTTGGATTAAGCAACATAATTAAGAACAAACTAAGTAATTCATCATATAACTTAAAAATCAAATAATAAAATCCATCTAGGTTTTATCCCCTTCAGGAATCTGAGGGGTTTAGTTCATAATGAATAAACAAAACATCGCAAGAGAAAAAATAACACAAAACATAAAAAAATCCTAAAACCCCCTGAAGGAATCGAAGGATAATTCCGCCGTTTTGAGTATAATCCCGGCTTCTTAGGATGGATCAACTGGCTATCCTCGCGTTATTCTCTAACTCTGACCTTCTCGGCTTGGCTCCTTGGCCACGCTTTCGCTCCGATTTCGGCTTCTGCCGAACTCCCCTTTCAAGTTACCCCCTAAGATGTTTATATAGAGTTTGTGATGCCTTACTTGGCCCCTAAGTATCCCAATTTAAGTAGAATTCCTAAAAGGGTGTTTGAATAGGCTTTGTAATGTGTTTCTTTGCCTCCAAGTATCCTTTTCCGAATGAAATTGCTCTTTCTAGCGACAGGGGCATGGCTATGGCACATGCCCGTGTGAATCGTGGCCAGGCCGTGCTCGGACTTCTTTAATGAGGGACGGTCGTGTAAATCGTGATTAGGCCGTGCTCGATTTCTCTCTTAGCCCAATTTGGTCCGTTTTAAGCCCGTTTCTCGTTCTTTTTATCCTTGAGTGCTTTCCTGAGTATAAAATATGAAAAGAAAGGATTAAGAGCACCTTTTTACATAAATCAAAGGATAAATCATCCAAACGTATGCTAAATGTGGGATCAAAATATGTTACTTTTACGATTTATCAAATACCCCCACACTTAAGCTTTTGCTTGTCCTCAAGCAAAATTCTCAACTCATAATTAAAACAAACTTCCTTGATTCATAAAATTCATCAATCACGCTTTATCATAATTCAAAGATAATTCATACATGGATAATTCAACTCAAAGAGCCCTAAAGATTCAAACAATCAAAGTCATACATTTATAGCATGAAAACATAGGCGTTTTCCCTTTACCTGAATACTTACCTCTGATTCAAAATTGACAAGAGTTGACATCCTCACTAAAGATTCACTCAAATCACTCAAAGTGTTTAAGGTTCAAAATTAAGCACTCAATAAGTCGAACATGAAAAGTTAATCCCATAGGCTTGCATGAAAATCAAATCTCCACCACTGTAAAATGAGATGATACACAAATCAAAAGGTCTTAGCATGGTTGTAACGGGGCTTAGGTTAAGGGTATGGATAAAGGCTGAATTAGAAGGTCAGAATCGAGACTGACCTGAAAAATTACCTAACTAGAAAAAATGAACTAATCCTAAATAATTACATCAAATGAAAACTAATAATACGAGCTTCTCTTTCTTTCTTTCTTTTCTTTTTTTTTTCAATATTTGAGATTTAAATATGTAAGCTCACTTAATAATGAATATACTTCTTTTTTTTTAACAAATCAATAATAATAACGAACTTTAACAACTGAAATAGAAAACATAGTTAGGTAACTGCTCAAAATTAAATCTCGACAAAAAGGGTAGTTAAAAAGAACGGTGATAACAAATACAAAGGGTTTTGGGTTAATGCTAGTAGGTAAGTCAATAGAAAGGGTTTATTAGGATCAACGGGGTTCACTAGGGGTTAATTATGAAGGTAGGCTTTTTGATGGAGTAAGTGGGTTAAAACCTAGGTGCCTTTATCATCTCTGTATATCAAATCAAAGGTGTGGTCTCAACATGTATAATCGAGGCTAGTTATAAAATAACAAATCAACGTTGACACACTCATAATAGAAAGTGAGCATAAAAGAATGTATGCTTTAAAAGTGTAACACCCCAAACCCGGCCCATTTGCTATGACCGAATTTGAAATGCCACTACGGAAAACGTTTGAAAAACTTTTGACTTAGAGTTAAAAACATAAAATTTTGTTGTCTTTACTAAAACATTGTGTAATTAAAATTTCAAGTAAAATTAAGTTGTTTAAAATAAAACATTTTCAAATAATAATATAATCGACAATCCAACTTAAAACATAATAAAAGTCCTTAAATACTTTAAATGGCCCTTATTACAATAAATAACCTTTCATAAGAAAAATGTGTAAAACAAATAAATTTATCTTCTACATGGGCCACCTCGTATCCACTCCCAACCCGATCCAAGCTTTATGCATCACCTGAAAGGTTTGAGAAAAATAGGGTGAGTCAAACAGACTCAGTGCATAGTTATTTCACATGCCTCCACACATGGGCTTGGCCCACATCCACACATCAATCACATATCAAATGATAAGGCAATATATACACATAATTTCACATGTTGGGCTTGGCCCATATCCACATTGATCCACATAATTAGTCATGCAAAATGCATAAATATGCAACATGAAGCCCAACCCAACCTAGAGTCCATCCGTTACTCCTACCTTAGTAGACTCCCTGCCCAAGGTCGTGGCTAAGTGAAACACCCCAAACCCGGCCCACGAGCCTCGACCAGATCTGGTATGTTCCTCGAATAAAAACTGTTCAAGTTCTTTGAAAATCTTTAAATGATTTTTTTTTCTAATTAAAATCATATGAATTTATGTGTCAAAACATTTAGGGTTTATTTAAGTAAAACATTTAGTCTTTAATTTGATAGAAAGTTCATAATATAAAAAAAAAATTCAACGTGCATGCAGAAATAAAGTTCATACTAAGGCCTTATTACATCAAAACAAACCCAAATAGTTTTAGGTACTTAAATAAAAATAAAATGTCCAAATAAAGTAATTCCTTGCTGAGCATGGACACCATTAAGCTCCTGCCGACCCGGTCCTTTACTGATCATCACCTGAAAAATGTTATTCCCACAACGGGGTGAGTCAACGGACTCAATGTGTACACAAACACTAGGTCCAAATAGATTCAAGCATATCAAGTCATACGCATTCATATCAAAATATACAATTAATGATGCATTCCCAAGCCCAAGCCTAGTTACCAACCGCTACACATCACCCGTACCAACCGACACACCGTGGGGACTACTAAGTCAACCCTCCATCCGCTACACACCATCGAAGGCAGTCACTGCAGTCGACGTGCTCATCGCCCTTATAAAAGTCGTGGCATGGCCACCAGATTAAAATAATTGTGACCGAAGTCACCACATTCAGATATCGTGGTCTTAGATCACCACATTCACTTCCCCTTTTTGATATAACCCGAATGCCCCATTTCACACATATCATGCATATCATGCCTTAATTCACATTCTTATCACTTTTCACATGTTAAATATAACATATATTCATAATCCTAGTAGGAGTAGGAAACATACCTTAGTACTTTGTACCATGGCATGGTACCTTAGCCATATTTTTCACATTCTTATAAACACTTATATATTAAAACATAGCCTTAAATCGATTAGGATTTTAGTGTGGGGTACACACCTGATTTACTTAAAGCTTTTAATCCAAGTCCCGAAAATCCGATCTAAAACCTTAGATCTCAAATCCCGAAATTAACTCCTTGGCTATGGAGATGTCGATATGCCTATAGAGTACATGTTAGATTTAATCCAACGTTAAAACACAATGGAATGGCCTATGGCCGAATCTTATAGTTACCTACCTTGTGGATATTCAAATCCCAAAAGATCACTTCTCCAAATGATAGCTACAAGAATCCTCAAAGACCCCTTTCAAAGTTCGGTCAAAAGAATAAAAAGGGATTAGTTTCCATAGCGTCGACTTAATTGAAGGCATAGAGAAAAAGATCAACAACAAAGAGTTCCTTACCCCACTATTAGAACCGATCGAATAGCTTGCAACAAAAGATCAACCTCACCCCTCTCTGACTACTAAGAGATTCGGCCACAGGAGGAAAGGTGATTCGGCTGTGACGTCTAGAGGAAGAAGGATTGGTAATAGGAAGAAAAGATTGGAGCCTTGAATAGTTTCGGTTTGGTTAATTTGAGAAGAAACAAATGGAATGGGATGAGAGAAACAAATTTCGGTGAAAAGAAAATGAATGAAGAAAAGAATACCTAAAATGATACTCCTTCCTATTTATAACCCCTTATTTCTTTCCTATATTCTCTCCATACCTCTCTTTCAAAATAATTTAAATAAACCCAACATTAATAATAATAATAATAATAATCTCATTAATAATAATAATAATAATAATCTATCACATCATCCCTTATCTTCCCATTTAAAAATAAACTAAAGCCACAATTATCTTTTATCTATACTAAATAAATCCCCACTTATTCAAAATAAAATAAAAACAAAACCCCATTCATCCACTATCTCCATATTTAAAACAAATAAAACAAAACCTAATTATCTACCCACTTAAAATAATAAAATAAATCCCCACTTATTCAAAATAAAATAAAAACAAAACCCCATTCATCCACTATCTCCATATTTAAAACAAATAAAACAAAATACCTAATTATCTACCCACTTAAAATAATAAAATAAATCCCCACTTATTCAAAATAAATTAATTAACCCTCATGCATCCACTATATCTATATTTAAAACAAATAAAACAAAATACCTAATTATCTACCCACTTAAAATAATAAAATAAATCCCCACTTATTCAAAATAAAATAAAAACAAAACCCCATTCATCCACTATTTCCATATTTAAAACAAATAAAACAAAATACCTAATTATCTACCCACTTAAACTAATAAAATAAATCCCCACTTATTCAAAATAAAATAATTAACCCCCATACATCCACCTTGACGTCACATGCCAAAAATAAAACACACTCCTTGCTGCCCAAGTGATTCGAACCTGAGTCCTCCTGAAGCCCCTTTGACGCAAACGTCCCAAGCCACCTTGCTGCTGATTCTTTTGTGTCATCAACTCCCCATAATTTCTTTTAAAGCCTCCTTATCTAGTTTCTCATTTTAGACTTAAAATCTAAAAAAATTTTCTAAGGCATTTCCTACTATTCTGAAGTTCACAAACATTCATAAATACGCTTTCACAACACACTCAAGCATGCTATTTCATATAATTAAGCATAAATGCATATGCCCATTTTCAGGATATTACACTAAGCCACCGATCACATAGTGATACACATATCTTACCTTGGCAGACTTGCTGCCCAAGGCCGTGGCTAAGCCACCGATCACATAGTGATCCACATATCTGTATCCACGAGGTGACTCGAGGTCATCCTCAATCTACAGTGATGCACACAGCTATCATCCGCCGAGATGGGCATCTAGCCAACACCTCCCTTGATGGAGCACATAGCCACCATCAAGCGCCAATGTAGCACAAGGCTAACATCAGACCACGTACATAATGTACACCCTTTCCTTCGATAGTCACATCATCAAGTCCCATGCAAAAATGTGTATCATGACAACATATCACTTGAACAATAATGCATCACAAGTCATCACATTTCATATATTCATCAATGATCATTTAATATCGTAAATCACTGACCTGAGTATTCGATCACCCACCACGGGTATTCACAATCTTAGCCCTTAATTCAGCTACCATTAACATCATATCACATATACATAAATATAACACATACATACAATCAAGAGACAGTGCGATAACTACGCACCTTTTTGGCACAGCCGGCTAAATCCCGAAGACCCGATCTACCACACTAGATCACCTTGTCCTATATTCGGCCAAAACACAAAACTTTAAGCAACACTAATCGGCTAATAACACCTTAATCCCAATAGTTTTAGTCTTTTCAAAAGAATGATGAATCGACAAGAATCCTTACCCCTTGACTTACCAACCTTTGATCGCTAGAGAAGTAAGGCTTAGATCAATTGCTTCCAAAGTCCTGAGGAGCCTAAAAGAAATAAGTCCCTATGGTTAGAATCTTACTAACACATACCCAAAATTTGGCTTTTGCCCTCATGAGAATCAATAGAGAAAATAGAAAAGAATTTTGGCCAAGACACTAACCTATCTTCCAAAACCGATTGAAGAAAACCAAATGAAGACCTACCCTTATTGATATTCGGCCAAGACAAAACAAAAAGAGTATGGGAAGTTTCGGCAATATGGTTGATTTGTAACAACAAAAAGGATTCGGCTAGAGTGGAGAAAGAGAAAAGAAAAAGGAAGAGAAAGAAAGAAATTGCAATGGGAGAGGGATGTTTTTTCGGTTTTGAGCAAAAGTGGAAGAAAGAAAAAGAGAAATGTGGAGAAGAAAGTTTCGGCCAAGAGAAAGTAAAAGAAATATGGGGTTTTGAACAAATATGAAAAGAATGGAAAAGAAGTTGTGAATAAAAGAGATTCGGCCAAGCACTATGATGAATTCGGTTTTTGTTTCACTTTGATGCACTAGGGAGAAATTTGCAAAAAACTAAAAAGGATTTTCAGCTATGACACCAAAACAAATATTGAAGGCCAAAACTAACACCAAAAACTCACCTTATGTCCAAGACACATTCGGCTATAGGGAGTGTTTGTGGAGAGAAAAGAAATTGATGTTCAAATGCTTAGGAAAAATGGCCAACTAGCTACTAACCTACCAAAGCTTCCATCAAAAATCGGTCAAGCCCTCCCCTAGACCAAAATGCCGTCCACATACATGAACTAAAGACCATAAAAAAAGTTTCCAAAACACTCTCCAACATTCAAGCCTTTTGTCCCCCCATCCTTCCTTAATTCTTAAGATTCTTATCCCAAAATACAAGCTTTCCTAAACTATTATTCAACTTACCATAAAACTTAAAGTCCAACCTATCATAATTAGAGTTTGACCAACACTTAATGTAAGGTGCATAAAAATAAAGTCTTCAAAATG
Organism: Gossypium australe; assembly: GCA_005393395.2. Taxonomy (NCBI): domain Eukaryota; kingdom Viridiplantae; phylum Streptophyta; class Magnoliopsida; order Malvales; family Malvaceae; genus Gossypium; species Gossypium australe. The sequence goes on along the minus strand of CM016621.1, from coordinate 23,423,269 downwards.
CTCATCATGCTACTCGAACCACTTCCCTCAAGCAACTCTTCAAACACCATAACCATCTTGCCACTAACTCCACATGTGCTAAATTTAACACTTAAATTAACTTAAGTGTCAAGTTCACCTAATCCACTTCACTAATTTTTTTTAATACTAAAAATTATTCTAGCCTCACTAATAAAATCAAGCATTCACAAGACTAAGCTAAACACACAAAATTCATACCCGAGCTAAGACAAATAATAAAATAATTCTCAAAATTTTATTTTTTTCCTAAAGCCCAAGGCCCAATCCTACTAGGCCCAATTTCGGGATATTACAAAAAGGCTCAAAATCTCACAAAAATTATTGGGTATTTTGATGTCAACCTCGTAAATTTCAAACTTCAAAGTAATATTCAGATTCAGGTAGACAACCTAAAAATTTTAACTCTGAAAAATAGACTTATCATGCTTGATTCTCTAGTATCCTTCAAATTTAATCATCAATGCACAATTATCAATGACTTACTCCAAAACATATCAACAAAGATCATAAATCATAGGAAATTTCATTCTAATCATAATATGAGAGACTTTACTTTTGAACAATGCATAAATCAGGGATTTTCAAATAATACTATAGTTAACCCCCCACACTTAAGATGTACATTGCCCTCAATGTTTAAAGATGGATAATAGCAAAATAATCATAAAAATCATAAGATAGGGAGAGAAGTGAAACTTCCTGAATTTTGGATGAAGTTAAAGAAACCAGATAAGATTGGAGGTGAGCGTGGGGAAGCGTCTCGAGCCATTTGAAATTGAATCCTCGAAGTAGCCGTCCTAATTTTATTGAATCCTAAGCTAAATCTAAATATCATAAAGAATAAGAAGAAGAAGAAGAAGGAATGATAAAATGGAAATAAAAATAAAAATAAATAATGAAAGAGAACTAGAAAAAAGGGAGAATGAGGTTTAAATAGAGATGTAGCCTGTGTTTTGGGATTTTGAATTTTTGGGTGCGTTCAGGTGAGGTAGCCACGGCGGTGTTATAGCTGACACTCACGTGCTCGACAAATCAGTAACTTTGCACGGGTAGGTAGCACGGGCATGTTTAGCCCGTGGTATGCAAGTCGGTGAGTTTACACGGTCGTGGGGCACGGGCGTGTGTACCCCGTGCTCGACAAGTCAGTAACCTCGCACGGGTGGTTAGTACGAGCGTGGCCTAGTATCGCAGCCCGTGTTGGAAAAAGAAATTCTTCTCTGGTTGTGCACGGCTACTGGCACGCCCATGGTTCATCCCCTGGCTTCTACACGGCCACGGGCACGCCCGTGTGTAAGGCCGTGTATCCTAGAAATCTGCTCTTTGGTTAGTTTATGGTTAGGTGCTTAAAAGGAAAAATAAAAGGAAAAAATTAAAAAATAAAAAATAAAAATGTAAAAATAGGGTTAGTGCTCTGGTTGCCTCCCGAGAAGCGCTCGTTTATAGTCTTAAGCTAGACTTTACCTTTCATTCGTATGGTCATGGTGGTTTGAGGAGGTGAAAATCCTTTCTCATGCGATCACTTCTGTTATGGATATATAGTTTAAGTCGAGTAATACTTACCTCAAAAGTGTCGAATTTAGGATTGCTTACCTCGACTGTGCCGTATAGGAAGACATTAAGTATCTCAAAAGTGATTTCTTCGTTTGTCTTGAGGTCTAAATTGGTAATTCGAGGGTCTTCCTTATTCAACAATACCTGATCCTCTGTTTTGATGTGATTTTTTGTTCCTATCAGCTTGTCTGGGGTCTCCTTCAGTTTCACTTCGTGCGGCTCCTGTTCCTCTCTAATTTGTGTTTCCTGCTCTTTTAGTTTGTCAACCCTAAGGCTTTGTTCCTTATGAGTTTCTTCTTTGTCGGCACTAGGTCTAAGATCTAGCTCAACTAAGTGATTTCGTGATGCTTCCTGTAAAGATGGTTGAACCAAATGATTATCAATAGAATTAACGTTCGTACCTTTATTACTCGATGTCCTAGCTGAGTTAAGAGTTTGAAGAGTGATTGTTTCGTCGTCTACACGAAGTGTGAGTTCACTGAATTCTTCCTCTGTGTGGTCTTTCTTTATTGCATTGGGATATGGTACACGAGCTTGGTACTCTGTATTTACCGGGTTTGGTAAATCATGGCTTACCTCAACCTTACCTTCACTTACCACAGTTTCTTGCCTTAGGTCAGATTCCACTAACAATTCACTGTTATGAGCTTGTATGGCTTGGGGCCCATGATTCGGCTCAGGTCTGTAGCTTTGTGGTATATCCTGTGGTGAAAGTTGAACAATTTGATTATCAACTGAATTTACTTTCTTACCTTCATCACTTGATTTCCTGGCCGAGTCAAAAGCTTGTAGACTGATTGATTCGTCACCTACATGAAGAATGAGTTCTCTTGTACCAACATCAATTTTAGTCTTGGAAGTTGCTAGAAAGGGTTTTCCTAAAATTAAAGGAATCGAATTGTCCTCATTCATGTCTAAGACAACAAAATCTACTGGGAATATGAATTTATCAATTTTGACTAGAACATTTTCTATTATACCCCTAGGAATTCTAATAGTTTTATCAGTTAACTGAATGCTCATCCTAGTTTGTCTGGGTTTCCCTAGACCTAGTTGTTTAAACATTTTATATGGCATAACAATAATGCTTGCCCCTAAATCAGCTAAAGCATTATCAATAGATAAACTACCAATTAAACATGGAATTGTAAAACTCCCTGTGTCTTTTTGCTTCTGTTGTAGTCTGTTCTGTAACATTGCTGAGCATGTTGCGTTTAATTCCAAGTGGTGCTCCTCGTCTAATTTGCGTTTGTTTGTCAAGAGCTGTCTTAAAAATTTCCTCGAGTTTGGCATCTGAAAAAGAGCTTCAAGAAGAGGTAAGTTAATATGTAATTTATTTAAAGGTTTAAGAAACTTATCGAATTGTTCTTCTGAATCGTCTCTTTTCATTGCTTCGGGATAAGGAATGCGAGGTTGGTACTCTTTGATTACCGATTTTGGCTTTTCTTGTGTTACCTCTGTTTTACCTTCATCTACCTTATTTTTCGGTATTGGATTCGGTTCAATTAATCCATTACTATCCTGAGTTGTGATTGCTTAAATTTGCTCCTTAGGATTAACTTCAGTGTTACTTGGTAGACGTCCTTGCGGTCGTTCTAACATTAGCTTTGCAAGTTGTTCAACTACATTACTAACTTCCTTGACTGACTTAGCAATTTCATCAAGTCGTCTCTCGTTACTTTTGACTGCTCTATCAGTTTCTTGAAGATGTTCCTCGAAGGATGGTTTCTTTTCTTGTGGATAAGGCTGATTCCAGAAGTTTTGAAGAGGTTGTTGCCTTTGATTTCCTTGGTTTCCTTGTCCTCTCCACGAAAAATTTGGGTGGTTCCTCCAACCTAGATTGTAAGTATTACTATAAGGATTATTATTAGATCGAAAATTATTACCTATATAGTTCATTTGTTCATCTTTTGCTCCTGGTTGGTAGGGTGGGTACTCAAGATTCGCCACAGTTCCACTTGTATCGCACTGCATGACTGGATGTACCTATGATGAACACAAATTATCAAGCTTTTTATTCATCATCTCTAGCTGTGTTGATAGCATGGTCATGGCATCGATGTTGAAAACTCCTGCCAATTTTGTCGGTTTGGTCCTTGAAGCTTGCCACTAGTAATTGTTTAATGACATATCCTCAATGAACTCGTAGGCTACTTCTGGGGTTTTGTTGTTCAGTGTTCCACCGGCGGCTGAATCTATAAGTTGTCTCATTGAGGGGTTTACACCGTTGTAAAAGGTTTGGACTTGTAGCCACAAGGGTAGGCCATGGTGTGGGCACCTTCTCAAGAGATCTTTGAATCTCTCCCATGCATCGTATAGCGTCTCTACATCCATCTGCACAAAAGAAGAGATATCATTCTGTAATTTGGTCGTTTTGGCCGGTGGGAAATATTTCATCAAAAACTTTTCGGTCATCTGATCCCATGTAGTGATTGACCCTCGTTGTAACGAGTTTAACCATTGTTTAGCTTTATTTCTTAATGAAAAAGGGAATAACCGAAGACGTATGGCATCATCAGAAACGCCATTTATCTTGAAGGTATCACAGAACTCTAAAAAGTTAGCTATGTGCATGTTTGGATCTTCGTCCTGTAAACCATCAAATTGGACAAACTGTTGAATCATTTGTATTGTGTTAGGCTTTAATTCAAAATTGTTAGCAGATATAGCAGGCCTAACAATACTAGATTCTGCTCCTGTTAAATGCGGTTTAGCATAATCGAACATTGTGCGTGGAGCATTGTTGTCGCCCATATAGCGTGGTGCTGGGTTGGTTTCGTCCATCCCTTCAGTAGGATTAGATCTAGCTTCTTCCTCTCTATCCGGGTAATCTAAGGCTCGCCTGGTTTCTCGACGATTCTTACGAGTGGTAGCTTCGATTTCGTTGTCGAATACCAAAGGTCCCCTCGGGTTCCTTCTAGTCATAAACTAGAGGTACCTGTTTGAGAAGAAAGAGAGAAAATTTCAGTAAATAAAAAGAAAAACAAAAAAGAAGAATAAATTGCGAAAAATAAAAATTAGGACTAAAGTAATAAAGATAGGGTTTTCTTAATATTTTAATTCCCCGGCAACGGCGCCAAAAACATGATTGCTGTAAAATCAGAGTTTTAAAAATTTATAAAAGAATGATCAAACCTGGAGACTAACTGTAACAGACCGAATTTGACCCTAATCAGAACGGTGGTTTCGGGACCACAAATTCGAGTCTGAGAAATATTTTAATATTATATTTTGAGTCTATTATATGTGAATTGATGTGTGTGAAAGTTTCGTATGAAAATTTTATCGTTTAAGTGCTTAATTTGGTTAAAAGGGCTTAATCGCGTAATGCGTAAAAGTTTCATGCTAAAGTGAAAAGTGCTTATATGTGGATGGCTTTTTAATATGGAGTATTAAAAGTGAAATTAACCCATTTTATGAGTTAGTGGGTGGCAAAAGTCTAGTATAACCTTAAGTATTATATGGTTATTATTTTAGTATAAAGGTTAATTTAGTAAACCAAGTTATTTTTAATATATAAGTTAAATAAAACATAAAATATGAACATGCTCACTCATCTTTCTTGACCGAATATTGAAAATAAAAGGGGAGCTAGGTTCTTTGAGATTTCGGCAATATTCAAGCCAAATTCAAGGTAAATTCTTAGTTGGTTTTCGTAAATTTTTACGTTTTTGAGATCGTTGCTTCAAACCGTAACTGACCCATGTTAAAATTTTTGAATCTAAGCATGTTGAGGTTCGGCTATTGATAGGTTTATATGGTTTTTGATGTTTGATGATGTTAGATAAAAGATTAGTTAAAAATTTGTATATTATGTATTGGAAATTTTGATGAATTTTTGTTTTTAGGGCCAAATTATAAAAAATGAAATTTTAGAGGGGCTTATTTGCAAAATAAGTGAAAGAAAAGGACTTGTATAGTCCCTATACATATTCGGCCCTTAAGGGGTATTGAGAAATTTGGTGTATTTTGTGTTTTAGGCAAATAGGACTAAATTGTAAAAATTTGAAATAGTAGGGGTAAAATGGTAAAATGTCTATTTATGTGCTTAGGGACTAAATGGAGATGAAATGTACTTGAATGAGCTAAATTTTAATGTGTTTTAGATCAAGAGCAAAGAAAAATGGATTTAGATCGGGGAAAGACGAAGGTTCTCGAATAGCCGATTTGCACGGTCTATCGACAGCCGAGGTAAGTCCTTAAGCTGAAATATATCCAAGAATTAGTTATGAACATATTAAATGTTAATGTTTGATAAATTTTAGTACATATTCATGTCATAGCCGAATGTATATAAGTATATTAGATTGATTGCTTAATTTGATAATGTGATATGAATAAGTATCTCGATGTGAATTGTGAGATTGTACAACAACGTAATGTTTTTAGTTGTTTAATGTGAATAAGCTTAGTTGGATTGGATGTGCCACATAGTTATGAAATGTGTGTGGAATGATTGACCACATTGATATGTTTCGGGCTTTATGCCTAGCAGGCTTAGTGCCGGTGATATGTTTCGGGCTTTATGCCTAGCAGGCTTCGTGCCGGTGATATGTTTTGGGCTTATTGCCTAGTAGGCTTCGTGCCGGTGATATGTTTCGGACTTATTGCCTAGCAGGCCTCGTGCCGGTGTTATGATTTCGGACCTCGAGTTCAGCAGGCTTCGTGCCGGTGTGTAAGATTCAGGTAATATTTAAGAAGTTCTAGCTAATGAATCAGATTTGCATAAGCATTTAGTAGTGAAATTATAATTCGATTATAAGGTGTGTGTTATTCATATTTAAGTGAACTATGAATGTGCATATATGTATTTATAGATGTATACAAGTGATGTTATTGAGAGAAAGAAATGTCAAATGATAAGCAAGGTTGATTAAATGAAAGGTATAATATACAAATTGGTGTTTCATATATATATATATATATATACTTATTCGGCTATAATGTATATATATATGTATAGAATAAGATACATTTATTTATAGTCATGAGTTGGATGTTTAAGTGTTTTACTATCATATTGATATTTGTATAGCTTAGGACTTGCTAAGCTAGCCAGCTTACTATGTGTGTTTTTGTCTACGTTTATTTTATAGATTTTTGGTTCCAGCTACGGACTCAAAGGATCTGGAAAGAAGTCAACCGCGCTATCGACTTTCTTTTGGTATTGAATGACTTAGTTTTAAACTAAAAAGGGCATGTATAGGTTAGACTAAACAGTATAACTAATGTTTTGTAATCGTGTAAATATACTAGCCATGCGAAAATGGCTATCTATTTTGGATAACTTGTTTCGTGTTTTATTGATATAGTTTGCTCATGCCATGAACTATCATTTATGTTTGGATGCGGTTTAGGCATTATATGAAGTGGTTTAATATATATATGTCATGACATGTATATGCATTTTTGTCTTTGATGGTCACCTTGATAGATTAAGGTAGAATTTTAATCATGTGTACATGTGATAGGTTAATAGAGAGAGATGTTAGGCATTTGAATTTCATGAAATGGATATGAACATGAATTTGAGTTATATGCTTGTGAAGTATGTATCTAGATATGTTACAATTTAAGTGTTGAATATAGCTTGATTTGGATAGGTATGTTTCATGAGATTTTGAGTGCATTATTACTATGTGATGTGTTGGTTAAAATCACCAAGTTTGATTGTAATGCTTACGTGTGTACGATTTTGTGGTAAGCATTTTTGGAAATTTTATACCTTGATAATAAATATATGTGGCATGTGCAAATGCATGTTTATGATTTCGAGTAATGCATATAGTATAATACGGTATTTGGATAAACATATGTACTGTATATCAAGTTATTGAAAATGAAATATTTGGCCACGATTTGATCTAGTTTGGAGTCTAAATTTTTCTACTGAGTACTATGGCATATTCGGTCATAGGAAATGAGTGTTAAGGTGTAATTATAATGATATACATATGTGTGGAGATCATTGCCGAATGTGATATGCAACTATGAAATAATGAGTTGGTTTGATATTTATATTTATGGTATAATCATGTGTGGTAATGAAATGAGAAATGTATACAAGCGAATATGATGCTTATGTTTAGAAATGGCATATGATTAATTAAAATGTCGATTATAATAATGAAATAAATGATTAATTACCATATGCCTACTCGGTCATTGATTTTGAATTACCAAATGAATAGTATTTTACTTGATTTTTTTTAAAGTGCATTGATTTGGGTTTGGTCGAGTAATGCCTCGTAACCCTAATTCGACGACAGAGAAGGGTTAGGGGTGTTACATTTGATTGGTATCAGAGCTTACGGTTTAGTCGATTTTAGGACTATCGTAGTGTGTGTGAGTCTAGCTATACATGCCTTTATCATATATCGTTAGTGTGGTGACTTCTGATATTCTGAATTGGTTTTATTTAGTAAATGGACACTGATCCTGAAGGAGCCGTAGCGGATGATGTAGAGAGTGTAGCGCCTGACTGAGCACACGGATCAGTGCCGGTAGACACTCGACCAGTTTCGGGTAGCCACGAGGGGGAGGCTAAACAAGCCTTCTATCAGATGATGAACGAGTGGTTTACCCAGTTTATCCAGACTAACCCGGCTGTACACCAACCTCCACCCCCGAATAATCCAACTTCGATACCTTCAGCACCCCCGATGATAGATCCGATGAGATCTAGTAGGCCTCCAGTTGATAAAATCAGGAAATTTGGGGCCGAAGAATTCAAGGCCAATGATAATGATGACGCAAAACGAGCCGAAATGTGGCTTGATAACACTATTCGGGTACTAGATGAACTATCTTGTACTCCAGACGAATGCCTGAAGTGTGCTATATCTTTACTTCGGGACACTGCATATCACTGGTGGAATACACTTGTATCAGTAGTCCCGAAAGAAAAAGTGACATGGGATTTCTTCCAGAATGAATTCCGCAAGAAATATATCAGCCAGAGATTCATCGACCAGAAACGTAAAGAATTTCTTGAACTGAAACAGGGGCGAATGACCGTAACAGAATATGAACGGAAATTTTTCAGGCTCAGTATATATGCTAGAGAGTGTGTTTCCACTGAAGCTATTATGTACAAAAGGTTCGAATATGGTTTGAATGAAGATTTAAAGTTGCTTGTTGGCATTCTTGAAATCAAAGAGTTTGTGACACTAGTCGAGCGAGCTTGCAAAGCTGAAGAGCTCGGGAAAGAGAAAAGAAAGGCTGAGACAGAAGCTAGAGACACTCATAAGAGATCGTCGAGTAAGAATTTCCATTCCACAACTAAGAAATTCAGAGATGACTTCAGCCAACGTAAAGCTACTTCAGATGTACCTAGACGTGATCGACCTCCAGTGGGCTCCCGAGCTACCTCGATGGCCAGTGTTTGTAACGTTCCACAGAATCGAGTTGAATGCAAGCACTGTGGGAAATGGCATTCCGGGACTTGTAGATTCCATGATCGGTCTTGCTTTAAATGTGGATCGTCAGATCATTTTATTAGAAAATGTCCGATGTTAATTGAGCAGAATACAGTTCAGAACATTAAGTCGAGCAACGCGTCAGTACGAGGCAGGCCACCCAGACATTCAGGCAATGTAGGTGGTAGTCAGAGAGGAACGAAGAACACTGCAGTTCGATCTGAGGCTAGAGCTCCAGCTAGAGCTTATGCTACACGAGCCAGAGAGGATGCTTCCTCCCCCGATGTCATTACCGGTACTTTCACCCTTTATGATACTACTGTGATTGCATTGATTGATCCTGGTTCGACTCATTCATATGTGTGTGAAACTTTAGTATTCGGTAAGACTCTGCCAGTTGAGTCTACTGAGTTTGTGATTAGTGTGTCCAACCCTTTGGGTAGATGCGTACTTGTTAAAAAAGTGTGTAGAGGTTGCCCATTGATGATTCAGGATTCTTGCTTCCCAGCTGATTTAATGTTATTGCCCTTCAATGAGTTCGACATAATTTTGGGAATGGACTGGTTAACTTTACATGATGCAGTGGTGAATTGCAAAAGAAAGCTTATTGATTTGAGATGCCAGAACGGTGAGATCATCAGAATTGAATCCAGCGATTTAAGTGGGTTTCCTACAGTAATATCGTCGATGTTAGCCCGAAAACTTGTGAGAAAAGGGTGTGAAGCTTATTTGGCCTATGTACTGGATAATAAATTGTCTGAGATACAGATTGAATCTGTACCGGTTGTGTGTGAATACCCAGACGTGTTTCTTGAAGAACTACCGGGTATACCACCAGTACGAGAGATTGAGTTCGGCATTGAATTAGTACCGGGAACGACTCCAATCTCGATAGCTCCGTATCGGATGGCACCTACAGAGTTAAAAGAGTTGAAAGCGCAGTTGCAAGAGTTGACAGATAGGGGTTTTGTACGACGGAGTTTTTCCCCTTGGGGTGCACCAGTTTTTTTTGTGAAGAAGAAAGATGGAGCGATATGTGTATTGATTATCGGCAACTGAATAAGGTAACTATAAAGAATAAGTACCCGTTACCTCGGATTGATGATTTGTTTGATCAGTTGAAAGGGGCTTCAGTATTTTCGAAGGTAGATTTGAGATCAGGTTATTATCAGTTGCGAGTCAGAGATACAGATGTGCCAAAGACTGCATTCCGGACGAGGTACGGACATTTTGAGTTTCTGGTTATGCCTTTTGGACTCACTAATGCACCTGCTGTTTTTATGGATCTAATGAATCGAGTCTTCAGACAGTTTTTGGATCGGTTTGTAGTAGTGTTTATTGATGATACACTGATCTACTCCAAAAATGAAACCGAGCATGCCGAGCATTTGAGATTAGTGCTACAAACTTTGAGAGATCAACAGTTGTATGCGAAGTTTAGTAAGTGTGAGTTCTGGATGAAAGAAGTCATCTTTTTGGGACATATTGTTTCAGCATCAGGTATTCGAGTCGATCCGAACAAAATTTCGGCTATACTTGATTGGAAGCCACCAAAGAACGTTTTCGAGATTCGAAGTTTTCTGGGACTTGCGAGCTATTACAGACGGTTTGTGAAAGGTTTTTCTGTGATAGCTACACCTTTGACAAAGCTACTACAGAAAGATGTCAAGTTTGAGTGGTCAGAGAAGTGTCAGAAAAGTTTCGAGCAGTTGAAAGCCCTTTTAACCGAAGCTCCAGTGTTAGCTCAGCCTGAATCGGGTAAAGAATTTGTCGTTTTTAGTGATGCTTCTTTGAATGGGTTGGGTTGCATTTTGATGCAGGAAGGCAAAGTTATAGCCTACGCTTCGAGACAATTGAAGCCGCATGAAAGAAATTATCCGACTCACGATCTGGAATTAGCAGCCATTGTTTTCGCATTGAAAATTTGGCGTCATTACTTATTTGGCGAGAAATGTCACATTTATTCGGATCATAAAAGTCTAAAGTATCTGATGACTCAGAAAGATCTGAATTTGAGACAACGCAGATGGCTAGAACTGTTGAAAGACTATGATTTGGTGATTGACTACCATCCGGGGAAAGCTAACATTGTTGCAGATGCGTTAAGTCGGAAATCACTGTTTGCTCTTCGTGCAATGAACACACGGATGGCTATGTCTGGTGATGGTTCGATCATAGCCGAGTTGCAAGCAAGACCGATGTTTATTCAGCAAATTTGTGATGCACAGAAGGTTGACAAAGATTTGATTACTAGTCGAATTCAGTGTGAAAAAGATGCAGAATCAGATTTTCAAATTGATGCAAATGACTGTTTGAATTTTAAAAGCCGAATGTGTGTTCCGAGGAACTCAGATTTGATTCAGATGATTCTGAGTGAGGCTCATAGTGGTCGACTATCGATTCATCCGGGTAGCACGAAAATCTATAACGATTTGAAACAGTTCTATTGGTGGCCTGGCATGAAACGGGATATATCTGAATTTGTTTCCAAGTGCTTAATCTGTCAACAAGTAAAAGCTGAGCATCAAATGCCATCCGGACTACTTCAGCCAATCATGATTCCGGAATGGAAGTGGGATAGAGTTACAATGGATTTTGTATCCGGTCTTCCTATGACACCGAGTAAGAAAGATGCCGTCTGGGTTATAGTGGATAGACTGACTAAATCCGCTCATTTTGTGCCAGTACGTACAGACTATTCACTTGATAAACTTGCTGAATTGTATGTATCACAGATTGTAAGGTTGCATGGTGTACCGAGTTCCATTGTTTCAGACAGAGACCCGAGATTCACATCGCGGTTTTGGAAGAAGTTGCAAGATGCTTTAGGTACTAAACTTCATTTTAGTTCAGCTTTTCATCCGCAGACAGACGGTCAGTCTGAGCGAACCATTCAGATACTTGAGGACATGTTGAGATGTTGCGTTCTTGAATTTGAAGGTACGTGGGAACGATACCTACCTTTGATTGAATTTGCTTATAATAATAGCTTTCAATCTAGTATCAAAATGGCGCCTTATGAAGCCTTGTACGGGCGGAAATGTCGAACACCGTTATACTGGACTGCGCTCAGCGAGAATAAGATACACGGGGTTGATTTGATTAAAGAAACAGAACAGAAGGTAGCTATTATTAGAGGCAATTTGAAAGCTGCTTCGGATCGTCAAAAGTCCTATGCTGATTTGAAACGTAAAGACATTGAATTTCAAGTCGGAGATCGTGTATTCTTAAAAATTTCTCCGTGGAAGAAAGTACTCCGATTTGGTCAGAAAGGCAAGTTGAGTTCGAGATTTATCGGACCATATGAAATCATCGAACGTATTGGGCCTGTTGCTTATAAATTGAGGTTACCCTCCGAGTTGGAAAGGATACACGATGTATTTCACGTTTCGATGCTTCGTAGGTATAGATCAGATCCGTCACATGTGATTGTTCCATCTGAGATTGAAATCCGACCTAATATGACATATGATGAAGAACCGATCCGTATCTTAGCTCGGGAAATAAAAGAGTTGAGAAATAAGAGAATTCCATTAGTAAAGGTACTATGGAATCGTCACGGAGTTGAAGAGGCTACATGGGAGCCTGAGGATTCAGTGAGGCAACAATATCCGACCTTGTTTAACGGTAAGATTTTCGGGGACGAAAATCCTAAAGGGGGGAAGAGTTGTAACAGACCGAATTTGACCCTAATCGGAATGGTGGTTTCGGGACCATGAATTCGAGTCTGAGAAATATTTTAATATTATATTTTGAGTCTATTATATGTGAATTGATGTGTGTGAAAGTTTCGTATGAAAATTTTATCGTTTAAGTGCTTAATTTGGTTAAAAGGGCTTAATCGCGTAATGCGTAAAAGTTTCATGCTAAAGTGAAAAGTGCTTATATGTGGATGGCTTTTTAATATGGAGTATTAAAAGTGAAATTAACCCATTTTATGAGTTAGTGGGTGGCAAAAGTCTAGTATAACCTTAAGTATTATATGGTTATTATTTTAGTATAAAGGTTAATTTAGTAAACCAAGTTATTTTTAATATATAAGTTAAATAAAACATAAAATATGAACATGCTCACTCATCTTTCTTGACTGAATATTGAAAAAAAAAGGGGAGCTAGGTTCTTTGAGATTTCGGCAATATTCAAGCCAAATTCAAGGTAAATTCTTAGTTGGTTTTCGTAAATTTTTACGTTTTTGAGATCGTTGCTTCAAACCGTAACTGACCCATGTTAAAATTTTTGAATCTAAGCATGTTGAGGTTCGGCTATTGATAGGTTTATATGGTTTTTTATGTTTGATGATGTTAGATAAAAGATTAGTTAAAAATTTGTATATTATGTATTGGAAATTTTGATGAATTTTTGTTTTTAGGGCCAAATTGTAAAAAATGAAATTTTAGAGGGGCTTATTTGCAAAATAAGTGAAAGAAAAGGACTTGTATAGTCCCTATACATATTCGGCCCTTAAGGGGTATTGAGAAATTTGGTGTATTTTGTGTTTTAGGCAAATAGGACTAAATTGTAAAAATTTGAAATAGTAGGGGTAAAATGGTAAAATGTCTATTTATGTGCTTAGGGACTAAATTGAGATGAAATGTACTTAGTGTTTTAGATCAAGAGCAAAGAAAAACAGATTTAGATCGGGGAAAGACGAAGGTTCTCGAATAGCCGATTTGCACGGTCTATCGACAGCCGAGGTAAGTCCTTAAGCTGAAATATATCCAAGAATTAGTTATGAACATATTAAATGTTAATGTTTGATAAATTTTAGTACATATTCATGTCATAGCCGAATGTATATAAGTATATTAGATTGATTGCTTAATTTGATAATGTGATATGAATAAGTATCTCGATGTGAATTGTGAGATTGTACAACAACGTAATGGTTTTAGTTGTTTAATGTGAATAAGCTTAGTTGGATTGGATGTGCCACATAGTTATGAAATGTGTGTGGAATGATTGACCACATTGATATGTTTCGGGCTTTATGCCTAGCAGGCTTCGTGCCGGTGATATGTTTTGGGCTTTATGCCTAGCAGGCTTCGTGCCGGTGATATGTTTCGGGCTTATTGCCTAGCAGGCTTCGTGCCGGTAATATGTTTCGGGCTTATTGCCTAGCAGGCCTCGTGCCGGTGTTATGATTTCGGACCTCGAGTTCAGCAGGCTTCGTGCCGGTGTGTAAGATTCAGGTAATATTTAAGAAGTTCTAGCTAATGAATCAGGTTTGCATAAGCATTTAGTAGTGAAATTATAATTAGATTATAAGATGTGTGTTATTCATATTTAAGTGAACTATGAATGTGCATATATGTATTTATAGATGTATACAAGTGATGTTATTGAGAGAAAGAAATGTCAAATGATAAGCAAGGTTGATTAAATGAAAGATATAATGTACAAATTGGTGTTTCATATATATATATACTTATTCGGCTATAATGTATATATATATGTATAGAATAAGATACATTTATTTATAGTCATGAGTTGGATGTTTAAGTGTTTTACTATCATATTGATATTTGTATAGCTTAGGACTTGTTAAGCTAGCCAGCTTACTGTGTGTGTTTTTGTCTACGTTTATTTTATAGATTTTTGGTTCCAGCTACGGACTCAAAGGATCTGGAAAGAAGTCAACCGCGCTATCGATTTTCTTTTGGTATTGAATGACTTAGTTTTAAACTAAAAAGGGCATGTATAGGTTAGACTAAACAGTATAACTAATGTTTTGTAATCGTGTAAATATACTAGCCATGCGAAAATGGCTATCTATTTTGGATAACTTGTTTCGTGTTTTGTTGATATAGTTTGCTCATGCCATGAACTATCATTTATGTTTGGATGCGGTTTAGGCATTATATGAAGTGGTTTAATATATATATGTCATGACATGTATATGCATTTTTGTCTTTGATGGTCACCTTGATAGATTAAGGTAGAATTTTAATCATGTGTACATGTGATAGGTTAATAGAGAGAGATGTTAAGCATTTGAATTTCATGAAATGGATATGAACATGAATTTGAGTTATATGCTTGTGAAGTATGTGTCTAGATATGTTACAATTTAAGTGTTGAATATAGCTTGATTTGGATAGGTATGTTTCATGAGATTTTGAGTGCATTATTACTATGTGATGTGTTGGTTAAAATCACCAAGTTTGATTGTAATGCTTAGGTGTGTACGGTTTTGTGGTAAGCATTTTTGGAAATTTTATACCTTGATAATAAATATATGTGGCATGTGCAAATGCATGTTTATGATTTCGAGTAATGCATATAGTATAATACGGTATTTGGATAAACATATGTACTGTATATCAAGTTATTTAAAATGAAATATTTGGCCACGATTTGATCTAGTTTGGAGTCTAAATTTTTCTACTGAGTACTATGGCATATTCGGTCATAGGAAATGAGTGTTAAGGTGTAATTATAATGATATACATATGTGTGGAGATCATTGCCGAATGTGATATGCAACTATGAAATAATGAGTTGGTTTGATATTTATATTTATGGTATAATCATGTGTGGTAATGAAATGAGAAATGTATACAAGCGAATATGATGCTTATGTTTAGAAATGGCATATGATTAATTAAAATGTCGATTATAATAATGAAATAAATGATTAATTACCATATGCCTACTCGGTCATTGTTTTTGAATTACCAAATGAATAGTGTTTTGCTTGATTTTTTTTTAAAGTGCATTGATTTGGGTTTGGTCGAGTAATGCCTCGTAACCCTAATTCGACGACAGAGAAGGGTTAAGGGTGTTACACTAACTCTGACAACGATATTAAGGCAAGTGTACCTATCGAACAGTATTATAGCTTAGGCAAGACCGGTTATCGAACCCAAAGGAACTAAAAGTATTAATACTTACCTTCTTCTTATTATTATTTAGTCTTAAAGTTAGAGTGAAGTTTACTTTTTAAACTAAATCGGCCACAGCTAAACTAAGGACACAAAGACAAGAAGACAAATAGGAAAATAACTTTGAGGGAAAACTCAGTTGATTACGACGATACCCTCAGGAGGAATCTACCTAGACTTCACTTATTAATTAACCCTAATTATATGATTTCTTTTACTTAGCTTGATCCGTAAGACTCCCTAACCTATATTAAACCCTCCCTCGAGGCAAATAACGTCTAACCCTAGGTTAATTAGTGGAACTCTCGTTCGCTTATGATAACCCCCTAGGATAGCAGTAAATCGATCAATGGACTCCCATATTATGTTTCACCCTAATCCGACAAAATCTCGTAACCCTGTCTCTAGGCGTTCGATCAACTCCGCTTAATTATGTTAGATCTTCTCTTAGGCAGGGTCTATTCCTCCTCTACCTAAGCACATTAGATTTGGATTAAGCAACTTAATTAAGAACAAACTAAGTAATTCATCATATAACTTAAAAATCAAATAATAAAATCCATCTAGGTTTCATCCCCTTCAGGTATCTAAGGGGTTTAGTTCATAATGAATAAACAAAACATCGCAAAAGAAAAAATAACACAAAACATAGAAAAAATCCTAAAACCCCCTGAAGGAATCGAAGGAGAATTCCGCCGTCTTGAGTATAAATTTGGCTTCTTGGGATGGATCAACTGGCTATCCTCGCGTTATTCTCTAACTCTGACCTTCTCGGCTTGGCTCCTTGGCCTCGCTTTCGCTCCAGTTTCGGCTTCTGTCGAACTCCCCTTTCAAGTTACCCCCTAAGGTGTTTATATAGACTTTGTGATGCCTTACTTGGCCTCTAAGTATCCTAATTTAAGTAGAATTCCTAATAGGGTGTTTGAATAGACTTTGGAATGTGTTTCTTTGCCTCCAAGTATCCTTTTCCGAATGAAATTACTCTTTCCAGCAACAGGGGCATGACCATGGCACACGCCCGTGTGAATCATGGCCAGGCCGTGCTCAGACTTCTTTAATGAGGCACGGCCGTGTAAATCGTGATCAGGCCGTGCTCGATTTCTCTCTTGGCCCAATTTGGTCCGTTTTAAGCTCGTTTCTCATTTTTTTATCCTTGGGTGCATTCCTGAGTATAAAATATGAAAAGAAAGGATTAAGAGCATCTTTTTACATAAATCAAAGGATAAATCATCCAAAAGTATGCTAAATGTGGGATTAAAATATGTTACTTTTACGATTTATCAACCTCGTACTCCCTTCCGGCCCGGTCTATGCACTATGTATCACCTGCAGAGATGTTAAGCAACAGAGTGAGTCAAGAGACTCAGTGAGCAATTCCAAGCACCTTTATTGGGCTCAAGCCCACCACTTACCATTTGGGCCTTAGCCCCCTTTTAATAATCATACTGGGCGAAGCCCATTAGAAATCCGTTTGGGCCTTAGCCCCATAGTACGATGTAGCAGAATAACATATGCAAGATAATGCAGAGCCCAGACCCAACCTAAATATCCATCCGCTACACACCACACGTACCAACCAATCACACCAATGGGGATTTCTACAATCAACCCTCACCGCTACACACCATCGATGGCAGTCAAGCTGCTCATCGCCAAAGTTGTGACAGAGTCACCAGGCTGAAATGGAAAAAGCCACTAGAACAGAGTGTGGCAGAGCCACCAGATCATCAGAGTTGTGACAGAGTCACCAGGCTGAAATGGCAAAAGCCACCAGATACACTTCCCCTTACATTCATGGCAAACCCCCCCTTATGCAACATAAAATCATGATGTATGCATGCAACAGATATCAACATGTATCAGATGCTCAGAGTATTCACATGATCATGTCAGTATATTTACATATTTAGCACAGATAAAGATTACTAACCTGATGTCCTGCTTTTACCCTCCATGGGTAAACAATAGCTTATGCCGAAGTTTCGGCATTTAACAAAGCATAACATACTTAAAAGTAACAGCGAAAAGGTGTGAATATTATACACCTGTATATGAAGAGAACTAAGCTCTCAACACTATCGACACTTTCGGAAGAGGGAACGACTGCAATCTCCCTATTCTGTTATGACGTCAGTCCACAACCTAGTGGCCAGTCTCGTACTGCCGATACCGCTCGTCGCTTAAACTTAGGGGCTGGGACTACGGGTCCAACCCCCTCCTTTGCTAGGCTAGTATTCGATTCCATGAAAGAGATCTAGATCGAAAGAAACCGGAGGCTACTAAACTTGGATCAAGGAATTGCCAAAGTCCCAACGTCCCCTTGGAAGTGGCCTCTCAAAGAAAAGATGGTGAAGACATGTCTCTTTACTACTACCCAAAACAAGAGTGCACCGATTAGAAGTTCTGAGTTCGGCTATCAGCAAAGTCTACAGGAAGGTGCATATTCAGCTTTGGTTCGACTAGGCAGAAACGGAATAGCAGATGGAAAAAGAAGCACAGAAGATATAAGTCACCACCTTGCCAATCGATTAACACCAAAAAGACCGAATGAGAAGAATAACAGGAAGTGTTTCGATTATGAAGAAATAAGAAGAAAGGGCTAGGGGGATGGCTAAAGCAAAAGGAATTAGAGAGATGAATGGTAGAAGATGATGATTCAATCAAGAAGAGGAATGGGAATGAGGTTCGGCTTTTAGAAAGAATAGAGAAGAAAGATGGATTGCAAGGAAATTGTATGATGCTTCCGGTTGTGAGATTAAAGAGAATAAGTGGAAGGGAAAGAAGAGATTCGGCAAAGAGGCTCAAGAGATTTCATCTTAGAGGGAAAAAGAAAAAGAAGAGAGGATGGTGGAAACGGTGAGTAAGATAAAGCTAAGGTTCGGCTAAATGTAAAAAGGAGAAGAGAAATAAAAGTTGGCTAAAAAATTCCGGCACATAGAGATTAAGGACTCAAAGAGAACAAAAGAGCTCAAAAGATCCTACCAAAATCGGCACCTACACACACATGACCGAAAGACTCACCTAAAGTCCAAAGTTGCTAAGAGAAATTTGGCACACCCCTCACTACACACAAAACCAAAATCCTCCCCCTTCAAGCACCCCACTTTCGGCCAACAACACAACTAGCCACCCACTCCATGTTCATTTCCTACATTCACTCCCAACCCCTCATTCGAATTAGTTTGAAAGCTTCAAATCCCACTTTTCACTCTTGTCCATCTATTCAAAACATTTGACCAATTCAACACCCACTCTTCAAGGTCCCTAGCCAAATCCAACACCACTCATCCTGATGCCAAAAAGAACTCCCAAAATGTAAACTGTGCGACTCGAACCTGCTCCTTCACTGCTCCCTGTGGTTTCACTCACCTGCCTCTCAAGTGGCGCCTCCTTGCCACTTTACTATAGCACTTCTTGTGACATCAAACCCAAACTATAATACTTAAAACCTGCCTCAGCTAGCTCTCCCCTAAAGTGTCCAGAATTGAAATTTTGGCCAAGGCTTCAGCTTAACCCTGAGCCTTCTCGGGGCCCCCAAACATAACCAATTAACAGATAGGGCATACCAAACACACAGAATCGTAATAGACGCAAAGCCCCTAATTACACTCTTCCACCTTCACCTCTGCCTAGTTCATCATGCTTTTCATTGGCTCCATTGCTACAAGTTTCATTTTCAAGGATTTAATCCATGATTTAGAAAGTTTCACTCCTCTCCCTCTCTTATGATTTTCTTATTATATTATCTATCTTTGTACATTGAGGACAATGTACATCTTAAGTGTGGGGAGGTGTCAACAATACTGAATTATGCCTTGTTCTTAAGTAACTTTCTAATATTTACTATTACAATGAAACTTCTATTGATTTATGATTTTTATTGATATGTCTTGGATTCAGTCATAGATAATTGTGCATTAATGGTTTAAACTTTAAGACATTAGAGAATCAAGCATGATAAGTCTATTTTCAGAATTAAAAATTTATTAGGTTGTTTCCCTAATCTTAAATATTACTTTGAAGTTTGAAATTTGCAAGGTTGACATCAAAAACCATAATTTCTATGAGATTTTGAGCCTTTTAGAGCATATATTTTTCTTGCTCACTTTTTTTTAATTATGAGTATGTCAATATTGATTTGTTATTCTAGAACTTGCTTCGATTATGCATGTCGAGACCACACCTTTTGATTTGATATACTAAGATGATAAAGGCACCTAGGTTTTAACCCACTTATTCCACCAAAAAGCCTACCCTCATAATTAACCCCTAGTGAACCCTTTTGAGCCTAATAAACCGTTTCTTGACTCACTGATCGTTGTTTTATGCGATGTCAAAGTCTTAAAATTTATATAAACAATGATCGAACCTGGAAACTAACTATGACAATGATTTGAGGCAAGCGCACCTATTGAACAGTAGTATAGTTAAGGCAAGACCGGATTGTCGAACCCAAAGGAACTAAAAGTACTAATACTAACTCTCTTTTTATTATCTAGCCTAAGAATTAAGAGAATTGTTTATCTAATCTAAAATTTACTAACTACTAAACCCAATTGATTAAAACAATACCCGAGGAAGAATCCACCTTGACTTCTCTTGTTATCTAACTCAGAACCAGACGATTTATTCACTTGACTTGATCCGTAAGATTCCCTAATTTGTATTAATCCCTCTCTCGAGGCGACTAACGTCTAACCCTAGGTTGATTAATTGAAATCTCTTTCTAATTAAAACCTCTAGAATTGCATTAACTTGATCTATGGACTCCCATATTAGGTTTCACCCTAATCCGGCAAAATCTCGTCACCCAATCTCTAGGCGTGCGATCAACTCCACTTAATTATGCTAGATATACTCTAAGGTAGGGACTTTTGCTCCTCCACCTAAGCACATCACACTTGAATTAATATCCTGAAAATATCAACACAAGAATTAAGAACACATAATTAAGAACAAGTCAAATATTTATCATATAGTTCAGCAAACGATAACAAGATTCATCTTAGGCTTCATCCCCCTCAGGTATCTGAGGGTTTATTTTATAAAAATAAAAGAGAACATCTCAGAAAAAAAGATAAAACAAAACATAAGAAATCCCTAAAACCCCCTGAATGAATTGAAAGAGAGATCCTCTATCTTGAGTATGATTCTGGCTTCTTGAGATGAATCAACTGGCTATCTTCGAGTAAATCCCCACAAATCTGACCTCTTTGGCCTAGCTGGACGCCCCCTGACTAAAGCATTGGGTTCCCCTGACAAAAGCCCTGGCAGAAGGCTTCTACCGAACTCCCCGCTTAAGTTGCCCCCTAGAGTGTTTATATAGGCTTTGAGATGCCTTACTTGGCCTCCAAGTATCCTAATCCGAATAGGATTCCTATTTGGGTGTTTATATAGACTTTGGAATGTGTTTCTTTGCCTCCAAGTATCCTATTTCGAGTAAAACTCCTCTTGGCCGCAGCAGGGACACGCCCATGGCACACGCCCGTGTGAATTCAGGCCGTGTTCGAGACTGTTGAATGAGGCACGACTGTGTGGTCTTGGGCCCAGGCCGTGTGGATTTTGTGATATGGCCCATTTACTCCGTTTTGGGCACGTTTTCCGTTCTTTTCATCATCCGGTACTCTCCTGAGTGTAAAACATGAAAACAAAGGATTAAGAGCACCAAATTACATAATTCAAGGCTTAAATCATCCAAAAGCATGCTAAATGTGGGCTTAAAATATGTTACTATTACGGTTTATCACTTACCCTTTAATACTAAACCAAAACCAAATTCTTACTTCTCCCACTTTATTAACTCCCCTTATGTCGAGATTTGATTTGATCAGTTGCCTAACTATTTTCTTTATTTCAATTGTTAAATTCTATCTTACTATTGTATGTTCTTATTCTTAAAAAAAAGTTGGAAATTTATTCATTATTAGTGTTATGAGCTTAAACTGTTAATTTCACATCTTTAGAAGAAGTTCGTATTATTAGTGATAAGTTTTCAATCAATGTAATTATTTAGTATTAGTTATTTTCTAGTTAGGTAAATGGTCAATTTAATCTCGATTCTAACCCTCTAATTCAGCCTTTATCCACACCTTTAAACCCAAGCCCCGTTACAACCCTTTTTAAGACCTTTTAATTTGTGTATCATCTCATTTTATAGTGGTGGAGATTTGATTTTCATGCAAGCCTATGGGATTAACTCTTCATGTTTGACTTTTGAGCACTTAATTTGAAATGTAAATTCTTGTCGATTTTGAATCAGAGGTAATTATTTAGGCAAGGGGAAACAGCTATGTTTTCGTGCTATAAAAATTTTATGACTTAGATTGTTTGAATCTTTAGAACTCTTCTAGTTAAATTATCCATGTATGAATTATCTATGAATTATGATGAGACATTATTAATGAGGATTATGAATTAAGAAAGTTAATTTTAATTGGGAGTTGAGGATTTTGCTTGAGGACAAGCAAAGGCTTAAGTGTGGGATATTTGATAAACCATAATTTACACATATTTTAACCCTATGCTTGGCTTGATTTTGGATGAATTTTCATTAGATTTGATGAATTCGATGCTCCTAATCCCTTAATTTCATGTTTTATACTCAGAAGAGCTTAGAGAGTCCAAAAGATCGAGAAATCACACGGCTTGGACTATCGTCCACGGGCAGATCACACGGTCGTGTATGGCAAGCAGAATCGAGCACGGCCGAAGGAGTCCACCACGGGCGTGTCCCTGCCGACCCTAGGTTTAATTATATTCAGAAAAGGTTACTTGTGAGCCAAGAAAGGCATTCCAAAGCCTATATAAACTCCTTAGGGGGAAAACTAAAAGAGGACGTCGAGTAGACGCCGAGTAGAAGGCAGAAAATACTCCAACACAGCCGTCGGGAATAGCTTAGGAGAAAGATCTCCATCAAGACTGAAGATCCCCCATCAAGTTCTTTAGAAGTTTTTGGGTTTTCTTATGTTTTGTTGTTTTCCCTATTTTAAGATGTTTCCCTCTATCAGTATGAACTAAATCCCTTAAATACCTAATGGTTGAAACCTAAGACAGATTTTATTATTATTTGATTTATAAGATAAATAATTGTTCTTATTCTTAATTATGAGTTCTTATTCTTGTTTTGATAATTCAGATTATTAATTCAAGTCGAATGTGATTATTCAGTGCAGCAAAAGTCCCCGTTTAAGAGTAGATCAATACAAAGCGGAGTTTATTGCAATCCTAGAAATAGGGCGACAACAATCTACCGGATTAGAGTCAAATCTAATAAGGGAATCCATAGATCGAGTTAATGTGACAATAAGGGTTTTAATTAGAAAGAGATTTCAATTAATCAACCTAGAGTTAGTTGTTTTTAGTCTTGAAAGAGATATTAACATAAATCAGGGATTCTACTGATTAAGTCAAGTGAATAAATCATATGAATCAAAAAAAATAATAAGTGAAATCTAGGTGGATTCTTCCTTAGGTATTGCCTATCTCATATAAGTTGTTTAAAAAGTATTTCCCTAATTCTTTCGTTGTCGTGTTTAATTAGTTTTAGTTTAAAACGAAATCACTCCAATTCTTAGGCTAGATAATAGAAAGATAGTAATTACTAGTACTTTTGGTCCTTGTGGATACCATATTACCGGTCTTACCATAACTATACTATTGAACGATAGGTGCACTTGCCTTTATTGTGATCATGGTTAGTTTTAGACACATCACTGCTCGAGACAGTTAATTGGGTAATCAATGATCCAAACACTTATATATTCATTATCACATATCATATTTTCATATAATACTCATTTGTACCATGCTAATCTCATCTCAGTTCAATTCACAACATTTCATATTATCTCATACAAATCGAATCATGAGACACTAGGATGCTTAACTCAAATAAGCTATTTTGTAATAAGACATATATATAATTCAAATCATGAAAGTACAAACCGTAATCGTTACTTGTTTACGACTCTCACATTTCCTTTCTTTCGGGACAACCTGATGTTGTTTTCAGCTACATTCAATAATTCAATTTCAAAAATAATATTAGTTTCCACTCAATCACATGAAATACATAAAATCAAACATATTTTGCATTTTATCCATTTTAGTCCCTATATTCAATATATTCATATTTTTCGATATTTAACATTGGATCAAAATTTGATTTCACTTTTAATCTATAACATAATATCATAACAATTTTCAATTTAAATTTAGTCCCTAATGTCACAAAACTTATTATCAAGCCTAGTTAGATTTCTACTTAGTTCCAGCACCTTTCCCTACTTTTCAATTCAATGCTAACATGCTCAAAACTCATAGTTCAATTTCTCATCAAGATCAAGCTCAATTTCATCAATACCCTTTAATAGTAACTTGATAAATATTTAGTAATTGAAAAATCTAATACAAGGGTAAGCTTAATCAAGCTTACATGATCATGAAAACATAATAATTTCAAAGAAAAAGTATGTTTACCTTAAGATTTTGGACCAATTTGTAAACAGAGCAAAAGAGAAAATTCTTTCTTTTTCTTCCTATTTGGACAGAAAAGACTTGGAGAAGATGAAGACTCATCTTTTTCTCGCCCACTATTTAATATTTATACTAAGATTAAGGATTTAATTAACTTAACTAATCATGATTACTTGTAACACCCCTTACCCGTATTCTATGCCGGAATCGGGTACGAGGCCTTACCATACTTAACTCGCACGATTATACAACTTCAGGCTATCAGACTTATTTCATACTAAAACCTTTCCATTCATATGCCAATCATCCTTACAATGGACCTACGATGTCCTAAACACGTTCTCAAAAGGGTTCGAGGATGATTTAAAAACTTTTACGCATTTAAGAAAATTTTACTTAAACAGGGGCCACACACCCGTGGAGTAGATGACACGTCCGCGGTTGACATGACTTGAATCACACGACCTGAACACACACCCATATGGCTGGCCCGTGGTCACCTCTGATTAATCCACGCGGCCTGGACACGCCCGTGTGCTTCAACCGTGTGGCGATTCAAATTCCAATTTCAAGGTGCAGAATTCACATGGCCTGGGCACACGCCCAATGACTGGCCGTATGTTATATATGGCCTAGACACATGCCCGTGTGCCTACCCATGTGGACAAGAACAAGGCTATTTGCCAAGCTCTTTACACCCCTCTAGTTCACACCCCATGAATCCATTCAACATATCGATAAACAACTCATAAATTGCAATATGAACTTCCATGAATAACTTCATATTTTCATAAATGATAAGGTGAGCCATCAGCCATGGCAATATACAAAATAGTTAGCTTAATAAAGGGCCAACACACTTTTGGCCAAAATAACAAAATAATCTAACTAGTCTAGCCCCTATACATGCCATAAACAAAATCACTAAGTCTAGATATACCGAGATGAGCTGATAGTATGGGCGATCTTCTGATTATCGACGTATTCCGACTCTACTCTTAAACTCTATAAAACAAGGAGGGAAAAATGGGAGTAAGCTTTAAGCTTAGTAAGTTTACATGTAAACAATATAACATTTTAGTATATGCTAAACAATTATATAGCAATACATACTAAACAAGAAACAATCCACATTCATAATCATGCTTACTCATCCCTCCCATTTCCACATTCCAACCATGTCACAAGATCAACGTATACATTCATTAGCATAACTCCCTGCACTTAGCACCACAATATCACATAATCCAACACATCACAATCTATTGATCAATTTCTCGGTGGTTTCGCACTTAGCCCACCATCAGATTTATTTGGGGTGGTATCGCACATAGCCCACCAAGAGGTTAGTTACTATGGTATCGCACATAGCCCACCAAATGATATTTAGACGATGGTATCGCACATAGCCCATCGTAAATAAGTATTAAGGTGGTATCGCACTTAGCCCACCATCAATTATTGATATAACATACTTACATATCCATTCCATCATTCATACTAGGGTTATTCAATAACTACCACCATAAATCCACTTGAATCATACATGTTCTCAATTGTGCTATACACTAGTTAGTAACAACAATGTATATATATAAAATGCATTGTTTACACATAAACTTACCTTGGTGCAAAACGTTTCAATTCGCGATTCAATCCGTAACCTTGCCTTTTCCCCGATCAAGGTTAATTCTGCGCTCTTCTTGATCTATAACAATAAGATTCACTCATTTAGATCATTCTATGATCATAATGCATAAATTTCTACACTTAGGCAAAAAATGACCATTTTGCCCTTGCACTATGGCAAAATTACAATTTTGCCCCTAGGCTCGTAAATCATTTTTCAACACATTTTATCAATAAATGAGCCTAGCTGAACATTTATTTCTCTTACAACTACTCACCATTCCAACTATTTCATGCATTTATGACACAAATTCATTCTTTGCTTTTAAGTCCTATTTAGGTGTTTTCATGCTAACACCTTTCATAAAAGTTGTTTCTTACCACCCTAACATTCATTTTCTTCTATGAACTCTCATGGAAAGTCCCTAGACTTTCAACCATATCTCAAATTAGTCCCTTCATTAGCTAGCTTAAGCTTTGGGGACTCCAAAAGTACAAAAAACCATTAAGAAAAACCTCAAAATCACTTAGGGAATATGTTGGCTGAAAGTTTTGAGCTTCAAAACCCCTATTTCTCTTCAATTTTCGGTGGATGAAGGTGGAGGAATAGTGAAAAGATGATAACATCTTTATTCATCTTATTTTATTCATTTTTATCACCTAATATCGACTAAATTTGACCAACATTAAAATCTTGTCTCCCTAGCTCCTATATGGCCGGCCATCACTAGATAAATGGCCTAATTGCACTTTAAAAACCTCCAATTTATATTCTATAGCTATTAGGTACCTCTACCTTATAAAATAGAATTTTCGCACTTTATGCAATTTAGTCCTTTTTTCAGAATGAAGCATGCTATCACTCAAATTAAGGCACCAAAATTTTCACATAGCCTTATAATAATACCAAAACACATAAAATAACATCAAAATAATTTTCCTTAACTTCAATTTAGCGGTCCGGAAACCACCATTCTGACTAGCCCCTAAATCGAGCTGTTACATTAATCCACTTAATTAAGACATACATTTGTTTATTAATTTCAATTATGAAAACTAAATGGGTATCATCATCATTATCATTTTCCACTATCTCATACAAAACAATGGTTTATTAACCATTTAGGTCATTTGGATAATTACTAACTAGGTCCTCAAGCATTTCTAAATTAAAACTCAATAGTTATTAAACTTTTACAATTTAGTCCCTAAACTTTAATTAATGGTTTTCTTGGTTTAATTTCTTACCGATTCTATAATATATTTTCATACTAAATCTGTAAATCCTCCTATTATAATCTCACAGACTCGGATTATGGAATTGGGTTCTAAAATCATAGTTTTTGACACAATCTAAAACCGAGTCATTATAGAAGCTATTAAGCTCTTCCATGCTTTATATTCAATTGAGTATTCGGCTGTTGGTAGGTTTCCAATGGGTAATCTCTTTCTCACAATTCGTACTCTTGAATATGAAATATTACAGTGAAAGATTTTGAGAGAGGAAATTCAAGCAGCATTATTTGTGATGCATCAGTCAAAGGCACCTTCCATCGATGAATATCACGCAAAAAAAAAAGACTTATTGGGAGATTGTTGGTGAATCAGTGATTTCGATGGTGAAGGATGTTTTTAATGGCAACCTGCTTGAGGAGATGCTTAATAAAACTTTGATTGCTCTCATTCCAAAAGTTGCTCATCCTGAAAGATATTCACAATTCAGGCCTATAAGTTTATGTACGGTTCTTTATAAATTGGTGAGAAAACAATTGTGAATCAGTTAAAACCTTTGATGCCTTTTTGGTAAGTGGGAATCAGACTAAGGGTCCATTTGTTTACATGTAAAATGTTTTACGGAAAATGTTTTATGCATTTTCCTGTGTTTGTTTCACAAAAAACAGCTTGGTCAGCGAAAAATGATTTACATGTCAACGTTAAAATAAGCCTTTTTGCCTGTAAAATGACTTACCCTTTTAAAAAGCATAAGTCATTTTCCGGAAGAGAACTTCTTTATAGGTAATTTTATTTTTATATAAAAATTAATTTAAATCAAGTTTAATATTATTATATTGATAATAATTTTTATTTTTAAAAATATTTAAAATTAGTAAAATATTAATATAAAATATTATATTTTTCAATAATATTAAATATACATATTTAATTATTTATATTTAGTCTTATAATAAATTATTAATATAATTTGTTGTTTTAATAAATTTTAAAAATGATAATTTTAAATAAATCTTCACATATTATTGAAAATATTCAATATTAATGTTTTAATAATAAATATTTATTACAATTATAAATATATTAATAATAAATATTTTGTAGTATAAAGGTTAAAATATGTCACAAATCTATGTACTATTCACAAATTTGCAATTTAATTTTTGTACTTTTATTTTCAAGAATTTAGTCCATCTACTTTTTATATTTGAAAATCAAGTCCAGTTCTTAACATTGTTAACAATTTTTTTTAATTTTGTTGATGTCACATTTTTAAATAAAAAATACTCACTTAGTAGTTATGTAACTAAAAAATGACGTTGTAATGAACCTAAATTTAACAAAATATTCTTAATATATGCAAAAACAGTATAAAATATAAATTTATAGATATAAAATAAACTCAATTAAACAATGAAAAGATAAAAAAATCTCGAATGTATGTTTGTTACATTAAAAACAGCTTTTATGAAATATTTTAAGAAAACTATCAAACAACAGAAAATAATTTACAAAGATTCATCCAAACATCAGAAAATATTAACTTTTCTAGGAAAGTAAGTCATTTTCCAAAAATCATTTTTCGAAAGCCATTTTCAATTAAACAAACAGACTCTAACTTTATTTCATTCTACCAGAAATGTTGTATTTATGATAATTTTACCTTTCTTTTTTTTCTTTTTTTTTTGTAATTTTTTAATTTTTTTTCCTTAAGTTACAACAAGTAACATGTTTTAACAAAAAAAAAAACCTAATTTTCTTTTATTTCGTTTTTTCTGTTACAGTGATGAAAGGAAAATCTTAACTAATTTTTATTCTTCCCTAAGAAATTACTTTACTAGAGAAATGCATTAATTTATTATTAAAATAAATTATTACAAGCTTAAATTGTTGTATGCGCAATACAAAATAAAAAAAAATAAAAATAAATTATATGAGGATAACTTAGTAAAATGTGTTTTTAGATAATCTTACATTCAATTAAACAAACAAAAAAAAATCTTATATCCAATCAAATAAATTAAATATACTTGATAATGTGCTAAATAATTTAAAGAGAGGAATCCACTTATTTCGGTGTAAAACTCAAGTAGTTTTACACACTTCCATAACCTTTGTTACAACTAATATTTTAGCAATCCAATAGTTGATTTTATTAATATACTTGTATTTGTTGTGTATATAAATTTTTAAATTGATCGGATATCTCTATCATATTGATTTAAAATATTATTTTTATTAATATTAATATATATATATATATATATATATTTTAACGATTTAAATTTGTTTACATAAAACATAGAGTTAGGCATTTTTAATTTACTCAAAATATAATATGCATAATTTATATAAATGGAACATAAAATATGACGATTGAATTGTTAAAATATTAATCAAAGAAAAAATTACGAAAATGTGTAAAACTACTTGACTTTTACACGGGTATAAATAAATCGTTTATCATAATTTAATATTTAGATAATCCTATTAACATAGAAAATTTTATATTCTAAAAACCAAAAATCCCCTTAAATGTTTTTGGATTCCTACTTATGAATAAAAAAGAAAATGGTTAATATTTGGTACACTGACATTATATTTTTTTTTAACAGGTAGTCCTAAAATTGTCACGCGTCTTTTTTTAAATATTTATTTTTAATATTTTATTGGGTTAATATTTAATATACTGACAATATCTATTTTTTTATCTTACAAGAAATCCTAAAAATTGTCATGTGCCTTTTTTTAATATTTTATTGGATTAGTATTTGGTACACTGGCAGTATACTTTTTTTATTCCACAAACAACATTAAAAAATTGACAATGTATCAAATATTTATACTCCTACAAGACACTTGACAACTCCTAACTTACTTATAGAATCTAAAAACTTTACCGAGAATATAATAAACAAAAAATAATAAATAATAAGAAGTATAATTATCACAAAATTTGATGAATAATAACTTTGTTATATAAAAGTAGACGTTGGAATTAATTTGACGAAGATCATGTTTTTGGATTCTGTACTACTTGCATTCTTTTATTAAATATTGAGGATAATGACTTTTCCTGTTACACCCATCATTTGATTTATGACAAAAAAAAAGATCGAACTATACATGCAATATGTAAATATCTCTCCCAATTGCTATCTTACAGACCAAGATGTGATCAACTTGCAACATCTCTGTAATATATTAATTGCCAAATTTAGAATGGGAGCTACAAAATATCTAGATTAGTGTATTACTTACTTGACTTCAACAATTCCTACCGAAAAACGAGTGGACTGAAATAATCTATTTCACAATCATTTAAAGGCGTAATATATTTTATTTTAACATTTAAGAAAAATTGGTTTAGGTGAAACTGAAGTTTGATCCAATATTCATTCGTGGGTGGGAGGAAGAGAAAAGAGTAGCTAATGGTGGCTAAAATGGCTAATGCGCGTGCTTTGGGAGCTTAATAATAAAGGGACCAAAAAGCATAGATATATGATACTGATGGCAAAGATTTTCAAGCCACAAAATCATTTCGATGATCATAATTTTTCCACTTACAACTTAGGAACAACCAAGGAGCTGCATTTTTTATTTATTTCATTCTCACCCCCATCCTATATATTTCACACACAATGAGCAACCCATCAATTTCAAATATATTTTCTATTTTCATATATATCATTTCAGCAATCATGCCTTTTCTTACAATTATTCTTATGCCCAAGGGATGTAATGATTTTAAATATACGAAAAATGAAGTTATAACTTTAAAAAACTTTGTATTGGAGTTGATGCAGAATAAGTGGGTGGGGTTGCAACCCTAAGTAAAAGAAACCATAAAAAAATGGGAAAACACAAGGAAGCACGCGTGGTAGTGTGGGTTCTGCTGTCTCTACACATCTTGGAAATTATAATTTTATACAGTAGTATATATTAGGGGGCCGCATAATCCCCACTTTTCATGCTTTCTGTTTAGAATATGAATGTTATTTGTTGAATATAGTTCCTTCTCCTACTATATCTCGCCAGACTTACGCTTACGGGAATACATACATTTCGTCATAACAGGTCAAGTTTCTAACACCAAAGTTTTATCTAATCCCTTCCAGTTGACTCAACAATACTTTTGACTAGTTTTACCACCTGCACTTACGGAATAAGAAACTTAATGGTTAAGATGCATGCCAAACCTACTTCACTATATAAATATCCCTTTTCAATATCAAGGCGTGAATATTAAAAGCCACACTCAATACTTTGCACAAGTACCATTCCAATTTCTTTTAAATCACTATTTTTAGTGACTCTTCATATTACATACGATATGACCACACATTCTAGTGGCTTTCTACACCATTTATAGTGTGAACTTTCCTCTTTTAGATTGTCCAACATATTGTATAACTAAATTGTTATAAAAATTGACGCTGTCTATGGAACCTGACAAAAACCTATGACTTTACCTTCTGAAGGCTATAGTCTCTAGGAGCAAGAAGTCCAAGAAACCTCCCAGGACCAATACTAAGGTGGATCGGGATACTGGGATCAAAACGACATGGTATAAGCTAAATTGTTTCATGTATGTTGTCAACGTCTAATATAAAATGGCATTTTTCAGTTATTTGACAGTGAAGGCTAATTAGGCTATTAATTTGGGTTTTTTTTTTATAAAGTCAAGTTACAAATTAAGAGAAAGAGAATTACATCAACAAACCCTAGTCATTAGGGAATCAAGAATGAGTCTTAACCATTTTTCCCTTATAATGTTGACTAATTGAATTGTTAAAATGACTTAGAAAGTGTATTTACCTATGCAGTTAGCTCTTGATCTTTTGTGGTGATGTGATCCGGTCCTTTTATATGAAATCTGAATATGTTTTAATGGAACCAAAAGAAACTATAATGATGAAAAAGAAAATTTTAATCTACCAAAAAGTATTTAAAAAAAAAAGGTTAATCTACCAAAAAGTATTTAAAAAAAAAAGGTTACCATGAGTGGAAAAAAAAGAAAGATAAACTTTTAATTTCGGTCATAAATTAAACTTGTACGAGGGACTCCTAAATAAAAATTTAACCAGGAGTTTTTAATGGAGTTTCATAAAATGAAACAAGAAAAACTCTTAAAAAGCTACATAAAATAATGCGGGAAGTCACTTCTACTTTTAGCTAAGGCTGTAAATGAATCGAGTTTGAATGAGTAAACCTTTGTTTATGTTCGTTTGTTTATTTTTAAGTTTGCTCGTGTTCAGTTTGTATTTGTTAAGAATTTTAAATTTTTGTTCATGTTGGTTTATTTAAAATTATGTGTGTTCATGTTCTTTTGTTTAATGTTTACGAACTTGTTCATTTAACTTAATCGAACATGTTCACGAACAATGTTAATAAACAATAAACAAACAAACAATTAATAAATACATACATACACACACATATATTGTTTCGATATAAAATAGTCAAATATAAATATTAATAATTATATTATAATGAAAAAAATACAAACCAATATAATTTTATTAATATATACTAATGGAATTTTTATAAGAAAATATCATTAATAAATAAACGTGAAACACCCCAAACCCGGCCCACGAGCTTTGACCAGATTTGGTATGTTCCTCAAGTAAACCGGTTCAAAATTCTTTTGTTACTTCGGAAAATCTTGCGCAAATTTTAAAAAAATATTGTTTTGGATTGGGCTTGTGTTGAAAACTAATTTATCTTATATTGAAACTTTTTTTTTTTTACTTAAGGTGACAAAACACTTGGAGTTTATTTTAAAAAAATAAATTTACTTGATCCATAAATAATAATTTGTAACCATAATAAATAAAAGTAAAAAGAAATAAAGAAATTCAACCATGGCCTTATTACATCAAATATTCCCAAAATTAAAATTTAAAATACTTAAAATAAAATAAAAGTCCAAATCGTAAATTTCTTGCTGTGCATGGCCATCCCTAAGCTTCTGCCGAGCCCGGTCCATTACTGTTCATCACCTGAAAAATATTCCCCAACGAGGTGAGTCAAACAGACTCAATGTGTAACCAACACTAAAATTTAATAGATTTAGGCATACCATACACATCATGCTCACAAAATAATTCAAGATAATGATGCAATCCCAAACCCAAACCTAGATGCCATCCGCTACACATCCCCGTACCACCCTGCACACCGTGGGGACTACTAAGTCAACCCTCCTTCCGCTACACACCATCGAAGGCAGTCGCTGCAGTCGACGTGCTCATCGCCCATATAAATTCGTGGCATAGCCACCAGATTCAGATAATTGTGTCATGAGACACCACATTCAGATAATGTAACCGAAGTTACCACATTCAGATAATGTAACCGAAGTTACCACATTCAGATAATGTGACTGAAGTCACCACATTCAGATAGTGAGACCGAAGTCACCACATTCACTTCCCCTTTCTCATATAACCCGAATGCCCATGTTATTCATATCATGCATATCATACTTAAATTCACATTCACGTTACTTTTCACATGTTAAAATATAACATATTTCGTAATCCTAGTAGGAGTAGGAAACATACCTGAGTACTTTGTACCACATTAGGGTACTTAGCCATATTCACATTCTTATACATACATATATTACATATAGCCATATAACGTATTAAAAGATAGTGTGGGGTACACACCTGATTTGCTTAACGAATTCCTTGAAATCCCAAAAAAAACCGATCTATTGCTTTAGATCTCAATTCCTACATTTGGTAACCTTAATATGTTAGCATAAAAGCCTATAAAACCAA
Organism: Gossypium australe; assembly: GCA_005393395.2. Taxonomy (NCBI): domain Eukaryota; kingdom Viridiplantae; phylum Streptophyta; class Magnoliopsida; order Malvales; family Malvaceae; genus Gossypium; species Gossypium australe. The sequence continues at coordinate 23,389,270 of CM016621.1, read as the reverse complement.
ATCCTAGTAGGATTTGTATTCTTAAAACCTACCTTGTTGTCGAATTGACTATAGTCAAATCCCGAAAACTTGTATTCTTCTCCTTTGAAATCGGCTACTCACTAGATCCCTTGAATCTGTTAGTTTTCGGCTTAAAACACATAATAATAGATCTAACTACTAAAATAGGCCTTGGTCGAATGCTATAGACACTTACCTTGTGGATTTTAAATCCCGAAACTCACCGAATAACTAGGGAACACGCGGCTTATGGTGTACCTTCGGGAAAAGAACTTCTCCTTCCAAGTTTCGGCAACCATGAACATTAATGGGGTTAGCCCTAGATTTCGATAAGTCTAAAAGTAGAAAGAATGGCAACTAAATTTAATCTTACCCTTACTTTAGATATCGACAGTTCCTTTGCTTGAAGTCTCAAACTATTCGGCTATGGCCTTGATCTTAGCAAGCTTTCGGCTTTTGGAAAATTGAGAGGAGAAGAATGAAGAAGAAAAGAATAGGGGTTGCAGAGAAAATTCGGCAGAGGTTATCAAGGAAGAGTAAATAATGCTGAATGGCCTCTCTATTCCTTTTATAGCCGAATTTACTAGCTAGAGTCCCTTACTTGGCCACCACTCTTCTATTTGATAGCTTTATCCTTTGTATTATCACTAAATAAAAGAATTTAATCCAACCATTATCTCTTGAAAATAATGATAAATAAATCCCTTATTTATCCATCATTTAGCCGAATTTTAAAGAGAATAAAACTCTTCCTTTTTAAATAGCTTGTGCCGTCCACCTCACTTCTTCTGGAAGCAAAAATAAAATTTCTTTTATTTGCTTCCCATGTGACTCGAACTCAGGCCCACTTGCTCATGTAGGTGGCGTCACTTATCTGGGCCTTAAGTGGCATTTCTAGGCCACTTTTCCAAGCCTGTTTGTGTGTCAAATTCCTCCTATTATTTTTCTTAAGGCCACCTTGCCTTATTTTTCTCTTTTTAAGCCTTAAAACTTGACATTTCTTTACATTTCCAAGTTTCCAAAAATTTTCGTTTGGCTCTTTAAACTTGACATTTCCTTACATTTCCAAGTTTCCAGAAATGTTTACTTTCCTCTTTTGAATCATTTCCACATCATTTCCTTACATCCCCTAGTTTCCAAAAATGTTCACTTTCCTCTTTTAAACTTAACGTTTCCAAAGCATTTCCTTACATTTCCTTACATTTCCATACATTGCCTTACATTTCCATACATTTCCACACATTTCCATACATTTCCATACATTTCCATACATTTCCATGCACCTTAGGGTTCCTAGAACTCCTCAGAACACATCCAACACATCCACTGAGCCCACTATCTCATGAATTACACACGAACGCATAACCCCTAATCTAGGATGTTACAAAACGAGTCATAAACAAGCCAATAAACAAGCTTGTTCGTGAACATAAACGAATCAAACACACCTCTGTTCGTGTTCATTCTTTATTAAACGAACATAAAATTTTTAATCATTTTCGTTTATTTAACTTAATAAACGAACATAAACTAATGAGAAACATACAAAGAACTCAAGTGAACAAGAACACAATCCATAGTGATTGGAAAGGTTCAATATTATTTTATAAAATTGAATACCAAGACATGGTATTTAAACACAATCTATCACCTGATAACTAATTATAACAACCTTAGCTACCAAGCTCTAACTACTAACTGCTATAACAGTTTTCATTCCTTAACATGCCTTCATCTTGGAACTACTCTTAATAGTTGTTGTTTGTTCAAACTTTTGCAACAACTTTAAGATACAATCTAAATTTTGCAAACAAAGGGGCTGATAAAGGTTTGGTAAACACATCTGCTACTTGTTCCTGTACTGGAACATGCCCCACACTTAGCTTTCCAGCAGCAACTTTCTCTCAAACAAAGAACAAATCTAACTCGACATGCTTGAACTTCGAGTGCAACACTGGATTAGCATATACATCAACTGCTCTTGAGTTATCACACCACACTGCTACCTTTCTTGAGGTAGAAACATGCAACTCAGACAAGAGAGACTCTAGCCAAACCATTTCTGTAACAGTGTGAGCTAGCCCTCTATACTCAGCTTCTGCAGTCGACCTAGAGACAATTTGTTGCTTCATGGATCTCCAAGCTACAGGATTACTCCTAAGGAACACACAAAATCCTGTAGTAGACCTCTTATCATCCATATTAGTTCCCCAATTTGCATCCAAATAACCAACCAAATCTAAGTTGACAGCTATTGTAAATTAAAGTCCGTAGTCCACAATGTGTTGAAGATACCTGAGAATACGTTTTACAGCCTTGAAGTGCTGGTCAAGAGTCTTATGCATGAATTGAAAAACCTTATTGACAACAAAAGTAATGTCAAGTTTGGTGATGACCACATACTATAGAGACCCACAATGCTTCTATACTCAGATTCGTTCTCTATTGCACTGCCAACATGCTAAGACAAGTTTGTTGAAGTGACCATGGATGTGGGACATCCTTTTGTCTGATCTATTAGAGCCTTTTTGAGAAGAGCAAGAACATATTTGCGCTGACTTAGAAACAACCCATCAGTGGTGGGAGTTACTTCAATACCAAGGAAGTAACTTAGAGGCCCCAAATCTTTTAATGAAAACTGGGTACCAAAGGTTGAAACAAAGTTATCTATGCTACCTTGATGATTTCCAGTAACAATGAAGTCATCCATATACAATAGGACATAAAGAAGCACACCCTCAGCTTTTCTAACAAAAAGAGAACCATTTGACTTAGCCAAAACAAACTGTGAAGCAAGCAAGAAATCTCTTAGCTTGGAGAACTATGCTCTGGAATCCTATTTAAGACCATACAGTGCTTTCTTCAATCTGCACACCAAAGGTTGTTCACCATGCTGCTGCTCAAAACCAGAAGGCTAAACCATATAAATTTCTTCAAACAAGTCACCATTAAGAAATGCATTGTTGATATCCACTTGCCTTAACTGCCATCCAAACTTTACAGTCAATGTTCAAACCACTCGCATCGTTGTTAGTTTTACAACTGGGCTGAATGTTTCTTGAAAATCAATACCTACCTCCTGAAGATATCTCTTAACTACCAAACATCCCTTGTAATGAGCAATAGTGCCATCTGCATGGCGTTTGAGTTTGAACACCCACTTGCATCCTACAACTCTTCTGTTTGCAGGTAAGGGAACTAAGTCTTATGTCTTATTTTTCAGCAGAGCATCATATTTCTGTTGAGCTGCTAGTGCCCACTTTTTACTAGCAAAGGCTTCCTCAATTGTGACAGGCTCAGTCTCACTTAACTCAGTTGAAAACACCTTGGGCTTGAAAATACCACTTTTGGACCTGGTTGCATGGGATGGGAACTAACAGGTAAAACTGATGAATGATCTTAAAAGTCCTTAACATCCATACTTGAGTTTATATGAGGATCTACAACATACTAAGATGAGATTGGAGTAGTAGAACGAGCAGAACTACAATTTCTATCTTTATTCCCTGTTGAGATGCTATCATCTCGCCTCAATCTCATATCAGTGGACTCCAAAGGAAGAATACCAGAATTTGGAGTAGCAGACCCTGACACATCACCTGAATTCATCCAAGCTAAAATAGCAGGCACATTTGAAGCACCAGATTGTTCCAAAGAAGAGACCACAATTGGAACCTGAGACTGTTGATGTTAGATCTTTGGTTGAGTTCAAGAAATGGCAAAACCACTACTTGAACCAGAAAAACTAGCAAAAGGAAAACATTCTTCATCAAACACCACATGCCTAGAGACAAAAATCTTGTTAGTATCATCAAGACATTTGTATCATTTGTGTACAAGACTATAGCCAATGAGCATAAAGGGCCTGGATCGGTATTGTAACTTATGAGCATTAAAGGGTCTGAGATATAGATAACATCTACGTCCAAAAACCTTTAAATGCATGTAGTCTAGTAGATTTTTATGCAACAGCTCATAGGGTGACCTGCCATAGAGAACAAGTGTAGGAAGTCTATTGATGAGATAAACAACACTGATGAAAGCATGAGCCCAAAGATGCATAGGCACACTAGCTTGAGCCAATAATGTCAAGCCAGTATCAACGACATGCTTGTGTTTCCTCTCCACCAAGCCATTTTGCTCAGAAGTATGAAGACAAGAAAGCTTATGATGAATCCCCAGCTGAGAGAGTACCTTTGGAAAAGAGCGAAGTCCTCTACCCCAATCACTTTGAAGAACCTTAATCTGACATCCAAACTGAACTACAACAAACTTCTGTAGATGAAGAAATTTTTCCAGGGCCTCAGACTTAGGTTTCATAATATACATCCAAGTGTACTTAGTGTATGCATCAACAAATGAAACATAATAAAAATTGCCTTCATATGCCACAGAAGTAGGTCCCCACAGATCAGAAACAAGAGCTGAATAAAGAGTAGTAGAAGTAGGAAATAGAAGCTTATGAGACTTTCCAAGTTGACATGCTGAACAAACCGAATTCAACTTACAACTCTTTGAAACAATATTACACTTTTGAAGAACTGTAGTGATAGTTTTATTACAAGGGTGACCAAGATGTTTGTGCCACAAATAAAAAACTAAACCACAATAATAATAAAAAAGGAGACCCCACCTGAGTAGTGTAAGCAATTGCTAGAGCAGAAGAAGAAGCTTTGAAACTCTGAGTGCCTGATAGATCAAACCGGTATAAACCATCATGAATGTGGCCCACCAACAAGATGCCCCCTGTCTTGATATCCTTCACAAAGCAATGGAAAGGATGAAATTCAAAATAAACTTGATTATCTTTAGCAAATTGTGCAACAAACATTAAATTTTTGCAAATTCTTGGAACATGCAGAACATTTTTCAAATGAAAAACTCTACTTTCACTTGTAAAAAAGGAAGAGCCAACATGAGCCACTGGTACAAACACACCATTCCCTATGAAAAGCTTGTTGTTACCTGTATATTCTACTTCCTCCTATAAATTATCCAGATCATTGGTAACATGGTTGGATGCTCCTGAGTCTGGATACCATACTTTTGTATTCAAAGAGCTTGTGGGAAACTGCCCTTTTATGGAGACAACATTAGTTTGCAAACCAGAACTTTGCACAGTGTTTCTTTTGGGAACAAAAATGAGAACCACCACAGGTTGAAATGGAGGAATCCTGAAACTGATGACAATTCACCTACATTGTCTGATCAGAAACCTCTTCAAAAGACTCGTCAAATCTATAGTAGCACTTCTATAGAGTGTGACCTATCCTACCACATAGCTAGCATTGAGGTTTGTTATGGAAAAACCTTCCTCCTCGGCCTCTGCCACGAAATTTCCTAGAACCACCACCCCTGTAGGGTGGTCTAGAACCTCGATTGAATTGCCTAGTACTTTTATCATTATTACCACTATGTTGAGCAACATTAGCCTGTAAAGGTACACTAGAAACAAAATCTTGTTGTCGAGCTTCACAATCAGTAAGCATCTCAGCAAGAAGATCAAGAGGGACACACATTACTGAAGCTACAACTCGAATTGACTCATACTCCACTGACAGACCAGCAAGAATGATGCTAATCTGTTCTTGCTCTAAAATAGCATTACCTGCAACCATTAAAGTATCACACAAACTTTTAATTTTGGCCAAGTATTCTTTAATGGTTAACTGCCCTCTTTTCTGAGAATACAAAGAATGCCTCAGAGTAGAAATTGTCATATTAGACTTAGTAGCAAACCGCCTTTGTATTCCACAAATCAAAACTCGATCGAGCACTAGTTAAATGTACCAAAATATCATCACAAATGGTGGACAATAACCAAGAAGCTAATAGCTTATCTTGTTGCTTATGAATTAAGAAATCAGGATTATCAACAAGTTTACCATCCCTATCAACAACAGACTGTGAAGGAACAGTAACAGTTTCAAGAACAAATTCATGCAGCCCATACCCCTCAAGAATCAACATAACATGTTGTTTCCATAGAAGAAAGTTATGTTCACCTAGTTTTACAGTGCCATGCTTAGGAAACAATTGAAGTTTTCTCAAAGAATCATAACCAGGATCAAGAGAAGAACCATCTACTGGTGTAGCTGTGTTGAACAACTAATGATTCTCTTCATTATTCATTACAGCAAAAAAGGTTTTTAGTTGTGTTTTTAGTGGCGTTTCGATCAAAAATGCCGTAAAGGTTATACCATTAGTGGTGCTAACTGAAAAATGCCGCAAAAGATAAAGCAATAGCAGCGTTAACGCCGTTAAAGGTAAAGCAATAGTGGCGTTTTTCCTATAAATGCTGTAAATATTTTTTACTTTTAATAAAACGGCACCGTTTTAATAGCCTTAGTTTTTTCCTAAATTAGTTTCCCAAAATCCCTAAATTTTTCCCCAAATCCCTTAGGTTTTTTCCCCCAAAATCATTTTCCCCAATCTCATCGCCGTGTAAGTTTTTATGTTTTTCATGTTTTTTTTGTTAAACTTTTTTTCTCATCTTTCAAATATTCGCTCAAATTTATTTGTTCTCTTCGCTCAAATTTCTCCCATTCTCTTCGCTCAAATCTCTTTGGTCTGTTATTATTTTGGTGATTTCTTTTTACAGAATTTCAATCATGTCCTCGCATAGCAGAAAACTTGTGTTCCTTATACTTCAAATTATCTGGTTAAAGAGCAATTGAAAGACACTATTCATAATTATGCTCTTTTGTTTGCACTCTTTTTTTTTCTTTTCTTTTTTTTTGCTGTCTTTTTAGAATTTAAATCTTTTAGGGGTTTAGGGGTTTGTTCTGTTCTGTTCTGTTTTGTTTTTTGTTTTTCTTTTCTTCTCTGGTTTTTGTTTATAGGAGAAAAATAATCGTTGTCTTATTTATGCTGCTAGTGGATGTTCATTAGTTCTTAATTTCAGTTCCTCCATAATGTTTTATAGTTCAGATTTAGTTCATCTATGCTATTTTTTAGTTTTATGTTTTGTTGACCTAGTTTAGTAGATTGTTGTTTCAAACTTTTGTTATGTATATAAATTTCTGAATACCCTATATTAGTGGTGTACATGGGCCGGGCCGGGCCCAACTAAAAATTTAGGCCCGTTCATTGGGCTCGGGCCGGGCTGGGCCCAAAAAATGGGCCTAAAATTTTTCCCAAGCCCGGCCCATATAAAAATGCTAAAACCCGGGCCCGACTCGGCCCGCTCGTATTAATTTTTATATTATTATATAATTTTTAAATATATATAATAAATCAAAAATACTAAAAAATTAAATTAAATATTTTTCAACAAATTGAAAATAAATTTTAAAAAATATGTAGACTTAAATAACACTAAAATAGATGCAACTTAACAAACAAATGCCTCTAAAATAATAACAAAATTAACAAATGTCTTTAAAATAATAACAAAATTAACAATAAAATAAGTTTTATATAATATCTAAACAATAACAACAAAATAATAGAAACATAATAGTAAAATGGTAGCAAAATAAGGAGAAAAATAATAAGAAAATAATATTAAAAAAATAGTTTTTTTTTCCTTTAGTGAATTCGGGCCAGGCCGGCCCGGGCCAAAAATGCCTTACCCGAGCCCGGCCCATTTTTTAAACGGGCCTTATTTTTTTGTCCAAGCCTATTTTTCGAGCTTATATTTTTGCCCAAACCCTCCCACATTTCGGGCAGGCCTTCGGGCCACCCGGCCCCTGTACACCTCTACCCTATATGGATTAAATTTGGATATCTTCACATTTGGTGGTCTTTGTTGATGCTATTCTGCACTGAACCAATCTATCTCTAGGATTGAGAAATGGTGAACACAAGTGCTGGTCTTCTTAGGAAATTTGTGTAAGGTTAAATACTTTTTTTTAAATTAGTATTTTTATCAAATTTTGCTTAAAAATTGTTAAATATATTGTTTGTCGGAAAAAATTGCTTAATATATATCATATGTTTATTAAATTTATAATAATTTGCTTCTAAAATAGAGATGGTTGGGTTTTTTAAAATACTGTTTTCAAAATATCGACCTACTCGAAAAAAAATTTCATAAATCCCCCTTAATAACTATTTATTAAGAAATTTTTAAATAAAAAACAATTATCTATTTATTAAGATTTTGGGGAGGATATGCACTACCAGTTTCTTGAAATTCTTCGTAGTTTACTGGATTCATTCACATTATTAGGAGCTCAGGTGCCCACCTTTGATTCTTGATTTCTCTATGCAAGTTTTACATTTTGGTAGATGGGAAATTTTATATAGACTTATGCTCAACCTAAATACCAAAATAATTGGGGCATATTAACTAGATCATTTTCTTCTACTCTTCATAGTTTAAGATCATGACTTTTGGATCTAGCTTAACCTCTTTCTAACCCTTATCTTGCTTTACTGCACAAGAATGTGGTGTTATTCTTATTACAGTTCTTAGAGAAGCAAAAACATTTTTCAAATTTGAATCTAGGCACGGTTGCAACTTAGATCTTCATGCATAGAGATATAGTTATTGAATAAGCTAAATATTAATAAATTTGCTTGTGTCTGTTTTCTCTATCATGCCTAACAAGCACAATCAAAAATTTAGCTGATCTTCTTTGTTTTGTTGATCACTGAGTGATTGTTATGATATAAGATGCTAGAAATCACGGCTGAAGAATGCTTCTCATGTGATTTTAATATCATGTGATTTTCATACCTTGTATATGTGTTATCTTCCCATTTGGTGTCCACAACAGTTTGGAGTTTTATTTATGCAGGTGTAAAAATTTTGGATGTTCATTTGTGATTTATTATCTATATGTCTACTGATTGTTGGAAATGCCAGAAAAGTTGAAAGTAAAAATAATGCAAAGCCTGAAATTCTCTCAAGCATATGCGAATTGCTGTGCTTTGAAAAATTGAGCTTATGAACTGAAGATGTCAATTACCTTATCTTCATTGTTTGCAGGTGTAATTTTATCCTTAACAATTATAGAAAAAGTTTTGTTATTGACTCTACTTAGTAGTTGCTGCAGTTCGCTTTGTTCGCACCATTCTCACTCGTCATGTAAGTTAATTTACTCGTAATTTTGCTATTTATACTCTTTTATTTTTCATTTATTTTATTCTTTTCGCTATTATGGAGTTTCTTTTTATTTTTCTTGTAGCATCTCAAAAGTTTTGGCGTGCTTTGCTCACCACAACACTAGTTGCTGGAATCAACTCTACCATCCAATTTGTAATTTCTAAGAGGTATGTATATTTAATTGGCTAAATTTAAATTGCACATAATATCATTAAATTTTTATCCCTTGCTTCCAACAATAATTTAGCTACTTAAAGTTATGTTTCTCTCCATTGCAACTTTTATTGTATATTTTATGTGCAAAAAAGTATGAGAGTGCCTTATGTTTGTATGTTAGTTAAGCATATTATAGATAGAACCTGGCAAATGTCATTTTGTGAAGTTTCTAATAGTGATTTCATCAAAATATCCAGAGTTTGATTGCTACTTTTCAACTTAAGATGAAGATGCATACAAGTGAATGTTCTATCTTCAAAACTTTAAACCAGAAAATAAAGTAAACTGACTTCATTAATTCTTTCTTATGAAAACTTTAAAGGCATTCTCCATATAGAGTGATTGGTTTTGACTTTATTCCGGTAATTAAATAGTGTTTTATATGCAAGTTGAAGGTGAACTTTCTATATTCGTCTTGCTCAAAAGCTGCCCGAGTCTGCCTATAGTAGGATCAACTAATATTTAGTTTTATATTTAGTTTTAAAGTTAAAATTTTCATACAAAATTTAATTTAAATATTATTTTTTTATTTATCCTTAAAAGTATATAGTTTAAAGTTCAAATTTCAAAAATAAAACATAATATAATATTTATCATAGAAATAAATATTATCTAATTAAAATAAATTTTTTAAAGGAAAATATTATCTTAATGTTAAAATTATTTTAATATTTTTCATAAATATTATAATAAAAATATATTTTTATCATAAAGATAAATATTTTTTATCTATATATTTAAAATTTATTTATCCTGTCATAAAATCCTTAACACAATTTTAATTTTAATATTTTTTGTTTTAAATTCTAAATTTAAATTGATCGGTTTTAATGTGTAGTATAAAGCTAAAAAGTTCATGGAAATTAATTTAATTTAAATATTAACTCAAAATAGATGAAAAATTAAAAAATATTAACTTTATTAACATATAATTATTAATTTGTTAATTTTTGTCTTTTTAAGTATAGTAAACATAGTGATAAAAAATAAATTAAAAAATTAAAAAAGTATAATTAAAGGGTTAAAATTTAAAGTTAAAATTTAAAGATGATAATCATAACTTACATAAACATTTAAAGAATAAAAAAAAAAACTTTGGATCATAACTTACATAACTTACATAGTACATAAACATATATCATATCATAACTTACATAAATATATAAAAATCACAGAAATTTGGGCAATGCTATTGTTTTTCCGTACTCTTAATTATACTTATAAATAAACAACTTACCTGAATTAGTTTACACACATTAGATACTTGATACTTGATATGTATATATCTATTTTAGTACAATGACATGATTTAAATCAATTTAGAACACTTAAGTAACCGTAATTTATTGTCAACTTTAGACTTCAAGAACTACGAAATGGATAAGAGTTGGATGAATTTGTCAAGGGTAAGCAACGACTAAATTTTGCATTTCAAAATGCAAGCCAAGAGAATATGATTCTTTGCCCGTGTAAGAAGCGTGCCAACATCAATTGGCATATTCATGAAGTTGTCTACGAACATCTAATTGTTGATGGCTTTATTCGGGGGTATAAAAATGGATTTTCCATGGAGAGTGTACACCTCATAGAACTTCTTCAACGATTAATCTGGCTTATCCTCATAATGTTTACCATCAGTCTGTTAGAGAATATAACATTGAAGGTATGTTGCGGGATGCATTTAATATGCGCAGTCATGGTTTGCAATCGTTTCCACCTGAAATTATTGCATCCGATGATTATGATATTGGTCAAAATGCTTTTACCGAAACGGGAAGAAGTGTACCTGATAAAGAGCCAAATGGAGAAGCGGCAAAGTTCAACAAGTTACTTAATGAAATGAATGAAGAACTAAATGAGGGATCAAAATTTTCAAAATTGTCCTTCTGCCTTCGTCTTTTTCACTTAAAATGTTTGGGAGGGTGGACCGAAAACTCTTTTACACTACTATTAGAGTTTTTGAAAGATATGTTTTCGTTTGCAAAAATCTCTCATTCATGCAAAGATATGAAGAAACTGATAAAATATTTAGGCCTTGGGTACGAAAAAATTCATAGTTGCCCAAATGATTGTATGTTGTATTGGCGTGATCGAAAAAACCAACAATCTTATCATGTTTGCGGTAAATCTCATTGGATGAATAGGAATACAGAAGATGTGAATGAGGATGAAGGTGAGGCACAGTCAAGAAAGAAGCCAATAAACATTTTGCGATATTTTCCACTAATACCAAGTCTTCAAAGGATTTTCATGTCGTCAAAGACAACCGAGTTTATGAGGTGGCATCATGATCAACGAGCCAATGATGGATTATTAAGGCATCCTGCAAATTCTTTAGCTTAGAAATCATTTGAGAGTAAATTTCCAAGCTTTTCAAGCGATCCTCGGAATGTGAGGCTTGGGCTAGCATCTGATGGATTTAATCCTTTTAAAATCATGAAAACTTCGTACAGTACTTGGCATGTAGTTCTTGTTTCTTACAATTTGCCTCTGTGGATTTGCATGAAGCAATCTTCTTTTATCTTATCTATGATTATCCTTGGAGAGAAAGGTCCCGGGAATGATATTGACATTTATATGCAGCCACTTATTGAAGAGTTGAAACAGTTATGGGCAGGTGTTGAAACAAATAATGTCTTGAGAAATGAGAACTTTTATTTACATGCAGCTTTGTTGGAGCAGCAAAGGACGTTATGTTTGTCCTTGTTGTGCGGCGCAAACATATTCGAAGTAGTTATATAATGGGAAGAAGTTCTCTTATATGAGGCATCATCAGTGATTAGATAGAAATCATAGATTTAGATTTCAGAGGACTCTATTTGATGGTACTGAAGAGTTAAGAGAGGTGCTAATTTATTTGTAAAGTTTTCATTCATTCATGAATATACCTTTAGTTACAACTTTTGATAATGTTGTATATCATGTTTAGGTTCCTATGCAAATTGAAGTCTTATTGTCATAATAAGCGTTATCCAGAAGGATCAATTGCTGAAGGTTACTTGGTAAAGGAGTGTATGACTTTCTGCTCTAGATATTTAGAAGACGTTGAAACAAAACTGAATAGTTGGGCTCACTAATATAACTTAGCTGAAACTTATCTATTTCGAATTTATAGACAACCAATCGGTAAAGTTGAAATTGCACACTTAGATGATAGATCTTGGGTACAAGTACATCGATATGTTCTTTTTCACCACGATTCAATTGAACCATTACGCAAGTAAGTTTTAGAATTTGATAAATATTCATCTTTTTTAATTTGTTTATCTTCTAACCAAGTAATCCACTTTTTAACATAGTGAGTACAAACAAGTCTTCAGATCTCGTTCACGCTCCTGAAGATTACAACATCGAGAGAATCATAAGTTATTCACAAAATCTTTTCATGAATGGTTAAGGCAAACGGTATGCAACTGAAGCTTTCGTTGACAAATAATAATGTTTTCGTATAACATTTATAATTAATCAATTTACTTTCGATTCAATAGATTTGAAGTGGAAAGGACGTCAATGACTAAGTTAAATGGCTTTCTCAAGGTCCGAATAGAGTGGTAAAAAGATATAATGCATTCCTCATTAATGGATTCAGGTTTCACACAAAATCTCCCGAAAGATTGAGGAGGACTCAAAATTGTGGAATAGTTGTTAATTTTTCAATTACAAGTTATGCTAGTGCTAGGGACAATAATATTGTTGAGGGAAATGTGGAGTATTACGGACTTCTTACTGACATTATTGAGTTGGATTACTATGGCAAACGAAAGGTTGTCTTATTTCGATGTGATTGGGCTGATGTTAATACTGCTCATGGATTTAGAAAAGATCAATTTGGTTTTACAATTGTGAACTTCTCTCGATTAATTCACACTGGACAACAATTGATAGACGAGCTGTATGTATTTTCTTCTCAAGTCAAACAAGTTTTTTACTCGAAAGATCCAGCTAATGAGGTTTGGTACATTGTACTCCGTAACATCCCTAGAGACTTGTTTGACATGGGCAATGGAAGTAGAGATGACATCAACGAAAGATCAGAAACTTTGCCTTTTGCAAAACAAAACTTAAATAAAACGATCCCTAGTACTAGTACACAATTTCAATGGGTTTGCTAGGATGTGGATAAAGATATTTACGACTCATGATGTAGTAAGATTCTACGATTTTTTAATTATATGTAATATTACAATTTAAATCTTGATCTTGTTAAATATTTTAACTATTTTATATGTATTATTGTTGTTGTAATTAGTTACTAATATTTCAACTATTTTATGTGTATTGCAAATAAAATGCCTAAAAGAAGATTGCGAAATCTAAGTATTATTCAAAATCCTCCAAATTCGGAAGAAACAAATAGTGAACAACAGACTGCTATTGGATCTTCGAATGTTCCGAATACAGCTAACGAACCTACAGAAATTCAAAGTAATGTTAACTTTAATTTACATGCATGTTGACTTTTATTATTGATTTTTGTTTCAATTTCTTATATTATAATATACTATTTTTTTAGCTGAAAGTGGTTGGAGGCGCAAAACTCGAGGACGTACGCTATTAAAAGATTTATACGAGTTAAATTATGTCGAGTGTGTCAAAGTAGCTAGAAACAGTCATGGTCAGACTATTGGATTAGAAGCTTGACTTTTAGCAGGATACTTAGGCATTATAGCACGAAATGTCAATCTTTTGCCTATCAACTACGAGTCATGGCATCATATGCCTGATAGTAACAAAAATCAAGCTCTCGATAATATTAAGGTAATAACATGAATGTAATTTATAATACTTTGGTTTAAGTTTCATTTATATTTACTTTCTAAACTTGTGTTATTTGCATGAGAGATTTGCTTTAGAGGTCTCGGATAATTATGTGAAGAAGGCATTAGGAAAAAAATGGAGAGACCAAAAAAGTGCTTTAAAGAATGAATATTTTAAGAAAAATATAAGGCTCGAAGAGAAATTGCGAAATGTCCCGCAGGGAATGCTGAGATACCAATGGGAAGATGCAGCTAGATTTTGGAATTCAAAATAAAGGGGAGGTATTACGTACTTCCAAACTCTTATAATTATTTCGGTTTATAGTATTTACTATATACGTAACAATAATTTTATAATGTAGTATCGTGAGCGAGTTGGAACTACAAGTAGGAAAAAACAAAAATTTACGCACACAATTGGGTCGAAAAGTTTTGCTTGTGTAGCTGATGATGAGGTATTTTGAATTTATTAATTGTGTCAAATATTAATTACTTTCTACTAAATAATATTTTTCCTACTATATTGTAGGAATTGTCGTCAGGTCAAAAAGTTGGACGCCTTCAGCTTTTTTACATTACACATAGAAAGAAAGATGGATCTCCTATGACTACTGAAGCTGTAGAAGTTATGGCATAATTACGTAATAAAGTTTGAATTATTTTAAATATTTATCATGTTTAATTATAATGGTTTAATTCGTCATTTGTAATGCAAATAATGTTAAGTTCTATTGCATTTATTTTGATTATATATTTCGTTTCTAACTCTTTGATTGATTTATTAGGAGAACTTAAAGAATAAAAGGGCGGAGTATAAAGCGGTCGCTTCAAGTGATAGTTCTGTTAATCTTGACGATATTGACAATCGAATTATTATTGAAGTTTTGGGTCCTAAAAGGTATGGTCGTGTTAGATTTCAAGGATTTTTTGTTAACCTAACCTAATATTTTGGATCCAGCTCGCAGCAATACATGCCTTCGGGGAATCAAGCTCAAGCTGAAGTTCAGAGGTTAAGAGACCAGATGGCTCAGATGCAAGCGAGCACAGTTGATCAAATTGCTCAACTTAAAGCGGAGGCAGCTTCGAGAGAAGCAGAGGCTCAAAGAAAATATGAAGAACTCCAGATACAACTTAAAGCGAAGGCACCAACGAGGGAAGCAGAGACAAGCAGAAAATATAACGAACTCCAAATACAGCTTCAAAATATGATGAAGTTGTTTCAACAGTCGCAAAATCCACCATCTTAGACGTTTATTTTCTTATTGTGAGAATATTTTAACAATATAACTCTTGAAAAATATATTTCATTTATTAATTTAGATCATATACATATTTCTTTCGTTGGATTTGAAGTATCATTTATATTTATAGTTTTTGGTTGGATTTGATGTTATAGGAAATTATGTTGACAATTCGGGTTCTATATGAATGAAAATGGGTTGGTAAAAATCTGCTAATGTTAGTGGAGTTTTTCCACAAACGCCGCCAAATAACATTACTTTTAGCGGCGCTTTTACTAAAAACGCCTCTAAAGAACATTACCTTTAGCAGCGTTTGTAGGAAAAGCGCCGCTAAAGGTCATGCTCTCCTACAAACGCCGCTAAAGGTCATGCTCTTTAGCATCATTTTTGGGAAAAGCGCCGCTAAAAGTCATGTTCTATAATGCTTTATGAGAAACGCCCTAAAGGTCATGTTCTATAGCGGCGTTTTTTTACATAAACGTCGCAAAATTTAGCAGTGTTATTTATAACGTTGTTTTTTGCGGCACTTATCAAAAAGCCGTAAATTATTTTAGTGGCGTTTATAAGCGCCACTATAGGGCCAAAAAAATGCCGCTAAAAACCTGTTTTGCTTTAGTGATCGCCAAAAACAACTTCAGTCGCCATAGAAGAAACACAAAGAAAACATTTAAACCAAAAAAAATGGCTAAGGCTCACATACCATAATGAGAAACATACAAAGAACTCAAGTGAATAAGAACCCAATCCATAGTGATTGGAAAGGTTCAATATTATTTTATAAAATTGAATACCAAGATATGGTATTTAAACACAATCTGTAGCTTGATAACTAATTATAACAACCTTAACTACCAAACTCTAACTGATAACTGCTATAACAATTTTTATTCATTAACATAAACGAATGTTATATGAACAGGTCGTCAAATATTCTATTTATTTACGCCGCTATTTTTAGGGTTAAATTTTAACTTAAAATTCTATAACAGGCTATCGAAAAGAAAATTTCACCAACCTAGGGAAAAAAAAGTCAAGAAGCGGTCAACATTTTATTTTCCTTCAAATGAAAATTTCATACTAACTATTTTATTTGAAAATACTTGTGATCAATATATCATTCAACAATGTTCCCCACTTAATAAAGCCTAAAAAGACTCATTCGCTGCGCGCACACACATATATATATATATATATATGTATATGTTTATGTATATGTATTTATATACCATCAATCAACCATTGATGACAACTCAGTCCTTAGAACACAGTACTCCAAAGACTCTGGTTCAACTGTGAACAGCTCTACTTCTATATACACTAAACATTAGATCACATCCACGACGTGATGACAAGAAAAAATATTATACCTGACCCATGTGAAAAATAAATGTAAATATGCATTAAATATTTAACTGAATTTTCTTAGAGCCAACGTGTTCTTACGAGAATTATTTTTTAAAAAAATAATCTTAGGATATAATTTTTCTATATAAATGGTTAATTTTTTAATATATTACATAAATTATTTAAAAAACAAAAAGAAACTTGTCGATGGAATCCAAGAAAGATATTTAATTTTCATACAAGAATATATATTGTCGGGAAACAAGGTATGGGTTAGTAGTTGAAATTTGGACAAAAATAAAGATAAATACGAAAATATATTTGCATTGACTGATATGTCCTGATGCTGCCCACTATGAATCCAAGCATGCTACTCAGTCATCAAGCATTACTAATACTAATCCCATCCATTTCCAATAAAAAGTCTCTCGTCTAATCCTCAGTCATCGTCATATGTGATTTACTCCTTCCCCCCCCCCCCCCCCAAAAAAAAAAAATCCTGTAAGGATAATATATATATATATATATATGATGAGTTGGAAAATAGCCAAAAAGAGAATTACAGAGATCAATCATTTGAGGGTCTGCTTCCCTTATCTCCATATATATTGTATCAAACAAAGTGCCTGCTTTTACACCCCCGAATCAGATGGTAAAGATTTCATGCTGCACTGCCCAGCTGTCTGCTTGGTATAAGAGCCTCCCATTTTTTGTATTTCTTTTCTCTTTCCACGTGCCTATATGGTGTAATTATTGTCATAAACTAATATAGTTATACTTTGAGGTCATTACTTTTAAAATCCTTACGGACCGAAATTTATTTCTTTCCTTATGCCTCCAATCATATTGTTTTTGCAATCTGATAATAAATCTATTCAAAAAATAGATTAGGCTATGTCATTTTCCCACTAATTCGATTTGAGTTGAAGTGAAGACAGCCAAAATCCATCCCACCCCACCACCCTGTTGCCATTCTAGTTCTTCGTTTAGGATGCCGAAAATAATTAAATGGACTTAGTGGAAATGAAGATGACACCATCCTAGGCCGATTTTGAAATGTTGATTAGGATTATATTACAGTTATTTTGACTATTAAAGGTCTAATGAAATTGGAGGAAATATATTAATACAAACTTTTCGGAAAGTACTGTGTTTAGATAAACACTGGGGTGGCGAATACGAGAAAGAGGAGATGGGTTTTAGCATATGAGGTGACACATCAGTTTTCAATAAAGATAACAATGATATAAGAAATTTAACTAATTTAACCAACAACATCAATCATTCCAATATTATTATATAGTAATAAGATAAGGATTCTGTGCCTTTAACACATTGTAATTCTATAAACTTTCATTCCCTTTACATTCTTTTTTTTAAATCCTTATCTGCTGTATATATAGCTAGTTGAAAGATATGCTTGTTTGGTGCTAAGATTAGGACCTATCAATGCTCATCATCGACCCATTTGTATTTATTCTCCATATATATATATGGATGTATAGTTTATGTACAATGGGGTGACCGTGAAAGAAAAGCACCCATCAGACCAAAAATAAAAATAATAAAGTAAATAAATGAAGGTCTCTTTCATGGGATAAATGACTTAATATAATATTCTAAATTAAGGTTAATAATAATAGTTATTTTAGATCTCGATTAATTAAATGTTAAGTAAAATTAAAATCTTAAATACACTTCTCTCAATATTATTTTCTTCATCTTTATGATGCTTAGTAGTTCTTATCAAAACAAGTGAATTGTGAATCATATTTGGGCAAACAACAGAGTTAGAAATTAGTTTTTCGTTTGTGTATTCATTCTAATTAGAGGTGATAATGGGTTGAGTTGGGCCTCAATAGAATTTTAGGTCCGTTTTTAAGTTCGAGTTTAACTTTAAAGATGGGCCTAAAATTTTACTCAAGCCCAGTCTAGATAAAAATGCTAAAATTCGAGCTTAACTCGGTCTGGACCGTCCGTATTAAAATTTTATTATATTTTTATTTTTATATAAATATATAAAAAAATAGAATACAATATACTAAAAACATTAAAATAAATGTTTCCCAACATATTAAAAATAAATTAAAAAAATTTATTTATACTTAAATAACACTAAGATAGGTGCAACTTAGCAAACAATTACCTCCAAATTAATAGCAAAATTGACAATAAAATAAAATTTATACAATATTTAAATAATAACAATAAAATAGTAGCAATATGATAGAAAAGTAACACCAAAATAGTGACAAAACAACAACAAAAAGAAGTAATTTTTATTTTTTGCAAATTCGAGCTAGACCAGGCCAAGCGTGGACAAAAAAAGCTTACTTGAGGCATGGCCCATTTAGGGTTGAAGGCTTTTTTTTTTTTTTCAAATCTATTTTTCGAGTTTATATTTTTGCCCAAACCCTTTTACTTTTCAGGCGGACCTTATCGACTCATGATAGGTGTATTTCCAATTCTACATATTAATATTTTTGTTTTTGTATGATTTTAACTTATCCATATATAAATATAAGATAAATACATGCAATCTTTCACTCAAATCTTATCAAATAATATATATTATGGTGAGATTGTTGGGTGTTGAAAGCTCCATTTTTAAAGAAAATTTAATTTTAGGTTACAATATACGTTATGTAGATGTCATTCTTATCACATACACACAAGTTTGTCTTTTATCAGTTAAAAAATACCCCCATTAATTAATGTGATCACAACAGCTCTATTAGAAAGTGGATTTGTAATATGATGATGAATATGATAAACCACTTTTTTTATATTTTGGTTTCGACTTTAATTTATTGAAAGGGAGATGAAGTAATCATGAGAAGTGATCTTACACATAATTTCGGTTTAACCTTATTAATTAATTTGTAACCAACCTAAGTTATATGTGGCATATGCATACCATAGCAAATATATATAAATACGAATATAATAATTAATAAATCCGGCCCCTTTTTTTTCTCCATAATAACTGAAAAGTCAATCCATTTACTTTAATTTATTTAAATTTGGCTTTTATACTTTACGGAAATAGGAAAGTTACTCCATCTTTTGTTTAACAAGAAACTTTGGGCTGTTGAAATGTTGAATTTTGCTATTTTGATATAGGTTTAATTTAGTATTACTTTTGAGAAGTGCTTTTAGAATGTATTTTCAAAAAGTGATTTTGAAAAAAGCATTCTTAAAAAATTTGGTTTAAGATTTAAGTGTTTAGTATTGCTATCAAAATATACTTTTAAGAAATAAATTGTCCATTTTAGACATAATGTGATAAAGTAACAAATAATCATTTAAATATTTTTTAAATTAGTTAATATTATGATATTTTAATAATAATATAGAAAATAATTTATTATAATTTGTTGTTAATATTTTAATATATGAAAAATATTTTAAATATTTTTTAAGCAATTAACCAGGGAGAAGTATCATGTATTGGAGGGGTGAAAACGTAGTTAAGTTGTCAAAAGTGCTTTTGAAAAAAAAAAGTTAAAAAATTTAACTACTCCATCTGAATAAAAGTGCCTTTTAAAAGCCAAAAATTTTCTTCAAAAATTACTTATTTAACATTCTTTTTATTTCAAAAATACTTCTAAAAACACTACTAAATACGACCATAATTTGCTAAATTGTTAGTTTCTAAATTAACCATTTAAATGCAAAATTTAACGCAATTAGACTGACTTTTTAAATTTCATAAAGCGTGAAAAAAATATGATAAAATATCAAGTAATAACTTCTTAATTTTCAAAAAAGTATGGATCGGATTACTAAAAAAAGATTAAAAATCACTTTGGCCTAATCCAGATTCAAGTTAAATAATAAAATAAATTTTATTTAAATTTAATTATAAAATATTATATTAATATAAATAATTTTTTGAAGAAACATAAAATTTTTAAATATTTTATAATATATTAATGGGTAAAATATTAAAATAGTCATTTTTATTTACCTTAGATTACATTTTAGTCACTTGTGTTTAAAATGTTACGCTTTAGTCACTTACGTTATCGCTTTATAACATTTTAATCACTAAATCATTAATTGTCGTTAACGGTGTAGTGGTAAGCTAACGTAGCACGTTAAATCATAATCTCAAACAAAAATTTTAGGTAATTTATACAATTGATTCCCATATTTTTTTCATTTTGAGCAATTTAATTGTTTTTCTTTTATGTTCTATAACTTCCTCTCGTTTTTTTCTATTCTCTTCTGCTTCTCCCTTTGTTTTTCTCCCTTTATCCATTTCTTTTAACGTAATTTTTCTATATTTTTCATTTGTTAAAACTAGTCCCTATACTTTTATCTTTTGAACAATTTAATTTTTTCGAGTAAGGCGAATTTGTGGATTAGTTTTAACAAATGGAAAACATTGAAAAATTACGTTAAAAGAAATGAAAAAGGGAAGAAAACAGAGGGAGAAGCAGAAGAGAATGGAAAATAAAGAATATAAAAGAAAGTTAAAAGAATATAAAAGAAAAAAATTAAATTGCTCAAAATAAAAAAAATATAGGGACCAATTCTAGAATTTAACCTAAAATTTTCGTTTGAAATGATGAGTTAACGTGCCACGTCAACTTATCGTTACACTGTTGATGGTAATTAATAGCTCAGTGACTAAAATATTACAACACGATAACGTAAGTGATTAAAATGTAATATTTCAAACATAAGTAACTAAAATGTAACCTAAAACAAACAAAAATAACTATTTTGATAGATTAGTCTGAAAATGAACTGTGGAACTAAATAAAACGAATTAGACTCAAATATGAATTATGAGAACTTTTTGGCGAAGCCACAATTGGGCCCAAATGTTGGGTGGGCTTCACGCTTGGGTGATTGAATCCTATAAAATTCAAATAGATATAGGTAGTCCCAGTTTTGAAATACCCGCAACCCAAGAAACAATTTTCCTTCCATTTAAACATGTGAATTGAGTAGATCTGGGTTGGTTTTTCACCCATTTAACTTAAATCTATTCTATTTAGATTTTCAAATTAACGTTACTTCAAGTTCAAATTGTTCACATTCAGGTTCAAATCATACAAGATTGAAGCTTTGGTTTCGGAGTTAGGTCATTGGTGGTTTTTATCATTTCAGGCTATGGTCATTTAGGTCTGCTTCGGGTTTTGGTTCATTGGGGTTGTTTCGGGTTCAGACAATTTGGGTTTCAAATCCTGGATTTCCTTGAGTTAAGTAATTATAAGTTTAAATCTTGGTTTTAGGGTCCATTGTTTCTGGTTTAGGCTATTGAACGCTGGGTCACATAAAGAGTGTTGTTGTTGGGTGGGCTTCATGATTGGGTAACTGTACCCTATAAAGTTCAAACAGATGTATAGGCCCCGTTTTCAAATTACCCATAACTTATCGGGCTTTACATTTTAATCAACACAGAAAACAATTTTCCATCCATCAAAAAACCAGACAAAATCTCACAATTACATTTTATTGCTGGAAATGGATCTATGATCCTTCCTTTAGCTCTATCTTCCGACTGCACAACGTAATCGGAAAACTTGATAATCGATAGGAAAAGAGAAGAAAAGAAAATGGTGACAGGGGGGCTTGCTCCGGGGCTGTCGCGTAAACTGAAGAAGGTATTGGAATGCCGGACTGATACCCCCGAAGTTTTGGCTTCTCTCAATACTCTCTCCACTTTCTACACCGAAAACACTCCCCAGGTTCGTCGCAATCTCAGATCCACCATTGAGAAGCGCTCTCTCCAAATCAACCTCGATTTCCTCCGTGCTTCCCAGGCTGCTCAACTCGCTTTAGATCGAGTCGAGGACGAGGTCAATTCCCTCGCCGACTGCTGCGATAAGTATGCTCGTCCCTTTTCTCTTCATTTTTGACCTGCGAATTCCCTTTTCCTACATTTACATGCATTTTGTGCCATATCTTCGACTTTTTTCTATGTAATTAAAGAAAGATTCAATCGAATCTGATAGGATTGCGAAGGCGTTGAGCAGTTGCAGTGCTAGCACCGGTGATATTATCAATACAACCGAGAGGTTGAACCAGGAACTTGAAGTTACCACACAGAAGCAGCAGATAGTCTCCTACTTCCTTCGAGATTATCAGCTTTCTCCTCAAGAGGTTTACTTTTAATCCTGCAATTTTCTTTTCTAGCTTAATTACTTATTGGCTCCCGCTTTTGAATTCATTATGTTCGTTTCCTCCACTTGTAGATTAGTGCATTGAGAGATGAAGAGCTGAACGAAAATTTCTTCAAGGCACTTTCTCACGTTCAAGAAATTCATGCCAATTGCAAAATACTTCTCAGGACCCATCATCAGGTTAGTAACATATTTCCTGATCTGCATATGAACTTTTAACTGTATGTCTACGATTGTCAATCAGCCATCGACATCTTTAAATTTAAGAAAAATTATAAATTTTCTCTCATACTCTTTGTTAGTTGCTTGTGCTTCCATTTTCATTATTAATATTTTGTTAACACAATCACTAACATGAGAATCCATCACAGCGTGCTGGGTTGGAGCTGATGGATATGATGGCTATGTACCAAGAAGGAGCTTATGAGCGACTATGCAGGTTAAGCATATATAGAATGATAAAACATTTATTCAAAGATGGAATTTAAGTAATGCACTATGATATGTATCTAGAGTTTGGAGTTGGGAACGTGCTAAAAGTAAAATCTCATGTGAGGTTGATGTATTGTTAATTACTGTCCTCCCTCTTCCTGTCTTTACTTTCATGCTTTTATTTCTACCAGAAGTGTGAATATAACCTTGCTACATTCATTAGATTTATTGGCTTTTGGTGGCTGTTGGATGGGTTGTGTGTGCAGACTCTACTTGACCAAACATAGGAGATACAGGGGATTTTCCCAAATGTTGGATTTGTTGGGTGACATGTCTTGTCCCTTTCTTGCAGGTGGGTTCAGGCGGAATGTAGGAAACTGGGTGATACTGATAATCCAGAAGTTGGTGACCTTTTGAAAACAGCTGTGCGCTGCCTCAAGGAAAGGCCTGTCCTTTTCAAGTATTGTGCAGAAGAGGTGACTTCATTGAGTCAAAAGTTTATGTTCATAACTCCACTCTTTGTGGTTCTTCTTGTTGCATGTTATTTAGTTTTTCTGCGGCTAATCACAGGTAGCAAATATGAGACATAATGCATTATTTAGAAGATTTATAAGTGCTCTTACACGAGGAGGACCGGGTGGGATGCCAAGACCAATAGAAGTGCATGCTCATGATCCCTTACGTTATGTTGGAGACATGCTAGGATGGTTACATCAGGTTTGGAAAAAATAGACTTCTATATGTTTTCTGCATCACTTCTCCATATGGTTATATTTATATTCAGTAATCATTTAATTTCATTTACTGTGTTAATTTTGCTTTTCTGCTCTCCTTGTAGGCCTTGGCATCAGAACGTGAGCTTGTGCTTGCTTTACTTGATCCCGACTCATTGATAGAAACTGGATCAGCTGCAAACCCATTCAACAAGAATGTGGAGAATGATTTTGGAAAGATTGAAGCAGACTTGACATTTGTTCTGGATAGAATTTTTGAAGGAGTTTGCCGGCCTTTTAAAGTGAGAGTTGAGCAAGTTTTACAGTCACAACCTAGTCTTATAATCTCTTATAAACTTAGTAACACGCTAGAGTTCTACAGCTACACTGTGAGTGGCCTCTGTCTCTTCTCTGGTTGTATATGGTGTGCTTGTCACCTGTTGCTAACAATTATCTGTTTGCTTACAGATATCAGATCTACTGGGGAGAGAGACATCTCTCTGCAATACGCTTTGGGCACTCAAAGATGCTGCTCAGAAAACCTTCTTTGAAATTCTGAAAAGCCGCGGGGAAAAGCTTTTACGATATCCTCCCCTTGTTGCTGTTGATCTTTCACCTGCACCAGCTGTAAGGGAAGGAGTCTCTGTGCTGCTCGAGATAATTGACACATATAACAGCATGATGGTTCCTGCTTCAGGGAAAAAGCCACCTTTTGATCCGGTTATATCTGCTTTACTTGATCCAATTATTCAGGTGTGTCATGTTTGATGTTAGATGATCAATTGATTTATTATGATGATCTTTTCCTGGTTGCATGGTGTGGAATTTATGCATATTCCCAATTTTCTCAAATGTGTAGTATTTGTAAGTGATCCTTACAATGTTTTGTACTTGCTATTTTAGGATAGTTAACACCCATTCAGATCACTATTCACGGCATTGGAATTTGTATGTCAGAACTTTAGTGCCGTGCTGAAATCAGGACAAATATAGTCTCTCCTTTCTGGTTTATGTACAGTAGATTAACTTGCTATCTTTGATGGAATGCAGATGTGTGAGCAAGCAGCAGAGGCACACAAATCAAAGGGAGCTGGCCACTCATCAAGAAGAAGTCGAATGAGTTCCGACTCGGGCCAGCTTAGCAAATCTGCAGTTGATGCAATTTTGTCAAATAACAACTCTGCTACTTTCTCTCAGGTTAATAAAGTAATAAGATCTGTTTGATATTGTGTTTATTAGATGCCATATATCTTACTTGCATGGTTCTGGGCTTAAGCTTTCTTTTCTTGTTTTTATTTATTATAACTTGAATTTATGCAGAATACTGAAGCTCCATCCAAGATCTTCCTTATCAATTGCTTGTGTGCTATTCAACAACCATTACTCGGACATGATGTTGCAGCTGAATATGCAAAGAAACTTGGCACTACGATTGATAATCATGTAAATGTTCTCGTGGAAAAAGAAGTTGACACAATTCTTAGAAGATGTGATTTATCAACAAAGATGCATCACTTCCATAATTGGTTTAACGAGGATACAACAGCCGGGACGCCATTGGCTGAGTTAGAAGACACAACTCCAGCTTCTCTTTCAGAGTGTTTGAAGGCCTTTTTCGGATTTATTTTGGGAAGTGACAGTTCGCTGCCTGAGTTTGAACAATTGCAAGTTCCAAAGTTGCGTTCTGATGCGTGTATACAGGTAGCTAAGTCATTAGCAGACACTTATGAGCTTATTTTCAATGCAATCATGGATCCCAAAAACAAATACCCAGATCCCAAATCACTGGCAAGGCATCCTCCGGATCAAATAAGAACTATTTTGGGAATATGAGGCTGTAGACCATATTTTCTTTTAAAATGTTTGTAAAGAAACAAAGGTCATGCTTTCGAGTAGTAGAAACTTTTGTTGGCTTTTTATTCTTTAGTAAAAGTTAGAGGATTTATTTTCCAAATACACAAATAACTATTTTTGTATCATTGACAATGTATCTTCTTTGATTATGGCTGCTTATGTGTCGATGACAGGCTTATGCTTCTGGTTGGTCGTTTGTGTGAATTGGTATACAATAGATTTATGTGAATTTTTATGTTTCTCAATTTCAAGTTGAGGTGAATTAGTAGTTGTAGTTAGATATTTGGACGTGTCAACAATAATTAAAACACAATTCCTTTGAGTTCATACATACGCATTAAGACATAAACTCAAATTCGGAATGTTGTGAACACATTGTAATATCTACATTCAACTCAACATGATGTTGGGATTTAAAGGGTAAACTATACCCAAATGCAAAAAATTACAAAAATATCATTGAATAATTCTAAAGTTTTCATTTTAGAAGCTGAATTATTTGAAATGTTTCATTTAAGTAAGTGGACTGTTAATTTTTTATAAAAGACTGGCCAGCCAGCTCCAAATAATAATTTGACGATTAATATGGTGGATCAATACTTATCTACAATTAAAAGAACATTTCTTATTTTCAAGTTGATCTAATAGTTAGTGTTGGAGATCAGTGCAAACAGAGAAAGCCGTACAATAGTAATTTTATTAGTTCACCGACTTAAATAACTTTTTTTTGATAATTTACTAACTATTTATAACTTTTTGTAATCGAGTCATCAAAATATAATAATTTAATCACATGGAAGATAGATAATAATATGATAGTATATCATACCATAAGAATACCCTTACCTATCATTTTTAGAATGAGAAAATAAGGTTAGAAGAATCTTGGAATTTAACTAAATCTAATGTGAAAGTTGGAGGGAATGGAAGGGATGTTAATGTGAAAGGGAAAGGTGTAAATGGTGTTTCCATCTTCCATTTGGGGCTATAGATTTATGTCCTATATTGTACTCTCTTCGCCACAATAATTTTCTCATAAATTCATGATAATTACATAATTAAAAGACTCTTTTTTATTTTCCCTTCACTTTGGTTTGGGGAGTTTTGATTGGATCTGAAATGCTTAGATTGGAAGGAAGACCCACTAATTTGTATGTTCTTTTTTCTGCTTCAAAAGAAGGAGTAAGACCCATTTAAATTTATTATTAGCATTTAACAGCAGTTCTAAGTTTCCTTTGTTTTTTTTTTTTTTTTAATAAGCCGGAAAAATAAAAATCCAAAAATGCTAAAACGAAAAGGCACACGTCGACATAAATTATAAACCCAGCCGCAGGCCAGCTTAGCTTTGTTTTCAGAGCACCTTGATTTTGTATTCAAACACGCCTTTTTCTTTTATTGCCTTATTATATGAACCAAATCCACCAATATATTGCTTGAGGTTGTCTGTTATTATCAATCTCTCGATTAACCCAAATCCATCTAAATTTCTCCTTTATATGCCCCCTTCTTATTGTAATTCTTTGCAGTGTGACAAGGAACAAGGAAGATGGCGGCAGGAATGAATGCAGGAGCACCGGAGAGAGAGGCACGGAGAGCCCATGCCTCCATGGCGTTGGTTCAACTCTTCAATGGAGGGTATCATGTAATTACCAAAGTAGCCCTCAATGTTGGTGTCAACCAGCTTGTCTTCTGCGTCTTCCGTGATCTTCTTGCCCTCTCTCTTCTTGCCCCCCTCGGCTATGTTCGTGAAAAGTATGACGCTTTTCCTTTTTTTCTGGGTTTGACTCTGATTCTTCTCTTCCTTGCTATCATTTCAAATAAATTTGTATTCTTAGATCGGGTCCTTTGGTCTTGTCTCTAATGAATTTGAGATTTGGATGTGCTGTTTTAAGTTACATTCACCGATATGTTTTCATTAAGATGATCTGCATTGGTATCCATAGCTAAAATTGATTGCCTTTGTTGCCTTGCTCATTGACTCGCAATCAATTCCTTTCATTTTTAATTTAATTTTTTGTTTCCTGGATTCTTGAATCCAAAATTTAACTTGTGGGGTCATTTTGTTTCACTTTCCTGCAGAAGGATTCGACCACCTATGACTAAACGCCTCCTTCTCTCCTTCTTCTTTCTTGGGTTAACTGGGTGAGTACTGCGCTCTAAACTGTTCTAATTGATATGATAATATATTGTCTACATAAACTTTGTTGTGCCTAATCAAACTTCCAGCTAGTGAACTTATCTGGTTTTGGTTAATTGGAATAGGATATTTGGCAACCAACTTTTATTTCTCATTGGTCTGAGCTACACAAATCCTACATATGCTGCTGCAATACAACCTTCAATTCCAGTCTTTACCTTTCTCTTGGCTGTAATGATGGGGTAATGTCAACAAATACTTCTTTTTTGAATATTGCTTCATTTCTATATTTCTTATAAACAAATGCATGTATTTTGATGTCTGTTACTTTTTGCCATATTTTTGTATGAAACTCTACATGCAGTACAGAAAGAGTGAATTTTCTCAAAACTGAAGGTCAAGCAAAGGTTGGAGGTACCCTGATATGTGTTTCTGGTGCGATATTAATGGTTCTGTTTCGTGGTCCAGCTTTGATTGGACAGAAAGATGCAGACTTTGCTCTAAATGACATAAGTGCCAGGGGTCAACCAGAACCTTCTGGATGGCTTGTGTCCACTCTTCTGGGATTTGGACTGGAACATTGGCATATTGGAGTTCTATGCTTGATAGGGAACTGTATGTGCATGGCTACTTTCCTAGCTATTCAGGTATGCCATCATAAACCATATGGTTGATATTTGGACAATTATAACTATTTTGCTTTTTATAACTTCTATTAACTTATTTTCTTGTAGGATCACACCCCCCCCCCCCCCCCCCCGGCCCGTCCCTTTTTTCAATATCTATCTTGCAAAATATATCAGAATCTTTTTCCCTTTAAAAGTTGTTCTTTGCTTGTTATATGCCATATCTTATTTGCTGTAGGGAACAAATAGAAGTCTCTGTTTTAGGAAAATAAAAAGCAAACAGCCTATGTGGCCATGAATATGACTTGAGGTTTGATATGCCACTCTTGTCCCTGATCTTTTTGATCTGTGACTCATTAGTTTTTTATGATTCCATACCATCAATTTTGATCATATAATTAGATTCATCTTGTCTATAGTTAACATTTCTATGATGCTGTTTTCCCCTTAATCATAGGTTTGGCATGGGTTTAGGGTTTATCATTTCAAATGCCTTTAGGTCAATCACAATGCTTTGTGATGCTTGTTTTAATCATATGATGGAGTAATCACCTGGTTCTTTTGTACTGTCTTTGCTTAGGCAACACGATGCATTTATGCAATATCTACCGTTTGCTTTGCTTAGTGGTTCTCACAAGGAGTAACAAAAGTTTGATTCTTATCATTATAATTTGAACTTCACATGTATATTTTCTTATAATTAGTCTTTTTTATTATATTAAAGGCCCTGTTTTTAACAATTCCAGGCTCCGGTGTTAGCCAAGTATCCTGCAAACATTTCTGTCACAGCATTTTCCTATTTTTTTGGTGCCATATTGATGGTAACAACATCCTTTTTTATGACCAATGAGTCGACAGACTGGAGGTTGACGCGGTCTGAGCTTTTTGCTGTCTTATATGCTGTAAGTTCCTTGTGGACTTTATATTTTCTCCATTCTTAAAAGATTTTGCAAGTCATTTTATTGAAAGATTAGCCATCAAAGTTGCGGCATTATCTAAGTTTCAAATGTGTGCTTGTTTTAAAGTCTGTTGGATCAACGCTTGATATGCTAGTTTAATGATCCAGATTGAGGCTAAGTTTTCGAGCATTTTTAGTCATTATAGTAGGTGAAGTGAAGGAAATGAATTCATGTGACCTTCTAATTGAAGAATTGATGTGCTAAGTTGGGTTGATTTGTCTATTAGGAGTTCGAAAAAGAAACTTAATAGATTTAATTGGAATAAGAAATGATAAATGGTAAATATAGCAACTCCCCTGCATTTTTTTCGAGAATACACTTTGTATAGTTTGGTCTACACTTGTCTCCTCTACACAAATTTTTAGGAACACAAGTGTAAGATAAGTTCCCGTAGAAGGTGGGTAGACACTTCACTTGTAAAGCAAAGGGAACTGCCTTATTTCTTGGAGAGAGAAGCAATAAGTGGACATAGATTTCAATAAGAAAAGTGTAAGAAACTGTTGGTAGAAGGCTAATCTTGGTTTTCTCTAAATGTGTGAACATTATGTATGGTTAAACCGATTTATGCTGCCATTGGGATCCATAATTAGGATTTTAGAAGCTACCTCTCAAGGATGCTGGAAATCCCTTAATAGTCCCAGAAAAAGGGTCTTAAAAGGTAATTGCTTACGAAATAGGTTAACCGTAAACCTAAAGCTATGGCAATTTGGGTTTTCTTTCAGGGAATTATTGCATCTGCTCTTAACTATGGACTCCTGACATGGTCAAATAAGATCTTGGGGCCTGCTTTAGTTGCTCTTTATAATCCTCTTCAACCTGCAGCATCAGCATTTCTATCAAGAGTTTTCCTTGGAAGTCCAATTTATTTGGGAAGGTTTTATTTCTCTCTTCTGCTACAAAGTAGAACTTAATATCATCAAGTACAAAAATAGCACTTGCTTTTGCTCACTTATTTTGGGTTTTCTTTTGTTATGATAACAGTGTGCTTGGGGGATTTCTAATAATTGCTGGTCTATATATGGTCACTTGGGCATCCTACAGAGAAAGGCATACAGCTATGGGGATGCTGCCTCATGTCAGTCGGTCTTCTGAACCTCTCGTTCACAAAGATGCATCGATTAACAAGAATCCGTACCAGAGAGGACATATTTTCTTAGGACCTGGTTTATCAACAAAACCCAGTGATTAACTTTGTAACCGGTTGCAGTGTATAGTTCCCTCGAGCTCTTTTCCCACAGGCACATTTCCTAGGATCAAATGGTGTCACTCGCCATGTTGTAAACTTTGATGGGTAGCTAAAGATAAATTCATTAAATCCATCCTCAAATTGCAATAATTTTAGATTGTTGCTCCTTTATGCTGTCTTAATTTGTTCCAAATACAGATTTTTGAGACCTCAATGATTTATATATGCATTAAATGCAATAAATTTAGTATTTTCTTGATTGGCAAGGCAACTTGGTAAACATGCATTATTTTACGTAAATAAAATACAATTAACTAAATGTATATATACTATAAAGAAATTTAAAAAAAAAGAAATGTATAAAAACTAAATAAGGAAAAAATATCAACTTCTACCGAAGATGTATATAATTTACATCTCAAGCTGCTAGTTGCTATCAATAAAGTCTGATTCTCAAACAAGATACCAAAAGGAAAATACAGATTCGATTCGTACAAGAAATGATTTCACAAAATAATAAGACCTTTGTGTTGTTGTCTTGTAAAGCCTAACTTCTTACAAAATTCAGTTAGAAGTGAAAATTATTCCTGCTTTTCTGAAGCCAAAATGGATGAAACAATTCCAAACTATCCTTTTTCATATCAACAACAAGAGGCATGCGATTCATACGGTGGTGTAAACAGGTCGAATTCTGTTGGGTAAAGGCCTTGCAATAAGTCCATCAGTTACCCAACCTACTGATTCGCTGTCGATTTTAACATGGTTGAATTCTCTTTGCACATACTCGAGAGAGATTTGTAGCCTACCCCCTTGCCTGCAGTCATTGGAGGCACCCCTTGATTCAATTCCTGCATTCCTCTCCAACCAGTACAAATAATTTACCTGGAAAAGTGACTTCAGCATATCTTGCGGTGAACAACTTTCTTTAAGCACTACCTGATATACGCCAAAAAATTATGGGAAGGAAGAATTAGTACTTCCCTTACTATTATCATATTCATTCCTAGTAGCTTAGCCTACAGCACAACACCCTCATCGAGACTGTCCGATTTTTATGGAAAAGTATTCAAGACATTTAAGACCAAATGTGTTTATGAACTTGTAAGGGTGAGAAATAAGAAGATTGCTACAGGAAAGTGAAAAGGAACCAAGCTAAGTCTTTCAAGAACAAGTAAAGAACATTGCCTTTATGTATGTGAGAGAGAATGAATTGAATGGAGGAGGCTAAAAGCCACAACAGTTACTTACGCAGAATTTTCCTTCTTGTTCAGTCAGTATGTAGCCTTCATCTTTATACAGATTGAATAGTGCCAGTACATCCTCCTTGTTGCTGACAATATCACTGAGTTTTGATCCCAATTGCAGCCGAAGCTCAATTTCGGAAGCAGCCTGCTTTGCTTCTGAAGATAGTACAACTGATTGTTCCTGAAAATGGAAAAATTCATGATAGTCTCTCAGATTTTATACCAACCACTAACGTCTTAGATGTTATTTTCTAATAGTCTGTTTCTTTCGTAAAAGATATTACAAACTCCGGAATGGTGCATTGACCATATTACTACAGGGGTAGACTTTAAAAAGCTGAATTGGCAAGAGGGATCATTATTGTATTCGAGGGATTATCGCTTCCCATGCTTCGTCTGAATACAACAATCAAGCACTAGAAGTCTTGAGCCATGGTAAAAGTTCATTTTCTAGAGAGCTACGGTTATAAAGGAAACCCTTCACTGCAGTTTTCTTTTAATTGAACAAGAGAATTAGCTGAAGCACAAAAAAGAGATTTTGGAAGTTTTAACCTTCTTAATCTTTTAGGTGACCAGAGTATCTACTAATTCCAAAAGCAGGATCCGGATTCAATAGAACAAAGAAACAACCTAAAAATTCTATCTCGAAGACCACCTTAAGTATTGACCCTAATCAATCAATCCAGACTTTTATACTGTCAATTAGTAACTATCTTCTGAGAGAGCCTAGCGAGAAACAGTAACCTACTCTGTTTGCAGACAGTAAATTCAGGAATGGTACAGCTGGAAAAAGTGGTTCCTCAGCATTGACCTCTTTGATTGAAGGTGCCTGGCCACTCAACAGATATTCACTGAAAACCAAACCTATTAAAACATTGAAGGAATAAGCTTTCCATTATTAAATGAACTAGAGCTCTCATTTAACAACAATGGTAGCAACGATACATTACTTGCACGATAGGGATTTAAAGTCCTCAGTTGAATAGACTGATATGATTTCAGATTGCAGTACATATGTATCCAAGTAACCACACCAAATGAAGCAAGGGCAAAAGATGTAGATGAGCCGATACAGTTAGCCAAAGCTATACCAAGCCCTATTCCAATCGACTTGCTTATCATTCCCTGAGCTTCACCTTTCGCAATTACCTAAAATAACTAATTAACTTAGTAAAGGCATATTATAGGCAATGCCAAAGCCAAAGTCACAAATATCATTAGCCGGAATGCCACTATCACCCAGAATCCAGTTGGATTAAAGGAAGACACTTTTGGGGGATTATTCCATAAAAAAATTACCTCAGCAAAGTTCCTTTGAGCAGCAAAGCCGGCATAGAAACAACTTCTAGTAGCAGCCTGGAATTGATTAGTGCCAGCTTTCAGCAACCAAACACCATTTTATTGATCAACAAGGGAGATAATGGCAACAAGTACAACACTATACTTATTTGTCATGGAAACAAAAAATAACTTCAATACCTGGATGAGGGTAGCTGCTGATCTTCCAGCTCCAGCAATAGCACCAATAAGAACAAATAGATGGGGAAAAGAAGGGGTCAAGATTTCCAACCCAAAGGCAGCATTTTCAAGGAGATCAGAAAACAACCTCCATCCTTTAGGATTTACATCAAAATGTCTTCCATATTTAGACAACATGATTTTACTCAAATACCCAATTCCATCCTTTAACACCCAATTGATAGCAGCAGCTGTTGGAATAGCTCCTTTCCCCAATCCAACAGCATAAAGCAATGCCTGAATAGTAATAGCAAACAAAAGTTGGGCACCAAATGTTCTATAAAATTCCTAAGTCAGAAAATAAGAGCAAGCAATTAAGACATAAAAATTACTTGTGTGGCAAGAACGCCGCTGACTTGGCTAGCAACGCCCTGCACACCTCTCCATAGAGAGTAATCAAGATAATCACTGGTAACACTGTCGGGGAAACCTTCAGGGAGCAACAACCGCATCACAAGGTCTCTGCATTGACCCCAAAGAGTTGAGAGGGATAACAATTTGGTTAAATTCGAAATCCCATTAGAAACAACAAATGCATCATCTGAGAAATCAGGTATAAGCTTAGTCCACTTGCTCCCTCTCACTTCCCAAACGACGTCATCCTCCTCTGTTTCCCCATTAGTTCTGGCGAGGGCGGAAGATAATTGGGAATGGCAGGAACAAGCAAGGAGTGAAGAAAGAAACAAAAGAAAAGGATAAGAATGAGAAGATGAAGATGAAGAATCGTCGTTCCACCGCCAAGAATCGGACCCAAAAGGTCCATCATCGTTGTTGTTGTTGTTGCCGCCGTCACATCCGTCACCAACAGATAGAACAGGGAAGGACCCAGAGTTAGCAGTAAGAGTAGTGATAATTGGCTTAGAAGACGGCTTGATGGGTGAGAGGGAAAAGAGAAAAGGGGTGGTAAGCGAACAGCTTGAGGGAGAAGATGATGAAGGGAAGGGTGAAGAAAGGAACAAAGGCCTGCAACTGGAAGCGCAGGCCATCACTGTCGCTCCTCGTTTATTTCACTAACATTAACATATATAAAAATCGGCGTTTTTTACTGTGAAGGTTTATGTCTCTGAAATTGAACAACCAACGTAGTTTCCATTTGGAGGAGAGCGTGTGAGAGACAGCCCAGGGCTTTAGAGCCTCAGAGCATAAGGAAGGGTTTTTGCGGTGGTTCTCTTAATGCGGTAGCGACGTGCATCATCCATTTTCAACCCCCTTTGACCTCCAATCTTAAGCGTGTAGGCTGCCTAAGTTTTTATCAAGCTACTCAATACTTTCCAGGGTTTTGAACAAAAAATGTCTCTGCCCAAATTATCAATTTTAGTTATTGTAGTTTATATGAAATTGTCACTAACATCATCCATTATCATTATTTGTGTCAACCTTACCAAAATTAAGCTGTTAAATATTGATGTGAGTTTCATTTTATTATTACCACCACTTTATTTTAATTTTCTTTCCTTTCTTTATTTTCTCTTTCTTCTCCCCCACCACCATTCGATGGCTCTCCTTATTCCTTTCTCATTTGCCTATTTAGGTTCTTTTAAAATCAACCTCCTATCACCTAAAATTAAAATTCGTTTAAACACTAATCTTTCTCCCATTCAACATTCGATCTTTATTGTCGGATCGAACCTAATTTTCTTATATACACTTTTCCTCATCGATAGCTTCCTTCTGACAGATGGGATCAGCAAGAGATCACCATCGAAGCCCTGAAAATCGGAAACTTGAAATAGGAAGTCTTCATTCTCTCTCTCTCTCTCTTTTTTTCCTTCTCTTTGTTTCTCCAATCCTTATAGTTATTAAAACTTCATTTAGAATATTAAAATTTTGTATCGCATCGATATAAAATAACATCGATCGAAATAAATGTGGTTAAACTAATTGATTCTAGTTTAAGGCGAAAAATGGTACGTACCGAGACTTCATCAAGCAGGAGGAGACGCCATAAATCAAACTTTTGGTTATGGGGTTGTAGAATTGCAAGTTTTAAAATGTATGCCCTTCTTGGTTTCACATCTACTATTAATTCAGCTCCCAGCAAGTAATAAAATGTGGGATTTGGGTATCCTAACGGCTCCATACATGGCCATTTCAACTTATAATTTGATTGGGTTCCTCGTTCCTTCATGTAACAGCAACAAATGTGCCACATGAACACACAGAATGCGCGCCCTCTTGTTTGGAGTATTCAACTTAGAATCTGCTTACAGATCTCCAATACATTTCTATACCTTGGAGTTCATCTGTTCATGTGACTAAGAAAAGCCATGATAATCACAGTCTCAGAGTTCATCCATGGAACTATATCGGTCAATAAGGATTTGAGAGATACAAGGTTATAATATCCAAATATCATTTAACCGTCACGCTAGCTGTGTGCCCCAAAGATTTCCATGATGATTCTAGCCGCATCAAGTGTAATTTCTCAACAAATGGTTCAAGAAGCTCCGCCTCTTCTTCTGGAGCAAAGGCCATGCAGATGCTAAGCTCTTGCACTGCCTTACCATACTCCCTAACATTTTGATAATATCAAATGTAATTTTCACCATCAGCTTAAAAAAGACCTTCATGTGAACCTTTTTTTTTTTTTTTTTCTTAAATTAGGAAGTTTTAGAAATTCATACCTATTATAGTACAGCATCATGAAATGGTCTCTCCTTAGTGCCCAATTATGTGGCTGCAGAATCAACAATCTTTCTGAAGCCATGATAGCTAGCCTGCAAAGAAATCCAATGTTTAGCATGCAGAATATCAAGTTGTTCTTTACAAAATATAAGCTGCATCTCACATTCACAATATCAGTAACACAAATCACCTCATCTATTACACTATTGGTAAATTAAATACAGCAGAAAAAACTATACGCACTAAATGATGCTAAATATGCAGATCGTCACTCTCTTCACCTTTGAATGCATAATGAATTTGTTGATAGGTGGATCAAATCAGTCATATGTGGCATAAGAAAACAGATACTGCTACTAGATACATGAAGTGTCAGAAAGTTATGCTACTAAAATAATAAAGATAAAGTAGAATTTACTTAAGATCTTGAGGCCGCAACAAAGGGACATTTGGTTTATCGATCTTGTTAGGTTTCTCATCGGCATTATGAGCATGCCTAAGGGGAGAAGTTAGCATCAAACCAAGATTTGATCTCGAAGCACGCTTCCAGTGAAACCTCTGCAAATTTTTTAAGTTTATTATTTCATATGTCAGATGAAATTAGGGAAGTATACTTTTGAGGCATTAATAGTTTACAAGAAAGTGATAAATGTAGAAGCATTTTTTGAAACAAGAAACTAGCTTGGTGAAAAGGATTAGGACTTACAATTAAATTGGCTAGAGCGATCCCAACAATATCACGGTTTGAAGCTATCTCAAGCCCTAAAAGTGATGAACCAGTTAAATCCGATGCCATTGATCTAGGGTCCTCAACACACCTTCCATTGACAACAGCGAACAAGCTGTGTCCTGAAGTCACTTTGAAGAGCTCCTACGGAGAGAAGTGTAGAAGTTTAGTGATGCATCACTACAAGAATGAACTAAGAATCATGCACCATGAAAATAAACTGCCGAAATAAACTTTAAGGATTAAAGTACCTCGGGGTATGTTGTCTGGGGCCATATCAAAAAATCTTCCCCAACTCGAGACCCCACGATAGTTAGACCAAGCCGCCAACAAACTTCAATGTAAATTATGCTAAGCAAAATTGCTGTAATTAACAAAGTCATATTATTGAACTGCCTAAAATGACAGACAGATTGATTAGGAAGAAGATATTACAATAGAAAAACCATTTAAATGCCACCATATCAAAATTATGAGGCTTATTGCATGGAAGTAGTAAAATGGGGCTTTACCACTGCCACATCCAGAACTCAGAACCAAGTGTAAGTATGAATGCTTAGAATCTACTAGAACAGGGGATCTTTTAAAGCCTCTTAACTCAAAAAGAACTAAATTGACTGCCTGCAAAACTTCAACCAGATGGCAGCCTATGTCCCTTGAAACTAGCTCTGCTTCAACTTCTTTTGCAATTGCATCCAGTTCACTCAGCCATTCAGATATGGTCTTTCCATCCAAAGGCATCTGCTCCACAGAATCCCACTCTCTGGCATTAGATGACGAACAAACATTTATCCCTTCATTGAGGAATGAACAAGCATCCATCTCTCGGTTAAAAACCATGAATGTCTCATCTTCAGCTGCAACATAAAGCAAAGCCTACACAAAAAGATACAAAAAAACAAAAAATAAAACTTCCAACTTACGTTTTTCAAAAGCATGAACGAAGCAATGACCAATACCTCCTCAAATAACAAATGATTTAGCGAAGGTCAAACAAAAAAAGGACGAGAAAGTAAGCTGATAACCATTACTCATTATATCCATACCTTAGCAAGAGAGACGTCTTTATCTTTAGACTGGAAGGAGATCTCCCGAGCGAACTTGTCCCTTGCAGTCTTTAGAGCCTGTCACAGTCCATTCAAGTTTAACAGAATATTAGAAAAAATGGGACTGGAAGATAATCAAAGTACTAACAAGTTGATTAACATGGTGATGCAGATATCCAGAATGGATGGAACAACATATATGCATATATATAGTATATAGATCAAGATAAACCTCCTGGTAAAATTTGTGACGAGAAGAAGAGTCTTTAGGATTGGAAAAGAGAGGGTAAGCAGAAGCAGCAGCAGTGGTCCTACTCCTCCATCTCCTCAAGTCCTTGTGATCATGATGGTGATGATGATCATACCTGATTAAAGAATAAATGGATATTCCATGGATTTTTTTCCTACTAAAAATCCGCCTTCCGTCACTATATTATACTATAAAAATTCTAGTAGCCCACACTGATTACGAGATACCCAACTGTCAAATTTTATAGTAAACCCCACTTAGCAAATTAGATAACAAGGTATATCAAATAGGAATTAAAAAAAAGATTCAATCATCACGGAATTACCTAATAAAGCAAAAAAATGAAAAAAAAAAAAAGAGAAACAAGTTCAAAGAATTACCTGATGAAGAAATGATCAGCAGCAAATGTTTGAGAAACCATTGGTGCCGCTGGGATGCAATATACTGTGCACAACATTCTTATGAGCAAATAAAACACAAAAACCAAAAAAAAAACGATGAATTAAAGCAAATGAAGAGTGATTTAAGGAGAAGAAACAAGAAATTACCGAAATCCATGACAAGATGGAAGCTAAAATTGAATTTCAAAACCAAAATTAGTTAGTTTTTGAATTGACTGAAACAAAAGTTATGTTTAAGAAGAAAAGAAAAGGAAGAAGAGAAAGGGTGGCATGGAATTGGAAATTTAGAAGAGGAGGGAAGCGTAGAAGATTGCGAGGGTAAGGTGGCTGCTTCTTCTTCATCTCCCTCTCCCTTCAACATAATCGATACGGTAACAGCTAGGACCTGTCAATGACCGGGCTCCACGCGACGATACTCAGACAAAAATAATAAGCAGCTTAAAAAATGCCATTTTCAAAAATTTATACTTTTAGGTTTAA
Source organism: Gossypium australe (assembly GCA_005393395.2). Taxonomy (NCBI): domain Eukaryota; kingdom Viridiplantae; phylum Streptophyta; class Magnoliopsida; order Malvales; family Malvaceae; genus Gossypium; species Gossypium australe. The sequence continues at coordinate 23,350,325 of CM016621.1, read as the reverse complement.
CTGTTTTGTTAAGTTTAACTGTTAGTATGTATTGTTTTGTTAAATTTGTGTTTGATAATTTAAAATAAAAAATATATTTATTTGGTAGTTATATAATTAGTTAACAATAAATTTTAATTGTATTAATAGTTAAACTTAAATTTTAAAATTTGAAAGGTAAAAAATTAAATTTATTAAAATAAAAATAAAATAAAAGATTAAATTTTAAATTTTAAATTTTAAATTTTAGAAAAATATAAAAAATTTAACCTGAAATTGTGCTAAAAATTAAATTCATTAAAAAGGTTAACCACCTAGAATTTGTCGATAATATTCTTTTGTTCATATAAAAAGAATCTTGGAAGGTTTAGCTTCTTTATATAAATCTTTGGATAGCCTTTTGCATGCGGTCCAGCGTTGAAAACATGTAAAATGGTTTTTTCTTTTTTCTTTTATAATATGATAAAAATAATAGAAGAGATCTCAAGCCTCAAAGCTAAATTCTCAAAAACCTAAAACCTGTCTTTTTCTTGACAGATTTGAACTACAACTTTTAAAAATACAAAGTCGAAAATTACTTAACCGTGTTTGTATGGTTATATGAAGCTTAATTTGAAGTTTTGAGTTAGAGTTCTATATATAAAAAAAGAATGCTAAGAGTTAAAGTTACTTTGATTGGAGTATTGTTTTTCTACATTAACTAGTTATAAATTAATTGCAATTAGTAATTTTTGTGCTATTCTCATTACTTGTTTGTGATAAATATATAGAAATTTTTCGTTTATTTTGAAGAAATCTTATTTTTTATAAGAGTTTTTATTCATTTTTTTAATTGAATGTTTATATTTATACTAATAATTCTTTATTTTATACCTAACTACATTAAAACATGTGTTAAATAAATAATTTTCTGAGATTATTACACTAATACTAAAAATTCAACTCTAAATTTAATCAAGTAAATGATGGGGTATGAGATAGCCTCATCCAACAACAGCCAAGCTAACTATGGAAACAAAATGGAAAGTGGAAGAGCCCACTCCCCTCGGCCCCTTTTTATGTTCCGTTTACGAGGAGGAATTCAAGATGCATTATTCTATTATTAGAAGATGCAATGTGAGTTTGGAATCACATACACAACAATATTATGAAATGCAAAGTTGAAAATGTGTTCCCAACAAAGCACCCACATTTTTCTGAAATGGAACATAAAGAACAAAATAAATGCTCTATCTATGTCACCCAAACCTTCTCTTTTATTACTATTCTTTTTTCCATGTCTTTAAAATATCTTGCTAACTAATTTAAAATAATGCAAGGTAGATTCTTCACACTTGATAAATTTTGACAATTGCTGTTAAAAGTGAGTATGTTAGAATCTAGAAAAGCTCAAAATCCCCAGGTTTCAACATTCTTGCTATTGTTTATGCTCACTACTAAGTAAACAAAGAAAATTAGTACCTTTATTATCCACTATCAATTGCTGCCTGGTCTTTGAAGTTCAGGTGAAAGAATACCGACCATGGAAATGTTGGGGGTTTAAGAATATTTCCCAGATTTTTAACCCTAGACCCTAATAGTGAGAGCTCTTCAGAAGCTGGCTTACACATTGAGAAGCAAGCACTTTACATTTCAAGATTTGATCTAAAATCTCAGTTCTGTAAATCCACTAGCACAATTCAGATGAGCACAGTTTCTGGAGAAGCATCCCAAAGTGAATCCTTGGCTGCTAGACCAGTGGTTTCATCTGGTTTGTGCCGGCACCAGAAACTTGAGTCAAACCTTAACCGTATGTGAGAGTTCAAAGAAACAAGTCGGAAATGGTAGGAGCTCAGAAAATGTCTCCAAACCTAAAATTATGTAATGCAGTTCAGAAAGTACATAACAAGATAACATGGCTTATATATTAGTTTTCCCAATACAAGAATCTCTTTGCCATTAAGAGTTAAAGTCATAATGCAACAGAATATCTACAATGTTGAAACCAATCCTTGAGATTTCCTGATTATGTTCCGGTTCTGAAACTAAACAGGGAAGCAAAAGTACTTCCAAATGTAGTACTATCTTTCAAGTTAAAAAGATAAAAGATAAAATAAAATAATCCTAAACCTGTAAAATAAAACAACATCTGCAATAAGATACTCCAAAATGTCTTCTTACCCACAGAAAATGGAAAAATATGGGATTTCGCTCATAATCATGTTCCATACAGAGTATTGAATGCGGAGAATAGAACATGCACTGTGAACTCCTGAATCTCTCGACTATAGTGATACATATTATACATCAGAATACGACTGTTTTATCTTTCTCTCTGCTCCTTGTAATTAGACAAGCTGTATTTAAGTGTTGTTCCAATAGATCAGGTAACCACTCAAGCTTACATCTTTCAAGAGGGAAAGCTGCATGAGTCAATGCAAACCCCTTCCCAGGGGAAAATAGCAAATAAAAAATGAGTGCTGCCTAGTAGTTAAAAGCTTTAATAAATGGGATACTGAGCCTCCTCCAATAATGGGATGCCAGCCAACCCATAACAGAAAAGTATACCAGTAGAAAACAAACCCGCTTTTTATGGACTGTGTTAATGGCTTGAGGCAACCAAGACTTCATATGTTGTAGGGTTCTAATGAAGCTGATAGTGATTATAGATGTTGAAAATCCAGTAACAATACCAGCTATCACTTCTGACCTCCAATATCTAGCGTACCCCTCGCTGGAAAACCAAGACTTTAAAATCTTTATGGATCTGATGGTATCATGACAACCAATATTTAAATTGAGGAAACCAGCATTAATTAACACATGAAACAGCAAAACAGACTCTTTCAAAATATGTCGTACTCAACCATTTTGCACCTATTATCAGCAAAAGGAAATAAATGCAGTTACTTCACATTAACTTACTCATGAAAAAGAAGGAATAAAACTTTTTACATTATTCTCAGCAAAATATCAACTGCTGTCTAATGCCTACAGAAATTATCCCTTCTTAGTTCAGCTTTCTCATCCACTTCACTAGAACCCCCTACCTCTCTCTATCTTCCTTTCTCTCTTTCACTATACTTCATTAACTTCTGGCTTCTCAATTCAATCTCACGGAAACCTCTATTCAGATACTTTCATTCTTTCTTCCCAAACTTTAACAGGCTTTGCTGCAGTGCTGTTCTCAGAATACCGCTCAAAACAACCAAAGACAAACCTTCCACTATGCACAGATTACCAGAAAACAAATTTCTACACCGTTCTAACCACCAGACCTCAAATTTATGAGCAAAGCCCTTTTTCATTTGTTGCTGTAAGTCTAACCTAATTCAGCTTAAACAAAATGAACCTAATTTGAGAGTCTAAGGGTAAAAAAGCTAAGTTAGCTAACTTGAAACCCAAGTTCACCAAAATGTAGTGGACCAGAATGCAAAATAAACCCAAGGGTCCAATTTAGTCCCAACCTAAGTAACAACACAATAAGCACATAGTTGGAGGAAGAAGAAGAAACCCACTGAACACAACTTCAAGCAACTATATAAAATAACTTTCGAATAGAACAAAGTTTAAGTAATAAACTCACAATATTAGATATCGCTTCATCATCTCAATTAAAGATGGATCTTTTGCTTGGCAACTGAAAAAACCATCATTATACAACTTTACTGTGGGAGTACCTGATATGTACCAGCAGTCATAGGTTTCATTTACCTGAAAAGGCAGACAGATGTCACATAAATTGCACTTCAATTAAAGAAGAATCAGGTCAGTCCATCATCATGAATAACAATAGAAACTTGAAACACTACCTTGAACTTATCTTTGGTCAACCAAGCAACACCAAAGTCAGGCCTGCAACTTACAGGAAGCGCTTCATTCGGTGCCTCTGTTAAGGCAAGTTGCATCTGACCCAAAGAATGGTCTGTGTACTCAACCTGAAATTGTTAAGCAAAAAACTAAATAAAAGAAGGTGATATATTAGAGTACTTAATATTGTTGCCTTCCTACATACTAGTATTTATATTACCATAAACTTATTAATTAATATAGCTAAATTACAAGAATTGGCAAGTCTAAAATCCAATCTCTATATCACCGTCGGACAATATCAAGATCGAAATTCAAATTCAAATAATAATAAAAAACAACAGAGATGAAGATGCATATTTGCCGAAGTAAAAGAAATCCATATTTTCCTAAATTAGCACTAAAAAGGAGCTCATGACTTCAATCAGATAAGATAAGATTACCTTAAACACTGAAGTCCAGTAGTAATCATATCGACATCTAAATTTGCTGTTCTCGGAACTATAAAATACATGTTTTGCTTTATAATTCAATAATCCAAGCTCACAAACCTTCGAGGACCTAATATCCACACCTGACATTAAATTTTCAAGAAAAAGAATCAAGCTTGCATATTCCCAAGATATTACAAGGGAAAAGAAATCCATAATTGAAAATATACAAGCAATGACGATATCGTAAGTGAAATTGCTAGTTACACCTAAAAAATTATGCTAAAAATAAATAAATAAATAAATATTAAAATATAGTCAAAATGTCATAGAAGGAAATGTCAAAAGTTTAAACAGTAAGAAAAATAGAGAGAAATTTACTGCTAGAGACTATCTTGCATTGTGTGGGCACGGAAATCGGATCTGAAATTGATAGCTCCCCCATGAAAATAGCGAGGAGACAGACTAGAAATGATAACAAAAATAAAACGAAGATGGGGAAAAGAAGGGCAAAAGCGATTCGAAGTAACATGTAGCGAAAACCCTTGTTACCATTATCGGGGAGTTCTTGTGAATCCATAAATTCAAAGGCGTAAATCAACAGAAGCTAGATGAGATTTGTACGTGTACCGGTCACCGGAACCATTTATCCGGTGATCGGAGAGCTTTCTAAAGTCAGAAGTTAGAAGAAAAAAAGGGCGCACGCGGGCAAGCTACGATTGGGATCGTTGCGTTTGGACGATTCTTTTCTTTTCTAATTTTTATGTTTTGTTAAAGCGGGAGGAATAACTGACTGAAAAATGAATAAATCTAATCAAAATAAGTTTCCTTTTACTTGAAAATTAAATAAAAATAAATTTTAATTATTTACCAAAAATGTGTATCTTTAAAAATTATTTTTCAGGCTACTTGGTTTTAGCATTACCTAATCAAACAAGGTAATTAGTATCCCATCCATACCTAGTATCCCATCCATACCTTTTTCTACAAATCTTCTAAGACTTTCTTGAATAATATTTAATATATGTATATAAAAATATTTAAAAATATTAAATGAATTAAGATTAAATAAATTTTAAATATTAAAAATATTAATTAATTATATAAAATATTTATCAATAAACTTCAATAACAAAATTCTTATCATTCAACAAATCTAAAATAAATAAAAAAATTCCTTCTTTCATTAAACAGCAAAATTATCCACAACATTATTCAAAAAAAAAAAATCACAACAACATCATCTCATACTAAATATATAAAATGAAAGTTTAATGAAAACATACACATGAAATTGTGTTTGTAAAGTTTTAGATTATTATTTAATAATTTTTCTTTAAATTTTAAAGTTAGCAACTTTGCATTAGTTAAAAGTTTAATCTTGGTAAAAATAATAATTTTATATATTTTAACATCATACACCAACAAATACAACTAGAATTGGGCCAAACGTGTCGGTGCAATCGAAATGGATTAGAATATTAAACAATGCAAGAATTGATCTTCTGATTTATTACTGGAATAGTACGTACCAACCGGTTTCGATAGAATCAATATGAAACCCACTATATTGATGTCAAGTTCCTTTCTATGTAGTTTAACAACCATTTTTTTTTTGAGCCCAAGATTCTTAATAATTAAAAGAACTGCATGAAGTATATATGCCAGAAATTCTCATGACACCTAACATTTTTAAAGATAGCAAGGCTTTTTTTAAAGTAATTGAATTTCTTCACGTTCCAATGTGGCCATCGCTGCTTGTAGTCATAGTCAGAAGGTGCAGAATGGAGACTCTTAGCTTCTACTTTTCTTATACTGAAGTGACAATTATTTTGAAAGAAATATTACATTATCACTTACTATGAGCCTTTCAATTGAAGAAGTTGTTTTCATTGATTTGGCTCGAAGGGATATTAAGCCAATAATGAAGTTAATTAGGCATTATCTAGTTGATAATGATATCTAGAGGGGCGCTAGTGAAGTTCTTTTGGCTAAACACATTGGTTGAGCATCCACCAACAAGCAATGTGACCAATGAATAGTTTGAGTAGTATGTTATAGCGTACGGATGGTTCATCATTGACGAAATGCTTATGACAAGGGATCTTTGCCACTTAAAACATATTTCTTGTTGCTTGGTGACCTCACTCTTGTCCCTAGATATAACCATTAAAATGCTTAAAAATATCTAGAAATCGATTTGGATTAATTTAGGATAATTTTGTTAAATAAATTTTTAGTCTATTAAAAATTTGACAATATTTAATAATATTTTAAATAATATTTTTACAAATTTATTTAAGAGAAAATATGTAAAAGTTTATTTTAAATGTTATTATATAAAAAGTTTGATAAATCAAAATATCATATAGGCCCAAGTAGGAAGAAGAACTTAAGACAATGGGTAAATAATTTTGAATTTAAAAATTTATTTTGAATTTTTCCAAATTTTATTAATTTAAAAAATTATAATTTTTTTAAAAACTATTAAAACTTTTTGTAACATGCCATTGGAAAAGAGTTTACCACAAATTATAAAAAGATTGTTAGTTTTTTTTTTGCATAATTTTTTTGACCATCTAACTTTTATAAAAAAAAAAGATTATTTTAGCTGATCTTTATTTATTTTTTTCACGTTTTTTAATTCTTAAATTTGCATTATTTTGTCAAATCACCCTAAAATGGATGGAAAAGTTAACGTTTGTTAACTTTGCTGATGTGGCATACACATGGATTACCACATGAATGACACAACATTTAATTAATTTTTTAAAAAAATTAAAAATATTAAAAAATTATAATTTTATACTTTTTAAATAATTTTAATTATCTTTAATTTATAATATATATTTTAATCAATTTTAAAACACTTGGAAACACCCCAAACAACATCATAATGTATCAATAAGTTTTAAATCATTTTAAAATCAAATGACATTTAAATCCACATTCATCACAAGAACATGCTTAAACAAATTCAAAAATAAAAATGTAACTTATAAATTATCAAATATAAATACATTTGTCACTTGGTAACATAGAACAATATAATTACAAACTCTTTTATGTACATGTCTTTACACTAATATACTGATGTCCACGAAACCAACTAAAAATTTTACTAAGGCAAGTGCACCTATCAATTAATATTATAGCTACAATGAACAAAGATATCGTTCCCACGAAGATTAAAAGTACTAGTAATTACCATCTTCCTATTATTTAATTGATAAATTTGAGTGATGGATTAAAACAAAATTTAACTAAATTAACTGACTACGAACGCAACAAAGAGCAAATCAAGAAAATAATTGATTAACAAACAAGAAGCAAAATAATACCCAGGAAATAATTAACCTAGACTTCATCTGTCACTATCAATCCAAATTACGCAATTTCTTTACTTATTAGTATCTTGATCTGAAGAAATCCCTAAATTATGCTAATATCTCTCTTCAAGAATAAGAGCAACTAACTCTAGGTTAATTAATTGAAATTTCTTTCTAGTTAAAACTCATATTATCGCATTAACTCGATTTATGGATTCCCCTATTAGATTTGACTCTAATTTGGTAGATTTATGTCACCCTATTTCTAGGATTGCATGCAACTCCACTTAATTACGCTAGATCTACTCTTAAACAGGGTCTATTCCTCTTCTGATTTAAGCACATCAAACATGGATCAATAGTCTAGAAATATTAAACCAAGAATTAAGTACACATAATTAAGAACAAGATCTAAGTCATTATTGCGTAAAATAAAAATCAAAAGACAGAAACCATCATAGGGTTCATCTCCCTTAGGTATTTAGAAAATTAGTTCATGCTAGCAAATAAAAACATCCAAGAAATAGTATAATCGAAAGAAATAAAGAAACTCATGATAATCTCCAAATAAATCAACTGGGAGTCTTCAATCTTAACGAAAATATGCTTCAGAATCGGCTTCAATGGTGTTTTTTGAGTTGTTTTCTTGAGTATTTTATGACAGCTCACTGCTATCTTCTTATTTTTGTCATATTTAGGTCTCAAAATGCCTGAAAAACCTAAAAATCGCGTTTTTTCGCAGGTTTAGAGTGTAAATCGCGAAATCAACACGACCTGCCACATGGCCATGTGGCTCACATAACCATGTGTCCAGGCCGTGTGGAAGGGGTCAGCCCGTGTGGCTCCTGTAACTTGCTCCAATTTTTCAGTTTTCACTCATTTTGCTCCTAACTGCTCTCGTAAGTATAAAAACATGGATTTAAAGGACTAGGAGCATAAAATTCACCATTTACATTGAATAATCACCCAAAAACACATTAAGAATGAGGATAAAACATGTTACTTTTAGCACCTATCACATATCTAGTACAGCACTCCATGTTTTACCCTATTCAATCTTCAAATGGTGATACGATGTTCCCAAATCACAAGTTCATTCTTCCCATAAAGGTTCTCATCTATGCATTTAAACAACTAACGAGGTAAACTCGGAGAGCTTAGTAAGTACACAAAGACTTTCCTTGAAACACCCCACACCCGGCCCACGAGCCTGAACCGGATCTGGTATGTTCCTTAAATAAATCGGTTTTCAAAGTTCTAAATGACTTAGAGAAAATTTGTGTAATTTTAAAAAAATTGTTTTGGGTTGGGCTTAATTTGAAACCTATTTAATAAATTCTGGAAATCCAACTTAAATAGGGTGACAAAATAATTTTTGGGTTTATTATTTTAAAAGAAATAAATTTACTTATCTTTAATCAAACATAAATTGTATCATATTCAAATAAAAATAAACAGAAATAAAGAAAATCCAACTGGGCCTTATGGCCTTATTACATCATTCAAACCCAAAATAAAGTTTAAAGTACTAAAATTTCATAAAGTCCAAATTCTAAATAATTTCTTCAAGCGATGCATGGCCACCTTTAGCTCCCGCCGACCCGGTCCATTACTGCTCATCACCTGAAAAATAATTCCCCAACGGGGTGAGTCAACAGACTCAATGTGTACATAGTACTAATTTCCAACAAATCAGGCATACAAGTCATATCAATATCATGTTCATACAAAATAAAGGATGATGCAACCCAAACCCAAACCTATTTGTCCATCCGCTACACACCACCCGTACCAACCTGTACACCGCGGGGACTACTAAGTCGACCCTCCATCCGCTACACACCATCGAAGGCAGTCGCTGCAGTCGACGTGCTCATCGCCCACTTATGTTGTGTCATTAGACACTGTATTCACTGGATGTAACCGAAGTTACCACTTTTCACTTTATGTGACCGTAGTCACCACTTTACGTTGGTGAGACCGTAGTCATCACCTTCACTTTCTTCCTCCACAAATATCCCGAATGCCCCAATTATTTCATAACATATTTTACATACTTAATTTTCATTCATGTTACTAATCACATGTTCAAAATATATCACATTCACAATCCTATCAAAAGTAGGAAACGTACCTGGGTACTCCTTACCACATTTGTGGTGCTTAGCCACATTCACATACTGTTACATATTTATATATTTAAGGATTGCCATGCAATTTATTGAAAGTTAGTAAGAGTACACACCTGATTCGCTTATTGGATTCCTTGAAATCCCGAGGAGCGATCTTCCGATCTAGATCTTTAACTCCTATATTCGGCCATAGCATATTAATAATCTATTTGGCTTAAAGAAAACCAAAACCTAGTAGGATTTGTGTTACTAATACTCACCTTGTTTGCCGATTTGGATGATTGTAAATCAAATCCCAAAATTGCTAGTATCCCTTTTCCTTGGAATCGGCTAACACTAATTCATGTAACTATGTGAGTTTTCGGCTTTTGAAATAATGAAAAATAATTCCAAATACCAAAATTAAGCCTTGGCCGAATATCACTTACTATACAAATTCCAAATCTGAAGAGGATTCCTTGCCCTATATGTCTGTCGAAATCTTCATGTTAGATCTAATCTAACATATACATCATAACCTTTAATCAAATAAATTTATCTTACCTTAGATCCTTGATCCTTGTATTCGACAGTTGAAGAAACCCTTTTGATGTTGTAGTTGATTGCTCCTTTACTTAGAATCAACAAAGATTCGGCTTTGACAGTAGAAACAGAGAAGAAAATAGAAGAAGAAAAGATGGATTTTTCTTAAAGAAAAATACGGCAGAGAGGGGGAGAGAACTAGGAAAATTCGGCAGAGAGGAAGAGGGAGCAAATGTTGATGAGTAGCCCTCCTGTCCTCCTTTTATAGCCAAAGTTATCAGCCTAGGAGTCCTTTACTTGGCCACCACTCCTCTTTTTGATAATATTATCTCTTTTATTTAAAAGATAAAAGCCTTTAATCCATCAATTATCTCCTCAATTATCTCATTAAAAAAATAATCCTTTTTTATCTCTTATTATTCACATATTTATGTGAATAAAACTCCTTTATTTCTCTCTTATTATTCACATATTTATGTGAATAAAACTCCTTTATTTATCTCTTATTATTCACATATTTATGTGAATAAAACTCCTTTATTTCTCTCTTATTATTCACATATTTATGTGAATAAAACTCCTTTATTTATCTCTTATTATTCACATATTTATGTGAATAAAACTCCTTTATTTATCTCTTATTATTCACATATTTATGTGAATAAAACTCCTTTATTTCTCTCATATATCCAAGTTTCCCAAAATGTTCAAGTTTCCATTTTTGGATCATTTCCAAAAATGTTTAGGTTTCCAAAAATGTCTAAGTTTCCAAAAATGTCTAAGTTTCCAAAAATGTCTAAGTTTCCAAAAATGTTCATTTCCATTTCCATTTCCATTTTCATTTCCATTTTCCTTTCCATTTTCATGCATTTCTAGATTTCCAAAAGTATCAAAAATTTATTCGTAGTACTTGAAACTTGTCATTTCGTACAATTAAACCGAAAATGCATAGGCCCTTTCCAGGATGTTACAGTTCTACCCTCCTTAAAAATAATTTCGTCCTCGAAATTACTTATTAACAGTCGTAAATCCTTCTCACCGCACTATGCTTACGCTGCGCACTCTGATCTTAATAGAACCATCATACTTTCTAGGCACAATTTCTAAGTTCACGTCCCCTAGAACTCATTTCTAACGTTGCGATTTAATCAGATTACAAAGTTTTATGCATTAACCATTGTTTCACTTATTTACTCGCGAAGAAGTTTTATGACAAGAGTCTTAGGAGTGGTTCTTTCGTATTCATACAAGCATACAGTCTTTCCATTCATTCATTCATTCATCCATCAAACAAGCATGAACTTTCGTTCATTCAGAGAAACATTGTAATTTTCATCGTTATTGTGTTTCCACTACCCAGGGGTATTTCCGTAATTTTGTCCTACAGGGGTATTTTCATAATTTTTCAAGATAAAAAGTTCCTTGATGATTTTGTCGAAAATATTTTGGTAATTTTAAAGTCCCGGGGTAATTTTGGAAAAATTTTGAAATCCAGGGGTATTTCGGAAATTTTTGACCTCGGGGGTATTTCGGTAATTTTCCAAAAACCAGGGTAAATTTGTAAAATTTAATAAGTTAGGGATATTTCAAAAGTTGTAAAACTTTGAGGGTTCTTTTTTTTGATAGTTTCCCTTTTCAAATGGTGATGTTTGCAAAAATTTCAGAAACCGGGGTCATTTTGGTCATTTTGTAAGTTAGGGGAAATTTTGAAATTTTTTCAAAATCAAGGTATTTTTGATAGTTTGCAAATTAGGGTTTGTGAACACTTATAAAATAAGGAAATTTTGGCAAAACTGTTAGGTAGGTTCATATTTTGTAAATTAAGGGCATTTTGGTAATTTTGCCACTAGGGGCATTTTGGTAAGTTTTGTAAATCAGGAATTTTTCGGAAAATTTTTGTAAAAGTAGTTCTCACAAATTATAAGGGTAATTTTAAGAGTTTTAAAACTAGGGTTTTCATAAAAACATGGCTAGTCCCTTTCGGGTTTTAGTTATTGAGTTTAGCCTATGAATAAGTCCTCATGGTTAGGGTGAACCGTAGCTACGCACCAGGTAGGATTCCTGCGAAGAGGAGGTGAGTCACTAGGACTGCTTAAGTACCAGGCTCTTCCGGATCCAATCCTAGACATGCGCACAATGGTTACCACACCCTAACTTAGTGACTTAGCCATAGGTTTGTTAAGTGCATTAAGTCTTATGTGGTTTTGTGTTTGAGTAGTCTAATCCTAGGGTTCATGTTCCTATCATACTATTCTACATTCCATGCCTTTTCTACCCTTATACAGTTCATAACTCACAGAATCACACATAAAGTTAGGGGTACTTACCTGGTGGACTGCGGGTCGGAGACTTAGGTGCCATGCCAGAAAACCTGTTTAATTTCAAGGAAAATCATTTGGCTCGCTTTGAAGATGTTTTGGGCCTTAGCCCACAGGCCGAGAGTTTAAAACTGGGCTCTGATACCAACTGAAACACCCCACACCCGGCCCACGAGCCTGAACCGGATCTGGTATGTTCCTTAAATAAATCGGTTTTCAAAGTTCTAAATGACTTAGAGAAAATTTGTGTAATTTTAAAAAAATTGTTTTGGGTTGGGCTTAATTTGAAACCTATTTAATAAATTCTGGAAATCCAACTTAAATAGGGTGACAAAATAATTTTTGGGTTTATTATTTTAAAAGAAATAAATTTACTTATCTTTAATCAAACATAAATTGTATCATATTCAAATAAAAATAAACAGAAATAAAGAAAATCCAACTGGGCCTTATGGCCTTATTACATCATTCAAACCCAAAATAAAGTTTAAAGTACTAAAATTTCATAAAGTCCAAATTCTAAATAATTTCTTCAAGCGATGCATGGCCACCTTTAGCTCCTGCCGACCCGGTCCATTACTGCTCATCACCTGAAAAATAATTCCCCAACGGGGTGAGTCAACAGACTCAATGTGTACATAGTACTAATTTCCAACAAATCAGGCATACAAGTCATATCAATATCATGTTCATACAAAATAAAGGATGATGCAACCCAAACCCAAACCTATTTGTCCATCCGCTACACACCACCCGTACCAACCTGTACACCGCGGGGACTACTAAGTCGACCCTCCATCCGCTACACACCATCGAAGGCAGTCACTGCAGTCGACGTGCTCATCGCCCACTTATGTTGTGTCATTAGACACTGTATTCACTGGATGTAACCGAAGTTACCACTTTTCACTTTATGTGACCGTAGTCACCACTTTACGTTGGTGAGACCGTAGTCATCACCTTCACTTTCTTCCTCCACAAATATCCCGAATGCCCCAATTATTTCATAACATATTTCACATACTTAATTTTCATTCATGTTACTAATCACATGTTCAAAATATATCACATTCACAATCCTATCAAAAGTAGGAAACGTACCTGGGTACTCCTTACCACATTTGTGGTGCTTAGCCACATTCACATACTGTTACATATTTATATATTTAATGATTGCCATGCAATTTATTGAAAGTTAGTAAGAGTACACACCTGATTCGCTTATTGGATTCCTTGAAATCCCGAGGAGCGATCTTCCGATCTAGATCTTTAACTCCTATATTCGGCCATAGCATATTAATAATCTATTTGGCTTAAAGAAAACCAAAACCTAGTAGGATTTGTGTTACTAATACTCACCTTGTTTGCCGATTTGGATGATTGTAAATCAAATCCCAAAATTGCTAGTATCCCTTTTCCTTGGAATCGGCTAACACTAATTCATGTAACTATGTGAGTTTTCGGCTTTTGAAATAATGAAAAATAATTCCAAATACCAAAATTAAGCCTTGGCCGAATATCACTTACTATACAAATTCCAAATCTGAAGAGGATTCCTTGCCCTATATGTCTGTCGAAATCTTCATGTTAGATCTAATCTAACATATACATCATAACCTTTAATCAAATAAATTTATCTTACCTTAGATCCTTGATCCTTGTATTCGACAGTTGAAGAAACCCTTTTGATGTTGTAGTTGATTGCTCCTTTACTTAGAATCAACAAAGATTCGGCTTTGACAGTAGAAACAGAGAAGAAAATAGAAGAAGAAAAGATGGATTTTTCTTAAAGAAAAATACGGCAGAGAGGGGGAGAGAACTAGGAAAATTCGGCAGAGAGGAAGAGGGAGCAAATGTTGATGAGTAGCCCTCCTGTCCTCCTTTTATAGCCAAAGTTATCAGCCTAGGAGTCCTTTACTTGGCCACCACTCCTCTTTTTGATAATATTATCTCTTTTATTTAAAAGATAAAAGCCTTTAATCCATCAATTATCTCCTCAATTATCTCATTAAAAAAATAATCCTTTATTTATCTCTTATTATTCACATATTTATGTGAATAAAACTCCTTTATTTCTCTTTATTATTCACATATTTATGTGAATAAAACTCCTTTATTTATCTCTTATTATTCACATATTTATGTGAATAAAACTCCTTTATTTATCTCTTATTATTCACATATTTATGTGAATAAAACTCCTTTATTTCTCTCTTATTATTCACATATTTATGTGAATAAAACTCCTTTATTTATCTCTTATTATTCACATATTTATGTGAATAAAACTCCTTTATTTATCTCTTATTATTCACATATTTATGTGAATAAAACTCCTTTATTTCTCTCATATATCCAAGTTTCCCAAAATGTTCAAGTTTCCATTTTTGGATCATTTCCAAAAATGTTTAGGTTTCCAAAAATGTCTAAGTTTCCAAAAATGTCTAAGTTTCCAAAAATGTCTAAGTTTCCAAAAATGTCTAAGTTTCCAAAAATGTCTAAGTTTCCAAAAATGTTCATTTCCATTTCCATTTCCATTTTCATTTCCATTTTCCTTTCCATTTTCATGCATTTCTAGATTTCCAAAAGTATCAAAAATTTATTCGTAGTACTTGAAACTTGTCATTTCGTACAATTAAACCGAAAATGCATAGGCCCTTTCCAGGATGTTACATTCCTACTTAACATTTTATTTTATTAACATTGAGTCTTTTACCAATATAAGACTTAGATTTAGTTATGCCACTTTCTTATAGAGATTTAAATCATTACACTTTTTCATTTACCACATTTAAGAAGGTTACCACTTATTACTCTTTTTACTCATTAATTAAACATTTATTTAAGTCCTTAAACCTTTGTTATCATTTCCAAGTTGTGTACTTTCTTCTAATTGAGTATATGGTTACTCTAATTTCACAAGACTTCCAATGGCATTGCTAAACTTTATTTCACTTACCATTTACAAGACACCTAAAGGTTAAGTTATTATATTATTAACATATCATATTTGTAACACCTTTTACTAGGTCCGGTTGCTGGACCCGAGCTACAGGATGCCACTACAATAATTGGAACTAAAAATACATATAAAGAAGTTATACAATAATCATTCATATCGCAATCATAATCATATGATATTATTTAAATATAACAACAAGATTAAATCGAGCTTACGGAAGCTCTAAAGGTTACCTGGGCATGAATTAGGACCAAATCATTGTAAAGTTTTGTAAAGTTGGACTTCATGTTGCAACGAGCCCTTCTCCATATCGTGATGACACTAGACAATGAGTCATATCACGATGTCGGACCACTTGACGTCAAGACGTCACAAGCTGTCGTTCGATGTTGTGACAAAAGAAAATTCACGTTGAGACGAGAATCCTGTTTTTGGTAAAATTAAGCCATTTGGTACCTATTTCATGCCAAGCCACACCAAATACTCGAATGTTGCATATTTGACCATTCAAACATGCACAAAACATGTCCAAAACATATCCAACTATTCATTCAACCAATATGCGACAATTGGCACCACAAACACAAAGATTACATAAAGCTTTACAAGTTTGCTACACCATTCAATCAAAACAATCTAATAGCCAACATGCTAATATAACAATTCCTTTTTGACTTTCACATCACCTTTAATTTCAAGGCATGAATTTCAAGGCATGAAACATCCAATATACTAACACAAACTAGATCCAAAGATTACCATTCAAATGAATATAAACACTTAACAAGACTTATACACAAATCATACAGCCATCAACCCTAACCATAACCATTAACAACCAAAATGACACTTATACTTATTAAGCCTATATACATAAACTTACCATTTGAAACCCTTTTAATATCATTTTCATATACCAAAACTTATACTACCAAATCACAT
Source organism: Gossypium australe (assembly GCA_005393395.2). Taxonomy (NCBI): domain Eukaryota; kingdom Viridiplantae; phylum Streptophyta; class Magnoliopsida; order Malvales; family Malvaceae; genus Gossypium; species Gossypium australe. The sequence continues at coordinate 23,333,921 of CM016621.1, read as the reverse complement.
TCAAAGCCAAACAAACCTATTAATCTAAAAGTAATATCATCATTAGACCAAACTTGCAATCATTCAAGACAACATAAGTACAAATCCAACCCTAATTACATGTCACATAACTAAGTATGGTGTCATACTCCCTACCCGTATTCGTTGTCGGAATAGGGTACGAGGCATTTCCGGAGTTTACTAAATATTTATTTATTTATTTTTAAAATCGAGACCAATTCACATCAACCAATCCAATTCAACATATTTTCCAAAATAGATCCATGCATATTTATAAGATAACCTCATCACATACTAAAACTAAAATTTGTTAGCCATACCGATGGCTGACCTTACATTCATTTCATATTAACATTTACTTTATTAGCTTATACATGCCATTGATTTCCAAAATAAAGTTTCTTTATATACCGAAATCTTGAGGTTGATAGTGTGATGTGTCTCCTACCGAATCCGACCTTTGAGCTCTTAACACTACAAAACAGGGAAAAAGGAAACAGGGTAAGCACTTTGTGCTTAGTAAGCCCATGTAACAAGAATTATACTTACCTAATATTTTCAATACAATGCAATAAATATTCATATATCCATTCAATGCATTATTACCCTAACATGCACAAACTCAACATTCAAGTTAATCCAATAATTTCCATGTATCAATAATATATACCATGATTGATGAGCTCATCAATACCATGATTTCCATTTCCTTGTTATTTTTCCATATTTATGCCGTTGAATTTCTTGGAATTTCGATGGATTTTCAGAGGTACACTTTAGTGTACAAATTCAGGTCCGTCAATTCATGTTCATGTGCGCACCTTTTCATTTCAGAGAGCACACTCCCGCGAACCTCATCCTTACAGCGGGATTACCAGTCCAGGCTAAATCCCCTACAACGATAATTACTCTAATGAGCTTGGATCTGAATTACCAGTCCAGGCTAAATTCAGACCTTAATTCGGATTACCCGTCCGGGCTAAATCCATTTTTCCACATATTCTTCGGGAGGGCTATATCAAGATAGGATCACCCGACCGGGCTAGATCCTTGTTACCGTCAATTTCTTTTCAGAGATCCATCAGATTTTTCTTTCATTCAACCGGGATTTCTTCCCCGTTTTATCAAATATATCAATATTTCATCAATCTTCATACAATGAACATTCAAATTATATTCACATCAATAACATACATTTCAAACATTTAAGAATATAATTCAAGTTACATGAACTTACCTCGATACTAGTTTGTATACAAAATCTACTAATCCAGGACTTTTTCCTTTCCTCGATCTAGCTTCGTATTTGAGTTTTCTGGATCTAAATAAATAAATTTAATCATCAATTCAATACATTTCATGCCCATATGTAGCATTCACTATAATTCTATTATTGTTTATAGTTTATTCAAAGTTGTCTACTTGAGTCATAGTCACTAAATTATTTTTATCTTGAGATACAGAACTCCAAATTAGTATCCGCTAATTTTCCCTGAAACTAGACTCATATATCTTCTTACCATAAAATTTTCAGAATTTTTAGTTTAGCCAATAAGTACAGTTTATTCTTTAAAGTCACCCCTGTTCTACTGTCTGACAGTTCTGACCCTTCTTCACTAAAAATTAATTATCTCTTCATACAAGATTCGGATGATGTTTCCGTTTATTTCCCTTGAAAATAGACTCATTCAGGATTCTAAAAAAATAAATTTAAGCCCCTAATTATTTTTATTCAATTTTTTTATGATTTTTCAAATTCAGAACAGGGGAACCCGAATTCATTCTGACCTTGTCTCACAAAATTAATTATATCTCATGATTTACAAATCCATTGCTTACAACCATTACATCTATGAGAAACTAGACTCAATAAGATTTAATTCCATATTTTGTTCATCTTCTAATTCGATTTCTACAATTTATGGTGATTTTTCAAAGTTAGTCTACTGCTGCTGTCCAAAACTGTTTTAGTGCAAGCTGTTTATTACCATTTTTCCCCTAAGCTTTCAATAAATAATAATTTCGTCCCTGCTCAATTAACCTCTCAATTGAGCTGATTTTTCTCAATTAACACTTTATTCTATCACTTTAAATTCCTTTATAACCTTTGGAAATCATAATTTCAGTAATAGACTTTAATTCCAAACATTTTCACAATTAGGTCCTAAAAATCAATTTCTATTGAAATTACCTAATAAAATCATCTCATAAACAAATTAAAGCTTCAATTTCATGCTATATCATCATAAACTTACAGCACTTAACCATGGTGACTTTCAATTTCATCCATGAGATCAACAACTAATGAATTGAGTAATAGGACCTAGTTGTAAAAGTCTTAAAAACACAAAAATTACAAGAAATAGGCAAGGATTAACTTACTTGGTGCAAAAATTATGATATACCAGCTTATAAAACCCTCCTATGGCGTTTTTGGCTGATGAGAGTGAAGAAAAATAAAGAGATTTCTAGATATCCCAAATGAGTCCTAGTTTTATTTAGTAAATTTTGTTATTTTCCCATTTTACCCTTCTTTCAGTAATTCTCCTGATTTTTCTCAGCTTATGCTGCCCAAAATATCTCCTTTGGGCTTGTTTGCTCTTTAGATCCCTTCTCATTTGACAATTGAGCTATTTAATTCTTCTAATAACTTTTACACTCTTTTCAATTTAGTCCTTTTCATTTAATTACCTACCCAAACGTTAAAATTTTCTAACGAAATTTTAATACTACATTACTAACATTTTATAAATATTTATAAAAATATTTCCTACTCAATTTTATGAGATCGAAGTCTCGATACCTTATTTTTACCCAATTTCTTCAATAATTCCTTTTTCTAACTAACCACTAAATCGGTAAAATTTTTTCTATCGATATTTTAATACGATTTTCCTATCATATAAATATTCATGCAAAAATATTAAAATAAATTTCTTTTTAAATCGGATTTATGGTTACGAAACCATTGTTCCGATATCCTTGAATTTAGGCGATTTCAACTCTCCCCTCCTTTAAGGATTTCCGTTCTCGAAAATCTTACCAGTAAAGAGGTTTGGGTATTGTTTCCTCATTGTCTCCTCCGGTTCCCATGTCGCTTCCTCAATCTCGTGCTTTTGCCACAATACTTTCACCAAATTTATTTTTTTATTTCTAAACTCCTTTGTTTCCCGTGCCAATATCTTGACCAGTTCTTCACTGTAAGTCGTATCCGATTGAATCTCCACTTCTGTCGGAGAAATAACATGTGAAGGATCTGACCGATATCGTCGTAGCATAGACACATGAAAAACATTATGGATTCTATCAAGTTCCGGTGGTAATGCCAATCGATAAGCGACCGGTCCGATTCTTTCTATGATCTCATATGGCCCGATAAATCTTGGACTCAATTTACCCTTTCGACCGAACGGAGAACTTTCTTCCAAGGAGACACTTTTAGGAATACTTTATCACCCACCTGAAATTCAATCTCTTTTCGTTTAAGATCGGCATATGACTTTTGACGATTAGAGGCTGCTTTCAAGGTATTCCGAATCACTTTTACTTTTTCTTCTGTTTCCCGGATCAAATCAACCCCATATATCTTCTTTTCACTGAGTTCTGTCCAATATAACGGTGTTCTACATTTTCTACCATACAAAGCTTCATACGGAGCCATTTTAATACTGGACTGATAATTGTTATTGTAAGCAAATTCAATCAAAGGTAGATATCTCTCCCAATTACCTTCAAACTCTAGTATAAAACATCGGAGCATATCTTCCAATACTTGAATTACACGCTCACATTGGTCATCTGTCTGAGGATGAAATGCAGTACTGAAATACAACTGAGTACCCAAAGCTTCTTGCAATTTGTCCCAGAAACGAGACGTAAATCTGGGATCTCTATTTGATATAATGGAGACAGGCACTCCATGTTGCCTGACAATCTCAGATATGTACAATTCAGCTAGTTTATCTAAAGAATAATTCATACGTACCGGAATAAAGTGCGCTGACTTTGTCAATCGGTCAACAATCACCCAAATAACATCTTTTTTTCCTCGGAGACAACGGTAACCCCGATACAAAATCCATAGTGATTCTTTCCCATTTCCATTCCAGTATAATAATTGGCTGGAGTAATCCTGAAGGTACCTGATGTTCTGCTTTGACCTGTTGACATATCAGACATCTTGATACAAACTCAGAAATATCACGTTTCATACCTGGCCACCAGTACATCTTCTTCAAATCATTATACATTTTATTACTTCCCAGATGTACATACATAATACCGCTATGAGCCTCGTGTAGAATCTTCTGTATGAGCTCTGAATTCTTAGGTACACATACCCTACCTCTGAATAATAAACAACCATCAATTCCAATCTGAAATTCAGAATCAATACCTGACTCACATTGTGCCCGTTTAACCTGTAACTTCTCATCATTCTTCTGAGCTTCACATATTTGCTGTAGAAATGTCGGTTTAGCTCTCAACTCAGGTATGACTGAACCATCATCAACCAAAGACAATCGGGCATTCATAGCTTGCAAAGCAAACAGAGATTTTCGGCTTAAAGCATCAGCAACAACATTAGCCTTACCCGGATGGTAATCAATAATCAAATCATAGTCTTTTATCAATTCAAGCCACCTGCGTTGTCTCAAATTCAAATCTTTCTGTGACATCAAATATTTCAAGCTTTTATGATCAGTATAAATATGACATTTCTCACCGTACAAATAATGCCTCCATATTTTCAATGCAAATACAATAGCAGCTAACTCGAGATCATGTACCGTGTAATTTCTTTCATGTGGCTTAAGTTGCCTTGAAGCATAGGCTATTACTTTACCTTCTTGCATCAAGACACAACCTAAACCATTTAATGATGCATCACTATAAATAATAAATTCTTTACCCGGTTCAGGTTGTACCAACACAGGTGCTTTCGTCAACAAATCTTTCAATTGGTTGAAACTCTGCTGGCATTCATTAGTCCACTCGAATTTAACATATTTCTGCAATAATCGAGTCATCGGAGAAGCTATCATAGAGAATCCCTGTACAAATCTTCGATAATAACCTACTAAACCCAAGAAACTTCTAACTTCAGATACATTCTTCAGTGGACTCCAATTAATAATAGCTAAAATTTTATTCGAGTCTACCCTGATGCCTTCGGCGGATACAATATATCCAAGGAAACCCACTTCTCGAAGCCAAAATTCACATTTACTGAATTTAGCATAAAGCTTCTTTTCACGCAGAATTTGTAACACTATTCTCAAATGTTCTGCATGCTCATTTTCATCTCGAGAATAGACTAGAATATCATCAATGAAAACTACCACAAACCTATCTAAGTACGGTCTGAATATCCGATTCATCAGATCCATAAATACTGCAGGTGCATTAGTCAGCCCAAACGGCATAAACAGAAACTCATAATGCCCGTACCTGGTTCTGAAAGCTGTCTTCGGTACATTTGACTCCTTTACCCGTAACTGATAGTAGCCCGATCAGAGATCAATCTTTGAAAATACAGTAGCATCTTTCAGCTGATCAAATAAATCATCAATCCGGGGCAACGGATACTTATTCTTTATAGTTACCTTATTGAGCTACCGATAGTCAATACACAATCTCAAAGACCTGTCTTTCTTTTTCACAAACAGAACCGGAGCACCCCAAGGTGAATGACTCGGTCGGACAAAACCTTTATCAACAAGCTCCTGTAACTGTGGCTTTAATTCCTTTAATTCTGTAGGAGCCATCCGGTACGAGCTATAAAAATCGGAGTAGTTCCCGGAATCAAATCTATAGAGAATTCTACTTCTCTTTCTGGTGGAAACCCTGGTAACTCCTCTAGAAACACATCAGAAAATTCACATACCACTGGCATTGCCTGAATCTTCGACTCAGATACCTTGGTGTCTAATACATAAGCAAGAAAAACATCATACCCCTTTTTGACATACCTCTGAGCAGTAATAACTAAAATCACATCAGATAATCCCTCTATCTGATCAGATTTAACCCGGAGTAATTCACCATTCTGACACTTCAACACAATATATTTCTATTTACAGTTTACTACTGCATCATGCTGAGTTAACCAATCCATGCCCAATATCACGTCAAATTCATCAAATGGAATTAACATCAAATCAGCCAGGAAACAATAACCTCTTACCATCAGTGGACAATTTTTACAAATTTTATCCACCAAAACAAATTGGCCCAAGGGGTTCGAGACTTTAACCATAAATTCAATAGGTTCAATAGATAAATCTTTAACACATGCAAGCTTTATACATATATATGAATGCATAGAACCGGGATCAATTAATGCAGTAATGTCAGTTCAAGTAAAGAAAATGTACCAGTAATAACATCGGGTGCTGAGGCATCTTCTCTGGCACGAATGACATATGTCCTAGCAGGTGCTCGTGTCTCAGGTCTGCCTGCAGTATCTTTTGTAGCTCCTCGGCTACCACTAACATTACCAGATGGTCGAGATAGTCTACCCCTCGAAACTGGATTACTCGGCTTCGATATCTGTTCAGCTTCTTTTTCACCCCTTTCTAGACAATCTCTAAGGAAATGATCAAAAGAACACATCGGTAACAAGCCCCGCTCTTGAATCGACATTCACCAAAATGAGCTTTATTACAATACTGGCATCTCGACTTAGGGGTACCAACACTGCCAACACTGGTCACTGATGGAGTGGAAGGTCTTGGATTAGTGCGCTGTGAACCTCGCTCTCTGCCCGAATACCCAGTGGCTGAGGTAGAACGATCCTGATACTTCTTCAATTTTTTTGGAGCAGAAAACTAGGATTTTCCCATTGGTCTTTTACTAAAAATTTGAGCTTCCCTCTCAGCCTGTTTCTTTTCTTTGCTCAATTCTTCTACTTTATAAGCTCGCTCTGCCAGTGTAGCAAACTCTCGAATTTCAAGAATTCCAATAAGTAGCTTAATTTCTTCATTCAACCCTTCTTCGAATCGTTTGCACATTTCAGCTTCTGACTGTACCTATTCTCGAGCATATTTACTCAACCGAACAAATTCTCTTTCATACTCAAATACCGATCTATTGCCCAGTTTCAGTTCAAGAAATTCTTTTCTTTTCTAATCAAGAAACCTGTGGCTAATATATTTATTTTTAAATTCATTTTGAAAGAACTCCCATGTAATTTCTTCTTTCGGAACAACTGAAGCTTTAGTATTCCACCAATGGTAAGCTGTATCTTTTAGCAGTGAGACGGCACATTTCAGACATTCTTCTGGTGTACAAGATAAATCCTCCAAAACCCGAGTAGTATTCTCTAACCAAAATTCAGCCCGTTTGGGATCATCATCAACTGCTGCTCGAAATTCTTCGGCCCCATATATTTGGATTTTATCAACCGAAGCTTTTCCTTTTCTGACAGATTCAGCACCTGTACCTTGTTGGATCTCGAGAACCGGTGGAGGAGCAGGAGGGGGAGCTTGAGTTTGCTGCACTACAGGGTTAGTTCTTATGTACTGAGTAAACCATTCATTCATCATTTGAAAGAAGGATATTTTTGCCTCCTCCCCTTGACCCTCTGTACCGGGCCTTCTACTGCTAGTTTCTTCTCTTTGTACTGAAGCCGGAGCATGACTCCCAGCTTCCTCGGATTGAGCTCGGTCGGATGACATTACTATAAGAAAAACACAATTTAAATGGTCAAGAGATATCACACTATCAATAATAATTTAAATGGCATGTATAGCTAATCCGTATTTGCTACGTCGGTCCTAGAACCGGCTAAACCGTAGCTTTGATACCAACAAATGTAATACCCCCTACACATATTCGTTGTTGGAATAGGGTACGAGGCATTTCCGGAGTTTACGAAATATTTATTTATTTTTTTTAAAACCGAGACCAATTCACATCAACCAATCCAATTCAACATATTTTCCAAAATAGATCCATGCATATTTATAAGATAACCTCATCACATACTAAAACTAAAATTTGTTAGCCATACCAATGGTTGACCTTACATTCATTTCATATTAACATTTACTTTATTAGCTTATACATGCCATTGATTTCCAAAATAAAGTTTCTTTATATACCGAAATCTTGGGGTTGATAGTGTGATGTGTCTCCCACCGAATCCGACCTCTGAGCTCTTAACACTACAAAACAGGGAAAAAGGAAACAGGGTAAGCACTTTGTGCTTAGTAAGCCCATGTAACAAGAATTATACTTACCTAATATTTTCAATACAATGCAATAAACATTCATATATCCATTCAATGCATTATTACCCTAACATGCACAGACTCAACATTCAAATTAATCCAATAATTTTCATGTATCAATAATATATACCATGATTGATGAGCTTATCAATACCATAATTTCCATTTCCTTGTTATTTTTCCATATTTATCCCGTTGAATTTCTCGAAATTTCGATGGATTTTCAGAGGTACACTTTAGTGTACAAATCCAGGTCTGTCAATTCATGTTCATGTGCGCACCTTTCCATTTCAGAGAGCACACTCCCGCGAACCTCAACCTTACAGCGGGATTACCAGTCCAGGCTAAATCCCCTGTAATATAAACTCATAGAGTATTGTCGGGATTACCAGTCCAGGCTAAATCCCCTGCAACGACAATTACTCTAATGAGCTTGGATCTGAATTACCAGTCCAGGCTAAATTCAGACCCTAATTTGGATTACCCGTCCGGGCTAAATCCATTTTCCACATATTCTTCGGGAGGGCTATATCAAGATAGGATCACCCGTCCAGGCTAGATCCTTGTTACCGTCAATTCCTTTTTAGAGATCCATTGTAACATCCTGAATTTATGGGCTTGTGCATTTTGTGTAGTGTATGCTTAAAATATTAAATTGGGAGTTTGAGATACAAATGGGGCTCAAATTGGGTTGAGGCCTTGTTTTAAATATTTTATTTAGACACTCTAGGGGCTTAAATTAAAGTTTAGTAGTTTAAGTGACATATTGGGCTTGTGGCCCAGCAACTAGGGGCACAGTAAAGGGGAGCTATAGTGGCGTCACTTGTGCATGAGGAAGGCCCAAATTTTGGCAACTTGAAGCCCAGGTTTTAGGGCTAAAATTCGGCACTTGAAGAGGAGCTGGGGGGACAGCACAAGGCTATTATTTAGGGATTTATTTTATGTGGATAATAAGCAGATAAAGGCTATTATTTAGGGACTTATTTTATGTGGATAATTAGCAGATAAAGGCTATTATTTAGGGATTTATTTTATGTGGATAATAAGCAGATAAAGGCTATTTTTGAAGAGATAATAGATCAAGATAAGGGAAAGGGATGAGGTTAATCTCTTGATTGCAGAGTTGGCCGAAAATCAATCTCTGCTAAGGGGAGGAATCGGTTTTCTATATAAAGGGGGGATGCCGAAATTTGCTGCTAAAGCTCTCATCTTTTCTATTTTCTCTGCCGAAATTTCTACTCCATTATTTCTCTCTTCTCCTTTCTTTTTCTAACAGAAATCAAAACTCCTGAAGTCTCAATTGCCGAAACCCTGCTATTTTTTCCACTTTTCTTTTGGCCGAATCTCTCTACCCATTCCTTGCTTTTATTTTTTCCAATTCTTTAAAGCCGAAATCACTAAGATCTCACCTCCTGAAGTTGCCAAATCTTCTTTAATGGAGTCTACTTGTGCCGAAATTTGAAGGAAACAATAGGTAAGTGTTGATTTCGGGATTTCAATGTTCTTTCGGATTTTCAAAGTCCTTAGCTGAATGGCTATTAGAAACTAATCTCTTATTTCACTCTTATTTTCGGCATTTTGGGATCTGAAGAGGAGTCAAACGTGTAGATCTCTAAGTCATAAGTTCAGTAATACTCGAATCAAGGTACTTCCGGGATTTCAAGGTAAGAAAGTCTATTGATTTTAGTATGTAAAAACGGAAAGAACACTAACCATGGCCAATTATAGGAGAAAGCCTATTTTTCATATCTTTCCGGCTTTTTGAGCAAGTTGTAGATCGGTTAAGCAAGAGTATCGACACTAATCAGGTGTGTAACACTTCCACACCATTAGATTGATTGCTAGTATATATATATGTAATAAATCTATTATACCATGTTAAATGCCGAAATCCCGGCATATCGTTTGGAAACCCAAAAAAGGGTAAAGGCTAAATATCAGGTTAGTGATTTCTGCCACTCAACAGTGATTGGTTCTGTTAAATGATATGTGATATATGTCGATTGTTTTATATATACTTGGGGTTGGGTGATTGATGAAAGGGGAAGTGATCTGTTCTGGGGGCTTATGCCATTTCAGCCTGGTGACTCTGTCACAACTCTGTTTCTGGTGGCTATTGCCATTTCAGCCTGGTGACTCTGTCACAACTCTGATGATGAGCAGCATGACTGCCATCAATGGTGTGTAGCAGTGTGGGTTGATTGTAGAAATCCCCAATGGTGTGACTGGCAGGTAAGGGGGTGTGTAGCGGATGGAAAGATAAGATTTGGGTTGGGCTTTGCATGTTATCTTTTATATTAAGTTTTATATTTTGATCTATGGGGCTAAGGCCCAAATTTAATGGTGCATGAGGGTTGCACAATGAGTCTCGCGACTCACCCTATTATTTTAACCATTTCAGGTGACACTTAGTACATTGGACCGGGCTGGAGGAGAGAGCAAAGTGGCCATGCGACAGAGCGTTGAGAATTCGGCATAAAGACTTAGTTTAATATTTTATTTTCTTTTAATTAATGGGTTTAAATTTCCTTGTAATAAGGCCATGGGCCACTAGATTACCATTTATGTTTTGGGATTTTGTTGGGCTTTTATCTTAAATTTTATGTTTTCAATTAAGTTAAGACTTGTATGAAATTTCAGTTTTCATTTAAAATCCACCAAGATAATTTATGACTTAATATTTTAATCTTTAATAAATTCTTAAGCTTTCGGAATAAAGGTGTAAACCTAGTAATTGTTTTCCAAAATGCGACATGTTTTGTAAAATCTTTTTAGTGACATACCAGATCCGGTTGTAGTGTTTGGGCCGGGTTTGGGGTGTTACATCCATCGAATTTTCCTTTCATTCAACCGGGATTTCTTCCCCTTTTTATCAAATATATCAATCTTTCATCAATCTTCATACAATGAACATTCAAATTATATTCACATCAATAACATACATTTCAAACATTTAAGAATATAATTCAAGTTACATGAACTTACCTCGATACTAGTTTGTATACAAAATCTACTAATCCAGGACTTTTTCCTTTCCTCGATCTAGCTTCGTATTTGAGTTTTCTGGATCTAAATAAATAAATTCAATCATCAATTCAATACATTTCATGCTCATATGTAGCATTCACTATAATTCTATTATTGTTTATAGTTTATTCAAAGTTGTCTACTTGAGTCATAGTCACTAAATTATTTTTATCTTGAGATAAAGAACTCTAAATTAGTATCCGCTAATTTTCCCTGAAACTAGACTCATATATCTTCTTACCATAAAATTTTCAGAATTTTTGGTTTAGCCAATAAGTACAGTTTATTCTTTAAAGTCACCCATGTTCTGTTGTCTGATAGTTCTGACCCTTCTTCACTAAAAATTAATTATCTCTTCATACAAGATTCGGATGATGTTTCCGTTTATTTCCCTTGAAAATAGACTCATTCAGGATTCTAAAAATATAAATTTAAGCCCCTAATTATTTTTATTCAATTTTTTTATGATTTTTCAAATTCAGAACAGGGGAACCTGAATTCATTCTTACCTTGTCTCACAAAATTAATTATATCTCATGATTTACAAATCCATTGCTTACACCATTACATCTATGAGAAACTAGACTCAATAAGATTTAATTCCATATTTTGTTCATCTTCTAATTCGATTTCTACAATTTATGGTGATTTTTCAAAGTTAGTCTACTGCTGCTGTCCAAAACTGTTTTAGTGCAAGCTATTTATTACCATTTTTCCCCTAAGCTTTCAATAAATAATAATTTCGTCCCTGCTCAATTAACCTCTCAATTGAGCTGATTTTGCTAAATTAACACCTTATTATATCACTTTAAATTCCTTTATAACCTTTGGAAATCATAATTTCAGTAATAGACTTTAATTCCAAACATTTTCACAATTAGGTCCTAAAAATCAATTTCTATTGAAATTACCTAATAAAATCATCTTATAAACAAATTAAAGCTTCAATTTCATGCTATATCATCATAAACTTACAGAACTCAACCATGGTGACTTTCAATTTCATCCATGAGATCAACAACTAATGAATTTAGTAATAGGACCTAGTTGTAAAAGTCTTAAAAACACAAAAATTACAGGAAATAGGCAAGGATTAACTTACTTGGTGCAAAAATTATGATATACCAGCTTAGAAAACCCTCCTATGGCGTTTTTGGCTGATGAGAGTGAAGAAAAATAAAGAGATTTCTAGATATCCCAAATTAGTCCTAGTTTTATTTAGTAAATTTTGTTATTTTCCCATTTTACCCTTCTTTCAGTAATTCTCCTGATTTTTCTCAGATTATGCCGCCCAAAATATCTCCTTTGGGCTTATTTTCTCTTTAGATCCCTTCTCATTTGACAATTGAGCTATTTAATCCTTCTAATAACTTTTACATTCTTTTCAATTTAGTCCTTTTCATTTAATTACCTACCCAAACGTTAAAATTTTCTAACGAAATTTTAATACTACATTACTAACATTTTATAAATATTTATAAAAATATTTCCTACTCAATTTTATGAGATCAAGGTCTCGATACGTTATTTTTACCCAATTCCTTCAATAATTCCTTTTTCTAACTAACCACTAAATCGGTAAAATTTTTTCTATCGATATTTTAATACGATTTTCCTATAATATAAATATTCATGCAAAAATATTAAAATAAATTTCTCTTTAAATTGGATTTATGGTTACGAAACTATTGTTCCGATATCCTTGAATTTAGGCCATTACATTTGGAACAATTAAAAGACTATGAATCAGAGGTTGGATAGTGAGAGCTTCGGGTTGATTCAAGTACTACGTTCCGTGAAATGACCTAAACAGAGACAGAAAAGCAAACAAGATAAGCATTATGAATGCTTAGTAAGTCTATATAAAATTCACTTAACTTACTCTGAATAAATTAACATTTAAGCAATGGAAACACAATGTAGCTAAGTACGTGAATCTTTTGGCATCCTGTTACTTTCATATACATTTTCATGAAATAATCAAATTGTTAGTTTACTCATACATTAAGCTTTTGTAAAGCAATTCACATATACATGTACAACAATTCAATATATCATAACATATGATATCCAATTCGTACTCGATTTATAAACGTACATAATTAAGTTCTTATTCATATCACATTTAATCTTTCTATTCATTTCTATTCATTTAATTATTGTCTTTACTCAGAGAACTATAGCAAATTAACTTCGGATATTCAGGATAAAATTGCTTACACAAGCTGTGAAATATACTTGCTCCACGAGTTGTAAATTGGGACATTAACCTTTACTCGGTGTTGCTCACACGAGCTATGGAGATTCCTCAACACATGCAGGATCTTAGCCATTGGTAAGGTATCCAACACTTGTAAGAAGTACTTGATACATTTTAGACATTGGTACAAAGTACCTACTGCTTTTTAGACCCTAATGACATGTCATTTGTATCCTAATCATTCACTAGTTCAAACGGGCCTCAATTTTATATTCGTTTTATTTTTAATCTCTATAACTGTATACTTGTTTTTCGTATTTTCGAAAACAATTCACATACATTCATGGTGAGTTTTCATCATGTATACATCATTTAATCATGTCATGACTTCAACCAGTCAATACTACACATCTATTCACTATTATCATTTATATTTCTTATTTTACAATTTAGTTCGATTGATGCCAAAACATTTTATACTTATCATTGCTAACTAAAAAACAAAGTTGTATAATACAAACAAATTTAGGATTAATAGAGTAAGTCCCATACGAACTTACCTGTCTAAAACAGCAACCAACGAGAATTTGAGGACTAATCTATAATTTCTCGTATTTCTCGATTATCTACTGGTTGGTTCAAATATTTATCTATAAGGTAATTCATTTTGAATTGTTAGTATCAATTACCTTATAACACCCTATTCAAAGCATATGACAACTTAATTTTATTTTACAAAATTTCCCTAAAATTTTACATTTTATTCAATTTAGTCCTTAAAATTAAAACTATCATAATTTTCACATTTAAGCTCCGTTTTTCATTCCAATTTCAATTTCATCCTTGTACATCCCTCTAATTTCAATAATTATAGAAATTTCATGTGAATTTTGAGATATTTATATTTTAGTCCTTAACTCAAAATTAACAAATTTCACTCTACAGTTTAGTCTATGTTTCATATATTAGTTTAACCACTAACATAGTAGTATCAAAAACTCCAAAATTCATTAATGGTAACATTTAAGATCTTTAACAGCTTCGAAAATGAAGGTACAAGTTAGTTAAATCGAGTTACAACAATCTAAAAAACATAAAATTTACGGAAAACATATTCAATTAAGCTTACCATGCAAAGCAAATAAAATGGAAGCTCAATTATCCTTCCTTAAGTTCAGTTATGGAGAGAATGAAAATGAAAAAATATGACGACATGCTTCATCTTTTCTTTTATTTAATACCTAATACTTATTTTATTATTATTAAATTTTATAAGTTATTATTATTTTATTAAACTATAACTAAACCGTCCACTAACATAGGAAAAATGGCTTATTGCCTTTTTCAACCATTGGTTTAATTTCTACATAAGTCCTTTAATTAAAAAAATCTATAGTGATTAACTTTTACCACTTTTACAATTTAGTCATTGTACCTTAATTAGTCACTAATTCAGAAAAATTACCTATAAAAAATTTAACTCACTTATACAATAACTCTGTAAATATTTAATAAATTTTTTTACGACCTAGGTTTATGGGAACGAGGTCTCGATACCTCAATTTCCAAAACCATTGACTTTTAAACCGATAAACTTGTACATTGACTAACTTTCCACATAACCAAAAATATTAGACTAGAATTCAGCATAATATTGTAATAACCTCGTAAATATTAATAAATAATATTTACTGATTCGATCATCGGAAACTGAAGTTCCGTAACTACCGTTTCTGGTACCGTTGAAAATCGAGCTATTACAATAGTTCACTATTCTCATTTAACGTCACTTACACCCAATTTAATAATTTAGCTCACTTAGTATACAGTCACTTTAGCTTATAACACTTATTTCAAGCATAATCAATTCAATAGAATTAATTAACTCACAACCCTTAGTAAACTTAGCAAAATTAAAGTTGGATACTTGGATTAGCTAACCAAACACCTTGAAATAACACATTGATAAAACTAATGTCCAGAGGCTATAGAAATGAATTTGTAATGCACATAAGTGTTTTGCCATAAGGCATCAACCACGAGTTTTTACTGCATCTTATATCACACCTGCACATACATCTTCTATTGGCATGCCAATCGTATCTTATTTAACTTAAGTTACTAGGCTTTTTCACGATTTCTCCTTTCTGTTAATCATATCATATGAAATCAAATCGTGGAAGCAATGTTTAACACATATTTCCACTTAGCATTATTTCGTAGCACTTATAATTGATATAGCATTATTTCACCATTCTATTATTCAAATCATATTGTGGAAACAATGTTTAACACATATTTATGCTTAGCATCATTTCATAGCACTTACCATTGACGCATCATTACGTGTGTGTATATCGCATATCTCTTTTTGAAAGCTCATTATGCAATTTAAATTAACACTTAAATTTATTTCATGTATTCTTTTATTAAGGTATTCAAGTACTTAGTGCTCTTAATAAGGTTTTCACATTCACATATCATCATATTGTTTTTATGCTTTTCACAATTCCACTTATTATTAAAGTAACTATGTTACCATTTAACATTCATATATGTGTAACTTTGTTCATTATTAGACTCTTCTGTTTACGATCTCGTGTTTTGTTTTATCATTTTAAAACCTCTAACCCAACACATCAATTAGTCACCTTTTTACCACATCATTGTAACACCCTTAACCCGTATCTGTCGCTGAAACAAGGTTACGGAGTACTACCGGACTAACAGAATAGTAAACCTTTCAATTCATATATCAATGCAAACATATTCTAATTACATTCAAATTCATTCATAATGTCCCTTAATTGAGCCTTCGAGGCCCTAAAAATACATTGAAAACAGTCCGGGACTAAATCAGGAACATTTGGAAATTTTAGGAAAAAGTTGAAATTTTTGAACTATAGGGGTCACACGGCCGTGCGACTTACACGGCTGAGACACACGCCGTGTCTTAAGCCGTATAGACATTCAAAATAGGGGCACATAGTCGTGTCCCAACCCGTGTAACTTACTACTTAGGTCACACGGCCAAGCCACATGCCCGTGTGCTACGCCGTGTACCCCTCGAAATGACCTCACACGCTCGTGTACCAGGCCGTATGCTAGGCCATGTAACAACCTGACTTGCATGCCGTGAACCTACAGAGGACACATGGTCGTGTCGTATAAACGTGTGTCACACACGACTAAGACACACGGCCGTGTGTCACACATGGCTAAAACATAAGCCCGTGTCTCAAGCCGTGTGGACTTAAAATGTACCTTATTCAACAAGTTTACCATTTCAAACTTATTTGGAACCTAAGCAAACCATTTACCAATCAAAATACCTATCCAAATTGACTTTAATCATGCCAAAAACATACCAAAATTAACCTAATTCAGTGCCTAACCAATGTACCCTCATTACAAATCCAAAAATTTGTATCATCATTCAACCTATTACATGCCATATAATCTGAAATAAATAGTGTGACTTGAGTGTTGGTCCGATCGTCCAACCTTCCGAGTATCTACAAGAACAAAGTTTAACACAAGTAAGCTCAATAAAACTTAGTAAGTTCGACGTAATAAATCAGTAAATCTTACCGAAGTGAATACAAAAATTCAAAAAGTAATATAAAAACCATGAAAGTTTCCTGTCATCCACAATCCCAATTAGTAATTCATAACTAATCAATTCAAATCCCAAGTATATATGAAAAAATTCATCAAAATTACTCAACAAGTTAACCTACCAATATTTTCAATCCGATGAACGACTTACGGATAAGAGTACATCGTCAATCCAACCAAACACACCGAATGCTCACCCGAGTCAATCCCTCCAACACACCAATGCTCATAAGAGCTAATCCAACCATCACACCAATGCTCATAAGAGTTAAACCAACCATCACACCAATGCTCATAAGAGTTAAACTAATCATCACACCAAACAGAGAGTATAACACGACAGTTTACTTGGGTAATATGCAAAATATCCCTCCAATACCATCTCCACTCCAACCACCGTAACGCACCAAAACACATCTGTACTCTACCCCGCGTTAAAATCAAGCCGATGATCAAGTTCAATATTGAACTTCAAATTACCATTCATCATCAACAATTAAGACTAATTATATAAATTGTATCATGTTAGACTACTCAATAATTTATTTTGATATTAAATTCGAAACGTACGAACTTACCTGGACCAAATTGTAGAAGTTGCAGAAGTGTAGGGACTATTCCGTAATTTTTTCTTTTCCACGAGTATCTACGGGATCTTGATCTAAAATGTAAAATTATTTATCTATCAGCATATATTTTATTTCCAATCCATTGTACAATTAATACCCTTTTATTTTCCAAAATTACACAATCACCCCAAACTTTTACAATTTTTGCAATTTAGTCTTTTAACCCTAAATTCATCAAATTAACCATTTTTTTCTCAAATCAATATTTGTCCAAATATACTAGGCCCTCAACAGCCCCTAATAAATATCAAATTCACTATCAAACCCTAATATTTTGACACTTTCACAATTTAATCCTAAAATCAAAATTTAACAAAAATCACTTTATAAAATCATCAAATAACAAAATCAAAGCTCCCAATACATGGTATTTAACAATAACATTCAATATTAATCAATGGAAACTTCCAAAATAATCAAAAACAGAGGTACGGGCTAGCTGGACCTAGTTGCGACAATCTCAAAAACATAAAAATTATAAGAAACGGAATTAAAACGGACTTACATGCAAGCTTCCAATGCTAGCCAAATGTAAAGCTTCAAAAATGGTGGAAATAACCTAGGTTTTTTGACAAGAAGATGAGAAAATGATGATTTTGGCTTTTGGTTTTTATTAAATTTTAGTTTGTTTACTAAATTACCTAATTACCCCTTAATTAAAACCTTTTTAAACCACCATTTAAAACCCATTATGGTCCATTAATAATCATATGGGCTAATTATTATTTAAGCCCCTTTTTAATTTCATAAACAAGCTATTAAATCTGTGGCATTCAAGATTTACTAAACTTTTGCACCTTTTTCAATTTAGTCCTTTTCTTTTAATTAACTATCTAAACGTTAATATTTCTAAGTCAAATTTTAATACGACTATAATGACTCTATAAATATTCTAAAAATAATATTTATGAGCCGACACGACGAAAATTTATGGTTTTGAAACCACTGTTCCATCACTACTGAAAATCGGGCTGTTACAACCATACCATAGCATAAATTCTCATGACACTTTTCCAACTCAATTTTATGTAACTAAGCTAAGTTTCAGAAGTTCCATTATATTTCTTCCAATTTTCATAACTTACTAGGCCATTGGTTTTCTTATATTATTGCTCATATTCATATTTTAAACATACATACTCACCACACATTATTATTCCACCAATTATATCAATTTCTAAACTATCTTATTAAAATAAAGTTAAAAAAAATCCTACCTACTTTTTAAATAGCAAAAATTCAACATAAGGCTTTCTCTTACATTCTTAACACTTGAGTCCACTCCATCCATAACTTAAAGCTTTCTCTTCCGTCAATCTCTCTCCCACCATAAAAAAAACATACGTATAAAATCATATTACTATATGATCCAACAACATTTCTTATACTAAAATCTCAAGTATCAAAGATGAAGATAGTGTAACACCCTTCACCTAGAATGAATTGTTACATTACGAGCAATGGATGCCACATTTGGAAACTAAGACTACTCAACTTGATCGTCAATTCTATAACTTCAATTTAACATAATCAGACTCTTTTAGAGTTCTTCAAGTCATTTATAGGCATTCTTTACAGTTTGGGTACAAATGGGGCCTAATCGAGGCTTATTTGAGTCAAAACAGGGTATACAAGATCAATGTCGCGGCACTGATTGATGTTGTAACACTGGGTTACTGGTGGTGAGACACCGAAAACAAATTACCATACATGGTCAATGTCACGACATTGGGATGCTGATGTCTTGACATTGAAAATAGATTACTTTAAAATAGGTCCAATGTCACAACACTAGAGATAGATTGCCCAAAACATGTTTGAAACATCTAAAACTAAGTATCAACTATTGGCAACCATTCTAGATCACTTCTAAACATTATAAAACATAAATAACCATCAAAACATCATATGTTTCTACATCTATCGTAATCAAAATTTAACTAAACTTGTAAAGTTTAACAAAATGATCAAGATTTCTTCAAGTATTTTTACTAGAAACCTTATCCATATATTTTGCATTAACCTATGTACATGTCATAATCTATAAGCAAAAATATCAAAGTCGTACTCTTTTTCAAGCCTTGAGATGTGAAAAGTTGAGATGATATCTTCTCTTTTTGAGCTTCAACTCGAGTCTCTACCTACGCGTTGAATAATAAAGTGTTAAGCTTATAAAAGCTTAGTAAGTACATCAAGAATTAAACTTACCATTAAATGTAACCGATATTAACATCTAAATACTTGATTAATAATAATATACCATGAAATTAAATAAAAAGTAACCATATTAAACTCTTAAACTAACGTTCTATAGATCACTTACCAATTTTATTAATATGATCACTTACCTTTTATATTAGTAGCCCAATTATAGACTCGATAAAACACGTAGGATATGCGAATTGAACACTGAATCATTGCATAATTGTGCATATACTATCTTACACCGAAGTGTAATGCTAATGAAATGCACCGAAGTGCCACTGTCACTAGCACGGAAGTACAGAATCATTGAATTGCACCAAAGTGCCACTATCACTAGTGAGCACAAAGATTCCTAATGTCATGTCATTTATATCCTACTAGTTCCCATTTTGTCTACATAGGCATTTAAATACTTAATTTCATTACACTCTATTAACAACTAAAGACAATTCAATCTTTACATTTTTTTATTTAGTCCTTATTTATATAAAAGTCAACAATCATCAAATATCACTTGACATTTACTTTTTTTTTCACTTATCTAACTTTTATACACTTTTTAATTTAGTCCTTTTACTTCAAATTCACTACACATAAGCTATTCAATTTATTTTTTGAATTCACCTTCACTTTCAAATAAATTCCATAATACACATAAACATTTTCTTATATTGATGAATCCCATAAATATTACTATAATATAACAAACTTTCACTTCGATTTTAATTAGGTAAAGTAAAATCTTTGAGTACTTACTATCAAATGCTTGGATGAACACTTTCATCTTCCTTCACTCTTTTGTTACTTTTTTCTCATTATCAAGACTTTGTTGATCACCTCTCTTCTCTTTCTTCTCATTAACATATCACATGCATACAAGGTTTAATATCAAAATCATAATCACATATCATTTTCATGCACATTTAATGAAATAAACATAAAATCCTGAAAGAAACTTCATCATCCTTACCTTGAACACTGGCTAACTTTACGAGAAACTTAGCTTGCTATGAGGTCGATCTATTGATTTCATTAAGAATCTATGGAAGAAATTGCAAGTTTTTGAGCTTGAAATGATTAAAAATGGTGGAAAGGACTAAAATGAAACAAAAATGAAAGTTTATTGAGAAGAGAAATGTAGGTGATGTGAAAGAGAAGGGATGAAGAAGATTTTTCTACATCTTTCTATGTTAAAATATATTTAATTTAATATTTTAAAATTTTAATAATATTTATTCAAAAAAATCTAAACATCATCATACACATCAAGTGGTCCACATTCAATTTTAATCTCATCCACACCTTGTTGTACTCTTTTGGTGAAATTTGCTCGTCTAGTCCTTCCTCTTTTTTTTTTATAAATCTAATTCAATCTTTTATACTTTTAACTTTTCACGCTTTTTATCCCAACATTTTTCACACTATTTCAATTTAGTCAATACCTCAATTTAATTTCTCTCAATTCAGAAGTCTTTCTACTAATATTCATGATTTCTATTTTATTTACTTCAAAAATTTTAACACGTGCAAGTTCTGAAATAACGTTGTTCTCATCTTATGGGGTGTTAAGGCTGTTACAGATAGTGGAAACTCATTTTCTTACCTTGCTTGGAGCTTTCCCTCTCCAGCAATATCTTTCTTCACTAACTCACTTGAACCCCTAAACTTGAGGAAGATGATTATGGAAATCAAGCAAAAAGTTTGTTTCCTAGTAGGATTTAATGATCGGGTGGAAGTATAAGGACAAAATATCTTTAATATAAAATTTATAAGCACAATCTCATATGGAAAGTCTAAAATACTCTTATGTGATAAAAATGCATTTTAACCCCCTTTTTTTTCTCATCACTTTACTTTTTCACCATACATGACACTAAACACTTGTAGGCTCCACAATCATAATTATAAACCATATTATAATCTGGTTAAAGGAAAAATGCACTTGTGTCCAACTTGGAAAAAATGAAAAAAATTACAATTCTAGTCCTCGTACTTTCAGTTTTATTCAACTTAATTCAAAAATCCATTTTCTTCACACTTATTGTTATGGTTGTATTACACTTTATTAATACCTTTTAACTCACTTCCTTATCATTGGGCAATTTGCACTTTTGGGCTCTTATACTTTTCAAAATTTATAATTTGATTCTTTTTACCAAAATCTCATATTCACAGCCATTCTCAAATAGTTCCTTTTCAAAAAATCAAATTAATTCATTAAGATTTCATTTATTACACTTGTTTTCAAATGATTATTCATATTAAGATTATGACTAACAATACATTGCACATAAAATTCAATAATATATTACACTTTGGGATCTTATTCTTTTCAAAATTGATAATTTGGTCCTTTTTACCAAAATCTCAGATTCACAACCATTCTCAAATGTTTCCTTTTCAAAAAAATCAAATTAATTCTTTAAGATTTCATTTATTACACTTGTTTTGAAATAATTATTCATATTAGGATTATTATGTTGTCTATAAGTCCAAAGGTGTGTTTGTCTGGACTAACAATACATTGCACATAAAGTAAATTGAATTAATTTTAGATCTAATTCACCTATAGCCTATAGGTTCATATCGTGACTTACGAGTAAGAGAATAATTATTATATTGAAATATTTTGTGTCTCAAAGTAGTTTTTATTTTATAATTGGGGGAAAGGAATGGGGTGGCTTGGGATTGAGCCCAAGCTCTCATGCCTACAATATAATACCTTGCTACTGGGCAAGAGGTTATTGGCTATGTGTCTCAAAGTAGTAAAGTTTATACATTAAGTGAATAATTATGTAATAATTATGTATGTATAACTTATACATGAGTTACGTTTAATATAATTAGGAATTGGGTAAACTACTTGGATGGTAACCCAACTTTTGGGTAGGTTCTATTTTGGTTACCCAACTTTAAAAACTTTTAATTTTATTACCAACATTTTCATAATTTAAAATTTTAGTCACCAAGTGTTAAATATTTAACCAAAAGCTTACTTGGGCCATTTTTATTTACATAATAACAAGTTTAGCCTTCTAATGTTTTTGCATTTTATCAATTTGATCCTAAATTTAAAAATTCAATAAATTTAGCTTTGAACATTTACAAAATCTATTAATTTAATTCTAATTCTAAAAGTTTGAAGAAAGGAAAAATATTTAAAAAAATGACTTTATAAGATCTAAAAAAGTATTTTATCAAATTTTTAGAATTAGAATTAAATTCATTTTTATAATTTTGAAACACATTTTATCACCAGTTATTTGTTCCATTGCTTCCAGCTCTTGTGCAGAGCTGAACAAAATAAAAATTAAAAAATTCCCGCCAAGTTTGCTGAACTTGTTTCCATTATTGGCTTTTACGTTGCTGTCATGTTACTCATCATGTTATGGGGTAAAAGAATAAGTGGTTATGAAAATCCACATGAGCAGTATGGACTAGAGTTGACATTATCAACTGTATGGATTCTTGCTTGAACCTTTTATTGGGGAAAATCTAAATGGAGGGCTATTGATATCTCTCTCTTATGTTAGCTTCTGATTCTTACAATGCATGTTGGTTTATATCTTTGAGGTTGTCAATTGTCATAGACGGAGTGAGCTAATATGAATATCTATATTATTGCTTGCAAATCAAATGTCTTATCTGAAATGAAGCTTAGAAGTACCCTACAGTGCTGTAGTTGCTGCAAAGGGCTGCACTACGCCCTCGGCTACTGCCTGTAAAAATGCTTGTTATTGTTCTCTTAGGCACGGTAGTTAATGTACCTTTGGGTGTTTGGAAGGAGCACACTAGGAAGTTTCCATTATCATGGTTTGCAGCTATGCCTTTCATAGTCATGGTTAGGAAGTCTGTCTTAATGCCTAAAACGGGTATAGCGTTGACCATGGGGGCTTTTATGATCTATCCTAGGGAAGGTTATTGGCTCTAGAGCGAAAAGAAGTGGCTGTTCAAATAGCAATTGCTGCTGCTGTAGCTGGATATAATGATTTCAGGCAGGTTGATTGCATCGCTGTAAGCCAATGCGGTTGAGAAGGAACTCTATATGGGATATCTTTGTAATAGGCCCAAAATAAAATAATAAAGTCCAAAATGAAAAACAAACCATAACAAAAAATATACAAGCCCAAAATTACAAGGCCTGATTGGCCTAAAAACTTAAACATTATCAGCTAAACAAAAAAAACCTTAGACCCCTTGGCGCCGCTGCCCATACCACATCAGCGCCTCGTCCCGATACCTGACCCCTCATCTGCTGCCTTGTACGAGAACGGAAAAACGCCCTTCTCCGCCTCTGTCAACGCCTGCAAACAAGCAAAAAAGGGGAAAGCAGAAATGAAGCAAATGAACAGTGAAAAACAGTAGCAAACTTTTGTATTCGGCTATAAAGCCACAATAAAAACTAGATTGTAACACACACAAATATCAATCAAAAATAAAAGCAAAATTCTTTAAGGTGATTTTTTTGTTTATTTTCTCTTCTTCTAATTCGAAAGTAAAAATAATAATAAATACATATATAAAAAAGGGAACTTTTTACCTGTCGCTTGGTCTTGGCGCCACCGACGCCACCTTTTTCGACCAAGAAGGCCGTCGAATCCTTAGGGATTTGGCCGAGGCCGTGGTGAAGAAGCTAATAATCGAAAGGTTTTCATGCTTTTTGAGGGTTTTGGCTTCGATTTTGATTTTCTTTTTCTTTTTTCGGTTTCAAATCGGGTTTTTACATGGAAAGGGGGTTAAAATGGGTTTTTAGATGATTTTTCGACCACCGAGAATGGTGATCACCGTCGCCGGTGACCTGCAACAATGGCAGACGGCCTACCGCCCATGGCCGGATTCTAGGTCGTACCTAGAGAGAATAAGAGAATCTGGAAAAAAAATTTAGATGGCTAAAACTGATTTTTTTTCTTTTAATTTTTTACTTAAATAAGAGTTGCAAAACGACGCCGTTTTGGGCCGAACTTTAGACGTCTAAACGACGTCGTTTCTTTGCCTTTGACTCGCGCCTTGACCTAACCCGACCTAGGATCCGTGCATTTTTTTGGCTTATGGTCTATTTGCGCGATGGGCCCTTCCGCTTTTGAAGCTTGGTTCGATTGAGTCCTATCCTCTTTTATTGTCTTTTTAATTTTGCCACGCATTTTTATTTTTGTCCCAATTTGGTCCTTAGACCGTTTTAGCAAGTAAACACCTGAAACGGTGTCGTTTTCCTTTGACCCAGGATCCGACCCGAGGGATTCGCGTGTTTTCACAGCTTTGGCTTATTTATGTTCCCAGTCCTTCCGATTTTGGAGTCGTTTTCAATTCAGTCCTAACTCCTTTATTTATCTTCCTTTTATATTTGACCATTTAATTTTACTTCATTTTCAATTTAGTCCCTTGATTGGCCATAAAGAATAGTGCGTTTAGCAGGGTTTGGGACATTTTCCCGATTAGACCCTCTATCTTTCCGTGTGTCTCACTTTGGTCCTTTATTTTATTTTATTATTTAATTTATTTATTTTATTATGATTTACCCTTGCAATTTTATTTAAATTTCGATTCAATCCCTTATGCATTTAACCTTAGCCTCTCATGAAATTTTATTATTATTGTTTACTTATTTATTTATTTATTATTGCAACTTCAACCTTTCATGCATTTTTGTTTACTATCATTTATTTATTTATTATTTATCACTTTACCTTGTATTTATGTTGTTCATATTTATACATTTTCTCCCATTATTTGTACATTTTTACTCATTATTTATTTATATTTTTACATATTACTTATATTTATGCTCGTTATTAAGCATCTTTCATTTTTTGTTTATTTTAAATTATCTCATTTATTTCATTATTGTTATGATGCGATTATAAATATTAATTATAATCATATCATTATTATTATAGTATTCCTTATTTACTCGTTATTTATCATATCATAATTGACTATCTTCCTCCTTTGTTTCAATAA
Source organism: Gossypium australe (assembly GCA_005393395.2). Lineage (NCBI taxonomy): Eukaryota > Viridiplantae > Streptophyta > Magnoliopsida > Malvales > Malvaceae > Gossypium > Gossypium australe. Next base: position 23,308,050 of record CM016621.1, on the reverse strand, counting down.
AGTTAGTAGACAAGGTTTCTTCTGGACAAGCTTTCTTTTGGACTTCAAGTACAGGTATATGCGTTTATTAGACAAGCTTTCGTTTGGACTTGAAGTATATAGGCTGTATATTTAACTTGCTAAATTGCTGTCCAAATTGCGGATTATTATCTTGCTTGGTTTATATATATGCTGTTTGTTCTATTGCTGTCCCAAAAAAGAGAAAAAAGATTCAAAGTATATAGGCTGGAAACCTAACGGGTTGCCTTATATCGGATCCTCCCTAGGTGTAACAATGCCACGTATGATGAATCTTAAAGAATTTCTGCCTAAACTGCTGTTTATTATTGCTGTTTATTATTAATAATGTTTGAACAACCTCCAATTTGCTATCTACTCATGCCGCTTAGATTTTTTACAAGCTTCCGTGTATTATTTTTTAAAATTTAGGGTACGGTACGATATAAAAAATAACATAAACAAAATATAAATGTAAATTGTTAAAGTATGTTATAATTCTTTAACATAAATGTCATATTTTAATAAATATTTGCAAGTTAAGAAGATATTAACATATTTTAATACAAACCTGTCATTACATATATTATATATTATATTAAAGAATTTTTTATTACTTTATCTTCCCTTAAAAGTAAACAATATATTTTTTTTAAGAATACTTACATTTATATGGCTTTTTGGTTTATTACTAATTACTAATTACTAATTTTTTATATTAATAATGTTTGCTTTTAATATTTAATATTTTCAATATTTTCCAAAATGGTAATAATATTTTGTTATCAGTATAATAATAATATTGATCATTACTTAAATATGTTTTACTTACAAAAAGTAAATTATTTTTTATAAGAAGTAATTTAAAAACTTTTAAATTTAATATTGTTATCAAAATAATAATATAGATCATTATCGAAATATGTTTTAATATAGAAAATAATTTTTTTTTAAAAGAAGTAAGTTAAAAAACTTTGTAAACTTAACAACATCACAGCAAATTTCAATTATAAAAACCATATAATAACATTTTCCAGCCTTAACTTATTCTCGATTTGAAATTTTAATTTAACTTACATAATTCATAATACATAACTAACATAAAATTTACATAACTTACATGTACATAACATACATAACTTACATAGCTTTTATCACATTATTTAACTTACATAATACATAACTTACATAATACTTGTATAGAAAAAAAGAGATTCAAAGTATATAGGCTGGAAACCTGACGGGTTGCCTTATATCTCACTGTTAGATATAACGGATCCTCCCTAGGTGTAACAATGCCACGTATGTTGAATCTTAAAATAATACATAACTTACATAATATATAACTTACATAATACATAACTTACATAATACTTACATAGTACTCAGTTATATATATGAAATTATCATTACTTACGTAAATTATAAATTAACAATTTAGCCGTGTAATTAATTGTCAACGTTAGACTTCAACAACTACGAAATGGATAGGAGTTGGATGAATTTGTCAAGGGTAAGCAACAGTTATCGAAATGGAGTAGAAACTTTTCTGAATTTCGCATTTCAAAATGCAAGCCAAGAGAATATGATTCTTTGCCCCTGTGAGAAGTGTTGCAATACCAATTGGCATTATCGTGAAGTTGTCTACGAACATCTAGTTGTTGATGGCTTTGTCCGGGGGTACAAAAAATGGATTTTTCATGGAGAGTATACATCTAGTGGAGCGTCATCATCGATGAATCTAGGTTATCCTCATAGTGCTTACAATCAGAATGTTAGAGATTACAACATGGAAGGCATGTTGCGGGATGCTTTTAATATGCACAGTGATGTTTTCGGGTCATTTCCACCTGACGTGGGTACAACCGATGGTTATAGTTTTGGTGGAAATATTTTCACCGAAGGGGGAAGAACTGTACATGATGAACAGCCAAATGAAGAAGCGGCAAGGTTCTACACGTTACTTGGTGAAATGAATGAAGAACTGTATGAGGGATCAAAATTTTCCAAACTGTCTTTCTGTATTCGTCCTTTTCACTTGAAATGTTTGGGAGGGTAGACCGGAAACTCGTTGACAATGCTGTTAGAGTTTCTGCAAGAAATGTTCCCGTTTGCGAAAATCCCTAAATCGTCCAAAGACATGAAGAAACTGATAAAGGATTTGGGTCTTGGCTACAACAAAATTCATAGTTGTCAAAATGACTGCATGTTGTATTGGGGCGACCGAATAAACCAACAGTGCTGTCATGTCTGCGGTCAATCCCGTTGGATTAAAAGAAATGCAGAGGATGGTAACGAGGACGAACAGGATACACAGTCAAGGAAGCAGCCGGTTAAGATTTTACGGTATTTCCCGCTAATACCAAGGCTTCAAAGGCTTTTCATGTCGTCGAAGACAGCCGAGTCAATGACGTGGCACCATGATGGACGAACCGATAATGGATTGTTAAGGCATCCCGCAGATTCTTTAGCTTGGAAATCATTTGACTCAAAATTTCCAAGCTTTGCACGCGATCCTCGGAGTGTCAGGCTTGGGCTAGCATCAGATGGATTTAACCCTTACAAAATCATGAGCACAGCGTATAGTACTTGGCCGGTGGTGCTTGTTCTTACAATGTACCTCCATGGGTTTGCATGAAATAGTCATCTTTTATCTTATCTATGATTATACCTGGAGAGAAAGGGCCCGGGAATGATATTGACATATATTTGCAGCCGCTTGTTGAAGAGTTAAAACAACTATGGGTTGGTGTTGAGACATACGATGCAATGAGAAAAGAGAACTTTAACTTACGTGCAGCTTTGATGTGGACTATTAATGACTTCCCGGTTTATGCTAATTTATCTGGTTGGAGTACTAGGGGACGTTATGCTTGTCCTTGTTGTGCTGCGCAGACATGTTCGAAATGGTTATATAATGGGAAGAAGTTCTCTTATATGGGGCATCGTCGGTGGTTACCAGAAAATCATAGATTTAGATATCAGAGTGCTCAGTTTGACGGTACTGAAGAGTTCAAAGAAGCTCCATCGCAGACCAGTGGATCCGAAATATTATTCATGTTGAAAGATATAAATTTCATTTATGGGAAGATGAATCAACCGGCCAACCCGCAAAGAAATAGAAGATCAAGGGATGAATCTGATGATGAATCTGACGAAGAGGATGATCCTAATGAGGCGGAGTTGTGGAAAAAAAGAAGTATTTTTTTTGAGTTGCCTTATTGGGAGCATCAGATATTACGCCATAATCTTGATGTCATGCATATTGAGAAAAATGTCTGCGAGAACATCATTGAGACTATTTTGAATGTCGATGGAAAATCAAAAGACAATCTTCAAAGTCGACTTGATTTAGTCCACATGGGAATTCGGCGTGAGCTTCATCCCCAAGCACTTCCGAATATGAAATATCGGTTGCCGCCTGCTATTTATTCAATGTCCAAGACGAAAAAAGAAGTGTTCTGTACGGTGTTGAAGGATATAAAGGTCCCGGATGCGTATGCATCAAATATATCTCGATGTGTTAGTCTTAAAGATCGAAGACTATATGGCTTAAAATCGCATGACTATCACATCTTGATGCAAGACTTACTGCCAGTTGCTATGCGGTGTTGTATGTCAAAAAAGGTGACGTCTTGTGTAATTGAACTGTCCAACATAATGAAAGGCATTTGTGGCAAAGTTTTGGACGTTCAAGAACTTGAGACACTACAAGATCGAGCCGCACTGACTTTATGCAATCTGGAGAAGATCTTCCCGCCTTCCTTCTTCACAATTATGGTGCACTTGTTAATTCATCTCCCGCGTGAAGCGATACTTGGTGGACCCGTGTTCTATCGATGGATGTATCCCATTGAAAGGTCTTAATTTATTTGCAAATTATTCCTTCATTCACCTAAATGCCTTTAGTTCCAACTTTTGATAATGTTCTATTCCGTGTTTAGGTTCCTCTCCAAATTGAAGTCTTATTGCCGCAATAAACGTTATCCGGAAGGATCAATTGCCGAAGGCTACTTGGCAGAAGAATGTATGACTTTCTGTTCAAGGTATTTGGAAGATGTTGAAACAAGAATGAACAGACCAAGTAGAAATGCTGGGCTCACAGATCATAACTTGGCCGGAACTTATTTATTTCAAAGTTTCGGAGAACCGATCGGCAAAGTTGAAATTGCAGAATTAGACGACAGATCATGGGTCCAAGCACATCGATACGTTCTTTTTCATCACGATTCAATGGAACCATTACGGAAGTAAGTTCTAGAATTTGATAAATACTCATCACTTATAATTTCTTTGTCTTCTAATAAAGTAACCATTTTTTAACATAGTGAGTACAAACAAGTATTGAGAGCTCGTTCACGGTCCCGAAGGTTACATCGACGAGAAATTAATAAGATGTTCACAGAATCATTTCATGAATGGTTAAGCCAAACGGTATGCAATTGAAGTTTTCATTGACAAGTAATAATATTTTCGCACAACATTTATAATTACTCGATTTACTTTTGATTCAATAGGTTTGGAGTCGAAATGAAGTAAATGATGAAGTTAAATGGCTTTCACAAGGTCCAAACCGAATAGTTAAAAGATATAGTGCATTCCTCATCAATGGATACAGATTTCATACAAGGTATCGCGAGAGGTTGAGGAGAACCTAAAATTGTGGAATTGTTGTTAATTCTTCAATTATGAGTTATTCTAGTGCTAGGGACAGTAATCCTGTCGAGGGGAATCTGGAGTATTACGGACTTATTACTGACATCATTGAGTTTGATTATTACGGCAAATGGAAAGTTGTCTTGTTTCGAGGTGAATGGGCTGATGTGAATACGGCTCGCGGAATTAAAAAAGATCAATATGGTTTTACAATGGTGAATTTCTCTCGATTGATTAACACCGGAGAACAACTGATAGACGAGCTGTATGTGTTTTCTTCTCAAGTGAAACAAGTTTTTTACTCGGAAGATCCAACTGATGAGGGTTGGTATATTGTACTTCGAAATACTCCTAGAGACTTGTTCGACATGGGCAGTGGAAGTAGAGATGACATCGTCGAAATATCAGAAACTCTGCCTTTTCCAGAACAAAACTTAAATGAAAATATCCCTAGTACTAGTGCACAATTTCAATGGGTTCGTCAGGATGTGGACGAAGATATTTACGAATTATGATGTAGTAAGATTTTACTATTTTTTTATTTATATGTAATATTATAATTTTAATCATGGTCATTTTATGTAATTTAAATATTTTATATGTACCATTATTGTTGTTATTTGTTACTAATATTTCAACTATTTTATGTGTATTGCAGGGAAAATGAGTAGAAGAAGAATGCGAGATTTAAATATTGTAAATGATACTATAAATTCCGAAGAGGGCAATAGTGAACAGCAAACAATAGTTGGATCCTCTAATGTGCCTGACATAGATGATCAGCCTACAGAATTACAAAGTAAAATTAAATTATTTTACATGCATGTTGACTTTTTTTATTGATTTATTTTTCAATTTTAATATAACAATAATTTATCATTGGTCAGCTGAGAGTGGTGGGATGCGCAGAGGTCGCGGACGTACGCTGCTTAAAGGTTTATACGAATTAAATTCTGGTGACCGTGTGAAAGTAAGGAGAAACAGTCATGGCCAGCCTATTGGCCCTGAAGCTCGAGTTCTAGCAGGCTATTTGGGCATTATTGCACGAAATGCAAATATGTTGCCCATCAATTACGAGTCGTGGCATCACATGCCTGATGCAAACAAAAATCAAGCTCTGGAGAACATTAAGGTAACAAAACATGAATGTAATTTATAATACTTTGGTTGAAGTTTCATTTATATTTACTTTTTAAATTTATGTTTTTTTAGGAGAGGTTTAATTTGGAGGTCTCCGATGGCTATATAAAAAAGACATTGGGAAAAAAATGGAGAGACAACAAAAGCATATTGAAAAAAGAATATTTTAAGAAAAAAATAAGCCTCGAGGATAAACTGCGAAATGTCCCACCGGGAATGTTGAGGTATCAATGGGAAGATGCGGTTAGATTCTGGAACTCAAAGAAAGGAGAGGTATTACCTAGTTCTAAACTCTTATAAATTTTTCGGTGTATAGTATTTACTATATACGTAACAATAATATCGTTATGTAGGACCGTGAGCGTGTCGGAACAAGCAGCAGGCAGAAACAAAAATTCACGCACACGGCAGGATCGAGAAGTTTTGCTACTGTAGCTGAGGCCGAGGTATTATAATTTATTAATTCTGTCAAATATTAATGACTTTATACTATTAAATTATATTTGTAATACAACACTGTAGGAACTCTCCACCGGTCAAAAAGTTGGACGCGTTCAGCTTTTTGACATTACGCATAGGAAGAAGGATGGGTCTCCGATGACACCCGAAGCTGGAGAGATTATGGTATATTTACTTAATAAAATTTGATTTATTAAAAATGGATTTATAATTAATGTTTACTTATAATAGTTTAATTCTTCGTTAGTAGTTTTAAATTAATAATATTAAGTTATGATGCATTCCTTCTTATTGTATATTTCGTTTCTAACTTTTTGATTAATTTATTAGGAGAAACTAAAGGAGAAGAAGACACATTATGAAGCGGCTGCTTCGAGTGATAGTTCTGTTCATCTTGAGGATGTCGATAACAGAATTATTACCGATGTTTTGGGTCCTGAAAGGTACGACTGCTTCGACTGATAGTTCTGTTAATCTTGAGTATATTTATAACAAATTATCACTAATGTTTTGGGTGTTGAAAGGTACGGTCGGGTTCGACTTCAAGGATCTGGTGTTACTCCGACCCAATATTTTGGATCCGACTCCCAACAATATATGCCTTCCGGGAGTCAATCTCGTGCTGAAGTTCAGAGGCTAAAAGACCAGATAGCTCAGATGCAAGCTAGCACGGTTGAGCAAATTTCTCAACTTAGAGCCGAGATAGCAGCGAGGGAGGCCGAGGCAGCAGCGAGGGAGGCAGAGCAAATTTCTCTAATTAAAGCGGAAGCAGCAGCAAGGGAGGCAGAGCAGAACAGGAAGTATGAAGAACTTCAGCTACAGCTTCAGGCTATGATGAAGATGTTGCAGCACTCGCAGACGCCGCCATCTTAGACATTTATGTTCTTATTGTAAGATGATTTTAACATTGTTACATTTAACATTTTTGTAAGAATATTTTGTACGATATCATATATCTTTTATTTGTTTTAAAATATCATTTAGAATTAATGTAGTTGGTGCAATTTTTATGCTACATTTGTTATTTGGGTTGAAATTATATACTATATTTGTTGTCATTGGTTGGTTTTAGTGCAGGAGGGGTATGATATTGGATAAATTGAATATTTTAAATCTGTACAAGTTAGCGGCGTTTGTGGGCAAAAGCGCCGCTAAAAAGTCATGTTTTTAGCGGCGTTTGAAAAAAAAGCGCCGCTAAAAGTCGCCACCTTTAGTGGCGTTTGTGTTAGGAATGCCGCTAAAAGACATGTTTTTAGCGGTGTTTGTAAAAAAAGCGCCGCTAAAAGTCATGTTTTTAGCGACGTTTTCAAAAAAAGCACCGCTAAAAGTCATGTTTTTAGCGGCGTTTTCAAAAAAAGCGCCGCTAAAAGTCACCACCTTTAGCGGCGTTTGTGTGAGAAGCGCCGCTAAAAGTCATGTTTTTAGCGGCGCTTTTCAGAAAAAAGCCGCTAAAAGTCGCCTCATTTAGCGGCGTTTTTTGTGGCGTTTTTCAAAGCACCGCAAGATCTATTAGTGACGCTTAAAAACGCCGCTAAAGGCCTAAAAAAACGCCGCTAAAAGTCTGTTTTGCTGTAGTGCACATATCCATTTTAAATTGTTTCATTATTACTATATCAAGCATTAGGTTTAAACATTTATCCATTCGTATATTATGCCCGGGTAAGTTAAATACACATTATCTTAAATATTGCATTCGTTTTTTCGGACAATGCATAATTTGTTTTAAAAACAATGCAATGTTCATTATTTTTGGAATTAAGAGAGAGTGTCCCTGACTTACGAGATATGGCTTCTTTTTAAAACCGAAATAATCGAATATCCATTTCAAAAAAAAAATGAGATTCAAATAACGATCAAATGGCGTTTATTCTTGATTTCGAGGATTTAAGGCATTGTGTCCTAATTTACGGGATATGATCCTTCATTCTTGATTGACTTGAAGTAAACCCCTTTTCACAAGAAATAATGTCATAATATAAAGAGAGATCGTATTTTAAATTCTTTTCGAGTTTTTTTTTAAACTTTCGACACTAAGATATTAATTAATCAACTAGGTATCAATTTTGGGCGTTACGAGGGTGCTAACCCTTCCTCGTGCGTAACTAACTCCTAAACCCGTTTTCTGAATTTCGTAGACCAAAAATCTTTGTTTTAATAAATCAAATATTTTATTAAAACGATCAAATTACGAGGTGATCCGATCACACCTCATAAAAAGGATTGGTGGCGACTCCCATTTTTTGTTTTTTAAAAATAAAAGTCGATAAAAAAAAGGTTTCGACAATCTTCATCATCCAACAATGTATTTTGTTGATTTCAGCAAATGCAACTAGTTGATTTAATCTGTGAGAATATCTAAGGTGAATTCTTTCAGTTTCTACAGGAAAAAAGGAAGACTTTTGAAGTGCATGTTATCATTATCATTATCATATAGCAAGTCAGCTTATATTATTTTATTTATTAAATCTACCGGACATTGCTGAACGCTTTGTATTTGAACCAAGAGTTGAAAAAGTTGTCAACTACGTGAGGGCCATCATGTCTCCTTTTCTCTCGTTTCGTCTGCTTGGTTGGTAATTTCTTGTATACAAATAAAGACATGTATTCATGTGTAGAAATGTCTGTATGAATGGAATATAAGATCAATCTATATCTATATATATTCCTCGTCAAAACTTAAAAAACATGCAACTGGTAGATTGCTGACTGAAAATTCAAAATTAAAATCAAAGTTTGGCCTCTGCTATACATTTACATACATACATACATACATGAATGTGTATATATATATGAGAAATTACCACCCCGGCAAAAACTGTTAGGTGGTTTCCCCCTGTGCTGATATGCTCAAGGTCAATGTGGACGCGGCTTACAAGGAAACGAGCAATAGGAATGAGATTGGTTCGGTGATTTGAGACTACGAGGGTTTTGTTATTGCATTGATGAGGCCTTTGGTTTGGGCATTCTCGAAGCACAAGCATTTTTATTGTTGCGTTTAACTTGTGCATCGACAAAGTCTATTCATAGGTATACCTATTAAAAGTAATAAATTCGAAATTTAAAACTGTTTTGATTGAAATATTAGACTTAAAAATAGATTTGGATAAAATTTTAAACAGATTAAAATATGAGTTTGATTCAAAAAATTAAAATTTTAATATATAATATTATAATGTGAGCATTAAAAATGTTAGTTTTGTATATAAAACTTCAATAAATGCATCATTATATATTAAATTAAAAATAGTATAAATATTTTAGAAAAGATATTAATTTATCTAAAATAAATTTAAATAATCATTTATAAATATTAACAGAACTGAATTTAAAAAAAAAACATAAAATATATAATTATCATGCTAAATTTCAAGCCGGTTGATGGGACCTCATGACTCTTGAACATATATGAGTCTTCTAGACGTTTGCTGCCGGTTTATACGCAGGCTTCCTTCGGATTGACCCTAAGACTAGAAATAGTGTAGCACACCACCTTGCTCAATTAGGCCTTTCATGTGATGAGTCGTTTTCTTTTGATTTCGATTGTCCTCGTAATATTTATGAGCTTATAATGAATGATGGGATTTGAATTGCTGATTAAGAAAGGATACGGATGTATATATTTAAAAATATATGAGAAATTATTAATTTAAAACTTCATGTTCCATTATATATTTATATATTATTATTAAATATACATCTATATTTTAAATACATAATTTTTACATGCCCATACCATTAAACATCTCAATCGTGTATCCTAATATTAGAATATTGAAACATGGATGCATGCTCAATAACATGTAAAAGAAGAAAGAATATAATTTATTGGTTATCTTATTTTGCTAACCAAGGGCCTAAGAAAAGTACAAGGAACATGCAAGTGCTAAAAATCGTGCATCCAACATCCGAGCCTGTGGCTTCATTCTTTGGGCACATAAGCAGATGAAAATACAGAGTCAACATATATAAAATTAATTAATTAAGAAAGGTTCGCGATTGGCTGAGCAGATGATGATGAGATGGATGGGGAAGAACATGGTATACTTGTTTATTTATTTCATATGGATATAGCGACAGCTCCATCAAGTCACGTAGCTAGGAATGCAATTTACCCATGTGCATGTCTTTTTATAATTTTCTTTGATTTTTTAAACTAATGAAACGTGCCTTCATCACACCCGGCTAAAACGCCGACATCACTCACAGATCATTCGTTTCTTGTATGTATCCTCGCTCTATCCCAATCTCTTTTATTATCATAATTTTAACGATAATTAAACGAGTAAATTTTTTTGAGTTAATTCAATTGACGAGTTCTATTTTATCATTTTAATTCGATTTAAAATTTTTTCGAATCGAGTAAAATAATTCAAGTTAAATTAAAAATTTAAATATGTCAAATTAAAATCTTATTGCAGTATTATTAATCCCATGTTATAACACATAAATTTAAAAACTTTTTCTAAGAAAAATAATAATAAAATAAGATATTTTAGTATGATAAACTTGAATCATTAATTAGCTTATTTAGAATCCAAAATTATTATTTTAGAATTTTTTTTTTTGAAATTTTAACTTTCTTTATATTTTTTTTAGAATTTTTTAAAAATTTAATTTTTTTAAATATATAAATTTAGGAATTTTTATAAATATTTTAAATTTTAAAAATTATTTTCAGTTTTTTTTAAAGTTTTTTGTTGAGAGAGATGAATCTACTTATTTTCAAATTAACTCATCCGATTAATTCAAAATTCAAACTCTTTTTTATTATTATTATTTTTAATAGTTTTACTAATTTTGAGTTAGAATCACTGTTTGATGTGGCAATCACATTCACGTGAACATCATGATATGATCTCAAATTTACCCTTTCTTTCACTTCATCAAGGGCCAAAGAAGCAATAAAAGAAAAACGAGCCCTTCAAATTATTATTTATAAAAGTTAATATTATCCATCAGTTTCTTTAAATTTCGTTTATTTTTAAAAAATCTAAAAAATTTTACTTAGGGAAAAAAAGGGTAATAATGAAACACAAGCATTATCATGAATAACTTGGGAATTAAGTTATGTTAAGCTACAAATCCCACTAAATTTCAGTCCTATAGATATTGCTATCATTTTAAGCATAATTATTGAGTTGAGTGTGAGTGGAAATCCAGCGTAACAAAACCAGCAAATATTAAAGCAACGCTTTTACATCATCATTAACTACTTTAATTAAACAATTTATTCAAACATAATCAACTAAAAACTATAATATCCAGGGTGGATCTAAAGGAGCTCACAGGCACCTGCGCCTTAAAATAGAAAATTGTCATTAATAATGATAAAATTAAATTTCATCCTATCAAAAAATGATAATATATATAAGTTATTAAAATGATATAATTACAGTTTTATTATCATAAAAATATATAATTTAATTTCAATCCTCAAAATTTTTTTCACTTTACCTCTATCCCTAAATCGTATTGTGAATTTTTTTTTTAAAAACAAAAAAATCCAAAATTAAACCCCAAAAAGAGGAAAAAAAAACACACACACACATGAGACGGCATCCTCATTCCTCACACCACAGCAGATTAAACGCTAACACATGCTGATTCTATTTGCTTAAATGGTATAGACAGCTTAATACAAAGGAAAAAGGCATATTTTGTATTTATCTAAAATTTATGTTGATCAAATCATATGCAATAAATTATTATTAATAAACTAATTTGAAAAACTTGAATTAAATAAAATTTAAATGGAATATAATCCAAAATTCAAATGGATGCCTTTTCCATTTTTTTTAATATTTAAGAGAGAATAAAGCAGAAAATAAACAAATAGAAGAAAATCTTTTCTTATTTTCATATATAGTTTAATATGGAATTTGTGGAATACCAAAGCATTTGTCTGCGTCAATGTAAAATTTCCATCTCATTATTTCATATTTTTTATTGACTTTAAAAAAAATCAAATTAATAATAAAAGATAACATGGTGTGATACACAAATGTATTATCTCGTGAATTAAAAATAATAATGTTAGTTAGTTATAATTGAAAATTAGATGGGGAAGAGGTCCCTATCTTATGTCAACAAATTCTTGAATTCATACTTATCAATTAATTTTGAAATGGAGATAAAAATTTTAAATTTTGTATTGAGTATAAATGTATGTATGTGGTGGAATTGTTAGGTGAAAAAGAGGTCCTGAAAAAGGGTGAAGGACAAATTAAAAAGCCAAGTAGAAGCTGCCACTAAAATCATAGGATCAACGACATCAACTGTTGAACCCATGAACAAGGCAACCAAATTCTCTGTCTTCAACCCCTTACGTGGCATGCTATGATAGGATCTTCAACACTCCCTTTTCACTCCGTGTGATTCAACTCCTCTTACAAAATTATCACTCTTCCCCACACTTTATTTAAAGGTTGAGCTGGTTTTTTCTTTTTTTTTTTTTTGGTGATTGCGACTGTGTTTTTATTTATACATTTGCAGGCGATGTCTCAGTGTGTTTAATGCAAATCCCTGCACTATAGTTTTTTTCTTTCATTTCTTTGTAGAGAGGTTAGAAAGGTACAACAAATAAAAATCCAAATACAATCTCACTCTTTTAGTAATATAATTATGTTTCTTTTTCTGGGTTCTCTTTTTCACTACTAGGGTGTGTCTGCAATTTTCTTTTTTGTTCATTCATTTTTGGGGGGTTTATGCTTTGCATTGGCTGGACAGATGTGAAACATTTTTTTCTCTGGTGAAGCACGTTTTCTGTATAAATTTCCTATTTTTAGATATCACTTTGGGGAAGACTTGGTTTTTACCTTTACCCCATATTTGAAAATCCCATGAACTTGTGGTTCTTCTCTCTTCTACCTTTGTTGCCCTCTCCCTCTGCATTACTATCATTAGATTCCTATCTATATTAATTCAAATCACCTCCTAGTCAAACAAGAAACCTTTTCTTCTTTGTGCTTTCTCATTTCTTATTGCTGCAAAAATTTTGTATGAACAAGGTACGTGCTTTGTTTTCAAGGGTATGCATATTGAAAATGAAATCATTCAACCTTTTCTTCAATGTCAAGGAAATTGTTGGAATTCATATTTGTTTGTTTATTTCTCTGTTGCCTTTTTGAATGGACCATGTAAGTAGGGGTCCATATATCTTGTGAAATATATATAAAGGCAAAGTGACATGTAGGTGGTGGTTGGTATTTAGATCTACATGTTTTTTTTTTACACCTTTCAAGGGTCTTGTCTTAGGGTCAACATTGCTTTCATGATCTTTTGTGATGTTGCATTGCTTTGTTGATTTTGTATCGCTTGTGCTTGAGCATATATGTTGATTGGTGGCATTCCGAATTTTGCAGTAGCTAGATTATTTCTGAAATCATGAAGCAAAAAGATGAAAAGAATCAGTCCCAATCTGATAGAGCTTTGAAGATTATCCCTGTAACGTTACTGGTTTTCGCGTTATGCGGGTTATCGTTCTATCTTGGTGGAATCTTCTGTTCTGAGAAAAGCTTATTGGAAGGGAACATAGTCCAAGAGCTTTCCAAGGCTGTTTCTTCTCCCGAATATTCTGCAGAAAATGCCCTTCAAATCAAATCCGTTACCTTCTCGGAATGCAGCATCGATTATCAAGACTACACTCCATGCACCGATCCCAGGGTAACGACACATGATCATTCCTCTAAAGGTGTTGGAAGATGCTTAGTTTTGAATGCTATACTGATATGACTTGTGTTTGTTGCTACAGAGGTGGAAGAAGTACGGTTACCGTCGGCTTACTTTCTTGGAACGCCACTGTCCTCCGCTGTATGAGAGGAAGGAATGCTTGGTTCCACCCCCTGTAGGATATAAACCACCAATCAGATGGCCAAAGAGTCGGGAAGAATGTTGGTACAGGTATTGTTTATTTTTATAGTATTTTCTGGTTTTGGTGTGATTTATGTTTAGAGGGTTGATTGTGTTGTTACGACACACGTTGATCTGCTCTTTTTAGGAACGTCCCGTACGATTGGATCAATAAGCAGAAATCTAATCAGAATTGGCTGAAGAAAAAAGGGGAGAAGTTCCTTTTCCCTGGTGGTGGTACTATGTTCCCTAAAGGAGTGGGTGCATATGTTAATTTAATGCAGGATCTGATCCCTGAAATGAGAGATGGCACAGTTCGAACTGCAATCGATACCGGTTGTGGGGTGAGTTGCAATTCTGAAAGCGTGTGGAGTTCCAACTGTTTCTTCTCATTTCCCTCATCCCATTATAGATTTAAAACTCTTTTGATTCCAGGTAGCAAGTTGGGGGGGCGATCTATTAGATCGTGGAATTCTGACGCTTTCTCTTGCTCCGAGAGATAATCATGAAGCTCAGGTCCAGTTCGCGTTAGAACGTGGGATACCAGCAATCCTCGGTGTCATTTCTACACAGCGCCTTCCTTTCCCTTCAAGCTCATTTGATATGGCTCATTGCTCAAGATGCCTTATCCCATGGACTGAATTTGGTAAAATGAGTATCCTCATTGTTTATGATGAAGTTCCTTCCTTATCCACCAAGTAACACATTGCTTTGGATATGCTGTTGGTTTTCAGGTGGAATTTATCTCCTTGAAGTTCATCGAATACTCCGCCCAGGTGGTTTCTGGGTCTTGTCTGGCCCTCCTATAAACTACGAACACCGCTATCAAGGATGGAATACAACTATCGAAGAGCAGAGAGCAGCTTTAGAGAAGTTGCAGGACTTATTGACATCAATGTGCTTTACAGGGTATGCTACACAGGATGATATTGCTGTGTGGCAGAAATCTTCAGATATTGGCTGCTATGAGAAGCTCACCGGTCCAGATGTCTATCCAGCCACGTGTGATGACAGTATCGAACCGGATGCAGCATGGTACACTCCGTTACGCCCATGTGTTATATCTCCAAGACAAAAGCTTAAGAGGTCATCCGTGGGTTCCCTGCCAAAGTGGCCACAGAGGTTAAACATCGCACCTGAGCGCATTTCAGATGTTCCTGGTGGGAGTGGCAATGCTTTAAAGCTCGATGACAGCAAGTGGAAAGTGCGAGCCCAGCACTACAAAAAGATCCTCCCAGCAATTGGTACTGATAAGATTAGAAATGTTATGGACATGAATACAGTCTATGGAGGTTTAGCTGCAGCTCTCATTGATGATCCCTTGTGGGTCATGAATGTAGTCTCTTCCTACTCTGCCAACACATTACCTGTTGTCTTTGACCGGGGCCTTGTCGGCACTTATCATGACTGGTAGTCTACAAATACATTTATACCAACCATGAATCCGAAACTGCAATACGATTGACAATTTTAACTTGTTTTCCATTCATAGGTGTGAAGCTTTTTCGACATATCCTCGAACATACGATCTCCTTCACCTCTATGGCCTCTTTGCTGCCGAGAGCCACAGGTACAATATCGGGTTTATAACAGATTCATTACGTTTTGCCCTTTTACAAGGATTGAAATATCCAACATATAAGCAAACCATTGTCTTGTCAGGTGTCATATGAAGTATGTGCTGTTGGAAATGGACCGAATCCTGCGACCGGAGGGGCACGCATTAATACGGGAATCCAGCTACGTCATGGATGCTATTGAGACCATTGCGAAGGGAATGAGGTGGAACTGCCACAAAGAAGATACTGAAAATAGTGGGGAGAAGGAGAAAATACTAGTATGCCAGAAAACTCTGTGGTATGCCGCCTCTACTAACAGTACAAGATGATCCCAAAAGTCTTCTTTGCCTGGTTAAAACCATAATTATTGTTCCAACAGTATGGGAGCTAATGAAACAAAGGAGTATTCCCTACTTTCGATACACAAAAATGGATAAATTAATAAGATATTCCAAAGAAATCAACAGACTTTTGAATTCATCATGTTCTTCAGCTGAAGAATTAGCCTCCCAATAATATCATTTTGTTACCTTATAGATATAACGTCTTTGTAAGGCATCTTTATAAATATTATATATATATAAACAGTCCTCATATATTATTATCTTCATTTTTTGGGGCCTTTCTTCTTTGTTGTTAACAAGTCCAAAAATCAAAAACCCCAATGGGTTATTCAAGAATAGAACAGATATTTTATCATTCCAGCTGTGATCTAATAAATAGTTCTTTGGTGGTTGAGTTTAGCTTTATCATTGTTTTTAAATTAGTTAATTAATCAGAAGATAATTTAAATAAAATGAAAATGATGAGATTATTATGTCCACTACACAATCATCAGAAATATTATGAAGATTGCAGAGCTGTAGAAAATCTATAAAAGCCTTAATAATCTGAATGATTGGGGTTAAGTATCATATTCTTCCGCAAGGAGTGTTTGTGATACGATACGATAGCCTGATATATTCCCTTTTTATTTCTCTTTTACCTCCCAATCCAATCAAGAACAATTCCTTGGTATTAACTTGACATCATGATCATTTTCGCTTTTAATATTTATTTTTTAATTATTTTTGCCTTATTTTTTTTAATTACTAACAAACCAACCATTAATATTTTATTTGTATTGCCGTAATTTTAACAGATCAGTTAATTTTACTGTCTACTGTCTTGAGAAAAGCAATGTAGCTAAACTTTGAAGGTTGAGACCGTAACCAAAAAAAAAAAAAGAAGAAAAAAGATTAAGCCTTAGGGACTAAATTTTGTCAATGTTGATAGAATGCGCAAAGTTGAGGATAAATTTGTTATTTGTTTTAGAATTAGGACTAAATTATAGAACATTTAGATCTTGGAGGGCTAATAAAAAAGTCATGTTAGCATTCCATTAATGAATTAACACAGAAGTGACTAAAATATCAAAATGTCGGGGACTAAATCAAAAATTTTTGGGATTAGTTGATCAATATAGAAATACACTAATAGTTGAGTGACTACTATTGTATTTTACCATAAAATTTTCAATAAATACGAAAGGTAATTATATAAAATTTTAAAAAAGCTTTCACATGATGAGATGCAAACTCAAAGCATTATAATTTTTAATATCTTTACTATTTTAACTAAAATCATATTTAATTATTATATAATTTGTTTTAAAAAATTTATTACATAAAATTTTACCCAAATTTTAGGTGTCATAATCTTAATATTTATAAAAGGTTTCGAATTAAATTTTTTACTTGAAAATTAATGTTGATCAACATTTATTAGTTTCAGTGGTAAGAAGTTTCTACTCTAACCAAAATTTCAAATATTAGTTTTTATAAATAAAAAATAGTAATATTAAAAGAACTTTAATCTTGAGGAGATAAAGAAATTGTTAGAATTAAGTGACCCAAATTCTTATAAAATACAATGGTAAAATAAAATAAAAAAAGAATCCCTATAGAATTATACTTCTTTTATTTTATTTTGAATAAGGTTTTTAAACCTTATTAAACTCCATCTATTTGATATTGATTAGAATAAGGAGTTTCAATCTTACTACACTCCTATT
Organism: Gossypium australe; assembly: GCA_005393395.2. NCBI lineage: Eukaryota > Viridiplantae > Streptophyta > Magnoliopsida > Malvales > Malvaceae > Gossypium > Gossypium australe. Next base: position 23,290,338 of record CM016621.1, on the reverse strand, counting down.
AGAATATGGCTTTATAAGCCTATAAATAGACATGGTCTATTCCTCTTGTAATTGATTCGAATTCGACATAGTGAATTTTCTTCTCCTCTGCCCGTGGTTTTTCCCGAAAGGGTTTCCACGTAAAATCTGTGTGTTCTTTATTTTTATTTTCTATTTTTTTTCACAAATTGGTATCAGAGCTTCCGGGTTTTTTCATCTCGATCACGGTAATGGCGTCTTTGAAGTATGAAATTTCGCTGTTGGATCGCAACACCAGATTCGCGTTGTGGCAGATAAAGATGCAGGCAGTTCTTGCACAAATGGATTTAGAGGAAGCCTTGCTAGGGGTAGATAAGATGCCTTCGACATTGACGGAGGAAGATAAGAAGCGAAAGGATCGAAAGGCACTAACTCAGTTACATCTGCATTTGTCTAATAAAATTTTGCAGGATGTGATGAAGGAGAAGACTGCCGCAGCATTATGGAAGAGGCTAGAACAAATATGTATGTCGAAAACTTTAACTAGCAAGTTGCATATGAAGCAACGTCTTTATGCTCATCGTTTAGAGGAAGGTGCGTCTGTGCACGAACACTTAACAGTGTTTAAAGAAATTCTCTCAAACTTGGAGGCCATGGAGGTTCAGTATGATAAGGAAGATCTAGGGTTGATTCTACTTTGTTCGTTGCCCCCGTCTTATTCAACCTTTAGAGACACGATTTTATATAGCCGCGAGTCTCTCACAGTTGATGAGGTTTATGATTCTTTAACCTCGTATGATAAGATGAAGCATCTTGTGGTTAAACCCGACTCCCAGGGAGAGGGTCTCATTGTTCGTGGAAGACAAGATCAGAATGCTAATGATGATCGTGGAAGGACACAGGATCGGAGTCCTCCCGGTAAATCTAAGGGTAGATCGAAGTCTTCAAACAGAGGTAAAACTTGTAACTTCTACAAGAAGAAAGGGCACATTAAATCTGAGTGCTATAAGCTACAGAATAAGATTAAAAGGGAGGCTGTGAATCAAAAGGGAAAACAACCAAAAAATTCCGGTGAAGCTGATATTGTAGAAGACTACAGTGATGGTGAACTTCTAGTCGCTTCTGTCAACAATTCTAAAGAGAGCGAGGAGTGGATACTTGATTCAGGCTGCACCTTCCACATGAGTCCCAATCGGGATTGGTTTACAAATTACGAAACGGTGTCTGAAGGTGTTGTTTTGATGGGAAATAATGCTTCGTGTAAAATCACAGGTGTTGGAACAATTAAAGTTAAGATGTTTGATGGAGTTGTCAGAACACTTAGTGACGTACAGCATGTTCCAGAATTGAAGAGAAATTTAATTTCGTTGAGTACTCTTGATTCAAAAGGGTACAAATACAAAGCTGAAAGTGGGATTTTGAAGATTTCCAAAGGTTCCCTCATTGTGATGAAAGGGCAGAGAAAGACTGCCAAGTTATATGTTTTATAAGGTTTTACTGTTATTGGTGATGCAGCTGTCGCTTCCTCTTCTTTGTCAGATGATGATATTACTAAACTTTGGCATATGCGCTTAGGGCATATGAGTGAGAATGGCATGGCAGAATTGAGCAAAAGAGGACTTCTTGATGGGCAAGGAATTTGCAAACTGAAGTTCTGTGAGCACTGTGTTTTTAGGAAGCAAAAGAGAGTTCGATTCACCAGAGGAATCCATAACACGAAGAGAACGTTGGAGTATATTCATTCTGATCTGTGGGGGCCATCAAGAGTGCCTTCGAGAGGTGAAGCTAATTATATGCTAACTTTTATTGATGATTTTTCTAGAAAAGTTTGGGCATTCTTCTTGAAACAGAAAAGCGATGTGTTTTCCACATTTAAGTCTTGGAAAGCTATAATTGAAAAGCAGACAGGAAAACAAATAAAATACCTCCGCACAGACAATGGCTTAGAGTTTTGTTCTGATGAGTTTAATAAACTGTGCAAGTCAGAAGGGATCGTGAGACACTTGACAGTTCGTCATACTCCACAACAAAACGGTGTTGCAGAACGAATGAACAGAACGATCATGGAGAAGGTTCGATGCATGTTGTCAAATGCCAACTTACCAAAGTCGTTTTGGGCCGAAGCAGCCTCTACTGCATGTTTTTTGATCAATCGATCTCCATCCATTGCCATTGAGAAAAAGACTCCACAAGAGGTATGGTATGGTAATCCTGCTAATTATTCTGATTTAAAGATCTTTGGGTGTCCTGCGTATGCTTATGTTGATAATGGAAAATTGGAACCGAGATCCATTAAATGTGTTTTTCTTGGTTATAAAGCTGGCGTAAAAGGGTATAAGTTATGGTGTCCTGAAAATAGAAAAGTTGTGATTAGCAGAGATGTTATTTTTTATGAAACTGCTATGCTACCTAACTTATCTTTTAAAGAGTCTTCCAATAAAGAAAATCAAAAGCAGGTGGAGCATCAGGTTAATACAGAGACAACTCCTCAAGCCAGTACAAAAATTGAGAATAGAGTTGCTTCTTCACCACAATACTCTATTGCCAAAAACAGAACTAGAAGAGAAATTAAACCTCCAAAGAAGTATACCGAGGCTGATCTAGTTGCTTATGCTTTAAATGTGGCTGAAGATATAGATGCAAACCAAGAGCCATCTAATTATTCTGAGGCGGTTAGCTGTGAAGACTCAGAAAAGTGGATGTGTGCTATGCAAGAGGAGATGGAATCACTCAACAAAAATAGAATATGGGATCTTGTGAAACTTCCTAAAGGTAAAAAGGTTGTTCGCTGTAAATGGGTGTTTAAAAAGAAAGAAGGGACTCCAGGAGTTGAAGAATCCAGATATAAAGCAAGGCTTATTGCAAAGGGTTACAGTCAAATTCCAGGAGTGGACTTCACAGATGTGTTCTCCCCAGTTGTGAAGCATAGTTCGATTCGAGCTTTGCTTGGTATTGTGGCCATGCATGATTTGGAGCTTGAGCAGTTAGATGTAAAAACTGCATTTTTGCATGGAGAGCTTGAGGAAGATATTTACATGCAACAACCAGAGGGTTTTACAGTCTCAGAAAAAGAGGACTATGTTTGCTTGCTGAAAAAGTCTCTTTACGGTTTGAAACAGTCACCAAGACAGTGGTACAAGAGGTTTGATTCATTTATGACTTCTCATGATTTTAAAAGAAGTAGTTTTGACAGCTGTGTTTACTTTAAGAAAAACAGTGATGGTTCTTTTGTGTATATACTTCTTTATGTTGATGACATGTTGATAGCAGCAAAAGATAAAGGAGAGATAAGAAAGGTCAAAGCCCAACTAAGTGAAGAATTTGAGATGAAAGATTTAGGACCAGCAAAGAAGATACTTGGTATGGAGATTCTCAGAGATAGAAAAGCAAGTAAATTGTACCTAAGTCAAAAGGGGTACATTGAGAAAGTTCTTTGCAGGTTCAATATGCAGAGTGCTAAGCCTGTTAGTACTCCTTTAGCAGCCCATTTCAGACTTTCATCGGCTTTGTCTCCACAATCAGATGATGAGATTGAGTACATGTCACATGTTCCATACTTTAGTGCAGTGGGATCTTTCATGTATGCTATGGTTTGTTCACGTCCAGATTTATCATATGCAGTTAGTGCAGTTAGCAGATACATGGCGAATCCCAGTAAAGAACATTGGAAAGTAGTTCAGTGGATTTTAAGATACTTACGAGGTACTACTGATGTTTGCTTACAATTTGGAAGAACTAGAGATGGAGTCATTGGGTATGTTGATGCTGATTTTGCTGGAGACCTTGATAGAAGAAGATCTCTCACTAGTTATGTCTTTACAATCGGAGGTTGTGCAATAAGTTGGAAAGCTACTTTGCAAACTACAGTCGCTTTGTCTACCACTGAAGCTGAGTACATGGCGATTACTGAGGCTTGTAAAGAAGCTATTTGATTGAAGGGACTCTTTAGTGAGCTCAATGAAGACCTTCAAATCAGCACAGTATTTTGTGACAGTCAGAGTGCCATCTTCCTTACAAAAGATCAAATGTTTCATGAGAGAACAAAACACATTGATGTTCGGTATCATTTTGTTCGTGATATTATTGCTCGTGGTGATATTGTTGTGAGCAAAATTAGTACTCATGAAAATCCTGCAGATATGATGACTAAGTCACTTCCTATAACCAAGTTTAAGCATTGCTTAGACTTGGTTGGTGTTCATTGTTGAAGTTAAACCCTTAAGGGTTTTATGGAAGAGGTGGAGAACTTGTTCGTTGAGAGTTCGCGATGAAGAACTTGTTTATTGAGAATTCGTGTCAAGGTGGAGATTTTTAGAATTAAGTGACCCAAATTCTTATAAAATACAATGGTAAAATAAAATAAAAGAAGAATCCCTATAGAATTATATTTCTTTTATTTTATTTTGAATAAGGTTTTTAAACCTTATTAAACTCCATCTATTTGATATTGATTAGAATAAGGAGTTTCAATCTTACTACACTCCTATTAGAATATGGCTTTATAAGCCTATAAATAGACATGGTCTATTCCTCTTGTAATTGATTCGAATTCGACATAGTGAATTTTCTTCTCCTCTGCCCGTGGTTTTTCCCGAAAGGGTTTCCACGTAAAATCTGTGTGTTCTTTATTTTTATTTTCTATTTTTTTTTCACAGAAATTAATACAGTAATTTGTCTGGGGACATGGGACGGATAGAAGTGAGGTTAATCTTGTGAAATGGGATGAGGTTCGTAAGCCGATGGAAAATGGGACTTGGTATAAAATTTACCTAAAAACAAAATGAAGCTTTTCTCATGAAACTAGGATTTCAGTTAGTAGTTCATGGGAATAAATTATGGGTCCAGATTTTAGGTTACAAGTATAGATGGAATGAAAAGTGTCCTTTTTCCATCAAGAGGAATAATTACTAGAATTTGTGGAAAGACATTTGTCAAGTTTGGGATATGGTTCGGCAAGGAGTGGTGTGGAACACTAGGAATGGTGAGAGTGTAGATTACTGGAGAGATACGTGGTTTGCGGATATTGGATCTCTAATTGGTAGGGTCGATTATGTTAAGTGTCTTACCGACGTTAGTGGCTTCAATGGTTGCTCCAAATGGAGGGTGGGATTGGAGATTATTGGAAAACGTTCTATCGCATAATCTCCTGCTTAAATTGGCAGCAACATTTCCACCTAATGATGAGGAAATTGTTGATTCGACTGGTTGGAAATGGGATGTTAAGCGAAATTTCTCAATTAGATCCGCTTACTTAGTGGCTTCGAACAATGTGGCTGGTGATGGTCAGAAGTGGTGGCAATCAATTTGGAAGTTTAGAGGACCACATCATGTTCGAGTGTTTTTATGGTTAGTTTGTTTGGGTAAGCATTTGGCAAATCATGAGAGAAAACGAATACACATGACTATGGATGATATGTGCAGCTTATGTGGGAGAGCAATGGAGCACACAGATCATGTGCTGCGTGGCTGTTTTGTAGCTTCCATAATATAGAAATAGTTGGTTCGTGAAGAGAAATTTTTTGAGTTCATGAATATGCAACTCCCTAATTGGGTTCTTCATAATATATATAACCACTGTTATTTTGCTCATGAAGATGCTGATTGGGATGTTCAATTCAGTTTGTTGTGTTGGAATCTTTGGAGGCGTCGAAACAGGCTAATTTTTTATGAAGACTTTGTGGAAGCCGAATCTATTTTGGAGGCTAGTTTAAAATTGCAACAATAGTATGTATCTGCTATAGGTGTCCCAAGAAATGTATTAGAAGTGAAAATTTAAGAAGAATACACTTGATAAAGTGGGAGAATCCATCTATCGGATGGTACAAATTAAATGTTGATGGTGTGCGCAAAGCAAATACGGATAATGCCGCTTGGCGGGGAGTTATATGAGATTGGAATGGGGAATGGATTATTGGATTTTCTAGATTGATTGGTTCTTGTTCGGCGTTGGAAGCAGAACTTTGGGGTGTTGTCGAAGAACTTTAAATTGCCTAGAGGAATGGACATAGAAGAATCATTCTGGAAATAGATAGAATGGAGGTTGCTAATATGCTACGCTTTGGAGAACATCAGTTGTGTAGGGAGACTCGTGTAACACCCCTAACCCGTATCCAACGCCGGAACAGGGTTATGGAGCATTACCGGACTTATAAGTCAAATAATCATACATTTCATATGCATTTATCATTCATGCCAAAAACCATTCAAGTACATTTATACAGTCTCTAATACGAGCCCTCGAGGCCCTAAATAGACGTTAGAAATGGTTCGAGGCCAAACCGAGTTCTCTACAAATTTTTAAGAAAACATGAATTTTTTTCAAAGTGTAGGGGTCACACGCCCATGTGGCCAGGGGACACGCTCATGTGACTATAGGACATGCTCGTGTTTTAGGTCGTATACGACCCCGTGTAACTCACTGACTTGGGTCACACGGCCAGACCACACGCCTGTGTGCCAGGTCGTGTACCCTTCGAAATGGCCTCACACGCTCGTGTGCCAAGCTGTGTGCTAGGTAATGTGAAAACTGGAGAGTATACTGACTTGTGCCACAAGGCCAAGCCACACGCTCGTGTGTTAGGCCTTGTGAAGCTACTGAGTTGGTTTCAAAAGAAGCATCAGGGGACACATGGCCGTGTCACCTGGCCGTGTGTCACACACGGCTGAGACACACGATTGTGTCTCTGCCAGTGTGGGCAAAATAGGCCAATTTCCAAGCCATATTCCTCACCACATTGGTACCAACCTATACACATCAATTGGCATACAACCATGGCATAAATAAGTACTCAAAACCAACCAATATCAAGTTTATAACATGAACATTTACACACAACATGATATGTCAAACAAATTCATTCGACCACCTTAAAACATACAAATATACACAATATATCATAAGGACGTCTACATCTAGTTACATATCAAAACGTATATAATTTACAAGCCAAATTGATTGGCTAATTACACCACAAAACATATAGGCCACATTAGCCAAAATATCTATACATGCCATTTAACCCAAAATGTAAAGTCTAAAGTACCAAAAGATTAGTTGATAGTGTGACGCTATCTCCGACGACTTTCGAATCGAGTAAGCTTCCGAAATACTATAAAATATAAACAAATAAACATAGTAAGCAATTAAGCTTAGTAAGTTCATAAATCCTAGAATAAAACTTACTATGTTACCGCAATTTTAGGTAAATAACTCAAAGCATAAATCAGTTCAATTTGGCCAAAGCCTATTATACAATCCATTGTCATGTTAGTCATATATTCACATAAAACAGAAAATCATATATGAATTCATCAATTAATTGAATTTCATGTACATGTAACATCTATGCTATGAATCCATATATCAAATATCAATCATTTCCAAGTAAATATCTGTACTTGTTCATATCAAACTTGTATAATCCCGTAATAACACTATGCCCGTTGAACCAACTAGAATACCGTTAGATACGCGGGTGGTACATGCGAAGTGTATTGACGATGAATTCGTCAATTTCTGTACATATATGCTCTTACGAGCCAATATGGGTAAGCTCCTCTGAGCTGAAATACGGTAAGCTCTTACAAGCTGAGAATTAGTGAGCTCATACGAGCTGTGGTGAGTCCACAACACATGCAGGATCTCAACCAAAATCGGTAACCCTAATGACATGACATGTCATTTGAATCTTACGAATTTCTAAGGTTCAAACAGGGCTCAGTATTTTTAGTACTATACCAGTTATGCATTCCATATTTATACACCATAATTACTAAATTCACATACATATAATTCAATTAAAGTATATAAATACACAATGTGATTATACGTACTTACCTCGAATTAGTACGGAGTAAGTCGACCGATCAATCCACTACTTTTTCTTTTCCCTAATTTAAATCCGAACATGGCTTTTCTTGATCTATATAATATCAAATTTAACTAATTTAATAATTATTCTATTCAATTTAGTCCAATTTCATAATATGGCCAAATTATCATTTTGCCCCTAACATTTGACTTCTTTACAAATTAGTCCCTAGGCTTGTAAAAATGAAATTCATGAAATTTCAGTACACCCAAGCCTAGTCGAAACTTATATGTGCTTATAACAGCCCATACATTCCACAAATTCATACATTTAACACATAAATTTCGAAGTTCTCAAATGAACCCCTAATTGATACTTTCATTAAAAATCCTTTAACAAAAGTTGTCTATTTACCAACAAAGAGTCAGATTCTTCCATTAAACTTCAAGAATAATAAAAAAGCTCTCATGGCAAAACTTAAACATTCAATCATATTGCAAATTAGTCCCCTATTTAGCTAGTTTAAGCCACCACGATCCCAAAAACATAAAAAATCATCAAAAATGGGCTTAAAAATCACTTACATGCTAGAGGTTTATGTTGCTGAAATTTTGAGCTCTCCAATGACTATTTCTTGGTGAAAAATTGGTGGATGATGAAGAAAGATGAAGCTTTTTCTTTTATTTTTATTATTTTATCAACTTATTACCTAATATCAATCTAACCTTACAATTTTCATGATTACACTCCATGTACATACACTATATCAATTTGTGGTCTAATTACTCAATAAGGACCTCTACTTTAAAGTTCTATAGCCATTTAACACCTTTAGCTAATAGAACATAACTTTCACACTTTATGTGATTTAGTCATTTATCACAAATTGAGCATACGAGTGGTAAAATTTCTTAATGAAATTTTTATACCATGATTCTAACATGCTGTAAATATTAAAATAATATTAAAATAATTTTTACAACTTCGGATTTGTGGTCTCGAAACTACTATTCCGGTTTCACTAAAAACGGGCCGTTACAGCTCGCAAGTACATGAATAAGGAATGAGAGGTGATTATTCAACATACCTATAGAAAAGATAATAAGCTCGCTGATGGACTAGCTTCAATGGCTTGGGATCAACCATTACAATGTTTTGTCTTTCTCTCTACTGGATGCAATTCGTAACTTGCTGAATACAGATGCAAATGGAGTTGTGACACTAAGATTAGTGGTTGGTTAATTACAGTTTTATGCTCTCTTCTTAATTAAAAAAAAAAAACTTTACCTCTATGTAAGTGTCTAATTCAACTTAATTCCAAATCATATATATTATCTAGAAAGATATGTTGACACAAAAAAAGGGAACAACCTATTTGATTTAAGTTAGATTTTTTATAAATATCATAAGTTGATTACTGCCGCATAAGTATTAAATATCAACTTATTATTAATAAACGCTATTTATAATGGTGGTGTTTGATAATTGATTGTAGTGGTTGGTTTAATCAATTGAATCTATTAACTGTTTATTTAAAAGTGTTTAGTAAAACTTAGCTGATAGCTGATATGCGTAAAGTGATAAATAAAGGCATGACACATTTTATTATTAAGTAATTATTTATTTAAAATATTTTAGTCTTTATTGGGGAAATTATTGAAATAAAACATTATTATCAAGGAATTAAAACATCCATTATAAAAATTAATTAGTGAATATTTTTGAAATTTTAAATAAACAAAATTCTTAAGTTCCTTATTTACAAATATTAATCTTGTGGAAATTGATAAATATTAACAGTGTATCAATATAATTGTAAATTATATTCTTAGTGATAATTATGTCATGTTTTTAGTATGTAAATTAGTGATATTTATGTCGCACTCTGAATAAATTTGTCAAATAGCATATTTCAATTAATATAAAAGTGCATGAGAAATCATTTTATACAAGTAAATTGAAAATAAATTAAGAGTACATAAATATTCAAGAAATGGATAAGTAAATTGAAAATAAATTAAGAGTACATAAATATTCAAGAAATGGATACATGTGACAAATGGAGTAATTTTTGAACAAATATGATCAGACATGTCATTCCACATATCTCATTCCCAATTAGTTGTGAAAAAATTGCTCATCCTAGCGTTTTTTGTTTTGGAGGTTTTAATTTAACAAGCTCTTGAAACCTCACCAAACACTACAATTTGGTGATTTGACTACCCAATCTTTTATTTGTACCCAAATCAGCTAAAAAAGACCCACAACTATTTATGAGTGAAGGAGGAGGAGTTATGGATAGTTTTAGGCATTATGTAAAAAAAAAAATGATCAGAATCTATAATGAAATTATTATTAAATTTTTTTTTAGAAGAAAATACAACAAACATTTCAAATTAAACATTAATTTTAAAATGCAAGTATGTTTTAATGGCCAAATGACCCAAATATACCAAAAAAAATATTATTTACGGAAAAAGGCCGATTTCATTAAAATTTACGGAAAAGGGCCGTTTTCCCACAAAACGCGTCCACGTCAACGCGTTTTGTGGAGATGCAGCAGGAAAGCACACCCCTGGGGGAGCGCTTTCGCCACATCAGCACAAAGCGCGCTGAAGGGGACGCGCTTTGCTGATGTGGCAAAAGTGCTCCCCCATAGACGCGTTTTAGCCCTGTTTTTTAAAAAAAAAAAAAAACTATTCTCAAATTTTTTAAAAATTTACGAGAATAAACCTTTATAAAGGTTCAAAGTGACAAAAATATTTTTTTAATGTGTCATCAATTAATAAGAAAATATAACTTACAAAGGAAATCTTTATATAGACTCAAAGTCTCATTTCCCTTGTTTTCTTGAGCAAAGTGGGATATGAGATATGTGTATATATAGACTCATGAATAGTTTTGCAGCTTGTTCCTAAACAATGTGGGATTCCTTCCTTTTTTAACTAACAACATGAGATGACATGCTACACTATATTTGATTTTTTTTACAAAATAATTTCTCTTTTTTATATTTTGTTAACATTTTATTATATTATAAAATTATGTTTTGAGATCTATATGAAATCTATATGAAATTATGGGATACTTGTTAGTCCAATCTGATATGAATCTGTATTAATTTAAAGCATTACCATCGCTGGGAAATGCTTTTAGTTGTGCTGTTTTCTCTTTACATACCTTAACAGTAAGCACTTGAAACCACAAGCAAACTACAGAACAATATCATTTTCTTTCTTGTTTAAGTCTATATAATTCTATCTGCTATTAATTGATGATAAACCAATTCATCTCAAATTATGTTCTGCATGGTAGTTGGCAAAGATGAGTAAACCCACATTGCTAAGAAATGAACAAGTTAAAATGTTTCTAGCTCATCTAAAGTGGGATTTATATATTTGAGGATAAGCAGTTTGGTTTGAGTTTAGTGGTGTAATTATTTTTTTATATTATAATTAATATATTCAGGGGAAGGGAGGGGCAGGGCTCTAGCTCTCAAAATGGAAAATTGCTACTTTAATCTCAAAAATTATAAAATTTTAAGTTAATATATAGTAAAATTATAATTTGCTCCCAAAATGTTAGAATTTCGATTTAACCCTTTCAAAACCTATCAAAATATAAACCTACAGTGATAAAATATTACATTTTAACTTCTATGAAATATATAACTTAATTTCAACCACTCTAAAAAATTTTCTACCTTTACACATATTATTTTACCAAAAATAATTGCATACATGAATAATTACATTGCCAAAACTGCAGGCATGAATAATTAGTTAAGGTAATATTCTATTAACAGGGTTAACCTTTTTGAAAAGATGTGAATAAAAAAAAAAGTGTTTGTTCTTGAACAGATCCCTTTTTTGTGGCTTATACAAAAAAAAAAAAAAAACCATATTGATATACCTTTTGCTACTCTGCTCTATTGTTTTGACTTGTTGTATCTTAGAGGGAAACTTATAGCATTAAAGAAAGTGATTACGCATCTTGTTCTAAATTTTTCTTTCTTACCTCACATATTTTTCCAACAATATAGGTGTTGAGCATGTTGGCGGAGATATGTTTGAAAGTGTTCCAAAAGGTGATGCTATTTTCTTAAAGGTAAGCCTTTATGTCCTATAGCCTAGTAAATGGAGAACTTTTTTTTTTCTATCTTCTTATCATAATTGATAAATGTAGAAGTTGTGAAATCTATTTAGCTTAGTAACTTTACAATGGATACTCCATGATTGGAGTGATGAACATTGCTTGAAGCTTTTCAAGAACTGTTGGGAAGCTCTCCCTAATGGTGGGAAAGTGATTATTGTGGAATCTATCTTACCCGAGGTTCCCGATACCAGTGTTTCTTCTAACATTGTCTGTGAACAAGATCTGTTTATGTTAGCTCAAACCCCGGGGGACAAGGAGAGAACCCTAAAGGAATACGAGGCCTTAGCTTTAAAAACAGGTTTCTCTGGCTGTGAAGTAATCTGTTGTGCTTATAACAGCTGGGTCATACAAATGGAGAAAAGGGCAATTTATTGAAGTTCTATTGGAAACTTTCATTTCCTTTCATCTACCCACACAGGAGGATTCAACATAATGTTTGATAATATTCTTGGGGTTTACTCAAAATTACCTTCTGTTGCCAGTACTTCCTCTTTCATATTATAAATTTATAATATAATAAAATGTTAACAAAATATAAAAAAAAAAAGAGAAATTGTTTTGTAAAAAAAAAAATCAAATATAGTGTAGCATGTCATCTCATGTTGTTAGTTAAAAGAGGAAGGAATCCCACATTGTTTAGGAACAAGCTGCAAAACTATTCATGAGTCTATATATACACATATCTCATATCCCACTTTGCTCAAGAAAACAAGAGAAATGAGATTTTGGGTCTATATAAAGATTTCCTTTGTAAGTTATATTTCCTTTTTAATTGATGACATCATAAAAAAATGGTGTTGTCACTTTGAGCCTTTATAAAGGTTTATTCTCGTAAATTTTTAAAAAATTTGAGAATAGTTTTTTTTTTTAAAAAACACAGGCTAAAACATGTCTATGGGGAAGCGCTTTTGCCACATCAGCAAAGCGCGTCCCTGTCAGCGCGCTTTGTGCTGATGTGGCGAAAGTGCTCCCTCAGGGGCGCGCTTTCCTGCTGCATCTCCACAAAACGCGCTGACGTGGACGCGTTTTGTGGGGGAAACGATCCTTTTTCGTAAATTTTAATGAAACCGACCCTTTTCTGTAAATAATATTTTTTTTAGTATATTTGGGTCATTTGGCCTATTTTAATATTATATTACTAGAAATACTATGAAACGCTACGAAACACCTTCAAGCAATTATTTTTTGTTGAAAATGTGAAAAATATTGGACTTAATTTATACCTATTTGGTTATTCACCAACTCAATTATGCTTGGCATTTTAAAGGTGTTATATATTATTTGTTAATAAATAATAAAGCATATGAATTGAAATTAATTAATTATAATAATACATAAAATTTGTACGATGTTAAAATAAAAATAAATAAATTGAATTAGGAGTAAAATAAAATTTAAAAACATAAACACATCAAATAAATAATACTAAATTCGTTACAATTATTTAATGGTTTTGTCACCAAATGTGAGTTAGTGTTAAGTTAACTTGTGACATAAACTCAATTAACAACATTATTAATATATACAATCGATGAAGATACTAAATTGTACATATCAAAATAAAAATGTATAAAATGCATTAAAATAAAACTTTAGTTGAGTAGTAAATTTAAGATTTTACTAATCCAATTGGCATGGATTTAAATATCATAATATGTATATTTTTATTGGTTTTTGTTAAAATAAAAAGACTAAAAAACAGTCTAATAATATAATTTTTTTTAATTACATAAAGGCATTTCCATAGTTTCTTAATTAGTATTCAATTACCACGTGACACAAATTCAGTTAAAGGCTTTATTAATAGTATAGATACTATATATACGCCAAAAACATATATTATTATTTATTAATACTAAAGTAATAAAAATATTTCATAATTATTTTAAAGTAAATTTTAACTTAAACTCAAGTCAGTGGACCGATTTTAGATTACAATCATATATTATTTAAAGTAACATTTTCATGTATTTTAGAAAAAAAAAATTAACTAGTGAAAAATTCTTTTTGTGACAAGTGGTATCATTATTTGTGCAATAAATTAACATTTTTATTTGTTGTTATGAAGTACAACCCTTTCGTATTATTTCGAAGTTGAAATATGATCGTGTAAAATATGCAATAATTATTAATTACTGTATATTTGATTATAAAATATGGTAAGAAATAAATAAAATAAAATTTTTTATTATATTTAGATTATAAATATAATTACCAACTAACGAATTTATATAATATATTTTTATAAAATTTAGATATTTTATATATACATTTAAAAACATATTAATTTCAATTTAATTTATTTATCACCTATTTGATAGCATTTAACGCTAATTTCAATTAATTAGATTAAAAGATTAGGCTATTAATGATTTCTTTTAAAGTACAATATATATTTTTCATTTAACAAGTTATTTTAAACTTTTTTCTCTTAAAAAAAAAGTAAACATAGATTACAGAGACACTCACATTAATGGTTCTTATACTATAAATTGTAACATATTTTAATTATTATTATATTGATTTTAAAATCTAAATTCACCGAATTGAATTTTAGTTCGATTGACATTAATATATTATTAATGCAGAAGGATATGAATTTAACTACGTTAAAATGTGTTATCTTCTTTAAGAATTAAAAAATCTATAGATAATTGTAAATATTATTTCAAAATGAGTATATATAATAAGAACTGTCTATATTACCTACTAGAAGTTTTACTTTTCTTTTTTCCTTTTTTAAACGCCAAATTTTGGATTTTCTTTGTATTTATAATTATAGAGTATTAGTTTTCATTTGAAATCTCCCAATGACAATTAGATGATTAGTTTTGTGATTAACAGTGAAAAGTTAATAGAAGTAAAAAAAAGACGGAAATAAATTGATTAATATTATGGAAAGAAGAAAAGGAATAGGCGTGGGAGTCGTGGACGTTAGTTGTCCCAAATCCCAATCAAGAAGAGATTAGAAAATGATGACGGCATCATACGACACCCATCGTAACATAATAATAGAATAAAGCTTGAAAGTGATCGACCGACCGGGCCAATCGGGTCACTATAAATAGATGGAAATTATAACACGGGCATTGATTAAAAATATCCCCTAAAATAAAGCGGTTTCTTGGTTCACACGAGAGGGACTCCCCGATTCTCAAGTCTCTCCCACCCAAACATATCACAATAAATTAGGTATTCCACCTTTTATTTTTTCCCCCAAACACGCATGCAAATCGTTTTTCTTTTTCTAATTCTTTCTGACACACACACACAAATTTCGAAGCTCTGGATTCCACCTCTTCCCGTCCTCGCCGACGGTGCTTATGCCGGTTGGTTTCCAGGTATCTAATTCCGTTTATTTTCATATGGATCTGATCTCATCCGATTTAATTTCTTCTTTTCTCTGTTCTGTGTGTTTTTTTTTTGTTAGGATTAGATTAAGAGTTTTTTTTTTCAATTCAAATGGATCTATTGTCTTTTATTTTTGTTTTTGCGTTTTTAGTAATTTAATCTATTATGTTTTGCTCTTTTTATTTTTGTCACGAAATTTCTTTAGTATTTATTAATTTTTTTTCGTGAAATGTTCTGTTGCTGTTTCTATTTGGCGTGTTTGTCTCATATCCTATTTGTTTGGTTTATATACAGGGAATAGGAATTGTTTTTATTTATAATCAGGCATTGAAATTTTTTTAATGATATGATTGGTCGCTGCTAGTTATGCATTCTTGCTTGAAGATTGCTTGAATTTGATATAGCCTCTACTCCTTCATGAGGTTTCGCTTTCTAAGATGTATATACTACTCCACTTTTTGGACATTCTTTGATGCCGTATGCTTAAATTAGGATCTGTGTTGACTCAAGTTTCCATTGATGTTATTTTAATGTTAGATTGCACCGGACTTGGATTTAAAGGGATTTAGCTTTCCTTTCAAGACATGGAGAAAGCCTGCTTCTGGTCAAATTGCAACCTTTTCCGGGTTTTTTTATTCCAAGAAGTACTTGACTGGCGGTTTATTGTCCATGGAGATTCTCTTTTGGTTTCTTTTGTCAATTGCACTTAGTGCCCAGCCTCCTCTTAATACTCAACACGGAGCCGCAATGAATTTTGTTTTCTAAGATAGGTGCTGGATCTTTAGCACACTTGTGTAAGTAAAGAGTTTTTTTTTCTCTTTTTGACAAAAGAATATGATAGGTAGGTTCTGAATGTTTTAATTGGCAGTGCATTGTTGATACAACATCCAGTCATGAGAAAACACCTTCCAGGTACACTATATATTCTCATATTTATCTTTTCTCAATCCATCAACGACCTATTCCTTTCCTAACCTCTATCATATTTTGTTTTTCTCTCTTGTATTATCACAGGGCTTGTAGTAATTGAGTGAAAGTTGCTTACTAAGCATTAGCATTAGTAGTTCTTAGTTAATGTTTTGCTGTTTCTCCTGATGGATACTGATTAATGAGGGTATGTTGGTTTGCTGAACATTCTGCAACTGCTTCTATTTAGTATAGATGAGTTAACTGCAATTAAGCTCTTGAACTGTGTGAGTGTATCTTGAGCTTGGAATCCTTCCTTTTGGCTGGAGCAATCATTCTGATCGTATCAGTATGTTTTGTGGAGCTCATCCATTCCTTTCGTTGATGCCTTTTTTTGGTCTTGAAGCTGCGGGTTTGGTACCAAATAAGGCTTTGAAGCCCATCCACCATAAAAACACTGGCTTAATGTTATTGCATGTTTCCAGCAGAAATTAATGGTGGATTTAGCTGATCACCAAAGCAGTTTGTTTATGTTTTATAGTTTTAAGTACAAGCCATCTTCTTCTGAAGATAATTGTCACATGTCTATCCTTGGTTCTTATAAATCTCCTGAATAAAGAAAGGGCTAATTTTTGTTCCGCAAGAAAATGGACAGGTAAGTTGTTTAATTTGGGATGTGCTATACAGTATTGATTTTCTGCATGGTAATTTGTGCTTATCATTGTTTGGCATGATATTAGGTACAAGTTAATTAAGGAAGTTGGAGATGGAACATTTGGGAGGGTGTGGCGAGCTATTCATAAGCAGTCTGGGGAAATTGTGAGTATGCTTGGAATGTTATTTACTTAAAATTTTAATAGCATTTTTTGTTGATTAAGTTGATATTGGAATATCCTTTTCAAATGAATACTATCTGTTTTGAAGGTTGCGATTAAGAAAATGAAGAAGAAATATTACTCGTGGGAAGAGTGTGTGAATCTGAGAGAAGTTAAGGTAGTACTAGTTGCTTTATTCTTGTTTTGCTTGTATTCATTATATTTCTTATACATGATAGTCTGTTTCTTTTGACAGTCACTGCAGAGAATGAATCATCCAAATATCGTGAAGCTTAAGGAAGTCATCAGGGAACATGACATTTTATACTTTGTTTTTGAATACATGGTAAGTGACCAGCATCTATTTGTGTTCTTTAATCATTGGGGTTTTACTGAAACATGAAATTCTTCCAGGAATGCAACCTTTACCAACTTATGAAAGACAGGGAAAAACTTTTTTCTGAAGTTGAAATCAGAAATTGGTGTTTCCAAGTCTTCCAAGGTCTTGCATACATGCACCAGCGTGGATATTTTCATCGCGACCTAAAGCCTGGTATTCTGTTTCATTTTTTCCTACAAAATTCATGTTTATATTTGTTTCGTCTACTCTAAGAAATATCCTGCAACTAACTGCCCTTCTCTTCTAGAGAATTTGTTGGTTACTAAAGATGTAATCAAAATTGCTGATTTTGGTCTTGCACGTGAAATAAATTCAAGTCCACCATACACGGAGTATGTCTCAACACGCTGGTAGGTTTGGTACATTAGAATTTAGTGTTTTGTTTCTTTTTCTTTTTAATTTTATATATTCATTGCAACTTATTTGTGTCTTGTATTCCTTGCATTTTAGGTATCGTGCCCCTGAAGTACTTCTTCAATCATACCTGTATACTTCAATAGTTGGCAAGTTTTCACTGCATTTGATAGTCATTTACTTGAGGATAGAAGTAGTGACAGCCTTTTTTAACGATGCTTTTTCTACTTATTGCAGATATGTGGGCGATGGGTGCAATCATGGCTGAGTTATTCACCTTACGTCCTCTTTTTCCTGGAACAAGGTATGTTCTTATGATGTTATCTAACTATCTTTTCTAATTTGTTTGGCATGGCTGGTTATTCATTGAAACTTCATCATTGGTGCAGTGAAGCAGATGAAATCTACAAAATTTGTAGTGTAATAGGTACTCCAACTAAGGATTCATGGCCTGATGGGCTTAATCTTGCAAGGGCTATAAACTACCAATTCCCACAGGTCGTCTTCTTGATGTTCTTCTACACAGATTGTACCGTTGTAGCATGATTTCCAAGTTAGCTTTAGTATGTGGGGCTGCTATTGATTATCTTTTGAGTGCATGAAATCTTATATTTTTTTCAATCTCTTTTATTCAACATTGCAGTTCGCTGGTGTGCATCTGTCTGCATTGATACCATCAGCAAGCAAAGATGCAATCAGCCTTATTACAGTTAAGTGCATTTCTACTGACTCTGTTAGTTATTATTCCTTCACACCCTACATCTAAAATGGATTTCTGTTTTTGTGATTCGGACCATTATTATTTTTATTTGGATTGGTTGAAGAAATATTGACATTTGCTTTGTTGCTTGTTTTAGTCTCTCTGTTCGTGGGATCCTTGCAAAAGGCCAACTGCTGCCGAGGCCCTTCAACATCCTTTCTTTCAGGTGGTATCCTATATAAGTAGATTATGGTATCTAATTATGATGGTTAAGATGTATTTATGTTATAGCTAGTGCTTTGCTGAAGGAATTTCTTATGATGTGCAGGGTTGTTTTTATGTTCCTCCATCGCTTCGTCCCAGAATAGCTGTTTCTAGAACTCCTCCATCTGGTTTGTTCTAAAACGTTAACATTTTTCTATTATGTTTGGAGGAGGTATATTATTTGGTTTCACTTGTTGCTAATTTCTAATTCGCACGCTTGTAGCTGGTGTTAGAGGAACATTGGAACAGCAATCTGTTAGGAGGTATTCTGGAGCTCAGCCCAATGGGAAACTCACTGGCAGTTTTTCTTCTCTGAAAACAAATGCTTCCTTCAGCACAGGTGCTGATTGTATATGTGTTTTAATACACACGTAATTTACTATTGATATTGGATGTTGAATGCATGAACTAGTATCTTTTAAGGGCATTGATATGATAAAAAGTGTTGTAGCTATGTTTATGATCAAACTAAGCAAGACATGGCTGAAGGAAATCGCAATTAAATTGTCAGCTATACATTTTTTTTTATGGAGTTGCATTTAGTTGTGATTTGTTGTGGATTCTTGCAGGTGCGCAACGCAAGCCTGAGATGCTTAATCAGGTAATCCATGTTTAAATGTTATTGCTTATGTAATGATATTTCCTAGGGTTGCTCCGAAATATGATCTTTTGTCTTTGCCTTTCTCTGAAGGATCTGAGAAAGAATGATAAACCCTTGAAGAACTATAGCAAACAACCAAGGTATTGGCCACCAGGAAGAAGGACAAGTAAGTGTTGTTTTTTTGTTGTAGCAAATTCAATTATATCTTACTAGTATTATCAGCTAAAGAATGATTGAGTTGAAAAAAAATGGTGTGTGGGTCCAGTAATATCAATGAACAAGGATAGAAATGGACGTGGAGCTGGGGCTTCAGAGGTGGTGGAGAAGTTGGGAAATGTGACAATTGGAAGTCGGAGGCAGTATGGTGGACAAATAGGGGCACCACCTATGAAGGCTGGGGTGCAGTGGACTGCGGAATGTAATGACATGTTTCTGAGGCCAACCCAACAGTTACCTTCTGGCAGAACTTTTTCCAGAAAAGTAGCGGGATGAGATGATCCGCGTCATGCCTTTATATGCTTCATACTGATACTGCTAATAATAAAGAACAATTCTACTACTACTAATAATGCATGTCATTCAATACATGGATACAAAGAATGAGTGCTTTGGTTTGTTTTCTTTTGTTCTGTTGGAGTGGTTTTGCGTAGCAATAACCCATACAATAAAACATGGTTTCTGTTACAACCAAGTGATTGGATTTGCTTCTTCCTATTGACGTTGCTTGATAATGAAGTGTGAGCTGTTTGTGTTTTTCTTCAATATGTTTCGACTTTGAACTTTAATTTGTGTGCATTTTCCATTCTCTTAATTTAATTTATAACAAGTATCTTATTATATATACTTGTATACATATACTGGTAATATTAAGTTCTTTCGTCTACACAATCAGTTTCTCGAAATTTAATATTTCGTTTGCTGTTGGCATATTTTTCTGTATTCTAGTATCTTATACAATGTTCAGGAAATAAAGGGTTCATAATAATCAGTGTTTGATTATAGAGGGAAAAGGAAATGGAAGGATTTTTTTAATTCCTTTTTATAAAATATTTTATATAAAAAAAAGATGAAAAAGGAAAAGATAAGTCATTTTATAATAGAAATGAGTTTATTACAAGTTTATTTATTTATGTTCTCTTAAAGTTATATTTTGATCACAAAACTTTAAATAATTACTATATGGCTATAAATAATATTATTTGAAATAAATTATTTCAAATGAAAATTTAAATTAAAGTTTGTAATTAATCTTTATAATTTTTCTATTGAGCAAATTTAATCTTTTTCTTTTATTTTCTTTTAATGTTTATTTATTCTTTTTCTTCTCTTCTCCCTTTCTTTTTCACTCTCATTTTCAAATTGGGGTAGATTTTGGATTTCGTGGGACAAGAAGAAAATTTCTTATTACCAGCTCCAAAATTGAAGAAAAACGAACTTTACTCAAATATATAGCCATAGAGACCGTCTAAATGCAAAAATAAAAATTAACCAAATAATAAAATACTACATTGAAGCATTTGTCAAAATGAAAAAAGAAAAAACCCTTCAAAAACCCAGCTCCAAAGGAAAAAGAGATAGAAAGTTGCATTTTTTTTTTATGTCAACGATAAATCATAAAAGTAATTAACTAAAAACATATCAAACAATCAAAAATGGAATTTGTTTATTGAAAAACAGAACCAATTAGGGACATCTAAAGAAAGAAAGGTTTTCTTTTTAGTTCCAAGAGAAAACAATGAATATTATTGGATTAATAACCAAATAAAAGAAAGGTTTTCAAAATTTCCCTGGCTTTTCCTTTTCCTTTCCCTCGGTTTTATTGGTGATTAAGCGAAGAATGCTGCTGGGGATATGGAGTGAGCAGAGGACTGCAGCTTATTGCTATCTCTTCTCTTGACTGCCAGGCCGGCCTAGCCTCAATCAAATCTCTTTAGCATCAATGGATTGAGTGAAATGAATTTATAAACCATAAAGCATTTGAATTTAGAGCAAAGCATAACTTAAATAATATAGCATAACATGAATTAGTAGTAAACTCGAGACAAAAATACCAGTACGTAACCATGTATGTAATGTCCCATTTACTTTTTACGTGATCCACCCCCCCAAATGGACTGCCAAAAAACAGGCCAGTTCTTCTGAGCCTCATTCCATCCCAAGACTGACCCTTCTCTCAATGGATCCCAACTAGATGACACAATCCCATAACTCACCCCTAACAGTGCTGTCCCGAAGAAGATGAAGGACACAATAAACGGCACCCACGTTGGTACATCGATTTTCAATCCAACCTTGAGATAATAAAAGAATGGGAAAAACAACAGCCCTACCAACAATGGAATCCCAACTGTGAATCCCATTCTGCTTATCATCCTGTTTGTTACCACCTCAGGTATCACCCCTGCCTCTGCTTCATTCTCCTCTTCTTCCTCTTCTTCTTCTTCTTCTTCTTCTTCATTGTCATCACCACCACTCTTTGATTTCTTTGTCTTTTTGTTTTTCTTGGGTGCGGATCCAAAGCCTTTTGGGCTATTCAAGGTGGCATGTAGGGGTAGTAAGTACAATGGACGGATTTGGTTTTGGGGGTTAACTGGGAATGGGGAAGATGATTTTGAGGGTTGGGCTGATGTCAATGAAGAGGGTTCCATGGTCAACTGCCTGCAAAGCTTATATACAAAACTATATTTCTCATTCTGCAAATTCTATATATATGAATCATATTAATTACTATCTTAAGGAATATAATAAAGGAAACATGCATACCTTGAAACGGCAGTAGGATAAAGACGACAGTGCCGGAGCTGCCATTCACTTGAGCTACTTCAATTTTTTCTTTTCTTTTCTTGGAGTGCTTATTGAGTTGGTCCAGATATTGGAAGGAACACCCACAGATGAGAACTCAAAAGCTTACTACCTTTTTAAGTTAAAATTGTTGCAGAATTCAGAAACTCAAGTATGATTGCCCTCACTGAAACCCCATTCGGATTCAGAAACTCTTCTTACCACCAATTTACCAGACCGAAATAAGAAGCGATAAGGTTATGGTTCAAAGATGATCCGAAAGAACTCTAATAAGGGCTGGGCCGACTCGGGTAGTCCAACAATTTTATTTTCTTTATCTAAATTCATTTTCGGTCCAAGTCGTCGATTTTAATATTAAAATTGATGTGATTTGTTAATTAAATCCAGTTCAATTAAAAATAACAAAACAAAAGAGAAATTTACAAAAAATAAAAAAAACATTATTATGTGGATATTTTAATATTAAAAAAACCACTTCCATCTTTTTTCACATTTTTTTCTTTATTAAGAAAATTCACGCATAAAATCAATATATTTGTATAAAAGAGATTCATTTACTTTAATATAAAACTATAGTAATTTTACATACTTTCATAATTTAAATGGTTGAATTTATGAATATAATCATAATTATAATACATGTAAAATTTTAAATCAATTCGGTATCTTCACTACATCAATCCAATAATATTATATATTTTTAATATATTTAACATTTGAAATTCTTACATTTAAGACAAATAATTAGATAATTTTTTATTTACTTCACATGCATCATTAGAATCAATAAGGAGTAAAAGTACCATGAGAGTTTTTGTACTAAAAATCAAATTATATTAAAAAATGTATGTTAAATTAATGAGCAAATTAATTTTTCCTATAAATTACATCTATTTGTACTGTTAAAAACTGATATAATTGATGAAACAACCAAATATACCTCATATTGAGGTACAATGACCAAATTTTAATAATGAGAGTAAATAAAATTACCTATACGTAGCCTTAAAATACCAAAATAAAATATAGCTCGTAAATTAAGTAAGATTCATTCATACTCAAAAGCCAATGAATAATATTTAAAAAGTTTATATAGAAAATTGGATTAAAAATGATTAAAAGAGATTATACTAAATTAATTATATTGGGGCTTTCTTAAATCAATAGAATAGATAATATAAAAAAATTTCAAACTAACACACGATTTCTATTAAATACCAAACAAATTTCCTTGTAAAAAGTTAGTCCCGTCAAATATGGAACCGAGTTGACATATGCAATGACCGATCCGATAATACGACTTATATAACAGTGAACAGTTCTGATGATGTAGCATATGACTAGAGAGACTGTGGATATTGCAGGACTTGTTGTTGAACTCTTTTCCGGTACTCATTTGGGTTCTGTATTAGCAAAGATAGCATATCGGAAAACAAAACTATAGAACAATAGAAATAAGTAAAGGCTAAACTTTTGTTACTTACCGATACGTAAAGCTGATGTCCCTCTGTTTGTGCAGCGTCGGTAGCATTGGGTTGATCAAGCAAATCTTGAATCCCCACTAGGATTTGTTTCACTGTAATGGAGGGTCTCCATCCCTGGCAGGAATAACAAGGTTTTTGCTTTAGCAAAAATGGCATTTTAAATAAAAAAGATTGGTGTGGAAGTTACTTACACGACGCTCGCTGAGGATAGATAAACACACAATTCCAGAAGGATAAACATTAGGGTGGAAGAATCCATTTGGGAACTTGCATTTAGGGGGTTTGCTTGGGTACTCCTCACTGAAGTTGAGTGTCAGTGGAAAGTACCCACCTTCCCAATCTGTCTGAAACATTTTAAAAAAATTGTGATTAACTAATAAACAACCATAGAAATTTCAATGCAAATAAATCCTAGGCTTACATACAACATAAGAAAACTTCAAAGGTCCAAACTTTGATTAAAAGATAATATTTTGTAGACTGACCCCATTTTTGCCGGGGATAACACAATGCCAAACCATCAAATCAACACTCCCATCTGCCCTTGTCTCAGGTTTAGCCACAAAACCCTTCAAAATCACCACAAAAAAAAAACTATAATATAGTAAAAAAAAAAAAAAAAGAGTGAGAAGAGAAGAGAAGAGAAGAGAAGAATGTTGATACATGGGGATGATTTTTGCGCCAGGCTTTTCGTTCCTCTGCAAGACGACTGCGTGCGATACCATCCGACATGATTTTTGGGAGGGTTTGTTTCTATGTGTGACTACTGAGATTTTGAAGAGCTTGAAGATCAGTAGAGATTGAATTGAAATGGGTCTTTTAAAACTGACTTTGTAATGTAACCTTTTATTTCCCTAACAAACGAGTCAAATATCAAGGCACTCTTATTGGCGCACTCCCTGTCTTTATAGTTTTACCACTAATAAATAAGGCGAGGAAAGGCTACGCAAGGAATAAATATATTTGGGGTATTTTATATATATTTTAAATACTACTAATAAAAGGGATCCTTAAAAGGTATTTTTTTTTTCTTTTTTGAGGTCTCCACCTGAAGAAAGGAAAATCCAAGTCTCTCTCTCTCTCACCATGAGTCTCTTCGGTCTGGGCAGGTGACCTCTAATTTGTAATTTCCACTTCTTTATATAATTTTCTCGTAAATTAGTTTATTATTTTCCTTCAATTTCTTTTTTTTTCATTGCTTATTTGCTATATTACGTTCATAAATCTTGTCGGATCTGTTGTAATTCTGCAGCTTTTTTGTGATTCAAGATCAGTTATCAACTCCTTTTTTTTGGGGGGGCTTTTATTTAAAGCTTGATTAGAATTCTGGAAAATTTTTCATCTTTCTTACTAATTTTAAGCGTCGATTCTTTTTTTTTTTTAACTGTGCCTGCAATCCAATTGTTTTCTAATCTTGGAGTCATTTGTGACGGTTTAACTATCGTCGTTAATTATTGTTCTTGCTGTGAAGGTTTCTAATCTTGGATGCATGTTGACCCAGTCTTTTATTTCTACGCAATTAATGGGTTTTTTTTCTTCTTCTTCTTCTGACTGCTTATAATTAGTATGCAAATCAGGTAGTTTTCATGACTGGCATAATTAGAAAGGTCGAAAAAGGTATGCTAAATTATTGGTTTTTGACCTTAAAGATTATATGGCCATTATTCACAAGGTTGAGCTTTGCATTTTGAAGCTGAACTTTATTGACTAAGTTGCAAATTAGGTCTGTTGACAATTTGCAGCCATTTTTAGAAGGCTCGCGCTGGCAGAATGATAAAAAAATTGAATTAACTGGAGCGAAAGAAAAAAAGGAATGTCCAAATCTAGTCTAAGGCTAATTAATATTTCCAAAAATCAAATTATTAATCATCTTTGATCTTTCACAATTTTCAGTTAGAGAAAGAGTTCTGGCTTTCTATCTTGCTCTCTGCCATGCTATAAGAGTCCATGCATGTCTGATTAGAATGCACAATTAATCTACTGAAGATAAAAAATTAATTTGATATTTCGCTTGGATTGAATTCATTTGCACTATGCTACTTTGAATCTTTAACTTAAATCCTAATATACTTGCTGTAAACATATAAAATAATTTCAATGGATATAAACTTTGGGTGTATGATCTCTAAATATACCGAAATACTTGTGAAAATTTTAACTTACTTATATTGAGTATCTGTATATTTCTGACTCCCACTCCCAATTCTGAGCAGCAGAGCTGGTAACTATTTGTGTATATTTTCAAATTGATGATTTTTGCTGATATTAAGTTGCTTTGTAAACAGAAATCAGCGAACATTCCGTCCAAAAAAAAGTGCACCTTCAGGAAGTAAGGTTGGTTACTCTTTTTTCTTAAATAAAATATAGTTAACACTGTCCATTGCCTGCTTGTTAGAAGTTGATGTGATTCATTCTTTTAAAATGTGCTTGAGTCTTTTCATTGTTTCTT
The DNA here is from genome assembly GCA_005393395.2 of Gossypium australe. Taxonomy (NCBI): domain Eukaryota; kingdom Viridiplantae; phylum Streptophyta; class Magnoliopsida; order Malvales; family Malvaceae; genus Gossypium; species Gossypium australe. The sequence continues at coordinate 23,264,288 of CM016621.1, read as the reverse complement.
TTTTCCTTCACCTGTTTGTTGGGAGAGTTCTGGACTCTTATTTCCAGTGTCCAAGGATCAAACCTTGGCAACTTCAACTATCAGAAAAAAGAAAAAGAAAAAAGGAAGTTCTTGGGTGCGAGCATGCAATTTTAGCACTGGAAGTATGCTAGAAAGTGTCCAGAAAGAGAAACAAAATATAGCCAAGCACAACTTAACACCTAAGAATGCATCCAAGAGAAGAAGAAAAAAGGCTCACTTACCATTATTTCTATTTAACAAATTTTATTGCTTTTGGTGTCACTTATTAAAACAATAACTTTACGTTACTATGTTTTACTAAAAAATTCAGTGGCAAAGTTGAAATACTACAAACTTCAATGCTCCACTGATATATGTCATGGTCCTACAGCCCCACCTGTGGAACCTAGTCATGGATGTTAGAGGGCATTTTATGCACATAATAAATGTGGTAATTTGTTTTTGTAATTAGGGATCCACTTCTAAACATGGTTAGTACTGCTGTTCGGTTGTGCTTGATAATAATTGAATAGCCTTGTTTAGGTTTCTATCCAGTTCCTAGAGCTGGCTTCTCTATAATGTCATTATATAAAATGCTTTCTGGACTTCATTCTGCTGTATTAGTTGTTTAGCAGAATTTGCAATTCTCATCATAGTATTATCTTGACATAATGCAGGGTGCACAGCTTAAAAAGCACATCGATGCCACCTTAGGCAGTGGAAACTTAAGGGAAGCAGTTAGACTACCTCCTGGGGAGGATTTAAATGAATGGCTCGCAGTCAATAGTATATCTGGCTTCTCTCTTTCTTTCTTACATCTGCCCCGCAAGCACATATGCTCACAGTTTGAATAAATCCTTATTTTTGCAAAAAAAAAAAAAAAAAAAAAAAAAAAAAAAAAAACTGTGGATATAATTTATCCATGTATTTTCTACTTTAGTATGGCCTTGCTGTCATTACTTCCATAACAACTAATTTACTTGTATTCCATTTATTAGTTTATTTTTCATAGAATGTTTTAGTACTTTCTTCCCTATTTCTAGGTTACTATCGATTGTTCTTTGAAGCTCATTGCTAAAGCATAATAGTTGGATCTTTTTCAGCTGTGGATTTTTTCAATCAGGTGAATCTGCTCTATGGTACCCTCACTGAGTTTTGTACTCCTGAGAACTGCCCTACAATGACTGCAGGACCTAAGTAAGAGATATATACTAGATTCCTTTTGCCCTTTTCAATAAATTAGGCGTACAATTCCTAAATATTATTGTTTTCCCTCATGACCTCTGTCGTGCTTGGATCCATTGATGGTATTGAAAGCTTTTCTCTCAAACAATGCATGTGTTCAGTCTCTAAGGATCTAGATAAATCGAAACTCCCTCAACTTGAATTTAGGCTCTTTATCTCTTCGAGCTAGATGATACTGTATTAATTTATTTTTGTTAAAGTTATATATATCTGCCATTTTTTTTTTGAATTTTGATGTTAAAATATATCATATAATCTTGGCTGATTAGTGGGATGAGAGTTTGACTTTATATCATGTTTTCTTTTATTTTGATAGTCCTAGGTTATGATGAGATGATGTTTATTATTATTATTATTATGATTTGCCTTTGTCTTTTGTAATAATTTGATTTTTGCCATATTTTAAATGTCAGTAGGAAGACATCAAATATGTTAAAGCTAAAACTATTCTTAAGAGTCAAAGGCCTTATAGTCGTGTGATTTTGTTCAACGATTATAACTTGTGTGCCATGTAACTATGGAACTTTGATTCTTTTCTCTCCAAACTACTGTAAAATTTCTTATTATGTTTGGTTCTTGTACCTTTTGCTTTCAGTCAATTAATTCAACGATTCCATACTACTTGTTCTCCGTTGTAATTTAGTGTACTTATTTTTTAAAATTCTTTCCAATTGTATATATTGGGTTTTCTGGAGTTGATTATTTGTTGTCCTACAAACTTACAGGTATGAATATAGATGGGCTGATGGTGTGCAAATCAAGAAGCCTATCGAAGTTTCTGCTCCAAAGTACGTTGAATATCTAATGGACTGGATCGAATCACAGCTTGATGATGAATCCATATTTCCTCAAAAGCTTGGTAATATCTTTCACTAGTCATGTGCTTAATCATCTTTTAATTCTCTATGGTGAAGTCTTGACATACTGTCAGTAGAGAAAGGTAGCTGTTTGTCTATGTACAATGATGATACTGATGAATACTTTTTTTCTACTTGTATCATGCTCAATACTTTTCTATATTAAATTGCATCTTCCAAATTTGCTAGGCGCACCATTTCCTCCCAATTTCAAGGAGGTGGTGAAGACAATATTCAAAAGACTCTTCCGTGTATATGCCCACATCTATCACTCTCACTTTCAGAAAATTGTGAGCCTTAAGGAGGAAGCTCATCTGAATACATGCTTCAAGCACTTCATATTGTTTACTTGTGTAAGTCTTCTTCTGCTTTATGGTTAATTTTTTATGCTCTGTCCTCTTGTTCAAGGCTGGCCTCTTCCACTATTTGCCTATGTTATACAAATCTAAACAAAATCCGAAGATTCTACTTCAAACTTGCTTAAATATAATTAGTTTCACTCTATTCATTAAACCTCCCCCCCCCCCCCCCTAAAAGAGTAGTCTTGAATGTTTCTTTTATCTAAGAGACTTATCTTTTTAAACCACGAAGGATATAAGTGTAAACTTACCATTAATTTTGCCAAGCAGTCCTGATTTCTTCTCATGTATGCATGTATCACGGTTCTCAATAATGAATCTGGAACACGGTTTTAGTTGTGTCCTTGTGTTCCCTGTTTCAAGTACCACGAGGTTATACTACTGCTCAAGTTTAAGATAGTTACCCCAATCCTCAAACTAATAACTACCTGAGTTGAGCCTTAGGTTAATTTGTTTGTTGTTTTTGGTTTATTCCGCATCTGAAACATGCTTTCTAGGATATGCAAGAATGGTTAGTTGAGTAGGAAGCTGTTAAGGTCAAATGAGGCTGTTGTTGTTACCATGTGCAGGAATTTGGGCTGATTGACAAGAAAGAGTTGGCTCCACTCCAAGAGCTCATAGATTCCATCATAGTCCCCTACTAAATATATATATATATATATATATATATACAGGGAATGGATCCTGATAAAGAGTTTTATTTTAGGGGTTCCAAAAGCAATAAAGTTTGTTTTATTAGTATGTGACATGAAAAATTTAAGTGTCTATATTCTCTATGTTATAAATGCAAATCCATATGCCATATTCCTTGGATTTGAAATATTGCAAGAGTAAGCCTGTCGGTTGTTCTTTTCCTCTTCATTTTGGAAGCCTATCCCTAAATCAAGCATTTATGAAAAGCTAACAGCTTTTGGGTAATTGACCCTAAAATATTATTTTTATGATTAAAGTGTTTTTTATTTAATTATGATTTTAAATATTATAAAATTTTAATTATATATTTAAAATAAAAATTAAGTTCATAACTCGTCGAACTGCGAAGTAATCACAGCCTTAGTTTCCATTAAATGATTGCGATTTGTTATTTGGTGGAAATAAATTCAATGGAAAGATACAAGATTATGCTATTAAATTGCTTTTGCTTGATCATAGCTACAAAGTACTACTTGTTTGCCATAAAGGATCACTTACTTCCAGATTGATCTTAGAACTAAAGGTCTGATTTTTTTTTTTTTAATACTAGGCTTAAATTAAGCATAAACTTTAAATTTTAAAGCGGAAAATATGTTTGTTCTATGTTTTTATATTGTTAAAACTCACGACTTAAACTCCTTTTTTGGTAAAAAAAAGTTTATGAAATTTTCTAAGCTATGTTTGGTAGTAGTATTATTTTTTTTTACGTCTTAGTACATAAATTAGCAATAAATTAATTTCACTTGATAATACAATTTAATTTTTTTTTACTTAAAGGGGCTTTTTTTTTACTAGGTTCTATTCAATATTAATTATTCTTTGTAGGCTTTAATGTGTAAAAATTCCTCAAACTTAAAAAAAAAAAAAAAAAAAAAGCAATTAAACCCCTTCTTTTTCTTTTTTTTTTTTTTGCACTCAATTGAACACTTGGACTTTCAGAATGCATTAAAAAACCCTTAAACTCTTCAAAAAAAGCAATTAAGACCCTGCTTTTTATTTTTCACTCAATGGGTACTTGAACTTTCAAAATGCATAAAAAAGACCCTCAAAATTTTTCAAAAAAGCAATTAAGCCCCTACTTTTATTATAAATTAGAAAAAAATTATAAAATAATAAAAAATAAAAAATTTTAGAAAAAATATTAAATTTTAAAAAATATAAAAAAATTAGAATTTCTTTTATAAAAATCGTAAAAACTAAAATTGTAAAATTTTATAAAAATTATAAAAAATTAATGACTCATAGTTTTATTCAATTAAAGTCATCACGTGTCGCAACACAGTGTGACATGTGGCGAAAAATGATAAAAAATAAAAAATAAAAAAATAAAAGTTATTGAAAAATTATAAAATGCTTCTTTTGATACGATAATTTTTTATAATTTTTTTTACGAAATTTATATTTCTTTACATTTTGTATAATTTTCTTACGACTTTATAAAATTTTATATTATATATATATTTTTATAAAATTTTACAATTTTTATATTTTTTCTACTTTTTAATATTTTAATTTTTATTAAAAATTAAAAATATTTATACCTTTTATTGATATTATTTTTTTATAATTTTTAATAAAAGCAGGGGCTTAATTGCTTTTTTTTTTTGAAAAAGTTTGAAGGTCTTTTTGATGTATTTTGAAAGTTCAAGTAACCAATTGAGTGCAAACAAAGTAGGGGCTTAATTGCTTTTTTTAAATAAAAAAAAAGGTTTGAGGACTTTTTTTAATGCATTTTGAAAGTTCAAGTACCCAAATGAGTGCAAAAAAAGTAGGGGCTTAATTTCTTTTTTTGAAAAAGTTTGAGGAATTTTTACACCCTTAAGCCTTATTTTTATTATAACAAATTGCTTTAGTACTTATGTATTAATTAAGCTTCTTTTCCTTGAGTTAATACAGTAAATAGCCAAACGAGACATTAATATTTAAGATGAATGTAAAAAATGTCATATTTTTGTCTAGATTTTGTATACAATTGATAAAAAGGCATTCATCCCCTGAGTGCTTTAGCAGATTTGTTTTTCCCTCCTTTCGTTAGTTCTCTCTCATTTGTTTAATTATTGTTATATGTTCACAATGTGAATTAGCCATTCACCGACATACTCAATTAAATTTGACTATCAACCTTCATCATTAGTTTTGCAGTTTGTAATAAAGAGTAAAATAACTAATTAAGAAAATAATTATCAAGCATAAGTAAAGTCACATTACTTCATCTTTCGGTGGCCTTTTCATTGTCAGTTCTTGTTTTTCATTCAAATTTATTAGAAATTTGAGAGTTTTGAAGAGAAAGCTTTGTTGAAGAAATGGAAATGTCAAACAAAAAACAAAATGCTTATATAGTTAATGTAAAAGGAGCTAATTCATGAATTGAAGAATCAGAAAGTCGCGACCATAACCAAAATAGTGATGTCCCTAAAATCTTGAATGGTTTGTTTGGGTTCTCTGATGATGATAATTTATTGAACAGAGAAGGAAGAAATGACAAATCATGTGATGGAGGTTTTGGTTCAAACACAAACAATGTTGATTCGATTCAATGTGAAGAATTGATGATTAAGATATTGATGTTCAGGGGTCTTATGATACCAATGTAAGAGGTTCCAATGTTGATGAGAATAAATAAAAGTTGATCATGATAGAGAATTAACAGTTGGTCCAACCAAAAAAATGAGATTTAGAAGCCTTTATGAATTGTTTAGATTTTATCAATTACATGCGAAGTTAAAAGAGTTTAGTGTGGCGAGGTGATCATTGAGTTGGAAAAATTCTGATGTCCTTAATTATTTTTGCTTAGCTTGTGATAAAGGTGGAAAATCTAATGAGAGGGAGAAGAGCAAGAGAATATTTTGTTTTATGAGGGTGAATGTTGTTTTAGGAGGTGACACTATGTGGCTTGTTAGTAGCATAATCACAATTCATTCACATGAACTCTTGCTAGACATGTCAAGCCTAATGTTTGGATATAGGCATGTTTTTAATTAGTTAAAAAGAACTCTTGAGGCAAATGATATGGTCGAGCTTTTAATTTGCAAGAATATTAAATTGCTACAAGTTCAATAAGGTAAGCCAGATCAAATGGAGCGTTTACCAAAAAATTGCAGAACTTATATACATAGTAACAGGAGGCTGATCATGCAAGAGGGAGATGTTAAGTATTTTGAGGATTTTTTTTTTCACAATGCAAAATAAAGATAGGGATTTCTTCCACCAGTTTAACCTTGATGGTTCTAGAAGGTTAAGAATATTATTTGGATCCATCCTCAATGTAAAACTGCTTATGAGGACTTTCATGATGTTAGTTTGGACACAACATATGTAACACCCCTAACCCATCTACGTCGCCAGATTAGGGTTACGGAGTATTACCGAACAATCGAAACAACATTTAACATCATAACATTAAATAAATTAATCTCATTAAAAACCTATCAAAAATATGCATTTGATCCCTAAATCGATCCTTCGAGACCCTAAAAATAGCTTAGAAGCAATTCGAGACTAATTTGAAACAAAACATAATATTTAGGAAAAAGTTGAAAAATTTGAAAACATGGGTCACACGGCCGTGTGGCCAGGCTGTGTGACATAGCCCAGGCCGTGTAACAATTGAACAAAGGGACACACGACCGTGTCCCCGCCCGTGTCTCCACCTGTGTAACTCTCTGACTTATGATACACGGTTGTGTCGTAGGCCGTGTGATCCATAAATTGACCCTAAAACAAGTCATTTCAAGACCAAAACACACCTAACCATCCATCCCATTTGTGCATACATTCAATTGACCTAAGCATCATTCAAACACTTATAAAAATACCATTTCAAACATCCTATTTCATCTAACCAATATGCCATTCAAAGGCACCACATTCATATCAAAACATCAATGATCAAATCAAAGCAATATTGTCACTATAGGGCCCAAAATTTGCCCGGGCCCATATTAACCATTTATAACCAAAAACCAAACACAAATAATAAAGTCCAATAATAAAAGTCCAAACAGTCCCTTTTTACAGTTCTTCACAAACCCAATTACATTAACGGCCCAATTACCTAATCCAATACTAAGCTGAGCCCAAACTAAACCCAAACTCTAGCCCAATGCCCAGACGGCCCAAATGACCCAAACAAGCTGGGATAACAGAAACCCTAGGGTTCCCCTTTCCAGTGCCGCCACCATCGCTTCAGCTTCCATCGCGCGTGTCCCCACGCGCACCCCGCAAGCCTCTACCAGCGCACCTCCGTACGACCGTCGTACTCCACGTCACCACCACCGTGCATCCACGCTGCCTCCGTACCTACAGAAAATGACAAAATGACAGCAAACAGAAAACAACAAAGAAGAAAAATGATTGTATTTTTTATTTTTTATTAATTTCTGATTTCAGCCTTTAAATGGACGAAACAAACCACTGTAACGTTTCTGGACAATTTTCGAATACAAAAATCAATAGCAGAGACATTTAAAAGGTTGCTTTTAGAATTTCATCTCTTTTATTGTTCTTCATTTTTTGAATCTATTTCGATATCTTGTTCTTTCCTTCTTTTTCCATATGCAAAAAATAAAAAAAAAAGGCGAGAACTTACCTGCGAAAGTCGAATCAGCAGACCCTGTTTTTCATTGCAATCGAGATAAAAGGGGCCGTCGAGGCTAGGCTCAGGCCTGGTTTGAAGGAGAACCGTTGGTTGGTTTCAAATCGGCCACTTGTCGTCGATTATCATGGCGTTGAAGTGGCCGGATCTTCCTTCTCTCCTCTGCGTCTAGAAGCGAAAATGGGAAGGGGACTTAGGGTTTTGGTTTCGGAAGGGCAGATGGGGTTTAAACTATTTTAATTGGTTTTTAAATCTATTAGCAAAACGGTGCCGTTTAGGCTCGCATTAATAGCCTAAAACAACACCGTATTGGCCGATACCCAGCAACCCGACCCGAATGCGGCCAAGATCCGTGTGTTTCGGTCTTGGAAGGAATATTTGCACATTCAATCCTTCCTCATTCTATTTCCTTTGTAATCAAGTTTTAATTTATTTTAATTTCACCTTCAATTTTTGTTCAGTTTTTATTTTAGTCCCCTTTTTAACGCAGCGCTTCGCGACACGGAATATTTGCTGGTTTAATCCTCGCTCATTGGAGCTCATCTTAATTGAGTCCTTAATTCTATTTAAATTTTTATAATATAGCTTGATAACTTTATTTTTATTTCAATTAAGTTTTAATCTAATTAAATTTATTCATTATTCATTTTTAGAAATAGTTTTAATAAATTGTTTTGAATTATTTTGATGGTTTAATTTGCTTTATGCTTCCATTTATATAATAGTTTTAAATACCGTTATTCATCATTTTATTATATACTTTTTAAATCAAGCTTTTTTCTAACATATGTATATATAATTTGTATTAAAATTTATTTTATTATTGTGCATATATCATTAAGTTCATATTATGTATATAGATTTTTTATATATTTATGTAGACATTTAGTCTCCTCTAAAACTAATTATGATATATATGTTTTTTTTATAATTTAGTGTATATATTTTAATGTGTATATACATACATATATGTAAAATCAGTATTAGAATTATTTCATTGATTTCATAATATTGTTGATGCATGTACGTTAATTAATTTTCCATTGCTATTGATTCAATATTTATCGATTATTATTATCATGAATGCTTAATTCTCATTTTACATTTATTTCCTATTTGCAATTTAATTATGTTGTACTTCGTTAATAAATAATTACTTCGCGTTGTATGTTATTATTCGATCGCATTTTATTCGTTTAAAAAGTCATGTTTTAATACCATTTAAGTTTTAAAATCATTTCTCTCAACTTTAAAACGAGGCAATGTTTCGTGTTTGGAAATTCGAGAGATCGTGCCCTAACGTGTTGGGTTTCAGTTTTTCGTTTGACCAAATAACCAAACATCCTTGTGAGACTTCATTCGTGCTTTTCTCAGCTTTAAAATGAGGTGATGCTCGTGTTTAGGGGTCCCAGAAAATCGTGCCCTAACTTACTGGGTTTCGATTTTCCTCGTTAAAACCTAGCAACCGAATTCTCTTTTTTTCTCTTAAATCCAAATGAACAATATTTCAAATAAAAACTTATTCTCGGGAATTTGAGATATTGCGCCCTAACTTACTGGGTGTGATATTTCATCATCTCGAGATAAGAATTTCAAAAGAGCAAAGGCAATATTCCGTATTCAGGGATTTTGAGAAATAGTGCCCTAACTTACTGGGTTTCGATTTTTCATTCGACCCAAATAATGGAATATTCTTCTTATTTTTAAATGAATGAGTATCGAATGTTGAAGGATAAATCTAATTTTGAGAATATAAAATGTTGTGCCCTAACTTACTGAGTACGACATTTTATTTCTTCGAAATAAGGACTTTCGGCATCCAATATGATGTTGTTCAAATACATCTTAAATAAATGGATCGTAATCTAGAATCTTTTCAAATTTTCGGCATTAGGACATTAGATAATCAATTAGGTACCAATTTTGGGCGCTACGAGGGTGCTAACCCTTCCTCGTACGTAACCGACTCCCGAACCTGTTTTCTCGAGTTTTCGTAGACCAAAGTTATTATTTTAATAAATATGTTTTATTAAAATGATACATCTCAAGGTGGTCCGATCACACCTTGAATAAAAGATCGGTGGCGACTCCATTTCCATATTTTTTAAAGTTGATTCCCGTTTTTTTAAAACCCCGATTAAAAATGGTTTCGACAGTCACATTTCAAGTATAGAACCTAGTTTATTTAACTACCAAATAACATCACATATAACATTTACATATTATGACAAGCATACCAATAAGGATATTATATACAAGCACTTAAAAGTGGCCAAAATGACATAACTTGGTAAGGCATTAAAGTCCATTAAACCAAACATGAACGTTAAAAGCAAATACATACCAAATTGACCATTAACACATTCAAGAACTACCATTACACAAAGTCCTATACATGCCATTTATAACCTTGGCCAAAATGCTCAAAAACTACCAAAATGGTTGCTGGATAGTGTGATATATCTCTGATGAGTTTCCAACCGATCAAGCTTCCGATAATCTATAAAATAAAGGAAAGTAACAACGTAAGCAACTAGTGCTTAGTAAGCTCGTATAAACTCAAACATAACTTACCATTTCTTTAGCACAAACTATAGAATAAACATAATATCATTACCAAGACCATAAGCTTAGTAAAAGCCTATACAGACACCATCAAACTCACAAGTTAGAAGATTCATCCATGATACATATGAGTTCAATCATATAGTAAGTAGATTTCATATACACATCATTTAACTTATCAACCTTTTCATAGGATCATGAACCATTTCAATTTGTATACTTACCGTGCCATTTCCTTTACTTATCCGTTGAACCATCTAGAATTACACTGGATACTTGGAAATGCTCACATGTAGTGTGCCTTTCCATATAATCGTAACCTTTCCTTTTCAATAGCGCTCACACAACCTGCGAAATGGGTCTGTTCACACGAGTTGTGGGTCTGAATGTTAGCTACACGATGCTGCTCACACAAGCTGTGGAGAATTCGCAACAAATACAGAACCTCAGCCATCAGTAGGACATTCAAGACCAGCACCTGAAACATGAAATCCCTAATGACATGTCATTCGTATCCTAAGAATTCTTAAAGTTCAAACGAGATTATTTATCCGTCAATTACTCAAAGCATCGATATATATGCATTTTCAAGTCCGTTTATATTAATATATATGCATTTTCAAGTCTGTTTATATTAACACAATATAACAAATAATTGATTTAGCTATCATTAATATGATTACAATTCATACGAACTTACCTCGATAACTATGGTCGTAATAGTCGAGTTGAATCTAGTCCAAATCTTTAGTTTTCCCTGATTTAAGTCCGGTTGTGGTTTATAATGATCTAAGTAGATACTTTCACTCAATTAAGTACTTTAAGTATTCAATTCAATCCAAAATTCATATTTATGTAAAATTACCCCTAATATTTTAAATTTTCACAATTTAGTCTTTAAGCACATAATTTGAATATTAATCATTTTAACCTAAATCCATGTTAACCAATGCTATAAGGGACCTTGGAAAAACCCATAATTTGCTATAAGGGACTTGGAAAACCCATAATTACCAACAATTTACAACAAAACCCATGGATTTACACTTTCAACAATTTAATCCCTATTTCAAAATTCATCAAAAATCACTTAACAAAACAAGTTTGTTTAACAACCAAGATTAATAATCTATCAAATAACTTCAAAACCTAGTAAAAAAAACCATGGAAAGTCCCTCAACCTTTAATGGTTTTGCAAATTAACCCTCGGGTTAGCTAAACTAACTAAAACGAGCTCAAAAACATAAAAATCATTAAAAACGGGACTTGAATACATACCATGCAATGAATTAAACCCTAGTCAAACTTCAAGCTTCTCCTTTCATGGAGATTTCGATTGAAACAAAAAAGAAAAGAAAGAATATGATTGTCTTTTGTTATTTGTTTTGTATTTATTTAACTAATTACTAATTTACCCTTAAATTTCACTATAACCTTGTCCATTATTGTCCATTAAAAACATGTATGGCATATTCACCAAATAAGTCTATTGATTTAAAATTATAAGGCTATTTAATCCATTTCACTATTAGAAACCCACTTTTGCATCTTTTACGATTTGATCCTTTTTACCTAATTAACCATTTAAACTTCAAAATTACTTAATGAAACTTTTATACGACACTAATATAATCTCAAAGACATTAAATAAATATTAAAATAATAACTCACTCATCAGAATTATGGTCTCGAAACCACTGTTTTCGACACCACTGAAATTAGGCTGTTATAACATATCTTGTGAATAGGATACCTTTTACTTCTTTTGTTGGAATTAATCACCATGATCAATCTATCCTGTTTGGTTTTGCTTTTCTTTCACATGAAGATGTAGGGACTTTTAGGTGGTTGTTTAGTACTTGGTCATCTGCTATACGAGACATAAATCCTACTTGCATTTTGACAGACTTGTGTGAAAGCATTAAAGTAGTGATCAATGAATTGATGCCAAACATAATAAAAAGATTTTACATATGACACATCTATATTAAGTTGCCTAACAAGCTTAAGCATTAGGTTGAATATGCATCAGTTGAAAACGAATTCAAAGTCATTGTTTAAGAAAGTCTTACTATTCCAGAATTCGAAAGCAAGTGGAGTGAGTTTTAGAATAAATATGGCTTGGATGAAAATGATTGGTTAATCAAGTCATACAAAAAAAAAAAAAGGCAAAGATGGGTTCCTATTTATTTGAGTCATCTGTTTTAGGCTGGAATGAAATCAACACAAAAAAATGAGAGGATGTGTGATTACTTCAATGGTTTCGTGAATGGTTGGAGTGTTGTAAGAACTTTGTGAAGTGGTACGTGTTGGCTCTAATTAAAAAACATGAGAAAGATTTCTTAACAGAGGTTTGATGAAAGAATAGTAAGACCAAATGTGAGTCTAAACTCTTATTAGAGGAGCAGCTGTAAAGAGCTCTTATGTACGGTATATTCAAGTGGGTTTGGAAGGAATTATTGAAGTGAGTTGATTGTTCCCATTGATGACAGAGGAAATCTAAACAACAATGGCAATCTATTCTTCATTTAGAGGTACATGGTTTTCTTTTCAAACTATTATCTTTCGACACTTATGAAAAACTCAAGCTATCATATATGCTTAACAATATGACCTTTTTTTTTGTCAAAATTGAAGTCTTTGCAAAAGTTACCTTTAACCTACTTATGTTGGATGATTGATTACTTTATCATTAAGTCATTCTTCTCCTTCACTATTATAAATATAGGTCTTTGATTTTTAAATTTTTTTAATTTTTGCACAACATCATATTGTAACAAAATAATTCCAATAAATGAAAATTAATAATATCAAATGATCTACCGTAATTCAATGTAATAAATTAAACTAATTTTCACACTTTAGGAGATTGAAAGAAAACATTTTTGTTAGGTTTTAATCATGTTTTTGGATGTTTCCTTAAAGTTAATAAAATATGAAAATTGATTCTTTTATTGACTTTAGGGGCTCAATGAGGCCTAAGGGTGAGCTAATAAACTTTGTCAGTGTGCAAGAGACCAATAGAAGGCGTACTAAACCAATACTGGTCACTACGTCGCAACACGAAATGATCAATGTTGCAACATAGAGAGCAAAATAGAGAAATCATGAGACTATCTTCGATGTCGTGACACAGCTTAAGGGTGTCGCGACATTTCCTTGAAGATATCCCAAGAGTATACTGACCCCTATGTCGCGACATCAACTTTAGACAAGAATTAAACACGAGCTAGGGGGCTCTTTAGTCTGCACAATCAAACTTAAACCTCAAAAACGTCAGCTAACCTAGGATTAGGGATGATGACCACCTGAAATCTATAAATAGGCTCCTTTGTCACATGTTATGGACACCAATTACTTAGTTTAGAATTCTACTTTTAATTTTAGTTTAACTTTTCTTTTTTCTTAGGTTTTAGATTTATTTTCAAGTTATTATTTTTTTATCTCGAAAGTTCTGATTTGTGGAATGCAATCAAACTTGTGGATTCACTTCATTCTTAAATGCAAATCAGACATTTCCTGAAACTCTATACTTTTGATTCGTCTATTATGTTTATTCTTTATATCAATTCCATATTGTTCATGAAAACCATGAGGAACTAATCCTTTTATGGGGGATTAACGAGTGGAGGTATGATCTATTAACTGTTTTGTAGGGTTGCTTAATGGATCAATTATTTGGGAAAGGAAGAACTTAAACCCTAAGCCTGATAACCCTAGGAAGTCATCAACGAATGAATTAACCCAAAATTGCTATGACCTATCCGTGAACACCTTCACCCCAAGCCAGTATGAACTGTGAGGTCGAAAGATAAGTAGTCCTTACCGACTCATTATTTGAGTGGAAGATCGGAAGTTCCTGTTAGGGTAGCGACTAGTTAATTGACAAGGAACTCGAAGCGATACTTGATAGGAATTACCGAAACGAGCTAATCACCAATAATCAAATTTGATTTATTCTATTTTTCAATCTCTTGAGTTTTATTTCTTTCTTTATTATATTTTCTCAAAAGCTCCTTTTATTATGTTTTCATATTATAACTGATTTAGAGTACTTATTAGATCTTTCAGTGTTCAGGTAAAAATTAATCTAGCACTAGCCTCCCTTGGGTACTATCCTCGGAGTACTCATCTACTCCGTTGTAACTATATTATAATTGAACCCGTATACTTGCAGATATCGCCTCATTGATATATATTTTACTGCAGTATTCACACTTAGGATGTTAGTACGTCTGGAGGCGGTCATCAAACGAGGGAAATTAAATAACAACTTTTTTTTCGCATTCTTTCTACCATCAATACAACCTGCAATAAATGCATACATTATACTAGCATAGGGGAAGGATTATATGAAATAGTGATGCCACGCCATCTTTTCCCTACTAGCATGAACTATTCCTTCATTAGAAGATTTCACATTGTTTATTGGATTTTCAATGCATACTTCATATTCTGATTACAATATGAAGAAACTACATATCTTAACCTCCCCTCGTCATTCGAACTAGAGCTTATAAATATCTTGAAGGCTTCCACAACATCCATCTCAGTTTCAAATGACTTGTAATGGCCTTTTTTTTTACTCCAGTAACGTTAAGAGTACATTCATGCCATGAACTATAAATATCTAGTTTCTTCTCATGAAAAACCACATAAAAATTCATCTTTTTATGTTCATTCATTCTTTGGTATCTCCTAAGCCTTGATGAACTTCAACTTAAACAAATAGAACTTTAAGGAAATAAGTTTTGGCAATAAAGAAGCAAAAGGCTTTCTACAATGAAGCTTTAAAAGATTTTCCTAAGCAAAACAAACAGATAGAGATTAGAGATTTGAAAAGAAGCTTTTAAATTTTTTTACCAAGCAAAACAAACAAATGAAGATGAGGGACCTACAATTGAATTTTTTTTCCCTCTAGGAAAATAGAGGAATATAAAGGACTATTTCTTTTTCCTTCAATAAAAAGTTGTTGGCTTTAGGTACTTTTGTGTATAAAAGTGATTTTTGTTGTTATTGCACCTCAAACCAACTCTTTTTCTTAAAATTCAAACTAGATTAATTCTAACCTAAGCAAAAATATATCTAATTAGTACTTTAGATAGATTATATTACGATCAAATAAAAAGAAAGGCTTTTAGGATTATTAATAATAATAAAAATAGAAAGGAAAGAAATAAAGAAATAATGAGAAATCAAAGAGTAAATTTATCAAATTTGAGCATGGGCGACTAGCTTACTTCGGTAATCATAATCAACTATAGCTTCAGGTTTTCTTGTTCAATCAACTAGTCGATATCCGAGCAGGATCTTCTGATCTTCCACTAGAATAACGAGTTGGCAAGAACTATTTATCTCTTGACTTCATAGTCCAGACTAGTTCAAGGCTAAGGAGTTCATGGATATTATAAACAATAGTTGATATGTTAAGAGAACCCTACAAAATAGTTAATTAATCATACTTCACTCGCTAATCCCCCATAGAAGGATTAGATCCTCATGGATCTTATAAACAATATAAACTTCATAGAAATTGTAAACATGAATAATAATTCAAGACTATAAAGTTTAGAAAAAGCCTGATTTGTATTAAAATATAATGCCCAATCCTCACAGAGTTTGATCACGTTCCCAAATCTGATTTCTTCCGCCAAGCAAAGAACAAAAACTGAAATAAACCTAAAGCCTAGGAAAAGAGAAAAACTAAACACTAAGACTAGGAAGAAAATTATACAATATGAAAGCTGTCCATAACATGTGTTAAATGAGCCTATTTATAGACTTTAGAGTGACTGTCGTCCTTAGCCCTAGGTCAGTTGCCATCATCGTGCTTAATGTTTGGTTGTGTGGACCAAAATGCCTCTTGCTCGTAATGATTTCCCATATAGAGGTCATGTGTCGTGACATCGAGGGCAGTATGCTTCATTTTTAGAGTATCTTCAGGGGTGTGTCGCGACATCGACGACAGTCTTGAAATTATTCAATTCTGCTCCTTATGTTGCGACATCCAGCTCTCCGTGTTGCAACATAGAGATTGGTATCGAGTTAGCACAATGGTCTCTTGCACACTCACAAAGTATATCAGCTCACCCTTAGGCCTATTTCAGCCCTTAAGGTCAATAAAAGACTCAAATTACACACTTTATTAAACTTAACTAAAATTGTGAAGACATAATTAAAACTTAACCAAAATGCTTGTGTTGAAGCTCCTAAAGTTCGACAACTAGTTTAATCTGCTACACTGAATTACGACAGATCACCTTCAAACTTAAGAATGCAACACCGTAACATGTCCTCCAGAATCTGTATTACCCGTTCTGACTATCCATCTTTCTACGAATGAAATGTCGTATTGAAGTTGAGTTTAGTACCTAAAGCCTCATGAGGTTTACCCCAAATCTAAAGGTGAACATCGGGTTTCAATCAGAAATATAGATATCAAAATTTCGTGCAATCTGACGATATCAAATACATACAACTCGACTAACCTTTCAAGCGAATAATTGGTTCTGACCGAAATAAAGTGAGTCGATTTCATCAATCTATCAGCAATAACCCAATCGAGTCTTTCTTCCTCTGTGTCAAAGGCAATCCTGATACGAAATCCATCGTAACTCGCTCCCATTTCCACTTGGAAATCATAATTGGCTGTAATAACCCAGACAGAACTTGATGTCCGGCTTTCACTTGTTGGCAAACCAAACATTTAGCCACAAATTTTGAAATTTTACATTCCATACTCGACCACCAATATATTTGTTTCAAATCATCAGACATTTTAGTACTAACCGAATGAATAGAGTACGTACTACTGTGAGCCTCAGATAAAATGTCTTATTTTAACTCCAGATTATTCGGAACGCACAATCAATTATGAAAGTATAACATACCATCAATATCAACTTTGAAATCCGTAGATTGATCACTTTGAATCTGCTCTTGTTTAGCTAATAATTTCGAGTCATCATTTTGCAACTCCTGAATTTCCTAAAGAAATAAAAGTCTAGCTTTCAATTTCGCTAAAACAGAACCATCAACATTCAAAGTCAATTAAGCATTTTACACTCTCAAAGCAAACATTGATTTTTGACTTAACGTGTTTGTGAACAAATTAGCCTTCCCCGGATGATAATTAATAACGAGATCGTGATATTTCAATAATTCGAGCCATCTTCGCTGCCTCAGGTTCAATTCTTTTTTAGTTATTAAATATTTCAAGCTTTTTTTATCAGTAAATATGTGACAATTCAAATAAAGTGATATAGTTATCAAAATAGCAAAAAATTGAAATAGTAAATCTAAAATACTTCTTAATAGAAATTAATCTGAGTCGAGCCCTTCGTATGCTGAGTCCACATCCTAACCTGGTAGGTTACCTGTAAAGATGGAAATAATGAGAGAGTTAGCTTAAGAAGCTCAGTGTGAGTTCAATCACAAGGAAATAGGTGAAAGCGGTAGACAAATCATACAGAATGACGACTTATAGAACAAATTGCAATTGAATAGAAATTCATAGTATTGGTACTTTAGATCAACTCATCAATATAATATCTCAGTTTTCACAGCCATGTAAATGCTTATGATGCAATGCAATTTCAATTTATCAGGAAATATCCTACCCAACTCCGCTACACACTACGGTAGGAGTTCCCAGAACTCCTCTACCTTTACACCACATTGTGGATGAACCACTGGTCATTATAGATATACTATTAATGATAAAAATATTGGTGGATGAACCATCCATCTGTGCAGATAAAAGCTGCTAATAGGGTATGGATAAACCACTAACCGGTGTAGATAAAAGCTTCTAATAAGTTGTGGTTGAACTATCGATCATGTAGATAAACTACCGACTAAAATACGTTGTGGATAAACCACTGGTCGTGCAGACAAACTGCCGACTCAAATACGTTGTGCATAAACCACTAGTCATGTAGATAAATTACCGGTTAAAATATATTGTGGATAAACGCTGGTTGTTCTGATAAATTGCTAACTAAAATACGTTGTGCATAATAGTAGCGATGAACTTGCTTAGAATGTGTTCAGTTCCACAGTAGCAGTAGACATGCTTAACATGTATTCGGTTCAACAGTAAACAGTAGGCATGCTGAACATGTAACCAGTAATACAGTGGTAAGTGTAACAGTAACAGTTTATCCAAAATACAGTGACAGTAGACATTAACACTTTCATATCATGCATATACAATAATAATTTAGTGAATTAGATCATGGATTCCAACATTATTCATATTATTAGGGACTTATGTGAATGGAATAATGCACTAAAAATAGTTCGAGGACTATTCAGGGGCTAAATTGAAAATTTTAAATTTTTTTGGGTAAAACTATAAACAGGGGACACACAGCAGTGTGGTCAAGCCGTGTAACAGATTGTGGTTGTGTGGCATTTTCAAAAATTAACCTACAGAAGAGGCACAAGCTTATGGCAGGTTCATGACCGTGTGGTTCACGAATTAGCCTGGGGTTTACAAGGCACATTGTCATGTGAGGGGTCGTGTGGTCCACCCGTGTAGGAGATCGAGTTGCCCTAAACCTACAAACAATTTTCCATGATTTACTTAGTAAGGAACACACACCATTGACCAAGAGACCGATCGACGTTCTTCACGTCTGGTTCTGATTTGATTAACCTAAATTAGGTCCTTCAAATGACATTTACACATGAGTTAACGATTTCAAGATTTATCAAATTTATCGAAATATTTTTTAAGAACTGAAAGAAGATTGATTAATCAACTGTAAGATCGTCGTGGAACATCGAGGTTATAGGATTACAAGTTCTACTTATTGGAAACGAATGTACTTACCGAAATTTGATGAAAAGAAATAGATGCTATCAATGGAGAAATCAACAACCGGTAAGAAAATCAATTTTAACGGGGATTGGTTTTGATTTGGGAAGAAAAAAATAATTTTCAACAATAGAAAGAAAATATAATGCAAAGAAGATGACAGAAAAGGAAAAATGAGAAGAAATAGAGAAAAAAAAGTAAAATTCTACTTGGAATTGAAAAGAAAGCAAAATCCAAGTGTAATTAGGAAAAGAGGGACTAAATTCCTAGGGTTTGGGAACTCCAGGGGCAACATAGTAATTTACCCAATATTTCTAAAATAATAAAATGGATTGAAGGATGGAGTGAGTCGAACCTAGGTCACTAAGGGGTAGAAACTAACACTTAACTATTGGGCTATCACCCATTTCTTGTTAGTTTTTATTCCTGAAAGTATATATTTTAGTTGTGGTTTTTACTCTACGTTGTTGAAAATAAAATGAAAAGAAATAGGAGGAAGTTGACTTAAACTTGGGTATTTAGGAAGAACTTTGTAGCACCTACCTATTAAGCCTAATTCATTTATTGTCTAACCATTACAATTAACCCCCTATATTTTGGGGCGTGACACGACGTGTTCCTCAACTTTCTCGATTTTCTTCTCTTAGTTTAACACTATTTTAGGTTCCCACTTAAACTCTAATTAACTTAGGGATATTCTAGTCATATATGCTATGAATTTCAGCTTATAAATAAGCCTTAGTTACTCTAGGTTTTATTTAAGAAAATTATTGATATTGAGAGAGTTTTGTTCTTTGTTTTGAAGGGTTTTTATTTTGAGGTTTCAGGTTTTCCTTTGATTCTCTCCATCTTTTGTACTTTCCTTTATTATAGTGAAATCTACTTTTTCTGGTGGTTTTTTTTATCATCTTTTGAGGAGTTTTTCCACATAAAATTCGTGTGTTTGATCTTGTCGATTTTACTTTATTTACTTGTTCGTTGTATATACAGGTTATTTCCCATCAACCTAGTATCAGAGCTAACTCAATTTTTGCATCCAACCCTTTTAGATATGCCAGCATCAAGGTTTGATATTGATAATTTCGACAACATAAAAAATTTTAGTCTATGGCAAGTTCGTATGTCAGCCATATTGATTTAAAGTGATCTTGAGAAGATCTTTATAGAGAAGAAGCCCGTATACATGAAAAAGTCAAAATGAGATAGGTTAGATAAAAAAGCTTTATCCACAATTCAGTTATGTTTAACAAATAATGTGTTACAGGAGGTTTGGAAAGAGAAAACAATGTTTACATTATAAAAGAAACTAGAAGTCTTGTACATGATGAAATCCTTGGCCAATAGTTTAGTGTTAAAACAACGTCTCTACACATTTAGAATGACCGAATGTGAGTCTATTAGAGCCATATTAGTGAGTTTGTTACCTTTCTAAATAACCTAAAGAATCTCAAAGTTGAAAGTAGCAACGAGGATCAGGCTATGTTAAGAAAATCATCTTTGCCCTCTTCTTATAAAACTTTTAAGGGAAACTTTGATTTATGGGAGAGATAATCTCTCATTTGAGGATGTGAATGGGAATCTACTGAGCAAGGATAAGCTTGACAATGATTTAAGCCTCAACAAAAGGTTAGATGGGCAAGCCTCAATTCTAGTTGCAAAGGGTAAAAAACAATCTATAAAGCCAGATCAAAACAGGTTTAGGGCGAGATCTAAATCCAGAAACCGTGACAAAAATTTTGGCTACTGCAAGAAGAAGGGCCACATTAAGGAAGAATGCTACAAAATTCAGATTAAGATTAAAAGGGATGCTGAAAACGACGAGAAAGATAAGTATAAAGCCAAATTTATTGATGCTAGTGTAGCCGAAGATAGAGGTAATGATTTCTTGTTAGTGTCAACAAGCGAAAGCTCTAAGCTTACTTCCGAATGGATCCTAGATTCAAGGTTCTCCTATCACGTGTGTCCCAACAGGGACTGGTTCTCCACGTACAATTCATATAAAGGTGAAGTTATGCTAATGGGGAATAATTCTCCATGTAAGATTACCAGAATAAGAACCGTACAATTCAGGATGCACAACAGAATAATTTAGACACTATTAGATGTCAAGTATAAATAAAAATCTCATATTATTGGGAATTTTAGATTTTAATAATTGCACGATAGTCATTGAGTCAAATGGCTTACAAGTTTCTCGTGGAGCTCTCATTGTAATGAGAGGACACAAAAAGAGTAGCCTATACATTCTGCAATGGTCAACAGTTATTGGTGTGACTGCAATTATTGAAAAGGAGTCGAAATGGTTGCCACTTAGCGATAAGAACCAACCTGGCATCACAACGTGATTCTTTCTCTATAGATTTTGATTCAACGAAACTCTAGCACATGCGACTTGGTCATATAAGCGAGAAAGGTATGAAACATTGTGCAAACAAGGTATTCTAGAAGACACTAGAATTGGTAAGTTAGGTTTCTGTAAACACTGCACTTACAGAAAGCAGACGCGAGTAAGCTTCAATTTAGCAGTTCATAGAAAAAAAAGGACTCTTGGCTACGTCCATTCTAATCTATGGGTCCGACTCCTGACATCTCAAAAGGAGGTAATAAATATTTTCTAACTTTTATAGATGGCCATTTCAGGAAAGTTTGGATTATTTTCTGAAATAGAAAAACGAAGTTGTCGGGATTTTCAAGTAGTGGAAAAAACTGTTAGGAAAACAGACTGAGAAATCCGTAAAGCGGTTGAGAACAGATAGTTGACTTGAGCTATGTTCATCCGAGTTTAATGACTACTGAAAACGGTAAGGGATAGAGAGACATCACACTGTTGTAGGTACTTCGTAACAAAATAGAGTTGTAGAAAGAATTAATAGAACCTTGCTAGAAAAGGCCTGATGCATGCTTTCAAATGCAGGACTAGCAAAGGAGTTTTAGGCTGCAGTCGTAAATTTAGCAAGCTATTTGATAAACCGATCTCTACATCGAGCATTAAGCGATAAAGTTCCAGAGGAGATATGGTCTGTAACACCCCAAACCCGGCTTAGAAGTTAGGCCAGAATCTGGCATGTCACATTGATGAGTTTTTCGAAAACCAAGTTTTCATTAGAAACTCTTCTTAAAGAATTTAAAAACTTTCTGCTGTTCAAAACCTCAAATTTTGTTTAGCTATTTTCAAAATGTATTTTATTAAGAATCATTCCCTTGCAAAAACATTATTACTACCATTTCTGAAATCTTTGTTTAAGTTTTTAGAAAAATCCCATTTAAAGTAATTTGAGCAAAATATAAATACATCACACATAAAGCAATATAGAATAAACCAGAGGCCTTATTACAACTTTAAAACTCAAAAATAGTAAAAGTAATCAAATAGACGGAAAAGTAATTTACTAATATTTGAAAATGTTATTTCTAAAGCATGGCCTCCATCGAGTCATCCATGGCCCAAGTCCACGTCACTGAGCATTACCTGAAAGGGTTAAGAGAAAGGGGGTGAGTTACAAGAACTCAGTGTGTAATTCCCCTTATAAAGCAATCGGGCCCACAATTGCACTTTGGGCCTTAGCCCACACAATATAGCATATTAAAGATGTACGTAATGCAGCCCAGCCCAACCTAGTTTTCCATCCTCTAGGTCTCTTGAATCGCCAAACACTCGTGGCATCAAGCCACTGTGGTCCCAGACCACTGTGGTCCCAGACCACTGTGGTCCCAGACCACTTGTGACAGAGTCACAGAATATATAAACGTGGGGCCAACCCATTGTGGTCCCAGACCACTGTGACGATATCTGATAAATATACGTGGGGCCAACCCACTGTGGTCCCAGACCATTGAGACAAGTCACTGATAATCATATGTATACGTGGTTCCAAACCACTGTGGTCCCAGACCACTTGTGACAGAGTCACAGAATATCACTTCCCCTTTCATCATCTCCTAAAACCCATGCAACATAATATCATACTGAGATGAATGCAACATACTTTCAATGTACAAAGTATAATCAATTCATACACACGATATTTAACCATGAATAAGAGTATAACAATCATCATCATCCATTTAGAAGTGTTTCGGTAATTTTTTTCCACAAAGGGTAAATCAGTAATTTACCCTCTAAGGGTAAATTTAGTATTTTTACCCACCAAGGGTAATTCGGTAATTTACCCTATAAAGGTAATTTGGTAATTTCTCAACCCAAGGGTATTTCGGTAATTATACCGATCAAGGGTATTTTGGTAATTTTGCAACCCCGGACTTAACTACTAATTTGGAGCATACAAATTTAAACTGTCCATCTGCGTCATACTGACTAAATTGACCATAACTCGAGTTAGAAAACTCGCAATCTAGATCCGTAAATTTTTCTTGAAACTAGACTCATATATATTCTTACTGTAATTTTTCCAGAATTTTTGGCCTAGCCATTTAGTACAGTTTATTCCTTAAAGTTTCCCTTGTTTCACTGTCCAACGATTCTGACCTCTGTTAACTTAATTTCAAATATCTCACTGTACAATTTTCATATACTGCTCCAACTTGTTTCTCTTGAAAATAGACTCACTAAGGAATCCATACATATAACTTATAACCCATAATTCTCTTTGTACAATTTTATATGATTTTTCTAAGATAGATCAGAGAACCACAAAGTCCATCAGAACTAATCTCACTAAAATTAACATATCTCAGAATATAAAATTCATTTTCCTTCTCCATTTCTTCCATATTAAAATAGACACAGTAAGCTTAAATTTGATATCGTATTCACTTTCTAA
Organism: Gossypium australe; assembly: GCA_005393395.2. NCBI lineage: Eukaryota > Viridiplantae > Streptophyta > Magnoliopsida > Malvales > Malvaceae > Gossypium > Gossypium australe. The sequence goes on along the minus strand of CM016621.1, from coordinate 23,240,373 downwards.
TTACTTTTCTCCTATTTTTAGTGATTTTTCAAAAACACGTCACTGCTTCTAACCGAAACTGTTTTATTACGAAATATGATTACCACTACGATCATACGCACGCCCGAGTGATCACGGATGCCGGTTTTTAGTTTTCTTCAGTATTTCGACCGGTTAACAGCATATTTCATACAAACTTTCAGAGAAGTGTGAGATTACACACCATTTCAGATATGTATATGGAAGGGTATGGGATTACACACCTTATTCGGAATCCGTAACACGATGCTCTCCGCGGCACCAAAAATACGAGTCACTTATTACGAGGGATAGGTGATCAGGCGATTTGATTCCTATCGTGACCGATTAGACCAAACTATTAATCCATTTAGCAACCAATCGAATAATGAACGATATCAAATAATCCATAAAGAATTCCTTACCTTGTTGACATTGGATTTGATTTCCACCGCTTGACTTATGGCTAGAATGGTACACGGCCACCCACTTGGAACACGATTTAATCGAAGAAAAGAGTGTCTACCTAAATGAGAAAGAATTCATGAAAGAGTGATTGTGGATTGAGAGTTTAGGCAAAACAAGGGAGAAAGATGAGTAAATGTGCTAGAGTGTTGACCAAATTTCTATCCATAAATTTCTATCCAAACTTCTCACCTCAATTCCCATAAATTTTCTTCTTTTTTTTTTTATCCACCTACTCCACTCCTCAAATTCTTTTATTTCTTTTTCATCCACCTACTCCACTCCTCAAATTCTTTTATTTCTTTCCTTTCTTTTTCCTTATTTTCCTCCTTACCTTATCTTTTTAGTCATCATTTCATTTTTTTTCTTTTATTTCTTTCCTTTAATAATATTGGTTGACACTCACACAAAAAAAATAAATCCAAAATTTGCAAAATATGGGATTTGAACCCCTTCCCTCCATGCTCTTCACTCGATGCCATAACCTCTTTACTAATAGTTCATTTATGATAACAATTTACTCACTTATTTCCATAAGCTTTGATGCCTCTTACTATCTCTCTTTAATAGGCTTAAACACAAACTTTCATTAAGGCCCAACTTGAACCTGAAACTTCATAGAACCCCGTAACTTTCTAAAATCATCTTCTTAATAAGTCCAACTTGAAATAATGCCATTCTCTTGTTCTCAAAAAAAATTTTAAACACTCCTATGGCCCAATCCTACTAGGCCCAATTTCGGGATGTTACATGGTCAGGTAATCATCCTAATTATTCTAATATTAGAATTTTTGTTTGTCCTTCTTATGCTAAAGTTAGCTAGGGAATGCTTGATCTAAGGGTCGTAAAGTGTATTTAGCTAGGTTTCTCTGCTGATACGAAAGGTTTCAAACTATGGTGTCTGGAAACCAACAAAACTATCATTAGCAGAGATGTCACATTCGATGAATCCGCCATATTTCGATCAGAAAATGGGTCTTATCTTTTTAAAAACACAATAACTTAGAGTTTCTCAAGTAAGGTGGAGTCAAAAGCTGAAACAGAGGGTGACGTTACAAAGACATGAAAAGCCTCATCGCAACATCACGACAGAAAGGGTCATCGTCTCGATGAGAAAACAAGCAATGTCACAACAAAATCTCAATTCTTGCTAAACTAAAATTGTTTTGAATGAGTTTAGGAATTCATTCGACCCTCAAGTATCCTCATCATCTCAGTACACTAATTATAAGTTGGCTTGTGACAGGATAAGCAGAGAATTTTGACCATCACAGAAGTATTGTGAAGGAAACCTAGTGGCATATGATCAAATCTTTGCAGATAGCATTGATTCGGCCGACCATTCGTGTTATTCCGAGGTAGTTGAGGCTTCTGATTTTAACAAATAGCTCATTTCTATGGAAGAAGAGATAGAATCACTTTAAAAGAACGAGACTTGGTGGCTAGTAAAACCACCATCGGTAAGAAAATAGTTGGTTGCAAATAAGTGCTTAAGAAGAAGGAAGGTTCGAGTCCAAAAGAAACTACTGATAAACCGTAAAAGTAACATATTTTAATCCCATATTTAGTATGCTTTTGGATGAATTAAGCCTCGATTTATGTAAAAAGGTGCTCTTAATCCTTTGTTTTCATGTTTTATACCCAGGAAAGCACCCGAGGATGAAAAGAACGGAAAACGAGCCCAAAACAGAGTAAATGGGCCATATCACGAAATCCACACGGCTTGGGCCTAAGACCATACGGCCGGGGCCTAAGACCACACGGCCGTGCCTCCCGTACTACTAGAACACGACCGTCTCCTGATTCACACGGTCGTGCCTCATTCATCAGGATTGAACACGGCCTGGCCATGACTTACACGGGCGTGTGCCATGGCCGTGTCCCTGTCGCAGGAAAGAGTAATTTTACTCGGATTTGGATACTTGGAGGCAAAGAAACATATTCCAAAGCCTATTTAAACACCCTATTAGGAATTCTACTTGAATTAGGATACTTAGGGATCAAGTAAGGCATCTCAAAGTCTATATAAACACCCAAAAGGGAAACCTGAAGGAGGGTTCCGCAGAAGCCGAAACGGGCGGTTAGCTAGGCCAAGGAGCCGAGCCAGAAAAACCAGATTTGTGGAGAATCACTCGAAGATAGCCAGTTGATCCATCTCAAGAAGCCGGAATTCTACTCAAGACGGCGGATCTCTCCTTCAATTCCTTCAGGGAGTTTTAGGGATTTCTTATGTTTTGTTTTATCTTTTCTTCTGAGATGTTTTCTTTATTTGATATGAACTAAACCCTTCAGATACCTGAAGGGGATGAAACCTAAGACGGATCTTGTTATTTTTTTTTGAACTATATGATAAATATTTGATTTGTTCTTAATTATGTGTGCTTAATTCTTGTGTTGATATTTCCGGGATATTAATTCAAGTATGATGTGCTTAGGTGGAGAAGTAAAAGTCCCTGCTTAAGAGTAGATCTAGCATAATTAAGCGGAGTTGATCGCGTGCCTAGAGATAGGGTGACGAGATTTTGCCGGATTAGGGTGAAACCTAATATGGGAGTCCATAGATCGAGTTAATGCGATTCTAAGGGTTTTAATTAGAAAGAGATTTCAATTAATCAACCTAGGGTTAGACGTTATTTACTTCGAGAGAGAGTTTAATATAACTTAGAGAATCTTACGAATCAAGTCAAATGAATACATCGTCTGGTTCAGTGTTAGATAACAAGTGAAGTCCAAGTGGATTCTTCCTAAGGGTATCGTCTTAATCAATTGGTTTTTCTTCCAAGTTATTTTTCCTCAATTCATTTTTTTGTCTTTGTGTCTTTAGTTTAGTTGATAGTTAAATTTAGATTAGATAACACTCACTTAATTCTTAGGCTAAATAATAGAAAGATAGTTAGTATTAGTACTTTTGGTTCCTTTGGGATTCGATATTCCGGTCTTGCCTGAGCTATACTACTGTTCGATAGGTGCGTTTGCCTTACAATCATTGTCAGAGTTAGTTTCCAGGTTTGATCATTCTCATTATAAATTTTAAAGCTATGATTTTGACAATCAAGTTTTTGGCGCCGTTGCCAGGGAACTGAAATATTAAGAAAGCTTAATTTTTATTACTTTAGCTATTTTTTTTGCAACTTATTTTCATTATTTTTTTTATTTTTTTTACTTTGCTAATATTTCCTCTATTTGCTTTTGGCAGATAATTTTAGTTTATAGAGAAGATGGCACTGAATAATTATCAATGGCAAGTCATAAGGACAATTCCTACCAAAGCAGCCAGTGTCTTCAATCTCGACGTGGTCACCAGGTTATCTAACCAGCTAGAGATGATGAATAAAAAGTTTGATGGTTTGTATAGTCTCTCACAGATACACCCAATAATGCAATATGACTCGAATCTAGGAGGGGTGGCGAATCCTGAGTACCTACCCTACGGATATGGCATGGAGAATGAACAAGTCCACTATATGGGTAACTACTCTAGACCTCAAAATAATTTTTATGATAACACTTATAATGCAGGTTGGAGGTACCATCCCAATTTCTCGTGGGATGATCAAAGTAGCCAAAGACCGGAACTTCCTCCAGCTTTTCAACAACCACCTCACCAGTAGGAAGATGAGCCGAACCTTGAAGAAGTGCTAACAAACTTCATAGCAGCCTCAGAAACACATTTCCAGAAGGTAGAAACAAAACTTGAGGCATTGTCACAGGAATTCAAGGATCAATTCGGACAACTTGCTAAGCTGATCTCAGAACAACCACAAGAAAGCTTGCCAAGCAACACTAAAACTAACCCAAAAGAGCAAATTCAAGCTGTAACAGCTCATGACGGTGATAGGTTAGTGGAATCTGACCCGAAGTAAGAACCTGTGGTAAGTGAAGGTAAGATTGAGGTAAGCTATGACTTACCAAACCTGGTAATTACAGAATACCAAGTTCTTGTGCCATACCCTAATACGATAAAGAAAGACCACACAGAGGAACAGTTCGGTAAGTCTCTTAAACTTCTTAAGAAATTTCATATTAACTTGCCGTTTCTTGAAGCTCTTTCGCAGATGCCAGATCCTAGACCTCGTGGCGATAAAGAAGAAATTTATGATGAACGAAAGCTGTGGACCAATGAACTAGATGAATGGAAGACACACCTCAAAGAGAAACTAAAAACACACGAAGAAAAAACGAGGCGACTCCACGACGAACTTAATGATGGGACAAGCCAGCTTAAGATAGGAGATCAGGTACTCAAAATCTCCCCAGATGGAACAGTCGAGGTAACTAGTCCCAAAAACAGCACATTTAAGGTAAACACTACTCGACTTAAATTTTATATCAATAACCGAATTGATCGCATGAGAAAGGATTTTCACCTCCTCAAACCACCATGACCATACGACTGAGAGGTAAAGTCTAGCTTAAGACTATAAACGAGAGCTTCTCGGGAGGCAATCCGAGCACTAACCCCATTAATTTTTACATTTTTTATTTTTTTACTTTTATTTTTCTTTTTAGCACCTAACCATAAACTAACCAAAGTACAGATTTCCATACCACACGGCCTTGCACACGGCTGTGGTCGTGGCCGTGTGGCCACCACAGGAAGATACAAAGGCGGGGCTAACTACCAGATCCATAATTTCTATTCAACCCCCTTCTTCCCTTCCTTTTCCCGTTATATTTCTTCTTTCATTTTCCATTATTTACTTTTACTTTTATTTATATTTATATTTATATTTATATTTTATTTTCATTATTATTTTATTTTTATTATTCATACCATTTAGATTTAGCTTAGGATACAATAAAATCAGGAAGGCTGCTTCGAGGACTCAATTTTAAACGGTTCGAGACGCTTCCCCACATTCACCTCAAATCCTATTCGGTTTCTTTTCATTGACTTCATCCAAAATTCAGGAAGTTTCACTTCTCTACCCATCTTATGATTTTATGATTATTTTGATATTATCTATCTTTGTACATTGAGGGCAATGTACATCTTAAGTGTGGGGGTTAACTATAGTATTATTTGAAAATCCCTGAATTATGCCTTGTTCGAAAAGTAAGTTTCTCATATTACGAGTAGAATGAAATTTCCTTTGATTTATGATTTCTATTGATATGTTTTGGATTAAGTCATTGATAATTGTGCATTGATGATTAAATTTGAAGGATACTAGAGAATCAAGCATGATAAGTCTATTTTTCAAAATTTAATTTTTTTTAGGTTGTCTACCTGAATCTGAATGTTACCTTGAAATTTGAAATTTACAATGTTGATATCAAATACCCATAATTTCTGTGAGCTTTTGAGTCTATTAGAGCATATATTCTTTTTCATGCTCACTTTATTGATTATGAGTGTGTCAACTTTGAATTGTTATTCTAGAACTTGCCTCGTTCATACAGATCGAGACCACACCTATGATTTGATATACAGAAATGATAAAGGCACCTAGGATTTAACCCACTTACTCCACTAAAAGCCTACCTTCATAATTAACCCCTAGTGAACCCCGTTGATCCTAACAACTCTTTCTATTGGCTCACCCACTAATATTAACCCAAAACCCTTTGTATTTGCTATCACCATTTCTTTTTGACTACCCTTATATCGAGATTTGATTTGATTAGTTACCTAATTATATTATTTCAGTAGTTAAATTTATCCTTTATATATTTGATTTGTTCTTAAAAAAAACGAATTATATTCTTTTTTAGTTGTGTGATTAAGTGAGCTTATGCATTAAATTCCAATTATTGAAGAAGAGGCTCGTATTAGAGTATTATCAATAGTAGTATTATCAGTTTCCAGTTGATGTAATTATTTAGGATGAGTTCATTTTCTCTAGGTAGGTAACTTATCAATTCAATCTCGATTCTAACCTTCCAATTCAGCCTATATCCATACCTTTAACCAAAGCCCCGTTACAACCCTGTTAAAGACCTTTTGATCTGTTTATCATCTCATATTACAGTGGTGGAGATGTGATTTTCAGGCAAGCCTATGGGATTAATTTTTCAGGTTCGACTGTTGAATGCTTAATTTTGAACCTTAAACACCTCGAGTGATTTGAGTGAATCTTTTGTGAGGATGTCAGTCCTTGTAGGTTTTGAATTAAAGGTAATTATTCAGGTAAGGGGAGACACCTACGTTTTCGTGCTACAAATGTATGACTTTGATTGTTTGAATCTTTAGGACTCTTCGAGTTAGATCATCCATGTATAAATTATCTATGAATTATGATGAGACATTGTCGGTAGGAATTATGAATTATGGAAAGTTCGTTTTAATTGTAAGTTGAGAATTTTGCTTGAGGACAAGCAAAAGCTTAAGTGGGGGTATTTGATAAACCGTAAAAGTAACATATTTTAAGCCCACATTTAGTATGCTTTTGGATGAATTAAGCCTCGATTTATGTAAAAAGGTGCTCTTAATCCTTTGTTTTCATGTTTTATACCCAGGAAAGCACCCGAGGATGAAAAGAATGAAAAACGGGCCCAAAACAGAGTAAATGGGCCATATCACGAAATCCACACGGCCTGGGCCCAAGACCACACGGTCGTGCCTCCCGTCCTACTAGAACATGGCCGTCTCCCGATTCACATGGCCGTGCCTCATTCAACAGGATTGAACACGGCCTGGCCACGACTTACACGGGCGTGTGCCATGGCCGTGTGCCTGTCGCAAGAAAGAGCAATTTTACTCGGATTTGGATACTTGGAGGCAAAGAAACACATTCCAAAGCCTATTCAAACACCCTATTAGGAATTCTACTTGAATTAGGATACTTAGGGACCAAGTAAGGCATCTCAAAGTCTATATAAACACCCAAGGGGGCAACCTAAAGTAGGGTTCCGCAGAAGCCGGAACGGGCGGTTAGCTAGGCCAAGGAGCCGAGCTAGAAAGACCAAATTTGTGGAGAATCATTCGAAGATAGCCAGTTGATCCATCTCAAGAAGCCGGAATTCTGCTCAAGACGGCGGATCTCTCCTTCAATTCCTTCAGGGAGTTTTAGGGATTTCTTATGTTTTGTTTTATCTTTTCTTCTGAGATGTTTTCTTTATTTGATATGAACTAAACCCTTCAGATACCTTAAGGGGATGAAACCTAAGACGGATCTTGTTATTTTTTTCTGAACTATATGATAAATATTTGATTTGTTCTTAATTTTGTGTGCTTAATTCTTGTGTTGATATTTTCGGGATATTATTTCAAGTATGATGTGCTTAGGTGGAGGAGCAAAAGTCCCTGCTTAAGATTAGATCTAGCATAATTAAGCGGAGTTGATTGCGTGCCTAGAGATAGGGTGACGAGATTTTACCGGACTAGGGTGAAACCTAATATGGGAGTCTATAGATCGAGTTAATGCGATTCTAGGGGTTTTAATTAGAAAGAGATTTCAATTAATCAACCTAGGGTTAGACGTTATTCGCTTCGAGAGAGGGTTTAATATAACTTAGGGAATCTTACGGATCAAGTCAAATGAATACATCGTCTGGTTCAGTGTTAGATAACATGTGAAGTCCAGATGGATTCTTCCTAAGGGTATCGTCTTAATCAATTGGTTTTTCTTCCAAGTTATTTTTCCTCAATTCATTCTTTTTGTCTTTGTGTCTTTAGTTTAGTTGATAGTTAAATTTAGATTAGATAACATTCACTTAATTCTTAGGCTAAATAATAGAAAGAGAGTTCGTATTAGTAATTTTGGTTCCTTTGGGATTTGATATTCCGGTCTTGCCTAAGCTATACTACTGTTCGATAGGTGTGCTTGCCTTACGATCGTTGTCAGAGTTAGTTTCCAGATTCGATCATTCTCATTATAAATTTTAAAGCTCTGATTTCGACAATCAACTACGTACAAAGCAAGATTGGTTGCAAATGGTTATAGTCAAGTGAAGGAAGTTGATTTTTTTTTTATGTTTTCTCTCCCGTTGTGAAACATATTTCCATTCGGACGCTTTTGGCTCTTGTTGCATCAAACAATCTTGAGTTAGAGCAGTTAGATGTAATGACTACTGATCTTTATGGTGATCTTGAGGAGGAAATATACATGTAGCAACCAAAAGGCTTTAAAACTGAAGGTAAAGAAGATCATGTTTTCCTTCTTAGGAAATCATTGTACAGTTAATCTGCTACAATTCGGTGTAGCTGATTAAATTAATTTTCGCGCTTTTGGAGCTTGAAGACAAGTGTTATATTAAGTTTTAATTATGTTTTTTTAAAGTTTCCATTTAGTTAAAAAAATGTGCAAATTGAGTCTTTAATTGACCCTAGAGGCCGAATGAGGCCTAAGGGTGAGCTGATGAACTGTATAAGTGTACAGGAGACCATTAGAAGGCGTAATAGAAAGATACTGGTCGCAATGTCATAACACGAAATGTTCAATGTCACAACATAGAAAGTATAATGGAGAAATCACGAAACTGCCTTCGATGTCATGACACAGACTAGTGGTGTCGTGACATACCCCGGAAGATATCTTAGGAGTGCACTGATTGCTATGTCACGACACAAGTCCTGGTGCGTTGCGACATCAACTCTAGATGGGAGATAAACACGAAACATGAGCGTTTTGGTCTACACAATCAAACTTAAAACTCAAGAATGTTAGCTAACCTAAGGTTAAGGATGACGGCCATTGAGAATCTATAAATAGGCTCATTTGGCACATGCTATAGGGATCATTCATTCAATTTAGAACTAGTCTTTTAATTTTAGTTTAGTTTTATTTTTTTCTTGGGTTTTTAGAATTTATTTTCAGTTGTTCTTTGTTTTCAAGAGAGCTGATTTGGGGAGATTGTCAAACTTTACGGATTCACAATCAATTCTTAATACAATCAAACTCATTCGTAAACTCTATACTGGAAATTTATTTAGCATGTTTGCTCTTTATATTGATCTTATATTGTCTATGAAAGTCATGAGGAACCAATCCCTCAATTGGGGATTAACGAGTAAAGGTATGATCTATTAACTGTTTTGTAGGGTTACCCTACAGATTAGTTATTTGGGAAAGGAAGAACATGAAACAAACCCTAGGTTTGACAACCCTGGAAAGTTATTAAGGTGGGAATTAGCCCAAAATTGGTATGGCCCATCCGTGAACACCTTCACCCTAAACTAGTCTGGACTGTAAGGTCCAAAGATAAGTAGTTATTGCTGACTCGTTATGTTAGTGGAAGATTGGAAGATCCTGCTAGGGTAACGACTAGTTGATTGACGAGGAACCCAAAGAGACAGTTGATGGGGATTACCGAAGCGAGCTAATCACCCACAATCAAGATTTGCTTTACTCTACTCTTTAGTCTCATGAATTTTTATCTTTTTATGTTATTTTATTTTTATTATTATAAAAACCCTAAAAATATTTTATTTTATGTTTTCGTACTATAACTAATTTAAAGTACTAATTATATCTTTTAGTTTTTAGGTTGAAATTGATTTAGCACTCGCCTCCATTGGGTACGATCCTTGGAGTACTCACCTACTCCGTTGTAAAAACTATATTACAACTTGACCTGTATACTTATAGATACTGCCTCGTATTTATATGTTTTATTGCAGCATCACACTCTGGACATTCGTATGTTCGGAGGTGGTCAACTGTCTGAAGTAGTCTCATCGGTAATGGTATAAAAAGTTTGACTATTTCCTGTTAAGTATTGGTTTTTCCTGAAGTATGACATTTTCTATATTCACAATGTCTTGGTGATGGTTTATTCATATATTTTGTAGCACCCCAGATCTGGCGGGTCTAAAGTTTTGGCGTATAACAGTAAATAGTTGTAGTGTTATCTGCTCAAATAATTATTTTAGCATATACTTGTGGGTGTATAAAACCGCCGCTTGAGTTAGTAAAAATTTGATTTCATGATATTCTACTATATTAAGTAGAAGTCTATGTAAAGAGACAAATGGTATGTATGGAATGAGTATTTGCCAAAGGTATAGTATGCTTAATTTGTTTGGAATATTATGTGAGTTAGATTTTAAGTAACTTGGTTAGAAATCAACTAGATAACCAAGCTGGATAGTTGTGATTGCAATGTTTTTATTATATTTCTCTCAAAAATTGTAAGCCATTAAGAAGGCAAGTTCTAAAATATATGACACTTGTTAAATTCCACTAAGTAAATTGAGTCATATTTACATGTGAGAGATGAGTTCTGAAAGGGTTCTTCTTTCTTCTTCCTCTTTCTTAAGTGGTATTTACTAATAGCTTCCTTAAACCTGAATGTATCTTACATTGATAATCTAGAAGCTATGGTTCTTTTATGATCAGTGGTTATTTCACATCAGGGTAAGTATTTCAGTTCTGCATGTTAAGTTTTTGAATGAGTAAATTCATATATGGAAATTGAATAGTAAGACTGTAAGTATAAGGTTTCTGCATAAGGTTGTCAGCAATTAATGTGATATGTAATTTGTATGTACAAAAGTAGTAATAGTGAAATTATGTTTCTAAGCAGTGGTTGCTGCTAGCTTGAGACAGATATCTGGGTCTGGAGTTTTGAACTACAGTAAGTGAGAATTAGGTGAGTCTCTACTCTGACTTCTACATGTGAACAGTACAAGTAAGTAATTTAAATAATGATGAAATTTGAGTAATTAATGAACGAGTAAAACATAAGAAAGATGTTACATGTGCAAAGATAATTTTTCGAAAGTATTTCAGGATTAAGAAATTGAATGATGAGTATGCATGTAAAGTCCAATAATGAAATGTATGAATCAGTCAGGTGAGTTTCTACTCTGACCCTTGCATGTACATTGTTCATACTGAAGTATATTTATATGAAAGTGATCAAACTGGAATCTGGAAATCATGGATAGTATAGTATGACTATGATTCTTCTACAGCTATAGGAATAAAGTTATTTTTAGATTAAAATATAAGTTAGTCTTCTTGAAAATAAGTCCTATTGGATGCATGAATAGTGATATGAAATGTTGGGTCTAGGATGTGTTTGTAGAGTTGGTAAAGTAAGTCGAGTCACCGCCATGGTAACTAAAGAAGTCTGTCTGGACAGTAAACTCGAACTTTGATATGAAATTTTGAAGGAAAATGTCCATGACCATGACACACTCTAAAAAGAAATGTTGAACGACTTTAATCTAATGGGGTTCTCTGCATGTGCCAGGGCAGTGATGGGCAAACCTCACTTGATGTAATTTTAGGAAAATCCATATAGAAAACACAACAGTCTTGAGGTGCCTAGGTGGCATCCTGTTAGCCTTTGTGGTGTATTGTGAAAGGAATGCCTTTGTGGCGTACTCTAAATGAATTGCATTTGTGGCATGTTTTGTATGAGACTTTATGGCGTATTCAGTATGGTTCTCTAGTGTGCTTAGTTAAATTATTGTTATAAATTATCAGTCAACCATATGTTAGGCATTGTACATGGTTAAGATATGAATGAAATTTAATGGCCCGAAAAGATACTGGGTTGAAATGGTATAATAATGGAAGGATGTTGTAATGGCCTAAATTCAAGGTTATCGGAACAATGGTTTCGCAACCATAAATCTGATTTAAAGAGAAATTTATTTCAATATATTTGCATGAATATTTATATGATAGGAAAATCGTATTAAAATATCGATAGAAAAATTTTACCGATTTAGTAGTTAGTTACAAAAAAGGAATTATTGAAGGAATTGGGTAAAAACAATGTATCGAGACTTTGATCTCATAAAATTGAGTAGGAAATATTTTTATAAATATTTATAAAATGTTAGTAATGTGGTATTAAAATTTCGTTAGAAAATTTTAACGTTTGGGTAGGTAATTAAATGAAAAGGACTAAATTGAAAAAGGTGTAAAAGTTATTAGAAGGATTGAATAGCTCAATTGTCAAATGAAAAGGGATCTAAAGAGCAAATAAGCCCAAAGGAGATATTTTGGGTGGCATAAGCTGAGAAAAATCAGGAGAATTACTGAAAGAAGGGTAAAATGGGAAAATAACAAAATTTACTAAATAAAACTAGGACTAATTTGAGATATCTAGAAATATCTTCATTTCTCTTTACTCTCATCAGCCAAAAATGCCATAGGAGGGTTTTCTAAGCTGGTATATCATAATTTTTGCACCAAGTAAGTTAATACTTGCCTATTTCTTGTAATTTTTGTGTTTTTAAGACTTTTACAACTAGGTCCTATTACTAAATTCATTAGTTTTTGATCTCATGGATGAAATTGAAAGTTACCATGGCAGAGTGCTGTAAGTTTATGATGAAATAGCATGAAATTGAAGCTTTAATTTGTTTATGAGATTATTTTAATAAGTAATTTCAATAGAAATTGATTTTTAGGACCTAATTGTGAAAATGTTTGGAATTAAAGTTTATTACTGAAATTATGATTCCAAAAGGTTATAAAGTAGTTTAAAGTGATAGAATAAAGTTTTAATTGAGAGAAATTAGCTTAATTGATGGGTTAATTGAGGATGGACTGAATTGTATGAACTGTGAAATTTGGGGCAAAATAGAAATCAACACTTTGCCCTAAAACAGTTTTGGACAGCAGCAGTAGACTAACTTTGAAAAATCACCATAAATTGTAGAAATCGAATTAGAAGATGAACAAAATATAAAATTAAAGCTTATTGAGTCTAGTTTCTTATAGAAGAAACGGCGTAAGCAATAGATATGTAAATCATGTGATATAATAAATTTTGTGAGACAAGGTCAGAATGAACTCGGGTTCCCCTGTTTTGACTTTAGAAAATCATAAAAAATTATAGAAAAATAATTATGGGCTTAAATTTACATTTTTAGAATCCTTAATAAGTCTATTTTCAATAGAAATAAACGGGAACATCATCTGAATCCTGTATGAAGAGATAATTAATTTTTAGTGAAGAAGGGTCAGAACTGTCAAACAGCAGAACAGGGGTGACTTTAAAGAATAAAATGTACTTATTGGCTAAACCAAAAATTCTGAAAATTTTATGGGAAGAAGATACGTGAGTCTAGTTTCAGGGAAAATTAACGGATCTAAATTTGGAGTTCTGTAGCTCAAGATAAAAATAATTTAGTGACTATGACTCAAGTAGACAGTTTTGAATGAACTAAAAATAATAATAGAATTATAGAAAATGCTACATGTGAACATGAAATGTATTGAATTGATGATTGAATTTATTTATTTAGATCCGGAAAACTCAAATACGAAGCTAGATCGAGGAAAGGAAAAAGTCCCGGATTAGTAGATTTTATATACAAACTAGTATCGAGGTAAGTTCATGTAACTTGAATTATATTCTTAAATGCTTGAAATGTATGTTATTGATGTGAATATAATTTGAATGTTCATTGTATGAAAATTGATGAAACATTGATATATTTGGTAAAAAGGGGAAGAAATCCCGGTTGAATGAAAGGAAAATTCGATGGATCTTTGAAAATGAATTGACGGTAAAAAGGATCTAGCCCGGACGGGTGATCCTATCCTGATATAGCCCTCCCGAAGAATATGTGGAAAATGGATTTAGCCCGAACAGGTAATCCGAATTAGGGTCTGAATTTAGCCTGGACTGGTAATTCAGATCCAAGCTCATTAGAGTAATTGTCGTTGCAGGGAATTTAGCCTGGACTGGTAATCCTGACAATACTCTATGAGTTTATATTACAGGGGATTTAGCCTGGACTGGTAATCCCGCTGTAAAGATGAGGTTCGCTGGAGTGTGCTCTCTGAAATAGAAATGTGCGCACATGAATATGAATTGACGGACCCGAATTTGTATGCTAAAAGTGTACCTATGAAAATCCATCGAAAATTCCAAGAAATTCAACGGGATAAATATGGAAAAAGAATAAGGGAATGGGAAATCATGGTATTGATGAGTTCATCAATCATGGTATATACTACTAATACATGGAAATTATTGGACTAACTTGAAAGTTGAGTTTGTGCATGTTAGGGTAATAGTGCATTGAATGGATATATGAATGTTTATTGCATTGTATTGAAAATATTAGGTAAGTATAATTCTTGTTATATGGGCTTACTAAGCACAAAGTGCTTACCCTGTTTCCTTTTCCCCTGTTTTGTAGTGTTAAGAGCTCGGAGGTTGGATTCGGTAGGAGATACATCACACTATCAGCCTCAAGATTTTGGTATATAAAAAAACTTTATTTTGGAAATCAATGGCATGTATAAGCTAATAAAGTAATGTTAATATGAAATGAATGTAAGGTCAGCCATTGGAATGGCTAGCAAACCTTGGTTTGGTATGTGTTGATGTTATCTTATAAATATGCATGAATCTATTTTGAAAATATGTTGAATTGGATTGGTTGATGTGGATTGGTCTCGGTTTAAAATTTGCAGGGAAGGCTAGATATTTATAAAGGGGCTATATTAAAAAAAAATCGTAAACTCCGGTAATGCCTTGTACCCTATTCTGGCAACAAATACGGGTAGAGGGTGTTACAGATGTTTTGAACAAAAGTGTGAATATAAATATCTAAAAAAAATTCTGCCAATTGTGTAGGTATTCGTCTATGGATTGTGATTGTGTACATTGTTCCGGGTTAAGTATACGTATGAAGTGATATTTTGGTTGCATTGGTCTTTGAAAGATAATTTGCATAGACTTATGAATAATAAGAGTGAAAAAAATCTGTGAAGAATTGAAGTCATCAATTGAATACAAAAATGAGTACAGAAAAAGGCTTGGCGATTGGTGTGTTTACAGAAAGGAATGATTGAGTTTAGGGAAAGTATTCGTTAGAAGCAAAACCATGCGACTGAGACCGAGAAGATCGCTATGATGAACTATCATATACTTTATCTAAGTATTGGAAACACAAAAATATACACACTTTTTCATGCCCTTTTTAACCCAAATTCATGCAAGTTCGGTAAAATTCTTGTCGAAAAATATATAATTATTATAAAATAATTATTTTGTTCTTAAATTATTAACATAATGAATTTTAATTAATTTTATAATTAATTTTGATTATTTTCGACAAATTTGCACAAATGGCGAAAAACGGCTCGGCAGACACTGCTAGAAGCGCAAAACCGAGAAGAAATTTTGAAGCATCAAGGAAAATTAATTATTCAGCTTAAGACAGTCCAAATTATGTGTATTAATTCATAATATAATTAATTTTAATTTATATCAAATTTAATTTGGGTTAAATAAATTATTATTAATTAATTATGAAAAGTGGCCCAGTTGAGCTGAATCGAGAAAAATCGAACCGACCGATTACTGGGCAGCCCAAAACCGTCCCACATGCTGACCCAATCGCTTGTTTGGCTGATTAATTAGCTTGCAAAATGACCCTTGAAGACTTGTTCAAATTGCAAACAAACCCCTCCACTATTTGTGCCTTTCTAGATTTGCCCCTACCTTAATATAGCAAGTTTGAAAAACTTCAAACTTGCCACATGTGTGGCCGGCCATGGGAGGGCTCTTTGGCTACTGATTTTGGCTATTTTTAACAGCCCTCTCAACCTATAAAAACCCCCATTGGCTGCTCATTTGAAACACACCTCAACTTTCTCATCTCATCTCTTCTCTCTCAATTTTCTCTCTTCTTTCCCATCCATTTCCCTTTATTCTCTTGCCGATTTCACCTCTTGAAAAAGAGTCATCCATCCATCATTTGGAGCAGCATTAAAGTGTTCGTAGCAACCTCGGTTCGACAAGAACAAGCGGAGAAGGAAGAGTGGAGCAAACCAGTCAAGCCACGAAGAAACACCTTGTTCCCTATCCTTTTAATTTTTGTTGTTGTTATGTGAACATGTCTATGAATATTTGTGATGTGGAAATGTTTAAATTAATTGATATGGCTTAAATTTAATTCGTGTTAGGTTGATTGCATTTCATCTACTTCATTTATTAAAATCGTGTTTGTGTTGTTATAGGTCTCGGTAAGATGTTTAATTAAGTAAAATCATGACTAAGTTATTCTTGCATTACAATTGTAAGGTAACTAACGAATTAATTATTTAAACGGATTGAAATTGTAATTAATTGACACGATACTTAACCAGTGCATGTTTAATCATCTAAGGTAACTAAGAGTTGAATTAGCAACGGTATCTAACGATACATTTTCCTTGCATAACTTGCAAGATTCTTGTGATTAAACTGTTTCAAGGTAGAAATATATTTTTACCTCATGTAATCTTTTATGTGCCGATGAGATTGAACTAATTGTTTGAATTGACATAAAGATATGTACAAGAGATTATTTTAGTTCCATAAGAATATATGTGCATTAACACATTTGCTTATTAAAATCTGTTTAATCGATTGAATTGACATAGAGATATAGTCAAGAGATAAACGGATTTTGGTAGGTAATATGTTCATAAGTTAGCAAATTACCGAGTTGCCGTGAATTTATTCGTAACAACATAAACATGAGTTTAATAATTCTAAGTTAAGAAATGTAATTAATCTAACATAATTATGTCATCTTGATTAAAATCGGCTTTGTTTTTTTAGTTTTTAATCACCTTTCAAATCAAAATATTTTTTCACCAAAGTTGTAACAGCCCAATTTCAGTAGTGTCGGAACAGTGATTCGAGATCACTAAATCCGACGAAAAAGTTAGAAAATTTTATTAATGAATAATTATAAGGCAAGTGTGATTTTAGAAATATTTTTGAATTGGTGAATTTTGTGATTTAAAAATGTAAATTGGGTCAAAAACGAGGTATCGAGACCTCGATATTATAAATTGAGGTGTAAATATTTTTATAAGTATTTACAGAGTGTCATTAGGGTGGTATTAAAGTTTCGTTAAGAAATTTTAATGTTTCGATGGTTAATTAATTAAAAAGGACCAAATTGAAACCGGGATTTCGTTCCGGTAAATTGGACTCCTAAATATTTTTAATAAATATTTACGAAGTTAGTTGGGTGTTTAATTAGATATTGATTAGGTGAATTTGACTTAATTAGGAGAAATTAGGAGGAAAGGATTAAATTGCAATAGAGGTAAAAGTTTAATTATAGATTAAAGAAAAGCTAAAGAGACTAAAAAGGAAATTATGCCATTCTTTATAGTTGAGGTGGCATACACATAAAAATAAAGATTTTTATGATTAATATATATATGTTTACTTAATAAATAAGAATATTATTATATATTATTATATATTATATATATATATTATTATATAAATAGGTAAAGAAACATAAGAAACAGAATGAAATTGGAACGAAACAGGGGAGAAAGAGAGAAAGAAAAAAAGAAAAAAAAAGGAAAATTTGGGGTTTCAAGGTTCAAAGTTAATTTGGTAAGTCAATTTAATCCATTTTCTTGTAATTTTTGAGTTTTTAGAAACCTAGAACAAAATATTTCATGGTTTATGTTGAAATTTTGAAAGTTATTAAATTTCTAGACATTGATTATGTTGAATAAATGAAAGAATTAGGGGTTATTTTAATAGAATTGGAGGTTAGATTGTTAATTTTGTGAAGTCTAGGGACTATTTTGGTGGATTGTTCTTTGTGCTGGAAATTTGAGTTGAACTACTAAGTTTAGTGAGTAATTAAAATATTTTGCACCATGAGTTTTGTTAGTATTAGCTTTCAAGGAGTTTAATGCTATAAATTAAATTAGCATGGCGTTAATTTATAAAATTTAAGAATTTAGGGATTGTTAATAAATTATATGTATAATTGGTTAATTATGGAGAAAGAAAATATAAGGATTAAATTGGGCAATAATTAAAAGTATAATAATTAAGTACGTCTAAGTGAAAGTTAATACAAAGAACCATGAAAGAGTAAAATTATCATTAAAATAGTTTTTAGACAGCAGCAATGGTTCAACTTTGAAAAATTACCAAAAATTTTGAAAATTGAATTAGAGGATTAATAAAATATGAAATTAAATATTATCGAGTCTAGTTTTTCATAGAAGAAGAGGTATAAGAAATGGAATTATGAGTTATAATAAGTTTTGTGAGACAAGGTCAGAATGATTTTGGGATCCCCTATTCTGACTTTAGAAAATCATAAAAAATTTTAAAAAAATATTTAGGGGCTTAAATTTATATTTTTAAATCCTTAATGAGTCTATTTTTAATAGAAATAAATATAAACATCATCCAAAATTTTTACTAAGAGACAAATAATTTTTAATAAGGAAAGGTCGAAGCTGTTAAACAGCGGAATAGGGGTAAGTTTGAAGATTTTACTGTACTTATTGCATAAACTATAAATTCTGAAAATTTTATGGTAGAAATATATTTGAGTCTAGTTTCAAAAACATTAAGCGGATCTTAATTTGGAATTTTGTAACTCAAAATATAAATAATTTAGTGACAATGACTCAGGTAGACAGCCTTGAAAGAACATATAAGTAAATAGTAGAATTGTATATATACTAAGGATGTGGAATGGAGAGGAAGAGTAGGAAAATATATATTAATATTTAGCTAACATGGGTTATGTTAAAAATGTCTAATTTGCAAGTTTTACACTCAAGGACTAAATTGAATAAAAGTAAAACTTTAAGGGTAATTTTATAAAAATATCAAAAATGACCAAATTACATGAAATGAATCATTTTATTTTCTAAATTAATATATTGAAAGAAATTATCAATATTAAGTGGGTTTAGAGCTTTAATTTTGTTGTATGATGATATTATAAAGTGATTTTGTTAAATATTGATGTTAGGATCAAATTGTGAAAATTTCAAAATTTATGGGTTTAAGTAAAATTAGGGAGCTAAATTTAGTTTAAAGCAGAATGTGTATGAAAATATAAGATTAATTGTGAAGAAATAAAGTTGGTCTCGGTTTAGGGACTAAATTGGAAATTGAGGTAAAAGTTAATAGAAATTTAAAGTAATTGATGTGAATTAGTAATTGTATTGATACTGTATTGATGATTATGGATTATTTTAATTTTTGTAACTAACATTGTAGCAGAAACATCGACAAAGAAAGGAAAGGAGAAAGTTGACGAGGAGTGATTCAAAATACGGTTTGTATTACTATAATTTAAATCTATTTATTATTAATTGTTATATTTTAATTAAAATGCATGGTAAGTAAAATTAGGTAAGCAGTTGAAATGATGATATTAATTTGAATGAAATTGATTCAAAAATATTTATGGCTATTGAAATTGAATGTGAACAAATTGGAAATTAAAAGTGATTAAGATTAGGTAATTAAAAATAAGAATAGAATAAAAGTGAATTAAAGTATGATTATATGTGAATATTTGAAATATGTATTGGTATTGAATTGTATAATTAAAGTATGATTAGAAAGTGGAAAAGTGAATTTGGATTGAATTGTGATTGAATTTAAAGTGAAATTGAAATAGAAAAGTGATTTGAATACTCTATTAGCTGGTTGAGCTGAGTCGGATATAGTTGGCATGTCATAGGATTTGGAAGAGTACGAGATTTATCGGCTTTGTCTGTAACATCCTGAATTTTTGGGCCTATGCGTTTAATAGGTAGGATATGTTCAATGTGTTAATTTAAGTGTTAGGGGTCCAAATTGGGCTCAGGCTTAGGTAGAGGCCTTGATTAAAATTTTCTGTTTGGGCATTATAGGGGTTTAAAAGGTAGTATCTATGTTTAAAATACCAAAGTGGGCTTGTGACCCAATCTTAGGAGGTGGCACCACACAAGGGAGTAAGGGGCCCAAATTTAAGTTTCATGGAGCCCGATTCTTTTAATTTAAGTTAGCTAAATTTTGGGCATTAGGATTAGGTGGAGTGGATGGCAACAAGGCTAAAATTTAGGGGTTTTAATGTTTAAAATATGTGGATAATAAGCAGATAAAGGCTAAAATTTAGGGATTTTAATGTTTAAAATATGTGGATAATATGCTAATAAAGGAGGGAGGAGTTAGAGATAATTAAGTCTCTTTTAGATGAGCTACTAGATTAAGATAAAGGAGAAAAGATAGGATTTATCTGCAAGGTTAGGTAAGTGCTGAAATTTCTATAAATAGGGGGAATATCTCTTCAATTTCGGCATTTGGGGTTTTTCTCTCATTCTTTTCTCTTCTTCTCTGAGTAAAAGCCGAAAACTCCTAAAGTTCCATCTTCTTCTTCATTCTCTGCAAAAGCCGAAATCTCTAAGCCTATTCCCTCATCTTCACTTTGATTCAAAAGCCGAAACTACACCTATTCTTCTCCGTAATATTCATTGGCCGAATCTCCCTTAGCCATCTTTTCAATTTTTAGTTCTTTCAAAAGCCGAAAGCGCGATAGATCATCTTTCCGGGATTTTTCCTAGAAGCTGAAACTCATAGATCTCTAAGTTATAGAATCGTGTTACATTCAGGATTTCAAGGTAAGAGGATTTGTTTATTCATATATATAAAATCGGGTAGAATACTAACTATGGCTGAATATAGGAGAGGCCTATTTTCACATCTTTCCGGCTTTTTGAAGCAAAGCGTAGATCGATTTAGCAAGGGTATCTACATTAATCAGGTGTGTAATTCTCCACACCATCTAGATCTGTTTGTTAAATATATGATTATAAGTTTTATATGTCTTGATAAATGCCGAAATTCCAGCTTAATGATGGAAACCCAAAGAGGGTAAAAGCAAATCACCAGGTTAGTGAATGTTCTGATTAAATGATATAAGTATATTGATATTCTGTGATTGCATGGGTTGGGTTGATGAAATGAGGAAGTTATACATTATAGCGGTTTTTACCGTGATCTGTTGTAGCGGTTTTTACCGTGATCTGTTGTAGCGGCTTTTGCTGTGAACTGTTGTAGTGGCTACGGCCATGATCTGATGATGAGCAGCAAGACTGCCATCAAGGCGTGTAGCGGTGTGGGTTGATTGTAGAAATCCCCAATGGTGTGAATGGCTGGTACGGGGGCGTGTAACGGATGGAAACCTAAGATTTGGGTTGGGCTTGCATATTAATTTTTATTATGTATATTAAACTGTTTATTTTGTTTTATGGGGCTAAGGCCCAAATCTAATGGTGAATGAGGGTTGCACACTGAGTCTCGCGACTCAACCGATGAATTAATATTTCAGGTAGCACTTAGTGCATCGGACCGGGCTGGAGAGGAGCGCAAGGTGGCCATGCAAAAGAACATTTGGATTCAGCAAAAAGACTCTAGTTTATTATTTTATATCTTTTAATGGGTTTTAAATCTCGTTGTAATAAGGCCATGGGCCACTAGTTTATATTTCGTTTTATTATGGGCTTTTATTACTTTTAGTTATTTAAATTTTTATTTTAATTGAACTAAGGCATATTTTATTTAAACTATCAACTATTTATTTTTCCCGAATAAAAGGATAAACTTCAGAAAAATATTTTCTGAAAATATGATATGTTTTCCAAAATTTTCTTAGTGACATACCAGATCCGGTTGTAATGTTTGGGCCGGTTTGGGGTGTTACACTGTTGATCATGCACTTTATGTGTCCTATATCACTTTATGTGTCGTATTTCAGGCACCTCGTGTGTCATATCAGATACCTCGTGTGTCATTTCAGACACTTATGTGTCGTATACTGATCAGGTACTATGTACTGTTTTAGGCACAATGTGCCGTAATGGTGTGTTTGAGTTGGAATCCGTGTATCCGTCAAAGTCCAGATTGTTAATAAGGTGAATAACTAAAATGAAAAATTTATATGAATCTGATTGATCGTACTATTGAAAATATTGAAAGAAATGAGAAAGTTGAATTCTGGATTGAAATTGAAATTGGAAATGGAAAGCATGAACTAAATGTTAATGTAGTAAATGTAATTGAAGTTATGACATATGGTTGAAATTGAAATATCAAAATAAGAAGTGAAAACAGAATGAATTGGAAATAATGAAATAGTGTATGAGTTAATTGAATATAATCTTGTGAATTAATTATAATTATTATTATTGAAATATGTTGGTTTAAATGTTTGAATTGATTATTGAAAGACTAATGTTGTAAGATTTTAGATATGAAAACGAAATAAGATATTGAATTGGGATATGGAAATGAAATGTTTGAACCATGGGTTCATGAAATGGTTATGATATAATGAAATGTTGAATGAAATATGTAACACCCCTAACCCATAACCGTCGTCGGAATAGGGTTAAAAAGCGTTATCACACATTTCAGAACTTTTACAATCATTTTACAAACATAAGATATAACATCATCATATCATAGCAAATCATATACATAATGTCCCTTTAAAAGGTGTACGAGACCTTAAACATGCATTGGAAAAGGGTCGGGACTAAACCGACCACATACAAAATTTTTTCGAAACTTAACATTTTTCAAAGTTATAGAGGTCACACGCCCATGTGGGTAGGCCGTATGCCTCACACGGCATTAGACACACCCATGTGTCTAGGTCGTGGCAAAACAGGGCATACATACTGACTTATCCACACGGCCACAAGACACGCCCGTGTGCTTGACCTCTGGGCAACACTGACTTAATTCACACGGCCTGTCACATGCCCGTGTGTCTGGCCCCTGTACGAGTCTGACTTGTTTCGAACTACAATCTTAAGAGACACGATTGAGACACACGCCCATGTGCTCAACCGTGTGGCACGAAATTAGGCTTGGTTTAAGCCATATTTCTCACATTCCTCATGCATACCTAAACCATATCACTATACACCATTTCAATACCATTTGATTAACCAAGAACATCCCAAATACACAAGCTATAATCATCAATATAACCTATTTCAATTGTACAATATTTCCCAATTCAAACATCAATCCATACCTCAAAAACGAACCAATTCATCAACTCAATTTCATGCATTTCTTAAGAAAATTTTCATCATCTATCAAATGATCATATGAATAACTTAAACCATTATTAAAATGGCCATATTCACTTAGATCATATCAAGCCAATCTCATAACAATTCTAAGCTATTTAGCCAATATCAAGTTTATCAAAATATACTAAATTCCACAACCACATTCATAATCAACCATCTCAAATGGCCAAATACATTCCAACCATAATATCAAATACCATAGCCTATACATGCCATATAACCAAGTCATAAAGGGTATAAATACCGAAATCATTAGCCAGATAGTGTGATGCGATCTCCGCCGACTTCCAACCCGAGCGAACATCCGAATCACTATAAAATATAGAAAAACAACACAAAGTAAGCTATAAAGCTTAGTAAGTTCATATCTTAATAAACTTAACATAACAAATAATTTCAATTCCATGTCATAAGCATAATATGCTATCTCACATGCCAAAACACAACTTATCTCAAGTTTATAACATGATTTCATATCAAATCATCACCATTCGATAATATAATTACTTACTTACTAACTTTAGCTTTCACAGGTTTATTTAATTCGATTCTAATATAACATTCAATTCTCACTTTCATATAACCAAATGAGCACATTTTGGGAAATAACATATTTAATCACATATCTTTCTCATATGAATCACTTATCATCACTTATATAGTATCTAACAATTTCACATATTCACATTTCATTTGCATATACAACACATAACAATCTTTGAACATATATACTTACCTTTCATTATCAAATATTGTATACATTTCAATGTACCTGAATCGGAATGTCATTCACTTAATCACTTATTTCTCAGAATGCCCGTTGAACCATTCGGAATCAATAGGATACTCGGATAACTCAAAAAGCTCGTACAATGCCAACGTCCTAGACGTGGTCTTACATGTAATCAAATATCGATGCCACTGTCCCAGACAAGGTCTTACACGAAATTATATACGATGCTGATGTCCTAGACATGGTCGTACATGTAAATCTCAAATCGATGCCAACATCCTAGACGTGGTCTTACACGATAACACATATCGGAATCCTATGTCATGAAATATGTATCCTAACTATTCCTATGGTTCGTACGGGGCTTTCAGATGTCATCATATTGTCGATGCTTTCTCGTATTCATATAATCTGTTTCTCGAACAATTCAATATCATAATAATATATATAACTTTTTCAAAATACATATATATTTACATTACCATTCTGCATTGAATTCAATCTCACAAATAATATGCATTTATAACATTATTTCATAACGTATATTAAAATACAAACTTACCTCATTCGTAGTAACGACAAATTAAGTCGACTAATCCGATATTTTGACTTTCCCTCGAACTAGATCGAAATTCCACTTTTGCCAATCTAATTAATATCAAAATTAACTTATTTAATCATTAATTCATTCAATTAAACACAATTTACACATTTTGACAAAATTACACTTTTGCCCCTATTATTCCACATTTTTGCAATTTAGTCCTTATCACATAAAATCAAAATTCCATGAAATTAAACACAAAACCAAGCTAGCCAAATTTTCCATATATTAATCTCAACTCATATTTCAATTTATTTCACATTTCAACCCCTCAATTTACACTTTTCACAATTTAATCCTTATTTGACATTTTTACCAAAAATCACTTAACAAAACATATTAATCTATCAACAATTATTCATTTTCCATCATCAACACTCAAAAACATCAAGCTATCATCAATGGCAACTCACAAGTTCATCAAAAAATTCAGAAATTAGGGCACGGGCTAGCTAGAACACGAAGCAACGATCACAAAAACATAAAAATCATTAAAAACCAAGCTCGAATCATACCTCAATTAAAGACAACAAGGGGTGAACCCTGTAATGCTTCCATGTCTATTTCTTTTATCTACATTCGGTGGAAGATGAAGGAAAATAACATGATTTTGACTTTTATTTTATTTATTATTAACTTATATTACCTTTTTACCCTTTAAAAACATTAATAATTACACCAAATGCCACTGTACTAACATCCACTATCTCATAAATGAGCTATTTGCCACATAAGGACCTTCACTTTTAAGTTCTATAGCTATTTGATGCCTTTAGCTTATAGAACCCAACTTTTATGCTTTACGCGATTTAGTCCTTTTTACCGAATTAACCACTTAAACGATAAAATTTCTTTACAAAAATTTCACACAACTCTAATATCATGCTGTAAATATTAAAATAGTAATAAAATAAATCTTTCAATGTCGTATTATGGTCCCGAAACTACTGTTTCGATTAACCCTAAAAATGGGCTGTTATAAAATAAGTAAAGAAAAGCTAATTAAGATAGCTATTTTTAATATATATAATGTTAAAGTATATTTTGATAATTTGAAGGATTAATGTGGTAAATTTTAATAAATATATGAAATGGAATGAGTTATTGAAATGAAATGTGAAATATTAAATGAATTTGAGATAGTGAAATAATGTATAAATTCAATTGAATTCAAGCTTTGAGATAATTATTATTGGAACAAGTTGATTTAATGTATAAAATGGTTATTGATAGATTATAGTGTAAATTAAATATGCATATTTTTATTGTATAATATTATGAATTTGAATTATAGTAATACCACTGAGTGTATATACTCAAAGTAGGGTTTGTTTCCGTACGCAGGTTAGGTAAAGTCAAATATTCTGATCCAACATCCTAACTGATCCTGAACTCAGTAAGTGGTGAAGTATGTTTTCTTTGTAGTGTGGCATGTACCTAGGTCTGTTGTATAGGTCACTTAGGGAAATGTATGACTTTGAATAGTTAAATACAACATGTATGAATATAAGATGATAAACTTATGGATATGACATAATTTGGTACAAACTTGAATTGGATTGAATGTGATAGATTTGAATTGATTTGAATATCAAATATGAAATTTTTTTTAGAGTACCGAAATTGGTCCCGGTTGATTTCTAATACGTGTTTTGGGCTTAGAGGACCCATAAAAGAGACATTATGATTTAATTATGAAATGTTTGCTAATTATCTGTTTAATGATTTGTAATTATTCTGAAAAGTTCAGTAATGCTCTGTAACCCTGTTTCGGTGGCGATTTAGGGTTGGGGGTGTTACAAAAGTGTTTTAAATTGCATTCATAAATAATTCTTTTCATAGTCCCTGTGGGTACGATAACTCTATATTTACTTGTCACTTTATTACTTGTTGCGATTGTGTACACTTGCACATTTCCGTCGTTCCAAATATCAACTAAGTTAAATGGTGTTCTCTCACTAAGTTCTTATGAACTTATTTGTGATATATGATTTGTTTCAAGTTTAAGTATTGTGAGGTTGCGACAAGAGGGACAATGCCAGGACTACGCCAAGGATAACGACATATCGGGTTATTATGTATACAGTGCTGTGGTAGTGGCGTATAGTATTTTGTGTTATTGTGTTGAGTTGTCTTTAAAAGTCTATTTCTTAGGGTATTTTTCTAAAGTAAGGAAATTGTATGGAAAGGCTTTGTAATAAATTATTTCAGATACTATAATTTATTTTTCTTATTATTTATGTCTTCGAATGAATGAGAGATAAATTTTTAATTCAGTAAAAGTTTCTCAATAGATTAAAATTGTTACATGTTGCATTTGGTAACACCCCAAACCTGATATGACATTCGAATTTCGTGTGTTACATATTTGTTGCTTTATATTGATAATATGTTGATTGCGGCTAAGGATCCATCCGAAATTAAAAAACTTAAAACCATGCTTAACTCTAAGTTTAAGATGAAGGACTTAGATACAACAAAAAAATTTTGGGGATGGAAATTTCAAGAGATAGACATTCCAGGAATTTTTTTTTATCGCAACAAAGGTACATTAAGAAGATCCTTGAGTGATTTGATATACAAAATTCAAAACTGGTAAGTACTCCCTTAGTTGCACAGTTTAAATTGTCAATTTCAAATTCTCCCCAAAACAAAAAATGTACATGTCAAAAGTACCTTATTCAAGCGTAGTTAGAAGTTTAATGTATGCAATGGTATTTACTTATCCCGATATTTCACATGTTGTTAGTGTTGTTAGTAGATACACGGCCAAACCAGGTTACACTGGCATGCAATTAAGTGGATATTCAGATATTTATGAAGTACTCTTAACATGTGCTTAGAGTTAGGTAGAAGCCAAAAGGGCTTAGTCAAATACGTTTGTAGAGGCCCATTTTTGCCCGGGCCCTTGAAAACCAACATAGAAAATCAAAAATCAAAAATAAATGTTCAATTTATTTTTACAGTCCCTGTTACAAGCCCAAAATACCTATGGCCCAATGACCCAGAACACACTACCCAGAACAGAACCCAAACTAATACCTAAACCCGATTAGCCTAAGAAAACATACCTAGACCCAAAATTACATGGCCCATAAGGGCCCAAGAACTTAACCAAAATTTCAGACCTAGGGTTCTCCAGAAACCCTAGGCGCCACCTCAGCAGTATCCCAAACGCCGCGCCGCAATGGACTACTCACACCCAGGCCTCGGTCATGCCGAAATCAACGCGCATGTCGCCCCACAGCCGAGATCTCCGCTTTTGACCTGCAAAAGAAGAAAGAAAACACAGCAGCAGATACGGACATGATATGTATTTCCTTTTCTGTTTTTCATTTCGGGGATATAAAAACCCCCCAAAATCTGTAAAAAAGGACATGGAGAGAGATACACAGAGAGACAGAAAAAAAAAACACACAAAAATACATAGAAACAGAGAGATTACAAAATAAAAGCACAAAAAACAGATTACAGAGGTAATTCATTTTAAATATCCGTCTCATTTTTCTCTTCTCAGTTCATGCATTATATATATATATATATATATATATATATATATTACTAAAAAGGTTGAAAGGAGTTTACCGTCCGATTTGGTGCTGAAAACGGAGATCTTGGGCTTTCTAACCACCGTCGGAGGTGGCGCGTGTGGCCACGCGCGCGGCGGAACCCTAGCCGGATTCGGGTCTCAGGCCGAAGGCCAGAGAGAGTTTGGAGGGCTCTCTGATTCTTTTTTTTTTTTAAATGAAAGTTCAAAATGAATTTTTTTTAGAAACTGACTTATATAGCCTCGTATAAACGACACCGTTTTCGCTTAAACTGATGAGCGCCAAAACGACGTCGTTTTAAGGCCAACCCGCGCACTGACCCGACCCACAAAGAGATCCGCGTGTTTTTATATCGATGGTATATTTGTGAAATAGACCCTTCCGCATTTTCAATTTGTTTAATCCAGTTTATTATTTTATAATTTATGCCTCAAAGTTTAATTATTTTTCAATCTGATCCTCGGGCTCCTTAAAGGCTAATAAGCAGAACGACGCCGTTTTGAGAAAAGGCATAATTTCCCAATAAATCCCTGTGGTTTAACGCGTGTTTTTGATTCAATCCTTTTAATCTGTTTTAATTGCTATTTAACCCCTGTCTCCTTTATTTTAATTTTATTTTTATCTTTTTATTTTATTTTATTATTTTATATTATTTTAAATTATTTTATTAAATAGTTTATATTGTTATCTTTATTATAATTTATCAAAAAAATATATATATTTTTATATGTAATATTCTATGTTATATAGTATTATGTTATGTTATTCTATTACTTCTATTTTTTTATAAAGTATAATATGATATTATATAAGATTGTTAATATTTATGTTGTATTTATTATGCATGTAATTTATGATTAATATATTATATATGTTTTTATATAAAAATATTATATTACTATTTATCAATTATTATTTTTTATTTCTAATTTAGTTACTATATATATATACATTAAATCATTTTAAAAATCATCATATTCTTTTTATTTAAAATTTAAACATGTTTTTTATTTTATTTTTTTATTATTTCGTAGAAATTTCAACTATCATTATCTATTAATTGTTTATCATTGCTTAATATAGTGTTTTATTTATTCATGATATTACATAGTGTTTCATTTATTCTTGTCATATTATTTTTTTTTCATTATTAATTGTTAGCAGAATTTGTAGTTATGTAAAATTGTTATTAAACATGTATGTTATAATGTATTTATTCAATGTCTTACTCATACCATTTTTTATTATAACACCTTTTAAATTAAAGATTTTTTTTATTCTTTTAAACGGTGATATGTGATATTTGGGGGTCTTCGAGAAGAATCGTGCCCTAACTTACTGGGTTGTGGTTTTTCTCATAGAACTTAAAATATTAGATATCCCTTCATTTTAAAATTGAAGTTTGCAAATTTCAAATAAAAAAACTTATTCTCGAGAATTTAAAACGTTGTATCCTAACTTACTGGGTATGGTGTTTTGTGTCTCGAGGTAAGAATTTTCTAAAATAAAGATGTACCTAGCTTCAAAGTTATGAGATGCTGTATCCTAACTTACTGGGTATAGTATTTTTATTTCTTTGGGATAGGTAAGTCTTGGCTTTCCTTCTAATAACGGATCTTATTTTAAAACCTTTTAAATTTCAAACATTTGGACATGATTTTATCAATTAGGTACCAATTTTTGGGCGTTATGAGGGTGCTAACCCTTCTTCAAACGTAACCGACTCCCGAACCCGTTTTCTCGTTTTTCGTAGACCAAAAGCAAATGTTTTAAAATAAAACGTTTTACAAGGTGATCCAATCACACCTAAGTAAAAAGTGATTGGTGGCGACTCCCATTTTGTTTTTAAAGTCGATCCCTATTTTTTAAACCGATTTAAAAATGGTTTCAACAGCTTGGCGACTCCACTGGGGAAAATAAGAGAGTCAAGCCGTAAAATTGATAATTTCATGTCCTTTTGTTCGAATTAAATTTTTTTTTTAAAAAAACATGATCCTTTTATTGCATGTGATTCTAAATATATCTCTCTGCATTGCACTGCATGACCGTCGTGGTCGTACCCTTAAGTGGGAGTGAGAAGCTATGCCTTCGTGAGGTTTTCACCTCTGCATGGGCAAGTGGAATGCTTCCGGAATACATCTGTACCTATGTCTTCGTGAATTTTTCACTTTCGCATGGCCATAGGGAAATGAATTCCCCTGAACCAAACTCGGTCCATATGAGCCTATAATGGGTGAGGATCGAGGAATCTGCTGGTTCGGGTACCTCAAATTTAGAGCTGAACCACACGTAGAGAACCTAGGAACTTACCCTAAGTAGAACTACGTCGAACTTTGGTAGTTACCCAATTAGATGTTTATTTACTTTGCTTGCTTTATATGTTGTGACACTAACTTGTTATGTTTCATCCTTTTGTGCATGTTATTTCATATTTAAAGAGGTATCGATTCATGGTCAGTTTCTAGAGTTAGAAAGATGGTTATGGAGAACGGATTCCTTGATAAAGTGGAAGACAATGCAATCATTCGTATATGGTCAGAGCAAAAGCAATTAGAGAAAGAAAATTTCAAGGTATGGATTCGTTGGAGCAAAAGGGGAATAGGGGCACTACTAGAATCATTGCCTACTCAGCCACCTATGCCTCCTGATGTTGTTCCGATTAAAGCAGAATCGGATGCGAAGAAGATTGTACGACACCCTATGGCAAGGCGTAGTATTGGAACTAAAGGGCAAAAGGTAACTATACTCACCAATCACTTCAAAGTAAGCCTGGGGAGTACGGATAGACACTTCTACCAATACAGCGTTTCTCTTTCATATGAAGATGGTCATCCTGTGGACGGTAAGAGTGTTGTGATTGACAGAATGCATGAGACCTAAAAAAATGATTTGGATGGAGAGAATTTTGCCTATGATAGTAAAAAAGGTTTATTTATTATAGGTCTGCTACCAAACAACAACCTTGAGTTTACTGTTGTATTTGAGGATGTTGCACCTACCAGAAACAATGGAAATACAAGCCCTGATGGCCAGGATAAACCAAATAGACGTGGAGAAAAGGAGATTAAGAAGACCGTGTCGTTCAAGAAATTGGTGGAGCCATCTAGGATTGAAAGATGGGCTGTTGTGAACTTCTCGGCTCCTCGTTGTGATCCAAACAACATTACAAGGGATTTGATTCGTTGTGAAAGGAATTCGTATTGATCCCCCATTTGATATATTCAATGAGATGAACCAGAATAGATACCTTTTACCTACGGTTAGAATTGAAAAATGGAAGCAGAGGAATCTTTCTGAGTATGGCATTGTGACTCAGTGTATGGCACCAGCTAGGGTGTATGATCAATACTTTACAAATCTTCTTTTGAAGATCAATGATAAACTTGGACGATCTCTTCATCACTATCAAAGCCATAATTCCGCGATTGAGTTAAAGTCAAGCCTGAAAGGTAAGATTGAAGAGTTAGCAACAGCATTGCACAGTTATGAACTTCAGATCAAGCTTCTTGAAATAAGAGAAATGCATTGGAAGGAAAAGCTTCATCATTCCCATAACCAAGTAGGAAGTCAGGATTACCACATGGGAGAAGCAATAGTTTAGATTCGAGAGGTAGCTGATAATCTATAGATTTTGGGATCACAGGCTAATACGTTGAGCATAAAGTATGAGCTACAGTCCGATCGTAGTCGAGAGCTAGCTCCATTGCTTTGGAAAATCAAAACTTTAGGATTTAGGGCGAAAGCATATAGTAGTCCATTTTATGTAAAGGATTTTGTTTTCTAATAAAGTTTTCTAAAATGAAGTTGAATCAGAATCGATGCCTCTTTGCATTCATGCATTTGCATTATATTGCATCATTTGCATTAGACTTTCACAAAAGGACTCAATGGGAATGTTAGGGAATTTAAGCATTAATGACATATCCGAAGAGAGAATCGAGAACGAAGTTTCCAAGCCCTTACGTACTTGGAAATGTTTTGAATAATGAGATTATGGAAGAGATCTCTATATTTTTAGAGCTGGTCTATAGTAATGTGCAAAATATGCTTGTTGCCTTAAGCCTATAGGCAATAAGAACCCCTTTTGTGAAATAGGCTTGTGTCCTAAATTTTTATTTTTTAAGCAAATATTCTTTTATTCTTTCCATTTCATATTGTATATTCTTTTATCATATTCTTTCATTCTTTATTCATGACTATATCATACAAATACTCATCCTTAGAATCATTTATTCTTTGGATTCGTTCGCCTTTGTACCTAGGTACCCAGATATCAATGACATGAGCGACGTTGTTACTGACTCCCTTTTTGAACGAGATATGGGTCTAGGGGATCTCAGGACTTTGAAGATGACAGAGATTGTGACATATCTTCTGACTTGTTAAGAATGGTTTAACAAGATGAAAAACAGACCTTACTCTACAAAGGGTCATTGGATATTGCGAGTCTAGGAAAGGAGTGAAGATTGTAGCTTAGCTCACCACAGAAATAAGGCTAGACATTATTGAATTATCTTCGAGAATTCAAAGATGTTTTCGCACGATCATATTAGGACATGCCTGGACTAATAAGACGCGGGCTAAACAAGAGGATGGGGCACTATTGGTCTACCATGGAAGGGATTGCATTAGTCATACCACAAATACTGAATTGAAGAAGACGAGATTTATGTAACTCTTCTATTTTCTTCACAGACTTTTCTATATGTGGGGCATGGATATTATAGGTCCAATCTTGTCAAACGCTTCAATTTATCATCAATTTACCGTCATGGTCGTCGTCTACTTCGCTAAGAGGGTGGAAGTAGCTTCATATGCCAACATTGCAAAGTCGACAGTCATCAAATTCCAAAAATAAAAAATAAAAATAAATAAAAAAAAAGAGAATAAAGGAAAGGATCAGATGCCAGCAAAGAATACCATAAAGGATCACGCATAACTGTACAAAGTCAAAGTCTACAGTTTGTCCAAAGATCAGGCAGCATATCACAATACAGAAATTTTGCCAAAAAAAAAACCATGAAAGGTAACTTAGGCTTGTAAGGATTGGTATAAGAAGCTACCGTTATCTTCTGTCTTATTGAACGTCGGCCAGAACCTTCGTTGAGGGCAACATCTTACCCATTGGCTTATGGAATTGAAGCGTTTTGCTAATTAAACCTAATTGAAGAAAAGGTTAAAAGCTATTCGTCACGGCCAGATGATGCGAGCTTACGTTAAAGAAGTTCATCTTAGGGAATTCCATAAGGGAACCTGATGTTGAAAAAGACCTTTCTTCTATAAAAACGATTTTAGAAGAAAGCATATGTCAAACTGGAAAGGACTTATGTAGTGCCTGTTCTAGAAGAGCATTGATATTGACCAAGACGGATAGTGAAGACTTGCCCAATCCGGTGACCTCAGGTTTAGCCAAGAGGTATTTTACCTGAAAGAGGAAAGACTAAGGTGAAAACCCGCAAAGGGCGCATTAAGAATTTTTTTCAAAAAAAAAGAAAAAGAAAAAGAAAAAAGAAAAAGGAGAGGCCAAGGCAAAAACCCGCAAAGGGCGCTTTGAGACCAAAGGGGATTTTAGTTGAAAACCCGAAAAGGGCGGCTCAAATTTTGACCAAAAAGCGGGACATACAGTAGTCTTGCTACATCTGAATTAGCAATGAGGAAGTATGTTACGTCTTGGGGCATTGACAAAGTACTCCGGATCCCCTAAACACATATTGAGCTTAAAATGGTCCTCAAGAAGTTTGAACAGAGAAGCTCAGACTGCGATATCTGGGGCACCTAAGTTCTATCTTACCCATTTTTTGAATTCCTTATCTTTGATTGCTTTATTCTTTTTTGAGATACACCCAAATCAATTTTCTTTTATTGCTTGGGTTATCTTTGATTAAATTATTTTTCGGAGCTATGCTCTTGACTAATTTCTTTCTCGTCCATTTTTGTGACCCTTTTAGCGTTTTATATTGAAATAACAATTTATGGACTAATAACACTTTCATAAAAGGAGTTTCGCATATTACTCTAGAAGCTTCTAAATAATATGAGAATCTGAAACAAGACTATTGTTCAGAACTCACCAAGTCTAAGGGATTGGAAATATTGGAAAATGATTATCTCTTCGGATTCTTATTGGATAAGATAATTTCGTTGGTGATACCATATCGGCAAATGACGAACAATGTCAAGCCAAGTGTAGAAGGGGATCATTGTCAGGAGACCCTGCATTCATGAAAATTTCAGATTTTGTTCCCTAGAGATGATAGTGGAGCAGGCTGAAGAATGAAGTTTTCCTGAAGATAGTAAGGGAGCGAATTGAAATTTCAGATTTTGTTCCCTAGAGATGATAGTGGAGCAGGCTGAAGAATGAAGTCTTCCTGAAGATAATAAGGAAGCAAATTGAAAATTTCAGATTTTGTTCCCTAGAGATGTTAGTGGAACAAACTAAAGAATGAAGTCTTCCTGAAGATAGTAAGGAAGCAAAATTTCAAATTTTGTTCCCTAGAGATGATAGTGGAGCAGGCTGAAGAATGAAGCCTTCCTGAAGATAGTAAGGAAGCAAAGCAAAAAGTTCAGATTTTGTTCCCTAGTGGAGCAGACTGAAGAATGAAGTCTTCCTAAAGATAGTAAGGAAGCAAAATTTCAGATTTTGTTCCCTAGAGATGATAGTGGAGCAAGCTGAAGAATGAAGTCTTCCTGAAGATAGTAAGGAAACGAAATTTTAGATTTTGTTCCCTAGTGGAGCAGACTGAGGAATGAAGTCTTCCTAAAGATAGTAAGGAAGCAAATTGAAAATTTCAGATTTTGTGCCCTAGTGGAACAAACTGAAGAATGAAGTCTTCCTGAAGATAGTAAGGAAGCGAAATTTCAGATTTTGTTCCCTAGAGATGATAGTGGAGCAGGCTGAAGAATGAAGCCTTTCTAAAGATAGTAAGGAAGCAAATTGAAAATTTCAGATTTTGTTCCCTAGAGATATTAGTGGAACAAACTGATGAATGAAGTCTTCCTGAAGATAGTAAGGAAGCAAAATTTCAAATTTTGTTCCCTAGAGATGATAGTGGAGCAGGCTGAAGAATGAAGCCTTCCTGAAGATAGTAAGGAAGCAAAGCAAAAAGTTCAGATTTTGTTCCCTAGTGGAGCAGACTGAAGAATGAAGTCTTCCTGAAGATAGTAAGGAAGCAAAATTTCAGATTTTGTTCTGTAGAGATGATAGTGGAGCAGACTGAAGAATGAAGTCTTCTTGAAGATAGTAAGGAAACGAAATTTCATATTTTGTTCCCTAGTGGAGCAGACTGAAGAATGAAGTCTTCCTGAAGATAGTAAGTAAGCAAATTGAAAATTTTAGATTTTGTTCCCTAGTGGAACAGACTGAAGAATGAAGTCTTCCTGAAGATAGTAAGGAAGCGAAATTTCAGATTTTGTTCCCTTGAGATGATAATGGAGCAGGTTGAAGAATGAAATCTTCCTAAAGATAGTAAGGAAGCAAATTGAAAATTTCAGATTTGGTTCCCTAGTGGAACAGACTGAAGAATGAAGTCTTCCTGAAGATAGTAAGGAAGCGAAATTTCAAATTTTGTTCCCTTGAGATGATAATGGAGCAGGCTGAAGAATGAAATCTTCCTGAAGATAGTAAGGAAGCAAATTGAAAATTTTAGATTTTGTTCCCTAGTGGAACAGACTGAAGAATGAAGTCTTCCTAAAGATAGTAAGGAAGCGAAATTTCAGATTTTGTTCCTTTGATATGATAATGGAGCAGGCTGAAGAATTAAGTCTTCCTGGAGATAGTAAGGAAGCAAATTGAAAATTTCAGATTTTGTTCCCTAGAGATGATAGTGGAGCAGGCTGAAGAATGAAGTCTTCCTGAAGATAGTAAGGAAGCAAACCAAAAATTTCAGATTTTGTTCCCTAGAGATGGTAGTGGAGCAGACTGAAGATTGAAGTCTTCCTGAAAATAGCAAGGAAGCAGACTGAAGACATCAGATCTTGTCTCCTTGAGTTTGCAGTGGAGCAGATCAAAAGATAGTGGATACTACCTTCATAAAATAGATTGAAGCTATCGAACTTACTAAAATCAAGATGAAGTTCCAGTACGCCTGAAGATGCAGTTCGGATTAGAAGCCATTTGAAGAAAATGAGGACAAAGAAATCAAAATTCAGCCAAGACCGGGAAAAATTGGTCCTTTTATAGTCTTTGCTCTATTCTCCTTTTATAGTGATTTGATATACAAGATTCAAAACTTGTAAGTACTCCCTTAGTTGTACAGTTTAAATTGTCAATTTCAAATTCTCCCCAAAACAAAAAAGAAGAGAGGAACATGTCAAAAGTACCTTATTCAAGCGTAGTTAAAAGTTTAATGTATGCAATGGTATTTACTTATCCCGATATTTCACATGTTGTTAGTGTTGTTAGTAGATACACGGCCAAACCAGGTAAGTTACATTGGCATGCAATTAAGTGGATATTCAGATATTTACGAAGTACTTTTAACATGTGCTTAGAGTTAGGTAGAAGCCAAAAGGGCTTAGTCAAATACGTTTATTCAGATTATGCAGGAGACTTAGATCGAAAAGAGGTCTCTCATAGGTTACCTATTTGCTTTTGGGAATTGTGCCATTAGTTGGAAAGCTACACTTCAAGCTACAGTGGCCTTATCAATTACTGAAGCGGAATACATGGCTGAAACACCCCAAACCCGGCCCACGAGCCTCGACCAGATTTGGTATGTTCCTTAGGAAAAACGGGTTCAAATTCTTTTGTTACTTTGGAAAATTGTGTGTTTTGAAAGAAAGATTGCTTTTGGGTTGGGCTCGAGTAGAAAACAAGTTTACCTTATATTAAAAACCCCTTTAATTAAGGTGACAAAATACTTAGAGTTTATTTGAAAAATAAATAAACTTAATCTTTAACTTGATAAAATTCGTAGCATAATAAATAAAAGAAAAAAAAATAGTTCAACTATGGCCTTATTACATCAAATAATTCCCAAAAATAAATTAAGGTGCTTAAATAGAATAAAAGTCCAAATAATAAAATTTTCCTTGCTGTGCATGGCCACTTTTAAGCTCCTGCCGACCCGGTCCATTTCTGATCGTCACCTGAAAAAGGTTCCCACAACGGGGTGAGTCAAACAGACTCAATGTGTACACAAACACTAAGTCTTAACAAATTCAGGCATTTCAAATCATACATGTACATATAGCATTTAAACAATATGATGCCAACCCGAACCCAAACCTAGATAGCCATCCGCTACACATCACCCGTACCAACCTGCACACCGTGGGGACTTCTAAGTCAACCCTCCATCCGCTACACACCATCGAAGGCAGTCACTGCAGTCGACGTGCTCATCGCCCTTATAAAATTCGTGGCATAGCCACCAGATACATAGTTTGTGTCATGAGACACCATATTCAGATTTCGTGGTCTTAGGTCACCACATTCAGATATCGTGGTCTTAGGTCACCACATTCACTTCCCCTTTCATATAACCCGAATGCCCCATATCATACATATCATGCACATCATGCCTTAATTCACATTCTTATCACTTTTCACATGTTATATATAACATATACTCATAATCCTAGTAGGAGTAGGAAACGTACCTGAGTACTTTTGTACCATAGCATGGTACTTAGCCATATTTTCACATTCATATTAACACATTCAATTTAAAACATAGCCATGAACATATTAAAACTTAGGGTAGGGTACACACCTGATTAACTTAGCAATTCACTTCAAGTCCCGAAAAACCTGATTTAAAGCCTTAGATCCTAACCCCTACAATCGGCCCATATGTAAAATTATAGCTAAAAAGCCATTCGGCCATAAATCCAAATCCTATTAGGATTATATAACCCAAAACTTACCTTGGTGTCAAATCCCGAAATCTTTATTATACCCTTCTTGTATTCGGCCAAGCTTTAAATCACTTTAACAAATTAGTTTCGGCCTTTGCAAAAATAAAGAATAGATCTTAATCAATAATTAAGGCCTTGGCCGAATGTACATATGGACTTACCTTGAAATTCTCAAATCCCGGAATCCCTGTATACCTCTGTCGAAATCCCTATAGACTTATATATATTAGATCTGATTTTCAATCACTTAAACATGAGAAATAACCTTAGACCGATTGACTCACCTTAGATCTTTGAAAGTCCCGACGGATCTCCTCTTGTAGTTAACAATCACTAAATCCCGAAAGAACCTTCCATGGTTTCGGCCAAAACATTAATGGCATTAGACTCTAAATTTCGGCTTAAAGAAAAGAAGTAAGATGTTGACTATAGATCCTTACCCTTTATATTCAAATTGGCAGCACCTTCACTTGAAGCCACAGAGCTTTTCGACTATGAAGGCTGGTTAGTGATCAAAGGTTTCGGCTTTTGATTTAATGGAGTAATCGGCTAGGAGTTCTCTTTAAGTATTCGACTTTGAGAGAATTTGCAAGGGATGAAAAAGATTGATGATGGAGATTCGGCTAGAACACAAAGATATTTCGGCTTTGGAAAAAAAAATAAAGAAGAAAAGAAGAAGAACAAATGCTCTAGGAAATTCGGCAGAGAGAAGAGAGGAAGAATGAATGAAGAATGGCCTTACTCTTCCTTCCTTAGCCGAAATTACTAGGCTAGAGTCCCCTACTTGGCCACCACTCTTCCTATGTAATAATTTTATCTCTTTAATTATCACTTTATTCAAATTAAAAGAAATAATCCTTCAATTATCCCTTATCTTTATTATCTCACCTTTTATCTCTAATAATAAATAAAAATAAAAGGATTTTAAACTCCTATAATATAGCCTATGCGCCGTCCACTTCTGTCCATCCTTGCAGCAAAATAAAACTTTTATTTTTAGCTTCCCATGCGACTCAAACACAAGCCCTCTTTGCACTGTGTATGGCGTCACTTACTGGGCTTTAAGTGGTGCCTCCTTACCACTTTTCCAAGCCCGTTCTTGTGTCAAATTTCTTCTATAAATTTTCTTAAGACCACCTTGCTTCATGTCCCTCTCTTAAACTTTAAACTTAACATTTCTCAAGCATTTCCTTAAATTTCTAAGACATTTCCTTACATTTCCAAGTTTCCAAAAATGTTCGTTTGCCTCCTTTAAACTTACATTTCTAAGACATTTCCTTACATTTCCAAGTTTCCAAAAATGTTCACTTTCCTCTTTTGAAACTTAACATTTCTAAATCATTTCCTTACATTTCCAAGTTTCCAAAAATGTTCATAATACATTCATAACACATAAGACATGCCATTTCATATAATTAAATCAAAAATGCATAGGCCCACTTTCAGGATGTTACAATGGCAATTACTAAAGCAGGAAAAGAAGCAATTTGGTTAAGGGGTCTGTTTAGTGAATTGGTAAGTGAAAAGGGGGAAACTATCGTATATTGTGATAGTGAAAGTGCCATACATCTCACCAAATACCATATGCTTCACGAAAGGAAAAAAGCACATAGACATTTGTTATCACTTTGTTCAAAAGGTGATAATTTAAGGGGATGTTCAAATTTATAAAATTTGCATAGAAACAATTTGATCGACATGTTGACATAGTGTCTTCCAATTTCGAATTTCGAGCATTGCTTGGACTTGGTGAGTATCCGGAAAACATCAAATTAGACCCATAACAGGGCTTGGCAAGGAAGTTAAGTCAAATACGAGTCAAGGTGGAGATTTGTGGGGTTATGCATCGCATTTTCGGACTAAATAATGTGTGATGTCACATAGAGAAAGTGTTCTTCGTCCTGAAAAACAACTGACAACACACGAGAAGAGAGTCTTCATCCCGATGACGTGATGCCCTTTCGTCCTTACGACGCGAATGCCATGTCATGAAGAGGCGACGTGTTTCTCAAGTTTCTTGATTTTCTTCTCTCAATTAAACATTTTTCATATTCCCACTTAAACTCTGATTAACTTAGGGATATTCTAGTCATATAAGCTACAAATTTCAACCTATAAATAGGCTTTAGTTACTCTAAGTTTTATATAAAAAAAAATTGAGATTGAGATAATTTTGTTCTTTATTTTGAAGGGTTTTTATTTTGAGGTTTCGAGTTTTCTTTTAATTCTCTCCATCTTTTGTACTTTCCTTTATTATAGTTAAATATCCTTTTATCTATGGTTTTTTATCCTCTTTTGAGGAGTTTTTCCATGTAAAATTTGTGTGTTCGATCTTGTCAATTTTACTTTGTTTACTTGTTTGTTGCATACACAGGTTATTTCCCATCAAAGTATTTAGATATCTCAAAGGGACCATTGATATGGGGTTATTTCATTCAAATGATTCAAAATCCCTGTTAGTCAGTTATGCTGATGCTGGATATTTATCGGATCCACATAAAAGTCGATCTAAAACGAGATATTTATTTACATGTGGGGGTACTATCATATCATGACATTCAACAAAACGAACATTAGTTGCCGCCTCTTCAAATCATGCAGAAATAGTTGCAATACATGAGGCAACCTAGAGTGTGTTTAAGGTTATTGACCCAACATATACAAAAGATATGTAATTTACCTTTACAAGAAAAGATATCATCTTATACTAAGAAATGCAACATGCAACATGTATAGAACGAAACATATTTCACCAAAATTATTCTCCACTCATGATCTTGAGAAGAAAGGTGATATGGAAGTTCAACAAATTCGTTCTAGTGATAATTTAGCAGATCTTTTTACCAAGGTATTGCCAACTTAAACATTTGAAAGACTACTACACAAAATTGGAATGTGTCGACTCAAAGATGTAATGTGATGTTGCCATTAGGGGAAGTCAAAAGCACATTGCACTCTTTTCCTTTAACCAAGGTTTTTCTCCACTAGGTTTTCCTGGTAAAGGTTTTTAACAAGGTAGCTTGTAAAAATAAATTATATACTCTATTTTTTCATTAGGTTTTTATCCCATAGGATTTTTTCTAATAAAATTTTTGTACGAGACATTTTCATTTATGGACATCTAAGAGGGAGTGTTGTAAATCCATTGATAAATGAATGCCCATAACCCCCTCAAATTTATCCTATTATAACCCCTAAAGAATGAAGGTCCATAACCCCTAAATTCATTATCTTGTAACACCTAAATCATTTATAGGGTACCTTAATGTTTGTATTTAATGCTTTGTAACTTATGAAGCCCTATCGATCAAGGGCATGTACAAGCTTATTGTATTCAAGTGAAAGTTAAATCATTCTTTCATTTTTATTATTATTCTTCTCTCTAGTTCAATCCATAATTGTTTTAGTTCTTACCAGTTACGATATTATTTCAATAAAACATTTAAATTTTATATTTTTATTAAATAAAAAATAATCTTTAATTAATAGAATTACATGTGTAAATTTTATTAAACATACAATATAAATTTCATTAATTAATATTATTATATTACAATTTTTTAATTTAAAATTTTAAATATAATCTAAGTGTCAAATATTA
Source organism: Gossypium australe (assembly GCA_005393395.2). Taxonomy (NCBI): domain Eukaryota; kingdom Viridiplantae; phylum Streptophyta; class Magnoliopsida; order Malvales; family Malvaceae; genus Gossypium; species Gossypium australe. Next base: position 23,198,789 of record CM016621.1, on the reverse strand, counting down.
TTATAAATATCTCAAATGCAATTATAAATATTCAACAATCTGTAATCTTTTCTCTTTTTTAATATCCAAAATTTTGACAAAAGGAAGGAGGTGTTTTTTTTTTACTATAAACAATCTCTTAAACAAATCCATCTGTTAGGCGGCCAGGGGTCAGGGACCATAGGTGGGCAGGGAGTAAAATAATTAAAACCAAAAAGTTACCTGACATCACAACAGCTGGTTTTGAAGTTAAATTAATCCACGAAACAAGCAACTGCCCCAACGATGAACAATGCATGCAGGGCTAAAAGAAGCATAAGCATTGTCCCTCCGCCAAGGAAGAGAATCCAGTAGGCTAAATGACAATGCTTGCGGTTCAAGACAATAACCATAGTCAACAAATCAATAATGAATAATGGAATTGTGGAATAAATTTTTTTTTTCCGTGGTTGTTTGTACATCACCCATTATAATTTTTGTGTTCCCTGTGCTGTTGATTTTGATGAACTAATAAAGTAACCACCTAAATTCTATTTCACAAACAATGAAAACTCAAAAAAAAAAAAAAAAAAGTGAACTCCTTAGCATAAGTCCTTCATGCGGCTTCAGCCTGTGAAATAACAGGCAACTCAAAACCAAGCACCAGCTGAATTGAAAATGCATTAAATTTACACCCAAAGTTAAAGATTGCATACCCTCATCAATTTTGAACTGATTGCATGATTCTACGATCGGAATCCCCGTATCTTGAAGCTACGAAACTGTATGATCCCACAACGGCGATGAGGACACCAAGTACCAGAGAAAAGAGCTGGAAGTTGGCAATCAATTGGCCTCGAACTTCATTATCCGCAAGGCAATGTATTGAATTATCCTTGAGTCGACAACCGTCCGGCATCATGGGGCCATAGAGGGTGAAAGCAGTCTGGTAGAACCAGAGGCCTTGGAGAGTTATAGCAATTCCACTACACAAATCAACCGGGAAGCTGTTTGGGAAGAGAGCTCCAGCAAGCGTGGTCAAGATGCAGAGTCCTATTAAAAGGACAAGAACAAGATGGTAGTATCCTTCAAGGCCCTTGTGAGTGGTTGAGTGAAAGTAGAATAACAGATACTCTGCAGTGAATGCTGCGGCCGCAATAAGACAAAGGGCTCCTTGTGGTAAGGTAACAAAACTACCAACAAGAGATGAAAATGTAATTTATGAGATAAAAGTGAACATTCTGTATTCAAACAACTAATATTTCAGTTATAAAGTAATTATAATTAGAGATGAACTTTGTTGTTCCGTAATAATGCACTAGGTATGCAATCATTCCCCCCCCCCCCAAAAAAAAAAAAAACTAAAAAAAAAAAAGAATTAAGACAAAGCAGTCCATGCAAAGTCTGTTTCTTATAAAACCTTTTATAATTTCCATCCTACTATCCCTTATGGTTCTATGCATGTAATCTAATTAAATTATTACCATCATCATTACATCTTTCCCAGTTGGACAGCAGCAGTCCCCTGATAGGCTAGAATCCTATCCAGAACTAATCAATTAGAACTTGATAAAAAAAGCTTGTCAGAAACATTTTGTTCCAATGAAAAAGTCCGGTATTGCCTAGTTCACACAACATGTTCTGTCAAAAGCATGCTATTTAAGTTTATCTTTGCTCAGTTTAATGGAGGTTTAGGATCTTTTGCATCAAGTAATAAAAAGGGGAAATGTTAGTTTCCTTGTGTTTTCCTATAAAATAAGAGGCAAAACTGTAAAGTGCGGGCAAATAAAAGATAAAAAGAACCAACTGGGAGCAACTTTAATGATTACAGGCATTGTTAAACTATTCAAAAAAGAGAGTGATCGAGAGAAAGATTTGTCCCTAAAAGCAATTTCTTTTCTTGCTGTCTTGATTAATGTCCACAGTTCATATTTGATTCTCTAAAAGGAGGTTCTCTATGATTTTCACATGATTTGAACAAAAAGGAATCTTTGATTGTGTCGATTTTTCCATAGCAAACAAAAAAATAAAGGCAAAAAAGAAAGTCCCTTTGATCCACCTCCCCACTTCTTCTTCTTCCCCTTTCATTCAGAGTTTTTGCATAACAAAACATAAACCACTATCACATGACAATGAAAGTCCATGACCAAATTAAAAAAGAAAAAAGACCATGACTAACCTCGTTTTCTCTGAAAGCAAAGCGATAGCGCCTAAGAGGAAAAACATGAGAAGCATCCCTGAATGCTCAAAATCGTTCAAGTGTGATGGATTCAAGACTCCATCCACAAAAAACTTGAGGTGGGTTGAATACAAAAGCTCAATACACAGATCAATGAAAGCACCAAAGGCTACAACATATAGCTCCAAGTGCTTCAACTTCCCATTAAAACCAGGAACTGGGTTCCATACTCTGACCTCAAAAGACTTGGGGTTTGACACAAACCGAACCACGGAACTCCATATGTGCCATACACCCACCATCAGAAACAGTGTCCCTGGCAAAGCATGACCCTTGAAAGATCCCATCTCTTTGTTGATATATCTATCAGTCTCTTTATCTTTAACTTCCCAGTTCACAAACAATCAGCCGACAACTCCACAATCTCTTCCTCCCCTTGTTATTATATCAAGATATATTCTTTTCTGCTTCAAAGGGTAAACAGTTTTGTTGTTCATACATTGAATATAATTAACTTTAAAAGAGATGAGCTGTAAATCTTTGAACAAGTTAATTGAACAGACTTTCTGACAGAAAAGAAAGTTCGGTCAACTTTACAAGGAACAAGCAGAATAAAAAAAATCTGAAAAATTGGTGCTGCATCAAAAGGAAAAAGTCGAAAGAAAATTTTCCATCTTTTTAGGTAATTAGGATTAGTTTGAAAGGAAAAAGTTGCCCACTTGAAAAGTCAGAATAGAAATCATTACAGAAGGAAAAATAATTAGAAAAAAGAGAGAAAAACCATAGAACTGGTAAAACGTAAGTTTTTCTTCATGGGTAATTTTGATTAAAAGGAAAAGAAAGATACAGGAAGTAATAATAATAAACAGAAGTTACTTACGGCTTACAAGAGATGATTGAGTTCATCAAATCTTCTTCAAAAGAGAAAGTCAACAAAAATAATCATTCACTGAAATTAAGAAAGCCAAAAAAAAAAAAGCACAAAGGAGGATAGAGAGTGGCGATCTGAGATAGAAAGAGACATAAAGAAAAAAGGGTAATGGAGGGAGATCATAAGAAAAGGAATCAATCATAGCAGTTATCATGTGACGGTGTGTGTTCTGTTCCATGCGTCTCATTGCATGGAACCAAAACCAGGTGGTGTTGGGATTAAAGAATGGGTTTAGAGAATGAAGTGGCATTGCATCTGTAGTCTGGCACTGGCAGGGCTACCGCTACAGTTTTAGATGTTGATATCCGTTGGATCATGGGACGTAACACGTGTGGGCCTTTTGATGGAACTAAATCTTGTCTAGGGTGACACGGTTCCCTTAATTGGCCCGCCTACTGCCGGCAGCGTTGGTCTCTGTTAGTTTCCAATCATGGGCGTTCCAAATTTTGGAAAAGCTGGCTAATTATGGGGATGAACTATTAGTTAAGGCTGCAAATAAAAAAAGCGTTCAAAAGGGAAATTGATATGAATGGTTGTTAAGATAACAACTTATTTGGTTTTGTTGTTTGATCTCAACTGATTTTTTATATATAAAATTTTGTTATTGTTGATCGATCCATCTTTTTGGAAAAGAAATTCGAAGTGTTTTTCGTGGAGCGATCGACTCATTCCCTCAATAACTGAACGTATTATCTTTCGGAAAAAGATTTTGTTTTTCGTTTTCTATTTAGAGCGGTAATATTGAGGGTTTAATTCACATAGCCTTAAACGCCTCAACCACATCATTTCTTAATGGGTGGTCATACGTCCATATATGATCGAGACACTCTCAGCTTTATGAAGTAGACTTTCAAGACAGACATTCACGATATTTTGGCTCTTGACAAAGCACAGAAGATAAAACTCTTCCCAAAGACAATACTTTCGATTGTTCAGTGTTCGCTTCGCTTAGCTGCCTGGTAGATGATAAAATTATAACTATTGAATACTGACTTGACCCTAATTTAATTGAGATATATTACCATTATTAATATCAAACAATCCCATTAAAAGAATGAGTAAATAAAAAGTGTTTAGTGTTTGTATTGTAAGTTGAAATTTTTGGAAATTGAGTTGTCATGTATTGCTTCATACTAACCTTTGAAGATTCAACGCAATCAAGGAATAGAATAGAAAAGAAGATTAAAACAAATCATAGACAAAAATTGAATAGAAGCTTCCATGTCTTTAATCTGTTGAAGTTCAAATATACTTGTCATAGTTAAAATCGGGTGACCCCCCCCCCCCAAATGACAAATGACAATCACAGCTCTCCTTTCACAACCTATTTTCTCCCAAATTTGATCCGCATAGAATTTTGAATCAAACTTACTTATTGTTGCATAAATTGTTAAATAGTATTAAGAAGGTTTATATAACTAAAAAAAATTAAATTAATTTTTTTTATATATAAGTAAATCTATCATATATGTAGGAACCCAATTTAGCCCGAGCCTATTCCATTCAGACAAAAGCAAAATAAATAATAAATAAAGTCCAGATTTTTTTTAACAGTCCATTTATAACCATAAAGCCCAAACCCAAATACTACCCAGCAACCCAAACTACCCAAAACCCAATTACAAACCAAAGTACCCATTACCCGAATACACCCTCAGACCCAGACCTAAAGACCCAGACCCAATAGACCCAAAGCTAAGTTGGCCCAAATGGCCCAAATAGCTCGCGGACGCAGGAAATCCTAGGTTTCCACTGCGCCGCAAGCAGCCTCCCCGCGCGACAATCAGTCCCTCGTCCAGCCGCAATCAGCGCGCGAATCCCGCACCATTGCCGAGACCCTCGTCGATTGCCTGCAAAGAAAGGAAAGACTGCAGCAAAACACAGCAAACATGGCAAAATATTTTTTTATTTCCTTTTTATTTTCGTTTCGAGGGCTATAAAAGCCCTATAAGAATCTGTAACAAGGACACACGAAAAAGATGTACAGAAACGAAAGTATCCAGAAATAAAATACAAAGATTTTTTGGCAGAGGTGATTTTCTCAATATTTCATTCTTTTTTTATACATTTTTATATATAAATACTATTCTAAAAAAAAAAAGGCGAAGATTTTTACCTTTGCACCGCCGTGGGCGACGGCACGTGTGGCGCATTGCCCAGAAGCCCGATGATGAACTCCGTCAGAGGAGGGGAGGGCTTTTGAGAGTGTTTTTCTGGATTTTTTTTAAAACAAAGGTTCAAATGATTTTTTGGTAAAAAAATGGCTTATATAGGCTGCTGGAACGGCGTCATTTTGGGAGTTACCTTTAAAGGCCAAAACGACATCGTTTAAAGGCCTTAGATACGCGTGTTGACCCGAAAACCCGGGGAGGATCCGCATGTTTTTATAAAAAGGGATATTTACCATTTTAGTCCCTCCACAATTTTATTAATTTTAATTTCATCCAATTTGATATTTTATTTTTTTAAATTAGCCCTAGAAGTCTGTTTTTGTTCCAATTTAGTCCCTCGGGCTACTTTAAGGGCTAAAATTAGAACGGCGTCGTTTTGGAAAGAAGGCATAATTGCCTAATGAGTCGCTACAGTGCGACGCACGTTTTAATTTAGTCCATTTATATGTATTGTTATTTGCTATTTCATCCTACTTTCTTTATTTTATTTTATTTTATTTTTAAATTATTCTACTACTATATTTAATTATTTTATCATATTAAAATGTTATATTATTTATTATTTATATAGTATAAAATTCATATATATATTTATATATTTAATTATTATTTATTTTATTTGGTTTAATATTATTTATATTATATTTATTTTATAATTTGTATATTATTTATTACATTATACATTTTTTTTAAAAAAATTCTATATTATATAGTATTATGTTATATTATATATTACTTCTAAAATTTTGTTTTTTATATAAATTTTATTTATATTGTTTATATTATATATGTAATTTATGATTAGTATATTATATATATATATATGTGTGTGTGTGTTATATAAAAATATTATATATATTTATTAATTATTTTATTATATGTAATCATTTATATATATATATATATATATTAAATTATTAAATTATATATTATTATAAGTTTTTTTTACTTTAAATTTTTTTATTTATATATATATATATATATATATTAAATCATTTTAAAAATCGCCATATTCTTCTTCTTTTTATATTCAATATTTAAATATATTATTCCCTTTTCATTTGATTTTGTTATTTAGTGAAAGTCTTAACTATCGCTATTTATTTTATATCACATGTTTATTTATTTATGTTCTTTTAATCGTTTATTATTGCTTAACATAATTCTTTATTTATTCATGTTATATTATTCTTTTATTTGTAGTTATGTAGAATTGCTATTAAATATGTATGTTATAATATCTTACCCAAACCATTGTTTTATAAAAATATTTTTTTTAATCGACGCATTTTACTCAAATATTAAAACAACGATATATGATATTTGGGGACTTCGAGAAAATTATACCCTAACTTACTGGGTTTTAATTTTTCTCGTGGAACTCAAAGTATCAAGTATCTTTTTTTTTAACTTTCAACATCAACTCAAAACTTATTCTCGGGAATTCAAAACGTTGTATCCTAACTTACTAGATATGATATTTTGTATTCCGAAGTAAGAATTTTCTACAAATAAAGGCAAGCCTAGCTTCGAAGTCATGAGATGTTACACCCTAACTTATTGGGTATAGCATTTTATTTATTTGAGATAGGTAAATCTTGATTTTCTTTCAAAGGATCATATTTTAAAGTTTTCAAATTTTCGACAATAAGACATGATTTTATCGATTGGGTACCAATTTTTGGGCGTTATAAGGGTGCTAACCCTTCCTCATACGTAACTGACTCCCGAACCCGTTTTCTTGTAATTCGTGGACCAAAATCAATGTTTTGAAATCAAACGTTTTACAAGGTGATCCAATCACACCTAAATAAAAAGGGATTGGTGGCGACTCCATTTCCGTTTTTTAAAGTCGATCCTCGTTTTGCAAAAACTTTAAAAATGGTTTCGACAGCTTGGTGACTCTGATGGGCGTCGAAACCACCAAATATAATTCCTAAAAATAGCTCTAAATAGTAGTAGAGTGGTAGTAGGGTCGATTCCACAGGGACCGAACGTTTTTGTCAATTTCTGCGTTTATCTTGTGAACAAAAGTTTGTCGTGGCAAAGGTCGTGCCCACGACTACAACGAACTTGCTGAAAAATAAATAGATTAGGGGGGTTTTAAAAACGTTTGGAAACTAAATAATTAAGATAACACAAAAAAATAATTAAACAAACTAGAAATTAAATTGAAAATTAAAATCGGGTTTTTGAAATCAAAGTAATTGAGCCTTAGCCTTAGACTTGGTAATTCAGTGTCAAGAATCGATCCTCGAAAATTGATCTTCTCCTCTAAATGATAAGCTGGTTATAACGATTAAGAACGTCCTAACCACCAATTCCTCCTTTCGTAGCTGGTTCCGGTACGACCTGCAAACCAACCCTTACCGATTATCTAACCGAGATACACGTGTTCCCGATTGAAGATTCCGGTAGCCTTGCGTTCTGAAGAACCCAACTCGAATCAACGGCCTCAACCGCGTGGGTCGTTTAAACCCGATCACCTCCTCATTGATTTGTTCTCGGAAACTCGAATACAGCACGGCCGACTCTAATCTCCAACTGTCGGCAAATACGACCCCAATCCAACGTGCACTTTGACTTGGAATCAAATTCAACCTTAAGGGATGAGTTATCAATCCCGATACTTAGGAAAAAGGTGAATACCGATTGGACGGATTTTAGCTCGAATTCGTATCTCACGATTCCCGACCAAAAAGAGCACCGGCCTAAGGTTAAGATAGGATTTAGTGTAGCATGAATTTATTCATGCTTGCAAGTTGTGGCAGGTGGATGAATTTTGTATAATAATGGAAGTTGGAAAGGGAAGGGGTTTGGGAGGTAAATTAAACCAATTTTGGGGAAAGGAACAAAATGAATTGAAATGGGCAGATTTCTCACGTCAAATTGAAGGGAAAATAAAACAAGAAATTCTATTTTAAATGGAAATAGGAAAAGACAAAGAAAAGAGTACAACTCCAAATAGGAATAGGAAAAAAGCTAATTTGATTCATGATTATCCAAATACAATTAACCCCTATTTATACTAATGGATTTACTAAAAATAAGCTTAACTAATTTAATATAAAATCTTAAATAATTAAAAATAAAATTAAAAATAAATAAATAAAAATAAAATAAAATAAACTAAAAATAGGATTTTCTATTCTTGGCTTTTTACAAAGTCAAATTGCTTGATGAATCCTTGGCTTCCTCCATCTTTTTGATTTGGCCCTATTTCCACAATTTTCTTTCAATTTAGCCCTTTTCAGCATGTTTTTGATCAATTGCGTTCCTGACAAGAATTAAATCATAAAAATACAAATTAGCAGGGATTAATTCAGAAATACACCGAATTAAATACAAGAAATCATGCAAAATAATCATGTTATCAAATCCCCCTACTTAGCTCATGCTTGCCCTCAAGCTTGTTGTTTTGTTCAAACATTAGAAATAATTCCACAATTTATTAAGAACCGAGCCTCTTTTCTGCATCCTTACTCAATGTAAACAACATAGGCAAAAATAATTAAATAAATGCGCAGAACATATAGTTTAATCAACAAGACAAGTGTCATAAAATTCGACATATGCAGACTAGATAATTTCATGAAATAGAGTTTGAATCCAATAAATTGCAAGGCATTATTAATATACTTTTAGAAAAAATAAAAATAAAAATAAACTAGACATGGTCAAACCTTTTTACGCGAACTAGGATGACAACCCAAGCTCCCTATCCCGATTACTCAATTCAAGCAGTCTTTATTATTGGGCTCTGTTAGCGGAATGTTATTAAGTTATCGACTCGTCACTCGAACCTTTTTATGCGAGATGAGATGACAACCCAAGCACCTCACCCCGGTTACTCAATCCGGTCACATTTTCGAGACTTTCACTCATAACTTGAGCCTTTATTTATTTATTTATTTATTTATTTCTTTTTTCTTTTTTTTTTCGTGCACAAGCAAATATTTTTCAAACAATCAATTCATTAAAATCTAGTTACACACATCAACCTTAAAACACAAGTGTTGATTAATCTATATACTTGAACATTTAAATTCAAAAAAATTTACCCAATTGTCCAAGTTGACTAAGTATGAAATTAAAGGCTCATCTTCAAAATAAATTGTTGAATGAATTCAATGCAAGATTTAACAAATGCAAAAGAGAAATATGCAGCAAGAACCAATCAACCATCCATGCATACTTCATATATATTCATCTCCCCTACTAATTCTAAGCTTGTCCTCAAGCATGCATGTGTCATATTATATTTAATTAAAGAATAAATCAGCAGCTCAAATAAACAGAATGAAAAGTTCAGAGTACTCCCCATGTGTGTCTTCAATGATTTTGTCGATGTTGTGGGTAAAGGTTTTGCAGGATTTCAAGGATTGTGGAGACTTGAGTTTCCATCGTTCCAAGTCTGGCCTCGATTCGTCCTAAACGATCCTCCACAGATGGAGGTTGTTCCTCGCGTTCTCTAGTGTCAATGCGTGGGCGTTGGCGAAAAACCATATTCTCGCGAGTAGTCCGTATACCTGGAGGAACAAAATAACACGAAGTAGGGGTGCCGGCAAGCAATCCCATAAAATCCAGACAATATTTATCTAGGTTGCTCATACTATATGCACATGTGAAAGTTGAGAAATCAATTTCAAAAAAAAGTCGAGAGGCTAAATTTGAAATAAATGATCCAAGTATAAGTGGACGGTTGTAACGCAAAACGGCATGAAAATTTCGTGCAAACCAATATCCTAAATTAACTTTAAAACCCGAATGCATACACCACAAAAAGAATAGTTCAGTTTTAGTCAAAGTAGCTAATGCATCATTTCTACCTGAAAAGCTAAATGCCAAAAATCGGTGTATATATTTCAAAGCAGGTTCATGCACCAACAAGTCTTTTGTGGTTTTCGGATTATACAAATGATCAGAATTAGTTAAAACACGATAAACATGCTGTGCATCAAAGTTGTTCGGAATATCTAACAGGGCAGAATGATAAGAATCAGGCTGAATATCATCATGACCGATGAAACCCATGGCAATGTTAAAATCAGAAATAGACATCCGAAAGTCTTTCCCAAGCAAACGAAAGCATACAATATTTTGCGTTTCAACAGTTTGCAAAGCATTAATGTTGAAGCTAAAAGTGGTGTAGAATTCATATACTAATTCATAATATGCATTACAAGTAATATTAGCATATAAAGTCCAACCAATAGCATCAAAATAATGAAGCATGGCATCATGCATATCAAGAAGTTCAAGAGTGGGAAAATCAATTTGCTTACAGACCGGGAGCGAGCGTTGTCGGATTGCGTCGTATTGTGTTTGATGCTCCGATGTTGAAAAGTCAAGAAACCCACGAAGACGATTTTCTGTTGGAATTGTATTGGCACGACTACGTCTATTGCGTTGGCCATCTCGGAGTGGTCAAATGTGCTCGGTAGGCGAGTTGGGTATGTTTTCTTCGTCAGCAGCGTCAGTACTGCTGTTCGGGGGTGTCGGTGGCTCTCGTGTCGGTTGTCGACGGCTTCAAGTTTGGCGTTGAGTGACTCGTTCGTCGACGGTGGGGGTAGTTTCAACATTGTCGTTAGAGGTCCCGACTTCTTCGGGAATACTCGAAGTGTTTGACTCGATCGGGGTCAGCCTTCGTTGACGTCGGGTTCTCGATGGGCCGGCTCGTTGTTGTGGAGGAGGTTGCGAAGGAGCATTATCGTCATCTAAATCGACGAATGGAGGTGCTGAAAAACGATACCGATTTCGGTTGAGCGAAACCAGAACCAAAATGTCGTCGGTCGTTTGGTTTCACGTTCGAACCATTGTTTCTGTGCTAACATGGCGAATAAACTGTTCTGGTGCGATGACAACGGTGGTGATGGCGGCGACACACGGCGGTGGTAGCGGCAGTCGCGGCGGTCGGCGGCGGCGACTTACGATGGTGATCGAAAATGGCTTGTTTTGGCCGATTTTTAAATGGTTGATGGTGGGGGAGTTCGAATGTGGTTTTATTTAGGGAGGTGGAGATGATGGTTTTGTGATGGTTGAATAGGAAGGAAGAAAATAAGAAGGAAAATGGTGGTGTTTGGGAGGACTTGCGATGGTGAAGATGAAAGGTAGGTGGTGGGGGTTGTTTCAACGACGGTCGACGGTGAAAAGGTGCCGGAGAAGGGTGGTACGGTGGTGGAGATGATAAAATAAAGAGAGGGGTGGAGGAATGGGTTCGTCGGCGCAAGCAAGAAGCGTGATGGCGACGGTGGTGACCACGGTGGCGTAGCAGCAACGGCGTGGCGACGGTGACGGTTTACGACGACGACGGAAATGGTGGGGTAGGACGACGGCGACGGGTGGGGTAGTCTTAGGGTTAGGGTTTTTTCTTTTATGTTTTGAAGAAGATGAAGAAGATGAAAGGGATTGGGGGTTTGGGTGTTTTGGGTGTTTAATTTCTTTTTTTTTCTATTTTCTATTTTTCCTTTCCTTTGGACGGTTGGGGTTGTATTTCTTTTTTTTTTCTTTTGTTTTGTTTGGGTTAGGTGCTGGGTCATTTGGGTGTGTATTGGGTTTGGGGTTTTTTACTGGGTAAGTTTAGATGGGTTAAGTTTGGGTAATGGGTATTTGGGTTAAATGGATAAGTATATTGGGTATTGGGTTGATGGGTGTTGGGTTTTGGATTTTTATTGGGTGAGGTGAGATGGGCTGAATGGGTGTTTTATAAAGGTTGGGGTTTTTTATTTTGGTAAATACTTGTCACCTTATCGGCATGTCGTGCCCGCACCACCACTGTTCTCCGACTCTTGGAAAAAATTCATGCTCTCTATTATTTTCCTGAAACATCAAATCAATTGAACTAAGCAAAAATTTATTTATTTACACCCTAAATTTACTAAAATTTAAAATTTAAATATATGAAAAGAAATTTGCGGTGCCTCCCAAAAAGCGCATTTGTTTAACGTCTTTAGCTCGACGACCTGTTTATTCAAACTTTGGGCTTGTCGAGAATAATCTCCTCAACTGTGTGCGTTTGAAAATACTCGAAAAAGGGTTTTAGTCGTTCCCCATTCACCTTAAAGCACTTTCGTGTTTCTTCACTTTGAATTTCCACTGCACCATTAGAAAATAAATTAGTAATAATAAACGGTCCTGTCCATTTGGATCGAAGCTTACCAGCGAAAATTTTTAAGGTGGAGTCGTATAGGAGAACTTTTTGTCCTATTGAAAATTGCTTCCGAGTGATGAATTTGTCATGAAACGCCTTCGCCTTTTCTTTATAAACTCGAACATTTTCATACGCGTCGTTTCTAATTTCCTCGAGTTCTTAGATGTCCAATTTCTGATATTTTCCTGCAGACTCCATCTCTATATTACACTGCTTAACTGCCCAAAATTCCTTGTGCTCTAACTCGACCAGAAGATGGCACGGTTTACCGAAAACGAGTCGGTAAGGTGACGTGCCTATTGGTCCCTTGTAAGCCGTCCTATAGGCCCAAAGTGCATTATTAAGTCTCGAACTCCAATCCTTCCTGTTAGGTTTAACCGTCTTTTCCAGAATGGACTTGATCTCTCGATTCGACACTTCGGCTTGCCTGTTCGTTTGTGGGTGGTAAGCAGTGGCAATTCGTTGAGTCACTCCATATTTCTCCATCAGTGCACTTATGAGCTTATTGCAGAAATGAGTTCCTCTGTCACTGATTATTGCTCGTGGAGTACCATACCTGGAAAAGATAAAACTTTTAAGAAAGTCAACCACGGTCTTAGCATTATCATTACGAGTGGCTTTCGCCTCTATCCACTTAGAGACATAATCAACAGCTAAGAGTATATAAAAATTACCGAAAGAAGAAACGAAGGGACCCATAAAGTCGATGCCCCACACATCGAAAATTTCACAAATATGAATGGGAGTAAGAGGCATCTCATTTCGACGACTAAGGTTGCCAACTCTTTGGCATTTTTCACATGTTTTGCAAAATAAAAAGGCATCACTAAATATGTTTGGCCAAAATAGTCCACATTCGAGAATTTTGTGTGCAGTGCGTTTAGGTCCAAAATGTCCTCCACATGCATAGGAATGACAAAAAGTTAAGATAGACTGTACCTCTGTTTCAGCTACACACCGTCAAATTACCTGGTATGAGCAATGTTTCCAAAGGTAAGGATCATCCCAAATGTAATACCGTGTATCCTTTTTTATCTTATCTCTTTTATACCTTGGTAATTCAGAAGGAATAGTACCTGTAACGAGTTAATTTACTATGTTTGCGTACCAAGGATGAACCGCATGTGCTGCAAACAGGTATTCATCTAGAAAGTTGTCCTTCAGTGGTGTGTCGTCTACTGGAATCAGTAATCGACTCAAATGGTCAGCTACTAGGTTTTCGCATCCTTTTTTATCTCGTATTTCAAAGTCAAACTCTTGTAGGAGCAGAATCCATCTGATCAATCAGGGTTTTGCCTCCTTCTTCCCTATCAAGTACTTTAAAGCTGCATGATCAGAAAAGATAATTACTTTAGTTCCCAATAGGTAAGATCTAAATTTATCTAAAGAAAACACAACAGCTAATAGTTCTTTCTCGGTGGTTGTGTAATTGCTTTGGCCAGCATCCAAAGTTTTTGAAGCATAGTAGATAACATGAGGCTCTTTCCCTATTCTTTGGCCAAGGGCAGCTCCCACACTTTGGTCACTGGCATCACACATAATTTCGAACGGGAAATCCCAATTCGGTGGCTGCACTATGGAAGCGGAGACCAATTTCTATTTCAGCACGTCAAATGCATCTTTACAAGCCTGGTCAAATTCAAACTCTTTATCCTTTTGTAACAGACCGCAAAGTGGTCGTGCGATTTTCGAGAAATCTTTCATGAATCGTCTGTAAAATCCTGCATGGCCAAGAAATGAACGAACCTCCCTCATAGATGTGGGGTAAGATAGTGAGTTAATAATATCTGTTTTTGCCTTATCGACCATAATTCCTTCCGAGGAAACTACATGATCTAAAATTAACCCTTTATCAACCATGAAATGGCATTTCTCATAATTTAAAACAAGATTAAATTCTAGGCATCTTTGTAATATTTTGGCAAGATTATCAAGACATTCGTTAAAAGAGTTACCGTATACCGTGAAGTCATCCATGAAGACTTCGATGATTTTCTCGACATAATCGGAGAATATGCTCACCATGCATCTTTGGAAAGTGGCCGGAGCATTGCAGAGTCCAAACGGCATTCGTCTGTATGCAAACGTTCCGAAGGGGCACGTGAAAGTCGTTTTGTCTTGATCCTCCGGAGCCACTGGAATTTGAAAAAATCCTGAATATCCATCGAGACAACAGTAATGGGTCTTACCAGCTAATCGTTCGAGCATCTGATCGATGAAGGGGAGGGGAAAATGGTTTTTCCGTGTAGCTACATTTAATTTTCTGTAATCGATGCAAACCCTCCATCCATTCTGGACTCGTGTAGGGACCAGCTCTCCGGACGAGTTTTTCACCACTGTCAGCCAGTTTTCTTGGGCACGACATGAACCGGGCTAACCCAATTACTGTCGGAAATCGGGTATATCATTCCAGCATCTAACAGTTTCTGGATCTCCTTCTTCACTACCTCCATCATGGGTGGATTAAGACGCCTTTGAGCATCTCTCTTTGGTTTCGTGTTATCTTCGACGGAGATTTTGTGCATACAAGTTGATGGACTTAGCCCTTTTTATGTCGGCTATCGTCTAGCCAATAGCTTCCTTGTAATCCTTCAACACTCGGGCTAGACTTTCCTCCTCGTCTTGGGTCAGTTTCTTTGACACTATCACTGGTAAAGTGTCTTTTTCTCCCAAAAAGACGTACTTAAGGTGGTCTGGTAATTCTTTAAGCTCCAAGGTTGGTGGCTGCAAAACCGAAGGTAACATTTTAGTTTGTGAAGGTAATAGTTCAAATTGGTTACCTCGGTTCATCAACGACGGCTGCGTTTCCAAGTGTTTGACAATTTCTCTCAACGGATCTTCTATGATTTCTGATTCCTCAAGATGATGTAAAGCATCCATGTCAATGTTTCTGCAAAGGACAGTTTCCAACTCATCAAAGTCATAATATTCGGAATAAGACTGAGTTAAGCAATCTAAAATATCAATGCTAGAAATATTTAATAGTGAGTTGGGATGACTCATGGCTTCGTAGACGTTGAATTTCACGATTTCGCCCTCAAATTCCATTGTCAGCGTTCCGCTTCGAACATCGATCTTTGCGCTTGCGGTACTTAAAAATGGCCTTCCAAGTAAAATGTCAGACGAACTAGTTGAGTTATCATATTCCATATTGATAATGTAGAAATCTGCAGGGAAAACTAATTCGTTAATTTTAACAAGGACGTCTTCAAGCAGTCCTTCGGGATAGACGACTGACCTGTCCGCCAACTGGATTATTACTCCTGTTTCTTTCAAAGGACCCGCGTTAATCAACTTATAAATAGAATAAGGCATAACATTAATTGAAGCCCCTAAATCACACATGGCTTTCTTAATGCCTACATTACCTATCTCACAAGAAATAGCAAACATACATTGGTCTTTATATTTGGGAGGAACTTTCTTTTGTAGAACTGCGGAGATATTTTCTCCTACATTTACTCTTTCGTTACCTATCAACTTTCTCTTGCTAGAACATAATTCTTTGAGGAATTTCGCATAACGAGGGATTTGTTTGATAGCATCGAGTAAAGGGATGTTTACCTCCACCTTCCTGAATGTCTCGAGGATTTCTTTTTCCTCCTTCTCTTTCTTATCTTTTGCAAGCCTCCCTGGAAAAGGAGGTGGCATCACAACTGGTTTCTGAATTCCTGATTCTGGCCTAGCTGTTGGATCCGTCATTTACTTTTCTCGTTCCTTGTCTTGCCCACGACTTTTGGCTGGCACCGTTTCCAGAACCTTTCCGCTACGAAGAGTTATTGCACTTGCATTTTGTCGAGGATTCGGCTCTGTCTGAGAAGGTAATTTACCTTGAGACTCTAAGCGATTAACTGCCATCGAAAGTTTACTAACTTGACTAGTTAGTTCTTGTATTGATGCATCCGTCCTTTGTTGATATTTTGCAGCACCGGTAGCAAGTCTTTCCACAATAGCTTCTAGAGATATGCTCGACCTTGGTTGTTGTTGTGGTGGTTGCTGAGGTCTCGGTTGGTACGATGGATTATATCGGGGATAACCTCCGTAACTCAAGTTGGGGTGATCTTTCCACCGGGGAATATAAGTGTTGGAGAAAGGATCATAGCGTCTTTGTGGAGGTCCCGGAAAACCTCCAACAGCATCAACATATGCTGTTGAATTGTCGCTAAGGATTGGGCACGAATCTGTTGGATGTTCAGATGTAGCACAAATTCCACACAGTTGGGTCAGATTCTTCTTCTCTGTAAGCAAAGATTGAACAACATTGGTAAGCTTATCCAATTTATCCTCTAAAGATGAAACGTTTACCCCATGAACCAGTCTTGTGGGTTCCGAATTCGGTCGATACTGTTGAGAATTTGCCGCCATGGTGGATATAAGTTCTCTCGCCCTTTGAGGAGTCATATTGACAAGCACCCCTCCACTAGCAGCATCGATCATCTTCATTTCCATAGGGAGCAATCCCTCGTAGAAATACTGAAGGAGTGATTGTTCGATCAACCCGTGCTGAGGACAACTTGCACATAGTTTTTTATACCGCTCCCAATAGTCGTAGAGCGATTCATTCTCCATTTGGCGGATTCCCACTATGTCCCTCCAAAGTTCAGCTGCTCGTGATGCTGGGAAGAACTTGTCAAGAAAAACACGAGATAAGTCATCCCACGTTGTGATAGAACCGAGAGGTAAGTAAAATAACCACTCTTTTGCTGTATCAACTAAAGAAAAAGGAAAGGCCCGAAGTTTGATTTCATCTTCGGGTACTCCCTGCGATTTCATGCTTGAGCAGACCATGTGGAATTCTCTCAAGTGGGTGTGTAGATTTTCATTCTTCAAGCTTCGAAAGGTGGACAAAAGGTGAATCAAGCCTGATTTCAGCTCAAACGGAGTTCCTCCGGTTGGATAGTTAATGCACAATGGTGTTTGCTCGTTGGGAGCAGCGGCTAGTTGACGAATAGTTCGGTTTGCCATCCTTTCTGGTTTACCGAGATGGCCTTTTGCTTCTTTTGTTTCAAAAAGTGGTTCGGTCTCAGGTCCAACCACTTCGACTTGTTTCCCGCGTCGAATTGCCTCTGTACGAATTGCTTCGCTCAACTTTTCAACGTCGGATTCTAGGATCCCTTGTCCTAGTTCAGCTTCTGCTTTACTTGCGCGTTTAAGAGCTTCTGTCTCCTTTCGTCGCGCTCGCACAGATTTCTCGATCCCTGGGTTGTATTCGAGAACACATGATGAAGACCTGGTCATAAGGTAAACAAACAAAAATTAGGAAAGTATATCCAATCCCCCGCAACGGCGCCAAAACTTGATGGGCGTCGAAACCACCAAATATAATTCCTACAAATAGCTCTAAATAGTAGTAGAGTGGTAGTAGGGTTGATTCCACAGGGATCGGACATTTTTGTCAATTTCTGTGTTTATCTTATGAACAGAAGTTTGTCATGACAAAGGTCGTGCCCACGACTTCAACGAACCTGCTGAAAAATAAATAGATTAGAGGGGTTTTAAAAAAGTTTTGAAACTAAATAATTAAGATAACACAAAAAAATAATTAAACAAACTAGAAATTAAATTGAAAATTAAAATCGGGTTTTTGAAATCAAAGTAATTGAGCCTTAGCCTTAGACTTGGTAATTCAGTGTCAAGAATTGATCCTCGAAAATTGATCTTCTCCACTAAACGATAAGCTGGTTATAGCGATTAAGAATGTCCTAACCACCAATTCTTCCTTTCGTAGCTAGTTCGGGTACGACCTGCAAACCAACCCTTATCGATTATCTAACCGAGATACACGTGTTCCCGATTGAAGATTCCGGTAGCCTTGCGTTCTGAAGAACCCAACTCGAATCAACAACCTCAACCGCGTGGGTCGTTTAAACCCGATCACCTCCTCCTTGATTTGTTCTCGGAAACTCGAATACAGCACGGCCGACTCTAATCTCCAACTGTCGGCAAATACGACCCCAATCCAACGTGCACTTTGACTTGGAATCAAATTCAACCTTAAGGGATGAGTTATCAATCCGATACTTAGGAAAAAGGTGAATACCGATTGGACGAATTTTAGCTCGAATCCGTATCTCACGACTCCCGACCGAAAAGAGCACCGGCCTAAGGCTAAGATAGGATTTAGTGTAGCATGAATTTATTCATGCTTGCAAGTTGTGGAAGGTGGATGAATTTTGTATAATAATGGAAGTTGGAAAGGGAAGGAGTTTGGGAGGTAATTAAACCAATATTGTGGAAAGGAACAACATGAATTGAAATGGGCAGATTTCTCACGTCAAATTGAAGGGAAAATAAAACAAGAAATTCTATTTTAAATGGAAATAGGAAAAGACAAAGAAAAGAGTACAACTCCAAATAGGAATAGGAAAAAGCTAATTTGATTCATGATTATCCAAATACAATTAACCCCTATTTATACTAATGGATTTACTAAAAATAGGCTTAACTAATTTAATATAAAATCTTAAATAATTAAAAATAAAATTAAAAATAAATAAATAAAAATAAAATAAAATAAACTAAAAATAGGATTTGCTATTCTTGGCTTTTTACAAAGTCAAATTGCTTGATGAATCCTTGGCTTCCTCCATCTTTTTGATTTGGCCCTATTTCCACGATTTTCTTTCAGTTTAGCACTTTTCAGCATGTTTTCGATCAATTGCGTCCCTGACAAGAATTAAATCATAAAAATACAAATTAGCAGGGATTAATTCAGAAATACACCGAATTAAATACAAGAAATCATGCAAAATAATCATGTTATCAGACTCCACTGGGGAACAATAAGAGAGTCTAGCCGTAAAATCGATAATTTCATGTCCTTGTGTCTAAATTTAAAAATCTGGTTTAAAAATTATGATCCTTTTTATTGCATGTGGTTCTATTTTTATAAAATATCTTTGCATTGCATTGCATGACCGTTGTGGTCGCACCCTTAAGTGGGAGTGAGAAGCTACTCCTTCGTGAGGTTTTCACCTCCGTGCAGGATAGTGAATCGCTTTCGAGATACATCTGTACCTATGTCTTCGTGAGATTTTCATCTCCGTGCAGCCAGAGGGAAATGGGTGAGCCTATAATGGGTGAGGATCGAGGAATCTGCTGGTTCAGGTACCTCAACTTTAGAGCTAAACCACATATAGGAAACCTAAGTGCTTACCCTAGATAGAAGTATACCAAACCTTAGCAATCACCCAGATATGCGTTTGATTATTTGTTTTATATTTTATTCCATGTTACTAATTGATTGTGTTTTATTTTGTTGCATGCCATTTCATATTTTAAAGAGGTATCAATTCACGGTCAGTTTCTAAATTAGAAAGTTGGTTATGCAGAACGAATTCCTTGATAAAGTGGAGGATAATACAGCCGTCCGTAGGTGGTCAGAACAAACATAGTTAGGAAAATGAGATAGCCTAGCTGAAGGGTACAGATCAGAGCTATGGGACTACACTCGCATCAGTGTGACGCAGAACAATCTTCAGGAATTAAGAGAGATATGGGATCAGTGGAGTAATGAGGCCAAGCATTTGTTTTACTGCAGCTATGGGGATTTGTCGTACCTGTTGGACATTAAGGTAGATGAACATCTATTTCGAGCTATCTCCCAATATTGGAACTCTACGTATAGTTGCTTTACTTTCGGAAGAGTTGATTTGGTGCCTACGGTGGAGGAGTATACAGTTCTATTGCGTTGTCCCAACATTCAAGTAGATAAAGCTTACTCAAGGGCTCCTAATGTTCCAACCTTTGTGAGGAAACTGATGAATATTACGGGGATGAGTAAACAGTGGGTCACAGCCAGCATCAAGCAAAAAGGTGAGTATAAGTGCATCTCATGGAAAGCTTTGAGGGATTTGATTTTAGAGCATCCTGATATGAAAAAGAAAGTCGATATATTTGCTTTGAGTATATATGGATTAGTGATCTTTCCTAGGGCATTGGGATACGTGGATGAACCTGTCTCAGATCTTTTTAATCGACTTTACAAACAAGTCACACCTGTTCTTGCGATCTTGGCTGAAACATTTCGATCATTGGGTACATGTAGGAGAGCTATGGAATGCAGATTTATAGGATGTGCACAGTTGTTGTTGGCTTGGTTCCATAGTCACTTCTGGAGAGTGGACAAGGTTTCTTATCGGGTCTTCTTAGAAAATTACTCTCCATTAAAAGAGATAGTGGCTACCCCAATAAGAGACGACATAGCTAAAGAAAATTGGATAGCGCTTCTACGAAATCCCCGAGAAGAAGATGTTGGGTGGAGAGCTCCCTGGATGGTTCCTAATAAAGTTCTGTATCGGTGTAGATGTTTTGATTGGGTCCCTCTACTTGGAATTTGGGGAGCAATTGGATATACGCCTTTGCTTGTATTAAGGCAATTCAGATCAAGGCAGTTTGTACCGGCTACACACGGATTAGCTCAAAGTGAGTTTTCGTATAAAGGGGATAGCTACAAGAAAAGGGTTAAGGAGATTTCTAGTGCTTGGAATCAGACCCATCGCATGAAGAGAGTGGATGTAAGCCCAATGACGACCCCAGAGTGTAGTGGATGGTGGAGTAGAAGAGTCAATGACAATATCCCTGTGCCAAGTCTAGAAGGCACTCGATCGACCGAAGAGTACTTACGAGTGGTCCTATCAGAATTGGAGATTATAAAACAGGATTTCAAAAGAAGGAATTCAGAGCTCGTAAAAAAAATAGAGAAGTTGGAGGAGAAAAAATGTACGTGAGCTTAGACGTGGATGTTCAGAAACTAGAGACCGAAAATTAAGAAAGGCAAAAAGGAAGATTGAGGAAGATCGAGATAGTTTGAAGATTGAATATAAGAAGGTGCGTCTATTGATGAAGAATGCCGGATTGGGGAAGACTTCGAAACAGTGGCAACAAGATGTCCAGGAGGAAAAGGCTAAAGCTGACTATTGGGAGAGGAAGTTTCAAGAAATGCAAGCGCAAAATGAGGCCCTAGAGAAGAGTTTGGCAGAAAGTCAAAGTGAAAAGAAAGAATTATAAGCTAGAGTGGCTGAACTTGGACGATCTCTTCATCACCATCGAAGCTGCAATTCTGAGATCGAGCTAAAGTCAAGTTTGAACAAGATTGAGGAAATGAAAGATAAGATCGAAGAGTTAGAATCGGCATTGCATAGCTGTGAACTTCGGATCGAACTTCTTGAAACAAGAGAAGGGCATTGGAAGGAAGAACTTCACCAATATCGTGATCAAGTTAGAAGTCGGGATTATCTCATGGGTGAAGCAATAGTCCATATTCGAGAGGTAACTGATCACCTACAGACTTTGGCAGTACAGGCTGATACATTGAGCACGAAGTATGAGCTACAGTCAGATCGTGGCCAAGAATTAGCTTTGTTGTTTAGGAAAATCAGAACTTTGGGCCTTAGGGCGAAAGCATATTTGTAATCCGTTTTATGTAAAGGATTTTGTTTTCTAATAAAGTTTTCTAAGATAAAGTTGAATCAGAATCGATGCCTCTTTGCATTCATGCATTTGCATTACATCATATCATATGCATTTAAGTCCATAGAGAGAGCCTAATTAATTGAAATTATCACAGAGAGAGAGAGAGTGTGTGTGTGAAAGAAAATTTGGAAACTGAACACCACTACGGTACACGTGCCAAAACAAAGAAAATAGATCAAAGACTTAAACAATTCCAGAGGGATATGCAAGATCAGATCCAGGAGTAATTGACAAAGCTCCAACAAGAAATGAGAGATCAGATGTTGGAAGTTCAAAGGAACATAATGGCACAAATGGCCCAGATGCTGAGTGGGGCAATGGACAAAGGAAAAGGTCCTATAGTCAACGCTGAAGACAATGAGGACTTTCCTCGTGGTTTCACCCCACCGCATGTACAACCTGAAGAATATCCGCAAAGGCCATCTGTTACGATTAGGCCTCAACAGGGGCAGGTTGATAATAGACCGCCCATGAATTTCCAAGTTGGCTCAAGATCCAATCCAGGAGATAACCCTGCTAATCCTGTTATCCCTAACCTAGACATAGCAGAGAGGGAGAGGATAAGAACTGAATCCTCAAGGTAGTTAGAAAATCGCTATAGATGGCTAGAAGAAAAGTTCAAAGCCCTAGAAAATGCTGATAATCACCATAGAATTGACGCCAAAGACTTGAGTCTGGTTCCAGATTTGGTATTTCCTCATAATTTCAAGATGCCATAATTTGAGAAGTACAATGGGACTAGCTACCCTGAAGCCCACATCACTATGTTCTGTAGACAGATGACTGGCTATGTTAACAATGACCAACTCTTGATTCACTGTTTCCAAGACAGCTTGGTAGGGGCAGCGTCCAGGTGGTATAATCAACTTAGTCGTGCTAATATTAAATCCTAAAGAGACTTAGCCCAAGCCTTCATGAAGCAATACAATCATGTCACAGACATGACGCCTAATAGAATTATGTTGCAAAACATGGAAAAGAAATCGAATGAAAGCTTCAGGCAATTCGCACAAAGATAGAGGGAAGTTGCTATGCAAGTTCAACCCCCTCTCCTAGAGAAGGAAACCACCATGCTTTTTATTAACACTTTGAAGGAACCATTTATCACTAATATGATAGAAAGCACCACCAAGAGCTTTGCGGATATAGTGATGACAGGAGAAATGATCGAAAATGCCATAAGAGGTGGAAAGATTGAAGCGGGGGAAACCACTAGAAGATCTGTTCCTAAGAAAAAGGACAATGAGGTGAATAATACGAGTACATACAATAAAGGGTACTTAAAGGCAATCACCGTTAGTCAGCTGAAAGTAGTAACTGCCGGGCAACAAGGGCCAGTGAGACAAGAATCAGGCATCAGACAAAATTCTGAAAAGCTCCAATTTACGCCAATCCCAATGATGTATAAGAAGTTATATCAAAGTTTATTCGACGCACACGTAGTGTCCCCATTTTATCTACAGCTGTTACAGCCCCCATATCCTAAATGGTATGACTCAAACGCTCAATGTGATTACCACGCGGGAATAGCAGGGCATTCGATAGAAAACTGCACTGCATTCAAAAAGGTAGTTGAGAGGCTCATCAAGATGGGGATTGTAAAGTTCGATGATACACCTAGTTCAGAGAACCCATTACCCAACCATGGAGATAAGGGGATAAACGCGATTTGAGAGGATGTCGTAAGAGGGACCAAGGGGGATATCTCAGAGGTGAAAACCCCGTTGAGAATAGTGTGGAGAGAAATGATGAGAAGAGAACTAATAGAATTAGATTCTGTGAAAGGATGTGGAGGAATAAGGGACTACTGTGAGTTCCAAAAAACAGAGGAGCATGAGATCCAGGAATGTGCTGAGTTTAGGGTCTTGGTGCAAAGCCTTATGGATAATAAGGAAATGGAATTTTATGAAGAAGGCTCAGAGGAAGGAAATGTACGTGTAACAGAAGGAGAGTTGACAAACCAAAAAGTCAATTATCCGAGGATCATCATTTTCCGGTCGAAAAACACAGAGGGCGGAACACAAATCACGCCTAAAGTTGTAATCCAAAAACCTGTTTCCTTTCCTTACAAGGATAACATAATGGTACCTTGGAATTACGACTGTAATGTGACAATACCAGGAGGGGAAAACTCAGCTAGCACTTCCAAGGAGGTCCAAAATGAAGGATCCTACACACAAAGTGGAAGACGTTATAACTCGGTAAACGTCAGAACTGCGCCTGTGAAAGCTAAAACTTTGGTAGTTGAGTAGGAGAAAGAGGCTGAGGCACTTATCAATGAACCTGTGAAGGAGGAGGAGGCTAAAGAATTTTTAAAATTCTTGAAGCACAGTGAATACAACGTGGTAGAATAGCTACACAAACAACTGGCTCGTATATCGGTGCTAGCTTTACTTTTACGTTCAGAAGTGCATCGCGAAGCATTGATGAAAGTGCTAAATGAAACTTATGTTACTAAGGATATATCCGTCAACAAGCTTGATCGCCTGGTTAGTAACATAAGTGCTGACAACTTTATTTCCTTCAGTGATGATGAAATTCCACCTGGGGGTATGGGATCAACTAAAGCTCTGCACATCACTACTCGTTGCAAGGGATACGCTCTTCCAAGTGTGTTAATCGACAATGGATCAGCCTTGAATGTCTTACCATTGTCCACGCTGAAGAGGTTGCCGATAAACAGTTCTCACATGAAGGCATGCCAAAATATAGTGAGAGCATTTGATGGCACCGAGAGAAGAGTGATGGGAAGAATTGACATACCGTTGTTGATCGGACCCAACACATATGAAGTGAATTCATTCGGCCATGGATTCATTCGGCAGGGGCAGTGCCCTCATCACTGCACCAAAAATTAAAGTTGGTGACAGAAGGTCGGCTAATTACTGTAAATGCTGATGAAGATATCATAGCAACTGTTACCAATAACGTGCCATATGTAGAGACAAATGAGGAGGCCATTGAGTGTCTTTTCTGATCTTTAGAATTCGTAAACGCAACATTCATTTCGGAAGGGAATAAAGTTCCTGTGCCTAAGATATCCAAGACCACGAGTATTGGCTTACAAATGATGGTGGGGAAGGAAGCCCTACCAGGAAAAAGGACTGGGCAGACATCTCCAAGAGGAAGTTCAGGTGTCGATGCTGAAAGAGAAGAGAGGCCGTTTTGGCTTGGGTTTCAGACTAGATGCTAAATAAAAGAAGAGAGAAATAGAGAAGAAGCAGGAAAAAAGAAGAGCCCGTTTGAAAGGAGAAGAAATCCAGTGGGAATCGATGACATTCCCCCACATATCCCAGACCTTTATATCCGGAGGGATAATTCACCTTGAAAGAGGGTTACTGGAAAGTCCTCACATTAATGACATACATGGGGAAGAAGTTGAGCAAAGAAACCTGTTGGGCATTCTCCCTTATGAACATAGAAGCGTTTTGAACAATTGGACTGCAGAGGAACTTCCTATAGTTTTTAGAGATTATACAGAGTAATATTCAGAACGCTCTTATTGTTTTTTAGCCTAGGAAAAATAAGATTTCTTTTGTGAAATAGGCTCATGTTCAGATATTTTGTTTCAATAAAATACATCTTTAATGGCCAATTCTAGCAAATATTCTTTCATTTTTTTTATTCTTTTGACTTTCTAATTTCATTCCAAATTTTTTATTGCTCATTCATATCATGTGAATAGTTGTCCTCGAATTCATTTGTTCTTTGTACATTCTTTGGTGCCCACCACAGGTCTCTAGATATCAATGGTATGAGCAATGATACTACGGACCTAGAGGTCCATTTTGAGCAAGACATGTGTTTAAAGGAATCTCAGGATTTTAAAGGTGATAGAGACTGTGACTTATCTCTAGATTTGTTAAGAATGGTAAAACAAGAGGAGAAACAAATTTTACCCCATGAAGAGGAGGTAGAGAACATAGCCTTGGAGGATAGAAAGATTGTGAAAATCGGAACACACATAGTCGAGAAAATGAAACAAGACCTTGTTAAGTTACTACGGGAATTCAAGGACGTCTTTGCATGGTCATACCAAGATATGCCCGAACTAAGTACTGATATTGTGGTGCATCGCCTTCCCATAAGAGAAGAGTGCAAGCTAGTTCAACAAAAGCTACGAAGGATGAGGTCAGATGTGATGTTGAAAATAAA
The DNA here is from genome assembly GCA_005393395.2 of Gossypium australe. Lineage (NCBI taxonomy): Eukaryota > Viridiplantae > Streptophyta > Magnoliopsida > Malvales > Malvaceae > Gossypium > Gossypium australe. Next base: position 23,172,771 of record CM016621.1, on the reverse strand, counting down.
AGAGGAAGTCAAAAAACAGTTCGATGCTGGTTTTCTACAAGTGGTCAAATACTCAGGGTGAGTTGCCAACATTGTTCCTGTCCCTAAGAAAGATGGAAATATCCAGATGTGTGTAAACTATAGGGACTTAAATAAAGCCAGCCCAAAGGAAAATTTCCCTTTGCCCCATATTGAAACGCTGATGGATAATACGGTAGGATACTCATTGTTTTCTTTCATGGATGGTTTTTCGGGATATAATCAGATCAAGATGCACCCTGAGGATATGGAGAAAACTACTTTCATAACATTGTGGGGTACCTTTTCTTATAAGGTAATGCCATTCGGACTAAAGAATGCTGGGGCAACATATCAAAGGGCCATGGTAACTTTATTCCATGACATGATACATAAATAGATCGAAGTGTATGTTGATGACATGATCGCCAAATCTCAAACAAAAAAGGAACACATTGAAGTGTTGAAGAAATTGTTTTTGAGATTAAGAAAGTTTCAATTGAAGCTCAACCCGGCAAAGTGTACATTTGGAGCTCGGTCAGGAAAATTACTGGGTTTCGTAGTCAGTGAAAGAGGAATTGAAGTGACTCAAATAAGGTGAAAGGTATACAAGAATTGCCTCCACTGCGCACTCAAAAGGAAGTCTGAGGTTTTCTGGGAAGATTAAATTACATTGCTCGGTTTATTTCACAATTAACTGAGAAATGTGATCCCATATTTCGTCTTCTTAAGAAACACAACCAAGGTATATGGAACGATGAATGCCAGAGAGCTTTTGACAAAGTCAAACAATATCTGTCAAATGCACCCGTACTATTTCCGCCTAATCTAGATAGACCATTGATACTGTATTTGTCAGTATTCAATAACTCCATGGGATGTGTGCTTGGGCAACACGATGAGTCAGGAAGAAAAGAAAAGGTGATATACTATCTCAGTAAAAAATTCACCAAATGTGAAATGAGATATTCGTCGATTGAAAATTTATGTTGTGCCTTGATTTGGACAACTCGAAGATTAAGGCAATATATGCTATATCATACAACCTGGTTGATTTCGAAGCTTGATCCGTTAAAGTATATGATGAAAGATGGCAAGATGGCAGATTTTGCTGTCTGAATTCGATATAGTCTATGTGAACCAAAAGGCTATAAAAGGGAGCGCAGTAGCAGAATTTCTGGCTAGCAGAGCTTTAGAGGATTATGAACCTTTGAGCTTTGATTTCCACAATGAAGAGTTGATGTATGTGGCAAATACTAAAGAACGTCTGTGGAAGCTAAATTTTGATGGAGCGTCAAATGTTGTGGGAAATGGAATTGGGGCAATATTGGTATCCCCGAGTGGTGATCATTATCCATTTACATGCAGATTAGGTTTTGATTGCATGAATAACATGGCGGAGTATAAAGCATGCATCATGGGAATTCAAGCACCTGTAGAGTGTAAGATCAGAGTGCTAGAAGTATGTGGAGATTCTGCCTTAGTAATCTACTAGCTTAAAGGAGAGTGGGAGACAAGAGATCCCAAACTAATTGATTACTGAAAAATAGTTCTGAGACTGATTGAGGAGTTTGATGACATTACTTTCAATTATCTCCCACGCGATGAAAATCAGATGGTAGATGCTTTGGCAACCTTGGCCTCTATGATCAAAGTAAATAGACCAGAAGATATGAGACCGATTCAGATGATTATTTTCGAAGTTCTAGCTCATTGTTATAATCTGGAAGAGGAGGAAAAAGATGATCATCCTTGGTATCATGATGTATTGCGATATATAAAAAATCGTGAATACCCGGAGCATGCAACTGAGAATGAGAAAAGGACATTAAGAAGATTGGCCTCCGACTATGTTTTAGATGGGGATATCTTGTACAAAAGGAGAAAAGTTCAAGTACTATTAAGATACGTTGATGATGTTGAAGCTAGAAAAATCCTAGAGGAAGTTCATGAGGGTGTTTGTGGAACACACGCCAATGGATTCACAATGGCTAGGCAGATAATGAGATTTGGATATTATTGGTCCACCATGGAAGGAGATTGTATCAGGTATGCCAAGAGATGTCATAAATGCCAGATTTATGGAGACAAAATTCATATGCCTCTTTCACCTTTGCATGTTATGACTTTCCCATAGCCTTTTTCCATGTGGGGCATGGATGTTATTGGACCAATCTCACCAAAACCTTCGAATGGACATCGATTCATCTTTGTGGTAATTGACTACTTCACGAAATGGGTAGAAGCTGCTTCATATGCTAGCGTCACTACGTCAGCAGTTAGTCGATTCTTGAAGAAGGAGATCATTTGTCGATATGGAATGCCCGAGAGGATCATACAAGAAAATGCACTGAATTTGAACAATAGCACGATAGCAGAAGTTTGTAATCAATTCAACATCAAACACCACAACTCGTCTCTCTATCGTCCAAAAATGAATGGGGCAATGGAAGCGGCCAATAAGAATATCAAGAAGATAGTAACGAAGATGACTGAGACTTATAAGGATTGACATAAGAAATTACCAGTTGCACTCTATGCTTATTGAACGTCCTTCAGAACCTCTACTGGGGCAACGCCTTTCTCGTTGGTCTATGGGATGGAGGCAGTTCTACCTATTGAAGTGGAAATACCTTCTCTTCGAGTTTTCAGAAATAAAGCTGGATGAGGCTGAATGGATCTAGGCTCGGTATGATCAGTTAAACTTAATTGAAGAAAAAAGGCTAAGGGTTATTTGTCACGGTCAGATGTACCAAAAACGAATGATGTGAGCCTACGATAAAAAAGTTCACCCAAGAGAGTTTCATGAGGGAGACCTTGTACTGAAAAAGATTCTTCCCATACAAAAGGATTTCAGAGGAAAATGGATACCGAATTGGGAAGGACCATATGTGGTGAAGAAAGCTTTCTCTGGAGGTGCACTGATCCTGACCGAAATGGATGGGAAAAGCTTACCTAATCCCGTAAACTCGGACTCAGTCAAAAAGTATTTTGCTTGAAAGGGAGAAGAGGCCAAGGTGAAAACCCGCAAAAGGGCGCATTGAGATTAAAGGGGTTTTGAGTTGAAAACACAAAAAGGGCGGCTCAAATTCTGAATAGACATGCAGTCTTCTTGCTATACCTGAATCAACAAAAAAGAAGTATGTTGCATATCGGGGCATCAACAAAGTACTTTGGGTCTTCTAAACACATGTTAAGCTCAAAGCAGTCTTCGTGAAGTTTGTATATAGAAGCCCAATCTGCGATATCTAGGGCATCTGATCTTTGTCCTATTCATTTTACTATCTTTGGATTCTTTTTTCTTCTCAAAGATATGTTCCTAGTTAATTTTCTTTGTCATTTGAATAATTTATTTAACTTTAACTATCCTTGAGATCAATTTATTTGTTACCCATTATTCATAAATGTGTTGCATTGAAATAATGATTGACGAACTAATAATTTCACAAAAAGAAGTTTTACATATTACTTTGGAAATTTATAGATAAAACAAGGAACCGAAATAGGACAATTGTTTAGAACTTCCATGTGCATAGAAATATCTGAGAAAGAAGAGTTTGGATAGAGACTATTTCTCTGAATTCTTTGTCCAAATGATAATTGGACAAAATAATGTGACGAAAGTAAGTGATGTCATCAGGTCATAACATTCGGGGAATGATGTGAGAAATTAAGTTGATGAAGAATTCAGAACCCTGAAGTGTGGTGAAATGGATTGAATTTGAAATAAATCCTATACCCTAAAATTTCAGATGGGACGGATTGAAAAAGTTTCAATTCCTATCGTGGTAGGATGGTACAAGCCTTGAGTCTTAAAGTTCCAAGCGGAGTTGACTCTGAAATTACAGCGGGGCAAGCTTATTGAGCAGAATATGATTGATGTTTCGAGAGGAACAAGAATGAAGAACAAATGAGTGATGACACCTAGAGTAGGTGTAACACCCCTATCCCGTGTCCGTCGTTGGATTAGGGTTAAGAATGTTCCCTGACAGATTCAGAAACTAAATCAGACATTTCATCAAGTATCTCATCAATTACCATCATAGTGTCCCTTCGGTAGGTCATTGAGACCTAAAGTATGCTCAGAAATAGGGTCGGGACTAAACCGGATCACATATAGAAATTCTTGGAAATTTAAAACTTTTATAAGTTTCAAGGCTTACATGCCCGTGTGGGTAGGCCGTGTGCCTCCCACGGCCACTAGACACACCCGTGTGTCCTCTCCGTGGTCAAAACTGACTTTGCTCCACGGCCACCAAGCACGACCGTGTACCTTGGACGTGGACTATTCTGACTTGGCTTCACGGCCACCAAGCACACCCGTGTGCCAAGGCCGTGTACTCTTATGCTAGTTACTGACTTTGTCCCACGGCCACTAGGCACGCCCGTGTGCCACAACCGTGTGGCAAAATAGGCCATTTGCAAGGCCAAAATGCCACCCACATGGGTCATAGCTACAAGCAAAATCATCAAGACATCTCATGCCTATTTGGAAACCAATAACATACCAAAATAACCGTCCAAATTACAAGACTAAAACTTATCACATCAAAAGCATAATTCATTCATTTGCTTAATCAAAACTTGACCATTTCATGTATCAACTAACCATACCAAAAACATACTTCACATATCACATTCATCCAAGCAAATTTTCAACTCATAACTAGCCAAATCCCATGGCTAAGTTCATATAACAAACTTATATCAAATACTAGCCTATACATGCCATATCTAGCTATATACATTTCCAAAATGTACCAAAATGAGTTTAGTAATGTGATGACGATACTTGACAGTCCCGAGCCTTCAGTAGCTTTGATGACATATAAAACGAAGAGAACACACACAGAGAGTAAGCTTTCCAAAAGCTTAGTAAGTCATAATACAAACAAACTTAGCATGTAAAGCATATAAGCTTATAGAAACATTGGAAATATTCATATTCATAGCAAATTTCTCAAATATATGCTTTGGTCCATATTCTAGGCCATAATTGCCACATTCATCAATTCAAGAATCATATATATATACATAGCTTATTCATAACCATTCTTGTAACTCATTCACATTCTCATATTCACTCTTACATTATTCAAATCAAAATCACATAGGTACTTACCTTTTTATACACACTTAGTGTACAAATCAGCGTACTTGGAACGGATTTACAATTCGCTTAGCCATTCGTATCACAGACTTGCCCGTTGAACCGATAGGAAACTAATAGGATACTCAAAAAGCTCAGAATAGTTGTACAATGCCAACGTCCCAAACGAGGTTTTACATGCACTCAGATATCAATGCCACTGTCTCAGACAGGGTCTTACACAAATCAATACGATGACGATGTCCCAAACATGGTCTTACATGAATCAATACGATGCCGATGTCCCAGACATGGTCTTACACGTAAAGATAATATCGATGCCAACGTCTCAGACGTGGTCTTACTCGAAATCTCGAATCAATGCCAACGTCCCAGACGAGGTCTTACATGATAAAACATAACAAATACCTATGTCATGACATAGCTAATCCTATCTATTCCTAGGTTCGTACGGGACTTCTCGGACATTGTCACTAAGTAATCCTTATCTCGGAATTCATGACAGATCATATCATAAATATTCATCGATAACAATATCCATAAGAACATACATAATTCAATACGAATACGTTTATTTGCATAATGACTTACCTCGGATTATATTTAACAAAAACGGAAACGACTACTCGGTTACTTTCGCTTTCCTGCGATCTAAGCCTGTTTTCCTCGGTTCTTGATCTATACATGTTCAAAATTAACCCTTTTATTCACTAATTCATTCAATTCAATCCAAAGGCACACATTTAGGGCTATTTATAAATTAACCCTCACATTTGCATAATTTATCAATTTAGTCCATTTTTCTCAAAACATCAAATTCACAAAATCATCATACATCCAAGTTAGCCGAATGCATATATATATCATAAAAACCCATATTTTCCCTAAAATTTGCAAATTTAGTCCTTCAAGTTACTATTTTCTCAATTTAGCCCTAATTAGCTAAATTCATCAAAAATTCAAGAACAAAGTATGTTCATCTAGTTCAAATCTTTCATTTAACACCATAAATCATCACAAAGCTCAATATATCATCAATGGCACATCTCATGAACAACATCAATTCATCAAATTGAGACATGGGCTTGATAGTAGACTAAGCAAGAATCTCAAAAACATAAAAATCATCAAAATCCAAAGCAAAAACATACATTAATTCAAGCTTGGAATGGCCGAATATGCAAAGCTTTAAAACCTTTCTTTTTCTTACTAGTTTCGGTCAAATGAAAAGAAATGAAAGATGAACACTTTCATCTTTTGTTTTATTAATAATATGTTAATAATTCATTTACCTTTTTAGCCATTTAAAAGACATTTGACACCATTAGACAACAAGGGTATATTCTGCCATTTACCATCCATTATCTTATTAATGGCTTAATTGCCACAAAAGCCCTCATACTTATAAAGACATAACAAATAAGCATCCTTTCATAAAACATGCAAATTTGCATTTCAATGCAATTCAATCCTTTAATCAAATTAAACACATAAACAAACAAATTATCTTACGAAACTTTACCACATGCTTAATCACTTATCAAAGACACAGAAAATAATATTAAAATATTGCACGGACTCGAATTTGTGGTCCCGAAACCACTGTTCCGACTTGGGTATAAACCAGACTGTTACAATAGGAATCATACTCATAACATTTTTCATATATCATAGCAAATCTCATTAGGAGTATTTGATTCATTACGATCATTGCATCCTAACCCTTAAACGTTAAAAAAAGAATCATTTTCATGACATGTTGCATTCATGTCACTCATAACACATGTAGCTAGAAACATTTGATTTGTTCTGATCATAGCATCTTGGTCATGTGACATAAACATTGGAACCAAGTTTACAGGACGTGTCCCTCAGAGGACGGTGTAGTAATATCGGTGAATTTACAGATATTATCTCCCTAAACAGTACTGGAGCAGATCAAATTTAGCGAATCTTATCTTCCCGAGGTTGCAGGGGAACAAGTTTTAGCCACCAGCCTTATCTCCCTAAGGTAGCAAGGGGGTAGATTGATGTTTGCAGATCTCATCTTCCTGAAGTTGCAGAAAGCAGATCGAAGACACCAGCCTTATCTCCCTGAGGTAGCAAGGGAGCAGGCTGAAGTTTGCAGATCTCATCTTCCTGAAGTTGCAGGAAGTAGATCGAAGACACTTTTAACCTTGTCTCCCTGAAGTTGCAGCGGAGTAGACTAAAGACAGCAGATCTCATCTTCCTGAAGTTGCAGGAAACAGATCGAAGACACTTTCAGCCTTGTCTCCCTGAAGCTACAATAGAGTAGACTGAAGACAGCAGATCTCATCTTCCTGAAGTTGCAGGAAGTAGATCGAAGACAATTTCAGCCTTGTCTCACTGAAGTTGCAGCAGAGTAGACTGAAGATAGCAAATCTCATCTTCTTGAAGTTGCAGGAAGCAGATCGAAGACACTTTCAGCCTTGTCTTCCTGAAGTTACAGTGGAGTAGACTGAAGACAGCAGATCTCATCTTCCTAAAGTTGCAGGAAGCAGATCGAAGACACTTTCAGCCTTGTCTCTCTGAAGTTACAGCGAAGTAGACTGAAGATAGCAGATCCCATCTTCCTGAAGTTACAGGAAGCAAACCGAAGACACTTTCAGCCTTGTCTCCCTGAAGTTGCAGTGGAGTAGACCGAGGACAGCAGATCTCATCTTCCTGAAGTTGTAATGAAGCAGATCAAAAACATCAGATCTTATCTCCCTGAGTTTGCAGTGGAGCAGATCGAAAAATAGTAGATCTGGCATTCGTGAAGTAACGGGAAGCAAATTGAAGCAAGTCCTAATACCGTTGAAGTTGTTGTGGATTTGGAGCCATTTGAAGAAGACAAGGGCCAGGAGGTCAAGATTCGGCAAGACTGGGCAAATTTGGTCCTTTTATAGTCTTTGCCCTATCCTCGTTACACGACAATGAGCAAAGAGGGGCAGCTGTAGGAACCCAATTTAGTCCGGGCCTATTCCATTCAGACAAAAGCCAAAATAAATAATAAATAAAGTCTAGATTTTTTTTAACAGTCCATTTACAACCATAAAGCCCAAACCCAAATACTACCCAGCAACCCAAACTAATACCCAAAACCCAATTACAAACCAAACTACCCATTACCTGAATACACCCTCAGACCCAGACTTAAAGACCCAGACCTAATAGACCAAAAGCTAAGTTGGCCCAAATGGCCCAAATAGCTTGCGGACGCAGGAAACCCTAGGTTTCCACTGCGTCGCAAGCAGCCTCCCCACGCCACAATCAGTCCCTATCCAGCCGTAATCAGCGCGCGAATCCCACACCATTGCCGAGACCCTCGTCGATTGCCTGCAAAGAAAGGAAAGACAGCAGCAAAACACAGCAAACATGGCAAAATATTTTTTTATTTCCTTTTTATTTTTGTTTCGAGGGCTATAAAAGCCCTATAAGAATCTATAACAAGGACACGTGAAAAAGATATACAGAAATAAAAAAACAAAGATTTTTTGGCAGAGGTAATTTTCTCAATATTTCATTCTTTTTTTGTACATTTTTCTATATAAATACTGTTCTAAAAAAAGCGAAGATTTTTACCTTTGCACCGCCGTGGGCGACGGTGCGTGTGGCGCGTGTGGCGCGTTGCCCAGAAGCCTAATAATGAACTTCGTCAGAGGAGGGGAGGGCTTTTGAGAGTGTTTTTCTGGATTTTTTTTTAAACAAAGGTTCAAATGATTTTTTGGTAAAAAAATGGCTTATATAGGCTACTGGAACGGTGTCGTTTTGGGGGTTACCTTTAAAGGCCAAAACAACATCGTTTAAATGCCTTAGATCCGCGCGTTGACCCGAAAACCCAGGGAGGATCCGCATGTTTTTATAAAAAGGGATATTTACCATTTTAGTCCCTCCACAATTTTATTAATTTTAATTTCGTCCAATTTAATATTTTTATTTTTTAAAATTATCCCTAGAAGTCTATTTTTGTTCCAATTTAGTCCCTTGGGCTACTTTAAGGGCTAAAATCAGAACGGCGTTGTTTTGGAAAGAAGGCATAATTGCCTAATGAGTCGCTACAGTGCGATGCACGTTTTAACTTAGTCCATTTATATGTATTGTTATTTGCTATTTAATCCTCCTTTATTTATTTATTTATTTTATTTTTAAATTATTCTACTACTATATTTTATTATTTTATCATATTAAAATGTTATATTATTTTATTATTTATATATAGTATAAAATTCATATATATTTTTTATATATATTTAATTATTATTTATTTATTTTATTTGGTTTAATATTATTTTATTTATATTGTTTATATTATATATGTAATTTATGATTATTATATTATATATATATGTTTTTATATAAAAATATTATATTATTTACTAATTATTTTTATTATATGTAATCATTTATATATGTATTAAATTATTAAATTATATATATTTATTATAAGTTTTTTTTACTTTAAATTTTTTTTATATATATATATTAAATCATTTTAAAAATCGTCATATTCTTTTATTTTTTTTATATTCAATGTTTAAATATATTATTCCCTTTTCATTTGATTTTGTTATTTCGTGAAAGTCTTAATGATCGCTATTTATTTTATATCACATGTTTATTTATTTATGTTCTTTTAATCGTTTATTATTGCTTAACATAATTCTTTATTTATTCATGTTATATTATTCTTTTATTTGTAGTTATGTAGAATTGCTATTAAATATGTATGTTGTAATATCTTACCCAAACCATTGTTTTATAAAAACATTTTTTTAATCGACGCATTTTACTCAAATATTAAAACAACGATATATGATATTTGGGGACTTCGAAAAAATTATACACTAGCTTATTGGGTTTTAATTTTTCTCGTAGAACTTAAAGTATCAAGTATCTTTTTTTTAACTTTCAACATCAACTCAAAACTTATTCTCGGGAATTCAAAACGTTGTATCCTAACTTACTGGATATGATATTTTGTGTTTCGAGGTAAGAATTTTCTACAAATAAAGGCAAGCCTAGCTTCGAAATCATGAGATGTTATACCCTAACTTATTGGGTATAGCATTTTATTTCTTTGAGATAGGTAAATCTTGATTTTCTTTCAAAGGATCATATTTAAAGTTTTCAAATTTTCGACAATAAGACATGATTTTATCGATTGGGTGCCAATTTTGGGGCGTTATGATGGTGCTAACCCTTCCTCATACGTAACTAACTCCCGAACCCGTTTTCTTGTATTTCGTGGACCAAAATCAATGTTTTGAAATAAAACGTTTTACAAGGTGATCCAATCACACCTAAATAAAAAAGGACTGGTGGCGACTCCATTTCCGTATTTTAAAGTCGATCCTCGTTTTTCAAAAACTTTAAAAATGGTTTCGACAATATATATAATATAACAACGTAGATAGGTTATATATGCGACAAGTGAAGTTCTCTCGTTTTTTTATTTAATTTTTTTAGAACATAAGAAATAAAATTTTTAAAAATATATTTATTTTTCTAATAATTATTTTAATTTAATGACATTTTTTGAAATTATTGTATTTTATTTTTTAAATGAAGATAATTAAACAAAACCATTTTGTATGATCTAATATTTCACCACTCAATAGATTCATTATAATCAAATGATTTATTTTCATTTTTAGGTTTTAAAATAGCTCAAAAACCTAAACTAATTCTCCCGATCATTTTTAACTAATTCATCTACATTTGCAAATGAATTATTTCTCATTTTTATTTCCATTTCCATTTCCATTTTGAAGAAACCACATTCATTTCCAAATTATTACATTTATCCATTTCAAAGAAAATCATAATCATATCTTAATATTTTCTATTTCTTCTATTCATTTTGATTCAAATACGGAATTCATTTATGGTTTCAACGAGCTAGTGGAGGGCTCAATTGGACATATGTAATTAGAGCTCAAATGATTTAAAACTAAGTTTCGGCTTTTCGCCAATTAATTATAAACTCATTTAGTCACGAAGTCATTCCACTATAGTATCATTACTGAGCTTTCCCTAATGACATATCATTACAAAAGCAACTACTTAGTGTTCATTCAATGACCTTGTCATAAGTGTGTTGCCCTCATAGGATATCCTTGATCCCTTTGGGATAATGTTCATTCTCCTAATATGATCCTATTTTATCTCATTGTAACTATTACATCTTCCTTCATGAAAAGTCAATCACTATTACATAGTGATCAAGTCATCCATCACAAAGACGGACGACCCGAGCCACGTTTACTTTTCATCAACCATGTAATGTCAATGAGAGGATATCATTTACTCATGTTTTGGGCTATGAATTTCACTGTTGTATCAATGTTTTTTGTCTTTATGTGGTTTCTTTGAGTTTTAGCTATACTCGCACTGTTACAATGCTATAGCTTTTCCATACATCATATTTAGCCCTCCATAATGAAGTTAGTAGTGCAACCCTACTTCACACTTATTCAACTATGGACCTATTGTTTAGGAAAAAAATACAGCCCAATGTCAATTTTCTCGAATCTCGACACGTTTGGAAGTTAGAATCAATATATCCGATAGGAGTAAGATCTCCTCCAGAATACACAAGCATATAATCCCTCGTTCTTCATAAATAGTTGAGTATATGCTTAACTGCCTGCCAGTGTCTTGGTCTTGGATTCGCCTGATATCGACTCACCAACCCCACTGCAAAACAAATATCTAGGAGTGTGCATAACATAGCATACATGAGACTTCCTACTACCGAAGCATAAGGAACACTTCTCATTTTCTTTCTTTCTTCCACTATTTTAAGATGGTTTTCCAACTAGAGATGAAATCCCGAAATGAAAGGTGACTTCCCTTCTTTAAATCGGTCATTGAATAACGCTCCAATATCTTGTCCATGTATAAAGCCTGAGATAATGCTATCACTTTATTCTTTCGATGAAACACCCCTAACCCGTACCCGTCGTCGGATTAGGGTTAAGAGGCATTACCGAACTAGACTTAGAAAATCGCAAGCATTTAATGTAATTAGTACATTTTTTTTAATAAACCAAGAATACATATTGAGACATTCATGAACTAAATAATTATTTGCCATCACTAAGCTTTCATGAAATCATTTACATGCTTATAAATGAACTTAAGATATTTATACAGTACATACACTGCATACATATATGTCATATAATACTTTTACAAACACAAAGAATCATTCATTTCATACCCAACTCATTGTATATATCATTTGAAATATTTCATAGTTATGCATATACTTACATATAAGTTTTTGGCCGAATATACAAGACCTCATTCTTAACATTTCATGCACTCCTTGAAATTTAGCCATCTCACAAACCATACATATATATATATATATATATATACATATAGATGCATACACCATGATTATGTACATTTTCCATATTCGACTAGGAGTCTAGACTTCTTAAAAGCATGTTAACTACATTTGCAAGTTCCACCTAAGTTTGACTGAATACTCACCTACATGCATTTATCAATATAATTCATTCTTAGTAAATCGACTAAAGTTGATACATATACATAAACTCCGAATAATAATCAACTAGCACATAGTCATTATTAACTATACATGCAAAGATTAGCTTAAAGGCCGAAACACCTGACTAATTTAGCACAAACATTAGCATTGCAACAAGCAATCATATAAAACGCATAATACGTAAGCTTGAAGTAAAGAACACTCCATCGCTAAATTGTTAGAACTAAACATTTTAACCACATGATCAAGAAGAAGTAGAACCGAACTTATAATAAACATTTAAGCCATTTTCGCATGGCTAATATATATATATATAAACATAACATCTTTCCAACCTTTAGCTAGCCTATACATGCCTTTGATCCAAAAATAACTAATTTAAAAGTACCAAAAAGGGATGATAGTGTGGCTGACTTCACCAACGATCCTTCGAGCCCGCAGCGTGACCAAAATCTATAAAACGAACATCAAACACACTCAAAGTAAGCTCACAAGCTTAGTAAGTCTCAAGAAAGTTTTGATGTAATGACCATACACTTAAATATCAAAAAGACTTTAAGCTTAATATTGAACATATATATTTATGTATGTCACATGTACTTAGCCAAATACTAATAATGACTATAATTTAAATATCACCACTATATCACCACGACTTTATACCATAGAATCACATGAATATTATGTCTAATCGCACATTCTGAATCATATAAATACATTTTAGGTATCAATCTCCTATGACTACTTAGACACATATGCCAACACTTTTATCATTAATCCATCCGTATATAACCGAGTCATCAATGTAATATACCTATATATATATATATATATATATATATATATCGATTTCGCATATAAGCAGTGTTCATATACTTTAATGATAAGCTCAACAGTATAGAATAAAATACTTATTGTATCAACCATTTCACCACCTTGTACTTAACTAAAACGATAATAATTTAACTTACTACATTTTTTACTCACATAGTAAGCTAGATCTTACCCTAGCTTTTAACACATAGCACTATATAAGTCTTTCCTTGTTCGATTCTCGGACTCTCCGTTTATAGCATATCACCGGCATTAAGCCCGCTAGGCATTATAGCCCGAATTACACACTGGCATTTAGCCTGCTAGACCAAAGGTCCGAAATATAAACACCGGCATATAGCCTGCTAGGCAATAAGCCCAAAATAAATCACAGGCACGAGGCCTGCTAGGCTTTAAGCCCGAATATCAATATAGTCAATCATTCTATACACATTTCATAATTCTATCACATATCAAATTCACTTAAGCTTATTAACATTACACAAATTAAATCATTACATCATTGTACAATCCATTTATCATATCAAGTAAACACATTCATTTTGTATTTACAAAACATATCTAATTCAATGTAAGATCTTTACATTCGGCTATCGCATACACATATACTTAAATTTATCAAGCATCATTATTAAACACGTTCATAATTTATTCTTCAATATATTTCAACTTAAGGACTTACCTTAGAAGTCGATAGATTCAAAATTTCCGGCTATTCGTTCACCTTAGTCTTTCCCCGATCTAGTTCCTTCTCTTTTTGTTCCCGATCTATGAAATGTCAAATAAGGTTTGTTCACATTCATTCTATTTATTTGCTCAAAACTCAAAAATACACATAATTTAAATTTAAAAAAAACCTAAGAACCGAATTTTCTCCTTCATTTATTTTGCGTTTTAGCCCCCTCTAAAACTCATTTTCTTGTAATTTAATCCCTAAGCTTAAAATACAAGAATTTTATAAAATTCAAACGAGCCCCTACTAGTCTCCATCAACCATTCTTCCAACATTCAAACCTTCTACTATTTAATTTATGCACTCACACCCTTAATATTAAATTCAATCAATAATCATATAAGAATTTAAGCATTCAACCATGACCGATTACACTATTCCACAATTTCCATTTATAAATATATATATATATACCCAAACAATTAAGAAAGAAAAAGACCACATATGGCCATCTAAATATTCGGCCGAATGTAAGAGGATGTCAATATGCTTAAGTTGCAACAATCTCACCTATCATTCCTACAAGCTTAAGTTACTACTCTTCATTTCATCATATTTTCTATCCCCATTCATCTAACATTCTTTAATACAACAACTAAATCACCTCCCATGGCTGAAACTCAACATGCCCAACATCAATAATTTCTACTTGTTTTTGGTAATGATCAAGGAAATCAACCCAATTCACATATAGGTTACTAAGTTAAAGTTCAAGCTCTTACCTTGCCTAGCACATGCTAATGGCCGAATGGTGAGGGATGAATTTTCTCCTCTCTTTGAAAGTGAATTCGGGGAAGCAGATGAATGAAGGAAGAGAAAATAAATTTCTTTTCCATCTTTATTTAGTTAAAACCATATAATACATATTTTATTATCATAAAATATATTATTCATATTATAAAATACAAAAACAATCCCCTTCCCTCATCATTACCGTCCACTAGCATGAAAAGTGGGAAATTGACATGCAAATCCTTAAATTTAATAAACAATTCACTTTACCCTTCAAGTTCAAGCTCACTAGTTTTGTCACCTTGGCAACTTAATCCTTTTTGTTAAAATAAACACTCAAACGATTAAATTTTCATACGAAACTTTCACACATAACAATTCACATATAATAAACACAAAATATAATATTAAAATATTCCTCAGACTCGAATTCATGGTTCCGAAACCATTGTTCTGATTAGGGTCAAATTCGGTCTGTTACATTCGATCCCATAAGATTTGAATTCCTATAAAAAATCAGTTTCTCCCAAGTCCTTCATGCTAAACTTTTGGGTTAACCACAATTTAACCAATGACAATATCCCTACATCATTCTCAATAAGTAGAATGTCATCGACGTATGGAACAAGAAAAACCACATTTCCATCCCCTAAACGTTTATAAATGCAAGGTTCATCAATGGTTTGCTCCAAAAGTCTTGATCGCTTGATCAAATCTTTGATTCCATGAGAGGGATACTTGCTTAAGTCCATATCTGGATTTAAGAAGTTTGCAATTTTTATGCTCTTTTCCTTTAGTTATATATCTGATGGGTTGCATCATGTATAAGTTTTCTTCAAGATAGTCATTCAAAAATATTGTCTTAACATTCATTTGTCAGATCTCGTAACCCAGAGCAGCTGCAATTGATAGTAATATGCGGATTGACTTGAGCATGGCAACCGGAGATAAGGTTTCTTTGTAATCGACACCTTCTTTCTAAGTATAACCTTTTAGCTACAAGTTTGTCTTTATAAATTTCCACTTTTTCATCCGCATTTCTTTTCTCCAGTTACACCCTATGGGTTTTATCCCTTTTGGTAAGCCTACAAGTTCTCACATTAAGTTGGAATACAGAGTCCATACCAGTTTTCACATCTATTTCCTAGAGCTTGGAATCAACATTCTGCATCGCTTCGTCATATGTGAGTGGGTCATCATCTTCCTATTTGACAAACTCAGTGTTAAAAACATTTCTGGCCTACGAGAGACCCTCCCACTATGACGAAGCACCCTATGTTGCTGATCATTTACAGGTCTACCATTAGGAGTTGGTTCTAAAAAAATTTCTATAGGGTTTTGTATAATTCTTGAAAGTTCCTCGAGTACCTCTTTACTCCGAGTTTTGAGGTCATTCATGTAGCTTTCTTCAAGAAAAGTAGCATGAGTTGACATGATTATAGTTTGCTCTTCCGGGTTATAAAACAAACCCTCATTTTTTCCCCTTTGGGTATCCTAAAAACATGCACTATTCTGTTTGTGAGTCTAACTTCCTTGCATCTTCCCCACCTCATTAGATAAATATTCCACTTTAAGGTACCTTAAGAACTTATTAGATAAATATTCCACACCTCAATCTGACCAAAATGCCTTTATGGGTAAACCTAGTTGTTTTTCCACTTTCGCGCAAAACTCTTTGAATTAATTAAAGGTTTCACTCTTGCGATGCATTAGATATACATACTCATACCTGGAATAGTCATCAATAAAGATTACATAATACTCATAATCACCTCTTACACTGACACTCATGAGGCCACATACATCAATGTGCACAAGTTCTAAGGGGTTTGCGGCCCTCGTTCCTTTTGTATTAAAAGATCACTCAGTCATCTTATATTCCAAGCAAGATTTACATTGTGGAAGATTAACTTCTTTAAGAAAACTTAAGATGTTGTATTTCACAAGTCTAGTGATTCTTTATTAGTTAATATGACCAAGTCTCAAATGCCAAAGGCACGCCTCATTAAAGTGAGAAGTTTTAAGTCTTTTATTCAATATTTTAGTCTCAAGCAGTGTGTACATCTTTGGTTTGATAAAATATATATTATTTAACATCCATCCATTACAAATAATATTGTTATTTCTAAATATTGCAATTTCATTATTAAAAGTCATGATCAAGCCATCTTTATATAAACATGCAACTGAAATAATCTTCCTAGAATTATCAAAATAAAGATGTATGTTTCCCACTGTTTCATTTGTGACATTTTTCCCTTTCTGGGTCCGCAAAGATAAGCTTTTATCTCTAAGATCTCTCATCTTCTCAAACCCTTATAGAGAAACACAAACATGATTAATGGCTCCCCAATCAATGACCCAGTGGTCTATTAAATCCTCCACTAAACTAGTTTCTATAGTTAAGAGTTTCATACCTTTGCCTTTGGTAGCCATGTATTTCTTCCACTCTTTACAGTTCACCTTGAAGTGCCCTTTTTACTACAGAAGAAACATTTAGACTTAGATAAGTCTTTATGCTTCATCATTCTCTTGCTTTCCACTTATGGTGACCTAGAGACCTTAGTCTTTGCCTTTCTTAGTGCGCTTTCCCTCCCCTTTTGAAGAAGAAGGGACAATTATGTTTACTTCTGCTATTTGGACTAATTGACCGTTATTCAACATCAACTCATAGGACTGTAGTTCTTTCATAAGCTGTGTAAACATCGGGTTCTTGTTTACAAGGTTATAAGCAGCCTAAAAGGCAGTAAAATCTTTGGATAAGCTTTTGAACACCATCTCAATTTGGGTGTTCTGGTCCAAATTGACCTCATTATCCGTAGACTCCGTAAATTAGCCCATAAGAGTAATCATATGGTCTTTAACCGAAGTATTAGGCTTTTGTTAGCCATTCATCAAGCTAGTTATAGCAGACTGTCAAGCCAAGGCATCTTGGCCTCTGAACATGTCTTCTAGCTTATCTAGAATCATTTTAGTAGTCTTACAGCTCTCTAGTTGCTTATACAATGTGTTGGTCACGCTTACTAGCATATAGTAATGAGTTACCTTATCAGACTTTTCCCATCATTTTCTAGCCTCAACTTTAGTGGTCGAAGGGCATTTATTATCAAGAACTGTTTTAACTTTCTCACAGCTCAAGACAATTATCAGGTTCCTTTTCTATTCCTTATATTTATTTTCATTCAGTCTGTTTTCAGTGAGTATGTTCAATGAGGGAGTGGGTGCCATTTTTGAAATGAAATAAAACATTCATTTATTAATATCTTTGTATAAGCAAATGCTTGAAAAAGTCTTACAACATTACGATATGCATTAAGATGATGCATAATCTTACATTAAACCTTGAAAACATTTGTAAGTCATTGCAACGATAAGTCCAACACCCATTTAATCAAGTCACCGTGAGGTGATCGTATCAACTAGCAAGAACATGGATTTCCATCCAATTAGTATATGAAAATAATTCCTTATGGATTTACATGTGCTAATGAACGTATAACATTTGACCATCATTCTAACTTAAGTAGAGCTCCGAGGGAGTTACTTAACTAGAAGGTTTTGAGTGTATAGCCATCAACTCAACACATATTGC
Source organism: Gossypium australe (assembly GCA_005393395.2). NCBI lineage: Eukaryota > Viridiplantae > Streptophyta > Magnoliopsida > Malvales > Malvaceae > Gossypium > Gossypium australe. The sequence goes on along the minus strand of CM016621.1, from coordinate 23,154,251 downwards.
ATCATATGCCACAAATTAGTTATCATGAGACAATCTCACTGAGTAGTATACTTTGGCTAGTTGTCCTATTTGAGTATAGAATTTCTAGTTATTCCATATAATAATACCTACCAAATATATCGGCCCAACTATCATATGAATAGAATATAGTTCTTCTTACTTTCAAGAAATTTCCTTAGTGAAACCCACATGACAATCCTATTATAGGGTAGTGCACTAGCCATGCCATTACAAGAGATCATTGATGGAGGTCGTATGTCTTGTTTAGGGACTTTCTCCTACTCAATATTTTAAAAAATATACAAGGTTTTTAAATTCGATTTCAATCATGAATGATCAATATATACTTGACAAGTAAATGTCGCATTCTTCCCTATTCTATATGACATGCTTATCTCATATATGCATGAACATACATTCGTAGTCATATAGATATCATCATGCTTATCTCATAAATATAAAAGCATAAAATTTAAATGACTCTGACCATCCAAAGTTTCCATAATTCTATTCTAGAAAAATAATAAAATTATAAAATTCACCCCAAAGCATACTTTGGGTCTTCAATTTTGCCACCACAGACTTTTGTTCCAGTACCAATTCGTGCTTCTATCATCATCGACCACCGTCGTTGTTTCCATGTTGTCGCCCTCGTTGACCACAACCGGGCCGCACCAACCACTGTTGACTGTCATCAAAATCGTTACCATCGACCACCGTCGGCCACCGCCAAATTGTTCTCAAGAAAAGTTGGGTTATCTTCGGCTATCGTCAGACCACCGTAGGACCACCAGCAGCCTCCTTCTGTTGGACCACTGTCGGCCACTCTCCGGTTCAGGTTCATGTTGCATTGTCTCAGTTCTCGGGTTTAGTTGGAAAATACTTTTACAAAAATTTCTATGTTCATTTTCGGCTTACATATTGTATTTTAAAATAATAAAATTAAAATCCTATGCAAAGATGATAGTCTACGGTCTAAAATATACATACCCGAAAAACAAATTAAATTATAGATAAATTTCTAGGAATCTCAACTTTGGCAAAATTGCTTTATCATCCATAACAATAAAATAATTATATATATTCATTCATATAAATTCCCCAAAACATGTGAATAATTACAAGAATGTCACATCTTATCAAATATTAATCAAGCAAGATGAAAAAAGAGATTCAATCTCGATTTACACTATAAACATAGCACAACTTAGTGCTCTGATACTAATTTTTTGAAAAATTTTGATTTGAAAATGGTTTTCTTGTATAGCGAAGAATTAAAATTTTGAAAATCGACCTGATTTGTGATATTTATAACAATAAACCTTAGACCGAAATCGTACCTGTGTTTACGGATAAACGAATCCTTAATGTTTTTTGGCTTTTAGCCAAACAATTTTCTCCGCTCGAACTGCTTCGACTGTAGACTCGAACCAATTGAATTAAAACATAGAACTAGAAAAAGTTTTCTTTTCCTTTTGGGGTGAAAACAAAAATTCTCTCTTCTTTAATAGAAACTGATAGAACTGTTATTCTGAAAAAATATATTTAATAGTTGAGAATAAATTCTCTCTATTTTTCAGCAGAGTAAATGTTGGAAAAAAATTCAATTTGAAAATGGTTTTCTTGCACAACGAAAAATTAAAATCTTGAAAATCAACTCGATTTGTGATATTTTTAGCAATAAACCTTGAACCAAAATCATACATGTGTTTTAGATAAACAGATCCTTGATGTTTTCCTACTTTTAACTAAACGATCTTCTTCTCTATTCTCGTACCACGACCTGCTTCAAGTGTGGGCTCAAACCAATCGAATCACAACATAGAATTAAAACAAGTTTTCTTTATTTTAGGGTGAAAATAAAAACTCTCTCTTCAAAATAGAAACCGACATAATTATTATTTTAGAAAAATATATATAATAGTTGAAAATAAATTCTCTCTATTTTTCGGTAGAGTAACAATATTTTCAAGTTGCTTAAATAGCTCTACTGATGTCATCTATTTATAAAGAGAGAAGGTACTAATAGGAGAGGGAGAGGGACTAATAAGGTGTGCTTCCCCTCATATGTATTATGATAAGGATTCGAGCCTTTCATTATATTGGGTCCAATTATATGTGTTTTCTAAACTTTCAGTACTTTTTAATTTAATCTAGCCTAATACATATTTTTCTATTTTCCAAAATAAACATTAATTTTCCAATTAAATAATTTTCTCATCCCAATTTTACCTCTGGAAAAATTATGATGATTTTACCTGTGGTAAAATTTTCGAGAAAATATATTCAATATTTCACAACTCAACTTGTTCACTATGACAAAATGATTTATTTTCATTTTCAGGCTTTAAAACTGCTCAAATATATTAACTCATTCTTCTTATCATTGCTTAGTAATCCATATATATTTGCAAATGAACCATTTTTCATTTTCATTTTCATTTCCATTTCCATTTTTGAGAAACTCATTTCTCTATTTTTATTCATTTTGTTCATTTTGATTCAATATGCAATTCATTTATGGTTTCTAAGAGCTAGTGAATGGACCGATTGGACATTTGTAATTAGGGCTCAAATGATTTATAATTAAGTTTTGGCTTTTCGCCTATTAATTATAAACTCATTTAGTCGCGAAGTCACTCCACTATAGTATCGTGACTGAGCTCTCCCAACAACATATCATTACGAAAGCAACTCGATCAGTGCTCTTCCAATGACCTTGTCATAACTGTGTTGCCTTCATAGGATATCTTTAAACTTTTTTAGGATAGTATTCGTTCTACCAATATGATCCTATTTTGTCTCATGGTAATCATTATTCATGAAAAGTCAATTATTATCAAATAGTAATCAAGTCATTCATCACAAAGACGAATTTCCCATTACCACATTTACTTTTCCTCAACTGTGCAATACAAATGAGAGGATATTATTTACCTGTGTTTCAGGCTATGAATTTCACTATTGTGAATGTCAATGCAAAATTCATTTATCATAAAGACGAACGACCCATAGCCACATTTACTTTTCATCAACCATGCAATGCCAATGAGAGAATATCATTTACCCGTGTTTTGGGTTATGAATACCACTATTGTGAATGACGCTACATATTGCAGAAGTCGTATACCCAATGCACCAGCTTTCGGTTTCTTATTTATTTGAACTTAGGCTTTTACTTACATCAAAGTATACGGGTCACACATATATTGTCTGTCATCCACTCAGGATTTAGGTATGTCACACTATGAACGTCACAAGTGAATAAATCCATTAACAAATTCAGGATCTATTCTTCTTGGGTCCAGTCCAATGTACTGTCAGTCTAGTCAGCCACATCTATGTCTCTATCTTCTAGGAGTCATCTACTCCAATGCCCAAGACAAGACATCTTCCCAATTGGACTTGATGGACGACATATTAATCTTTTAATCGGTTTGCTCACTTCTAATTAGACTAAGGACATGTTTAGGTTCATCTACTAATATAAGTTATCTTTCCGTATTACGATCCGACCACGTAATACCGCTTAGTATTAGTTAAACATTGGACAACCAATGTGTTAATATTTGCTTCTATTTTGCTTTAAATGCAAAAACCACATGATGACATTGTACAAAGTATACTAATGTAATCTGTGAATTATTTTATTAATCAATCTGTTAAAAAATTTACAAGTGTACATAAATGAAAATACTACACTTAAGGCACCGGATCCAACAACCAAAACTAAGGATTTTCCAAATTCACTTGTTCAACCTTTTAAGGTTTTCTACCTAAAACCTTATGTAAATCCTCACAAAAATTAGGAATAAAGATTTGAAAGGATTATCACCTCTAGAAGGTTGATGCATACCAATAAAGCACTTGAAAGAATGAACAACAAATTAACCCACAACTGTGTCCAAGAAAAAAATGAGAATAACAATGAGAAATGCTTGGAATTAAGCTCTTGATCTTTGTGTACTTGTTTCTTGTCTTCATATGAGTGTCCTTGAATGAAATTTATACCTTTTTATTGTATTATGGATGTTTGGAGTCGTTGGAGGGGGTTTCAAGCTGTTAGGAGCATTTATTTCATACATTTAATGCAGCCTACAATAGTTGTGTCTCGAGACACAAACCTCTTGTCTCAAGACAGTAAGAACAAAAATATGATCATTGGAGCTAAAGGCCTTGAGACATAAATGACTTATCTCGAGACATTTTGCACCGTGTCTTAAGACAATTAATCATGTCTTGAGATAAGGCTCCCCTAAAGCAAACCTTTGCTTCGATGTTTGGTTGTCTCGAGATAAAAGGCCTTTTGTTTGGAGACAGGGATCCCTTGTAGCTTACCTTGGCTTTGATATTGGTCGGTTTCAAGACAAAGTGATTTTTTTTCTTGATACAAGGTTCCTTTAAAGCAATTTTAGCTTTGGTGTTGGTCTATCTCGAGACAAACAAGCTTGTGTCTCATGACAAGAATAGAAACCTTTAAAAAAATTAGCTTAAAAAGATTTCAAAGGACTTAAGGGTTCTCAAAAACTTTTGTAGAAAGTTTAAGTCATTTAGAAACTTTGTTTTTGAGTTTGTAACACTTCAAAATAAATTTGAATAAGGTTGAAATAATTTATGCAAATTTGATTAAGTGATTTTATAATTAAGTTTGTTATATGAAAACAATTAAAAATCAAAGGTAACATAATTAATAGGCGAAAAGCTAAAACTTAAATATAAATTATTTAAGCCTTAATTATATATGTCCAATCAGTCTCTTCGCTAGCTCATTGAAACTATAAATGAATTGCATGTAGAACCAAGTAAATAGAAATGAATAAAAATGATAAAATTAGATAAATGGGTCACATTTACAAATGAATACGTTTTCTTACCAAGTATAGAAATAACTTGAGAATTAATTTAATATTTTCAGATGATTATTTAATTAATTATAATCAAATAATTGAGGTTTGAAAATGGAATTATAATTGAATGTGTTGAATAAGAAAATTGAATACATTTCCTCATAGATTCTTTTATGCTAAAATTGACATGACTTTAATATAATTAAAATTGAGTTGAGAAAATTATTTAATTGAGAAATTAATTTAGTTAATTTAATTAATTTAATTATATTTATTTTGGTAAATAGAATATAAATATTGGGTTGGATTAAATTCTAAAGTGTTGGGTCAAATGTCCAAGAAACATATATAATTAGACCCAATTTATAAGAGGCCCCAAACCCCTCACAATAGATAAAAGGGGCGACAACCCTAGTATTATTAACTAGGGTATGCCGCCCAACCCTACTTAACTTAGAGTAGGAGTGCGTTTTTTATTAAAATAATATTACTTGTTTAAGTCTTATTCAATCATAATTCTTCTATCTCTCCTTATAAAGACTTACTACACACACTTCTTAATTATTGAGTTATGGTTATTCTGCTAGAAAATAGTAATAATTTATTTACTTAGAATAAATTATATTTTCAAGGAATTACGATATTCTTCGGTTTCTATTAAAAGAATTAATTTCCTATTGAAAGTAATAATATCATTTCTTGTTTTGTGTTTGGTTTGTGTTGTTCGAGCTCACACTCGACGCAATTCGGGGTACGAGGATAACGAAAAAAGTCATTTGGTTGAAAGCCTGGAACGACTCGAATCCATCTTGTACAAAACACATGTACTTTTTGATAAAAGTTTATTGCTACAAACTGACTTTGTTTTGAAATTTTTTAATTTTTTCTTATAATTGTAAATCGTTTTCTTAACCAAATTTTTCCAACAATTCACTCTTTAACATTTAACATATACTTCTTATCATCGTTTGTTGTTCCTTAACCGAGTTCATCATCATCATCGTAATCTGAGTTTGTATAATAAGATTATTAAATTCTCTTTCTTCCATGTACTCTTGAAAGTATGGATCATCTTAAATCCATCTACGAATAAAGTTATGAATATGCAACATGCAAGTACAATCTAGTATAATCTAACCTTCTTTTTTTATGCTACATTGAAATGATGTTGTTAATATAGAAAATATTTTTTTTAGAACAACAAATGTCCTTTCAACCACATTTTGAAGTTTTAAATGTCTCAAATTAAAAATTTAATGAGCTGTCTCTAGTGCTTGTGTCTAGCTCTATTTTCTCAAATAGTATCGTACCACATGATATAGTTCGAAAAAATATTTTGTATCTGCATATTTAGCATCTACCACATAATCTTTGGGTTCATGTTGCTAACAATACGTAGTTTTGATGTAAAAAATTATATAAAATTAATTTGAAGAAAGACTTATGTTAAGTTATAACTCTTTTTATAATATATAAATTAGGTTAGAAATACTATAAAATTTATAATGTATAACTTTTATAACAAATATTTATAAACTTTCAAAGAGTTTCATAGCACTTCTTGTAAATAATATAATTTGCTCATAGCTTTAAAATGTTCTTTTTTATAAATAAGGTATGGCAAAAAATTATAACACTCTTTTATAAATAATTATATAATTTTTTTTTATAATAAGTAACATGGATATGTAAATAAGTTATGTTCATACTTTTTACCTATATTTTTTTTTTATAAATAAGTATATTGTAACGCTTATATAACTCGTAAATTATTTTTTATAATATATTTTTTTGCCATAACTTTAGAATTTTTGTAAGATTTAAATAATATAATTTTCGGATTGATAATATAATTTTAGAATTTTTTTTTACCACAACCATCCCAAACACTCACACATTCTCATGTTTATAAGAATTTTTATAACTTAAATTTGTATAAAAAATAATTTTTTAAAGTTAAATAATGTATGAGTATTTACAAAGTTATAAGAAAAATGTATCTGAGTGCAAGTATTCATGTAATTACTCAAATTCTTATCTTTCCCTCTAAAAATTAGTTGGGGTGTACCAATTACACCCAATTCGGACTATTCAGTAGAATCCACCAATTATAATAGTTATCCAAACATGTCACCTGTGTGTAGCAGCGAAGCCAGAATAATTTTTTTGGGGGCCGAATGAAATTTTGTTTTTTCTATAGTCTATATCTTTATAATTTTTAAAGGATTAAATCAAATTTTTATAATTTTAGGGGGACCAAAGTACAATTTTACCTTTACTAATTTAAAATTTTAAAATTTTTTAAAGGGCCTAAATAGTAATTTTCCATTTTAAGGGGGGCTAGGGCCCTTACCAGCCTCCTAAATTCGCCTATGCTTGTATGTAATTACAACCAAATCTAATTGCTGGGTGGCTTTTCAAACACCACTTAAAATTTATACTTACTCTGTACTTGTTTCTAGGGGCGAAGCCAGGGGGGCTAGCATGGGCCCCAGCTCCCCTAAAATGTAAAATTGTTATTTTGGCATTTAGAATTTTTTAAAAATTTTAAATTAGTAAATGTAAAATTACACTTTGGCCCCCTTAAGATTATAAAAATTCGATTTAATCTTTTACAAATTATAAAAATATAAACTATAAAAAATTAAAATTTTATCAAACCCCCCTGAAAAATTGTTCTAACTTCGCCCTGCTTGTTTCACATGATGTGTTTCTAGTTTTGGTGTGCTACAGAATTCTTTAGGATTCTCAACCATCTTATTTTCTACTTGTTTCACTTAATAGTTTTCTAACTTCAATATCTTACTTCGACAAACTTGCGCAATTTGAAGCGAATTCTCCACCTAAAATCAGATGGATTGCTGGATTAAACTCTAGATTTGTGACATACATCTTAATCCTAAATCGGATGTGTCTGGGTTTAGAAGCCCATATCAAGATCATGGGCTATTAATATCAACCTATTAACGGGCCTGCACTAACAGCTAGTGAATACCACGAATTCAACCATCTCCACGTGTTAGGCTTAAAATTCAGCACGTCGGAAATGTTTAATTATGGTCCTAAGCCTACTCGGTCCACTTGTATATGCTACCCACCTTATCCCATTACCTATTATTTATTTAGTTTTATGTATGATATTGTTTCAGTCTTTAATTATTAAAAACATATAAAACCATTTCTCAACGCACTAAATATATATCTGTATCATTATATAGAAAAAAATGTACTGTTAGATTTTTGTACTTTTCCATTCTCTCAGCCACGAAATAAACTGAAGATTGGAAAAAAAAATAAAAATTAAAATGGTAACAATAAATACAATTGATTTGAACCACAACTCTTACACTCAAGTTTCTTCTTAAAAAATTTTCGATAAGCCCATTCCTTCGTTTAATAAAGTAGGGTTAATAAATAAAATAATTATGTAGGAGACAGAGAAAATAGTGGTTGTAAGACAATGCTCACAAAGTCCAATTCCATCATGAAAGTTTCCACTCAGAAAAACAGTGTGATGTATTATGGCTCACTTACTGAGGCACCACTCTTTTACGTCAACAAGTGTGTGGACTGAGGCTCGCCTGCACTACCAAGCCTACGCTTCCATTAAACTCAGCAATCATCGTCAAGGAAGGTGGAAAATCTATGGCAAGAGAAGGGCAAGCGGGAATGGGTGTGTGGTGCAGTGCTGCACTTCTTCTTCTTCATCAGCAGCAGCAAAGGCGGGTGTGGAGCTGACTGGAAATGCGGAGGAAGACAATAATGGAAGATGGGAAGAGAAAGAGGAGGAGGAGCCTTTGTATTTGGCAAGCGAGTATGGATGGAAAGTAAGGAGATTGGAGGAGGATCAACCCGAGATTAAGAAGGTTGCAGAAATTCAGGCAGAAGCATTCCACCAACCAATGGCCTTCTTTGATGATTTATTCTTTCAGTTCTTCCAGGTTTTCTTCATTTTCCATCTATTCTTGTTCCTACATCTTTCTTTTTCTTTGCGATTTCCTTTTTGTTTATTTTCCCGGGGCCATATACTTCGATTCACCCACTGTCTTGACTAAAATTTTGGCATAATTTGTATTTTGGAGTAAAATTAGCTATATGGTTTAATTAATGGGTTGTATTTGTGTAGTTCTGTGAGCTAAGATAATCACATATCATAAAAATTTTTAAAACTAGATTTTCCATTGATAGTGAACAAATTTATATACTATATTAATTAGTTAGCTTATACAACATATCAATATATATAGAGGTAAATTGTGCGTTTTGTTTACTGCCTTCAAAAAAGTTATAAAATAGTTATTAATTAGTCGATAGTTTTCATTTAACTCATTCAATTATTAAAATTATTAGTGTATGGTTTTCTCTTTTTATACTTCTTGTACCAATCGAAAGCTTTTATTCCATTTTTCATGAAATAGTTTTTACAAATCTGAAAATTCAAATTCAAATTGTTTTCTTCTCTAATTTGTGACATATCAGTTTGGATTTAATATATGCTTTTTTATTTGTCAACGGGTATTGATCCATCATAACTATTATCAAATTGTTGTTTGGAGCTCACTAGTCAAATTAAGAAAAAAAAAACTTAACAACTGATGACTTAATAGTTCACTGGTTGTTTTTATGATCTTTTAAAGTTAAGTGATCAAAACGTAAATTAACTAATAATTTAGTGACTTTAATCAAGGCCCTTATTATGGGAAATTGTTGTTTTAAATTTTGAAATTTATAAAATTTTAAGTTAATATATGAATTTTTAAAATAAAATTATAATTGAATCTTTTTAAAATGACAAATATGTGCGCCCCTAAAGAGAGGCCCTGAAAATTAACCTTCAATTAATTAGGTATCTAATAAATAATCTCAACATCTCTGAATTACAAACAGGAGTACCCAACAGCATGAAAATCTCAAAGTACATATGCTACGATAATGTAATGGAATAAATAATGAGGAAAGTAGTTAAGGATTTGTATGAGTTTTACTGCTAAATACGAAAAGAAAAAAACAGAAAGAAGAACAAATTAAGAGATTCAATGCACTTGTTGTTGATTAACAGGCGGAGGTACTGACAGGGCTCATGTACAAACTTAGGAACTCACCTCCAAACAGGTATATAAACAAATAAAATTTCATATTATTACATGAATGTTAATTTAATTTATTAAGTATATATATTGAATAGGTATGCATGTTTAGTGGCGGAGTCTCCCTCGGATGCTAATTCTGAATCGAAAACAAAGCTAGTAGGCGTGGTGGATGTGACGGCGCTGAGAGACGAGGCTGTTCTTCAACACCTTCAGGGGGCTGACGAATACCTTTATGTTTCGGGACTCGCTGTTTCCAAACGCTTTCGGTACGTACCATATATATGTTTGTTTGTTTCTTAGCCATAGTACTGCGTGGGCTGTAATTATTATGGTTATAAATTAACAGGAGGAGGAAGATCGGTAGTTGTTTGTTGAAAGCTTGTGAGATGCTGTCGGTTTTATGGGGTTTCAAGTATCTTGTCCTTCGGGCTTACGAAGATGACTTGGGTGCTCTCACGTTGTACGCAAATGCAGGGTATCGAGTTGTCTCGGGTGATCCACCATGGTTGACTTCTTGGATTGGGAGAAGGCGTCGTGTTCTTATGATCAAACAGTCTAATTTCCTTAATCTTATTAACTCCACCTTTCAGTCATAAACAAGGATTGGGTCCTTGAGAGACACATCAATATGGAAATAGCGCCCAATGTTGTTCTTTGCAAAGAAAATATCACTTCAATGAAAAAAGCTTTCAAAAGGTTGTCTTCGTATACTTTTCCAGGTCATTAATATTGCTTGATTTCTCACGAAAATGTGTATCAACCTCTGGCGGCAGCATTTTCACCCACCCCTAGGTATTAAAAAAAAGAAAAAGAATATGCCACAAAGATTCACATTGGCATGTGTTATATATACACACGTAGACACACACATATATCACCAATATAGTCTCTCTCAACCTCAAGTCTCCATATATATATATATAAGAAGCAAGCTACAACAGCATTATCAATCTAAGAAGCGACGTAAGCTGAGTACGTCGCTACAACTTCAGCAACTTGTTAAGCTATTTGGCTAAGAATGGTGTTAGTAGATCTTCAACAATAACAAATGGAGCAATAAAGATATATTTGGCTAAGAATGGTGTTAGTAGATCTTCAACAATAACAAATGGAGCAATAAAGATATTTTGTGAGAACAAAACAACAATCTTTGTGATAAAGAACCTAACATTTTATTGGGATCCAGTGTACTTACTGTAGTAATATCGTTAAATGTATTTGAAAATTTTCAAACATATTGGTTTAATAAAATTCTATCATTCTCATTAAAATTTGTTTTTGCATACGAAGTAAAATGAAAGCAACATTTAACTTAATATTATGTGGTTAGATAGTAATACAAGAAGATAACTTATATTAGTAGACAATCTAAATAGTACATTAAAAGACTATTATGTTGTCTATTAAGTCCAATTAGAGAGACACTTTGTCTTGAGCATCGTAACGAATGGCTCCTAGAGATAGAGACATAAATATGATTATATGGACTGGCAATACATTGGACAAGACCCGAACATAATAATTCTAGATCTGTTTATTGATTTATTCGCTTATGACGTTCATTGTGTAACTTATCTCAATCTTTAGTAAGTAACGGACTTTATGCGCATGACTCACATACTTTGATGTATTAAAAGCCTGAACTCAATTAGTAATAGATTTAGAAGTTGGTACGTTGGGTATACAACTTCAGCATGACGTAGCTTCACTTACAATAGTGGAATCCGTAGTCCAATAAAAGGTAAATAATATTCTCTCATGTACGTTACATAATAGATGAAAAAGTAACATGGCCACGAGTCATTTGTCTACGCCGAATAATTTAATTATTATTTATTAGTAATTGATTTTTTTGAAGAAGATGTAATGGTTGCCATGTGACAAAATAGGATCACATTGGGTAAACGGATTTAACCCAAAGAGATTTAGGATATTCGATAAGGGTAACACATAGACTTGTCCATGGGTTAGGCCGCACCCAAAAAGTGAGACGGTTTGGGTAAAAATATAGGCCCAAAAAATGGCTTGGATAAAAATAAGGCCTGTTTTCTAAACGGTTCGGGCCTCGATAAATTTTTTTTGCCTGGGCTCGACCCAACCCGAATTTGAAAAAAAAAAATTCTACTATTTTTTACTATTTTTTTCATTGTTTTGATATCATTTCACTATTATATTGCTATTATATTGTTGTTATTGTTTGGATATTATATGACTCTTATTTTATTATTAATTTTGCTACTAATGTAGATGTATTTGATTGCTAAGTTGCACTTATCTTAGTGGTTTTTAAGTATATATATTTGCAATTATTGGGAAACATTTATTTTAATGTTTTTAGTGTATTTGATGTATTATATTTTTAAATTTATTTTTATATAAAAATAATATAAAAATTTTAATATGGGCGGGCTGGGCCGGACTCAGTTTTTAGCATTTTTATCCGGGCTGGACTTGGAAAAAATTGTAGGCTCGTTTTTCGGGTTGAGTCCGAGCCTAGAAAATGGGCCTAAATTTTTTACTCAACCCAGCACGAACACGACCCAACCCATGGACAACTCTAGTAACATACATATAGCAAGGTTATTGGACGAGCATTTAATAAGTAGCTTTCGTAATTGTATATAATAAGGGAGAACCCAGTCATGATACTTTAGTAGAATGACTCCATGACTAAATAATGTTGTAATTAATAGACAAAGAGCCGGAACTTAATTCTAATTATTTGAGCTTTAATTATATATATTTAATCGGTCCCTCCGGTAACTCAGTCCAACTCTGAACGGTTTGCAATTGAATCTGTGTGATGAATGAATGAAAACAAGGAGTTAGAGAAATAGATCACATGTATCGCTATTCACAGTAAATATGTTTTCTCACCATATGCAAAAGATGACTTAGAGAATAAAATTAATTTCTTCGAATTATTATTTAATTGATTGAAATTAAATAATTGAAGTTTGAAGTGAAAATTAAATTAATTAGTCACTGCGTTTTAGTGAACAAGCTAATTAAATTCATTCACTCATAGACTATAGTACGACAAAGTCGTCATGACTTTAATGGAATTAGAATTGGATTGAAAAAAATAATTTAATTAGAAAATTAATTTATTTTAATTTAATTAAATAAATAAATAATATTATTGAGAAAAAAATTATTATTAGATTGATAAATTATATGAGTTGAATTAAAAACTAGATAACATATATAATTAATACCTAATATGAAAGTAAAAGGCGTTTTAGTATAATTAAAAAAAGTCTGCCCTCTCTGGTCTGCCCTAGTTGGCACGTTTCTTTTTCTGGTTTTCTTTGTGTTTCTGGTTTTATTTGTTCTTTCTGGTAGAGAAGTGGCAAAGGCAAATTCATAGATCCTGGATCTCTTGTCGTGATACAGCGATACTCTGATTGGGGGATACATCTGAAACAAATGGAGAATGAATTAGCAGGGCTATCACTCAACGAAGAAGAAGATGCAGTATTACAGATTCAAATATGAATTAGCAGGGCTATCACTCAACGAAGAAGAAGATGCAGTATTACAGATTCAAATAGAACAGAATGAAGAAAGAAGAGAAGAAGTTTTCAGGTGTAACACCCCACAACCGGCCTATGCTTTAAGACCAGACTTGGCATGCCACACAATTTGAACTTACGTCCAGTCATCAATGCTTTTAATGAAAACAATTCTTGAAAACGATTTTAAAGATGGAGTTTATCAAAAATCGAGATTTATTTAAAAACCATGATTTGAAAACATAAGAGTTTACAATTTGATTTACAGAGAGATAATTGGTTGAAATGAATTTATAAAAGAGTTTTCACAAAATTTTACGAGTGAGTGATATTTAAGAAAAACCCCATTTTTATACGCAAGTTTAAGAAAACATTTATAAAAATTTAACAACCCCATTTAAGTAACTAAAACATATTAAAAACCATCCATAAATAAAAATCCATAAAAATAATACCAGAGGCCTTATTACATCGCAATTGAAATAGTACTTAAATAAAAATACTTAAAAGAAGTTCAAAGTTTTTATAACTCATCATTCGTAGTATGGCCTCCACACGAAGTCATCCCCAGCCCAAGCCTCCATCAATTATTATTACCTAAGAAGGGTAAGGAAAACGGGGTGAGTTATTTAGAACTCAATGTGTAACCCACTTACCGTGCTCACTGGGCCAAAACCATTTAAGCAATTAGTTGGGCTTGAGCCCATTTACAATTGTACAATACATATAAATCAAATATATATATATATATAAAAATGCATGTGATATGCAATTCCCAACCAAACCTAATTTCCATTCGCTACACACCACCCGTACCAACCAACACACCTGTGGGGATCAAGTCAACCCACCCCGCCAACACACCAATAGCAGGCATTAAGCCAATTATAATATTTGTGGCAGAGCCACCGAACTAGATTGTGACAAAGTCACCGAACTAGAGGCATTAAGCCATTTAAAATATTTGTGGCAGAGCCACCGAACTAGATTTTGGCAACATGCCTTTCTTCTCTTCGTCAATTATCCCAACCCATGCAGTCATGTATATATATATAATGCATAGCAATATATTCATAAGGTAAATTTCAACAAAAAGCCCATATTACAAGTTATCAATTTGGCCCGTTAGTCAAAATAGCAATTTAGCCCAATTAACGATCTAGCAATTTTGGCCCATATATATCGATCTAGCAGTTTTGGCCCATATATATCGATCTAGCAGTTTTGGCCCATATATCAATCTAGCAGTTTTTGGCCCATATATCGATCTAGCAGTTTTTCAAATTTGCCAATATAGCAAATTATCAAATTGGCCCATATAGCAATTTATCAAATTGACCCATTAAGCAAATTATCAAGTTGGCCCATATAGCAAATTATCAAGTTGGCCCATATAGCAATTTACCAAATTGACCCATATAGCAATTTATCAAATTGGCCCATTAAGGGTATTTTCGTAATTCGATCCATAGGGACATTTCATAATTCAGCCCATTAGGGGCATTTTCGTAATTCGGCCCATAAGGGCGTTTTTATAATTCGGTAATTTACCCTCTAAGGGTATGATGGTAATTTTCGCAACCTAGGCTTAATTACTAATTTGGGGCATAAAAATCAAAACTGTCCATCTGCGTCGTACTGACTAAACTGACTATAACTTGAGTTGGGAAACTCGAAATTTAGATCCGTAAATTTTTCCTGAAACTAGACTCATATAACTTCTTACTGTAATATTTCCAGAATTTTTGGCTTAGCATATTAGTACAGTTTATTCTTCAAAGTATCCCTTGTTTCACTGTTTGACAGTTCTGCCCTCTCTTCACAAAATCTCAGATATCTTATTGTACATAACTCAAATACTGGTTTAGTTTGATCCAAATAAAAATAGACTCACTAAGGATTCTAATAATATAAACCATTTCCTGTAATTATTTTTCTACAATTTATAGTGATTTTTCAAAGTCAGAACAGGGGATCTCGAAATCACTCTGAACCAGTCTCACAAAAATCTAAAAATCTCAAAATATACTAATCCTTTGCTTGCTTCGTTTCTTTTATAGGAAAATAAACTCAATTATCTTTCAATCAATATCTCCTTCACTTTCTAATTCAATTCCTACTATTTTTGGTGATTTTTCAAAATCACGTCACTGCTGTTAACCAAAACTGTTTTGTTACAAAATCTGGTTACCACTTCGAACGTACGTACGCCCGAGTGGCCACAGATGCTGGTTTGCGGCTTTTCAGTCTTTCGACCGAATCACAGAACATTTCATGCAAACATTTAGAGAGGTATGAGATTACACACCCCATTTCAAACATGTATTCGGAAAGTAAGGGATTACACACCTGATTACAGTAAGGACTAAACCTTCTTGATCGTCGACACCACTACTTCCAAAGGTCAACGAATAGAGAAGAGCAACTTAACTATGATATATCCGACTTCCACTGATTTGACTTAAGGCTAAAGATTAGTTGGCAAGGATGTGTTATTCAGCCAAACTACTAGAGCACAGATTCAACCAAAGGAAGAAATGTCCAATACACAAGAAAGGAGAAGAGATATGGCTAAGAGGTTTTTGCTTCTTCATTTACAAACAAAATTGAAGGGCTGAATGTTCATCCAATATACCTAATTTTAAAGAATTTAATTCATCTCTCATGCCATCCACCTCATACCCCTTATCACAAAATATATGTTTACCCCACCATGACAAGAAATATGCATATTCTTGAGGAAATTTAATTAGTGGTGAGTCAATATTACCACTAATTATATCAAAAGGTAACTTTTTATTAGTCATCTTTTCACCTTAATAGCCACTCCCTCTATGCACATTCTTTTGAAGGATTTTTACAAATTAAAAATCAACCCATGCTTATCTCAAATTTTGTTTGTTTATGAAATTTTCATGCTTTTGCCATGGCTCCCATTAATCATGCTCCAATTCTTTTTTATTTTTTAGGATGTTACATCAGGTTAATAGTGTGTTTTTTAACTGCTAGTGTTATTCACTTTCCTGCAATGAAAAACACTATGGCAAATCTATGGCATCCTGTAAGGGGAGTTCATATTCGAGATTTGGGTGAAAAAAGATTTCCTTTTCAATTTTACCATATTATGGATTTGGAAAGGGTGTTGAAAGGATCTCCATGGACTTTTAACAATCATCTGTTAGTACTACATAAGTTACAGTGGGGAGAAGACCCTCTTAAAATTCCTTTAATCAAGGCACCTTTCTGGATTCAGATTCAGGACGTACCCATTGGTTTATATTTCGAAAATCTGGCAGTTCAATTTGGCAATTTTATAGGAGAATTTATGGAATACGATGGATCGACTTTGGGTAAAGAAAACAGGAATTATATGCGGGGTAAGAGTCAAGATTGATGTTAGACGACCGCTAAAAAGGAGGAACAAATTTTGTTCTATGGGAAGTGCTCATATGTAAAGTTCCGATATGAGCGATTGTCTTTTTTCTGCTTTTTCTGTGGACGGTTGGGGCATAACGACTCCTTTTGTGAAGCAAAGATGATGTTAGGGGTGGAAGTGGCTGAGATGGGATGGGATTTATCACTACGGGCTCAATCAAGGAGGGTTGTAACAATAAATAGTGTGTGGCTGAGAGAGGAAGAAGATGGGAAATTGAAAGAAAATGGTGAAGATACTTCCACAAAAGAGAATGATGCGTGGACTAGGAAAAATAAAACAGCGAGATATGGAGAATCCTTTGATCCAGTTTTGGGATTTAGCTTGGAAGGCCGAAAGATCTCGGAGAACCAGATAGAGGTCAATCAAAGAGTAGATCAATCTCTGGCCGACATGGAGCAAGATATAGAGGATGGTGTTTTGATTGGAGAAGAAGGGAAGAAGCGAGCTAGAGGGGAGATGGAGGAGAGATGGAGAGCATGATAGTATCAGGAGATGAGAAAGCCTCGGTAGGGAGGAATAGGAGATTTTTGGAAGTTAACCACTTTGTATCGGCGGCTGCCAAGAGGCATGCCGACCGGACACAATGAAACTGTTAAGCTGGAATGTTCGTGGATCGGGGAGTCCACGAACAGTACGGAGACTTCGGTATATGCTGAAGTTACGAAATCCCCAAATGGTCTTCTTTGTGGAGACAAAAATTTGTAGAAGCAAAATGGAAAGAATTCGCTATAGCTGTGGGTATGTCAATGGGATTGAAGTTGATCTAGAGGGTACTAGAGGAGGATTATACTTGGCATGGAAACAGGAGGTGAGCATTACGGTTCGGTAATTTTCAAAAAGGCACATTGATATGGTGGTTGATAAAAACGAGTCAAGAGGTAAATGGAGCTTCACTAGTTTTTATGGGTCCCCATAAGAACATGATAGAAGCAATTCATGGGCTGAATTAAGGAGTTTATATACAGAAGAGAGGTTCCCATGGTTCGTTTGTGGAGACTTCAATAAAATTATGTATGGTTTTGAAAAAAGGGGAGGGGTACCTAGAGATGAAAGAAGAATGGAGTTATTTCAAAAGGTCCTATTAGAATGTAGTCTAATGGATATGGGATTTTCTGGAAGATGGTTTACATGGGAAAGGGGAAATTTACTTGAGACTAATATCTGTGAGAGGCTTGACAGGAGAGTTGCAAATGAAGAATGGTTGGTTATGTTCCCTGAGGTATCAATTCAACACCTAACCCACTCTTTTTCTAATCATTGCCCCCTTCTAGTCAACACAAGAAGGGCAGAACAAGGGGTTAAGGTAGCAGATTTCAAATTCGAAGCATGGTGGACAATGGAGGAATCATTTGATAAAAAAGTCAAGCATATTTGAGGGTCATGATCAGGCAATTAGATGCAGAAATTAGACGAGTTAAAGAATGTATTGAGAAGGTGGGCTTGTAGGATTCAAGATGACCGAAAGAAGCGGAAGACATTTCTCAATGATAGGCTATCAGAATTTCTAGCAGCAGACAGAGATGATCATAATTTGGCCGAGCTGATCGACACCAAAATCCAACTAAACCTGGAAATTGACAAAGATGAACGGTATTGGGAACAAAAAGCGCGTATAAACTGGTTGAAACATGGTGATAGAAACACTGCTTTCTTTCATAACCAAGCCACACATCGAAGAAGAAGAAACATGATCCATAAGATGCAAGATGAGAATGGAAGGGAAACAGAGAGCATTCAAAATATAGAAAACATTACGAGATCTTATTTTCAGAAACTATTTAGGTCAGAAGAAAGGGAAAGGTGTAACTACTTGCTGTCAAGAATTGAGAGATGTATAACTGAAGAGGATAACCAATATCTCACGACACCATACACAAAGGAAGATATCAAAGCAGCAACATTTGAGATGGGACCCACAAAAGCCCTAGGGGAGGATGGTTTACCGGCGTTATTCTATCAAAAGTGTTGGCATATCGTTGGAGATGAAGTCATCAGATTCTGTCTACAAATTTTGAATGAAGGAAAAAAATTCAAACAGAAGGCTATGCCGGATTTCAAGTGGTTAAGCTTGGAATCTCAATGGGGTTACACTCAGTCACGATAAAGGGGGACTCACGCACAGTCATAAAGAAATGCAAATAAAAATGACAAACAAATTAGTTATAAGTGCAATAATCAAGGATATTCAGGAAAAATCGAAGGAGTTTCAAGTAATCGAATTTCATTTTATCAACAGGACCGAAAACATGTTGGCTCACAAAATAGCAGATGAAGCACTTAAAAGGGAAGGAGGAACATACCTGGGAGGAGAGGAATTGTACAATTCACAAGCGAATCCGGAGGGAAGGTGGAGAAGATATCCAAACTGAAATGGCCAGAGAAAAGTGAAGAGGAATAGATAGAAAAAATGGAAGATATGAAGAGGCTATCGTCTGAAAACGGATGGGACAGGTCGAAAACAAAAAGACAACTCGAAATGATGCCCAGCTGTATTATGAGTCGTCTATAATCAATTTTTTAGGTTTCCTTTTTTCATAGATTTAATTGCTTTTTGCTTCCCTAGGAGTTTTCTAATAGTTTTTTTTATGTTTTCTTTAATGGCCCGGCTGACTATGTTACTAGCAGGCCCAAAGTCTTTTTTTTAAAAAAAAAAAAAACCCATTTTGGTTATATTTCACTTTTAATAAAGTTAACCGATTATTATTTCAAAAAAAAATACCTAATATGAAAGACAGGCCTAAAGGCTCATCTCAGTAACAAGGGACAACTACCCTGATTTTAAAAAGGGGTACAGTTGCCCCATGTATTCCCATGAGGGAATTTGTGTGTTTTTTATTAAAATAATATTATTTATTTACCGTTTGTTCAATGAGACTACTACATTTTTCTCTATATATAGAGACCATTGTTTAGGTCAAAGGCACTCCACTTAAGTGTTGATACTCTATAATGATCTGATTTTCGCTAGTGTTGGAAAATTTGATTCAAAGTCAGTTTTAATTAAATTGATTTTATCATAAATTAGAATTAAATAATTACGTTCGGATAAAGGATTGTCGAGTCGAACTATTAAGTAGAATTAAATTAGATAAGTGATTTAATAATAGTACAAAGACTAAATTGCAAGTATCATTATTAATGATATCTGCTCATTATAGGTTCTGATCATATCTGCTCCTTTTTGACTCAATGCCTAAAACTACCCATAGCCCCCAAATAGGAGGATAATGTGCTTCAGCGTAGTCGAGCCTATGTCCTCCTACATTGGCAACAATGCCCATGACAATCGAGTTAAGACTCAATCTGTCTCTATTATCGCAACTTAAACAAGGAATTTGGTAAGATTTCTTCTTAATTTTAGTTGAAATATTGATAATAATGATAGATAAATAAAGCCCAAGTATTAGATATGAGAATTGACAAGGTTATTAAGTCACTATTGTTGAAAGCTTAAGAAAACTTGAATGTGAAAAGCAAAGATTCATGCATGTAGTTATTAATTAGAATTATGGCATGAAATTAAAATGTGAGAAATGTAGTAAAAAGTGTTGAATTAAGCTTGAATCAAGTTTGAATTATTTGATTAATTATGTGTTGTTAGGGACTTAATTGAAAAGGATGAAAACTTTGAGGTTTGATAGTGAATAATAGTGATATGAGGTCCCTGTACTATAATTATGTAGTCGGAATTAGATTTGATCGAATAAGTTGAGAGATATGAATGTTTTGAATATTAGGGTGTTTAAGGACTAAATAGAATATAATGCATTCATATATATAATGTGTTGATTTGTGTTTGAAGTGTGAGATTAATAAATTTTCTGTATTCGGATTTAATTTGTAATGAACCAAAATTCACGGGCATCAAAAAAAGTGCAGTATCGGGCCTCCGTCTTAGTAAATCAAGTTCGTAAACAATTATTAGGAGTAATTAGGAGTCTAGTAGTGTGCTTGA
The DNA here is from genome assembly GCA_005393395.2 of Gossypium australe. Lineage (NCBI taxonomy): Eukaryota > Viridiplantae > Streptophyta > Magnoliopsida > Malvales > Malvaceae > Gossypium > Gossypium australe. The sequence continues at coordinate 23,133,408 of CM016621.1, read as the reverse complement.
TTAGGCTTTAATTAGATGAATTTAGCTTAATTGAGAGAAATTAGGGGAAAAAAGGACTAATGTGAATAAAGGGTAAAAGTTGAATTGTAGATTAAAATAAAATAAAAAGGACCAAAATGGCAAATAGGCCATTTAGCATATTTGAGGCCGCAAACATTAAAACAAAAATCTAAGATTTTTGTTAAGTTATAAATTATAAATATATTATTTTAGTTATAAATTATATTAAAATAATTTTATTATAAGATTTTTATATGATAAATGAGTTATGATTTTGCCAAGTGTATGGTAAAGATAAAATACAAGTGTATTAATTTAAGTATGTACATTTGTGATATTTTTATTTAATTAGTAAATAGATATTTATTATTAATAAATTAAATTAATAAAATATTTATGAGATAAATAATTATATTATGAGATTTTTTGTGATAAATAAATCATATGGAGACAATTGTAGGGTGATGATAGTGTACAAATGCTGTAGAATACATGAATACATTTGTAATACATACAATTAAAAATATAAAAGATTTGTATTAATTAAATAATTAATTAATATATATATATATATATATATGTATATAAGATATAAGTAAACAGAAACAAAGAAAAGAAAGAAAAGAAGAAAGTTACAGAGAAGAAGCAACGAAAATAGGGAAAGAAAAGGGAAAGAAAGAAAAAAAGAGGAACTAGGGAATTGAAGCTTAAAGTTTAATTGGTAAGTTAAATTAAGTCCTTTTCTCTTAATTTTGATGTTCTAAAAGCTTTAGAGCAAGGTTTTATTGAAATTAAGTTGATATTTTGAGAGTTCATAGGTTTTCAAGTATAGTTTATGTTGAACAAAAAGTTGAAGTAGGGGTTTAATTGAATGAATTTAAAGTTAGAATTAATAAAGGGATTAAATTGTAAATGAAGCCATAAATTTTGTGTTTTAGGGACTAAATTGTAAGAATTTCTAAATTAGGTATTTATGATGAAATTTTGATAGATATGTATAAGTTTGGTTGAAATTTGGATAAAAATAAAGTATGAATTGAGTTAGAAAAGTATATAAATCTAGTTAAGACCAAATTGGAATTAAAGTATAAATTGGATAGAAATTCAATTAATTGTTATAAATTAGTGTTGTAATTATTATTATTTTCGTAGCTAACAAAGAACCCGAGGCGTCGGCATCGAAAGGAAAAGAAAAAGTTATCGAGGAGTAATTACGGAATCCGGGTGTGTATTACTATAATTCAATTTATTTAGTTTTTTTTTATGATAAATTTAAATTATGTGAATGGTAAATAAATAATGAGGTAAGTGACTATATTGAATGAACTTGGGAAAAATAGAGTGACTATATTGAATGAACTTGGGAAAAATAGAGTGACTATATTGAATGAACTTGGGAAAAATAGAATTAAATGATGAATATCTGTTAGTATTGAATTGTATTTTGATTAGTGAATGGAAAAGTGAATTTGATATTGAAAGTGAATTTTGAAATGAAAGTGAATTTTGAAATGAAAATGAATTTGAATTGAGAATTGGAAACCCTATTAACTAGTCGGGCTGAGTCGGATATAGTTGGCATGCCATAGGATTGGAAAAGTTCAGGGATACTTCGACATCGAGTCGATGAGACACTGGGTGTCATTATATTTCTTCGGATAGTTTCGATGAGGTACAGGATACCAACTTTCTTCGGCTCTGCCGATGAGACACTGGGTGTCACTATATTGCTTTGAACTATCCGATGAGGCACTGGGTGCCACTCTGATGTGTTTGGTTGGATCCGCATATCCGCTAAAGTCTGAGTCTGTTAATAGAGGTAAAAAAATGAAAAGCTAAATTAAATGAAATGAATCGGTTGAGCCATTGAAGAAATGTGAAAAACGAATGTGTATTGAATTTGTGAATTGAAATTGGAAAAGAGAATGAAAAAGCATGAACCAAAGGTTCATGAAATGTTAGTTGGCTCAATATGAAATTATATGATTTCAATTGATGGAAAGTTTAAATTAAGTAACGAATGTTAAAGAAATGAAAGTTGTGTTTGATTTGGTTTTAGTATGTTTAAGTTGTTTAATTTAATAATTATTCTTATTATGTTTATAATTTGAATTACGGTAATACCACTGAGTATGAAATACTTAGCATACGGTTATTCCCGTGCGCAGGTTAATAGGTGTTTAGAGTTTCGGTTCAGCATCCAGAGTGATCTCGACTCCAACATAAAACTTGGTGATGTAGTCCTCTTTGGTAAAAGCGGTATGTACATAGGTGTTATTTTGGTCACTTTAAAATGCTACATGATTTTTGTCGTAAAGAACGGTATTTGGAATTTCGGTGTTTAAACTAATGAAATGGTACGAAAATTTATATGATATGCATGGTATAATTGGTACTAAATTTAGAATGGAATGAATGAAATTATAAGTTAATTTTTAATAGCAATATAAATGTTTATAAAGTAAATTATCAAACTAATGATATAGGTATGATTTTAATACGATTAAATATGAAATTGCATTGGTTGTAATATTGGTTTTGGTTTGGTCTCGGTTTGAAATTGCAGGGAAGGTTAAATATTTATAAAAGGGTTATATCGAAAAAAAATTAAAAAAAAAACATGAATGAAGTCAATTAGCACAAATTTATATAAATTTATGATATAATTGATATTTATTTAAAAATTATTTGTAAATTGTCCAATATGTCCGGTAATGCCTCGTAACCCTGTTCTGACAACGGTTTAGGGTTAAGGGGTGTTACATAATTTCATAGCTAAAGACGATGCAAGATCATCCCAGGACAAAAGGAAATCCAAAGCCTTCAATGGATAAATACTTTGGTTTGCGCTCTCATAATTTAAGTTCGTTAAATAAGAGTTGTATATGTTTGAATTGTCAAATGATTGAAAATAATAAAATAGGTATATTTGAAAGGTACGTATATACCTGATTATGTGATTATGATCATTGGTATGTGATTTGTATATGTTTATGTTTACTTAATATTATATGATGATTAATTAATGAATTTATTCTATTAACGTTGTCGGATAGAGTCACGGGTATAGTTAGCATGTCATAGGGTTCGTTTTGGTAGGTGAGAGATTCAACGCTATGCACATACATATCATGATAGTTCTCTAATACCTTAAGGGTCGAGAACATATCACTAGCTCAAATACCCTGAGGGTACAAGTGTATTCTGGTGTGATTGGTGGGATCAATGCATTTATGCTCGATTAGCACTTTGGTGCATATTTGGTGTGATGGTGGATTGATCCGAGTATCGTTCTTGTATCAAATTTGGTTAATAGCGATTAAAAAATGAAATATTGCTTATTGTATACATGCGTAACTGAAATGAGATAAAAATGTTGAAATGTTAAACTAGATGCAAATATCCTGAGGGTGCATCAAAAACTATATCAAGTAGTTGAGCAAAACATTATGTGAATAAGTTATAATGATAAACGAATTATTGGTATATACTTATCCTTGATGTTAATGTTTAAATGGTTGGTTAACTCAAATTATCTTTTACTTATTTCTATTTATTTTTTTTATGTTTTTAATTGACTTCAAATTATGTTAGCACCACTGAGTAACCATTACTCATTGTATGAATTTATTTATTTTCATGCTTAGGTTTCAGATAAAAGCCATAGAAGTTTCACGATCTAGCATCCAACTCTTCAGCTCAGCTTGGAAGCCATTACGATCCTATTTTGTATGTATATATGTATTTTAAAGTCATATGGCATGTACCTAAGTTGGTATGTTTATTGTCTACGTTAATTTTGGCACTTTTGGTAACTGGCCCATAATGTTTTAAAGTTGGGATTTTATCTTTTGACTTTTAGTTAATTATGCTTGTTTATATTGGTTTCATTGTGCAAATTGGTTGGTTTAGTAATGATGTATTGAAGGTCATGATTTGATAATGTTTGAACATGTTTAGATAGGTTAATTGGATGAATCTGTTTTGTGGTAAGTTTTAAGCATGATTAGGTTCATTTGGCTTAATCTTTGATTACTTAAAAGTGCAAAATTTTTACCATTTGGTCATTTAGTCTCGAGACAAAAAGAACATGTCTTGAGATTGTTAGAACAAATTTCACTTAATTTTTGCATTTAAGAGCCTAAGGTCTCGAGACATATCTATATAGTCTCACGAAAATTGTTACTAGGTCTCGAGACAAGAACCCCTTGTCTCGAGACATTCAAACATTGAAGCAAAAATAAAAAAATCGAGAGATTGGTCTCGAGACCTAGTCTCAAGACATAAAGGACCTTACCTCGAGCCACAACATGTAGTGTCTTGAGACATGTTTGTTGGAATATCGGGTTTGGAAACTGCAGTGGATAAATTTAGGGAAAAAAATTAGAGTTTTAAAATAAATTCCAAAACAAGAACTTGGTTATGATATCTAAAGTAATAAACACTAATCAAAATTGTACCTTTTCGATTCGTCTAGGGTGAACGCTTCGATCGAGTAGTCTTCTCCGTTATCCTCAAGCTCACGTCTACCGAGTATGAGCTCGCTTCAAATCAGAATATTTTTCACAAAAAATTACCAGTGGGGTAATTTCACAATTTCTCTAAACTTTTGGGTCAATTTGTAAATAAGAAAAATATCTCTAGAAAATCTCTAAAATAATTTCTTTAGAGAAATTTTTCTCTACAACTTTCTCTTGAAGTCAAATGTGTGTAAATAATGACTTAAGGCTCCCTTTATATAAGGAGAGTTTAGATAATTTAATTATGATTAAACTTAATCACTTTAATATTAAATTAATAAAATACTATTAAGATAAGTATTAAATTTAATTTAATAATTAAATATATTAAAATAATATTATTTTTGAAATAATTAATCTGAAATCAAATTCTGTGCTAAAAGTCCCAGTAGGAGTGTAATTCTTCCATTGCTCAACCACCAAAGATCGATCGCCGCCGACCATTTGCCGGCCACCGGAATGCCACTATTACAGTTGCCAGCACCCCAAGTTGGTTCTATTTCTACTGGTTAGATCTGAGCCAGTAACGGCCCAACCAGTTCGGTCGGCCCAGTTTCAAATACCAGGCCCGATTCAACTAGCTTTTTGGGTCTTGATCTCGGTTTTGGGCTCTCGAGCCTAATTTACAATTTCAGGACCAATTTTCAAGTTCAATTACTCATTAGGTCAATTGTCTGACTTGAAAATTAATTTTCAAAAATATCATATTAATTTGGTGAATTTAATTTTACTTGATTAAAAAAATCACTTACATTTTTCAAATTAATTTTTCAAGAAAATTCTTTAATCAAATTCTCAAAGTCGTAGAATTTCCTTCATATTCAAATATAGTCCGATTGAGCTTTTGTTGAGCTAGCGGAGAGGCAATTGGATATATACAATTAGGCTCTAGTGATTGTAATTATGTCTAGAAGCATCATTCCTATAATTTTTTATTACTTAATCATGGAGGCAGTCCACAAGAAGCATCACGATTGAAAAATCTTTATTGTATATTCTTTAGAAAGCAATTCATCCAACTGCTTTGTCCAATGACCTCGTCATGTGTGTGTTACCCTCATATGATATCCTTAATTCCTTTGAGTTAAATCCGTTCACTCAATACAATCATATTTTATCTCATTGTCACTATTGTGTCTTCTTAATAATTAATATGATCACTGTCAACAAATGACTGTGATAAATTGTTTGTTCAAGAATAAGCAACCCGTGACCACATTCCATATTTATCAATACACACAATGCTAATGAAAGGATATCATTAACTCTTTAGTTGAGCTATGAATTCTACTGTTACTAGTAAAGTCGTGCCATACACAAGTCATATACCTAACGTACCGGCTATCAGTTCGATCATCTTTAGAGCATAAGCATCTACTTATATCAAAGCACATGAGTTACATACATATGGTCAGTGACTAACTCAGGATTTAGGTAAATCACAACATGAATGTCACAAGTGGATTAATTCACAAAAGGATTCAGAATTAATTCATCTTGGGTTCAGTCTAATGTATCATTCTTTCAATGAATACGTCTGTCTTTACCTATAGAGTCAAATGCTCCGATAGCCAAGACTAGTCATCTCCTCAATTGGAATTGTAGACGACATAGTAATCATTTTCAGTATTTGAATCAAAACTGTAGACGACATAATAATCCTTCTCAGTATTTGAATCAAATGCTCGCTTTGATTATTTTACAGAATTATGGACTCGTTTAGATGATCTATTGAAGTAAGTTGTCTTTCTTGCAATGTAAACATTATTACAATGCCACTTATCATCAGTTTGAACTTAGACAATCAATGAGATAATATTTGGTTGTCACAATTTCGCTATGTATGCGAAATATGAAAGATAGAAATACAAAAGACATAATAGTGAAATATGAAATTAACTTTATTTATTTATTCATCGTTCAAATAAATAAAAAACAGTTAAATGTTTACTACAATATGGACACATTTCCCAATAATATTAACTTCGAAGTTAAAAATTCCAAAATAAATTATGACTTGTCTCGAGACATAAACTTGAAAGTTGACATTTGAATTTTGTCACACCCCAAAATATGGCCTATGAATTTTAGGGGTATTTTAAGAATTTTATCCTTTTAAGTGTTCAAAATTTTGTAACATGGCATATCAGTAATGTTTTCAATTATAGTTTTTAGAAAATTAAATCAATTTTTGAAAATGAGTTCTAAATACCTTTAATTTTGCAAAAAGGACTGATTTGTAAAAGAGTCAAAACTTATAATTTTTAAGAGGTAATTAAACTAAACTTAAAAAATAAACCTATTTTCCCTATCTTTATAAAACCCACGATAGCTCCTCCTACCCTTTACGTTTTGTCGTCCCTTGCTCCTCCACACCCCAATCACTCAATTTTGATTCCCAACCTTCATTCTATTTATTTCTTTTATTCCTGTAACATTAAACCTTCATAGTATTTCAAGAAAACACTAAAAAACACCATAGTTTTCTCTATTGTCAAGGTTTTGGATTTTTCGACTTTTCGATCAAACACTCAGTTTTTCGTCAACTAAGGTAACGATTCATCTTCCTATTAGTTTTAAATGTTATTTAGTCTTTAAAACCAAGTTTTTACCCATTAAATCGCGTGTTTTGAATAAAAGTCAAAAATTGAATTGTTAATGGTGGATTTCGGGATTATGCATAAAAACGTTGTTTCAAAGTGTTTTCAATTAGCTTTAATATGATTAGAAGGTTTCTAAACTTACTTTAAAGTTTCGCTAAAGATTTCTTGAGTTTTAATGAATTTTTGGCAAATAGCCATAAAACATGTCGAAAAAGTCGATATATTGAATTAAGTAGTTTTGTGTAATTTAAAAGTTGAGAATTAGTTGTAGGTGAATAATAAGATGAACGGAATTGGTTTTAAGCGAAAATATTGAGTATAAATCGAGATATTTAAGTTTTAAGTTGGCTATGTTAAAGGTTTCGATTACATAGAAACTTAGTTTAGGCTTGTATTTTGTATGCTTGTAATGAGTCTTTGACTGATTTTTGGATGCATTGTTGTGTGAATTGTTGTGTTGAAGTTCCAAATTCGATAGAACCTTCTACGAGTAGAGATAAAGGCAAGGAAAAGCTAGTTTAAACTTTCGGCTATTCGGCGAAAGTGTAATTGGTAAATGTTTGGAATAATTGCTTGTGGACATGATTCAATGTGTTATTTGGGAATTTGGTATTAGCTTAAACTCTTACTCTAAATTTCAAGTGTAAGCTTTCTCACACTTCTGCTATCTTGTAAACAATGTTTTTATGTGTTTGTGAATATCTGAATTGAGATGAGATGCTATAACATGTGACATGTGGTTATCTTAACCGTTGTGAAAGTGCAAATGTGTACATGATATGTATTTGTTAAATGTCAGTGACAATGTAACACTCTTAACATGGCCTAGACGTTACGGCCAAATCTGGGAGTGTTACGAAGAAGGGTTTTAAATTAAATCTTTTAAGTTAAAACGTATTGTTTATTAGTTTACCAACTGGAGTATTAATATCCGGAAAAACTTGTGTTTATAATATTATTTGAAACCATTTTAAGTTATCAAGAATATGAAGCGGAAGTTTGAAAATCATTTTATTCAAACCAAGCTCCTGTTTCCAAAAACTATTTGATAAAACCATTTGTTTGCGTAAAGTGTTTTTGTCAACGTTGCGGAAACGAAAGCAAAACAAAATCTAAACCCAAAAGTTAAAACCATATAGTCCAGAGAGTCCCAAAAGTTACAAACTCTCAAGAAAACCCAGAATTTAAAATAAAACCGTTATTACTAAATAAAAATAGTTCTCTGTCGAGTGGTCACCATTGAACCTCCATCGTACCGACCTGCCTAAGTCTGAGAATTATTTGAACAAAACAGACAAACAGATGTGAATTTTCGTAAACATAGTGTGTAACCCAACAAGGATAGTAATGCAATTTTCACAGAATCTCATATGCAGACAGAAATAGAATCGGACCTAAGTCCTTAACAGATACAGATAGGATTAGATGTACAGAACAGATATACAAAATCTTACATTCATCCTCTATACACCATCTCTGCCCATCCTATCACACAATGCGGGGTTAAAAACACTCACCCATCCCTACACGCCATATAGTGTCGATACAACATATAACAGAATAATATGCAGCTAAGCTACCAGATAATAGGTGAAAGGTTGCCGTATAGATCACTTCATCCACATATGCAAATTCCACCCCAAAACACAGATACAAAATACAGAATTATCATGCTTAGCATGCTCATATACAGATAAGATATATACTCAAACAGAACAGTCAGACATACATATCAATTTCCTACTCAGATCAGACTATCATAATATCAGATCATACGAATTAGGGTTTGGTTAGTCATTACCGATACTACGGTAGGCCCTAATCGATCGAAACGACCCGTGCGACCCTAGGGAAAATTTTAAAATGTTGAGCCGACATGCCCATGTGGTCCATACGCCCAAATTGGCCTTAATCGTGTGTCCCACACGGCTTGGCCCAAAACTCACACGCCCGTGTGGCTCACCCGTGTGGGCTCACACGCCCAGACTGGCCTAACCTGTGTGGCCTACACGACCACACCATCATCGTCACATGACTGTGTCTCGCGCACAGCCACACCTACGACATTCACACAACTGTGTCTCACACGGTCGGGCACACGCCCGTGTGGCATCGACAACCCCCTTTTTTGACTTTCGCCAAACCTCGATTTTTCATGTTTAGGGTACACACCTGGTACAATTTTGATGCCACTGCAAACTTGAGCCCACCAGAACCTAAAAATCGACATCACATGCTCCCCAAAATTAGTTTTAATCCATAACTAAGCCGAACCAACAAAGCTGACAATAGTAAAATTCAAGTGTTCGATACTTACCCAACTTTTCGAACAAACCCGACTACGATTCTACAGGAGGAGAATTCTGTTCCTCATGATTTGCTGCCAACAGTCCAAAATAGCTAAAAAAATGATTCCCTAACCTACATGAAAATTTACCACTTACACTTACCAAGTCGCACAACAACACCGAAAAACTGGAATACCGAGATTAAACGACAAGATTGCGATAAAATTCAGAAGGCAAAGGAAAAAGAAATTTTGCCAATTAACAGAAAAAAAAGAGTCAAACTTGGGAATTTTTGGAAGCAAGAGAGAAAAAGATAAAAATAAAAATTAAAAAAAATAAAAAAATGTGACAACATATCCCTAATTTTCCTCCCACTCCCCACTAACCCACTAACTCTCAACTACCTTAGAATTTCGATTCCACCAAACCTCTATCAGACAACTAAAGTAAAAATTATCACCGACGCTCATGCGGGGATTCGAACACAAGACCTCCACCAAGCTAACTCCTTACCACTTGAACCAGCAGGCTCATTCTGATATGAGTTTACAAATAATATTACAAAATCCCACCTAGCAGGGATTAGGTTAGGATAAAAAAATAAAAAAATTTGCAAATGTGGGACTTGAACCCAAGACCTCATACACACATCCAAAACACTTAGCCACTGAAGCATATACACATTTATGTCAAGTTTCACAGAAACAAAATTAATTTATTTAGGGCATTATAGACAGTGTTTTACTAAATATGCAAATATGCAATGATAATGCATGGATGCATGGATAATCGGTAAGTGATATGTGTTTGATTTAAGATATTTTGGCCTTGTGATCTTGAAATCGTTGAATATAGTTGGCATGCAATAAGATTGTGAGTACTCACCTATATGTACAATGATTTTGGGTGTTGAAGCCCTGTGACATGTTGGAGGGATAAAGGAATGTGAGCTAAGCTCTATTCAACGAGACATGAGAGGGGAAATAAAGAGAATGTTAGCTTTGTGCTTCACTTTTGGGACATGTTTGACTCTATGAGTCTATGTTTGGTGTGTCAGAGATCCATGTATCCGATGAATGATGATAGAGCTTACTTTTATGTTTCATAGCTCAAGTTCCAAATTATCTTAACTTATGAATATGTGTATTGTGATATGTGTTTATATGACATGTGATCATTATGCAATTTATTTGTAAGGATGTTTTAGAGTATTGTGGTATATGCTTGAATGTCATGTGATTTTACAAATATTATGACATATGCTTAAACGTCATGGGACTATATGAGTATAGTGATATATGCTTGTATGTTAGGTGACTATATGTGAAATATGGTATATGCTTAAAAGTGAATATATTTACCATGTAAAAAGAACTAGAATATAATGCACGAGTAAGTATATAATGACACTAAAGTTGGAACCATTAAGGTTGTGTTATATGGTTGTTTCGTTAATGTTGATGAATTGGTTTCATGGTGGTTATTCTAGGCATTCATTGTGCTTGTTAAGCTCACCAACTTCTTTTAAACCATTACAGATTAGTAGTGTGTCGATGTAAGCGGTGTGGTTCTGAAAGTGATCCAAGCAAGTCTATTTGTTATTTCGTACATGTTCTACATTTATTTACATTTTGGAGAATGAGGCAATGTCGTAGACTTGTATATAGCCATGTTAACTTCTAAACATTTTGCTGGTTTTTGGTTCGGTTTATAAAGATTACATGTTATTGTTATGCTTGAGTTCATAAACAAGATGAGGGATTAACGTTACTCACTCGAACACAATTTTGTGATATTGAACTGTTAATTAGGTTGTTGAATAATTATTTGTCGAATATGATGTTTAGGAACTAAATTGGAATAGATTAATTGCTTATGTATGTTGCATTTTTGAGGTCTGGAGTGGAGGCATCGATAATCAAGTTTAAAAATCGATACCTCTGTGTTTTGAGACGTGCAAGAAGTCAGAATAAATATTTGGTATCGATACCTTTGCTCGAGTATCGATACTCGAGGTTAAAGTATCAATATTTCATGACAGGTAGCGATAATTTTCGAGACTTTGGGTTTTTAATCGAGAAACAAAACGCAACTTTGGTATCATTTTTGCAGGTGGTATCGATACCACTTAACGAAAATATCGATACCCTAGTGTCAATATCGATACCTACATAATAGTTTTGAGATTTTGTTAAATGGACTTTATGCATGTTTGATTATTATTTTAAAACCTTTTAATGTATGTTCAGCATGTATAATCGATAAATAAGAATATGTTCAGTCCAGAACCTATACGAATGATAATATAAAAGACGTTTTGTTTAGAGTGAGCTTTTACTTGTTGTGTATGACATGAAACGATGGTGTAGCATCCGAATATTTGAGTTTGGCGACCAGACCGGGTATAGGGTGTTACAAGTTTGGATTTGAGTCCTAACTCTGATATTAACTCTTTATAACATTGTAAGTAGATGAAATTGATTCATATGTATTACAAATACATGTGTTTGATCATTTTGAAAGGGTTTATTATTCTGAGCTATGAATATGAATTTATGTCAAGTTAGTTTAAGTAGCTTTAGTGACGTAATGTGATGTCAAGCATACAGATCCGATGACCGGGTCAGGTGTAGGGTGTCACATACTCTGCCAAGATCTAGTGTGATTTATTTTTCCAAATAAATTCTATATTTCGAGAGAATTCATTTTTCGATTTCTAGCCTTTAAGATTTAGTAATATTCCCACTAAATATTAATAAAACTTTCATTCTGTGCTATCGATTCATGAAACTAAAGCCACACTCTAAGCATATTGGAGTTAGAGAATAGCCAAAAAGATCATTTTGGTAGAAAGCCGAGAAACATTTTAGATTGCCTAACACAAGTACTAATTTAATCACGATTTATTGCTACAAGCAACACAATCGATATTTTTTTCGCTGTAAATTTCTAAATTAAATTTCTTCAAACATATTCCACATATTTTATCATTTCATTTGTGATTTGATTGTACTATTGGCAAAGGCCTTGTCAAAATAAAAGTTGTAACATTTTAAAGCTTTACTTGATGTTTGTAACTTTGAATCAAGCAACTAATTATTTTTTCTCTTATGTATATTAGTGGTTAATGGTCAACAGAAATCTCTATAATTAGTTAAGTGGATAAAAGATTTTACTAAAAATATGTAATTAATTACTTACTTTTCTCTTAAGTTATTTCTTGTAAACACATATAAACTAACATGTTTACTCCCAATTTTTTCATTTTAACTCCTTTTGTCCAATATCAATAACTTAATGAAATAAAAAGTAAGATTATATAGATATACATGTTAGTAAAATAACTTAAATAGGAAAGACAATATGCATGTGATGTAAATAATACTGTATGGACTTGTTAAACATATATTAATTGATTAAAATTTCATCAACTATTTTGAAGGGGCTGTTTCGAATTCGACTGAGAGTGGTGTGGGTGTGCGAATCTCGGTTCCAATGCTTCATGATTCGGAGGATGACCTATTGTTCAGTTTTGATGGAAAAAAAACAGAGAGTTGTATGTTCATCTGGGTATGTTTTTGAGGGTTCGAATTTAAGAGGGGTTAGCGACAAGCATTCTATGGCTTGTCAATTGAATTTATCGATGGCCGCTAAAGGGCAGGTCGGTCGGCAGTCATGAAACGTTTGTGTTGGAATGTTCGTGGGTTAAGGAGTCCGCGGGCTGTCCGCAGGCTTCGGCATATGCTAAAACTGTACAATCCCCATATTGTCTTCCTCATGGAGATGAAGTTAGATTATGACTGTATGGAAAAGGTGAGACGTATGTGTGTGTACATTCATGGGCTCGAGGTTGTGGCTGATAGTTCTAGATGAGGTTTTAGTTTAGGATGACGTCCATATATAATTGTGGACTTACGCAACTTTTCACAGTTTCATATTGATGTGGATCTCAGGGAGGTTGATGCGATAAGGAAATGAAGATTTATCGGCTTTTATGGTTCTCCGGATTTAAGGAGTCGCTTTGAGTCTTAAGACACTCTTCGTATGTCAGGCCATGATCAGAGTTTACCTTGGTTGATGTGTGGTGATTTTAATGAAATCTTTTATTCCTTTGAGAAAAAAATGGGTGTACTTCGAGATGAACAACGCATGTCAGAGTTTCGTGTTGTTAATTCTGATTACCGATTGGACGACCTAGGGTTTGTTCGTCCCTAGTTTACATGGGAACGAGGGAACTTTGCTCATAACAACATCTGGGAGATGTTGGATAAGGGGTTGCCAATTCAGCGTGGTGGGATCTTTTTATGACTTCTCCACTCAAGCATTTGCCTCAGTCCATTTCGAATCACTACCCTTTGTTGATTGATACTATGTATTCCTTATGCTCTAGTGTAAATTATTTCAGTTTGAGGTTTGGTGGATTTTTTAGGAGTCTTGTGAACTGGAAATTCATCGTCTGTGGGAGAGTAATATGGGTGCAGTTCCCCACTATCATTGTTTTGTTAGAGATTGAAACAATAGGCCGTAGGTTTGCGCACTAGTCGGAATGGCGATCTGCGTCGCGTGCGCTCTCATTTAACAAATGTTAACATAGTAGACAAAGATGATGAAACTTTACTAGAGCTTTTGAGCACAAAAATTGAGTTAAATTTAGAGGTTAACAAGAAAGAGTTGTATTGGGAATAGAGGGCTTCAGTTAATTGGTTCAAGTTGGGGAACAGAAATACAGGGTTTTTCCATAAATCTGGCACCCAAAGAAAGAGGGCTAATAAAGTTGGTTGTTTAATTCAGGAGGATGATCGATTGGTTTCGGATAAGGAGGATATGCTTAAAGTGGCAACTACGTATTTTGAGGGCTTATTCACTTCACAAGGGTAGGGTGATCCGAGTCGTATCTTGGGGAGGGTTGCTCATTTTATTACTGTTAATATGAATGTTGCGTTTATGGCTTAGTTTATGAGTGTGGATATTCTTTTTGCTTTGAAATCTATGGCTCTAACGAAGGCCTCGGGACTAGATGGGCTTCTTACTTTGTTTTATAAAAAGTACTGGCACATCGTTGGTCTTGATGGTGGTGAATATTATCTTGGTATCTTAAACGGAGGCATGTCTTTTGCGGCAATCAATATTACTCACATTGTTCTAATTCTGAAAGTTTTGAATCCGACCTGCATGCAACCGTTCCGGCCTATTAATTTATGTTGTCTCGCATAAAATCATGTCAAAAGTCCTGGTCAATAGATTTTAATCAGTTTTGCATTTGTGTGTTGATGAGGCTCAAAGTGCATTCATTCCTAGGAGGCTGATTAAGAATAACATTATTTTGGCTTATGAAATCCTTAACGTGTTTCAACGAAAAAGTAGGGGGACAAAATGTCACTTTGCCTTGAAGTTGGATATGAATAAGGCTTACAATAGGGTGGAGTGGGATTTTTTGAAGCAAATGATGTTGAAAATGGGGTTTTCCAACCGCTGGGTGAATATTCTTCTTCATTGTGTTCGCTCTGTTACTTACTTGGTGACCATGAATAGGGAGGTGGGTCGTCAGTTTTCCCCGAGAAGAGGACTTCGACAGGGTGACCCATTTAGTCTGTACCTTTTTCTTATCTACTGTGAAGGGTTGTCCCCCTTTATGCAACAAGCGCTACATGATAATATGGTTCGTGGGCTCAGATTGGCCGCGAAGGCTCACAGATTTCGCACTTGCTATTCGCGGATGATTGTATACTTTTTGAGGAGGCCACGATTGGGGGTGCGTTGGTATTAAAGCAAACTCTTTTCATGTATGAGTGATCCTTGGGGCAGTATGTCAATTTTGACAAGTTCATTGTTTATCTCAACACCAATGTTGAGGAGTCTCTTGTACCTTTTATTTCTACTTGTTTAAGGATCCAGATCTATACTGAGCTTGAGAAGTATTTAGGATTGCCTAATATGGTAGGGCGTGCTAAACAACAAGTTTTTCAAGGGTTGAAAGACTGTATGCACTCCCGAATCGAAAATTGGTGTGCCAGGCCGTTGTTTATAGGTGGGAAAGAAGTTTTTATCAAGAGCGTCTTACAAGCTATCCCTACTTTTACTATGTCGTGTTTTCTATTACTTGCATCTTTTTACACTAATTTGGAAAAAAATAATTAGTCAATTTTGGTGAAAACAGAATGGAGGTCGAGGGGGTATGCATTGGTGTGCTTGGCCTAAACTATGCCATTTGAAGCCCGATGGTGGCTTGGGATCCAGGATTTGGCAAAGTTTAATATTGCTCTGTTGACAAAGCAAGGTTGGAGTTTGATTAAAAACCCTTTTTTTTTTTTGTTAGCTCGTGCCCTAAAAGCAAAATATTACCTACGTTGTGATTTTATGCATGCTAGTTTGGAAGCTTACCCTTCTTAAATATGGAAGAGTATTCGGTCTATGAAGGGGTTGTTGCATATGGGCCTTTGTTGGTGTGTGGATACAGTATCCAATATATGGATCTGGAATGATGTTTGGATTCTGGGCTTGCCTGACAGATGTTTGCAACAAACTGGGGTTAGTTCCCTAGATTTACCTGTTTCGAAGCTCATTAGTCATTATTCAAGGGAGTGGGACGAGCAAAGACTTACCAGTGTCCTGGGCCGAGCCATTGCAAATAGGGTGTTATGTATTCCCCTTGCTTAGGATGCTCATGAAGACTTCTTGGTTTGGGGGGATGAGCCTTCGAGAGAATTCTCTGTCCATAGTGGTTATAGACTCCTTATTCTTCGGACTATTTTGAGACAACAGACTCTTATAAAGTATTTTTACAACAAATTATGCAAGTTGTAACATCCGGCAAAAATCAAAACTACAGTATGGCGAGTTTTCAACAATTTTATTCCTAGGTACCATAATCTATATAACTGAAGATTGCGGGCATCCACTATGTGCCCTCGATGCCTTGTATCTGCCGAGACTCTGAAACATATTTTTCGCAATTGCCCTTCGATTTTGGATATTTGGGAGTCTCTACACATTACGTGGCCAAATGAATTATTGGATGTCTCATTGTAGGATTGGCTACTGTATGTTTTCACTGTGTCTACTGGTGCGAATATTCGGGAAATGGTGTGTACTTTGTGGTTTATATGGCATGCGCGGAATTGACAGATTCATGACAATGATATTATCCAAATGCATTTAATTGTTCGCAGGGTACAGGTCTATCTATTGGAATATGACGCGGTGAATGAGAAGTTACCTGGTTGCCTGATCGGTGTTGAGCGGTGGCGGCATCCGAATCTAACATGTGTAACAGTGAACTTTGATGCTGTTTTCCATGCGCCTGCTAAGACTTCCTGTGCGGGTATTGTCATTAGGATCACTTGGACATGGTGATGGGTTCACAATCAGGGGTCAGTACGCACGTACCTTCGTCTTTTGCTGCAGAGGCCATGGCTTGCTATCATGTGATTTGACTGGTTCTGGGGCTGGGGTTGCATGAGGCTATTTTTGAAGGTAATTCTCTCACGGTGGTCCGCAAGATCCTATCTCCTTATCATGATACGTCGGCCCTTGGGCCTTACATAAGAGATATCAATGCAATGGCTGTCTAGTTTCGCTGGTGTTGATTCGTGCATGTTCCCCGAGCTACGAATCAGGTGGCCCATCTGTTGGCAGCTGCGGGTCTCCGGGGAGGGGGTCATGCTTACCAGGCGGGAGGGGCGCCTCTCTTTGCTTCGACGGTAGTGGATAATGATAGTTGTGCCTTCCGACCGGATGAGTGTGGGAGATGAAGCGTCTTTTTACAGGGATCTAATTTGAGGGTAGGGATTGGAGGTATAGGAGGAGCTCAAGGGTTTGTGGGATCCGCGGGGTTGGGGAAGAGTTTGGTCGTCTCTGTTGGAGTGCAGGTTCTCGTTCGTTAATCAAGCCTCTTGGATGTGGTAGCTAGTGGTTCGACGATCTCTTAACGGTTGCCGGATAAGATTTTCTTATCCGTCGACATCAGTGGCGTTCCTTCAGCTTTTTGATTTCTTTCTGGAAGGTTTAGATGACAACTCAAAATTAGGATTTGGCATTGTTGCTATTGCCTTTCGTTTTGGGGCCGTTTAATCTGGACTTTTGTATGGGTTTTTAGGGGTTTTTTGGATTTGTTTTTTTTTCTTTGTTTTTGGACTGTTTTCTGTACTAGTTTCGTTTTTAATCAAAGCCCAATTTCCTTTAAAAAAAAATTCATCAACTATTTGGTCATCCTATTCCTTTCTTAAATTGTCCTTTCTCATTCGCAAACACGTTGATTTGAATTAACTGTTTTTATTAAATTTTCATTCATTCAACTACAACTAGAGCAACCCACCCCTCGTGTTTCAGCCATGTTGGACCATTTAACTTTTCTTTATTTATTAGTATTATTAGGAATTTTTTGACAAATCTACCTAATTCTACCATATATAAAATTCATCTCGAAAATAAATAAAAGAGTCTTTATATAAAATGACAAGTTTAGCACATGTTCTTAGAGAGCGGCTGCATCATCATATTGTCTATTCAAATTCCTAGGGCTAAACTAATATCTAATCTTTAAATTTAGTTTTTTTTTTTCAATTTCGATGAGATTTTTTTTTTTAAATTTGATAATGTGATATTGCGATGCAGTTTATAAAAAAAATATAAATATAAACATTTATTGTAAAATCATAATTTAAAAAATAAATTTTTTTTAAGTGATACCTGACTCAATTTCAAAATGTCTGGTCATCACATTTTAATTAACTCAAGTTTAGAGATAAATTTGAGAAAAGTTACCAAATTTGAAGACTAATATGATTAATAAATGTTCAAAGACTAATGTGATAAAAATTGCAAAGTTTAAAGACTAAATATTGTTTTATCTCATTTATGTGTTGACATGTCGAAAGTCCCTTTTAAATTATATCTAATAGATTTGGAAGTCTAGTTTCAAGGAGTTTATTTAGGCCAATTTACCAGTAAATGCCATTTTTTTCAAAAATCACGGAAATGGACCTAGTATTTTATTATTTATCGGAATGGGTCATTTTCCCCAAAAGCGCGCCTACGTCAGCGCGATGTCAGGGTATGAGCCAGCAAAGCGCGTCCTTAAGGGAGCGTTTTGTCCTAGTCAGCACAAAACACTCCCTTGAGGGCGCGCTTTTTGCTGACGTGGACAAAACACTCCCCCAGAGACACGTTTTGCCCGTTATTTCTGTTAGGGTTTTCAACTTGTTTTAGGGTTAAGGTTAGGGTTTTTAGGGTTTTAGGACTAGTGTTAGGGTTTTTTCGGGTTTTAGGGTTTTTTTGGGAAAAAATAATGAAATTAGGATTTAAGGTTAATTAATTAAAATAATTTTGTGTTTAGGGTTTTGGAAAAATATATTAGCAATATAAAAAAATTTTGTTTTTTTCAGTAGTATCTAATAAAATAATTTTGAGTAGACGTTTCTGAACAAATAGTGACCAAAACGCTTCAAGCAGGATGCACTGTCAGCAAAAGTACTGAAAAAAGCTCCCACGTGGATGCTCTTTTGCTACAGTAGTTATTGAAAAGATAATTTTGAGAAGACGTTTCTGAACAAATAGTGACCAAAACGCTTCAAGCAGGATGCACTGTCAGCAAGAGTACTGAAAAAAGCACCCACGTGGACGCTCTTTTGCTACAGTAGTTCCTGAAAAGATAATTTTGAGAAGACGTTTCTGAACAAATAGTAACCAAAACGCTTCAAGTAGGATGCACTGTCAGCAAGAGTACTGAAAAAAGCTCCCACGTGGACGCTCTTTTGCTACAGTAGTTCCTATTTGGCCTTAGACTATAAATGAGCCAAATTTCATTCTCAGGTTGCATAATAGAAATTGAGGCAAAAGTATAATAGAAACTGAAGATGAGTGAACGTATTAGTGCTGTTATTTACTATGATGGTGAGGTTCGTGACACCAAGAACGGTGTTGTTTTTTTATCGAAGAACACAGCGCGACTGGTTTTTAACCAGAACATAGATTTGACAGAACTTCATAAAAGAATTAGGTGTAAAATCTTTGGAACGACGCCAGTGAAAGTTCTGTCTATTAAGTATAGATTTTGTGCTTCGATTGATCTCGTGAGATATGACTCATTTGACATCAAATGTCCTCGGAGCTTGGAGGCAATGGTGGAGATTCATCTTGCTAATGGATCACCCTATTTTGAGTTATATGTACAATGTTCATCGCCAAGTGATATTCCTTCGACTTCAACATCTACTGTTGTTCGAGGGGAATACACAATCTCAAGCCGACACGGGAGGTAGAATACAGAAGCGCCCGTGTTTGGTGGTAGTGTGGAAATCACAACCCCTGCACGACACTGTGTTGGTGGATGAGACATGCATATCGATGGGTCGATGTTCGATGCTAGAAATACGTATTGGAGAACGTCATCAACTTCTAGTGTTGGCAATCCACATATGATTGGGGACATTATGAAAGTTGTTTAAGAAGGGATAATGTACTCCCTACGACATCCATCGGCCAAGGGACCTCGTTCGTTGTAGATGATGGAGGGTCGGATGATGAGTCCGATGTGGATGCACCTCGAGAGCCCGGCCCTGATGGTGCAAAAGTTGCATTATTTTCTGAACCGGAGCCTGTTCCAACCATACCTGAAGATGTTGAAGGGGGTTCAGATGATGATGAAGAAGATCCGCGATTTAAGACGTACTCGCCTCCAGCCCACATGCATAATGTTGATCTATCTCAATATGATTCGTTGGAGTTTCCAGAACTATCACACAGAATGCGTGACCGTACAAGTTCGTCGTTGGATTCGGGTGAACTGGAAGTTGTTAAAGAGTTTTCTAACAATGATAGATTTCTTGGTGCATTGAAACAATATAGCATCAAGAACGGGGTTAACTACAACGTGGTTAAATCCAAACCCGATAAATATGAGGCCAAGTGTGCAGTGCAATACGGTACATGTTTATGGAAAATCATGGCCTCATTGAGGAAAAGAACAGGCTTATGGGAGATTAAAAAGTATAAAGGTCCACATACATGTGTTGCCGGTACAGTATTACTAGGTGTTTAGGGTTTTTGAATAATATTGATATTACGTAATATTGCATTATTTAACGTACTTCGTTGACAGGTGTTTCACAAGATCATCCCAAGATGGATTCAGATATATTGGCTAGCTTAATAATACCGATGGTGAAGGCAGATCCCAAGACTTCAGTGCCGGTCTTAATTGTCAATATTTGTAGCCAATTGGGGTACACACCCTCTAACCGTAAAACTTGGATAGCTAAGCAAAAGGCGTTGGAAAAGTTACATGGTCGGTGGGACGCTTCATATAATGAACTGTGGCAGTGGTGTCAGGTGCTGGAGAGATATGTCCCAGGTTGCACAACAGACCTTGAAACGGTATTTACGTACTACAACGATCGATTGCTTCATGGATGCCAAGTGTTTAAGCATCTGTTCTGGACCTTTAAGCAATACTGAGACACATTTTCATACTGCAAGCCATTGGTACAAATTGACGGTACCTTTATGTATGGTAGATATACGCATCGGTTATTGCTAGCTATGGCACAAGATGGTAGTGAAAGAATCCTTCCAATTGTGTTTGTAATAATACCGGGGGAGTCAGCTGATGACTGAGATTTCTTTCTATCTAGGTTAAGGAGGCATGTCTGCCCTCAACCTGATATATGCGTTATATCGGATCGGGGCCCTAGAATACTAGCCCCAACCATCGATATTGCCTAAGGCATGTTGCGTCCAACTACTACGGGCAACATCGACCTACAAGTGAACCACGGCAAGTGACCAACATGGGTATGTAATCTCTATTAATATAATTTCGTTTGTAATATTCAGTTTATTCTTAATGGAAGAGTGATATGTAATATTCGCTATCAAATTATATTGGCAAGGTATGAGATCAATAATGACCGTTTTCATGAGATGTTGGCGATTTTGCGCCCAGTTAACAAAGAAGGCGCAAACTACCTATGCAACATACCTTTCGAACAGTGGACACAAGCATACGACCGCGGCCTACAATATGGTCATATGACCTCAAACCTGGCTGAATGCATAAATTCTATTCTAAAAGGAACGCGTCATTTGCCGATCACATCGGTTGTGCGAGAGACATATTTTTATTTAGCGACACTATTTCCGAAGCGAGCAGCGAGTTATAAAGGCCAAATGTAGGGAGGCCATGTATGGTGCGCGAAGGTATTGCGAGAAATTAACAAGGCGAAGGCACGGGCCAACACCATGCACACAGTGTGTCACGATCGCGACAACCTATGGTTTCGTTTGACGGAGTTTGGCAGATCGAACCAAGGTATTCTTGGTGGGCAATATCGTGTACACTTGAGAAATAGGACCTTCGACTGTGGGATATTTGACGCACTTCGTTATCCATGCGCTCATGTAATTGCAGCTTGTCAAAATCTCCGTTTGGATCCCATGAGCTATGTCGACGAAGTATACAAAATAAATTACATGTACAACGTGTGGAGACACGTATTCCCACCAGTCCCAGATAAACGTAAGTGGTCGTTTGTATCGCTTGCTCCTTTTAAGCTGTCACTGAATAGAAAACTACGTCGCAAACCAAAGGGTCAACCTTGCTCGACTAGAATAAGCAACAATATGGATATCCGAGAAATAACCAACCAACGGAAGTTATGCTGATGGTGTAGGAACCTAGGCCATACATCTCGCTCATGTCCAAATCAGAATAGTTGATAGTCTCCTTATCATTTTTGTTTCTTGATGGCTATGAAAATTCTTTTAATTTTTTTGATGAAAATGGTGAACTTTTGTAAAAGGACTAAGTTGCAAAACAAAAAAAAGTATTTTTCTTTTCTCTTCTCCTTACTCACGTTGGAAAGATGGAAGGATGAAGACTCTTCATCTTTCCTTCCTTATATACTAAGTAAAAATTAATAAAATATAAATAAATATCAAATCAAAATATTACTAAACTAATATTTATCTATTTAATTAATCTAAAATATCACCATCATCATTGTTCTTCAAAATTATCTTTCTTGCTAAATGATTATTTTGCCCCTTATGATCCTTCAAAATTCCTACATTGGATCAACACCCATCTTGATAAAATTGCAATTTAACCCCTCATACTTTTTCACTTATTTAATTTAGTCCTAATTCATCTATTTTTTCTTAGTTTCTAGATCATTCCACCCTTAAAATATTTACACTATTAGCCCTTCAAGTTTTTCATATATACATTTTAACCCCTCAAATTTTGAATATTTACTCTTGAGCCACAAAACTTTTCTCACATTTACGATTTAGTCCTTACTTGAACCAATACAATTAGGATATTAAAAATAACTTTTATTTTATTAAAAGATATAAAAAGTAAATTACAATTAAAATATTAAAAACAACTTTTAGTTTATTAAATGTAACAAAATAAAAAAGTTTGTAGAAATATATTAAAAATATAAAAATATTAAAAATATTGCCTTATTAAAAAATTAATTTTATTAAAAATATAAAAAGTAAATTACAATTAGGATATTAAAAATAATTTTTATTCTATTAAAAATATAAAAATTAAATTAAAATTAAAAAATTAAAAACAAATTAAAAATATAAAAATTAAATTACAATTAAAATATTAAAAATAACTTTTATTTTATTAAAAAATATAAAAATTAAATTACAATTAAAATATTAAAAACAACTTTTATTTTATTAAATGAAATAATATAAAAAAGTTTATACAAATATATTAAAAAAACAATGTTGGTGCCGGTCGGAATCAGTGCCACATGCGGGTGGTCGACGGTTACGCGTTGGATTCCTTCTTATTCCAGCTTTCGGTGGGGGTTGTGGTTGCTCCAGCAGGGATTCTAGTTCCTCCGGCAGGGGATCTGGTTGTGGGTGTTGGGAGGATGACCCACCTTGATAAAATAATGTCTGCGGAGGTGTTTGCATCACCCATGGCAGAGGTGTTTGAATCCTATAAGGGGAAGGAGATTGGTAAAAAGAAGAGCGTGCCTCGTGCGATTCCTCATGCGACGACGGGCTATAGATTAGCGATCCACTCGGAGAATCGGGAACGGAGATGAACCGGGCCATGCATTCCAACCTCCCATAGGACTGGGAAAATGAAACATATAAGGGTTAGGATACATATAAGGACTAGGATACGCACCTGGCATAATCTGAAAAGGCTGTGATGTGGGTGTCGTCGATTAAAGTGTTGGGCCCAGTGACTGTGTGGGCGCTGTTGATGGGCCCGGTGATTGTGTTGGCGCTGTTGATGGGCCCGTCCCATCATACCTTCTCCTTGGATTTAAAGGGCCCCGTCGTTTCCTTTGTACACGAAGTTTCCATTGCCTCTCCTCTTCCGACAATAAATATGGCTTGTCATGGATCCTAAACCATGGCATGTATTCCGGCACGCACGCTAACTCAGGAACGATGATTGGTTCCCGAGTAGGTATATAATCATACCGACTTTCCTACAATTCGATATATGCTGCCCAAAATCTCGGCCAATCCGTATGCAACTGCTGTAAGTCGACTTTGTGCTCATCATCGAGCACCTCAAGTGCCACGAGAATCGGTTGTCGGAATCCAAATTGTCGCAAAACCCTATTTGACTGGTGCACTCCACGGTGGCATAGTTGACCAATGAGAACTTCACATGCCAAATGTTCGGATTTTGAAAGAATTCATCCGGAATTACTGCCCGAATTATCGGATCCTCGTATGGTGTCCGTTGAAATTATATGAACATGATAAAAATATTAGTTATATACATAATACTTAATACTTAATACTAAATACTAAATACTAAATACGAAACAACTATTTTATTACGTATATATATTTTATTTAATACTTACTTGTGCTTTCGACCGTTGGTCTAATAGAAGCCGTATATCTTCAAGCGAGGTAGATATTCCAACATAACTCGCCAAATGGTTCCACCTAATTAAATAAATTCTTAGCATACAATTATATTTTAAATCTACGTAATAATTGTAAAATCTAATATTAAATTTACCTTGTTATGAGTGGGAATGTATATGGTGGTCCACTCGAGGATGTAAAAATGGAAAGCGAAACCGTGCCCATAATTGCAGTAGTGATAGGCAACCTCCGATTTTGGCTTTATTCGGTCACGTCGCCTCGTACATCTCCCGATACAATTTTGCTAGCACGGCAGACCCCAAGCTCAATTCACTG
Organism: Gossypium australe; assembly: GCA_005393395.2. NCBI lineage: Eukaryota > Viridiplantae > Streptophyta > Magnoliopsida > Malvales > Malvaceae > Gossypium > Gossypium australe. Next base: position 23,108,799 of record CM016621.1, on the reverse strand, counting down.
GCTGCTCTAAAATCAATGAGTTTCAGCAGCCATCTCAGATGTACGAGGTTTCGTGACAAGTCCGGCATCAGATAGCCTCCAATCATCTCAAGAATGTATGCCCGAGTATATCGTATTCTTTCTAATTCAGTCGAATCATTATCCAGCTCTGGGAATGTGTCTCGTAACCAGCCCATCTCGATCCGACCTCCGTTAATATTATCCAGAATAACACCCAAAAGCTCGTAGCATACGGCTCCCCAATCACCAGAAGTTGCAGACCCGGTGACTACGTACCCATCCATCGGCAATCCCAATTGCAACTGCATGTCTTCCAGAGTGATAGTACACTCTCCGCATGAAAGATGAAAAGTGTGCGTCTCGAGTCTCCACCTCTCTATCAACGCACTTATTAGTTTCGGGTCCAACTTGCACCCCCGGCCTATCGTGGCCACGTGCCAAAAACCCGCTTTCCGCAGGTAATTCTTTACCAACGGCGATGGCGGACTGGCCATATTACGAATATAACATTGCAACACCCTATCTACAGACTATTATAAAAAATTACAAAATAAAAATTAATTAAATTTACATAAATGAACAAAATATTAAATAGTATTGAAAAATTAAAATTATAACTTACCATTGTCATTTGATCGACAGAGATGTGTTTATTATCGAGACAAATAAATTCTCCGGCCATTGCTAACACGATCGGATATTTTTTTATTTAAATAAAAACTAATTCAAAAAACTTTTAAACAGTGCTTTTTTGTAAAAATTAAAGGACTTTTGTGAAATTTGAGAGGAATTTGAGAGAAAGTTGAAAGAAATTGTAGAAATTGTAAAAGGACTTTTGTGTGAAAAAAATGAAAGGGGGCTTTTATAGTTTTCTTTTTTTGACCGTTGGAGGCCAAACGGTAAAAAAAATAGTCGTTGGGGTATTTAACACGGGCAAAACGCGTCCCTGATGGAGTGTTTTTGCCACATCAGCACAAAGCGCGCCCTCAAGGAAGCGCTTTGTGCTGATGTGGCAAAAATGCTCCCTCAGGGACGCGTTTTCCTACCACATACCTTGACATCGCGTTGACGTGGACGCGCTTTTGGGGAAAATGGTCTATTCCGGTAAATAATAAAATACTAGGTCCATTTCCATAATTTTTGAAAAAAAAGGGTATTTATTGGTATATTGGCCGTTTATTTATAAGTCAAATTTCAGTTATTGGTTACTATATCATGTACTATGTGTAAGTTATAGACTTTTATCATTACACTCTAATTTGGAGTTCAAAATTACCTTTTTATAAAAATTTTATGCGATAAATGTATTATCACATGTACAATATCATGTCACCTTATTATTTTCCCATAATATTCATAGAAAATTTATATCGTTTCAGTTAATGGATTTAACAACTATTATTTTGGACAAGATTAAAATTTCAAAATGCGAAAAATATATGAACTAAAAATTACCAAATTTAAGAATATTGACTAAATTCACAACTGATATATAGTGCAAGGCTAATAACAAAATTTGATCCTAATGAGTTTAACTATTATTGTTGTCAGGACTGAAATTGTAAAAATAAAAAAGTATAAAGTCTAAAATTGACTAAATATATTGTTGTCAGGACTGAAATTGTAAAAATAAAAAAGTAGAAAGTCTAAAATTGACTAAATTAGATTACAGGGACCAAGGCAGTGACAAGGGACCGTAGGCCCCCGGACCCCCTAAAAAAGTAAAATTTAACTTTGGCCCTTTAAGTTTTACAAGATTTTAATTTAGTAAAAGGTAAAATTACATTTTGACATAAAAATGACAAATTATAATTTAATTCTTTAAAAAGGAAAAATTAGAATTGTGAAATTACATTTTAACTTACATAAAAAAATATACTCATGGAAAAATTTCTAACTTCACAGAGACTAAACCAGAGATTTACAAATAGCATAAGGATTAATAGCAGAATTTCACCTAAATAACATCATCATGCTTAGGAGATAGGGCTTCTTTGTAATTAACCGCTTCAGCAGGGACCAAAGCATATTTCTAATTTCTTGAACTGATAATTTATATTGTCAGATACTGCCCAGAAACTGAAAGTAAACATGGAAGTCAGGCCCCCCGTCTTTACTTTCAGATTTGGCAAAGCTTCACGGTTCTAAAGATACTTGCCCCACTTACCCAATCATAATCATCCACGTGGCGTTTTCCTAGTTCCGTGCGCCCTTTCTTTCCACACTTACGTGGTCCGTCTCCTCAATTGCACCGTCGCCTCACTTTAAATTACATCGTCGTATTCGTTATTTCCCAACCATCGTCGATGCCGGCACCATCGCGTTAGATATCTCCTTAGGCTCTTCCCTCTTTTTTTTTTTTAAATTAATTTTATTTTCGCATATTTTGTATGTATATAAATAATTTATATTAAAAAATTAAAATAAAATATTATCATTTCATTGTTTCTGATTTCAAAATTCGCTCTCTATTGTCTTCTTCTTCGTCGTCGTCGTCTTCTTCTTCTTCATAGAGTTCAAGTCACCTCTGAAAACTTTACTTGATCCTACTTACTACTGTTCCTTCTTTCCATTTAACTGTTTTTTATTGCCCTTCTTTTTGTTATCGCTTCATCGTCGTATACAAAATTAAATTTCTCTTTTGCGGTTCTCGGGTTCACTGCACTGTCGAAATTGAATCCTGAGACTCTTCCAATTCCAAATTTGAGAATTAGGAATTACCGATTTCGCGATTTTGACGATAAAGTGAGGGACGACGAGATATCAGAGGACTTAGGAGTTGGAAATTCTATTGTTGGTGGTGGATTTTGAGAGGGCAGGAATGTCGAAGGTGGTATACGAAGGATGGATGGTGAGATATGGTCGAAGGAAGATCGGACGATCCTTCATACACATGCGATATTTCGTGCTCGAAAATCGGCTTCTAGCTTACTACAAGAGAAAGCCACAAGATAGTCAGGTTTTTAATTATTTTTGTTTGAAAGTTGTTAATTTTTCTTAGGAAATCAAACATGTTTTTGAAGTATTTTATGGTTCGCTTAGATTTAATTCGCTTTCTTTTTGGACTGGAGAAGGGAGAAAAGTAGCTTTTAGAACGGTAAATTAAATGCAGTTCCGTGGATTTAATTTTAATTTTAGTAATGGAACAGCCGATGCTGGAATTCTTTATATAAAATCAGGAGCATCTTGTTGATTAAAGTATTCGATATATGTAGATTCTTACTGTTTAGGGAAACGAAAGCAGAGAAGTATTATTTCTTTTTCTTTAAGGATTCTTTCTGTTTCTTTTGACCGTTTGCTTTTCTGCAGTGTGTGCATCCCATGACTAAATGAATCCACTGCTGTAATGATTAAAAGTTTCCACGTTTTCTAAATTTAGGTTCCTATCAAGACCTTGTTGATAGATGGAAACTGTAGAGTGGAGGATCGGGGTTTGAAGACCCAACATGGACATGTGAGTTGTGTCTCCTTGTGTATATTTGTATGTATGTAATGGTAATGACAGTGCAAAATGTTGCTGTTGGTAGCTGAGAGCTGAGACTGTTGACCACCATATATAAATAGATATAAAATATATATGTATTTGCATGTGTATATATAAGCATATCGTCAAGTCACAACTAACTAACCATTCTCTTGTCAATGATTACTATTGTGTGTTCTATTCGTGTAATCAAGTGACTTGGGTGTGTCCTTATTCACCAATTTAATGTTTATATTTTATTTCATACATTTACTGCTCCTTTCCAGTTTCCTTTTCTTTCTTTCGTCAAGAGACTATGCAGGCCCTCGCTTATTGTATCAGTTTATGATTGACTGTCCATGTAATCCTGATTACACACTGTAATATTCAAGTAGCACTTATTCTCTGGTACACAGTGAAATGTATTCCTTTAGATAGAACTGTCATTTATGTTTCATTTTAATTTATGGTCTATGTTTTGCAGATGGTTTATGTTTTGTCAGTTTACAACAAGAAAGAGAAGTACAGCAGAATCACGGTTTGTACTTTTTGTTTTACGCTATGGAATAGTAAATGAATGTGTATTCTTAATGCATAATAATCTGAGCTTGCCTGGTGAGTTATTCAATTTGGAGAAACATGTTTTGGCATCTTCTCTCTTATGCTCTTAGCTGCCACTATGAAGGAAGGCTGTAGGAATGGACCCTTTGCTGTCAGTGAATTTCTTATTGAATCTAATTTGACAAATGTACAGTGCTCCTACTGTTATATGCTGAAGGACTTAAGTCAGATTAGCATAGATTGGTTTTGCACTTGGTTTTACCATGTAGACTATACTTGGAGTCCACTTTGATTGTTCTTGATGGTTTGGTTTTTCCTAATTAAGTTAGCCTCTCAAATGCGAGGATAATTGTTACATAGCACTGAAAACTTTTCATGATGGAACTAGAGTGATATCTGCTTTTGAAGTGATACTGCTATCCAGTGTTACTCTCCCATTGTGCTAGCATATCTTACACTGGCCTCTTTGAGCCATGTGTTTCTTTTCACAATCGTTGTGTCCCGTACAACCGGTTGCAAAATGTTATGCCTTTGAATTTTGGGGACCTAAAATAAATCCATGCCTGCATTCTTCTTTTTAGATGGCAGCATTCAACATCCAGGAAGCCCTAATCTGGAAGGAAAAAATAGAGTCTGCGATTGATCAGGTGCATCTCTGACTCTTTAACTTAATTTCTGCTTTCTTTCCATGTTCTAGATTGGTGTTTGAAGTTGATTCCCTCTCACCAACTTCTGTTGAATGGTATAGGATCACAATTTTTGTGGTGAACTAAATACATTGTGTCTATGTATTAATCTGTTACCCAGACTATTAAAATTGGCTAGTCACATTTTGTTTTCTTATTCAGCATCAAGATTCACAAATGGCCAATGGCAACAAATATGTTTCTTTTGAATATAAATCTGGAATGGATAATGGGAGGAATGCTTCTTCATCAGATTATGAAAGTCAGTAAGTAGCAATTTTATCATTATTTTTCTATTTGCCATTGGCTAGGCATGTCGATAGAAGTGAATGTTTATTATTTTAGTGGTGAGACAGGCTGGCTATAGGCCAGCTACCTCAGTGCCTTGAAGTCTTTGGATCAAATCCTCGGGGTAGTGAGTAACTGTCATAAATGAATGGGGGAAAGATCAGAGTAATTAGTTGTGATAAAAACAGGTATTTTGTTTTATTGGATTTCACACATCTTAAATTGTCCCAAGTTTTATTTGTGACTCGTAGAAGCATAGATAAATTATAAAATATTTCATGGTTGTTGGAACAGGTAAATACGTTTTCATATTTTAAATATCATCTCAGGCCTTTTAAGTAATCTGCTGGACATAGATGATTATAAAGTGGTTAAACATATCCTGTATCATATACGGATATTGGACATGGGTACACCATGGCACAGACATGTTGACACATCAACATCATTTTCCAAAGTAAGGAAACAACACAACATGGATATGAGACTTAAAATATAATAAATATATAAATATACATATATATTAAGTAATTTTGTTATTTTTTGAATGAAAACTAATATGTGCTAAAGTTCTTTCAAATGGATAAAATTCATTTAAAATATGAATATTTTATAGTTATATAATGTATTGGATATTTAGAACAAATTTGTGCCAATAAATTTTTCATAAGCTCAAAAACCTTTTACTTAATAAAATTTTAAGTTCATCTAACCAAACGCCCATTTGATCATCAACCCCATATTATACTTAAATTCCATCAATTTTATCCATGAATTATTCTCTCTTCCTAATAATGTGGTGTCTGAACGGCCTTGTTGAATAAAACAGCCACTCATCTCCTTTCACTTCTTCCATAGATAATTTTTTATCCAACTTTTCATAAATAAATGGAGTCTCACCCACACAGATCAGATCCATCTAAGGTGAAAATATTGAAGATGGTTTTATTCTCCAAGTTTCAGTTTTTGGTTAACAATAAGAGAAGTGATTACTGGTCCTTGGCCAAACTTTTGATTTCTTAATTTTTTTCCCTTAAGGTTCGGTGCCCAGGAGGATGAAGATGAAGTTCCTCCAAAAACTTTGCTTAGGAGAACAACAATTGGAAATGGTTCTCAATTGATTTCCTTTTCTCTTCTACTTTTCACTATTTTGGTCAATTATCAGAAACTCAACATTTCTATGAAAATGCCAGGTCCTCCAGATTCAATATTGGACTGGACACAGGACTTTGACTCAGAATTATCAAATCAAAATGCCAATACCCAAGCATTTTCTAGAAAACATTGGCGCCTCCTTCAATGCCAGAACGGTTAGTTTTTTATTGATTATTGCATTATATTAGCTTTAAAGTTAAATCCAGGTACAGGTATCTCAAAAAGAAATTTGTGGTGGAAGGGTATTTTAATTATCTCAATACCGCAGAGGTGTTGATGGATCCTGCTGAATCCGATCCTTTTCTTTGATATGACAGGACTTCGCATTTTTGAAGAGCTTCTTGAAGTCGATTACCTTGTACGAGCCTCATGCCTTGTATTTATATATATTTTCTTTTTTTCCGTTTATAAAGATGTTTTAGGTATTAAGGATCACTTACATTTTCTTTATGTAGCCAAGGAGCTGTAGTAAGGCTATGAGGGCTGTAGGTGTTGTGGAAGCTACGTGTGAGGAAATATTTGGTCTTGTAATGAGCATGGATGGAACTCGATTTGAGTAGGTTTCTTGAGACAAAAATGCAAAGCTTTGTTTATCAAAAGAATTCATGGGACTTCTTATTTTTAGATATTTTGTGAGCTTTCTATTTTTCATATTTATAGTATCTAATTTCCGCAGGTGGGATTGTAGTTTTCAGTACGGTAGTTTAGTTGAGGAGGTAGATGGGCATACAGCTATACTTTATCACAGGCTTCAGCTGGACTGGTTCAGCATGTAATATTTTCTCTCCAATTTAAATTGTTTATTTTTATGCTTTCATTTTATTGATAATTTGTCTTTTGAAGCAGTGGCAGCATATTGTTCTGTTTTGGAACCAAACTTGTTAGGAGCACACAAAAGGACTCCCTTTTGGCATATTTCTTTGTTGTGATACTAACCTTGATTGTTGCCAATATATTTTATCTATTCAATGTATTCAGAAAATCCCCAAAACGGACTGGTTAAGTCTAGTATTGTTGGATGCGTATAAGCATCAAAAGAAATCTGAAAAGATGAAACTTCACCGCATCAATGAAATACAATGAAAAGAAAGAAGAACAACTGAGCAAGCAAGAACTGAAGTAAGAAAAAGGATTGAGTGGAGAGAGACGAGGATGTGCTGTTGCGTTTACAAGAACTGAAGATTTTTGCATTATGGGTGTTGCCCCTCTAGCTTTGGTACTTGCAGAAGTATTGGCTTAGTAATCTAGTATGAGCAGTCAATAAGATTGGTGAAGACTTAATGATCTTTCCATCTAAAATTTATGTATGTACATAAATTGGTTGTTTCTAGATGACAGAGAAGGAAGTTTTGAAAATTTACTGTTATTGGAGTGAACCTTCTATTGGTCTTGTCCAAGGTCTATTGTAACTTTGTTCACTTCATTGAGGATTACTTATGCAACCTTGTAAAATGTTTCTAAATATTATGCTTCAGTTTCCAAAAGGAATTTTTATTTCTTCTTCCTTCACGAAGTATGGCAACTTTTTTAGTTTATGGCTCCATTTTTTGCAGATTTGTCTGGCCCCGTGACCTTTGCTATGTGCGTTATTGGCGCCGAAATGATGATGGAAGTTATGGTAAGTCTATTTAGATTTACTTACATATTGATTTATCTAGCTTCTGAAATCTCCCTTTTCTTTTCTTGTTTTTGTTATTGTGCAGTTGTATTATTTCGTTCTAGGGAGCATGAGAATTGCGGTCCACAACCAGGATATGTGCGGGCTCATGTTGAGAGTAAGCTCTTTGTGAATAAACTGGTTGTGCTGAGACTAGAGAGATGAGTATTTGATTTGTTTCTAATTTTCTCAGGTGGAGGGTTCAACATTTCACCTCTGAAATCTCGAAACGGGAAGCCCAGAACGCAGGTGCAGCATCTCATGCAGATTGATTTAAAAGGATGGGGTGTGGGTTGTATTTCGGCATTTCAGCAACACTGTCTTCTTCAGATGTTAAATAGTGTTGCTGGTGAGTTCTTTTTATTTATTTATTTATTTATAAAAATTGCCTGTTAAAAATTCATAGCATTCTGGCAATTTGACATCCATTGAAATACAGGATGCTTTTTTGTTTCCATGGTTTACTTCATTTTATTCTTGTTAATTCTAATGTCAAGAAAAAGGAAAAGATCTTGTTTTTTATTGTGACACCAGTCTGTTTTGCATCTTGATCTCCCACTCCCGTCCAAATAAACAGCTTGAAGAAGAAAAAGGAAATCGTGTGAGGGGTGTGAGGAGATGTTAAGAAAATTTCACTCCTATCATGTTTGTTTCAGTCTCCGTCCATCTACCCCTTTTAAGATTGTTGTTTACCTCTTATGACAGGATTGCGTGAATGGTTTGCCCAAACAGATGAAAGAGGTGCCCCTCCTAGAATCCCAGTTATGGTCAATATGGCTTCATCTTCAGTTTCCTTAAAGAAAACTCGAAAGATAGATGAGTTATCTGTTCCCCCTGCCCCCTCTCTTGATCAAATGAATGCTGCAAGCCGAAACTCTTTGTTGATGGATGAATACTCTGATGAGGACGAAGAACAAATGCTTGAGGCAGAACAAGAGGTTTTGTATTACCACAATCATTTATATAATTTCTTTTTGACTTGTTCCTAACTACGGGTTCTTATTTCCCTCAAACTTTCAGCCATATCCTACTAAAAGTGACTATTATGTCAAAAGAACAGGTGGGTCCTAATAATGTTAAATTGTTTCATCTTGATGTGATTGGATAAAAAATTTTAAACTTATAGACTGACTTCTCATCTCAAGTATACAACTTATTTATTTAATAATTAATTAATTAAATTTTTTATGAATGAAAGCCCTGGAAGAAGAACCAATTGAGAAAATTGATTTGTCATGCTTTTCTGGTAATCTACGACGTGATGACCGTGATAACTCTCGTGACTGTTGGAGAATATCAGATGGTAACAATTTCAGAGTTCGTAGCAAGCATTTTTGTTACAACAAAACAAAGGTTCGCATTCTTGTGTTTGTTTCTTCTGATTACTATTTTTACATCCAAATTGATATGTTAAGGTCTTTGTTATGTTATCTCCCTCCCCCCCAAATGCAATGAAGATTCCTGCAGGAAAGCATTTAATGGATCTTGTTGCTGTTGATTGGTTCAAAGACTCAAAAAGAATGGATCATGTTGCCAGGCGTCAAGGTTGTGCTGCACAAGTGAGTCTGTTACCGATTTAATGTTATCTGCCTGTGTTTGTATCTGGTTGGTATATTAAGTGATTCCTGCTCCATTTGATATGCATGATTTGTCAGTTCTGCAATGCCGTTCAAGCCTTTACTAGGAATCCTGGTGAACATATTATTACACATGGAATCTGGTTGCACTGGAACTGATTGGTTTATTTTTTTTTTTTTTGAAGTTGCATACCTTGCTGTAGTAACTCCACAACTTGCATAGTAGTTATTCAAATTATATTCGGGTATGCCAGTGGCATATCAAAAATTACTTGTTAGGTCAATTGGTTAGGTTGCAAAATCGTTCCTTTGCCCACATAATCTACTAGCATATTGGGAATAAAATCCATAACGTATAAACACATCCGCATTCTTGATTAGATAAATTATACATGACAGATTCTGTACAAGCTAAACAGGATGCCCTTTTCGATGGAAACGATAAGGATAAACTTGAACCAGTTATCTACTATGAACATGATACCTTTTTCTAGAGGAAATAGGGAATGAGTAGGGAATGACATTGAGCTTACAAAACCATGTTTGTCCCTGACCAAGTTTCTTTATTTGGTTGTGTTAAATCTAAACTGACGGTTCACCTATGTTGCTTGTGAGAGCCTAAGCCTCACTTCTTCAGTACTTGTTTTGTCGCTATAAACATTATTGATGTAGGAAATCCAATATGGAGTGTATTTTATGGGTCTTTGATTCCTCGTTGTTTCTGTCTTTGTAGGTTGCTTCAGAAAAGGGGTTTTTCTCTTTGGTCTTCAATTTTCAAGTAAGCCTTCAAAATGTAGGTGGTATTGTATCTTAGACTAATGGTAATGTTGAGTGGATAATGTTGATCTTGTTTCAGGTTCCTGGTTCGACACACTATAGTATGGTATTCTATTTTGTGACGAGGGAATTAGTACCTGGATCTCTTTTGCAGCGATTTGTTGATGGTGATGATGAATTCCGCAATAGCAGGCTGAAGCTTATTCCATCAGTGCCAAAGGTATTTTTCTTCATTGTGTTCTGATAAATGTTAAAATCATGGTGATTGAGACAGTTGGAAGCAATCTTCATTCTAATTTTGCCTCTATAATTCTTGTCTTTCATTGACGGTTGTCTATTAGGGTGCCACACCGGACTTTGTCATCTTAGAAACAATTAGTACTTTATTCAAAAAAGCTTCTGTACTTCATGAACAATAAGAATCTATTTGAGAACTTGAATTTTAAATAATAAATTTGGATCGTAAGAATAGTGTAAATTGTGTACAAATTGCATGCAAATATAACCTTCATGATTGTTTTTCAAATTTAAGGAGTTATTGAATGTCTATTTAGTATTGAATTTGTGAATTCGAAGAACATCTTCTATCTTTGCAATATATAATTATAACTAATTCATACATAGTGTGTGCATTTTATTTAGCAAGTGGAATCCAAATCCACTCTTTCAATTTCATGTTCCCCGACCTGGCATTAATGAATGCCATGAATCCATAAATATGCATCGGTTCCTATTCATGTTCTCAATTTGTTCTCAAGAATTTTTATTTCCTTTTATGTTTGCAAGCATGAATATGTACGCATTAAAAGTCATAACAAGGTGCATTGGTCATATTATATGTGCTTTTGCTTTATAAAAGTTTCAACCCAACCACAACGGATTTGCCTGTGTACCATACTTGAAAGCGTGTATTAGAAATCGGTCAGTGTGTTTCCATCATAGCTGCCTTAAATTACAGTTTGGCATATTATTGTCTTTTGAAGTAGACCGTTGCTTATACAGGTTCTGTATCTTTAATAAGTGGTCCTGCTAATACTTCCATTTGAAATAACATTTTGTAAATTATTTTGTTTGTTTATTTGAGGATATATCTGGGTTAAGTGCTGTATCATTACCTGAAGTCCCATTCTGATTTTACTTCTCCAATTTCAATTTTAAGCCAAATTGAGTTTTTTGGTTTTTGTTTGTTCTTTAGTTTTGGCCGGGGCAAAGTTCTCTTTAGTTGACCAAACCTGCCTTTGGTTTTTAAAATTGTCCAAAGTTGCGTCATTCCTATTTGCTTTAATGCCTTTGCCCTATCATAAATGTGAACGTGGGAATTGTTTATGGATTAAATGGTGGGATTCTCTCCAGTGAGGTTAAGTTTTTCTGAAGAAAAAATGTGAGCGTTAGGCATTGCCTTAATTCTATTTCTCTCTTTTCTCCTTTGAAACTTGTTCTCAAATCGTTCACATCGAATTTTGCAGGGATCATGGATTGTGCGGCAGAGTGTTGGTAGCACCCCTTGTTTGTTGGGTAAAGCAGTTGATTGCAATTATATCCGTGGTCCCAAGTACTTAGAAGTAAGCATCCTTAAGAATTTTTTAGTACTTCAATGTAGCATTAAATAAATGTCTTTTTTTCCCTCTTCTTTTTAATACAAAATAGGCGACAACATGATAATTAGTGGACTTGTTGGTGCTTGTTACTGATATGGGTTTTCTCGTTTCTTTCTCACTGTAGGTTGATATTGACATAGGCTCTTCTACCGTTGCTAATGGAGTTTTGGGGCTTGTCACTGGTGTAATTAGGACATTGGTGGTTGACATGGCTTTCCTTGTACAGGTATGGTTCTAAAACATCAGTTGTCTCAAAAATCTTTATCAGAAAATTTGTTGCTTTATTATTGATTGCCAGAATATATGCTGGCTTGCAAGCAAAGAGATTTAATAGGAAACAGCACAAGCTGAAGCAATCACTGTTGCAGTACACATTGTATTCATTATTAATGGCATGCCAAAGGGCTGTCTAGGGCCATTGCTTATTGTAGCTAGAAATTAGGCATGAGGCATTAACTCACATTTGTGATTTATGATTAACTTGGTTTATATATATGTTGGTTTAAAAGTAGTTGCATGTTCTCTTCTTTCCCCCCTTAGGCAAACACAACGGATGAGCTGCCAGAACGGTTAATTGGTGCAGTTCGTGCTTCACATATAGAGCTATCGTCGGCCATAGTTCCAAAACTTGATGTGGATCCATCATGATTATTTTGACCACAGCTGATTTTATACGAATCGTTTGTTCTGATATATTAATCTGTTTGGCATTCTGTCATTAACAGTTACAGGAAGATGTCATACTTTTTTCCAAAGTACTGAAAGGAAAATGGAATTCTGACGTCAGGAAGCTCGTTTATTCTCTGGTGGGCTATTTGTTAAGGAAAAAATAAATCCAAAAATATCTTAGGAACAAAATGGAAGATGATGAAGAGGATAAGAAAGGATGATGAGATTGTTAGTCATCATTTAATGTAACATATATATCAAGCAAATATCAGTTTTACCCTTCTTCCAACTCTTTTCTTTTAAAGATTATAGCCATATGGGAATGAAGTAGTATCATATGTGCAGAAGAAGAAAGAGAGAAGAGGGTAGCTTATTACCTGAACGGATGATGTTTATTAATAACCAGTAGCCAGTAGGGAGGCTAGATGAGGCTGCTGTTATTTCCCAAAATGAAGTTTTTAACTGTTTTCCTCTTCCAGAAAAGAAATCAATTTATTGAACATTTTCACTGTCATATTTACATCATGCTATGCTTGCTGGAGGGATACGTGTAGTGATGGAATCTGGTGGTAATAGTTGGTGGAGGGTGTAATTGATGCCACGTGGTAAGCATGAAATTCCCAAATCTCAAGCAGCAGGGAGAATATCCAAAGCAACTTCCTTGAGGGATGGCATTTTCTCCTGCTGGTGCACACAAAAGTACTTATTCCCCATCCTTCTAAGCACTCTCCAAGGACCTGGATAGCACCTAATTGAAGAGAAGCACAAGTTGTTCCATTTAGCTGTGAAAAAGCTCAAGACAATTCGGTCAGCAAGAAAAAAGAAAGGTTATGAAGCAAACCTGAAAAGTGTCCCTCCATTTCGTCCCTTGAAGTTATGTATGTAATATACGGTCTCCATCATGGGCAGGAGGGATTTGGTTAGTGCTGCCAGCTTAGGATAGAAAAAAGATGGATAATCTTAGCTCATTCATTCAAGGACAACTATTTAAGCTATCATTTGAAATCTAAATGATTGAAAAACTATGGATGAGTTGCCAAGGAAAGGATACATCCAGATCTGATACGGTCGAGTTCTCCATTGAATATAATCATTTTCCTGTTGGTGTTCATTACAGCTTCCTTGTAAAGCTCTTCCACCACAATCATTTCTGCATAATGGATTGCATATCATACATAAAAGCTTCATGGAGTACACATCGAAAACAATTCAGGGTGTTCGATAAGCTACCATTGACGTTAAAATAAGGATAACCAACAAGGAACAGTTCATCCGCTGGCTTTACCCTATCTGCCATTTTCACTTTCTCACCAAAACCGAAATCCTCGAAGAAGGATGGTTTTGTTAGATAGTCTAATTTGAAAGAAGCTCCTTCAAACACTTGTCTTGCAAATTTAACTTCGTTTGCCTCTGGGAAAAACTGAAAACTTAACAGCAGACATAGATTATTATGAATTATATAAGCAATAAGCTTAGGCCTTACAGTTGTTTTGGTGCCTCCCTCTTCACATTAAATACACTTTGCTATTGGCACTTACTATTCTGGTTCGTGTAACTTTCTCTGGAGCTACCAAAATGTCACAAAATTCACGAATCAACTGCATACTTCCAGTCATTTCATTTCCTCCTTCACCGTCACCTTGTATGTGTAGTTAACATATAATATATATAAGTTCAAAAATAAAAGAGAAAAGACACATGGGAAGGGGAGAGAACAACCTGGTACAGATCCAAGTCCAGCTGTTGGGAATTCAATCTCCTGCAATAGATATTTGTATGTCACGAACTGTATATTGAGACTGAACCATGTAATTTGCCTTTAAACTCTTCAATTATTACACAGTGCTATCTATCTCACCATCAACTGTTTGCCATCCTTGAAAGCCAATTCTGTTGCCCTTTTTGCCTGTTATTTGACACACATTGTCCAAAGGAATAATAAGATTTTACAGCAGTGATAGTTGCAAGAAATTATCTTAGAAATTGCATGACAGATTAGTGTGTGTATGTATATATATATATATATATATATATATGTAAGATGCAACAGTAAAATAAGATACCCAAGGCTTACTTGTTTAAGAAGGTCAATGTAATCATTGGGGAATGGAGTATCATATTCAGTCAAGGCTTCCCCCTCAGAAACTGAACGACTTATAAACTTGAGATTCCTTGAAGAACCTACTATTTGGTGCAAACCAATTTTCCCTTTTATAACCGCATTTGTGTTGGCTTCTGCTTCAGTCCAATGGCTTCTGGACTGAAAAACCTACAATTTGGTGGTACAAACTAATTAACCATTAGGCAAAAAAGTCCACATGATTTCAGAGGTATTCATCTATATACATCAAGAAATGGGATATTTCTCTAAATCAATAACCAATCAAAGAGAGTATTACAGCTTTTCATAGGTAGTGAGTTAATTCGAGTGGTGTGGGGGCATTGAACATTAATATTCGAAGAAACATAAAAAAAGAGATGAAGAAGCGAGTCGTTTACCATCCGATGTGGGGTTGAAGACACTGCAAAACCAGGATTGGATAGCAGCATCTCTTTTGGTTTTGAACTACAAAGACCGTTATGTTCGTTGTTAGATGAACAACATTCTAATTTATTTTCTCATCGCCACACTGCATTCTGTATGACGTGCCGTGTTGTGCACCACTCAGTATTGTTTTTCTACTTCCTGCATTATCCTCTTTTAATGCAAGTACTTATCCTTAGAATGAAATGCGTTTAAAGTGTATTTAATTTGTTTTTTTAAAGGTTAAACTACACCCAAGTAATTAAACTATTAATAAATTAACATTTTAGCCACTCAATTTTAAAAAATTATAAAATAATTATTAGAAAATTTTCATTTAAGCTGCAATAGACCAATTTAGCCCGGGCCCATACAAAAAATAATAAACCCAAAATAATAAAACAAAGTCCAAGTCCAGTCCAAAATATATCATTTGGCCCAATCAGAATGGCCCATTACTTGAAAAGATTGAAAGTCCATCTACAAGCTTGACGTATATGGGAACACAATCTTCAAGGATATGCAATCTTAGATATGATATGCAAATCTTAAATATGATATGCAATGCTAGAAGATATGGTATGTAATCTTAGAAGATATGATATGCAATCTTAGATATGATATGCAAATTTTAGATATAATATGCAATCTTAGAAGATATGGTATGCAATCTTAGAGATTTAATTTGTAGATTACTTTTAATCTTAGCCGTTGATGTAATTGATCTGTACCGTTGGATTTGGGGAGGCTCAACTATAAACAGAGGCCTCTCCCTTCATTGTAAAGCATACTTGAGTTTTGAGTAATAAAAATTCTTGAGAGCATTCACTCAAATTTCTCTCTCTTTTGCGTTCTTATTTTCTGTGGCTTGTTCTTATTTTGTTCTTCGCTCATCTTCGTTTCTTTTTGAGTTGCTTCCGTTCGAGTTAGATTTTGGTGGAAGAATTTCGTTGTATCCTCATATTGCAGGAGTTAGGTTGACTTATGCGTTTTTTAAACTTTTTTTTATTTATCCATATCATTTTTATACTTTTTTTTTATTTTTCTAAAATTTTTTATAATATTCATTAATTGTTTTGAATATATTATTTACCTTATATTATTATTTTTTATACATGAATTTAATCTTGTGAATAATTTTTTTTTAATTTTTTCATAGATTCTTTTAAAATTGCTATTATCTACTCTATATATATTTTTATTTTGATTGTTCATTTTTTTTTTAAAAATTTGAATCCCTTATCTTTGTTTACATTAACATTATTATTATTGCTTATCATTCTTTTACTTAATTGTTTATGTTAGTGCTAATTGTTAATATGACCTGTAACTTTAGTAAACTGCACTTTTTGTAATAACTTAATATTATTTTTTTAAAATCTTTGTTTAAAAATATCTATCTCCTTTAATTACTATATTTTATCCAAAATTTTTCTTAAATAAGGCAATGTTTTGTGTTTAGAAAATCGAGAAATAGTGCCCTAACATGTTGAGTTTCGATTTTTCGTTTGACTAAATAACTAAATATCCTTTTAATGAATTTCGTAAATCATGAGATGATGTTGGCTACGAGGGTTTAAAACATCATGTCCTAACGTGCTGGATGTGATGTTTGTATTCTTTCGGAACAAAGGAATCTCAAGTTCCAACTCATATTGTTGAAGTTTTTAAAGAAATCATGTTTTTAAATCTTTTCGAATTTTCGACATTAGGACAATAACTAATCAATCCGGTACCAATTTTGGGCGTTACGAGGGTGCTAATCCTTCCTCGTACGTAACCGACTCCCGAACCCGTTTTCTTGAATTTCGTAGGCCAAAATCAATGTTTTGAAATAAAATATTTCATAAGGTGATCCGATCACACCTAAGCAAAAAGGGATTGGTGGCGACTCCATTTTCGTTTTTAAAATCGATCCCCTTTTTTAAAAAAAACTTAAAAATGGTTTCGACAGCTTGGCGACTCCACTGGGGACATAATAAGAGAGTCAAGTCGTAAAATTGATTATTTCCTGTCTTTATGTCTAAATTTGAAAATCTGATTTAAAAAATTATGATCCTTTTATTGCATGTTGTTCTAATCTTATAGAGTATTACTGCATCCTATTGCACGACCGTTGTGGTCACTCCTTTTAAGTGGGAGTGAGAAATTATGCCTTCGTGAGGTTTTCACCTCCGCATGGGCTAGCGGACTGCTTCCGGGATACATCTGTATCTATGTCTTCGTGAGGTTTTCACCTCCGCATGACCATAGGGAAATGTAATCCCCTGAACTGAACTCGATCCATATGAGCCTATAATGGGTGAGGATTGAGGAATCTGCTGGTTCAGGTACCCTCCCTTTAGTACTGAGCCACATATAGTGATCCTTAAGAGCCAACCCTAGATAGAGCTATATTGAACCCTAGTGGTCACCCAGATAGGTGCACTATTTTGTTATTTCTCTTGTGCTAACATGTTCTCTTTTGTTTTGATTGCACTGCATCCACATTACAGAAAAGATGTGTTGATTCAAATTCGATTACTAAATAGAAGAGTTTGTCATGATAAAATGGATTTCTTGATAACGTGGATTGTAATACGGTCGTCCGAATATGGTCCAAGTAAACACAGCGAGAGAAGGCTGATAGTCCGTAAAGGAATACAAGACTTTATTGCCCAATGATTCAAGCTGACAAAGACTATTTGAGAATCACCACGTCTCGGCTTTCTTGAAGAGGCTAACGAGCATTATGGAAATAAGTGAGTAGTGAGTCGCGGCCCAGATCAAGCAAAAAGGAGCTAGTGGAGGCATCTATTAGAAGTTTGCAAGACTTGACCTTTGCGAAGAAGGGGATTGATGTTTGGCTTGGAATATGAGGGCAAGGCCGCATATGTAATCCGCTTTATGTAAAGAAATTTGCTTTCTAGAGAAGTTTTTCTAATGAAATTGAATTCAGAATCAACGCCTCTTTTTCTTTTGCATCCATTCCATGCATCTGCATTGCATTGCATCATATGCATTAAAATCCACAGAGGGAACCTAATTAGTTGAAGTTATTTTAAGAAAAAGAGAAAGAGAGAAGATTAATCTAGAAACTAAAACACCGTTACAGTACACATGCTAAGACAAAAAAGATGGATCAGGGACTCGAACAGTTCCAAAGAGACATGCAAGACTAGCTGCAAGAGCAGTTGGTAAAAATCCAGCAAGATATGAGGGAACAAATGATGAAAGCCCAAAGAAATATGGTGGCTCAAATGACTCAGCTACTGAATGGGGCAATGGACAAGGGAAAAGGCCCCATGACTAATGCTGGAGAGAATAATGAAGACTATCCTCCGGGTTTTACCCCACCACATGTACAGATACAACCTGAGGTGTATTCTCAAAAGCCATCTGTTGCAATTAGGCCTCAACAAGGTCAAGCTGATACTGGGGTACCTATGAATTTCCAAGTTGGCTCAAAATCTAACCCAGGAGATAACCCTGCTAATCTTGTTATCACTGATTTAGATATAGCGGAGAAGGAGCCAGGGAACAAATTTTTCAAGCCCTTACATACTTGGGAAGATTTTAAACAATGGAACTGTGGAAGGGATCCTTGTATTTTTAAGACTAATCTAGAGTAATATTCAAAACACGCTTGTTGCCTTAAGCCTAGAGGCAATAAGAATCCTTTTGTGAAATAGGCCCGTGTCTGAATTTTTATTTCAATAAAATGCATCTTTTGGAGCAAATATTCTTTTATTTTTTCCATTTCATACTGTACAAACAATTGCTCTTAGTTTTTTTTCTTTTATTTGTTCTTTGGACTTTCTTTCAAGTATTCTTTCATTTTTATTCATGACCATATAAATAATCATTCTTTGAATCTTCCTTCGAACCTACAATAGGACTCCAGATATCAATGATGTGAGCAATGCTGCTACTGACTCAGAGTCTCCTTTCGAGTAAGATATGTGTCTAGAAGGATCTCAAGACTTTGAAAATGACAGACATTGTAACATATCTTCTGATTTGTTAAGAATGGTGGAACAAGATGAAAAATAAACTTTACTCCACAAAGGGTCAACGTATATTATGAGCCTAAAAAAGAGGCGAAGATCGAAGCCCAGCTCACCACAAAAATAAAATAAGACATCATTGAGTTATTTTCAAGAATTCAAAAATGTTTTAGCACGATCATATCAAGACACGCTTGGGAAAATCTTAAAAGAGGTCCATAAGGGTGTTTAGAGAACATGCTAATAGTTTTACAATAGTCAAGCTAATCATGAGGTTTGGGTACTGTTAATCTACATAGAAGGGGATGGTATCAGCTATGCCGTATTTAAGGAGACAAGTTTCATGCGTCTTCTCTAGTTCTTCACAAATTTTTCATATGTGGGGCATGGATGTGATGTGACCAATCTCGTTAAAAGCTTTTAGTCAATATCGGTTCATCATTGTGGTCGTTGTTTACTTCATTAAGAAGATGGAAGTAGCTTCATATGCCAATGTTACAAGGTCGAAGTCATTAAAATTTTTTTAAAGAAAAAGAGATCAGGCGCCGGCAAAGAATGCCAAAAAAGACAAAGTCAAAAAGTTTGTAGTCTGTTCAAAGATCAGACGCCATATCATAGAGCAACAAAGGTAGCCAAAAAAAAATAAGGATTGTAGAAAAGATGACCGAGACTTGTAAAGATTGGCATAAAGAAGTTACTATTTATCTTCTATCGAATGTTGGCCAGGACTTTTGCCGGGGCAACATCTTACCTATTGGTTTATGGAATGGAAGCATTTTTGCTAATTGAACCTAATCGAAGAAAAGGTTAAAAGTTGTCTATCATGGTCAGATGATGCGAGCTTACGATAAGGATGTTCATCCTAGAGAATTCCACGAGGGGAACCTGATCTTTCTTTTACAAAAGGATTTCAGAGAAAATGATGCCAAACTGGGAAGGACCTTATGTTGTAGAGAAAGCCTATTTTGGAGGAGTGTTGATATTGACCGAGATGGATGCCAAAGACTTGCCCAATCCGGTGAATTCAGGTTCAGTCAAGAAGTATTCTACCTGAAAGGGGAAAGGCCAAGGTGAAAACCCGCAAAGGGCGCATTGAGATCAAATTAAAAAAAAAAAAAGAGGAGAGGCCAAGGCGAAAACCCGCAAAGGGCGCTACCAAAGGGGTTTTGAGTTGAAAACCCGAAAAGGGAGGCTCAAATTTTAATCAAAGATAGGGCATGTGGTAGTCTCGCTATGCCTGAATAAACAATGAGGAAGTATGCTATGTCTTGGGGCATTGACAAAGTACTCCGGATCCTCTAAACATGTATTAAGCTCAAAATAGTCTTCAAGAAGTTTGTATAGAGACGCTCAGGCTGCGATATCTAGGGCACCTAGTTTCTATCTTACCCATTTTAAATTTGCTATCTTCGATTACTTTATTCTTTTCAAAGATACACCCCAATCAATTTTCTTTTATAGCCTTGGCTATCTTTGCTTACTTTATTCTTTTCAAAATACACCAATCAATTTTCTTTTATTGCCTGGGTTATCTTTGACTAACTTATTTGTTTCGAGCTATGCTCCTGGTTAATTTCTTTCATGTCCATTGTTGTGATCTTTTTCAATCATTTTATATTGAAATAACGATTAATGGAATAATAATACTTTCATAAAAGGAGTTTCGCATATTACTCTGGAAGCTTCTAAATAATATGAAAATTTGAAACAGGACTATTGTTTAGAACTCACCAAGCCAAAGAGTTTGGAAATATTGAAAGATGTTTATCTCTTTTGGATTTTTATTGGTTGGACAAAAAGACAAGACATTTTGTCAAGTGATACCATCTCGACAAATGACGAGCAATGCCAACCCAAGTGTAGAAGGGGATCATTCTTGAGAAAAGAAAAAGATACCCTGCATTCATACATCAGGTCATTACACCTACAGAATGGTGTAACGGATCAAATTGATACAAATTCCATACCTCTGAGTGGTAACAGGATGGATGGAAGAAAACAAATGTTATTCCCCTGAAGTTGCAGTTGGGAGGTACAAACTTTATGTCCCAGAAGGTACAGTGGAAGAGACTCTGAAATTACAGCGGGGCAAGCTTGCTGAGTAGAATATGATTGTTTCTTTGGGTTTTCTGTCAAAGATACCAGCTGAACGAGAAAGCATGGTAATGCATCAGTGATAGAACCTTGATGAACTATGAGCAGTGACAACCCAAACATTAAAAAGGGATCATTCTCATGCATTTATGTAAATATCATTCATACACTTCCAATTAGGAGCATTTGATTCATTCCGATCATTGTGTCCTAATCGTTGTACATTAAAAAAAAAGAAGGAGATCATTCTCATGACATTCTGCATTCATGCAAATGTCATCCCTAATATCATTTAAGTTAGGAGCATTAGATTCATTCCGATCATTGCATCCTAATCATTATACATTAAAAAAATGAGATTATTCTCATGACATTCTGCATTCATGCAAATGTCGTCCATAATACATTTAGTTAGGAGCATTATAGCATCCTAATCATTTGGCATAAACATAAACATATAAAACCGAGTCTACAGAGGATGGTGTAGCAACATCGGTGAATTCATAGATCTTATCTCCCTAAGTGGTAGTGGAGCGAATCGAATTTGGTGAATCTTATCTCCATGTATCGGTAATGGAGCAGATTCAAGTCACCAACCTTATCTCCCTGGGGTAGCAAGGGAGCAGGTTGAAGTTTGTAGTCTCATCTTCCTGAGGTAGGAAGGAAGCAGACTGAAGATTGTAGATCTTATCTCCCTAAGCGGTAGCGGAGCAGATCGAATTTGGCGAATCTTATCTTCCTGATGCAGCAAGGGAGCAGATTTTAGCCACTAGCCTTATCTTCCCCAGGTAGCAAGGGAGTAGGCTGAAGATTATAGTCTTATCTTCCTGATGTAGCAAGGGAGCAGACTAAAAATTGTAGATTTTTTCTCCATTGAGCAGGAGTGGAGCAGATCTAAGACAGCAAGTCTTATCTCCATGTATCGACAATGGAGCAGACTGAAGATATTAGATCTTATCTCCACTGAGCAGGAGTGGAGCAGATCAAAGACAGCAAGTCTTATCTCCATGTATCGGCAATGGAGCAGACTAAAGATATCAGATCTTATTTCCACTGAGCAGGAGTGGAGCATATCGAAGACAGCAAGTTTTATCTCCATGTATAGGCAATGGAGTAGACTAATGATAGTAGATTTTATCTCCACTGAGCAGGAGTGGAACAGATCGAAGACAGCAAGTCTTATCTCCATGTATTGGCAATGGAGCAGACTGAAGATAGCAGATCTTATCTCCACTGAGCAGGAGTGGGGCAGATTGAAGACAGAAAGTCTTATCTTCATGTATCGGCAATGGAGCAGACTAAAGATATTAGATCTTATCTCCACTGAGCAGGAGTGGAGTAGAACAAAGACAACAAGTCTTATCTCCATGTATCGGCAATGGAGCAGACTGAAGATAATAGATCTTATCTCCACTGAGCAGGAGTGGGGCAGATCGAAGACATCAAGTCTTATCTCCATGTATCGGTAATGGAGAATATTGAAGATATTAGATCTTATCTCTACTGAGCAGGAATGGAGCAGATCGAAGACAACAACTTAACCTCCCTAAAGTTGCAGCGGAGCAGACTGAAGACAGCAGATCTTATCTTCCTGAAGTTGCAGGAAGCAGATCGAAGATATTAGCTTGCCTCCCTGAGTTTGCAGCGGAGCAAACTGAAAATAGCAGATCTTGTCTTCCTGAATATTGCAGTGAAGCAAGATCAAAGATACTAGTCTCACTTTCCTGAAGTTACAGTAGGATGGATTAAATCTACAAGAGCATGTCTTATCTCCCTGAAGTTGCAATAGAATAAGATTAAAGCTACAGATTCAATCTCCTTGAAATTGCATTTGGGTTAGAGACTACTTGAAGAAGATGAGGATCAAGAGGTTAAGGCTCGGCATGACCAGGCAAAATTGGTCCTTTTATAGTCTTTGCTCCATTCTCGTTACACGACAATGAGCAAAGAGGGGCAGCTGTAATAGGCCAATTTAGCCCGGGCCCATACAAAAAATAATAAACCCAAAATAATAAAACAAAGTCCAAGTCCAGTCCAAAATATATCATTTGGCCCGATCAGAATGGCCCATTACTTGAAAAGATTGAAGGTCCATCTACAAGCTTGACGTATATGGGAACACAATCTTCAAAGATATGCAATCTTAGATATGATATGCAAATCTTAGATACGATATGCAATCTTAGATATGATATGCAAATCTTAGATATGATATGCAATCTTAGAAGATATGGTATGCAATCTTAGAAGATATGGTATGCAATCTTAGAGATTTAATTTGTAGATTACTTTTAATCTTAGCCGTTGATGTAATTGATCTGTACCGTTGGATTTGGGGAGGCTCAACTATAAACAGAGGCCTCTCCCTTCATTGTAAAGCACACTTGAGTTTTGAGTAATAAAAATTCTTGAGAGCATTCACTCAAATTTCTCTCTCTTTTGCGTTCTTATTTTCTGTGGCTTTTTCTTATTTTGTTCTTTGCTCATCTTCGTTTCTTTTTGAGTTGCTTCCGTTCGAGTTAGATTTTGGTGGAGGAATTTCGTTGTATCCTCATATTGCAGGAGTTAGGTTGACTTATGCGTTTTTTTAAATTTTTTTATTTATCCATATCATTTTTATACTTTTTTTTTATTTTTTTAAAAATTTTTATAATATTCATTAATTGTTTTGAATATATTATTTACCTTATATTATTATTATTTTTATACATGAATTTAATCTTGTGAATAATTTTTTTTTAATTTTTTCATAGATTCTTTTAAAATTGCTATTAGCTACTCTATATTTTTTTTATTTTGATTGTTCATTTTTTTAAAAATGTTTTGAATCCATTATCTTTGTTTACCTTAACATTATTATTATTGCTTGTCATTCTTTTACTTAATTGTTTATGTTAGTGCTAATTGTTAATATGACCTGTAACTTTAGTAAATTTCACTTTTTGTAATAACTTAATGTTATTTTTTTAAAATCTTTGTTTAAAAATATCTATCTCCTTCAATTACTACATTTTATCCAAAATTTTTTCTTAAATAAGGTAATTTTTTGTGTTTAGAAATTCGGGAAATAGTGCCCTAACGTGTTGGGTTTCGATTTTTCGTTTAACTAAATAACTAAATATCCTTTTAATGAATTTTGTAAATCATGAGATGATGTTGGCTACGAGGGTTTAAAACATCATGTCCTAACGTGCTGGATGTGATGTTTGTATTCTTTCGGAACAAAGGAATCTCAAGTTCCAACTCAAATTGTTCAAGTTTTTAAAGAAATCATGTTTTCAAATCTTTTTGAATTTTCGATATTAGGACAATAATTAATTAATCCGGTACCAATTTTAGGCATTGCGAGGGTGCTAATCCTTCCTCGTACGTAACTGACTCCCGAACCCATTTTCTTGAATTTCGTAGGCCAAAATCAATGTTTTGAAATAAAATGTTTTATAAGGTGATCGGATCACACCTAAGCAAAAAGGGATTGGTGGCGACTCCATTTTCGTTTTTAAAGTCGATCCTCGTTTTTTTAAAAAAAACTTAAAAATGGTTTCGACATAAGTCATTGAATTATTCAAAAGTTTTTATTTAAGTCATTAAGCTGTTAAGTTTCTTTTCTTTTTAAATCCAGTTAGCGAGTTCTAAGCAAAGATTTGACGATTGGTACAATGGATCAATATCCATCGATGAGTAAAAGAACATCACTTAGATTCAAATAGATCTGATGGTCAATGTTAGAGATTGAAAAAGAAATTGTTTGGATTTTGGTTCGAAGATTCATGGCGTTCAAAACTGTTTCATGAAAAAAAAAACCAAATTGTAGAAGAAAAGGGAAAGGGGAGCTTTCGATTGGTGCAGGCGGCGCAAACAGAAAAGACCATACATTAGTAAATTTAATAGCCCAATGACTTAATGAAGACTTTCCAATAGTTTAGTGATCATTTTGTAACTTTTTAAAGTTGAGTGATAAAAATGTAAATTTACTAATAGTTTAGTGACTTTGGGTGTAGTTTATCCCTTTTTTAAATGTTAAGGATTAAATTTATAAATGTTTGAGAATTAAATTGTTAGCTAAATTTATTGAATTTTTTAAAATTAAAGTTAATTTAATAGAATAAGAAAATGTTGAAGACTAAATATGTTATTATATTAAGTAAAAAAAGGTCACCTCACCATTTCCATTAACAATTTAATGGGATGTGATTAAAAGAGAAACAAAATATATTGTTATGGACAAAATTGAAAATTTTTGTACTTCAATGACCAAAATAGAAACACGCTAATAATTAAGTGATTAATTGTACAATTTATTTTTTTATTAGAACTAGGAAAATGCCTCCATTTCATTGCGAAAATATTCAAAATAACATTTTAGAAGATAATAGTTACATTTAGATTTAATAATATTTAAATTAATTAATTAATTTATCATTGAGGAATTTTAATATAATTCATTAATAATTTATCAGTTATCTAGATGTGGTGAATTAGAGTTGATAATGTTAGCCGTAATATGAATATGTGATATGATCATAATATAAAAATAATTAAATAAAAAATAAAAACTAATAATTAAAAAAGACAACATTGCATAATTATTATTAGTGAGTCAAAAATTATATAATATATAGTTTATTTTTAAATATAATTATAATAAAAATAATACGATGATATTTTCCATAGAATCTTGAAAGGTAGATATTTTCGACATTGTGATTTCCTTGAATAATCCCTTATTTATATGGAGGAGTATTTTTTTTCATTACAAAGCATTTGCTTTTTAAAGGAGTATGATGGAGATTAGGTGATGGGCGACATTTCATAGATGCCTGTGACAATAAATTTTTTATTGATTCAGAGCCTTTATTGGATATGGAATGTTTACGAGTTAGTGATTTGCTCACGGAGAATGTTAAAGCTTGGAATGTTACCCTTGTTGAAGGTCTTTTATCGCCTTACGATGCGCCCAGGATCAATCTTTATGGCCAACATGATTAGCAAATTTGGCACTATAGTAAGAATGGGGTGTTTGATGTTAAGTCCTG
This sequence comes from Gossypium australe, assembly GCA_005393395.2. Lineage (NCBI taxonomy): Eukaryota > Viridiplantae > Streptophyta > Magnoliopsida > Malvales > Malvaceae > Gossypium > Gossypium australe. The sequence continues at coordinate 23,082,728 of CM016621.1, read as the reverse complement.
TTATGCTCTTGCGGTTTGACATGTTGTGGATTTTCCTTGGCAAACGATTTGGAATGCTAAGCTACCACCAATGGTGAAGGATTTCTTGTGAAGGTGTGTTCGCAATTTTATATCTTGCAAAGGCCGATTGAAAGAGAAAGCGTGCATCACTAAAGACAATTGTATAAGATGTCTGTGAAGGATTTCATTGCCTCTGTTTTTTCATTTGCTGGTAGTCTGCAGTGGAACCCTATTCTGGTGGTCTTGTGGAGTTTATGGTTCCATAGGAACCTATTAGTTTAGAAGAATCAGGAACACCCTCCATCAAAGATTGTTGAGTTCTGTTGAGGTTATCAACAACAAAAGAAAGGAAAAATGAAAGAAAAGAAACTGAAGAAGATGATCAAATGATCTCTATTATTTATTTTCGTCCTTAAGTTACAAACAGTTACCAAATACATAACTACTCTCACTAACATTATTGAACTAACTTATCAGATAAACTCAACACCTAAACAATAGTACATTATCAAACTAATACGCTAACTAGTCTTTGTGCATCAACAAGACTGATTACAAAGTGAACTAGACTAGTTGCAAACAAGAAATAAAACAGTTGATATGGCAAAGCTCCAAAACATCTTTGCTGTTGCATTGCTAGCCATTGTTCAGCACTCCTCCTTGGCTTCTATGCAGAAAACACCAATATTTCTTCTCAAATTCTTGAACCTTGCAGTCCCAAAAGGCTTGGTTAAAATGTCAGCAAACTGATCTTCTGATTTGCAATGGATCAAGTTGACTTTCTTTGATTGTTTAGCTTCCCTAACAAAGTGATATATGATTTTAAAGTGTTTCATTTTGCCATGAAACATAGGATTTTTTGCTATGGCAACAAATGGCTGATTATCCACTTTGATTTTAGTTGCTTCATCTTGGCTCTCATTCAAATTTTGTTGCTTCTTTGAACTCCAACAAAAGACTCCTGAGCCTAAAGTGAAAAAATAACTCGATGTGCTTTTCATATCATCAATAGAGCCTGCCTAGTCACTACCAACAGCTTGAGTTCTTCAGTTCTCACAAACTTTACCTCAAATTTACGAGTTTCTTTGACATATCTTAGGACCCTCTTAGCTGCTTTGAAATGAGCAACATTGCAGCAGTGCATGAACCTAGATAGAAGGTTGACTACAAACATAATGTCAGGCCTTATAGCTGTCAAATAGAGCAGACAACCTACAAGACTTCTATACCCTTTCTCATCCACCTTTTCATGATCATTTTTGCTGGAGAGTTTCTCACCTTATGCCACTAGAGTGTTAGCAGGTTTGCAATTTGTCATGCAGGTTTTGTTCAAAATTTTCAAAGCAAATTCTTGCTGACCTATAAAGATGGCATGTTGTGTAACAACTCGTTTTCGGTAAAATCGAAATAGTGGTTTTGGGACCACAAATATGATTTCAGAAGAAAAATTATTTTTATATTATTTTATAGTCTAAAGTATGATAGTAATGTCGCATAAAAATTTTGTAAAGAAATTTTACCGATTACATGTTTAATTTGATAAAGGACCAAATTGCACAAAGTGCAAAGGTTGAGTTCTAATAGCTAAAAGGATTAAATAGCTATGGAATTCAAAATATGAGATCCTTATATGGAAAATAGACCATTAAAAATGCTTAGTGGTTAAGGATTATGATTCATCCATGGAAAATAAAATAAAGAAAAGGATGAAATTGGAAAGTGAAATAATAAAGGATGATAAATGATAAAAAAAAATATCATCATTTATATCATGTTTCCCAAATTAAAAGCATGAAAACCCTAGCCATGGAAACCTAAGCTCAAGCCAACTTATTTTGCTTGATTAGGTAAGTATTCTTGCCCGTTTTTAATGATTTTTATATTTTCGAGATCATAATAGCTTAATCTAGCTATCCCGGGGATTAATTTGCAAAGTTATCAAGGTAATTGGGTTTTTACATGGATGAAAGTAGATGAATTATTAAGTTTTATGGTAGAAAATGAAAGGTTGTTGATAGATAAACAACTTTTGTAAAGGGAATTTTGATGAAATTATGATTTAAGGACTAAATTGAAAAGATGTAAAATTCATGAAAAAATTCTGAATTTTATGAAATACATGGGCTGTAAATTTTACATGTAAAAATCGGCTAGGCTTGGAGTAAGGATTAAATTGCATGAATTTCATTTTCGAGCCTAGGGACGAAATCGTAATTAATTAAAAGTTTAAGGGCAAAATGGTAATTTTGCCTAAGATGTGAATTCAATTGAAATGAACATGAATTAATGTTAAATTCATTCAAATAGATTCAAATAGACCAAATTCGGAGTTAGAATGAGGAAAAGAGAAAATGTCGGATTAGTATCTTTTACGTACACGAACATTTGTTGAGGTAAGTTCGTGTAACTAAATTGTGTATATTTATATGCTTGAATCAAATGTTGTGTATATGAATGGTGTAAATGTCAAATATATGAAATTGGTTACATATTCGACAAATCCCGATAAATATTAAATCCCGTTTGAATAATAGAATTCGATGGATACAGGATTTCTCGATTGGTTGTGGTCCTGCATATGTTGCGGACACACCACAGCTCCTACGAGCATCCCGTTATAAGCCCTCTCGAGCTTCCCGTTATATGGTTCCTGCGAGCATCATGATCGGTATTAATCTTGCATGTGTTGCAGACTACCACAGCTCTTTGTGAGCGCCCTATTATATGATCAGTTGTGATCCTGCATATATTGCGGACACAAAAGTAGTTCTTTGTGAGCGTCCTAATATGGCTCGCTTGAACTTCCCGATATATGGCTATCCGGAGGTCCTGATTAAAGGCTCTTCGTGAGTTTTCTAATTAAAAGTTCTTTGTGAACTTTCTGATTATGGCTCTTATGAACCTCCTGTTATATAACCCGGAAAAGCTTCCTGATAGGCTCTTTGTGAGTTTCCTGATTAATGACTCTTTGTGAGCTTCCTATTATATGGCTTGAGAGAGGATTTCCCGATTATGTGCTTTAAAGAGCACTCCTAAATATGAATTGACGGATTTCTGATTTGTACACTTCGAGTGTACTACCTGTGTATCCATCGATGTTTTCAATGATTCAACGGGCAAAATCATGACATGAGAAAATATGAACATGAAATGAATTAATACACGTTTGAAATACATGAAAATAATGATACATGATATATGGAAATACGAGATGATAATATATGAACATGGAATTTGTTTGATGAATATGTTCATCCATGATTATAGATTTGTACACCTTGAGTATATTACCTGTGTGACATTGACATTTCAAATGATTTAATGGGCAAAGTTCTTACATGAAATAATTTGAACTCGAGACGAATTATTATGAAAATTTACTTGAAACACAATGATATGATTTGTATATGTTATATGAATACATGATGTGCAAAGTATATGTACATGGAAATCTAATTATTGTTGAGCCCATACATGTTTCTTGATATTTATATGAAATATATGACTAACAAGGGTGATAAGGATATGTGTTAGGGCTCGTGATCAAGTTGATTGAATGTGCCTTGTATGTTTATATTGGATTTAAATGAGTGGTAAGTTAATTACCATGTTATACAAACTAAACATTTCATGTTTACTTTGGTTTATTTTCCCCTGTTCTATAGTAATTCGGAGGCTTGTTGGATTGGAAGCTTGGTGGAGATCACTCACACTATCCATTAGCCTATTTCGGTATATATATATGGTAAATCAATTATGGTTATAATGGCATGTATAGGTTAATTGGCCAATATAAGCATATAAATGCTTTAATTGTAACTAGTCATTGGAATGGCTTGTGATCGATATGTTTGGTATGTGTTTGAAATTGGTTGATTGATAGAAATTATATTGGCATATTAATGATTGAGTTAAGTTAGAATATTTGATGAGATATGCATATAGGTGAACTTGGTAATTTAAGTAGGTGTGTATACTTGATTATATGAGGTATTATATCATGTATATGACTTGATTTTGAGTTGGGTTAAATGACCTATAATAGATTGTGAATGTGTTGAAGTATTGATGTAGGAGGATGACAAAATGGGGTAAGAAATATGGCTTGGAAAATAGCCTATTTTAGTCCACAAGGACAGAGACACGGGCGTGCGTCTTAGCTGTGTATGACACACGGCCTAGCACATGGGCGTGTGACCTGGCCGTGTGTCCCCTGCATCTTTAAAATTTCAAAACAGAATGCCTATGTATTTACACACGGCCTAGCACACGGGTGTGTGGCTTGGCTGTATGACCCAAGTCAGAGAGTTACATGGCCTGAGACACGGGAGTGTCCCTTGGCTGTGTGAACCACACGGCTTGACCATATAGGCGTGTGACCCCTGCACCTAGGAAAAAATTGAGATTTTGTGAAAAATTCTCTGAGTACCCAATTTAGTCCCGACTCGCCTCTAATGCATGTTTTGGACCTCAAGGGTTCATATAAGAGACTTTATGTTTGATTTCTGACATGAATACTGTATAAAATGAAATATCTGTTTACTTGATTTGTATATTTTGGTAATGCTTCGTAACCCTATTCCGGCGACGAATACGGGTTAGGGGTGTTACATGTTGAGTCTGATTTATCTCCATGCCAAGAAAGTAAGTCATTTCCCCTAAGTTAGTCATCTCAAACATATCTTGCATCTACTTTTTAAACTCATCTATGAACTCCTTTTTGCTACCAATTGCTAGCAAATCATCCACATACAATGACACAATCAGCAAGGTCTCATTCTCAGATTCCTTCACATAAAGAGTAGGCTCACTTATGCTCTTTTCAAACCCAAGCCTTAATAAATAGGCATTGATTCATACTAGGCCCTTGGAGCCTGTTTTAGGCTATACAAGGCCTTCACGAGCTTGTATACTTTTTGCTCTTCACCAATCACTTTGAACCCTTCTGGTTGTTCAATGAAAACTTCCTCCTTAAGAAAATCTTTCAAAAAAGTAGATTTAACATCTAATTGGTGCACTTTCCATTGCTTTTGAGTAGCCAAGGCAAATAAAAGCTGTAACGCCCCTAACCCGCATCTGTTACCCAGATTAAGGTTACAGGCATTACAAAGCCTCATACAAGTTCAAAGTACTAATTAAAAACAACTATCGTAATAGATGCAGACCAGATTCTAATATCATCAAAATCTCATAACCGAAATTATAACATAGACCTTTAACTAAGGACTAATTACAGCCAACTAACAATTTACCATATGATAGGCCATTTGAATCCAAACATCAATTATACATATAATGCTTATTCATTCCCTTCACCTTCTAAAATCATCAATACCTTCAAACACATACCATTTGTATACATATGCTTCATTTTATCCAAGACATATTTATTTTTTTTCACTTACCCATGCCTTTAATATCTAACCAACGAAATCCCTTGGTAACAATTCCTTTCCATACTCGGCCATGCCCTTATACACATATGTATTCGAACATTTCATGTCTCCATTTATGTCAATTTATTTCATTTTATAATTATGCTTTATGCCATTAACCGATCATGCATACCAACCGAATATATATATATATCATCACTAGTACACACTTGTACCATACTCAACCCTTATCAATTTTCTCTAATCACTTAACTAAACAAATAACAACGTGCCAATCTATTTTTCCACCACTAAAGGACAAATCAATTCATATAGCCAAGTAAGTCATACCACATAAACAAACATCTAATTCCATTCATCATGACTTATAATTCCATAATACTTTAACCATGACTAAGTTCATATGATTTCAAAATAGCCTAATCTTAGCCATCTTCACATGACTTTTATGTACATTATTCCAAAACAATGTCAAAAGGAAGACCAAGCTTATACATGCCATAGATTCAAAGGATTTTGAGTAACAAGATACCAAAAGAGGACGATAATGTGATTGACTATGATGGGATCCCCCGAATTCGAGCTTTAATCTTCTAAATCTATATCAAAGACAACCAAATACACATCCGGTAAGCTATAGTGGCTTAGTAAGTCATAAGCAAAGGAAATAAATAAAATCAAGCACTTTAGAAGTTCTATTTAACTCAACTTAATCAATAATTAACTTATAACATCAATACACAACTCAAATCACAAATCACTCTTATTATATTCATTAGGTCGCCAAAACAAAACCAATATCCAAAATTTTACTCTTTATATAAATCTTGATGACTTACCTAAAATTTCCATTTTTATAATCTAGCATAACATACATACGTACCTGATACCCTTATTTACCTTCGTCAAAAGTTTTCATCCTTTACAAATTCTGATAACTCGCTCACATAATACGATTCTAGTAACGTATCGCTCACATAGAGCCGTTACTTTACATTTCCGCACACACAGTGCCAACTTTCCGTAACGTATTGCTCACATAGAGCCGTTACTTTATAATTTCGCACACACAGTGCTAACTACCCGTAACGTATCGCTCACATAGAGTCGTTACTTTACATTTCCGCACACACAGTGCCAACTTTCAGTAACGTATCGCTCACATAGAGCCGTTACTTTTTATTTCTGCACACACAGTGCTAATTAACAATCCCGCTTAAACATGACATATGAATTTACATATTATATCATTTAACATACATAATAATGCATATTCGATCACTATTCATCTTTAATTTTCTATTTTCTAATTATCCACAAGTCAACCCACGATATTTATTCCAAATCTAATACATTCATTCTCATACTCACGACAACATGTCAATAAACCTACCTCGATCATCCAACTAATTACAACACACAAAAGCACATACACTTATCTCTCTCTCTATATATATCGAGTATTCAATATTCCAAGTACTACATTTCATTCGGCCTATACCACATCAAGCCATTACCAAATCCATTTGATATGCCAAAATCTCACTATAATACTATGCATTTAATTTCGACAACCAAGTACCAATACCGTCGACTATCTTCCATCAATTACATATATATACACATATTCAGAAATACATTTAATTTGACTTGTAAATAAGTACTATTTCAAATTTACTCCCATTGCTTAAAACTTACATGATAGTTGAAAGGTAAGAAAGTCCTGGCTACTCGTCTAGTTTAGCTTTCCCTCGATCTTTTTCCAACTCTTTCTTCCCTTGATCTAAACAAGTTCGAAAAGAGCTTATTCAAAACCAATTTCATTCATCTCAATTCAAGACACCTCATTTTACCATTCTCTCAATTAATCATTCATAGTTTCGAAACCTTTAAAATTTTATACCAATTCTTTCCTTTCATTCAAATATATAAAGATTCATACATTTTTAAACTAATGCCGAATACTACACAAGAATTAATTAATTCTCTCTTTACTCTAAAGTAACTCATTACATGAAATTTCATCAATTTACAAATTTCCCCTCTAGTTTTGGTTTTCTCACACTTTAGTCCCCTTATATAAAACACAATGATTACAAGAATTTTGGACTAGTTCTTTAAGAACCGCATTTTCATTATTCCCATTCAAGTCTATATAAATCATTTATTTTGCATTCTTACTCTCAATGATTTATTTCTATGATTCAAACTTTCACTCATGCATCTTATCCCCATTCCTACTTCAATGTCTATATCTAGCTCAAACTAAAACAATTCTTCTATCAACCATGTCTAACCGATGTGCTCACCCATGGCCGAATCTAAAATAAGTTTCAAATAGTCAAATTTCCACATGTATTTTAAAGTATCCATGAAAACTAACACATCCATGCAATAAATTTCAAAAATGGAGCTTAATTACATACCTTAAGGAGACATGCAAGAACCGACAATGGGGTTTAAAAATTTCTCTTCTTCTCTCTTTGGTTTCGTGGGGAAGATGAAGTGAGTGGGAGGAGAAAGAAATAAAATGTTTTCTTATTATTTCACTAACTAATAATGTTTTTTTTTTTCTATTCATCATTCCACTAACTAAAAATAATAATATAACAGATAATATAAGCACTACTCATGGCTAATGCCGTCCACAAGGAGAGAAAATATGGTAAATTTGCAACTTAACTCCCTTGTGAATTAAAACCAAATTAATTTAGCCCCAATTTCCACAATAGCTACTTTCTCATTTACTCCTTTTTACTCCTTTTTAGTAAATTAGCCCCTCAACTTAAAATTAACACCAAAATATATTTAAAGATATCAATTAAAATATTTAAAGATATTTTTCTCTCAAAATCGTGGTTCTGAAACCACCATTCTGACGGGAGTCACATTCGGTTGTTACAAAAGCCTTATAGTGTCTAACCTTACAACTGGTGCAAAGGTTTCTGAAAAGTCAACACCATATTGTTGGTTATACCCTTTCACAACAAGTCTTGCTTTGTGCTTATTCAGTGACCCATCAGCATTGTACTTGTTCTTGAATACCCACTTTACACCAATAATTCTTTTTTGGACTGGCCTATCAACCAGTTCCCATGTGTCATTATTGTGTATCATCTCCATTTCTGCTTGCATTGTTTCTTTCCAACATTATTCTTTAGCAGCTTCATCAAAGATTGAAGGCTCTAGTATAGCCATATCACACCTTTGATTAATGTCGGTGATAGTTCTTGTACCTCTGATAGGCATATCATCGAACCTTCCTCAATGTGAGCTTCATCTTCAACTGGCTACAAATCACTATCTTGTTGGTCTTGTTTGAGCAAGTTTGCATCAATACCATTCTATTTCCATCCATTGCCTTCATTGAACTTTACATCTCTACTCACAACAATCTTCTTGGTGGAAGGATCAAAAACCCTATACCTTTTCTTTGTGCTGCTATAACCAACAAAGATTCCTGACATTGACTTTTTTTCAAGCTTGCTTCTCTTCTCAGCAGGGACAAGTGCATAGCAAATGCAGCTAAACTCTCTCAAATGTGAAACAGATGGCTTGTGTCCAAACCAAGCTTCAAAAGGTGTTTTGCCTTTGACAGCATTTGTTGGCAATCTGTTAAGTAAATACACTGAGGTATTCATTACCTCAGCCTAAAAGTTGTTTGGCAATTTGCTCTCGAACAGTAGACATCTAGCCATATTAAGCACTGTTTGATTCTTCCTTTCACAAACACCGTTATACTAAGGTTATAAATTGTTGTCAATTGATACTAAATTCCAGCTTCTTCACATAGCTTATGGACCCTTTTTGACTAGTACTCAGTGCCATTTTCTGATCTCAAGGCCTTAAGCTTACAATTTGCTTGATTCTTAGCTAAGGCTTTGAACTTGCAAAAGAAATCAATTACCTCTGATTTTTGTTTCAGGAAATTCACCCAACAAAACCTTGTACAATCATCTATAAACAGTACAAAGTACTTCTGTCACTTAGAGAAGAGGTTTTCATAGGTCCAAAAATGTCAGTATGGACCAATTAAAGCTTGTCTTGAGCTCTCTATGCATTGTTAACTGAAAATGGCAATCTGACCTGCTTCCCAAGCTGACAAACCTTATAAACCTCATCCTTGACATCAACCTCAGACATGTCTTCAACCAGATCCAACTTATGCAGCAAACTAAGTGATCTGTAATTTACATGCCCTAATCTTTTGTTCCATAAGCATGATTCATCAACTAAACAAGCATAAGCTTTCACATCTAGTTGATTTACATCCAAAATAAAAAATCTATCAGTCATAGCTATCGTCACTAGCTTTTGATCAAATGAGTCCACAATCATACAGGATTTGTTCTTAAAATTAAGACAATAACCCTTTTGTATTAGCTGGCCAACACTAAGCAAATTTTGGTCAATATCATGTACAAACTAAGTGATCTGTAATTTACATGCCCTAATATTTTGTTCCATAAGCATGATTCATCAACTAAACTAGCATAAGCTTTCCCATCTACCTGATTTGCATCCAAAATAAAAAAAATCTATCAGTCATAGCTATTGTCACTAGCTTTTGATCAAATGAGTCCACAATCATACAGGATTTGTTATTAAAATTAAGAGAATAACCCTTTTGTATCAGCTGGCCAACACTAAGCAAATTTTGGTCAATATCATGTACAAACTAAGTGATCTGTAATTTACATGCCCTAATCTTTTGTTCCATAAGCATGATTCATCAACTAAACTAGCATAAGCTTTCACATCTAGCTGATTTACATCCAAAATAAAAAAAATCTATCAGTCATAGCTATTATCACTAGCTTTTGATCAAATGAGTCCACAATCATATAGGATTTGTTCTTAAAATTAAGAGAACAACCCTTTTGTATCATCTGGCCAACACTAAGCAAATTTTGGTCAATATCATGAACAAAAAGGACATCTGAGATTGTCTTATTACTTGAGTGTGTGTTAATTACAACCTTGCCTCTGCCTTTGGCCTCAATGAAGTTTCCATTCCCAATTCTGACTTTAGAGACAAAACTGGTGTCAAGCTCTCTGAACATTCCTTCATCAGATGCCATATGATGAGTGCAGCCATTTTTAATCAACCAATCCTTTTTAACCTTGCTTGAAGTTGTAAAAGAATAAGTAGCGAAAACATGCTCCTCCTAAGCTTGAATGTCCTCAGCAGCTTGAGCTTGGTTCTACTGTTGTGGTTGTGCATTTCCTTTGTTTTTACAGACCTTCTCTATGTGACCAAGTTGCTTGCAACTTCTACACTGGATATCAGGCCTATATCAGCAGTATCTTTCCAAGTGTGTGAACTTCTTGTAGTGAGTGCATAGTGGGAACTTCTTCTTTCCAGCATCCCTATTCGATTTCTCCCTTTTATCTAACCAAGGTTTCTTTCCCTTGTAGCTTGAGCTTGAGCCTTCTTTTCTTCTGGCCTGAAAAGATCCTTTAGGATACTCCTCCAACTTGCTGGCCCTTCTCTGCTCTTGTTCATAAAGATAATTTATCAACTCTGGGTGGGTTTGGATGGGCGGTGTGTTTTCCTACGGTTAGTGTAAAACAAGTTGTGGTGGTGAGATTAGATATTGTAGCGATACTATAGCGTGAGACAAAAAGTAAACTAAACGTACTGCACCGCACCGTGCCGCACCCCACCGCCCATCTAAACCCACTCTAACAGTGAGATAGTTGATAAATCTCTCGAGTCCTCCAATGAGGAGATCTTTGACTTGTACTTTTTTGGAAGAGTTGTAATAACCTTTTCAACAATTCTCCTGTCATTGAAGTCATCTCCAAGCTGCTTGATGTAGTTGACTGTGGCCATTATCCTATCAAAGTACTTATTAATAGATTCAGACTCTTTCATCTTCACATTTTCAAAGTCTCTCCTCAAGTTGATAAATTGTTGCTGCCTTGTTTTATTAGACCCCTAAAACTCCTCTTTCAGCCTCTCACAAGCCTGTTTAGGAGTTTTACAAGTCATTATCCAAGTGAAGATCACATTAGAAACTCCATTTTGCAAACAAGACATAGCTTTGTATTTATCAGCATGGTCCTCACTGTGCTGTCTGATCTGAGCTATGGTGGGATTGGCTCTCAAGGGAGGTGGCTCTATGTCAGCTTCAACCAAATTCCACAAATCATGAGCTTGCAAATAGGTTTTCATTTTCACTACCCATATGTGGTAGTTTCACTAGCAAAAATAGGCGGTGGTGGAGGTGAAAAACTTATGTTTTGCAACAACAAAAATCAATTTCTGATTCTTTCTTTTCAAACACACAACAAAGAAAAAACAACAAACAACAAAGGCCCTTAAAGATGACAGGCTCTTGATACCATTTGTTGAGGTTGTCAGCAACAAAAGAAAGGGAAAATGAAAGAAAAGAAACTGAAAAAGACAATCAAATGATCTCTATTACTGATTTTCATTAAAGCAATGTTCTTAAGTTACAAACAGTTACCAAATACATAACTACTCTCACTAACAACATTGAAAACTATAAAACTTAAATTGTACACATTAACAAGCTAACTTATCAAATTAAATCAACACCTAAACATTAGTACATTATCAAACTAATTAGCTAACTAGTCTTTGTGCATCAACAAGACTGATTACAAAGTGAGCTAGACTAGTTGCAAACAAGAAACAAAACAGTTGATATGGAAAAGCTCCAAAACATCTTTGCTACTGCATTGCTGGCCATCGTTCAACAAGTTCACTATCACGTTTCTTCGAGATTGGCAAAACGCGAAAGCTATTTTTCATCAGGTCCAACATCGTCCTTCCACTGTTGCTGCTGTCTTGAATTGGGCACGACCACTGCTTAGTGGTTGACGTGCCATGTTGATGCCTCCGTCTACCAAAGGTCGAATATTACAAGCTTCGTGACCGTCAGTCGTAACGCAACAGGTGAGTTTGTAAAAGCCTTTTCGGGTCATGTTTCTACTGCCTATGATCAATGCTTAGTTGAAATTTTCTCAATACGAGAAATACTCCCTTGGTTGAAGGCACAACAATTTGATAGGATAATAATTGAATCAGATTGCCTTGATGTTGTTAACGTGTTGATCTCTTCTTCTGTTAAGAATTCTGAGTTTAGTATTGTCGAAACCATTTTTAAATTTTATGAAAAAAATGGGGATCGAATTTTAAAAATGAAAGTGGGAGTCGCCACCAATCCTTTTTACTTGGGTGTGATTGGATCACCTTGTAAAAACATTTTATTTTAAAACATTTAATTTTGGTCTACGAAAAACAAGAAAACGGGTTCGGGAATCGATTACATATGATGAAGGGTTAGCACCCTCATAATGCCCAAAAATTGGTACCTAATCGATAAAATCATGTCCTAATGTTGAAAATTTAGAAAATTTAAAGTATGATTTCTAAAAAAAAACCCTGAACAATTGGAATTAAAATTTGAGATTACTTTGTTCTGAAAGAATATAACATCACATCCAGCACGTTAGGACATGATATTTTTAAACTCTCGTAACTAAAATCATCTCATGATTTACAAAATTTATTAAAAAGGATATTTAATTATTTAGTCAAACGGAAAATAGAAACCCAGCACGTTAGGGCACTATTTCTCGAATTTCTAAATACCAAAATATTGTATTATTTTAAAAAATATTTAGGTGAAATATAGTAATTTTGCAAAAAAAAATGTATTTTATTCTAAACGATGATTCATATGAAAATATCGTATAAATATAAAAAACGATCGTGAAATACTAATATTAATATAGACAATATAAAATAATAACTATTAAAATACCTACATTAAGGCAATTAATAATAAATGTAAGAGTATATAAAAGATAAAATATAAAACAATAAATGATAAAAAAACTAAACAAACATGAAAATTTCTTATTCAATATTAAACTTTTCATGCAGCTACATGTATCAAATAATAAATAATTATTGTAAAAATATAAAAAAGAAATAAAAAAAGTATGTATTTTGAACAAATAAATAAAAAAGCATTTCAAAATAAATAAATGATTTTAAATAAAATCATATTTAATAACCTAAAAGAAACTATATATTTAAAAACAATATATTACATGATATAATTAAATTTTACCTAAAATTAGATTTTAAAAATAATATATAATATAATATAATACTACAAGAATTTTGTATATCATATAGATAACATACAAATTATAAAATAATATATATATATATATAGGGATAATATATATATAAAAAATATATGAATTTATACTATTTATAGATTAATACACAAATAATAATAAAAATATAAAAAATTAAATAAAATAATTGAAGATAATATTAGGATAATTTAAAATAAAATAAAATAAAAAGTCTAAGAATAAATAAAGAAATAAGGATTAAATAATAAATATAAATATGACAAGGACTAAATTAAAAATGCGCGTCGTGTTATAGGGACTCATTAGGCAATTCTGCCTTCTTTCTAAAACGACGTCGTTCCGATTTTGGCCTTTAAAGAGTCAGAGGACTTAATTAAAACAAAAAGGAAATTTTAGGGCTAAATTAAAAATAAAAAAAAGCTTAATTAAAAATAATAAAAATGTGGGAGGACTAAAATGGCAATTAGACCATTCAATGAAAACGTGCGGATCCTCCCCGGGTCGGGTCAACGCGCGGATCCTAGCCTTCTAAACGGCGTTGTTTCAATGCTTATTTGTTTAAGCTAAAACGACGTCGTTTTATAATATTATATAAGCTAATATTTAGGTAAAAAAAATCATTCACTAACCTGTTTTAAAAAAAATTTTCAAAAACGCTTTCAAGGGCCCTCAGCTCCTTTGACGGAGCCTGGTCATCGGGCTTAGGGGCTTCCGCCTCCACGCGCTACACGCGCCCACGCGTCGTCTCCCACGGCGGCTCTCAAGTATGAAATTTTGTCCCTTTTTTTAATACTATTTTGTTTATGAAATATGCAGGAATTCGAAAGCAAAAATAAAAAAAAGTGTAAATCACATCTGAAATGGCTTTTTATTTCTCTATATTCGAATATAATTTTTTGTGTTTTCTATTTGTTTTCTCTGCGTATCTCTATGTGTTTTTGTTACAAAATAATCAGGCTTTTATAGCCTTGAAAATAGAAAAAAAAAAGGAATTTGCTACTGTTTTGCCTTTTTTGCTGCAGATTGTTTCCTTTTCTTTTGCAGGTGGACGAAGATCTTGGCAATGGCGCGAGGTTCGTGCACATTGATGGTGGAGTGATCGAGGGGCTGCTGCTTGCGGCGCGGAGCTTGTGGCGCGACGGTTGGGATACTGGCCCTTGCGGCGCAAATGTTTCCAGGAAACCTAGGAAACCATAGGTTTCCAGACTGCTGAAGATTTGGGCTCATTTGGGCCGCATCTATGTTAGTTTAGTTAGGCTAATCGAGTTTATTAAATTTGGGTTGCTGAGTAGTTTTAGTATTTGGGCCATTGGTAAATTAAATTTGGGCTTTGTAAAGGACTGTAAAAGGACACTTTGGTATATTTTTTGGTTTTTTATTCTGTTTTATGGGCCCGGGCAAAATGGGTTATTGCAGCTGCCCTTCTTTGCTCATTGTCGAGAAACGAAAATAGAGCAAAGACAATAGAAGGACCAATTTTGCCCGGTCTTTTCTGAGCCTCGTCTTCTTGGTCCTCTCTTCTTTAAATGACTTCCAACTCCACTGCAACTTCAACGGTATTGGAACTTCATCTTGATTTCAAATAAATCTGATAGGTTCAATCTGCTTTACCGCAACTTTAGGAAAGCCAGATCTACTATTTTCCGATTTGCTCCACTGCAAATTCAGGGAGATAAGGTCTGATGTTTTTGATCTGCTTCCTGCAGCTTTAGGAATGTCAGATCTTCTATTTTAATCTGCTCCCTGCAAACTCAGGGATGCCAAACTAATGTCTTGGATCTGCTTCCTGCAACTTCAGGAATGCCAAATCTGCCAATTTAATCTGCTCCCTGCAAACTCAGGAATGCCGGATCCACAATCTCCAGTCTGCCCCACTACTATCTCGAGAGGATAAAATCTGACCCTTTTCAGTTTGCTTCCTTACTATATCAGGAAGATCTGCTCCACTACTATCTCTAGGGAACAAAATCCAAACTTTTCAATTTGCTTCCTTACTATCTTCAAGAAGACTTCAATCTTCAGCCTGCTCCACTTCCATCTCTAGGGAACAAAATCTGAACTTTTCAATTTGCTTCCTTACTACCTTCAGGAAGACTTCAATCTTCAGTTTGCTCCACTACCATCTCTAGGGAACAAAATCTGGACTTTTCAATTTGCTTCCTTACTATCTTCAGGAAGACTTCAATCTTCAGTTTGCTCCATACCATCTCGAGGGAACAAAATTTGAACTTTTCAATTTGCTTCCTTACTATCTTCAAGAAGACTTCAATATTCAGTTTGCTCCACTACCATCTCTAGGAAACAAAATCTGAACTTTTCAATTTGCTTCCTTACTATCTTCAGGAAGACTTCAATCTTCAGTTTGCTCCACTACCATCTCGAGGGAACAAAATCTGAACTTTTCAATTTGCTTCCTTACTATCTTCAGGAAGACTTCAATCTTCAGTTTGCTCCACTACCATCTCTAGGGAACAAAATCTGAACTTTTCAATTTGCTTCCTTATTATCTTCAGTAAGACTTCAATCTTCAGTTTGCTCCACTACCATCTCGAGGGAATAAAATCTGAACTTTTTAATTTGCTTCCTTACTATCTTCAGGAAGGCTTCAATATTCAGTTTGCTCCACTACCATCTTGAGGGAACAAAATCTGAACTTTTCAATTTGCTTCTTTACTATCCGAGGAAGACTTCAATCTTCAGTTTGCTCCACTACCATCTCGATGGAACAAAATTTGAACTTTCTAATTTGCTTCCCTATTATTTTAGGAAGACTTCAATCTTCAGCCTGCTCCCCTACCATCTCGACGGAGATAAGACTGATGGCTTACATCTACTCCGGTGCTTCATAGAGATAAAATTCGCCGTTCGATCTTGTTCCACTACTGCTTAGGGTGACAAGATCTACAATCTTCGAGCTATTCTCCTGCTGGTCAGGGAGATAGGACTGGTGAATTCACCGATGTTGCTACACCGTCCTCTGGGGGACATGTCCTGTAGACTCGAATGTATTATGGACGACATTTGCATGAATGCAGAATGTCATGTGAATGATCCTTTTTTTTTGTTTTTTTAAATGATTAGGATGCATGATCGAAATGAATCTAATGCTCCTAACTGAATGATATTATGGATGACATTTGCATGAATGCAGAATGTCATAAGAATGATCCAATGTAATGATTAAAATGCCATGATTGAAATGAATCTAATGCTTCTAACTAAATGTATTATGAACGACATTTGCATGAATGCAGCATGTCATGAGAATGATTTTCTTCTTTTTCTCTTTTTTTTTTTTGTACAACGATTAGGATACAATGATCGGAATGAATCAAATGCTCCTAATTGGAAATTTGAGAATGATCCCTATGGGTTGTCATTGCTCATAGTTCATTAAGGTTCTATCACTGATGTGCTACCATACTTTCTCGTTCAGCTGGTATCTTGGACAGAAAACCCAAAGAAACAATCATTCTGCTCAGCAAGCTTGCCTCACTGTAATTCCAGAGTCCCTTCCACTGTACCTTCTGGGACATAGAGTTTGTACCTCCCACAGCGACTTCAGGGGAATAACTTTTGAGTGCTTCCATCCATCCTATTACCACTAAGAGGTATGGAATTTGTATCATCCTCAATCAATTTGATCTGTTTCACCATTCCCTGGGTGTAATGACCAGATGTATGAATGCAGGGTATCATTTTTCTTTTTTCCTGAGAATGATCCTCTTTTACACTTGGGGTTGAAATGGTATCACCGACGAAATGTCTTATCCAATAAAAATCCGAAGAGCTAATCATCTTTCAATATTTCCAACCCTTAGGCTTGGTGAGTTCTAAACAATAGTCCTGTTTCAGATTCTTATATTATTTAGAAGCTTCCAGAGTAATATGCGAAACTCCTTTTATGAAGGTATTATTAGTTCAATAATCATTATTTCAATATAAAATGCTTGAAAAAGATTGCAACAATGGACGTAAAAGGAATTAATCAGGAGCATAGCTCGAACAAATAAGCTAATCAAAGATAACCAAGGCAATAAAAGAAAATTGATTGGTGTGTCTTAAAAAGAATAAAGTAAGCAAAATTAGCGAATTTAAAATGGGTAAGATAGAAGCTAGGTGCCCCAGATATCACAGCCTGAGCGTCTCTGTACAAACTCCTTGAGGACCATTTTGAGCTCAATAAGTGTTTAAAAGATCCAGAGAACTTTTGTCAATGCCCCGAGACGTAGCATACTTACTCATTGTTAATTCAGGCATAGTAAGACTACCACATGCCCTATCCTTGATCGAAATTTGAGCCACCCTTTTCGGGTTTTCGCCTTGGCCTCTCCTTTTTTCTTTTTTCTTTCTTTCTTTCTTTTTTTTTTTTTTTGAATTTGAACTCAAGGCACCCTTTGCGGGTTTTCACCTTGGCCTTTCTCCTTTCAGGTAAAATACTTCTTGAATGGACCTGAATTCACTGGATTGGGCAAGTCTTTGGCACCCATCTCGGTCAATATCAATGCTCCTCCAAAAAAGGCATTTTCAACATAAGGTCTTTCCAAGTTTTGGCATCTGCTTTCCTCTAAAATTGTTTTGTAGAAGAAAAATCTGTTTCAACATTAGGTTCCCCTTGTGGAATTCTCTAGGATGAACCTCTTTGTCGTAAACTCGCATCATACGACCGTGATGGATAGCTTTTAACCTTTTCTTCGATTAAGTTCAATTGGAAAAAAACGCTTCAATTCCATAATGGGTAAGATGTTTCCCCAGTGAAGGTTCTGGCCGACGTTCAATAAGACAGAGAGTAAATGGTAGCTTCTTATGCCAATCTTTACAAGTCTTAGTCACCTTTCATAGTTTTTGTTGTTTTTTCTTTTTGTATTTTTTTGACAACATTTACTGTACTGTGATATACTGCCTGATCTTTGGACAAACTGTAAACTTTGACTTTGTACAATTATGCATTATTAAACGTGATCCTTTATGGCATTCTTTGCTGGCATCTGATCCTTTCCTTTATTCCTTTTTTTTTTGAGTTTAATGACTTTGACCTTGTAACATTGGCATATGAAGCTGCTTCCACCCTCTTAGTGAAGTAAACGACAACTATGCCGATGAATCAATATTGGCTAAAAGCTTTTGACGAGATTGGCCCCATCACATCCATGCTTGATAAACCGTAAAAGTAACATATTTGAATCCCACATTTAGCATACTTTTGAATGATTTATCCTTTGATTTATGTAAAAATGTGCTATTAATCCTTTCTTTTCACATTTTATACTCTGGAAAGCACCCAAGGATGAAAAGAACGAGAAACGGGCTTAAAACGGACCAAATTGGGCCAAGAGAGAAATCGAAATGGCCTGGCCCAAAGACCACACGGTCGTGCCTCATTAAAAGTCCGAACACGGCCTGACCACGATTCACACGGACGTGTGCCATGGCTATGTCCCTATCGTTGGAAATAGCAATTTCATTCAGGAAAGGATACTTGGAGGCAAAGAAACACATTCCGAAGCCTATTCAAACACCCTAGTAGGAATTCTACTTAAATTAGGATACTTAGGGGCCAAGCAAGGCATCATAAAGTCTATATAAACACCCAAGGGGGCAATTTGAAAGGGGAGTTCGGCAGAAGCCTTTTGCCAGGGCTTTTGTCAAGGCGGTGAAGCTAGGCCAAGGAGCCAAGCAGAGAAGGTCAGAATTGTGGGAATCACTCGAAGTTAGCCAGTTGATCCATCCCAAGAAGCCGAAATTCTACTCAAGACGGCGAATTTCTCCTTCAATTCCTTTAGGGAGTTTTAGGGATTTCTTATGTTTTGTTTTATCTTTTCTCTTGAGATGTTTTCTTTATTTGTTATGTACTAAACCCCTCAGATACCTGAAGGGGATGAAACCTAGATGAATCATGTTATTGTTTTCTGAATTATATGATAAATATTTAGTTTGTTCTTAATTATGTGTGCTTAATCCAAATTTGATGTGCTTAGGTGGAGGAGGAATAGACCCTGCTTAAAAGTAGATCTAACATAATTAAACGGACTTGATCGCACGCCTAGAGATAGGGTGACGAGATTTTGCCGGATTTGGGTGAAACTTAAATGGGAGTCCATAGATCGATTTACTGCTATACTAGGGGGTTATTATAAGAGAACGAGAGTTCCACTAATTAACCTAGGGTTAGACGTTATTGGCCTCGAGAGAGGGTTTAATATACGTTAGGGAGTCCTACGGATCAAACTAAGTGAATAAATCGTATGGTTCAGTGTTAGATAACAAGTGAAGTCTAGGTGGATTCTTCCTAAAGGTATCGTCGTGATCAACTGAGTTTTTCTTCTAGTTATTTCCCAATTCGTTCTTTTGTCTTTACGTCTTTAGCTTAGTAGTCGTTAATTTAGATTAAAGCAACTTCACTTTATTTTAGGCTAAATAATAAAAAGAAAGTTAGTATTAGTACTTTTAGTTCCTTTGGGTTCGACAATCCGGTCTTGCTTAAGCTATACTACTGTTCGATAGGTACACTTGCCTTTAATCGTTGTCAGAGTTAGTTTCCAGGTTTGATCATTCGTTTTATAAGTTTTAAAGCTCTAATTTCAACGATCAAGTTTTTGGCGCCGTTGCCGGGGAACGAAAATATTAAGAAAGCTATATTTTTATTACTTTAGCCATTTTTTTATTATTATTGCAATTTATTTTCATTATTATTTTTTTCACTTTGATATTTTTTTGGCAGATAATTTTAGAGATGACACTGAATAATTATCAGTGGCAATTCATGAGGACAGAGCCAACAAAAGCAGCCGATATCTACAACCTCGACCCAGTACATCGAATTATGCAGTACGAACCAAGTGGAGGTGTGGCGAATCCTGAGTACCAACCCTACAGATATGGCATGGAGAACGAACAAGTCCACTATATGGGTAACTATCCTAGACTTCAAAATAATTTTTATGGTAACACTTATAATGCAGGTTGGAGGTACCATCCCAATTTCTCGTGGGATGATCAAAATAGCCAACGACAGGAACTTCCTCCAAATTTTCAACAACCACCTTACCAACAGGAAGAGGAGTCAAACCTCGAAGAGATGCTGACAAAATTTATGGCAAACACCGAAAACAGTTTCCAAGAAACTGAAAGAACACTTAAAGATCAACAAGCGTCGATGGAAAAACTTACTAAGTCAGTTAGGGAAGTCACTAATGCAGTCAGTCAACTTGCAAAGTTAATGGCAGAACGACCGCAAGGACGTCTACCAAGTAACACCGAGATTAACCCAAAGGAGCAAATTCAAGCCATCACAACTCATGATAGCAAAAGGTTAGACGAACCAAACAAAGAGGTAGACGAAGGTAAAATATAGGTAGCACAAGAAAAGCCAAAACAAGTAATCAAAGAGTACCAACCCCGCATACCTTATCCCGAAGCGATGAAGAGAGACGATACAGAGGAACAGTCTGGTAAGTTTCTTAAACTTTTAAAAAAATTACATATTAACTTACCGTTTCTCGAAGCTCTTTCGCAGATATTCGATTATAGAAAATTTTTAAAAGAGCTCTTGACAAACAAACGGAAACTAGACGAGGCATCGCATGTGAAGCTAAACGCAATGTGCTCAGCAATTCTACAAAATAAACTGCTACGGAAATTAAAAGATCCAGGGAGTTTTACAATTCCATGTTTAATTGGTAGTTTATCTATTGATAATGCTTTAGCTGATTTAGGGGCAAGCATCAATGTTATTCCTTATAAAATGTTTAAACAACTAGGTCTAGGGAAACCTAGACAAACTAGGATGAGCATTTAGTTAACTGATAAAACTATCAGAATTCCTAGGGGTATAACAGAAAATGTTCTAATCAGAATTGATAAATTCATATTCCCAGTAGATTTTGTTGTCTTAGACATAAATGAGGACAATCGATTCATTTAATTTTTGGAAGACCCTTTCTAGCAACTGCCAGGACTAAAATTATGTTGGTACAGGAGAACTCATTCTTCGTGTAGGTGACGAATCAATCAGTCCACAAGCTCTTGACTCGGCCAGGACATCAAGTGATGAAGGTGAGAAAGTAAATTGTTCAACTTTTACAACAGGAAACACCACAAGGCTACAAACCTGAGCCGAATCATGGGCTCTAAGCCGTACAAGCTCATAACAGTGAATTGTTAGTAGAATCTGACCCAAGGGAAGAACATGTGGTAAGTGAAGGTAAGGTTGAGGTGTGCCATGATATACCAAAACCGGCAATTACAGAATACCAACCTCGTGTGTCATATCCCAATGCAATAAAAAAAGACCACATAGAGGAAGAATTCGGTGAACTCACACTTCGCGTAGACGACGACACAATCACTCTTCAAGCTCTTGACCCAACTAGGACATCGACTAATAAAGGTACGAACGTTAATTTTATTGATAACCATTTGGTTCAACCTTCTTTACAGGAAGCATCACGAAATCACCTAGCTAAGCTAGATCTTAGACCTCGTGCCAACAAAGAAGAATTATATGAGGAACGAAGCCTTAGGGTCGACAAACTAGAAGAGTGGAAAACACAATTTAAAGAAGAATCAGAACCACACGAAGTGAAACCGAAGGAATCCCCAGACGAGCTGATAGGAACAACAAATTACTTCAAAATAGGGGATCAGGTATTGTTGAATAAGGAATACCCTCGAATCACCAATTCAGACCTCAAGACAAACAAAGAAATCACTTTTGAGGTACTTAATGTCTTCCTATACGGCACAGTCGAGGTAAGCAAGCCTAAATTCAACACTTTTGAAGTAGCACTACTCGACTTGAACTATATATCCATAACCGAATTGATCGCATGAGAAAGGATTTCCACCTCCTCAAACCACCATGACCATACGAATGAGAGGTAAAGTCTAGCTTAAGACTATAAACGAGCGCTTCTTGGGAGGCAACCCGAGCACTAACCCTATTTATTTTTACATTTTTACATTTTTTTCATTCTCTTTTTTCTTTTTCTTTTTTTCATTTTTTTCTTCTTCTTTAGCACCGAACTAACCAAGAAAGCATATTTCCAGACCACACGGCCTTGCACACGGGCGTGCCTGTGGCCGTGTGGAAGCCAGGGGACGATCCATGGGCATGCCAGTAGCCGTGCACGACAGAGAAAATTTTTTTTCCCAAACACGGGGGGCGATAATATCCCACGCCCGTGCCGACCTCCCGTGCGAGGTTATTGACTTGTTAAACATGGGATAAACACAGCCATGCCTTCTGACCGTGCCTACATACTGACTTGCCAAACACGAGCAGAACATGCCCGTGCCGTCTAAACGTGCCAACATTTCGACTTGACGAACACAGGAGGAGCACGCCCGTTTTAAATGACCGTGTGAAGAAAGACACGGGCGTGCCACTATACCCAAGGCCATAGCCATACACTTGAACGGGCTAAAAATTCAAAATCCCAAAACACGGGCTACATCTCTATTTAAACCTCCTTCTTCTTTTTTTCTTTTTTAGATGTCTTTCATTTTCCATTATTTATTTTTATTTTATTTTTATTTTTATTTTTAATTTATTTTATTTTCTTTATTATTTTCTTCTTATTCTTTATGACATTTAAATTTAGCTTAGGATTTAATAAAAGCAGAACGGCTGCTTCGAGGATTTAATTTCAAACGGTTAGAGGCGCTTCCCCACGTTCACCTCCAATCCTATCTGGTTTCTTTTCAATGACTTCATCCAAAATTCAGGAAGTTTTACTTCTCTCCCCATCTTATGATTTTATGATTATATTGCTATTATTTATCTTTGTACATTGAGGACAATGTACATCTTAAGTGTGGGGGGAGGTTAATTATAGTATTATCTGAAAATCCCTGAATTATGCCTTGATCTTAAAGTAAGTTTATCATATTATGATTAGAATAAAAATTCCTTTGATTCATGATTTTTATTGATATGTTTTGGATTAAGTCATTGATAATTATGCATTGATGATTAAATTTGAAGGATACTAGGGAATCAAGCATGATAAGTCTATTTTTCAAAATTAAATTTTTTTTTAAGTTGTCTACATGAATCTGAATGATATCTTGAAGTTTGAAATTTACAAGGTTGACATCAAAAACCCATAATTTCTGTGAGCTTTTGAGCCTTTTAGAGCATATATTCTTTTTCGTGCTCATTTTTTTATTATGAGTGTGTAACATTGAATTGTTATTCTAGAACTTGTCTTGATTATACATGTCGAGACCACATCTATGATTTGATATATAGAAATGATAAAGACACATAGGATTTAACCCACTTACACCACTAAAAGGCCCACCTTCATAAATTAACCCCTAGTGAACCCCGTTTAATCCTAACAACCCTTTCTATTGACTCACCCACTAATTTTAACCCAAAACCCTTTGTATTTGTTATCACCATTCCTTTTTAACTACCCTTTTTTGTCGAGATTTGATTTTGAACAGTTTCCTAACTATGTTCTATATTTCAGTTGTAAAAGTTCTTCTTCTTAGTATAATTATTTGTTCTTAAAAAAAACGAAGTATATTCATTATTAGTTAGGTGAACTTACGCATGTAAATTTCAAGTCTTGAAGAAAAAGCTCGTATTAGAGTATTAGTATTACAAATTTTCATTTGATGCAATTACTTATCATTAGTTCGTATCTAGTTAGGTAATTTGTCAGGTCAATCTCGATTCTAACCTTCTAATTCAGCCTTTATCCATACCCTTAACCTAAGCCCCGTTACAACCCTATTAAAGACCTTTTGATTTGTGTATCATCTCATTTTACAGTGGCGGAGATTTGATTTTCATGCAAACCTATGGGATTAACTTTTCATGTTCGACTTATTGAGTGCTTAATTTTGAACCTTAAACACTTTGAGTGATTTGAGTGAATCTTTAGTGAGGATGTCAACTCTTGTCAATTTTGAGTCAGAGGTAATTATTTAGGTAAAGGGAAAACACCTATGCTTTCATATTATAAAAACTATGACTTAGATTGTTTGAATCTTTAAGACTCTTTGAGTTGAATTATCCATGTATGAATTATCTTTGAATTATGATGAAACACTATTGATGGATGTTATGAATCAACGAAGTTCGTTTTAATTGAAAGTTGAGAATTTTGCTTGAGGACATGCAAAAGCTTAAGTGTGGGGGTATTTGATAAACCGTAAAAGTAACATATTTTAATCCCACATTTAGCATACTTTTAGATGATTTATCTTTTGATTTATGTAAAAAGATGCTCTTAATCCTTTCTTTTCACATTTTATACTCAGGAAAGCACCCAAGGATGAAAAGAACGAGAAACGGGCTTAAAATGGACCAAATTGGGCCAAGAGATAAATCGACACGGCCTGGCCCAAAGACCACATGGCCACGCCTCATTAAAAGTCCGAACACAGCCTGGCCACGATTCACACGGGCGTGTGCCATGGCCGTGTCCCTGTCGCTGGAAAGAGCAATTTCATTCGGGAAAGGATACTTGGAGGCAAAGAAACACATTCTGAAGCCTATTCAAACACCCTAGTAGGAATTCTACTTAAATTAGGATACTTAGGGGGCAACTTGAACAAGGGGGCAACTAGGATCACAAAGTCTATATAAACACCCAAGGGGGCAACTTGAAAGCGGAGTTCGACAAAAGCCTTCTGCCAGGGCTTTTGTCAGGGCGGTGAAGCTAGGCCAAGGAGCCAAGTCGAAAAGGTCAAAATTGTGGGAATCACTCAAAGTTAGCCAGTTGATCCATCCCAAGAAGCCAGAATTCTACTCAAGACGGCGAATTTCTCCTTCAATTCCTTTAGGGAGTTTTAGGGATTTCTTATGTTTTGTTTTATCTTTTCTTTTGAGATGTTTTCTTTATTTGTTATGTACTAAACCCCTCAGATACCTGAAGGGGATGAAACCTAGATGAATCTTGTTATTGTTTTCTGAATTATATGATAAATATTTAGTTTGTTCTTAATTATGTGTGCTTAATCCAAATTTGATGTGCTTAGGTGGAGGAGGAATAGACCCTGCTTAAAAGTAGATCTAACATAATTAAACGGACTTGATCGCACGCCTAGAGATAGGGTGACGAGATTTTGCCGGATTAGGGTGAAACTTAAAATGGGAGTCCATAGATCGATTTACTGCTATACTAGGGGGTTATTATAAGAGAACGAGAGTTCCACTAATTAACCTAGGGTTAGACGTTATTGGCCTCGAGAAAGGGTTTAATATACGTTAGGGAGTCCTACGGATCAAACTAAGTGAATAAATCGTATGGTTCAGTGTTAGATAACAAGTGAAGTCTAGGTGGATTCTTCCTAAAGGTATCGTCGTGATCAACTGAGTTTTTCTTCTAGTTATTTCCCAATTCGTTCTTTTGTCTTTACGTCTTTAGCTTAGTAGTCGTTAATTTAGATTAAAGCAACTTCACTTTATTTTAGGCTAAATAATAAAAAGAAAGTTAGTATTAGTACTTTTAGTTCCTTTGGGTTCGACAATCCGGTCTTGCCTAAGCTATACTACTGTTCGATAGGTACACTTGCCTTTAATCGTTGTCAGAGTTAGTTTCCAGGTTTGATCATTCATTTTATAAATTTTAAAGCTCTGATTTCAACGATCAATGCCCCACATATAGAAAATTTGTGAAGAACTAGAGTAGGCACATGAATCTTGTCTCCTTAAATACGGCATAGCTGATACCATCCTCTTTATGATTAGCTTGAATATTGTATAACCATTAGCATATTCTCTAAACACCGTTATGAACCTCTTTTAAGATTTTCCCAAGCGTTTCTTGATATGATTGTGCAAAAATATCTTTGAATTTTGAAAATAACTCAATGATGTCTTGACTTATCTTTGTTGGTGATCTAGGCTACAATCTTCACCTCTTTTTTAGGCTCGCAATGTTCATTGACTCTATGTAAGGTAGGATTTGTTTTCATCATGTTCTACCATTCTTAACAAATCAGAAGATAGGTCACGATCTCTGCCATTTTCAAAGTTCTAAGATCCCTCTAAACACATATCTTACTCAAAAGGAGATTCTGAGTCAGTAGCAGCGTTGCTCACATCGTTGATATCTGGAGACCTTATTGTAGGTTCGAAGATAGATTCTAAAGAATAAATAATTCAAAGAATGGTTATTTGTATGATATGAATGAATAAAAGAATATTTGAAAGAAAGTCCAAAAATAAAAGAATCTATACATGGAAAGAATAAAAGGATATTTGTTAAAAAGATACATTTTATTGAAATAAGAATTTAGGACACAAGCCTATTTCACAAAAGGGTCCTTATTGCCTCTAGGCTTAAGGCAACAAGCGTGTTTTGAATGTTACTCTAGATTAGCTTTAAAAATATAGGGATCTCTTCCACAGTCCCATTATTCAAAACACGCCCAAGTATACAAGGGCTTGGAAACTTCATTCCCCGATTCCCTCTTCGCTTTTGATTTCTTCAAGGGGTCGCAACTTTCTTGTCTCCTCCTTCAATTATCGCATTTACTGCCTTGTCAAAGTGATCAGGTTTTGATGAATCGTCAAACTTCACAATTCCCATTTTAATGAACCTTTCAACCAACTTTTTAAACGTAGTACAATTTTCAATTGAGTGACCCTTTATTCCCGCGTGGTACTCGCATTGGGCATTCTCATTATACCATTTTGGGAATGGAGGTTGCAATGGTTTCGAATAAAATGGGGACACCACGTGTGCATCAAACAAACTTTGATATAGCTCCTTATACGTCATTGGGATTGGCGTAAATTGGAGCTTTTCAGAGTTTTGCCTTGTGCCCGACTCTTATCTCACCGACCTTTGTTGCCCAGCCGTGATTGCCTTTGGCTGGTTAACAGTAATTACTTTTCAGTACCCTTTGTTGTATGTACTCGTATTATTCTCCTCGTCATCCTTTTTCCTAGGAGTAGACCTTTTAGTCGTTTCTTTTGCTTCAATCTTGCCGCATCTTATGGCATTTTCAATCATATCTCCTGCCATCACTATATCTGCAAAGCTTTTGGTGGTATTTCCTATCATATGAGTGATGAATGGAGCCTTCAAGGTATTGATGAAGAGCATTGTAATCTCCTTTTCTAGGAGTGGTGGCTGAACTTGCATGGCGACCTCCCTCCATCTTTGCGCATACTGCCTGAAGCTTTCATTTGACTTCTTCTCCATGTTTTGCAAAGTGATTCTGTCAGGCGTCATGTCTGTGATGTGATTGTATTACTTCATGAAGGCTTGGGCTAGGTCTTTCCAGGAACTAATCCTAGCACGGCTGAGTTGGTTGTACCACCTGGATGCTGCCCCCACTAAATTGTTTTGGAAACAATGAATCAAAAGTTGATCATTGTTCACGTAACCAGTCATGCGTCTACAGAACATAGTGATGTGGGATTCAGGGTAACTAGTCCCATTGTACTTCTCAAATTCTGGCATCTTGAATTTCTGCGGAA
This sequence comes from Gossypium australe, assembly GCA_005393395.2. Classification (NCBI taxonomy): domain Eukaryota; kingdom Viridiplantae; phylum Streptophyta; class Magnoliopsida; order Malvales; family Malvaceae; genus Gossypium; species Gossypium australe. Next base: position 23,054,744 of record CM016621.1, on the reverse strand, counting down.
GCACCAGATCTTGGACCAAACTCAAGTCCTTTGCGTCATACCATGGTGATGGTCGACATTTTCCAAAGCCTTGAATTTTTCCTTCAACCATCTACAGCGATCTTCCAACTGTCTTGCAGATTCAATTCTAATCCCCCCTCTCTCTGCCATGTCTAGGTCAGGGATAACAGGATTAGCAGGATTATCCCCTGGGTTGAATCCTGTGCCAACTTGAAAATTCATGGGCACTCCAGTGTCAGCTTGCCCTTGCTGAGGCCTAATTGTGACAGGTGGCCTCTTGGGATATTCCTCAGGGTGTGTCTGTACTTGTGGTGGAGTGAATCCCCTAGGGAAATCCTCATTGTCTTCAGCATTGACTATGAGACCCTTTCCCTTGTCCATTGCCCCACTCAGCATCTGGGCCATTTGGGCCATCATGTTCCTTTGGGCCTCCAACATCTGGTCTCTCATCTCTTGTTGGAGTTTTGCCATTTGCTCTTACATCTGGTCTTGAATGTCTCTTTGGAATTGTTCTATTCTTTGATCCATTTTCCTTGATTTGGCACGTGTACCGTAGGGGTGTTCAACTTCCAGATTTTTCTTCTCTTTCTCTCTCTCTCTCTCTCTCTGTGAAATGATTTCAGCTAATTAGACTCTCTCTATGGACTTAAATGCATATGATATGATGTAATGGAAATGCATGAATGCAAAGAGGCATCGATTCTGATTCAACTTCATTTTAGAAAACTTTATTAGAAAACAAAATCCTTTACATAAAACGGACTACAAATATGCTTTCGCCCTAAGTCCTAAGGTTTTGATTTTCCCAAGCAAGGAAGCTAGCTCTTGACTACGATCGGACTGCAGTTCATACTTCATGCTCAATATCATCCTGTGATGCCAAAGTCTGTAGGTGATCAACTACCTCTCGAATCTGGACTATCGCTTCACCCATGAGGTAATCCCAACCTCTAACTTGATCATGAGAATGGTGAAGCTCTTCCTTCCAACGTCCTTCTCTCGTTTCAAGCAGCTCGATCCGAAGTTCACAGCTATGCAAAGCCGATTCTAGCTCTTCGATCTTACCCTTCATTTCCTCAATTTTGTTCAAACTTGATTTTAGCTCGATCATGGAATTATGGCTTTGATGGTGATGAAAAGATCGTCCAAGCTTAGCATCGATCTTTAGAAAAGTATTGATCATTCACCCCAGCTAGTGCCATACTTAGAGAGATTCTTCCGCTTCCATGGCCCATAAAGATCAGAGTTTTTCTTATCAGGAAGCAGACAAAGAGGGAACTGCGGTGCTCCAGGGAGTTTAGATTGTGTCTGTTCAAACCTTTTTTCAACTCTAACCACAGATGAAAGGTGTTTATTCTGGTTCATCTCATTGAATATATCAAATGGGGGATCAATATGAATTCCTTTCATTTCTCCACAATGAATCAAATCCCTTGCAATGTTGTTTGGATCACAACGAGGAGCCGAGAAGTTTGGTAGTGGACCTATAGTAAATAAACCTTTTAACCATCATAGGCAAAATTCTTTCCATCCAAATCATTTTTGTAGGTCTCATGCACTTTGTCAATCACTTTCCTTCCAACACCCTTACCATCCACAAGGCGACCATCTTCATATGAAAGAGAAATGCTGTAATGGTAGAAGTGTCCATCCGTACTTCCCACGCTCACTTTGAAGTGATTGGTGAGTATAGTTACCTTATGCCCTTTATTTCCAACACCACGCCTTGCCATAGGGTGTCGTACAATATCAAGAGGCACAGGTGGCAGGGATTCTAGCGCTGCCCCATTTCCCTCTTGCTCAAACGAATCCATACCTTGAAATCTGGAGAGAGAAATATATGTATATATATATTTGAAACAAGAAACCCTAAGGAACTCAAAGAGACAGCAAAATTCTACGACCCTCTTTCTCTAATTGCCTTTGCTCTGACCATATACGAACGACTGCGTTGCCTTCCACTTTATCAAGGAATTCGTTCTACATAACCAACTTTCTAACTTAAAAACTGACCGTGAATCCATACCTCTTAAAATATGAAATGATATGCATAAAAGAATAAAACACAACAAGTTAGTACCATGGAATATAAAGCAAGTAAAATAAACAAACACCTATCTGGGTGACCATTAAGGTTTGACATAGTTCTACCTAAGGTGAGTTCTTAGGGTCTACTATATGCGGTTTAGTTTTAAAGTTGAGGTACCTGAACCAGTAGATTCCTCGATCCTCACCTATTATAGGCTCATACGGACTGAGTTCAGTTCAGGGGAATACATTTCCCTATGGCCATACGGAAGTGAAAACTTCACGAAGACATAGGTGCAAATGTATTCCGGAAGCAGTCCACTAGCCCATGCAGAGGTGAAAACCTCACGAAGGCATAGCTTCTCGCTCCCACTTAAGGGTGTGACCACAATGGTCATGCAATGCAATACAGAGAGATATATTAAAGCCACATGCAACAAAGGATCATGTTTCTTTTTTTAAAAAAAAAATCAGAATTTTAAATTCGGACAAAAGGACATGAGATTATCGATTTTACGGCTTGACTCTCTTATTTGTCCCCAGCGGAGTCGCCAAGCTGTTGAAACCATTTTTAAATTTTATGAAAAAAAACAGGGATCGACTTTTAAAAACGAAAGTAGGAGTCGCCACCAATCCTTTTTACTTGGGTGTGATTGGATCACCTTGTAAAAACATTTTATTTTAAAACATTTAATTTTGGTCTACGAAAAACAAGAAAACGGGTTCGGGAGTCGGTTACGTATGAGGAAGGGTTAGCACCCTCATAACGCCCAAAAATTGGTACCTAATCGATAAAATCATGTCCTAATGTTGAAAATTTAGAAAATTTAAAGTATGATTTCTAAAAAAAAAAAAAAACTGAACAATTGGAATTAAAATTTGAGATTACTTTGTTCTGAAAGAATATAAACATCACATCTAGCACGTTAGGACATGATATTTTTAAACTCTCGTAACTAAAATCATCTCATGATTTACAAAATTTATTAAAAAGGATATTTAATTATTTAGTCAAACGGAAAATAGAAACCCAGCACGTTAGGGCACTATTTCCCGAATTTCTAAATACCAAAATATTGCCTTATTTTAAAAAATATTTAGGTGAAATATAGTAATTTTGTAAAAAAAATGTATTTTATTCTAAACAATGATTCATATGAAAATATCGTATAAATGTAAAAAACGATCGTGAAATACTAACATTAATATAGACAATATAAAATAATAACTATTAAAATACCTACATTAAGGCAATTAATAATAAATGTAAGAGTATATAAAAGATAAAATATAAAACAATAAATGATAAAAAAAACTAAACAAACATGAAAATTTCTTATACAATATTAAACTTTTCATGCAGCTACATGTATCAAATAATAAATAATTATTGTAAAATATAAAAAAATAAAAAAGTATATATTTTGAACAAATAAATAAAAAAACATTTCAAAATAAATAAATGATTTTAAATAAAATAATATTTAATAACCTAAAAGAAACTATATATTTAAGAATAATATATTACATGATATAATTAAATTTTACGTAAAATTAGATTTTAAAAATAATATATAATATATAATAATACAAGAATTTTGTATATCATATAGATAACATACAAATTATAAAATAATATATAGTAACAAATATATATATATATATATATATATATATATATATATAGGGATAATATATATATATAATATGAATTTATACTATTTATAGATTAATACACAAATAATAATATAAAATTTAAATAAAATAATTGAAGATAATATTAGGATAATTTAAAATAAAATAAAATAAAAAGTCTAAGAATAAATAAAGAAATAAGGATTAAATAATAAATATAAATATGACAAGGACTAGATTAAAAACGTGCGTCGTGTTATAGGGACTCATTAGGCAATCCTGCCTTCTTTCTAAAACGACGTCGTTCCGATTTTGGCCTTTAAAGAATCCGAGTACTTAATTAAAATAGAAAGGAAATTTTAGGGCTAAATTAAAAATAAAAAAAGCTTAATTAAAAATAATAAAAATGCGGGAGGACTAAAATGGCAATTAGACCATTCAATGAAAACGCGCGGATCCTCCCTGGGTTGGGTCAAAGCGTGGATCCTAGCCTTCTAAACGGCATCGTTTCAACGCTTATTTGTTTAAGCTAAAACGGCGTCGTTTTATAATATTATATAAGCTAATATTTAGGTAAAAAAAATCATTCAGTAACTTGTTTTAAAAAAAATTTTCAAAAACGCTCTCAAGGACCCTTAGCTCCTTTGACGGAGCCTGGTCATCCGGCTTAGGGGCTTCCGCCTCCACGCGCTACACGCGCCTACGCACCGTCGCCCACGGCAGCTCTCAGGTATGAAATTTCGTCCATTTTTTTTAATACTATTTTGTTTATGAAATATGCAGGAATTCAAAAGCAAAAAAAAAAAAAAAAGTGTAAATCACATTTGAAATGGCTTTTTATTTCTCTGTATTCGAATATAATGTTTTGTGTTTTCTGTTTGTTTTCTCTGCGTATCTCTCTGTGTTTTTGTTACAAAATAATTAGGCTTTTATAGCCTTGAAAATAGAAAAATAAAAAAAAAAGGAATTTGCTACTGTTTTGCCTTTTTTGCTGCGGATTGTTTCCTTTCTTTTGCAGGTGGACGAAGATCTTGGCGATGGCGCGAGGTTTGTGAGCGTTGATGGCGGAGTGATCGAGGGGCTGCTGCTTGTGGCGCGACGGTTGGGATACTGGCCCGTGCGGCGCAAATGTTTCCAGGAAACCTAAGAAACCCTAGGTTTCCAGGCTGCTGAAGATTTGGGCTCATTTGGGCTGCATCTGGGTTAGTTTAGTTGGGCTAATCGGGTTTATTAAATTTGGGTTGCTGAGTAGTTTTAGTATTTGGGCCATTTGTAAATTAAATTTGAGCTTTGTAAAGGACTGTAGAAGGACACTTTAGTATATTTTTTGATTTTTTATTCTGTTTTATGGGCTCGGGCAAAATGAGTTATTACAAGTATATGATTAGTGGCTGCTTAATGTTGAAAGATTTGTTTCAATGTCTATTCTTTCTTTGGACAAAATGGGATAACAAGACAGATCACTTCCTTTTTAGAGTAACTTTGTTGTATGCAAACTAGTTTTATTGGGATTTTGTTCCCTACGCAATTTCTTCCATTTTGACTTCTAATGCTTCTCTTAGCTTTATCGTTGAATTTTGGGGATTATACGAATGGATGTATCAGGAAAGCATGTTGATTCGGTTATCGTATTTCTCGAATTTTATTGATGATTTATCTATTTTTTATAAATGAAAGTTTTACCCTAAAAATATGATGATATATGACACAAATTTAAGAGTTGTTTTAATTAAATTTGACAAAATTTAATACATAGCTATATAACATAAAACGAGATAAGAAAATTAATTAAAATATGATAAAAAAATAATATAATACAAATTCACCAACACGTAGAGATATACTTTATAACTTATAAATTTGAAAAAAATTATTGTAAAAGATTGACAAAATTTATATAAATATATGATATAAGTTTTATTGCTTCATGTTTTTGGGTTGGGCCAGGTAGCGTTCGAGTTAGGCTTAATAATGATATTAATACATTTTATGTTTGTTCAAATTCGATCCGGCCTTAAATATGAGTCTAAAATTTTGCCTAATTTCGTTCATATTTGTAAATGGCTAACCCAATCTCATTTTAAGTTCGCTCATCTTATTTTTTAATGTTTTTATAAATATATATTTAAAAATTAAAATTTAATAATATATATATTTCTTTTATTACAATTTTATATATGGATAGCTTAACACTTTTTTAATGTTTACGTATAGTATTATATATAACTATAGATATAATTTTTTTTTGTTATATATATAAATTGGGAAGAGATTCAATTATACCTATGTAAAATTTAGATGGTTTTAGATCATTTCATAATTTTTTATACTATTAATATTTTAACAATCCAACAGTCATATTTTATGCTCTATTCATGTAGATTATGCATGCCAAGTTTGACATAAATTAAAAATAATTATTATTTGTTTTATGTAAAAAAACTTTTAGCGTTAAATATCTAATATAGACAATTATATAGATCGATAAAGATATCAATCAATTAAAAAAACTGTAAGCATTATTAGTACAAATATATTAATAATTTAATGGTTGGATTGTTTAAATATTAATAGTATAAAAAGTTACGAAATGGTAACATAATATATATATATATATATATATATATATAGATATAAAACTAGAAAATAGATCGAGTTGGGCTCGGACCTTGAATGTTCAAGCTCGAGTTCGGCCTATATTTTATTCAGGCCTAATATTTTTTGCTTAAACTCTCCCAAATTTCAAGTGAACCTTTGAGCGTAAAAAGGCTTATGTAAAGATATATTTATAAAAGTTTGAAATGGTTAAGTTAGAAATTTAAAATTCATTCTCCAGACAAAAAAAGTTTAAAATTCATTAAGTTCAAAATCTATCATGGTACTATTATTTTACAACTTAAGTGTCTTGCTTGATATTCCTCAATACTGTAACATCTTAAAATTATGGGCCTATGCATTTAGTGTAGGGATAGAATTAATTTGTTAATTTAAGTGATAGGGGTCTAAATTTGGGCTTAGAATTAGGCAAAGGCCCAAATTAAATTATTTTAAGGTGGCATCATTAACAATTAAAAAGGAACAAGTCTTGGGTCGCAAGGAGCCCATGTTTTTGGGCCATTTTTGGCAATTAAATGGGAGCAAGGGTGACGCCACAACAAGGGATTTAAGGGATTTAAATTTAAGTTTAATGAAGCCCAAATCTTTTAATTTAAATGAGTTAAATTTCGGCATTTAGAATTAATGAGGTGGACGACTACAAGGCTTATTTTAAGTGATAATATCATAGATAAAAAGGAGAAAAGTTAGGAGCTTATCTTCAAAGGAAGTGTTGGCCGAAAATCCACCACCTAGAGGAGTGTAAAATTCAGCTACTGCATGGCATAGAGGGTGTCGAAATTCCCTCTCTTCTAGTTTAAATTTTAAGGGCGTTTTCGGTATTTAGCAGTAGGTGTCAAAAATCTATAAATAGGGGGGGCTAGCTCCTTGTTTCTGACATTGAAAAACCCTAAAAATCTCTCTCTTAGTGCCGAAATTCCTTAGCCTCTCTCTCTCCAAATTTCTTTCTTCAATTACTTCAAAAGTCGAAACTTCTCCCTACTTTCTTTTCCCTTGTGCCGATTTCTCTAAAAAGCCGAAGCATCCATTGCTTTTTCTTTTATTCATCCTATTTGAGGAATTGTTATATACTTCCGGCATTCAAAACTTCCATTGGCATTGCCGAATCCTCTCTCTAGTGCTAGCCGAATCTCCTAAGCTAAGGTAAGAGTCGATTTTTGTTTAGTTCTCATAATCTATTCCTGGTTTTTGAAAAGCAAAAGCCGAAAGCTAATAGTTTAATGGTTTTCGGGATTTGAAGGAAGCTTGGTCGACTAGATCTAAAAGCCGAAAATCATTAGTCTTCAATTTCAGGATTTTAAGGTAAGAAGAGTTGTTTATTCAAATACATAAAATTGGGTAGAACACTAACCATGGCCGAATATAGGAGAGGCCCTAGTTTCACATCCTTCCGGCTTTTTGAGCAAAGTTGTAGATTGGTTTAGCAAGGGTATCAACATTAATCAGGTGTGTAGACCTCTAACACACTACTAATAAACCTGTATGTATATCTATTCATGTATGTTATAGGCTAAAAAGTCGGAATAAGGCTGTATAGACAGTTGAATGGAACCCTAAAAGGGTTAAGCAAGGATGCCAGGTACGTAAACATAGAGCTCCCTATATGTATCGAATATATATATATATATATATATATATATATATATGACTGCATGATGTTTCCTTTATGTGTGTATGCATGGGATAGGATATTGATATGATGAAGGGGAAGTGCATGATAGGTCACGCAGTGATCGGTGGTAGAAAACCCACAAATATAAATGCTAGGTCACATTGTGATCGGTGGCTATGCCACGTTTAATGATTCCTACTTAATAGGAATAGGCAGTACGGCTGTCGTTTCGGTGTGTAGCGGATGGAGGGTTGATTGTAGAAATCCCCCAAGGTGTGATGGTTGGTACGGGTTGGTGTGTAGAGGATGGAAACCTAGGATGGGTTGAGTTATTCATTCTTTATTATTTATTATATGATTATGATTGATGCCTTCCTGTATGGGCCAGGGCCCATAATGTGTTTGTGGGCTCAGGTCGATGTGTGTTTTGAGATTTGTACACTGAGTCTTTGTGACTCACGCTTTCCTTTTCTCTACTCTTCCAGATGAACAGTAGATCGTGGACATGGGAGCCGAGACGGACTCGAAGGGCCATCAAGTTCTATTTCTACAAGTTATTTTCTTTTGGGATTTCTTAAAGTTTATTTTATTTCACTGTTATTTCGAGAATATCTATGTAATAAGGCCCATAGTTTTCATTCAACTCAGCAGTTATCAATGTTAAGTAACTTATGAATTTTATGATAAGGTTTATTCATACTTAATAATAAAAATACAAAGAGGTTTCTTTTCAAAAAGTCTCTCCTTTATTCAAATTTAATTAATTTAACTTGTGTTTTCAACATCCGATAAAATGTTATGTGTTCGATAACATGCCAGATCCGGTCGAAACGTATGTGCCGGGTTTGGGGTGTTACAAATACCTCGACTATTCACGAAACGTAAAAAGTGGATGAAAAATCACATCTTTCCAAAAGAAATGGAAGAATTTATATTCATTCATTCTTTTCTTTTCTAATAGATTATTACAACTTTATCTAAATTCCAACCTTACTAAAAGGTCTACTAAAAATCAGAAATTGTTGAGCTGATTATATCAACTTAGCTAGAAATGTAATCTAAATAAGATATTATGAAATTATTATATAAAAACAGGACATAAATTTCTCATGTTTTCATTTTTTTCGACTTTGTTTTCTTCTCTTTATATAATATTATATATATCAAAATTGAATGACCCAATTGCCCTTCACATCTTTATTTATTTCTAAGCTTACTCGTCCACTAACAATTGAAGTTGAGAAAATTGTTTGGGATAACTTTTATTAACGGTCTACAGATTATAGATAAGCTTACTGCACTCTTGGTTTGTTTTTCTTTTATATATATAGCTTACTGCATTTTTTATTTTTTATTTTAAGTTTGCTTTGGCAAACATAATGTATTAAAATGTTGATGGCATATGAGCACAATCTAATTTAATTTAAGATAAAAAAATTAAATCATAGTAAAGTTAAAAAAAAGGGGGCCATGATAGCAATATTCCAGCTTAAATATCACTCCAAATTGGAATATTTTACACACACACAAATATAAATACAGAAATTTATATCATTATTATTAGGGATGAGAAATAGAGGAGGGGCAGGGTTAGAGTTTATAAATAACGGGTCATATACTCCTCAACCGTTGTGTACTTGACTTCAGGGTAAAGCTTGGAGGCTTCTTCGGCTCCATCACCTATTTCAAAATTGGCAAGGCATCCCTCGTAACACACGTGATAGTAATGTGTTAATCCAACTTGCTCTGCATAATCTTGTTCTGCATATTAAATTTCATTACCATATATTCACTATTAATTAATTAATTGTTTAAACAATATCCATAATAATCACCTTTCATAATTGCTAGAAACTCTTGTTCTGAAATGGAAGACTTGAGCAGCTCTTTCCCGATGAGTTTCTCCCATATTTGGACCACTTCCCTTTGAGATAGTATGTTTTGGGGTGGCCTTATATACACTGTTTTGTTTAGGGTTCGAGGGTCGTCTATTGTTTTGATGCTATACGTTGCTATATCATCTTCATCAACATAAATTGCTGCATATATGCCTAATGTGTTAAAAGAATTGTTTGTATGGTGAATTTCAGCCTTATAATTATAATGTTCTCCATACCGAGAAAGGAAGAAATTAGTTGTAAATGCATGGACTGGCTTACCCTTTTGATTGCCATCTCCAAGCAAACGAACTTGTTTCCTTGAAGGAAGGATAAAACCTGGTTGGCACAGCCCACCAAGGAAGAAACCAGCAAAGCAATTGGCAGAGATATATGTGAAAGGAATTCCGGCTTCTTCAATTGCTCTTCTCACCACCATTTTATCGTCAAATGTAACCCTTCCAGGTTCCATTGCATTCTCCATCCTTGCAGGATCAGTTCCAAATTCCGATGGCAGGAATCTCTGTCACATTCATTACATCAAATCCAAACGCCAGGAATCAATGTTCACATTCATTACATCAAAATGAGCTAATAATAGTATAATACCTTAACATTCCCAGCCTCCTTGATGGCATCAACAAGCTTGAGTTGAAGCAGTATTTGGTGGCTACGGATATGAACACCGGATATTGCACAAATAACCACGTCTACTAATTTCACCACTTTCACGAGGCTTTGGTGGTCGTTAAACGAACCAGTCACAAGATAAGCCCCTTGCTGCTTAAACGATAGCAGCATTTGCACCTTCTCAATATCCACACCTATCTCCTCCCTGTGCAGCACGTAAGTTTCGTGGCCTTGTGCTAAACTTGCCTTAACTAGCCTCTTTCCCAAGTAGCCGGTTCCCCCAACGATGAGCACTTTGCTTTTCATTGCCATGATTATGATCTTTCTTCTCTCCTTTTTCTCACTAATTATTGATCTCTTGCACGAGTTCTCTGATATCTGCTTTACGGTTTTTATACAATAGTGAAACTCTTGTTTTTGTTTCTTTTGAATTTCCTTTAACTTTGGGTTCTAACATTTATGCTTTTGCTTCAATCCATTCATGTCTTCGTTTTATTAATATACTCTAAATATATGAGGCTGTAGTTTGGCGTAGCAGGTAAGAGGTAACCTTTTCATTTTCGAATAAAATAGTTGAATCGACTGTTGTCAGCTGGTAAGCCCACGAAAACTATTGTGGAAATTATTTTTTTTTTATAGAAAATGAGGTCGATTTTAAAAATAAAAATGGAGTCGCCATCCATCCTTTTTTGAGGTGTAATCGGATCACCTTGAGATTAATCATTAAAACATTTTTGGTTTATTAAAACAATGATTTTGATCTACGAAATTCGAGAAAATAGATTCGAGAGTCGGTTACGCACGAGGAAGGATTAACACCTTCGTAATGCCCAAAATTGGTACCGAATTGATTGATTAAAGTCTCGATGTCGAAAATTTGAAAAAAATTTAAAATACGATCCTTTTTGTTAAAAAAACTTGAATAAATTAAATTAGATGCTGAGACCTGCTTATTTCGAAGAAGTAAAATATCATACCCAATGAGTTAGGATACGACATTTTGAATCCTCGAAACTAAGCTTGCCTTTTGACTTTTAAAACTCGCATTTAAATTTAAGAAAAATATTCGGTTATTTTGGTCAAATGAAAAATCGGAACCCAGTAAGTTAGGGTACAATTTCTCAAAATTCCAAATATAGAATATTGCCTTGATTTTTAGAAATCCTTACCTTAAGATAACAAAATGTCACATCCAGTGAGTTAGGACACAACATTTTGAATTCCCGAGAACAAGTTTTTATTTAACTTATATGCTTTGATTTTAAAAAATAATTGGTTCTTTAGACTCGATGAGAAAAATCGAAACCCAGTAAGTTAGAGTACGATTTCTTTCGAATCTTAAAACACGGAGTATTTGCTTATTTCAAAACAAAAATTTTAATGCATCGGATAAAATGTAATATGATTGTAGTAAAATGGAAAATGAATTACACTGCCGATATGCATAATAGAATAAAAATGAGTGCGATAATATAAATAACAATAATAAAGGCAAAAATAATGTAACATCCTAAAATTATGGGCCTATGCATTTAGTGTAGGGATAGAATTAATTTGTTAATTTAAGTGATAGAGATCTAAATTTGGGCTTAGAATTAGGCAAAGGCCCAGGTTAAATTATTTTAAGGTGGCATCATTAACAATTAAAAGGGAACAAGTTTTGGGTCGCAAGGAGCCCATGTTTTTGGGCCATTTTCGGCAATTAAATGGGAGCAAGGGTGACTCCACAACAAGGGATTTAAGGGATTTAAATTTAAGTTTAATAAAGCCCAAATCTTTTAATTTAAATGAGTTAAATTTCGGCATTTAGAATTAATGAGGTGGACGACTACAAGGCTTAAAAATAGGAAGATATATACGGATTTTTAAGTGATAATATCATAGATAAAAAGGAGAAAAGTTAGGAGCTTATCTTCAAAGGAAGTGTTGGCCGAAAATCCACCACCTAGAGGAGTGTAAAATTCAGCTACTGCATGGCATAGAGGGTGCCGAAATTCTCCTCTCTTCTAGCTTAAATTTTAAGGGCGTTTTTGGTATTTAGCAGTAGGTGTCAAAAATCTATAAATAGGGGGGCTAGCTCCTTGTTTTTGACATTGAAAAACCCTAAAATCCTCTCCCTTGGTGCCAAAATTCCCTAGCCTCTCCCTCTCCAAATTTATTTCTTCAATTTCTTCAAAAGCCGAAACTTCTCCCCACTTTCTTTTCCCTTGTGCCGATTTCTCTAAAAAGCCGAAGCATCCATCGCTTTTTCTTTTATTCATCCTATTTGAGAAATTATTCTATACTTCCGGCATTTAAATCTTCCATTGGCATTGCCGAATCCTCTCTCTAGTGCTAGCCGAATCTCCTAAGCTAAGGTAAGAGTCGATTTTTGTTTAGTTCTCATAATCTATTCCCAGTTTTTGAAAAGCAAAAGCCGAAAGCTAATAGTCTAATGGTTTTCGGGATTTGAAGGAAGCTTGGTCGACTAGATCTAAAAGCTGAAAAATCATTAGTCTTCAATTTCGGGATTTTAAGGTAAGAGTTGTTTATTCAAATACATAAAATTGGGTAGAACACTAACCATGGCCGAATAGGAGAGGTCGTAGTTTCACATCTTTCCGACTTTTTGAGCAAAGTTGTAGATCGGTTTAGCAAGGGTATCTGTTGGAACGCCGGAACCCCATGGCGCAGCAGAATAAAATTAGATCCGGCGATCCAAACCATGAATCCATGTGTGAGGAACGAATCGGGGTGAAATAAAGGTTTCGAAATTACCAAAACTTCAATCTGAGTAGACAGCGATGCCTTGGCAACAAGAGTTTTGATCTACTGTCGAATCAAGCCACAACCTTTTCCGATGTCGGCCTCTATGTAATCCACCCGGTTTGACTATGAACGGAAGAAATCTCCAAAACTGTTTTGGAGGTTTATTTGCTTGACGGCTGCTAGACCTAACAAGCAATCACTTAGGGTTTTCATCTTTTTCTTTGTCTCCTTTTAATACCTTTTATAATGGGTGTCTTTTTCATTGGGCCTTTTATAATTGGTATCCTTTTAATTGGGCCTTTTATAATTGGTATCTCTTGAATGTATTATAGGATTAAATAAATATAATAAAGTTTTTAACCGAAAATTATAATTACATTAATTATATCTGAAATTTATAATTACATTAATTATAATAAGGATTTCGGTAAACTATATTTATTTAAATTTATATATGAATCAAATTCATATATTAATAAAATTATGTTATCATTATGTGTACAACATCCTTGTACATATAATATGTTCAATATTTGATTGCCCAATTAAATTAATTCTTTAATTAATTTAATTTATGTGACAACCAAGTACAATACCAACTATATTTTATTCCGTTCATTTCAACCATAGGGTGTGACCCTGTAGGTTCTTGCAACGTTAGCAGTAATACTAGAACGATTCTATTGTCACAGACAATGAGTGGCATCTAGCAATGCATCATTGCTACCTAAGTTACAAGAAATCATGATTCGACATAATCTTTTGTGATTAACCTTTCATGCATTAATCCTAAGTCCTTTATCTCTGGAACGGATACAAGTCATGGGATAGTCACACTTGTATAGTCCATCCCATGTTTCTTGATATCTTGAGTAGACTATGATATACAAATTAGTATGACATCTCATATCAACTTATTTGAGCATGGCCATGCATTTCTAGTCTCACTCAATCAAGTGGCCTAAGATATTACTCCTATTATGTAGGAGGGACTTATCCTTTATTGATCAACCATATCCCTCTACATAGATTGTGGTATATCCAACATCAGCCTTTATAGAACAACCTGTTACGGTGTACATTTGACTGTATCAAAATATACAACTCACGATGCTAGGATAATAATGATCTCAAGTCTGAGGATCATATACATATTAATCATTATGAGTAATGTTGTGACAATTACATAATAATCCAAGAAACATACTCATAGCGGGTCAATCCAATATGTTGTTCTCTAACACATATATTCATGCATTGATTTTGACACTCCATATCAATGACAACTCTTTATCATCAATCAACTACATGTTAGTCTTAATGCATTATTGTTGTCCTAGTCAACAATAATACTCGACTAAGGATCTTTTAAGAATAATCATATTATTCTCAGGACATTATTATAAAACAGTTTATCTATACACATAGAAAGAAAAACTGAAATAATAATGACAGCGCTTTATATTAATAAACATGGTAAATTAAGTATGTTATTACAACCATCTCATGATTGATCTTTGGGCATACTCTTACAATCTCCCACTACCACTAAGACCAATCACTCATATATCTAATACTAAGTGACTTAGTGTGACGATCATGCTTCTGCTGTGTTAGAGGCTTGGTCAGGGGATCAGCAATGTTATCATCTGAAGGTACTCTGCATATCTCTACATCCCCTCGATCGATAATCTCTCGAATAAGATGGTAGCGTCTAAGTATATGTTTGGATCGCTGGTGAGATCTGGGTTCTTTAGCTTGTGCAATAGCTCCATTGTTATCACATCGGAGTTCTATAGCATCTGATATGCTAGGCACAACCCCTAGTCCAGTAATGAACTTCTTGATCCAAACCGCTTCCTTTGCTGCCTCACTGGCTGCAATATACTCAGCCTCTGTTGTAGAATCGGCTACTGTACTTTGCTTTGAACTCTTCCAGCTCACAGCACCACCATTAAGGCAAAACACAAAACCTGATTGCGATCGAGAATCGTCCTTGTCGGTTTGGAAGCTGGCATCAGTGTAACCTTTTACACTTAACTCTTCCTCACCTCCATATAATAGGAACGTATCCTTAGTTCTTCTTAAGTACTTAAAGATACTCTTGACTGTGGTCCAGTGACCTTCACCGGGATCTACTTGATACCTGCTCGTCATACTTAAGGCATATGAGACATCTGGACGGGTACATAACATAGAATACATGATAGATCCAATAGCGGAAGCATATGGAATTTTACTCATACGTTCTCTCTCTTGTGGAGTTGAAGGACACATTTCCTTCGAGAGTGAAATACCATGTCTCATAGGTAGGAATCCTCTTTTAGATTCTTCCATACTGAACCTTTTCAGTACTTTATCTATGTATGTACTTTCGCTTAGACCTAGTAGTCGTCTTGATCTATCTCTATAGATCTTGACTCCTAAGATATAAGTGGCTTCGCCCAAGTCCTTCATAGAAAAAAAACTTCTTAACCAAGTCTTAATAGACTGCAAGGTAGGTATGTCATTTCCCATGATAAGTATGTCATCCACATATAGTACCAAGAATATGATAGTGCTCCCACTAACTTTCTTGTAAACACATGGTTCATCTTCATTTTTGATAAAACCAAACTCTTTGATTGCATCGTTAAAATGAAGATTCCAACTTCGAGAAGCTTGCTTCAATCCATAAATGGATCTTTGTAGCTTACATATCTTTCTAGCATCCTTTGGATTTGCAAAACCTTCAGGTTGTGTCATATACACATCCTCTTCAAGTTTCCCGTTAAGGAAAGCCGTTTTGACGTCCATCTGCCAGATTTCATAATCATGAAATGCAGCTATGGCGAGTAGGATCCTGATGGATTTAAACATAGCTACAGGAGAAAAGGTTTCATCATAGTCAATACCATGAATTTGGCGAAAACCTTTAGCGACTAATCGCCCTTTATATGTTTGTACATTACCATCCATGTCTGTTTTCTTTTTGAAAACCCATTTGCACCCTATAGGTTTAACCCCTTCGGGTGGGTCAATCAAAGTCCATACTTGGTTTTCATACATGGAATCCATCTCAGATCTCATGGCCTCAAGCCATTTCTCAGAGTCCGGGCTCGTCACCGCTTCTTGATAAGTCCTAGGCTCATCTTGATCTATAAGAAGAACGTCACCATGCATTGTAATGAGAAATCCATATCTCTCAGGTGCGCGGCGTTCTCTTAAAGATCTGCGCGGTGGTTGTGTTTCTACAACAGTTGTTTGTTCCTCAATTTCCTGTGGAATTTGTTGTTGTTCAATCTCTGGTTCAGTGGTATCTTGTGATTCTCGAATTTCTTCAAGTTCAATCTTTCTCCCACTTCCTTTTCTAGAAGTAAATTCTCTCTCTAAGAAGACATCAGTCCGAGCAACAAATGTTTTGTTCTCAGTGGGATTAAAGAAATAATATCCTTTGGTTTCTTTTGGATACCCCACAAAAATACACCTTTCAGATCTGGGTTCAAGCTTAGTAGACGTCTGACATTTAACATATGCTTCACAGCCCCAAATTTTCATAAAAGACATACTAGGACGTTTCCCAGTCCACATCTCATATGGCGTCTTTTGAACCGATTTAGATGGAACACGATTTAGTGTGAAAGTAGCTATCTCAAGTGCATGTCCCCAAAAGGAAGTCGGTAGATCAGCATGACTCATCATGGATCGAATCATGTCTAACAAAGTTCGATTTCTTCTCTCAGATACTCCATTCCATTGAGGAGTACCAGGAGGAGTAAGTTGTGAGGCAATCCCACATTCTTTCAAAAGATCATCAAACTCTAGGCTCAAGTACTCTCCACCTCGATCAGATCGAAGTGACTTGATAGTTTTGCCTAGTTGATTTTGTACTTCATTTTTGAATTCCTTGAACTTTTCAAGGGACTCAGACTTATGGCGCATGAGATAAACATACCCATATCCACTGAAATCATCAGTGAAAGTAATGAAGTAGTTAAATCCACCTCTGGCCTGTGTATTTATTGGTCCACATACATCAGAATGTATTAGGTCCAATAAATCACTAGCTCGTTCACTTTTACCAGTAAAAGGAGATTTAGTCATTTTTCCCAATAAGCAAGATTCACATACTTCAAATTGTTCAAAAACAAATGAATTCAAGAGACCATCTTTATGGAGTTTGGATATGCGTTTCTCACTTATGTGGCCCAAACGACAATGCCAAAGATAAGTTTGATTTGAGTCATTTATTTTAGATCTTTTAGTATTTATGTTGTAAATGGGATTCGTTTGATCTAAAATATAGAGGCCATTAATTAATTGTGCCGAACCATAGAAAACATTATTGAGATAAAATGAACAACAATTATTCTTAATAATTATCTCAAAACCAATTTTGTCTAAACAAGAAATTGAAATAATGTTTTTAGTCAAACTGGGCACAAAATAACAATCCTCTAAACATAAATCAAGTCCACTAGGCAAAGATAAAGTATATGTTCCCACAGCTAATGCAGCAACTTTTGCTCCATTTCCAACTCGTAGGTCCACATCTCCTCTAGCCAAAGTCCTACTCCTTTGTAGTCCCTGTACAGAAGTAAAAATATGAGAACCACAACCAGTATCTAATACCCAAGAAGTAGTAGTTGATAAATTAATATCAATAACATAAATACCTGAAGCAGACATTCCGCTTGCTTTAGCCTTCTTGACTTCTTCAAGATAGACAGGGCAGTTCCGTTTCCAATGTCCAGTCACACCACAATGAAAACAGTTTCCTTCCTTAGACACCCCACCTTTAGGTTTCAGTGCAGCCTTTCCTTTTCCAAATTTGGGCTTATCTTTGCCCTTGGGCTTTGTTTGAACTTTGGCCTTTCCCTTGCCCTTGTTATTACGGACCATCAGTATGGGCTTGGGTCCAACCTTTTTCAAGTTTCCTTCAGCAGTTCGTAACATACTAAGCAATTGTGGTAGAGTCTTGTCAATTTCATTCATATTGAAATTGAGGACAAACTGGCTGTAGCTATCTGGCAACGATTGTAAAATAACATTAGTGGCCAACTCTTGGCTCAATGGAAACCCAAGCTTAGACAGGCTTTCAATATAGCCAATCATCTTAAGGACATGAGGTCCTACTGGGCTTCCTTCAGCCAACTTACATTGGAATAGGGCCTTAGAGATATCAAACCTCTCTTGTCGTGCTTGTCCCTGATAAAGTTCTTTCAGGTGCTCGATCATATCATAAGCAACCATGTCCTCATGTTGCTTCTGAAGTTCAGGATTCATAGTGGCAAGCATAAGACATCCAACATCTATCATGTTATCGAGATACTTCTTGTAAGCATCTCTATCAGTCCTCGAGGCATTAGCGGGTGGTTCATTAGGAAGTGGTTGTTCAATGACATATAATTTCCGTTCTTGTTTAAGGACAATCCTCAAGTTACGGAACCAATCAAGAAAATTCAAACCATTCAATTTGTCCTTCTCAAGGACCGATCGCAATGAGAGTGTGCTAGTGTTTGCAGCCATAATATATCTACAACAATTAAATATGCATGTGAGTAAATTTACCAATTTTATATCAATCATTAAAAAGACTTTATTAAATGATATTCCCACTATTTTATTTCAAAATTAATAACCCTCGCATATTAATTTCGGAAAAACTTTCTCAAAAGTATTTCTAGTAGGTTAAGGATCCATATTTCACCACCTCTTAAGTCAGCTTTGGCTTTACTCTTAAGATTATGGTTATTTAGGTAAGCAACATTTGCTAATTACATCATATGTAACTCCTAATATTTGGTGAACAACTCTTGTTCTAATCATCTTATGATTTATCCAATTTACTTGCCTCTAGGTTTCTAATCCTATTAGAGTAACCTAGTTAAGTCATTAACCAATTTTTTTTAACCAGCGAATATCACTTGTTTATTCTTCGCGTTTAACCAAGATAAATACTAGTACTTCGCTTTGGCAGAACCTACATAGTATTGATCGAGGCCTTAACGAGGGCAAAATTGGAAGGCCATGTTGACTTAATATTTTAATAGAGGGATTTTATTAAGGTTTTTGCATCTCACCAATTATGGTCTACTTTAGCCCATTTAGTCTTCTAATCGATCTCATCAATTAATAGGGTTTATTATCATCAAGTTTTAATATATATATATATATATATTTGGCATGCTTTAGACATCCATAGCATCTCATACATGAATAAATAAAGCAATAAATAAATGCAATAGTTATAGCCCATAAACTAAAGTGGTTCAACCCAAGCCAATGGGAAAACCAAAAGGAAACCTAAAGGTGTAAGCCATTTCACAAGCTATCATTCACAATCATTGTCCTACCTTCCTTCTCGTTTGGCCCACAGCAACTCTTACAAATTACAATATGCAGAAACTCGTTTTACATACGAGGGAATAAGATGAGAAGAGAAATACAAGAGAATAGTAGTAAGGCACGACACGCAGGCCGTATTAAAAAAAATACAACCTTTTATCGAATGGGTCATTGGGCTATAACTATGCATTTCAAACACGTGCATGTCAGAAAATAGCATACATAATTCAATGCTTTTTGCTAAGGTGAATTATAAAATATCCTTTCAACCTTTTGTGGCCTATCAAGTTTATAAATTTCTTTTATTAACAAAACTTTTTGCGGAGCCCCCGCGGTACGAATCGCATACCCCAGTCAAATGAAACCTCACGATTTGATAACTTTTATCAACAGAATCATGTTTTTTTTTTATATTAGGATTTTAATCCTTGAGGTTTCATATCGGAACAACCCTTGTTCCACTAGCTAGTTAACACTTACTGGAAACTATAAATACCACTGTTGCAATATTACAGATTTGTTAATAGTTAACAGTAATAACATAAAATCGAATAGGCCACAACACCATGATTAACATTTAATTAATTACCGAAAGGAACAGTTATCAGGTTATGCTTCAACGATTTAAACAATCGAAAATACAATAAGATCAAAACATGCATCTCATACAATTGCATCACCCAAGTATTTAAACCCGAGTTCGTATCACACAAGTGGCTCTGATACCACTGTTGGAACGCCGGAACCCCATGGCGCAGCAGAATAAAATTAGATCCGGCGATCCAAACCATGAATCCATGTGTGAGGAACGAATCGGGGTGAAATAAAGGTTTCGAAATTACCAAAACTTCAATCTGAGTACACAGCGACGCCTTGGCAACAAGAGTTTTGATCTACTGTCGAATCAAGCCACAACCTTTTCCGATGTCGGCCTCTACGTAATCCACCCGGTTTGACTATGAACGGAAGAAATCTCCAAAACTGTTTTGGAGGTTTATTTGCTTGACGGCTGCTAGACCTAACAAGCAATCACTTAGGGTTTTCATCTTTTTCTTTGTCTCCTTTTAATACCTTTTATAATGGGTGTCTTTTTCATTGGGCCTTTTATAATTGGTATCCTTTAAATTGGGCCTTTATAATTGGTATCTCTTGAATGTATTATAAGATTAAATAAATATAATAAAGTTTTAACCGAAAATTATAATTACATTAATTATATCTGAAATTTATAATTACATTAATTATAATAAGGATTTCGGTAAACTGTATTTATTTAAATTTATATGAATCAAATTCATATATTAATAAAATTATGTTATCATTATGTGTACAACATCCTTGTACATATAATATGTTCAATATTTGATTGCCCAATTAAATTAATTCTTTAATTAATTTAATTTATGTGACAACCAAGTACAATACCAACTATATTTTATTCCGTTCATTTCAACCATAGGGTGTGACCCTGTAGGTTCTTGCAACGTTAGCAGTAATACTAGAACGATTCTATTGTCACAGACAATGAGTGGCATCTAGCAATGCATCATTGCTACCTAAGTTACAAGAAATCATGATTCGACATAATCTTTTGTGATTAACCTTTCATGCATTAATCCTTAAGTCCTTTATCTCTGGAACGGATACAAGTCATGGGATAGTCACACTTGTATAGTCCATCCCATGTTTCTTGATATCTTGAGTAGACTATGATATACAAATTAGTATGACATCTCATATCAACTTATTTGAGCATGGCCGTGCATTTCTAGTCTCACTCAATCAAGTGGCCTAAGATATTACTCCTATTATGTAGGAGGGACTTATCCTTTATTGATCAACCATATCCCTCTACATAGATTGTGGTATATCCAACATCAGCCTTTATAGAACAACCTGTTACGGTGTACGTTTGACTGTATCAAAATATACAACTCACGATGCTGGGATAATAATGATCTCAAGTCTGAGGATCATATACATATTAATCACTATGAGTAATGTTGTGACAATTACATAATAATCCAAGAAACATACTCATAGCGGGTCAATCCAATATGTTGTTCTCTAACACACATATTCATGCATTGATTTTGACACTCCATATCAATGACAACTCTTTATCATCAATCAACTACATGTTAGTCTTAATGCATTATTGTTGTCCTAGTCAACAATAATACTCGACTAAGGATCTTTTAAGAATAATCATATTATTCTCATGACATTATTATAAAACAGTTTATCTATACACATAGAAAGAAAAACTGAAATAATAATGACAACGCTTTATATTAATAAACATGGTAAATTAAGTATGTTATTACAACCATCTCATGATTGATCTTTGGGCATACTCTTACAGTATCAACATTAATCAGGTGTGTAGATCTCTAACACACTACTAATAAACTTGTATGTAAATCTATTTATGTATGTTATGGGCTAAAAGCCGGAATAAGGCTGTATAAACAGTCGAATGGAACCTTAAAAGGGTTAGGCAAGGATGCCAGGCACGTAAACATAGAACTCCCTATGTGTATCGAAAAATATGTATGACTGCATGATGTTTTCTTTATGTATGTATGCATGGGATGGGATATTGATATGATGAAGGGGAAGTGCATGATAGGTCACGCAGTGATCGGTGGTAGAAAACCCACAAATATAAATGCTAGGTCACATTGTGATCGGTGGCTATGCCACGTTTAATGGTTCCTACTTAATAGGAATAGGCAATACGGCTGTCGTTTTGGTGTGTAGCGGATGGAGGGTTGATTGTAGAAATCCCCAAGGTGTGATGGTTGGTACGAGTTGGTGTGTAGAGGATGGAAACCTAGGATGGGTTGGGTTATTCATTCTTTATTATTTATTATGTGATTATGATTGATGCCTTCTGTATGGGCCAGGGCCCATAATGTGTTTGTGGGCTCAGGTCGATGTGTGTTTTGAGATTTATACACTGAGTCTTTGTGACTCACGCTTTCCTTTTCTCTACTCTTCTAGATGAACAGTAGATCGTGGACATGGGAGCCGAGACGGACTCGAGGGGCCATCAAATTCTATTTCTACAAGTTATTTTCTTTTGAGATTTCTTTAGGTTTAATTTATTTCAAGGTTATTTCGAGAATATTTATGTAATAAGGCCCCTAGTTTTCATTCAACTAAGTCGTTTTCAATGTTAAGCAACTTATGAATTTTATGATAAGGTTTATTTATACTTAATAATAAAAATACAAAGAGGTTTATTTTCAAAAAGTCTCTCCTTTATTCAAATTTAATTAATTTAACTTGTGTTTTCAAAATCGGATTTAATGTTATGTGTTGATAACATGCCAGATCCGGTCGAAACGCATGGGCCGAGTTTGGGGTGTTACAAATAAAATAAAATAAAAGCTAAAACAAACAATCTATATAAAATAATAGGTAAAAGTTAAAATAATAATAAATAAATAAACAAATAAATAAAACAAGAAAAATAATAATAAAAATAATAGTAAAAGCTAATAGTAAATCAATAAAAAAATAAATACTATGTACAATAGTTTGAAAATAATAAAATAATAATAATAATGGCAATAATACAATAATAATAATAATAAATTATAATAAAAATACATTAATAAACAAATAATAATAGTAAAAATAAATAAGTAAGAGTAATAATAATAATAATCATAATAATAATGATAATAGTAATGAAAATAATAAAATGAATAATCTAGCATTTGAAAGCACATATAAAAGGATATAAAATAAGAAATAATGAATAAAATAATCATAATAAAAATAATAATAAAAAATTAAAAAGTAAGTAGAGTCTATTTAAAAAAACGTAAATAAAAATAAAAATAAATATTCAACATTAAATATATCAATTTAATAATAATAATATAATAATAATAGTGGTAGTAATAAAAATAAAAATAAAAGCAATACTAAATATAATAATAATAATAGTAACAACAATAATAATATTTGTAATGATAATTATAATAATAATAACAATTAAAATTAATTAATTTAATAGCAAAAATAACAAAAAGGACTAATTTGAACTTAAAATAGAAATTTGAAGGCAAATCTGAAATAAATAAAAGAGAAAGGACCACATTGAAAGCGCGAATAACAATAATAATAATGAAAATAATAATAATAAAAAAAAAAGTAGAATCTATTTTAAAAAAACGTAAATAAAAATAAAAATAAATATTCAACATTAAATATATCATAATAACAACAACAACAACAACAACAACAACAACAATAATAATAATAATAATAATAATAATAATAATATACTGGTAGTAATAAAAATAAAAATAAAAATAATACTAATAAATATAATATAATAATAATATTTGTAATTATAATTATAATAATAACAATTAAAATTAATTAATTTAATAGCAAAATTAACAAAAAAGACTAATTTGAACTTAAAACAGAAATTGGGGGGCAAATCCGAAATAAATAAAACAAAAAGGACCACATTGAACGAGCCAATAACAAGGAGGGACCAATAGGGAAATTAACCCCCGCCCTCCAAAACGTTGTCGTTCGAATAAGGGCCTAAGTGAAATCGCAATAAATTATGGGGCCAAATTAGAAAACAAGAAAGACTTGATTATAAAGTAATAAAAAAGCGGAAGGGCTAAAAGTGCAATTAGCCCTTCCGTTAAAAACACGCGGATCCTAGGCCTGGAGAGGGTCGGATTTGGGTTGGGCTCCCCAAAACGTTGCCGTTTTGGGCATCTGGGGGGCCTAATGAAACGACACCGTTTTGCTATGCTATTTAAACCCCAAATTTTCTAAAAATTTCATTTTTCTTCTTTCTCAAAAAAAAAATCTTTCAAAACTCTCTCAACTCTCTCCTCCCCCCTCCGAATCCGGCCTTGAGCGCCACCTAGCCTCGCCGCAGCCACCAGCTACCAGCGACGGTGACCGCCGTCCACGGTGGCCGGAGTTCACCGGAAAAAGGCCATTTTGGCTATTTTTCCTCCATTGGCTCGTTTTCGAGACGGGAACACCAAAAAACGAAAGAAAAAGAAAAAAAAAAGGAGGACTTTTGACCTTCTGATTCGTAACCGAGGTAAGCAGTTTTATTTTTGGAAATATACTGATCTGCTATGCTATGCTGAAAATAAATATGCAATATTAAACCTATACCTAAAAACTTTTGATTTGCTGTGTTGTATTCGAAAAAATCTGTTTGTTCTTTTTTTTCTATTGATATTGTGTCTGTAAAAAAAAAAATACAATCGTTCTCTCTGGCTTTTTATAGCCGAAATAAAAATCAGTATTTCTTGCTTTTGTTTTTTTCGATTTACTTTTGTACAGATCAGATCCTTCACATGTAATTCCTCACACTGAAATTGAGCTTTAACTAGATATAACGTATTCAGAAGAGCCGGTAAAGATTTTGACTCGAGAGGTTAAAGAATTACGAAACAAACGGGTACCATTAGTTAAAGTCTTATGGCATCGACATGGTTCGGAGGAAGCAACCTGGGAAACAAAGGAATTAATGAGATCACAGTAACCAAACTTGTTTTCAAGTAACAAATTTCGAGGACGAAATTTCCTAAAGGGGGAGAGTTGAAACAGCCTGATTTTCAGTGGTGTCAAAAATAGTGATTCGAGATCACTAAATCCGATGAGTGAGTTCGAAAATTTATTAAATTAATATTTATAAGTCATGTGTGAATTTAAAAGTATTCTTGAATTAGAGAATGTTGTTATTTAAAAGAAATTATTAGGTAAACTAGGTTAAAAATGAGGTATTGAGATCTCGAATTCATAAACCGAGCCATAAATATTTTTAGAAATATTTATGGAGTGTTATTGAGTTAGTATTAAAGTTTCGTTAGGAAATTTTAACGTTTCGATTGTTAATTAATTATAAAGAACTAAATTGTAAAATGTGAAAAACTTGTTAAAGTGATTAAATAGCTTAAGTTCCGAATATGGAAGGATTTAAAAGAAATTAGACCCAAATTAAATGGGCTGGATGGCAAAGAAATAAGCAAGAAAATAATGTAAAATAAGGGTAAATTTGGAAATTTCGCAAATTAATTAAATAAGACAAAGACTAAATTGAAAATTCTAGATATCTCTTCACTTTTCTTCAGACAAAACGCCATAGGAGATCCAAAAGAAGCTGGTGTTTTATATTTTTTCACCATGTGAGTTAAATTCTTGCTTTTTCTTTGAAATTTTTATGTTATTGTGACTTTTACAATTAGGTCCATCTATTGAATTCATTAGTTTTTGATTCTATGGGTGATTTTGAAAGCTTCCATGGATGAGTGCTATATGTTTATGATAAATTACCATGGATTTGAAGCTTTAATTGCATTATATGATGATTTTATTAAGTGATTTTAATAGAAAATGACTTTTAGGACCTAATTGTGAAAAAGTTTAGAGTTAGGGTTTGATGTTGAAATTTTGAACACCAGAGGGTATATAGTAGTTTAGATTGATGGAATAAATGGTTAATTGAGAAAAATAAGCTCAATTGAAGGGCTAATTGATCAAGGACTAAATTATAAAAATTGTAAAATTTGGGGTAAAAGTGTAATTTTGAAAAATTGAAGGGCATAAATTGTGAATTGAATTAGAATTAAATTAGATGCTAATGAATGAAAAATTTTACATTATAGATCAAGAATCAGAAGATAAATATGGAAAAGAGAAAATTGTTGATTAGTCCCTGAATCCCTACAACTTCTACGAATTGGCCCAGGTTAGTTTATATGGTTAAACTTTTATGATTATTTGTTAATTTAGAAATGATATAATGTATTATTTCATGTGTTTGTCATTGAATTATGACTATTGAAAGTACATGAAAAGTAATTTTAATGTTCAAATTGAGTAGAGCGTTGGATTGAGTACGATCGTCCAGTGACAAGTGAAGTGATAAGTGATGAATTGACAGATAAAAATTATGGTATAACCATGATAAAGTGTGGAATGTAAAACCATAGCTGGGCTATGGCATTTCAGTGAAAAGTCCACAATTGAATTATGGCACAGTGTACGTAAGACCATGGTTGAACCATGGCAGTAAGTGTACATGTATAAGACCATAACTGGTTTGTGGCATCATGAGTGAAAGAATATGGCAGGGCCATGACAATATTAGTGAAAGACCATAGTTGGACTATGGTATTGAGCAAACGATGTACTCAAATCCGTAAGACGTTTTATAATTTGACAAGTGTTGGTAAGTGTTATATGAATGAAAGTGAAATAATTTAATCAGTTGTGATATTGAGCTCAACTAAATAAATTCAACGTTTGAGATTGTGATTGATAGGGAATATTATTGAAATGCTCTGTTTAATGTTTTGTTATTACATATTCGGTAAGATTTATTTAAAAGCCTATGAACTTACTAAGCTTTCATAAGCTTACTTCTGTGTGTTTAATGTTCTGTGTAGATTGATGTGAATTAGGTGGATCGGATCAACACATCAGGGCACACTATCCAGATCATTATCGGTAGATTTTTGTATTACGACTTATGGTTTATATGGCATGTATAGGATTGAATGGTAAAAGGTTAAACTTAAACTAAGAGTGTGAATGATGTATATGAAAAAATATGAATGCATGTTAGTATTTTTATTCTTAGTAGTTTATTATGGTAGAATAATGAATGAAATTATGTAGGTAAGTTTGGCTAAACAAGTTTTATGATGGTTTATTTTGAGGAAAATAAGTATGTTAATTTGTATTGGTTGTTGGATTGGAGTATATTGGTATATGAAAGTGTTTTGTACAAGTTAAATGCATAAAGAGTGAGAAAAATGGCCTTAACGTGGCCTATTTTTGTCCACACGGGTAGACACACGAGCATTTGATAGTGTGATTGAGTCCTCTGCATGTGATTTGGTCGTGTGTCCTCTGCATCTTAAATTTGAGAAACAAAATGCTCAGGATTGGGCACACGGGTAGAGACACGGGCGTGTGTCTTGGCTGTGTGAAAATTGCATCTTCATGTTTTGCAAGTCAGAGAGTTACACGGGTTAGGAGCACGGCCGTGTGACCTTTGTCACTTAGCCGTGTGCCTGTATATGAGAATTTTTAAATTTTGATCTCTGAAATCAGAGTTTTAAATTTATAATGAATGAGATCGAACCTGGAAACTAACTCTGACAACGATTAAAGGCAAGTGTACCTATCGAACAGTAGTATAGCTTAGGCAAGACCGGATTGTCGAACCCAAAGGAACTAAAAGTATTAATACTAACTTTCTTTTTATTATTTAGCCTAAAATAAAGTGAAGTTTCTTTAATCTAAATTAATGACTACTAAGCTAAAGACGCGAAGACAAAAAGAACGAATTGAGAAATAACTTGAAGAAAAACTCAGTTGATCACGACGATACCCTCAGGAAGAATCTACCTAAACTTCACTTGTTATCTAACACTGAACCATACGATTTATTCACTTAGTTTGATCCGTAGGACTCCCTAACATATATTAAACCCTCTCTCGAGGCGAATAACGACTAACCCTAGGTTAATTAACGGAAATCTCTTTCTCGAATAATAACCCCCTAGAATAGCAGTAAATCGATCTATGGATTCCCATATTAGGTTTCACCCTAATCCGGCAAAATCTCGTCACCCTATCTCCAGGCGTGCGATCGAACAGTAGTATAGCTTAGGCAAGACCGGGTTGTCGAACCCAAAGGAACTAAAAGTACTAATACTAACTTTCTTTTTATTATTTAGCCTAAAATAAAGTGAAGTTGCTTTAATCTAAATTAACGACTACTAAGCTAAAGACACAAAGACAAAAAGAACGAATTGGGAAATAACTAGAAGAAAAACTCAGTTGATCACGACGATACCCTCAGGAAGAATCCACCTAGACTTCACTTGTTATCTAACACTAAACCATATGATTTATTCACTTAGTTTGATCCGTAGGACTCCCTAATGTATATTAAACCCTCTCTCGAGGCGAATAATGTCTAACCCTAGGTTAATTAGTGGAACTCTCGTTCTCTTATAATAACCCCCTAGAATAGCAGTAAATCGATCTATGGACTCCCATATTAGGTTTCACCCTAATCCAGCAAAATCTCGTCACCCTATCTCTAGGCGTGCGATCAACTCCGCTTGATTATGCTAGATCTACTCTTAAGCAAGGTCTATTCCTCTTCCACCTAAGCACATCAAATTTGGATTAAACACACATAATTAAGAACAAACTAAGTATTTATCATATAATTCAGAAATCAATAACAAGATTCATCTAGGTTTCATCCCCTTCAGGTATCTGAAGGGTTTAGTTCATAACAAATAAATAAAACATCTCAAAGGAAAGATAAAACCAAACATAAGAAATCCCTAAAACTCCCTGAAGGAATTGAAGGAGAAATCTGCCGTCTTGAGTATAATTCCGGCTTCTTGGGATGGATCAACTGGCTAACTTCGAGCGATTCCCACAACTCTGACCTTTTTGGCTTGGCTCTTTAGCCTAGCTTCATCGCCCGTTCCGGCTTCTGCCGAACTCCCCTTTCAAGTTGCCCCATTGGGTGTTTATATAGACTTTGTGATGCCTTACTTGGCCCCTAAGTATCCTAATTTAAGTAGAATTCCTACTAGGGTGTTTGAATAGGCTTTGGAATGTGTTTCTTTGCCTCCAAGTATCCTT
The DNA here is from genome assembly GCA_005393395.2 of Gossypium australe. Taxonomy (NCBI): domain Eukaryota; kingdom Viridiplantae; phylum Streptophyta; class Magnoliopsida; order Malvales; family Malvaceae; genus Gossypium; species Gossypium australe. The sequence goes on along the minus strand of CM016621.1, from coordinate 23,025,596 downwards.
TCCCGAATGGAATTGCTCTTTCCAGCGACAAGGGCACGGCCATGGCACACGCCATTGTGAATCGTGGCCAGGCCGTGCTCGGACTTCTTTAATGAGGCACGGCCGTGTAAATCGGGATCAGGCCGTGTTCTAGTAGATGGACGTGGCACGGCCGTGTGGGCTTAAGTCCAGGCCATGCCGATTTCGTGATATGGCCCATTTACTCCGTTTTGGGCCCGTTTTATGTTCTTTTCATCCTCGAGTGCTTTCCTGGTATAAGACATGAAAAGAAAGGATTACGAGCACCTTTTTACATAAATCAAGGGATAAATCATCCGAAAGTAAGCTAAATGTGGGTCTTAGATATGTTACTTTTACAGCTTATCAAATTTCTTGAAAAATTTCTTATGTTCCTGATTTAGTCCCAACTCGATTTTAATATTCATATTGAGCCTCGAGGGTCCATTTAAGGGACATAATGAATGATTTTGAAAAATGATTAGTAATTGATCTGAATTATCTATAATTATTCTGAAATTTTTAGTAATACTCCGTAACCTTGTTCTAGCTACAGATATGGGTTAGGGGTGTTACATTTATTGGTATCAGAGCTACGGTTTAGTCGATTCTCGAAACGAAAGTGACGTGAAAAGTGTCTAGAAATACATGCCATATAAACCTGTGATAGTTTGTTGTGTATGATCTAATCTAATTCTTATTTTTCTTATAGATTGTAAAGATGTTAGATAGACCTGAACATGCTGAACAGTAAAAAGTTAACTGTAGAGTGTAGATATCTGATCAAGGGACAAGTAGTAATGTTCCAATTTCTCTGATGCGAGAACAAGAACTCAAAAATATGATTTATGGATTTATGAATCAGTGGTATAATGAGATGATGCAAGAAAGAAGTCAAGCTCAGCAAACTCCTCCCCCTACTGCACCATCAGTAGCACCCCCGGCTGCTCCTCCACCTCCTCCGAAAAATTAATCTAGTAAGCGTACACCAATTGAAAAGCTCAGAAAGTTTAGGACTGAAGAATTTCGGGGAAGATTAGATGATGATCTAATCAAAGTTGTATACTGGCTACAGAATTTAGTAAGAGTTTTTAAACAAATGGCTTGTTCTTCGGATGATTATTTGAGATGTGTTGTTTCTTTGCTAAAAGAAGAAGCATATAACTGGTGGGAGACTATAGAAGCAGTAGTACCTGAAGAGAAACTTTCTTGGGAATTTTTTTAGAGTGAGTTTAAAAAGAAATATATCGGTAAGAGATATTTGGATAAGAAGAAGAGGGAATTTCTTGATTTACGACAGGAAAATCGGTCAGTAGCTGAGTATGAAAGAGAATTTGTATACCTCAGCAAATATGCTCGAGATATTTGAAGAGGATATGTGCATTAGATTTGAAGAATGGCTAAATGATCAGATCAAAATGATGATTGGAGGTACAGAAATCTGGGAATTTGTTGTTTTATCAGATTGAGCCCAGAAAATGGAAGAAGTGTATAATGAAAAGATGCAACGGGGAAGAAGAAGTAAAGAATCTTATAAAAGAAGTTCTTCCAAGTCATTTTCAGCATTTTCGGCCAAAAAGTTTAGAGAAGATTCTAGATGATCCACTACAATGCCGAAACGATTGAACAAAAATAAAGCAACTTAGCAAGAGTATAGGGTAACTGTTAAACTTGCGACTAGTGTTAGTAGTGTACAGAATGTTTCTAGGCCTAAATGCAAGTATTGTGGAAGATTTCACTCGGGTGAATGTAGAGTTAAGATAGGGGCTTGTTATAAATGTGGAGCCACTGATCATTTTATACGAGAATGTCCTCAACTGTTAAAAGAAGAAGTAGAACAAAAAGAAAAGCAATCAGTCACTTCTTAAAAAGGTAAACGCTCAGGTCAAAGTAGTGCTACCGGGACTGTTCGTTCGAGTATGAGAGATTTTGTTGCCCAGTTAGAAGCTAGGGCACCTGCACGTACATATGCTATTTGAGTGAGAGAGGAAGCTTCTGCTCCAGATGTTATAGCTGGTATATTCTATCTTTTTGATGATTCTGTGTATGCATTAATTGACCCTGAGTCTACGCATTCTTATATTTGTATTGTATTAGTGTTAGAAAAGAAATTGTCTATTGAATCCACCGATTATGATGTGCAAGTCACTAATCCATTAGGACAAAGTGTGTTTGTTAATTTCACATGTCGAAATTGCCCACTGAAAACACAAGGCTGCGAATTCTCTGTTGATTTGATGTTGTTACCCTTTCAGGAATTTGATGTTATTCTTGGAATGGAGTGGCTAACCAAAATGATGCCATAGTAAACTATAGAGAAAAATGGATTGATCTGAAAAATCAAACAGGGGAAGTAATTTCAGCTGAGTTTGGGAATACAAAAGACGTTGTCAGGATTATCTCAGCCTTTATAACTCAAAAATTGATTCGGAAAGGTAATGAAGCAGTTTTAGCTTATATTCTTGATACTTGGGGTTCTGAATCGAAGATGGAACAGTTGCCAGTTGTTAATGAGTTCATTGATGTATTTCCTGAGGAATTACCGGGTTTACCACCAGATCGTGAAGCTGAATTTGTGATTGATGTGGTTCCTGGAACAGCTCCGATATCAATAACACCGTACAAAATGGCACCGACTGAGTTAAAAAAATTGAAGACACAGTTGTAAGAGTTGTTGGACAAAGGGTTCATCAGACCGAGTACATCACCTTGGGGTGCACCTATCTTGTTTGTGAAAAAGAAAGATGGCTCATTGAGATTGTGTATAGATTACAGACAGTTGAATAAGGTAACAATTAAAAATAAATATCCTTTGCCTCGTATTGATGATTTGTTTGATCAACTAAAATGTGTTGCAGTATTTTCAAAGATATATCTTAGATGTGGGTATTATCAACTGAAAGTTAAAGAGAACTTTGAGTTTGGGTTGGGAGCTTCAAGACTCTGTTCAGTAATCCAAATAGTGAGATAGCGTGTTTAATCGCTCGAAACAACATATCTTCAATTGGCGACGACTCGACAGTGCGAAACAGAGATCGAAAAAAGAATAGTTCGAAGCTTTGGTCTTGTAGAGAATTTGGAGCCGGATTCTAGGAGATTTGAACCATAAAAGTGAACGAGAAGGAGGAAATCTCTTCTTTAGTGCCGAAATCGGCATGAGAGGCCACCGCTAATAGTGACATTGATGGCTATTGAATACAACTACTAAGGTTTTCAGTTAAGAAGAAGGAAAAAAAATAAAACAAAAAGAAAATTGTGAAAAGAAAAAAGAAAGAACGAACTAAAAGAATAATAAAAAGGAAAGTCGCTGGCCTAGCTTTTGAACAAATCTGCAATCACACTTGAAGTTGAATCAAATATTTTAAAACAAGAAGTTCTTTTAAAAATTATCTTTTAGCTTCTTTTTTTTTTTTAAAACAACAATTTTTTTTTTAAAAATTTAAACCCCGCCTAACACATTGAGGACACTATTTTAAAAAAAAAAGAGCAATTATTTTTACTTACCAGTACTATATTCATTGTGCATTTGAGTATGTGTATTTTTCGGGTGCCGCGTGGCACGTTGGCGGCACCACTTAAAAAAATATTTTATTACTTCATGGCAAAAGATGGGGAGAATTTTAAGGTGATGTCACCTAGCACATTAGCGGCACTCGAAAACACTATAGAGAACGACTCATTTTTGTAATTAATCTACATTTTATTTCGTTTTCGTAATTAGTTTTTTGTATTATTTTAATAAAAAAACCCATATGTCTTTATTCATTTCTCGGTTTGAGCTTAATCTTATTTGAGTGGATAGTATTTAGTCAATTCTAAATATCTAGAGATAAAATTCACTTTCACTTTTTTTAACTATTAATTGTCGGCGGAAAATAGATGCAGGAAGGATGGACATCTATGCTAGTAATTGTTACTTGTCACGTTGAATATTTGCTTTTATTTATTCATCATTGTATTTGTGAAAACAAAATACATGATTTAATCGGTTTTAAAAATGATTTCTTTATTGAAATTAATGTTGATTTGTTTTTATAACAAAGGGAAAAATACAAACTATTTGTTAGCTCTAATCTCTGTTTTTTCTTATAGCAGCAGGCCATCATTTCGTACTCCTTTAATTTAACATTTCTTTTTTATTATCTAAAATAAATTAAAATTTTTATTTTTAATTTTTAAAAGATTAAATAATTACTAATGTAGTATATACATAAATTTATATGAATGTCGCATCAGTAAAATTAACAGATATTTACAATAAATACAAGTGCAAAGACTAAAAGAAATGAAAGATTAATTAAATAGTTCATCACCACACTTGCATCCCCAAATTATTTTCAACCAACCTTATTAATTCTACTCCGCATGAAAGAATTAATTTTTTCTTTCTAATCTTTCGGATTAAGGTTTTTAAAATTAGTTTGATAGAGAAAATCGATTCGAACAAATAAATTATTAAAAATAAAAAATTGATTCTAATTTTTTTTTACTTCAATTTAATTAACTAAAAAATAATTTTTGGGGTTTTGGACACTAGATGATCGGCATCATGTATTTTTTTTCAAAAAAAATTGTGGGGGTGCTGGCACACTGATAACTATACCCCTGTATCTAATTAAAAAAAATTATTTTTTTGGGCAAAGTGGCGCGAGCCGACAAAAGGCCAAAATCACCCAACAAAAAAATTGGGAATATTGCAACATAACCCCTCCTTGTTTTCCCATCTTTTTTATTTCTCAAGTTTAATTACATATTTTATATTTTAAAACAATATTAAACTACTTATCATATTTTTTAATTATTATTGCATGACTCACATTATAATTAAATTTAAAAATTAGTTTAAAATATATTGAACTACATATTTTATAAAATTTAATTATTATAAAAAAATGTTGAGTTGTTCTGAGAAAGACTCCACAACAAATACAATTGTTCGTGTAACTATTAGGATTCTAGACTTTATTTGAAGTTAATAATCTTTTAAATCAAAATAGTTGAACTATGACCTTGTTGATATTGTGAACATGTGTTGACCTATCTATAAAAATTGGTCTTACGAAGAATCAAACCATTGAAGATTGGATGGATCCAAATAATACAAATTGGATCCTTTATTCATAGAGGTTGGCACGAGTGGCTTGAAGGAATACTTTGGAGATGTTTCTAATTTTTAGATTTTTCTTTAGGATATTTATAATCCTAATATTGGTGGAGATTAATATTGTAATTCAATAAGTCTAAAAATGTTTATATACAAGTGACTTGTATTAGTTAGGGTATTGAGAGTCGACCACTTAATTTATTCATTAGAATTTGTTTTAGTGAATAAAGAATGATTTAGATGTTTAGTGCTTGCATTGATAAATGATAAGATTTTAAATATAAAAATGCGCATTTATGGTGACCTTCTGAATTAGAGTTGGAAAGGTGATGCATGCATGAGCATATATCACAATACCAACATTTATGGAAAATATTCTTTTAATTGAGTACCGTAATATTGTGATTTTAGTCCGGTTGGTTCCACCACTCTCATTTTTAAATATTACTTATAATTATTTTAAGTTGTGTAAAATGTTTTCAAATTTAAAAAAAAATATTTTTTTAATTGGGTATTTAAACTTTTAAAATACATAAAAAGGCTCTGAAATGTTTTTTTAAAAAAATAATTAAGCCATTGCTTTTTTTTTTCTTTTTTCTTTTTGCACTCAATTGAATACTTGAACCGTCAAAATACATAAAAAAACCATTAAATTTAAAAAAAAACCAATTAAGCCCTTGTTTTTTTTCCATTTTTTTTCTTTTTACACTCAATTGCCAAAATGCATCAAAAAGACCCTTTAACCTTAAACTTTACACCATTAAGCGATTATTCTATTATAATTTGCAAAGATTGATTGTTTTCAACAAAAAAATTATAATATTTTTAAAATAGTAAACAAATATTAATAAACATAAATAAATAATAATATAGAATATTATTTTTATAAATCATAACAACAAAATTAAATATTTAAACTAGCTTTCTGATTCAAATGGTTTTTAGTTGGTTCAACTTGATTTTTGTCGGTGCAATCCTCCTCTAGCTTTGTTATACCCCTATCTATTGGAAAATTTTGGTTTAGAAAATGGTTTTCAGTCACAGTGAAAATTTAAAATTTTGAAAACTGAGTCGGTTTGTGATATTTATACTAATAAATTTTTTTCTCAAAAAGTACCAGTGTTTTGTGCAAGATGGATTTGAAACGTTCTTAACTTTCAACCGTACGATCTTCTCCACTATCCTCGTATCTTGAATTGCGTCAAGTGTGAGCTCGAACAACAAGAACCAAAAATAATTTATTATTCCAGTAGGAAAGTGTAAAGCCCTAAAATTTTAATTTTTGATTTCATGTATGTGTGACACACAATGTTTATCTGCTTTAGTGGTTATGTGTTCTGAGTGTGTGTGAGAGGTCCCAAGTTCAAGCCTTGCTTGAGCAAAATTTGGTATTTTTATAAATAAAACCTTAACCTTGTGCAAAGGGCTTAAGTTTAATTGTTGGTAAGTTTATATCAGAATGGGCCTGCTGGTTTGGTGGTTAAGTGGAGTGTTGGAGTGTTGAAGGTCTTATATTCAATTCTTTGTGATGGCGTGGAGACAGTATTTTTGCTCTAATTTTGGCTAAAAGTTGTGTTGAGGCAAAATTCTGAGTAGTTGTGTTTTAGTGGGTTAATAGGGAGTGATTTTAGGAGATAAATGGGGAGAGGTTATCAGAAAATAATCTGATTATCTTTTTGTTGAAAAAAAAAAGTAGAGTTTCAATTTTCTCTCCAATTCCTCAAACTTTTTCTGACATTTTCTTCTTCTTCTTTTTTTCCCTCCTCTGCCGATTCTTTCCCCTAGTTGCTGCCTAAATTTCCATTATTTTTTTCCCCTTCCATTTCTTTCTTTTTTTTCCAATTGATTCGGTTGTTCATCATTGGTTGCTCGTGTTCGGTAAGTAACTGTTTTGTCTATTGTTAATCGTTCTCTAAAAGGGGGATTACTTTTTTGTGTAGGATTTAATCAAGGGGATGGTGGTTTTGAATCGACGCTGTGATTATGCGAAGTCGTGGTTACCCAAGCGAGGTAAGGGTTTTGCTAGGTTTTTAATCGAGTTCCTTTCAAAATTGGTTGATTCAAAACGAATTAAGTGATTAATCTGGAGATATGTTGGTCATTTTTTAGGTTCTGGAGGCTTAGGAGTGCTTACGCATCAAAAACGATACCAGGTGTGTATCTGAAAAGTAGAAAATGGGATTCGCGAAAAGTTGAAATTGCTTGCTGTCGAGAAATAAGAGAAAATGATGCCAAAAATTGTAGAAAGGAAATAATGATATTATAAACTTGGAAATCTACATTTTGCACTAAAACAGTTTTGGACAGCAACAGTAGTCTAACTTTGAAAAATCATCAAAAATAGTGGGAATTGAATTAAAGGTTGAATAAAATATGAAATTAAATTTTATTGAGTCTAGTTTTTCATGGAAGAAACAATGTAAGCAATGGAATTGTAAATCATGAGATATAATAAATTTTGTGAGACAAGGTCAGAATGATTTCGAGATCTCCTGTTCTGACTTAGGAAAATCATCAAAAATTGTGAAAAAATAATTAGGGGCTTAAATTTATATGTTTAAATCCTTAATGAGTCTATTTTCAAGATAAACAAACAGAAACATCATATAAATTCCATACTACGAGATAAATAATTTTTAGTAAAGAAAGGATGAAGTTATTAAACAGCAGAATAGGGATAACTTTAAAGATTTTGATGTACTTATTTGATAAACTATAAATTCTAAAAATTTTATGGTAGAAAGGGATTTGAGTTTAGTTTCAAAAACATCAAACGGATCTTAATTTGGAATTCTGTAGCTCAAGATATAAATAATTTAGTGATAATGACTCAAGTAGACAGCTTTGAATGAACATATAAGTAAATAGTGAAAACATATATGAGTATTGAGCTAGCATGGGTTACTTTAAAACTGAATCACACGGCCAAGGCCAATTTGGGCCGAGTGGACCACACGGGCAGATCACATGGGCGTGTGGGCCCATTTTTACCGAAATGTTTTTAAGGTTGCACAGGTCACCCAAGTCAACTGTGAACCTACTGTAGGGTCGGTAAGTGCTACTTAGACCCCTAAATGTGTGAAATTGATTGAATAATATCTATACTAGGCATGTTAATATCTAAACTGAATATATGTACTGAAATTGCATAATAGCATGTCATCCATTGTGTGTTGCATTGCATTGGGTTGGGGGTTGTTATTTGGAGGAAGTGTACTGAAAGGCTTTAAGCCTAACTTACTGGCAGCTCAGCTGCAAACTACTATATTGTGTTGCATTCGGTACTACTTGGAGTGTAGGGATGAGTGAGTTGATTATATTCCCACATGGAGTGTAGGGTTGGACGGAGATGGTATGTAGAGGCTGGTTGGGTAGGATTTTGCTACTGCATAACTGTTACTGCTACTGATACTGTGATAGTCTAAGGCCCTGCGCATTTTTGACACTGTACTAAGATGGGCTAAGGCCCAAACTGTCACTGATACTGAAAAGGGCTTAGGCCGAAGACTGTTCAACTGTGCACTGTGAATACTGATAGTTTGTTTGTTTCTGCGGGATTACACACTGAGTTTACGTAAACTCACCCTTTTTGTTTAATGTGCACAGATAATCCCCAGACTTAGACGAATCGGTTCGACGGAGGACTCAGCGGTGACCACTATAATTTTTGGACTTCATAGTTTTCAATTTATGATTTATGATTTGATTATTATTGATTATTTGGGTTGTAATTTAAGGACCCTCTGGGACTTTGGTTTTAAATTTGGGTTTTTATTTATTTATTGTACTTTATGGATTTATACCTGCTGGTCGTAGAAAATTCGATTTTCAAAAAATTAAAGTAATTTCTAAACGCATGATCACCTAGACTGTTTTATTAAAGCTTTTGCAACGAGGGATTTTTCAAAACAAATGTTTTAAATGAATAAAGGCGACTTCCTAAGTTCTAACAAAGGTTTACTAAAGATAATAACATGGAATGTTTTCATCGTAACAACAATGTTTCAAAAACACTATCGTATGACATTGCCAAATATGGCCATATGACAAATTTGTGTCAAATTTGATGGGTGGAATCACTTATATGACAAAATGTGTGTGTGGAATTAGAGGGTAGCATTTGTCAAGGACTGGTAAAAGAATTTGTGTCAAATTTGATGGCTGGAATCGATTCCCCTTGCAAAATGTCAAAAGTACAACCTTCCCCTATAGATGAACTAAATTATATTAAGAATATTATTAAATTATATATTATTGTTTATTAATAAATTGTATTTAATAATAATTATATTAAAATATGATTAAATTATTTATTATTAAATATTAAATAATTCTATTAAAATTTAATAACAAAAATCATCTATCTACAAAAATTCTGCTAAATGTATTCTGGTCATTTAAGCTTTTTTCCTTACGGTATTACAACATATATTTCATTCAACCAAACACAAGAATACTATTACAGCTCTATTCCATTCAACCATAAAACTAAATTACTGATTATAATTTTATTTTATTACATTTCTATTCTATTCCCCCAACTAAACATGGTGTAAATATATAGATCTCTAACCAGACCCAATAATCTGATCACTTACCCGTCACAATATCCAATAATATGTTTCATCATTCACCCATACATTTTTATTTTAAATTTTAACCTTTTTTTTTTCTCGACAATAGGTTAATATTATAAAATATAAAGAGGTAAAAATCCTGTGGTATCAAAATAAATTTCATATCCCAACATGGAACAAAGTCATAAACATAAAAAACCATCATATTTTAAACAAGGAACATTGTCATTAATAGGCACCTAACCTGCAATAATTCTTCAAAACATAACAAAAGATATCTGAAAATATTGATAGACTTTGTAGCTGACGTAGAAGTAAAAACATTACAGCTGATTTCAGCACAGATAGGACATATAAGAACGTCCAAGAATTATTGTGTTTTGTAGTTAAACTAATCTTGGATTTATTACGTAGGTCTTTATTAATGTTCTTCCATATGTAGTTCAACCTTCATGGCAAATGCAAATAAGAAATACTATTTTTCCTTTTTCTTTTTCAGTCCCTCACAAAGAGAGAACTTAATTTAGAAGAAAGCGAGCCGTATCTTCTTAAAAGTTTCCAGTCTGGTATAGTTGTCAAAACCATTTTTTTTTGTTGGAAAACGGGGTCGATTTTAAAAACAAAAATAGAGTCGTCACCAATCCTTTTTTGAGGTGTGATCGGATCACCTTAAGATTAATCATTAAAATATTTTTGGTTTATTAAAACAATGATTTTGGTCTACGAAATTTGAGAAAACAGATTCGGGAGTCGGTTACGCACGAGGAAGGATTAGCACCCTCGTAACGCCCAAAATTGGTACCGAATTGATTGATTAACGTCTCATTGTCGAAATTTTGAAAAAAATTTATAATGTCGAAAAATTGAAAATTTTTTAAAATACGATCCTTTTTGTTAAAAAAAACTTGAATAAATTAAATGGGATGCTGAGACCCGCTTATTTCGAAGAAGTAAAATATCATGCCCAGTGAGTTAGGATACGACATTTTGAATCCTCGAAACTAAGCTTGCCTTTTGACTTTTAAAACTCGCATTTAAATTTAAGAAGGATATTCGGTTATTTGGGTCAAATGAAAAATCGGAACCCAGTAAGTTAGGGCACAATTTCTCGAAATTCCAAATATAGAATATTGCCTTTGTTTTTAGAAATCCTTACCTCGAGATAACAAAATGTCACATCCAGTGAGTTAGGACACAACATTTTGAATTCCCGAGAATAAGTTTTTATTTAACTTATATGCTTTGATTTAAAAAAATAATTGGTTCTTTAGACTCGATGAGAAAAATTGAAACCCAGTAAGTTAGAGTACGATTTCTTTCGAATCTTAAAACGCGGAGTATTTGCTTATTTCAAAACAAAAATTTTAATGCATCGGATAAAATGTAATATGATTGTAGTAAAATGGAAAATGAATTACAGTGTTGATATGCATAATAGAATAAAATGAGTGCGATAATATAAATAACAATAATAAAGGCAAAAATGAAATAAATTAAAGCTAAAACAAACAATCTATATAAAATAATAGGTAAAAGTTAAAATAATAATAAATAAATAAACAAATAAATACAACAAGAGAAAATGATAATAAAAATAATAGTAAAAGCTAATAGTAAATCAATAAAAAATAAATACTATGTACAATAGTTTGAAAATAATAAAATAATAATAATGACAATAATACAATAATAATAAATTATAATAAAAATACATTAATAAACGAATAATAATAGTAAAAATAAATAAGTAAGAGTAATTGATAAATCGTAAAAGTAACATATTTTAATCCCACATTTAGCACGCTTTTGGATGATTTAAGCCCTGGATTGAGTAATTTGGTGTTCTTAATCCTTTGTTTTCATGTTTTATACTCAGAAGAGCACTAGAGGATGAAAAGAACGAAAGACGGGCCCAAAATAGAGTAAATGGGCCATATCACGAAATCGACACGGCCTGGGCCCAAGACCACACGGTTGTGCCTCATCCATAGACTCGAACACGACCTGGCCACGATTGACACGGGCGTGTGCCATAGGCGTGTCCCTGTCGCGGCCAAGAGGAGTTTTACTCGGAATAGGATACTTGGAGGCAAAGAAACACATTCCAAAGCCTATTTAAACACCCTAGGAGGAATTCTACTCAAATAAGGATACTTAGAGGCCAAGTAAGGCATCTCAAATCCTATTTAAACACCCTAGGGGGCAACTAATAGGGGAGTTCGGCAGAAGCCTTCTGCTAGGGCTTTTGTCAATAGGGGGAACCCAAGGCTTTAGTTAGGGGGCGTCTAGCTAGGCCAAAGAGGGCAGATTTGTGGAGAGTTACTCGAATATAGCCAGTCGATTCATCTCAAGAAGTCAGAATTATACTCAAGACGGGGGATCTCTCTTTCGATTCCTTCAGGGGGTTTTAGGGATTTCTTATGTTTTGTTTTATCTTTTCTTTTGAGATGTATTCTTTCATTGTTATGAACTAAACCCTCAGGTACCTAAGGGGGATGAAACCTAAGATGAATCTTGTTATCGTTTGCTGAACTATATGATAAAAATTTGACTTGTTCTTAATTATGTGTTCTTAATTCTTGTGTTGATATTTTCGGGATATTAATTCAAGTGTGATGTGCTTAGGTGAAAGAGCAAAAGTCCCTCCCTAAGAGTAGATCTAACATAATTAAGCAGAGTTGATCGCACGCCTAGAGATAGGGTGACGAGATTTTATCGGATTAGGGTGAAACCTAATATGGGAGTCCATAGATCGAGTTAATGCAATTCTAGGGGTTTTAATTAGAAAGAGATTTCAATTAATCAACCTAGGGTTAGACGTTAGTCGCTTCAAGAGAGGGATTAATATACATTAGGGAATCTTACAGATCAAGTCAAGTGAATAAATTGTCTGGTTCAGGGTTAGATAACAAGTGAAGTCTAGGTGGATTCTTCCTTGGGTGTCGTCTTAATCAATTGGTTTTCTCTCAAGTTATTTTCCAAATTTCATTCTTCTTTGTCTTTGCATCTTTAGTTTAGTAATTAGTTAATTTTAGATTAGATAAACAATTGCCTTAATTCTTAGGCTAGATAATAAAAAGAGAGTTAGTATTAGTACTTTTGGTTCCTTTGGGTTCGACATTTCGGTCTTGCCTAAACTATACTACTGTTCGATAGGTGCGCTTGCCTCAAATCGTTGTCATAGTTAGTTTTCAGGTTCGATCATTCTTTTTATAAATTTTAAGACTTTGACATCGCATAAAACAACGATCAATAATAATAACCATAATAATAATGATAATATTAGTGAAAATAATAAAATGAATAATCTAACATTTGAAAGCATATATAAAAAGAAATAAAATAAGAAATAATGAATAAAATAATCATAATGAAAATAATAATAATAAAATAAAAAGTAAGTAGAATCTATTTAAAAAAACGTAAATAAAAATAAAAATAAATATTCAACATTAAATACATCATAATAATATATAATAGTGGTAGTAATAAAAATAAAAAAAAATAAAAATAAAAATAATATTAATAATATTTGTAATGATAATTATAATAATAACAATTAAAATTAATTAATTTAATAGCAAAAATAACAAAAAAGACTAATTTGAACTTAAAACAGAAATTTGGGGGCAAATCTGAAATAAATAAAAGAGAAAGGACCACATTGAACGAGCCAATAACAAGGAGGGACCAATAGGGAAATTAACCCCCGCCCTCCAAAACGTTGTCGTTCGAATAAGGGCCCAATTGAAATTGCAATAAATTATGGGGCCAAATTAGAAAACAAGAAAGACTTGATTATAAAGTAATAAAAAAGCAGAAGGGCTAGAAGTGCAATTAGCCCTTCCGTTAAAAACACGCTGATCCTAGGTCTGGAGCGGGTCGGGCTCCCCAAAACGACGTCGTTTTGGGCATATGGGGGGCCTAATGAAACGACGCTGCTTTGCTATGCTATTTAAACCCCGAATTTTCTAAAAATTTCATTTTTCTTCTTTCTCAAAAAAAAAAAATCTTTCAAAACTCTCTCAACTCTCTCCTCCCCCTCCAAATCCAGCCTTGAGGGCCACCATGGCCCTGCCGCAGCCACCGGCTGTCGACGACAGTGACCGCCATCTACAGTGGCCGGAGTTCACCGAAAAAAGGCCATTTTGGCTATTTTTCCTCCATTGGCTCGTTTTCGAGACGAGAACACCAAAAAAAGAGAGAAAAAGAAAAAAAAAAAAAGAAGAGGGCTTTCAACCTTCTGATTCATAACAGAGGTAAGCAGTTTTATTTTTGGAAATATACTGATATGCCATGCTATGCTGAAAATAAATATGCAATATTAAACCTATACCTAAAAACTTTCGATTTGCTATGTTGTATTTGAAAAAATCTATTTGTTCTTTTTTTCTATTGATATTGTGTTTGTAAAAAAAAAAATACAATCGTTCTCTCTGGCTTTTTATAGCCGAAATAAAAATTAGTATTTCTTGCTTTTGTTTTTTTTCTGCTGTGTTTGTCCTTTTTTGCAGGTGCGTGGCGCGTAGTGGGCAGAGGTACGGAGGTTGTACGTGCGGATGTGGTGATGTACGGAGGCGGCGGCGGCTGAAGAAAGACCTAAGGTTTTCTTTCTAATTTTGTTTAGGTTAGGGTTAGGCTTAGTTGGGCCTAGGGTTTAGGTTTAATTCATTTGGGTTGGGGTCTGTTATTGGGCTTGTAAAAAAAACTAGATTGTATTAATGTTTTTTTATTTGTTTTTTATTTTTGTATTTATTTAGTTTTAATCGGGCCCGGGCAAATTGGGCCAATTACAGCCTATATATGCCATATACCTTAAATACAACTTTCAAAATGTACCAAATTAGATGTCCGATAGTGTGATTGAGTCGCTGACGATCCCCGGATCCGAGCTAGCTTTAAATACCACTGTAAAACAGAGAAAAACTTCACACAGTAAGCTTTAAAGCTTAGTAAGTTCGTAATATAACACAATTAACTCAACAATTCAAATTTAATATGAAAAATTAACTAACACTTAGTTCAATTGACATCACTACTCAATCTCATCCATGACTATTACTCACTTTCATACCATATCTATAAGTTCATATACAAGCATTTATAATGCTATTCAATCCAACTCTTTTCATCATTCATTTACATAATCTTCCATTTATCTCCTGCACAATATCATCAACCACATAGGTTTTGTACATACCTGTACCATTACGTATTTATCTATCACATTTACCACTTCACACGGCTTGAAGACCGTTCACAGCTTGAAGACTGTTCACACAGGCGTGTGCCATGCCTGTGTCCCTATTGTAGAGAAGAGCAATTTCAATCAGAAAAGGATACTTAGGGCCAAATAAACGCATCCCAAAGAGCCTATATAAACCCCCTAAGTGTTACTTGAAAGGAGGCAGTTAGCTAGGCCAAGGAGCCAAGCCAGAAAGGTCAAAGTTGTTGGAATTACTCGAAGATAGCCAGTTGATCCATCTATAGAAGTCGAAATTCTACTCAAGACGGTGGATCTCTCATTCAATTCCTCCAGGGGGTTTTAGGGATTTCTTATGTTTTGTTTTATCTTTTCTTCTGAGATGTTTTCTTTATTTGCTATGAACTAAACCCTTCAGATACCTGAAGGAGATGAAACCTAAGACAAATCTTGTTATTGTTTTCTGAACTATATGATAAATACTTGATTTGTTCTTAATTATGTGTGCTTAATTCTTGTGTTAATATTTCCAGGATATTGATTCAAGTTGGCTGTGCTTAGGTGAAGGAGCAAAAGTCCCTGCTTAAGAGTAGATCTAGCATAATTAAACGGAGTTGATCGCACGCCTAGAGATAGGGCGACGAGATTTTGCCGGATTAGGGTGAAACCTAATATAGGAGTCCATAGATCGAGTTAATGCGATTCTAGGGGTTTTAATTAGAAAGAGATTTCAATTAATCAACCTAGGGTTAGACGTTATTCACCTCGAGAGAGGGTTTAATATAACTTAGGGAGTCTTACAGATAAAGACAAGTGAATAAATCGTCTGGTTCAGTGTTAGATAACAAGTGAAGTCTAGGTGGATTCTTCCTAAGGGTATCGTCTTAATCAACTGAGTTTTAGTATTTCCCCAATTTGTTCTTTTTGTCTTGAGTCTTTAGCTTAGTAGTTAGTTAATTTTAGATTAGATAACAACTTCACTTATTTTAGGCTAGATAATAAAAAGAAAGTTAGTATTAGAACTTTTAGTTCCTTTGGGTTCGACAATCAGGTCTTGCCTAAGCTATACTACTGTTCGATAGGTGCACTTGCTTCAATCATTGTTAGAGTTAGTTTCCAGGTTCGATCATTCTTTTTATAAATTTTAAAACTCTGAAATCCAGCAATCAAGTTTTTGGCGCCATTGCCGAGGAACTAAAATATTAAGAAAACTCTATTTTTATTACTTTAGCCATTTTTTATTGCAATTTATTTTCATTATTATTTTTTATTTTTATTTTTTTACTTTGCTAAATTTTCTTTTATTTGATTTTGGCAGATAGAGGAGATGACACTAAATAACTATCAGTGGAAAGTTATGAAGACAAAGCCAACAAAAGCAGTGATATCTATAACCTCGACCCAATAACCATGCTATCAAACCAGCTAGAGATGATGAATAAAAAGATTGATGGTTTTTGTAGTCTCTAGCAGGTACACCCAGTAATGCAATATGACTCGAATCTAAGAGGAATGGCAAATCTTGAGTACCGACCCTACGGATATGGCATGGAGAACGAACAAGTCCACTATATGGGTAACTATTCTAGATATCAAAATAATTTTTATAGTGACACTTATAATGCAGGTTGGAGGTACCATCCCAATTTCTCGTGGGATGATCAAAGTAGCCAAAGACAGGAACTTTCTCCAAATTTTCAACAACCACCTCACCAACAGGAAGAGGAGTCGAGTCTTGAAGAGATGCTGGAAAGATTCATAACAGCCACAGAAAATCTAGATTTTCAACAACCACTTCACCAACAGGAAGATAAGTCGAACCTTGAAGAGATGCTGGCAAAATTCATAGCAAAAACAGAAACACGCTATCAAAATATAGAAATGAAACAAGAAGCATCAATTCAAAGGATCAAGGATCGGTTAGGTCAACTCGCTAAGCCGATCTTCGAACAACCACAAGAAAGCTTGCCAAGCAACCCTGAAACTAACCCAAAAGAGCAAATTCAAGTCGTAACAGCTCATGACAGTGAAAGGTTAGTAGAATCTGACCCAAGGCAAGAGCTTGTGGTAAGTGAAGGTAAGGTTGAGGTAAGCCAGGATTTACCAAACCCGGTAATTACAGAGTACCAAACTATTGTGCCATACCCTAATACGATAAAGAAAGACCACATAGAGGAACAATTTGGTAAGTCTCTTAAACTTCCAAAGAAATTTCATATTAACTTGCCATTTCTTGAAGCTCTTTCACAGATGCCAGATCCTAGACCTCGTGGCAATAAAGAAAAAATTTACAAGGAACGAAGGCTTTGGATCAATGAACTAGACGATTGGGAGACACACCTCAAAGAGAAACTCAAAACACACGAAGCAAAAACGAGGCGACTCTACGATGAACTTAATGATGGGACAAGCCAGCTTAAGGTAGGAGATCAGGTACTCAAAATCTCCCCAGATGGAACAGTCGAGGTAACTAGTCCCAAAATCAACACCTTTAATGTAAACACTACTCGACTTAAATTTTATATCAATAACCGAATTGATCGCATGAGAAAAGATTTTCACCTCCTCAAACCACCATGACCATACGAATGAGAGGTAAAGTCTAGCTTAAGACTATAAACGAGCGCTTCTCGGGAAGCAACCCGAGCACTAACCACATTAATTTTTACATTTTTTATTTTTTTTACTTTTATTTTTCCTTTTAGCGCCTAACCGTAAACTAACCAAAGTACAGATTTCCACACCACACGGCCGTGGCCGTGGCCGTGTGGCCACCATAGGAAGGTACAAGGGCGGGGCCAACTACCAGATCCATAATCTCTATTTAACCCCCTTCTTTCCTTACTTTTCCCATTATCTTTCTTCTTTCATTTTCCATTATTTACTTTTATTTTTATTTTTTTATTATTATCTTCTTCTTATTCTCCGTACCATTTAGATTTAGCTAAGGATACAATAAAATCAGGACGGCTACTTCGAGGACTCAATTTTAAATGGTTCGAGACGCTTCCCCACGTTCACCTCCAATCTTATCTGAATTCTTCTTATTGACTTCATCCAAAATTCAGGAAGTTTCACTTCTCTCCCTATCTTTTGATTTTCTCACTATGTTGTCATTATATCTATTCTTGTACATTGAGGGCAATGTACATCTTAAGTGTGGGGAGGTTAATTATAGTATTATTTGAAAATCATTGAATTATGCATTGTTCTAAAGTAAGTTTCTCATATTATGATTAGAATAAAATTTCCTTTGATTTATGATGTTTGTTGATTTGTTTTGGATTAAGTCATAGTCAAAATACTAGAGAATCAAGCATGATCAGTCTGTTTTTCAGAATTAAAATTTTTTTGCTAGGTTGCCTACCTAAATCTGAATGATACCTTGAAAATTGAAATTTACGAGGTTGATGTCAAAAACACCCATAATTTTTGTGAGATTTTGAGCCTTATAGACATACATTCTTTTTGTTGCTCACTTTTGATTATGAGTGTGTCAACATTGAACTGTTATTCTAGAACTTGCCTCGATTATACATGTTGAGACCACACCTATGATTTGATATACCGAGATAATGAAGGCACCTAGGTTCTAACCCACTTACTCCATTAAAAAGCCTACCTTCATAATTAACCCCTAATGAACCCCGTTTAATCCTAACAACCATTTTTATTGACTCACCTACTAATATTACCCCAAAACCCTTTGTATTTGTTATCACCATTCCTTTTGACTACCCTTATATCGAGATTTGATTTGATTAGTTACCTAATTATATTATTCAGTAGTTGAATTTATCTTTTATTACTTGATTTGTTCTTAAAAAAAACGAAGTATATTCATTATTAGCTTTGTGATTAGGTGAGCTTATGCATTAAATTCCAATTATTGAAGAAGAGGCTCGTATTAGAGTATTATCAATAGTAGTATTATTAGTTTCCAATTGATGTAATTATTTAGGATGAGTTCATTTTTCTAGTTAGGTAAATTGTCAGGTCAATCTCGATTCTAACCTTCTAATTCAGCCTTTATCCACACCTTTAACCCAAGCCCCATTACAACCCTGTAAAAACCTTTTGATCTATTTATCATTTCATTTTACAGTGGTGGAGATTTGATTTTCAGGCAAGCCTATGGGATTAACTTTTCAGGTTCGACTTTTGAGTGCTATTTTCCTGAACCTTAAACACTTCGAGTGATTTGAGTGAATCTTTTGTGAGGATGTCAGTCCTTGTAAGTTTTGAATTAAAGGTAATTATTCAGGTAAGGGGAAACACCTACGTTTTCGTGATACAAATGTATGACTTATATTGTTTGAATCTTTAGGACTCTTCGAGTTAGATCATCTATGTATAAATTATCTATGAATTATGATGATACATTGTGATAGGAATTATGAATCATGGAAAGTTTGTTTTAATTGTGAGTTGAGAATTTTGCTTGAGGACAAGCAAAAGCTTAAGTGTGGGGGCTTGTGATAAACCGTAAAAGTAACATATTTTAATCCCACATTTAGCATACTTTCGGATGATTTATTCATTGATTCGTGTAAAAAGGTGCTTTTAATCCTTTCTTTTCATGTCTTATACTTTGGAAAGCACCCAAGGATGAAAAGAACGTAAATCGGGCCCAAAAATGGAGTAAATGGGCCTATCACGAAATCCACACGGCATGGGCCCAAGACCACTCGGTCGTGCCTCATTGAGCAAGTAGAACACGGCTTGATCCTGATTCACATGGCCGTGCCTCATTAAAGAAATCCGAACACGGCTTGAAGACCGTTCACACGAGCGTGTGCCATGCCCGTGTCCCTATCGTGGAGCAGAGCAATTTCAATCTGAAAAGGATACTTAGGGCCAAAGAAACGCATCCCAAAGAGCCTATATAAACCCCCTAAGTGTTACTTGAAAGGGGGCGGTTAGCTAGGCCAATGAGCCAAGCCAGAAAGGTCAGATTTGTGGGAATTACTCGAAGATAGCCAGTTGATCCATCTCTAGAAGTCGGAATTCTACTCAAGACGGCGGATCTCTCCTTCAATTCCTTTAGGGGGTTTTAGGGATTTCTTATGTTTTGTTTTATCTTTTCTTCTGAGATGTTTTAGGGATACCTGAAGGGGATGAAACCTAAGACGAATCTTGTTATTGTTTTCTGAACTATATGATAAATACTTGATTTGTTTCTTAATTATGTGTTCTTAATTCTTGTGTTAATATTTTCGGGATATTGATTCAAGTTGGATGTGCTTAGGTGGAGGAGCAAAAGTCCCTGCTTAAGAGTAGATCTAGCATAATTAAGCAGAGTTGATCACACGCCTAGAGATAGGGTGACTAGATTTTGCCAGATTAGGGTGAAACCTAATATGGGAGTCCATAGATCGAGTTAATGCGATTCTAAGGGTTTTAATTAGAAAGAGATTTCAATTAATCAACCTAGGGTTAGACGTTATTCACCTCGAGAGAGGGTTTAATATAACTTAGGGAGTCTTACGGATCAAGTCAAGTGAATAAATCGTCTGGTGCAGTGTTAGATAACAAGTGAAGTCTAGGTGGATTCTTCTTAAGGGTATCGTCTTAATCAACTGAGTTTTCCCAATAGTATTTCCCCAATTCATTCTTTTTGTCTTCGGTCTTTAGCTTAGTAGTTAGTTAATTTTAGATTAGATAACAACTTCACTTATTTTAGGCTAGATAATAAAAAGAAAGTTAGTATTAGTACTTTTAGTTCCTTTGGGTTCGACAATCCAATCTTGCCTAAGCTATACTACTGTTCGATAGGTGCACTTGCCTCAATCGTTGTTAGAGTTAGTTTCCAGGTTCGATCATTCTTTTTATAAATTTTAAAACTCTGAAATCTAACGATCACATCATCTCATTATACCACTGATTCATAAATCCATAAATCATATTTTTGAGTTTTTGTTCTCGCATTAGAGAAATTGGAACATTACTACTTGTCCCTTGTTCAGATGTCTGCACTCTATGTTAACTTCTTCCTGTGCAGCACATTCAGATTTATTTGACATCTTTACAATCTATAATAAAAACAAGAATTAGAACGGATCATACACAACAAACTATCACAGATTTATATGGCATGTATTTCTAGACACTTTTTACGTCACTTTCATTCTGAGAATCGACTAAACTGTAACTCTGATACCAATAAATATAACACCCCTAACTGATATCCATCGCCGGAACAGGGTTACAGAGTATTACTAAAAATTTTAGAACAATTACAAATAATTCATATCAATTACTAATCAATTTTCAAAATCATTCATTATGTCCCTTAAATGGTCCCTAAAGTCTCAATATGAATATTAAAATCGAGTTGGGACTAAATCAGAAACATAGGAAATTTTTTGAGAAATTTAAAAATTTTCTCATATACAGGGGTCACACGCCCGTGTGGGTAGGCCGTATGGTTCACACGGCCAAGTGACAAAGGTCTTACAGTCGTGTACCTAACCCGTGTAACTCTCTGACTTGCAAAACATGAAAGTGCAGTTTTCACATGGCCAAGACACACGCCCGTGTTCTAGGCCGTCTGGCACACACGGCTGAGACACACCCCGTGTCCCTACCTGTGTGCCCAATCCTGAACATTTTGTTTCTCAAATTTAAGATGCAGGGGACACACGGCCAAATCACATGCCCATGTGCCAGGCCGTGTGTCACACACAGTCAAGACACATGCCCGTGTAACACCTCTAACCCGTAACCGTCACCGGAATAGGGTTAAGAGGTGTTACCGGACAAATGGAAACATTCATAAACATTTCATAACATAATTCAACGAATCCAATCCAAGTGTCCCCAAAATAGGTCTACTAGACCTTAAACATACTTTAGAACAGGGCCGGGACTTAAACCAAACACATATGGAAAATCTTGGAAATTTAATTTTTTTTTTTAAATTACAGAGGTCACACGCCCGTGTGAGGAGGCCGTGTGCCTCCCACGGCCTCAGATACGCCTGTGTGTCTAAGCCGTGTCAAAACAGGACATACATACTGACTTGTCGACACGATTGTGAACACGTCCATGTGCCTCACCCGTGGTCGCCACTGACTTGCACCACACGACCAGTCGCACGCCATTGTGTCCAGCCCGTGGTCGAGTCTGGCTTGTTTTGAAATGCAACCACGAGGGACATGATCGAGCCACACGCCCGTGTGCTCAACCGTGTGGGCAAATAAAGGCCATTTGCAAAGTCAAAATGCCACCCACACTTTGGGTCATCCCTACAAACACAATTAAGCATCAATCCAAGCATTAAAGGCAACCAAAAACATATCAAAATGTTCATCATTTCTAACCACTTATGAGCTTAATAGTCACACCAACTTATATGCCATATAATTCAATCCAAACACAACATTTCTAGATAATATCCATCCACACACTTACCATTTCATTATAACAACCATTCATCAATTATATGCTTGCTTTGCATCAATAAGCTTACCATTATTTTTGACCATTTCACTAGCCATCAAACCATACCAAAACAAAGCATCATAAGACATGACTATTCATTCATAACACAACCATTTATCTAGCCATATCACATTGCTATGTACATATCTCAAACATATTCCAAAATAACTAGCCTATACATGCCATATTTAACTATATACACATTCAAAAGTACCAAAGTAGAGATTGATAGTGTGGTGATGATCCTCGACGATTCCTGAGCCTTTCGTAGCTTCGACGATCTATAAAACAAAGCAAACATACGCAATGTAAGCTTTTAAAAGCTTAGTAAGCCATATACAAATAAATCTAACATATAATGCACATAATCAATTTAGTACAATATCATTAATGTTTCTCAATTGCAAATTCATAGCATTTTCTTTGGCTCATTTGTTTAGCCATTTCTTTCTAATCAACCCATCTCCATGCACATCATTAGATCATAATTTACTCATACATATATCACACTATATAACCACAAGTCTATGTACATATCTCACTTAGGTAAGTTCATATACATATGCTTGCCTTCCATACACATACATGGTGTACAATTCAGACGTACCTGATTCGTTTATCCAATTCACATAGCCTTTCGTTTTCTCAGAACTTGCTCGTTGAACCATTCGGAATTAAATAGAATACTCAAAATGCTCGGTATAGTCGTACAATGCCAATATCCCAGGCATGGTCTTACACGTAATTCTCGAATCGACGACAACGTCCCAGACGTGGTCTAACACGATATCACAAATCGGAAACCTATGTCATGACATATGTAATCCTATCTATTCCTAGGTTCGTATGGGACTTCTCGGACATTGATACCTTGTCGATACTTCCTCGGATTTCATGTACATAATATCTCGAGCATATTCATCGCAATCTAAATTGCATAGATGCATAAATAACTCAAATCAAACTCATAATGCTCGTACCTCGTTCTGAAAGCAGTTTTTGGAATTTCTGAATCTTTTACTCGCAACTGATAATATCCCGATCTCAGATCTATCTTTGAAAACACGGTGGCTCCTTTCAACTGATCAAACAAATCATCAATTCTAGGCAAAGGATATTTAATCTTTATAGTGACTTTGTTCAATTGATGGTAATCAATGCACATTCTCATCGTGCCATCTTTCTTTTTCACAAACAGTACAGGAGCACCCCAAGGTGAGAAACTCGGTTTTGCAAACCCTCTATCAGTCAACTCCTGCAACTGTGACTTTAACTCTTTCAGCTCTGATCGCGATGTCAGAGTCTTAAAATTTATAAAAAGAATGATCGAACCTGGAAACTAACTATGACAACGATTTGAGGCAAGCGCACCTATCGAACAGTAGTATAGTTTAGGCAAGACCAGAATGTCGAATCCCAAAGGAACCAAAAGTACTAATACTAACTCTCTTTTTATTATCTAGCCTAAGAATTAAAGGAATTGTTTATCTAATCTAAAATTAATTAACAACTAAACTAAAGATGCAAAGACAAAGAAGAATGAAATTTGGAAAATAACTTGAGAGAAAACCAATTGATTAAGACGACACCCAAGGAAGAATCCACCTAGACATCACTTGTTATATAACTCTGAACCAGACGATTTATTCACTTGACTTGATCCGTAAGATTCCCTAACGTATATTAATCCCTCTCTCGAGGTGACTAATGTCTAACCCTAGGTTGATTAGTTGAAATCTCTTTCTAATTAAAACCCCTAGAATTGTATTAACTAGACCTATGGACTCCCATATTAGGTTTCACCCTAATCCGGCAAAATCTCGTCACCCTATCTCTAGGCGTGCGATCAATTCCGCTTAACTATGCTAGATCTACTCTTAGGCAGGGACTTTTGCTCCTCCACCTAAGCACATCATGCTTGAATTAATATCCCGGAAATATCAACACAAGAATTAAGAACACATAATTAAGAACAAGTCAAATATTTATCATATAATTCAGCAAACGATAACAAGATTCATCTTAGGTTTCATCCCCTTC
The DNA here is from genome assembly GCA_005393395.2 of Gossypium australe. Lineage (NCBI taxonomy): Eukaryota > Viridiplantae > Streptophyta > Magnoliopsida > Malvales > Malvaceae > Gossypium > Gossypium australe. The sequence goes on along the minus strand of CM016621.1, from coordinate 23,001,232 downwards.
AGGTATCTGAGGGTTTAGTTCATAACAATAAAAGAATACATCTCACAAGAAAAGATAAAACAAAACATAAGAAATCCCTAAAACCCCCTAAAGGAATTGAAGAAGAGATCCTCCGTCTTGAGTATAATTTTGGCTTCTTGAGATGAATCAACTGGCTATCTTCGAGTAAATCTCCACAGATCTGCCCTCTTTGGTCTAGTTGGATGCCCCTTGACTAAAGCCTTGGGTTCCCCCGACAAAAGCCCTGGCAGAAGGCTTCTGCCGAACTCCCCTTCAAGTTGCCCCCTTGGGTGTTTCTATAAACTTTGAGATGCCTTACTTGGCCCTTAAGTATCCTAATTCAAATAGAATTCCTACTAGGGTGTTTGAATAGGCTTTGGAATGTGTTTCTTTGCCTCCAAGTATCCAAATTCGAGTAAAACTCCTCTTGGCCGCGACAGGGACATGCCCATGGCACACGCCCGTGTAAGTCGTGGCCAGGCCTTGTTCGAGTCTGTTGAATGAGGCACGGCCGTGTGGTCTTGGGCCCAGGCCGTGTGAATTTCGTGATATGGCCCATTTACTCTGTTTTGGGCCTGCTTTCTGTTCTTTTCATCCTCTGGTGCTCTCCTAGGTATAAAACATGAAAACAAAGGATTAAGAGCACCAAATTACACAATTCAAGGCTTAAATCATCCAAAAGCATGCTAAATGTGGGCCTAAAATATGTTACTTTTACGGTTTATCAAATACCCCCACACTTAAGCTTTTGCTTGTCCTCAAGCAAAATTCTCAACTCACAATTAAAACGAATTTCCTCGATTCATAATATTCATTAATAATGTTTCATCATAATTCAGAGAAAATTCATACATGGATAATTCAATTCAAAGAGTCTTAAAGATTCAAACACTCTAAGTCATACATTTGTAGCACAAAACATAGATGTTTCCCCTGATCTGAATAATTACCTCTGATTTAAAACCGACAAGAATTGACATCCTCACTAAAGATTCACTCAAATCACTCAAATGTTTTAAGGTTCAAAATTAAGCACTCAAAAGTCAAACATGAAGAGTTAATCTCATAGGCTTGCATGAAAATCAAATCTCCACCACTATAATATGAGATGATACACAAATCAAAAGATCTTTAACAGGGTTGTAACGAGGCTTAGGTTAAAGGTGTGGATAAAGGCTGAATTAGAGGGTTAGAATCGAGATTGACCTGACAAATTACCTGACTAACGATATCGAACTGATAATAATTACATAAATTGAAAACTTGTACTACTACTAATAATAATACTCTGATATGAGCTTCTTCTTCAATAATTGGAATTTAACGTATAAACTCACCTAATCACAAAACTAATAGTGAATATTCCTCGATTTTTTTAAGAACACATCAAATATAAAGGATATATTGAAATAGATAAAATAATTAGGCAACTGGTCAAATCAAATCTCGACATAAGGGTAGTCAAAAGGAATGGTGATAACAAATATAAAGGGTTTTTGGGTTAATATTAGTAGGTGAGTCAATAAAAGGTTGTTATGATTAAAAAGGGTTCACTAGAGGTTAATTATGAAGGTAGGCTTTTTAGTGGAGTAAATGGGTTAAATCCTAGGTGCCTTTATCATCTTTGTATATCAAATCAAAGCTGCGGCCTCGACATGTATAATCAAAGCAAGTTCTAGAATAGCAAATTAATGTTGACACACTCATAATCAATAAAGTGAGCAAGAAAAAGAATATATGCTCTAAAAGGCTCAAAATCTCACAAAAATTATGGGTGTTTGACATTAACCTCATAAATTTCAAACTTCAAGGTAATAATTAGATTCAGGTAGACAACCTAACAAAATTTTGATTTTTGAAAATAGACTTATCATGCTTGATTCTCTAGTATCCTCCAAATTTAATCATCAATGCACAATTATTAATGAATTAATCCAAAACACATCAACAAGCATCATAAATCAGGGAAATTTCATTCTAATCACTATATGAGAAACTTTACTTTTGAACAAGGCATAATTCAGGCATTTTCAAATAATACTATAATTAACCCCCCACACTTAAGATGTACATTTCCCTCAATGAACAAAGATAGATAATAGCAAAATAATCATAAAATCATAATATAGGGAGAGAAGTGAAACTTCCTGAATTTTGGATGAAGTTAATGAAAAGAAACTGGATAGGATTGGAGGTGAACGTGGGGAAGCGCCTCGAACCGTTTGAAATTGAATCCTCAAAGTAGCTGGTCTAATTTTATTGTATCTTAAGCTAAATCTAAATAGCACGAAGAATAATAAAGGAAGTAAAAATAAAAATAAAAATAAAAATAGGAATAAAAGTAAATAGTTAAATAGAGATACGGTCCACGCCCATGTGCCTAGCCGTGGTGTCCACACGGCCACTTCCACGACCATGTGCAAGGCCGTGTGGGTATGAAAACTTACGCCTAAATACGAAAAGAAATAAAACCAAACTAATTAGTACAGTTAGTACTCGGGTTGCCTCCCGAGAAGGGCTCGTTTAAAGTCTTGAGCTAGACTTACCTCTCATTCGCATAATCAGGGTGGTTTGAGGAGGTGAAAATCCTTTCTCATGCGATCAATTCGGTTATTGATATAAAGTTTAAGTCGAGTAGTGTTTACCTTAAAGGTGTTGATTTCAGGATTAGTTACTTCAACTGTTCCATCTGGGAGGATTTTGAGTACCTGATCTCCTATCTTAAGCTGGGTTGTCCCATCTTTAAGTTCGTCATGGATTTGCCTCATTTTTGCTTCATGTGTTTTTAGTCTCTCCTTGAAGTGTGTCTTCCATTCGTCTAGTTTATCGATCCAAAGCCTTCGTTCCTCATGAATTTCTTCTTTATTGACACGAGGTCTAGGATCTGGCATCTGCGAAAGAGCTTCAAGAAATGGCAAGTTAATATGAAATTTCTTTGGAAGTTTAAGAGACTTACCGAATTGTTCCTCTGTGTGGTCTTTCTTTATCGCATTGGGGTATGGCACACGAGCTTGGTACTCTGTAATTACCGGGTTTGGTAAATCCTGGCTTACCTCAACCTTACCTTCACTTACCACAAGTTCTTGCCTCGGGTCAAATTCCACTAACCTTTCACTGTCATGAGCTGTTACGGCTTGAATTTGCTCTTTTGGGTTAGTCTCAGTGTTGCTTGGCAAGCTTTCTTGTAGTTGTTCTGAAATCAGCTTAGCAAGTTGACTTAATTGATTCTTGATCCCTTGAATCGATGCTTCTTGATTTTCGAGTGCTATTTCAGTGTTTTGGAAACGAGTTTCTGTCACCGCTATAAATTTTGTCAGCATCTTCTCAATGTTCGACTCCTCTTCCTGTTGGTGAGGTGGTTGTTGAAAATTCTGAAGAAGTTCCGGTCTTTGGCTACTTTGATCATCCCACGAGAAATTGGGATGGTACCTCCAACCTGTACTATAAGTGTCACTATAGAAATTATTTTGAGGTCTAGAATAGTTACCCGTATAGTGAGCTTGTTCGTTTTCCATGCCATATCCGTAGGGTGGGTACTCAGGATTTGCCACGCCTCCTAGATTCGGATCATATTGCATTTTTGGGTGTACCTGCAAGAGGCTATACAAAACATCAAATTTTTTATTTATCATCTCTAATTGATTAGATAACCTGGTGACTACGTCGAGGTTGAAGACACTGGCTGCTTTAGTAGGAATTGTCCTCATGACTTGCCACTGATAATTATTCAGTGCCATATTCTCTATAGACTAAATTTATCTGTCAAAAGCAAAATAGAGGAAAAATTAGCAAAGTAAAAACAAATAAAAAATAAAATAAAAATAAATTGCAATATAAAATGGCTAAAGTAATAAAAATTGAGCTTTCTTAATATTTTAGTTCCCCGGCAACGGCGCCAAAAACTTGATCGCGATGTTAGATTCTTAAAATTTATAAAAGAATGATCGAACCTAGAAACTAACTATGACAACGATTTGAGGCAAGTGCACCTATCGAACAGTAATATAGTTTAGGCAAGACCAGATGTCGAATCCCAAAGGAACCAAAAGTACTAATACTAACTCTCTTTTTATTATCTAGCCTAAGAATTAAGGGAATTGTTTATCTAATCTAAAATTAATTAACAACTAAACTAAAGATGCAAAGACAAAGAAGAATGAAATTTGGAAAATAACTTGAGAGAACCAATTGATTAAGCGACACCCAAGGAAGAATCCACCTAGACTTCACTTGTTATCTAACTCTGAACCAAACGATTTATTCACTTGACTTGATCCGTAAGATTCCCTAACGTATATTAATCCCTCTCTCAAGGAAACTAACGTCTAACCCTAGGTTGATTAATTGAAATCTCTTTCTAATTAAAACCTTTAGAGTTGCATTAACTCGATCTATGGACTCCCATATTAGGTTTCACCCTAATCTGGCAAAATCTCGTCACCCTATCTCTAGGCGTGTGATCAACTCCGCTTAACTATGCTAGATCTACTCTTAGGCAGGGACTTTTTCTCCTCCACCTAAGCACATCATGCTTGAATTAATATCTCAGAAATATCAACACAAGAATTAAGAACACATAATTAAGAACAAGTCAAAAATTTATCATATAATTCAACAAACGATAACAAGATTCATCTTAGGTTTCATCCCCCTCAGGTATCTGAGGGTTTAGTTCATAACAATAAAAGAATACATCTCACAAGAAAAGATAAAACAAAACATAAGAAATCCTTAAAACCCCCTGAAGGAATTGAAGGAGAGATCCTCCGTCTTGAGTATAATTCCGGCTTCTTAAGATGAATTAACTGGCTATCTTCAAGTAAATCTCCACATATCTGCCCTCTTTGGCCTAGCTAAACGCCCCTTGACTAAAGCCTTGGGTTCCCCTGACAAAAGCCCTAGCAGAAGGCTTCTGCCGAACTCCCCTTCAAGTTGTCCCCTTGGGTGTTTATATAAACTTTGAGATGCCTTACTTGGCCCCTAAGTATCCAATTCAAATAGAGTTCCGACTAGGGTGTTTGAATAAGCTTTGGAATGTGTTTCTTTGCCTCTAATTATCCAGATCTGAGTAAAACTCCTCTTGGCCGCGGCAGGGACACGCCCATGGCACACGCCCGTGTAAGTCGTGACCAGGCCGTGTTCGAGTCTGTTGAATGAGGCACGGTCGTGTGGTCTTGGGCCCAGGCCGTGTGGATTTCGTGATATGTTCCATTTACTCCATTTTGGGCCCATTTTCCGTTCATTTCATCCTCTGGTGCTCTCCTGGGTATAAAACATGAAAACAAAGGATTAAGAGCACCAAATTACACAATTCAATGCTTAAATCATCCAAAAGCATGCTAAATGTGGGCCTAAAATATGTTACTTTTACGGTTTATCAAGCTCTGTTGGTACCATTCTATACGGAGTTATCGAAATAGGAGTCGTTCCCGATAACTAATCAATACCAAATTCAACTTCACGTATCGGAGGTAATCCTGGTAACTCTTCAAGAAACACATCAGGGAATTCGCAAACCACTGGCACTGATTCAACTTTCTTTTCAGTTATTTTTGGGTCAATCGCATAAGCAAAATAAGCTTCATAACCCTTTTTCACATAATCATGAGCTTTCATCACTGATATCAGAGTAGGTAACCCATTCAAATCATTAGACTCAATCTGAACTATTTCACCATTCTGACATCTTAAATCAATAATCTTTCTTTTGCATTTCACAACAGCATCATGCAATGTCAATCAGTCCATACCCAAAATTATATCGAACTCATCAATGGTAATAGCATCAGATCAGTCGGAAAACAAACATCTCTAAACATCAACGGACAATTCTTGCATACTTTGTCAACCAGGACACTTTTACTTAAGGGGTTCGATACTTTAATCACAAATTCAGTAGACTCTACAGGCAAAGTCTTACATGATACTAAGTTCATACATATATACGAATGAGTAGAACTTGGGTCTATCAATGCAATCAGAGAAGTATCATAAAGAGTAAATGTACCCGTAATAACATATGGAGATGAAGCTTCCTCACGGGCTCGGATGGCATACGCTCTGGCAGGCGCTCTAGCTTTAGATCTCGCAATAGTGTCTTTCGTAGCTCTCTGACTACTACTAAATTCCTTATATTTCGAGAGGGTCTACCTCTAGCTGGAGCATTATCAGATTTTGGATTCTGAGCAATCTCTTGCTCCACAGACTCTGGGCAGTCTCGGATGAAATGGTCTAATGATCCACATCTAAATCAGGCTCGGTTATTCAACCTACAACTTCCCGGATGTCTTTTACCACAATACTTACATTCAGGTCGCTCAGATCATACATTTCCCACACTAGCCATCGATGTAGCTGGAGCTTTGGAATTCGACTGTGATCTAGCACGATCTCTATTCGAATGTACCACATTAGCCTTTGAACGGCTATACGCATCTCTGAATTTCTTTGAAGCAAACTGAAATGTTTTACTTAGATATTTCTTTCTCGCATCTCTAGCTTCAGACTCAGCTTTTCTTTTATCTTTCCCAAGTGCCTCAGCTTTGCATGCCCGACCAATAAGCACATCGAACTCTTTTATTTCCAGAATTTCAAGCAAACGGATATATTCATTTAGGTCGCCTTCAAATCTTTTGCACATTATTGCCTCAGTTGGTACAATTCTCGAGCATACTGACTTAATCTCACAAATTCTCTTTCATACTCGGTGACAGACATGCGACCCTGTTTCAATTCCAGAAGTTCTTTTCGTTTCTGATCAATAAATCTCTGACTGATATATTTCTTTCGGAACTCAGATTGAAAGAAATCCCATGTAACCTGTTCTTTAGGAATGACGGAAATCAAGGTCTTCCACCATTGATAAGTTGCGTCTCGTAGCAAAGATACAACACATTTTATGCATTCTTCAAGAGTCAATGACATTTCATCAAATACTCGGATAGTGTTCTCTAGCCAAAACTCAGCTTTCTCAGCATCATCATCACTAGTGGCCCTAAACTTTTCAGCCCCATATTTACTGATTTTATCGACCGGAGGTTTATTCAACAGATTCAAGTTCATAATTGGAGGTACAACAGAAGTCTGAGGAGGATTAGGCAGGGGCGAAGGTTGTGAAACAGTCGGATTAGTTCTTACGTACTGAGTGAACCACTTGTTCATCATTTGGAAGAAGGCTTGTTTAGCCTCTCCCTCTTGACCGCTAGTATCCAGTCTCGAATCAGATGGCGCTGTCCCTTGAGCAGGAGCAGGCGCGTTACTTTCAACATCGTCAGCTACGGCTCTTTCAGAATCTATTACTATAAGAAAAACACATTTTATACGTCAAGATTCATCACACTATCACATTTCATAAATATGGCATGTATAGCTAGACTCTCATGCGCCACGTTAGTCCGAGAATCAACTAAATCGTAGCTCTGATACCAATCAAATGTAACACCTCTAACCCGTAACCGTCATCGGAATAGGGTTAAGAAGTATTATTGGACAAACAGAAACATTCACAAACATTTCATAACATAATTCAACGAATCCAATCCAAGTGTCCCTGAAATAGGTCTACTAGACCTTAAACATGCTTTAGAATAGGGCCGGGACTAAACCGAACACATAAGGAAATTCTTAGAAATTTAAAATTTTTTCTAAGTTACAGAGGTCACACGTCCGTGTGGGCATATATACTGACTTGTCCACATGGCCGTGAACACGCCCATATGCCTCATCATTGGTCGCCACTGACTGCACCACACGGCCAGTCGCATGCCCGTGTGTCCAGCCCGTGGTCGAGTCTGACTTGTTTTAAAATGCAACCATGAGGGACACGATTGAGCCACACACCCGCGTGTTCAACCGTGTAGGCAAATAGAGGCCATTTGCAAGGTCAAAATGCCACCCACACTTTGGGTCATCCCTACAAACACAATTAAGCATCAATCCAAGTATCAAAGGCAACCAAAAACATATCAAAATGTTCATCATTTCTAACCACTTATGAGCTTAACAGTCACACCAACTTATATGCCATATAACTCAATCCAAACACAACATTTCTAGATAATATCCATCCACACACTTACCATTTCATTATAACAACCATTCATCAATCATATGCTTGCTTTGCATCAATAAGCTTACCATTATTTTTGGCCATTTCACTAGCCATCAAACCATGCCAAAACTAAGCATCATAAGGCATGACTATTCATTCATAACACAACCATTTATCTAGCCATATCACATGGTTATGTACATATCTCAAACATATTCCAAAATAACTAGCCTATACATGCTATATTTAACTATATACACATTCAAAAGTACCAAAGTAGAGATTGATAGTGTGGTGATGATCCTCGACGATTCCTTAGCCTTTCGTAGCTTCGACGATCTATAAAACAAAGCAAACACACACAGTGTAAGCTTTTAAAAGCTTAGTAAGCCTTATACAAATAAATCTAACATATAATGCACATAATCAATTTAATACAATATCATTAATGTTTCTCAATTGCAAATTCATAACATTTCCTTTGGCTCATTTTTTTAGCCATTTCTTTCTAATCAACCCATCTTCGTGCACATCATTAGATCATAATTTATTATATCGTAATTTACTCATACATATATCACATTATATAACCACAAGTCTATGTACATATCTCACTTAGGTAAGTTCATATACATATACTTACCTTCCATACACATACATAGTGTACAATTCGACGTACATGATTCGTTTATACAATTCACATAGCCTTTCGTTTTCTCAGAACTTGCCCGTTGAACCATTCGGAATCAAATAGAATACTCAGAATGCTCGATATAGTCGTACAATGCCAATGTCCCAGACATGGTCTTACATGTAACCAAATATTGATGCCACTGTCCCAAACAGGATCTTACACGAGTCAAATACGATGCCAATGTCCTAGACATTGTCTTACACGTAATTCTCGAATCGACGCCAACGTCCCAGACGTGGTCTTACAGGATATCACAAATTGGAAACCTATGTCATGACATATGTAATCCTATCTATTCCTACGTTCGTACGGGACTTTTCAGACATTGATTCCTTGTCGATAATTCGTCGGATTTCATGTACATAATATCTCAAGCATATTCATCGCAATTTAAATTGCATAGATGCGTAAATAACTCAGTTCAAACACATTTATATGTATATCGACTTACCTCGTACGGGAAGAACGGAAACGAACGGCTATTCAACTATTTTCGACTTTCCTCGATCTAAATCCGTTTTCTTCGGTTCTTGATCTTAAATCAAGCTAAATGAGTGCCGAATATTGAAAATGCAAAGACCTAAACTTTCTTCCTTCACTTTTGGCAAAACAATATGATAATCATCATCTTTTAATGTTTGTTTTTATTTAATATAACTTAATAACCAATTTACCTATTTATCCTTTTTAATTAACATATAATAACACATATAATGGTTGGTGATTAATGTCCATTAACATATTAATGGCATAATAACCTCTTAAGGACTTTTCATAATAAAGACAATAACAATTCGACACTTATTCAATTAGAAGGCCACTTTTACCTTTTATGCAATTTAATCCTTTTCTCAAATTAAGCACACAAATGATCAAATTAAATCACAAAAAATCTCACACATACTAATTCACATGTTGTAGACTCAGAAAATAATGTTAACATATTTTTCTTACTCGAATTTGTGGTCCCAAAACCACTATTCTGACTAGGATCTAAATCGGACTGTTACAGCCCGTGTGTCTACTTATGTGGACAAAAATAGGCCACTTTTCTCACCCTTTATGTATTTAAGTTGTACAAAACACTTTCATATACCAATATACTCCAATCCAACAACAAATACAAATTAACATACTTATTTTCCTCAAAATAAACTATCATAAATCTTGTTTGGCCAAACTTACCTACATAATCTCATTCATTATTCTACCATAATAAACTACTAAGTATAAACATACTAACATGCATTCATATTTTTACATCTATATCATTCACACCCTTAGTTTACGTTTAACCTTTTACCATTCAATCCTATACATGCCATATAAACCATAAGTCGTAATACAAAAATCTACCGATAATGATCTGGATAGTGTGCCCTGATGTGTTGATCCGATCCACTGAATTCACATCAATCTACACAGAACATTAAACACATAGAAGTAAGCTTATGAAAGCTTAGTAAGTTCATAGGCTTTTAAATAAATTTTACCGAATAGGTAATAACAAAATATTAAACAGAGCATTTCAACAATATTCCCTGTCAATCACAATCTCAAATGTTGCATTTATTTAATTGAGCTCAATATCACAACTGATCAAATTCTTTCACTTTCATTCATCTAACACTTACCAACACTTGTCAAATTATAAAACATCTTACAGATTTGAGTACATCATTTGCTCAATACCATAGTCCAACTATAGTCTTTCATTAATATTGTCATGACCCTGCCATATTCTTTCACTCATGATGCCATAACCTAGTTATGGTCTTATACATGTACACTTACTGCCATGGTTCAATCATGGTCTTACGTACACTGTTCCCTAATTCAATTATGGATTTTTCACTAAAATGCCATAGCCCAGCTATGGTCCTACATTCCACACTTTACCATGGTTATACCATGTTTTTTATCTGTCAATTCATCACTTATCACTTCACTTGTCACTGAACGATCGTACTCAATCCAGCGTTCTACTCAATTTGAACATTCAAATTACTTTTCATATACTTTCAATAGTCATAATTCAATGACAAACACATGAAATAATACATTATATCATTTCTAAATTAACAAATAATCATAAAGTTTTAACCATATGAACTTACCTGGGCCAATTCATAGAAGTTGTAGGGATTTAGGGACTAATCAGTAATTTTCTCTTTTCCACGTTTATCTTCTGATTCTTGATCTATAATGTAAAATTTTCCATTCATTAGCATCTAATTTAATTCTAATTCACTTCACAATTTATGCCCTTTAATTTTTAAAATTACACTTTTACCCTAAATTTTACAATTTTTATAATTTAGTCCCTGATCTATTAGCCCATCAATTGAGCTTATTTTTCTCAATTAACACTTTATTGCATCATTCTAAACTACTATATACCATTTGGTATTCAGAATTTCAACATCAACCCCTAATTCTGAACTTTTTCACAATTAGCTCCAAAAAGTCATTTTCTATTAAAATCACTTAAGAAAATTATCATATAATGAAATTAAAGCTTCAAATCCATGGTAATTTATCATAAACATACAGAAATCATCCATGGAAGCTTACAAAATCACCCATAGGATCAAAAACTAATGAATTCAATAGATGAACCTAATTGTAAAAGTCACAAAAACATAAAAATTTCAAAGAAAAAGCAAGAATTTAACTCACATGGTGAAAAAATATGAAAAACTAGCTTATTTTAGACCTCCTATGGTGTTTTGGCTAAAGAAAAGTGAAGAGATCTCTAGATTTTTCAATTTAGTATTTGTTTTATTTAATTAATTTGCAAATTTTCCAATTTTACCCTTATTTTACATTATTTTCTTACTTGTTTCTTCGCCCATACAGTACAGCCCATTTAATTTGGGTCTAATTGTCTTTTAAACCCTTCCTTATTAGACATTTAAGCATTTAATCACTTTAACAAGTTTTACACCTTTTACAATTTAGTCCTTTTTAATTAATTAACTATCGAAACGTTAAAATTTCCTAACGAAACTTTAATACTAACTCAATAACACTCCATAAATATTTATAAAAATATTTATGGCTCGGTTTACAAATTCGAGGTCTCCATACATCTTTTTTAACCGAGTTTACCTAATAATTTCTTTTAAATCACAACATTCTCTAATTCAAGAATAATTTTAAATCCACACATGACTTATAAATATTAATTTACTAAATTTTTGAACTCACTTGTCGGATTTAGTGATCTCGAATAACTGTTTCCTACACCACTGAAAATCAGGCTGTTACATGTTTGTTGGCTTTTCTATCTCAAACATACAGAAAAAAATAATTTAATAAGTCAAATGGTATGCCCAAGATATTATTTATCAAAATGGTACGTTTGCTACAGTGTTTTGCCGATGTTGCCTGACAAATTTGCGAAATGGGTCACCCTACTAATGAGTTACCAAAATGGGTCGTCTGCTACAAAAATAAATACTGAAATGGGTTTTTTGCTTTAAATTTGTACGATGACCCATTTTGGTGTTTAATTATTTTTTTGGATTGTTGTGGTTAAAAATTTCAAATATGTCATAAATTATTTGTCTTCAAATACAGAAATTATCAAAATACTTTAAAAATTTTTATAAGAAAATTAATTTATACATCTTCCGTTAAATTGATTAAATACTAATTAATTGAACTGAATTAACTTCAAAAATTTTTAAAGTTCACAAATGTTGAATATTTTTTACGAAATAAAAAAAATTGTTATTGGGATAACAAATAAAAAAATAAATAAATGAGATGGTTTTGAAAAAATAAATGATCGACTTACATTAGTGTATCTCAAATTACGTTGTTATTGATTTATTTATATGTGTAAAAATATTAGTAATTCTTCAAAAACTAACAAACGGTAAAAAAATCATTTTCATTACTGATGATTAATTTTTTTTATTTGAAACTGCAGATATAGAAATGACTCGTTTGGTTATAGAAACGGATCACACATCAAATACGGTTAATGTGGTGGTAATAAAATTATTATTTGTTATTCACGGGTCCCATTATAAAGTTCGACGTCATTTTTTATTTAATTTGGATATATTAACTATTGTAGTAATTTAATATGTTCAAGGTTCATACCATGTACTGAGGGGTCGTGTCAATGGTATGGGCTATCTACCGGATCCCTGTCTTATGTCATATTTAGAGGCATCTAGATTCGAATTAGTTGCAATGATCTGCATGCTCGATTTGAAGTACGACTTGATTTTGACTTTGGTCGAGCGATGGCACCCGGAGACCCACACATTTCATTTGTTGTGTGGGGAATGCACTATTACTCTAAAAGATGTTGCACTACAACTTGAGCTCCTAATCGACGACATTACAGTCACAGGTTTTAGTACATTGTTTGATCTAGTGACCCTTTCCTATGACTTACTAGGACGCTCGCCAGATGATGGTGGTGATAAATTAACGACTTTGAGATTTTCATGGTTGAAGGTGACTATTGAGTATTTACCAAGTACTGCCACTGAGCGGGAGGTGATGTGCACCACTTGAGTGTATATAACAATAAGGTCCACTTGATGTACTTGTCCCTGTTATTTTATTTATACGTTGCCAGTTCATACAGTTGGGGCTCAGTAGTACTAGCTACATTGTATCGCGAGCTTTGTCAGATGACAAAGCGTCGTGGCGTGTACTGGGGATCGACCCGATTAAGTAACGAACCAGTAAAAAATAACGGACGAAATTGAGAAATTGAACACACAAATTTAACGTGGAAAAACCCTCTCCAAAGAAGATAAAAAAAACCACGGGCAAAGATAATTTTACTATAATGACAAAAGAACGAAGAATACAATATAGGGAGATAAAAACTAAACCCCAAAACACGAAAATAAAGAACCCTGAAAACGTAAACACAAAATTCTCCAAAAGTGTTATGAGTTCTAATCTTTTAGTGGTTGTGTTTTCTAATGTTGTAAAAGAGCTTATTGTAGGCTAAATTCGCAGGTTAAATATTAATAAAATAATATAGACTAATCAGAGTTCGACTAAAACAAATCAACAGAATTTAATTGAGATATTATCTCTCAAATTTGATTGAAATATGAGGCATACTCAACATCATGGACATAGATAGGTGCCTGGTATTGCTACAATCCTAGGCGTTTTATAGGATGCCATTTTTGGCATTAGTTACTCACCAAATATATGTCTTTCCACTCGTGAATAGGTGATAAAATTTAACCATTACAACAAAAAAAAATTATGAAAATTTTTTCTAACAAGTTTACTTTTTTCATAGATGGAGTTCTTCTTCAAGTACCGGGAGGTTATATACACTTTCGATTTACTGCCAGATGATTGAGACACACGCCGAGGAGGGGTAATTTTTAGTAATATTCATTACATACAATTACTTTATTTATTTTATTTGACTAGTGCTACTATAACAATATTATTAATTATGCAGTTCATCTAGATGTCTTATTCCTTCCCGGAAATTGAGGCTATTATTCCCTAGTCTTCTTACATCAACTCATACTTGTGGTGCACCTTTCTAAACAATTAACAGGATGGTTGTAGGGGGTGTAAATATTTTGACTGAGTGAAGGATTCAACTAATGATAATAGCTTTAGTTGTGAAGATGTTAATGTTAACTCGAGCAATGTTAGGTCCCTTAAAACAAATAGTTAGAGTTGTGAAGATTTTCAAACCCTTAGTGATGAAATTGTGGCCCTGAGAGATGAAATGATCGTGTGGGAAAAAGATTGACTAAGGCACGAGCTGAATTAGAAAAATTGAAAACTGAAAATAAGAAATTAGTTTCACAGACAAGATGTTACAAATTTGGCTTAATATTGTCTTAGGCAATTTTTGTTTTTATTTGCTTTCGTTATATCGATGAGGAAAATATGATAAATATGTTAGCCCTACCATAACCATAATATATTGTTTCACAGTGAATGGAGATTAAAGTTCACAATTGCATTTGGGTAATTTGAATACAAAATTTTTTAAGTGGGTTATTTTGTAATTAATTAATAATTTTAAATTAATTAAAAAATGAAGGAGAAAGGAAGCACATAAAATGCGACGGCGAGACGCATTTTTCAAGCAACCCATCTGCAACAGTACAAGTATGCGAATTGATTGTTGATTTGATTGAAAATATAAAATAAAATTATATAATACATCCACATGTATCGGCCCTTCAAATTTCCTCATCCTAAATTGTCGTTTCACCTTCTTCCTTTATCACTTCAAGACTAAGAACCCAAAGAGTCTCCATTTCCCTTTCATTTTCAATAATTTTTACATGTTTCATTGTTGAGACAATTTGAACAAATCCATTGTAGAAAATAATCATTCTACTTCATCTCTACCAACACATGTCGTCTACTTCCATTGTTGCAGCAAGATTAAGAACCCAAACCCAACTCAAGTAAGAAATCTCCCTTTCCCTCTCATTTTGCAAAGGTTAGTCTGCTCGAAAAACTGGAATTTTTTGTTTCTTCTTCTTCTTTGTCTACTTCTAATTCTAACCTTTCCTTTCTTCTCTTGTAGTTTAAGTATGTTTTTATTCGTTCTATTTTCTATTTCTTTGTTCATAATTTTAGATGGATCTTGCAAATCTGTTTTCGTTGGTTTTCATCATTTTGATGTTCCTTTTTTTTTCTTTGTTTTGCCATTTTATGTCATTGTGTGCAGCTAAGAAATGATGAATTTGTCAATCCTGTGCAGCCAATCAACTTTGAATAATTTGATCTTTAGTTTCAAAGACAGCCGAGAGTTATAGCCTCTCTGCAACCAAAGGATGTATTTAGAGTGTTTCATAAATTTGCCTTTGATTCAGAAGGCATAGTGTATGTGTCTATAGATGAAGTGGCTTTTGGCTTTTAAGTTTATTTTGGTATTTAATATGATCTACAGTAAACTTGGGTGGTGTCATATGATCTGATTAACAAGTTATGCAAGACATTTTCATTTTCATTTCCCAACATGTAATGTTAATCATATTAAATTTAGCATCTTCAGTTCACTTCCATTTTCATTCAATGAACTCCAATTTGCAGTTGTGATCTCTGGATTTCAGAGTTTTAAAATTTATAAAAAGAATGATCGAACATGGAAACTAACTGTGACAACAATTGAGGCAAGTGTACCTATCGAACAGTAGTATAGCTTAGGCAAGACCAGATTGTCAAACCCAAAGGAACTAAAAGTACTAATACTAACTTTCTTTTTATTATCTAGCCTAAAATAAGTGAAGTTGTTATCTAATCTAAAATTAACTAACTACTAAGCTAAAGACTCAATACAAAAAGAATGAACTGGGGAAAATACTTTTGGAAAAACTCAGTTGATTCAAACGATACCCTAGGAAGAAGCCATCTAGACTTCACTTGTTATCTAACATTGAACCAGACGATTTATTCACTTGACTTGATCCATAAGACTCCCTAAGTTATATTAAACCATCTCTCGAGGTGAATAACGTCTAACCCTAGGTTGACTAATTGAGACCTCTTTCTAATTAAAAGCCCTAGAATCGCATTAACTCGATTTATGGACTCCCATATTAGGTTTCACCCTAATCCGGCAAAATCTAGTCACCCTATCTCTAGGCGCGCGATCAACTCCGCTTAACTATGTTAGATCTACTCTTAAGCAGGGACCTTTGCTCCTCCACCTAAGCACATCCAACTTGAATCAATATCCCGGAAATATTAACACAAGAATTAAGCATACATAATTAAGAACAAATCAAATTTTATCATATGGTTCAGAAAACAATAACAAGATCCATCTTAGGTTTCATCCCCTTCAGGTATCTGAAGGGTTTAGTTCATAACAAATAAAGAAAACATCTCAGAAGAACAGATAAAACAAAACATAAGAAATCCCTAAAACCCCCCGAAGGAATTGAAGGAGAGATCCGCCGTCTTGAGTAGAATTCCAGCTTCTAGAGATGGATCAACTGGCTATCTTCGAGTAATTCCACAAATCTGACCTTTCTGGCTTGACTCCTTGGCCTAGCTAACTGCCCGCTTTCAGGTAACACTTAGGAGGTTTATATATACTCTTAGAATACGTTTCTTTGGCCCTAAGTATCCTTTTTCGATTGAAATTGCTCTTTGCCACGACAGGGACACGGGCATGGCACACGCCCGTGTGAACGGTCTTCAAGCCGTGCTCGGATTTCTTTAATGAGGCACGGCCATGTGAATCGACATCAGGCCGTGTTCTAGTTGCTCACTGAGGCACGGCCGTGTGGTCTTGGGCCCAGGCTGTGTGGTCTTGGGCCCAGGCCGTGTGGATTTCGTGATATGGCCCATTTACTCCGTTTTGGGCCCGTTTTACGTTCTTTTCATCCTCGGGTGCTTTCCTGGGTATAAGACATGAAAAGAAAGGATTAAAAGCACCTTTTTACATGAATTAAGGAATAAACCATCCGAAAATATACTGAATGTGGGATTAAAATATGTTACTTTTACGATTTATCACATACCCCCACACTTAAGCTTTTGCTTGTCCTCAAGCAAAATTCTCAACTCACAATTAAAAAGAACTTTCCATAATTCATAATTCCTATCAACAATGTCTTATCATAATTCATAAATAATTTATACATGGATGATCTAACTCGACGAGTACTAAAGATTCAAACAATATAAGTCATACATTTGTATCACGAAAATGTAGGTGTTTCCCCTTACCTGAATAATTACCTTTAATTCAAAACCTACAAGGACTGACATCCTCACAAAAGATTCACTCAAATCACTCGAAGTGTTTAAGGTTCAGGAAAAGAGCACTCAAAAGTCGAACCTGAAAAGTTAATCCCATAGGCTTGCCTGAAAATCAAATCTCCACCACTGTAAAATGAGAAGATAAACAGATCAAAAGGTCTTTAGCAGGGTTGTAACGGGGCTAGGGTTAAAGGTGTGGATATAGGCTGAATTAGAAGGTTAGAATCGATACTGAATTGACAAGTTACCAATCTAATAATAAGTAATTACATTAACTGAAACGTAATAATCCTAATAATACGAGCTTTTTTTCTTTTGATAAATCGACTTTAATTGTATAAACTCATTTTTCATTACTACTAATACTGAATATATTTTGATTGATTTTTTTTAGAACAAAATAAATATAAATTCAACTACTGAAATAATATAAGTAGGTAACGAATCAAATCAAATCTCGATATAAGGGTAGTCAAAAGGAATGGTGATAACAAATACAAAGGGTTTTGGGGTAATATTAGTGGGTGAGTCAATAAAAAGGGTTGTTAGGATCAACGAGGTTCACTAGGGGTTAATTATGAATGTAGGCTTTTTAATGGAGTAGTGGGTTAGAACCTAGGTGCCTTTATCATCTCGATATATCAAATCATAGGTGTGGTCTCAACTTGTATAATTGAGGCAAGTTCTAGAATAACAGTTCAATGTTGACACACTCATAATCAAAAAGTGAGCAGAAAAAGAATGTATACTCTATAAGGCTCAAAATCTCACAAAAATTATGGGTGATTTTGACATCAACCTCGTAAATTTCAAATTTCAAGGTAACATTTATATTCAGGTAGACAACCTAGCAAAAATTTTAATTCTGAAAAACAGACTTATCATGCTTGATTCTCTAATATTCTTCTAATTTAATCCTCAATGCACAATTGACTATGACTTACTCAGAAACATGTCAATAAAAATCATAATTCATTAGAAATTTCATCCTAATTAGTAATATGAGAAAATTACTTAAGAACAGAATATAATTTAGGGATTTGAGAATAATGAAGAAAGTTAGGCACTTTCTCGAAATAAATATTCACCCCCCACATTTAAGATGTACATGGCCCTCAATGTACAAAGATGTAAATTAAACTTAATAAGGAGAGAGTGGTGAAACTTCTTGAATATAGATGGTTTCCTTAAGGTGGAAGTTCCCAAGGGTAGTAGCTTTTTTTGAGCTCTGCGCTAGATGAAGAAATTGGGAAGCTCGTGAAGAATTAGCCAAGAATTATTGAAACACATTTAAAATGAATTAATTATATATTTAAAAACAAGAAAGAAAAAGAGAGGGAGACTAAGAAGGAAAATAAAAATGAAAGAAAAGACTAATGGACCGAGAGGTCCTTATTGATGGATGGTTCGCGAGGTGGGTGTCATTCCTTGGGTTGCGGAGGTACTGGCGGTGGCGGAAGTGGCATGATTCCCAAGCAGCATTTAGGATTTCAAAGGCTGTAGTGGTGATGGCCGTGGTTCCAAAAATGTGATTCCTAGCAGCCTGACGAACCTAGCACTAAGAAACTAAATTAAAATAAACTAAATTAAGCATAAGATTGTCAAAAAGAAGGAAAATAAAAGAGAAGATAAAAGTAAAAGAAAATATAAATGGTCTCAAAGACCCTTGGCTTTTTGGTGGAATGAAGCGGCCGGCATGAACTTATGTAGATCGGTCTCCCTTGGGGAGACTTTGCTTTGTTTCTTTCACTTCTTCGACATGGACATGTGTAGCTCAAAAGTCTAGAGACTTTGTTATGTGAAGGAGAGAAATCTGAGAAAGGAAGGAAGAAAGAAGATGGGGAGTTGGTGAGAAGAAGGGGAAAGGGGTGTGAGTTTAAATAGAGTTTAGATTCTGATGCTCTCCCACGCCCGTGGATCGTGGGCGTGTTGATTCACACGGCCGCCTCGCACGGTCGTGTGTCTAGGCGTGTTGGTTCACCCACGCCCGTTTTACGAATTGCCACGCCCATTTCTGAGAAGTCAGTGTCGACCACGACTGCGTCGCACGGTCGTGGCGCTTGTCGGTGCCCGTGTTGGAGTGGTTGGGTCCGTGACTTTAAAAATTAGTTGGGTTTGATTTGTACCGTCTCTGCCTTTGTCAGTACGGAGATTCTGTACTACCACACGGTCACGACCACGGCCGTGTGCAAGACCGTGTGGTCTGGAAATCTGCACTTTTGGTTAGTTTACAACTAGGTATTCAGAAAGAAAAGAAGAAAAGAAAATAATTTGAAAGCAAAATGTGAAAATAAATTGTGTTAGTGCCCAGGTTGCCTCCCGAGAAGCGCTCGTTTATAGTCTTAAGCTAGACTTTCCTCGTATTTGAAAAATCAGGGAGGTTTAAAGGTTTGAATATCTCCCATCATGCTTACAGTTCTATTTTCTTGATAATGTTTGAGTCGAGAAACGTGTACCGATTATGGGATTGCTTATCAAGGGGGATTTCTTCGTTTGTTTTCAGGTCTGACATGGTGATTCGAGGATCTGATTTATCTAACAGTACCTGGTCTCCTATCTTGAAGTGGTTCGATGTTCCTATGAGCTCTTCTAGGGGCCCCTTCGGTTTTTCTTTGTGCGGTTCTGGTTCCTCTTTTAAGTGTGTCTTCCACTCTTCTAATCTGTCTACCTTAAGGCTTCGCTCCTTGTATAATTCTTCTGTGTTGGCATGAGGTCTATGGTTTGGCTCAGGTTTGTATCCTTGTGGTGTTTCTTATGATGAAAGTTGAACAACCTGGTTATCAACTGAATTTGCTTTTTCACCTTCATCAATTGTTGTCCTGGCCGAGTCAAGAGCTTGTAAACTGATTGATTCATCACCTACCTGAAGTATGAGTTCTCCTGTGCTAACATCAATTTTAGTTCGAGCAGTTGCTAAAAAGGGTCTTCCTAAAATTAAGGGAATCGAATTATCCTCATCCATGTCTAAGACAACAAAATCTACTAGGAAAACGAATTTATCAAATTTTACAAGAGCATCTTCGATAATACCCCTAGGAATTCTAACAGTTTTATCAGCTAATTGAATGCTCATCCTAGTTTGTTTGGGTTTCCCTAGACCTAATTGTTTAAACATTTTATCAGGCATGACATTTATACTTGCCCCTAAATCAGCTAATGCATTATCAACAGTTAGTCTACCAATTAAACATGGAATTGTAAAACTCCCTAGATCTTTTTACTTCCGCGGTAGTCTATTCTGTAACATTGCTCAGCATACTACGTTTAATTTCACATGTGGCTCTTCGTCTAATTTGCGCTTGTTCGTCAATAGCTGTTTTAAAATTTTCCTCAAATCTGGAATCTGAAAAAAAGTTTCAAGAAGAGGTAAGTTGATATGCAATTTCTTTAAAAGTTTAAGAAACTTACCGAACTGTTCCTCTGTATCATCTTTCTTCATCGCTTCGGGATAAGGTATGTGAGGTTGGTACTCTTTGATTATCGATTTTGGCTTTTCTTGTGTTACCTCCACTTTACCTTCTTTTACCTCGTTTCCTTGTATTGAATTGGGTTCTTCTAACCCTATACTTTCTTGAGCTGTGATGGATTGGATTTGCTCATTTGGGTTAATCTCAGTGTGGCTTGGTAGACGCCCTTGCGGTCGTTCGGACATTAACTTTTCAAGTTGTCCAACTGACTTAGTAAGTTCCCCAACTTGGCTCTTGATCTCTTCAAACGATGTTTGTTGGTTTGTTTCAGTGTTTTGGAAACGGTTTTCTGTGGCTGCCATGAATTTTGTCAGCATCTCTTCAAGGTTCGGCTTCGTTTCCTGTGGATAGGACTGATTTTGGAAATTTTGAGGAGGTTGTTATCTTTGTTTTCCTTGATTTTCTTGACCTCCCCATGTAAAATTTGGGTGGTTCCTCCAACCTGGATTATAAGTATTACTATAAGGGTTATTATTAGATCAGAAATTATTACCTATATAGTTCATCTATTCACTCTCTGTGACCGGTTGGTAGGGTGGGTACTCAGGATTCACCATACTTCCACTTGCGTCGCATTGCATTACTAGATGTTCCTGCAAAGAACACAAACTATCAAGCTTTTTATTCATCATCTCTACTTGTGTTGATAGCATGGTTACTGCATCGAGGTTAAAAACTCCGGCTGATTTTGTTGGTTTCGTCCTTGTAACCTACCACTGATAGTTATTCAGTGGCATCTCTTCAATAAACTCGTAGGCTGCTTCAGGAGTTCTGTTGTTCAGGGTTCCACCGGCGGCTGAATCAATTAGTTGCCTCGTTGAAGGGTTTACACCGTTATAGAAAGTTTGGACTTGAAGCCATAAGGGTAAACCATGGTGCGGACACTTTCTTAAGAGATCCTTGTATCTCTCCCACGCATCGTATAGTGTCTCTAAATCCATCTGCACAAATGAAGAGATATCATTCCGTAATTTGGCCGTTTTGGCCGGTAAGAAATATTTTAATAAAAAATTTTCGGTCAGTTGATCCCACGTATTGATTGACCCTCGTGGTAACGAGTTTAACCACTGTTTGGCTTTATTCCTTAATGAAAAAGGAAATAACCGAAAGCGTATGGCATCATCAGAAATGCCATTTATTTTGAAGGTATCACAGAACTCTAAGAAATTAGCTATATGACTGTTTGGGTCTTCATCCTGCAAACCATCAAATTGAACAAATTGTTGAATCATTTGTATAGTGTTAGGCTTTAATTTAAAATTATTAGCAGCTATAGTCGGCCTAACAATACTTAATTCTTCTCCTGTTAAATAAGTTTTAGCATAATCGTACATAGTACGTGGAGCATTATGTTCTGCCACATCTTGTGGTGGTGTTATTCTCGTCCATCCCTTCAGTAGAATTGGATCTGTCTTCTCGCTATTCTTCTATGTAATTTAGGCCTCGCCTAATTTCTCAGCGATTCCTGCGAGTGATTGCTTCAATATCACTGTCGTATACTAATGGTCCTTTCGGGTTCCTTCTAGTCATAAATTAGAGGTACCTGCTGAGAAAAGAAATAAAGAAAATTTAGCAAAATCAAAATTTAACCTAAAGAGAAAAATAAAAGTAAATTGCAGAAAATAAAAAATAATGGCTAAAGTAATAAAAATAGAGTTTCCTTAATATTTTAGTTCCCCGGCAACAGCGCCAAAAACTTGATCGCTAGATTTCAGAGTTTTAAAATTTATATAAAGAATGATCGAACCTGGAAACTAACTGTGACAACGATTGAGGCAAGTGCACCTATCGAACAGTAGTATAGCTTAGGCAAGACCGGATTGTCGACCCCAAAGGAACTAAAAGTACTAATACTAACTTTCTTTTTTATTATCTAGCCTAAAATAAGTGAAGTTGTTATCTAATCTAAAATTAACTAACTACTAAGCTAAAGACTCAAGACAAAAAGAATGAATTGGGGAAAATATTGTTGGAAAAACTCAGTTGATTCAAACGATACCCTAGGAACAATCCACCTAGACTTCACTTGTTATCTAACACTGAACCAGACGATTTATTCACTTGACTTGATCCGTAAGACTCCCTAAGTTATATAAACCCTCTCTCGAGGTGAATAATGTCTAACCCTAGGTTGATTAATTGAAATCTATTTCTAATTAAAACCCCTAGAATTGCATTAACTCGATCTATGGACTCCCATATTAGGTTTCACCTTAATCCGGCAAAATCTCGTCACCCTATCTCTAGGCGCGCGATCAACTCCGCTTAACTATGCTAGATCTACTCTTAAGCAGGGACCTTTGCTCCTCCACCTAAGCACATCCAACTTGAATCAATATCCTGGAAATATTAACACAAGAATTAAGCACACATAATTAAGAACAAATCAAATATTTATCATATGGTTCAGAAAACAATAACAAGATCCATCTTAGGTTTCATCCCCTTCAGGTATCTGAAGGGTTTAGTTCATAACAAATAAAGAAAACATCTCAGAAGAAAAGATAAAACAAAACATAAGAAATCCCTAAAACCCCCTGAAGGAATTGAAGGAGAGATCCACCGTCTTGAGTAGAATTTCAGCTTCTAGAGATGGATCAACTGGCTATCTTCGAGTAATTCCCACAAATCTGACCTTTCTGGCTTGGCTCCTTGGCCTAGCTAACCGCCCATTTTCAAGTAACACTTAGGGGGTTTATATAGGCTCTTAGAATGCGTTTCTTTTGCCCTAAGTATCCTTTTTCGATTGAAATTGCTCTTTGCCACGACAGGCACACGGGCATGGCACACGCCCGTGTGAACGGTCTTCAAGCTGTGCTCGGATTTCTTTAATGAGGCACGGTCGTGTGAATCGAGATCAGGCCGTGTTCTAGTTGCTCACTGAGGCACGACCGTGTGGTCTTGGGCCCAGGCCGTCTGGATTTCGTGATATGGCCCATTTACTCTATTTTGGGCCCGTTTTACGTTCTTTTCATCCTCGAGTGCTTTCCTATGTATAAGACATGAAAAGAAAGGATTAAAAGCACCTTTTTACATAAATCAAGGAATAAATGAAACACCCCAAACCCGGCCCACGAGCTTTGACCGGATCTGGTATGTTCCTCGAGGAAAACCGGTTCAAATTTCTTTTGTTACTTAGGAAAAACTTGAATGTTTTGAAAGAAGGTTTGTTTTGGGTTGGGCTTGAGTTAAAAACAAGTTTATTTTATATTGAAAACTCATTTATTTCAGGTGACAAAATAATTAGAGTTTATTTTAAATTAAATCGACTTAATCTTTGATAATTAAAAATTTCGTAACATAGTAAATAAAACAGAAATAAAATAATTTATTATGGCCTTATTACATCAAAAAAATTCCCAAAATTAAATTAAAGTACTTTATGAAATAAAAATCCAAATTAATTAAATTTCTTGCTGTGCATGGCCACCTTTGAGCTCCTGCCGACCCGGTCCGTTACTGATCGTCACCTGAAAAAGATTCCCACAACGGGGTGAGTCAAACAGACTCAATGTGTACACAACACTAAAATTTAATAGCTTAGGCAAACCATACATATCATATACTCATAATAATACAAGATAATGATGCAATCCCGAACCCAAACCTAGTTAGCCATCCGCTACACTTCCCCGTACCAACCTGCACACCGTGGGGACTACTAAGTCGACCTTCCATCCGCTACACACCATCGAAGGCAGTCGCTACAGTCGACGTGCTCATCGCCCTTATAGTTTCGTGGTCTTAGGTCACCACTTTCAAATTTTGTGGTCTTAGGTCACCACATTCAGATATCGTGGTCTTAGCTCACCACATTCAGATTTCGTGGTCTTAGGTCACCACATTCACTTCCCCTTTTCAATAACCCGTATGCCCCAGATTATATATGTCATGCATTTCACATTCTTATTACTTTTCACATGTTAAATATAACATATTTCATAATGCTAGTAGGAGTAGGAAACGTACCTGAGTACTTTGTACCACATTAGGGTACCTTAGCCATATTCACATTCTTACACATACTTATATTAAATATTGCCATAAAACGTATTAAAAGATAGTGTGGGGTACACACCTGATTCGCTTAATGCTTTCAATCCAAATTCCGAAAGCTTGATCTAATGCCTTAGATCTTAAGTCTCTACATTTAATCAATCATTTAATACTTAGCAAAGAGCCATTCGGCCATAAATCCAAATCCTAGTAGGATTAGTACACTAAAACTTACCTTGCTGTCGAATTGACTATAGTCAAATCCCGAAACTTCGCGGAGTTCTCCCCTTGCAATCGGTTAGGCACTAAGATCACTTAACTAATTAGTTTTGGCTTTTAAATGAAATAAGAAATAGATCTTCATACCAAAATAAGCCTTGGCCGAATGCTATAGACACTTACCTTGTGGATTTTAAATCCCGAAACTCACTGAATAACTAGGGAACACGCGGCCTATGGTGTACCTTCGGGAAAAGAACTTCTCCTTCCTTGTAGTCGACACGTAGTAAATCCCGAAAGATCTCTTCAAGGTTTCGGCAACAAGATGTTAATGGGGTTAGTTCTATATTTCGATAAGTCTAAAATATAAAGAATGGAAACCCATTTTGGATCTTACCCTTTTAAGAAATCGGCAGCACTTTTGCTAGAAGCCCCTTAAAGAAATCGGCTTTGATGACTATATGATAATCTCAAGGTTTCGGCTTTTGGGATTTAATAGAGAAATCGGCTAGGGGTTCTCTTGGAGTATTCGATTTCCACAAAAATAAAGAAGAGAAAACTTGAGAATTTTGGCAATGGTGGACTATAGATTCGGCTTAACAAATGAAAGAGAAGAGAAGGATGGTTGCTAGAGAGTTTCGGCAAAGAGAAGAGGAGAAACTTTAGAGAATTTCGACAGAGGTTTTCTTGAAGAGAAAAGAATGAATGAAGAATAGCCTTACTCTTCCTTTTATAGTCGAAATTACTAGGCTAGAGTCCCCTACTTGGCCACCACTCTTCCTATGTGATAATTTTATCTTCTAATTATCACTTTATTCAATATTAGAATTAATCCCTCAATTATCTCTTATCTCTTAATCAATAATTATCCATCATTTATCCACCTATTTAGCCGAATTTTAAAGAGAATTAAACTCTTCCTCAAGTGCCTTGGTGCCGTCCAACTCCCTTGCTCCTTGCAGCAAAATAAAACTCTTTTATTTGCTTCCCATGTGACTCGAACCTAGGCCCAATTGCACCTGCTTGTGGCGTCAACTCCAGATGCCCTAAGTGGCATTTCCAGGCCACTTTTCCAAGCCCAATTTCGTGTCATATTTCCTCCATAAATTTTCTTAAGACCACCTTGCCTTAGTTTCCTTCTTTTAACTTAACATTTCTAAAGCATTTCCTTACATTTCTAGGACATTTCCCTACATTTCCAAGACAAGACATTTCCTTCCATTTCCAGGATATTTCCTTACATTTCCAGGACATTTCCTTACATTTCCAAGACAAGACATTTCCTTACATTTCTAGGACATTTCCTTACATTTCCAAGACAAGACATTTCCTTACATTTCCAGGACATTTCCTTACATTTCCAAGACAAGACATTTCCTTACATTTCCAGGACATTTCCAAGGTTCTAAAAATGTTCATAATACATTCATAACACATAAGACATGCCATTTCGTGTAATTAAATCAACAATACATAGGCCCATTTTCAGGATGTTACAATAAACCATCCGAAAATATGCTAAATGTAGGATTAAAATATGTTACTTTTACGGTTTATCAAGTTGTAATTAAGCTAGTCTTAGATACCAATTACAGATAATTGAATACAAAACAATTTGGCAAACAGTTCATTTCCAGTTTATAACATTGACAACAATTGAACACAAAACAAATTTGACAAAAATATGAGGCAAACTCAACACCGTGGACATAGGCGGGTGTCTAGTATTGCTACAGTCTTGGACGCTTTACAGGATGCCAATCTTGGCATCAGTTACTCGCCAAACATATGTCTTTCCACTCATGAATAGGTGATAAAATTTAACCATTACAACAAGAATTTTATTTTTTTCTTATTATGAAAATTTGTTATAACAAGTTTTTTTTTTCGTAGATGGAGTTCTTCTCCAGGTATCAGGAGGTCATATACGCTTCCGATTTATCGCTAGATGATTGAGACACATGTCGAGGAGGGGGTAATTTTTACTAATATTCATTACATGCAATTACTTTATTTATGTTATTTGACTCGTGCTACTATAACGATGTTATTAATTGTGCAGTTCATTTATATTTCATATTCCTTCTTGGACATTGCATCTATTATTCCCTAGTATGTTTACATTCACTCACACTTGTGGTGCACCTATCAAAACAATTAATAGGACGGTCGTAGGGGGTATAAATATTTTGACTTGGTGAAGGATTCAACTAATGATAATAGCTTCATTTGTGAATATGCTAATGTTAACTCGAGCAATGTTAGGTCCCTTAAAACAGATAGTTAGAGCTGTAAAGATTTTCAAACCCTTAGTGATGAAATTGTGGCCCTAAGAGATCAAAATGATCATGTGGGAAAAGGATTGAAGAAGGCATGAGCAGAATTAGAAAAATGGAAAACTAAAAATAAGAAATTAGTTTCGCAGGCAAGATGTTACAAATTTGGCTTAATATTATCTTGGGCAGTTTTTGTTTTTATTTGCTTTTGTTATATGGATAAGGAAAATATGAGAAATATGTTAGCCCTTAATGTAATTAATTGTTAGCCTTACCATAAATGTAATTAATTATTTCACAATGAAAGGAGATTCAATTTGCATTTGGGTAATTTGAATACAAAATTTTGTAAGTGGGTCATTTTGTAATTAATCAATAATTTTGGATTAATTTAATAAAAAACAGAAAGCAAGTGCATTAAATGCGATTGCGAGAAGTATTTTTCAAGCATCATATACTGCAGCAAAACAAGTATTCGAGTTGATTGTTGATTTAACAGAAAATATAAAATAAAATTATATAATACATCCACATGTATCGACCCTCTAAATTTCCTCATCCTAATACTTGTCGCTTCATATTCTTACTTTGTCGCTTCAATATTGAGAACTCGGAGAGTCTCACTTTCCATTTTATTTTCATTCTTTTTTACATATTTGGTTGATGAGAAAATTTGAACAAATCCATTGTCAAAAACTCTGCTTCACCTCTTTCAACACCTATCGCCTGCTTCCGCTGTTGTAGCAAGATTGAGAACCCAAACCCAACTCAGGTAATAAATATCCCTTTCCCTCTTACTTTGCAACGGTTAGTCTACTTGAAAAACTAAAATTTTTTGTTTCTTCTTTTTCGTTGTCTACTTCTAGCTTTAAAATTTTCTTTCTTCTCTTGCAGGTTAAGTATGATCTTGTTCATTCTATTTTATGTTTCTTTGTTCATAATTTCAGATGGATCATGCATATTTGTTTTCATTGGTTTTCATCATTTTGATGTTTCCATTTTTCTTTGCCCTGGCATTTTATGCCACTATGCCGCAGCTAAGAAATAATAAATTTGTCAATTCAGTGTAGCCAATCAAATTTGAACAGTTTGATCTTTAGTCTTAAAGACAACTGAGAGTTATAGCCCATCTACAACTAAAGGAAGCATCTAAAGTGTTTCATAAATTTGCCTTTGATTCAGAAGGCATAGTGTGTCTATATAGATGATGTGGCTGTTGGCTTTTGGGTTTATTTTGCTATTTAATATGATCTACAATAAACTTGGGTGGTGCCAAATGATCTGATTGTTAAGTTATGCAAGTTCCAACTGCATTTTCATTTTCATTTCCCAATATGTAATGTTGATCATAGTAAATTTAGCACCTTCAGTTCACTTCCATTTTCATTCAATGAACACCAATTTGTTGTTGCAATTAAGCTAGTCTTACAGACCAATTGCAAACAATTGAACACAAAAAAATTTTGCAATCAGTTCATTTCCAGTTTATAACATTGACAACAATTGAACACAAAACAAATTTGATTGAAATATGAGGCGTACTCAACACCGTAGACATAGGCAGGTGTCTGGTATTGCTACAATCCTGGGCTCTTTGCAGGATGTCATTCTTAGCATCAGTTACTCACCAAACATATGTCTTTGCACTCGTGAATATTTGATAAAATTTAACCATTACAACAAAAATTTTGTTTTTTGATGGGTGTCGAAACCACCAAAAATAATTCCTACAAAATAACTCTAAATAGTAGTAAAGAATGGTAGTACGGTCAAGTCCACAAGGATTGGATGTTATAATCAACTTCAGTGTTTAACTTGTGATCAAAATTTTTGTCGTGTTGAAAGTTGTGGCAAAAGTCATGCCTATAACTCCAAACGAACCTGCTAAAAAATAAACAAATAAATCAGGGGGTTTTAAAAAAATGTTTAGACAGTAAATAATTGAATCAACGTAAATAAACAATTAATTAATATTGGAAATAGATTTAAATCGAGAAATAAATTCTGATTTTTGTAAACAGAGATAATAAGACTTAGCCCTAGACTCGGTAGATTCTAGATTAAGGATCGATCCTTGAAAATTGATCTTCTCCTCCAAACGATAAGCTAGTTATAGCAGTTAAGAACATCTTAACCACTAATTCTTCCTCTCGTAGCTGGTCCCGGTACGACCTGCAAACCAACCCTTACAAATTATCTAACCGAGATACACGTGTTCCCGATTCAAGATTCTGGTAGCCTTGCGCTCTAAAGAGGTGGGTCGTTTAAACCTGATCACTTCTTCCTTGATTTTTTATTGGAGATATAAATACAGCACGGCCGACTCGTTTCTCCAACTGTCAGCAAACATGACTCCAACCCAACGTGCACTTTAACTTGAAATCGAGTTTAACTTTAAAGGATGATTTGCCTATCCCGATACTTAGGAAAAAAATGAATACCAATCGGAAAGATTTTAAGTATGAATACATATCTCACGGTTCTCAACCGGAAAGAACACCGGCCTAAAGCTAAGTTGAAATTTAGTGAAGCATGGATTTAATCAGGCTTTTTAGGTTATGAAAGGTGGTTTGATGATAATAGAGGAAATTGGGGAATGAAAGGACTTGGAAGGCAATTGGACGAATTTTGAAAGAACAAAGAAATTGAAATAAAAGTAACAGAATTCTCACGCCAAATTGAAAGGAAAAGGAAAATAGATCTATTCAATTCCAAATTGAAGTCAGAATGTAGAATTAAGTGTGTCCTTCCTAAGTACATTAATGCCCTATTTATATACATGGAATTTACTAATTTTGGTCTTAACCACTTTAACATAAAATCAAATAAATAATAAAATAAGATTTTTTTCTATTTTTGGCTTTTACAAAGTCAAAAAATCTGATGAGTCCTTGGCTTTCTCCACATTTTTTATTTGGCCCCATTTTATTGATTGTGCTTCAATTTGGTCCTTTTCTGCTCGTTTTTGTCTCTCAGCGTCCCAATTGTATCCCTGACAAGATTAAAACATAAATGCACTAATTTAGCAAGGATCAATTTAGAAATAAACCGAATTAAACACAAAATGTCATGCAAATTAACATATTATCATTTTTTATGAAAATTTGTTCTAACAATTTTACCTTTTTCATAGATGGAGTTCTTCTTCAAGTATCGGGAGGTCATATACGCTTCTAATTTACCGCCAGATGATTGAGACATATGCCGAGGAAGGGGTAATTTTTACTAATATTCATTACATGCAATTACTTTATTTATGTTATCTGACTCGTGCTATTATAACGATGTTATTAATTGTGTAGTTCATCTAGATGTCATATTCTTTTCCATACATTACAACTATTATTCCCTAGTCTGTTTACATCCACTCACACTTGTGGTGCATCTTTCTAAACAATTAATAGAATGGTCGTAAGGAGTGTAAATATTTTGACTAGGTGAAGGATTCAACTAACGATAATAGCTTTAGTTGTGAAGATGCTAATGTTAACTCGAGCAATGTTAAGTCCCTTAAATTAGATAGTCAGAGCTGTGAATATTTTCAATCCCTTAGTGCTGAAATTGTGGCCTTCAGAGATCAAAATGATCGTGTGGGAAAAAGATTGAAGAAGGCGTGAGCTGAATTAGAAAAATTGAAAACTGAAAATAAGAAATTAGTTTCACATGCAAGATGTTACAAATTTGGCTTAATATTATCTTGGGTAGTTTTTGTTTTTATTTTCTTTTGTCCTTTAGATGAGGAAAATATGAGAAATATGTTAGCCCTACTAAAATTTTTTGTTTCTTCTTCTTCTTTCTTTACTTTTAGCTCTAACCCATTTTCATAACTTATTTCTGCCAGTTTGCAATCTTGTAGTCTTGGTGGAAGTTAGTCGCGCTGTGTCGAATGTAGTAAACGGATCTCTATAAAACATCGAAATGCCTAATCGAGACAATTATTCCCTTCAATCTGTCAAATATTATGCAAATATTTTCGTCCCTAACAACATACGTCCGCAAGTTCCAGTTCTCGTCTTGCGCAACCGCAATAAGTAATATCTGCATATATTTTTCGTATAACCAGGTTCCATCAACCTGCACAAGCAACTTACAGTGGGGAAAGACCCGCACGCATGGATCGAATGTCTAGAACATTCGTTGGAAAATTATTATTCCCGGTTGTAGTTGGTCATCCAAGTCGTAATAAGGTCGTGTCTGTAACTCAATAATAGTCCCTGGCACGTAGTCTTACATAGTAGTTATCCACCCCTGTAACTCATTGTACGATGCATCCCAATCTCCGTACAACTACTCCATAACCATATGTTTAACTATCTATGCTTTTCAATATGACACACTAGAATCGTTTTTGCATTTCAACATCAGTACCAAAACAGGAATGATAGGCATGTCCTTCACCATTGGCATGATGCAGTTGCAGATTGTTTTGGCATCAAGTTTGCGGTGATCTAGTGTTATACGTGTTGAAGTGCATGTGTGTGGCCTAACAAATTTTCGGATCTCCCACATTTGTAACCTCTGGATAAATGCAGCTCGTATCCGCCAATTGCAACCTCCTGCCGACCTCTAACACTCCCCAATATATAATGTCAGTTTAGACACGACGACTTTATAGTCAACCAACACATTCATGCTATACTGCTTAATGGTAAATACACAGTCTTCCTTGGTTACAAACTTTTGGCCCACAAACAACTCCTAACGTTTAGGATCTGCAGCTAACCGATGAGTAAGTACTATATCGGGGTACTTTGGGAACTCGAATGCATGCACCACATCGAAATCTATAACCGACATGTGTGCCTCAGGATCATTGCGTATCACAATGCCTCAACCCGAGTTCCCGATTGAAGACGCGTTAACATTTCCATCGTTATTCTCGCCTTCGTCATTAATATCATCCGAGACTTCATTTAGATTGGGATCACTATAATCTTCAACCACGTGATCAGAAGGACCATTATTATCATATCCATCAACACTATCCAAATCGGTCCCAATCACCACCGGATGTATTTGTAAACGGGGACTCAGGTTAAAGTTCTCAAACACAGGTGGAGCATTAAGATCGATGTTGATACTGTCTACAGTCGATTGCCTATCAATGTACGCTATCGGAACCACTGTACATGGATATTAAACTCCATCTTTTTCATCTAATGGAGTGAAATCCTTAGTTGGCTCCACATTAGCTAACTCAGCAAACAATTGAATCAAATCAGTTTGGCGACTTTGATTTTGGATATAAAGTGCAACCATTGTCTCCACGTCTTCATCGTCTATAAGTTCCATCTTGGTGAATTTGATGGGATTTGTCGAAATTGGAAATTTGTAGACTAGTCTCGAGATCCTCCTCCCACGACGTCTAACAACTTTTGCAATGATCCTTTCTTTCATATCATTAACCAAGACATTTCTATTAAATCGCATTCCTATTTGTTGGCGACATTCAAATATACATCCAACTATTGTCATAAAAAATACTCTATCGAAATAAACACATACGAAAAATTGATTATCCATATTCAACACTAGATCTATAAAAATCATTAAATTTCTCAATATTTTATTTCAAAAAGGTTACTGAAAATAAAATAAAATTTATATATACCAACCTTACGAATTCTTCTCTATTTTCTCTTATTCTGCAACCAATTTTTTTCCTCTTCTCTTCTTATCTTCAAAATTGTTCAAGAAAACACAGCTTAAATAGGGGTTCAGCATTGGGTGCCATCTATCAGGCACCCTCCATTAGGTGCCACCTGTCAGGAACCCTCCACTAGTGTCGCCTCTCAATCACCCTCCACCCTTTTAACTCGTATTTTTACCCAGTTTCACCAATGTATAGGCACGAAATACATGTGCTGCCTCTCTCACTCCCCCCACCTTTAAAATATATATATTTTAAAACATATCATTTAGTGATGATGGTTCCATAATTAAATCAAAAAAAAGTGGTGCTGCCTCCTCCATGCCCTCCACCTCAACACTGTTGTAAACATATCGTTTTAATAAATAATAGTATTGGCATATCATTTAAGTATTTAAATATTTGTTTTGTATTATTTTAATAAAATAGCCTAATTTTTTGTATTATTTTAATAAAAAAAGCCCAAATATGTGGTTATAAAAAAAAAAGTTTTAGTAAATTTGCGGTCCTCCTCTCAACTAATACTCAAGCACAAACTAAATAGAATTGGTATAGTATGCTTAGAGTCAAAGATAAGACTTTTCCATAAATTGAGGCAAAATGAGAAAATATTATTATGTATGTGACGCAATGTTTCGAGATACCAAAGACTTTTTATCAATCCTCGACCGCCTTTCTAATAAATTCTGATTTACATGGTATGAGTTATCAAAGTAGGCTTCAAGACTTCTCACCAACCTATAATTGCTTTCATTATTAATGAATTTCCTTTTTTAAAAAAAACAATCCAATGTTTTATGGTATCAAATTGAAATTATTATTTGGGTACATATTTAAGATTAGAATCTTTACTATTAAATAAATAATTTAATATCACTAAATATAGAGCGCAACAATACTATTAAGGAGATAATACAATTTAAATTTTAGAGGCGATATTATTAAAAAGAATAACTATAAATCTCAAACATAAATCATAAAATAAAAATAAATAATTTATTTAAATTTTATTGTAAGTGCTGTTAGATAAAAAATGAATATTTGTTATAATATAAAATGAGAAAATGTAACTTAAAAGTATGATTGATAGATATTTTAAAAAATTGTAAAACAAAATCAAGCAGTGCGGCTAAGGTTGAAAGGGATTTGGTGGTTGACTAAATGTTTTTCAAAGCATGTGTTGATTGCTTTGAAAGGATTAATGAGTGAAAACTTAAGCCCTAATTAAGGGTGAATTAAGATCTCAACAGAAATTGCAATCCAAGTGGTCAGCACTCAGCACCTAACACACCAACCCACTGTTATCTATCCAATATTTTAAAATAAAACTCACCCTCACCATTAATAAACAAAACCATAATTAAATCTAAATTATAGTTTAGTGGTAAAAGCAACTTTTGATATAAATTAAGATATATGATATTTTTTCTATATAAGAAAAATTAAGATATATAATACGTGGAAGGAGTATGCTTAAGACATTTGCTGTCGCTATCAATCATTGGTAAAACTTTGATAGAAGTCCATAGGGTGTGATATATCACAAGCCAAATCAAACTTCAGACGTAAGGCATGGATAATAAATCCATGAAGCTGACCTCATTTTTCCCATATTTGTTTTATAGAAGTGAGAAACAAGAATAAAAGGAGGGTAGACTCCCAATTCATTATATATACAACAGCCCTTTGCAGAAAGCAAGAGAAACAAAAGAGTGACCATATATAAATACAAAATGGGGAAGAGCAAGGTTCTAGTGGTGGGGGGAACAGGGTATATTGGGCGGAGGATCGTGAAGGCAAGCTTGGCAGAGGGGCATGAAACCTATGTCCTTCAACGCCCAGAGATTGGACTGGACATTGATAAGCTGCAGATCTTACTCTCCTTCAAGAAACAAGGGGCTCACCTAATCGAGGGCTCTTTTAATGATCATAAAAGCTTGGTCGACGCTGTTAAGCAAGTTGATGTTGTTATTTGCACCATGTCTGGTGTGCATTTTCGCAGCCACAATATTTTGTTGCAGCTCAAGCTTGTGGAAGCCATCAAAGAAGCCGGGAATGTTAAGGTATTTAATTTTCGCCTTTTTTTTTTTTTACAATTTTTTTTTTCATGAAATAACTTTAAATGTCACGAATTTGTGAATCAAAATTTAAATAAATTTCTTCTTCGATATGCGACATTGATTGTCAGATCGACTTGAATCAAATATATATTCTTCTATTTGTCTATATGTATTGATTTACCACACTAATCATTAAATCACAACTTGGAGCTCGCTAGTTGAATATTTTTTAAAAAAAACTTAACAATTCAGAAGTTTAAATAAAAAATTTTAAATAATTTAATTACTTAAATAAAAATTTTCGAATAATTTAATGATTATTTTATAATTTTTTAAATTTAAGTGATTAAAATATAAATTTACTAATAGTTTAACAATATAAAGTATAATTTATTAAATGAAATAGTAAATTAATTAGAATATAATATGAAAATGCAGCGATTTTTGCCATCGGAGTTTGGTATGGATCCAGCACGGATGGGACATGCACTTGAACCAGGAAGAGTAACATTTGATGAAAAAATGGTAGTGAGAAAAGCAATTGAAGACGCCAACATCCCCTTCACCTACGTTATCGCCAACTGCTTTGCCGGTTACTTTGTGGGCAACCTTTCTCAGCTTGGAAGGCTCACTCCTCCTAAAGACAAGGTTTATCTTTACGGTGACGGAAATGTTAAAGGTACTTTATTTATTTATTGAATGCAACAAACACTTCCATTAATTAATCAAACAATCAACACATAAATACAGTGGCTTTTACGGACGAAGAGGATGTTGCCACATACACGATAAAAGCAATAGATGATCCTACAACATTGAACAAAACATTGTACATAAGGCCCCCACATAACATTCTCACACAATCCGAGCTAATCCAGAAATGGGAGACCCTCACTGGGAACAAGCTAGACAAAATCAGCATTTCTGCAGATGATTTCTTAGCCTCCATGAAAGGTACGGAATGTATGTGTGTATGCATGTATGAGATAATAGTACTGATGTGATGTGTGTAATGAATGCAGGGTTTGACTTGGCAGGGCAGGTAGGAGTAGGGCATTTCTACCACATATTCTACGAAGGCTGCTTAACCAACTTTGAAATAGGAGAAGGAAGTGAAGAAGCTTCAAAGCTTTATCCCCAAGTGGAGTACACTCGCATGGATGATTACATGAAAATTTATGTTTAAATCAAATTAATGTAAGAATCGATGACTTTCGCCTCAACCAAACAAAATAAGGGATATGTACCCAAATCTTTCTCACGTCTTCCCTCATGTAGGAATTCATGACTTTTTCCACCTCAAATCAAATCAAATTCATGACTTGACTCATGTATTTCTTTTTTTTCCTTTTTGATATACTCTCATATCCATTTTCTTAAAAGAAAAACTTATTTCTTTATTTCTTTTATTATACCATAAATATAAAATGTAGGACCTTAAAATATTTAAGACTTAGTAATAAATTTAGTCATTGACGTTATCCATTATGCCACTTTGATATCTTCTTTTTGGATCATTTTGGCTCTTAATTTTAAAATTTTAGTCAAATTATTTTTTTGAAAAAAATTGATTAAACTATTAGAATTTTTAATGAAATTGATGTGATCGATCTTGTGATAATCTACTTATAATTTATAAAAATTTTAAAAAGTAATTAAAATTTAAAATTTAAAAAATTCATAAAAGCTTTTAAGAAAATTGTCCATGCTAAAATTAAAGTATACCTAAATTCTTACGTTGAACTGTCATGTCTATTATATTAAAATTTTAATAATTCAACCCATGTTTCTATAAATAAATAAAAAAGGAAAGCAATTTTAATTACCTCACCTCACATATCTATTTTTTTTATTACACCATAAATATAATATAATATATATATATATATATATATATATATATATATATATCACTCTTAAAATTTTTTATTCAATAATTTTCTATTTAATTTAAGGGAGAGGAATCTATTTATATTGGTATATAACTAAAGAGATTTTGCATCTTTCTTTAATTTTTTATACGATTAATATTTTAACGAACTAACCGTTATATTTTATGATTTATGTAAAAAGCTTTCAAT
Source organism: Gossypium australe (assembly GCA_005393395.2). Taxonomy (NCBI): domain Eukaryota; kingdom Viridiplantae; phylum Streptophyta; class Magnoliopsida; order Malvales; family Malvaceae; genus Gossypium; species Gossypium australe. Next base: position 22,964,003 of record CM016621.1, on the reverse strand, counting down.
CGTTCAATAAATATTAATATATAATCAATATTATAAAGACATCAAATCAGTTTGAAAATTGGCATGTATGATAAGTACAATTATATAGATAAATTCAATGGTTGAATTATTAAAATTAAAAAAAAATGTTTTCCCTTAATTTAATTATGAAGGTGAAATTAATAGATGGTAATTTGGATGTTTGTTTCCACTAGAAACCTTTAGGTAGACGTATGCATGATTATAAATAATCTAATAATGCCCCTATTTTATTTTAAGGGAAAAAATAGGATGTAGTTGCAAACATTGATTCTCAACTAATCTAGGAAGAAAATAAGTGTTGAAATTAATCCTCATCTTTGACAACGATGGGTTGTTTTTTCCCCTTATTAGAAATAGAATATAATCAATTTCTTTAACAAAAAATGGTTAAAATTTTCAATGTTGTTGAATGACGGGGTAAGTAATTACCTAAAATCTAGGTTCAACACCCTATTTAAGTAAATAATTTTTTGCCCCAATTATATTCTTAATTTTGATATTTGAATTATTATTTTTATCTTAATTTAATAAAAAGTTACCCATAAAAACATGGCATCTAGCGTATTCTTATTGAATATTAAAAATATTTTTCTAGAAATTGATCGAGTCTTAGTTCAATTAGCATCGACCTTATTATCAATATAAGAGTTCGTGAGTTTGAGAACACTAAAACACGTTTTTTCTTTTTTTTTAAGAATTGGAAGAGATTATAGATTTTTCTATTCATTGTATCAAAATATATAGGCATATTTGGCCCAAAAACAAAATTTAAGTACCAATGAGAATATATAATCCAAAAGCCTTATACCTTTTTTTGGTTTAAGCCCAAAGGGCAAAGGCTAAACATACTTCTTCTTCTTCTTCTATTGACAAACCTTACCATGATCATTATAGTATGGTTGATATTTGACCCAAAAGTCGTGCATTCTGCTTTAAAAAAGAAATGAAGGCCGATTCTCATTTCATTGCAGTTCAGTGAAATACAAATCTAAAAAACTCAATACTTGCTTTTAAGCACAGTCGCAGGATAACTCACTTCTTTTTCTCTCCACCTCCAGCTGACCTGCAAATACACGACAAATGCATAAACATATTATAAAACCTTGGCCCGATAAATATTATTCCATTCTTTTTATCCTGTTATCATCATTAGACTAAGTACCTCAACTTGTGGCGAACACTGGACATCTCCTCACGCTTCTTCTTGGCCCGCTTATGAGTGCCCAGCTTTCTCATTGCCACCTTCAAAGCACGCTGATCTTTCCCAACTTTGAGAAGTTTAGTTATCCTCTTCTCATAAGGAGCGAAACCAGCAACCTCCCAAATTAGGCCAGTTTTAGGTTGACTTGGAGCCATCACCTAAGAGAATCATCACACATCATGGTAGATCAGAAATGAAATTAGTCTACGAAAGGCAAGTTAATGTTGGGAGGGTCCCACTATGTGGGAATCCCTCAAAATCTGCCATGTTTTATGGCATTTTTTTTGTTTTTATTCATCATTTTCTTTTGTCTTTTTTAAGAGACTAGGCAGCATATTTTGAAAAAGAGAGCCCAATGATCAGATTTTAGGAGAGAAATAGAGAGAAAATAGAAGGGAGAAACAGAGAGTTTTGAAGCTTGAAAAATCAGTTTTTCAAGTTTGGAGTAGCTGTGATCAACTCTTCGATCGGAGGTCCATCCGTGGTTCGATTGAGCTGATTTTTTGACAGCAGCTAGACGACAAGGTGTTCTTAACTTTGAACGGTCGGATTTTTCATCCGAGTCCTGTAGCGTCAGAAATACCCGTTTTACAGCAGCTTCATTTTTGGTGATGTTCTTCAATTTTTCTCTCTTTTGCTAAAGATTACATATTGTTAGCCTTGTTGGAGTTAAATGCTTGTTGTAGGCTTGATATTGTGATCTTGTAGCTGAACATTTGATTATAGTGGAGCTTTTGATCGGACTCTAAAGTCTCGTGGTTTTTACCCTTGATTTAGAGGGGTTTTCCACGTAAAAATATCGGTGTCTCTATTTATTATTATTTTTGTTGCGGTTGTATTGGTTGATTTGTGGTTGATTAAGGTTGCTAGAGAACATATTTTTTGTGCTATTGTGCTTGCCATAATATTTGACAAGAGTTATAGGGAGAGACAGAACACCGGTTGTGCTTCGCTTCCGTTCGGTTGTTCGATTTCTTCCCAACAAACTGGTATCAAGAGCTCGGTTATTCTGTCAAATAATTATGGAAATCAATACAAGCAAAATGATTATGTTGAATGGCACAAATTATCAACTTTGGCGGAATAAAATGAAGGACTTGTTGTTTGTGAAGGCTCTGCATCTTCCGGTCTTTGCTACTCAAAAACCCGATTCGAAAAGTGATGAAGAATGGGAATTTGAGCATCAACAAGTGTGTGGCTTTATTCGGAAATTTGTTGAAGAAAATGTTTACAACCACATTGATCAGGAGACACATGCTCGAACATTGTGGGAGAAGCTTGAAAGCTTGTATGCTTCGAGGTCGGGCAATAACAAGTTGTTTTTGCTGATGGCGTTGAAATACAAAGAAGGAACGTCTATAGCTGACCATGTGAGTGAATTCCAGAGTGTGATAAATCAGTTGCTTGGTATGGGTGTCAAATTTGATGACGAGATTTTAGGGCTTTGGTTGCTTGCTACTCTACCAGACTCTTGGGAGACTTTCCGGGTTTCGCTCATTAATTCTGCCCCAAAGGGTATTATTACCTTGGATTTGGCTAAGAGTGGTGTGTTGAATGAAGAGGTCAGAAGACGATCTCAAGGTTCTACATCACAGTTCGAGGTGTTGGTTACCAAGAACAGGGGGAGGAACAGAGACAAAGATGGAAAGAGTAGAGATAAAGGCCGAAGCAAGTCAAGATCGAGATACAAGAATCTTAAGTGTCATCATTGTGGTAAGAAAGGCCATATTAAGAAATACTGCTTCAAGTGGAAGAAAGAGAACAAAGGTGGTGGTGATAAACATGATCGGAATGATGATGAAAAATCCGAGCGTGTTGCTAATGTTACTCATGAAGATCTGTTGGTCATTTGTGATGAGAATTTGGTCAACCTAGCATGTGACGAGACTAGTTGGGTGATTGATACTGGTGCATCACTTCATGTCACGTTGAGGAAGGATTTCTTCACATCTTATACTCTTGGTGATTTTGGGGTACTGAAGATGGGTAACGACGGTTTGGTTCCGGTTATCGGTATGGGAGATGTTAGCTTGGTGAGTAACAATGGAACAAAGTTAACTCTCAAGGATGTCAGACATGCACCGGATATCCGTTTGAATTTGATTTCTGCAGGAAAGCTTGATGATGAGGGATTTTGTAACACCTTCAGTGATGGGCAGTGGAAGCTGACTAAAGGCTCCTTGGTTGTGGCTCGAGGAAAGAAGTGCTCAAATTTATATTTGATGCAAGCTTCAGCTTCTCGAGAGACAGTGAATGTGACAATGAATGACAGCTCAACTGAGTTGTGGCATAAACGACTTAGTCACATGAGTGAGAAGGGGCTTAACTGTTTAGCGAAGAAGAATCAACTTTCGGGTTTGAAGAATGCTACACTGAAGGATTGTGCTCATTGTCTAGCAGAAAAATAGAGAAGAGTTTCATTTAGAAGCTATCCTCCTCATAGAAGATCAGAGTTGCTATAGTTGGTCCATTCAGATGTTTGTGGTCCGATAAAAGTAAGGTCACTTGGCGGTGCACTTTATTTTGTGACTTTCATTGATGACTGTTCGAGAAAGCTATGGGTTTACACTTTGAAGTCTAAAAATCAAGTCTTTGAGGTGTTTAAACAGTTTCAAGCATCAGTTGAAAGGGAAACAGGGAAGAAGTTGAAGTGCATTCGTACTGATAATGGTGGCGAGTACACAGGGCCGTTTCATGAGTATTGTCTGCGACAGGGAATCAGACATCAGAGAACACCACCAAAGACTCCACAGTTAAATGGGTTAGCTGAAAGAATGAACCGAACACCGATTGAGAGAGTCAGATGTTTGTTGTCAGAAGCAAAGCTGCCAAGATCATTTTGGGCTGAAGCTTTGAACACAGTGACACATGTGATAAATCTGTCTCCTAGTGTTCCTTTGCGAGGTGACGTGCCAGATAGAGTTTGGTTTGGCAAAGACGTGTCATATGATCACCTACGTGTGTTTGGTTGTAAAGCATTTGTTCATGTTCCAAAGGATGAAAGATCCAAGTTGGATGCCAAGACTCGACAATGCATCTTTATTGGTTATGGTCTAGATGGTGAGTTTGGTTATAGACTCTATGATCCCGTTCAGAAGAAACTCGTGAGAAGCAGAGATGTTGTCTTCATTGAGGATCAAACCATTGATGACATTGATAAGACGGAGAAAGCGAATTCACAAGACAGTGGTGATTTGGTCGATGTGAATCCGGTTCCCCTAAACTCTTCACCAGGTCCTATCCAGGATGATGTGCATGGTGATGTTACTGATGACCATCAGGATATAGGTGACTTTGATGCTCCCATGGATGATGTTGTGAACGATCAACAACAAGCACCTATAGCTCCACCAGCAGTTCCACTTCGAAGGTCTTCCAGAGATTGAAGATCTTCTGTCAGGTATTCTTCTGATGAATATGTTCTTTTAACTGACGGGGGAGAACCTGAATGTTATGAAGAGGCTATGGAGAGTGAATGCAAAGATCAGTGGGTTGAAGCGATGAAAGATGAACTTCAATCCTTGCATGAGAACCATACCTTTGAGTTGGTAAAATTGCCCAAAGGCAAAAGAGCCTTGAAAAATCAGTGGGTTTACAGGTTGAAGCAAGAAGAAAAGTCTTCATCTCCACGATACAAGGCTAGATTGGTCGTCAAGGGTTATACTCAGAAAAAGGGGGTTGATTTTGAAGAAATATTTTCTCCGGTTGTGAAGATGTCCTCTATCAGAACTATACTGAGTTTGGCAGCCTGTTATGACTTAGAGGTTGAACAAATGGACGTGAAAACTGCTTTTCTTCATGGTGACTTGGAAGAAGAGCTTTACATGGAGCAGCCAGAGGGGTTTGTTGCATAAGGGAAAGAGAACTATGTATGCAGATTGAAGAAGAGCTTGTATGGTTTGAAGCAAGCTCCAAGGCAATGGTACAAGAAGTTTGAGTCTGTTATGGGGGAGCAAGGCTACAAGAAGACTACTTCTGATCATTGTGTATTTGTTAAGAGATTCTCTGGTGATGATTTTATAATTCTTTTGCTCTATGTTGATGACATGCTTATTGTTGGTCAGAATGCTTCTAGAATTGAGAAGTTGAAGCAAGAGTTGAGTAAATCCTTTGCAATGAAGGATTTGAGGCCAGGAAAGCAAATTTTTGGCATAAAGTTGACATGTGATAGAAAGGCCAAGAAATTATGGTTATCACAAGAGAGGTACATCGAGAAAGTACTTCAAAGGTTCAGCATGGACAAAGCTAAAGCGGTGAGCACTCCCTTTGCTACGCACTTCAGATTGAGTATTAAGCACAGTCCCTCCACAGAAAAGGAGAAGGAAGAGATGCAGAAACTTCCTTACTCTTCAGCCGTAGGGAGTCTGATGTATGCAATGGTTTGCACGAGACCAGACTTGGCTTATGCCGTTGGTACAGTCAGTCGTTTTCTTTCTAACCCAGGCAGAGAGCATTGGAATGCAGTGAAGTGGATTATGAGATATCTTCGTGGCACTTCCAACATGAAACTTTGTTTCGGCAATGAGAAACCTATTATTATTGGTTATACAGATTCAGACATGGCCGGAGATATTGACTCGAGGAGATCTACTTCAAGTTACTTGATCACTTATGCAGGGGGAGCTGTGGCATGGCAATCGAGATTGCAAAAGTGTATTGCCTTGTCCACCACCGAATCAGAGTTCATTGCAGCAACCGAAGCGTGCAAGGAGATGCTTTGGATGAAGAAGTTTATGCATGAGCTTGGTTTTACTCAGGAGAAGTATGTCCTGTATTGTGATAGCCAGAGTGCTATTCATCTTGGTAAGAATCCAACTTTTCATGCTAGATCTAAGCATATTGATGTGAGGTACCATTGGATACGAGATGTTCTTGAAGCTAAGTTGTTAGAGCTTGAGAAGATACATACTGATGATAATGGTGCTGATATGTTGACGAAGGTTTCACCAAGAGGAAAGTTTGAAGCATGTTGTTTGATCTCTGGCATGGAGGCATTCCCCACATAGTCGGAGGGGGGGAGATTTGTTGGGAGGGTCCCACTATGTAGGAATCCCTCAAAATCTGCCATGTTTTATGGCATTTTTTTTGTTTTTATTCATCATTTTCTTTTGTCTTTTTTAAGAGACTAGGTAGCATATTTTAACGTGAAAAAGAGAGCCCAATGATCAGATTTTAGGAGAGAAATAGAGAGAAAATAGAAGGGAGAAACAGAGAGTTTTGAAGCTTGAAAAATCAGTTTTTCAAGTTTGGAGTAGCTATGATCAACTCTTCGATCGGAGGTCCATCCGTGGTTCGATTGAGCTGATTTTTTGACAGCAGCTAGACGACAATGTGTTCTTGACTTTGTTCGGTCGGATTTTTCATCCGAGTCCTGTAGCGTCAGAAATACCCGTTTTATAGCAGCTTCGTTTTTGGTGATGTTCTTCAATTTTTCTCTCTTTTGCTAAAGATTACATATTGTTAGCCTTGTTGGAGTTAAATGCTTGTTGTAGGCTTGATATTGTGATCTTGTAGCTGAACATTTGATTATAGTGGAGCTTTTGATCGGACTCTAAAGTCCCGTGGTTTTTACCCTTGATTTAGAGGGGTTTTCCACGTAAAAATATCGGTGTCTCTATTTATTATTATTTTTGTTGCGGTTGTATTGGTTGATTCGTGGTTGATTAAGGTTGCTAGAGAACATATTTTTTGTGCTATTGTGCTTGCCATAATATTTGACAAGAGTTATAGGGAGAGAAAGAACACCGGTTGTGCTTCGCTTCCGTTCGGTTGTTCGGTTTCTTCCCAACAGTTAATTCTGTAAAACTCTTATTCATACCACAAAAGAATGGAATATAATTCGCATTAGAGATCCCAAACAAAGAGGTAGGGGAAAGTAAAAAACAACGCATGGGGTTATATGCATTACAAATTTACCAAACAAAAAGACAAGATTTGCTTATTTTTAAATAATTTATAACAAAAGGGGCATGTTGATTCTGGTAAATCAGAATGCCAAGAAAAACTCTATAAGCATTGAACAATAAACCAAAATTGTAGAAAATTATTCATGTCAAAGCTACTAGAACAATTGGACACCACATTGAAGAAAATTCAAAAAATTCTTTAAAAAGTTAATATATTTTCATGAGCTACAGCCAACAATGTCTACAAACACTCAATTGAGTAATGACAAACTTATTACTTGTTTTCTGGCTCTATTTTTCTTAAAAGGTAGGTGTTGCTTAGGCGATAAAGACTCCTCCACCTTTCTCTTGCATGCATTTTGGGGTTGAAGTCTTGTTGACACATGGATTATATAGTCAATAAAAGTTGGTAATATCGCAAAGTTGTTTTTAAAACTCGGTTTTATGACAAGGAAACACCCAGAAAAAGCAATTCTAAAATTAAATTAAAATATTAAATAAGAAATAAAATTATATTTAATGCTCAAAAAATAAAAATTCTTTTTAAATACAACAAGAAACCTTATCACACGCGTATGCGTGTGGAAATCACAAACTTAAAGCACAAATATCTGTTTAAAAGTAACATACAATTCATAAGGAAATATATTGTTTGAAACTACTTAATAATACATGCAATATCTACATTTTTAAAATTAAAAATATAATTAAAATTGCTTATCGTGTGTTGTCATCAATCTTAAGTCGACGTAGGATTAACTAATTATGACATCGACTTAAGATAGCCACAAATAACAGCTTGAATTCTTACAAAAGAAGCCCAATCTATATGAACAGGTCTGAAATCTCTTGCAGTTGGATGTATTATTGCTGCTGTCAATTCAGTGTTAAGTGAAATCGTTGGAAGAAGACTTAGGGAGGATGACCCCCTGTTCCGGGAGTGGCAGGAAAAAAGAGATTTAACCCACTTTCTAGAATCCTTCATTGATTCAACCAGACCAAAGACCAAAAAGGTCTATGATGGGAGAAAGAGGCTGAAGAAAACTGAATTCTGAATTAAATTAACTAAATCTTTGAGGTAGTTGAAGTAATCAGTATGAATGATTTGTAATTAGTAGGACTGATTTGCTTGAATGACAAATAACTAACCATAATAATTAGTTCCATAACTTCATTTGGATAATGCTAAGTTGGTTTGGATAATGCTAACTTCTTTTGGATAAACAATTAGATAGTTTGTGGTTTTTGTAATAGGCCAATTTAGCCCAGGCCCATACAAAAATAATAAACCCAAAATAATAAAACAAAGTCCAAGTCCAGTCTAAAATATATCATTTGGCCCGATCGGAATGGCCCATTACTTGAAAAGATCGAAGGTCCATCTACAAGCTTGACGTATATAGAAATATAATCTTCAAGGATATGCAATCTTAGATATGATATGCAATCTTAGAAGATATGGTATGCAATCTTAGAAGATATGATTTTGTAATCTTAGAGATTTAATTTGTAGATCCCTTTTAATCTTAGCCGTTGATGTAATTGATCTGTACCGTTGGATTTGGGGAGGCTCAACTATAAATAGAGGCTTCTCCCCTCATTGTAAAGGACTTGAGTTTTGATCAATAAAAATTCTTGAGAGCATTCACACAAATCTCTCTCTCTTGAGTTCTTATTTTCTAGGGCTTGTTTTTATTTTGTTATTCGTTCATCTTTGTTTCTTTTTTGAGTTGCTCTCGTTTGAGTTGGATTTAGGTGGTGGAATTTCATTGAATCCTCATATTGTGAGAATTAGGTTGACTTAGGCGTTTTTTTAATTTTTTTTATTTATCCATTTAATTACTTAATCATTAATTATTTTTTTATTTTTATTCATTTATTTATTCGTCAACTTTTTTATTTACACACTGTTCATTCATTTAACCATTCTTATCATTCTTTTATTTTCTTCCATTAATTATATACTTTATTTGTTTTTAATGTCACACATGTTGTTTATTTAAAAAAAACTTGTTTTATAAATCATCCATTTTAAATTGTTTGATTATTTGCTTTAATTTTTTTTCCATATATTATCAATTGCAAATTTTTATATATTACTATCTATTTTATATACCATTTATTTTTAAGATGTTTTGTGTATAACTTATTTGGTCTTTGATTATTGATGTTAGTATTTAAATAATTGCCATTATGTGTTTTATAAATTATTTATTTGTATTTTAATATTGTCGTTTTTTTATCAAAGTTTTTATTTATACATTTTTTTAATATTGCAATAATTTTCCCCCAAATGCTCGTATTTGGGAGCTTCGAGACGATTGTGCCCTAACTTACTGGGTTCCAATTTTCCTCGTTGAATCTAAGTAATCGAGCACCCATTTCAAATCAAAACATATGAGTTTCAAATAAAAGCTTATTCTCGGGAATTCGAGGTTTTGTGTCCTAACTTATTGGATATGACGTCTTGTTATCTTGAGGTAAGGATTTCTAAAAAAGTATAGACAATATTCTATGTTTGGGATTTTGAGAAATTGTGCCCTAACTTACTGAGTTTCGATTTTTTCACTTGACCCAAATAACTGAATATCCTTCTAAAATTTAAATGCATTAGTTTTGAAAACCAAAAGGCAAGCTTAGTTTCGAGGATTTAAAATGTCGTGTCCTAACGTACTGGATGTGATATTTTATTACTTCAGGACAAAAGGGTCTTAACATCCATTTCAATTTATTCAAACGTCTTTTTTTTAAAATAAAAAGGATCGTATTTTAAAATCTTCTCAAATTTTCGACATTAAGACATTAATTAATCAATTAGGTACCAATTTTGGGCGTTACGAGGGTGCTAATCTTTCCTCGTGCGTAACCGACTCTCGAACCCGCTTTCTCGAATTTCATACACCAAAATCATTGTTTTAATAAATCAAATTGGTTTTTTTTTAAATGATCAATTTCAAGATTACCCGATCACACCTCGAAAAAAGATTGGTGGCGACTCCATTTTGATTTTTAAGGTCGATCCCTGTTTTTTCAAAATAAAAAAAAATGGTTTTGACTGTTTTCACACACATACATACATGATAGGGTTTCTTATTAATAATGTATTTAATTGAGTCGATGTCACAATTAGTTAATCCGACGTCGACTTGAGATTGATGACATCACATAGATAAACAATTTTAATTATATTTTTCATTTTAACATATTGCATTTATTATTATTATTAAGTAGTTTCAAACAATATATTTCCTTATGAATTGTATGTTACTTTTAAACAGATATTTTCGCTTTAAGTTTGTGTTCTTACTTAAAATTTTGATTTAATTTTAATATACTTAAAAATTAAATTGGATAAGGGCTTACTTGCAAACTTATGGATTATATACGTCAATGATAAATTATCGCACCATAAACATAAACAAAACCGAGTATTAAAAAGAACTTTATGATATTACCAACTTTCATTGATGTATGTAATCCACGAGTTTGCCTTAAAAATTAATGTCGGCATTGTTTGTGTGTTATTAAAACAAATAAAAAATGAGCATTCCATGTGGCGTGGGCATGCCACATGGACCTGTTCCGGGAGTTGGCTTATTATAAATCTGAGTATTAAGAACAACTTTACCATATTAAAAAGTTTCATTTACGTATATTGAAAATGATAACATCCTTCCCCCGGTTGAAGTACGTAATTATACTAATAAACCAAATATGTAATTAGTCCCGGTTGAAGTACGTAATTATAATAGTAAATCAAATATGTAAAGTTGACTATTGATAAACCGTAAAAGTAACATATTTTAGGCCCACATTTAATATACTTTTGGATAATTTAAGCCTTGAGTTATGTAATTTGGTGCTATTAATCCTTTGTTTTCATGTTTTATACGCAGGAGAGCACCGGATGATGAAAAAAAAGGAAAATGGGCCCAAAACGGAGTAAATGGGCCATATCACGAAATCCACACGGCCTAGGCCCCAAACCACACGGTCGTGCCCCACTCAACAGTCTCGAACACAGCCTGGCCATGACTTACACGAGCGTGTGCCATGGGTATGTCCCTGCCGTGAGAAAAAAGAGTTTCACTCGCATTAGGATACTTAGGGGCGAAGAAACATATTCTGAAGCCTATATAAACACCCTAAGTATTACCTAAAAGGGGGGAACCTAGGGCTTTAGTCAGGGGGCGTCTTGCTAGGCCGAAGAGGGTAGATTTGTGGAGATTTACTTGAAGAAAGCCAGTTGATCCATCTCAAGAAACCTGAGTTATACTCAAGACAGAGGATCTCTCCTTCAATTCCTTCAGGGGGTTTTAGGGATTTCTTATGTTTTGTTTTATATTTTCTTTTGAGATGTATTCTTTTATTATTATTATGAACTAAACCCTCAGATACCTGAGGGGGATGAAACCTAAGATGAATCTTGTTATCGTTTGTTGAACTATATGATAAATATTTGACTTGTTCTTAATTATGTGTTCTTAATTCTTGTGTTGATATTTCCAGGATATTAATTCAAGTGTGATGTGCTTAGGTGGAAGAGCAAAAGTCCCTACCTAAGAGTAGATCTAGCATAATTAAGCGGAGTTGATCGCACGCCTAGAGATAGGGTGACGAGATTTTGCCGGATTAGGGTGAAACCTAATATGGGAGTCCATAGATCGAGTTAATGCAATTCTACGGGTTTTAATTAGAAAGAGATTTCAATTAATCAACCTAGGGTTAGACGTTAGTCGCCTGAGAGAGGGATTAATATACATTAGGGAATCTTACAGATCAAGTCAAGTGAATAAATCCTCTGGTTCAGAGTTAGATAACAAGTGAAGTCTAGGTGGATTCTTCCTTGGGTGTCGTCTTAATCAATTAGTTTTTCCTAAAGTTATTTTCCAAATTCATTCTTCTTTGTCTTAGAGTCTTTAGTTTAGTAGTTAGTTAATTTTACATTAGATAAACCATTCCCTTAATTTTTAGGCTAAATAATAAAAAGAGAGTTCGTATTAGTACTTTTAGTTCCTTTGGGTTCGACATTCCGTTCTTGCCTTAACTATACTACTGTTCGATAGGTGCGTTTGCCTCAAATCGTTGTCATAGTTAGTTTCCAGGTTCAATCATTCTTTATATAAATTTTAAGACTCTGACATCGCATAAAACAACGATCAAGTTTTTGGCGCCGTTACCGGGGAATTGAAATATTAAAAAAGCTTAATTTTTATTACTTTAGCCACATTTATTTTATTTTTGCAATTTACTTTTTTTTTACTTTGCTAATTTTCTTTCTTTCTTTCACTCCTTTCAAGTACCTCTAGTTTATGACTAGAAGGAACCCAACAGGACACCTACTTTACGACAATGATATTGAAGGTACCGTTCATAAAAATCACAGAGAAATAAGGTGAAGCTTAAACTACATAGAAGAAGAGCAAGAAGCCGAAATTCATACCACCGAAGAGATGGCTGAGAACAATTCGCTACCTCCAGATGCGGCAGAACATCATGCTCCACGTACTATATATGATTATGCTAAACCAATAACAGGAACTGAGTCAAGTATTATTAGGCCTACTATTGCTGCAAATAATTTTGAACTGAAACCTAACACTATACAGATGATACAACAGTTTGTTCAATTTGATGGTTTGCAGGATGAGGATCCTAACACACGCTTAGTGAATTTTCTAGAATTCTGTGATACCTTCAAAATAAATGGCATTTCTAATGATGCCATCCGTCTTCAGTTATTTCCCTTTTCTTTGAGGAATAAAGCCAAACAGTGGTTGCATTCTCTTCCACGAGGGTCAATCACTACATGGGACCAAATGACTGAGAAATTTTTATTAAAATATTTTCGCCGGCCAAAACGGCCAAGTTAAGGAATGATATCTCTTCTTTTGTGCAGATGGATTTAAAGACACTTTACGATGCATGAGAGAGATACAATGATTTGTTGAGAAGGTGTCCACACCATGGATTACCTTTGTGGCTACAGGTCCAAACTTTCTACAACGGTGTGAACCCCTCAACAAGGCAATTAATCGATTCAGCCGCCGGTGGAACCCTGAACAACAAAACTCCTGAAGCAGCCTACGAGTTTATAGAAGAGATGTCATTGAATAACTATCAGTGGCAAGTTACAAGGACAAGACTAGCCAAAGTGGCCAGAGTTTTTAACCTCGATGCAGTGACAACGCTATCAAATCAAGTAGAGTTGCTACATAAAAAATTTGATGGTTTATATGGTTCTTCGCAGGCACATCCAGTTATGCAGTACGACGCAAGTGAATGAGTGGCGAATCTTGAGTACCCACCCTACGGACAGGGCATGGAGAGCGAACAGATGAACTATATAGGTAACAATTTCTTATCTAACAATAACCCTTATAGTAATACTTATAATCCAGGTTGGAAGAACCACCCCAATTTCTCATGGGGTGGCCAAAGAAATCAAAGACATCAACCATCCCAAAACTTCCAACAACAGCCCTACCCACAGGAAAAGAAATCGAACCTTGAAGAAGTGCTGACAAACTTCATAGCAGCCTTAGAAACGCTTTTCCAAAAGATAGAAGCAAAACTTGAGGCATCAACACAAGGGCTCAAGGATCAAATCGGGCAACTTGCTAAGCAAATCTCTGGGAGACCACAGGAAAGACTACCAAACAACACCGGGACTAACCCAATGGAGCAAATTAAAGCCATAATAGCTCAAGATAGTGAAGGGTTAGACGAGCCTCATTTAAAGCAAAATAATGTGGTAGAAGAAGATATGGTTGAGGTCAATAACAAGCCGAAACCAGTAATCAAATAGTACAAACCTTGCATACCATATCCCGAACCAATAATGAAAGATGACACAGAGGAACAGTTCGGTAAGTTTCTTAAACTTTTAAAGAAATTACATATTAACTTACTGTTTCTTGAAGCTCTTTCCCAAATGCCAGATTCCAGGAAATTTTTAAAGAAGCTATTGACAAATAAATGAAAGATAGACGAGGAATCATATGTGGAACTAAACGCAGTATGCTCAGCAATGTTGCAAAATGAACTACCATAGAAATTAAAAGACCCAGGGAGTTTTACAATTCCATGCTTAATTGGTAGTTTATCTATTGATAATGCATTAGTTGATTTAGGGGCAAGCATAAATGTCATGCCTTATAAAATGTTTAAACAGCTAGGTCTAGGGAAACCCAAACAAACTAGGATGAGCATTCAATTAGCTGATAAAACCATTAGAGTTCTTAGGGGTATAATTGAAGATGTACTTGTGAAGATTGATAAATTTGTATTCCCAGTAGACTTCGTCGTTTTAGACATGGATGAAGACAACACGATCCCCATAATTTTAGGATGACCATTTTTAGCAACTGCCAGGACTAAAATCGATGTCGACGCAGGTGAACTTATACTTTGTGTAAGTGACAAGACAGTCACTCTTCAAGCTCTCAATTCAGCTAGGACATCGAATAATCAAGGAGAGAAAGTAAATTTTATTAATAACCATTCCGTTAACCCTTCTTTTCAGGAAGCACCACAAAAGAACACAACTGAGCCCGATCCTAGACCCTGTGCCAACAAAGAAATAACTCACGAGGAACAAAGGATTCAGATCGATAAACTAGAAGAGGGGAAGACGCATCTTAAAGAAGAACTAAGGATACACGAAGCAGAACCGAAGCCACTTCATGAGGCAGACAGGTTCAAAATTGGAGATCATGTACTATTAGACAAAGCAGACCCACGAATATCTCCACCTGATCCTAACACAAGCAAGGAAATCCCTTTTAAGGTAATCAATGTCTTCCCATACGGAACAGTCGAGGTAAGCAATCATATGTTTGTCCCGTTGAAAATAAACGCTACTCGTCTGAAACTCTATCATGATAATGGAACTGCTAGCACGAGGAAGGACTTCCAACTCCTCAAACCACCATGAATATGCAAATAAGAGGAAAGTCTAGCTTAAGACTATAAACGAGCGCTTCTCGGGAGGGAACTCGAGTACTAACCCGATTAAATTTTACATTTTTCATTTTTATTTTAATTATTTTATTCTTTCCTTATAGCACCTAACTATAAACTAACCAAAAGTACAGAATTTCAAGCCACATGGCCTTGCACACGGCCGTGTGGATATACCGAATCTCCGTACTGACATGGCAGAGATAGTACGAGTCAGAGCGAATCAGTTTTCAAGTCACAGACTCAACTACCACGCCACGGCTGTACGATGCGGCCGGGGCCCACACTATTTGTAACACCCCAAACCCGGCCCAAACACTACAATCGGATCTAGTATGTCACTAAGGAAATCTTATAAAACATGTCGCACTTTGGAAAAATAACTATCAGGTTTAAACATTTGTACCGAAAAATTTAATAATTTAAGATTTCATATAAGATGTAAATTTTATAAAATGCCTTGGTGAATTAAGAAAAAAATATATTTTTCATATGCCTTAACTTAATTAAAGGAAAAACTTAAACGTCAAGTAGTAATAAAAGCCCAAGATAAAACCGGAGTAAAAATAAAGCTAATGGCCCATGGCCTTATTACAATGAAATTTAGAACCCACTAATTTAAGATATTAAAAATAAATCTTCCAAGTAAAGTCTTCTGCTGGATTAAATTACTCTCTCACATGGCCACCTTGCGCTCCTCTCCAGCCCGATCCGATGCACTAGCTGCTACTTGAAAATGTTAAATAATCGGTTGAGTCGCGAGACTCAGTGTGCAACCCTCGTGCACCATTAGATTTGGGCCTTAACCCCACAGAACAGAGTAACAGATTATCATGCAATAGATATGATGCAAAGCCCAACCCAATCCTAGGTTTCCATCTGCTACACACCACTCTTACCTACCAGTCACACCATTGGGGATTTCTACAATCAACCCACTCCGCTACACACCATCGATGGCAGGCATGCTACAGTTAGCTGCTCATCATCAAAGCTGTGACATGGTCACCAGGTCATGGCATAAGCCACTACAACAGGTCATGGCATAAGCCACTACAACAGATCACTTCCCCTTTCATAAATCACCCAACCCCGTGCAAACACAGAAATCGACATACTCATAAATCATATCATTTTATCAGAAACATTCACTTAGAATGACAGAGATCACTAACCTGGTGATTCGCTTTTACCCTTCTCGGGTTTTCAACGGCCATGCCGATATTTCAGCATTTTACAGAATATTACAGATTTATAAACATATTTTAACAGGCAATCTAAATGGTGTGGAAGTGTTACACACCTGATATTCGTGTAGTACTACACTCTTAGTCAATATCCTTGCTATCCGGATCTACTACCCTCAATCTATAACTTGGCTCAAAAAACGGGAAGAACACGAAGATTAGGCTTCCTCTACATTCAGCCAAGGGTTAGTATATACCCGAATTTACACGTTAAAAATCAACAGATCTCCTTACCTTGAAATCCCGAAAGTAACACGATTCGAGTGTTACTGAACTCTGACTTAGAGATCTAAGCGATTGACTCCCCTTCAAATCCCGGAATGCCGCAATTAAGAGAAAAACTTAATATTAGTTCCCTTATAGCCATTCGGCTAAAGTCCCTAAAAAGCCGAAAAGGATTGAAATCTTATGAATCAACATTTACCTTTAGTTTCCTTCGAGATTCGGCACAAGCAAACACCTTAGAGAGAATTCGGTGAACACAGAAGATGAGATCTAGGGATTTCGGCTTTTATGAAAATCCCGGAAAAGATGAACTGTTGCACTTTCGGCTTTTAGAAGTTCTGAGTAGAAGTTTCGGCTTTGGCTTAGAAAGAAAGTAAAAAGAAATCAAGAGAAGGCTTAGAGATTTCGGCTAAAGTATTTGAAAGAGATGAGAAAGAGATTGTCAGAGAGTTCGGCCAATAAGGGAAAAAGAAAAGAAAGAAAGTTGAGAGGGGGAATGGAGTGGAGATTTTGGCAGAGAAAGAAAAAGATGATGTGAACTTAGCAGTAATTTTTGGCACACCTCTCTGCCTATACAAAACCGATTCCCCCTCTCTTGAGTTTGATTTTCGGCTAACACTAGCTTCCACAAGATAGCTCCTATTCGTTTTCCCTTATCTTGATCTATTAACTCCTCAAAAATAGCCCTAATTAGCACCAACTCCTCCCTTCTTTATCTCTTATTATCCTCATAATTAAAATATTAAAATCTCTTAAATAATAACCTTGTGCCGCCCCCCTTAGTTCCTCCTTAAGTGCCAAATTTGGCTCAGAAACATGGGCTCCAAGTGGCCAAAATTTGGACCTCCTCCTTTGCTATTGACGCCAACTCCCTTTCCTCCTAGTGGCGCCATTTTCCTCTAGGCCACAAGCCCACTATGACAAATAAGCCACCAAAACTTTACTTTAAACCCTAGAGTGTCTAAAAAAAATATTTAATCACAGCCTCAGCCCAATCTTGAGCCCAATCTGGACCCCTAATCCTTAATTTAACAAATTGAACTTACAACACACAAAATGCATAGGCCCATTAAATCACGATGTTACACTATTGAATCATACACAGGCGTGGAAGATCAAAACATTGGCGTGGGAGAAGCGAATAAGGCACAACACGACCACGTGATACGCCCGTGTGAATTCACACGCCCATGGTACACGGGCGTGGGGATGCACCAGACCCTAATTTTCTATTTAAACCAACCACATCTCCTCTTCCACACCCCTTTATTTTCCTTCTTCTCCTTAGAATTCTCCCAACTTTCCTTCTCTAATCTTTTCCCACAACCATCGAGCTACACCACATCTATGTCGAAGAATTAGAAGGATCCCAGCACAGTCTCTCTCAAGGAGACCATTCTACATAAGTTCATACTGGCCGCTTCATCCACTCAACAAGCCAAGGGTCTTCGAGGCCAATTAATTCTTTTTCTTCTTTACTCTTCTCCTTTATTCTCCTTCTCTTTGACTATCTTATGCTTAAATTAGTTTATCTTATTTTAGTTTTTTAGTGTCAGGTTCTTCAGGCTACTAGGGAATCACACCGAAACCACGACCACCGCCTCAATACAGCCTTAGAGGTCACACCCACCTCGCGAACCATCCAACAATAAGGACTTGTCAGTCCATTCATTTTTCCTTTTAGTTTTATTTCAATTTTTAAATTATTTCCCTTTATATTTCTTATTTTTAAATATATATATAGTTTATTTTAAATGTGTCTTAATAATTCCTGGCTAATCCTTCACGAGCTCCCCAATTTCTTCATCTAGCGCAGAGCTCGTTGGTAACCACCACAACAAAAGACGACACCTCCAACGTATTTTTCACATCCTCCAAGGATCTCATCCATAATTCAGGAACTTTCCCTTCTCTCCCTCTCTTTTGATTATCCTACTATATGCTATTATCTGTCTTTGTACTTTGAGGGCAATGTACATCTTAAATGTGGGGGGGTTAACTATAGTATTATTTGAAAATCCCTGAATTATGCCTTGTTCTAAAGTAATTTTCTTATATTATGATTAAAATGAAAATTCCTTTGATCTATGATATTTATTGATATGTTTTAGATTAAGTCATTGATAATTGTGCATTGATGATTAAATTTGAAGGATACTAGAGAATCAAGCATGATAAGTCTATTTTTCAGAATTAAATTTTTTTTAGGTTGTCTACCTAAATCTGAATGTTACCTTGAAGTTTGAAATTTACGAGGTTGACATCAAACACCCATAATTTTTGTGAGATTTTGAGCCTTTTAGAGCATACATCCTTTCTTGCTCACTTTATTGATTATGAGTGTTCAACATTGATCTGTTATTCTAGAACTTGCCTCGACTATACATGTCAAGACCACACCTTTGATTTGATATATAGAGATGATAAAGGCACCTAGGTTTTAACCCACTTACTCCACCAAAAAAAGCCTACCTTCACAATTAACCCCTAGTGAACCCCGTTGATCCTAACAAGAATTTTTAAATTGACTCACCCACTAATATTTCCCCAAAACCCTTTGTATTTGTTATCACCGTTCCTTTTGACTACCCTTATATCGAGATCTGATTTGATTAGTTACCTAATTATTTTTATTTTAGTAGTAAATTCATCATTTATTTGATTTGTTCTTAAAAAATCAAATAAAAGCTTATTCACTATTAGTTTAGTGATTAAGGAAGCTTATACGTTAAATTTCGATTATTGAAGAAGAAGCTCATATAAGAATATTATTATTAGTACAAGTTTATTGATTCGTGTTTCTAGTTAGGTGATTTGTCAATTCAATCTTGATTCTAACCTTCTAATTCACCCTTTATCCACACCTTTAACCCAAGCCCCGTTACAACCCTGTTAAAGACATTTTGATTTGTGTATCATCTCACTTTACAGTGGTGGAGATTTGATTTTCAAGCAAGCCTATGGGATTAACTTTTTATGTTTGACTTCTGAGTGCTTAATTCTAAACTTTAAACACTTTGAGTGATTTGAGTGAATCTTTAGTGAGGATGTCAACTCTTTTCGATTTCGAATCAGAGGTAATTATTTAGGTAAGGGGAAACACCTAACATTTTCAAGGCTATAAATGTATGACTTTGATTGTTTGAATCTTTAGGACCCTTTGAATTGAATTATCCATTTATGAATTATCTTTGAATTATGATGAAACATTATTGATAAATATTATGAATCAAGGAAGTTTGTTTTAATTGTGAGTTGAGAATTTTTCTTGAGGACAAGCAAAAGCTTAAGTGTGGAGGTATTTGATAAACCGTCAAAGTAACATATTTTGGGCCCACATTTAGTATGCTTTTGGATGATTTAAGCCTTGAATTATGTAATTTGGTGCTCTTAATCCTTTGTGTTCATGTTTTATACCCAGGAGAGCACCGGATGATGAAAAGAACGTAAAATGGGCCCAAAACAGAGTAAATGGGCCATATCACGAAATCCACACGGCCTGGGTCCAAGACCACACGACCGTGCCCCACTCAACAGTCTCGAACACGGCCTGCCTACGACTTACACGGGCGTGTGCAATGGGCGTGTCCCTGCCGTGAGAAAGAAGAGTTTCACTCGGATTAGGATACTTAGGGGCAAAAAAACACATTCCGAAGCATATATAAAAACCCTAAGTATTACCTAAAAGGGGGGAACCCAGGGCTTTAGTCAGGGGGCGTCTTGCTAGGCCGAAGAGGGTAGATTTGTGGAGATTTACTTGAAGAAAGCCAGTTGATCCATCTCAAGAAGTCGGAGTTATACTCAAGACGGAGGATCTCTCCTTCAATTCCTTCAGGGGTTTTAAGGATTTCTTATGTTTTGTTTTATCTTTTCTTTTGAGATGTATTCTTTTATTATTATTATGAACTAAACCCTCAGATACCTGAGGGGGATGAAACCTAAGATGAATCTTGTTATCATTTTTTGAACTATATGATAAATATTTGACTTGTTCTTAATTATGTGTTCTTAATTCTTGTGTTGATATTTCCGGGATATTAATTCAAGTGTGATGTGCTTAGGTGGAAAAGCAAAAGTCCCTACCTAAGAGTAGATCTAGCATAATTAAGCGGAGTTGATCACACGCCTAGAGATAGGGTGACGAGATTTTGCCGGATTAGGGTGAAGCTTAATATGGGAGTCCATAGGTCGAGTTACTGCAATTCTAGGGGTTTTAATTAGAAAGAGATTTCAATTAATCAACCTAGGGCTAGACGTTAGTCGCCTCGAGAGAGGGATTAATATACGTTAGGGAATCTTACGGATCAAGTTAAGTGAATAAATCGTCTAGTTCAGAGTTAGATAACAAGTGAAGTCTAGGTGGATTCTTCCTTGGGTGTCGTCTTAATCAATTGGTTTTTCCTAAAGCTATTTTCAAATTCATTATTCTTTGTCTTAGAGTCTTTAGTTTAGTAGTTAGTTAATTTTAGGTTAGATAAACAATTCCCTTAATTCTTAGGCTAAATAATAAAAAGAGAGTTAGTATTAGTACTTTTGGTTCCTTTGAGTTCAACATTCCAGTCTTGCCTTAACCATACTACTGTTCGATAGGTGCGCTTGCCTCAAATCCTTGTCATAGTTAGTTTCCAGGTTCGATCATTCTTTATATAAATTTTAAGACTTTGACATCACATAAAATAACGATCAACTATCCTTTGTAATATACGTCAATGGAAATTTTTTAATATCATACAGTTGTTATTAATACTCGAATTTATAATAGGACATATGGAATGTTCAGTTCTGTTTTATTTTAATAACACATGAACGATGTTGGCATTAATATTTAAGGCAACGAAAGTTGGTAATATTGTAAAGTTGTTTTATTTTGACACTTTTGGTAATATGGCATATACCTAGTGTTGGTCAAAAGTTATGTGTTTTGGTATGTATATATTGGCATATATGTGAAGTATGAATTAGCCTATTTTTGCTTAATGGTTGTGGTGATGCCAATTGCAATAAGTTTATTTTGTATGATGAATTATTTGAGTGGAGATTGACTTGTTTAAATTGGTTAGATAGGTATGAATGGTTGATGATGATGTGTGTTATGTGGTTGATTTGTATAGTGTAGAAGTTGGTAAATGTTAGGCTTGAACAGTTGAAAATTTATCTACAACATAAAACGCAATAGAGGCTAGTTTTTGACCATTTAAATAGTAGGTCTCGAGACAAGAGGAGTCATGTCTCAAGACTGGATAAACTTCGAAGCTTAAATTGTGTCCCAAGGGACTTGTGTCTCGAGACATAACTAAACCTTGTTTCGAAACAAAACAAGTCAGTAGCCCAATAAGGAAACAGGGGAATCAGGTATCGGGCCAAGTTGAGTTTGGTCTCGAGACACTAAAACTTTGAAACTAAAATAATAGGAAACATAGGAAATTGGTCTCGAGACTAGTCTCGAGACATTATGAGGTCAAGTCTCGAGACATCTTGAGGATGTCCGAGACATGTCAACATTGAAGCTAATTAGTTTTCTTTCAAGTAGGGTTGTCTCGAGACATACCATACCTATCTCGAAACCATAGTGCTAAAGTTTAATGATAAGCATTAGTCATTTAAGAAATACCTAAACCGAAACCCCTAGAGTATACTTTCAAAATGAATTCATTTAATACATATTTGAATGTGATTAATTGTGTTAGATTTTTGATTATAATAATGACTGTTTTGAATGGATGAACGTTTGCAATGGTAACATGAGTTGCATGTGGAGGTATTGTGACGTCACGCACTCGGGTCTGCCGTCTAGACCGGGTGTGGGGTGTTACAAATAATGACTATTTCTATTCCTACATACTTTACATATTCGATTTACTATTATAATTACATAATTCAACCGGGACTAATTACATATTTGGTTTATTAGTATAATTACGTACTTCAACCGGGGGAAGGATGACTATCCTTTGTAATAAACGTCAATGAAACTTTTTAATATCGTAAAGTTGTTCTTAATAGTCGGATTTATAACAAGCCAACTTCCGGAACAAGCCCATGTGGCGTGCCCACGCCACATGGAATGTTCATTTCTGATTTGTTTTAATAACACACAAACAATGCTGACATTAATTTTTAAGCCAAACTCGTGGATTACATACGTCAATGAAAGTTGGTAATATCATAAAGTTGTTTTTAATACTCGATTTTATAACAAGCAAACACCCGGAACAAGAAATTCTAAAATTTGCCCTCAATGTTCGCACATTTTTACAAGTAAGCCCTTATCCAATTTAATTTTTATGTATATTAAAATTAAATTAAAATATTAAATAAAAAAAGTCCTGCCGAATAGCATTAAATGGATTGATTGATTTGCATTTCTGTCCTTCTCTTTAATTTTTAAGTATATTAAAATTGATTGTTTGATTTGCATTTCTCTCATTCTCTTTTTTTCTATTTAAGTCTCCTTTCAACGTTTGCATCTGTTTCGACCCCGATTATTAGGCTATTTTGTAAGTTTTAATACTCTTTAGCTCTTTCACTTATTGTTTAAGAATTCAAGCAATTACTTCTTTCTTGTTTAAGAATTCACTTGTTTAATTCTCTTTTTTTCTCCTACAGTTTAAGATGGTTAGGAAACTAATGGATCTTAACGGGTTGGTATGGAGTTTCACGGCTTTATTGTTTATTGTCTTTTTCGCTTTTTCTACTTATTCCAATGTGGTAAAACAGAGAAATGATTAATTTTTAGAACCCCAACAAAGCTGATATTGAGTCTCAAATGGTACCCCCTTTTACCTGATATTAAGTCTCAAACAAAGCTGAAAAT
Source organism: Gossypium australe (assembly GCA_005393395.2). Taxonomy (NCBI): domain Eukaryota; kingdom Viridiplantae; phylum Streptophyta; class Magnoliopsida; order Malvales; family Malvaceae; genus Gossypium; species Gossypium australe. The sequence continues at coordinate 22,940,627 of CM016621.1, read as the reverse complement.
CATACACCCTCTACTACCAAAGACTACACCTTTAGTTTTTTCTAAATTTGCCTTGGATTCACAAGGTTTTTCTTGTATTTTCAAAGATTAGGTGGAATGACTTGTATTTTATTTTCTATTTTTGTGCATATTGTTCAAACAATGAATGAAAATTTCCTTTGTCTTCAGATTTTCTTCTGTTTTTCTTCTTGCACTGTAAACATTATTGAATACTGCATTTATTGAATATTCCATAACCAACTTAAAATGAAACTTTGTAATATGTGTCAATGAAACTTTGTAATATCGTAAATTTGTTTTTAATACTCGGTTTTATAACAAGCAAACATCCGGAATCAGCAATTCCAAAATTTGCCCTAAACGTTGCACATTTCTACAAGTAATATCCAATTTATATTCTTATGCTGGGGGAAGTATGACTATTATTATTGCATGCCGCATTTATTGAACATTCCATGACAAACAAGAACAACTCATAGGGCTATATGCATTACAAATTTACCAAACAAAATGACAAGATTTGCTTATTTTTAAATAATTTCTAACAAAAGGGGCATGCTGATTCTGGTAAATCAGAATGCCAAGAAAAAATCTATAAGCATCGAACAATGTATCATAAACCAAACTTGTAGAAAATCATTCATGTCAAAGCTACTAGAACAATTGGATACCACATTGAAGAAAATTCAAAACATTCTTTAAATAGTTAATATATTTTCATGGGCTACAGCCAACAATGCCTACAAACACTCAATTGAGTAATGACAAACCTATTACTTGTTTTTGGGCTCTATTTATCTTAAAAGGTAGGTGTTGCTTAGGCGGTAAAGACTCTTCCACTTTTCTCTTGCATGCATTTTGGGGTTGAAGTCTTGTTGACACATGGATTATATAGTCAATGAAAGTTGGTAATCGTAAAGTTGTTTTTAATACTCAGTGTTATAACAAGCAAACACCCAGAACAAGCAATTCTAAAATTAAATTAAAATATTAAATAAGAAATAAAATTATATTCAGTTCTCAAAAAATAAAAATTCTTTTTAAATACAACTAGAAACCCTATCACATGCGTATGCGTGTGGAAACCACAAACTTAAAGCACAAATATCTGTTTAAAAGTAACATACAATTCATAAGGAAATATATTGTTTGAAACTACTTAATAATAATACATGCAATATGTACATTTTTAAAACAAAAAATATAATTAAATTTTTTTATCGTGTGTTGTCATTTGTCATCAATCTTAAGTCGACGTCAGATTAACTAATTGTGACATCGACTCAATCAAACACATTATTTATAAGAGACCCTATCACATATGTATGCGTGTGAAAACCGCAAACTCTCCAATTGTTTATCGTGTGTTGGCATCAATCTTAAGTCGATGTTAGGTTAACTTGTGACACCAACTCAATCAAATACATTATTAATATATACAACTAATTGAGTTAATAAAATGTGCATATTAAATATAGAAAGTTAAATGATATCAAAATAAAACTTTAGCTCAGTGGTAAATAGAAAAAAAAAAAAAGAGAATGAGAGAAATGCAATCAAACAATCAATTTTAATATACTTTTAAAATTAAAGAGAAGGACAAAAATGCAAATCAATCAATCAATCCATTTAATGCTATTCTGCGGGACTTTTTCTTATTTAATATTTTATTTAATTTTAATATACTTAAAATTTTAATTGTATAAGGGCTTACTTGTAAAAATGTGCAAATGTTGAGGGCGAATTTTAGAATTGCTTGTTCCAGGTGTTTGCTTGTTATAAAACCGAGCATTAAAAACAACTTTATGATACGTCAATGAAAGTTGGTAATATCATAAAGTTGTTTTTAATACTCGGTTTTATTTATGTCTATGGTGCGATAGTTTATCATTGACGTTTATAATCCACGAGTTTGCAAGTAAGCCCTTATCCAATTTAATTTTTAAGTATATTAACATTAAATTAAAATATTAAATAAGAACACAAACTTAAAGCACAAATATCTATTTAAAAGTAACATACAATTCGTAAGGAAATATATTATTTGAAACTACTTAATAATAATGCATGTAATATGTACATTTTTAAAATGAAAAATATAATTAAAATTATTTATCGTGTGTTGTCATCAATCTTAAGTTAACATTTGATTAATTAATTGTGACATCGACTTAAGAAAGCCACGAATAACATCTTGAATTCTTACAAAAGAAGCCCAATCTATATGAACAAGTCCGAAATCTCTTTCTATTGGATATATTGTTGCTGTTGTCGGTTCAGTGTTAAGTGAAATCATTGGAAGGAGACTTCTGGAGGATGACCCCCTGTTACGGGAGTGGCAGGAAAAAAGAGATTTAACCCACTTTCTAGAATCCTTCATTGGTTCAACCAGACCAAAGACCAAAGAGGTCTATGATGGGAGAAAGAGGCTGGAAAAAACTGAATTTTGAATTAAATTAACTAAATCTTTGAGGTAGTTAAAGTAATCAGTATGACTAATCTGTAATTAGTATGGCTGGTTTGCTTGAATGACAAATAACTAACCACAATAATTAGGTCCATAACTTCATTTGGATAATGCTAAGTTGGTTTGGATAATGCTAACTTCTTTTGGATAAACAATTAGATAGTTTGTGGTTTTCACACGCATACATATGTGATAAGGTTTCTTATTAATAATGTATTTGATTGAGTCGATGTCACAATTAGTTAATCCGACGTCGACTTAAGATTGATGACATCACACGAAAAACATTTTTAATTATATTTTTCATTTTAAAAATGTACATATTGCATGTATTTTTATTATTAAGTAGCTTCAAACAATATATTTCCTTATGAATTGTATGTTTCTTTTAAACAGATATTTGTGCTTTAAGTTTGTGTTCTTATTTAAAATTTTAATTTAATTTTAATATACTTAAAAATTAAATTGGATAAGGGCTTACTTGCAAACTCATGGATTATATACGTCAATTATAAACTATCGCACCATAAACATAAATAAAACCGGGTATTAAAAACAACTTTATGATATTACCAACTTTCATTGACGTATGTAATCCACGAGTTTGCCTTAAAAATTAATGTCGGCATTGTTTGTGTGTTATTAAAACAAATCAAAAATGAGACCTGTTTTGGGAGTTGGCTGGTCATAAATCATAAATCCGAGTATTAAGAACAACTTTACCATATTAAAAAGTTTCATTGGCGTATATTACAAAGGATAGTCATCCTTCCCCCGGTTGAAGTGCGTAATTATACTAATAAACCAAATATGTAATTAGTCTCGGTTGAAGTACGTAATTATAATAGTAAATCAAATATGTAAATTTGACTATCCTTTGTAATATACGTCAATGAAACTTTTTAATATCATACATTTGTTAGCCATATGGAATTTTCGTTCAGTTTTATTTTAATAACATATGAACGATGTCGACATTAATATTTGAGGCAATGAAAGTTGGTAATATCGTAAAGTTGTTTTATTTTGACACTTTTGGTAATATGGCATGTACCTAGGGTTGGTCAAAAGTTATGTGTTTTGGTATGTATATAATGGCATATATGTGACGTATGAATTAGCCTATTTTTGCTTAATGGTTGTGGTTATGCTAATTGCAATAGATTTATTTTGTGTGATGAACTATTTGAGTGGAGATTGACTTGTTTAAATTGGTTAGATAGATATGAATGATTGATGATGATGTGTGTTATGTGGTTGATTTGTATAGTGTAGTAGTTGTGATAAACCGTAATAATAACATATTTTAATCCCACATTTAGCATACTTTTGGATGATTTAAGCCTTGAATTGTGTAATTTGGTGCTCTTAATCCTTTATTTTCATGTTTTATACCCAAGAGAGCACCAAAGGATGAAAAGAACGAGAAATGGGCCCAAAACAGAGTGAATGGGCCATATCACGAAATCAACATAGCCTGGGCCCAAGACCACACGGCCATGCCTTATTCAACAGGATTCAACACGGCCTGGCCACGATTTACACCGGCGTGTGCCATGGGCGTGTCCCTGCCGTGACAAAGAGAAATTTCACTCTGATTAGGATACTTAGAGGCGAAGAAACACATTCCGAAGCCTATATAAACACCCTAAGTATGACCTAAAAGGGAAGGAACCCAGGGCTTTAGTCAGGGGGCGTCCAGCTAGGCCAAAGAGGCCAAAATTGTGGGATTTACGTGAAGATAACCAGTTGATTCATCTCAAGAAGTCGGAATCATACTCAAGGCAGAAGATCTCCCCTTCAATTCCTTCAGGGGGTTTTAGGGATTTCTTATGTTTTGTTTTATCTTTTCTTCTGAGATGTATTCTTTTATTATTATGAACTAAACCCTTAGATACTTGAGGGGGATGAAACCTAAGATGAATCTTGTTATCGTTTGCTGAACTATATGATAAATATTTGACTTGTTCTTAATTATGTGTTCTTAATTCTTTTGTTGATATTTCCGGGATATTAATTCAAGTGTGATATGCTTAAGTGGAGAATTAAAAGTCCCTGCCTAAGAGTAGATCTAGCATAGTTAAGCGGAGTTGCTTGCGCGCCTAGAGATAGGGTGACAAAAATCTGCTGGATTAGGGTAAAACCTAATATGGGAGTCCATAGATAGAGTTAATGCAATTCTAGGGGTTTTAATTAGAAAGAGATTTCAATTAATCAACCTAGGGTTAGACGTTAGTCACCTCAAGAGAGGGATTAATATACATTGGGGAATCCTACGGATCAAGTCAAGTGAATAAATCGTCTGGTTCAGAGTTAGATAACAAGAGAAGTCTAGATGGATTCTTCCTCGGGTATTGTCTTAGTCAATTGGTTTTCTCTCACAAGTACTTTCCCCAATTTCATTCTTCTTTGTCTTAGAGTCTTTAGCTCAGTAATTAGTTAATTTAGATTAAACAACAAATTCCCTTTATTTTAGGCTAGATCATAAAAAGAAAGTTAGTATTAGTAGTTTTAGTTCCTTTGGGTTCGACAATCCGGTTTTGCTTTAACTATACTACTGTTCGATAGGTGTACTTGCCTCAAAATCATTGTCATAGTTAGTTTCCGGGTTTGATCATTCTTTATATAAATTTTAAGACTTTGACATCGCATAAATCAACGATCAAGTTGGTAAATGTTAGGCTTGAACAGTTGGAAATTTATCTAGAGCATAAAATGCAATAAAGGCTAGTTTTTGACCATTTAAATAGTAGGTCTCGAGACAAGAGAAGTCATGTCTCGAGACTGGATAAACTTTGAAGCTTAACTTGTGTCCTAAGGGACTTGTGTCTCGAGACATAACTGAACCTTGTTTCGAGACAAAGCAAGTCAGTAGCCAAATAAGGAAACATGGGAACCAGGTCTCGAGACAAGTTGAGTTTAGTCTCGAGACACTAAAACTTCGAAACTAAAATAATAGGAAACAGAGGAAATTGGTCTCAAGACTAGTCTCGAGACATTGTGAGGTCAAGTTTAATGAAAAACATTAGTCGTTTAAGAAATACCTAAATCGAAACCCCCAGAGTATACTTGCGAAATGAATTCGTTTAATACATATTTGAATGTGATTAATTGTGTTAGATTATTGCTTATAATAATGACTGTTTTGAATGGATGAATGTTTGCAATGGTAACATGAGTTGCATGTGGAGGTATTGTGACGTCACGCACTCGGGTCTGCCGTCTAGACTGGGTGTGGGGTGTTACAAATAATGACTATTTCTATTCCTACATACTTTACATATTTGATTTACTATTATAATTACGTAATTCAACCGGGACTAATTACATATTTGGTTTATTAGTATAATTACGTACTTCAACCGGGGGAAGGATGACTATCCTTTGTAATAAACGTCAATGAAACTTTTTAATATCGTAAAGTTGTTCTTAATACTCGGATTTATAACAAGCCAACTCCCGGAACAAGTCCATGTGGCGTGCTCACGCCACATGGAATGTTCATTTCTGATTTGTTTTAATAACACACAAACAATGCCGACATTAATTTTTAAGGCAAACTCATGGATTACATATGTCAATGAAAGTTGGTAATATCATAAAGTTGTTTTTAATACTTGGTTTTATAACAAGCAAATACCCGGAACAAGCAATTCTAAAATTTGTCCTCAACGTTTGCACATTTTTACAAGTAAGCCCTTATCCAATTTAATTTTTAAATATATTAAAATTAAATTAAAATATTAAATAAGAAAAAGTCCCGCCGAATAGCATTAAATGGATTGATTGATTGATTTGCATTTTTGTCCTTCTCTTTAATTTTAAGTATATTAAAATTGATTGTTTGATTTGTATTTCTCTCATTCTCTTTTTTTCTATTAAGTCTCTTTTCAACGTTTGCATCTGTTTCGACCCCGAGTATTAGGCTATTTTGTAAGTTTTAATACTCTTTGGCTCTTTCACTTATGGTTTAAGAATTCAAGCAGTTACTTCTTTCTTGATTAATTATTTTTTTTCTCCTGCAGTTTAAGTTGGTTAGTAAACTGATGGATCTTAACGGGTTGGTATGGAGTTTCATGGCTTTATTGTTTATTTTGTTTTTTGCTTTTTCTACTTATTCCGTTATGGTAAAATAGAGAGATGATAAGTTTTTTGAACCCCTTCTACCACCAAATAAAGCTTATATTGAGTCTCAAATGGTACCCCTCTACCTGATATTAAGTCTCAAATAAAGCTAAAAATCATACACCCTCTACCACCAAAGACTACACCTTTAGTTTTTTCTAAATTTGCCTTGGATTCACAAGGTTTTTCTTGTATTTTCAAAGATTAGGTGGAATGACTTGTATTTTTGTTTTCTATTTTTTGTGCATATTGTTAAAACAATGAATGAAAATTTCCTTTTGTGAAAAATATAACGTCGGTAATGACAATATATCGCAAAGAAAAAAAAGAAATAGAAATAAAAATAAAGAACACACAGATTTTACGTGGAAACCCTTTCGGGAAAAAGCAAGGGCAGAGGAGAAGAAAATTCACTATGTCGAATTCAAATCAATTACAAGAGGAATAGACCATGTCTATTTATAGGCTTATAAAGCCATATTCAATAGGAGTATAGTATGATTGAAACTCCTTATTCTAATCAATATCAAATAGATAGAGTTTAATAAGGTTTAAAAAACCTTATTTAAAATAAAATAAAAGAAGTGTAATTCTATAGGGATTCTTCTTTTATTTTATTTAAATAAGAATTTGGGTCACTTAATTCTAACAATCTCCACCTTGACACGAATTCTCAATAAACAAGTTCTTCATCGCGAACTCTCAACGAACAAGTTCTCCACCTCTTCCATAAAACCCCTTAAGAATTTAACTTCAACAATGAACACCAATCAAGTCTAAGCAATGCTCAAACTTGGTTATAGGAAGTGACTTAGTCATCATATCTGCATGATTTTCATGAGTACTAATTTTCCTCACAACAATATCACCACGAGCAATAATATCACGAACAAAATGATACTGAACATCAATGTGTTTTGTTCTCTCATGAAACATTTGATCTTTTGCAAGGAATATGACACTCTGACTGTCACAAAATACTGTGCTAATTTGAAGGTCTTCATTGAGCTTACTAAAGAGTCCCTTCAACCAAATAGCTTCTTTACAAGCCTCAGTAATCGCCATATACTCAGCTTCAGTGGTAGACAAAGCGACTGTAGTTTGCAAAGTAGCTTTCCAACTGATTGCACAACCTCCTATTGTAAAGACATAACCAGTAAGAGATCTTCTTTTATCAAGGTCTCCAGCAAAATCAGCATCAACATACCCAATGACTCCATCCCTAGTTCTTCCAAACTGTAAGCAAACATCTGTAGTACCTCGTAAGTATCTTAAAATCCACTGAACTGCTTTCCAATGTTCTTTACCGGGATTCGCCATGTATCTGCTAACTGCACTAACTGCATATGATAAATCTGGACGTGAACAAACCATAGCATACATGAGAGATCCCACTGCACTAGAGTATGGAATATGTGACATGTACTCAATCTCATCATCTGATTATGGAGACAAAGCCGATGAAAGTCTGAAATGGGCTGCTAAAGGAGTACTAACAGGCTTAGCACTCTGCATATTGAACCTGCAAAGAACTTTCTCAATGTACCAATTCTGACTTAGATACAATTTACTTTCTTTTCTATCTCTGAGAATCTCCATACCAAGAATCTTCTTTGCTGGTCCCAAATCTTTCATCTCAAATTCTTCACTTAGTTGGGCTTTGACCTTTCTTATCTCTCCTTTGTCTTTTGCTGCTATCAACATGTCATCAACATAAAGAAGTAGATACACAAAAGAACCATCACTGTTTTTCTTAAAGTAAACACAACTGTCAAAACTACTTCTTTTAAAATCATGAGAAGTCATAAAGGAATCAAACCTCTTGTACCACTGTCTTGGTGACTGTTTCAAATCGTAAAGAGACTTTTTCAGCAAGCAAACATAGTCCTCTTTTTCTGAGACTGTAAAACCCTCTGGTTGTTGCATGTAAATATCTTCCTCAAGTTCTCCATGCAAAAATGCAGTTTTTACATCTAACTGCTCAAGCTCCAAATCATGCATGGCCACAATACCAAGCAAAGCTCGAATCGAACTATGCTTCACAACTGGGGAGAACACATTTGTGAAGTCCACTCCTGGAATTTGACTGTAACCCTTTGCAACAAGCCTTGCTTTATATCTGGATTCTTCAACTCATGGAGTCCCTTCTTTCTTTTTAAACACCCATTTACAGTGAACAACCTTTTTACCTTTAGGAAGTTTCACAAGATCCTATGTTCTATTTTTGTGGAGTGATTCCATCTCCTCTTGCATAGCACACATCCACTTTTCTGAGTCTTCACAGCTAACCGCCTCAGAATAATTAGACGGCTCTTGGTTTGCATCTATATCTTCAGCCATATTTAAAGCATAAGCAACTAGATCAGCCTCGGCATACTCCTTTGGAGGTTTAATTTCTCTTCTAGTTCTATTTTTGGCAATAGAGTACTGTGGTGAAGAAGCAACTCTATTATCAATTTTTGTACTAGCTTGAGGAGTTGTCTCTGTATTAATTTGATGCTCCACCTGCTTTTGATTTTCTTTATTGGAAGACTCTTTAAGAGATAAGTTAGGTAGCATAGCAATTTCATCAAAAATAACATCTCTGCTAATCACAACTTTTCTATTTTCAGGACACCATAACTTATACCCTTTTACGCCAGCTTTATAACCAAGAAAAACACATTTAATAGATCTCGGTTCCAATTTTCCATTATCAACATAAGCATACGCAGGACACCCAAAGATCTTTAAATCAGAATAATTAGCAGGATTACCAGACCATACCTCTTGTGGAGTCTTTTTCTCAATGGCAATGGATGGAGATCGGTTGATCAAAAAACATGCAGTAGAGGCTGCTTCGGCCCAAAACGACTTTGGTAAGTAGGGATTTGACAACATGCATCGAACCTTCTCCATGATCGTTCTATTCATTCATTCTGCAACGCCGTTTTGTTGTGGAATATGACTAACTGTTAAGTGTCTCACGATCCCTTTTGACTTGCACAGTTTATTAAACTCATCAGAACAAAACTCTAAGCCATTGTCTATGTGGAGGTATTTTATTTGTTTTCCCGTCTGTTTTTCAATCATAGTTTTCCAAGATTTAAATGCGAAAAAAAAAATCACTGCTTTAGGAAGAATGCCCAAACTTTTCTGGAAAAATAATCAATAAAAGTTAGCATATAATTAGCTCCACCTCTCGAAGGCACTCTTGATGGCCCCCACAGATCAGAATGAATATACTCCAATGTTCCCTTCGTGTTATGGATTCCTCTGGTGAATCGAACTCTCTTTTGCTTCCTAAAAACGCAGTGCTCACAGAACTTCAGTTTGCAAATTCCTTGCCCATCAAGAAGTCCTCTTTTGCTCAATTCTGCCATGCCATTCTCACTCATATGCCCTAGGCGCATATGCCAAAGTTTAGTAATATCATCATCTGACAAAGAAGAGGAAGCGACAGCTGCATCACCAATAACAGTAAAACCTTGCAAAACATATAATTTGGCAGTCTTTCTCTGCCCTTTCATCACAATGAGGGAACCTTTGGAAATCTTCAAAATCCCACTTTCAGCTGTGTATTTGTACCCTTTTGAATCAAGAGTACTCAACGAAATTAAATTTCTCTTCAATTCTGGAACATGCTATACGTCACTAAGTGTTCTGACAACTCCATCAAACATCTTAACTTTAATTGTTCCAACACCTGCGATTTTACACGAAGCATTATTTCCCATCAAAACAACACCTTCAGACACCGTTTCGTAATTTGTAAATCAATCCCGATTGGGACTCATGTGGAAAGTGCAGCTTGAATCAAGTATCCACTCCTCGCTCTCTTTAGAATTGTTGACAGAAGCGACTAGAAGTTCACCATCACTGTAGTCTTCTACAATATCAGCTTCACCAGAATTTTCTGGTTGTTTTCCCTTTTGATTCGCAGCCTCCCTTTTAATCTTATTCTGTAGCTTATAACACTCAAATTTAATGTGCCCTTTCTTCTTGCAGAAGTTACAAGTTTTACCTCTGTTTGAAGACTTTGATCTACCCTTAGATTTACCGCGAGGATTCTGATCCTGTGTCCTTCCACGATCATCATCAGTATTTCGATCTTGTCTCCCACGAACAATGAGACCCTCTCCCTGGGAGTCAGATTTAACCACAAGATGCTTCATCTTATCATACGAGGTCAAAGAATCATAAACCTCATCAACTGTGAGAGACTCGCGGCTATATAAAATCGTGTCTCTAAAGGTTGAATAAGATGGGGGCAACGAACAAAGTAGAATCAACCCTAGATCTTCCTTATCATACTGAACCTCCATGGCCTCCAAGTTTGAGAGAATTTCTTTAAACACTATTAAGTTTTCGTGCACAGACGCACCTTCCTCTAAACGATGAGCATAAAGACGTTGCTTCATATGCAACTTGCTAGTTATAGTTTTCGACATACATATTTGTTCTAGCCTCTTCCATAATGCTGCGGCAGTCTTCTCCTTCATCACATCCTGCAAAATTTCGTTAGACAAATGCAGATGTAACTGTGTTAACGCCTTTCGATCCATGCGCTTCTTATCTTCCTCCGTCAATGTCGAAGGTATCTTATCTACCCCTAGCAAGGCTTCGTCTAAATCCATCTGTGCAAGAACTGCCTGCATCTTTATCTGCCACAATGCAAATCTGGTGTTGCGATCCAACAGCAGAATTTCATACTTTAAAGATGCCATTACCGTGATCGAGATGAAAAAAACCCGGAAGCTCTGATACCAATTTGTGAAAAATATAACGTCGGTAATGACAATATATCGCAAAGAAAAAAAAGAAATAGAAATAAAAATAAAGAACACACAGATTTTACGTGGAAACCCTTTCAGAAAAAACCACGGGCAGAGGAGAAGAAAATTCACTATGTCGAATTCGAATCAATTACAAGAGGAATAGACCATGTCTATTTATAGGCTTATAAAGCCATATTCAATAGGAGTGTAGTATGATTGAAACTCCTTATTCAATCAATATCAAATAGATAGAGTTTAATAAGCTTTAAAAAACCTTATTAAAATAAAATAAAAGAAGTGTAATTCTATAGGGATTCTTCTTTTATTTTATTTAAATAAGAATTTGGGTCCCTTAATTCTAACACCTTTGTCGTCAGATTTTCTTCTGTTTTTCTTCTTGCATTGTAAACATTATTGAATGCTGCATTTATTGAATATTCCATGACCAATTTAAAATGAAACTTTTTAGTATGCATCAATGAAACTTTGTAATATCGTAAATTTGTTTTTAATACTCGGTTTTATAACAAGCAAACATCCAAAATCAGCAATTCCAAAATTTGCGCTAAACGTTTGCACATTTCTACAAGTAATATCCAATTTATATTCTTAAGCCGAGGGATGTATGACTATTATTATTGCATGCCGCAATTATTGAACATTCCATGACAAACAAGAACAATGCATGGGACTATATGCATTACAAATTTACTAAACAAAAGGACAAGATTTGCTTATTTTTAAATAATTTATAACAAAAGAGGCATGCTGATTCTAGTAAATTAGAATGCCAAGAAAAAATCTATAAGCATCTTACAATGTATCATAAACCAAAATTGTAGGAAATCATTCATGTCAAAGCAACTAGAACAATTGGATACCACATTGAAGAAAATTCAAAAAATTCTTTCAAAAAGTTAATATATTTTCATGGGCTACAGCCAACAATGTCTACAAACACTCAATTGAGTAATGACAAACTTATTACTTGTTTTCGAGCTCTATTTTCTTAAAAGGTAAGTGTTGCTTAGGCGGTAAAGACTCCTCCACCTTTCTCTTGCATGCATTTTGGGGTTGAAGTCTTGTTGACACATGGATTATATAGTCAATGAAAGTTGGTAATATCCTAAAGGTTTTTTTAATACTCGGTTTTATAACAAGCAAACACCCAGAACAAGCAATTCTAAAATTAAATTAAAATATTAAATAAGAAATAAAATTATATTTATCGAAACCATTTTTATATTTTTTGAAAAAACGGGGATCGACTTAAAAACAAAAATGGGAATCGCGACCAATCCTTTTTTATTTAGGTGTGATTGGGTCACCTTGAAAATTATTTTATTTCAAAATACTGATTCTAGTCCACGAAAAACAAGAAAAATGGGTTCGGGAGTCGGTTACGTATGAGGAAAGGTTAGCACCCTCATAACGCCCAAAAATTGGTACCTAATCGATAAAATCATGTCCTAATGTTGCAAATTTAAAAAAATTTAGAAAAATCGTCCTTTTATTTGAAGAAAAAAACTTAGACTTACCTATCTCAAAGAAATAAAACACTATACCTAGTAAGTTAGGATATATCATCTCGTGACTTCAAGACTAGGCACGTCATTATTTTAGAAAATTCCTACCTCGAGACACAAAACATTATATCCAGTAAGTTAGGACACAACGTTTTGAATTCCCAAGTGAAACACCCCTCACCCGGCCCACGAGTCCGGACCGGATCTGGTATGTTCCTTAAGTAAACCGGTTTTCAAATTCTTTGTTACTTAGAGAAAATTTGTAAAACTCTAGGAAATATTGTTTTGGATTGGGCTTAGGTTGGGAAACCCATTTAATTAATTTAAAAATCCAATTTTATTAAGGTGACAAAATAATTTCCTTTAGGTTTATAAAAATATATTTCACTTAAAATTTAATCCAACAATCGTTTGTAACAAAATAATTAAAAAAAATAAAGCAGAAATAAATAAAATCCACTGGGCCTTATGGCCTTATTACATCAAATAAAACCCGATAATAAAATTAAATGCACTAAAAAGAAATAAAGTCCAAAAGAGATAAAATCTTCAAATTGATGCATGGCCACCTCAAGGTCTACCGTCCCGGTCCGTCACTGTTCATCACCTGAAAATAGTTCCCACAACGGGGTGAGTCAACAGACTCAATGTGTACATAACATTAACATTCAACAATCAGGCATACAAGTTCATATCAAGTTCATATTCATATAAAATAATGATGCAACCCAACCCAAGCCTAAAGATCCATCCGCTACACACCACCCGTACCTGCCAATCACACCGTGGGGACTACTAAGTCAACCCTCCATCCGCTACACACCATCGAAGGCAGTCGCTGCAGTCGACGTGCTCATCGCCCATATAATTTGTGTCATTAGACACCATATTCAAATAATGTAACCGAATTACCAAATTCAGATAATGTAACCGGAGTTACCATATTCAAATAATGTGACCGTAGTCACCATATTCCGTTGGTGAGACCGAAGTCAACACCTTCTTCCCCTTTCACATATATCCCGAATGCCCCATATATCATGCATAACATACTTAATTTCTCATTATTCACATGTTAACAATATAACATATTCGTAATCCTATCGAAAGTAGGAAACGTACCTGGGTACTCTTACCACATTTGTGGTACTTAGCCACATTCACATTCTTATGCATATTCGTATATTAAAAATAATTGCCATATGATATATCGAAAATTAATGTGAGTACACACATTCTTAATAATACATTTAATTTAAACATAGCCATGAACCTATCAAAACTTAGGGTAGGGTACACACCTGATTTGCTTAACGAATTCCTTGAAATCTCGAAATCTGATCTACTGCCTTAGATCTCAAATTCCTACATTTAATTAATCACTTACTAATTTAATAAAAAGCCATTCGGCCATAAATCCAAATCCTAGTAGGATTAGTATTCTTAAAACTTACCTTGAAATTCTCAAATCCCGAAATCCTTGTATCCCTCTGTCGAAATCCCTATAACTACATGTTAGATCAATTTCTAACATTTATTCACAACAAATAACCCTTAGCCATATGTTAAATATGACTTACCTTAGATTCTTAAATCCCGAAATTCACCGAATAACTAGGGAACACGTGGCTTATGGTGTACCTTCGGGAAAAGAACTTCTCCTTCCTTGTAGTCGACACTTAGTAAATCCCGAAAGATCTCCTTACTGAAGAATTTGATGGAATTCTTGCTTGAACCCTTAGCAGTATTCGACTATGGCTTTGATGTGGATAACAATTTCGGCTCTTGAGGCTTAGTGAGAAATCGACTAGGGCTATTGGTATCTTCAGCTTTTGATTGTGTTTGTAATAGAAGAAGAAAAGAAAAGAGAAAAAGAGAATAATGGCAGAGAAAATTTGGCAGAGAGAAGAGGAGAAACTTTAGAGAATTTCAGCAGAGGTTCTCTTGAAAAGAAAAGAATGAATGAAGAATAGCCTTACTCTTCCTTTTATAGCCAAAATTACTAGCTAGAGTCCTTTACTTGGCCACCACTCTTCTATTTTGATAGCTTTATCCCTTGATTTATCACTTTAATAAAACTTAATCCAATAATTATCTCTTATCTCTTAATAAAAATAATACTAATAATAATCCTCTTTTATCTCTTCCTTATCTATCAAAATAAAAGAAATAAATCCATATTTATCCATCTATTATCTCTTCAAAAATAATCCAATTTAAATCCCTTATTATCTCTTCGAAATAATCCAAATAAAAATCCTTTATTATCTCTTCAAAATAATCCAAATAAAAAGCTTTTATTTATCACCTTATTAATCACATATTTATGAAAATAAAACACCTCCTTTTCTAGAAGCATGTGCCGTCCACCTCAGCCTTCTGGAAGCCAAAATAAAACCTTATTTATTTGCTTCCCAAGTGACTAGAACTCAGGCCCATTCCTCTTGCACATGGCGCCATTTCCATAGGCCCTAAGTGGCATCTTCAGGCCACTTTTCCAAGCCTGTTTGTGTGTCAAATTTCACCAACTTTTTCTTTTAAGGCCTCCTTGCCCTAATTTCCTATTTTAAACTTTAAAATTTGACATTTCTAGATCATTTCCAAGTTTCCTAAAATTTTCGATCGGCTCTGTATACTTGCCATTTCCTTACATTTCCAAGTTTCCAAAAATGTTCACTTTCCATTTTTAAACTTAACATTTCTATACATTTTCAGGTTTCCAAAAATGTTCATTTCCAAATCATTTCCATTCATTTCCGGGTTTCCAGAAATGTTCGAAATTTATTCCTAGTACATAAAACATGTCACTTCGTACAATTAAATCGAAAATGCATAGGCCCTTTCCAGGATGTTACACCAAGAATAAGTTTTTTTTTTTATTTGCAATTTGTAAGTTTCGGTTTTAAAAGAGAAGGGATATTTAATACCTTAAGTTCCACGAGAAAAATCGAAATCCAGTAAATTAGGGCACAATTCTTCTCGAAGTCCCCAAATATCATATATCACCGTATTTTTAAAATATTTGAATAAAATGCTTTAATTCAACATATTTTTTTTATAAAAACAATTATTTGAGCATATCGAAATAAATAACAAATTTTAAATAATAAAAGAATAATATAAATAACAATATAACTACAAATCATACTAACAATAAATAATAAAAGAGTAATATAACATAAATATATAATGAATTATGCTAAACAACAATTAACGATCTAAAGAATATAAATAAATAAACATGTAATATAAAATAAATAGCAATAACTAAAATTTCCACAAAATAACAAAATCAAATGAAAAAAGGAATAACATATTTAAGCTTTGAATAAAAAATAATGTGATAATTTTTAAAATGATTTAATATATATGAAGTAACAAAAATTAAAAGTAAAAAAAATACTTATAATAAATATATTTAATTTAATAATTTAATACATGTATAAATGATTACATATAATAAAAATAATTAGTAAATAATAAATAATAATTTTAAATAAAAAACATATATAATACACTAATCAAAAAAATTCATATGTAATAAAATATGTTATATAATATAAATAAATTTTATACAAAATAAAATTTTAAAGATAATATACGATATAATATAATGTTATATATAATATTCAAACACAAAAATGTATAACATAATAAATAACATATAAATTATAAAATAATTTGTAATGTATAAATAATATTAAATTAAATAAAATGATCTAGTATAATAAATAATAATAATTTGACACATTTATAATATTAAAGAATAATAAAAAAATAAAAATGCAAAGGATAATAAAATTTTAAGGATCAAATCAAAAGAAATAAAAAAATCAGGGTAAAAGTGTAGAAGGACCAGATTGGAACACACGCCATAATGTAGGGACTACTTAGGCAATTAAGCCAGTCTCCTACACGACGTCGTTCAGTCTCTTGCCTTGGAATAGCCTGAAGGGCTAAATTGAAATAGAAACAAAACTTCCAGGGCCAAATTAGAAAATAAAAAGGATAAATTTGAACAAAAAAATTGTGAAAGGGCCTATAAAACAATTAGCCCATTTAATAAAACGCTAGGATCCTTCCCTGGATATCGGGTCAACACGCCGATCCTAAAGCCCGAGCGATGTCGTTTTATGCTTATCAGTTTAAGCAAAAACGGCGTCGTTTTTAAGTTCTTATGTTGTAACCATTTTTTTGACAAAACGGGAATCGACTTTTTAAAAACAGAGAGTCGCCACCGATCTTTTATTCGAGGTGTGATCGGGTCACCTTGAGATGGATTATTTTAATAAAACATTTTGATTTATTAAAACAATCATTTTGGTCTACGAAATCTGAGAACGGGTTTGGGAGTCGGTTACGTGCAAGGAAGGGTTAGCACCCTTGCAACGCCCAAAGTTGGTACCAAATTGATTAATGTTGTCCTAATGTCAAAAATTCGAAAACATTTTAAAAATGCAATTTCTTTAGAAAAAAAAGTGGAATATTCCAGATGTAAGATTCATTCGTTCTAAAAGAACTAAATACCACACCCAGCACGTTAGGATGTAATATCTTGAACCCTCAAAGTCAAGATCATCTTATAGTTCAGAATCATGTGAATTAAAAAGGATATTTGATTATTTGGTTAGATGGAAGATTGACACCCAGTACGTTAGGGCATCATATTCTGACTTTCCAAACCACAAATATTGCCTTATTTTTGAAAAACTTTTAAAATAAACTAAATCTGAATTGAATCTCAAAATTAACTCGTGTCAAAGGAACAAAAGCATCATACCTAGCACGTTAGGATATAACACCTTTATACTCTGACGTCGAGATCATCTTTGATTTTCAAGACATATGAAAATGGTATTTGGTTATTTAGTTGAACGAAAAATCAACACCCAACACATTAGGATGTAATCTCCCGTACTTCTAAACACGCCAATATTGCCTTATCTTTGAAAAAACTTTTAATAAGCGATTTGAAATAATTATAAAAAAATAAAAGAAATAATAATTATAGGACAGAAGTTTAAAATAGTATTGTATGAAGAATATCTAAATAGATAATACACAAGGCAATCTATCATAATCTAAATATATAATTATACATAAAAATACAAGAATAATTTATATGTAAAAGCATTTGAAATAAACAAAAATATAAAATAAGATATTTATAAGAAATAAACTATTCATATAAATAGATTCAAAAAAAAACATATTCATAAATAAATTTGCCAGAAAAATATATATATGTACATGAAATAATATAGTATTAATAATACATGCATAGAATAAAGACAATTTTATCAAAAAATTATGTATGTGCAATATATAGGATCACTTATATTAAGTCATTAAAACAAAAAAATGGATAACAAGTGAATTTAAAATTAAGTATTTAAAATATAAACAAAAATATTCACAAGTAGAAAACAAAACAAATTACAACGTTGAAAAACCCATAGAATAATTCAAGACAATTTATTAAAACAATTTCAAAGGACAAAAGGAACAGAAGCTGTACTCATTCGAAATAAAAAGAAACTTAAAATGACAATTTAAAAATAAACAAAATTAACTAGATAAGATTAGGGATTAAAATGCGATGTGCACGAACAAACATGGACCAAGCATGCAATTATTTCGAGCCTCTAAGCGCAGAGTTTAAAAGTGGATTGAATTAAAATATACGCAAAGCTCATAAGCGAAATTTAAAAAGAAAAAAGCAAAATAGGATTTGATCGAACAGAGCTGTAAAAAGGGAAGGACCGAACGAGCTATTATCCCTTTTTAGGGATTAACACGCGGATCCTCCGCTGAATGGGTCGGGTCGCTCGGGTTCTCTCAAAAGCCCAAATCTCTTCTTTTTTTCATTTTTGCAGACTCTTAAACTTCAAAAATAAAAAAAAAAAAAACTCTACAGCTTTCTCTCCTCTTGCCCGACGAGTGGGTTTCCTTCCGTCATTCCGTCGCACCACCCCTGTGTCCAGTGACCGACGACGCACGAAGAGAACCCTTTGATGCCGTTCGAAGCCCCTATTTCAAGGGCGAACCCTCGACGTCCCAAACTCCTTTGGTTCGGCTTCAAGGACAGAGAAAAGGGCTTCGACGACGGCTCTGATTTAGGTTCGTTCTCTTTTCCTTCTCTCTTTTTTTTATATGTATAATTTTTTTAAATAAAAAGATAAATATATAAATAAATAAGTATAAAAAGATAATAGACACAATAATCAGAATCAACCTTTTTTGCTTTTTTATTCTTGCTTTCGATTTTTGGTGTTCGTAAAAGCGGAAAAGGGAAAAAAAACTTTTTACATTGATTTTGGATGATTTTATAGCCGAGAGATACAATTTTTATTATTATTCAACTATTTTGTTCCATACTTCTCTGCTTCTCTGTTTCTTTGTTTGTCAGTCGTTTTCTTTCTTGTTGGCCGTGTTTCTTTGCAGGTGATGGGCCCAGTGTGCGGGCGATGGAGGCGTGCGAGAGTGGAGACGTCAGAGGCGTGTGGGTGTTGGCCGAGGCCTGGGGGCGGGCGCTGGTGGAGTGTCCAGTGGCTGAGAGACGCGCGTGGGTGTCGGCAGGGGCGCATGGGGAGCTAAGGCGCCAAACACTAGATTTTCTGATTTTGCTTAGTCTTTGGGCCATATTGGGCCGTTCAGGTTTTGTTTCAGTTTGGGCTATGGGTGGCTTTGGGTTGTTGTAATTGGGTTTGGGGTTTGAATTTATTTTGGGCTAGTTTTAATATTGGGTTTAATTTTGGGTTTGGTTTTGGAATTGGGTTGTAATGGACCTTTTTGGGTTTTTAGTAATTTTGTAAAAGGACATTATGGACCATTTTTATTATTGGATTTTTGGTTTTATTTTTGTTCATTTTGGGTCTGGTATTGGGTTAGGTTTTATTAGATATAGGCCGGGCAAAAATTGGTTATTACATCTTATATAAGCAATATTTCGACAAAAAAAAATCATTTCTGCAACTTGTTTTAAAAAAATAGAAACGCTCTCAGAGGAAAGCTTGGCCATCACCGACCGTTCAATCTCCAGCCACCCCTGCACGCGCTTCACGCACCGTCGTCCACGGCGACTTTAAGGTATAAAAATTTTGTCTTTTTTATTTTTATAATGTTTTGTATGTAACATGCATGAATCGAAAGAAGAAAATAAAGAATCACGAAAAAACAGAATGGAAAATCACCTTTATAAACAGATTTTCGTTTTTATTTCTTTCTTTATTTTTTTGAATCTTTTTGTGTATATATCTCCCTATTCTCTCCGTGTATCTGTGTCTTTTTTACAGATTTGTTTGGGGTTTTTATAACCCAAAAATAAAAAAGGAAAAGCATATCTTTTGTTTTGTTTCCTTGTTTGTTGCTGGGTTTTTCCTTTTTTGTACAGTTGAAGACGAGAATCTGGCGATTCGGGCGCGGATCGTGGCACGGCCGAAGACTTGGCGTGGGGGCGATTGGAGCCTGTGGCGCGAAGAGCTGATCGATTTGCGGTGCCTAGGGTTTCTGAAAACCCTAGGCTTACTGAAAAATGTTTAAGATTTTGGGCCCCTTTGGGCCATGTAATTTGGGTCAGGTCTGTTTTGGGGTATTGGGTCAGGTTTGGGTCGCGGGTTGCTGGGTATTCTGTTTAGGAATGTGTCTGTAATTGGGTTGCTAAGTAGTCTGTTAATGGATCAAGTTGGGCCACGGGTATTTGTAAATTTGGGCCTTAGTTTTTGGACTGTAACTGTTAAATGGACTTGCTGGACATTATAATTTTTGTTTTGTTTTTTTATTTTGGTTTATTTCTAAACCCGGGCAAAATGGATTATTACAATATTTAATGCTCAAAAAATAAAAATTCTTTTTAAATACAACTAGAAACCCTATCACACGCGTATGCGTGTGGAAACCACAAACTTAAAGCACAAATATCTGTTTAAAAGTAATATACAATTCATAAGGAAATATATTGTTTGAAACTACTTAATAATAATAATACATGCAATATGTACATTTTTAAAACGAAAAATATAATTAAAATTTTTTATCGTGTGTTGTCATTTGTCATCAATCTTAAGTCGACGTCAGATTAACTAATTGTGACATCGACTCAATCAAATACATTATTAATAAGAGACCCTATCACATATGTATGCGTGTGAAAACCACAAACTATCCAATTGTTTATCGTGTGTTGTCATCAATCTTAAGTCGATGTTAGGTTAACTTGTGACACCAACTCAATCAAATACATTATTAATATATACAACTAATTGAGTTAATAAAATGTGCATATTAAATATAGAAAGTTAAATGATATCAAAATAAAGCTTTAGCTCAGTGGTAAATAGAAAAAACGAGAAAGATAGAAATGCAAATCAAACAATCAATTTTAATATACTTTTTAAAATTAAAGAGAAGGACAGAAATGCAAATCAATCAATCAATCCATTTAATGCTATTCGGTGGGACTTTTTTCTTATTTAATATTTTAATTTAATTTTAATATACTTAAAAATTTAATTGGATGAGGGCTAACTTGTAAAAATGTGCAAATGTTAAGGGCAAATTTTAAAATTGCTTCAATCCATTTAATGCTATTCGGCGGGACTTTTTCTTATTTAATATTTTAATTTAATTTTAATATACTTACAAATTTAATTGGATGAGGGCTAACTTGTAAAAATGTGCAAATGTTGAGGGCGAATTTTAGAATTGCTTGTTCCAGGTGTTTGCTTGTTATAAAACCGAGTATTAAAAACAACTTTATGATACGTCAATGAAAGTTGGTAATATCATAAAGTTGTTTTTAATACTCGGTTTTATTTATGTCTATGGTGCGATAGTTTATCATTGACGTATATAATCCACGAGTTTACAAGTAAGCCCTTATCCAATTTAATTTTTAAGTATATTAAAATTAAATTAAAATATTAAATAAGAACACAAACTTAA
Source organism: Gossypium australe (assembly GCA_005393395.2). NCBI lineage: Eukaryota > Viridiplantae > Streptophyta > Magnoliopsida > Malvales > Malvaceae > Gossypium > Gossypium australe. The sequence goes on along the minus strand of CM016621.1, from coordinate 22,918,809 downwards.
AGCACAAATATCTGTTTAAAAGTAACATACAATTCATAAGAGAATATATTATTTGAAACTACTTAGTAATAACAATAATAATATATGCAATATGTACATTTTAAAATAAAAAATATAATTAAAATTGTTTATCGTGTGTTGCCATCAATCTTAAGTCAACGTCGGATTAACTAATTGTGACATCGACTCAATCAAATACATTATTAATAAAAAACCCTATCGAATATGTATGCGTGTGAAAACCACAAACTATCTAATTGTTTATCCAAAAGAAGTTAACATTATCCAAACCAACTTAGCATTATCCAAATGAAGTTATGGAACTAATTATTGTGGTTAGTTATTTGTCATTCAAGCAAATCAGTCATACTAATTACAAATCAGTCATACTGATTACTTCAACTACCTCAAAGATTTAGTTAATTTAATTCAGAATTCAGTTTTCTCCAGCCTCTTTCTCCCATCACAGGCTTCTTTGGTCATTGGTCTGGTTGAATCAATGAAGGATTCTAGAAAAAGTGGGTTAAATCTCTTTTTTCTTGCCACTCCCGAAACAAGGGGTCATCCTCCAGAAGTCTCCTTCCAACGGTTTCACTTAACATTGAACCGGCAGCAGCAATAATACATCCAACTGTAAGAGATTCCGGACCTGTTCATATAGATTGGGCTTCTTCTGTAAGAATTCAAGCTGCTGTAAGAATTCAAGCCTGTTATTAATGGCTATTTTAAGTCGATGCTAGAGTTAGTTAATTCGACGTCGACTTAAGATTGATGACAACACAAGATAAACAATTGTGATTATATTTTTCATTTTAAAAATGTACATATTGCATGTATTATTATTAAATAGTTTCAAACAATATATTTCCTTATGAATTATATGTTACTTTTAAACAGATATTTGTGCTTCAAGTTTGTGGTTTCCACAAGCATAAGCGTGTGATAGGGTTTCTAGTTGTATTTAAAAAAAATATTTTTTGAGCATTAAATATAATTTTATTTCTTATTTAATATTTTAATTTAATTTTAGAATTGCTTGTTCTGGGTGTTTGCTTGTTATAAAACCGAATATTAAAAATAACTTTACGATATTACCAACTTTCGTTGACTATATAATCCATGTGTCAACAAAACTTCAACCCCAAAATGCATGCAAGAGAAAGGTGGAGGAGTCTTTACTGCCTAAGCAACACCTACCTTTTAAGAAAAATAGAGCCCGAAAACAAGTAATAAGTTTGTCATTACTGAATTGAGTGTTTGTAGACATTGTTGGCTGTAGCCCATGAAAATATATTAACTTTTTTAAAAAAATTTGAATTTTCTTCAATGTGGTATCCAATTGTTCTAGTAGCTTTGACATGAATGATTTTCTTCAATTTTGGTTTATGATACATTGTTGGATGCTTATAGAGTTTTTCTTGGCATTCTGATTTACTAGAATTAGCATGCCCTTTTTTGTTATAAATTATTTAAAAATAAGCAAATATTGTCCTTTTGTTTGGTAAATGTGTAATGCATATAGCCCCATGCGTTGTTCTTTACTTTCCCCTACCTCTTTGTTTGGGATCTCTAATGCGAATTACATTCCATTCTTCTTTGGTATGAATAAGAGTTTTACAGAATTAACTTGCCTTTCGTAGACTGATTTCATTTCTGATTTACCGTGTGATGATTCTCTTAGGTGATGGCTCCAAGTCAACCTAAAATTGGCCTAATTCGGGAGGTTGTTGGTTTCGCTCCTTATGAGAAGAGGATATCTAAACTTCTCAAAGTTGGGAAAGATAAGTGTGCTTTGAAGGTGGCAAAGAGAAAGTTGGGCACTCACAAGCGGGCCAAGAAGAAGCGTGAGGAGATGTCCAGTGTTCTCCGCAAGATGAGGTACTTAGTCTAATGATGATAACAGGATAAAAAGAATGGAATAATATTTATCGGGCCTAGGTTTTATAAGATGTTTATGCATTTGTCGTGTATTTGCAGGTCAGCTGGAGGTGAAGAGAAAAAGAAGTGAGTTGTCCTGCGACTGTGCTTAAAAGCAAGTATTGAATTATTTAGATTTGTATTTCACTGAACTGCAATGAAATGAGAATCGGCCTTCATTTCTTTTTTAAAGCAGAATGTATGACTTTTGGGTCAAATATCAACCATACTATAATGATCATGGTAAGGTTTGTCAAGAGAAGAAGAAGAAGTATGTTTTCTTTTTGGAAAGCTAAGCTCATTAACTTTGAGCGTTTAAGCTAGTATTTTGGCATCTAAAATCATGTGCATGCATTGTTTATAACTTGATATTAGGTAATTATATATAGCCCATCAACTTTACAAAAAAGTCATTTTAGCCCATCATTTATTTTTTTTTCTTTGTTGATTTGGGTAAATTAAAATTATAAAATCATAGTTAATTGTAAGCAAAGCATACCTGGCCACCAATAATTAAACCCATTAAAGTTTGTGCAGTATTTACCAAATTCGATTCTTTTCCTTCCATAAGGTGTATATACATTTTATCAACAAAGGTTTTATTTTAATAACTTATGAACGATGTTGACATTAATTTTTAAGACAAATTCGTGGATTATATACGTCAATGAAAGTTGGTAATATCATAAAGTTGCTTTTAATACTCGTGAATTATATACGTCAATGCATATTTAATTTTGGGGAAAAAGGATTTTATTTAATATTTTAATTTTAATAAGCTTAAAAATTATTTACATATTTGATTCACTAATATGATTTTATATATACATATATATATATTTACACTTGTATCTCATTACAAAAATAATTATTTCACAACAATGTATTTTCCAAATAACATATTCTTTTATAATTTTATTTCTTATTTAATATTTTAATTTAATTTTAATATACTTAAAAATTAAATTGGATTAGGGCTTACTTGCAAAAATATGTGTAAATGTTAAGGGCGAATTTTGGAATTGCTTGTTTCGGGTGTTTGCTTGTTATAAAACTGAGTATTAAAAACAACTTTGTGATATTACTAACTTTCATTGACGTTTATAATCCACGAATTTGCCTTAAAAATTAATGTCGACATTGTTTGTGGGGAGTTGGCTTGTTATAAATCCGAGTATTAAGAACAACTTTAGTTTTTCAGTGCTTAAAAAAACTTTATGCTGGAGTCTGAGAAAAAATAAAAAGAAAAACATGCAAGAAAACGCTCTGGATTCTGGGGATTCTATTCCCCAATTGGAAGTTGTTGATGGAAATGGTTTTCAGAAGCAAGTGGATCGCAACACTAAGAAAGTCCGGTTTAAAGGAGGAATAGGCAAGGAAGACATGGATATGCTGGTTGATCCTGTTTTTAGGCCCAGGATATCCTGAAAAGATAAACTTTTGGGTTCTAACTCTGGTACATCTAATGAAGAAAGAACAAACCCTTTTCGAGCAGTCACAGATGATGATCTCGAATTCCTGGAGGGGGATATTCAACGTTCTGTTGTGAATGGTGTTCCTGTCATTGATTTCTCAGAAAGGATTCAACAACTCCTGTTCAAAAAAATGGAAACAACGGTAGTTATTAAATTACTCGGCAGAAACATTGGATATGAGGCTCTTTCTAACCGAATCAGTAGTTTATGGAACCCTACCAAGCCTTTCCATCTCATGGACATTGAGAATGGATACTTCTTGGCGAAATTTCATTCTTTCGATGACTACACAAAAGTCTTGTCTCAAGGGCCGTGGCTGGTTTATGGCCAGTACTTAACTGTACAACCTTGGACAAAATATTTCAGTCTAATACAACCATATCCAAGCATGATTTTGGCTTGGATTCGTCTACCGGGACTCCCAGGATTCTTGTACAAGAAGAAAATCCTTGAGGAAATCAGAGGGGTCATCAGGAAAGTTGTTCGTTTAGATCTTAACACCGATAGCAGGTCTAGAGTTCGTTTCGCTAGGATGGCTGTTTACATTAATCTGGAAAAGCCTCTGATCCCCCAAGTCCTCGTTAATGGTTTGATACAGAGGGTAGAATATGAGGCGTTGCCAACAATCTGCTTTAGGTGTGGAAAGTATGGGCATACAAAGGATCTATGTCCCCTAAGGCGAACGGAATCCATACCGGAGAGAGATCAATCGGTGGATATCCCGACGAAGGTAGAGGGAGGGGGAGAAAGCGAAGTTTTCGGGCCATGGATGGTGGTTGAACGAAAAACACAGAATAAATTTCGGAACATTAATAATCATGCCAAAAGAGATAACAAAGGAAAGGGAATTTCAGGATCCAGATATGAAGCTTTATCTAATATGGGAAGAAATAGGGATTTGGAAACTAAGCAAGATAAGGGAGAAGAAGAGCAAAAGAAAGGCGAAAATGAACCGTTAGCTGACCCTCAGTATCACTCATACGCAGATATTAATGGGAAGGGAAAGGAGCAGGAATCTAGGAGCAGGCCTATTTTAAATATAGGGGAACAGCTGGATACTCTTAATATGAGTAGTGTTTCGTTAGATAATAAAATATCTACCTCAATTAATGAAATAGAGGGCCGACGCTTGAATTATGCGGGTTGCAGATCTGCTGGAGAAGGCCCATCATCTTGTAATTATGTGGGCGGCCCAATAAGAAAAAAACGGTGCAGCCCGATCACGTGGTGGGGCCAAGGGACGCACCAAGAAGCCAGTTCATCAATGAACCACGGAGCTCTTCTTGTCATCTTTTAAATTCTCCTTTTATTATGTCGAATAATAACACATTTTTATCACATAATAATAACCTCACTTCATCGCTTTTAAATAGTTCCTGCCTTAACCCCGTTTTTGACCCACAGGATGAAAATGGGAATAGTGAGCTTCTAATGACATCCAAGTCGGATTCAACAGCACCGATCATGGTCGAAGATAAGATGGTCGAGTCTTGTGATAGTTTAGTCAGCACAAAACATACGGTAGTCTTCTTCAAAGAGAAAGACCCAGTTGAAGGCTTGATTAAGAATCGTAATTCTGGTAAAGTATTGGGGGGTAAGGAAGCTAGTTTTCGAGCCACTAGAAAAATTAACAAAATCACGCATGGGAAAGTGAATAATTTTAAAATAAAAAATTCTTCTAAAATTCCTTTGAGTGAGTCCATTTCTAGATTGGCTAAGACTGTATCCACATCTGAAAGTGCGGATTCTGAGACTTCTGCTCCGATCACTGGTAAAGGGATTTAATCTTATTTCATTTTATTCTGTTTTATTCTGATCTTTGAGTTTTAGCTGTTGACTTTTTTTCTTTATACTAATTTTTCTATGAATTTTAATTTATCAATTTTTTCTTGGAACTGCCAAGGGTGTGGAAGCAGCAAATTTATCTGTGCTTTTCGTTTGTATAATCTTGATTATAAACCTGACATCGTGTGTCTTTTGGAGCCGAGAGTTAGTGGTCAAAAGGCTTATAGCATTATTGATAAACTGGGTTTTGATCGTTCTCATCATATTGAGTCTATTGGTTTTTCAGGAGGCATATGGGTTGGATGGAAAGATTATATTTCTATTAGTATTATTCATAATCACCCTCAATTCATGCTTCCTCATGTTCAGGGCACTAATTCTTATGATGGTTTCTTTATTTTTGTTGTGTATGATAGTCCTAACAGAACTAAAAGGAAACATCTCTGGGATGACTTAATGGATGTTTTGCCTCAGGATCCTTTGCCTTGGATGATTTTGGGTGACTTTAACGCTATTCTGTCCCCTAAGGATAAAAAGAGTGATCGATCAATAGGGAAGAGGTGTAAGTATTTTGGTAACTTTGTTGATGCTTGTAACTTGCAGGACCTTGGTTATATAGGACCCTCCTATACCTGGCAAAGAGGGAATACGTCCGAGCGTTTGGATAGAGCCATGGCAAACGATGCTTGGATCTCTACTTTTCCACATTCTCTAGTATATCATCTCCCTCGTATTAAATCAGATCATAGACCTATTTTGCTTAAGACTAACCCTATGTTCAGTGTTCTAAAAGGAATACCGTTTCGTTTTCTTGCAGGATGGACGAAACATGCAAATTTTAAAGATCTGGTGTCAAACAAATGGAGATATTCAGGTAATATGGATGAATCGTTATCTGAATTTACCTCTCATGTAAAAGTTTGGAACAGGTACACTTACGGATATATAGGCACTCGTAAAAGACATCTTTTGAATTCTCTTAGAAATATTCAAAAGGCCATGGAGCAGTCGAATTCTAGACATTTAGCTAATTTGGAGATGGAGATTCAAGATGAATTGGAGAGTGTGCTTAACCATGAAGAACTCTTATGGAAATAAAAGGCTAGGTGTGATTAGCTTCAATTTGGGGATAGGAACACCAAGTTCTTCCATAGTCGCACGTTGCAAAGAAGAAAATTCAACCGCATTATGGCTTTACGTATCAGTAATGAGGAGTGGTGCACAGAGCAGTCTATTCTTAGTGAAGAAGCTGTCAAATACTTTGAGAAGCTGTATGGCGATAATCCTAATTCCATGCCAGATATCCCTACAAATATCTTTCCTAGCCTTGAGGAGCAAGATATTGATTTTCTCAAGAAGCCGGTGGTGAATGAAGAGATCAAGAAGGCCCTGTTTGATATGGACCCGTGAAAAGCCCCGGGAAGTGATGGATATCATGCGCTTTTCTTTCAGAGTCAATGGGACCTTATTGGAGGGGTAGTTTGTGATTGGGTGCAGGGTATTTTTGCTGGTAAAAGGATTGAGGGGGAGCTTAATAACACTCTCATTGTGCTTATCCCAAAGAAGGACCGTCCAGAAGATTTCAGTCAATTTCGGCCTATTAGTCTCTGCTCGGTTATATACAAGTTAGTGATGAAGGTAATCGCTAATAGGTTCAAAGTGGTGTTTCCAAACTTCATCTCTCCTAAACAAGCTGGGTTTATTGCGGGGAGGAACATATCAGATAATGTCATCATAGCACAGGAAGTTATCCACTCTATGCGTAGCAAGAAAGTGGGTAAAATTTGGATGGCCATAAAGTTAGACCTGGAGAAAGCTTATGACAGAGTCAGCTGGAAGTTTATAGATGTGTCCCTTATTGCAACCGGGATTCCTGAGGGACTCAGAAAGGTTATTATGAATGCTATTTCCTCTTCCACTATGCAGATCCTTTGAAATGGAATCCCATCTAGATCTTTTAAACTGGTAAGAGGGATCAGACAAGGATGTCATTTATCGCCTTACCTTTTCGTTCTGTGTATGGAATGATTAGGGCATCTTATCAGCTCAGAGATGGAAATTGGTAGGTGGCATCCTATTAGGCTCTCTTGATAGGGACCGGTATTATCCACCTTTTCTTTGCTGACGACTTAGTTATCTTTAGTAAAGCGGAGATGAATCAAGCCCTCTTGTTAAAGGATATTCTTAGACGTTTCTGTGACCTTTCCGGTCATAAAATTAGAGCTAGGAAGAGCAATATGTTTTTTTCTAAGGGAGTGGATACAAATTTAAGTGGTCAGATCAGTCAGCTCTTTGGTTTTCATAAGGTTCGTAATCTAGGAAACTACTTGGGAGTGCCCTTTCTCCACGATCGTGTTACCAAGAGCACTCTAAACTTTGTGATTGACAAATTGAAAAGTAAAGTCCTTAATTGTGATACTCGAAAACTCTCTGGCAAGGCGTGTTACTCTAGCCTAATCAGTTCTTTTGGCTATTCCCAGTTACTTCATGCAGAACATGGCAATTCCGAAAGGGGTATGCGATGAGATTGAAAGAATTGCTAGACAGTTTATTTAGGGGAGATCAGTTGGTAATCCAAAACTACCCTTAGTTGGATGGGAGTCCATTTTTCAACCCAGGAATTGTAAAAGGCTCGGGTTAAGACATCTCCAAGATCATAACAACTCCTTTCTTATGAAAATTGGTTTTAATCTCGTTTCTCGAAAGGACACCTTATGGGTTCGTGTTCTTCGTTCAAAATATGGTTAGAAGACTCAACTTCCTAAGTCTATCCTCAAGAGTCACTGTTCCCATCTTTGGAAATCTCTCTCAAAGGTGTGGCCACTTCTTCGTGAGAACCTCACGTGGTCAGTTGGGAATGGAGCTACTATCTGTGGGTGGGAAGATAATTGGGTTCCCGATGCTGGGCCTCTACTCTCTTACGTCTCCGCTCCTAAGAGACTTAATTTGGATAGCATCTTGAAGGATTGGGTACTCCTGGATGGATCATGGAATATAGACATGCTCCGCATTTGGCTACCTGAGGCTATGGTAAAGCGCATTGTCAGCATCCCTCTGCCACACCATACTGGTCGGGACGATAGAATCATTTGGGCTCGTTTTGGATCGGGGTCTTTCTCTTTTCGCAGTGCTTATTGGGCATCAAAGGAAAGTTCTTGGAGGCCTAGAAATGACATATGAAAATCCATTTGGAGATATCAAGGACCTCATAGAGTTCGCCTTTTCCTTGGGATTGTGGCCAACCAGAGGCTCTTAACTAATTCAGAGAGGACCAGGCAAGGTATTGGACAAAGTAGTGCATGTCCAAGGTGTGGACATGATTGTGAAGACATCTTGCACGTTCTTCGTGATTGCACGACGGCCAAGGAAGCATGGATGCTTATAGTCCATCCAGAAAAACACTCTAGGTTTTTTCTGAACCTTTGCATAGTTGGTTAACATCTAACCTTTGCTGTCTATCTTAAATTGCAGATAAGGAAACTACTTGGTCATGCCTTTTCGGGATCATAGCTTGGAGAATTTGGAAGAACAGGAACCTCTTCATTTTCCAAAACATCGATTGGATGTCTATTGAGCTCATCAAATCTTCTCTCAGTTGGGCACAATGTTTTGAGACCCTCATCACCGATTCTAAGGTTACCACTACCTATTCAAGGAACCAACAGCATTGTTCTAATAACTGGGTTCAATTATCCTTTGACGGAGTAGTGGCTAGAATATCCGAAAATGCTTCAGCGGGTGGTGTGGTTCGTGATCAGAATGGCAATTGGATATTAGGATTTACACACTACTTGGGAAGCTGTTCACCTTTGGAAGCAGAACTTTGGGGTATCTTTGATGGAGTGCTCATCTTACTGAATAAAGGGTACAAGAAGGTCAAGATCCAGACTGACAATCTCGAAGTAGCTAGGGTCTTATCCATGGAGGATAATTAAGCATGTCCCCAGGGAGCGTAACTTAATCGCAGATCAAATGGCAATTGGCAGACTTCTCTCCGGATATTTGAAGTACCGCCTTATGTGGTGGCTATGACTCTCCAACAAGACAAAGTTTTTTATGCCTCTTAGAAGTTTCTAAGCTGTTTTTTATATTCACAAAAAAAAAAAGAACAACTTTACGATATTAATGAAACTTTTAAATGAATAAAACTTTTGATAAATTATTTTATATCTATACTATTCTATAATACTCTTTACTGAGTTGGTGTCATCCTCAACTAGGTCACCAACTCAATTTTAAAATTACCAAAAAATCATTTCGTAGTCAAAATAATAATTATGATCTAAGGGTATTTTAGTCTTTTCACTATAAAAATACAAAAAAAATTACAACTAAGAGGATTTGAACCCATAACCTTTACATTAATAAAACATTTATATTTATCACTGAGCTAAGGCTTTATTTTGATATGATTAAACTTTCCATATTTAATATGCACATTTTTTGTGGTGATCCATTAGCCCTACAAAACAATATAAGATAACCAGATGAAATATGCATAAACCCAAAACAAATGACGAAAAAGAAGAAAACTGAAACGCAAACCTGAGTTTCGAAAATCGGCAGAAGAAGGAAAAGTAAAGGACGGTCTGAGTGAACTGTAAAGATTTGGAGGGAAATGAACCGTTAGAGATTTGGGGGAGAGATGAACTGTTAAACATTTGGGGGGAAATAGGTCTTTCTTTTAATTATTACAAAAATTTAAATACTTATACCTCATAAGACACGTATCTCATTACAACAATAGTTATTTTCCAAATAACATATTGTTTTATAATTTTATTTCTTATTTAACATTTTAATTTAATTTTAATAAACTTAAAAATTATTTCCATATTTGATTCACTAATATGATTATATATATATATATATACATGTATCACATTACAAAAATAATTATTTCACAACAATGTATTTTCCAAATAACATATTCTTTTATAATTTTATTTCTTATTTAATATTTTAATTTAATTTTAATATACTTAAAAATTAAATTGGATAAGGGCTTACTTGTAAATAGAGGTGTTCATGGGTCGAGCAGCCCGACCCGGCCCGAAGGCCCGACGGAATTTGGGAGGGTTTAGGTAAAAATATAAGCCCGAAAAAAGGGCTAGGACAAAAAATAAAGCCCGTTTAAAAAATGGGTCGGGCCTCGGGTAAGGTATTTTCGGCCGGGCCGGAATCTACTATTTCTTTTTTTGAATGTTATTTTCTTGTTGTTTTCTCCCTATTTTGCTACCATATTACTATTATGTTGCTACTATTTTGTTATTATTTATTGAATATTGTATACAACTTATTTTATTATTAATTTTGTTATTATTTTAAAGGTATTTGTTAATTTTATTATTATTTTAGAGGTATTTGCTTGTTAAGTTACATCTATCTTAGTGTTATTTAAGTCTACATATTTTTTTAAAATTTATTTTCAATTTGTTGGGAATATTTATTTTAATTTTTTTAGTATTTTTATGTATTATATATATTTAAAAATTATACAAAATAATATAAAAATTTAATACGGGCGGGCTGGGTCGGGCCCGAGTTTTAGCATTTTTATATGGGTCGGGCTTGGGAAAAAATTTAGGCCCATTTTTTCGGCCCGGCCCGGCCCGGCCCATGAACACCTCCACTTGTAAACTCGTGAATTATAAATTTCAATGATAAACTATCGCACCATAGACATAAATAAAACCAAGTATTAAAAACAATTTTATGATATTATCAACTTTCATTGAAGTATGTAATCCACGATTTGCCTTAAAAATTAAGGTTGGCATTGTTTGTGTTATTAAAACAAATCAGAAATGACATTCCATGTGGCGTGGGCATGCCACATGAACTTGTTCCAGGAGTTGGCTTGTTATAAATCCGAGTATTAAGAACAACTTTATCATATTAAAAAGTTCATTGATGTATATTACAAAGGATAGTCATCCTTCCCCCGGTTGAAGTACGTAATTATACTAGTAAACCAAATATGTAATTTCTAAGGCAAACTCGTGAATTATATACGTCAATAAAAGTTGGTAATATGGTAAAGTTGTTTTTAATACTCGGTTTTATAACAAGCAAACACCCGGAACAAACAATTCCAAAATTTGCCCTCAACGTTTGCACATTTTTGTTGACATCATTCGTAAAGTTGTTTTTAATACTCGGTTTTATAATAAGCAGACACCCGAAACAAGCAATTCCAAAATTCGCCCTCAACTTTTGCACATTTTTACATGTAGGCCCTTGTATAAGGGCTCCAGTTCTATTTTATTTTAATAACACACGAACGATGTCGACATTAATTTTTAAGGCAAATTCGTAGACTATATATGTCAATGTTATAAAATTGAGTTTGCCTTAAAAATTAATGTCGACATCGTTCGTGTGTATATTGATAAACTTAAGAGTGAAACGAAAAGAGAATTTAATGACTTAAAAAATATTTGTTCAACAAATGGATGCCCCTATATTGTCTCTGTTTGAGTTGTAGATAACAACAATAGATAAAAATGAATTCCAGGAAATGTTAAAATAAAATTCATAAACTACAATGGGTTTTTGAAATTTCATCTCATGAAAAAACAAAGTGTGATTGAAGCTGGTTTCCATTTACAGCACCATACTCATAGCTATCTTTGGTGTTTAGGTCAAAACTAATGGAATCTCCCTCAACTTTACGCTTAACATGTTTGTTTTCTTCTCTATCTCCCACTCCATGACCATGGAAACTAGCAGAAAAGTTGGCCTTGGTGGGAATTACGTCATTCATTTGTGCCATGTTTGATTTCCTGTCAGCTTCATTTGTACTGTCCATGAGACTGGACAGAGGCAAGTTGAAATTTGTTAGTTGTGCTCTTTTTTCTTCTACCTTATCTTCGCTGTGGATATCAAGTAAGAGGCTCTTTTGGGCTTTTTCTAATATTGCCTGCAAGTACTTCCCTTGAGCCTCTATTCTCATCTGCAATTTCTTCTGTACCTGAAAAAGTTAAATCGAAATTACAAGCCAATTCGCAACGACTAATAATGTAAATCGATATGTACTTAAAAGGTATAAATTAACCTCAAGTTGCTCTTGTAAGGTCTTTTGTACTTCCATCTGAGACTTGACTACCTCTGTCATTTGGATTTGTCTGTTTCATTGTACATCCATTTATCACTTCTGCATTAGGATGGACAAAACAGAAATTGCAAATTGTGCTAAGATATAATTTGGTAAAAGTACCATGAAGGCCCTTATACTAGGAGCCAGATTGCATTTTACCTCTTCTACCAAAAAAATAGGCAAATTAGTCCTTATACGTTAGAGTAAAGAGTAAACTGGTCCTTTTGTTATAAATTTAATCCATTTCTACTGTTACATCAGCATGAAATACACGTGAACTGTTTAGTTATTCTGTTAGCTACACCAATTGTTATCAATAGAAGTCAATGAATTTTTTAACAGAAAGAACCAGTTTATGGATTAGTTTACCTAGTTTTTAGTAAAGGGGGCAAAATATAATCTAACTCCTTAGTAGGGGCTCCATGATACGATATAATTTGCATTTTATTTACCTTTTATCATCGTCAGCTCTTGGTGAATTGGTGACTGTCCCTGAAGAATGATTGCTAAATTGTACATACGAACTCCCTAGATAAAGATCAAGGAATGGCATTGATTTTAATCAAATATTTGCAAAAATGATCGTGAATTATATAAGTACTGTAATGATCAACAAACTTACGACCATTCTCTTTGTTCTGGTCTGCAGTATTTTGCTTCCTGGATTGCTGTCCTAATCTGTATTTCTACAGAAGAACAAAATAATTAATGAAAAGCAAACTGAAAGACGAACCCTTAAAAGCATTAAGCCATTAATGTCCATGTCTTATATATATACCTGTAAATGGCTCTTCAAATGGTATAGTGTCAAGCCTTTCAACCCCATCAGTCTTAGGACAGACTTTGGAGTTGCTTCTGCAAGCAGAATTTTCTCATCGATATTAGGCTTATACTGTTGCAATATGTTTCTAGCATTACAACAAGAATGTAGTACAAAAAACATAAATTACTAATACAATTCCACAATCATTTAAAAACAAAAAATTCAGAGAATTAGCCTTGAACTTCTTGATGTGCATACAGAAACCAATTGCAGACATAAAAAGCTGCACCAATGTACTAAAATTATGTTGGTAATTAAATTTAATTCATATCACATTGTTACAACCTGTTCTTGCTATAACCTCAATATTAATTTATCGTAAAAAAAAATAAAAGAGTAGGAAAAGAAGAAACAGGGGAGAAAGACTAACTGTTAGGGCCACCGAGTTTAGTTACGGCGTCGACGAATCGGTCGTGAAGATCAGCCGTCCATCTCAGCCTGGGTTTGGGGTCTCTGGTCATCACCACCCCATTTTCGTAACCATAGTTCCCATTCCCTCCATAGCTTAATCTCTCCATCTTAAAACACTTCAATTCTATCTTTAAACTGAATAATATCCAGCTCCTCCTTAAATCCAAAAAAATGTCAAACAGAACTGGATAGAATTATAAGAACATGAACACCAAAAAATGTCAACCACGTTTTGCTGTTTTAACTTCATATATAAAATATTTTATTAAATGAGAAGTGGGCGGTGATTTTTTTTTTTTTTTTTTTGTATATATTTAAAGGAAGAACATGCAGAGGAAAGCTCGGCGACGAATCTTAAAGCAAACAAACATGATTGCAATCAAAACCAAACAAAACACAACCCCATAATTTTATACTGCTCCAGTGTACGTCCTCATCCTGCATCAGGGGTCCAACGTTAGATTTTTTGATACGATGATGATCTAACGGTGATTTGAGAGAACTAAGGCAGGTGCAGAAAGGGATGACACGTAAGTGCCAGCATGGAATATTCGGGGAAAGGGGCCTACGAGGGGAGGAAGTAAGTGTCATTTAAGGTGGTCGGCCCCACATGAGTGGGCCCCGCAGGATGGGACACGTGTTGAGATTTTCGTAAGGAACGGGGAGCTGGAGATGACTGTAGAATATTCGCTTCAGCCCGTGAAATAAGCTGTCCAATGAATCTATCCCCTTTTGGCGTTTCCATTTTTTACCTTTTCTTTTCCATCAATTTTTTAATTCTATCTACAGAATTAAAATAATAATAAAAATATTATAACAAGTAGAATATAATTACTTGCAGAAAATATGGAAATTCATTCCGTATCATAAAATTTAAACATTAATAATTAAAATCGAAGTTAACAGTAACATAATTAGCGTAATTTAAATTTAAATCATTCATCAAATAATAAATATCCGAAGTTCAAATTTTATTAGCTTTTATTTCTCAAAATTTGTAATAAATGAGGTAGAAATTATAACCTTACAAGTTCCAATAATTTATCTTATTATTTATACAAATAATTATATAAACTTTAAACAAATTATTTAGTTGATTATTCAATTTTTGAGCATCAATCTATATAAAAATATTTGTAATTTAATCACTATTGTGAGAGAAATTTTTCATTTTAGTCGCTCCTAACTTAAATCCCTAATTATAGCCGACTGTGGACAGCATTTTTTTCCTTTTTTTTTTATCCTCGCTACTGTTCATCATCTTCTTTACCTCCATGCCACCCCCTGCCTCCACCATTCTTCTTCTTCCTTTGCTCCCTGCTTCCAGCCACCGCGCCATTCTGCTTCCATCAACTCTCCTCCTTAGAATTTGATTGAAATGCTCTGCTACTACAGAAATCCATTGTAGCATTTCAATCAAACCAGTAAATCAGAATTAATGCTTTTACCTAGACTACCTTGCTCATGAGAAGGGAGATACGAACTGCCTTCAGAAGTCTAGCTAAAAAGTTGGGTTCCGGCGTAATTGTTTCATCAAGCTATTTATTTGAGATAAAGACCCACTTTCCCAAGAAAAAATGAAATCGATATAATCAAGCAAACATTAACATGGTCCTTGACTTGAGAAGCCGAAATTTTTATGATACTAGGAGGTTAATAATACCTACCTCATCAAAATACAAGGAATCTTTACTCTGAAGATGATTGTTAGTATCATGGATGGATTGATGTGAGTCACTGAAATTGCACAAGCAAGCTCATCATCTTGCTGAAGTTGCCTTTGTTGAAGCCCCATGATAGATGAAGCTTGCATTAAAAACACTGTTAGACCAACTGAGTGAAGTTGTTGTAAAACCCCTTCCATTATATGATGGCTATCCTGGCGAATCCATAGTGGCAGGTCTCACTCCTGAATGCAGAGGAGGCTCATTTCCACTGTTAGAGCCTACAAAACTATACTGAGAAGCAGCAGCAGTTGTCGAATCCATACTGAACATAAAAAGAAAGACCAAACAAAACAAACAAATGGATGTAAATAAATGTAGTTTAGGAGGGAACAAACAAATGCCCCTTAAATTAATTGCAAATGAAAATAATACGAAAGGAGGGTAATGCCATACATGTTCACTTCCAATTCCAGAAGCTGTGCAAGGTGATTGAAATTAAAATCAGCAAGCTCGTTTAGCAAATTACTCCTGTACTCTAAGTCAAGAAATAATGAAGGGCTAAATCTTCGCAATTTCACCTGTTTGAAATCCACTTAACATTAAAAAAAAACATAAGGAAAGAAATACATCTTAAAATCCTTCATTTATAAAATTAATTACAAATGTAATTAATTAAAATAACAAAACGAATATAGTGCCATACATGATTATTTCCTAATGACTGAAATTGGGATAACAAATCTGGTTTAATAAATTCATCCTATACTCGGGGTCAAATAATAATGAAGTCACAAATCTTCTTATAACCATTGTAGCATTTCAATCAGATTTCTATAATCGGGATCAAACAATAATGATCACAAATCTGATTTAGTAAATTGATCCCATACTCGAGGTGAGAAATCCATTGTAGCAGATCAATCAAATTTTTACGGAGAAGATTTGATGGAAGCAGAATGGCACGGTGACTGGAAGCAGGGAGCAAAGGAAGAAAAAGAAGAATGGTGGAAGCAAGGGGTGGCATGAAGGGGAAGAAGGTTATGAACAGTAGTGAAGGTTAAAGACACGGTAAAAATTGTTGATTTCGTCATTAGAATCACTAAAATAAAAATTTTCTGACCAAATTGCAAGTAATAAGACTAAAATAAAAGCGCTTAAAAAGTTGTGACAAATTAGGTAATTTACCTTAAAAATAATTAGATAAAATGAAATAACTTTTTAAATAATACAAATGAGTAAAAATAAAATAAAATAAATCAAAATCAAAATTTTATTTACCTAACAAAATTCAAATATTATATCAAATTTTATTATATTCCCACCGCATATTAAAATAGAATTTATTTAATTTCGAAAAATTCAATCTTATTTTATAGATTCTGCACTTGGAAAATAAAGAAAATCGGAAGTTTTACAAAGACGAAATCAACAAATTCTCCAATCAAAAAGCTTATTGATTCCGTGTTTTTGTAAGAGCGATGCATCCTTAAAGGTAGAAAAAGGAGATTAATTAATTACAATTTTTAACGAAACAAAACTAATACTAGGGGACCAACCAGGGTTTGTAGTTGATTTTGTCCCCCAATTTTCGGTTTATATATCAAATTAGACAACCTTTGAAACCTTTTCTAAGTGCAGTTTCATCCAAATTTCTTCCAATGAAAACCAGCTTGTTTGTTCTCCTCTCATCAGGTTCCCATGTTTTCCCCGGGCAGCCATCTAATGTGGAATGCACTCCCTGCCATCGTGCTCACAATTTTAGAGGACAATCAAGTAACTTCACTTGTTGACCCCCAAAAAAAAAGGGTAATTGGAAACGTGGGGTGAATAATAGAACCTGAAAAACATAACGCTGATCAGAGCCATTCACAGACAACACTCCTTTCATTCTATATAGGTCCTCCCCTTTCTCCTCCATCAATCTTTCAAGCCAATCATCAACCTGCTTCATCGACAACCATGTAACAACTACATTAATTAACGATATGAAATATATAACTCAAAGAATGTTGGTTATGAAGGAACAAAATTAATTGATTGATAAGAGGTTTAATTTTTCAGTACAAAAATGATGGTTACATTTTTGTTTGTATTTTCTCATATTTTCAACTTTTCAGCTATAAAATCGACAAGCACAGACCACCTCATGCTTCTTTGACATTGAACCATTTCCATGCCAAACCTTACACTCGAGGGGAGCTAGAAAACTTTAACTAGGGGCTGAGATTAAATTATAAATTTTTTTGAGGGAGGGACTGCAATTTTACTATTTTATTAACTGATAACTTTACAATTTTGGGGGATCAAATAACAATTTTACCAAACCAGGTGGGCAAGGCCCCTGCCTCCCCCTGCTTACACTTAACCAATCAGACCCTAAATTTACAAATCCAATTTTATCAAGCAAGTCGTTTCCTCCCTCCAAATCCTAATTCACTTATAAATTGTATGGCATTATATGTAGTTTCACCCATTCTTGCCGGGAAAAGCTACACTTTTATAAAGTATTTCTTACCTCATCAAGATCAAGGGTTCCCTCAGAAACAATACTAACACTAGATACAGCAGAATCATGCAAGTGGTCATGATGATGATCCTTGTGGTGTCCTATAATGTCCAAAAGTAAAATAAGATAAAATAGATTAAAATAAAGATAAGAAGAATGAATTTCAAGCTACAATAGGTACAACTTCCTATGGAAGAAGAGCCAATAATTTGAAAGTCGACAAAGCTATCCACAAAAATGCAATTCCACAATATCATCTATGTTCCTGTCCATTGTTCTTAAAATTATCATTTATTATAGACAAAAAAAGGTTTAAAACGCAAGAACTAACAAAGGAAAGAAATACGAAAAGACAACATACTACCATGTGTGTCATGGTGATGGTTTCCACAGTGAGAATGATCTACTTTAACCGCAGAATCAATTCTGCAAAACAAATGAGTTAGAACTTTTAAAAAAGATATCAGATACACAAGTGAAGTAAACAGATAATTCAGATGCTTTTGAATAATCCTGGAAAGGTAATTGCAAAAAACAGTTGTTTTCAAATAGTCAACTAGTGAAGCATAACTGACCTGTCAAGATCATAGCCTCCAACTCCCAAAACAAAGTCTATGTCAACGACTCCAAATTTTGCTCTCTTGATTTGAGCCATACTATTAATATGCTGGAAAGCACCAAACCACAAGTTGTTACTTAAAGCTACTTCTACGGATACAATTGACATTAAACCTTGATTTTTAGAATACTGTTCATGAAATAGAAAACTCAGAGAGACAACAAAAAAATGGTTCTAATTGTTTCCTTATTTTATTGTTTCTCTTCATTAAATTTACAAACCTAAAACAGAATTCAGGGTACTGGAAATTGGAAATGTGTACCTTGATTTTATCAGTCAGTTTCTCCAAGTCACCCTCAGTGACCAAATCTATCTGCATAACAATTGAAACAAGCAAACAACATTGCAAATAGTAGATCTACAAGCATTTTAAATGTTTTATCCTGTACTTTCAATATGACCACTGTAGAAGATGATCGAGATGCACATATAAGGCCATATAAATTGAAAAAAATAGAAATCAAAGTTCACCTTGTTCATGATTATACGGTCAGCATAAGCAACCTGTTCAACTGCCTCATTCACAACAAATCTTGGTTTAACTTCATTCAAATGCTTCATAGCATGCTTCGAGTCAACTAAAGTTACAACTCCATCCAGTTTCACATACCGTGAAACCAGTTCATCAGAACAAAAGGTTTCTATAACAGGAGCTGGCTTAGCAAGGCCTGCAAAAACAGTTTCTCAAAAAAATAAAAAAAAAAAAAAGTGGGGAAGCTTTGAGCAAGTTATTGGATGCATGTAACCAGGTAACTCAGGCAGACCACTTAGGCAGACATCATTTATCTACAACAAAACTTAGTAATTTGCACCATATATCATAAACTAACTCAACTCTCCAAAACCCAAGTAAAAACCTGGTTTTACCTGTGGTTTCTATAACAATATGGTCAAATTTGTCTTTTTTCTTCTTAACCAGGTCCAACAGCATTTTAACTAGATCTCCTCGCACGGTACAACAAAGGCAACCATTGTTGACCATGACAATGTCTTCTTCAGATGCAGATGAATGACTAGCAACCAATGATCCATCAATATCAACCTCACCAAACTGCGTCCCAATTAACCAAAGTCATCATTGAAATTACCTTCCAAAAATAGCAACAACGATTTCTATTACATTCATCCACAAAATGAAAGCCTAACCTAGCAGCATTCAAAATCTAAAATAATTGCGAGTACCTCGTTTTCGATTACAGCAATCCGTTTGCCATGTTGAGCAGTTAAGATATGATTTAAGAGAGTAGTCTGCAATTAAAAACAAAAAATCAACACTGAATATATATTAAACTGGAGATGAAACTAAGCTAAGCAAACAATTCGTCAAACTGGTTAGAGACCTTTCCAGAACCGAGAAAACCAGTGATCACGGTGGCCGGAACACGGTTATCAGAGGCAAAGCCGGGAGGCTCAGAGGAAAAGCCTCTTGAGTTTCGGGGAAGAGTGGTAGCGAGGTAGTGAGATTGGTGGAGACATGGTAGAAGAAGTTGAGTGAGGGTTTTGGATGAACTTCTTGAAATGAAGAATCTAGCTGCCATTGTTTGGATCTCGAAAGCTCCGGACGAAATGGGAACTAAAGTTAACAGTTAAAACCCTAGCAAGGATTTTTGTGTTTTGAATTCGAGGGGTTTATGGTTTGCATGGACACTAATTACCCGTATAAAGAAAGAAATTTATCAAATAAATTTGATTCTAACACATTCAATTTTAAAAATTATTTAATTTCACAAAGTTAAATTATTTAAAATTTATCATTTAAGTTATTAAATTATTAAATTGTTAATAGATATTTGATGCGGCTAACTCCCTATTTATTATAAGGTAAAACTATATACAACATCACTCAACTATTAATAAAATTACACTTTAATCACTCAATTTCAACTCTTTAAACTATTAAAAGCATTAGAGTTTTAGGAACTTACTTCACCATTGTATTTCAATAATCTCGCTAACATCCAACCTCTTCCCCCCGACAAAGAAACGCATCAAACAAAAGTTTTTTCCCTCTTCTGTTAATTTTATGATTTAATTGTCACGTAATGGATCTGGAATAGTAAGAAAATAGGTAGAAGAAGAAGAAAAGAGATTGAGAGAGAAAAGAAAAAGAGAATATTGAGAAATTCTTATTCAAATTTCATAACCGTTTTTGGACTTTAGTTACGGGTATATAAGGGAACCAAATAATGGACTACACTAACCGTAACAATAGACTAAACCACGTCGCTTCAATAACAGTGTTTCCTGCAAAACGAACCGTTTAAACTAATGCTAAAAACACACCGTATAACTAGAATAAGAACAGGAGTAAAACGTAGCGTTCAAAATAAAAAAAATAGCAGCAATAACGAAAATATGAAAATAAAAAAGACCGCTGGAACCATTCCATAACAAATACCCCTCCCCTGAAATAGGATCCTTGTCCTCAAGGATCAAAAGTAGGAAAGCGACGTTGAAGATCATGCAAATTTTCCCAAGTGGAATCCTTAGGAAAGGTGTTTGCCCACTCGACGAGAACCTCCACAGCAGCATGGTTACCTTGCTTGACCAGGCATTTGTCCAATACTCGAATCGATGTCTTGAGAAGGGCTCCATCAGACCCTAATGGTGGCAAAGTAGAGGCACTCACCGCAGAACCAATATGCTTATTCAATTGGGAGACATGGAAGGTAGAATGAATGCGAGCAGAAGGTGGTAATAACAACTTATAAGTAACCTCTCCGACACAAGCCTCCACTGGAAAAGGACCAAAATACAAGGGTGCCAATTTTTGGTTCTTAAACTTGCGCAAAGAGTGTTGTCGATATGGTTGCAGCTTCAAATACACTAAATCTCCCACCTGAAAGTCTCGTTCCGACCACCTCTTGTCTGCTATTTGTTTCATCCGATCCTGAGCTCGAGTGAGATGAAATTTCAAAACCTTGCGCATAACTTCTCGATGTTGCAAAATGAGATCTACTGTAGCCACTAGAGAAGCACCAGGCAAGTAAGGTAAATGAAGAGGTGGATCTTGCCCATAAAGAGCTTCATAATGAGTGATCTGAATGGCCGAATGGTAGGTGGGATTGTACCACTACTCCGCCAAGGGTAACCAAGATGCCCAAGTAAAGGGCTTTTCACCAGTCATGCATCTCAAATAACTTTCTAGACATTTATTAAGAATTTCTGTCTGACCATCAGTTTGAGGATGGTAGGCAGTGGACATTGTCAGTTTAATGCCCAAGTGTCGAAACAGTTCCTACCAAAAGTTGCTTAAAAAAATTCTATCTCTATCAGACACGATAGATTGAGGTATCCCATGCAACTTATAAATATGGCTAAGATACTCTTGAGCTACGGTGAAGGCAGTAAAAGGATAGGCCAAGGCAATAAAGTGACCATACTTGGTTAAACGGTCAATCACTATAAGAATGGCATATTTACCCTGTGACAAAGGCAAACCCTTAATAAAATCCATGCTGATGACAGTCCAAGCACAACCGGGTATAGGCAAGGGTTGCAAAAACCCAGGTGAAGTAGAGGTATCAGCTTTGAAGCACTGGCAAACTACACACTTCCATACCCAATGCTTAACATCTTTAGAGAGACCCTTCCAATAGAGCAAAACAAATATCTTGTGATGAGTGGCATGGATGCCAGAATGACCTCCCATAGCATTGTTATGGAAAAGACTAAAGATGTGCCTTTAAAATTGGATATCATTCCCCACCACAATTTTTCCTAGTCTGCGAAGGAATGTGCCATGCCACGAGTACTTGGGATGCAACTAAGGTTGTGTTTGAACATCTTGACACAATTGGTGTAGCTTCTTATCTGTCGCATATGAAGCAACAATGTGTTCCCATACCTCAGACCAAGAAGAGTTAAGACTTCTTTCACATTGGAAGAGTTGATGAGTGTGGTCATGAGGTTTCCTAGACAAAGTGTCTGCCACTGTATTCTGAGCGCCCTTGCGATATGAGATCGAATAATCGTATCCCAGCATCTTAGCAACCCACTTCTACTGGTAAGGTGTAATTGCTTGTTGTTTGGGTAGAAATTTCAAGCTCTGGTGATCTATTTTGATTAAGAAATGTCTGCCAACAAGATAGGGATGTCATTTCTTAACTGCTAACAGCACTGCAAGCATCTCTTTGTCATAAATGGACAAAGCTTAGTACTTGACTCCCAATGCTTTGCTGAAGTAAGCCAATGGCCTTCTATTCTACTGCAAAACAGCCCCGACCCCTTGGCCACTAGCATCTGTTTCCACACAAAAAGGCTTCTGAAAATTTGGCAAAACAAGGACTGGAGCTTGACAAACAGCGACTTTGAGCTAATCTAAAGTAGTTTGCTCCAACACTGTCTATTGCTAGGTAACATCTTTTTTTAATAAGATAGTGAGGGGCTTAGCCAGTAACCCATACCCTTTGATTAACAGTCTATAATACCCGGACAATCCAAGGAAGCCTCACAACTCCTTGACAGACTTTGGAGGAGACCAATCCAGAACACCAGCCACCTTGGTTCGGTCCATACTGACAACTCCTTGAGAGATAACATGTCCAAGATACTCCACCTAAGTAGCTCCAAAAATGCACTTAGATCTCTTAGCATAAAGTTGATTAGATCTAAACACTTGTAGCACCTCATGCAAGTGATTCAAATGGACAGTCTACTTATGGGAGTACATGAGTATATCATAAAAAAAAAACAAGAATCGATCTCCGCAAGAAGGATCGAAAGGCTGAATTTATCAGTAATTGGAAGCTAGAGGGAGCATTGGTCAAGCCAAATTGCATGACCAAGATTTCATAATGGCCAGCATGAGTTTTAAAAGCTGTTTTGTACACATTCTGCTCCCATATTTGAATTTAATGATAGCCCGAACGCAAATCCAATTTGGAGAAAATTTGCTTGCCCCAATTCATCCAAAAGTTCTTCAATAACAGGAATAGGGAACCTGTCTTTGATGGTCAGTTGGTTAAGCTACCTATAGTCAATACACAGCCTCTGACTGCCATCTTATTTTCTTGACCATCACCACAGGAGATGCAAATGGGCTATTGTTGTCTCTGACTATTCCCGCTTGCATCATTTCCTGTATCAACTTCTCTATTTCAATTTTCTGGACTACAGGATACCTGTAAGGCCTCACCTTAACTACTTTAGAATCATCTATCAAGGGAATCATGTGGTCTTGTAATCGAGGAGGAGGTAAGCCTGTGGGAGTCTAAAATATATCTTCAAATTCATTAATGAGACTTTGCAAATCGGATGGCAACTGAACTGGCTGCATTGTAAGAGCAATCTGATCACAAGAAGTCAATAGCATAAGGCATGGGCTATTACCTACCAAACTCATGCATTTAGACAGTTGACTATTGGGAACAATAT
The DNA here is from genome assembly GCA_005393395.2 of Gossypium australe. Taxonomy (NCBI): domain Eukaryota; kingdom Viridiplantae; phylum Streptophyta; class Magnoliopsida; order Malvales; family Malvaceae; genus Gossypium; species Gossypium australe. The sequence continues at coordinate 22,895,131 of CM016621.1, read as the reverse complement.
GTAGTGAACCTAGTACTATGCCTTGCAAGATGCAATTCTGTCCCATATGATTAAACTGCATAGTCAGATTGGAGAAATTCCATACAATAGGACTAAGAGATAACAACCAGTGGATGCCAAGCACCAAGTCAAATCCCTTCACTGATAAAATTAAGAAATCAGTGGTGAAATTATAACCTTGTGCTTCCCAAGAAACCGTCCTGCACAGACCTTGAGTAGACAATCGAACTCTGTTTGCCACCATCACTCGCAATGTACTCCCCGATTCTACTGCCAAATTCAATCTTTTAGCCATCTTAAAATCTATAAAATTGTGTGTGTTGCCGGAGTCCACTAATACAGCCACCTCAGTGTGACCAATTACAGTTGGAAAGCTTATAGTGTTATGTCCCTACAATCCTGGGAAAGCATGTAACGACAACACATGAGTAGGACTTTCTAGAACTTGATCTACTAAATCCAATTGCTTAGAATAATCTTGAAAATCTTCAGAAGCTGGACTCTTTATGTCAGAACTCTGTTCCTATAATGGCTCAATAATAAGTTGATATAGTTGAGACTTGGAACATTTGTGACCTGGTGAGTACTTCGAGTCGCACCAAAAATAGAGGCCCTTCTTCCTTCTATCCTCCAACTCTGCTTGAGACAAAGACTTGGATGGAATTCTTCGTCCTGAGTTACTATTCACTAACCCACTACTGAGGCTGAGCTTCCCATTCCCTGCTGCACTTTAGAAATAAGAAATAATGGTCTCGATGAACTAACTCCACTAACAGCAATTAGCCCCCTTTTTCACCGGTCCTAGCATAATATTCTCAACCTGCCTAACCAAATTGTAACCCTCCACCAATGTTTGAGGCTTAAACAACCTGAGATACTGACCTATTTCAAGTTTCGAATTGCTGATGAATATGCTTAATGCATAGGTTTGTGGTAGATTCATCCGATTCAACAAACTCAGAAATCCATCATGGAACTGATTAACAGATCCGTGTTGTAACAGGAGGATTTTGTCCAAAATACTGTTCAAACAAAGAATGAAGCTCAAAACGAAGTTCAGATTGTACCTCTGAACGAACCTCAGACTTAATTCCCTCCTGAAAATCCTTCAATCGTGCATCAATCCTTGTATCTAACTGTGTGAATTCAACTTGCAGTTGAGTAAGCTCTCCTTGCATCATTCCTAGTTCTTTTTGCATCCTCGTAGTCACCCCCTCCAAGGCCATGAGAATCGACAAAGTTTTGATACCTTTGTCACGTAATGGATCTGGAACAGTAAGAAAACAGGAAGAAGAAGAAGAAGAAGAGAAGAGATCGAGAAAAAAAGAAGAAGAGAATACTGAGAAATTATTATTCAAATTTCATAACCGTTTTTAGAGTTTAGTTACAAGTATATAAGGGAACCAAATAACGGACTACACTAATAGTAACAATAGACAAAACCACACCGTTTCAATAACAATGTTTCCTGCAAAACGAACCGTTTAAACTAATGCTAAAAACGCATTGTATAACCAGAATAAGAACAGGAGTAAAACGCAGCGTTCAAAATAAAAGAAATATCAGCAATAACGAAAATAAGAAATTAAAAAAGACCGTTGGAACCATTCCATAACATTAATTTTCCTTAAAATTGTCTAAAATTTCAAATTTTTAAACTTAAAACCCTAATAGAAAAGCTGTTTAATCTATGTGTAGATGATCCCATGACTTCAATGGTTTTTTTTCTTACAAATGAAAAAAAAAATAGATATTCTAAATAAAATTTAGATGATGTTTGTATACTAAACGAAATGTTCGAAAAATAAAATAAAATGGATGATAGACAGAAATGGTTGTAAGACGATCAATTTAATCTATTCAACCAAGTTCTAATTAGTTTAACGATTTAACTATATAAATTGACAACTCAAAAAAAAAAAAAAAGGAAAGGATTAAGTCATAGGCTTCGTTTGATGTGATGGAAAGGAAAGAAAGTGATACATCCATTTATATTTCTCTAATTATACCCTTTCTAGATAAAATTAAAATTTTTAGGTACCATGAATAATTTGAAAATTAAAGAAAACTTTTTAGTTAAAAATATTATTTTATAATTAATTCATAAAATTCAGAAATAATAAGTATTTTTATTTTTCTATATTTTACGTGTTTACTCATTTTCTTCATTCAGAAAATTATTTGTAAATTCAAAATAAAAAAATTAAATCATTTGTATAAATTTTGAAAAATGATATATATTGGTTTATTAATAAATAAAATGTTTTTACTTATTTTTATAAATTTAAAAGCAAAGTTGAGAATTAAGTTAAATATTAAAATAAGTCTTTAAAAATATCTATGATATACATATAAGCACGAAAGAAAAAATTTTAAATCAATGAGAACAGAGACGAATCTAGCGGGGTTGGCAGGCCTCGGCTCCTCTAAAATGGAACATTACTATTTAGGCCTTTTAGAAATTTTTAAAATTTTAAATTAGTACAGATAAATTTACATTTTGGCCCCATTAAAATTAAAAAAATATGATTTTATCTTTTAAAAATTATAAAGATATAGACTATAAAAAATTAAATTTTCATTTCGATCTCCTTAAAAAAATTTCTGGCTTCGCCCTGAATGAGAATAATTTTTTCTTAAAATAATTAATTAAGGTTTAAATATTCTCCCTTTCATGTTAATCATAATTTTATTAAAATATAATATATTTACAATTATAATTTATTGATTTCTTATTATAGATAATTATGTTAATCTAATTTAAATAATAATTTAGTAAAAACAAAATTTATGTCTCTTTGTAATTCATATACGTAATTACGTGAATCGTGATTTTTTTAATAATATAATATATTTATAATATTTAAATTTCTTTATTTTCTTATTATCGAGAGTCACTTTAACCTAATTTAAATAATAATTTTAGTAAAACAAAATTTATCTTTCTTTATTAATTCATATACGCAATTCATATTTTTAATAATAATATAATATTTCAAGTTCTCGATAAAGGAAAAACAAACATATATTCTTTTTATATCAAACAAAACTTCACCTTTTGATTTGAGTTTTAATTTAAATTGAAGTTAAAGCATAATATTGAAGAAAATATTAAAATTATATATCAATTAAAATTTAAGTTTAGCTTATTTGGAGAATTTTGGTATAGTGCTTCAAAGGAAAATATAGTGGGGGAAGTAAACTAGAAGGCTCCGGTGATGGTTATAGATGCAAAGAAGAGGAAATGTGTCTAGGAACACAAAAGGGTTAGTGGTTTAGTTTTTAGGTTTCTTTAATTTTCTTAGGAATTAAGACTATTTCATTTTGTATTTTTTAGGAAAGCTCGAGGCACCGCCTCGGTTACCAATGAGTTTGTGACAGTTGTTAGGACAGGTGTTGCTAGCCGTTTATTTTGTCTGTATCATGTTTCCTCTTTTAATGCATATTGGTTTTGTTTCAAAAAAAAAAATTAAGTTTAGCTCTATAAATAGCATCTAATAGTTAGAATGCAAAGGTTCTTTGAATAGGCAATATCAAATCATATTCAAATAACACTGGCACCGAAAACGATATTCAAATAACACTTGCACCGAAGAGAGATGAAAATTTATTTTAATTGAGGAGGTAATATAATAGTTGTAAGAACCCAATTTAGCCCGGGCCCTTGTAAATGAAATAAACCAGAATAAAAAAACCAAAAAAATAATAAATAAAACCAAATGTCCAGCACAGTCCATTTACAGAGCCCAAAACATTAAACTAAAGCTCAAAACCCACTTACACCCCAAACAGATGACCCAACACCTAAAACCCAAACTAACCCAACTTACAGGGCCCAAAAGGGCCCAACTTCAAATCAGAAACTAAGGGTTTCTGAAACCCTAAGATTCCCTCGCGCCTGTAACACCCCAGACCCGGCCCAAACACCACGACCGGATCTGGCATGCCACTAGCAAATTTTTGTAAAACATGTCACTTTTTTTTTTTGAAAATATCTTTTCTAACTTAAATGTTTATACCGGAAAACTTAGTAATTAGATAATATATATAAAATATAAATTTAACTGATGCCTTTATGAATTTAAAACCAAAATTTAGTACATGCCCTAGTCTAATTAAACATAACATTTAAATGTCTAGTAACAGTCAAAGCCCAAAATAAAACCCTAAAATAAATATGAATCCAGTGGCCCATGGCCTTATTACAACGAGATTTAAAACCCATTAAATAAGAATATAAAATAACAAACTAAAGTCTTTTTGCTGAATCCAAATGTTCTTTTGCATGGCCACATTGCGCTCCTCTCCAGCCCGATCCGATGCACTAGGTGCTACCTGAAAATGTTAAATAATTGGTTGAGTCGCGAGACTCAGTGTGCAACCCTCATGCACCATTAGATTTGGGCCTTAGCCCCACAGAACAGAATAACAGATTAATATATATATAGCAAAAATTATGCAAGCCCAACCCAAATCCTAGGTTTCCATCCGCTACACGCCACCCGTACCAGCCATTCACACCATAGGGGATTTCTACAATCAACCCGCACCGCTACACGCCGTTGATGGCAGTCGTGCTGCTCATCGTCAGATCATGGCCGTAGCCACTACAGCAGGTCATGGCAAAAGCCACTACAACAGATCACGGCAAAAGCCACTACAACAGATCACGGCAAAAGCTGCTACAACAGGTCACGGCAAAAGCCGCTACAACAGAACACTTCCCCTTTCATCAAACCCAACCCCATGCAATCACAGAAAATCGACATACTCATATCATTTAATCAGAACATTCATTTAGAATGATAGGGATCACTAACCTGGTAATTTGCTTTTACCCTCTTTGGGGTTTCAATCGTTATGCTGGGATTTCGGCATTTATCAAAATATAACAGATTAATAAACATATTTTAACAGGCAATCTAAGTGGTGCGGAAGTGTGACACACCTGATATCGCGTAGTTTTACTCCCTTAGTTAAATCCTTACTATCTGGATCTACAACCCTTAGTCTAAAACCTTGCTCAAAAGCCGGAAGAATACGAAGATTTGGGCTCCCCTACATTCTGCCAAGGGTTAATAAATACCCAAATTTACACGTTAAAAATCAATAGATCTCCTTACCTTGAAATCCCGAAAGTAACACGATTCGAGTGTTACTGAACTTTATCTTAGAGATCTAAGCGAGTGACTCCCCTTCAAATCCCGGAATGCCACAAATAAGAGAAAAACTTAAGATTAGTTCCTTATAGCCATTCGGCTAGAGTCCCTAAAAAGCCGGAAAAGATTTAAATCTTACAAATCAATACTTACCTTTAGTTTCCTTCGAGATTCGGTACAAGCAGATACCCTAGAGAGAATTCGGCAAACACAGGAGATGAGATCTAAGGATTTCGGCTTTTATGGAAATCCCGAAAATGATGAAATGATGCGTTTTCGGCTTTTAGAAGAAAGAAGAGAAAAGAATAATGGAGTTTTCGGCTTTTATAAGAAAGAAGAGAAAAGAATAATGGAGTTTTCAGCTTTTAGAAGAAAGAAGAGAAAAGAATAATGGAGTTTTTGGCTTTTAGAAGAAAGAAGAGAAAGGAATAATGGAGTTTTCGGCTTTTAGAAGAAAGAAGAGAAAAGAACAATGGAGTTTCGGCTTTTGAATCAAAGTGAAGATGAGGGAATAGGGTTAGGAATTTCGGCTTCTACTCTGAGGAGAAGAGAAGAAAAGATGGAAACCCTAAATACCGAAAAATAAAGAAGAGAGCCCTCCCTATTTATAGAAATTTCGGCACTTACCTATGAAAAACCGAAAGTGCCCTTCCTGATAACTAAAAATTAAGCAAATAAAAAGGGAAAATTCGGCACCCCTTTGCCATAAAGAAATCGATTTCTTCCCTCCTCTAGGTGATGGAATTTCGGCCAACACCTAGCCTTGCAGATAGCTCCTATCTTTTCTCTTTTTATCTTCCATATTATCAACTATAATATCTACATTATCCCATTCACATAAATCCTCCTATTTTTGAGCCTTGTTGCCATCCATTCCACCTAACCCTAATGCCAAAAATTAGCTAACTTAAATTAAAATAATTGGGCTCCATGAAACTTAAATTTGGGCCCCTTACTCCCTTGTGTGGCGTCACCTCCTAATATTGGGTCACAAGCCCACTTTGGTATTTTAAACACAGATACTACCTTTTAAACCCTATAATGCCCAAACAGATAATTTTAATCAAGGCCTCTACCTAAGCCTGAGCCCAATTTGGACCCCTAACACTTAGATTAACATATTAAACATATCCGCCCATTAAACGCACAGGCCCAAAAATTCAGGATGTTACAGCGCCGCAAGCCCTTCTTCGCGCCCAAAGACGAGCCACCAGGCGCGCTGCAATCCGTGCACAGATGACGCCCTACCACCGAGATCCACGCAGCAGTTAGCGCGCCCTATCGCCGCCGCGCTCTTCTTCCCGACCTGCAAACAAGGAAAACGCAACAAAAGAAAAAAACAAATATGGACAATATGTATATTTCCTTTTTTTTTTATTTTTTTTGGGTTATAAAAACCCCAGAATAAACTTGTAAAAATGGGATATACAGAGAGATTTATACATAAATACAACACATAAAAAAAAGAATCAAATCAGCCAAGGTTTTGTTTCATTTTTATTTTTATTTCCGAATATTGTTATTTTATTTTGTTTTATTTTTTTAAACAATAATATATATATAATAATAAAAAAAAGGAAAAACTTACATTTTTGGGTGGCCGGCGACGGCGGCGGGTCGCACCGGAGGGCCTACCAGAAATCGCCCTAGTGGAGAGCATTTGAAGGCTCTCAAATTTTTTTTTCTGCTGGAGTAAGGAAATGAATTTTTTTTTTTAAAATTCAGCTTTTATATAGCCCTTAAACGATGTCGTTTAGGGCTGAATTCAATTGCCCAAAACGGCACCGTTTCACCTATGACCTGCGCATGTGACCCGACCCGCAAGGAGGATCCGTGTGTTTTTATAAAATGGGTTATTTGCTGTTTTAGCCCTTCCGCAATTTCTTTTTTTTTTTTAAATTAAGTTTATTTTATTTTAATTTTGCCCGATAATTTACAATGGTTTTTAATTGGGTCCCCCCTGCTGCTGTGCGTATTGGAGAGAGGGAATATCTCCCCTTTTAGCCCTTCCTGGTTACTAGCGTGTTCTAATCGGTTCCTCTTAATTTTATTTTCGATTTCGCCCAAAATTTTTATTTCAAGTTCAATTTCATCTTTTTTATTTTCTTTGTGATTTTTGTTACTTCATTATTAATTTTTTTATATTATTATTAACACTACTATTATTGACTATTATAATTATCACTTTAAATATTATTATTATTATTATATTATTATTATTATTATTATTATTATTATTATTATTATTTTTTAACTTTATAATTATCATTATATTCATTTGTATTATTATTATTATTTTTATTATGACCATTATTTTTATATATATATTATTACTATAGCTATATTATTATTATTATATTTATCATTATTAATATTGTTATTATTATTATATTTAGTATCACCATTATATTACTATTTTCATTATTATTGTTTTTATCTTTACTATTATTTGTATATTAACGTATATTTTTATTATTTTTTATTATTATATATAGTCTTATTATACTACTACTATTATTTTTATACATTATTACTATTAATTTTAATATCCTTACATTATTTATTATTATTAATACTATTTTATTTTTGCTATTATTTTATCATTATTTTCATTATTATTTTTATTTTATAATTGCTAATATATTTTTATTATTATTTATTAACATTTTTGTTATTATTATTGTATTTATTATTATATTTTATTTTTTTATTATTGTGCATAGTATCTATTTGTTTATTTATTTATTATTAACCTTTATTTTCGTTTTTCTTTGTCATCTTTTTAATTATTATTTTATATGGATTATTCGTTTTAATTTTTATTTATTATTGTAATTTATATTTGTTTCCCTCGTTTCACTCTATTATGCATGTGTATTATAATTCATCCCTCATTTTATTATAAAATCACATCACATTTAATTCGATTTTTAAAATAAGCAAATACTTTGCGTTCTAGGGTTCGAAAGAAATTGTATCCTAACTTACTGGGTTTCGATTTTTCTCTTCGAATCCAAAAAACTTGTTACTTTCTTTTTTTTTGAAAAAGACTTATTTTCGAGAATTCAAAATTGTCGTGTCCTAACTCACTGGATATGACATTTTATTATCTCGGGATAAGGATTTTAGAAAACAAGGCAATGTTTCGTGTTTGGAAGTTCGAGAAATTGTGCCCTAACGTGCTGGGTTTCAATTTTTCGTCCATCCAAATAACTGAATATCCTTTTAATGAATTTTGTAAATCATGAGATGATTTTGGTTACGAGGGTTTAAAACATCACGTCCTAATGTGCTGGATGTGATGTTTGTATGCTTTCGGAATAAATGAATCTCCAATTTCAACTCAAATTGTTCAAATTTGTAAAGAAATCATGTTTTCAAATATTTTCAAATTTTTGACATTAAGGCAATGACTAATCAATCCGATACCAATTTTGGGTATTACGAGGGTGCTAATCCTTCCTCGTACGTAACCGACTCCCGAACTCATTTTCTTGAATTTCGTAGGCCAAAATCAATATTTTGAAATAAAATATTTTATAAGGTGATCCGATCACACCTAAGCGAAAAAAGATTGGTGGCGACTCCATTTTCATTTTTTAAAGGTCGATTCCCGTTTTTACCAAAACTTTAAAAATGGTTTCGATAGCTTGGCGACTCCACTGGGGACCAATAAGAGAGTTAAGCCGTAAAATTGATAATTTCATGTCCTTTTGTTCGAATTTAAAATTCTGGTTTTAAAAAAAATGATCCTTTTATTGCATGTGGTTTTAATATATATCTCTGCATTGCCCTATATGACAGTTGTGGTCGCGCCTTTAAGTGGGAGTGAGAAGCTATGCCTTCATGAAGTTTTCACCTCTACATGGGCTAGTGGATTGCTTTCGGGATACATCTGTACCTATGTCTTCGTGAAGTTTTCACTTCCGCGTAGCCATAAGGAAATGTATCCCACTGAACCGAACTCGGTCCGTATGAGCCTATAATGGGTGAGGATCGAGGAATCTACTGGTTCAGGTACCTCAACTTTAGAACTAATCCGCATATAGTAAACCCTAAGAACCCACCTTAGGTAGAGCTATGCGAAACTTTAGTAGTTACCGAGATAGGTGTGCGTTTATTTTACTTGCTTTATATTTTATTCTGTGGTACTAACTTGTTGTGTTTCATTTTTGTGCATGTCATTTCATATTTTTAGAGGTACCGATTCACGGTCAGTTTCTAAGTTAGAAAGCTGTTATGGAGAACGAGTTCCTTGATAAAATAGGAGACAATGTAGCTGTTCGCATATGGTCAGAGCAAACGCAATTGGATAAAAGGAATAGCTTAGTTGACCGGTATGTGTCTGAACTATGGGATTTTACTTGTATTAGTATTACACAGAATGAGGTCCAAGAGTTGAAAGAGATATGGACCCAGTGGAACGATGAGGCAAAGCAGATGTTCTATCGTAATTATGACGATCTACCCTACTTGCTCGACATCAAGGTAGATAAGCATCTATTCCGGGCTATGACTCAGTTTTGGAACTCTGCTTATAGTTGTTTCACTTTTGGGGAAGTAGATTTAGTGCCCACGCTGGAGGAATATACGACCTTGCTTCGCTGTTTGAGGGTCCAAGTCGACAAAGCTTATTTTAGGGCTGCCAATGTCCCAACTTTTGTGAAGAAGTTAATGAGTATCACAGGGATGAGTGAACAATGGGTTACAGCTAGAATCCAAGAGAAAGGTGAAGGTAAATGCATAAGGTAAATGCATACCTTGGGTGAGTTTGAGAGACCTGATCCTAGTACATCTAGATGAAAAGAAGAAGATCAACATCTTTGCCTTATGTATTTATGGTTTGATGATCTTCCCCAAAGCTCTAAGACATATAGATGAAGTAGTTACCGATTTATTCGACTGACTTAACAAAGGAGTCACGCGTGTACCTGTGATATTAGCCGAGACATTCAGATCTTTGAATGCATGTCGGAGGGCTGGTGAAGGTAGATTCATTGGATGCACACAGTTATTATTGGTTTGGTTTCACAGTCATTTTTGGAAGGTTGACAGGGTTCCTTACTGAGTGTTCTCTGAAAGTTATTCTACCTTAAAGGAGGCCACAGCTACGACAAGGAGAGACGATATATCAGAGGAAAGATGGATGGAAATTCTTCAAAACTTTCGAAAGGAAGATGTTGAGTGGAAAGCCCCTTGGATGATTCCCGACGAAGTCCTTTATCGATGCGAAAATTTTGATTGGGTACCTCTGCCTGGAATTTAGGGAGCTATAGGATATGCACCGTTGCTCGTACTAAGGCAATACAAAGCAAGATAGTTCATACCGGCGACATATGGGTTAGCTCAAAGTGAATTCTCATATAAAGGGGATAATTATAAAAAGAAAATTCGAGAAATTTCTGAGGCTTGGAGGCAGACTTGCCATATGAAGATATTGACTGGAGGATCGATGACAACCTCAGAATACAAGGAGTGGTAAAGCAAAAGGATCAATGATAACATCCCTGGGCCGAGTTTGGAGGGTGCTCGGTCGATGAAGGAGTATTTACAAGTGGTCCCATCGGAGTTAGAGATTATAAAGCAAGACTTTGAGAGGCAAAGTTTAGAACTCAGAAAGAGGATAGAGAAGCTGGAAGAAGAAAAGATGTACTTGAGGCTAGATGTGGATGTTTAGAAATCAGAAGCTGAGAAAGTAAGAAAAGAAAAGAGGAAAATAAAGGAAGATCGAGACAATTTGAAGATAGAATATAAGAAGATGCGTCTATCAATAAAGAATGCTGGATTGGGAAAGACTTCAGAACAGTGGCAACAAGAGGTCCAAGAGGAAAAGGCCAAAGCTGACTATTGGGAAAGAAAGTTTCGAGAAATGCAAGCGCGAAACGAGGCCTTAGAGAAGAATTTGGCAGAAAGTCTAAATGAAAAGGGAGAATTAAAAGCTAGAGTGATGAACTTGGACGGTCTCTTCATCACCATCGAAGCCGTAATTCTGTGATCGAGCTAAAGTCAAGTCTAAGCAGGATTGAGGAAATGAAGGGTAAGATTGAATAGTTAGAATCAGCATTGCACAGTTGTGAACTTCGGATCGAGCTTCTTGAAACAAGAGAAGGGTGTTGAAAGAGGAACTTCACCATTCTCGTGATCAAGTTAGAAGTCGGGATTATCTCATTGGTGGAGCAATAGTCCAGATTCGAGAGGCAGCTGATCACCTACAGACTTTGGCAGCAGAGGCTGATACATTGAGCATGAAGTATGAGCTACAGTCAAATCGTGGCCAAGAGTTAGCTTTGTTGTTTAGGAAAGTCAGAACTTTGGGCCTTAGGGCGAAAGCATATTTGTAACCCGTTTTATGTAAAGGATTTTGTTTTCTAATAAAGTTTTCTAAAATGAAGTTGAATCAGAATCGATGCCTCTTTACATTCATGCATTTACATTACATCATATCACATGCATTTAAGTCCATAGAGAGAGTCTAATAAGCTGAAATTATAACAGACAGAGAGAGAGAGAAAAAGAAGGAAAATCTGGAAGCTGAACATCCTTACAGTACACGTGCCAAATAAAAGAAAATGGATCAAAGACTTGAATAATTCTAAAGAGATATACAAGACCAGATACAAGAGCAAATGGCAAAACTCCAACAAGAAATGAGGGACCAAATGTTGGAAGCTCAAAGGAGCATGATGGCTCAAATGACCCAGATGCTGAGTGGGGCAATGGACAAGGGAAAGGGTCTCATATTTAACGCTGAAGACAATGAGGATTTTTCTCGATCACCCCACCTCATGTACAACCTGAGGAGTATCCCCAAAGGCCACCTGTTACGATTAGGCCTCAACAGGGGCAAGCTGATACTAGACCACCCATGAACTTTCAGGTCAGCTCAGGATCTAACCCGAGAGATAACCTTGCCAATCCCGTTATCCTTGATTTGGACATAGCAGAGAGAGAAAGAATAAGAACTAAATCTTCAAGGCAATTGGAGGATCGCTGTAGATGGTTGGAAGAAAAGTTTAAAGCTTTGAAAAATGCCGATCATCACCATGATATTGAAGCAAAAGATTCGAGTTTGGTTCCAAATTTGATACTTCCTCATAAATTCAAGATGCCAGAATTTGAGAAGTACAATGAGACTAGCTGCCTTGAAGCCCACATCACTATGTTTTGTAGACGGATGACTGGTTACGTAAACAATGATCAACTTTTGATTCATTGTTTCCAAGACAGTTTAGTGGGGGCAGCATCCAGGTGGTACAATCAACTCAGCCGTGCTAATATTAGCTCCTGGAGAGACTCAGCCCAAGCCTTCATGAAGCAGTACAATCATGTCACAGACATGACGCCTGATAGAATCATGTTGCAAAACATGGAAAAGAAATCGAATGAAAGCTTCAAGCAATATGCGCAAAGATGGAGGGAAGTTGCCATGCAAGTTCAACCACCTCTCCTAGAGAAGGAAACTACCATACTGTTTATTAACACTTTGAAGGCACCATTTATCACTCATATGATAGGAAGCACCACCAAAAGCTTCGCGGATATAGTGATGGCAGGTGAAATAATAGAAAACACCATAAGGGGTGGTAAGATTGAAGTGGGAGAAAGCAGTAAAAGATCTGCTCCTAGAAAAAAGGACAACGAGGTGAACAATACGAGTACTACAACAAAGGGTACTCAAAGGCAGTTACTGTTCGCTAGCTGAAAGTAGTTACTGCCAGGCAATAAGGGTCGACAAGACAAGAATCAGGCCCAAGATAAAATTCTGAAAAGCTCCAATTTACGCCAATCCCAATGACGTATAAGGAGCTGTATCAAAGTCTATTCGACGCACACGTAGTGTCCCCATTTTATCTACAGCCGTTACAGCCCCCATATCCTAAATGGTATGACTCAAACGCTCAATGTGATTACCACGCCGGAATAGCGAGACATTTGATAGAAAACTGCACTGCCTTCAAATAGGTAGTTGAGAGGCTCATCAAGATGGGGATTGTAAAGTTCGATGATACACCTAGTTCACAGAACCCATCACCCAACCATGGAGATAAGGGGATAAACACGATTGGAGAGGATGTCGTGAGAAGGACCAATGGGGATATCTCAGAGGCGAAAACCCTATTGAGAACGGTATGGAAAGAAATGGTAAGAAGAGGAATGATATTATCCGATTCTTTGAAAGGATGTGAATGACAAACTACTGTGAGTTCCACAAAGCTGAAGGACATGAGATCCAGGAATGTGCTAAGTTTAGGGTCTTGGTGCAAAGCCTTATGGATAATAAGGAAGTGGAATTTTATGAAGAAGACTTAAAGGGAGGAAATATACGTGCAACCGAAGGAGAATTGATGAAACAAAAAGTCAATTATCCGAGGATCATTATCTCCCAACCAAGAAATATGGAAAGCGAAACAGAAGTCGTGCCTAAGGTTGTAATCTAGAAACCCGTTTCCTTTCTTTACAAGGATAACAAAATGGTGCATTGGAATTATGATTGTAACGTAACAATACCAGAAGGGGAAAATTTAGCTAGCACTTCCAAGGAGGTCCAAAGTGAGGGATTTTACACACGAAGTGGAAGACGTTATGACTCGGTAAACGTCAGAACAGAATCAGCAAGGTCAAAGACTGTGGCAGTTGAACCAGAGAAAGGACCTGGCGCCCTTATCAATGAACCTGTGAAGGAGGAAGCGGCTAAAGAATTTTTAAAATTCTTGAAGCACAGTGAATACAGCGTGGTAGAGCAGCCGCGCAAGCAACCGGCTCGCATATCGGTGCTAGCCTTACTTTTAAGTTCGGAAGTACTTCGTGAGGCTTTGATGAAAGTGCTGAACGAGACTTACGTTACTAAAGATATATCCGTTAATAAACTTGACTGATTAGTTAGTAACATAAGTGCTGATAACTTTATTTCCTTCAGTGATGATGAAATTCCACCTAGGGGTACGGGATCAACCAAGGCCCTACACATAACTACTCGTTGTAAGGGATATACTTTATCGAGCGTGCTAATCGACAATAGATCAGCTTGAATGTCTTACCATTTTCGACACTAAAGAGGTTACCAATAGACAGTTCTCACATGAAGACATGCCAGAACATAGTGAGAGCATTTGATGGCACCGGGAGAAGAGTGATGGGAAAAATTGATATACCATTGCAGATTGGGCCAAACACGTATGAAGTGGATTTTCTGGTGATGATATCAAGCCCTCGTACAATTGCTTGCCGGGAAGGCCCTGGATTCATTCGGCAAGAGCAGTGCCCTCATCGCTGCACCAAAAATTGAAGCTGGTGACGGATGGTCGGCCGGTTACTATAAACACGGAGGAAGACATCATAGTGACTGTTACCAATGACGCGCCATATGTAGAGACAAATGAGGAGGCCATTGAGTGTTCTTTCTGATCTTTAGAGTTCGTCAACCCAACATTCATTTTGGAAGGAAATGAAGTTTCGGTGCCTAAGATATCCAAGACCATGAGGATGGGCTTACAAATGATGGTAGGGAAAGGAGCCTTACCAGGAAAAGGACTGGGCAGACATCTCTAAGGGGAAGTTCAAGTGCCGATGCTGAAAGAGAAGAGAGACCATTTTGGCTTGGTTTCAAGCTAGATGCTAAACAAAAGAAGAGAAGTAGAAAAGAAGCAAGAAAGAAGAAGAGCACGTTTGAATGGGGAGAAAGTCCAGTGGAAATCGATGATATTCCCCCACATATCCCAGACTTTTGTATCCGGAGGTATAATTCACCCTAAGAGCGGGTTATTGGAAAGTCCTCACATCAATGCCATACACATGGAAGAAGTTGAGCAAAGAAACTTGTTGGGCATTCGCCCTTATGAATATGGAAGCGTTTTGAACAATTGTACTGTAGAGAAAATTCCTGTAGTTTTTAGAGATTACACAGAGTAATATTCAGAACGCTCTTGTCGTTTTTTAGCCTAGGAACAATAAGATTTCTTTTGTGAAATAGGCTCATGTTCAGATATTTTGTTTCAATAAAATACATCTTTAATGACCAATTCTAGCAAATATTCTTTCATTTGTTTTGTTCTTTTGACTTTCTAATTTTCATTCATATCATGTGAATAGTTGTCCTCGAATTCATTTGTTCTTTGAACATTCTTTGGTGCCCATCACAGGTCCCTAAATATCAATGATGTGAGCAACGATAATACAGATCCAGAGGCCCACTTTGAGCAAGACGTGTGTTTAGAGGAATCTCGGATTTTGAAGGTGACCAAGATTGTGATTTATCTCCAGATTTGTTAAGAATGGTAAAGCAAGAGGAGAAACAAATTTTGCCCCATGAAGAGGAGGTAGAGAACATAGCCTTGGAGGAAGGAAAAGTTGTGAAAATTGGAACACACATAGCTAAGGAGACGAAACAAGATCTTGTTGAGTTGTTACGGGAATTCAAGGATGTCTTTGCATGGTCATACCAAGATATGCCTGGTCTAAGTACTGATATTGTAGTACATCGCCTTCCCATAAGAGAAGAGTGTAGGCCAGTTTAGCAAAAGCTATAAAGAATGAGGCCTGACGTGGTGTTGAAAATAAAGGAGGAAGTCAAGAAACAGTTTGATGCTGGTTTTTTTACAGGTGGTCAAGTACTCAGAGTGGGTTGCCAACATTGTTCCTATCCCTAAGAAAGATGGAAAGGTTTAGATGTGCGTAGACTATAGAGACTTAAATAAGGCCAGCCCAAAAGACAATTTCCCTTTGCCTCATATTGACGCATTGGTGGATAATACGGCGGGATATTCATTGTTTTCCTTCATGGATGACTTTTCAGGATACAATTAGATCATGATGCACCCTAAAGATATGGAGAAAACTACCTTTATAACATTGTGGGGTACCTTTTGTTATAAGGTAATGCCATTTGGACTAAAGAATGCTGGGGCAACATATCAAAGGGCCATGGTAACATTGTTCCACAACATGATGCACAAAGAGATTGAAGTATATGTTGATGACATGATTGCCAAATCTCGAACAGAAAAGGAACACATTGAAATTTTGAAGAAGTTCTTTTTGAGATTAAGAAAATTTCAATTAAAACTCAACCCAGCGAAGTTTACTTTCGGAGCTCGGTCAGGGAAGTTATTGGGTTTCGTGGTCAGCCAGAGAGGAATTGAAATTGACTCAAATAAGGTCAAAGCTATACAAGAATTGCCTCCACTGCGCAATCAGAAGGAAGTTCGAGGCTTTCTTGGAAGGTTAAATTACATTGCTCGGCTTATTTCACAATTAACTGAGAAATGTGATCCCATATTTCGTCTTCTCAAGAAACACAACCAAGGTGTATGGGACGATGAATGCCAGAGAGCTTTTGACAAAGTCAAACAATATCTTTCAAATGCACCAGTACTATCTTCGTCTAATCTAGATAGAACATTGATACTGTATTTGTCAGTATTCAATAACTCCAAGGGATGTGTGCTTGGCCAACATGATGAGTCAGGAAAGAGAGAAAATGCGATATACTATCTCAGTAAAAAGTTCACTGATTGTGAAATGAGATATTCGTCGATCGAGAAATTATGTTGTGCAGTGATTTGGACAACTCGGAGGTTGAGACAATACATGCTATATTATATAACCTGGTTGATTTCGAAGCTTGATCCGCTAAAGTATATGATGGAGTCAACCGCCTTGAATGGAAGAATGGCAAGGTGGCAGATTTTGCTGTCTGAATTCGATATAGTCTATGTGAACCAAAAGGCTATAAAAGGAAGCGCAATAGCAGAATTTCTAGCTAGTAGAGCTTTAGAGGATTATGAACCTTTAAGCTTTGATTTCCCTAATGAAGAGTTGATGTATGTGGCAAATACTGAAGAATGTCCGTTGAAGCTAAACTTTGATGGAGCATCAAATGCTGTGGGAAATGAAATTGGGGCAATCTTGGTATCCCCTACTGGTGATTATTATCCATTTACATGCAGATTGGATTTTGATTGCACGAATAACATGGCGAAGTATGAAGCATGCATCATGGGAATTCGAGCAGCTGTAGAGCGTAAGATCAGAGTATTAGAAGTATATAGAGATTCTGCCTTAGTAATCTACCAGCTTAAAGGAGAGTGTGAGACAAGAGATCCCAAACTAATTGACTACCAAAAAATAGTTCTGGGATTGATTGAGGAGTTCGATGACATTACTTTTAATTATCTCCCACATGATGAAAACCAGATGGCGGATGCTTTGGTGACCCTGGCTTCTATGATCAAAGTAAACAGACCAGAGGATATGAGACCGATTCAGATGAGTATTTTCGAAGTTCCAGCTTATTGTTATAATCTGGAAGAAGAGGAAAAAGATAACCACCCTTGGTATAATGATGTATTGCGGTATGTAAAAAATTGTGAATACCCGAAGCACGCAACTGAGAATGAGAAAAGGACATTAAGAAGATTGGCATCTGACTATGTTTTAGACGGGGATATCTTGTACAAAAAGAGAAAAAGTCAAGTACTATTGAGGTGTGTTGACGCAGTTGAAGCTAGGAAAATCCTAGAAGAGGTTCATGAGGGCGTTTGTGGAAAACACGCTAATGGATTCACAATGGCCAGACAGATAATGAGATTTGGATATTATTGGTCCACCATGGAAGGTGATTGTATCAACTATGCTAAGAGATGTCATAAATGCCAGATTTACGGAGATAAAATTCATGTGCCTCCATCACCTTTGCACGTTATGACTTCCCCATGACCATTTTCCATGTGGGGTATGGATGTTATTGGACCGATCTCACCAAAAGCTTCGAATGTGCATCGATTCATATTTGTGGTAATTGACTACTTCATGAAATGGGTAGAGGCTGCTTCATATGCTAACGTCACTAAGTCAGCAGTTAGTCGATTCTTGAAGAAGGAGATCATTTGTCGATATGGAATGCCCGAAAGGATCATATCAGACAACGCACTGAATTTAAACAACAGCATGATAGCAGAAGTTTGTAGCCAATTTGGGATCAAACACCACAAATCGTCTCCGTATCGTCCAAAAATGAATGGGGCAGTGGAAGCGACTAACAAAAATATCAAAAAGATAGTAGGGAAGATGACTGAGACTTATAAAGATTGGCATGAGAAATTACCGTTTGCACTCTATGCTTATCGGACGTTCGTTAGAACCTCTACTGGGGCAACTCCTTTCTCGTTGGTTTATGGAATGGAGGCAGTTCTACCGATTGAAGTGGAAATACCTTCGCTTCGGGTTTTGTCAGAAATAAATCTGGATGAAGCTGAATGGTTCCAGGCTCGGTATGATCAGTTGAACTTAATTAAAGACAAGAGGCTAAGGGCTATTCGTCACGGTCAGATGTACCAAAAACAAATGATGCGAGCCTACGATAAAAAAGTTCGCCCAAGAGAGTTTCATGAGGGGGACCTTGTACTGAAAAAGATTCTTCCCATACAAAAGGATTTCAGAGGAAAATAGATGCCGAATTGGGAATGACCATATGTGGTGAAGAAGGCTTTCTCTAGAGGAGCACTGATCTTGATCGAAATGGATGGGAAAAGCTTATCTAATCTCGTAAACTCGGACTCAGTCAAAAAGTATTTTGCTTGAAAAGGAAAAGAGGCCAAAGTGAAAACCCGCAAAGGGCGCCTTGAGACCAAAGGGGTTTTGAGTTGAAAACCCGAAAAGGGCGGCTCAAATTCTGAATAGACACGTAGTCATCTTGCTATACTTGAATCAACAAAAATGAAGTATGTTGCATATCGGGACATCAACAAAGTACTTTGGGTCTTCTAAACACATGTTAAGCTCAAAGCAGTCTTCGTGAAGAAGCCCAATCTACGATATTTAAGGCATTTGATCTTTGTCTTATTCATTTTACTATCTTTGGATTCTTTTTCTTCTCAAAGATATGATCTCAGTTAATTTTTTTTGTATTTTGGATAATTTATTTAACTTTGACTATCCTTGAGATCAATTTATTTGTTACCCATTATTCATAAATGTGTCGTATTGAAATAATGATTTTCAAACTAATAATTTCACAAAAAGAAGTTCTACATATTACTTTGGAAATTTCTAGATAAAACAAGGAACCGAAATAGGACAATTGTTTAGAATTTCCATGTGCATAGAAATATTTGAGAAAGAAGAGTCTGGATAGAGACTATTTCTCTGAATTCTTTGCCCAAATGATAATTGGATAAAATAATGAGTTGATGTGATGGAAGTAAGTGATGTCATCAGGTCATAACATTTGGGGAATGGTGTGACGAACTAAGAAACCCTGAATTGTGGTGGAATGGGTTAAATTTGAAATAAACCCTATATGTAACACCCCTAACCCATATCTATTGCCGGATTAGGGTTACGAGGCATTACTCGACCAAATACAAGTCAGTACACCTTTATAAATACTAACACATTAATTGATGCATAATCAGTTACTACTATCATGATTAATCATGTAATTTCCATTTACATATCAATTACGATAACAAACATATCACAAGCAATATCATTAAAAACTTATACAAATAAATATTCATACAAATAGTAAAAGTACTACTCATTTGGTCATTTAGAAGTAAGGGCCGAATTGATTATGACCAAGCTCAAATAATACCTAATCATTCATATAAATGTTTCTTATATTACAATTTAAAGTTTCCAACTAAAACAATGTCATGGCCAAATATTTACAATGAGTTTGTTTTCATTCAATCATTTATAAATCGAATTCATTTATGACATGCATAAATTACATCCTATTTCTTTCATGGCTTATCACATAAATGCACACAAAATAACTAAATGCTTATCCATCAACCAAATTGTACTTTGTTCCTTATTCAAACCAAAAATTTTCCCATACTCAAATTTCTCATAGCATAATATGAAATAATTCCTAGATAAGCTTATAAGTCATTCCATAAATATGCATTTATACTATATGGATAACTTACCTTTAATGATCTCATGAAAACACACTTACCATAATAAGTTTATGAAATGACCGAATATGCACATACATATGCAACATCTCAAGCATATTTAATTAACTCAAACATAGAAATAAAGTCATTTTCGCATGGCACTTATATACATACACACATACATCATTTGAGTTAACTCCAAATTAGTTTAGCCTATACATGCCATAGACTTTAAGTTCATACACGAAAAAGGTACCCAAAATATCGACGATAAAGTTATAAGCTTCAAAGATGATCCCCGAGCACGAGATGAACACCCAGAAGAGATCTACAATACACAAACAACCAAATTCAAAATAAGCTTTCATAGCTTAGTAAGTTTTAACCATTTAACTCACATATAGGCTTTATCATGATTTAATAAATTATTTCATTTACAACTTCCTTGCCGAATAGTCAAACATACTAAAATAGATTTCATAGCAACATTATATGCATATATAAATATGTATAACCTTCACATGATAAAATAAACAGCATATGCCTCTTTTACTTACCAAATTTCTACTTACATTTCAAGCCACCATCAATCACAAGTTGTTATAAATAATACATACCTTTTGGTTATTTACCTCTCCAACCTTAACCACCCGAGCATAACATATGATTGTATACTCAAACATTTTATTATCCTTATCAACATTAATAATACGAGTCTATTAAAAAGCATCAAACCTGTATATCTGTTACAAGAATTTAGTAACGTATCGCACACATAGTGCCATTACTTTAACATTCCGCACACTTAGTGCCAAGTTTCCGTAACGTATCTCACACTTAGTGCTGTTACTTTAAAAATTCGCACACATAGTGCCTCGTAACCGATTTCGCACACTTAGTGCTCGGTTATGAGCTCGCACACTCAGTGCCTTTCATAACCTGTCATTCATTCGAATGTACATTTACATATACAAGATCCAATCCACAACTTCACATATAAACGCATACACATAGGTATAACTTTATTATTTTCTATCCAAGTCTATATCATATTCGGCCAAGACATTTTCATGTAACTAACCTTTCCTTTAGATATATTCATATCCTAGTTTAGTATCCTTCATATCTATTTGCATCATTAACATGTAAATATCCATTTCATGCAATTAAATCCAACCTCCAAGCAACCTCACATTTGGCCGAATTATACCAAGTTCATACACACATTCGGCAATGTGACATTTAACATACTTACTTCCATTTAATGAAGGCATATAATATAGAGTAAAATTCTATTTAACTCAATTGCTTAAAACTTACCTCGGAAATCGACAGATTAGGGTTTCCCGGCTATTCGTTCAATTTCGCATTTCCCAGATCCAATCCCGTGTCTTTATGTTATTGATCTAAATAAATTCCAAATTAAATTCATTCAAAGATATTTTCATTCATTTTAATACAAAAATCACATAAATGGGCAAATTACCATTTTACCCCTAACATTTACAATTTTTAGAATTTAGTCCCTAATAGACAACTTACAAATTACTCAAAATTTGGCTACCATTCTTTAGAGCCGAATTTTCCTAGGGACTATAAGTTCATATTTCTCATAAATTTTGCAATTTAACCCTCCAAAATAATATTTTCACAAGTTAACCTAAATTAGCTAAATTCATCAAAAACTCAAGAACAAAATATGTTCATCTAGCTCCAATCTTTCATTTAACACCATAAATCATCACAAAGCTCAACATATCATCCATGAAATATCTCACAAACATCACCAATACACAAAATTAATACATGGGCTTGATAGTAGAGTGAACAACAATCTCAAAAATACAAAAATCATCAAAAATCTAAAGCCAAAACTTACCTAATTTTGCTTGATGAGTGCCAAAACCCTTGTTTGTTTTTCTCTCTTTTTTTTTTCTCTTTTGATTTCGGTCAAGAAGGGATAAGATGATGAACATGCAATGGCTTTCTTTCCTTTTTTTATGTTTTATTATATTATGCTTATAAAATATATTTTAACATTAATATATATTTAACACATAAAACAAACATATAATATATATAAAGCCATATTACCGTCCACTATAATTATAATAGGGGTAATTGCAACATAAAACCCCTTTATTAAAAAGACACATTGATTTAACCTTTCAATCAAGCAAATAGCTAATTTCACCACTCATGCAATTTAATCCTTTTTCTTGAATTGAACATACAAACAGTCAAATTATCCCACGATATTTTAGCACATGCTCAAACATATATCATAGATATCAAATATAATATTAAAATATTTTTCTAAATCGAATTCATGGTCTCGAAACCACTGTTCCGATTAGGGTCATAATCGGGCTGTTACAACTCTCCCCCTTAAGGGATTTTCGTCCCCGAAAATCTTACTATTGAATAATTGTGGGTAACGTTCTTTCATTGATTCCTCGGTTTCCCAGATTGCTTCCTCAACTCCGTGTTTAAGCCACATTACTTTAACCAACAAGATTTTCTTATTTCGTAACTCATTCACTTCACGAGCTAGGATACGAATCGGTTCTTCCTCATAAGTCAAGTCGGGTTGAATCTCAATCTTTGATGGGCTAATCACATGAGAAGGATCGAATCAGTATCGTCGAAGCATCGATACATGAAAAACATTGTGAATCTTGTCTAGCTCAGATGGCAACATAAGTCTGTACGCAACCGGCCCGATACGCTCAATAACTTCATACGACCCAATAAATCTAGGACTCAGCTTTCCTTTACGACCAAATCTAAGTATCTTTTTCCATAGCGAGACTTTCAAAAATACTCGGCCGCCCACTTGAAACTCTATATCTTTACGTTTCAAGTCCGCATAGGACTTTTGACGATCTGACGCGGCTTTTAAACTTTCTCGAATTACTTTTACTTTCTGCTCAGTTTCTTTGATTAAATCAACCCCGTGTATCTTGCTTTCACTTAGCTCAGTCCAATATAGAGGTGTACGACATTTACGACCGTACAATGCTTCATATGGTGCCATTTTGATACTCGATTGAAAGCTGTTATTGTATGCAAATTCAATCAAAGGCAAGTATCGTTCCCACGTACCCTTAAACTAAAGAGCACAACATCTCAACATGTCCTCGAGTATTTGAATAACACGTTCGGATTGTCCATCCGACTGAGGGTGAAAAGTAGTGCTGAAATGCAATTTGGTACCTAAAGCATCTTGCAGTTTCTTCCAAAACCGCGATGTAAACATCGGATCTCTATCCGAAACAATAGAAATAGGTACTCCGTGCAATCGCACGATCTGCGATATGTACAACTCAGCTAACTTATCAAGTGAGAAATCCGTACGTAACGGAATGAAATGGGCCGATTTTGCTAATCTATCAACAACAACCCAGATTGAGTCTTTTTTACGAAATCCATCGTGATTCGATCCCATTTCCACTCAGGTATCATAATAGGTTGGGGTAGTCCCGATGGTACCTGATGCTCAGCTTTCACTTGTTGACATGTTAAACACTTCGACACATAGTCTGAAATATTTCGTTTCATACCATGCCACCAGTAATGCTGTCTCAAGTCGTTATACGTCTTTGTACTACCCGGATGAATCAAAAATCTACCATTATGAGCTTCATCACAAATCATTCGAATCAACTCAGGATTCTTAGGTACACATATCCGATTTTTAAACCGTAGACATCCCTCAGCATCTAACTGAAAATCTGAATCAGCACTCGAGTCACATTTACTCCTTTTTGTTATTAAGTCATTATCAACCTCTTGAGCTTCTCGAATCTGTTGTACGAACAGTGGTCTCGCTTTCAATTCTGCAATAATCACACCATCATCAGTCATAGCTATATCCGCATTCATTGCACATAGAGCAAATAGTGACTTTCGGCTAAGTGCGTTAACCACCACATTAGCTTTCCCTGGGTGATAATCAATCACAAGCTCGTAATCTTTTAATAGCTCTAACCATCATCATTGTCTCAAATTCATATCCTTCTGAGTTATTAAATATTTTAGACTCTTGTGATCCGAATAGACATGACATCTTTCACCGAATAGATAATGACACCATATTTTCAAAGCAAAAACTATGGCGGCCAACTCAAGGTCGTGCGTCGGATAGCTCTTCTCGTGCGGTTTCAACTGTCTTGAGGCGTAGGCTACAACTTTACCCTCCTGCATCAAAACACAGCCCAACCCATTTAAGGATGCATCGCTGAAAATGATGAACTCCTTACCCGACTCTGGCTGAACAAGTACTGGAGCTTCGGTTAGTAAAGTTTTTAGGTGATCAAAACTCTTCTGGCACCTTTCTGACCACTCGAATTTAACGTCTTTCTGTAATAGCTTTGTCATCGGTGCTGCTATCATAGAAAACCCTTTCACAAAGCGTCTATAATATCTAGCAAGTCCCAGAAAGCTACGAACCTCAGAAACATTTCGCGGAGGTTTCCAATCAAGTATAGCCGAGATTTTACTCGGGTCAACCCGAATGCTCGATGTCGAAACAACAGGCCCTAGGAAACTAACTTCATTCAACCAAAACTCATATTTGCTGAATTTCGCGTACTACTGCTTATCACGCAAAATTTGTAACACAAGTCTCAAATGCTCAGCATGCTCGGTTTCGTCACGCGAATAGATCAGAATGTCATCTATGAATACAACCACAAATCGATCTAGATACCTTCTGAATACCCGATTCATCAGATCCATGAAAACAGCAGGGGCATTAGTGAGTCCGAATGGCATTACTAAAAACTCGTAATGGCCGTATCTCGTCCGAAAAGTAATCTTTGGTACATCCGAGTCTCTAACTCGCAACTGATAATAACCTGACCTCAGATCAATTTTCGAGAATACCGAAGCTCCCTTAAGCTGATCAAATAAATCATTAATACGTGGCAACAGATATTTATTCTTTACGGTCACTTTATTTAGTTGTCGATAATCGATGCACATTCTCAAAATTCCGTCCTTCTTTTTCACAAATAGTACTGACGCACCCCAGGGAGAGAAACTCGGTCGGGTAAAACCTCTATCTGTCAATTCTTGCAACTGAGCCTTCAACTCTTTTAATTCGGTCTGTGCTAAATTGATTGGTGATTAGAATGAAAGGAAATTAATTTTTAAATTGACAAGTGCCTTAAATGACAATTAAACTAAGGTTATATTAGCAATAAAACCATTTTGATAAAGTTATGTTAATGCTTTAGTAAATCACATGTCATCATTTTCCCACTAACTTATAATAAGGTTAATTAATAGCTATTTAAATTGAATTTTTTTGAAAATTAAAAAATTAAATCAAAAGAATTAATAATTGGTGACCAAAATAGAAGCTAATTGCCATTTTTTATTGTTACTTTGTAAAACCCTTAAACCCCTGATTTCTCTGGCTTTTACTCCAGTACCTCAATGGACATGGCCGAACGCGAAATAGAAATCCTACGAGGGCATGAGCTACGGCTCCTTCACTGCACCCTCTGTCAACCTCCGTCTGATCCTTCTTTTCACCTCCAACCTTCTGATTTCGCTGCTTCCTTTCCTCCTCTCCACGCTCTTATCTCTTTAGTCAAGTTTCTGATGATACTGCTATTTGGAAGATGATTTGGAGAGTTTCGGCGCCTCAAAGGGTACGTGTTTTCTTATGGCTTTTATGGCATGATAGATTATTGACAAATAATGAGAGAAGATGTAGGCATATGACAGAGGATTGTCTTTGTCCTTTGTGTACTGATAGTTTAAATACAGGGATTCATGCTTTTCGGGATTACACTTTTGCTAAGACTGTATGGCAAATAGTGGTTCCTTGACAAGCCCATAATATTTTCTTTTCTTTGTCAATGAAGGAATGGTTAGTTTGGAACTTGCAGGAAAAAGGTAATCTTCACTGTGAAGGAATGGAGTGGCAAACACTATTTGTAATCTTGTGTTGGCTACTTTGGAAGAGTAGAAATGAGTGTGTGTTCTCTAATAGTCATAATAATATCAGGGCTATTGTGGATGTCGACTACATGTGGGCTAGGAGTTATCGGGATTTGGATGTGCAGATGAAATCCTTGGAGACTATGAGAAGTCTTTTGAGTTGTACTCCTCCTGTAGCGGGTTGGATAAAACTCAATTCAAATGGAGCTGTATCGAATTTGGAACGGAAGGCTTTTATTGGGGGTGTTCTTAGAGATTCAAATGCAAATTGGTTATGGGGCTATGTGATGAGTTTCAGTAACAAGTTAGTCTTTAAAGTTGAAACAAGAGCGATATTGGAAGGATTATTCTTAGCTTGGGATAAAGAGTTTCGGAAAGTTGAAGTTGAGTGTGATAATGCTTTGTTGGTTGAATTATTTTTGTCTGGTAGAGGAGCTAGTAGTAGTTTAATGGAACTGCAGCTGTTACATCAAGTTTTGCATAAAAAATGGGAGATTTGCATCTAACATATCCCAAGAACTCTTAATGGTGTTGCTGATCACATGACTAAATGTGCTGATATAGGTAGCTCTTTGATACGTTTATTTAGATCTCCACCGGCTTCGGTCATGAACTTGTTGGGAAGAGATCACAACATGTCTATTTACTCTTGATTATGGTTTTATCTAATGTAATCACTTAATGTTGTCTTTTTCTACCAAAAAAAAAAATATGGCTGTAAAAAAAAAATAATAATAATATAATTCTTTAACCAAATAACTAAATATACTATTTTAACTTAATGAAATTTTAAAACAAAAAATAAAATATCTTTTAATTTTTTATAAACAAATGAAAGTTAATCAGTTTTATTTAAAATAAAAATATTTTTTAAAAAAATTAATAATAAATAAGCACTTGTGTATATTACTATCAAAAACTAGAGTTGTGACCCCTTTATATTAAAATTTTATTTAATTAATATTTAAAATTATTTTTAAAATAAATTATAGTTATTCGGTACCGGTCCCTTTATTACGCCCAATTTTGGGATCAGGCCTCTATATTTTAATTTCCCCTATATTAAATGCATCGGTCGATTTTTATTTCAAAAAAAGAAATATTAAAAAAATTGAAGGAAAGGGAGTTTACAATTGCCTTCAATCCAAAGTTAGAAATTTCAATTTTATCAAATAAAATTTTAGTAAGTTAAATATATTTGTAAAGCCCAGCGGGGGCAATTGCCTTAGCAATCAGTTGTGAGTATTTAGTTTCTCCAATCCCTCACCACAGAAGCATTTCTGAAGAGCCTGCAACTTATCTCATTTCTAGAGTTGTCAAATTTCCAACATTTTACCAAATAACCACTTCTTTGGAACCTAAAATACTCGGATGCATAGCATTTGTTCATATTAAATGTGCCTTCTTTTGGGTATTTTCCCAACCAAAATACACAACTACGTGAATGTTACATTTCTTTGAACATTTAAAGTAAGAATTCAATTCAATCTATCAGTGTTTTGGGACAATGATTTTGCTAACTGGATATTGGTGGAAAGAGAAAACTTAGGAGGGAGGATCATCAGTGGTTCATTCCCGCTCCCTTTCCGAAATGCCATCCCCATTGTGTATCCCAAGTCTCGACCAACTGGAACAGCAACAGCATTCCCAATTTGACAATACCTATAAATATAGAAACATAGAAACAAAGCTTATATTTGTATAACTTGCTAAATCAAAATGTTCATAAAGTTCCCTTGCTTTTTTAAGCCCGAATTTCTCTGTTCAATACGCAGCTATAAGGGCTTATTCTCTTCTTTTCAAATAGCTGTATAATCTTAAAAGATCATTACAGTTAATTTTTTCCGATTTCAGCAAATGTCAAAAGCTTACCAAAATAATATTTAGAACAAAGCTATCATACCTCTCTTTAACTGTCCCGCGAAATCTATAATAGTCAGGAAAACCTTGCAGTCTTTCCCATTCCTGGACTGTGAGAAGCCGGTC
Organism: Gossypium australe; assembly: GCA_005393395.2. Lineage (NCBI taxonomy): Eukaryota > Viridiplantae > Streptophyta > Magnoliopsida > Malvales > Malvaceae > Gossypium > Gossypium australe. The sequence goes on along the minus strand of CM016621.1, from coordinate 22,867,131 downwards.
TTGCTCTGGATGTAATGTTGCCTACACAACTCCTAAAACTCACACGCAAATCCAAAGGACTAGTAAATGTGTAATCTTACATACTAAACTAGTGCAAAGTGAAACCTGGCTCTGACAAAAAGGTGCAGTTAGAACAGTCGGCATTGTCTCATCCCACCAAAATCTTGCAAATGGTCTGCACATATATCAACAACATTAGTTCCTCTATTTTCCTCTCTCTCTCTCTCTCTCTCTCTCTCTCTCTCTATATATATATATATATATATATATATCTATTTTGGAGGATGAGGGGTTGTTGAAATGAGACAGGCTGCCAAAAAAGCCTAACCTTTTAGATTTTCCTTGTTTCAAGGTAAAGACATAATCAGGTACCTACACAAATGAAAGAGAAATAACATCAGCAATCAGTTTTTCCATTTAGGCATAGTATATTACAGTGTTGGGAAAATGAATTCTTGTTTCATTCCCTTTCTGCACTAGATTCATTTTTGTGCTTTCCTAGTAAAGAGATAACCTAGAATAAATAGCTGTTTCATCAAGTTTGCAAAGAGACAATGAAAGATGATAAAGAAACGCCACTAAAGAAAATGACCCACGCGTTGAGATGCATTCACAAAGAACAAAGATAAAAAAGCCATCCAGGCAAAACCCAAACAAGCATGTGCTTACATATGAATATCCAGTACATAGATGAACAAAGAAGTGGAAGCTCTGTTGCTCGGATGGGAAAAGAAGACACTCACCAATGGCTTTCCAGATGGTAAAAACTGCTGTTCCTGTGTTCGATCCCTCCGAGCCACATTGTCTGTTCCAACAATTACACCAGGGAGGTCTCGAAAATTTTCCCCCTATAAACACATCTAAATTAGGGGAAAAAGATCAGAAGGGAAAAAAGTGGCAATGTCAATTGTGGCAATGTCAATTGGAGTTACAAAACCTTTCTCTTTGGAATCAGACAAACTCTAATATAATCAACCTCAGATAACGGAGAAGGCCGATGGTCATACAACAGGTTCGCTATTCTTTTGGCACCATTTAATTCAGAACCGATCATCTCTGCAAAGCCAGGAAAAAAGGAAAAATGTAAATGGATGACAATTGAGGTAACAATAAAGAGGACCTGTGCTTGGCTCCGTCCTCCCTCTCTTCTGTGATATAAAACAAATGGGTGATGTGACTAATATTCTTTGGTTCACAACAGGAAGAACAGGAGCAACATTTACACAGAAACAAATACCGGTTTACTAGATATGCTACATATGTCCAACTCTATGGCCATGCTTACTTGAATTAGCATTTGAGATGCTGACCAAAATGCTGCATCATGAATTTGCATATGTCCGAAGCATTCAAAATTCTAGACCCAAGATCCACGATGCATGCTTGTACATAATTTTTCATCCTAAGACTTCAGTGCAAAGTTTTTCACTCCCAACAACAAATGTTGTACAGGTTGTCAAGAAATTAACTATCCAGCATACCTACTAAAACCTATAGATTACCAGACATGAGACTGCACACAAGTAGCAAACTTTTACTTGCTTTTAGTTCTAGGCTCCAATCAAGTTTTCCTCTATACTTTTGCAACTTCCTTGTGTCTTACAATTAGAGACACTTGTTTTGGGATGGTTATTGGTGAAAATTATACCTAACCTAGTTCCACATCCCAATGACTTTCCCTATGCGTGTTCTGTTAGTTCTTCATGCCAAAATTGAGTTTTGGTCAGAAAGCAGTTTGATTACAGCCCACTGACAGTAAAAGGGCCTTGTTTCACAGTGAAATTATGAGCTGCTCTTTTCAACTTAACTGGCAAAGACTGCAACTTAATGGCCACCAGTTGTTGATCCTACAGCATCCAACCACTTCGCCTACCAGTTGATGCAAGCTTACATCTCCATATACAGAAAAAGAAACACTTAAGAACCTAAGTACCTATTCTCAGATTTTCCAGAGGTCATATAAGCAACTATACCATAATTATATCATTTCGTTCTGATAGACATGGATCAGAATTATTCCAATAAACAAGCAAAAACCTGTAACACACTGGATTTCCTACATATTATACCACATTTCTTAGCAACTTCATATTAGGCACCACATTCAGAAGCAGACATTAAGGCCCAAATCAGTTATATTACCAATAAAAATTTCCATCAAAAGACCCTTCACTTTTACCAAAAGAAAGAAAAAGAAAAAGAAAGAAAGTACACATTTATTAATCCAGAACTGACATATAAGAGAGATCATCGGGCATAAAATCTTTTAAGACCCCATCAAATGGCCAATTATTTTGGCGTTAGAGAACTGCCACAAAATACTCAGATATACATACGAGGAAAAAAAAACCAGTTATACAACAAGAAATTTAGTCATTGAAATATGAGATGATCCCAAGGCTAAATGAAATTTAAAAAAAAAATTACTATATTCACTTGATCTTATATATATTTGAAAGTCGGTTTCAGGAGGCTTTTCATATGTCATTTTTTCGCGGGCTTCATTATTTGCTACCTGCAAAGCAGTTTACTTGTGAAGAAGAACAGAATACTGCTAAATCTAAAAAGAGGTTGAATCAGTAAAACAAAAATATGATAACTACAGGTGGAAGATCAGAAAAGGAATCACGAAGAACAAGAGCATCTTCCAGCTGACGGGGCTGACCTTCATCATATGCAACTGTTTTACGCTGCACAAGACAAACAGAATTATATGGATGGAACATTACTGGTTCAAGCATTCTAAGGGAAAAAACAGCAACCTCAAACTCAGCAGGAACCCATATCTGATAATAACATCATGAGTAGGAAGTGGAAACAGTGGAAGTTTCTGCAGACACCAAATTACCACAAACACCCCCCACCAAATAGGGGGGAAAAAGAGTAAACCAGGGGCAGTTAGATCACCAGCAAGACCAAAATCATTAAATCTACAGGTGATAATAGCACTAATCCAAAGTCAGGGACAGTCAAGGAGTGCTGTAATTCAATTTTAAGCAAAAACTTGAGAGTAGTAACCTCACTAGAATGTGCTCCAAACAAAAAAACATGCAACCGAAATTGAGGAAGACCATAACAACCAGCTGCAACTATTCCAAGCCTTGCTTGGTATTTCATAAGTACCAACCGACTTAAAGCATATCTTCCAAGAGAAGCCTTGTCAAGTCTCAGATATCAACCACATTTTCCATTAAAACAAACTTAGGTTTTAAGTATTCCACTATGTCCATGAAGACCACGATTTGACGATTTTTTTCATCATCCAGTGGAGAATCAACATTTCTATGGCAATTATAACCACTTATCCCTTGGCATGGAGGGCCACCACAAATAACATCAACATCCCCCTGATTAAATTAATTCATTAAAGAGGAATCATTCATAACAAATATTCCAACTATTACAATACTCTAGATTAAGCATCCACCAGCACATCTGATTAAAGAAAACTTACACGGAGGGGCAAGATTTTGGACCTGAATCCATTTGTTACAAATTCCTGAATACATTCTTGGCAATTCCTGAGAGATTTGAATAAGTAAATAATAGCCTAATTCAAGAATGGAATGATGGCAGCAATTACTATACCTTAAGCCTTCAATTGGTTCCCATGTATCATCACCTGCAGTATAACCCTTCCAGCAGACCTAACAAAAGAGATATTAGCACGAGCCAATCTCCACTAAACTATGACATGAAAAAAAAATTGACTGAATAACAGTAGAATAGATTGACACAAACAAAATTCAATTAGATTACAAACAAAAACTCACAAAAGGCATGAAAGGAACTACCATCACATCATATAGATCAAATAGACCACCTTAAACTTTAGACCACGGTTGCCTGTGTCGCAGGGATCTCCATAACAAATATCAACGAGACTGGAAACTTCATATTCATCAGGAGGAGAATCAGAATCTTTTCCAGAACTGGCATTATTCCAGACAGTTTCGGAGATTCTCGATCTTGATGGATATGTTCTTTCTAAATTTTTAACTATATTGTTTGCAAAGGTTTTCCCATTCCTTCAGTAGTTGAAGAAAATCATCAGCTGCTTCATTCCTGACCTATATAACGAAAGCAAAAAGATAGTATTATCTGCCACTAAAGATTTGGGGGCATGCCAAATGAAGTTGTAAGGCAACGATGCTCACATGTGTCTCTGGATGATTTAATTTCAAGCTTTCACATGCCGACTTATCGCTGTCAATTGCCCATTTCTAAAATGCAGAGTAAGGTACATGATAAAATAATTTTATTGCTGAATGAATTATCAAATACGAGGTTATCAGTGACTGGATGAAATACCGCCACTAGATCATTGCACAAAGCTTTTGCACCAAGGCATAAACCAGTTGACATTCCACCACAACCAGAGTAAAGATCTAGTAGTGTGAGTTGTGCCTTGTAAGTTCCAAAACTAGGAATATTTGCTGAAAAGGCAGGAGTCGTAGGGAAAACCTCCTTGTAGCATTTTGAGGAGCTGTGGCTCTTGAAAGAATTATCTGAAAATATATATAGAGAGTTATTAGCATAATGATTATCATTTATCAGAATATTTAACCTTTCTCTAACCAGATTATGTTTCCATGATCACCACCTTTTCCTCTCTCAAGAAACACAAACAGAGTTAATACGGAAGTTAAACTCCATTACCATCACAAAAAGAAGCTTACTAGTTGGCAAGGTGCAGAATGTTGAATAATCCACACAATACTCCATGTCAAAATAGAAATCAGATTGGGGAAGAGAATTTGACTTTGAACCAAACTGCAGCGAGTTATAGAATAACAATAAATAAATCCAAAATTTCCAACAACATAGTTCTGATAAAGATCAAATGAACTCGACAAAATACAAAGAAAATTTATAAACGCTATTCATAAACAGTTAGAATAGTAAAAAGGCAAAAAAAACAGGAGTAAATTAAGATTGCAAGAAGCATACCTTAGGTGATATTTGAGTAACACTAACTTTTGAAATAATGCAATCTATGAGATTATCATTCACTACAGTTGAATAAAATAGACGTCTTTCGTCATGAAGAGCAGCCTCTTGTTTCATAACCTTTGCATGATGCGCAGAACAGAAGCAACAAAGGTCAGGATAAGAAATATTGCATGGCCTAAAACAAATATTACTTTCTGTACTTACTGTATCTTCAGCTCTATAAAACCACTGGACTCAAATAATTTTCTCCATCTGTTGTTTTAAAAAATTCTAATATCCTGCCAATGTGGTGTTTTGCTTCTTCGCCCTGCAAAAGATACTTATCCCATGAGAATTTGCTTGCTTCAATTGCCATGTTATTGAAATTTGGAAGTGCCATAGGCAGACAAGAAGAAAAGGATTAGAAGAGAGACCACGTAAACTTGATTTGCTCAACATTAATTAAGAGAACCTAAATGTATATATACAAATTTTAAAACACACCATGTGTTGATCACATTTACCTTAATATAAACACAATGCCCAAGATTTATGGTACATCCATCAATTTCAGCTGGAGCATAATGGCATTCCACATTCCAAACTATCTTGTCTTCATCATCATCATCATCACTATCACAATAGGAACTGTGGTTAGAAGCCCAAGAAAGAATTTGAGATCAATGCTAAAGCAAGATAACAAAAACCACTAAACAGAGGGAGCTCATAAAGGTTACTTACTCCAATGATATGTCTTTTCTGTTAGATTTTATATTCTGCAAAAGTACAAGATATTGGCAATCAGCATTGAAAAATACAAAGTGGGTGCCATTTACTATTATTTCCAGTTCATCCCCCAACCATTCTCAGTACAACTAACTGCTTACGAACATTATAACAGAAAATTACATGCACTGATATTCCAGACTCCAAAGGAGCAAAACTTAAATGTGTAGTTACTAACCATTGTATCAATGTTGAATACTAAAAGATGTCATAATGCTTGCCAGTTAAAGTTCAAGCAAAATAAAGGGATATCAATCAACATCGGAAACGATTGGTCAATCAAAGAAATAGCATTTGCCAGTTTAGTTCATATCAATCACCTTCATTTCATATCGCCATCGTCACCTTTCTTGAGCTTTGCCATCAGGGATTGGATTGCCTATAAATATGGAATCAGTCTTGGACCTCTTCTTGTTTCCTGAAAGAGACGAGCCCTTGGCTTTCTTTGAGAATGTTTCATCTGAGGTTCCCATATCTGATTCTGCTGATGAGATCTTAAATTTCTTGGAAGGCTGTTCATCACATGAATTGGATAATCTATGGGAAGAAGATTTTACTTCAGCACTATCACCTTCAGCCAATAATGTAGAAGTGAGGAAGGTGTTTTCAACTGCTTTTCATCAGACATTTCCCTCCTATGTTCCCTAAAAGATGCATTACTGTCGCCATTTTCTGTTGCATGCACGGAACTGGGAGACATTCCCAACCGCTTCTCTCCAGAAGAGCCCCTTTCATCCATATCCAATCTTGTAATAGAGACATCAAGGCAACCATTTTTAGTAGCCTGGCTAATTTTCAGAGATCTTCTTAACTGCGCTTCAATGGAAAGCCTTGAGTTAAGATCTTGAAATTTTCTCAAAGACCCATTACCACCACAATGTTCAGTCCCTGCAACAAATCTGGTAGACTTTCTCCTCTGCTTTTCATCAGAAAAGTTTGGGTCATTGCGCTTTGAAAGAACAGCTTCTTTATCCGTTCCAGAAGGTCTTGTTTCAGAGTAGGAACCATTCTCAGAGGATTTAAAGATAGTTTTTGAAGAGCAACCTTTGGTTTCAGGCGGGGCTGAACTCAATCTTGGAGATCTCCTTAAGCCCATTCCATTGATTCTATCAATATTCATGATTTTAGCATCTTTATTCCCACTGCCGCAGAAGAAAGAAAAGCAATCAAAATTGCATTAACAATGACGCCAGAAGAAAAAAATTTTAAATTGTGAGGAACCCAGAATGTAGAGCAAGATTGAGCATGTGTGTAATATTAGTAAATTGCAGCTTCTCACTTTGACTTGAAGCTTTGGCTCTGCATAACCCATGAACAAGAATCCACACAAATGAAACTACCACTTAAAAAGCGTTCATCATTCACTTGTAAAACATTTAAAAAATCCACCCAGAAAGATAGCAGCTGATAAAACAATCTATAAGTAGAATAAAGAAGCAATGTATTTTGTCATTTGCGTTTACCAAAAACAACTACAATGGAAACCTCACTTACAAGTGTAACCGTCTTTCAAAAACAGGAAAATGGTAAAAGCGTGGAATCTGACATCACTGCGCGCTCCGGCTCGCGGAAGATAAAAAGTGTTAGTTGTATTTGTTAGGCTAAACTACTAAATAGTCACTTTTATTTCTATTAAGTTACATTTTAGTCACTTAGGTTTGAAATTTAAGTTTTAGTCATTTACGTTATCGTGTTGTAACAGTTTAATCACTCAGCTGTTAATTTTCATTAATGGGGTAACAGTAAGTTGACATGTCATGTTAAATCATCATTTTAAACAAAAAATTTAGGTTAAATTATACAATTGGTCCCTATTTTTTTTTATTTTGAGTAATTTAAGAAATGATAAAATTGATCTAAACTTTTTTGGATATTCCCAAGCAAGCTTGATTGAAAGTCGAGCATGGATAAACAGAAGAAAGAAAGAGAGTATGGAACCAAACTGGTTTGGATAAAGTTGAGGATAAGTTTCGAATGATGGTTGTTTTAGTCTTTGAGAGTGTAGAGCTCATTTGAAGAATCCATGAAACAACGTAGTTTTGAGAGGGCGAGAATGTTGTAGGTAAGATAGATAAGGTGGTCGTAGGGGTTGGTTAGGAGGTTAAGGGAACGGGCTCGAGAAGCTTTGTTGAGGATGGACTACCAAAAGTCATGACTGGCGAGGTCTTTGAGTGAGGCAAGCTTGTGGACTAGGTCATTGAGAGATCCAATTTGATTTGTTAAAACGATAATGGACGATGAGAGTTTGTAATTGTGGGGTGAGAATATGCGAAGTAAGTTTTATTTTGATTTCAACTTTCACCTTCTCTTTTTTCATAAATATAAAAAAGTTTTGACAAATGAATAAACAATAAAAGGGAGAATGAAAAAAAAAGTTAAAAGAACATAAAAGAAAATTTAAATTGCTCCAAACGAAAAAAATATGGGGACCAATTGTATGATTTAACCTAAAATTTTCGTTTGAAATGATGATTTAACTTGGCACGTTAGTTTACCGTTACATCGTTATCAGCAATTAACGGTTAAATGACAAGAATGTTACAATATGTTAATGTAAATGACTAAAACATAACATTTCAAATATAAGTGACCAAAATGTAACATGAAATAAACAAAAATGAGTATTTTGATAGTTTACTTATTTGTCTTGCTTTTCTTGATATAATAAAATGATTGTATTGTATAATAATTAAATAAAGAACTAAAATGATGGTATTGTTATTCAATATGTGGTTATCTGTGTAATTAATGGGTGGAGCTTCGATTCTTTTAATTTTGAGATATAATTCTTTTATTATTTTTATATTTAAGTTCAAGTTTAGACTCGTAATATAATTTAATAATATAAAAATATAAAATTTTTGATAAAATTTACGAATTTTTATATCTATAATTAAATGTGAATTTGATTTGATTTACAATTCAAGTTGTTCGAGGTCGAGTTTAACTTAATAATTATCGAATTAAATTTGAATATTTTTTATTGTTAAACTCAAATACCTTAGAGAGCATATCTTATTTATGGTATTGTTGAGGCCGTGTGAGATGGCATTTATCAGATCCTACAATTATGAAAAGCATAGATGAGTGAAAGCAAGCACTGTAAATATTATATATATATAAAAGATACGAATATGTTACATTTAAAACATATTATTATATGTTTAAATATCACAAGCATGGACTATAGTGAATGGACACCACCAATTCAAAAAGAATATGGACCGTTGTTGAATAGAGAACCCTAATAGCAATGGCACGGACACCACCAATTCAAAAAGAATATGGACCGTTGTTGAATAGAGAACCCTAATAGCAATGGCACGGGTGCCATTATCTCTTCGGCTTCTAGCATTCTTTGTAAATGCAAGGAAAAACTTAAGTCCTGCTTATTTTAATGAAAAAAATTGATCTTTTGGCTTATTTTTTCTCACTTAAATGTAATTCCTTAAGTCCTAAATTAAGATTTCTTTACATAATTGGATAATGACAACAACTTTGGCTACCAATACAAAATTAACTTCAATCATAACATCAAAAATACCATAAACTCCATTTCATTCCTTTACCAGCAAAACATTTCACAAAACATGAAACTATTAGAAAATAGGAGCTGTGAGAAATGAAACCATTTCATTACATTTGAGAGACTACAGTTGCGGCTTTGGCAGGTCAAGGATACAAAGATGCAAGCATAAGAGCTTTTGCATGAAAACTTTATGTCAGAGATACACATTATGAATGGTGCAGTGCAAGCGTTAAGAAATCAGTTTTGGTTCAATCATCAGTGCTTTGGGACAATGATTTTGCTAACTGGATATTGGTGGAAAGAGAAAACTTAGGAGGGAGGATCATCAGTGGTTCATTCCCGCTCCCTTTCTGAAATGCCATCCCCATTGTGTATCCCAAGGCTCGACCAACCGGAATTGCAACCGCATTCCCAATTTGACAATACCTATGAAACACAGAAAACATATAATCTTAAAAGGAAATCATTATAGTTAATTTCTTCAGATCTCCACAAATTAAAAATCCTACCAAAATAATATTTAGAACCAAAGTATCATACCTATCTTTAATTGTCCCGCAGAATCTATAATAATCAGGAAAACCTTGTAACCTTGCACATTCCCGGACTGTGAGAACTCGGTCTTGCTCTGGATGTAATATTACCTATACATGTCCAAAAACTCACATGCAATCCAAGAACTAGTAATTTTGTAATCTTCCAAACTAAACTAATTTAAAGTGAAACCTGGCTGTGACAATAAGGATAAGTTACAACAGTCGGCACAGTCTCATCCCACCATAATCTTGCAAATGGTCTGCACATATATTGATAACATTAGTTCCTTCTTTTCCCCTCTTTTTCTATTTTAGAGGATAAGGATGTTGTTGAAATCAGAAAAGCTGCCAAAAATATCAAACCTTTTAGATTTTCCTTGTTCAAAGGTAAATACATATTCTGGTACCTAAGCAATTGAAAAAGAATTAACATCAGCAATCAATTTTGCCACTTAGATATACACTCGACCCTCTCTCTATAACAGCCCCATTTATCTACTTAGATTTTACCTATTATAGAGAGGTGGTAACAGCATGCTGTTATAGAGAAATAATCGTTGTAAGCTTACCATAGAAATAATCGTGAATTTTCATCAAATAAAGAAAGTGAGGATCAAATCAACAAAATTAAAAGGCGTATATCAGGTATATGTATTATTGCTTTTATGCATCTTTTATTTTACATTCTTTCACATGATTAATCATAAAGTTTATAAATCTAACAAGTTCAATTAATCAATATGAGCTATCAAATTAAATTAATTAATTTATCATGAGTTACTAAATTCAAGCAGTCAATTTATAAGTTTATGATGTTCCAAATTCATAGTAGAATATTTAATTAGGGAACTTCTAGTTTCTTATATTGATATTTTTAGTTCCACCCATTAAATATTATTTTCATTTAATAAAATATGATTAATAGATTTCTTCATGTGAAATTTAATCACTTTATTGAAATAATATTTTAAATAATATTTTTTTCATTTAATAAGCGATAATTAATAGGCTTGCTTATATGAAACAACTATAATTTTATTTCAAAATTTAGACCATATGCTGTTATAGAGAACTAATTTAATAAACAACATACTTCATAACTATGGATGTTGTTGTTATAAGTGAAAAGCTGTTATAGAGGGTTAAAATAAAACATAAAAAACGGGTTCTTCTAGAAACTTGGTTGTTATAGCAAAATCTTGTTATAGCAGATGGCTGTTATAGACAGAACTGACTGTAGTATTTCAGTGTAGAGACAATGCATTGTCGTTACATTCCCTTTCTGCACTAGATTCATTTACATGCTTTCCTATTAAAGAGATATAACTTAGAGACAGTAGTTGTTTCGTCAAGTTTGCAAAGGAAAATGAAGATGAAAAAGAAGCACCATCAAAGAAAACGTCCTATATGTTGCGATGCAGTCATATGTAGCAGTTTCCAGCTCTACTTTTATCTACAATACTCATCAAGGTACAAACTCAAACAAGCATGCATTTACATCTGAATATGCAGTACACGAAAGAAGATGTACTGTTGCTCCGGTGAGAAAGGAAGAAACTCACCAATGGTTTTCCAGAAGGTAAAAACTGCTTTTCCCGTGTTGGATCCCTCCGAGCCACATTGTCCGCTCCAACAATTACACCAGGGAGGTCTCGAAAATTTGCCCCCTACAAACACTTCTAAATTAGAAAGAAAGTATCTGGCCAAAAAAGAATTAGAAAGAAATCAGAAGGGCAAAAAAGCGGCAATGTCAACTGAGAGTTATAGAACCTTTCTCTTTGGAATCAGACAAACTCTTGTATAATCATCCTCAGATAACAGAGCAGGCCGATGGTCATACAATAGGTTCTTTATTCTTGTGGCACCATCTAATGCAGAACCAGTCATCACTGCAAAGCCAGGAAAAAGGAAAAATATAAATGGAAAACAAAATTAGAGGAAACAATACAAAGGGTCTATGCTCCCTCTCTTTTGTGATACTCATACATGTGACTAAAACACATTGGTTCACTCAGAGGCAAAACAGGAAAAACATTTAAACAGAAACAGTGCTGGTTTACTAGATATGCTGCATATGCCCAACTTTGTAGCCATGCTTACTTGAATTAGTGGTACTAATTGTAATTGATAGTTCAGCTCATCAAAGAGAGATTTAAACCTTAGGACTCATTAGAGCGGGATTCAGATTTCTTTAGGTTTTTTTTATACAAATTCTGCTTAGGGTTTATTATTCCGCCCAATCCTTTAAATAAGGATCAGTCTTATTACATAAATAAGAAACTTAAGGAAAGGATATCCATTGTGCATTCTTAACCATAAAATCGTAATATAAGGCAATAAGTTAACTAAAATAAATCACAAACAAGAAACCAAAAAAAAAAAATAAAGGAATAAAATTGTAATATAAACCTTAACTAGAGAATCAAAATTACTGATATTTCTCCTTTTTGGTTCTGGCACATAACATTGTTGCACTCCTAGAGAAAGAGCTTGTCCTCAAGCTCTAAGCCAAGTTAAACTTGGCAAAAGGCACCTTGCTCAAGAGTTATTGATCTGCTGATCATCATTATAATCGAACCAGGAGCAACTTTTTCAAGTAAACTGACCACTACCTCAGTATTATTCTTTCCCATTACTAACGGTGAAAATTGGTAAAGACCATGAATCTTAATAAACTTACTCTCATTTATTAATACCACTGAATAAAGCTTTATTCAGTAATAAAAAAAGGAACTAGTAATTGAGTCTTTATCATCTCCAATATCCCTTTCACTAGGTAACACAGATTAGGAGGTTTTTCAGACCAATTTTTGAAAAAAAACACAGGCCAATGGATGAGTTTACAAGGGATTAATGAACAAGAAAAGAGAGTGAAGTTGGTTGTGACTGCCAATGTTCTTGTCGAGATGGGCTTAGGAGTGTTTGATGCATGAGATAAGAAAGAGAGATAGGTAGCAGCTGCCATGGTTTGGTTTTGCTGCCATTGTTCTTGTCGAGATGGGTTTAGGAGTGTTTGGTGAATGAGATAAGAAAGAGAGATAGGTAGAAGCTGCCATGGTTTGATTTTGTTCAGTTGGAGGGTCTACATTCTTATAAACCATAGAAAACTAATGTTTTTACCAACAATTATTTGATCTATTCCTTCACACATTTGATCGAACACGTGGGTTTTGGTTTCAGCAACAATGTCATCATGCTGCCATGTGTCATCAAGCATCTACTCTATCTTTGTCAGTATATACCCTGAATATTTCTACTCGCTACTCTGTTCCAACCGGATTAACCATTTGCTCACCCTTTTACAAGGGATTAATGAACAAGAAAAGAGAGTGAAGTTGGTTGTGACTGCCATTGTTCTTGTCGAGATGGGCTTAGGAGTGTTTGATGCATGAGATAAGAATGAGAGATAGGTAGAAGCTGCCATGGTTTGGTTTTGCTGCCATTGTTCTTGTCGAGATGGGTTTAGGAGTGTTTGGTGAATGAGATAAGAAAGAGAGATAGGTAGAAGCTGCCATGGTTTGATTTTGTTCAGTTGGAGGGTCTACATTCTTATAAACCATAGAAAACTAATGTTTTTACCAAAAATTATCTGATCTATTCCTTCACACATTTGATCGAACACGTGGGTTTTGGTTTCAGCAACAATGTCATCATGCTGCCATGTGTCATCAAGCATCTACTCTATCTTTGTTCATATATACTCAAGCTCCCTGAATATTTCTACTCGCTACTCTGTTCCAACCGGATTAACCATTTGCTCCCCCTGGAGCAATCAATCGTTAGTGTTCCTCTAGCAACAATATAACCATTGATTCTCCAACTATATTCCTAGAGACTAATGATACATGTCATGCACTACCTCCTTTGTCAGTTGGTCCTCCACCAAAGGACCTTGGCATGCCTTTTGATCTTCAGAAAGCTAAACATCAATGCATCCTTCTTAAATCTACTAATCCAATTCCTAATCACATATCTCCTTTATCTAGCTTTCTGATTGCATCTCTTGACTCTATTCAATTCCAAAGACTGTTAAAGAAGCTTTATTAAGCCCTGGTTGGAATGATGCTATGCTTGAGGAGATAAAGACTCTTGAGATCAATCATATATGGGATTTAGTGGATTTACCTAAGGGTGAAAAGGTCATAAGATGCAAATCTATTTTTGCAGTCAAACTTAATCCATGACTGTAAATAGACTTAAATTCATACTTGTTGTAAAAGGATATACTTAAGACTTCCAGGTTGGATTATTCAAATGCTTTCTCTCCTGTGGCCAATCTAACTTTTCTTCAGCTATTTTTTTCAGTAGTTATTTCAAATAATTCACTTTTACATCAGTTAGATATCAAGAATGACTTTCTTCATGGTGATCTCTAGAAAAAAAATGCATGTATAGAACATCCGCCTGTGTTTGTTGCTTAAAGGGGGTCTGGGAAGGTTTGTCATCTAAAGGAATCTCCATATGGGTTGAAGCAAAGTCTTTGTGCTTGGTTAAGCAAATTCAACTAGGTAGTTCAAGCGTTTGGGCTGAAATAAAGCAAATATAATCACTCAGTCTTTTATAAACAATCAATAATTGGCATTATTCTTGTACTATCTGTCAATGATTTTGTTATTATAGGAGATGATGGTGTAGGAATATCTTCTCTCAAGTCTTTTTTGCAAACTAGATTACATACAAAAGACTTAGATCAATTGAAATACTTCTTAGGGGTAGAAGAGAAGTTTTTATTAACAAGAAGTTTTATTAAAAGACTTAGATCAACTATGCTATAGCTTCAGGGGGAATGTTAGCAGTATGTAGTTTTATTTAGCTATAGGATATAGTTTTTATTAATAAGTATGTTAACAGTAGGCGATTAACGTAATTACCCATGATTAATGTAACAAACTTGTAGGATCAATTAGAATTCTATTTCTTTCTTTGTACATGGATCTTACGTCAATATAAATACCATGATAATCTGAAGTAATAGACACAATTTTGCTTAAATCTTCTCTATTTTTAACAATCTAGAAAGGTCATAAAGAGAGACCATTGAACAAATGATCCATTATTTTGGCATTAGAGAACTACCACTAAATACTCAAATATATAGACGAAAAAAGAAGGAAAAAGAAGCCGTATACCACAAGAAATTTAGCCATTAAATCAGAGATGACTCCAAGGGTAAATGAAAAAAAATTACCGTATTTACTAGATCTTATATATCTTTGAAAGTCCGTTTCAGGAGGCTTTTCATATGTCATTTCTTCGCGAACTTCATTAGTTGAAACCTACAAAGCAATTAACTAAATTAAAGGAGCAAAGTACCATAGAATCTAAGAAGTGGCTACATTAGTAAAATCAAAATATGATAACTACAGGTGGGAGATCAGAAATGGCATCACGGAGAAGAAGAGCGTCTTCAAGTTGACGAGGTTGGCCTTCTTCATAAGCAACTGTATTGCGCTGAACAAGACAAAGAGAATTATAAGAATAGAGCATTGCGGGTAAAAGCATTCTAAAGGGAAAAAAAAAAGAAAAAAAAACAGCAACAATAGAAACCTCAAACTCAGGAGGAGGCCAATATCTGATAATAACATCATGAGTAGGAAGTGGAAACTGTGGAAGCTTCTGCAGACACCAAATTACCACACAACACCCCCACCAAAAACAAAACAAAAAAGAAAAACAGTAAAGGGGCAGTTAGATCAACAGGAAGACCAAATCATTGAACAGATAGGTGATAGCACTACTTTATGGTCAGAGACAGCCAAGGAGTGTTATAATTCAATTTTATGCAAAAATCTAGAACACTAACCTCACTAGGATGTGCTCCCCACAAAAAAACACGCAACCGGAATTGAGGAAGACCATAACAACCAGCTGCAATTATTCCAAGCCTTGCTTGGTATTTCATATGTACCAACCGACTTAAAGCATATCTTCCAAGAGAACCCTTGTCAAGTCTCAAAATATCAACCACATTTTCCATCAAAACAAACTTAGGTTTTAAGTATTCAACTATGTCCATGAAGACCACTATTTGACGATTTCTTTCATCATCCAATGGAGAATCAACATTTCTAAAGCGATTATAGCCACTTATCCCTTGGCATGGAGGGCCACCACAAATAACATCAACATCCCCCTGATTACATTAATCATTGAAGAGAAGTCACTCATAACAAATCTCCAACAATTAAGATACCCCATATTAAGCATCCACCAGTGCATTTGATTAAGGAAAACTTACACGAAGGGGTAAGATCTTGGACCTGAATCCTTTTATTACAAATTCCTGAATACATTCTTGACAATTGCTGACAGATTCAAATGAGTAAGTAAATAATAACCAAAATGAAGATTAGAATAATGGCAGCAATTATTATACCTTAAGCCTTCAATTGGTTCCCACGTATCATCACTTGCGCTATATCCCTTCCAGCGAACCTAACAAAAGAGCTATGAGCATAAGTCATCTCCCCCAAATTATGACATAAAACAAAAAACGACTATGAATAACAGGAGAATAGATTGACACAAACAAAAATCAATTACAAACAAAAACTCACAAAAGGCATGAAAGGAACTACCATCACATCGTATAGATGAAATAGACCACCTTAAACTTTAGTCCACGGTTGCCTGTGTTGCAGGGATCACCATAACAAACATCAACAAGACCAGAGACCTCGAGTTCATCAGCAGAGGCATCAGCATCTTTTGCAGGGCTTGCATTCTTCATGACTGCTTCGGAGGCTCTGGATCTTGACGGATATGTTCTTTCTAAATTGTCAACTACATATCGTTTGCAAAGCTTTTCCCATTCCTTCAGTAGTCGAAGAAAATCATCAGCAGCTTCATTCCTGACCTATATAAGTGAAAGCAAAAACATCGCATTATCTACCTCTAAAGGTTTTGGGGCATGCCAAATGGAAGTTGTAAGGCAATGATACTCACATGTGCCTCTGGATGATTTAATTTCAAACTTTTACTTGCTGACTTATCACTGTCAACTGCCCATTTCTAAAATGCAGAATGTAAGATATAAAATTTGATAATCTTTTTGTTGAATGAATCATGAAATATGAGGTTATCATTGATTGGATGAAAATACCGTCACTAGATCAATGGAAGATGCTTTTGCACCAAGGCATAAACCAGTTGACATTCCGCCACAACCAGAGTAAAGATCTAGTAGTGTGAGTTCTGCCTGGTAAGTTCCAAAACTAGGAATATTAGCTGAAAAGGCAGGAGTCGAAGGGAAAACTTCCTTGCAGCAATTTGAGGAACTGTAGCTCTTGAAAGAATTATCTGAATATATATTTATATGTATAAAGACAGATATATTAGCACTATTATTAATTTATCAGAATATTTAACCTTTCACTTACCAGGTTATGTTTCCATGATCACCATCCCTCTCCTCTCTTAGGGTACACAAATAGAGTTAATACAGCAGTTAAACTCCATTATCAGCACAAAAAGAAGCTTACCAGGTGGCAAGTTGCGGAATGTTGAATAATCCACACAATACTCCATGTCAAAATAGAAATCAGATCGGGGAAGAGAATTTGATTTTAAACCTAACTGCAACAAGTTATAAAAGAACAAAGAATACATAAATTCAAAATTTCCAACAACAGAGTTCTGAGAATATCAAATGAAGTAGACAAAATATAAATATATGTATATATATAAAAGCTATTCATAAACAGTTAGAATAGTAAAAAGGCAAAAAAAGGGAGTAAATTAAGATCACAAGAAGCTTACCTTAGGTGATATTTGAGTAACACTAACTTTTGAAATAATGCAATCTATGGGATTATCATTCATTACAGTTGAATAAAATAGACGTCTTTCATCATGAAAAGCAGCCTCTTGTTTCATAACCTTTGCATGATGTGCAGAACAGAAGCAACAAAAGTCAGGATAAGAAATAGTGCATGATCTAAAAGAAATCTTAATTTCTGTACTTACTGTATCTTCAGCTCGATAAAACCACTGGACTCTAAAATAATTTTCTCCATCTGTTGTTTTAAAAAATTCTAATATCTTGCCAATGTGGTGTTTTGCTTCTTCACCCTGCAAAAAATCCTTATCCCATGAGAATTTGCTTGCTTCAATTGCCATATTATTGAAATTTAGAAGTGCCATAGGCAGACAAGAAGAAAAGGATTAGAAGAGAGACCACGTAAACTTGATTTGCTCAACATTAATTAAGAGAACCTAAATGTATATATACAAATTTTAAAACACAACATGTGTTGATCACATTTACCTTAATATAAACACAATCCCCAAGATTTATGGTACATCCATCAATTTCAGCTTGAGCATAATGGCATTCCACATTCCAAACTACCTTGTCTTCATCATCATCATCATCACTATCACAATAGGAACAGGGGTTATGAGCCCAAGAAAGAATATGAAGATAAAAAGGTTAATAGCAATTTTGAGATAAAAGCTAAATCAAGATAACTAAACCACTAAGCAGGCAGAGCTCATAAGAGGTAACTTACTCCGATGAGATGAGTTTTCTGTTAGATTTTGTATTCTGCAAAGTACAAGATATTCACAATCAGCATTGAAAAATACTAGTGCGCTCAAATTACTATTATACCAGCTCATCCCCAAACCATTCTCTTTAAAAATTAAAACTAAGTGCTTATGAACACTATAGCAGCAAACTACATGCACTATAGTCCAGACTCCAAAGGAGCAAAAGCTAGATGCATAGTTACTTACCAATGAATCAATGTTGAATACTAAAGATGCTTTAATGCATGCCAGATAATGCTCAAACAAGATAAAGGGATATCAGAATGGACAGAAAAGGAAAGAGAGGCAAAATAAAGTAAAAACTTATGGTCACTGCTTCAATCAGCCTAATCAATCAAAGAAATAGCATTTGACAGTGTAGTTCATATCAACCACCTTCATTTCATATCGCCAACGCCACCTTTCTTGAGCTTCGTCATCCGGGATTGGATTGCCTATAAATATAACATCAGTCTTGGATTGGCTCTTCTTCTTTCCTGAAAGAGACGAGCCCTTGGCTTTCTTTGAGAATGTTTCATCTGAGGTTCCAATATCTGATTCTGCTGATGAGATCTTAAATTTCTTGGAAGGCTGTTCATCACATGAATTGGATAATCTATTGGAAGAAGAGTTTACTTCAGCACTATCACCTTCAGCCAATAATGTAGAAAGTGAGGAAGGTGTTTTCAACTGCTTTTCATCAGACATTTCCCTCCTATGTTCTCTAAAAGATGCATTACTGTCGCCATTTTCTGTTGCGTGCATGGGACTGGGAGAAATTCCCAAGAGCTTCTCTTCAGAAAAGACCACTTCATCCATATCCAATCTTCTAACAGAGATATCACTGCTACCATTTTTAGTAGCCTGGCTAAATTTCAGAGATCTTCTTAACTGCCTTTCAATAATAAGCCTTAAGTTTGTCTCATTATGCCTTAAAGGAAAAGTTCCTTTATCCGCTTCCTCGGTCTTTGGGAGACATAATCGCTTGCCGTTCAACTTTCCAGAAGATCTTGTTTCAGAGTAGGAACCTCTGTCAGAGGATTTAAAAATAGTCTTTGATGAGCGACCATTGGTTTCAGGTGGGGCCGAAGTCAATCGTGGAGATCTCCTCAACCCCATTCCATTGGTTCTTTCAATATTCATTATTTTTGCCCCTTTATTTCTACCGACAAAAAATAGCATAAAAAGAAAGATCAGGAACACACAATGTAGAGCAAGGTTGACCATGTCTGCAATATGTTACTAAAATGCAACAATGAAAGAAATTAGCAATTGCTACTCACTTTAACTTGAACCGTTGACTTTTTGAGCTTCGACTCTGCATAACCCATGAACAAGAATCCACACAAATGAAACAGGTAAGTTGCATACCTCTAAAAAAGTCATCTTTGACTTGTAAAGCATTTGAAAAAAACCCACAAGAAATATAGCAGAAGAAAATCAAAGCCATTTATTAGACGAATTAAGAAGCCATAAATGTGACCCACATTTACATGTATTATTTTTTAATTTACGTTGACCTAAATAGAACTACAATTAAAGCCTCAATTACAATTGAAACCGTCTTCTTAGATAAAATAAAAATAGAGAAATCCTTCCAAAAAAAATATAGAGGAAGATTTGATTACCGGGAAAAAAAAAAAAAATACTACTACTTTAGCTCGATGAATAGGGGCCAACACACCTAGCTGCTAACTTACTACGCCGAAATATCTAGTGCCTGTTTACCGAACCCAACCAAGGAGGCTGGACGCATAATCCCTTATGGCAACAACTATGGCAGACCTCCTAGCTTACCTTAATTTACAGCCCAATGTGTTAAACATATTTCTTCTTTATTTTCAGAATAAATTTAGAAAATCTCGATGGAAAATTAAATTCTAAAGGTAGTGGAAAAACAAAAAAGCAATGGCGTTACCTTCGCGGAAAGAGAGAGGACTTTTTTATTTTCAGCGGCAGCTGAAATGGTAGTAAATCTTGGCGACCTTCTAAGATTCTTACCCTCTACAGTTGTAGTTTCCTTAATTTTCCTTTTATAACCTTCAGTTTCCAAACTCACAATGGCCTTGGGCCTCACATTTGCGCTCTCCCTAACGACCAACGCTGAATTTCTGGGCGACCTTCTCAGGCATCTCTCAAGCACCGTTTCTATATCGGATTTCCTCGAAAAAACACTCCGAATTGGAAATAAGTGAAAGATACTGGGGGATCGTCTCGGTAGAAGCTTGTTATCATCGGCGCCGGCGGCAATTTCTTCCGGGACGCAAATCTCTAGAGGCAATGGCTGCTCCACATTATCGTCTCCGGTTGTGACCAAAGTAAGAGACTGAGATTTGGAATCAGAGTCGGAATTTTCTGTTGGCTCCATAAATGCAACAAAAAAAAAAGGCAATTTCGATAATTTCGAAGATAAAACAAGATTTGAAACCAAACAGAAAAACAAAAAAATTCAAATGTGGATGGAGGAGTGAAGGTGGAGCATAAGGGGAACCGCGGGAGGCCACTGCATCGATAAGTGCAGAAACTGACTTCACTTTGCCTCACTCCATACGATCTACACTGCACTCCAGCTTTTGGGAGTTCAGACAAGGAAAAACGTTGTTTCTTTTATTTGAAAAAGATAAATTACGGGATTGATGTGTTTAAATCTGTGCTGTTGAAGGCTTGTACGTTTTGAGAATGGGTTATCAGATCAATCAGAGCGCACAATTATAAAAAGCAAGCACGCATTGGTCACTTTAGATTTGATCGTATTTATTTTTAACTACGTTACGCCATTTATGTAAATAGAAAAAATAGATTATATAATATTTACGACAAAAAAATTATATAATAAAAATATTTAATTTTTTTTTATAAAAATTGAGATTTTCTTGAAATGGTGAAGGTAAGTATAAAAAACTATGATGTATTAAATTTAATTTTAATTTTTTAAGATTCTACTTAAAAATATAAAATGAATAAAATATATTTATAGTAATGTTTGGTACTTTATAAAAAAATATTTTTTGATAGTTGCTCAATTGAATTAGAATTTAGTTAATGGGGATATCAACTAAATCAACCATTTAAATAATAATTAGAAATCTTATAATATGTAGGGGTGAGTGTTCGATTGAATCAAGTGAAAAAATTTTAAGTTAATCGAGTTAACGATTCTTATTTTATCATCCTAACTCGATTTGAAATTTTTTCGAGTTGAATCGAATCGAGTAAAATTGTTCGAATTGAATTATAAAATTAAACATGTCAAATTAAAATATTGTTACAGTATAAATAATTCCATGCTATAACACATAAATTTGAAACAATATATATTTAAAAACTTTTTTCAAAGCAAAATAAAAAAAAATATTTTAGTATGATAAACTTGAATCATTAATTAGGTTCTCAAAATTATTATTCTAGAATTTTTATAATTTTTTAATAAATATAAATTTTGAATTTTTATAAATATTTGAATTTTAAAATTTATTTTGAATTTTTTTGTAACTTTTGTTGAGAAAGACCAATTTTTTCATTTTCAAACTTGACAGGGACTAAAAAGGTATTTACACCAATTTGTTATTTGAATTATTCGAGTTATTTAAATTGTAAAATTCAACTTGATTCAAACTCGAAATTCAAATTATTTATTTGAGTTGACTCTAATAATTTAAATAACTCAATTCAATTAACTTAAAATTTAATTTTTTTCGAATCGAATTAAGTTTTGTTCACCCCTAATCACATGTGGATGTAGGTGGAAACCACAATTAATAATATATGAAATATGTATAATATATACAAATATTTAACAATTTTATATAACAAATATACTTATTAAAGTTTCATATACTTTTGTCTGGTGGAGGAGCTAGTAGTAGTTTAGTGGAACTGCAGCTATTACATCAAGTTTTGCGTCCGAAATGGGAGATTCGTATCCGACATATCCCAAGAACTCTTAATGGTGTTGCAGATCACATGACTAAATGTGTTGATACAAGTAGCTCTTTGATACGTTTATTTAAATCCCACTGGCTTCGGTCATGAACTTATTAAAAATATATCGCAACATGTTTATTTACTTTTGATTATAATTTTACTAGTGTAATCGCTTTATGCTATCCTTTATATATATATATATATATATATATATATATATATATATGCATAGCGTCATTGGTTCAAATATCATTATGAATTTTATCAAAAAAAAATCAATCTCATTATAGACAATTTTTTTAATAAAAAGTCAAAAATACTCACAAAATCATATAAATTACTTTACAAATTTTTTTTATATAATTTCTTAATTAAATTGAGACCTGGACGGATGACGCTAAATTAATAAATGACTTTATAAATAATATAAATGTAATTTTTATTTATAAAAATTACTAAAAACTTAATTAAAATTTAGTTAGAATGATAAAAATTATATCTATGAATATCTATATTTTCTACTCTCAAAGTCTAACATACGAGTTTTTCTAAATTAACTATGGATTTAAATTTTTTTATAGACTTTATATAAAAATAAAATCACTCAAAATAATATTTACTGACTGAATTAATATCTAATTAATCTATAAAACCAACTCAAACAAATCAATAAATAATTGTATTTATGCACAATATAATTTTATAATTTTTCTACATCAATAACAAACTATATGAATAATAAATTGCAATATGATACTTCATTGAAAATATTTATAAATAGGAGATGGATTCACTTACATTGGTGTAAAATTAAAATTGTTTTACAAATTTTTATATTTTTCCATACAGTTTGGTTGAGCAGGTTTGAACTTAGAAAATGACATTGTTATGAAAGACAGTCATGAACCTCAAATATAGACTATAAAACGAACTTGCATGATACCAAAGAAAATATCTTTTCATATCGTTAATATTTTAACGATCCAATCGTTAAATTTATCAATATAATTATACTTAACTTGCACATAATTTTTTAAAATCAAATCAATATTTTATCATATTGATCTAAAATGTTGTCTATATTTGTATATACATTTAATGGTTGAAAATTTTTACATAAAAAATAGATTGAAAATTTTAATTTTTGTCAAACTTAACATATAAAATCTATATAAATAAAACATAAAATATCAACAAATTAGAGAAAAATATAAAATCACTATAATTTTACAATTATAACCAATAAATTCATGGGAAAAGTGTAAAATCTCTGCCCTATTTTTACAATCGTAAGTAATTAAATCATTTAACAAGTAATTAAATTTACTAATAACATCAACCTACCTAATATAAATGTTGGCTTTATATTTTGGGCGGGATCTTCATTGTTCAAAATTCAAAGTGAGCTTTATAATTTAATATTCAAATAATTTCTTTTGGCCGTCATATTTGAATCAACTAAATTTATTTTATCACATTTGAAAATCTATTCTATATATTAAAAATATCCCCAAGCAATTCTCTATGTGACATATGCCCAGCTGTTTGCTAAATATGTATTTTTTTTAATTTTTATTAATTTTCAAGTTTGAATTTTTTTTTAAGGGAGCTAGAATTAAATTATATATTTTTAAGATAGTAAAAAGTAAATTTATTATTTTAATAGTTTATGTATTTATAAATTTTAAATGATTAAATAAATATTTTAATATTTTTAGGGTGAAAATGTAATTTTATTTTTAAGATTCATAATAATAGTTAGTTCCGATGATGACTGACTAGTCAACTTAGAATTCATATTTAGAATTAAGTTTAAAAAATTATTTTAATTTCAATTTTAATTGTAAACGAGTCCTTAGAACTAAGTTTACAAAATCGTTTTAATTTCAATTTTAATTGCAAACGAGTCTTTAAAATAATTAGGTTGCATGTTTCATTGAAAAAAGGTTAAATATTTGTTATCTTTTTAAGTGATATATTTCGTAACACCCTAGTTCGTCTTCGTCATCGGATTAGGGTTACGAAATATTACTATACATTTCAAAACATTTAAATTCAAACCAAAACAATTATACAAATCATCTCATAACAATTAATAACTTCATATAAATCAGAGTAAAAATATAATTACAGGCCTTAAATCGAGTTTACGGGGCCTTAAAAACAGTTTGGGAACATTTTGGGATCAATTCGAAATAAACCAGAAAATTTTGTAAAAACTTGAAAATTTTAAAAATAGGGGTCACATGGCCATGTCGCTAAGTCGTGTAACATAGCCCAGACCGTGTGGACATTCAAACTATGGACACACGACTGTATCTCAACTCGTGCGTCCGCCCGTGTGAGTTTTGAAAATAGGGCCACACAGCCATGTGCCAAACCGTGTATGCATTCGATGTTGAGTCACACGACCATATTGTAGGTCATATGCCAGACAGTGTTACATATTGACTTGAGACACATAGCCGTGTCGCAGGCTGTGTCTCAGATCATATGAAACTTGCACCTAAAATAATAAAGACATACACCGTGTGACAGCTTCTGTCCCACGTTGTGTGCTACAAAGTTTGCCCCTAAAACAAGCCATTTGCAACCCAATTGCTTAGGTACCAAGACATACCAAAAACACATGTTTACAAGCCTTCAAAACACAATCATATCGACTCAAAACATCCAAAAACAATCAACTTATGTTCCTAACCAATGTGCCTTCATTGACACCACAATTCAAACATCAAAATAACCCAAAACCAATGCTAGGTTCTCAAGTCACACAGATATATCAACCAATTATACTTGACCACCTAAATCATCTTACAATCAAGACAAACCTTACCATTTCTCTATTTGTGCATTCGCATTCATTTATACCATTTCACCATAGGACATCATTCTCTATACTATAGAACAACATAATAAAAATATGTATGTAACACCCCAAACTTGGCCCATACATTTCGACCAGATCTGGTATGCTACGGGTTGAACGTTAAAATCTTTTGCTAAGTTGGTTTTAGAAAATCATAAGTTATTAGGCAATATTTGAATAAATAAGTGACATTTGAAAAGAAACCTTGTATTACTATTATTTGGTATAAATAAACCCCTGACATAAATTCATAAGTTGCAAATATTAAAAAACCTACTTAGGCGAATATAAACTATGGGGCTTTATTACCTAAATATTCCCAAAATAAAACTTAAAGGAAAAACCAAAAATAATCTATAGAAATAAAAACTTGATGGCCCCTCGAGTTCGTCTCGGCTCCCATGTCCACGATCTATTGCTCATCTGAAAAGTTAGGGAAAAATAATAGGGTGAGTCACCAAGACTCAGTGTGTAAATCCCGAAAACACATAAAAGGCTTGGGCCCACAAACACATTATGAGCCCTGGCCCATACACAATGGCAACAATCATAATCACATGACAGATAACAAATGATGCAAAGCCCAACCCATCCTAGAATTCCATCCTCTACACACCAACCCGTACCAACCATCACACCTTGGGGATTTCTACAATCAACCCACCAACCGCTACACACCATATCGACAGTCATACTGCCTACTCCTTATCAATCAGGAATTTAACGTGGGTTTTCTACCACCGATCACCATGTGATCTAACATTTCATTAGGTGGGTTTTCTACCACCGATCACCATGTGATCTAACATTTCATTAGGTGGGTTTTCTACCACCGATCACCATGTGACCAATCATGCCCTTCCCCTTTTCATATCAAACCCATCCCATGCATACATTCATGCAAAATCAAACAATCTACTACCTAAGAGATTACAGTCTTTCGCATACATCGATACACATAGAGAAGTTCTATGATTACGTACTTGGCATTCCTTGCCTAACCCTTTTTGGGTTTCATTCGACTGTCTACACAGGCACTTTCCGGCTTTTTAGCCCATAACATAAACATACATATATTCATACAGATTATTAGTGTGTTAGAGATCTACACACGACTGTTCATACAGCCTCATTTTCCGGCTTTTCAACCCCTAACAGGTATAATACAAAATAAAACTTATGTGATAAGGATCTACACACCTGATTACCGTTAGAACGAGACCTTCTAAGTTGACGCTATCCGTAGCCAACACCACTGCTATCTGCCTAAGGTGTTGTTCAGAAGCCGGTCCACAACAAAGTGGCCAATCTCGAACGACAGATACCGCTTGTTTCTTAAACTTAGGGATTCTCTCATTTGCTTGATCCATATTTAATTCCATCACAAGTCCTTGTCAGAACTACTATCACAATATATATGATCGTTAATCCTCATCATAAAGTTAAGATCTTGTATACAATGAATGAATCTAGTAAAAATCTAGGGAAAATCTCTCTACCTTAAAATCCCGAAATTAGAGACTAACGATTTTCTGCTTTTAGATCTAGACGACCGAGTTTCCTTCAAATCCCGGAATGCCGCCCAACATAGAACCATTAAACTATTAGCTTTTGGCTTTTGCCTTTCAAAAACCGAAATAAAACGTGAGAAACTAACAGAAGTCTACACTTACCTTAACACAGGGGATTCGGCTAGCACTAGAGAGAAGATTCGGCAATGCCAAAGAACAAGATTTAAATGCCGAAAGAATAGAACTAACTCACAAATGGGATGAATAGAGAAAAACAATGGAGATTTCAGCTTTTTAGAGAAATCGGCACAAGAGGAAAAGAATGGAAAAGAGAGTGAAGGGAGAGGTTTCGGCTTTTGAAGAAATTAAAGAAAAGAAATTGTAGAGGGAGAGACTAAGAATTTTGGCACAAAGAATGAAGAGGAAATTAGGGTTTAAATGCCAGAAGCAATGAGATATCCCCCTATTTATAGAAATTTCAGCACTCCTATCAAAAACCCGAAAGTACCCTTCCTGATAACTAAAAATCAGGCTAATAAAAAGGGAAAATTTGGCACCCCTTTTCCATGAAGTAGCCGAATTCTTTACTCCTCTAGGTGATGGAATTTGGGCCAACACCTAGCCTTGCAGATAGCTCCTATCTTTTCTCCTTTTATCTTCCATATTATCAACTATAATATCTACATTATCCTATTCATATAAATCCTCCTATTTTTGAGCCTTGTTGCCATCTACTCCACCTAACCCAAATGCCGATAATTAGCTAACTTAAATTAAAATAATTGGGCTCCATGAAACTTAAATTTTGGGCCCCTATCTCCCTTGTTGTGGCGTCACCTCCTTGCTCCCTAAGTGGCGCCACTGACCACTGGGCCACAAGCCCATTTTGATAATTTAAACACATATACCACCTTTTAAAACTCTATAATGCCTAAACAAAATTTCACCAAGGCCTTGACCACATCCTGAGCCCAATTTGGACCCCTAACAGTTAAATTAACTCATTACACATATTCACCCATTAAACACATAGGCCCAAAAATTCAGGATGTTACAATGTACTTATGAGCCTTTACAAGCTAAACCTTAAAAGCATACATATACAAGCACCAAAAATCCATCTAAGGCAACATCTTTCAAGTATAAGAAGCACCGCAAGTAACTTGTGTTCAAAATATTTACACAACACCTATTACATGACAAGTTCCGTACTATATTTAAATTTCATACCAAACCATGAATTAGCACATTATCAACTAAAGCATATATTTATCACATAAGTATAGAAAATACCACTTGTATTAAGTACTTAAAACATATATGAGATACTCCTATTACATGCCACATATGCCAAAATTAGGCTTCCTTTGGTTTAGCTTTTAATGCCAGTGTGGTGCGGTTGGGGTAGATAATTGTTACCAACCTCACTGATTGCTTGTTTGGTTCAACATCACAGTACGGTCAAAATTTATTTCAACCACACTAATAGGCTCAAAAGTGACTGGAGATTTCAGTAGCAGTTAAACCCAATAAAGTAGTAGGTATTTTTAATGGACAAAAGTACCGATACTTTTATTTATTATTTTACCATTTTATCCTAGAAAGTTAAACTAATTTCTTTCCCAACCTTATTTGTTTTCAGATTTGGGAACAAAACAACCACTTATTTTTCAGATTTGAGAACTAAAACAGTGACTATTGTTGGTTTCTCCCCTCTTTTTTTCTTTGTTCTTGGTTGTGGCTACTACTTTTTTCTTTGCTTAAAGGTTTGTTTTTATATATTTGTGTTGAGTATGGTATCATGTTCTTGTTATGTTTTCATCTCGTTTCTAAAATTTTCGAGTTTAGATCGGATTATTGACCAATTGGGGGTATCTGCAAATATGAGTTGTAGTTTTCACTTCGACAATGAATGCAAAAATTTATCTTGTAGTTGGGAATTTTTTAAGAATTTTTCGGTGCAGTGTAGTGCTCAATTGTAGTTTTTCTTCTTAATACAAGGTTGAAATGATGAAACAAACCATAAAATCGTGGAATGAATCTTAACCCAAATATGAATATAGTGTTTCTAGTTGTTAAAGTTTTGAAATAATTTTGAGCTATAAAAAAAGAAAAAAGAAAAGGAAAGATCCATGTATTTGTACGAGAAAAAAAATATTTAAGTTGGGTGTTTTTTTTTTAAGAATCAAGGAAATATCCATCAATGCAACTTATTGGTAGGAATGCAATATATTATTTTATAAGAATCAATGTTTATTTTGGGTAATTTTGAATCCTCTCCCTCCCAAAGAATTTTCTTTGTTTTTTTTACTATAGAACTGTTCTTAATATCTTGTGTTTTTCTTTTTCTATTTAGTTGTGTTCTTAATTCATAATCATCATGTGGATTAACATTTTATTTGATTTGGATTAGATGTAGAAAATATAAATAAAAATGATTAATTTAGTTAAGCTTTAAATAATTTTTCACAAGAAAAAAGAAAAGAAAGAAAAAATTGATTTAAAGGACAGCATGAAGGAAGATTCTAAATCATGCAATTAGTGATTAATTATTTTCAATAGAGGATAGTATAGAAAGCCAAATAATTTCCCATTGAGAAATTGGCTACCCATTCGTGATGAATTGGTTGGTATTTACAATGAGATGGTATTTAATATTTGTTATGTATTATTCTTATTTTTTATGAAACTATATTATTATATCTAATTATATAAAATGAATGATAAACCGTAAAAGTAACATATTTTAAGCCCACATTTAGCATGCTTTTGGATGATTTAAGCCTTGAATTATGTAATTTGGTGCTCTTAATCCTTTGTTTTCATGTTTTATACTCAGAAGAGCATCGGATGATGAAAAGAACGAAAAACGGGCCCAAAACAAAGTAAATGAGCCATATCACGAAATCCACACGGCCTGGGACCAAAACCACACGACCGTGCCTTATTCAACAGCTTCGAACACGGCTTGGCCACAACTTACACGGGTGTGTGCCATGAACGTGTCCCTGCCGTGAGAAAGAAGAGTTTCACTCGGATTAGGATACTTAGGGGTAAAGAAACATATTTAGAAGCCTATATAAACACCCTAAGTATGACCTAAAAGGGGGGAACCGAAGGCTTTAGTCAGGGGGCATCTAGCTAGGCCAAAGAAGGCAGATTTGTGGGGATTTACTCGAAGATAGCCAGTTGATCCATCTCAAGAAGCCGGAGTTATACTCAAGACGGAGGATCTCTCCTTCAATTCCTTCAAGGGGTTTTAGGGATTTCTTATGTTTTGTTTTATCTTTTCTTCTGAGATGTTTTCTTTTATTGTTATGAACTAAACCCTTAGATACCTGAGGGGGATGAAACCTAAGATGAATCTTGTTATCATTTGCTGAACTATATGATAAATATTTGACTTGTTCTTAATTATGTGTTCTTAATTCTTGTGTTGATATTTTCGGGATATTAATTCAAGTGTGATGTGCTTAGGTGGAGGAGCAAAAGTCCCTGCCTAAGAGTAGATATAGCATAATTAAGCGGAGTTGATCGCACGCCTAGAGATAGGGTGACGAGATTTTGTCGGATTAGGGTGAAACCTAATATGGGAGTCCGTAGATCGAGTCAATGCAATTCTATGGGTTTTAATTAGAAAGAGATTTCAATTAATCAACCTAGGGTTAGGCGATAGTCGCCTCGAGAGAGGGATTAGTATAACTTAGGGAATCTTATGGATCAAGTCAAATGAATAAATCCTCTGGTTCAGAATTAGATAACAAGTGAAGTCTAGGTGGATTCTTCCTTGGGTGTCGTCTTAATCAATTGGTTTTTCCTAAAAGTTATTCTCCAATTTCATTCTTCTTTGTCTTAGAGTCTTTAGTTTAGTAGTTAATTAATTTTAGATTAGATAAACAATTCCCTTAATTCTTAGGCTAGATAATAAAAAGAGAGTTAGTATTAGTACTTTTAGTTTCTTTGGGTTCGATAATCGGTCTTGCCTTAACTATACTACTGTTCGATATGTGCGATTGCCTTAAATCGTTGTCATAGTTAGTTTCTAGGTTTGATCATTCTTGTTATAAATTTTAAGACTTTGACATCGCATAAAACAACGATCAATGAACAAATTAAATGAAATATATTTTGAATGTTATAAAAAATAATGTTATCAAAATTTGGGTTATGCCTAGAATATGAAGTAGTTTACTACAATTAGTGCTTTTGAGACCAACAATGTAACACCCCTATCCCGAGTCCGTCACCGGATTAGGATTAGGAACGTTATCGGACAGATCAGAAACATTCAAATCATTTCATACCTTTCATTCATCAATCAGACACACAATGTCCCTTAAATAGGTCAACAAGACCTTAAGCATGCTTATAAACCGGGTCGGGACTAAACCGAAACACATACAAAATTTCATGAAAAATTAAAACTTTTCTAAGTTACAGGGCTTACACGCCCGTGTGGGCAGGCCGTGTGCATTCCACGGTTATTAGACACACCCGTGTGTCCTCCCCGTGGTCTATCCTGACTATACTCCGACGGCCACCAAGCACGCCCGTGTGCCTTGGCCGTGGAGTATACTGACTTGGCCCCCACGGTCACAAAGCATGCCCGTGTACCCTGACAGTGGTCAATCCTGCCAAAACCAACACAGTTATCCAGCACCCCCGTGCTAAGGCCGTGTACTACTAGGCCATATACTAACTTGCTCACACGGTCACTAGGCACGCCCGTGTGCCATGGCCGTGTAGCATTTAGGTCATTTTACAAGACTAAAATACCACCCATTTGGGTCTCACCTACAAGCAACAATTACCAGCACATTTCATGCATATATGGCAACAAAAAACATACCAAAATAAACATTCAAACCATGTATTCAATACCAATTAAAACAATGACAAATTTCAAAACTAGAACTCATCTCTTCACAAATATAATTCATTCATTTACTTACCCAAAACTAGACCATTTCATGAGCCTCAAACCATACCAAAATATACTTCAATTATCATGATCATAATGCATAATCTCAACTTATCTCTAGCCAAATCCCATGGCTAAATTCATATAACAACTTATACCAAAATACTAGTCTATACATCAACTTATACCAAAAACTAGCCTATACATGCCATATATAATTATATACATTTTCAAAGTGTACCAAAATGAGTTTAGTAGTGCGATGACAATCCTTGACGGTCCCGAGCCTTCAGTAGCTTTGACGACCTATAAAACAGAGAAAACGCAC
Source organism: Gossypium australe (assembly GCA_005393395.2). Lineage (NCBI taxonomy): Eukaryota > Viridiplantae > Streptophyta > Magnoliopsida > Malvales > Malvaceae > Gossypium > Gossypium australe. The sequence goes on along the minus strand of CM016621.1, from coordinate 22,835,266 downwards.
ACAGAGTAAGCTTTCCAAAAGCTTAATAAGTCAATATACAGATAAACTTAGCATAAAATATTTATATTGCAATTAGATACATTGGTACATCCCAATCACTTAGCATAATATCACAAATGTGCTTTGTTTCATATACTTATGGCCACATTTTGCCACATTCATCATTTTAAGATTCACTTCCTCACATTTAAGCATACATTTCTTCAAGTCAAAGTCATATAGGTACTTACCTTTTTATACACACTTGTGTATATACCATACGTACCTGAGACAGACATTCGTTCACTTATTTGATCATGGCTCGGATTTTCAATTCATATCACAGACTTGCCCGTTGAACCGTAAAAAATCTAGTAGGATACTCAAAAAGTCAGAATAGTCGTACAATGCCAACATCTCAGACGAGGTCTTACATGCACTCGGATATCGATTCCACTGTCCCAGACAGGGTCTTACACGAATCAATACGATACTGATGTCCTAGACATGGTCTTACATGCAAAGATCATAACGATGCCAACGTCTCAGACGTGGTCTTACACGTAAAGCTCATATCGATGCCAACATCCTAGACGTGGTCTTACACGAGTCTTAAATCAACGCCAACGTCCCAGACGTGGTCTTACATGATAAAATAGAACAGATACCTATGTCATGACATAGCTAATCCTATCTATTCCCAGGTTCGTATGGGACTTCTCGGACTTAGTCACTATGTCAAACTTATCTCGGAATTCATATGCATAATTCTCTCATAAGCATCCATTATCAACATTAGTCACATAAACAATTACAATTTCATACAAATACGTTTATTTGCATAGCGACTTACCTCGGATTCGATCTATCAGAATGAAAACGGCTACTCGTTTACTTTCGCTTTCCCGCGATCTAAGTCCGTTTTCCTCGGTTCTTGATCTAAACATATTCAGAATTAACCCTTTTATTCACTAATTCATTCAATTCAATCCAAGGACACACATTTAGGGCTATTTGCAATTTAGCCCTCACATTTGCACATTTTATCAATTTAGTCCATTTTCTCAAAACATCAAATTCACAAAATCAACACATACACATACTTAGCCGAATGCATATACATCACATACAAGCCCATATTTTCCATCAAATTAGCAATTTAGTCCCTGAATTTGCTATTTTCACAATTTAGCCCTATTTAGTTAAATTCATCAAAACTTCAAGAACAAAACATGTTCATCTAGATCAAATCTTTCATTTAACAACTAAACTCATCTCAAAAGTCAACATATCATCAATGGCATTTTTCACAAGCAACATCAATTCTTCAAATTGGGACATGGGCTTGATAGTAGACTAAGCAAAAATATCAAAAACATAAAAATCATCAAAAACCAAAGTCAAAACATACCTTAATTAAGCCAAACAGGTGCCGAATTTCACAAAGCTCAAACCCTTCGTTTTCTTTCAAACTTTCGGTGGATGAACACTAAATTAAAGGCTTATTTTGAGCTTTGTTTCATTATAATCATATTATTATTAATCAATTTACCTATTTAGCCCTTTTAATAAACATTTTATAACATACCAATAAGGCCATCAATGTCTTTTAACCATCCACTATCTAAATATTGGCATGATTGCCATATAAGGCCTCCACCTTTACAAAGCCACAACACATAGGCACTTTAACAAATATCATGCAACTTTCACATTTTACGCAATTTAATCATTTTGTCAAATTAAACACACAGACAGACAAATTAGCATACGAAACTTTACCACATGTTAAAACACATATCAACAGTACAGAAAATAATATTAAAATATTATTCAGACTCGAATTTGTGGTCCCAAAACCACTGTTCCGACTAGGGTACAAACCGGACTGTTACAATTCTCCCCCTTAGGGATTTTCATCCCCGAAAATCTTACCGTTAATCAGATTCGGATATTGCTGTCTGATTGAATCTTCCGGCTCCCACATTGCCTCTTCAATTCCGTGTCGATTCCATAATACTTTTACTAATGGAATTTTCTTGTTTCTCAACTCTTTCACTTCGCGGGCTAAGATACGAATCGGTTCTTCTTCGTAAGTCATATCAGATCGGATTTCAATTTTAGATGGGACAATCACATGTGACGAATCGGATTGATATATACGGAGCATCGAGACAAGAAATACATTATGAATCTTTTCTAATTCAGACAGCAACTTTAATCTATATGCAACAGGTCTGACACGTTCAATGATCTCATACGGTCCGATGAATCTCGGACTCAATTTGCCTTTACATCCAAATCGAAGCACTTTCTTCTACGGAGACACTTTCATAAATACTTTATCGCCGATTTCAAATTCTATATCTTTTCGTTTCAAGTCTGTATAAGACTTCTGAGGATCAGATGCTGCTTTCAAACAATCTCGTATCAATTTCACTTTCTGTTCTGAATCATTTATCAAATCAACCCCATATAGCTTATTTTCACTGAGCTCAGTCCAATATAGAGGTGTACGACATTTACATTCGTACAAAGCTTCATAAGGTGCCATTTTGATACTTGATTGAAAACTATTATTATACGCAAATTCAATCAATGGCAGATACTGTTCCTACGAACCATTAAACTCAAGTATACAGCATCTTAACATGTCTTCAAGAATCTGAATAATTCGTTCTGACTGACCATCTGTCTGCGGATGAAAAGCTGTACTGAAGTGTAATTTCATGCCCAAAGCTTCTTGCAATTTCTTCCAAAATCGGGATGTAAATCTTGGATCCCTATCTGACACAATGGCTAGTGGCACCCCATGCAATCTCACAATTCAAAAATATAAAGCTCAGCTAATCTGTCAAGTGAATAATCAGATCTTACCAGAATAAAATAAGCAATTTTTGTTAATCTATCAACCACGACCCATATAGCATCTTTCTTTTTCGGAGTCTGAGGCAAACCAGAAACAAAATCCATTGTCACTCTATCCCTTTTCCATTCGGGAATCAGAATTGGTTGTAGCAAACCGGACGGAACTTGATGTTCAGCTTTTACTTGCTGACAAACTAAACATTTCGGAACAAAGTCTGAAATGTCTCGTTTCATACCAAACCACCTATAGTGTCCTTTCAAATCATGATACATTTTAGTACTTCCCGGATGAACAGATAGACTACTATTATGAGCTTCATTCAAAATCAACTGAATCAACTCTGGATTTCTCGGAACACAGATACGATCCCGGAATCTCAAACAATCATCAATAACTCGGAATTCAGATCCAGAATTTGAATCACACTGAGCTCATTTCGCTAGTAATTCATTATCAGATTTCTGAGCATCGCATACCTGTTGTAAGAACAACGGTTTTGCTTTTAATTCATCTATTACCAAACTATCATCAGTCAAATCTAACTGAGCATTCAGAGCATGTAGTGCAAACACGATCGCAGCAAGTTCAAGGTCGTGTGTCAGATGATTCTTTTCGTGAGGCTTTAATTGTCTTGAGGCATAAGCTACAACTTTGCCTTCCTGCATCAAAACACATCCCAGACCGTTTAATGAAGAATCATTGTATACAACAAATTCTTTACCTGATTCTGGCTGTACTAACACTGGAGCTTCTGTTAACAGAGTTTTCAACTGATCGAAACTTTTCTGGCATTTATTCGACCATTCAAATCTAACATCTTTCTGAAGTAATCTAGTCAACGGAGTAGCTATTGTCGAAAAGTCTTTTACAAATTTGCAGTAATAACCAGCTAAACCCAGAAAACTGCGGACTTTAGATACATTTCTCGGAGGTTTTCAATTCAGAATAGCAGAAATCTTGCTTGGATCTACTCGAATTCCAGAGGCTGACACAATATGCCCCAAAAAACTAACCTCGTGTAACCAGAATTCACATTTGCTAAATTTCGCATACAATTGCTTTTCTCTTAAAGTTTGCAACACAATTCTCAGGTGTTCTACATGCTCATTTTCATTACGTGAATAAATCAATATGTCATCTATGAATACTACAACAAATTGATCTAGGTACGGTCTGAAAATTCTGTTCATCAGATCCATAAAAATAGCAGGAGCATTGGTTAGTCCAAATGGCATAACTAAAAACTCATAATGCCCGTACCTTGTTCTGAAAGCAGTCTTCGGAATGTCTGAATCTTTAACTCTCAACTGATAGTATCCCGATCCCAGGTCAATCTTAGAGAATACAATAGCTCCTTTTAACTGATCAAATAAATCGACTATTCGAGGCAACGGATATTTATTCTTTATTGTCACTTTATTCAACTGACGATAATCGATACACATCCTCATCGTGCCATCTTTCTTTCTCACAAACAGAACAGGAGCACTCCAAGGCGAAAAACTCGGTCTAGCGAGCCCTCTATCAGTCAACTCTTGCAACTGTGACTTTAACTCTTTCAATTATGTTGGTGCCATTCTATACGGAGCTATCGAAATAGGTGTAGTACCAGGCAACAATTCAATACCAAATTCAACTTCACGAATCAGAGGTAAACCCGGTAACTCTTCAGGGAACACATCAGAAAACTCGCAGACAATAGGTACTGACTCAATTTTCCTTTTAGACATTTTTGAATCAATTACATAAGTAAAATATGACTCGTACCCCTTTTTCACATAACTTTGAGCTTTTAAAACAGATATCACAGCAGGCATTCCATTCAAATCATCAGACTCAATCTGTACAATCTCATCATTCGGAAACCTCAAATTAATAGTCTTTCTTTTGTAGTTCACAACAGCATCATGCATAAACAACCAATCCATACCCAAAATAATATCGAACTCATCAAATGGCAAAATCATCAGATCAGCAGGGAAACAGATATCTCGAAACATTAATAGATAGTTCTTGCATACTTTATCAACCAAAACACTTTTACCTAAGGGGTTCGATACTTTTATAGCAAACTTAGTAGACTCTACAGGCAAAGTCTTGCTGAATACTAAATTCATGTATATATATGAATGCGTAGAACCAGGGTCTATCAATGCAATCACAGAAGTATCATAAAGAGTAAAAGTACCCGTTATAACATCTAGTGATGAAGCCTCTCGAGCTCGGGTAGCATACGCGTTGGCAGGCGCTCTAGCTTTAGATCTAACAACATTGTCTCTCGTAGTTCTCTGACTACCACTAACATTTATTACATTCTTTGATGATCTACCTCTCACAGGTACATTATCAGATTTCAAATTCTGAATAGTTTCTGGCTCGACAGTCTCAGGGCAATCACGGATAAAATGATCAAGTGATCCACATCTGAAGCAAGCTCTATCGTTTAATCTACAGCTTCCCGGATGCCTTTTTTCGCAATGTTTACATTCAGGTCTATCAGTTCGGACATTACCAACACTGGCCACAAAAGTTACTGGGGTTTTGGAACTCATTTGTGATCTAGCTCGATTTCTGTTCAAATGTCCCACATTATCTCTGGAACGACTTTGATCATCTCTGAATCTTTTCGGAGCAGACTGAAATGATTTACTCTAAAATCTCTTCCTCATATTGCGAGCTTCAGACTCAGCCTTTCTTTTATCTTTCCCGAGTGCCTCAGCTTTACAAGCTCGGTCAACAAGTACAACAAACTCTTTTATTTCTAAAATCCCAACTAGCAAAAGAATATCTTCATTAAGGCCATCTTCGAATCTTTTGCATATTATAGCTTCAAATGATACACATCTCGAGCATACTGACTCAGTCTCACGAACTCTCGTTCATATTTCGAAACAGTCATACGGCCTTGTTTCAATTCCAGAAATTTATTTCTTTTCTGATCAATGAATCTCTCACTGATATATTTCTTCTGAAACTCGATCTGAAAGAAGTCCCATGTAACTCGTTCTCTCGGAATAACAGAAATTAAGGTTTTCCACCATTGATAAGCCGCATCTCGAAGCAAAGATACAACACACTTTATGCATTCTTCCAGAGTCAGAGACATTTCATTGAATACCTGGATAGTATTTTCAATCCAGAACTCGGCCTTTTTAGCATCATCATCATTAGTAGCCCGGAATGTTTCGGCCCCATACTTACTAATCTTGTCAATCGGAGGCTTATTCCACGGATTCTGATTTGCAGTCGGAGGTATATCAGATGTCTGGAGGGGATTAACAGAGGCGGAGGTTGCGATACAGTCGGGTTATTTCTTACGAATTGAGTGAACCATTCACTCATCATCTAGAAGAAAGCTTGTTTAGCTTCTCCCTCTTGACCGCTCGTAGTCGGTCTCGAATCAGAGGGCGCTGTCTCTTGCGCGGGAGCAGGCGCATTACTTTCTACGTCGTCAGCTACGGCTCTTTTGGGATCCATTACTATACGAAAATCACATTTTTATATGTCAGGATTCATCACACTATCACAATTCAGATATATGGCATGTATAGCTAGACTCTGACACGCTACGTTAGTCCGAGAATTGGCTAAACTGTAGCTCTGATACCAACCAAATGTAACACCCCTATCCCGAGTCTGTCACCAGATTAGGATTAGGAACGTTACCGGACAGATAGAAAACATTCAAATCATTCCATACCTTTCATTCATCAATCATACACACAATGTCCCTTAAATAGGTCATCAAGACCTTAAGCATGCTTATAAACCGGGTCGGAACTAAACCGGAACACATACAAAATTTCATGGAAAATTAAAACTTTTCTAAGTTACAGGGCTTACACGCCCGTGTGGGCAGGCCGTGTGCATTCCACGGTTATTAGACACACCCGTGTGTCCTCCCCGTGGTCTATCCTGACTATACTCCCACGGCCACCAAGCACGCCCATGTGCCTTGGCCGTGGAGTATACTGACTTGGCCCCCACGGTCACAAAGCACGCCCGTGTACCCTAACCGTGGTCGATCCTGCCAAAACCAACACGATTATACTACTAGGCCATATACTAACTTGCTCACACGGTCACTAGGCACGCCCGTGTGTCATGGCCGTGTGGCATTATAGGTCATTTTACAAGACTAAAATACCACCCATTTGGGTCTCACCTACAAGCAACAATTACCAGCACATTTCATGCATATATGGCAACCAAAAACATACCAAAATAAACATTCAAACCATGCTTTCAATACCAATTAAAACAATGACAAATTTCAAGACTAGAACTCATCTCTTCACAAACATAATTCATTCATTTACTTACCCAAAACTAGACCATTTCATAAGCCTCAAACCATACCAAAATATACTTCACTTATCATGATCATAATGCATAATCTCAACTTATCTCAAGCCAAATCCCATGGCTAAATTCATATAACAACTTATACCAAAATACTAGTCTATACATCAACTTATACCAAAAACTAGCTTATACATGCCATATCTAATTATATACATTTTCAAAGTGTACCAAAATGAGTTTAGTAGTGTGATGACAATCCTTGACGGTCCCGAGCCTTAAGTAGCTTTGACGACTTATAAAACAGAGAAAACGCACACAGAGTAAGCTTTCCAAAAGCTTAGTAAGTCAATATACAAATAAACTTAGCATAAAATGTTTATATTGCAATTAGATACATTGGTACATCCTAATCACTTAGCATAATATCACAAATGTGCTTTATTTTATATACTTATGGCCACATTTTGCCACATTCATCATTTTAAGATTCACTTCCTCACATTTAAGCATACATTTCTTCAAGTCAAAGTCATATAGGTACTTACCTTTTTATACACACTTGTGTATATACCATACTACCTGAGACAGACATTCGTTCACTTATTTGATCATGGCTCGGATTTTCAATTCATATCACAGACTTGCCCGTTGAACTGTAAGGAATCTAGTAGGATACTCAAAAAGTCGGAATAGTCGTACAATGCCAACGTCCCAGACGAGGTCTTACATGCACTCGGATATCGATGCCACTGTCCCAGACAGGGTCTTACACGAATCAATACGATGCCGATGTTCCAGACATGGTCTTACATGCAAGGATCATAACGATGCTAGCGTCCCAGACGTGGTCTTACACGTAAAGCTCATATCGATGCCAACATCCCAGACGTGGTCTTACACGAGTCTCAAATCAACGCCAACGTCCCAGACGTGGTCTTACATGATAAAACAGAACAGATACCTATGTCATGACATAGCTAATCCTATCTATTCCCAGGTTCGTACGGGACTTCTCGGACTTAGTCACTATGTCAAACTTATCTCGGAATTCATATGCATAATTCTCTCATAAGCATCCATTATCAACATTAGTCACATAAACAATTACAATTTCATACAAATACGTTTATTTTCATAGTGACTTACCTCGGATTCGATCTATCGGAATGAAAACGGCTACTCGTTTACTTTCGCTTTCTCGCGATCTAAGTCCGTTTTCCTCGGTTCTTGATCTAAACATATTCAGAATTAACCCTTTTATTCACTAATTCATTCAATTCAATCCAAGGACACACATTTAAGGCTATTTGCAATTTAGCCTACACATTTGCACATTTTAACAATTTAGTCCATTTTTTTCAAAACATCAAATTCACAAAATCAACATATACACATACTTAGCCGAATGCATATACATCACATACAAGCCCATATTTTCCATCAAATTAGCAATTTAGTCCCTCAATTTGCTATTTTCACAATTTAGCCCTATTTAACTAAATTCATCAAAACTTTAAGAACAAAACATGTTCATCTAGCTCAAATCTTTCATTTAACAACTAAACTCATCTCAAAACTCAACATATCATCAATGGAATTTTTCACAAGCAACATCAATTCTTCAAATTGGGACATGGGCTTGATAGTAGACTAAGCAACAATCTCAAAAACATAAAAATCATCAAAAACCAAAGTCAAAACATACCTTAATCAAGCCAAATAGGTGCCGAATTTCACAAAGCTCAAACCCTTCTTTTTCTTTCAAACTTACGGTGGATGAACACTTAATTAAAGGCTTATTTTGAGCTTTGTTTCGTTATAATCATATTATTATTAATCAATTTACCTATTTAGCCCTTTTAATAAACATTTTATAACATACCAATAAGGCCATCAATGTCTTTTAACCATCCACTATCTAAATATTGGCATAATTGCCATATAAGCCCTCCACCTTTACAAAGCCACAACACATAGGCACTTTAACAAATATCATGCAACTTTCACATTTTATGCAATTTAATCCTTTTGTCAAATTAAACACACAGACAGACGAATTAGCATACGAAACTTTACCACATGTTAAAACACATATCAACGGCACAGAAAATAATATTAAAATATTATTCAGACTCAGATTTGTGGTCCCGAAACCACTGTTTCGACTAGGGTACAAATCGGACTGTTACAAACAAATCTTGAGAAACATAGCTTTGAAAGATCACCCTTTTGAAATAATTTTAGCCTTCTCAATCCCCTACATATCTTTGTGTTTGAGAGGCTGAATTGTTATACGTCTTTAGAAAATCTAGATATATGAAACTTAGGTGGTGTGGAAAATCTATCTAACATGGTTATACAATTATCCACGAAGTAATGAAATGTTGTATAATTTGGTGCTAATGCTAGACTATGTCACATTGACTTTTCATTTTTTTTAAGTATTCATATTGGACACCTTAGTTTTTTCATTCATATTTGGAAATCGGTGTGGAGACACGATATACATATAAGCATGTCCCACATGAGTGAAAATTAAATACTTATATTCTATTATTTTGTTTAGTACAATACATCAAATTGTTAAAGAGTTTTTGTGAGAAATATTGAATGAGCTTTACAAATGTGTGGATGTATATAAACCATGATATCTTAAGATATATGTTTGCTTATATTTGTGATACTGGTGATCTTTAAATGATGCTTATTATGATATATATATTTATGGTTTTATGTCAGTTGACATTTAAAGTTAAAATAATAATAATAGATGGTAAAGACACGAAATATTGTAGAGGAAGATAGTACCTTAGCAACAAAAGCTGTTTGAGATGATGAGCTAACGTTGATTTTTTGTGAACTTTGCATGAATGAAGTCAATGCTGGTAATAGACTGACAACTCATCTAAACTCAGACGGATGGGAAAATGTCATTGCTCTTTTTCAAGCAAAAACACAAAAAAAATTATGGAAAACCTCAATTGAAAAATTAGTGGAATACATTAAAAAAGGAATAGAGGTTATGGAGGGAGTTGCTTAAGGAATCTACGGGTATAGGATGGTGTCCATCTAAAAAGACAGTCAATTCTACCGAAGAATGGTGGGCTGAAAAAATATAGGTTAGTGTTAACTTTATCATTATTTAATGAATAAAGTTTATTGAAATTATTAATTTACAAATATAAAAATCTTAGTATAACATTTAACATTTAACATGTTATGTAGGAAAATCTTGATTTTAAAGGATTTAAGAAGAAAGGAATTGAACCATGATTGAATGAGTTAATGTGGCAAATGTTTGGTGGCATTGTAGCCACTGGAGAGAATGTGTAATGACCCAAAATCCGTGGGCACCGGAAAAAGTGTATTATCGGGCCTCCGTTTTAGTAAATCAAGTTAGCAAATAATTATTAGGAGTAATTATGAGTATAATAGTGTGATTAATTAGATTTTTATTTAGTGAATTTAGCTTAATTTAAAGTAATTAGGAAAAAGGATCAAATTGAATAAAGAGTGAAAGTCGAAATATAGATTAAAAGAAAGCAAAAAGGGCTAAAATGGCAATTAAGCCATTTGGAATAAGTTGAGGCGGCAAAAGGATGATAAAAATCTAAGATTTTATTGTTTATTATATTAAATTATAATATATATCATTAGTGTATAGTTTTATATTATATATATATTATATTATTATATATAATAAGTAGATAAGAACTAAAAAGAAGTAAAAGCAAAGGCTTTAAAAAAAAAAAGAAAGAAGAAGTAACAGAAAGCTCTCGACACAGAGAAGAGAAAGAAGAAAAGAAAATAACAAGGGGGAAATAGGGATTTTAAAGCTTGAAGTTTAAATAGGTAAGTCAATCAAGTCCTATTTTCTTAATTTTTGATGTTTTAGAAGCTTTAAAGCAAGATTTTGGTGAAACTAAGTAGATATTCTAAGAGTTTTTAGGTTTTTAAGTATAGTTGATGTTGAAGAAAAAGATGAATTAGGGATTAAATTGAATGAAATCTACGAAGAATTAGTAAAAGGATTAAACTGTAAAGTAAACTATAAGTTTTCTACTATAGGGATTAATTTGGAAGAAATTATAAATTAGGGTTTTATTATGAATTAGATAGTCAAGTTGATTATGGAAGAAATTTAAGTAGAATCAAAGCATGAAATAAGTTAAGAAAATAAGTAAACTTAATTAGGATTAAATTGTAAATTGAGTTATAAGAAAACAGTTTTAGGACAGCAGCAGAAGAGTAACTTTGAAAAATCGCCAAAAATAGTATAAATGGAAGTAGAAGTTGAATGAGATATGAAATTAAACCTTAATGAGTCTATTTTCATATAAAAGAAACAGAAAAAGCAAAGAAATTCTGTATTTTGAGATATTTATATTTTTGTGAGACTGGTTCAGAGTGATTTCGAGATCCCCTGTTCTGACTTGTAAAAATTATTAAAAATTATACAAAAATAATTGCGGGACATAATTTATATGGTTAGATTCCTTAATGAGTCTAGTTTTAGAAGAAACAAACTAGAACATCATTTGAATTCGGTAAAAAAAGATAATTAAATTTTAGCAAAGAGTGGTTGGAACTGTCAGACAACAGAATAAGGGTGATTTCAAAGAATAAACTGTACTTATTCGCTAATTAAAAAATTCTTAAAATTTTATGGAAAGTATATATATGAGTCTAGTTTCATATAAAATTTACGGATCTTAATTCGAAATTCTGTAACTTGAGATATAGAAAATTTAGTGACAATGACTCAGGTAGACAGCTTTGAAAGAACTTATAAGTAAATAATAGAATTGTGTATAAAAAATGTTGAATGAAGAGGAAGAGTAGAAATTGAATAAAATTCATTATTTATTGTAATTTAATGCTGTAATTAATAATGTAAATTATTATTATTTTTGTAGCTAACAAGGAAAACGAGGCATCGGCATCCAAGGGAAAAGAAAAGATCGTGGAGGAGTAAACTTGTATTTCGGTTTGTATTACTATAATTCAAACTACTATTTAGTTAATGTTATATTTAAATTCATATGCATGGTAAGTAATTTATAAGGTAAGTATTATTATTGACATGAATGAGACTGAGATGAAGTGTGAATATGTTTGAGTATTTAAATTGTTTAGTAATTAGAAAGTGGAAAATGTATTAAAATGAAAGGTGTGTTTTGAATTGAATTAAAAATTGAATTGAGAAATGATTTGAATACCCTATTAACTTGTCGGACTAGATTTGATACAAATGGCATGCCATTGGATTTGTCATGTGATGAGGAGATTTGTAGCTCGGCCGAGAAGATGATTCTGTTATTATATGCTTTGGTTTATCCGAAGAGGCATTTAATGCCTTATTGGTGTGTTTGGGAGGATATGATATATTGGTGTGTTTTGGAGGTTATATTATACTGGTGTGTTATGGAGGATTTATATTATTCCGGGTGTGATTGGGTTGGATATTTTGGTGTGCTTGGGTGGAATCCACGTTTCTGTCAGAGTCCGAGCATTGTTAATAGGGTAAGTAATTGAAATGGAACTTTGAAAATGAGATGCATTGATTTGGCTTGAAAGGTATGTGAAAGAATGTACGTGTTAAATTATGAATTGAATTAGTATGTGTTAAATGAAATGTGAATTTAAGATTTATGAAGTGATATATATAATTATGTATAATTAGTTTTAATAATTTATAAAGTTTATGGTGATGTTTGTAATTTATTAATGTTAAATAATTTTGATTTATAGTAATACCACTGAGTATGAAATACTCAGCGTACAGTTGTTTCCGTGCGCAGGTCATTAGAGTTTCGGATCCGGTCCAGCATCCAAAACAAACCCGACTCCAACAAGAAGATTTTGGTGATGAATTTCTTCCTTTTTGTTAAGTGGCATGTACTAGATAGTTATATGAATTATAAACATACATAAAGTTAAATGATTTTGGTTGTATATAAATGATTAAAATGTTTTGGATGAGGAAAATGATATGAAGTTATAAAATGATAAATTTGGTATTGGTTGAAAAAAAAAAATCTAGAAAATTCGAATAAGTCACATTCTACTTTTAATAAATGTTTTGGGCTTTGAAAGTCTATTATAGGGATTTATTTAATAATTATACTATAAATGTTATTTTATTTGTGAATTATTTGTAATTAGTTTGATATATCTGGTAATGCCTCGTAACCCTATTCCGGCGACGGTTTGGGGTTAAGGGGTGTTACAGAATGCATGGGCACTTTCATCTGGCGTTCTTCCAAGCGGGGTTCCTATAGGAGATGATACACCTAATGAGGGATTTGGTGATTCAGATGAACATAGTAATAAGAATGAAGGTATTCCTCCTAATGAGGCACCATCAAACCCTTCTCATGAAACTCCTAATCGAAGAAAGCAAACACTTGGGGTTGTACACGGTAAAGAAAAAAATCAAGTTCAAGTAGAAAATCATCAAGAAATACATTAACTACTCATATTGAGAAATTGTGTGAGAGTATTGCTAGTCCAAGGAAGTCAGTGAATGAAATTATTTTTCCTCTGTAACATCCTGGAAAGGGCCTATGCATTTTCAGTCTAACTGTACGAAATGACAAGTCTCAAGCACTATGAATAAATTTTTGATATTTTTGGAAACTCAGAAATGTATGAAAATGAATTGGAAATGAACATTTTTGGAAACCTGGAAATGCATTGGACATGAACATTTTTGGAAACCTGGAAATGTAAGGAAATGATTCAAAAATGGAAAGTGAACATTTCTGGAAACTTGGAAATGTAAGAAAATGGCAAGTATACAGAGCCGATCGAAAATTTTAGGAAACTTAGAAATGACCTAGAAATGTCGAATTTTAAAGTTTAAAATAGGAAATTAGGGCAAGGAGGCCTTAAAAGAAAAAGTTGGTAAGATTGACACACAAACAGGCTTGGAAAAGTGGCCTGAAGGTGTCACTTAGGGCCTATGGAAATGGCGCCATGTGCAAGAGGAATGGGCCTGGGTTCGAGTCACTTGGGAAGCAAATAAATAAGGTTTTATTTTGGCTTCCAGAAGGCTGAGGTGGACGGCACATGCTTCTAGAAAAGGAGGTGTTTTATTTTCATAAATATGTGATTAATAAGGTGATAATAAAGGATTTTTATTGGATTATTTTTTGAAGAGATAATAGATGGATAAATATGGATTTATCCCTTTTATTTTGATAGATAAGGAAGAGATAAAAGAGGATTATTATTAGTATTATTTTTTTAAGAGATAAGAGATAATAAAGGATATTTCTTTAATTATTTTAAATTAAAGAGATAAAGCTATCAAATAAAGAAGAGTGGTGGCCAAGTAAGGGACTCTAGCCTAGTAAATTTGGCTATAAAAGGAAAAGAGAGGCCATTCATTCATTTACTTTTCCTTTGCCGAATTTCTTAAGCAAATTCTCTTCTCTCTACCGAATTCTCTCTGTCATTGTTCTTCTTTCTCTTTTCAATTCTTCACAAAGCCGAAAGCAGAATCCCCCTAGTCTTGCCGAATTTTCCTAAGTTTTATATCTTCCTCTTCTTTCTTTGAAAAACCAAAAATCCTCTACTGTTCATCAAGAAGCTGAAATTTTAATCCACATCAAGGCCATAGCCGAATATTGTTAAAAGCTCAAGCAAGGATTGTCGATTCCTAAAGTAAGGAGATATTTCGGGATTTACTAAGTGTCAACTACAAGGAAGGAGAAGTTCTTTTCCCGAAGGTACACCATAAGCCGCGTGTTCCCTAGTTATTCGGTGAATTTCGGGATTTAAGAATCTAAGGTAAGTCATATTTAACATACGGCTAAGGGTTATTTATTGTGAATAAATGTTAGAAATTGATCTAACATGAAGTTATAGGGATTTCGACAGAGGGATACAAGGATTTCGGGATTTGAGAATTTCAAGGAATTTGAGATCTAAGGTAGTAGATCAGATTTCGGGATTTCAAGGAATTCGTTAAGCAAATCAGGTGTGTACCCTACCCTAAGTTTTGATAGGTTCATGGCTATGTTTAAATTAAATGTATTATTAAGAATGTGTGTACTCCACACTACTTTGTAATATGAATTATGGTTGCATGTATTAAAATATATGCTAATGAAAATATGAGCATGGCTAAGGTACCATGTTAAGGTACTAAGTACTCAGGTACGTTTCCTACCTCTACTAGGAATATGAAATATGTTATTCATAACATGAGAATATGATAAGAATGTGAACTATGGTATATTATGCATATTAATGTTTATGGGGCATATTGTTGTATATTGAAAGGGGAAGTGAAAAGTGGTGATTTAAGACCACAGTAATCTGAAAAGTGGTGACTTACGACCACAGTAATCTGAAAAGTGGTGATCTAAGACCACAGTAATCTGAAAAGTGGTTTCCTAAAACCACAGATGCGGAGCCTTAAGCCCGCAAATTGGTGTGTAGCGGAAGGAGGGTCAACTTAGTAGTCCCCACGGTGTGTTTGGCAGGTACGGGGGTGTGTAGCGGATGGACAATTAGGTTTGGGTTTGGGAATGCATCATAACTTTATCTTATGTTTCGAATGTGTAACTATTGTATGCCTGATTCTATTATGATTTAGTGTCGTGTACACATTGAGTCTGTTTGACTCACCCCGTTGGGGAATATTTTTCAGGTGATGAGCAGTAATGGACCGGGTCGGCAGGAGCTTAAAGGTGGCCATGCACAGCAAGCAAATTATTTAAATTGGACATTTTATTTTATTTAAGTACTCTACAATTTTATTTTGGGTTTTTATTTGATGTAATAAGGCCATAAGGCCATAGTGGATTACTTTATTTTATTTTATTTATTATGTTTACGAATTTTTATAAATTAAAGTTTAAGCAAATACATTTTTAAAATAAACCTTAAATGTTTTGTCACTATAAATAAATGGATTTCAATGTTAGATAAATTGGTTTTCAGCACAAGCCCAACCCAAACAAATATTTTTTTAAAAATCACACAAGTTTTTCCTAAGTAACAAAAGAACTTTGAACCGATTTACTTGAGGAACATACCAAATCTGGTCAAGGCTCGTGGGCCGGGTTTGGGGTGTTTCATCCTCACTCTCAATATACTATTTCAAATGCAATGGATGCTTTGCGTGCTTTGGGAGATGAACTTCCAAAAAAAGATTAACTGTACTATTTTGCCATCAAAATGTTCCAAATACCAATGAAACGAGAAGTGTTTTTGAACTTAGATCCAGATGTTAGGGTTTGGTGGCTTCGAAGTGAGTATGCTGAACAAAATCCAATTGCATCGTTTTCATCGTTGGTAGCAACATCCTCATTTCCCTTCCAACCATACCATCAACCACCTCCACCATAAGCTCCTTAGAATTATTACTGTAATATAACTATACTACTTTTTTATGTGTAAAACTAATGTATGATATTTTTTATGTTTGGTATTTTTATGCTATGATTTTATTCAAGTTTCTGTGTTGTATAGAATGTTACAAAATATTAATTTATTTTCATTTGATTACTTTTTCAGGTTATGGATGAATTTAACAATATGTATAATAGTTTTGATATGAATTATGATACCCTTGAATTAAGTGAAGAAGCTCAACGAAGAATAGCCACAATAGTTACACAAGTTGAGCACAACAATTATCATGAAGAGGAAGAATATGTGTTAAGCAGTGTATTGGTACACCATGAAACTTATTTCACTATGCAACCGTGTATGGATTCAAATTATATAGGTCAAATGTGGGTGGATGAAGTATTAAATGGGCATGATGATCGTTGCATCAATTGTTTTAGGATGCCAAAAAATATATTTCACACCTTGTTGCATGATTTGCAAACAAATTGTAACATCCCGTAATTGGGCCTAGTAGGATTGGGCCCATTGGGCCTTGGGCATAGGAGTGTTTAAAATTTTTGAGAACAAGAGAACGACATTATTTCAAGTTAGACTTATTAGGAAGGTGATTTTAGAAAGTTAAGGGGTTCTATGAAGTTCCGCATTCAAGTTGGGCCTTAGTAGAGTTTTGTGTTTAAGCCTATTAAGGAGAGATAGTAAGTGGCATCAAGGCTTATGGAAATAAAAGAGTAAATTGCTAGCATAAATGAGTATATGGCAAGGAGATTATGGCATCAAGTGAAGTACCTTGAGGGAAGAGGTTCAAATCCCATTGTGTGCAAATTTTGACTATTATTTTTGTACTCTTTCCCTAAATTTCGGCCAAGCTTGTAAATAAGGCAAATTGGATTTTTAAATTATGGTAAGGTGGACTTATTAAATTATGGAAAGGTATGGTAAGGAGGAAAACAAGGAAAAAGAAAGAAATAAAAGAAATAAAAGAAATAAAAGAAATAAAAGAATTTGGGGAGTGGAATAGGTGGATGAAAAAGAAATAAAAGAATTTGGGGAGTGGAGTAGGTGGATGAAAAAGAAATAAAAGAATTTGGGGAGTGGAGTAAGTGGATAAAAAAAAGAGAATTTGGGGAGTGGAGTAGGTGGTTATTATTAAAAAAAAAGAAAGAAAGAAAGAAGAAAATTTGGGTGTTTTGAGTACACGGTTTAGTAAGGGGATTTTGGGAGCTAATTTCTCTTATGGTTTTGTGCAAATTTGTGCATGAAAGGTTTTGGGTTTCTATTAGCATTTTGGGTACTTTTTCTCTTCCAACTTCTTTTCCCCTTGTTTTGGCCGAAACACTCTAGCACATTTGTTCATCTTTCTCCCTTGTTTTGCCGAAACCCTCAATCCATTCTTGCTCATTTTTCTTTTTGTTAGTCGAATCTCATATCCGTGTATCATCCGTAGCCATAAGTTAATCAGTGGAAATCGGGATTATCATCGATTAAGGTAAGGAGTCTTTTCATAGTCCATTCGATATTGCTATTCGGTTATGGTGTTAATCGGATTGAAAGTTTGACTAATCGATTATATTGTTAGGCACTAAATCACTCGATACTCTTTACTTGTAGATTTTTCAGAAATAGTGGTAAAGTCGAACATCTATATCTCGTAATAAGTGACTCAGATTTTTGGTGCCGCGGAGAGCATCGCGTTACGGATTACGAATAAGGTGTGTAATCTCATACCCTTCCATATACATATCTGAAATGGTGTGTAATCTCACACTTCTCTGAAAGTTTGTATGAAATATGCTGTTAATCGATTGAAATACCGAAGAAAACCAAAAACCGACATCCGTAACCACTCGGGCGTGCGTATGATCGTAGTGGTAACCGTATTTCGTAATAAAATAGTTTCGGTTAGAAGCAGTAATGTGTTTTTGAAATATCACTAAAAATAAGAGAAATGGAATTAGTAAGTGAATGAGATATCAAATTAAAGCTTACTATGTCTATTTTAATATGGAAGAAACGGAGAAGGAAAAGGAATTTTATATTCTGAGATATCTTAATTTTAGTGAGACTGGTGCTGATTAACTTCGGGGTTCACTAATCTGTTTTGGAAAAATCATATAAAATTGTAAAAAGAGAATTTTGGGTTATAATTCTTATGTATGGATTCCCTAGTAAGCCTATTTTCAAGAGAAACAAGTTGGAGCAGTATATAAAAACCGTACAGTGAGATATTTGAAATTAAGTTAAGAGAGGTCAGAATCGTTGGATAGTGAAACAAGGGAAGCTTTAAGGAATAAACTGTACTAAATGGCTAGGCCAAAAATTCTGGAAATATTATAGTAAGAAGATATATGAGTCTAGTTCCAAGGAAAATTTACAGATCTAGATTTCGAGTTTTTTAACTCGAGTTATGGTCAATTTAGTCAGTATGACGCAGATGGACAGTTTAAATTTGTATGCCCCAAATTACTAGTTAAGTTTTAGTTACGAGATTACCGAATTACCCTTAGAGAGTAAATTATCAAATTACCTTTGGTGGGTAAAATTACTAAAATACCCTTGGAGGGTAAATTACCGAAAATCCCTGGGTTGCAAAAATTACCGAAATACCCTTAGATAGTAAATTACCGAAATACCCCTGGGTTGCGAAATTACCGAAATACCCTTAGAGGGTAAATTACCAAAATACCCTTGGGTTGAGAAATTACCAAAATACCCTTGGAGGGTAAATTACCGAAATACCCCTGGGTTGCAAAATTACCGAAATACCCTTGGAGGGTAAGTTACGAAATACCCCTGGGTTGCGAAATTACCAAAATACCCTTAGAGGGTAAGTTACCGAAATACCCCTGGGTTGCAAAATTACCAAAATACTCGTAGATTGTGAAATTACCGTTATACCCCTATGGGTTGATTAGCACGACTGTGTGTGTATTCTGTTTATCTGGTTATGACGGTAATCTATTTCATACATCACTATGAAATGTGCTTTGCATACATGACATACTACATGGGTTGGGATATGTAGTTGGAGGAAGTGATTGATTTTTAGGGTCTCACGAGTCACCCGAGATGACTGTGGACTCACCGATTTGATTTTTAGGGTCGCACGAGTCACCCGAGATGACTGTGGACTCACCGATTTGATTTTTAGGGTCGCACGAGTCACCCGAGATGACGTGGACTCACCGATTTGATTTTTAGGGTCGCACGAGTCACCCGAGATGACTGTGGACTCACCGATTTGATTTTCACTCATCGATTGATTTTAAGGTCGCACAGCTCGCCCGAGACGACTGTGGACTCACCGATTTGATTTCACTCACCGATTTGATATTTAGGGTCGCACGAGTCACCCGAGATGACTGTGGACTCACCGATTTGATTTTCACTCATTGATTTGATTTTTAGGGTCGCACGAGTCACCCGAGATGACTGTGGACTCACCGATTTGATTTTCACTCATCAATTGATTTTAAAGTCGCACAAGTCGCCTGAGACGACTGTGGACTCACCGATTTGGTTTCACTCACCGATTTGATTCCACTCATCGATTTGATTTCTAGGGTCGCACGAGTCACCCGAGATGACTGTTGACTCACCGATTTGATTCTTAGGGTCGCACGAGTCACCCAAGATGACTGTGGACTCATCGATTTGATTTTCACTCATCGATTTGATTTTTAGGGTCGCACGAGTCACCCGAGATGACTGTGGACTCATCGATTTGATTTTCTCATTGATTTGATTTTTAGGGTCGCACGGGTCACCCGAGATGATTGTGGACTCACCGATTTGATTTTTAGGGTCGCACTAGTCACCCAAGATGACTGTGGACTCACTGATTTGATTTTCACTCACAGATTTGATTTCACTCATCGATTTGATTTTTAGGGTTGCACGAGTCACCCAAGATGACTGTGGACTCACCGATTTGATTTTTAGGGTCGCACGAGTCGCCCAAGACGACTATGGACCTACCGAAGGCTCTAAGCCACTTATAATCTGGCAGCTCGGCTGCATTCTTGGTGTGTTGGCGGGGTGGGTTGACTGATGATCACCCACAGGTGTGTTGGTTGGTACAGGTGGTGTGTAGCGGATGGATTATTAGGATTGGGTTGGAAATTGCATTACATTATCTACATTATCATGTTTATATGGGCTTCGGCCCAATTAGTTTCTGTATGGGTCTCAGCCCAGTTAACGACAGATTAGAGGATTACACACTGAGTTCTCGTAACTCACCCCTCTTTCCTTTAACCTCGCAGGTAATCCCCAGTATTAAAGGATTTGGAACCGCGGAGGACTCGGTGGTGGCCATACATCGGAATACTTCTCCAAAATATTTAGTAAAATTTTGTTTAGCTTTATTTTGAAGTTTATTTTAATTTGGGTTTGGTTTTTATAATAAGGCCATTGGAAATTATTTTTCTTTGAATTACCATTTCAGTTATATTCAAACTATAAATGATTAAACTCTGGATTTTTATAAAATGGCAATAACTGCTTCTCAAAATATCACTTTCTGCAATTCATTGAATCTGATTACTGTTATAAACAAAGTTTTTGGACATGGTAGTAAAAATGTTTTTGCAAGGGAATGATTTTTAATAAAATACATTTTGAAAATAAGCAAACGAAATTTTAGGTTTTGAATAACAGAAAGTTTTTAAATTCTTTAAGAAGAGTTTCTAATGAAAATAGGGTTTTCAAAAAACTCTTCAATGTGACATGCCAGATTCGGGCCTAACTTCTAGGCCGGGTTTGGGGTGTTACACAAATTATGGCTTAAAGCATGGGAAAGTATCGACGATGGAGAAGTTAGCATTATCATTGTACATTCTTGGAAATAGAGAATCAAATTCAAATGGAGAATCAAATTCAAATGCAACAGAGTGATTTCAACAATCTGGGGAAACTGTTAGTCGAATTTTTACTAATATGTTGCATATATTTGCTCTAATGGGAATAGACACGATTAAACCCACTAAAGGTCAATTCGAGGAAGTACCGAACCATATTCGACATGATGCAAGATATTGGCCTTACTTTAAGATAAAATTTACACAATCTTTATATTTTTAAAATATAAATTATTTCTAACTTTTATCTCATTACTTGTATTTATTTTAAAGGATTGTATTGGGACCATAGATGGAAACACATAAAAGCATGCATTTCGCCTTCTTGTCAAATACCTTATATCGGATGGAAAGGTGAACCAACTCAAAATATTATGGTAGTTTGTGACTTCAACATGTGCTTTATTTTTGCATTTCCTGGTAGGGAAGGAACAACACAAGAAAGTAGAATTTTTTTGCAAGCACTTAGAAAACAAGAGTTAAAGTTTCCACAGCCTCCACCATGTTGAACTTTAATTTTTTAATTAATCTTTACATAAAAAAATATTAAAAATTTTAATTTATTTTTAAACTTGATATTATGTTTTACTTTTTTGTAGGAAAATATTATCTCGTGGATTCAGGATATCCGCAAATGGCAGGTTTTCTAGGTCTATATAGGGGGAATGATATCATTTACCTGATTTTTGTCGAGGTAATCATCGAGTATCTGGAAAAAAAGAAATCTTTAATCATGCCCATTCTTTGTTATGCTCTGTGATTGAACAAACATTTGGAGTGTGGAAAAAAAATGGCCAATATTAAGAGATATTCCAAGTTATTCATTCAACAAGCAAGTTTTAATAGTTATTGCAACAATGGTTTTGCATAATTGCATTCGAAGACATGCTTGGTCAAATGATGAGGATTTTCGACAATTTAAGAATATACCCGACATACCAGTCTCTTTAGGCCATTTTGATAAAGGTGAATCGAGTTTTTCTAACAGTGAAAGTGACCTCGAATTCGCGATGTTAAAGGGAAACCATTGCAACTAGTTTAATGAATCCATATTTGTAAAAACATTTTGTATCATAACCTAATTTCTAGTGATAATGAAACTTGTTATGTCTTATGTTACTATTTTTTTATTAAAAATCATCCGTTTAGATACTTTAAAATTTGATCCAAGTATAATGTTACTATTTGTGAAGATAATATTTATCATTGTTATAAAAAAATATTTAACTATAAAAAATAAAAATAATTATCATTTTATCTAATAAATAATTTAAATTGATTATATAATTCATTAAAATATTTATAATAAAATTTTGGAAGATACATTTTAATATTTTATTAAATGAATTTATAAATTCACATATTTTAATAATTTTATAAAAGTAAAATAATTTAAAAAACTTCTATTATATATAAATTCTAATATGATGTCCTTAATAGTCATTTTTTATTCTCAACTCACCGTTACAGCTGCCTTTGAATCCAAACACACACTCCACCATTGTTTCTAATCTCACCGCTACAATATCCAATATCACCGCTACAGTAACTAATCTCACCGCCACTGCTGTTTTTAACCTCACCGGAGGTAAACACACTGCCCATCCAAACTAAGCCTTAATCGTTTTTAAAATCTACCAAAAAGAATATGGATAGTGTGATACTCGCGTTGATCCAATCGCTTAATCCAGCAAAATATTATCTACAATGAAACAGGAAAATAACACAAGTAAGCTTTAATATGCTTAGTAAGTTTACAGCTTAAAACGATAAAACTTACCGAATAAACAAAAATAATCATTTAAGAACAATGTCAATAGACATTAGTCCTGCCAACCACAATCAGTCAATGGTGAGTTATACAAATATACAAGTTACATAATTCGTTCAATTATACGAATTCAATCAATATCAATTTACGATATATTATAAAAAATCAAGCAAATATTTATACAATTCAATACACAAGTCATTTAACTATTTTAAATCTGCCCAATGAATGATATAACAGATATGGATACGCGGTTATCCACTGAAACACACCAAAACGCTCTGAGAAGCCTAACCAACCGAAAAATAAGCCTTGGCACCAAGTGCCTAGCCCGTAGGCTAACAACGCTCCAAAAACACACATCAGCACCAAGTGTCAAGCTCGAAGGCTTTACATCCGCTCCTAATAACAAGCTAGAAACACTGTAAATATAACACAATAGTCCGCAGCAAATTCTAGACTCCGGTATATTCTGTGAACAGGAATAAATCAAGAATCATCATCTCATCTCAAGGCAGACTCGTATATCGTGTAATATAACCTATTGGCATGCCAATTGTATCCTATCCTATGTTCATCTGGGCTCGATACACATAATCATATAACAGTTTCCAATTCAATCCATTTCTCACCAATTCAATCACAATATTTCAAATATGACCAATGTCATCAAATTGTATAATTCAAAATAATAACATACTAAAAGTACTCAAAACAATATCATATGAACTTGCCTAGACGAAAACAGTTGCAAAAACAAGGTCGGTGACTAATCCATTAATTTAGTTTTTCCACGATTATCCTTCGTACGAATCAAACCTTGATCTATAATAATTAAATTCAATCTTATCAAATACACGTCCCAACTCAATTTTATGCATATGACCCTTAATTTTTTATTATTTATATATTTTCCCTAAACTTTTACATTTATCTCAATTTAGTTCCTAAACCCGAATTGACAAATTTAACCTTATTTGAACATAGTCCATTCCAGCCGAATATTTAAGGACCTTATACAGCCCTTTATACACCATAGATTCACAATATTACCATGAGATTTTAACATTTAAACAATTTAGTCATTTAATATGAAAATTAACAAAAATTAATTTACAAATTAGTCCTATTAAACAATCAAGCTTAGTAATCTAATACAATTTTTCACAAATAACTCAAACTCATCCAAGGTGCATTTTTAAAATATTTAAAATTTTCAAAAACGGATATATGAGTTAGCTAGATCTAATTACAACGATCTCAAAAATATAAAAAATACTAAATAAAGGCTAAAATAACATACCCGTGCAAGGAAATAAAAGAACCGAAGCTCCAAGGTGTTAAAAATGGTATTCGGTTTGCCAAATGAAGAAGAAAGAATATGATTGAAACTTTTCTTTTGTTTTTACTATTTAAACATTAACTTTAATAATATTTTAACTAAAAATAATCCATTAACAACACATGGCCAGCCACTAAATTTCAAGAATGGTTTAATTACCATTTAAAACCAGCAATGATGTTTTCCATACCATTTAACTCAAATAACTAATAATAGTTTATTTTTGCTCTTTTTACAATTTAGTTCTTTTCTTTAATTAACTAGGCAAACATCAAAATTATTAGACCAAATTTCAATACACCTATATAATAAATTCGTAATATTTTTTAAAAAATATTCATAAACTTGGTTTACAGAAACGAGGTCCCGATACCTTATTTTCCAAAATCACTTGACTTTAGGGATAAACTACTTACTTAACTATTTATTCTATTAGCAAAAAGTATTAAATTAAAAATTCAATGTAATACTCTACTTGACTGGTAAAATTAATATTTACGGACTCTCATGTCAATTTTGTGATCTGAAAATCACTGTTTCTGACACCACTGGAAAACTAGCTATTACTTATTTAATGTATTTTTTAAAAGAAAACATAATCATTAAAAATCAGAAAAATTGGAGGGACAAAGAGAGGTGAAAATAATAAGGGACTCAACTAAACCCAAGCCAATAAGCTTACCCCATACATCATTGCCTAAACCCCTTAGTTTCACCCAATTGATCCAACTTATCAGCATTGTCAATACAAACAATAGAAGAATGACAACTAACACACACTCTAAGTAGTTCATTTTCAATAAAGCCGCTCGTGCCAAGGTATGAGTTACTTTATTAGCATCTCTACAGATTTAATGGACAAATAACGAATGAAATCTGTAACAATATGACGACAATCCAATAATAAAATCCCAGAAGTAGAAACATCTATAGCACCAAAAGAGAGAGGTTGCCACAATCTTTGATTATCAATTTCAACAATAATGTCATCCATGTAACAAGACCAGAGCCAAGATAAAGCCTCACGAGCAGCCAAGATTTCCACCATGAAAGGGTTCATCTTACTCATCATAAAATTGAATATACAACGCACAAAATCCCCCTCCTCACTAGGTATAATCGTTGCCCATCCCATATACTCAATGTCGAAACCATTTTTAAATCGAGTTTAGAAAATGGGGATCGACTTTAAAAACAAAAATGGGAGTGCCACCAATCCCTTTTTACTTAGGTGTGATTGGATCACCTTGTAAAATGTTTTATTTAAAACATTTAATTTTGGTCTACGAAAAAAAAAAGAAAATGGGTTCGGGAGTCGGTTACGTATGAGGAAGGGTTAGCACCCTCATAACGCCCAAAAATTAGTACCTAATTGATAAGATCATGTCCAAATGTTTGAAATTTAAAAATTTAAAATGAGATCCGTTATTGAAAAGAAAACCAAAACTTACCTATTTTAAAGAAATAAAAAATACCACACCCAATAAGTTAGGATACAACATTTTATAACTTTAAAGCTAGGTGCATCTTTATTTTAGAAAATTCTTACCTCAAGACACAAAATATCACACCCAATAAGTTAGGATACAACATTTTGAGTTATCAAGAATAAGTTTTTTTATTTATTTAAAACTTGAGATTTCTTTATTCTGAAAGAATATAAACATCACATGTAACACCCCAAACCCGACCCAAACACTACGACCGGATCTGGCATGTCACTAAGAAGATTTTATAAAACATGTCGCGTTTTTGGAAAACATTTGTGGAGTTTAAACTTTTATACCGAAAAACTTAATGATTTGATAGTTTATAAAAGATATAAGTTTTCATTTAAATGCCTTAGTGAATGAAAACCCAAAATTCTGCCTTTGCTTTCTATTATTTTAGTACAATCCCAAATTCCAATTCTACGTATAATTCAAGTGTTTGAAAATAAGCCCAAAAACTAAAAATATAAAGTAAGTAGCCCGTAGCCTTATTACAATAAAATATAATCCAAACTAATCCAAAATATTAAATATAAATAAACAAAATAATGTCTTTTGCAGTATCCAAAATAATCTCATGCATGGCCACCTTGCGTTTCTCTCCAGCCCGGCTCGATGCTCTATGTGTCTCCTGAAAAATGTTAAACAACGGGTGAGTCACGAGACTCAGTGTGCAACCCTCGTGCACCATCAGACTGGGCCTTAGGCCCACAGAACAGATAATAAAATATATATAAGAAATTATACAAAGCCCAACCCAATCCTAGGTTTCCATCCGCTACACACCACCCTTACCTGCCGAACACACCATTGGGGATTTCTACAATCAACCTACACCACTACACACCATCGATGGCAGTCATGCTGTAGTTAGCTGCACATCGTCAGATCATGGCAATAGCCACTACAACAGATCATGGCAAGAAGCCACTACAACAGATCATGGCAGAAGCCACTACAACAGATCATGGCAAAAAGCCACTACAACAGATCATGGCAAAAAGCCACTACAACAGAATACTTCCCCTTTCATCAATTACCCAACCCCGCAGTTAGTTGCACATCGTCAGATCATGGCAAAAAGCCACTACAACAGAATACTTCCCCTTTCATCAATTACCCAACCCCGTGCAATTACAGAAATCGACATACATGTTTATCATATCAAATTAGCAGAACCATTCACTTTATAATGACAGAGATCACTAACCTGGTGATTCGCTTTTACCCTCCTCAGGTTTTCACAGCCATGCCGGTATTTTGGCATTTAACAAAATATACAGATTCATAAGCATATACTAACAAACAATCTAAATGGTGTGAAAAGTTACACACCTGATTAATGCATAGTACTACTCTCTATGTCAATATCTTCACTAATCAGATCTAATGCCCTTTGTCTACAACTTTACTCAAAAGCCGGAAAATCGCAAAGATAAGGCCTCTCCTATATTCGTCCAAGGGTTAGTGTTTTACCCAAATTATATGTTTAAGTTACAGATCTCCTTACCTTGAAATCCTGAAAGTAATACGATCTGAATGCTACTGAACTCTGGCTTAGAGATCTAAGCGATTGAATCCCTTTCAAATCCCGGAATGTCGCAAATGAGAGAAAATACCCGATTAGTTAGCCATATAACCATTCGGCTAGAATCTCTAAAAGCCGGAATAGATTGAAAGATTAACATATTCGACCCTTACCTCCTCAGAAGATTTCGGCTACCTCTTGCAGAAAAATTCGGCAAACACAAGGGAAGAGATCTAGGAATTCGGCTTTTAAGAAAATCTCGGAAAAGTATGAACAAGAGAAGGCTGATGTGTTTTTCGGCTTTTAGAAGAATTCAATGGGGAGTTTTGGCTTTTAGTGAGTGGGAGAAGGATAACAATGGAGATCAGAAGATTCGGCTAAAAGGAAATTTCAAAGAAAAGAAAGAAAATGTGAGAAAACAATGGTGATTTTCGGCTTTTGGAAAAGAAAAGATGAGAAAAGAAAACAAGTGAGATGGCCTTCAAATTTTCAGCACAGGAAAAGAAGAAAGAGTAGGGTTCAAATGCCAGAATTGATTAGCTATCCCCCCTATTTATAGAAATTTCGGCACTTACCTAACCTTGCAGATAAATCCTATCTTTTCTCATTTATCTTAATCTACTAACTCATCTAGAAGAGACTTAATTAGCTCAAACTCCTCCCTCCTTTATCAGCATAATATCCACATATTTTAAACATTAAAAATCCCCTAAATAATAGCCTTGTTGCCATCCACTCCACCTAACCATAATGCTTAAAATTAGCTAGCTTAAATTAAAAGAATTGGGCTTCATGAAACTTAAATTTGGGCCCCTTACTCCCTTGTGTGGCGTCACCTCCTTGCTCCCTAAGTGGCGCCACTGACCACTGGGCCACAAGCCCATTTTGATAATTTAAACACGGATACCACCTTTTAAAACTCTATAGTGCCCAAACAAAAATTTCACCAAGGCCTTGACCACATCTTGAGCCCAATTTGGACCCCTAACAGTTAAATTAGCACATTACACATGTTCACCCATTAAACGCATAGGCCCAAAAATTCAGGATGTTACATCACATCCAGCACGATTGGACACGACATTTTTTAAACCCTCGTAATTAAAGTCATCTCATAATTTACGAAATTTGTTAAAAGGGTATTTAGTTATTTAGCCAAACGGAAAATCGCAACCCAGCACGATTGGGCACTATTTCCCAAATTTCTGAATACCAAAACATTGCCTTATTTTAAAATATAGTAAGCTTGTAAAAATGTATTTTTATTTTGAACAATAATCCATGTGACAATATCATATTTATAAACTATCATACACAAATATTAAAAAACAATTATAATACAATAGCATACAATATAGACAATATAAAATACAATTAAAATAATTACACAAAAATAGTTGTACAATAAGAAAATAATAATATAGGTTAATATAAAAATAATAGTTAAATGAAAGACAATAGTAATGAAAATAACATAAAGAATATTAATAATAAAATAATAATAATTATTATTATAATACTAATACTAATAATAATAGGGTTAATAAAATAATAGTAGTAGCAATATCAAAAGTAATATATATTATATAAAAATATTATTAAAAGAATAAATAATATAAAACTTTAAATAAAAATATTTTATAATAATCTAATACATATATATTTTATAAAAATAAAAAAATAAATATATATTATAAATAAATTTTATACCAAGAAAGATTTTAGAAAATAATATGATATAATACTATATATATACAAGTTAAAATATAATATAAGAAATAATATATAAATTATAAAAAAATAATATATAAATTATTAAATCAAGTAAAGTAATATATAATAATAATCAATATATAAATAATACATATAAAAAACATATATATATATTTTGTATTATTAATAAACTAATAAATATAAGAAAATAATATAGAATATTTTAATGTGATAAAACTATTAATTGTAAAATAATAAAATAAAATAAAAGGATAAAATTCAAATAAAATAAAGAAAACAGGGGTTAAAATAGCAATTAAGTCAAATTTCAAAAACGGCGGCGTCTCGATTTTAGTCTTTAAAGAACCCGAGGGATTAAATTAGAAAGTAATTAAACTTTTAGGGCCAATTTAAAATAAAAAAATCAAATTAAACGGAATTAAAAACTATAAAAATGTGGGGGACTAAAATGGAAATTAGACCATTTAGAGAAAACACGCGGATCCTGAAGGCCAGGTCGGGCCAACGCGCGGATCCCATGGCCCAAAACGGCTTCGTTTTTAAACCGTTATATAAATAAAAATTCGGTAAAAAAATCATTTGTAAAATAGTTTTTTTTTTTAAAAAAGGTTAAAACTCTCTGAAGTCCTCTTGTCCTCTCGTCTGGGTCCAATCGTCGGGCCTTAAGACCATTGCTCCACGCGCGCTACGCGCCACCACTGACGGTGGGCAGAGGTTAAAAACCTCAGTTTTAAAGGTAGTTTCCTCATTCTCCCTTTTTTGAGTATTATTTTGTATAAGATATGCGCAAAATAAAAAAAAATAGAAAATCACCTCTGTAGGAAAAAATATTCCGTTTCAATGAACTTTTTTCTCTTTTGTTCTCTGTATTTTTGTTTCTTTTTTGTATCGTATCCTCCCTGTTCCCTTTTACAAGTTTTTGTAAGGCTTTTTATAGCCTTTGAAATACACGAAATGAAAAGGAAATAAACGTTGTTCCTGTTTTGCCGTAGTTTGCTATTGTTTCTTTTTTCTTTTGCAGGTGTGAAACGACGGGAAATCCGGTGACGATTGTGTGAGGCGCGCTAACTGCGGCGCGATCTGGTGGCTTGCCATTCACGAGGATTTCGGCGCTAACGAGGGCACAAGGGTGACTAGAGGGCTTGCGGCGCGCATGCTGGACTCCTGCTCGCGAACGGCACCTAGGGTTTTCCAGAAAACCCTATGTCTCTAACTTGGTTTGATGTTGGGCCCTTTTGGGCCATATCTGTCATTGGGTCTGGGTAGTTTGGGTAAGTTAGGGTTTGTTTTGGGGTATTGGGTAGTTTAGTGGTTTGGGCTGCTGCCAATTGGTTTTGGATTTTTGTAAAAGGACTGTTTAAAAAAACACTGGTTTATTTATTTTTTTAACGGCCCGGGCAAAATTGAGTACTTACACTCAACATCAATAAAAACAGCTCAAACAAAATTGCATTTGAGCTTGCCCCCTAGTGGTCGTCTCTAACAATCACAACCACCTTCATCCAACCTTTTACCATTATCTGAGTCATAACCATCCTCGCCCTCGACTATCCTTGTGGAAATTCATCCACATAACTCACAAGTTTATTTGCATTCATAGATTTCTACTTCCAAAGCAACATATTCCTACTAAAACAAATCCCCCAAAGCATGCCCAACGCCCGCCTCCCTCTTTTATCTTGTTTCCCAACAAGAAAACTAGAAACAAACTCCCCCACTGAAACTGAAGATGGCACAATGCCCACTTCTTGCCAAACAACAATGAAAAACAGACAATAAATGAGCACATGATTAAAATCCTCATCAGCTTGTCAACATCTTTTGCAAACACTATCAATACCAATTCCACGTGCAATAAGGTTACTTTTAACAGGAACAAAAGCTCATAGTAATCTCTAAAAAAAATTCCTTAATCTTAAGGGAAAAAACTCATTCCAAAAATATTTCCAATAACCTACAACATGATAATCAACCATATTAGTCGTTATGCAAAGAGTCACTTGATATTTAAACCTCACAAACTAACATCAATTAGAAGCAAAATTCCATATGAAGTGATCCTTTGAAGTAAACTGTA
This sequence comes from Gossypium australe, assembly GCA_005393395.2. Classification (NCBI taxonomy): domain Eukaryota; kingdom Viridiplantae; phylum Streptophyta; class Magnoliopsida; order Malvales; family Malvaceae; genus Gossypium; species Gossypium australe. Next base: position 22,803,949 of record CM016621.1, on the reverse strand, counting down.
ACACCTCAAACCCGGCCCATGCGTTTCGACCGGATCTGGCATGTCATGGCTTGTACTTTGTAAACCTTTGCTTTGTTGGTTTTTGAAATTTGCAAGTTAATTAGACAATATTTAAGTAAATAAACGACATTTTAAAAATAAAACCTTGTATTAAGTATTATTAAGTATAAATAAACCTTAGCATAAAATTCATAAGTTGCTTAATCATTGAAAACTCCTAAGTTGAATAAAAACTAGGGGCCTTATTACAAAAATATTTCCATAGTGAAAAAAAAATAAAAAAATAACTTAAAGAAACTCCAAATTAACTTGTCAAAAAAAACTTGATGGCCCATCGAGTCTGTCTCGGCTCCCATGTCCACGATCTACTGTTCATCTGGAAGAGTAGAGAAAAGGAAAGCGTGAGTCACAAAGACTCAGTGTATAAATCTCAAAACACATATTGACCTGAGCCCACAAACACATTATGGGCCCTGGCCCATATAGGAAGGCATCAATCATAATCACATAATAACAATAAAGAATGAATAACCCAACCCATCCTAGGTTTCCATCCTCTACACACCATCCCTGCCAACCATCACACCGTGGGGATTTCTACAATCAACCCTCCATCCACTACACACCAAAACGACAGCCGTACTGCCTATTCCTATTAAGTAGAAACCATTAAACGTGGCATAGCACCGATCACAATGTGACCTTACATTTAAATTATGTGGGATTTCTACCACCGATCACCAAGTGACCTATCATGCACTTCCCCTTCAATTATCATCATTCCCACCCCATGCATACATACATAAAGAAACATCAAGCAGATATATATATTCTTCAATACACATAGGGAGTCCTATGTTTACGTACCTGGCATCCTTTCCTAACCCTTTTTAGGGTTCCATTCGACTGTCTATATAGCCTTATTCCGGCTTTTTAGCCCATAACATACAAAAATAAATATACATACAGGTTTATCAGTAGCGTGTTAGAGATCTACACATCTGATTAATGTCGATACCCTTGCTAAACCGATCTACAACTTTGTTCAAGAAGCCGGAAAGATGTGAAACTACGGCCTCTCCTATATTCGGCCATGGTTAGTGTTCTACCCAATTTTATGTATTTGAATAAACAACTCTTCTTACATTAAAATCCCGAAATTGAAGATTAATGATTTTTCTGCTTTTAGATCTAGTCGACCAAGCTTCCTTCAAATCCCGAAAACCATTAAACTATTAGCTTTCGACTTTTGCTTTTCAAAAAACGGGAATAGATTATGAGAACTAAACAAAAATCGACTCTTACCTTAGCTTAGGAGGTTCGGCTAGCACTAGAGAGAGGATTCGGCAATGCCAATGGAAGATTTAAATGCCGGAAGTATAGAATAATTTCTCAAATAGGATGAATAAAAGAAAAAGCGATGGATGCTTCGGCTTTTTAGAGAAATCGGCAAAAGGGAAAAGAAAGTGGGGAAAAGTTTCAGCTTTTGAAGAAATTGAAGAAATAAATTTGGAGAGGGAGAGGCTAGGGAATTTTGGCACCAAGGGAGAGGATTTTAGGGTTTTTCAATGTCAGAAACAAGGAGCTAGCCCCCCTATTTATAGATTTTTGATACCTACTGCTAAATACCGAAAACGCCCTTAGAATTTAAGCTAGAAGAGAGGAGAATTTCGGCACCCTCTATGCCATGCAGTAGCTGAATTTTACACTCCTCTAGGTGGTGGATTTTTGGCCAACACTTCCTTTGAAGATAAGCTCCTAACTTTTCTCCTTTTTATCTATGATATTATCACTTAAAAATCCGTATATATCTTCCTATTTTTAAGCCTTGTAGTCGTCCACCTCATTAATTCTAAATGCCGAAATTTAACTCATTTAAATTAAAAGATTTGGGCTTCATTAAACTTAAATTTAAATCCCTTAAATCCCTTGTTGTGGCGTCACCCTTGCTCCCATTTAATTGCCGAAAATGGCCCAAAAACATGGGCTCCTTGCGACCCAAAACTTGTTCCTTTTTAATTGTTAATGATGCCACCTTAAAATAATTTAATCTGGGCCTTTGCCTAATTCTAAGCCCAAATTTAGACCCCTATCACTTAAATTAACAAATTAATTCTATCCCTACACTAAATGCATAGGCCCATAATTTTAGGATGTTACATAAACCAACTAATTGGCATGCTAATGACCCAATTCGCATCATACGACACAAGAAGCCTTTCCACTAGATCAGTATCCCAAGAACCTCCACTAGGATGAAATAACTCACAAACTTTTAAATGAGCACATCCCTAAATTGGAACTATATCTACATAAAAATTGCTATCATAGTTAGTCAAATGATCTTTAAAAATATTAACTTCACTAGCTATGCTTTAGCCTTATGAACACTCTTCCAAATAAAAGAAGGATTACACCCTTCCAACGACTCAAGAAAACAACCGTCTAGGAAATATCTAGCTTTAAAAATTTTGCACGAAAGAGACTTAGGCAAAGAATGAATATCTGTAACAACCCGATTTTGGGCCTAGTCGGAACAGTGGTTTCGAGACCACAAATCCGATGTAAGAAAATTTATTTTTATTATATTTTTATGGTCTACAATTTCACGGAACGATTTCGTAAAAATTTCATTAAAAAATTTTGACGTTTGGGCACTCAATTTAGTCAAAAGGACTAAATTGTCAAAAGTGCAAAACTTGAGTTCTAGAAGTTAGAGTTGTCAAATTGCTATGAAATTTTAAAGTAGAGGTTCTTAAATGGTAATTAGCCCATTGGTTAAATAGTTGGACAAAAATGGATATGGTATATGTTAGATAAGATATTTTTTTTGTAAGGGCATTTTGGTCCTTTTGTAAATTAAATGAATTAATGAAACACCCCAAACCCGGCCCACGAGCCCTGACCGGATCTGGTATGTTCCTCGAAGAAAACCGGTTCAAAATTCTTTTGTTACTTAGGAAAACTTGTGTGTTTTGAAAGAAAGTTTGTTTTTGGGTTGGGCTTGAGTTGAAAACGAGTTTATTTTATAGTGAAAACCCATTTATTTCAGGTGACAAAATAATTAGAGTTTATTTTAAAAATAAATTCGCTTAACCTTTAAATGATAAATATTCGTAACATAGTAAATAAAACAGAAATAAAATAATTCACTATGGCCTTGTTACATCAAAATAATTCCCAAAATTAAATTAAAGTACTTAATGAAATAAAAATCCAAATTAATTAAATTCCTTGCTGTGCATGGCCACCTTTGAGCTCCTGCCGACCCGGTCCATTACTGATCGTAACCTGAAAAAGGTTCCCACAACGGGGTGAGTCAAACAGACTCAATGTGTACACAAACACTAAGTCTTAACAAATTCAGGCATGTCAAGTCATACATATTCATATCAAAATATACAATTAATGATGCAAACCCGAACCCAAACCTAGTTAGCCATCCGCTACACTTTCCCGTACCAACCTGCACACCGTGGGGACTACTAATCGACCCTCCATCCGCTACACACAATCGAAGGCAGTCGCTGCAGTCGACGTGCTCATCGCCCTTATAATTTCGTGGTCTTAGGTCACCACATTCAGATATCGCGGTCTTAGGTCACCACATTCAGATTTCGTGGTCTTAGGTCACCACATTCACTTCCCCTTTCTCATATAACCCGAATGCCCCATATCATTTTATGCATTAACATGCCAAAGTTCACATTCTTATCATTATTCTCATGTTACATATAACATATTTCATAATCCTAGTAGAAGTAGGAAACGCACCTGAGTACTTTGTACCATAACATGGTACCTTAGCCACACTCTTACACTTTCATATTCATGCCATAAAACTTATTGAGAAATAGTGTGGGGTACACACCTGATTCGCTTAAGGTTTCCAATCCAAATCCCGGAAAGCTTAATCTAATTCCTTAGATCTAAGATCTCTACATTTAATCAATCATTCAATACTTAGTAAAGAGCCATTCGGCCATAAATCCAAATCCTAGTAGGATTAGTACACTAAAACTTACCTTGTTGCCGATTGACTTAAGAACCAAGTCCCGAAACTTTGTATCCTTCTTTCTTGAAATCGGCAATCACTAGATTACTTGAATAGATTAGTTTCGGCTTTTGAATAATTAATGAACAAATATTTACCAAACATGGCCTTGGCCGAATGCTATAGACACTTACCTTGTGGATTTTAAATCCCGAGATTCACCGAATAACTAGGGAACACGCGGCCTATGGTGTACCTTCGTGAAAAAAACTTCTCCTTCCTTGTAGTCGACATGGGCCAAATCCCGAAACTTTCCTTCCATGATTCGGCCAAGATCAATAATAGGAATTAGTCCCTAAATTTCGATAAGTCTAAAATATAAAAGAATGGAAACCAAACTTGGATCTTACCCTTAATATAGAAGTCGACAACCCCTTGCTTGAAGTCTCAAAACTATTCGGCTATGGCCTTGATTTTAGCAAACTTTCGGCTTTTGGAAGATTATGAAAGAAGAAGAGAAAAGAGTTTGAGCAATTTGGTAATGAAGTTTCGGCTACACAAGGTGTATTTTCGGCTTGGCAAAACAATGAAGAAAGGAGATATTTGCTAGAGAGAATTCGGCAGAGAGAGAGTTGAAAGAAAGAATAAATGGCCCTCTTTTCCTTTTATAGCCGAAATTACTAACTTAGAATCCCTTACTTGGCCATCACTCTTCTATTTTGATAGCTTTATCTCTTTGATTTAAAATTAATAAAATAATCCTCTTTTATCTCTTCCTTATCTATCAAAATAAAAGAAATAAATCCATATTTATCACCCCCTTTTTAGCCGAATTTTAATAAGAATAAAACCTCATCTTAAACTCCTCCCAAAGACTCCCCAAGCCGTCCATCTCTTCCTCTTGTTGCCGCAAAAATAAAAGCTTTATTTTGCTTCCTAAGTGACTCGAACCCTGGCCCAACTGTACATGTAGGTGGCGTCATATGCTAGGCCTTTAAGTGGCATTTCCAGGCCACTTTTCCAAGCCCAATTTCATGTCATATTTCCTCCATAAATTTTCTTAAGGCCACCTTGCCTTAGTCTCCTCTTTTTAAACTTTAAAACTTATCATTTCCTTACATTTCCAAGTTTCCAAAAATGTTCGTTTGCCTCCTTTAAACTCAACATTTCTAAATCATTTCCTTACATTTCCAGGACATTTCCTCACATTTCCATGACAAGACATTTCCTTACATTTCTAATACATTTCCCTACATTTCCAAGACAAGACATTTCCTTATATTTCCAATACAAGACATTTCCAAAAATGTTCACTTTCCTCTTTTGAAACTTAACATTTCTAAATAATTTCCAATGCATTCCCTCATATCTTAGGGTTCCTAAAACTCCTCAGAACACATTCAACACACCCACTGAGCCCACTATCTCATGAATTACGCACGAACGCATAACCCCTAATCTAGGATGTTACAGTTCTACCCTCCTTAAAAATAATTTCGTCCTCGAAATTACTTATTAACAGTCGTACAATCCTTCTCACCGCACCATGCTTACGCTGCGCACTCTGATCTTAATAGAACCATCATACTTTCTAGGCACAATCTCTAAGTTCACACCCCCTAGAACTCATTTCTAACGTCGCGATTTAATCTGATTAAAAGGTTTTATGCATTAGTACTTTTGTTCCACTGATTATCCCGCGAACAGTTTTTATGAAAAGGGATATTCAGAAGTAGTTCTTTTGATCAAACAATGTTCAGTTCAAGTTTACTACTCTAATTCAGAGAATCACATTCATTCCTCAATAGAGGAACATTTATTCCATAGTATCTCCCATACACATTCACTCTTTGGACATTTCTGTCTGTTTCTATCCCAGGGGTATTTTTGTCATCTGTCCTACAGGTGTTTTTTGGTAAATAATCGGGGTTAATCTGAGAATTACAAAATTCATTTCAAAATTTTCCAAATCAAAGGTATGGTCAAAATTTCAGAAAGCTGGGTCATTTTGGTAATTTTGTCAATCGGGGGTATTTTCGTAAATTTTCAAATCATGGTATTTTGGACTTTCGCAAAATAGGATTTTTAAATACTTTTACAAAATAAGGAAATTTTATTGAAATCGAGGGTGATATGGAAATTTTAAAACCAATGGCATTTTTGTAATTTTCATAAATCAAGAAATATTCCAGAAAAATTTTATGAATAGCTTTTATGAGTCAAAAGGGTAATTTAAGAGGTTTTAAAACTAGGGTTTTTATGAAAATACAGCTAGTTCCCTTTCGGGTTTTAGTTAGGGGTTTAGCCCATGAATAAGTCCTCTTGGTTAGGGTGAACCGAAGCTACGCACCAGGTAGGGTTCGAGTGGAGAGGAGGTGAGTCACGCGGACTGCTTAAATACCAAGCTCCCACCGAATACCAATCCTAGACATGCGCACAATGGTTGCCACACCCTAACTCAGCGACTTAGACACAGGTTTGTTTCATTAGGCATTAAATCTTATGTATTTGTTGGGGTACACTAGTTCTAGGGTTCATATACTTATCATACTATTCTACGTTCCATTCCATTTCTACCCTTCATAATATAATCACATAAAGCGCACAGATGGTTAGGGGTACTTACCTGGTGGACTGCAGGTCGGAGACTTAGGTGCCATGCCAGAAAAACCTGCTTATCTTCAAAAACTCATTTGGGGCTCGATTTAAAAACGTTTTGGGCCTTAAACCCCAGGCTGAGGGTTTGAAACTGGGCTCTGATACCAAATTGAAACACCCCAAACCCGACCCACGAGCCCTGACCGGATCTGGTATGTTCCTCGAAGAAAACCGGTTCAAAATTCTTTTGTTACTTAGGAAAACTTGTGTGTTTTGAAAGAAAGTTTGTTTTTGGGTTGGGCTTGAGTTGAAAACGAGTTTATTTTATAGTGAAAACCCATTTATTTCAGGTGACAAAATAATTAGAGTTTATTTTAAAAATAAATTCGCTTAACCTTTAATTGATAAATATTCGTAACATAGTAAATAAAACAGAAATAAAATAATTCACTATGGCCTTGTTACATCAAAATAATTCCCAAAATTAAATTAAAGTACTTAATGAAATAAAAATCCAAATTAAATAAATTCCTTGCTGTGCATGGCCACCTTTGAGCTCCTGCCGACCCGGTCCATTACTGATCGTAACCTGAAAAAGGTTCCCACAACGGGGTGAGTCAAACAGACTCAATGTGTACACAAACACTAAGTCTTAACAAATTCAAGCATGTCAAGTCATACATATTCATATCAAAATATACAATTAATGATGCAAACCCAAACCCAAACCTAGTTAGCCATCCGCTACACTTTCCCGTACCAACCTGCACACCGTGGGGACTACTAAGTCGACCCTCCATCCGCTACACACCATCGAAGGCAGTCGCTGCAGTCGACGTGCTCATCGCCCTTATAATTTCGTGGTCTTAGGTCACCACATTCAGATATCGTGGTCTTAGGTCACCACATTCAGATATCGCGGTCTTAGGTCACCGCATTCAGATTTCGTGGTCTTAGGTCACTTCCCCTTTCTCATATAACCCGAATGCCCCATATCATTTTATGCATTAACATGCCAAAGTTCACATTCTTATCATTATTCTCATGTTACATATAACATATTTCATAATCCTAGTAGAAGTAGGAAACGTACCTGAGTACTTTGTACCATAACATGGTACCTTAGCCACACTCTTACACTTTCATATTCATGCCATAAAACTTATTGAGAAATAGTGTGGGGTACACACCTGATTCGCTTAAGGTTTCCAATCCAAATCCCGGAAAGCTTAATCTAATTCCTTAGATCTAAGATCTCTACATTTAATCAATCATTCAATACTTAGTAAAGAGCCATTCGGCCATAAATCCAAATCCTAGTAGGATTAGTACACTAAAACTTACCTTGTTGCCGATTGACTTAAGAACCAAGTCCCGAAACTTTGTATCCTTCTTTCTTGAAATCGGCAATCACTAGATTACTTGAATAGATTAGTTTCGGCTTTTGAATAATTAATGAACAAATATATTTACCAAACATGGCCTTGGCCGAATGCTATAGACACTTACCTTGTGGATTTTAAATCCCGAGATTCACCGAATAACTAGGGAACACGCGGCCTATGGTGTACCTTCGTGAAAAGAACTTCTCCTTCCTTGTAGTCGACATGGGCCAAATCCCGAAACTTTCCTTCCATGATTCGGCCAAGATCAATAATAGGAATTAGTCCCTAAATTTCGATAAGTCTAAAATATAAAAGAATGGAAACCAAACTTGGATCTTACCCTTAATACAGAAGTCGACAACCCCTTGCTTGAAGTCTCAAAACTATTCGGCTATGGCCTTGATTTTAGCAAACTTTCAGCTTTTGGAAGATTATGAAAGAAGAAGAGAAAAGAGTTTGAGCAATTTGGTAATGAAGTTTCGGCTACACAAGGTGTATTTTCGGCTTGGCAAAACAATGAAGAAAGGAGATATTTGCTAGAGAGAATTCGGCAGAGAGAGAGTTGAAAGAAAGAATGAATGGCCCTCTTTTCCTTTTATAGCCGAAATTACTAACTTAGAATCCCTTACTTGGCCATCACTATTCTATTTTGATAGCTTTATCTCTTTACTTTAAAATTAATAAAATAATCCTCTTTTATCTCTTCCTTATCTATCAAAATAAAAGAAATAAATCCATATTTATCACCCCCTTTTTAGCCGAATTTTAATAAGAATAAAACCTCATCTTAAACTCCTCCCAAAGACTCCCCAAGCCGTCCATCTCTTCCTCTTGTTGCCACAAAAATAAAAGCTTTATTTTGCTTCCTAAGTGACTCGAACCCTGGCCCAACTGTACATGTAGGTGGCGTCATATGCTAGGCCTTTAAGTGGCATTTCCAGGCCACTTTTCCAAGCCCAATTTCATGTCATATTTCCTCCATAAATTTTCTTAAGGCCACCTTGCCTTAGTCTCATCTTTTTAAACTTTAAAACTTATCATTTCCTTACATTTCCAAGTTTCCAAAAATGTTCGTTTGCCTCCTTTAAACTCAACATTTCTAAATCATTTCCTTACATTTCCAGGACATTTCCTCACATTTCCAAGACAAGACATTTCCTTACATTTCCAATACATTTCACTACATTTCCAAGACAAGACATTTCCTTATATTTCCAATACAAGACATTTCCAAAAATGTTCACTTTCCTCTTTTGAAACTTAACATTTCTAAATTATTTCCAATGCATTCCCTCGTATCTTAGGGTTCGTAAAACTCCTCAGAACACATCCAACACACCCACTGAGCCCACTATCTCATGAATTACGCACGAACGCATAACCCTAAATCTAGGATGTTACAATTAAAAATAAAATTAAAATGGCAAATTTGTCCATCTTCTTCATTTGGACGAAATTTACCAGGAGAAGACATGGCTAGGGTTTTCTCAACTTTCCAAGCTCATGGTAAGTCTGTTCTAGCCCCATTTTTCAAGTTATTTACGGTTTTGGAGTCCCAGTAGCTCGATTTAGCTTTTGCTACCAATAATTCATGCTAGGGATCATCTTTGGAAAATTACCCATAGGTGAAAAGTGTGTATTTTGATTTTTTATGGTAGAATATGAAGCTTGAAATTATGTTAAAGAACTTTTGCTAAGCGATTTTAAGTGAAAACGAGTAAAACGATGTAACATCCCGAAATTGGGCCTAGTAGGATTGGGCTCATTGGGCCTTGGGCATAGGAGTGTTTAAAATTTTGGAGAACAAGAGAACGACATTATTTCAAGTTGGACTTATTAGGAAGGTGATTTTAGAAAGTTACGGGGTTTTATGAAGTTTCGGGTTCAAGTTGGGCCTTAGCAAAATTTTGTGTTTAAGCCTATTAAGGAGAGATAGTAAGTGGCATCAAGGCTTATGGAAATAAAAAAGTAAATTGCTAACATAAAGAGCATATGGCAAGGAGGTTATGGCATCAAGTGAAGTACCTTGAGGGAAAAGGTTCAAATCCCATTGTGTGCAAATTTTGACTATTATTTTTGTACTCTTTCCCTAAGTTTCGGCCAAGCTTGTAAATAAGGCAAATTGAACTTTTAAATTATGGTTAGGTGGACTTATTAAATTATGGAAAGGTATGGTAAGGAGGACAATAAGGGATTTTAGGTAAGGTGGATGAAAAAGAAATAAAAGAATTTGGGGAGTGCAAAAGAATTTGGGGAGTGGAGTAGGTGGATGAAAAAGAAATAAAAAAATTTGGGGAGTGGAGTAGGTGGATTAAAAAAAAAGAGAATTTGGGGTGCAGTAGGTGGTTATTAAAAAAAAAGAAAGAAAGAAGAAAATTTGGGTGTTAAGAAAGAAGAAAATTTGGGTGTTTTGAGTACACGGTTTAGTAGGGGGATTTTGGGAGCTGATTTCTCTTATGGTTTTTGTGCAAATTTGTGCATGAAAGGTTTTGGGTTTCTATTAGAATTTTGGGTACTTTTTCTTTTCTAACTTCTTTTCCCCTTGTTTTGGCCGAAACACTCTAGCACATTTGTTCATCTTTCTCCCTTGTTTTGCTGAAACCCTCAATCCATTCTTGCTCATTTTTCTTTTGTTAGTCGAATCTCATATCCGTGTATCATCCGTAGTCATAAGTCAAGTGGTGGAAATCGAATCCAATGTCAACAAGGTAAGGAGTTCTTTATGGATTATTTGATATCGTTCATTATTCGATTGGTTGCTAAATGGATTAATAGTTTGGACTAATCGGTCACGATAGGAATCAAATCGCCCGATCATCTATCCCTCGTAATAAGTGACTCGGATTTTTGGTGCCGCGGAGAGCATCGCGTTACAGATTCCGAATAAGGTGTGTAATCTCATAACCTTCCATATAAATATCTGAAATGGTGTGTAATCTCACACTTCTCTGAAAGTTTGTATGAAATATGCTGTTAATCAGTCGAAATACCGAAGAAAACCAAAAACCGACATCCGTAATCACTCGGGCGTGCATATGATCGTAGTGGTAATCGTATTTCGTAATAAAACAGTTTCAGTTAGAAGCAGTGATGTGTTTTTGAAAAATCACTAAAAATAGGAGAAAAGGAATTAGAAAGTGAATAAGATATCAAATTAAAGCTTACTATGTCTAGTTTAATATGGAAGAAACGAAGAAGGAAAGAGAATTTTATATCTGAGATATCTCAATTTTAATGAGACTGGTTCTGATTAACTTTGGGGTTCACTGATCTGTTTTGGAAAAATCATATAAAATTGTACAAAGTGAATTATGGGTTATAATTTATATGTATGGATTCCTTAGTGAGCCTATTTTCAAGAGAAACAAGTTGGAGCAGTATATGAAAACCGTACGGCGAGATATTTGAAATTAAGAGAATCGTTAAGGAATAAACAAGGGAAATAAACTGTACTTTAAGGAAACTTTAAGGAAAAATTCTGGAAAAATTACAGTAAGAATATATATGAGTCTAGTTTCAAGGAAATTTTACGGATCTAGATTTCGAGTTTTCTAACTCGATTTATGGTCAATTTAGTCAGTATGACACAGATGGACGGTTTTAAAATTTTATGCCCAAATTAGTAGTTAAGTCCAGAATTGCGAAATTACCCCGTTTGGGCCTAAAACGGATTTTTGACCCAATAGTTCCGTAGAGACCCAAATAGAATTTTGTGCCACTCGAGGCGATAGTAGGCCTTCGGAAACACCGTTGAATATGAAATTACCGAATTACCTTTGGAGGGCAAAATTATCGAAATACCCTTAGAGGGTAAATTACCGAAATACCCCTGGGTTGCAAAATTACTAAAATACCCTTAGAGGGTAAATTACCGAAATATCCCTGGGTTGCAAAATTACCGAAATACCCTTAGAGGGTAAATCACCGAAATACCCTTGGGTTGCGAAAATTACCGAAAGACCCTTAGAGGGTAAATTACTGAAATACCCCTGGGTTGCAAAATTACTGAATTACCCTTAATGGGTAAAATTACCGTTATACCCCTATGGGTTGATTAGCACGACTGTATGTGTATTCTATTTATCTGGTTATGACGGTAATCTATTTCATACATTATTATGAAATGTGCTTTGCATACATGACATACTGCATGGCTTGGGATATGTAATTGGAGGAAGTGATTGATTTGTTAGGGTCGCACGAGTCACCCGAGATGACTGTGGACACCGATTTGATTTTTAGGGTCGCGCGAGTCACCCGAGATGACTGTGGACTCACCTATTTGATTTTCACTCACCGATTTGATTTTTAGGGTAACACGAGTCACCTGAGATGACTGTGGACTCACCAATTTGATTTCCACTCACTGATTTGATTTTTAGAGTCGCACGAGTCACCCGAGATGACTGTGGACTCACCGATTTGATTTCCACTCACCGATTTGATTTCTAGGGTCGCACGAGTCACCCGAGATGACTGTGGACTCACCGATTTGATTTTTAGGGTCGCACGAGTCACCCGAGATGACTGTGGACTCACCGATTTGATTTTTAGGGTCATACGAGTCACCCGAGATGACTGTGGACTCACCGATTTGATTTTTAGGGTCACACGAGTCACCCGAGATGACTGTGGACTCACCGATTTGATTTTCACTCATCGATTTGATTTTTAGGGTCTCACGAGTCACCCGAGATGACTGTGGACTCACCGATTTGATTTTTAGGGTCGCACGAGTCACCCGAGATAACTGTGGACTCACTGATTTGATTTTTAGGGTCGCACGAGTCACCCGAGATGACTGTGGACTCACCGATTTGATTTCCACTCATCGTTTTGATTTCTAGGGTCGCACGAGTCACCCGAGATGATTGTGGACTCACCGATTTGATTTTTAGGGTCGCACGAGTCACCCGAGATGACTGTGGACTCACCGATTTGATTTCCACTCATCGATTTGATTTTTAGGGTCGTACGAGTCACCCGAGATGACTGTGGACTCACCGATTTGATTTTCACTCATCGATTTGATTTTTAGGGTCGCACGGGTCCCCCGAGATGACTGTGGACCCACCAATTTGATTTTTAGGGTCGCATGAGTCACCCGAGATGACTGTGGACTCACCGATTTGAGTTTCACTCATCGATTTGATTTTTAAGGTCGCACGGGTCAGCCAAGATGACTGTGGACTCACCAATTTGATTTTTAGGGTCGCAGGTTCGCACGGGTCACCCCAGACGATTGTGGACTCGCCGATTTGATTTTTAGGGTTGCACGAGTCACCCGAGATGACTGCGGACTCATCGATTTGATTTCACTCACCGATTTGATTTTTTTGGGTCACCCGAGACGACTGTGGACTCACCGATTTGATTTTTAGGGTCGCACGAGTCGCCCAAGACGACTGTGGACCTACCAAATGCTCTAAGCCACTTATAATCTGGCAGCTCGGCTGCATTCTTGGTGTGTTGGCGGGATGGGTTGACTGATGATCACCCACAGGTGTGTTGGTTGGTACGGGTGGTGTGTAGCGGATGGAAATACTAGGCTTGGTTTGGGAATTGCATTTCATATTCATGTTAAAATTGATACATTATTATTATTTAAAATGGGCTAGGCCCAAAATATTGTTAATTGGATTACGACCTAATGGATAACGGTAAGGGGATTACACACTGAGTTCTTGTAACTCACCCCTCTTTCTCTTAACCTTTTCAGGTAATGCTCAATGACGTGGACTTGGGCCATGGATGACTCGGTGGAGGCCATACTTAAAAAATGATTTATTTGGACTTTAGATTTCTTTCTCGTTTATTTTATTACTTTACTATTTTGGGTTGAATGTTGTAATAAGGCCACTGGACTATTTTTATTTTTGCTTTATGGTTGGAATGTTTTTATTATTTTTCTTAAATTGATTAAAAAGGGAATTTTCTAGAAACTTAAATAATGATTTCCAAAATTGATTAATAAATGGGTTTTATAGCAAACTTTTACAAATGATTTAACTCGGATTTTCTTTCAAAATGCTTTATAACTCTATTACCAAACGTCACATTTTCGTAAATTGTTTATTTCAAATATGTTTTCACAACCAAAAAGGTTTTTAAAGATAATTACATTTTCAAGTAGATAATAATTACTTAAGTATTTTGGGTTTTAACAAAGAGGCTGTAATTCTCAAACAAGTTTTTAACAATCTCAAAGATGGTTTGAAAAAAAAAAAACTTCCATGTGACACACTAGATTTGGGCTTAACTTCTAGGCCAGGTTTGGGGTGTTACAAACGACATAATCGGTAAAAATACCTAATGTTCATAAGTGTATTGGCGAAACCATTTTTTATCGAGTTTTGAAAAAACGAGAATCGACTTTAAAAATATGGAGTCGCCACCAATCCTTTTTGTTTAAGTGTGATCGGGTCACCTATAAAATAAACTTTGGTCTACGAATTTCAAGAAGAAAACAGGTTCGGGAGTCGGTTACGTGCGAGGAAGGATTAGCACCCTTGCAACACCCAAAATTGGTACCAAATTGATTAATTGATGTCCTAATGTTGAAAAGTTTGAAATGATTTTGAAATTTTATTCTTCTTTTTTTATAATTTTAAATAATTTGATTGAATATTGAGATTACCTTGTTCCGAAGGAATAGAGTATCACATCCAGCACGATTGGATACGACGATCTAAGTCCTCGAATTCAAGATCATCCCCAAAATTCTCCAAGCACATGTATTGAAATTTTGAAAGGGTATTTGGTTATTTGGACAAACAAAAAACCACACCTAGCATGATTGGGCACGATTTCTTCGAATTTCCAAACGCACAAATATTACCTTATTTTGAAAATATGGACAAAATTTGAAAGGATATTTGTTTATTTGGTCAAACAAAAAACCACACCCAGCACGATTGGGCACGATTTCTTCGAATTTCCAAACGCACAAATATTACCTTATTTTGAAAATATGGACAAAATTTGAAAGGATATTCGTTTATTTGGTCAAACAAAAAAACACACTCTGCACATTGGGCACGATTTCTTCGAATTTCCAAACGCACAAATATTACCTTATTTTGAAAATATGGACAAAATTTGAAAGGATATTCGTTTATTTGGTCAAACAAAAAACCACACCCAGCACGATTGGGCACAATTTCTTCGAATTTCCAAACGCACGAATGTTACCTTGTTTTGAAACTTTAAGTAAAAATGATTTTAGAGCTCCAATAGTGTTAAAACATGACATTTTTGAGTGAATATAATGCTATGGCATAATAACATACAATATGGAGCAATTATTTACAAATGAAATATAATGCTATTGAATCTCAGGCAACAAATAAATATAAAACGAGAATTAAAACATACATAATGGCAATAATTATCAAACATTAGATCAGTGATAAGAAAAATAATAAGAATAATAAAATACATACATCAACAATATTAGGAAATCAATAAAATAATTTTAATACTAATCATGCAATTCTTTAAAACAAGAAACATAAAAATATTTGAAGTTAAACATTTATATAACAATATATATATATATATATATATATATAAATATATACAAATGATATATAAAAGTAATTGGAATAAATAATACATAATTTTAAAATAAGATCTTTAAATGAGCAATTATATTTATATAACATAAAATATATACATAGATGGATTTAAAAGAAAATACATGCATAAATAATATGAAATTAATGATAAATACAATTATAACAATAATAATATCACAAGTGGTAATAATAATAATTATAATAACAACAACAACAACAACAACAACAACAACAACAACAACAACAACAACAACAACAACAACAACAACAACAACAACAACAACAACAATAATAATAATAATAATAATAATAATAGTAAGAATCACAAAAGGGATAAAAAGGATGAAATTTGAATTAAAACAGAATCAAAGGGTTAATTTACAAATCAACGAAATATTGAAATAGAAATAAGGACCAAAATATGACGCGTGCAAACCAAGGAGGATTAAAAATGAAAATATTCCAGATTGCGAAAACGCTGCGTTTAAAAGGACTAAATTGAAAATGCCTTTGGATTATAGAGGCTGATTTACAAAGAGCAAATAAAAGCGCGTAGGGCCTAATCAAATAGAGATGCAGAAACAGGGGACTAATCGCGCAAATAACCCCTTTATCGCAAACGCACGGATCCTGAGGGTGTAGGGTCGGACTGAATCGGGTTATGGCCTGTACGGTGTCATTTTAAGGGTATCAAAATGATCCTAAATGGTGTCGTTTTCTAAAAAAAATTTAACAAACAATCGTCCCCTTCTCCTTTTTTAAAACAAAACAGAACCCTAGTCGCCTAAAAAAAAATATCAGAGCCCCCCTCTCGCTATTCTGTCGATCCAGAGGACTGCACCGTTCGACCACCTATTCATCATGGTAATCGGTGTATGGTGGTGTTTAGTGACGTTCTCCTACCCCCACTTAGAACGATGCCCAAGAGATCGCCCACTTTTCGGCTCGAAACTCCTATTCAAACTTCGATTTTGTCGAAGCCAAATAGGGATCTGACCACGATGTTAACAGATAAGTATCTCCTCTTTATTCACTTTGTTTTTTTGCATACAGTAAAGAAGAAATAGAAAGCATCAAATGGGGGATAGGAAAACTAAAGAAAACCAAATCTGAAAATAACCTTTCGATCTTATTTTTGCTTTTGATTCTTTTGTATTTCTTGTGTATTCGTAGATTGTGTAAAAAACGTGAAGAAGCTACAATGGTTTGGTTCAGTCCTTTTTAAAGGCCGAAATACAATGAAAAATCCAAAAAGAAAAAAAAATGAAAATCCACCGTTTTTGCTTTGTTTTCTCTGCTATTATTTTCTGTCGTTGCTTGTCCCTTTCGCAGGTGTATGATGTGCAGTGGAGGAGTACAGAGGCTGTACGCGCGGACGTGGTGGCGCGCGTGTGAGGAACGCGATGGCGGCGCTGGTAGTTCCAGAAACCTCTAGGTTCCTGGAAGGGTTGGAATTTTTGGGCCAATCGGGCCTCGGGATTTTGGATAGTATTTGGGTAATGTTTTGGGCTAGTGGGGTTAATTTGTAAATTGGGCTGAAACTGGATTTTTTTTATTAATGGACTGTTTTGTAAAGGACTGTTTTGATTTATTATTTGGGACTGTTTATTTTTTGTATTTTTTGTTTTTGGTATGGGCCCGGACAGATTGGGCCTGCTACATGTATGTTAGAGTAAGAATTTGATGTTACCATAGAAGGGAAAAATGATCATCATGTTATAAAACATAAGAATAAGGGCTGAAGTTTAATTTTCGAGTATTGGGGCAAAAGTGTAAATATGTAAAATTTTAGGGGTAAAATTGTAATTTTGCAAAAGTTGAGTTAAAGACTGTTTTGAATAGTAAATTAATTAAATAAGTGAAATATGTTGTTATAGATCAAGGAAAATGAGGTTTGGAACTAGAACGAGGGAAAAACGAGTAATTGACGAATAAGTCCTTTTCACCGGTTTTGCTTTCGAGGTAAGTTTGTATGTAAATAATACATCGTTTTTATTTATGTTTTAATATTTTATTATATTATATGAAATATGGTTGAATATGGAGTAATTATTTGATGTAAATTATAAATTGTGATTGGTTATGGATGAATTGGTAAAATGTTGAAAAGTGAGAATTCCCGATTGAAGCTTCGGAATAGAAAAGATACGAATGAGGTAGCTAGGTCACATGTGTGGTACTAAGTGTAGGCCACTATGTGTACAAGAGAGCTACGAGATGGTTTTAGGTCACGTGTGTAGTACTAAGTGTAGGCTACTACATGTACCAGACGGATAGGTCGCATGTGTAGTACTAAGTGCAGGCTGCTATGCGTACCCGATAGTTTCGATCGCATGTGTGGTACTAAGTGCAGGCTACTATGTGCGCCAGATAGCTTCGGCTACAAGGGTGGTACTATGTGCAGGCCACCGTGTATCTGTTATTATTCCGATGAGTTCAACGGGAAATTGACTAAGTGAAAATACATGTGATCGTGTAACGACTAAGTGTAATTGAATATGATTATGTGATGAATAAATGTAGGTATAAGTGTGAAAATTTATGAACAATGTACTCGATATTTGATCGAACCTTTGGTAAGATGAAATGGAGTAAGTGAAATTATGCAAGAGTAAATTTAGCAACAAAATAGGTCTGGACAGTAGCAGTTGTGTGAATTTGAAAAATCACCAAAAATGGTGGAAATTTAATTAGAGATTGAATAGGATATGAAATTAAATCTGGATGAGTCTATTTTCACATAAAGGAAATGGTGTGAACAAAAGAATTTCATATTCTGTGATATTTGAATTTTTGTGAGACAGGGTCAGAATGATGTTGGAATCCCTTGTTCTAACTTTGAAAATTCATTAAAAATTGTACAAAAATAATCATGGGATAAAATATATATCCTTGAATTTCTTAATGAGTCTATTTTTAATATAAATAAACAATAATGTCATTCGAGTTTAGTACAATGAGATAACTAATTGTTAGTGAAGAAAGGTCAAAACTATCAAATAGCAGAACAAGGGAGAATTTAATGAATAAACTGTACTTATTAGCTAAACAAAAAATTATAAAAATTTTATGGTAATAACATATCTAAGTCTAGTTTCAAGAAAAATTAGCAGATTTTAATTTGGAGTTTCGTAGCTCAAGATATATAAAATTTAGTGACTGTGACACGAGTAGACAACTTGAGATGAACATGAATAAAAAGTGGAACTATGTGCAATTATGATTGTATTATCTTGAGAACATATTGTGAAGATTTATAAAAGCCTGTTAATAAATCAATTATTATTTACATACTTACTTACTAAGCTGTGCAGCTTACTTCTCTTCCTTTCTCATATCTTATAGGGTTGTATGCTAGCTCGAGTTGGAGATCGTCGGAGAAGTAATCACACTATCAAGCTATCATCGTGGGGTAAAAGTGAATACAAACCTCTTAAGTTTATGCATGTATAGGGGACTTAGTCATTTGTATATGTCATAATTGGTTTGGCCTAAAATGTTGGCCTTTAATATTTAGTAGTTCATTTTGTATAAGGCCATTGATGTTGGCTGGTTTTATTCAAGTTATATATTTATGATGATGCAATTTATGAGATGCGTGATTTGGGTGAATGGGTGTATGCTGATTAAATAAGAAAAGTGTGGCATGTGAATGTGTAACACCCCAAACCCGACCCAAATGCTACGACTAGATCTGGCATGCTACTGGTTGAATTGTTAAAAATCGAAGTTCTTTATTTACTTTTAAGAGAGCACGTATCTTACTTGAAAAACTCTTCGATAACGTGTTGTGTTGAAAACTTAGCTTTGTTGGTTTTGGAAATCTCGATTTGGTTCATCAAATAATCGTTAACTAAGTGATTTTTCAAGAAAACCATTGCTTTACGATAAGCGTGTTTGAAACTCCCAATTCATTACTTATTATAATTAAAACTTTGAAAATATGAGTTTATAATCCATAAACATGAATAACTGTAAACCGAAAATTTAAGCTAAGAGGCCTTGTTACATGCTAACTAAAATAAACCCAAAATAAATAAAACAAAGGAAAACTAGAAATAAGTTCACTTAAATAAAAGACTTTATGGCCCCTCGAGTCTGCCTCGGCTCCCATATCCACGATCTATTGCTCACCTGAAAGGTTAAGGAAAATAAAGGGTGAATCACCAAGACTCAGTGTGTAAACCCCTGAATCACATAAACGGCTTGAGGCCCAAAAACACATTCTAGGCCTTGGCCCACACAAAATGGCAACAGAACAGGTACATGCTGAATGACCCAACCCAACCTAAAATTCCATCCTCTACACACCAACCCTTATCAGCCATCACACCACGGGGATTTCTACAATCAACCTACCAACCGCTACACGCCAATTTGACAGCCATGCTGTCGATCATATTATTCAGGAATCAGATTAACGTGGCATAGCCACTGATCACTATTGTGACCTACATATACATATTGTGGTTTACCCACTGATCACCAAGTGACCTATTAACATGCTCTTCCCCTTCATCGTATCAATCCCATGTCCCATGCATACACACATGCCATAACAAAAGCAATATACCATTTACAGAGTAACAGGTTATCACATACATCGGTACACATAGAGAAACTACTATGTTTACGTACTTGGCATCCCTAGCCCAACCCCTACGAGTTGTTCGACTGTCCACACAGCCTTTTCCGGCTTTTCAGCCCATAACAGGTATAATACAGGAAACTTATGTGATAAAGATCTACACACCTGATTATAGTCAAGATGATACTTTCTATGTCGACACTGTCAGTAGCCGATACGACTACCAACTGCCTACGGTTTTGTTCCGAAGCCGGTCCACAACCCGGTGGCCAATCCCAAACCGCTGACACCGCTCGTTTCTTAAACTTAGGGATTGGGTTTACAGATCCAATCCCCTCCTTCACCTGATCGACATTTGATTCCATCAAAAGACCTTATCAGTTGCTACCATCACAACATATGGTTGTTAATCCATAATATAGGGTTAAGATCACAAATACGATAAACGAACCTAACAAAAATCTAAAGAGAACCCCTTACCTTGAAATCCCGAAAAGAGGTATGGGTCTCAGAGACTAGCGGTTTCCGGCTTTTGGAATCTAAATGATACGATCTACTTTAATTCCCGACGTGTCGCCCCAAAATAAGAACACGAGAACAATCAAAACATTACTCCAAAGATAATCTTGTCACACCGATTAGCCTTTCGGCTTTGGCCTCCAAAAACCGAAAGAGAAATGAAACAGAAGAAATTGACACTTACCTTAACACCAACAGATTCGGCTACTCCTAACAGGTTTCGGCTTCTGCGAAAATCCAAAAGAAAGATGGTGCAAAGAGATCTATGGAGATCCGGCTCACTGAAGAAATCGGCAAAGAGGAAAAAGAATGAACAGGGAACATTCGGCTATTGCATAGCAATGGAGATGGGAATGGGGTTTAGGATTTCGGCTTTTAAAAAGAACTAATCGAGAGGAGAAGAACAATACCAAATGTAAAGAAGTGATAGGAATTGATACGAGCACGCCCGGGGCACCAACGAATTTTAATTTGTGGAGCTCGTTATTAGCTCACCTCTTAGCTCATTTTAATTAGTTAATTGCTGGAATAAAAATTAGTTAACTTAGCTTAAGTTAATTAAATGAAATTTAATTAATTTAGTTTAAGTTAATTAAGTAATTTAGTCAAAATTAATTTATGCAAGCTTTAATTAATTTGTTTTCTTTCGTGCTTAGTTTGTGTCAATAAATATGTGTCACTAATAGAATTTGTTTGATATCTAATTGCCATTGTATTGTGCTCATTTTATAAATTAAGTTGATTTAATTTATTGCAGGTAGCATGAATCAAGTGGGAGCATGGATAGTTGGAAGAATAAAGAATGATTTGTCTTGGCCGAAATTCATGGAGGAATTATGGACACATTGAAGCAAAGAAATTAATTCAACAATGAAAGCAAGATTGGAGCATTTGTGTGACTACATGGACGGCACAAAGATATAAGGCACATGGAATAAATAAATGTGTCATGTTTGACTTGATTAAACAAATGATGGACAAGCATGGGGAGATGGACGGTATTGAAGAGAGCAAAAGAGAATCTTTGTTGTTCTCATAGGGACTATTAAATAAACTAATACTCTAGCTTCCCAAAGCCCATTTTCGTACTATCACTAGAATTATTAAAAATAATCAAGCAACTTGGCCTTTTAATGCCTTGGTGGACGGCCTAAAGCTTGGAGAAAAAGAATAAAATATGGGGGCATGAATGCATGGCATTATGTTGGACGGCAACCAAGAAGCATGGGAGTATGGGCAATGTTTTTGGTGAGAGGGAATAGACTTGGACGACACTAGCTTGAGATGGAGAAAGAATGAGGAAATTAAAAGTGATAGAAGGTGTGTTCATGCGTGAATAACAAATGGGAAACATGGTGCGGCCAAATGGAGCAAATGGGTGAATAAATAAATTAAAAATAAGCAAGTTGGATGATGCATGATGAAGGAATATTTTATGCATGGATAATTGCCAAATGGGGAACCATGTTGGACGGCATTGGGAGTATGGGGTTTGTCAACCCTTGAATTAATTAATGAATTGAGAAAGACAAATGGAAGGCACCACGTGATTTAAACTACATGAAGGTGAATGAAGCAAATTATTTTAAAATACCTAGTAATGGACGGCAATGAAGGAATATTATGGCATGGTGGAGCATTAAAATAATCAACTTGGTAGAGAGCTTGTGGAAATTAAAAATTCAAATGCATGGTTGGACGGCCTTGAAGCTCGTTGGAAGCTTGAAATCAAATAAAGCAAAGCTTGGATTGATGAAGGTTAAGTGGATTCTTTTGCTAGCACATGCAAGTTGACTTTGATAAAATCATTCAAAGCATGGGGACGGCTAAAAACATTCTTGGCCGAATATTAGGCCTTCATAAATTTTAAATTCTAGAAGTGCATAAGAGCTGAGAAACAATTGTAAGCCCGGTAACCACTTATCCTATAAATAAGTGGTCCTTTGTCATTTGTAGGACACAGAGAATTTTTATGAATGAAATTTTATGAACCTTTGTTCATTTGAGTGAGTTTATCTCCTCTTCGTTTTCGTACAAGTTTTCGTTAGACTTATCAAGCTTTGCTTGTGGCATCTTCGGCTTGTTTGAACTTATCACCAAATTTCGTTTGGTGTGGCGTTCATCAACCTATCTTCACCTATCCACCTTAACGATATAAGAAATGGGGTGACACTGTTATATAGTGTTGAATGTTTCTTAGTTAAGTTTGTATTTCCATTTCCATCATCGATTACCATTTTCCACCTTGAACATTATAGAACCCGGGGTGACACTTTTTAGTGTTGAATTGCTTCTCGTTTAAGTTCGTTTATCCATATCTATCCAATTATCCTTTTATCTATTTTATATTTTATTTTATCAAAACTGAACCAAATCCTATTTTTATTTATTTAAGCTTCCGCAAACTCATTTATATTTTCCGATTATCTTCCAAAGGCTTGATTCCTCCTTGTAGACGATTGGGCAACCCGCATACGTTTCTACTCACCCCGAGCCGGCCTGTATCAGGAACAGTATAGGAAAAAGGAGAATTTAGGCAAGACTAGGGCAGATTCGGCTATGACAAGAAAATGTGAAGAGGAAGAATGCTTAAGGGAGTTTTCGGCTCTTACTCAGAAAAGAAGAAAAAGAGAGAAGATGGGGACCCTAAGTGCCGAAAATAAAGAAGAGAATCCTCACCTGACTATTTAAAATTTCAGCACTTATCACTCCAAAAGCCAAAATTCGCAGATAAAGAAAGGCACTGAGTCCTATGGCTAAATAGAATTCGGCACACCCTTGCACAAGTTAAAACTGATTCCCCTCCCCCTTAGAGTTTGAAAATCGGCCACCACTCAGCTTACCAGATAACTCCTAGATTTTCTCCCTTATCTTCATCTGATCACTCATCCTTAAGTGGCATGGATAACACCACCTCTTCTTCTCATTATCCACCACATTATCGGCCACATTATCCAACTCAGTTAATCTCCCTATTTATAAGCATCCTAGCCGACCCCAACTCTGCTCCTTGCTAACGCCAAAAATTAATTAAAGTAAATGGGTACCTTGCGACTCGAACCTCCTCCCCAAGCTCCCTTGTGGCGTCACCTTGCTGAGCCTTAAGAGGCACCTCCTTGCCTCCTTAACACATCAATCTTGTGTCTTAAAACACAAATAATATCCTTTAAGCCCTAACTCAGATGGCTCTTCACTAGAGTGCCCAACAGAAAAATTCTGACTAAGGCCTCGGCCCAACCCTGAGCCCAATCTGAACCCCTTAAACACTCTAATTAACACATTAAGCATAACATAAACATCACAGCACATTAAATGCAAAGCCCCACCAATTCAAAAGCCGACTAAAACTGAGAAATAATTTTGGGTAAAAGTAATTTCAAACAATTAGCCAACACTTTCGGCACAAGTTTTTACACGGCATTACATAAAGCAATAGGTCCAAGTAGACGTGCTCATGGGCCGAGCCGGGCTCAACTAAAAATTTAGGCCCATTTATTGGGCACGGGCCGGGCCAGGCTCGAAAAATGGGCCTAAAATGTTGCCCAAGCTTGACCCTAATAAAAATGCTAAAACCCAGGCCAGGCCCGACCCGACTTGCCTGTATTAATTTTTTATATTATTTTTATATAATTTTTAAATATATATAATACATCAACAATACTAAAAACATCAAAATAAATATTTCCCAACAAATTGAAAATAAATTTTAAAAAATATGTAGACTTAAATAACACTAAGATAGATGTAACTTAACAAGCAAATATCTCTAAAATAATAAAAAAAATTAAAAAATGCCTTTAAAATAATAACAAAATTAACAATAAAATAAGTTTTATACAATATCCAAACAATAACAACAAAATAGTAGCAACATAATAGTAAAATGGTAGCAAAATAAGTAGAAAATAACAGGAAAATAACATTCAAAAACAAAAAAAAATGCAGATTTTTTTGTCCTTTAATGAATTCGGGCCGAGCCGGGCCCGGGCCAAAAATGCCTTACCCGAGGCCCGGCCCATTTTTTAAACGGGCCTTATTTTTTTTTCCAAGCCCATTTTTTGGGCCTATATTTTTGCCCAAACCCTCTCACATTTCGGGCTGGCCTTCGGGCCGGGTGGCCCGACCCATGAGTAGGTCTAGGTCCAAGATCCCGTATGGAAGTGGGATTTTTCTTCTTCAGAATCAATACAACAATGGTGTCATTAACAACTGAATGGAACTCACCATGATTAAGCGAATCATAACATTCTTTAACCACCTCCTCGCCAATAATATGCCAACATTTCTGATACAACGCAGCATTCAACCCATCAGGATCTAGTGTTTGATCAATATGCATCTCAAACAAAGCCCTCCTAAACTTCTTTGGTTCAAACAGAGCAATTATAGCAATATTGTTAGCGTTGAAAACAAAAGGAGCAAAATTTGAAAAAAAAATCATAATTCGAGCCCACAAAACCATAATACAAAGAATTGAAATATTCAATAACAATCGACTGCATACCTGGTTCATCAAAACATTGCCTACCATTAAAGGTGAGCAAAACTCGACTCGATTCGAAAAAAATAAAAAAAATTGAACTTCGAGTTAATCAAACCAATTTAGTTGAGTTATTTAAATTATTTGAGTCAACTTGAATAAGTAATTTGAGTTTCGAGTTCAATTCTAGTTGAATTCTACAATTCGAATAATTTGAATAATAGGTTGGTGTAAATACCCTTTTGGTCGTTGTCACGTTTGAAAATGAGCAATTTGATCTTTCTCTCAACAACAATTACAAAAAAAAAATCAAAATAATTTTTATAATTCAAAATATTTATAAAAATTCCACATTTTATATTTTATAAAAAATTCTAAAAAAATATATAAAGAAAGTTAAAAAATTAAAAAAATTCAAGAATAAGTTAATTAATGATTCAAGCTTATCATACTAGAGTATTTATTATTATTATTTTTCTTTGAAAAAGTTATCAAATATATATGGTTTTAATTTTATGTGCTCTAACATGAAATTAGTTATACTGTAATAATATTTTAATTTGACATGTTTAATTTTTGAATTTAACTTGAACAATTTCACTCGATTCGATTCGACTCGACTCGAATATCATTTCACTCGACTTGATTCAAAATAATTCCAAATCGAGTTAGGATGATAAAATAGCGCTCACCAACTCGATTAACTTGAAATTATTTTCACTCGATTCGATCAAACGCTCACCTCTACCTACCATTGTAATCACAGAGTATCATTATATGATTGACTCATTTCCATTTACAAGCCTGCGCATGAAAAAATTTAGTATTTGTATCACCATGACACATCCAAAGGACCGTTGCACGTTCCCTCCAAAACACTTCCTCTTGGACAAGTACAGCCCCCAACTCAAGTCGTAATCGAAGCACATCATTGTTATTAGAGCCATTATTCCTTGTGCACATAATGTTCTCCTTCATCTCATGTTTTTGGAAAACTGTTCCTGTAACATCCCACGCCCGACCTGATCGCCAAATCCATGTATGGAAAGTCATGATCCAAACCGTTGAAATCACCAAACTTTTCTTTTTAAAATCGACTTTTCGAATTGGTGAGGTAACCATTTACCGAAATGGCGTTCCATAAATTTGAAAGGATATATATATAAACGAAATTAAAATAGTACCACTATTATACCCCACACCCGACCTAACCGCTGGATCTGGGTATAGAGTGTTACAGGTTAACTTATTGAATTCTCTAACGTTTCTCTTTAAACACCCGGACTAATTGGTGGATACCACTTTTGTGGCACAACATTGCACAAATTCTAATCCATATTTAACTGAAACAAGTTTTAAATGGTATTCTGCCTTACACAAAAATTTAAAATAAACAAACATAGCTTGCGACGGCTAACTTAACCACTTTCATAAAATGCAAGTAGAAATAGGCCAATCGGGGCTACAATTATCTTTCAAATACATACAAAATATCGATTTAATAAAAATGATAGTTTGACAAGGGCTGGCATCTAACAAATGTCCTAATAACCTTTTAGCGAATACATGTTATCCACAAAATAAGAAGACTCACAAATGGCCGCAGGTCTGGCGGATTCCCTTCAACACTTCGCTTAATTTAAGAACTTGAAAGGAGATGGAAAATAGGGAAAGTTCATAAGAACTTAGTGAGTTTTGGGAAAGATTAATCTTAATAAATAGTAGTAAACATTAAGGAATAGGAACTCAAGTTGACAACTAACTCGCCATATTCGGTAGATACATCCCTCTAATCTATAAGACATTTGGTGGATCCTACCGTGACTTGCTACTTACGTGTTCTAACCTCTCTATGAACATTTGATTTACTATTTATATTTTTTTTCATGCGACATGCATCAACTTATGCACAATTTTCTTTTTCTCCCGTACTCTTTTTTTTTTTGCTAGTTTTTTATCCTAGTTCCCGGAGAACCCATCTTTTCATGGATCTTCATAACCTCACATCTATATCATACACAAACATTCGCTTCGTATCCTCTTCACTCCCTTCCTTGTTTGGACACATAAGTGTTCCCCTGCAAGGCTAGGTTTTCATCGTTCACGATTTGTATCTATGTGCCATACTGGAGGTGAACAATTTGTCTTGGATCTTCAATACCAATGTACATATCATTTCACCGATACCACCTCGCCCCACTTTGGATACGGAGCTTATGCACCAAGGAAAGAACACTCATTCTTTATATATATCAGGTCATTAAGTCTTTTTTATCGTATTTGACCATGCATGCAACTGACTCTAGGAACATAATTATCTAGACATGAACACCAAAGATAAGGGATAGTATCATTTACCTGGCTGAACGATGAAAGCTGTTAATTGAAATAACACAGAATATAACTCTAGATACAAAAGGAACTCACCAAAATACTTTACTTTAGAGCTTTTTCTACTCTAATGGTTCCTTGACATTTGTACTAGGGCCTTCTCCTATGTCTTTAGATAAATAATGAAACAACTCTTTTAATTATCCAAAACTATCAAAATGTTATGACATAGCAAGAATCTATAGACATGCAAACAGTTTCTAGGTAGAAGTTTCTTTCATACCTAGTATTCAAAATATGCTACCACATTTCCTATGTTAGCATCTATCTATCTCATAAAACTTAAAGAAAGGTTTAAGGATTTACCAGTAGACAACTATCGTAGAAGCTCTCTTAAGCTTTAATAATTAACACCTTGGTTAGCAAGGAATAATTTTCCTAGTTTCTTCGATGATAACAAGGTCCAGTGGAGAAGATGATTCGAAGGTCTTCTCTCTACTACTACACTATCCTATTTATAGCTAACTCACGGACAAATCCTAATTAGGATTATCTCTAATCATTACTAGCTTTCGCACGCTTCCACTATTTAATCACATCCTACAAGGCCCTCCAAGTGTCCTAATTATCAACACGTTGCCTTCACTAGAACGTTGAATGACTTTAACATGTCCCACAAGCTATTTTTACTTACTCTGGCCACTATGTAAAAACACGAGTGGAGATCTTATTAGTGAAAATATCTGCCTAATAAAGACTCTGCCCTAATCTCTACCTCGCCATTACTCACCAATATACTTCGCTGCATTAGTGAAGTTTTACGAAGTACTTTGCTATATTGCCATTATTCCTTCATTAGGCTAAGTCTAGCAATCGAGGCATCATTTACTGGCGTAGTCTTTCCAATCTGACTCGGCTCGCCAAATCATGGTGTTACAACCACGCCACTTTCAAAGATTAAGATACATGTAATTAGCCTTTGACGACAACTTAGACACATCCATAAATCATAATTAAAAATAAGCCAATAAGGCTACCAACCATCATTTGAATATCGCTAAATATCATTTCAAAATACAAATTTAATTAGAATGCTCATAAATGGCCGTTGATCTGGCTATTTTCCTTCAATCACCACATTGAACTAACGACCTGAAAGTAGGAAGAATAAACTAGGTAAGTTCGAGAGAACCTAGTGAGTTCCTGGGATTTGAATCCTATTAAATTACTATCAGACACTTCAAGGTTAGACTCGAATGAATATATTAGCTCGCCATACTTGACGGATACAACTCTCTTTAATCCAGAATACCCACTGGCGGATACTAATGCAATAAAAATCAGCCTGTCGATGGGCACTAACTGATTTTGAAAACTCGCGTATGATAAACATGGACACAACTGCTTCACGTGTGCGCCACTTATGTAATAACCCGAATTTCAGAGATGTCGAAAACTGTGGTTCGAGGCCACTAAATCCAAAAAATGAGCTCGAAAATTTTATTATTTAATATTTATGAGTTAAATGTGGTTTTTAAAATATTTTTGAATTAGTAAATTTGTGTTCATAAAAAAATTATTAGGTCAATTAATTGAGAAAAAAGAGATATCGAGATCTCAATTTTATAAACTGAGCCATAAATATTTTTATAAATATTTACGGAGTTTCAATATGGTAGTATTAAATTTTCTCCAGAAAATTTTAACGTTTCGGTAGTCAATTAATTAAAAAGGACTAAATTGAAAAAGGTGCAAAACTTGCTAAAGTGATTAAATAGCCTAATAGTAAATAAAAGAGGACTAAAAGGGCAAATAGACCATCTTATATGGCTGAGGTGGCATAATGTGAAAAAAAATTAAAGATATTTATGTGATCAGGGACAAAATTGGAATTAATATAAAGTTTATATGACCAAATGTTATTTTAATAGTTTCTAGACATTTTTATTCATCAATTTTCCGTCAAAAAATAGCTATTGAAGAGGGTTTGAGCTGGTCTTTCATAATTTAGCTTCAAGTAAGTTCAATTCTTGCTTTTTCCTTGAAATTTTTCTGTTTTTGGACTTTTACAATTAGGTCCAACTTGTTATTTCATTAGTTTTTTATTTTGTTGGAATTTTTGGAAGATACCATTGATAATTTCATATGATTTTAGTTATTTTATGATGAAATTGAGATGTTAATGGGTAAGTAAAGGTATTTTATTAAAGAATTTTGGGTGAAATCATGATTTAGGGATTAAATTGTAAAGTTGTTGAATTTATGAAAAATTCTAAAATTTCATGGAATTCAAGGGCTTCTATTGATATATGAAAATATTGGGCTTGGAACAAGGAATAAATTGCATGAATTTCATTTTCCAAGCCTAGGGACGAAATCGTCATTTATCAAAAGTTAGGGGCAAAATGTTAATTTTGCCTAAGTTGTAAATTGCACTAAATTGAGTATGAATTACATTAAATTAATGAGAAATTTACTCGTATAGATCCGAGTAGACTGAATATGGAGTTAGAACGAGGAAAGGAGAAAATGTTAGATTAATAGATTTTATGTACACGAACAATTATCAAGGTAAGTTCGTATAACTTAACTATGTATGTTATTATGCTTGAATTAAATTGTATGAATGTGATGGTATATATGTATGTGATGATATAAAAATCATATATATATTTTATGAAATTAAAGATGTTCAATAAAGCCCAGTAAATGATAATATCCCATAAATGGTAAATCCCGGTTGAATAATGAATATCGATGGATAGTGGTGATTTCCTGTATGAAATGAGGTCCTGCATGAGTTGCGAAAAGGATTTAACTCGGATGAGTAATCCATTTATCTCATTATGGAAAGGATTTAGCTCGGACGGGTAATCCTAAGTGAGCCTCTCGAGCATATGTTTCAATTAGGATTTAGCCTGGACTGGTAATCCTAATTGACTGGATTTAGCCTGGACTGATAATCTGACAATGCCCTTAGTGTATATGTGTTATAGATAGAATTTAGCCTGGACTAGTAATTCTGTTGTATAATATGTGGCTCGAGAGTGTACCTAGGTACTACCGGATATGAATTGACGGATTATGATTTTGTACACTTTAAGTGTACTAAATGAGTATCCATCCATAATTCAAATAAACTCAACGGTCAAAGTTCTGACATGAGCGAATATAGATTTGAGATAAATGGTTATAGATTGAGACATGATATGCGGAAGTATGAAATGTTTATACATGAACATGAAATGGTTTGATGAATATGTTCATCTATAAGAATAGATTTGTACACTTTAAGCGTACTACCCAAGTGATTATCAGTACTTCAATTGTAACACCCCAAACCCGGCCCACAAGCCTTGACCGGATCTGGTATGTCACGGAGTAAAAACATTTTTGAAAACTTCGGGTTCACGGTGGAAATCTGAAAATATTGCTGATTTTGTAAAACAACGTTTGCTAAAACTAAGATGGTTTGGTTTGATAACCACGATGGGGTTGAAAACTTTTTCTTTTTCCTTTGAAACCATTTGATCATTTAGATTTTTAGAAATGTCGGGGTTATTAGTAACTTGGTAAAATTTGCTACCCGATGGTAACGTCCTTGAAAACGCGTACGAGTACTAATTTTGAAAACGTTGCTTTTACCGATTCGCTTAACAGTTCATAAGTTCGTTAGAAATAAGGTAAAAACTACTTAATCATACGAATAGTAATAAAATAATAAGCGGCCATATTATAACCCAATCGAATTTAGCAAATAGTAAACTTTAATGGTACGAAATAAGACTTCTAAACCGAGGAACAAGCATGACCACCTCGAGTCCTCTCCGGCTCCGTCTCCGCGATCTACTCACCTGAAGAGATAGAAAAAGGGGGTGAGTCACCAAGACTCAGTACGTAATTGATACACATGTCCCCACATACGGGCTTAGCCCATATCCACAGAACAAACATATACATGAATATGCAATTATGAAGCCCAACCTAGCCATCCATACTCCTTTTTCTACCCCGTGTGGTACCAAACCACTGGTGGTGCCAAACCACTGGTGACTTAAAGTCACGATATCCGTCAATACGTGTGGTGCCAAACCACTGATGACTTAAAGTCACGATATCCGTCAATACTTGTGGTGCCAAACCACTGGTGGTGTCAAACCACTGGTGACCCGAAGTCACAATCAAATGATGGGGCCAACCCATCGTGTGATACCAAATCACTGGCGTCGATCCCGTATCTCAAATGTGGGGCCAACCCACGGTGGAATTAATCCACAGGGACGAGACGCTATGAGGTGCCAAACCTCTGGAGGTACCAAACCTCTGGTGACCGTAGTCACAATGTGTTACCAAAACACTGGTGTCCGTCGACACGAATATCACTGCCCCCTCCACTCATTTATCCCACATCATCATGCTCACATAACAAGTATCATGATCCCATATATCATGCATTTGTATATAGCATAGCATTTAACAGCATATGATGGCATACACAAGATATATCATAGCTCGAGTAGTAGGGGACTTACCCGAAAACCAAGCATATGCCCACAAGGTAAAGATACTACATGATAGGTGATATAATGTCATTATAACAACAATTTGTACTAATAAAGTGTGTAAGAGCTTACACACCTGATCGAACGATCACCCACCTTGGGTATCCAACATCTTAGCCCTTATTTCGGCTAACATGCACAACATGTATATTTACAAATAACACATATGAACAAGCAAGAGTACAGTGCGATAACTACACACCTGATCACGAACAACGTTATGCCCTCAATCCCGAAGCTATCCTTAAGCGATACTACGGCTACTTGCCTACGCTGTTGTTCGGATGCTGGCCCACATCCCGGTGGCCAATCTCGCACAGCCGAGACAGCCCTCCTTTTAAACTTGGGGATGGGGGCTATCCCATGAACTCCTTGACTGATATTTGCCTCCATCAACACTTAATAAGCATAACACATTAGTTACTAAGCTATAACCAAAAATCAACCCAATCTAAACTTATCAAAAGCCCATGCCAAAACGATCTCGAATCCTGAAAGCTTACTTACCGAAGTAAACTTGAATCCCGGTTGCTCCTACAACCTGTCGAAATCCTGAAATAATACCACATTAATCTCGACCCTTGACCAACAAGTATTAGAAAGTGCCTTGAGCCGAATACTACCCTTACCTTGCTTATTAACTAACTCCCGGGAACCACCTCTTGAATATGGGTTGTCGAAATCACTGTTAAGCAATTGGTTAGAAACGGTTTAACACATAAAACCAAGAACATGGCCCTTGGACGAAACTACAACCCATTTACATTGATATTCCAAATCCCGGGAGTTCCCCTAATGCACCTTAGCGCTGACACATGCAAAAGGAAACGTAGTCGATAGCACTTTCAGAACAAAGATTCGGCTATGGCCCCTCAATTGTAGTAGAATATTTGACAATGGCACTTTAAGAGAGGCTTGATTTAATCAAAGTAAAATAAAAGAAAAGATGTGATTGAAGAAGAAAAGCAATGCATAAAAGAGGTCTAACCTTCGGCTTTTGTCCAAAGAACTCAAATGCAACTTTGGTAAAACACAAGGATGAAGAAGAACAATTTTGGAAGGAGGACATTTAGCTAGCACCAAGCATAAACCGAAAATACAAGCCTTTTCAATTCTCCCGGAATCGTTTAAACAAAAATGGCAAGAAAAGGAGACATTCCGGCCATGCTCCTTCCTCAAAACCAAAGCCGATCAAGTTCCATTTCTTTCCTTATTATTTCGGCCAACACTCAAAGGATAGAAGAGAAATTCCTAAGCTTCAAATTCGGCCAAGCTCCCCAAAATGCAATAAGGAAATCGGCCATGCATCCTTGTCAACCACAAGGCCGCCAACTCCTCTCTCTTTTCCCACATTCATACTCCAAATGCAAAGAAAACAAAAATCAGAATTTTGGCCATGCTCCAAATGCCAAGGCCGGCCACGCCTTACTAATCTCCAAGCTGCACATTCCCTTCCCCAAAGCAAAAACCCATCATCCTTGAAGGAATAATACATTGTTTATTCCTTATTCCTCCACCTTATCCATCCTCTAATAAACAAAGGATTAATGCCCAAACTTCCCAACGGCCATGCTCCCCATCTGCTAAGTTCAAACTTCAATTACTATTGTTTAGTCCATTACCGAATATTCAAATCCTTTTTCCACAATAATATAATAAGCAAACAAACAAATGTAATCCATACTGTAATAATAATAGAACTCCCATGCCTCACGCATATAACAATAATAAAACTTAAAATAATAGTAATAATAAAAAAATAATAATATTATTATTATTATTCCATCATTCATCCATAATAAAAATAAACTAAAATACAACCCATAGCTCCTCATTTTCTATACATTATAAAATAAAAAAAAGACTAATGTCCAAGCTTCTATGTCATGGCCGGCCATGCCCTTCTCCTTTTGCTAAATTCAACACTAATTTCCATCACCTTATTCATTCCAAAACATAATAATAATAATAATAATAATAATAATAATAATAATAATAATAATAATAATAAACTTTCTCATCTATCTAAGCAAGCAAAATAATAGAAAAAAAAAATCATGATTTAAACCCATGCCTCCAAATAAAAAAATAACAAAAATTAAAAAGCTCCTTGATTCTCAACGGCAATACTCTCCCTTTTGCTAACTTCAACCCCACCATAACAAGATAAAAGTTAAAATAATAATAATAATAATAATAATAATAATAATAATAATAATAATAATAATAATAATAATAAAATAAAACCATGCTTCCTTTAATAATTAATAATAAAACTAATAAAATATAATAATAAAAGGAATAGTATTAAGTAGCACCCCATGATGCTTTGTTCACGCGTGCAGCCCCTTCCTAATACTAAAATTCATCCTTGCAAAAATAATAATATTATAGACTAAAATGATAATATATAGATATATATATATATATATATATATTATCCCGTCGTTCTAGGCAAATAAAAATAAAATAAAAGAGCAATGCTCCATACTTCCCATATACATAAAACAAATAAGCAGCAACTTTTAAGCTGCATGCGCGTGCTTGCATGTGCCATGCAAGGCATTTATTCCACACCTGAAAAAAAAGAAACTCAAAAAGAAACATTCGGGCTGTCCCAAGTCTCGAACCTGAGACCTGAGGGAGCTTCACCTCACGTTCTGCCACTTCCGCTACCAAGACTTTCATGCTATAATTCGTCGCACGTTTCTTTTAAACCTTACTCGCAGGCATCCCTTGCTGGTTCCAAAACAAAACGAAATTCGTTGCCTTCAGGACTCGAACTCAAGCCCTTGCGAAGGCCTCCCGCGCGCTGCTAACGTCCTTGCCATCTCGCCCAGGCGCTGCTTTGTGTTAAGAACCCTCTCGATTTTCTTTTAAAGCCTTCCTTACTGTAGCGCATATTTGCAAAATAAAATACTATGCGCCCCATGCCACTCGAACCCCTGACCCATTTTGGCGCTGGCCCTTAAGTGGCACACGGAAGCCACTTCGCTACTTGGACTTTCATGTCCAGTATTTTACAAAATTTATTCTTAAGGCCTCCTTCCCCCAAATTTTCATTTTTGACCCAAATTTTTCAAAATTTCCAAAATAGTCCCTTTTCATCCTTGAGCTTAAATAACCCCTAAAACACATGAAAACAATTCTTAAGGCCTATTAACACCTACTATAAGCTTCAAACACACAGCCCCTATTTTAGGATATTACATCAATTGACTATTGAGTAAGGTTCTGACAAGAAATATTCTGGACTTGAGATGAATTAATATAAAGTATATCTGAAATGCATGAAGAAAATTTGCATACATGTTATATGAACACATGATGTGGAAAAACATATGTGCATGAGAATCCAAATATTGATGAGTTCATATATGTGTTTCTTGAAGTTTATATGAAACATGAGACTAACAAGGGTGATGAGAATGTGTGATAGGGCTTGTGAGATTAAATGGTTTCATTATACCCTATGTATTTATTTTGATGATGAATGGGTGGTAAGTTTATTACTAAGTTATACGGACTTACTAAGCATTATATGCTTACTCTGTTTTACTTTTCCCTGTCTTATAGTAAATCAGAATGCTCATTGGATTGGAAGCTTGGCGAAGATCACTCACACTATCCAACAGTTCATTTCAGTGAAAAAGGTAAAATAATTACAGTTATAATGGCATGTATAGGTTAAATTGGCTAACAATGGCATGTAAATATTTGGTAATGACTAGCTATTGGAATGGCTAGTTATGAACATGCTTAGGTGTTATGTAAAAAAAGACTATGTCATATTATATGATTGAAAATGATTAATTTATAGAATTCACAATGACATAAGGACGAATAAATTAAATTAGCATATTTGATACAAAATGTACAAATGTGAACCTTGTAATTAGGTAAATATGAGAATAAAACTGATAAGGAAATAAATTGTGGTGCTTAATGGCACAATGGTTGAATGATTATATGGCCATAAGAATATGTTTAAGTTTTGATACAGGTATAAGGCAAAAAGGGTGAGAAATATGGCTTGGAAAATAGCCTATTTTCGTCTACATGGGTAGACACACTAGAGTGTGTCATGACCGTGTGTGACACACGGCCTGGCATATGGGCGTGTGGTCTGGCCGTGTGTCCCCTACATCTTAAATTTGAGAAACAGAATGCTCAAGATTGAGTACACAGGCAAAGACAGGGGCGTGTGTCTCAGCCGTAGGTGCCACACGGCCTAGAACATGGGCGTGTGTCTTGTCCGTGAGAAAATTGTTTTTTCATGTTTTACAAGCCAAAGAGTTACACGGGTTATGGACACGGCCGTGTGAACCACATGGCCAACTCACACTGGTGTGTGACCCTTGTATATAAGAAAAATTTTAAAATTCTACGAAAAATTCTCAGAGGTTCCGATTTAGTCCCGACTCATTTCTAATGTTCGTTTTGGGCCTCGAAGGTCCAATCAAGGGACGATACGAGTGTTCTCCGAAAATGAGTAGTAATTTACTCAAATTAACTAAAAATGTTTTGTAATCACAGGAAATGCTCCGTAACCCTATTTCTGACGACGGATACGGGTTAGGGTGTTACAACTTATGCGGACTACCATTCTATAACTGTTTGGCTTACTGTTACCTTTCATGTAATGTGCACTACTTATTTTGCACACGTGCATCCTTTTTTCACATACTCCCTTCCTTGTGCTAGCTTCTAACCCTAATCCGAAGAATCATATTAGTAACACCCCATAATCAGTCTAGTCTCCAGACCCGAGCTAGAAGATGTTATAACATAAAACCAAAGCATTCAGAAGCAATTTAATGATATCTAATAATCAATAAATACAAGTTAATTCAATGTTAAATATGCATTACAATCTAAACCAAGTCTTAATTAGGCTTACGAAAGCCATTGGACAAGTACAAAACTAAATTGGGACCAATCTGGAACATCTACGAAATAACAGGTAAAAATGCAAAATATGGGTCACACGACTTTGTGACAGACTGAGGTCGTGTGGTGCAATATCACATAGCCGTGTTTCCAAACCGTGTAATAATTTGATGCTGTGTAATATAGGTCACACAGTAGTGTCGCCAGGCTGTGTAACTCACAGTGGTCGTGTGAACTAAAAGTCACCCTGAACGTGAAGCTAACATGGTCATGTCAATCACCCGTGTGTAACACACGACTGTGTCGTAGCTTGTGTGCAGTATAAATGACTTGTTTTAAGTAATTTGCATACCATTCATACCAAATGACCTATAATGCTATTTAACACCATTCAAACATACTCTAAATTATAATTATGCACATTACAAGACCAAAACATCAATTTACTAATCATTCAAACAATCAACCAATATGCCCTTATTGGCACCAACAATTCAACCATTAAACAACAAGCAAACTTTACCATTCTTGACAAGTTAATCATACCTAAACATTCATATGCAATCATCAATTCTTTAACTAGAATATCAATTGGTAAAGTTCAACATAAGGCCTAAAACATTATACCAATTTCATCAAGCAAAACATACCATAATTACCAATGCCTTTAACCTTTTCATATCACAACTCAATTACACCAAATGTAAACATTTACCTAACATAACCAAAGTTCATTGCCATTTTATGCTATCATCTAGACAAATACCTAATGCCATCCATGCCTTTTCCATTATCATTTATATGCTAAGTTACCATATGCATATATTCATATATTTATATACATTCAAACTCAACCGTGCCAAACCACAAACACAAGCTTTACATTTCAATATTTAACCTTTCTAAGTACATGCCACAAATAACCAATCTCGAAACATCAAAAGTCTACCTAATCGGGAGATAAAAGGTGTATGTTTCTCAATGATCCGATTGACACATTCCAGACGTCCAAAATCTACAGAAAAGGAGTGATACGAGTAAGTATATTACTTAGTAAGCTCATAAAATATAAACAATTATATTATCTTAACCATTTAACAATTACATGAATTAATATGAAACAATTTCACCTATCATAGCATTCAAAACAACATCAACCAAATGAGATTTAGTACAAATCATATATATAATTTCAAATGGTAAAATACCAACTTCAACTTAAAATTCATCATGAATCCATGTTCTAATTTATCACTTTGTTCACTTTTATCATTCAAATTGCATCATATATCCTTATCATAATCATTTATATCATGTTCATCCTTTTTCCCTACACCAATTTCATATTTTCACATTTCCATATTTTATTTCTACTCGATGAAACTTCGAATAAGAACTCTGTAGACAAATGAGAATAATAATGCCTAGTTAGCCATTAGGGTTGAACCTACACAATAAATAGCCTGGTCAGGGCTTAATATTCCTATATTCTCGAGTCTACAACATATGCAAGAGCTCGAAACCTATTCCTGTATTTCCGAGTCCGCAACATATGCAAGAGCTCGAAACCTATTCTTGTATTTTCGAGTCTGTAACATATGCAAGAGCTCAGAACCTATTCCTGTATTCTCAGGTCTGCAACATATGCAAGAGCTCGGAACCTATTCCTGTATTCTCGAGTTCGCAACATATGCAAGAGCTTAGAACCTATTACTGTATTCTCGAGTCCACAACACATGTAGGAACTCAGAACCTAGGCAAGAACT
Organism: Gossypium australe; assembly: GCA_005393395.2. NCBI lineage: Eukaryota > Viridiplantae > Streptophyta > Magnoliopsida > Malvales > Malvaceae > Gossypium > Gossypium australe. Next base: position 22,765,259 of record CM016621.1, on the reverse strand, counting down.
CATAACCTCGTATACGAGACTTTTAATAATTTCATTAGGATTTCATTATAACACAATTTCCAATTCACCAACAATCAACATTAACAAATCAAATATAACACATTAGCATAAACAATTTAAATTATATTGTATAAACTACCTGACAAAACGGTAATGCTTTAGGTAGCAGGACCTACTCGACAACTTTCCTTTTTTCGCCTAAGTTAACAACTTGATATGCATGGTTGGAAAGCTTAGAATAGTTTGGTCATGGATTCCTAATCTTCTTTCTTTCTTCAAATGGTGGAAAATAATGAAATGGTGAAGATGGAAACCATGTTAATGTTTTTTTTAACATAATATAATATAATATAAATTTTAATTTATTTAATACATGTTAATTGAAAACACCTATCCAACCATCCACCATAATTAAATATGGCATAATTTCCATATGAATCCATTTAATATTACCATTTGCCCTAGGCTGAAATTCCTAGCATCGCAAGACTTCATGTGCTCCTTGATTTCATTACATTGCGCATCCTTGAATTGTGACTCCAATATTTGGGAAAGCAAAATTGGTCGTGCCCTTAATTCAACAAGAATTGACCTATCATTAGCCAGACACACTTTTGCTCTCAGAGAAGTTAGGGTTTATACAGTTTTCCTGCTCAATGCATCAACCACCAAAATTGCCTTACCTAGATGGCACTCAATGGTTAAGTCATAATCCTTTAACAGCTCGATCCATCTTCATTGGCGTAAGTTCAGTTCCTTTTGGGTGAGCAAATACTTCAAGCTCTTATGGTCTAAAAATATACGACACTTCTCTCTGTAGAGATAGTATCTCTAGATCTTTAAAGCTAACACCAGTGCAGCCAGTTCCAAATCATGGGTTGGGTAATTCTTATCATGTGGTTTGAGTTGGCGTGATACGTAAGCAATCACCTTCACCTTTTACATAAACACACATTATAACACATTCAAAGATACATCTGTGAACACGACATATTCTACTCCTATTTCTGGCTGACTCAACACTAAGGCTTTAGTCAATGCTTTAATTATCTCATCAAAACTGTGTTGACATTCTTCAGACCAGTGAAACTTCTCTTCTTTCCTCAACAACCGCATCAATGACATTGCAATAATTGAGAACCGTTTAACAAACCTTCTATAATACCCCATCAGACCAAGGAAATTACGTACCTCTATAATGCTTTTCAGCGGATTCTATTCGAGTACAGCCCGAATCTTTTCAGAATCTACCTTAATTCCTTCTGCGAAGATGACATGGCCTAAGAAGTGAACTTCCTTTAGCCAGAATGCACACTTGCTGAATTTGGTGTACAATTTATTTTTTGAAAAACATTTAAAACTATTCGCAAGTGTTCCTTGTGCTTCGTAACACAATGATTAAGGTAGGGTTGGAATACTCTGTTCATTAGATCCATAAATATTGCGGAAGCATTAGTTTAGCCGAAAGGCATCACTAAAAAATCATAGTGGCCATTAGGGTTGTAAATTAACCCAGTTTGAACAAACAAACCTCTATTCATGTTCGTTTGTTTATTTTTAAAGGTTGTTCGTGTTCAGTTTGTATTCGTTAAGAATTTGAAATTTTTTTTCATGCCCGTTTATTTAAAATTATGTGTATTCATGTTCATTTGTTAATGTTCACGAACATGTTCATTTAACTTAATCGAACATGTTCACGAACAATGTTAATAAATAAATAAATAAACAATAAATAAATGTATACACAATAAATTGTTTAGATATAAAATAGTCAAATATGAATATTAATAATTATATTATGAATGAAAAAAATACAAATCAAGATAATTTTATTAAAATATACTAATGGAACAGTAAACGAGTTTTAAGATAATTTTATTAATATATCATTAATAAATAAACGAGCTTGTTCGTAAACACAAAAGAATCGAACACACCTTTGTTCGTGTTTGTTCGTTTATTAAATAAACATAAAAATTTTGTTCATACTCTTTTATTTAGCTTAATAAATGAACATAAACGAACGTTATATAAACGATTCACGAATAGTTCATCAAACGTTCTGCTCATTTACACCCCTAGTGGCCATAGCGCGTGCGGAATGTAGTCTAAGGAATATTATCCTCTTTAATCTTTACTTGATAATATCCAGACCGTAGATCAATCTTTAAAAACACTTTAGCTCCACTTAGCTGATCAAACAAGTCCTAAATTTTGGGCAACATATACTTTTTCTTTATAGTTACTTTGTTCAGCTGCCTATAGTCAATACATAACCAGAGAGTTTCATCTTTCTTTTTAACAAATAGGATTGGAATTAGAGGTGTGCATGGGCCGGGTCGGGCCGGGCTGGGCCCAAAAAAATTTTCGGCCAGTTTATCAAGCCCGGGCCCGACCCGACCCGAAATATGCGCCTGAAAAATTGTCCAAGCCCGACCCGACATAAAATTGGTAGGCCCGAGCCCGACCCGAGCCCGGCCCGCTAATATTAATTTTTTAACTTATTTTATTAAAAAATAAAATATAATAAATCAAATACATTTTAAAAAATAAAAACAAATATTAAAACAAGAAACAAATATTAAATTTCATTACCTGGCGTTCATAATATTTCTCCAATTCCAAATATGCATCATTACCGGGCGCTCGACTTTGCTTCAAATGTTGGATTTTTGGCATAGAAACTTGGGTTATACCTAGGTGCATGCGTATAATCAAGTATATCCAAGTATATGAAATAATTTCTTCCTGTAGTTAGTTATAGATATTTAAATGATAATCTCTTTTTCTTCCCTTATTCTAAGAAATGAAGCTAAATTATAAATCATAATTGACATTATTTTATTAAAATATAAATTTAATGCACATTCTCTGCTTTGGAATTCATCTTTTCCAGATAGAAAAAGAAGTGGGAAAGAGAATATAATACAAAAGGTAGAGGAACTAACACGAAGCTCTAAGAAAAATCTAGAAAGAAGAAAGTATATCATTCATCTGCATTACCACAACAGCACTCATAAGATGGGAACCCTAAACCCACAAGTTTTATGTGTTCAAAATGTCTTAACCTGTCATACTCATAAAATTTCTAAGAACAGGCTTTCTTAGTGGGCAAGAAGTTGAGCAAGTGCATACTATTTTTATTAAGTAATAAAGTTAAAAAAAAAAAAGAAGAAGAAAAGACTTACAACTTACTGTGTTGTTGTGGCTGTGGATAGAGAAAATGAGCTGAGCTGAGCTTGAGGTGGAGAGTGGAGGTGAATGGGTGTTCGGGAGGTGGAGACTGTTGGATCGGAGGAGGTGGTGGCCAGTGGTGACTTAGGGATTTTGGAAATGGGAAAAACGAGGAGGAAGAAGAACTATGAAGAAAGCTAAATGAAGTCAGGCAAATGAAAAACTAAAAGAAAGGTAAAGACTAAAGACATAAAGTTAAACGGGACTCATTTTCTGTCCAAGCCCATTTTTTGGGCCTATATTTTTACTCGAACCCTCCCATTTTTTGGGCAGGCCTTCGGGCCGGGCCGGGTTGAAACACCCCAAACCCGGCCCACGAGCTTTGACCAGATTTGGTATGTTCCTCAAGTAAACCGGTTTTCAAATTCTTTTGTTACTTAGAGAAAAACTTGTGTGATTTTAAAAAAATATTGTTTGGGTTGGGCTTGTGTTGAAAACAAACTGGATTTTTATATTAGAAAACCCTTTTTTTTAATTTTAAGTAATAAACATATCGAGTATATTTTAAAATAAAATACTTAGTCTTTAACTTAATCAAAATTTGTAACACAATAAAACAACAAGTAGAAATAAAAATCGTTCATCATGGCCCTATGGCCTTATTACATCAAATAGTTTCCAAAATATTTCAAAGTACTAAAATGAATTCAAGAGTCCATAAAAATATAAACTTCATGTTGAGCATGGCCACCACAAGTACTGCCGTCCCGGTCCATCACTGTTCATCACCTGAAAAATGTTCCCCAACGGGGTGAGTCAACAGACTCAATGTGTACACGACACTAAATCATAATAGAATCAGGCATACAATAGTTACACATTCAAAACATAAAATACAAGTTATGATGTATTCCCAAACCCAAACCTAATTGTCCATCCGCTACACACCCCCGTACCTGCCAGTCACACCGTGGGGACTACTAAGTCGACCCTCCTTCCGCTACACTCCAAATTGCGGTCTTAGGTCACCGCATTCGTGGTCTTAGGTCACCACGTTCAGATTACTGTGGTCTTAGGTCACCACTTTCAGATTACTGTGGTCTTAGGTCACCACTTTTCACTTCCCCTTTCAAACAAACCCATATGCCCATAACATATTATGCAATTACATGCCCAAGTTCACATTCTTATCATATTCTCATGTTACGAATAACACTTTTCATATTCCTAGTAGAAGTAGGAAACGTACCTGAGTACTTAGTACCATATCATGGTACTTTAGCCACTTTCATATACTTAATAACACATATATTAATAAACATAGCCATAATACATATTATAAAGTAGTGTGGGGTACACACCTGATTCGCTTAAGGTTTCCAATCCAAATCCCGAAAAGCTTGATCTAATGCCTTAGATCTTAGATCTCTACATTTAATCAATAATTTAATACTTAGCAAAGAGCCATTCGGCCATAAATCCAAATCCCAGTAGGATTAGTATACTTAAAACTTACCTTGAAATTCTCAAATCCCGAAATCCTTGTATTTGTAACATCCCAAAATAGAGGTTGTGAGTTTGGAGAATAACTCAAGTGTTAGTGGGCCTCAAGAGTGGTTTTGATGTGTTTTTGGAGTTCCTAAAGCTCGAGGATAAAAAGGGAATATTTTGGAAATTTTGAAAATTTTGGGTTAAAAGTGAAAATTTGGGTGATGGAGGCCTTAAGAATAAATTTTGTAAGGGTGTGGCATATAAAATGCCCTGGTAAAGTGGCTTCCGTGTGTCACTTAAGGTTTGGGTTTGGCGCTAAGCAGGTCAGGGGATCGAGCGACGCTGGGCGCATGGTTTTTATTTTTGGGTTGTAAAGAGTGATGGACTGAGGAGGCTTTAAAAGAATATATGCGAGGTTTATGACGCATGAAACTACTTGGCAAGGTGGTTGAGGCGCGGAGAGGGCTGCTTCAGGTCTGGGGTTCGAAACCTAGGAGCAGCGCTTGATTGCGTTTTATGTCATTTTTGCATCAAGCAAGGGACGCCTGAGAGTGAAAGGCTTAAATGGAATTATTAACGCGACATTAGCATGAAATTCAAAGTGGCCGAGTGGTTAAGGACTTGGCTTGAGAACTGCGGCTAAGGGGACTCGTGTTCGAGTCCTGGGGGTTGCGCACGATCCGTTTTATTTTTATTTTAGCGCTAAAGCATAAGGGAGCCCAGGGAAAGTAAGGTTTAAAAGAATTTCGATGCGTTTAATAGCACGAAATGCGCAAAGGGTCGAATGGCAGGAAGCTTGGAGGATTCTCTCCAGGTCTCGGGTTCGAGACCTGGGGGCTGCACTTGGGGTTTTCATTTTGTGCCAGCGTGGGGAAGGGCCTGCATGGCCCATGCACGCATGCAGCATAAGAGTTGCTGCTGTTTGCTTTATTTTATTTTGGGAAACATGGGCGTTTTTCCTTTTATTCTTTTTATTTATTTTATTTTATATTTTTATTCTCTGCTGCAAGCATGGAGCAGTTTATTTATATTATTAATATTTTATGTATAGGAAATGATGTAGTATGGGGGAATATATTAAACAATGAAATTGTTGTTAAAATTAGTAAAAGGGGAGAGCATGTGTGGCTTGGGGGTTGCAAAGCAGGGCCGAATGGAGCTCCTAGGGACTTTGTTGGTCGGCCTTGATGATAGCAATGGAAGCATGGCTGAAATCCATGCTTTGTTTTTCCTTTCCTTGCATTTTTGGAGCATAGCCGAATCTCATGTTTGGTTTTTCCCTTCTATCTCCTGTGCTTTGGTTTTCTTTCATTTCCAATTGTCTTGACCGAATGAAGCTTTGGACTTGGGAGCATTTCGGCTAGCTCTTGTTCTTTCATCTCCTTCCCTTGTTGTTTCAAATCGAAATCCTCCTCCTATACTACCTTCAATTTTTTTTTTACTTTGAAGCATGCCTTGTTGATTAAGTGCCGATTTATAATTGTTTCATAGCCGAAATTCATTTGTCTCCTTTCTCCTTTAACCATTTCATTTGTTTCTACTTCCAAAAACTCTAGCCGAATTCCCTCCTTTTCTTTTAGTTGTATTAGCTGAATCTCTTTGCTATTTCTTGGGGTTACCTTGGCCGAATGTTAGTCTTGGGTATGATCTTTTTGTAATCGATTTTGAAGGGGCCTCCGGGATTTTGGAAGTAATCAAGCGTAGCCTTCTTTCCCTGTTGTTCGGTAAGAGTTGGTAAGGATTTATTGTAGTAGTCTATTCTTTTTAGTGTGCAAAGCCGAAGGCTATTGTTATGATTTTGATGACTGCCGATTGTAGGGAAGTGAAGCGGGAGCACTTAACGTGTGGTAATCTTTTTGGGGTCCAAGTATTAACTCTCGAGTTGTTTGGGTTGGCCGAATGGTCTTGGTGCTAATCTTTTTGTTTGGCCGAATGTGCTTGGGATCTTAATATGGTATTTATTTCTTGTGTAGCCAAGGGAAGAAAGCGCTAAGGATCTTTTAAGATTCGGTTGTAGAAGGTAAGGGTAGTATTCGGCTAAAGGCACTTTCTAATACTTGTTGGTCAAGGGCCGAAAGTGATGTGGTATTATTTCAGGATTTCGACAGGTTGTAGGAGCAACCGGGATTCAAGTTTGCTTCGGTAAGTAAGTTAGTTGGTAAGGATTAAATACTTAGATTTATGACCTGGGTGATTAACTGTTTGATCTGATTAAGTGTATCGATGGACGCAAGTGTTAGTCAAGAAGATAAAGGGGTAGCCCCTATCCCAAAGTTTAAAAGGAGAGCAGTCTCGGCAGTGCGAGATTGGCCGCCAGGGTGTGGGCCAGCGTCCGAACAACAACGTAGGCAAGTAGCCGTAGTATCGCTTAGGGATAGCTTCGGGATTGAGGGCATAACGCTGTTTGTGATCAGGTGCGTAGTTATCGTACTGTTCTCTTGCTTGTTTATATATGTTATATGTAAATGTATATGTTGTGCATGTTAGCCGAAATAAGGGCTAAGATGTTGGATACCCAAGGTGGGTGATCGTTTAATCAGGTGTGTAAGCTCTTACACACTTTATTAGTATAGATTGTTATTATGATGATATTTATAACCTCTCATGTAGTAATTTTGCCTTGTGGGCATAAGCTTGGTTTTCGGGTAAGTCCCCTATTACTCGATCTATTATATATGTTGTGTATGCCATCATATGCTGTTAAATGCTATGCTATGTACAAATGCATGATATATGGGATCATGATACTTGTTATGTGAGCATGATGATGGTGGGATTGATGAGAGGAAGTAATAATCGTGTCGACGGACACCAGTAGTTTGGTACCACATTTCGTGATTACGGTCACCAGAGGTTTGGCACCTCCAGAGGTTTGGCACCTCATAGCGTCTCGTCCCTGTGGATTAATTCCACCGTGGGTTGGCCCCACATTTGAGATTCGGGATCGACGCTAGTGATTTGGTATCACACGATGGGTTGGCCCCATCATTTGATTTGTGACTTCGGGTCACCAGTGGTTTGGCACCACCAGTGGTTTGGCACCACAAGTATTGACGGATACCGTGACTTTAAGTCACCAGTGGTTTGGCACCACCAGTGGTTTGGTACCACACGAGGTAGAAAAAGGAGTATGGATGGCTAGGTTGGGCTTCATAATTGCATATTCATGTGTATGAACTGTGTGGATATGGGCCAAGCCCGTATGTGGGGACATGTGTATTATCTATGCACTGAGTCTTGGTGACTCACCCCCTTTTTCTATCTTTCTCAGGTGAGTAGATCGCGGAGACGGAGCCGGAGAGGACTCGAGGCGGCCATACATGTTCCTCGGTTTTGAGATTTTATTTCGTACCGTTAAAGTTAATATTTATTACATTTTGGTTTGGTTTGTAATATGGCCGTTAGTTATTATTTTGTATGTTTAAGTAGTTACCTTTACCTTATTTCTATTATATTACTAACGAACTTATAAGCTGTTAAGCAAATCGGTAAAAGCAACGTTTTCAAAATAAATACTCATACGCGTTTTCAAAGACGTTACCATCGGGTAGCCAATTTTTACCAAGTTATCAATAACCCCGACATTTCTAAAAATCTAAATGATCAAATGGTTTCAAAGGAAAAGAAAAAGTTTTCAACTCCATCGTGTTTATCAAACCAACCTATCTTAGTTTTAGCAAACATCGTTTTACAAATTCAACAATATTTTCAGATTTCCACTATTAATCCGAATCCTTCAAAACGTTTTTACTCCATGACATACCAGATCCGGTCAAGGCTTGTGGGCCGGGTTTGGGGTGTTACAGTATCCCTCTGTCGAAATCCCTATAACTACATGTTAGATCAATTTCTAACATTTATTCACAACAAATAACCCTTAGCCGAATGTTAAATATGACTTACCTTAGATTCTTAAATCCCGAAATTCACCGAATAACTAGGGAACACGCGGCCTATGGTGTACCTTCGGGAAAAGAACTTCTCCTTCCTTGTAGTCGACACTTAGTAAATCCCGAAAGATCTCTTCAAGGTTTCGGCAACAAGAATATTGATGGGATTAGTCCTAGATTTCGAAAAATCTAAAAGAAAAGAATAGAAATCAAACTTGTTCTTACCTTTGAAGAAATCGACAGCACCTAAGCTTGAAGCCACTTGAGATATTCGACTATGACCTTAAAAGGCTTACTTCCGGCTTTTGGAGGGATTAGAAAGAAAAGAGAAGGAAGAATGAAGATGGAGGATTCGGCTAGAACACAAGGTATTTCGGCTTTGGCTAACAAAGAGAAGAAGAATAAAAACTGTAGGAAATTCGGCAGAGAGAGGAGAATTTGCTTAAGAAATTCGGCAAAGGAAAAGTGAATGAATGAATGGCCTCTCTTTTCCTTTTATAGCCGAATTTACTAGGCTAGAGTCCCTTACTTGGCCACCACTCTTCTATTTTGATAACTTTATCCCTTGATTTATCACTTTAATAAAACATAATCCAATAATTATCTCTTATCTCTTAATAAAAATAATACTAATAATAATCCTCTTTTATCTCTTTCTTGTCTATCAAAATAAAAGAAATAAATCCATATTTATCCATCTATTATCTCTTCAAAAAAATAATCCAATTTAAATCCCTTATTTATCCCATTAATTGCCGAAATTTAAAGGGAATAAAACTCCCTTTTTCTAGAAGCCTTGCCGTCCACTCCTCTGCTTCTGGAAGCAAAAATAAAACTCCTTTTATTTTCTTCCCAAGTGACTCGAACCCAGGCCCATTCCTCTTGCATATGGCGCCATTTCCATAGGCCCTAAGTGGCATCTTCAGGCCATTTTTCCAAGCCTGTTTGTGTGCCAAATTTTACCAACTTTTCCTTTTAAGGCCTCCTTGCCCTAATTTCCTATTTTAAACTTTAAAATTTGACATTTCTAGGTCATTTCTAAGTTTCCTAAAATTTTCGATCGGCTCTGTAAACTTGCCATTTTCTTACATTTCCAGGTTTCCAAAAATGTTCACTTTCCATTTTTGAATCATTTCCTTACATTTCCTAGTTTCCAAAAACGTTCACTTTCCATTTTTAAACTTAACATTTCTATACATTTTCAGGTTTCCAAAAATGTTCATTTCCAAATCATTTCCATTCATTTCCGGGTTTCCAGAAATGTTCGAAATTTATTCCTAGTACATAAAACATGTCACTTCGTACAATTAAACCGAAAATGCATAGGCCCTTTCCAGGATGTTACACGGGTGGCCCAGCCCATGCTCAGCTCTAATTGGCACATCTCAAGGCGAAACACTTGGTCTGATGAACCCCTTATCCAACAGTTCTTGCAACTGATATTTCAACTCATTCAACTTTACTAGAGCCATTCTATATGATGCACTTGATATGGGAACATTCTCCATGTCACATCAATAGAGAACTCTATACCTCAGTTTGGCGGGATACCCGATAGCTCTTCTAGAAAGACATCTGGAAATTCATTCACAAGTGGTACTTGTCCGAAGTCTTCCCTCACTATCTTAGAATCTAGGATATATGCTAAGTAAGCATCTCCACCCTTAACCATCAATTTTTGAGCTGAAAATGCTAAGACTAAATTGTTTCTGATATCTCTATTTACTCCCGAGATAAATAATTCATTACCATCGAAAAATACTAACCATACCCCTCTGGACTTGCACTCGACTACTACGTTATGTCTCATCAGCCAATCTAGCCCAAATATAGCACCGAACTCATGAAAACTAAAAAGAATTTAATCCGCCAAGAATACATGTTTGCCAATACTCAATGAATAGTTCTTTACCACCTTATTTACTACAGTACTTTGGCTTAAAAGATTAGTGACTAACATGCTAACCTCTGTGGGGATAACTCTAAGACTCCTCCCAATCACAAACTTATCAAAAATGTAAGAATGAGTAGACCCAGGGTCTATCAATGCATATATGCAGGTGTCAAATAAAGAGAATTTACTTGTAATGACGTCGTGAGCTTCAACGTCTTCTTTTACCTGCATGACACATACTTTGGCTGAAGCTTTCGGGCTAAGTCTATTTCTATTTTTTCTTAGGGCTCTTTGGACCGATCCTAATTTAGCCACCGTTTCCATCTTCACTTCAGGTTGGGACTCCCTAACTACTTGAACAAAATTTTCAGTATTTTCTCCTACCCTTATGGGGCAATCCTTCTTGTAATGGTTCTAAGCTCCACAATTGTAACATCCCACAGTGGCCATCCAACATATACCAGTATGGTTTTTTCCATAATTATTACACACGAGAACCCTTATTATCTGGGTTCCTCCTGTGTTGGCTACAGATGTCGCTTGGCTTACAATCTGTTCTCGGTGAAAACCCACAGTCTGTGTCTCCCTTACTGGGATAGCTGAATATCCTTTTACATCATTGGGCCTCTTGAACTTAGTGTTAGAAACTACGTCGGAAGCTTCGCGCTTGCTCCTTTCTCTGTCTCTGACCTTGTTTCTTTCCTGAATGGTTGTCTTTATTCTTTGAGCCTTTGCAGATAAGGTAAAAAAACTCTAATCTCGAGGGAAAACAACAATACCCTAAGCTCCCCATTTAAACCTCATTCGAACCTAATACACAAACCCTCCTCATTTGGAACTAGGTCCTTAGTGTGCTTACTTTACTTGAGAAACTCCTTCTCATATTCAAATATTGTCATCCTTCCTTGCTTGAGCTCCAAAAAAAAATATTTCTTTATTTGTTCAATGAAGAGTCTGTTGATGAAGTTTTCTGTAACACCCCTACCCTGTATTCGTCGTCGAAATAGGGTTACGGAACATTACCAGACTTATCAATTAATCAATCATACATTTCATAATCATTTCTCAAATCCAAACAAAAGTCATTCAAATTCAATCATATAGTCCCTAACACGAGCCCTCAAGACCTAAACCAAGCATTAGAAGTGGTTCGGGACTAAACCTAGTACTTAAGAGATTTTTAGAAAAACATGGAAAAATTTTCAAAGTACAGGAGACAGACGCTCGTATGGCTAGGCCGTGTGTCTCACATGGCCAAGAGACACATCCGTGTCACAGGCCGTGTGGACATTCGAAATGGGATCACATGGTTGTGTCCCAGCCCGTGTTCGACCCCGTGTAACTCACTGACTTGGGTCACACGGCCAGACCACACGTTCGTGTGCCAGGCCATGTACCCTTCGAAGTGGCCTTACATGCCCATGTTCCAGGCCATGTGCTAAGCCTTGTGAAAACTAGAGGGTATACTGACTTCTACCACACGGCCAAGCCACACGCCCGTGTGCTAGGCCGTGTGAAGCTACTGATTTGATTTCTAAAGAAGTATCAGGGGACACACGGCCGTGTCACCTGGCCGTGTGTGACACACGGCTGAGACACACGCCCGTGTCTCTGCCTGTGTGGACAAAAATAGGCCATTTTTCAAGCCTTATTTCTCACTCAAAGTGGTACCAACCTACACATACCAAATAGCATATGACCATATCATCAATAGGCATTCAGACCAATCACAGCCAAGTCTAAATCATGCAATTTCAATACCAACAACCATAATGCTCATAAGCATCACAATTGGCCATTCAAAAACATACCAATATCATTTAAAAAAAATTACCTAAATTATCAAGTGCATAAATACACTTTTGTGCCTAACACATAACCTATATGCCATTTCTAAATCTCAATTATATGGTACTCTACATACCCAATCAAATTCCAGGCATTTTCAAGACATTTTATACATCATGAAGCTAACCACACACATACACATATATATACATGTCAACCCATAACAATTCAAACCACATTAAATGGCCAATTACATAACCAAAGCATATAGGCTTTCATTAGCCAAATGACCTATACATTCCATATAACCAAAATACATTAAGTCCAAAAGTACCAAAACTATTTTTGGATAGTGTGATGAGATCTCCGATAACTTCCAATCTGAGCAAGCTTTCAAATCACTATAAAACGCGGAAAAGTAAACAAAGTAAGCTATTAAGCCTAGTAAGTCCGTATAGCATAAAACTCAGCTTACCATTTAATCACAATTTAATTAAATAAAGACAACATAATGCAACTCAATTTGATCCAAAAGTCTAAGACATATTCAATCACATGATTAGACATGAATTCACAAATCTCATAGATTCAATTATCATATGATTCACATACATACCTGTACTGATACATATCAATCTCTTACTCTTTCATATCATCACTGTGCTCGTTGAACCATTTGGAATAATATCAGAGACTCGGGAATCTCGCACACTAAGTACTAATACATGATAGAAATCATCTCTATCTCATATCTCATATAAATGCTCTCTCTCGAGCTATCACTGGGTCTGCTCACACAAGCTGACGGTCAAGACGTAGCTACACGGTGTTGTTCACACAAGCTGATGAGTAACCATAACACATGCCAAAAAACTCAGCCACCGGTAGAACATACAGGACTAGCACCCATAATGCGGTAACCCCTAATGATATGTCATTTGTATCCTATCTATTCATACGGTTCAACTGGATTTCATACATAGCCAAATCTTCATCGAGTATTTTCGTGAAGTCGTATTCATCAAGAATGTAATAATAAAACATTTAAAACACAATTAATTTAATTCTTATTAACAAACGAACTTACCTCGAATTAATACGGAGAAAATCGACTGATCAATCCACTACTTTGTTTTTCCACCGATCTAATTCCGAACGTGGCTTTTCTTGATCTATATAATCAAATTTAACCACTTTCATATTATTCTATTCAATTCAACCCAATTTCATATTATGGAAAAATTACCATTTTACCCCAAACATTTGACTACTTTACAATTTAATCCTTAGCTCATAAAAATGTAAATTCATGCAATTTAGTCCACACCCATGCTAGCCAAATTCTATATAGACCTATACCAGCCGATACATTTCATTAATTCACACATTTCACCACAATATTTTCACATTTTACAAATAAATCCCTATTTGACATTTTCAACAAAAATCACTTTACGAAACTTGTTTATTTCACAACAACTATTCATTTCCTACCATTAAACTTCAAAACCCTAACATATACATCAATGGAAAATTCAAACAACTCAATAGTTTTGCAAATTAGTCCTTGGGCTAGCTAGATTAAGCTACAACGACTCCAAAAACATAAAATAATTAAAAACGGGACAAAAATCACTTACCAATTGAGTTTGTAAGCTTGCCCGAATATCAAGCTCCGAAATGGTTCTAAATCCCTAATTTTAGTTGAAGAAGGATGGATAAAGATGATATCTTGTTTTGGTTTTATTTATTTTAACATTAATTACTTAATTACCTTTATAACCTTTTAAGTTATTACAAATTTCAACAATACCAAGCCATCATATTCCACTATCAATAGCTATAGGATAATTACCATATAAGGACCTATACTTTAAAGTTCTATAGCTATTAGACACCTTTAGCTATTAGAACACAACTTTTGCACTTTACGCAGTTTAGTCCTTTTTATCAAATTAAGCATGCAAACGTTAAAATTTCTTAACGAAATTTTTATATGACTCTATTAACATGCCGTAGACATTAAAATAATAATAAAATAAATATTTTGAATTTGGATTTATGGTCCCAAAATCACTGTTCCAATTTCACTGAAAACGGGTTGTTACATTTTCTTTGAACTTTCGTAGGAAAAAATCTCAATTCACCTGCTCTCTTGGGACCATGTTGGATATTGTGGTCCACCACTGATACGCTTCATCTTCAAGCAGGAAGATGGCGCATCTCATAATTTCAAATGGGGAATACTACAGTTCTTAAACTACTCAACAGACTCGGGAAAGCCAATTTTCTGATGCAACTGGATCATCTTCTATACTTCCTCGAAACTCTTTGGCACCACGCTTATGGATGACCTCCACAAGGTCTCCTCGAGACACTTCTACAACTAAAACTGGAGGAGCAAAATTCACTAGTGGTGCAACTTCTACTGTACTCACCGTCTCCTCTTATCTCAATGATTCGTCACGGCATCTATGGGACGAAGTTGATGCAGCTCCTATGTATCGGTCAAACCATCGTCCCATCACATGGCCCATCATTTCCATCAAGGCCTTCTTAGCCTCTGTTCCTATAACTCATCGACTCGCAGAATGTGCAAGGCTACCAACTGGTGGAGGGGCATTTCTTTCTATTTCCTCCCTTTTAGTGTTTCTAGAATTTATTAACATCTTCTTTCTTTCTTTTTTTTTGCTACAACACACAAATTTAGTTAACAATACCAGGAGGAATCCAACCAGATTTATGTAACATGTATTGAAGGGTTTCTAACTAATGATGGTTTTCGAGAATAAGCTAAACCTGACTCTGATACCAATAAAACTGTAACACCCCATGCCTGAGCCGGTCGTCGGATCCGGGTATGGAGCGTCATGATCCAAACCATTGAAATCACCAAACTTTTCTTTTTTAAAACCTACTTTTCAAATTAGCAGGGTAACTATTTACCAAAATGGCGTTTCGTAAATTTGAAAGAATATATATATATATATATATATATATATATATATATATATATGAACAATTTAATAGGTGAATGATCTGAGGTAATACTAGAGTTTGCTTTGGCTCAGTACCATTTTATTTTAATTTTGTTTTTATATATATAACCTTTCAATTTTACGGAATGTCGTTTTGATAAATGGTTACCCTGCCAATTCGGAAAGTCGATTTTAAAAAGAAAAGTTTAGTAATTTCAACAATTTGAACCATAACAATCCATACTCAGATCCGACGACCAAATTAGGTGTAAGATGTTACAGCACGACTCATAATCGATATCCAACGGCGTGGGATCCTCGAGTACAACCATCAAATTCACATCCTCATTTTCTTCCAACAATAAATTTTGGATTTCCCACTCCATTACAAAAAGAAACGAAATAGAGAAAGGCAAAAAAAAAAAAAAAAAAAAAAAATGCTTTGACGAGCAAGAAAAACCTTGCACTCACTAGAGAGAAGAGGCAAGACTTTATATGTAATTTATCTACACATTCACTCCAGATATTTAATCTACTCTAGAAAAGGTTTTAGTGAATAATTTAACATTCTTACTATGTTCTCATAAATTTAATTTAATTTTTTATAATCATGTATATATTAGATATTATAAGTCCTTAAGAAACATTTGCGTTCACACTAAAAAATTAGCAGTTAGCATCATACCATATTGGCCATGTTTTTAAAAATTAAAACAAATATTATGTAATAGGATAAATACTATTTTTATTATATTATTCGATCATATTAAGTTTTTAAATAATAAAACATAATTTTTATTTTATTAGCTAAAAATATTTGAATATTATAATATTATACGGTTATATCATGTTTTTAAAAAATTAAAACATAATTTCAATTACATTAGTTAAAAAACTATCTTTTAAATTTTTTAAATCACATATTAAATTAAATAAATATTATAATAGAATAAATATTTTGTTAAAAAATATTTAATGTTTGAACCTTAAGTTGTGACCTATTAATTAGATATTCACTTTTTTTTTAAAATAATTTAAGTTGGAATCATACTAAAAACTATTTAATATTATTACTAAATAATCTTTTTTTTTTTTGAAAAAATCATGCTTAAAATAAATTTTAAAAATAGGTATATTTTAAAATTAAAATACTTGAAATTATTGTAATAAAATATTTGAAATTTAATTAATATATTTAACTATTTAATGCTCCAAGTTTTTATTATTATTATTTTTGGACCACGAGACTTATTTATTTCAATGTCTATTTTTTTTACCATTTCCTCTTTTTACCATTTCCTCCTCACGTTATAAGGTGAGAAGGTCAAAACTATTCTATACAATTATTTTTATAGATGATTTTCATGAATAAAACAAAAAAATCAAAATATATATTACTATTATTACATTTTTAAGATTTTATTATTCATAGCTGCAAATTTGACCCTCAAAAGTCTACCAATTTTTTAATTTGTCCTTATTCTTTTGGTTTTTTTTTTTCAATTGTACCACCAATCTTTCAATTTTTATCAAATTGATCAAATTTGGATGGAAAAAAAAACTAATGTATCCATTAATTGAGTGACAATTGATGAAATTCATTGGTGTGGCATGCTAGATGTACTTAATTATTGATGTAGCACTATTTTATCTTATACATCATGTCAACAAATTATTTAAATTTTATAAAAAAATAAAAAAAATTTAAAAAGTGTGCAAATTTTTATAAAATTCAAAATACGTATAATTTTTAAAAAAGGCATTTCATCCTATTAACTCATTTTCATTGCAAAGTGGCCTTCTCAGCCTTTCACAATTTTCCTCAACCACTTTTTGTGCGTCCATTAGAGTTGGGGCACAGCACAAACCTTGACAAGCAATCCCAGGATGTATAATGGGAAACCCTTTCAAAAGCTTTGCCAATTCCCCACTCTCATTATGCTCTTTAATTTCTTCAACCCACCAATATGCTTCCCCCCTTTTAAACACTTGAGTGAACTAAGTTCAAATACAAATATGTTAGAGTGACCATTTATCTTAAATCAAGGTATTGTGCTTCAAAGAAATTTTTTTAATAATTTTATATAAGCTATTACAAAAACATATATAATAATATTCATTATTCTATGACACCAATCTAATAAAAAATCTTAAGTTAATACTAGTTTATGACATACAATGTGAGTAAAAATATATTTAAGAACCAAATGAAATTTAGATTGAAATGATAAAATTTAAAAAATAAAAATAATAGTATCAGTATAGATGACAAAACAACTCTATCTCATGTCATATAGGCATAAACCAAGCCCACACAATTTTTGACGTCACTCTAACATCAATATTTTAAAATGACAAAAAAAAAATCAAAAGAAAAGCTGAAAAGGGAATTCTATCACAAAAAGATATCAACTAAGCATCCAAAATCATTAATGAAAAAGAAACACCACATAAGCCTTATTATTTGTTTCTCAATCCTCCCACTACTACTGCATGTTTGTACCATAAAATTTTCATGTGGTCAGTCAAATAGCACAAAGGAGAGAGCAGAGGCAGGCACCTTCCTCTTTCATGACTGTCTATGAAAGAGTATAGAAATTTAAGTACAAAAATTGAGCTTCTTCATCACCTTTGCATATGCGGCAGGTACTATAGCAGGTTGTCGCAGTCTCCGTCTTGATTTCTTGGACTGCATTAAACAACAGACTATCACTATATTGCAAGATAAGTCATTGATTTTCAACACTCTTTATATGCCACTAAGATGTAACAACTTGTAGAATTAAGCTAATGATAAGAAAAGAAGCAGAGATAATTGTATTATACTGGTTGAGCTTGAAAGAAGAAAACTGTGTTGAGATCATGATCTCCAAAACTTCATCTATCGGTGACAACCATCTCTAAGGTATTGATTATAAGGTTTGCCCTAGATTTCCCTTGGCTACAACTATTTCCTACGTTGTGGACTACATAAAGATTTTAAGGACAATAATCCTGTATTATCCCAAACTACAATGTGGGAGTTTTGGAGACCTTGGCCAAAGGTCCATATTTACAATAATATCATTTCAAGAAATTTTCAGTCCATTAAATGAACAACGGAAGTGCTAGATGTCATGAAACAGCATACAAACATCCGTGCATTTGCAATCATACAACGGCATCTTGCCTAATGGCAAGCCATAGATATTTGCCTCTACTCCCCTTTTTTATGCCCAAGATCATTCCTCGATATAAATAAGGGCAATTTTGTAGCAGTGAAAGTACAAGGTTCACCTGAATTCACCTCCAACATGAAGTCTAAACACACCATTACACTCCCACCATCTAAAAATCCCTGTTTTTTAAAAGAAAATATAGTCCAGAGGATGGCTAAACGCACCATTACACTCCCATCATCACACCACACAGGTACACGCATGTGCGCACCCACAACTCAGCAAGAGTGCAAGACAGAAAGCAACTACATAGGTTGAACTCTAAAATGTCAAAGGCAGCTAAATAACTGGCTTCACAAGAAGTAACTTTCAAATCTTTAACAATGATTCCATCAATTCCTAAATAACCCTCAAAAGCCCATCAGGTGCGTGTTATACGCCAACTCAGTAAGACCAAGATATCTCCTTTATGTTCTTGCTGGTTACGTACAATCAGAATTTTGTTAAGCACTAAGGATGCATATGGAACTACTGGCGCATAAAATAAAGCATGCTTTCAGCTCAAAAAAAAAAAAAAAGAAGAGAACTCAAACCCAAAATAAGAACATCAAACTGGAACTGGAACAATACAAAAATGGCATTACCTTCAAATGTGCATTATGATTTTTGCCTTCCCTCCAGCGACGAATATTCCCATCATTCATTGTCCTAAATCGGGACTTATAGGACCTAATCGAATTCAAAGTAAAACATTAACCAAACAAATCTACAAAAAAATGGTTTCCCCAAAAAGAAAAAAAAAAGGAACAAGCTTACGAATAAGATTTCATCTTAATCTTCTTGAGTTTGGAAGTACGTGGAGTCATGGGCTTCCT
The DNA here is from genome assembly GCA_005393395.2 of Gossypium australe. Lineage (NCBI taxonomy): Eukaryota > Viridiplantae > Streptophyta > Magnoliopsida > Malvales > Malvaceae > Gossypium > Gossypium australe. Next base: position 22,746,011 of record CM016621.1, on the reverse strand, counting down.
CCTCTTTGCTCGTTCTCTTGACGAAACATGCCGGACTTGGACCAGCTACAGAAAAAAGAAACCCATAGTTTAGAATCTCGTTTAAATAAAGGATAAAATTTCAACAACCATTGAAATGCAAAGGAACCGAAAGTTTACAGAGAGAAGCAGTGGGGAAGAAGAAAAGGAGTTGACGGCGAGAGGAGGTGATGCGACACTGTTATTGAGAAAGGGTTCAAAGCTCCATTTGGTTGAAATAAAGTGGATTGGAGGAGACGAATGATGCAGAAGGCGACGAGAAGCAGAAAGAGAGGGAAGAGTTTGGGTTGATTGGAGAGCCAAAAAGCGGAGCTTCGTACATAATCTCTGCATCGTCTAATCTTTGGTCCCTGCAACAAGGACACAGTTTGGGGTTTAGGCTGTGATTCAGGGATTGTGGAGGGGTGTGTTTGGTTTCTGGGATTAGCATGACTTGAATTTTAGCTCGGAGTAAGTATTCATTAGATTCCTTTGGTATCACAAATTAATAAAGGATAAATTTCAGATTTAGTCACTTATATATGGTGTAAATTACATTTTCGTCACTTATTTTTTAAAAGTTATGATATGGTCATTAATGTTATCAATTTGTTACATTTTAATCACTGAACTATTACCTGTGCAACGATAAGCTAATATGGCAGACCATATCATCATTTCAGACAAAAAATTTAGATCAAATTATACTTTTTCTTTTTGAGCAATGTAATTATTTTTGAATAATTAGATCTTTGTATATCATCGGACCAAATCTCACAAATATTATATTTAGATTTAAACACTTCAAGCCAAAATGACTGGTTGGAGAGTAGTTGAAAACCCAATTTAAAGAAAAAGAAGAGGTTTTGATTTCTAATTTATCTTAAACCAAGCCTTCCATTTTCCAGAGGCATGTAGCAATTTTCCCATCTAACTAGAGCTAGTTTACTTTTTTCTACTATAAAACCCAACACAAATTTTCAAACGAGCTTCTCGATCTCAAGACTAATGATTTTAAGAATAAGAGTTAATTGTATAAAAGAATTGTGTAATATGAATAACACTGATTTTACAAGAGTCACTCTGCTTGCCATAGATAAACACTGATATTCCATCCATTAAAACGTGAGCGAATTTTCTCAATAATGAAGCGATATGTCTTCTTTTAGGTATGTTTATGAAAGAAAAGAACACCAAGGTAGTGACCAAGATCCAAAGCCTTATAGAAACTTAATTTAGAAGATCTAAGTGGTGACAATAGGAATGCTTAAAGAATCGCAAACAATAACTTCCTTAATATTGTTCGAATCATCAATGAAATTATTTTCAAAATCTCCTTAATTATAATTGTAACGACCTGGTTTTAGTGGTGTCAAAATTTACGATTTTGGACCTCATTTCCATAAACCGAGTCTATAAATATTAAATAGGAATATTTACGGAGTTGAGATATTGTTGAATTAAAAATTGGCTAAGTGATTTAGCCTAAATTGTGTTTAATTAAGGTCTAAGGACTAAATTATAAAAGTTTAATCGCTATAAATTTTAAATTAGGAATAAGGCTTGGGGACTTAAATAACATTTATTAAAAGGACCAAAATGGTTAATAAATCACTTTTAAATAGTTGTTAGTGCAAGATGATGTAGGATGTCACTAAATAAGCTTAAACATGATTAAAGTTAACTAAATTTGATTAAGTAAGTTAATTAGGATTAATTAATAAAACTAGTCATAGTATAAAAACCAAAGTTTAGTGAAAGATGTTACCATCATTAATTTGGTAAATGCAATCGAGTCCTTTTCTTGTAATTTTTATAGATGTGAGGTCATTGGAGCTTGATTTAGCTAACACATGTACCAATTTGTAGAATTGTTAAAGTTTTAAAAAGTTTCCATTGTTGATTTCTTGAAGAATTAGGTGTGAAAATGATAGAAATTAAGCTTAGTTTAAGAAAATGACTAAATTGTAAAGCTTAATTGATAGTTTTATACGTTAAGAACCAAATTGAATAAAATGAAAATTTGTTATGAAATTTTGATAGGAATAGAAAGTAGAAGGTCCCTAATGAATATATGTGAAATTGGATTTTAATCCAAAGGCCTAGATAAAAAGTTATGCTTGTTTCGGATTTAGGGACTAAATTGAATAAATTGCAAAACATGCCTGATTTGGTATTTGATTATGAATTTGGCTGGAAATTTACATTGATTTATGTTTTATGACTATATGTAGCTAACATCAATGCTGGGCCATCAAGAGGGAAAGTAAAAGCGAGAGTTGTCGACAAGTAACGCGAGACCCTAGTCTGTACCTTTACTATTCGTATCATTTTAATTGTTACACATATTTTCCAGCTATATATGGAATGTCAAGGTGAGTATACAATGGTAAAGTGAGTTGTAATGTTGAATGTGTTAGAAGATATAGAAATAGAGGACTAAAATGAATAAGATGAGAGATGATATACATTACCTTGAAATGTGATATATGTTGTAGAAATTAAATAAAAAAGTGTATGATATGAATGTATGTGTTTGGTTAATGAATTGATGATGAGATCGAAATTTGTTGCATGGTTAAAATATGTATCAATTCAGTATTACCCTAATGACGGTCATGAGGGCTGTCGATTTAGTTGACATGCCTTAGGTTGAGTACCATCATTGTCGGGCCATCCGAGATGGTAGGATATGTATATAGTGAAAACCATCATTGTTGGGCCATCCGGGTGTTGGATCTGGTGTCTTAATTGTAGTATTTTCGTCTATGTACACTTGTAATTTTTTTTAAAAGATTGCTTAATAAAATTATTCATAAATTACATTAATACCCTTTATATATTATCCTTATGTGATTTTTGCATTTAAAGCAAAATAGAATCAAATATTAGCTCATTGGTTGTCTAATGTTTAAATAATACTAAGCAGTATACGTGGTTGGATCGTAATACGGAAAGACAACTTATATTAGTAGATGAACCTAAACATGTTCTTAGTCTAATCAGAAATGAGCAAATTGATTGAAAGACTAATATGCCGTTTATCAAGTCCAATTAAAGAGATGTCTTTTCTTGGGCATCGGAGCAAAGAACTCCCAGAAGATAAAGACATAGATATGACTGACTGTACTGACAGTACATCGGACTGGACCTAAGAAGAATAGATCCTAAATACGTTTATGGATTTATTTACTTGTGACGTTCATAGTATAGTATACCTCAATCCTGAGTGGATGAAGAACTATATATGCGTGACTCGTATACTTGGATGTAGATAAAAGCTTGAGTTCAAATAGATAATAAACCAAAAGTTGGTGTGTTGGGTATACGACTTCTTCAATATGTAGCGTAATTTGCAATAGTGAAATTAATAGCCCAAGATATGGGTAAATGATATCCTGTCATTAGCGTTACATGATAGATGAAAAGTAAAAATGACCACCGGTCATTCGTCTTTGTGATGAATGACCTGATTACTATTTGATAATATTTGACTTTTCATAAAGGGATATGTAATACCCCTTGCCCGAGACCGTTGCCGCAGTCAAGCACGAGGCATTACTAGACTTAACTTATTAGTTCGGGGCATAAAAATTGAAACTGTCCGTCTGCGTCATGTTCACTAAATTAATTATAACTTGAGTTACGAAACTCGAAATCTAGATCCGTAAATTTTCCTTAAAACTAGACTCATATATCTTCTTACTATAATGTTTCCAGAATTTTTGGTGTGGCCAATTAGTACAGTTTATTAGTTAAAGTCTCCCCTATTACACAGTTTGACAGTTCTGACCTCTCTTCACTAAAAATCAATTATCTCATAATATACAACTCTTTTTCCTACACCGTTTTCTTTATATAAACATAGACTCAATAATCTTTAATTCTATATCTCATGCACAACCTAATTCAATTTCTACTGTTTTTGGTGATTTTTCAAAATTACGTCACTGCTGCTGTCCAACTATTCCCCTGCATATAATTACATAATTTCTTTAAAATAACTATCAACTAGGCATTTCATAACATCCAAATCATGTTCTTAATTAACCATTTTAATGGCTAATCATTACCAAGCATTTACAAGCCAATATTAAGCCATATCATAAGGTCATACACACAAAATGGCTAGGTCCCTATACATGCCATAACTTAAAACATTCGAGTCACAAAATACCAATATAATCCTTTGATAGTGTGTAACGATCTCCGACGTCCTTTCGAACCCCGAGTTGGCTTGTAATACTATAAAAAAAATAAAGAATGGGAGTAAGCATAAAGTTTAGTAAGTTTACATGTAAATAGATAACAACATTCTTAATGAATTATCTTATTCTTTTCTTATTAAGATCACTTTAAGCTTTTAACTCAATATACTTAAACTTGTATTCTTACCTGTACCTTTTAACATGAATTTATCTTACCTTACCTTACCTTTTTAGCTTGAACTTGTCTTACCTTTACTTTGGAATACTCCTTGAATTTTCCCGTTGAACCACTTGGAATACTTAAGGATACGCGGGTACCTTTCCTTATGAAACTTAACCATTGCCATGTCTTGACATGGTCTTACGTGGTATCCTTGCCTTATGAACTCACCAATGCCATGCCTTGGCATGGTCTTACATGGGACCTTTGCCTTATAAATTCACCAATGCCATGCCTTGGCATGGTCTTACATGGGACCTTTGCCTTATAGTAACTTATCAATGCCATGTCTTGACATGGTCTTACATGATTTCCTTAAATCCTAATGTCATGACATTTGTATCCTACACATTCCTAAGGTTCAACCGGAACTTTTTGAGATTGCTTCTCCGTCAATTCATGCTTGAGTCTTTAAATAATAAATTTACAGAATAAATATGTAAATGCTGGAATTTAATAATATTAAATGTAAAATAATAGAATATTGCATTTATTTACTGCAAACTTACCTCGAAACAAAATACGATAAACTATATCGATTTAGTCCACTATCTTTTTCTTTCCCCGATCTAACTCTGGATTTCGTTCTTCTTGATCTATAATAGCAAATTTAGCTTATTTAATACTCACATTTACTAAAACAGTCCTTAACTCTAACTTTTGCAAAATTACAATTTTGCCCCTAAACTTTTACATAATTACGATTTTTCCCCTAGGCTCGAAAATTAAACTTTAGCCCTTATTCTTATGTTTTATGACATGATGAACATTTTTCCCTTCTATGGAAACATCAAATTCTAACTAATTCACACACTTATGACCAATTTATAACTTTTACTAAATAGCCCAAACTACTTAAATTTATCAAAAAATCTAAAGACAAAACTTGTTAATCTAACACATATCTTTTATTTTCTACCATCAAACAACAAAAATCACAAGTTCTCATCAATGGCATAACTCGAAATATTCATCAAAATTCAAAATTCAAACATGGGTTTTGTAGCACTCAAAGCAACGATCTCAAAAACGTAAAAATTATCAAAAACCGAACAAAGGACATACCCGAATTAAGCCTCCTAGATGCTGAAACTTAAAGCTTCAAAAATGGTGTTTTTCTTTCTGACATTCGGCTAAGAAGATGAACTTTTGCATCTTCTCTTTCTTTCCATTATGTTTTGTTATTATAAGATTATAATATTATTATAATATATTATAACATAGCCTATAATTTAAACATATAATTTCATTATGAAAAATGCATGTTGCCGTCCACTATCCCATTAAAAATGGACAATTTTCAACATAAGTCCTCCCTTATAAAAAGACACATTAATTTAACCACTCAATCAAGCTATAAGGCTACTTTTACCACTTATGCGATTTAGTCCTTTTCTTTAAATTAAGCACACTAACAATAAAATTAATTCACGAAACTTTCACACATGTAAATTCACATGTTATAAGCACTGAAAATAATATTAAAATATTTTACTGACTCGGATTTGTGGTTTCGCAACCACTATTCCGTTTAGGCCCTATTTCGGGATGTTACATTTCTCCCCCCTTTAGGGATTTTCGTCCTCGAAAATCTTACCTGTAAAGAGATTTGGGTACTGTTTTCGCATTGTCTCTTCGGGCTCCCATGTAGCCTCTTCTATTCCATGCCTATTCCATAATACTTTCACAAGTGCAATACTTTTATTCCTTAATTGCTTAACCTCTCGAGCTAGAATTTTTATTGGTTCCCCGTAAGTCATATCTGGCTGAATCTCAACCTCTGTTTGCGAAATCACATGCGATGGATCTGAACGATAACGACGTAGCATAGACACATGAAACACATTATAAATCTTCTCTAACTCAGTTGGCAAAGCCAATCGATATGCCAATGGCCCAACTCTCTCGATCACCTCAAACGGTCCAATAAAACGGGGACTTAATTTACCTTTCTTGCCAAATCTGAGAACTTTCTTCCACGGGGATACTTTCAATAATACCCTATCACCAACTTGAAATTCAATTTCTTTTCTTTTCAAATCTGCATAGGATTTCTGTCTATCTGAAGCTGCTTTCAAGCAATCTCTGATGACTTTTACTTTCTCTTCTGTTTCTTTGACTAGATCAACCCCGTAAATCTGATTTTCCTTAAGCTCTGTCCAATACAAAGGTGTGCGACATTTACGTCCATACAAAGCTTCATAAGGTGCCATTTTCAAACTCGATTGATAACTATTATTATAAGCAAACTCTATTACTGGTAAATATTTCTCCCAATTACCTTGAAATTCTAATACACAACATCTAAGCATATCTTCAAGTACCTGAATAACTCTCTCTGATTGACCATCAGTCTGAGGATCGAAAGCTGTACTAAAACTCAACTTTGTACTTAAAGCTTCCTGCAATTTCTTCCAAAACCGTGAGGTAAATCTCGAATCTCTACTGAGATAATCGATAACGGTACTCCATGTAGTCTCACAATCTCTGTAATATATAACTCGGCCAACTTGTCAAGTGAATAATCCATATGAACTGGGATAAAATGATCCGACTTTGTTAACTTATCAATCACAACCCATACTGCATCTTTCTTTCTCGGTGTCGAAGACAATCCTGTCACAAAATCCATAGTAACTCGATCCCATTTCCACTCGGGAACTAATACAGGCTGCAATAAACTTGAAGGTACCTGATGTTCGGCCTTTACCTGCTGACAGATCAAGCATCTAGAAACAAACTCTGATATATCTCTGTTCATTCCTGTCTACCAGTACATTTTTTTCAAATCATTATACATCTTTGTACTACCTGGGTGAATAGACAAAGAACTGTTATGTGCTTCCTGTAAGATTTTCCTAATAAGCTCATCATTCTTTGGTACACATACTCTGTCTCTGAACAACAAACAACCGTCAGAATCGATCTGAAAATCAGACTCTACACCTGACTCGCACTGAACTCTTTTGGCTTGCAACTCACTGTCATCTTTCTGAGCTTCACAAATTTCTTCAAGAAACGCCGATTTAGCTCTCAACTCAGCTAAGATAGAACCATCATCTGATAACACCAAACTAGTGTGCAAAGCTCTCAATGCAAATAACGATTTTCTACTTAAAGCATCAGCAACAACATTTGCCTTACTCGGGTGATAATCGATCACTAGCTCATAATCTTTAATCAACTCTAGCCATCTTCTTTGCCTCAAGTTCAGATCTTTCTGAGTCATCAAGTACTTCAAACTTTTGTGATCAGTGAATATTCGACATTTCTCACCATATAAGTGATGTCTCTAGATTTTCAATGCAAATACAATAGCAGCTAGCTCTAAATCATGTGTCGGATAGTTTTTCTCATGTGGCTTTAACTGTCTAGAGGCATAAGCAATTACCCTTCCTTCCTATATAAGTACACAGCCTAGTCCATTCAAGGATGCATCACTGTAAATCACAAACTCTTTACCCGGTTCTGGTTGTACTAAAACAGGAGCTTTAGTCAACAATACTTTTAACTTGTCGAAACTCTGCTGACACTTCTCAGTCCATTCAAACTTGACAGCTTTCTGTAACAATCTTGTCAATGGAGTAGCTATCTTGGAAAATCCCTCTACAAATCGTCTATAATAACAGGCAAGGCTAAGAAAACTTCTGACCTCTGATACATTTCTGGGAGGCTTCGAATCAACAATTGCTGAAATATTACTCGGATAAACTCTAATACCTTCACCTGAGACAATATGTCAAAGAAAACAAACTTCCCGTAACCAGAACTCACTTTTGCTAAACTTGACATAAAGCTGATTATCTCTCAAAATCTGTAAAACTGTTCTCAAATGCTCTGCATGCTCAGTCTCATCATAAGAATAAATCAAGATGTCATCAATAAACACAACTACAAACTTGTCCAAGTAAGGTCTAAAAATTCGGTTCATTAAATCCATGAAAATGGCGGGGGCATTAGTTAAGCCAAATGGCATCACAAGAAACTCATAGTGACCATACCTAGTTCGAAAAGCAGTCTTTGGAACATCTGACTCTTTAACTCGCAACTGATAGTATCCGAATCTCAAATCTATCTTAGAAAACACAGTGGCTCCTTTCAATTGATCAAACAAATCATCTATTCTAGGTAGTGGATATTTATTCTTGATGGTTACCTTGTTAAGTTGCCGATAGTCTATGCACAATCTCATGGAACCATCCTTCTTTTTCACAAATAACATTGGCGCGCCCTATGGTGAATAACTAGGTCTTACAAAGCCTTTATCAGTTAATTCCTGCAGCTGAGCTTTCAATTATTTCAATTCTATTGAAGCCATTCTATAAGGAGCAATAGAAATAAGTGTGGTACCTGGAATCAATTCAATACCAAACTCAACTTCTCTGATAGGAGGCAAACCTGGTAGTTCTTCCGGAAACACATCAAGAAACTCATTTACCACTGGCACTGATTCAATTTTCAACTCTGGGTCTTTAGTATTCAACACAAAAGCAAGATAAGCTTCACATCCTTTCCTTAAACATTTCTAAGCAGACATAACAGAAATCATGGAAATTGAACTATCTGACTCATCTGAATTAACCCGAAGGAACTCACCATTTTCACATTTCAACTCAATGAATCTCTTTCCACAATTCACTATCACATCATGTGTAGTTAACCAATCCATACCAAGAATCACAACAAACTCAGCAAATGGCAATAGCATGAGATCAGCCGGAAAAAAGTAACCTCTAATCATCAAAGGGCATTTTTTACATACTTTGTTTACTAACACATGCTGACCTAATGGGTTTGATACTTTAATCACAAATTCCGTAAACTCTATGGGCATGTTCATACTAGGCATTAATTTCATGCAAACATAGGAATGGGTTGAACCCGGATCAATCAAAGCAATAACATTAACATCATGAAGAGAAAATGTACCTGTAATTACGTTGGGGGAAGATGCCTCTTCACGAGCACGGGTAGCATAAGTCCTTATGGGTGCTCTAACATCTGATCTTGTTGCTGTATCTCTAAATGTACCTCTACCTGCCCTTACTCCCGAATTTCTCTGAGATCTGCCTCTGACGGGGGCATTACCTAATCTTGCTCTCAGTATTACTTCTTTTTTAATCATCTCGGGACACTCCCAAATGAAATGATCTGGTGCACTATATCGGAAACAACCACTCTCAGTTGCTCGACATTGACCTAGATGACGTCGACCACATTGAGGACACTCGGGTTTATCAGGCTGAATATTGCCAACACTCGCAATCGAAGTGGTTTGAGCTTTTGAATCCATAAATCTTCCACCTCTGTTTCGGCTAGAATACCCGGTTGAAAAATTAGATCTCGTAGAAAACTCTCTAGGCCTCTTGGATGTAGACTGAAATGACTTGCTCATATGTCTTTTCTTCATGTCTTGCATATCAATTTCAGCTTTACCCTTTCTTTTTAATAACTCTTCTGCCTTACAGGCTCGTTCAACTAAAACAACAAACTCTTTTATCTCTAAAACACCAACTGACAGTCGGATATCATCATTGAACCTATCCTCAAATCTTTTGCACATGATAGCCTCTGTAGACTCACACTCTCGAGCATAATTGCTGAGTCGGACAAATTCACATTCATAATCGGTCACCGTCATCTTACCCTGTTTTAATTCAAGGAACTCTTTTCTTTTCTAGTCAATAAACCTCTGACTGATGTACTTCTTACGGAACTCCTTCTGAAAGAAATCCCAGGTAACTCTTTCCTTCGGTACTACTGACACAAGTGTCTTTCACCACTGGTAGGCCGAATCTCTAAAAAGTGACACCACACATTTAATACATTCTTGCGGTGTGCAGGATAACTCATCAGAGACTCTGATAGTGTTCTTGAGCCAAAATTCAGCTTTCTCTGCATCATCATCTTTGGTAGCCTGAAACTCTTCAGCCCCTTGTTTTCTGATCTTGTCAAAGGGTGGTTTCTCTCTTCTAACGGTATTTATAATTGGGGAAGCTACATGAGTAGTCTGTGGATCATGAGGGAGTGGAGGTCTAACGGCCGGGTTCGTACGAACGAACTCAGCAAACCATTCATTCATAGCTTGGAAGAAGGCTTCTCGAGCCCCTCCTCCCTGACTAACTGTAACGGGCCTTTCACGACTATCTGGTGGCACCGTCCCTGACTAAATGTTTCCAGAATTTTTGGTGTGGCCAATTAGTACAGTTTATTAGTTAAAGTCTCCCCTATTACACAGTTTGACAGTTCTGACCTCTCTTCACTAAAAATCAATTATCTCATAATATACAACTCTTTTTCCTACACCGTTTTCTTTATATAAACATAGACTCAATAATCTTTAATTCTATATCTCATGCACAACCTAATTCAATTTCTACTGTTTTTGGTGATTTTTCAAAATCACGTCACTGCTGCTGTCCAACTATTCCCCTGCATATAATTACATAATTTCTTTAAAATAACTATCAACTAGGCATTTCATAACATCCAAATCATGTTCTTAATTAACCATTTTAATGGCTAATCATTACCAAGCATTTACAAGCCAATATTAAGCCATATCATAAGGTCATACACACAAAATGGCTAGGTCCCTATACATGCCATAACTTAAAACGTTCGAGTCACAAAATACCAATATAATCCTTTGATAGTGTGTAACGATCTCCGACGTCCTTTCAAACCCCGAGTTGGCTTGTAATACTATAAAAAAAATAAAGAATGGGAGTAAGCATAAAGTTTAGTAAGTTTACATGTAAATAGATAACAACATTCTTAATGAATTATCTTATTCTTTTATTATTAAGATCACTTTAAGCTTTTAACTCAATATACTTAAACTTGTATTCTTACCTGTACCTTTTAACATGAATTTATCTTACCTTACCTTACCTTTTTAGCTTGAACTTGTCTTACCTTTACTTTGGAATACTCCTTGAATTTTCCCGTTGAACCACTTGGAATACTTAAGGATACGCGGGTACCTTTCCTTATGAAACTTAACCATTGCCATGTCTTGACATGGTCTTACGTGGTATCCTTGCCTTATGAACTCACCAATGCCATGCCTTGGCATGGTCTTACATGGGACCTTTGCCTTATAAATTCACCAATGCCATGCCTTGGCATGGTCTTACATGGGACCTTTGCCTTATAGTAACTTATCAATGCCATGTCTTGACATGGTCTTACATGATTTCCTTAAATCCTAATGTCATGACATTTGTATCCTACACATTCCTAAGGTTCAACCGGAACTTTCTGAGATTGCTTCTCCGTCAATTCATGCTTGAGTCTTTAAATAATAAATTTACAGAATAAATATGTAAATGCTGGAATTTAATAATATTAAATGTAAAATAATAGAATATTGCATTTATTTACTGCAAACTTACCTCGAAACAAAATACGATAAACTATATCGATTTAGTCCACTATCTTTTTCTTTCCCCGATCTAACTCTGGATTTCGTTCTTCTTGATCTATAATAGCAAATTTAGCTTATTTAATACTCACATTTACTAAAACAGTCCTTAACTCTAACTTTTGCAAAATTACAATTTTGCCCCTAAACTTTTACATAATTACAATTTTACCCCTAGGCTCGAAAATTAAACTTTAGCCCTTATTCTTATATTTTATGACATGCTGAACATTTTTCCCTTCTATGGAAACATCAAATTCTAACTAATTCACACGCTTATGACCAATTTATAACTTTTACTAATTAGCCCAAACTACTTAAATTTATCAAAAAATCTAAAGACAAAACTTGTTAATCTAACACATATCTTTTATTTTCTACCATCAAACAACAAAAATCACAAGTTCTCATCAATGGCATAACTCGAAATATTCATCAAAATTCAAAATTCAAACATGGGTTTTGTAGCACTCAAAGCAACGATCTCAAAAACGTAAAAATTATCAAAAACCGAACAAAGGACATACCCGAATTAAGCCTCCTAGATGCTGAAACTTAAAGCTTCAAAAATGGTGTTTTTCTTTCTGACATTCGGCTAAGAAGATGAACTTTTGCATCTTCTCTTTCTTTCCATTATGTTTTGTTATTATAAGATTATAATATTATTATAATATATTATAACATAGCCTATAATTTAAACATATAATTTCATTATGAAAAATGCATGTTGCCGTCCACTATCCCATTAAAAATGGACAATTTTCAACATAAGTCCTCCCTTATAAAAAGACACATTAATTTAACCACTCAATCAAGCTATAAGGCTACTTTTACCACTTATGCGATTTAGTCCTTTTCTTTAAATTAAGCACACTAACAATAAAATTAATTCACGAAACTTTCACACATGTAAATTCACATATTATAAGCACTGAAAATAATATTAAAATATTTTACTGACTCAGATTTGTGGTTTCGCAACCACTATTTCGTTTAGTCCCTATTTCGGGATGTTACAGGAGATATAATGGTTACCATGAAATAAAATAGAATCATATTGGGAGAGCAAATTTATCCCAAAGAGATTAAGGATATCCTATGAGAGTTACAGATTTATGACAAGGTCATTGGACAAACACTGGTTGAGTTGCTTTCGCAATGGTATGTCATTAGGGAGAGCAGTCATGATACAATAGTGAAACGACATCGTAACTAAATGAGTTTATAATTAATAAGAGAAAAGCTTGAACTTAATTACAAATCATTTGAGCTTTAATCACATATGTCCATTGATCCTTTCGCTAGTTAGTTGAAACCATAAATGAATTGCATGTTAAATCAAATGAACAGAAATGGATAGAAATGGGAAATATTTGGAAATAACTGTGGTTTTCTCTAAATGCAAATAACTTGAAAAATTAACTTATGGTTTTTAGAATTATTACTTAATTAATTAATTGAATTTCAAAAATGGAATTAGAGTAACTGGTCATTGTGAATTTGTTGAATGTAGAAATATTAAATATATTTTCTCATATATTCTTTTACGGTAAAGTTGTAATGATTTTAACAAAATTAGAATTGGGTTAAGAAAATTATTTAATTAGGAAAAATTATTTAACTAGTTTAAATTAATTTATGATTTTTATTTTTGGAAATAGAAAGACCATCATTGTTCATCATTGTTGGGTCACTTGGGATTGTAATGTAACGACCATGTTTCCAATGGTAGCAAAAAAATGTGGTTTCGGGATCCCAATTTCGTAAAACAAGCTAGTAAATATTAAATAGAGATATTTACGGAGTTATTATGTTGACGAATTAAAATTTTGGTCAAACAATTTAGTTTAAAATGTTGTTAATTAAGGCCTAGAGACTAAATTGTAAAAAATTAATTGCTGAAGATTTTTAATTAGGATAAGCCTTGGGAACTTAAATAACAATTATCCAAAGGACCAAAATTTTTAGTCATGAGATAGTGGACGGTGAAGTCAAATTCTATTAAGATTAAATTATGGTTTAAAATATGTTTAATAATAGTTTAATTAATATTTAAATGATTAATTAAACTAAAACAAGGTTAAGCTTAATATAAATAATAAGATAATGGGATGACAACCAAATTGTCATCATCTTCAAGCTCTCACCATCCACAATATTTGAAAGAAAACCTTAAGTTTCTTCAAGCTTTTTACCACAAATTGGTAAGTGTAATCAAGTCCTTTTCTTGCCATTTTTATAGATTTGAGGTTATGAGAGCTTGATTTAGCTACCCATGTATCAATTTGTAAATCTGTTAAAGTTTTTGAAAGTTTCCATTGTTGAGAATTGGATGAAATTGGTGTGAAATTGCTAAGAATTAAGCTTAGTTTAAGAAAATGACTTAATTGTAAGGCTTAGTTGTTAATTTTGTACATGATGGACCAAATTGAATAAAATGCAATACTATTATGAAATGTTGATGGGAATAGAAAATAGAAGGACCCTAATAATTTTTGGTGAAATCAGATTTTAGTTCGAAGCTCTAAGTTGAAAGTTATGTTTGTGTCGGTTTTAAAGACTAAATTGAAAAAATTGCAAATTGTGTGTAAATTGGTATTTGGTTATGAATTGGCTGGAATTTGATCATGTGTTATGTTTTGTGATTATTTGTAGCTAACGCCAACGGAGAACCTTCAAAAGAGAGAAGAAAAGTGAAAGTTGTCGACGAGTGACGTGAGACCATGGTTTGTACATTTACGATCTAAGGTTGTTTTAATTTATTGCATCTTCATGTTAACTACATTTAGAAATATCAAGGTGAGTACTTTATGATAATAAAAGCTATTGAATTAAGCTTGATTGTGGATTTTCTGAAATGAGGGACTAAATTGAATAATAAATAATATGAATTGCTAGGAATATAATATGTGCTATAAGATTCGATGAAAACATATTGAATGACGTGAAGTTTATGTAATATGATAATTGATTGGATTGTGATTGTGAATATAATTGATAAATGATAATTGTACTAAATTGTAAATGAGTTGAATATGGTTATCCTATTAGTTTTTCGGGCTATGTCGGATATAGTTGACATGCCATAGGATTGAGTTGTGTACAAGATTATGCACTTATGCATCAAGGTGCACTTTACATGCCATGATGCACCTTATGTGCCAAATACGCGCTTCGTGCACCAGGATGCACTTTATGTTCTAGTATGTGCTTTGTGTGCTTGGATGCATTTTATAGTCTAGTATGCATGTTACGTGCCAGTTAACCTACTTTGGTTTATCTGATGATGCACTTCGGTGCTAGTTTGGTGTGTTGGTTGAACAATTCGAGTATCCGTCCGAGTTCGAGTCAAGTTAATAGGAGTTGTAAATTATAAGTTTGGTCAATGGTTTGAGTATGGATATATATGATTCTTTTGAACCAATTATGTATATATGTGAAATTGGGACAAATGGAAACATGTTGACAATTACGTAAATTAGTTAAAATCGAGCCTTGGGGGTCGAAATGAACGCAAATGAGTCGTTAGACTCTAGAAATGAGCTAAATATGATGAAAACAAGGTAAATGAATTGTGTATCATATGTAATGTTGATGATATGTTATAAAGGATGTTTGGTTCATGGCTGATATTGAATTGGTATGTAAGGAATGGTTGGCTATTAATAGGTAAATTGGAATTGGTCACACTTGTGGTAAATTGGATATGCTGTTTTGGTATTTGATACTAGTATGATTATGTGCTTTGATTGATATTGGAAAGGTTGTTAACTAGTACATGTATTGGCTAGATGTTATGTGCAAATTGTTTGTTTTACCTTGAAGTCTAATGTTAATGCTTATGTTTTGTATACTTTAAATTGTAAATGTACCACTGATCTCTTAGTGCATGGTTTGTTTTCTCTGTGTGTTGGTATAGGTGAACCTCAGAAATTCGAGAAGTCGTTCTAGCATCCAAGAATCAAATCTTTGACTCAGCAAAGTTTGTAACGTACCTTTTGAATTGAATGTGGCATGAACCTAGGATTTTTGGTTGGTTTTGAATTGTAAATGGTTGAAGTTAGAATTTGGTAGTTGATGTTATTGTGAAGTATCATTTTGGTATATTTTGGCTTGATTTAAATTGATATGTTATTGTTTTGGTGTATAGGAATATGTATGTGTGATTTCAAGTCATTCAAACTTGTAACAGGTTGATTTTTGATGTAAAAACTTGTCACATCACATACCCCCAATGTCGCGACAAGAAACAAATTAGGCTTCACGTTGCGACGACGTAGCCTTGAGGTCACAACAGACCTAAGTTAGAGAGTCACGTTGCGAAGGGGAAACCTCGAAGTTGTGACATCAACTCAAAGTTTTATGATCTTTGCAATTTGATCCATTTCGACCCCAAGTTAATAAAAGAGCTTTTGTAGGCTTGTATAAGATCCAAAATGATTATGTATTGTTTAATACAATGATTTACTTGTATTTAAATGTATAATGACGTCGAATTGAATGTTATTGAATGTAGTTGCTCCAGCAACGAATGTGGCACCTTATAGCTCGAACCTGCGGTCAGGTCGAGTATCAGGGTGTTACAGGTAATATATTGAATTGTGTGAACCATCGTTGTCGGGCTGTCCAGGATGGTAATATATTAATTGAATGAACCATCGATGTCGGGCCACTCGGGATGGTAAATTGTGTATATTGTCAAAGTCATTGTTATTGAGCAACTTTGGATGACTAGAGTAGAGTAAGGGTTATAGAATGATAATGAAATTGACATGTTCAGTGTATTTGTGGCTCATGATAGAGAAAACATGTAAACTACTATATGAGTTTGTTAGAAACGAGCCCCGGAGGTTGTTATGAATATAAATGAGTCGATAGACTCCAATAATAGACCTGAATGATAAGATAAATGGTCATTGATGTTGAATGAAATTGAATTATATATGGTATAATGTAAGATTTCATGAATGACTTAAAGTTTGGTGCTTGTAAAATAACTTGATTGGGTTAACTCTCTTATTATGTTGAATGAATTGGTTTTTACGAATTAATTATGCATACTCACATGTGTATGTGTCAATAGAAGTGCTTGACATTATAAGGCATAGTTTGGATAGTTTTTTGCATATATGTAATGTGACAAATTAGGATGTTATGTTATATTACTTTGATTCATAAATGTACCATTGAGTTTTATTGATCAGCGTACGGTTTGTTTTTTCTGTGTGTAAGTGTAGGTGATCCTTGAGAAATTGAGAGGTCGTTCCAGCATCCAAGAATCGATTCTCCGACTTAGAAAAGTTTGTAATGTACTTTTTGTTTTGTATATGGCATATACTTAGGACTTAGGTTGGTTTTGTATTGTAAATGGTTGAAGTTAGACTTTGGTAGTTTATATTGTTTTGAAGTGTCATTCTGGGCATCTTTTGGCTTAAATGCAGTTGGCATATTGTTGTTTTGGTTGTAATTGATATATTAAGTATTATTATAGGTATTGCAAATTTACCTCACGTAT
Source organism: Gossypium australe (assembly GCA_005393395.2). Lineage (NCBI taxonomy): Eukaryota > Viridiplantae > Streptophyta > Magnoliopsida > Malvales > Malvaceae > Gossypium > Gossypium australe. The sequence continues at coordinate 22,728,645 of CM016621.1, read as the reverse complement.
CATTATATATAATGTAGTCGATTTTAATAACTTCCCTGTAGTTTTGCCAATAGCCTTCAAGATGCTTCTACTATACATTGCATTTGCTAAACTAAGTAATCAGATTCAAAAAACTAGATTGTGTGGGTAATCTTGAATGGTAAAAGGATGGTGTCTATAGTTGAATGGTTAGCTAATATCCAAAAACCACCCAAGCACCTTCGAAGGGAACTTTGGTATGGTCATTTACTAACTGGAGTTTCACCAAATAATAATCCTTTTCGAGATCCATGAGATAAATGGTATGCAAAGGTTTTCATAAAGCATAAATCTTATTAATAAGGCATTAAAACCAATCCTTCTATCCAATAGTTTAATAATCACCATTCAGAACATTTTTTTCACCATCAAGATATGGATTCGCTCCATAACATAAGTATATTGATGGCATCCCATCAATTACTTCTATATGCACATCCCTTTCACCATATTGAAATCATCATCCTCTTGTATTTTTCTTTTACTGACATGGTTGTTTTCCCTGCCCATGAGTTTGTCTTTAAATGAAACAATTTCTTCCATTGGGTTGTGAAGATTACTGTAGTGGCCCATTTGTGCTCGGGCCTGTGTAAAGCAGAATAAAACCAAAAAAATAAAAAATAATAAAATGTCCTTTTATAGTTTTTCAAAAGCCCAATTTTAATAAACCAAATACTGGCCCACTACCCAAACACATTACACCCAAGCCCAAACTACCCATTGCACCCGAGCCCAAATCCTACCCAGACCCAACAGACCTTGACCCAAATTAAACCTAAGCCCAAATGGCCCAGCTGACTTGCGGATGCAGGAAACCCTAGGTTTCCACCGCGCCGCAAGTTCTCCAGCAAGCCTAGCAACCTCGACACTCATCACGCCGCAGTTTGCGCAAGCCACTCCGACATCAACGCACGGATAACTCCCCTAGCCATCGCTGAGATCTTCTCATTCACCTGCAAAAGGAAAGAAAATCGACAACAAACATGGCAGCATTTTTATTTCCTTTTTATTGTTTATTTTGAAGGCTATAAAAAGCCTTACAAAGACCTGTAAAAGGACACAATAGATACACAAAAAGAATACACAGAAAGATTCAAAAAATCACAGAGAAATAAAAATGAAAGAATCTGTATATAAAGGTGATTTTCCATTCTGTTTTCTCGTCGTTCTTTATTTTTCTCTTTCGATTCGCACACTTTTTATACACAAAACAATATTAAAATAAAAAAGTGGAAGATTTTACCTGTGCGCCGCCGAGGGTGACGGCGTGTGAGGCGCGTGGGGCACAGGCGCGGTGATGGCCGGAGGTCGGAAGACCTATGAAGGCAGAGAGTTTTTTTAAAAGATTTGGTTTTTTTAAAAAAATGGCTTAAGAAATGATTTTCAGCAACTATTTTTGGTTTATGAAGGCTGTGGGAATGACGACGTTTTGGTATAGCTTATTAATAACCAAAACGACGTCGTTTTATGAAAGGATCCGCGTGTTGACCCGATATCCAAGGGAGGATCCACGCGTTTTATTAAAGGGTACAATTGCTCAACAAGCCCTTCCGCATTATTTTAATTTTATAATTACGTCCGATTTCATTTTTACAAATTGGCCCTAAATTTACATTTTGTTCCAATTAAGTCCTCAGGTTATTTAAGGGCTGAAATTAGAACGACGTCGTTTTGGGAAAGAAGGTATAATTGCCTAATGAGTCCCTACAGTGCGACGCACGTTTCAATTCAATCCTTTTATATTTATTTTATTTGCTATTTAACCCTCCTTTTTATTTTATTTTATTTTTAAGTTATTCTAATACTATATTTAATTACTTTATCATATTAAAATATCACATTATTCTTATTATTTGTATAAAATTCGTATATATATATATATATATGTATTGTTTCTTTTAAATTATTGTTATTTATTGTTTTATTTGATATTATTTTATTATATATTATTTGTATTTTATACATTAGTTATTATTATATTTTTAAAATCTTATATATTATACAGTACTATATTAATATCATATAAAATCTTATTTTTGCATAAAATTTATTTATATTGTATAACATGTCTTACTTATATTATTTTTTTAAATATCTTTATTTAAAATTATTATATATTATATATTATGTATTATCTTTTATATGTATTAAATTATATATCTATTATAATATTTTTTTATACTTTATTTTTTTATTGTTATACATATTAATTATTTTACAAAATTATCATTTTTTTTATTTTTTTGTTTTGTTATAATAATTATTTAGTGTTTAAATATAACTCCCCCTTTTCGTTTAATTTTGTTATTTCGTAAAAAACCTTCATTATTGTTATTTACTTTATCCCATGTTTATTTATTTATCATTTTAATCGTTATTATTGCTTAACATAGTTCTTTATATATTTATGTTATATTATTCTTTTATTATTTATTGTTAGTATAACTTGTAAGTTATGTAGAATTGTTATTAAAAATGTATGTTGTAGTATCTTACTCAAACCATTGTTTTATAAAAACACCTTTATTTTGACACATTTTATTCAAATAGTTTTAAAAAATACGGTGATATATGATATTTGGGGACTTCAAGAAGAATTGTGCCCTAACTTACTGAGTTTCGATTTTTCTCGTGGAACTTAAGGTATTAAATATCCCTTCTCTTTTAAAATAGAAACTTACACATTTCAAATCAAAAACTTATTCTTGGGAATTCAAAATGTTGCGTCCTAACTTACTGGATATGATGTTTTGTGTCTCGAGGTAGGAATTTTTTAAAGACGTGCCTAGTTTTGAAGTCATGAGATGCTATATCCTAACTTACTGGGTATAGTGTTTTATTTCTTTGAGATAGGTAAGTCTAGGTTTTTTCTTCAAATAAAAGGATCATTTTCTAATTTTTTTTTTTAATTTTTCAACATTAGGACACGATTTTATCGATTAGGTACCAATTTTTGGGCGTTATGAGGGTGCTAATCCTTCCTCATACGTAACTGATTCCCGAACCCATTTTTCTTGTTTATCGTGGACCAAAATCAGTATTTTGAAATAAAACGTTTTTAAGGTGATCCAATCACACCTAAGTAAAAAGGGATTGGTGGCGACTCCCATTTTCGTTTTAAAAAGTCGATCCTCATTTTTTAAATCAAACTTTAAAATGGTTTCGACAGCTTGGCGACTCCGCTGAGGACCAATAAGAGAGTCAAGCCGTAAAATTGATAATTTCATGTCCTTTTGTTCGAATTTAAAATTTTAATTTTAAAATGATCCTTTTATTGCATGTAGTTTTTTGCATTGCACTACATGACCGTTGTGGTCGCACGCGAGCAGCTATGCCTTCGTGAGGTATTCACCTCCGCATGGGCTAGTGGATTGCTTTCGGGATACATCTGTACTTATGTCTTCGTGAAGTTTTCACTTTCGCATGGCCATAGGGAAATGTATTCCCCTGAATTGATCTCGGTCCGTATGAGCCTATAATGGTTGAGGACCGAGGAACCTGTTGGTTCGGGTACCTCAACTTTAGAACTAAACTGCATATAATAAAACTTAAGAACCCATTTTAGGTAGAATTATGTCAAAACATAGTAGTTACCCAGATAAGTGTATGTTTTACCTGCATTATATTTTATTTTGCAGTACTAACTTGTTGTGTTTTATTCTTTTGTGCATGTCATCTCATATTTAAAGAGGTATCGATTCACGGTCAGTATCTAAAGTTAGAAAGCTAGTTATGGAGAACAAATTCCTTGATAAAGTGGAAGACAATGCAGTCGTCCGTATATGGTCAGAGCAAAGGTAATTAGAGAAAGGGGATAACTTAGCTGAGGGATATGTGTCGGAACTATGGGACTTCACTCGTATCAGTGTCACATAAAATGAGCTTCAGGAGTTGAAGGGAATATGGACCCAGTGGGACGATGAGGCAAAACAGCTGTTCTATCGTAATTATGGTGATCTACCTTACTTGTTAGACGTTAAAGTAGATAAGTATCTATTCCGCGCTATGATTGCTTATAGTTGTTTCACTTTCAGGAAAGTAGATTTAGTGACCACGGTAGAGGAATATACAACCTTGCTTCGTTGTTCAAGAATCCAAGTTGACAGAATTTATTCTAGGGTTGCTAATGTTCCAACCTTTATGAAGAAGTTAATGAATATCACGGGGATGAGTGAACAGTGGGTTGCGACCAAAATTCAAGAGAAAGGTGAAGGTAAATGCATTCCTTGGGAGAGTTTGAGGGATTTGGTCTTAAACACATCCAGATCTAAAGAAGAAGATTGACGTCTTGGCCTTTTGTATTTAGGTTTGGTAATCTTCCCTAAAGCTCTAAGGCATGTAGACGAAGCAGTTACAGATTTATTTGATCGACTTGGCAGAGGAATCACGCCTGTACCTACGATCTTAACCGAGACGTTCAGATCTTTGAACGCATGTCGGAGAGCAAGTGAAGGCAGGTTCATTGGATGCGCGCAGTTGTTATTGGCTTGGTTCCACAGTCACTTCTGGAAGGTAGAGAAAAGGTCTTATTGGGTTTTCTCTAAGAATTATTCTGTTAAAGGAGATAGTAGCTACACCAAGGAGAGAAGACGTGTCCGAAGAAAGCTGGATGGCATTCCTCTAAAACCTTCAAGAAGAAGACATCTAGTGAAGGGCTCATTGGATGATTCCCGGCGAAATCCTTTATCGCTGTGGGAGTTTCGACTGGGCTCCTTTACTTAGAATCTGGGGAGCCGTTGGGTATGCCCCTTTACTCGTACTGAGGCAGTATGGGTCAAGACAATTCGTACCAACGACATATGGGTTGGCTCAGTGTGAGTTCTTATACAGAGGGAAAAATTATAAGAAGAGGGTTAAGGAGATTTCTGGTGCTTGGAATCAGATTCATAGAATGAAGAGATTATCCGCAGGTCCAATGACGACTCCAGAATACAGTGGATGGAGGATTAGAAGGATTAACGATAACATCCCTAAGCTGAATCCAGAAGGTGCTCGGTCAAGAGAGGAATGCTTGCAAGTGGTCCCATCAGAGTTAGAGATTGTAAAACAAGACTTCGAAAAGATGAGTTCAGAGCTGGGAAAGAGGATAGAGAAGTTGGAAGAAGAGAAAACGTATTTGAAGTTAGACGTGGATATTTAGAAATCAGAAATCGAGAAAGTAAGAAAGGAGAAAAGGAAGATTGAGAAAAATCGAGATAGCTTGAAAACTGAATATAAGAAGATGCGTTTATCGATGAAGAATGCTGGATTGGGAAAGACTTCGGAACAGTGGCAATAAGAGGTCCAAGAGGAAAAGACTAAAGCTGACATTGGAAGAGGAAATTTCAAGAAATGAAAGCGCAAAATGAGGTCCTAGAAAAGAGTTTATCAAAAATCGAAATGAAAAGGAAGAATTAAAAGTTAAAGTGGCTGAACTTGGACGATCTCTTTATCACCATCGAGGTCGTAATTCCACGATCGAGCTAAAGTCAAGTTTGAACAAAATTGAGGAAATGAAGGGTAAGATCGAAGAGTTAGAATCGGCATTGCATAGCTGTGAACTCTGGATCAAGCTTCTTGAAACGAAAGAAAGGCGTTGGAAAGAAGAGCTTCACCATTCTTGATCAAGTTAGAAGTCGGGATTACCTCATAGGTGAAGTGATAGTCCAAATTCGAAAGGTAGCTGATCACCTACAGACTTTGGCAGCACAGGCTAATACAATGAGCACGAAGTATGAGCTACAATCAGATCGTGGTCAAGAATTAGCTTTGTTATTTAAGAAAATCAGAACTTTGGGCCTTAGGGCGAAAGCATATTTGTAATCTGTTTTATGTAAAGGATTTTATTTTCTAATAAAGTTTTCTAAAATGAAGTTGAATCAGAATCGATGCCTCTTTGCATTCATGCATTTGCATTATATCATATCATATGCATTTAAGTTCATAGAGAGTCTAATTAGTTGAAATTATAACAGAGAGAGGGAGAGAGAAAGAGAAAGAAAGAGAAGGAAAATCTGGAAGATGAACATCCTTACGGTACACGTGCCAAATCAAAGAAAATGGATCAAAGATTGGAACAATTCCAAAGAGATATGCAAGACCAGATGCAAGAGCAAATGGCAAAACTCCAACAAGAGATGAGGGACCAGATGTATGAGGCTCAAAGGAATATGATGGCCCAAATGGACCAAATGCTGAGTGGGGCAATGGACAAGGGAAAGGGTCTCATAGTTAACGCTGAAGACAATGAGGATTTTCCTAGGGGATTCACCCCACCACATGTGCAAACACAACCTGAGGAATATCCCAGAAAGCCACCTGTCACAATTAGGCCTCAGCAAGGGCAAGCTGACGCTGGAGTTCCCATGAATTTTCAAGTTGGCATAGGATCTAACCCAGGGGATAATCCTGCTAATCCTGTTATCCCTGACCTAGACATGGCAGAGAGAGAGGGGATCATAACTGAATCTTCAAGACAGTTGGAAGATCGCTGTAGACGGTTGGAAGAAAAATTCAAGGCTTTGGAAAATGTCGACCATCACCATGGTATTGACGCAAAGGACTTGAGTTTGGTCCCAGATCTAGTGCTTCCTCATAAATTCAAGATGCTGGAATTTGAGAAGTACAATGGGACTAGTTGCCCTGAAGCCCACATCACTATGTTCTGTAGACGCATGACTGGTTATGTGAACAATGATCAACTTTTGATTCATTGTTTTCAAGATAGTTTAGTGGGGGCGACATCCAGGTGGTACAATCAACTCAGCTGCACTAACATTAGCTCCTAGAGAGACTTAGCTCAAGCCTTCATGAAGTAGTATAATCATGTCACAAACATGACGCCTGATAGAATCATGTTGTAAAACATGAAAAGAAATTGAATGAGAGCTTTAGGCAATACGCGCAAAGATGGAGGGAAGTTGCCATACAAGTTCAACCACCTCTTCTAGAGAAGGAAACCACCATGTTGTTTATCAACACTTTAAATGCACCTTTTATCACACATATGATAGGAAACACCACCAAAAGCTTCGCAGGTATAGTGATGGCAGGTGAAATGATAGAAAACGCCATAAGGGGTGGAAAAATTGAAGCAGGAGAAACCACTAGGAGATCTGCTCCTAGGAAAAAGGAAAATGAGGTGAACAATACGAGTACATTTAATAAAGGGTACTCAAAGGCAGTTACGATTAACCAGCCGAAAGTAGTTACTGCTGGGCAACAAGGGTCGACAAAACAAGAATCAGGCCCTAGACAAAATTCTGAAAAGCTCCAATTTACATCAATCCCAATGACGTATAAGGAGCTATATCAAGTTTATTTGATACACGCGTAGTGTCCCCATATTATCTACAGCCGTTACAACCCCCATACCCTAAATAGTATGACTCCAATGCTCATTGTCATTACCATGCGGGAATATCGGAGCATTCGTTAGAAAATTGCACTGTCTTCAAAAAGGTAGTTGAGAGGCTCATCAAGATGGGGATTGTCAAGTTTGATGATACACCCAGTGCATAGAACCCGTTACCCAATCATGAAGATAAGGGGATAAATGCAATTGGGGAAAATGTCGAGAGACAGATTAAAGGAGATGTCTCAGAAGTAAAAACTCCGTTGAGAATAGTGTGAAAGGAAATGGTAAGAAAGGGACTGATAAAATCAAGTCTCTGAGAAGGAAGTGAAGAACCAAGGAATTACTGTGAGTTCCACAAAGCTGAAGGACATGAGATCCAGGAATGTGCTAAGTTCAGACTATTGGTACAAAGCCTCATGAACAATAAGGAGCTGGAGTTTTACGAAGAAGGCTCAAATGGAGGAAACATACATGCAACCGAAGGAGAGTTGACAACTCAAAAAATAAATTATCTGAGGATCATTATTTTCGGACCGAGAAATATAGAAGGTGAAGCACAAATTGCGCCTAAAGTTGTAATCCAGAGACCTGTGTCCTTTCCTTACAAGGATAACAAGATGGTACCATGGAATTACAATTGTAACGTGACGACACCGGGAGTAGGAAACTCAACTAGCACTTCCAAGGAGGTCCAAAGTGAGGGATTCTACACACGAAGCGGGAGGCGTTACGACTCGGTAAACGTTAGAACAGAACCAGCAAGATCAAAGACTGCGGCAGTTGAACCAGAGAAAGGACGTGGTGCCCTTATCAACGAACCTGTGAAGGAGGAAGAGACTAAAGAATTTTTAAAATTCTTGAAGCACAGTGAATATAAAGTGGTAGAGCAGCTGCGTAAGCAACCGGCTCGCATATCGGTGCTAGCCTTACTTTTAAGTTCAGATGTACATCGTGAGGCTTTGATGAAAGTGCTGAACGAGACTTACGTTACTAAAGATATATCTGCCAATAAACTTGACTGATTAGTTAGTAACATAAGTGCTGATAACTTTATTTCCTTCAGTGATGATGAAATTCCACCTGGAGGTATGGGATCAACAAAAGCCCTACAAATAATTACTCGTTGTAAGGGATATACTCTACCGAGCGTGCTAATTGACAATGGATCAGCCTTGAATATCTTACCTTTGTCGACACTGAAGAGGTTGCCGATAGACAGTTCTCACATGAAGACATGCCAGAACATAGTGAGAGCGTTTGATGGCACCGAGAGAAAAGTGATGAGAAGAATTGATATACCATTGCAGATTGGGCCAAATACGTATGAAGTGGATTATCTGGTAATGGATATCAAGCCCTCGTACAATTGCTTGCTGGGAAGGCCCTGGATTCATTCGACAGGGGCAGTGCCCTCATCCCTTCATCAAAAACTGAAACTGGTGATGGATGGTTGACTGGTCACTATAAATGCGGAGAAAGACATCATAGCCACTGTTGCTAATGACGCTCCATATTTAGAGGCGAGTGAAGAAAAAACTGAGTGTTCTTTCTGATCTTCAGAGTTCGTAAATGCGACATTTATCTTGGAGGGGAATGAGGTTCCAAAGCCCAAGATATCCAGGACCACGAAGATGGGCCTACAAATGATGGTCGGGAAGGGAGCCTTACTAGGAAGAGGATTGGGCAGACATCTCCAAAGGGAAGTTTGAATGCCGGTGTTGAAAGAGAAGAGAGATCATTTTGGCTTAGGTTTCAAACCAGATATTAGACAGAAGAGAAAGGAAATAGAGAAGAAGCAGGAGAGAAGAAGGGCACGTCTGAATGGAGAAGAAGTCCATTGGGAATCGATGATATTCCCACACATATCTCAGACCTTTGTATTCGAAGGGATAATTCACTCTGAGAGAGGGTTATTGGAAAGTCCTCACATCAATGCCATACACGAGGAAAGAATCAAACAAAGAAACATGTTGGGCATTCGCCCTTATGAGCCTGGAAGCGTTTTGAACAATTGGACTGCAGAGGAACTTCCAGTAGTTTTTAGAGATTATACAGAGTAATATTCAGAACGCTCTTGTTATTTTCTTAGCCTAGGAACAATAAGATTTCATTTGTGAAATAGGCTCATGTTCAGAAATTTTTGTTTCAATAAAATACATTTTTGATAATTAACTTGAGCAAATATTCTTTCATTCCATTCTTTTGACTTTCTAATTTCATTCTAAATTTTATATTTTTCATTCATATCATGTGAATAGTTGTCCTCGAATTCATTTGTTTTTGTACATTCTTTGGTACCTATCACATGTCCCTAGATATCCATGATGTGAGTAACGATAATACAGATCCAGAAATCCACTTTGAGCAGGACATGTGTTTAGAGGAATCTCAGGATTTTGAAGTCGACCGAGATTGTGATTTATCTCCAGATCTGTTAAGAATGGTAAAGTAATAGGAGAAACAAATTTTACCCATGAGGAGGAGGTAAAGAACATAGCCTTGGAGGAAGGAAAGGTTGTGAAAATTGAGACACGCATAGTTGAGGAGACAAAACAAGACCTTGTTGAGTTACTACAAGAATTCAAGGATGTCTTTGCATGGTCGTACCAAGATATGCCTGGGATAAGTACCGACGTTGTAATACATCGCCTTCCCATAAGAGAAGAATGCAAGTCAGTTCAGCAAAAGCTACGAAGGATGAGGCCTGGTGTAGTGTTGAAAATAAAAGAAGAGGTCCAAAAATAGTTTGATGCTGATTTTCTACAAGTGGTCAAGTACTCAGAGTGGGTTGCCAACATTGTTCCTGTCCCTAAGAAGGATGGAAAAGTCCGGATGTGTGTGGACTACAGGGACTTAAATAAAGCTAGCCCAAAGAACAATTTCTCTTTGCCACATATTGACACATTGGTAGATAATACAGCGGGATTTTCATTGTTTTCCTTCATTGATGGCTTTTCAGGATACAATCAGATCAAGATGCACCATGAGGATATGGAGAAAACTACCTTCATAACACTGTGGGGTACCTTTTGCTATAAAGTAATGCCATTCGGACTAAAGAATGCTGGGGCAACATATCAAAGGGCCATGGTAACATTGTTCCACGACATGATGCACAAAGAGATTGAAGTATATGTTGATGATATGATTGCCAAATCTCGAACGGAAAAGGAACACATTGAGGTTTTGAAGAAGCTATTTCTAAGGTTCAGAAAATTTCAATTAAAACTCAACATGGCAAAGTGTACTTTTGGAGGTCGGTCAGGGAAATTACTAGGTTTTGTGGTCAGCAAGAAAGGAATCGAAGTTGACTCAAACAAGGTTAAAGCTATACAAGAATTGCCTCCACCGTGCACTCAGAAGGAAGTCCGAGGTTTTCTTGGAAGGTTAAATTACATTGCTCGGTTTATTTCACAATTAACTGAGAAATGTGATCCCATATTTCTTCTTCTCAAGAAACACAATCAAGGTGTATAGGACGATGAATATCAGAGAGCTTTTGACAAAGCCAAACAGTATCTGTCAAACGCACTAGTACTATCTTCGCCTAATCCAGATAGACAATTGATAATGTATTTGTTAGTGTTTAATAACTCTATGGAATGTGTTCTTGGTCAACACGATGAGTCGGGAAGAAAAGAAAGGGCGATATACTATCTCAGTAAAAAGTTCACTGATCGTGAAATGAGATATTCATCAATCGAGAAATTGTATTGCGCCTTGATTTGGACAACTCGGAGGTTGAGGCAGTACATGCTATATCATACTACCTCGTTAATTTCGAAGCTTGATCCATTAAAGTATATGATGGAATCCACTACTTTGGATGGAAGGATGCTTAGGTGGCAGACTTTGTTGTCTGAATTCGATATAGTCTATGTGAACCAAAAGGCTATAAAAGGAAGCACAGTAGCAGAATTTTTGTCCAGCAGAGCTTTAGAGGATTATGAACCTTTGAGCTTTGATTTCCCAAATGAAGAGCTGATGTATGTGGCAAATACTGAAGATTGTCAGTGGAAGCTAAACTTTGATAGAGCATCAAATGCTGTGGGAAATGGAATTAGGGCAATCTTGGTATCTCATAGTGGTGATTATTATGAAACATGCAAATTGGATTTTGATTGCACAAATAACATGGCGGAATATGAAGCCTGTATCATGGGAATTTGAGCAGTTTTAGAGCGTAAGATCAAAGTGCTAGAAGTATATGGAGATCCTGCCCTAGTAATCTACCAGCTTAAATAAGAATGGGAGACAAGAGATCCCAAACTAATTGATTACCGAAAAATAGTTCTGGGATTGATTGAGGAGTTTGATGACATTACTTTCAATTATCTCCCACGCGACGAAAACTAGATGGCAGATGCTTTGGCGACCCTGGCTTCTATGATCAAAGTAAACAGACCAGAGGATATGAGACCTCTTCAGATGAGTATCTTTGAAGTTCTAGCTCATTGTTATAATGTGGAAGAGGAGGAAAAAGATGATCACCCTTGGTATCAGGATGTATTAAGATACGTAAAAAGTCATGAATACCCAGAGCATGCCACTAAGAATGAGAAAAGGACTTTAAGAAGATTGGCCTCTGACTATATTTTAGACGAAGATATCTTGTACAAAAAGAGAAAAGATCAAGTATTATTGAGACGCGTTGATGCTGTGGAAGCTAGGAAAATCCTGGAAGAGGCTCATGAGGGCTTTTGTGGAACACACGCTAATGGATTCACAATTGCCAAACAGATAATGAGATTCGAATATTATTGGTCCACTATGGAAGGCGATTGTATCAATTATGCTAAGAGATGTCATAAATGCCAAATCTACGGAGATAAAATGCATGTGCCTCCGTCACCTTTGCACGTTATGACTTCCCCATGGCCTTTTTCCATGTGGGGCATGGATGTTATTAGACCAATCTCACCAAAAGCTTCGAATGGACATCGATTCATCTTCGTGGTGATTGACTACTTCACGAAATGGGTAGAGGCTGCTTCTTATGCTAGCGTCACTAAGTCAGCGGTTAGTCGGTTCTTGAAGAAGGAGATTATTTGTCGATATGTGATAAACCATAAAAGCAACATATTTTTATCCCACATTTAATATGCTTTTGGATGACTTATCCCTTGTTTTATATAAAAAGGTGCTTGTAATCCCTTCTTTTCATGTTTTATACTCAGGAAAGCACCCGAGGATGAAAAGAACACAAAACGGGCTTAAAACGAAGTAAATGGGCCTTTGAACAAAATCGACACGGCCTGACCCAAAGTACACACGGTCGTGCCTCGACGAACACCTAGAGCACGGCCTCAACCCCATCACACACAGTCATGCCTCAAGAGAAATCCGAACACGGTCAGGTCTCGATTCACACGGGCGTGTGACATGGCCGTGCCTCTGACGGTGGAAAGAGCAATTTTAGTCGGAAAAGGATACTTAGGAAGAAAGAATCACGTCCCAAGAGCCTATAAATAAGCCCCAAGTATCACTAGTTAGAGAGAGCGAAAGCGAGGCCAATGAGCCAAGCCGAGAAGGTCAGGGTTAGGGAATGACACGAAGGATAGCCAGTTGATCCATCCCAAGAAGCCGGAATTCTCCTTCGATTCCTTCAGGGGGTTTTAGGATTTTTCTTATGTCTTGTTTTATCTTTTCTCTTGCGATGGTTTGTTATTTCATTTTGAACTAAACCCCTCAGATACCTGAAGGGGATGAAACTTAGATTAATTTTATTATTTGATTCTTAAGTTATATGATAAATTACTTAGTTTGTTCTTAATTATGTTGCTTAATCCAAATCTAATGTGCTTAGGTGGAGGAGGAATAGACCCTGCTTAAGAGAAGATCCAACATAATTAAGCGGAGTTGATCGAATGCCTAGAGATAGGGTTATAAGATTTTTTCGGATTAGGGTGAAACCTAATATGGGAGTCCATTGATAGATTTACTGCTATCCTAGGGGGTTATTATAAGCGAACGAGAGTTCCACTAATTAACCTAGGGTTAGACGTTATTCGCTTCGAGAGAGGGTTTAACATAGTTAGGGAGTCTCACGGACCAAGCTAAGTAAAAGAGATCATATAATTGAATGATAGATAATAAGAGAAGTCTAGGTGGATTCTTCCCGAGGGTATCATCAAAATCAACTGAGTTTTTCCTCAAAATTAATTTCCAATTCGTCTTCTTTTCTTTGTGTCTTTAGTTTAGCTGTCGTCAATTTAGTAATCTTCATTCTAACTTTAAGACTAAATAATAAAAAGAAAGTGAGTATTAATACTTTTAGTTCCTTTGGGTTCGATAACCGGTCTTGCCTAAGCTATACTACTGTTCGATAGGTACACTTGCCTTAATATCGTTGTCAGAGTTAGTCTCCAGGTTTGATCATTCTTTTATAAATATTTAAAACTCTGATTTTACAGCAATCAAGTTTTTGGCGCCGTTGCCAGGGAACTAAATATTAAGAAAACTCTATTTTTATTACTTTCGTCCTAATTTTTATTTTTTTCGCAATTTATTTTTTTTCGTTTTTATTTTTGTTTGCTGAAATTTTCTTTCTTTCTTTTACAGCAGGTAACTCTAGTTTATGACTAGAAGGAACCCGAGAGGACCTTTGGTATTCGACAACGAAATCGAAGCTACCGCTCGTAGGAATCGTCAGGAAACTAGGCGAGCCCTAGATTACACGGAGAGAGAGGAAGAAGATAGATCCAATCCTACTGAAGGGATGGATGAAAACAACCCACCACCACGCGATACAACAATGCTCCACGCACAATGTTCGATTATGCGGAACCGCATTTAACAGGAGCAGAATCTAGTATTGTTAGGGCTACTATATCTGCTAACAATTTTGAACTAAAGCCTAACACAATACAAATGATTCAACAATTTGTTCAATTTGATGGTTTGCAGGACGAAGATCCAAACACGCATATAGCTAACCTTTTAGAGTTCTGTGATACCTTCAAAATAAATGGCGTTTCTGATAATGCCATACGTCTTCAGTTATTCCTTTTTTCATTAAGATACAAGCTAAACAATGGTTAAACTCGTTACAACGAGGGTCAATCACTACATGGGATCAGATGACCGAAAAGTTTTTGATGAAATATTTCCCACAGGCCAAAACGGCCAAATTACGGAATGATATCTCTTCTTTTGTGCCGATGGATGTAGAGACACTCTACGACGCATGGGAGAGATTCAAAGATCTCTTGAGAAGGTGCCCACACCATGGTCTACCCTTGTGGTTACAAGTCCAAACCTTTTACAACGGTGTAAACCCCTCAACAAGACAACTTATAGACTCAGCTGCCGGTGGAACATTGAACAACAAAACTCCAGAAGCAGCCTACGAGTTCATTGAGGAGATGTCATTAAACAATTATCAGTGGCAAGCTTCAAGGACCAAACTGACAAAATCAGCAGGAGTTTTCAACATCGACGCCATGACCATGCTATCAACACAACTAGAAATGATGAATAAAAAGCTTGATAATTTGTGTTCATCACAGGTACATCCAGTCATACAGTGCGATGCAAGTGGAACTGTAGCGAATCCTGAGTACCCACCCTACCGACCAGGAGAAGAAGATAAACAGACGAATTATATAGGTAATAATTTCCGACCTAATAATAATCCTTATAGTAATACTTACAATCCAGGTTGGAGGAACCACCCAAATTTTTCATTGGGAGGACAAGGAAACCAAAGAAATCATAGGTAACAACCTCCTCAGAACTTTCGAAATCAGCCATATCCACAAGAAAAGAAACCAAACTTCAAGGACCATCTTCAAGAAACGGATAGAGCAGTCAAAAACAACGAGCGACGACTCGATGAAATTGTCAAATCAGTCAAGGAAGTAACTAATGCAGTCAAACAACTCGCAAAACTAATGTCAGAACGACAGCAAGGATGTCTACCAAGTAACACTGAGGTCAATCCTAAGGAGCAAATTCAAGCAATCACAGCTCAGGACAGTAACGAATTGGCTGAACCAAATACAATACCGGAAAAGAAGGTAGACGAAGGTAAAGCAGAGGTACCACAAGAGAAGCCAAAACCAGTAATTAAAGAATACCAACCTCGCATACCTTACCCTGAAGCCTTAAAAAGAGATGATTCAGAGGAACAGTTCGGTAAGTTTCTTAAACTCTTAAAGAAATTACATATTAACTTACCTCTTCTTAAAGCTCTTTTTCAGATGCCAGATTCAAGAAAATTTTTAAGACAGCTCTTAACCAACAAACGCAAAATAGATGAAGAGTACCATGTGAAACTAAACGCAACATGCTCGGCGATGCTACAAAATAGACTACCACAGAAACTAAAAGATCCAGGGAGTTTTACAATTCCATGTTTAATTGGTAGCCTACATATTGATAATGCGTTAGCTGATCTAGGGGCAAATATAAACGTCATGCCTTACTCACTGTTTAAATGACTAGGTCTAGGGAAGCCCAAACAAACTAGGATGAGTATACAACTAGCTGATAAAACTGTTAGAATTCCTAAGGGCATTATCGAAGATGTTCTCGTCAAAATCGATAAATTTGATTTCCCAGTAGACTTTGTTGTCTTAGACATGGATGAGGATAACTCAATCCCCTTAATTTTAGGAAGACCATTCCTAGCAACTGCCAGGACTAAAATTGATGTTGCTACAGGTGAGCTCATACTTCGTATAGGAGATGAATCGATCAATCTTCAAGCCCTCGACTCGGCCAGGACAACAGTCGATGAAGAAGTACACGAGGAACAAAGCATTAGGGTCGACAATTCAGAGAAGCAGAAGACAGAGATCAAAGGAGAGCTAGATTCACACGAAGTAAAACCCGAGGAACCACAAGAAGAGATCAAGGGGACATCGAATCACTTCAAAATAGGAGACCAAGTACTGTTAGACAAAATCGATCCCCAAATCACTACCACAGACCTGAAGGCAAAAGGAGAAATTCGTCTCAAGGTACATGATATATTCCCAAATGGAATAGTCGAAGTAAGCAATCCAATATTTGGCACTTTCAAAGAAAACGCTTCTCAACTTCAACTTTGTCAAGAGAGTAAAACCGTAAGTACAAGGGAAGATATTCAAACCTTTAAACCTCCCTAAAATTTTCAAATGACGAGGCAAAGTCTAGCTTAAGACTATAAACAAGCGCTTCTCGGGAGGCAACCCGAGCACTAACCTTATTTTTCCTTTGCTTTTATCTAACTTTTCCTTTTTCTACTCTTTTTCCCTTTTCAACTAACAAAAATATGCAGGTCTTCCAGACCACACGGCCTTACACACGGCCGTGTCCGTAGCCGTGTGGACCACCTAAACCACCACACTGACAGGGTACAGGCCGTGCTGTCAGCCCAACCACCCTCCCCAACGTCACAGATCCAACAACTTCTACACACGAGCACCGACAGATAAGGCACGCCCGTGCCCGGAACCGTGTGAAGCTACTAACTTACACAGCACGGCCACAACACGCCTGTGCTAGCAACCGTGTGAAGCTACTAACTTAACGGACACGAGGAGAACACGCCTGTGCAGAATGACCGTGCCAAAAGGAAAGATTTTACAAACACGGGCATGGAAGGACCAAGCACGGCCACAAGGGTGACAACACCACCTATAACACGACCGTGTGAAGTGGCCGTGCAAATCGACACACCCTATGAACACGGCCGTGGGGGAGCCTAGAATTTGAAATCCTATTTAAACCCCTCACCTTTTCTCCTTCCCTCCATCTAATTCTTCCTCTCATTTTCACTCTTTTCAGTCTCAGACCCTTCAAGACACTAGATCATTAAGCAAATCAACACCATGCCGAAGAAGTGGAAGAAGCTACGCATAGACTCCTCAACAAATAACGATCAACATGAGTTCATGCCGGCAGCTTCGTCTCAACAACAAGCCAAGGGTCTTTGAGACCAATTAGTTTTTATCTTCTCTTTCTCTCTTGCTTCAATTTCCTGCTCTTCTCCTTTATTTTCCCCATCTAAGTTTCTCTACTACTATTTTCGTTTAATTTTCTTTTACTTTCTCAATGTCAGGTTCGTCAGGCTACTAGGGAACACACCGACCATCACGACAACCTCACCACTCTCACCACCGCCACCACATCCCCAATCTTAGAATTGATTCCAAGGTTGCGAACCATCCCTTAATAAGGACTTCATAGTCTATTAGTATTTTCTTTTCATTTCAGTTTTCTTCTTAGTCTCCTTCACTTTAGCTTGCTTTTCTTTAATTTCATCTTTAGTCTATTTATATTAGGTTTCAATAACCCCTGGCTAATCCTTCATGAGTTCCCCAATTTCTTCATCTAGCGCAAAGCTCGGGAACCACCACCACCACCATACCGACGCCTTCGCCGTATCCTCCACGACCCCTACCCTCCTCCAAGGAAACAGCCCACACCTCAGGGAGTATTCTATCCCCTCTCTTTTGATTTTGAATATTAATTGTCATCATCTATCATTGTACATTGAGGACAATATACATCTTAAGTGTGGGGGGTAAAAAGAACCTAATTTTTTTCATTATTCTCAAATCCCTGAGGTTAAAAAAAAGAATAAAATTGCCAAACTTTTTTTCATTATTCTCAAATCCCTGATTTAGTCTTGTTTTCATGCAAAATTTTCATATTACTAATTAGGATGAAATTTCTGATGATTTATAACAATTATTGACATGTTTTAGAATAAGTCATAGTTAATTATACATTGATTTGAATTTAAAGAATACTAGAGAATCAAGCATGATAAGTCTGTTTTTCAGGAATTAAAATTTTTGCTAAAGTTGTTAACCTAAATTTAAATGCTACCTTGAAATTTAAAATTCATAAGGATGATATCAGAACACCCATAATTTTTGTGAGTATTTGAACCTTATAGAGCATACATTCTTTTTCATGCTCATTCTTTGATTATGAATGTGTCAACTATGAACTGTTATTCTAGAACTTGCCTTGATTATACATGTCAAGACCACAGTTATGATTTGATATACCGAAATGATAAAGGCACCTAGGTTTTAACCCACTAATCCCACTAAAAAGCCTACCTTTATAATTAACCCCTAGAGAACCCCGTTAAGCCTAACAGCCCTTTTTATTGACTCACCTACTAATTTTAACCAAAAACCCTTTGTAACTGTTATCACCAATTCTTTTAACTACCTTTTTGTCGAGATTTGATGTTAAACAAGTTTCCTAAATATGTTTTATATTTCAGTTGTATCAATTCTTTATTACAATTATATTAGTTTGTTCTTAAAAAAAAGTATATTCATTATTAGTCCTACGATTAAGAGAGCTTGCATGTTCAAATTCCAATCCTCAAGGGAAAAGCTCGTTTTATTAGTATTTAAAATCAAGTTCATTTTTTTTTCTAGTTAGAATTTATCAAGTCAATCTCGATTCTAACCCTCTAATTTCAGCCTATGACCACACCTTAACCCTAGCCCCATTACAACCCTATTAAAGACCTTTTGATCTATTTGTCATTTCATATTACAATGGTGGAGATCTAATTTTCAGGCAAGCCTATGGGATTAACTTTTCAGGTTCGACTTATGAGCGATCTTTTTCTGAACCTTAAACACATTAGAGTGATTTGAGTGAATCCTAAGTGAGAATATCAATCCTTGTCAATTTTGAATTAGATAGGTAGTTACTTAAAAGAGGGAAGACACCTATGTTTTCAAGGACTTATCTCGTTTGAATCTTTAGGACGTTTTGGAATCAAATCATCCATGTATGAATTCTCTATGAACTAGGATAAGACATTGTTGATAAGAATTGCAGATCATGGAAAGTTCGTTTTAATTGTAAGTTGAGAATTTTGCTTGAGGACAAGCAAAAGCTTAAGTGTGGGGGTATTTGATAAACCATAAAAGCAACATATTTTTATCCCACATTTAATATGCTTTTGGACAATTTATCCCTTGTTTTATATAAAAAGGTGCTTGTAATCCCTTCTTTTCATGTTTTATACTCAGGAAAGCACCCGAGGATCAAAAGAACACAAAACGGGCTTAAAACGAAGTAAATGGGCCTTTGAATGAAATCGACACAGCCTGACCCAAAGCACACACGGCCGTGCCTCGACGAACACCTAGAGCACGGCCTCAACCCCATTACACACGGCCGTGCCTCAAAAGAAATCCGAACACGGTCAGGTCTCGATTCACACGGGCATGTGACATGGCGGTGCCTCTGACGCTGGAAAGAGCAATTTTAGTCGGAAAAGGATACTTAGGAAGAAAGAATCACGTCCCAAAAGCCTATAAATAAGCCCCAAGTATCACCAGTTAGAGAGAGCGAAAGCGAGGCCAAGAAGCCAAGCTGAGAAGGTCAGGGTTAGGGAATAACACGAAGGATAGCCGGTTGATCCATCCCAAGAAGCCGGAATTATACTCAAGACGGCGGAATTCTCCTTCGATTCCTTCAGGGGGTTTTAGGATTTTTCTTATGTTTTGTTTTATCTTTTCTCTTGCGATGGTTTGTTATTTCATTATGAACTAAACCCTTCAGATACCTGAAGGGGATGAAACCTAGATGAATTTTATTATTTGATTCTTAAGTTATATGATAAATTACTTAGTTTGTTCTTAATTATGTTGCTTAATCCAAATCTAATGTGCTTAGGTGGAGGAGGAATAGACCTTGCTTAAGAGAAGATCCAACATAATTAAGCGGAGTTGATTGAACGCCTAGAGATAGGGTTACGAGATTTTGCCGGATTAGGGTGAAACCTAATATGGGAGTCCATTGATCGATTTACTGCTATCCTAGGGGGTTATTATAAGCGAACAAGAGTTCCACTAATTAACCTAGGGTTAGACGTTATTCGCTTCGAGAGAGGGTTTAACATAGGTTAGGGAGTCTCACGAATCAAGCTAAGTAAAAGAGATCATATAATTGAAGGTTAGATAATAAGAGAAGTCTAGGTGGATTCTTCCCGAGGGTATCATCAAAATCAACTGAGTTTTTCCTCAAAATTATTTTCCAATTCGTCTTCTTTTCTTTGTGTCTTTAGTTTAGCTGTCGTCAATTTAGTAATCTTCATTCTAACTTTAAGACTAAATAATAAAAAGAAAGTGAGTATTAATACTTTTAGTTCTTTTGGGTTCGATAACCGATCTTGCCTAAGCTATACTACTGTTCGATAGGTACACTTGCCTTAATATCGTTGTCAGAGTTAGTCTCCAGGTTTGATCATTCTTTTATAAATATTTAAAACTTTGATTTTAAAGCGATCAATATGAAATGCCCGAGAGGATCATATCAGATAACGCACTGAATTTGAACAACAGTATGATAGCAGAAATTTGTAGTCAATTCGGGATCAAGCACCACAACTCGTCTCCGTATCGTCCAAAAATGAATGGGGTAGTGGAAGAGGCCAATAAAAATATCAAGAAGATAGTAGGGAAGATGACTGAGACTTATAAAGATTGGCATGAGAAACTACCATTTGCACTCTGTGCTTATCGAACGTCCGTCAGAACCTCTACTGGGGCAACGCCATTCTCGTTAGTCTATGGAATGGAGGTTGTTCTACCCATTGAAGTTGAAATTCCTTCTCTTCGAGTTTTGTCAGAAATAAAGCTGGACGAAGCTGAATGAATCCAGACTCAGTATGATCAGTTGAACTTAATTGAAGAAAAGAGGCTAAGGGCTATTCGTGACGGTCAGATGTACCGAAAACGAATGATGCGAGCCTATAATAAGAAAGTTCGCCCAAGAGAGTTTCATGAGGGGGACCTTCTATTGAAAAAGATCCTTCCCATACAAAAAGATTTCAGAGGAAAATGGATGTCGAATTGGGAAGGACCATATGTGGTGAAGAAGGCTTTCTTTGGAGGAGCACTGATCTTGACCGAAATGGATGGGAAAAGTTTACCCAACCCTGTGGACTCTGACTCAGTCAAAAAGTATGTTGCTTGAAAAGGAGAAGAGGCCAAAGTGAAAACCCGCAAAGGGCGCTTTGAGTTTCTAAAAAAAATGGAGAGGCCAAGGCGAAAACCCACAAAGGGCGCCTTGAGACCAAAGGGGTTTTGAGTTGAAAACCCGAAAAAGGCGGCTCAAATTCTGAATGGACATGTAGTCATCTTGCTACACTTGAATCAACAATAAAATGAAGAATGTTGCATATCGGGGCATCAACAAAGTACTTTGGGTCTCCTAAACACATGTTGGGCTCAAGACAGTCTTCATAAAGTTTGTATATAGAAGCTCAATCGGCGATATCTAGGGCATCTGATTTTTTTCCTATTCATTTTACTATCTTTGAATTCTTTTTCTTCTCAAAGATATGTTCTCAGTTAATTTTCTTTGTACTTTTGATAATTTATTCAATTTTAACTCTTTTTGATATCAATTTATTTGTTACCCATTATTCATAAATGTGTTGCATTAAAATAATGATTGACGAACTAACAATCTCACAAAAAGAAGTTCTACATATTACTTTGGAAATTTCTAGATAAGACAAGGAACTGAAATAGGATAATTGTTTAGAATTTCCATGTGCATAGAAATATTTGAGAAAGAAGAGTCTGGATAGAGACTATTTCTTTGAATGCTTTGTCCAATTGATAATTGGACAAAATAATGAGTTGATGTGATGAAAGTAATTGATGTCATCATGGAATAGTGTGACGAACTAAGAAACCCTAAATTGTGGTGGAATGGGTTGAATTCAAAATAAACCCTATACCTTGAAAATTGCAGATGGGTTGGATTGAAAGAGTTTCGATTCCCATTGTGGTAGGATGGTACAAGCCTTGTGTTCTCAAGATCCAAGCGGAGTTGACTCTGAAATTACATTGGGGCAAGCTTGTTGAGCAGAACATGACTGATGAACAAAAATGAAGAACAAATGAGTGATAACACCTGGAGTAGGAATCATACTCATAACATTTTTTGTATCATAGCAAATTTAACTAGGAGCATTTGATTCATTCCGATCATTGCATCCTAATCCTAAGAATCTTCATGACATGTTACATGTAGCTAGAAGCATTTGATTCATTTTGATCATAGCATCTTAGTCATGTGACATAAACATACTAAACCGAGTCTACAGGACAT
The DNA here is from genome assembly GCA_005393395.2 of Gossypium australe. Classification (NCBI taxonomy): domain Eukaryota; kingdom Viridiplantae; phylum Streptophyta; class Magnoliopsida; order Malvales; family Malvaceae; genus Gossypium; species Gossypium australe. The sequence goes on along the minus strand of CM016621.1, from coordinate 22,706,201 downwards.
GTCCCTCAGCGGACGGTGTAGCAATATTGGTGAATTTGTAGATCTTATCTTCCTGAAGTTGCAAGAAGCAGACCAAAAGACACTTTTAGTCTTATCTCCCTGAAGTTGCAGTGGAGTAGACTGAAAACAGAAGATCTTATCTTCCTGAAGTTGCAGGAAGCAGATCAAAAGCACTTTCAGCCTTATCTCCCTGAAGTTGCAGTGGAGTAGACTGAAGATAGAAGATCTTATCTTCCTGAAATTGCAGGAAGCAGATCAAAAGCACTTTCAGCCTTATCTCCCTGAAGTTACAGTGGAGTAGACTGAAGATAGAATATCTTATCTTCCTGAAGTTGCAGGAAGCAGATCAAAAGCACTTTCAGCCTTATCTTCCTGAAGTTGCAGTGGAGTAGACTGAAGATAGAAGATCTTATCTTCCTGAAGTTGCAGGAAGCAGATCAAAAGTACTTTCAGCCTTATCTCCCTAAAGTTGCAGTGGAGTAGATTGAAGATAGAAGATCTTATCTTCCTAAAGTTAAAAGAAGTAGTTCAAAAGCACTTTCGGCCTTATCTCCCTGAAGTTGCAGTGGAGTAGACTGAAGATAAAAGATCTTATCTTCCTAAAGTTGCAGGAAGTAGATAGAAAGTACTTTCAGCCTTATCTCCCTGAAGTTGTAGTGGAGTAAACTGAAGACAGAAGGTCTTATCTTCCTGAAGTTGCAGGAAGCAGATCAAAAGCACTTTCAGCCTTATCTCTCTGAAGTTGCAGTAGAGTAGACTGAAGATAGAAGATCTTATCTTCCTGAAGTTGCAGGAAGTAAATCAAAAACACTTTCAGCCTTATCTCCCTGAAGTTGCAGTGGAGTAGATTGAAGACAGAAGATCTCATCTTCCTGAAGTTGCAGGAAGCAGATCAAAATGGAGTAGATTAAAGATAGTTGATATTGCCTTCTTGAAATTGCAGTAAAGCAAATTGAAGCTATCAGACTTATTGAAATCAAGATGAAGTTCCAATGCCGTTGATGTTGTAGTGGAGTTGGAAGCCATTTGAAGAAGGCTAAGAAGTTAAGGCTCGGTTACGACCGGGAAAAATTGGTCCTTTTATAGTCTTTGCTCTATTCTCGTTACACGACAATGAGCAAAGAGGGGCAGCTGTAGTGGCCCATTTGTGCCCAGGCCCGTGTAAAGCAGAATAAAACAAAAAAATAATAAAATAATAAAATGTCCTTTTACTGTTTTTTAAAAGCCCAATTTTAATAAACCAAATACTGACCCACTACCCAAACACATTACACCCAAGCCCAAACTACCTATTGCACCCGAGCCCAAATCCTACCCAGACCCAACAGACCTTGACCCAAATTAAACCTAAGCCCAAATGGCCCAGATGACTTGCGGATGCAGGAAACCCTAGGTTTCCAGTGCGCCGCAAGCGCTCCGCAAGCCTAGCAGCCTCGACACTCATCACTCCGTAGTTTGCGCAAGCCACTCCTACATCAACGCACGGACAGCTCCCCTCGCTATCGCCGAGATCTTCTCATTCACCTGCAAAAGGAAAGAAAATCGACAGCAAACATGGCAGCATTTTTATTTCTTTTTTATTGTTTATTTTGAAGGCTATAAAAAGCCTTACAAAGACTTGTAAAAGGACACGATAGATACACAAAAAGAATACAAAGAAAGATTCAAAAAATCACAAAGAAATAAAAACGAAAGAATCTGTTTATAAAGGTGATTTTCCATTCTATTTTCTCGTCATTCTTTATTTTTCTCTTTCGATTCGCACACGTTTTATACACAAAACAATATTAAAATAAAAAAGTGGAAGATTTTACCTGTGCGCCGCCGAGGGTGACGGCGTGTGAGGCGCGCGGGGCACAAGCGCGGTGATGGCCGGAGGTCGGAAGACCTATGAAGGCAGAGAGTTTTTTTAAAAGATTTCTTTTTTTTTTAAAATGGCTTAAGAAACGATTTTCAGCAGCTGTTTTTGGTTTATAAAGGCCGTGGGAACGACGACGTTTTGGTATAGCTTATTAATAACCAAAACAACGTCATTTTATGAAAGGATCCGCGTGTTGACCCGATATCCAGGGGAGGATTCGCTCGTTTTATTAGAGGGTATAATTGCTCAACAAGCCCTTCCGCATTATTTTAATTTTATAATTACGTCCGATTTCATTTTTACAAATTGGCCCTAAATTTACATTTTGTTCCAATTAAGTCCTCAGGTTATTTAAGGGCCGGAATTAGAACAACGTCGTTTTGGGAAAGAAGGTATAATTGCCTAATGAGTCCCTACAGTGCGACGCACGTTTAAATTCAATCCTTTTATATTTATTTTATTTTCTATTTAACCCTCCTTTTTATTTTATTTTATTTTTAAGTTATTCTAATACTATATTTAATTATTTTATCATATTAAAATATTACATTATTCTTATTATTTGTATAAAATTCGTATATATATATATATATATATTTATGTATTATTTCTTTTAAATTATTTTTATTTATTATTTTATTTGATATTATTTTATTATATATTATATGTATTTTATATATTAGTTATTATATTATATTTTTAAAATCTTATATATTATACAGTACTATATTAATATCATATAAAATCTTATTTTTGCGTAAAATTTATTTATATTGTATAACATGTCTTACTTATATTATTTTTTTAAATATCTTTATTTAAAATTATTATATATTTTTATTATGTATTATCTTTTATATGTATTAAATTATATATCTATTATAATATTTTTTATATACTTTATTTTTTATATTGTTATACATATTAATTGTTTTACAAAATTATCATTTTTTTATTTTTTATTTTTGTTTTGTTATAATAATTATTTAGTGTTTAAATATAACTTCCCCTTTTCGTTTAATTTTGTTATTTTGTGAAAAACCTTCATTATTGTTATTTATTTTATCCCATGTTTATTTATTTATATCCTTTTAATCGTTATTATTGCTTAACATAGTTCTTTATATATTTATGTTATATTATTCTTTTATTATTTATTGTTAGTATAACTTGTAAGTTATGTAGAATTGTTATTAAAAATGTATGTTGTAGTATCTTACTCAAACCATTGTTTTATAAAAACACCTTTATTTTGACACATTTTATTCAAATAGTTTTAAAAAATACGGTGATATATGATATTTGGGGACTTCGAGAAGAATTGTGCCCTAACTTACTGGGTTTCGATTTTTCTCGTGGAACTTAAGGTATTAAATATCCCTTCTCTTTTAAAACCGAAACTTACACATTTCAAATCAAAAACTTATTCTTGGGAATTCAAAACGTTGCGTCCTAACTTACTAGATATGATGTTTTGTGTCTCGAGGTAGGAATTTTTAAAAGACGTGCCTAGTTTCGAAGTCATGAGATGCTATATCCTAACTTACTGGGTATAGTGTTTTATTTCTTTGAGATAGGTAAGTCTAGGTTTTTTCTTCAAATAAAAGGATCATTTTCTATTTTTTTTAATTTTTCAACATTAGGTGATAGAGTTAGTAGGGTTAGCAATTCTGTTAGTCAGTTAAGTATTTGTTAGCTCCAGCTGTTAGAGAGGAGTAATATAAATACTATGTACAGAGATGTAAAAGATTTAAGATACATTCAAAGAAGTAAATCTGAGTATTCATCAATTCAGTTTTCTCTTATCAACTTCTAAAGATTTAGCTTATTTCATACCTCTCTTCATGGTATCTTTCGCCATCTGATCTTGGGGAGTCATGGCTAACACCACCGACGAACTTGGATCCACTGCTTCTCACTGTGATCGTGTTGTGAATAATTTTCCTCGGCATGAGGTTGTCAAGCTTGACAACACAACATATGTTCAATGGCGCAAGCAAGTCAAACTGATTGTGGATGTCTACGATCTGACTGGTTTTCTCAAAGGCACCGCTTCTCCAACGTCGCGGTTTATACAAAATTCTGATGGCGATCGTGTTCCTAATCCCTTGGCCTCTGTTTATACGCAACAAGATTTGCTTCTGACGTTATGGCTTCCGTCGACTATCAGCTCGTCGGTGTTACCTTCGTTCACTGATGCCTACACTTCGTGTGATGTCTGGAATACGGCGACAAGTTTGTTTGCGGTGGATACCGGAGCCAAACAGCTGCGCATTCGTCATGAGTTGCATTCCTTAAAGAAAAGTACTCTTTCGATTACCTCTTATGTAGCTCGTATTTCAAACTTATCTGCTCTTTTAGAATTGTCTGGCTCGCGGATCTCAGAAGAGGAGAAGGTGCAAATCTTGCTTACCGGTCTTCCCTCAGAGTATGAATCAATCGTCTCATCTGCCTCTATTTCGACCGATATTCTCTCGTTTCAACGATTGGTCGATGGTCTGTTGGAGTGCGAAAATCGTCTTGCCCATTCGGTTCCTGACGTTCTCCATGCGAATCTGGTAGAAGGAGATTCGGTGACTGAACCGTCACACGGAGTTGTAGCGTCCTCCGATCGTAGCGGTCGCACTTTTGGTCGAGGACGAGGGCGAGCTTTCCGTTCACGTCTTCAGTGTCAGATTTGCTCCAGGTTCGGTCACGATGCACAGCGATGTTACTATCGCTACAGTCGTAGCATGGAGGCGCCGCCGTGTGGATCTTCACCGTCGTCTTATGTGCCGCCGTCGCCCAATGGTAATTTCTATTCTCCTGGTTCGGCGCATAATGAATGGGGACTGCCTTCAAAAACTGCTAGTTATTCCTATGGTCAACGTGGGTTTGGTGATGGTCAATATTGCTTAATGGCTGGTTATTATGATGCATGTGGGACCGACCATTATGGGTTGTCTGGCAACTCTAATTTTCAATATGGTGGTATTCAACATGGTGGGCCACAAGGTGATAATTCCTCTTTTCAACGTGGTGGTTTTCAATATGGTGGGCCATAAGGTTCAAGTTTGCAACATGATGGGCCGCAAGGTGACAATTCACATGGGCACATGGAGTTACCAAGGCCGAATGCTCCTAGACCGTATACACATGGTCTAAATTTTGGGCCCCGAAATGATGGGGGTTTTTATTTTCATGGGCCTCCAAATCTTAGGCCTTCAACTAGTGGACCTTCTCATGCCAGACCTACGACATCTTCCGCTCCTCACATGCCTACTTCTTATAATGTTCAGGTTGGGCCGGTTCCGTGGTCAACTAAACCCAAAGCTCGAGTTTATACAGGGTCTGATCCCTGCATTGGGATGCCCCGGGTAGGCGATCTTCATGCATCGGATTATTCTGATTGTTCCGGGTCTCAAGCTAATACCTCACAATTTGAACCCACTGGTGGCAATGATGGCTCGTATATTCCCGTACCGGTTGGCACTACATCTTGGTACCCTGACTCAGGAGCGAGTAACCGTGTGTGTCGGGATCCATCTGCTCTGCATCATGCTACTCCTTATTCAGGTACCTCTTCACTTTTAATGGGTAATGGTGCTTCCGCTTTGATTACGTCAGTAGGTGATAGTTTTTTACCGACTCAGACTAAGTTGTTACGGTTATCTAATGTTTTATGTGCTCCAAGTATCAGGAAGAACCTTTTATCGGTCTCTCAGTTTGCTCACGATAATGATGTTTTTTTTTTTAGTTTCACCCGACTTACTGTCTTATAAAGGACATACCGACCCGGAGAACTTTGCTGACGGGCCACATTCGTGATGGACTGTATCATTTTCCAGCTTCAGTTCACTCTACTCAGATTGCTGAAACCTCTGCGTCTACCGATACTCAAAATAAGTCTGCTGAATGTAAGGATTTTCTGTTATGGCATAGACGTTTAGGTCATCCCTCCACTTCTGTTGTTAAGACTGTATTAGATAAGTGTCACATATCACTAAATAAATACAGTAATGATACTATATGTACTGCCTGTCAAAAAGGCAAGTCTCACAAATTACCATTTTCTGCTTCTACAACGGAATATACTGTTCCTTTTACTCTGGTTGTATCTGATCTTTGGGGTCCTGCTTCGGTATCGTGTGGGAGTTCTTGGTATTATGTGACTTTTATTGATGTTTGCACTCGGTTTACTTGGATATATCTTCTTCGTCAAAAATCACAGACTGTGCAGTGTTTTGTTCAGTTTCAGTAACTTGTTAAAACTTAGTTTGGTAAGGAAATTAAACAATTTCAGAGTGATTGGGGTGGTGAATATCGTGCGTTCTCATCAGTTCTCGCTTCTCATGGAATTGTTCATAGAATAACATGTCCTCATACATCCGAACAGAACGGCGTGGCTGAACGTAAGCATCGCCATATTGTTGAGATGGGGCTTACTCTTTTGGCTCAGGCGAATCTGTCAATGGAACACTGGGGTTATGCGTTCAGCTGTGCGGTTCATCTTATTAATCGTTTGCCTACTCCTGTGTTAAAAGGAATTTCTCTGTTTCAGGCTCTCTATGGCTGTGAACCTGCATACGATCATCTGAGGGTTTTTGGTTGCTGTTGTTATCCATATCTATGACCGTTTGTGAGACATAAGCTAGAGTTTCGTTCTCAACCGTCTACATTTTTGGGATATAGTGCTCTACACAAGGGGTACCAGTGTCTCCTTCCAACAGGCAAGGTTGTTATCTCCCATCATGTTATGTTCGATGAAAATCGGTTTTTATCCACTGAGACTACATCAGTAGGAAGTTCAATGGATCAGGAGTAGTACGTATCTACGTTTGTTCCTCTACTTGGAAACCTGTCATCTCGACCTTCAGAACCCCGGCTTGCTCAACCATCTTCTTCGTCATATCCACCAGTAGCCTGTCCCAACTATTCTACTCCTGACACAGCCCAGTCAGGGGTTGGGTCTGATCGCGAACCGCAGCAGTCCGAGGCTGGGTCTGGTCGCGAACCACAAAATTCTCCTATGCTCAGTGACCATGATTCGAGAGCTCTCTTCTGATCAAAACACAATTCATGTACCGGTGCTTAATAGTCATCCAATGGTAACTCGATCAAAGGCTGGAGTATTTAAGCCTAAAGCGTTGATAGTTGAAGCTTTTGAGCCAGAGTCGATTAAGGAGGCTCTTTCTATTCCTGAGTGGCGTGAAGCAGCTCAAGCTGAGTTTGATGCCTTAATACGCAATTCTACATGGGATCTTGTTCCTCAACCTGCTAATTGTAAAGTAATCGGGTGCAAATGGCTTTTCAAGGTAAAGAAAATCCAGATGGATCTGTTGCCCGACGTTTAGGTCATCCCTCCACTTCTGTTGTTAAGACTGTATTAGATAAGTGTCACATATCACTAAATAAATACAGTAATGATACTATATGTACTGCCTGTCAAAAAGGCAAGTCTCACAAATTACCATTTTCTGCTTCTACAACGGAATATACTGTTCCTTTTACTCTGGTTGTATCTGATCTTTGGGGTCCTGCTTCGGTATCGTGTGGGAGTTCTTGGTATTATGTGACTTTTATTGATGTTTGCACTCGGTTTACTTGGATATATCTTCTTCGTCAAAAATCACAGACTGTGCAGTGTTTTGTTCAGTTTCAGTAACTTGTTAAAACTTAGTTTGGTAAGGAAATTAAACAATTTCAGAGTGATTGGGGTGATGAATATCGTGCGTTCTCATCAGTTCTCGCTTCTCATGGAATTGTTCATAGAATAACATGTCCTCATACATCCGAACAGAACGGCGTGGCTGAACGTAAGCATCGCCACATTGTTGAGATGGGGCTTACTCTTTTGGCTCAGGCGAATCTGTCAATGGAACACTGGGGTTATGCGTTCAGCTGTGCGGTTCATCTTATTAATCGTTTGCCTACTCCTGTGTTAAAAGGAATTTCTCTGTTTCAGGCTCTCTATGGCTGTGAACCTGCATACGATCATCTGAGGGTTTTTGGTTGCTGTTGTTATCCATATCTATGACCGTTTGTGAGACATAAGCTAGAGTTTCGTTCTCAACCGTCTACATTTTTGGGATATAGTGCTCTACACAAGGGGTACCAGTGTCTCCTTCCAACAGGCAAGGTTGTTATCTCCCATCATGTTATGTTCGATGAAAATCGGTTTTTATCCACTGAGACTACATCAGTAGGAAGTTCAATGGATCAGGAGTAGTACGTATCTACGTTTGTTCCTCTACTTGGAAACCTGTCATCTCGACCTTCAGAACCCCGGCTTGCTCAACCATCTTCTTCGTCATATCCACCAGTAGCCTGTCCCAACTATTCTACTCCTGACACAGCCCAGTCAGGGGTTGGGTCTGATCGCGAACCGCAGCAGTCCGAGGCTGGGTCTGGTCGCGAACCACAAAATTCTCCTATGCTCAGTGACCATGATTCGAGAGCTCTCTTCTGATCAAAACACAATTCATGTACCGGTGCTTAATAGTCATCCAATGGTAACTCGATCAAAGGCTGGAGTATTTAAGCCTAAAGCGTTGATAGTTGAAGCTTTTGAGCCAGAGTCGATTAAGGAGGCTCTTTCTATTCCTGAGTGGCGTGAAGCAGCTCAAGCTGAGTTTGATGCCTTAATACGCAATTCTACATGGGATCTTGTTCCTCAACCTGCTAATTGTAAAGTAATCGGGTGCAAATGGCTTTTCAAGGTAAAGAAAATCCAGATGGATCTGTTGCCCGACGTTTAGGTCATCCCTCCACTTCTGTTGTTAAGACTGTATTAGATAAGTGTCACATATCACTAAATAAATACAGTAATGATACTATATGTACTGCCTGTCAAAAAGGCAAGTCTCACAAATTACCATTTTCTGCTTCTACAACGGAATATACTGTTCCTTTTACTCTGGTTGTATCTGATCTTTGGGGTCCTGCTTCGGTATCGTGTGGGAGTTCTTGGTATTATGTGACTTTTATTGATGTTTGCACTCGGTTTACTTGGATATATCTTCTTCGTCAAAAATCACAGACTGTGCAGTGTTTTGTTCAGTTTCAGTAACTTGTTAAAACTTAGTTTGGTAAGGAAATTAAACAATTTCAGAGTGATTGGGGTGGTGAATATCGTGCGTTCTCATCAGTTCTCGCTTCTCATGGAATTGTTCATAGAATAACATGTCCTCATACATCCGAACAGAACGGCGTGGCTGAACGTAAGCATCGCCATATTGTTGAGATGGGGCTTACTCTTTTGGCTCAGGCGAATCTGTCAATGGAACACTGGGGTTATGCGTTCAGCTGTGCGGTTCATCTTATTAATCGTTTGCCTACTCCTGTGTTAAAAGGAATTTCTCTGTTTCAGGCTCTCTATGGCTGTGAACCTGCATACGATCATCTGAGGGTTTTTGGTTGCTGTTGTTATCCATATCTATGACCGTTTGTGAGACATAAGCTAGAGTTTCGTTCTCAACCGTCTACATTTTTGGGATATAGTGCTCTACACAAGGGGTACCAGTGTCTCCTTCCAACAGGCAAGGTTGTTATCTCCCATCATGTTATGTTCGATGAAAATCGGTTTTTATCCACTGAGACTACATCAGTAGGAAGTTCAATGGATCAGGAGTAGTACGTATCTACGTTTGTTCCTCTACTTGGAAACCTGTCATCTCGACCTTCAGAACCCCGGCTTGCTCAACCATCTTCTTCGTCATATCCACCAGTAGCCTGTCCCAACTATTCTACTCCTGACACAGCCCAGTCAGGGGTTGGGTCTGATCGCGAACCGCAGCAGTCCGAGGCTGGGTCTGGTCGCGAACCACAAAATTCTCCTATGCTCAGTGACCATGATTCGAGAGCTCTCTTCTGATCAAAACACAATTCATGTACCGGTGCTTAATAGTCATCCAATGGTAACTCGATCAAAGGCTGGAGTATTTAAGCCTAAAGCGTTGATAGTTGAAGCTTTTGAGCCAGAGTCGATTAAGGAGGCTCTTTCTATTCCTGAGTGGCGTGAAGCAGCTCAAGCTGAGTTTGATGCCTTAATACGCAATTCTACATGGGATCTTGTTCCTCAACCTGCTAATTGTAAAGTAATCGGGTGCAAATGGCTTTTCAAGGTAAAGAAAATCCAGATGGATCTGTTGCCCGACGTTTAGGTCATCCCTCCACTTCTGTTGTTAAGACTGTATTAGATAAGTGTCACATATCACTAAATAAATACAGTAATGATACTATATGTACTGCCTGTCAAAAAGGCAAGTCTCACAAATTACCATTTTCTGCTTCTACAACGGAATATACTGTTCCTTTTACTCTGGTTGTATCTGATCTTTGGGGTCCTGCTTCGGTATCGTGTGGGAGTTCTTGGTATTATGTGACTTTTATTGATGTTTGCACTCGGTTTACTTGGATATATCTTCTTCGTCAAAAATCACAGACTGTGCAGTGTTTTGTTCAGTTTCAGTAACTTGTTAAAACTTAGTTTGGTAAGGAAATTAAACAATTTCAGAGTGATTGGGGTGATGAATATCGTGCGTTCTCATCAGTTCTCGCTTCTCATGGAATTGTTCATAGAATAACATGTCCTCATACATCCGAACAGAACGGCGTGGCTGAACGTAAGCATCGCCACATTGTTGAGATGGGGCTTACTCTTTTGGCTCAGGCGAATCTGTCAATGGAACACTGGGGTTATGCGTTCAGCTGTGCGGTTCATCTTATTAATCGTTTGCCTACTCCTGTGTTAAAAGGAATTTCTCTGTTTCAGGCTCTCTATGGCTGTGAACCTGCATACGATCATCTGAGGGTTTTTGGTTGCTGTTGTTATCCATATCTATGACCGTTTGTGAGACATAAGCTAGAGTTTCGTTCTCAACCGTCTACATTTTTGGGATATAGTGCTCTACACAAGGGGTACCAGTGTCTCCTTCCAACAGGCAAGGTTGTTATCTCCCATCATGTTATGTTCGATGAAAATCGGTTTTTATCCACTGAGACTACATCAGTAGGAAGTTCAATGGATCAGGAGTAGTACGTATCTACGTTTGTTCCTCTACTTGGAAACCTGTCATCTCGACCTTCAGAACCCCGGCTTGCTCAACCATCTTCTTCGTCATATCCACCAGTAGCCTGTCCCAACTATTCTACTCCTGACACAGCCCAGTCAGGGGTTGGGTCTGATCGCGAACCGCAGCAGTCCGAGGCTGGGTCTGGTCGCGAACCACAAAATTCTCCTATGCTCAGTGACCATGATTCGAGAGCTCTCTTCTGATCAAAACACAATTCATGTACCGGTGCTTAATAGTCATCCAATGGTAACTCGATCAAAGGCTGGAGTATTTAAGCCTAAAGCGTTGATAGTTGAAGCTTTTGAGCCAGAGTCGATTAAGGAGGCTCTTTCTATTCCTGAGTGGCGTGAAGCAGCTCAAGCTGAGTTTGATGCCTTAATACGCAATTCTACATGGGATCTTGTTCCTCAACCTGCTAATTGTAAAGTAATCGGGTGCAAATGGCTTTTCAAGGTAAAGAAAATCCAGATGGATCTGTTGCCCGACGTTTAGGTCATCCCTCCACTTCTGTTGTTAAGACTGTATTAGATAAGTGTCACATATCACTAAATAAATACAGTAATGATACTATATGTACTGCCTGTCAAAAAGGCAAGTCTCACAAATTACCATTTTCTGCTTCTACAACGGAATATACTGTTCCTTTTACTCTGGTTGTATCTGATCTTTGGGGTCCTGCTTCGGTATCGTGTGGGAGTTCTTGGTATTATGTGACTTTTATTGATGTTTGCACTCGGTTTACTTGGATATATCTTCTTCGTCAAAAATCACAGACTGTGCAGTGTTTTGTTCAGTTTCAGTAACTTGTTAAAACTTAGTTTGGTAAGGAAATTAAACAATTTCAGAGTGATTGGGGTGGTGAATATCGTGCGTTCTCATCAGTTCTCGCTTCTCATGGAATTGTTCATAGAATAACATGTCCTCATACATCCGAACAGAACGGCGTGGCTGAACGTAAGCATCGCCATATTGTTGAGATGGGGCTTACTCTTTTGGCTCAGGCGAATCTGTCAATGGAACACTGGGGTTATGCGTTCAGCTGTGCGGTTCATCTTATTAATCGTTTGCCTACTCCTGTGTTAAAAGGAATTTCTCTGTTTCAGGCTCTCTATGGCTGTGAACCTGCATACGATCATCTGAGGGTTTTTGGTTGCTGTTGTTATCCATATCTATGACCGTTTGTGAGACATAAGCTAGAGTTTCGTTCTCAACCGTCTACATTTTTGGGATATAGTGCTCTACACAAGGGGTACCAGTGTCTCCTTCCAACAGGCAAGGTTGTTATCTCCCATCATGTTATGTTCGATGAAAATCGGTTTTTATCCACTGAGACTACATCAGTAGGAAGTTCAATGGATCAGGAGTAGTACGTATCTACGTTTGTTCCTCTACTTGGAAACCTGTCATCTCGACCTTCAGAACCCCGGCTTGCTCAACCATCTTCTTCGTCATATCCACCAGTAGCCTGTCCCAACTATTCTACTCCTGACACAGCCCAGTCAGGGGTTGGGTCTGATCGCGAACCGCAGCAGTCCGAGGCTGGGTCTGGTCGCGAACCACAAAATTCTCCTATGCTCAGTGACCATGATTCGAGAGCTCTCTTCTGATCAAAACACAATTCATGTACCGGTGCTTAATAGTCATCCAATGGTAACTCGATCAAAGGCTGGAGTATTTAAGCCTAAAGCGTTGATAGTTGAAGCTTTTGAGCCAGAGTCGATTAAGGAGGCTCTTTCTATTCCTGAGTGGCGTGAAGCAGCTCAAGCTGAGTTTGATGCCTTAATACGCAATTCTACATGGGATCTTGTTCCTCAACCTGCTAATTGTAAAGTAATCGGGTGCAAATGGCTTTTCAAGGTAAAGAAAATCCAGATGGATCTGTTGCCCGACGTTTAGGTCATCCCTCCACTTCTGTTGTTAAGACTGTATTAGATAAGTGTCACATATCACTAAATAAATACAGTAATGATACTATATGTACTGCCTGTCAAAAAGGCAAGTCTCACAAATTACCATTTTCTGCTTCTACAACGGAATATACTGTTCCTTTTACTCTGGTTGTATCTGATCTTTGGGGTCCTGCTTCGGTATCGTGTGGGAGTTCTTGGTATTATGTGACTTTTATTGATGTTTGCACTCGGTTTACTTGGATATATCTTCTTCGTCAAAAATCACAGACTGTGCAGTGTTTTGTTCAGTTTCAGTAACTTGTTAAAACTTAGTTTGGTAAGGAAATTAAACAATTTCAGAGTGATTGGGGTGGTGAATATCGTGCGTTCTCATCAGTTCTCGCTTCTCATGGAATTGTTCATAGAATAACATGTCCTCATACATCCGAACAGAACGGCGTGGCTGAACGTAAGCATCGCCACATTGTTGAGATGGGGCTTACTCTTTTGGCTCAGGCGAATCTGTCAATGGAACACTGGGGTTATGCGTTCAGCTGTGCGGTTCATCTTATTAATCGTTTGCCTACTCCTGTGTTAAAAGGAATTTCTCTGTTTCAGGCTCTCTATGGCTGTGAACCTGCATACGATCATCTGAGGGTTTTTGGTTGCTGTTGTTATCCATATCTATGACCGTTTGTGAGACATAAGCTAGAGTTTCGTTCTCAACCGTCTACATTTTTGGGATATAGTGCTCTACACAAGGGGTACCAGTGTCTCCTTCCAACAGGCAAGGTTGTTATCTCCCATCATGTTATGTTCGATGAAAATCGGTTTTTATCCACTGAGACTACATCAGTAGGAAGTTCAATGGATCAGGAGTAGTACGTATCTACGTTTGTTCCTCTACTTGGAAACCTGTCATCTCGACCTTCAGAACCCCGGCTTGCTCAACCATCTTCTTCGTCATATCCACCAGTAGCCTGTCCCAACTATTCTACTCCTGACACAGCCCAGTCAGGGGTTGGGTCTGATCGCGAACCGCAGCAGTCCGAGGCTGGGTCTGGTCGCGAACCACAAAATTCTCCTATGCTCAGTGACCATGATTCGAGAGCTCTCTTCTGATCAAAACACAATTCATGTACCGGTGCTTAATAGTCATCCAATGGTAACTCGATCAAAGGCTGGAGTATTTAAGCCTAAAGCGTTGATAGTTGAAGCTTTTGAGCCAGAGTCGATTAAGGAGGCTCTTTCTATTCCTGAGTGGCGTGAAGCAGCTCAAGCTGAGTTTGATGCCTTAATACGCAATTCTACATGGGATCTTGTTCCTCAACCTGCTAATTGTAAAGTAATCGGGTGCAAATGGCTTTTCATGGTAAAGAAAATCCAGATGGATCTGTTGCCCGACGGAAAGCTCGGTTAGTTGCGAAAGGTTGTTCGCAAGTTCCTGGATGTGATTTTAAGGAAACTTTCAGCCCAGTGGTCAAACCTGCGACTATTCGTATTGTTCTGTCTATTGCTGCTTCCAGAGGTTGGTCTCTACGACAAGTTGATGTGAACAATGCCTTTTTAAATGGGGATCTTGATACAGTTGTTTTCATGTATCAACCTCCGGGGTATGAGCAGTTGGATGCCACGGGCAAACCCTTTGTCTGTCGACTGAAGAAAGCCCTTTATGGTCTCCTGCAAGCTCCTCGTGCCTGGTTCGAGAAACTAAAACAGTTTCTCCTATTGATCGGTTTTGTTGCTTCCAAAGCTGATGCTTCTCTATTTGTTCGGGTAAAATCTGACTCAACACTTTTTGTACTTGTGTATGTCGATGATATTGTTATTACTGGCAATTTATCTGCAACTATCGACTGGTTTGTTAAGTTGTTGCATGACAAATTCTCGCTCAAAGATATGGGAGATCTGTACTATTTTCTTGGCATAAAAGTGACTCGTGTTTCAGGATGTCTACATCTTTGTCAGAAGAAATATGTGCGTGAGATTCTTGCTCGTTGTTCTATGTCCACGGCAAAGAGTGTTCCTACTCCGATGATTAGTTCTTCCTACATGTCCAAAAGTGATGGAGACTGCTTGGAAGACCCTACTGAGTACAGAAGCCTTGCTGGTGCTCTTCAGTATGTTGTTCTGACCAGACCAGATATTGCTTATGCTGTAAATCGAGTTTGCCAATTCATGCACAAACCTACCACAGTACATATGGTGGCTGTCAAACGCATTCTGCGATATTTGTGTGGTACGCTTGATTTTGGCTTAGTTGTTCGAGAGGAGTAATATAAATACTATGTACAGAGATGTAAAAGATTCAAGATACATTCAAAGAAGTAAATCTGAGTATTCATCAATTCAGTTTTCTCTTATCAACTTCTAAAGATTTAGCTTATTTCATACCTCTCTTCATTAGGACATGGTTTTATCGATTAGGTACCAATTTTTGGACGTTATGAGGGTGCTAATCCTTCCTCATTCGTAACCGATTCCCGAACCCATTTTTCTTGATTATCGTGGACCAAAATTAGTATTTTGAAATAAAACGTTTTTAAGGTGATCCAATCACACCTAAGTAAAAAGGGATTGGTGGCGACTCCCATTTTCGTTTTTAAAAAGTCAATCCCCATTTTTTAAATCAAACTTTAAATGGTTTCGACAATTACCATTGCCAACAGTAGAGGAGATCATCCTCTCTCCAACAAACTTTCTTTGTTGTTCTTTTGCTGCTTTAATATGCTATCTCGATTGTTTTAGCTTCTTTTGATTATAACATTTAATTTTCCAATGAGAATGATAACTCATATTAATTTATATTTAGTGCAATTTTTTAACAAAAAAAAAATTATTGAATAAGGTAAGTATAATCTATTTATCACGTAGAAAAAAGTTAAGTAAACTTTTCTTTTAAAAAATTACATTTAAAATATTTTTAAATGAGATGTACAACTAATTGCGTTCAACTTTTACTGCCGGAAACAAAACTTTTATCTTCATTTTTTTCAAAATAATATAAAATATTATATTTTTAAAAATTAAGATTTATGATGGAGGTTGAAACAAAAAATAAATCATATTAAAATATAAAATTTGTATACAGTAGTAAGTAAGGTTAAATCCACGATACCGATAATAAGTCTTTTTTTAGTAAAACAAGTAATTAAAAATAAGGGGAGTTTTAAAATTAAAATTTCTAAAAAGAAGATTGCAAATAAAAAATTAAGAAATAAATACCATGGGAATTTAGTCTAAAGGTGAAATATCAAATTGATTCATGGGTTGATCATCATTACAAAGATAACTTCAATATTCTTTAATAAATTAGTTATAGTTATCGACTTCGCCTCTAGCAACTAATCTCTCATTATCTTTTCAATAACTAAGAGGAAACTCACTCAAATTATTTATCTTGTGAACAAAAAACCTAGAATGAAGCACTTAAGATTTATTTTTTAATAGCATTAAAAATTAAAGAGATCCAATTTTAATAAACAAATACACATAAGCGGGGTCTATTCAGACCAAATCACATATCCATAAAGTATGAATTGCATATTTAGCTTATACAAAATCATATTTTTTGTCATAAGTATCAAAACGATTAAACAACCATGAATTTAAAAATTCTAATTGACAAAGCAAATATTTTGAATTATTGAATTCCTTATGCTCAATAAACCTGAATATTTGTAATTAAAACATGAGATATGTAATATCAATAAAATAAGTAAAATTTGATTAGATATCAAAACCTTCAGCTAGAGTATTTATAAAAGATTAATTGAGTATCAACTCAATTAGAAAAAGATTAACATGCCATTCTAAAAAGAATGATAACTAATATTTATGATGTACTTTTGTTTTTTCATACTTTTTATATAATCTTTAAATAAAATAAATAAAACATTATCTGAAAATCAAACATATGTTTTATAAGATTTTATACAAATTCTTTATCACTTAAGCTATAGTCATTGTTAAATAAAATTTGAAAGAAAATATTTTTTAACATAAAATAATTTCTTTCACTCAAGACGTGGGTGTTACGTAATCTAGTTGTGTAGAATATATTTATTATTTGATTGTTTTGCAGAAAATGTAAATAAAAAAAATTGCGTCAACAATTACATTTCCATTTTTAAATATTAAAGATTAAATTCTTTAAAATAAAAGTAAAATGACTAAATTTGAAATGAAAGCGAGGCATATTTTAATCATATATTTTTGTTTTTATAGTTTTTCAATTATTATTATTTTTTATTGATGGGAAATATTTATTTTTCAGTAATCACCTCAAATATGAATTCTTTTTAACATCCACCTTCAATTCAGACTTTGGAGGATTTAACAGAATAATTGCTTCTCTATAATGAGACGTCCAAGAAACTGAAAGTAGAGATTACTTCAACAGAACTGCATTTACATTTAAGAAAAAGATAGAATTATTTCCAAAGAATTACGATATGAAAAAGAAATTTGTTTTTTTGTCTCTAAGGGCCCGTTTGTTTACATGTAAAAGGTTTTACAGAAAATAGTTTAGTTAATGGAAAATGACTTACAGGTCAAGGTAAAATAAGCCCTTTTTCCTGTAAAATGACTTACCCTTTTGAAAAGCGTAAGTCATTTTTCAAAAAAGAGCTCATCTATAGATAATTTTATTTTTTTTTATAAAATTAACTTAAATCAAGCTTAATATTATTATATTAATAATAATTTTTATTTTTATTTTTTAAAAATATTTAAAATGTTATATTTGTCAATATTATTAAACATACATATTAATTATTTATATTTAGTCATATAATAAATTATTAATAAATTATTTAATATTTCAATTTTATTTTAATAATAAATTTTAAAAATAATAATTTTAAATAATATTATTCACATATTATTGAAAATATTCAATATTTATTACAATTATAAATATATTAATAATAAATGTTTTATAGTATAAAAGTTAAAATATGTCATAAGTCTATGTACACTTCACATATTTGTAATTTAGTCTTTGTTCTTTTATTTTCAAGAATTTAGTCCCTTTACTTTTCAAATTTGAAAATCAAGTCTAATTGTTGACATCGTTAATTTTTTTGTTAATTTTGTTAATATCACATTTTGAAATAAAAAATATTCACTTAGTAGTCATATAATTAAAAAATGACGTTGTAATGAATCTGAATTTAACATAATATTTTTAATATATGCAAAAACAATGTAAAATATAATATTATAGATAAAAATAAATTCAATTAAATAATAAAAAAATAATAAAATCTCAAATGTATGTTTGTTTAATTAAAAATAACTTTTATGAAATATTTTAAAAATATCTACCAAACTACAGAAAATAATTTAAACAGATTCATCCAAACACCAAAAAAATATTAACTTTTTCAAAAAATTAAATTATTTTCATTATCCGGAAATCATTTTTCAGTGAAATAAACGGAGCGTAAAGATCAAATCGGACTCGAAACCCTTTAATGATTCTTCCTATGCAGCTTCCTCACCCACAGGCACGGCCTCTTTCTTTGCATTCTCATCATCATCGTTGTTAATGCTATTGCTATGATCTGAGCCATTGGCGATGGGTGAAGAAACCATCTCACCTTCTTCACTGATAAGCCCCGCGGCTACAGCGCCTGCAACGTCACTGATGTTCCCATATATCGATATCACCATTGCAACAGCTGCTGTGCAGAACGCGATTCCAAAAGAAGTTCCAACGTTCCCGGCAGCGGCTCCCGACGCTACCGCGAACCCTAAACAAGCTCCCGCCATTTTCAACCACGAGAACCAGGTTGCAAATGCACCTTCTTTCCCGGCCGGTGAGCAATCCATCAACAAAACCCGCGCAAAAGCATGCATGAGTCCGGTCGACGTGCTTTGCAAAGCAGCGAAGATCAGTATATAATGTCTCTCCCAGTTGTCCTTCCGGAATTGGAACCCTATACCCGAAGTTACTAGTGATAAAATGAGGCCAAGAAGATGCATTTTCACAGCATTTGTCTTTAAAATAAGTTGAACCGGTTGCAGCATTGGCAGAGATACAGAGGGGAAAATGAAATAAATCAACCAGAAATAGAGCAAGAACACAGGCTTGAGGCAGAGTTCACCAACCAAAAAGAGTACCCCTCCCGTGAAAATGCACATTGATGTGAATGAAGAAAGACCAACAACAATGAGGGTTCCAAGTCCATGATGTGATTTAAAAATGGAAAGAAAATGGTCTTTTGGTAAAGGAGAGGTAATGGTTGCCCCTGGCCTTAGGGTAAAGACGTGAACTATACCAGCTAGCCATATGAGACCAGTGAAAATGGAAACAACCCACAGACCAGTAAATATATCTTGAATTCGAAGCATATAATATACGAATGCTACTATTACTGCCGACCCCAAGCAACCAACACCAGTGGCATTGAGCGACAGCCGACTTGAGATACCTCTTCTATTAGGGAATTGATGTCTTTGAAGGGACGGTCCAGTGAAGCCCTGGATCATTAGGCCATGATGGCGGGTGTGGGAGGCAGTAGAGACGGTAATGGCAACCACGATGGGAGCAACATATAGAGGGAAGATCCATGTGACTTTGAAGAATCCAACTGGCAGACAAAAGAATGCTCCAATGGCTGTTGCAGCACCAGCAATAACTACCTGGTTCTGGCCATGGTCAAGGTTGGTGGAGACGAAACGAAGTGCGGGGCTAGCCAGAATTAGACCTATGCCCCAAGAGATTGAAGTCCACTCTAAAGGGGAGACTTTTGAATTGCCAATTGATACTGAACGGTGTGTAAGTCGCTCATACCTGTAATATTCAAACCATAGATGATGAAAATTTGGTCTTAAACGCGTTAGTTTAGAAGATGTTTTATATCAACACTTACAGTTCCGTTTCATCAATCTTACAAGCCAAGCCCTTGGCACTCTTGTTCCATCCTCGAAGTGGCTCAGTAGGTGAGTCAACTATTTGACCGATGATGAGAGAAAAAACTATGGGTATAAGAACTGTATGAACAAAGTAAGAGCACAGTTCATACACATACCAAACCCAAACTTCTCCTTTTGTAGGTTGAGGCTCAAGCCTCGAATATGGCCTGCAAGTCTCCCTAGTACCCTCCATTTTCATGGAATTATCACCCACGTTAGAGACCGACCTATTGATTTCCTCATTATTTGGTTCATGTGCCTGGACTATTTCTTGATTGCTTTGAATTTCAGAACTCTCTTCTACCATGTCTACTTGTTCTATTGGTTCTGCTTTGAAGAAGGAACAAGTAATTAAGCAAAGGGTAAATAAAAAAGTTGATATAAGGATGAAATTGAACGATGTTGAGAGATTAATAGAATATGTGCATTGTTTTGTGAAATTTTCGAGAGTACCGGCTTTTGTTCTTTTGGCAAGACACAAACCTCGTTATGTTCAGTGATGAAATAAAATAGAAGGGATATATAGTAAGCATCATTGTTTGACTCGGTTACTGACTTGGTCTTTACCCCGAGTCCAACAAAATATTTATTTAAAAGAAATGGTTTGTTGTTAATAGTTTGGGCTTCAATTGTCATTTGCTCTAAAGTTGAGAATATGGTCGAGGTGTCCAAGATTTTAACCCAATTAAGGCTTAGTTTAGATGGGCGGTGTGTTTACCTCTGGTGAGGTTAAAAACAGCGGTGGCAGTGAGATTAGTTACTGTAGCGGTGAGATTGGACACTGTAGCAGTGAGATTAAAAACAGCGGTGGAGTGTGTGTTTGGATTCAAACGCAGCTGTAGCGGTGAGGTGAGAATATAAAATGACTATTAAGGACATCAAATTAGAATTGATATATAAAGTTTTGCAAATTATTAAAAATATGTTAATTTATAAATTCATTAATAAAATATTAAAATGTATTTTATGATATTTTATTATAAATATTTAATTAATTATATAATTAATTTTTATAAAAATCCAATTAAAAATAGTATTTAATATCATGAAAATACAAACAATATTATTATAATGAAACATTATTTTAAATTTAATAAAACTAAAATTTTAAATATAAAAGAGATTGGGATAAAAGATAAAATGAGATATATTTTATCAGAGTTCTATGTCGTGTTGTGTTGAATTCATGAAATGCAGATGTTACCGTTAGTATTTTCTTGCATTTTCCATCTCTGGTTTTAATCACATATGTTTTTTTGCTAACAATGGTCAATGGAATTCCTCATGCCATGCAGAAATTTATGGCTAAAAGAGAAAAGGAAAGACTTGCAGCAAATTGTATTAAAACTTGGGAGGTAATTATTCATAAAGTCACAATGATACAAAGAAGATAACTAACATTTACTTTTTAATTAATAAACTTGATAAAATAACAATTAAGAAATACAGCTCACAGTTTCCTTAATAATGTTATATTTCATTAATATGGAAATTGCATACTAAGTTCTGCATATTAACAAAAACAAAATAAGAACACTATTGTTTTCCTTTTATCTATATTAAGAAAACTCTGAAAAATCCAAAAATATCTAAAAGCAATTTTTGAGTATTATAAAGCTAGCAGTGTGCCATAAAAGGTACAGAGCAAAGAGACAAATGGCAATTGACAAAATTGCATTTCAAGATTTATGAACTAAAAGTGCAACTTGTTACCATTATATGATCAAACACACAACTGTTAAAAAATACATAGTGAACAACAAACTGCTATTCTAGTGGTGCAGAACACAATCAAACCTTAGGTAAGTATTCTGTAACAATTATCATTGGACTGCTTTGAGTTACAGCACCCAGAAATTGGACAACATTTGGATGTCGTATCTTCTGAAGCAATGCGAGCTCATCTCTGAATGCCTTTCTGAAATTCCAAAAAGACATCAAAACTCCAGAAACAAATGAAATGAAATCACAAATTAGATCTGATAAAAATAAATTGGAGATAGAGGACCAACACTTAAACATACACACATACACAAAAATCACAAATAATGTTAAACAAACCCACACTTTTTCCTCATCAGTAAAAACTTCCTCTCCTAGTGTTTTGACAGCAACTTTAATGCCTCGCCAAGAAGCTACACGAAATGTTCCCTGTGTTAACATTCAACAATTAATATTTAGCGATATATCATTCTTGTTCATGATCAATACAGTATCCTATACAAAAAGATTTTACCAAAGTGCACTGTATACATAAAGATGGGGAAGTTTGTGTACAACTTCAAGATAGCATTACAACAACTTTAAGTCTCTCAAATAACTCACTTATACAAGAAGAATTACACTCAATTTTGATTAAAACTATGGAAGTTCTTATTAGAATTGAAAAGGATACATGTCTTCATGCATTAGATGAAGAATATTTTAGTTAAACAGAAAACCTAATACCTAACTCTAGCACACAAACATATGTACTTCTCGTCTCAAGTTCAATGATAATGTAAACCAAGGTAGAGAAAGTAATATCAGAATGCATCAAAAGCATAAATTACAGCAATTGACAGACAAAACAACAAGGTTCATAGGTTACCATTGTGATATTGACACTGTTAGAAAAGTCGACACTACACCAAAACAGACTTTTAGCGGCGTTTTTAGTGGCGTTTTAAATAAAAACGCCGCAAATATTATACATTAGCGGCGTTTGAAGAAGAACGCCGCAAAAAAAAGAGAAATAGCGGCGTTTATTTACGAAACGCCGCTAAAAAAGATATATAGCGGCGTTTATTCGTAAAATGCCGCTAAAAGTCTGAGCTTTAGCGGCGCTTTTGGACAAACGCCGCTAAAAGTCTGAGCTTTAGTGGCGCTTTTGCAAAAACGCCGCGAAAAGTCTAAACTTTAGCGGCGCTTTTGGACAAACGCCGCTAAAAGTCTGAGCTTTAGCGGCGCTTTTGCAAAAATGCCGCTAAAAGTCTGAGCTTTAGCGGCGCTTTTGCAAAAACGCCGCAAATAATTATAAAGTTTTTTTTGGATATATATGACTGATTGTTTTTAAATTTATATATTAAATAATTTCTTATATAATTTTGAGTCTAGTTTAAATTATTTAAAAGAAAAATATTTGTTAAAAATGAAAAAAAATATTGAATAATTTCTTATATTAATTTTAAAATGTTGAATTAATTCTCATGATTGTTTAGGGTTTATGGTTTAGCATATATAATTTAAGGTGTAAGGTTTACGAGTTACTATTTTAATGTTTAGGGATTATGGTTTATGATTTGCAGTTTAAGGTTTAAGGGGGATGTGTTAGGGTTTCATAGGTTAAAAGTTAGGGTTAATGGGTTTAAAGGTATATATGGTTAAGGGTTTTTGGGGATAATATGTTAAGGGTTAGGGTTTAGGGTTTTATGATTTATGATTAATTAGGGTTTGGGATAGATAGGGGTTATGAGTTTAGATTAAATTAGTGTATTTTAATTTATATATTAAATTATTTATAATATGGTTTAATTTAGGGTATATAGTTTTAGCTTTATGGTTTATGGTTTGGGGTTTAAGAATTAAGATTTATGGTTTCGGGTTTAAGAGTACGGGTTAGGTTATGGTTTAGGCCAGGTTTATAGTTTAATTTTTAGTTTTTAGATTTATATATTGGGTTTAGGGTTTAGTGCTTAAACCATATCGAACAACAGAGTTAGAGTGTTAGTGTTTAGGGATTTAAGTGTTCAGTAATTTGATAAAAGAGGTAAAATCAAATTCTTTTAGGGTTTAAGGTTTGCAATAAGATTATTTCTTTAATTACGTTTGCACCTTGTAATATACGTATGAGTTGCGGTTTAGGTTTAAGGTGTATAAATAAGGGTTTATAGTGTATAATTGGGGTTTAGTGTATCATATGACACACTTTTTAGGTGTATAATTTAGGGTTTCATGATTTAGGTATGAGAACTTAAATTAAAAACTATATAAATTAAATATAGTGTTAGAAGAGAACAAAATAATTTTAAAGGAATTTAATAAATAAATAAAGTAAAAAAAATTTATTGGTATTAGCGGCGTTTTTGCTCAAAAACGCCGGAAAAAGCATATTAATAAAAGGAAAATGACGCCGTTTTCATGGGGGTGGTAGCAGCGTTAGCCATAAAAACGCCACAATAGATTAGTTTAGCGGCGTTTTATATAAAAAGCCGCAAAAAACTATTAATTTTAATTCAAACGGCGCCGTTTACTTTAGAGTTTTAGTGGCGCTTTCTATGAAACGCTGCAAATAACCGACAGTTTAATTGATACGACGTCATTTATTTAGAGGGTTAGTGGAACCAGTTAATTTAAAACGCAGTCGTTTTTGTAAGGGAATTTAGTGGCGTTTTTTAAAAACGCCACAAAATGCCAATTTCATTTAACAAAACGGCACCGTTTGTTTTCCTCAATTTATACCCCGATTCATCCCCCCTCCCCCCCCCCAAAAAAAACATAACTCATAATCCCTAATTTCTCCCCCAAATCCCCTAGCGATCTCACCTGAAAACCCGTCGCTGCCGGTGTTCTCTCTGCTCGTCGCCTTCGCCGTCGCCCTTCTCTGTCGCAAATCGGCCGGTAAATATACTACTGATCTCTCCGCTCGCCATGGTTGCCGAGTTTCAGTGACTCGGGTCTTAGTAACTATAGTCTACTAGTTTTTAGGCACTGATTTATACTTCAAGTGATGTCTAAAATTTTTAGTTTTCAAATATTTCTTCTTTAGTTTTTAGTTTTCAAATAATTTTTAGTTTTGATTCAATATTCCTGTTACTTCTTTTAGTAAAAAATTCAAATATTGAATTCGTTTATCCTTTTACTTTCAAAAAAATCTATTTTAAATAAATAAAGAATTTTTTTATATATGAAATTTTGAAAACTAAAGAATTTTTTAGGCATTGAAGTATATTTCTTCTTCTACGTGTAGTTTGTTTACACACTTCCGTTTCTTATATATGAGAAAATACTACAGTCTGAAAATAGAAAAAAAAAATGCATATTATGGGTTTTAATCCCCAATAGTTCTCTCATACTTTGATGCCATACTTTGATGCCATTTTTTGACTTGTATTTCTCATTTCCATTAATGAGTTACTCGGAATCTGAGTACTTCAAACAAACCCTGCGCCAAGGTTCCAGCAAACCAAAGGAACTTCGAATTCCTCGCATGCCTCAACTGTAAGCCTTTTTATGAAACTTATATTTTGTTAATTACTTTTGCTTTGTTTTGATATTGTAGGTAATAAATTTTTAAATTTTCTCAGCCATGATTTCCAGTTCTTTTCCAGGGTATGGTTGCAAATGATTTTGATTGAAAATTTCAAATAGACCCAAGGTATCTCTCTACATTAGCTGAATGGGAAGTTTTTGTGTGATTACTGGTATATGGCCATGTGGTGAAAATTCTTGAATTTTGATTGCAGTTAGAACTATATTCATCTCTGTTTACATGAATTTTGATTGCAGTTAGAATTATATTCATCTATGTCAACTATATGGCCATACTTTGATGCATGTTTACATGGATTTTATTATGGGGATGAGACGGGGCGGGTGGGGATACCCACGCCTACCCCGTCACCCACAGCGGATCTAATTTGTATTATGTTTACATGAAATCTTGGCATATTGACAAAGATTGAGGTGGCAGTACTTTGATGCCTTAGGTGAAGAAGCCTAAGGTCTTGGAACCTTCATGCTTTAGGTTCGACTTCATTTTGCATAAATCTTGTGTAAGTCTCTAAATCTTATCATGTATAGGTTTTTCTAGATCTATTTTAGTTAACTTTGAATATATTTTAAATATTAATTTGATTGTACTCAGTAATGGTAAATTCTAATTATAGTTGATATATATATATATATATATATATTGCTCGAATCAACAACTTCAAATGTATATCATTGTTTTTCATGTGCAGAACTGTAAAGTAAACTGAAACTTGAAATGTAGAAATAATCAATATGCTCTAAGTTTTTATAATTTTTTTTTACATTTAGTCCTTTTATTTTTTGAATTTAAAAATACAAGTTCAATTGTCAATATTAAATTCAAGCATATTATAATGACTTTTTTATTACATAGCTATTAATTAAAAAAATTAATTTCAAAATGTGACTTTAAAAAATTAATTAAAAAATTTTAATGATGTAAATAAGTGAAATTAAATTTTCGTGAGTATATATTTGCTGATCTGAAAGCTCTAAATTTGGCTTCACAGGTAATTTTGAAAGTGAGTAGAATTGAAGAGGACTTCCGAGCCGAGGACTTGCTGCATTACCGTCTCCTCTGCTGCGTCACTGTCACTGTCGCTCTCCGCCGCCACAGACAATCGGTAAACTTCAGTACTTGTATTTGCAGTTGATTTTGAACTTCGAAATTAACTGTTGATGCTTGTGTAAAAGAAATGTCCTCTGATGATTATTCGTTGTTTTAATTTCTAATCCTGAATACTTTGTTTATTCAGATTATATATATGTTTACATGTAAGTTACTTAAATGTGAAAAAGTATAGAGTTTAAGAACGACCAAATTGAAGACCATAGACTAATTACAAGACTACAAGCAAAATTGATCCAAATTGATTTAATTGCTACCAATTGGATTAGAGCTGAAAAAGTACAAGAACTAATATTGATTAAATTAAAATATATAAGTATTAAATTTAGAATTTAAAAATAATATAGGGAGTAATAGCAAATTTTAACTTTGTTGTCCAATATAAAGCAAATTCTCATTGTTTATGATATAGTTTTTGAGGGGATACACTACTTTGGGAGTTTGGACCCAAATCTAAACATGCAGACAAATAACTTAACTATCTTAGCGAATAATAATATTTAAGCCTTTTAAGGTGTAACATCCCGAAAATGGGGCTATTTGGAATGTAATTATTTTTCTTATGTATGAACTGTGGTGATATCATTTATTGAATGATAAGGTTTAATTATGGATTTTTGGTAAGCTCAAGTAGTAGGAAAAATATTATTTTCAAGCTTTAAAAATAGGGAGCCTAAGCAGGAGGGTGTTATAAGAATAAATGGGGAGGAATTGGACATAAGATGAGCCTAGATTAAGTGGCGAACTGAGCCCACTTGGGAGCTAGTGTGACGCCACCAAGGGAGCAAGGAGAGCCTTGGTTCGAGTCACAAAAATCCCTCTTTTTGGCACTATAATGGGACGGCACATGTAGAGAGTTTTTCTCTCTTTAATTATTTTTTTAGTGATATAATAGCTTTAATTTCCTTAAAATTCTAAGGATAATGTGTGGGATATTAAGTTTTAAAATAGATATTAATTGGATCTTAAGGATTATTTGATTAAAGGATTAATTAGTTATTATTATTTAGATTTCATGATAATAGAAGATAAAAGGGATATTTGATGGATTATGGAGATTAATTCAAGATTATATTGAATTAACTTAAAGGAGTGGCCAAGAGCAATTCAGGAGATTAATGGAGTTTGACTCCTTGGTTAATAGAAGTGGACGGCAAGGCAACTAGGGGAGGCCGAATTCTATTTAAGGCTCCTACTATCATCCTATTTTCCTTTTCTTCACTATTGTCCCTCTTTTGCCGAATTCCATCCTCAGTCCTTCTTTTTCTTTTCTTGCTGGCCGAACATTCACTTCTATTACCAAACTTCATCCCCTTCTTCCATTATTTTTCCCTAGACCGAATACCCCCCTTGCAGTGCCGAAAATCTTTTCTCTTACTTGGAGGCACTTTGGCCGAATACCAAAGGTGGTACAGGACGTTTCGGGACTTTCTTTCCAATCGGTTGAGAAGGTAAGGGGTTCTAACCGAATGTTTAGTATTCACTCTTATGATCTATTGATTTGGACTTAAGGAAAAGCCGAAATTCGGCATAAGCTAATGATGGGCTAATCTTGTTGGTTGAAGCCGATTTCATCTAGGACTTCGGGATCTCCACGCGATAGGTTGAATCCTCCAAACCTATAGCAATCGATTTTGGGGTAAGGTGGTAAGATCTGTTTTCTTTATTAATGATATTCGAGTAAGCCGAAGGTTACTAACTTAATGATTGCCGATTAGGGAAGCAGAAACACTTGGTGGCTAGTACTCAAGGGTGTTAAGGTAAGGCTTTCGGGTTAAATATTAACCCTTTGAAAATTTTGGATTTGGCCGAATGGCCCATAATACTAACCTTGTTAGTTGGCCGAATATAGGGGCAAGGACTTAGAGTGTGGCCGATTGGCTTTCTTCGGGATTTGAGAATACCGTGGTGACAGGTGTGTACATACACACCATTTAACTCATTAAATTATGCTAAGTAATGTGATTGCTATTTTGATATATATATAGCAAAGGCTTGAATACCGTAACGGTATACGGGGTAACCAGGTAAGTACCTGTGCATATGATTGCTACTTGATGCTTTTGGGAAGCATGTTGTGATAATATATTTTTATAAATCTGTTATGATCATTGCCTATGTGGGTTGATTGAGTGGAGGGGGCAGTATTGATCGTGCCGACGGGCACCAGTGTTTTGGTAACACACTGTGACTACGGTCACCAGAGGTTTGGTACCTCCAGAGGTTTGGCACCTCAGCAGCGACTTGTCCCTGTGGTTAACACCACCGTGGGTTGGCCCCACTTGAGATATGGGATCGTCTGCCAGTGATTTGGTATCACACGATGGGTTGGCCCCATCACCCGATTTGTGTCTACGGACACCAGTGCTTTGGTAGCACATCGTGACTATATGTCACCAGTGGTTTGGCACCACCAGTGGTTTGGTACCACAACGGGGTAGACAGTGGCGTATGGCTGGCTAGGTTGGGACACATGATGATTTGCATAATTAATTTGTTATTTGATGTGTATGAAAATGCTTTAAAATGGGGGAAGGGTTACATACTGAGTCTTGGTGACTCACCTTCTCCTTTATATTTTTCAGGTGACACTTAGATCGCGGATGTGGAGCCGGGATGACTCGAGGTGGCCATGCAGTGGACTTGAACTAATTGAAGTTCAAATTTAGTTATTTTATTTTTATTATTGGTTTATTTTATTTTGGATGTAATAAGGCCTCCCTAAACTTTATTTTTGTTATTTTTCTCATATGTAGGATATTTTGCTTAAAACTATATTATTAAAATTAAATTAAATTCACATGTTTTTCCAATTAAACACGAAAATATTTTAAAATGCCATCGGGCACAGTTGGAATTTGTTTTATAATGTACTTAAATATTTGTTTTAAAAATAAACACTAAGTATGATTTTATCAAGATAATCAAATCCGAGAAGTTTTCAACAAAGCTTAATGGGTTTCAAAATGGTTTTCGAAAAGATTTTTCCCCGTAACGATCCAGATTCGACCATAGTGTTTGGGCCGGGTTTGGGTTGTTACAAAGTTGGTATCAGAGCCCAGTTCAAAGCTCGGCTGTGGGGGCCCAAGGCCCAAAAATGTTTTAAAAGGCCTTATGAAATAATTTTTGGATTTTGAACAGCATGGCCCGAGTCTCCGGCACCGATCCGCCCAGGTAAGTACTTCTGAACCTCTTGGTGAATTATATTCTGTAGAAGGGTAGGAAGTATGGAACGTAGATAGACTTATAGGACTTGAACCCTAGGATTAGATTACTCAAACACATGAACCGAACATAAGACATTAAAGAACTAAACCAATCTATGACTTAGCCAAGTGAGCTAGGGTGTGGTAACCCCTGTACGCATGTCTAGGATTGGATCCGGAAGAGCTTGGTATTTAAGCAGTCCTCGTGACTCACCTCCTCTTCGCAGGTATCCTACCTGGTGCGTAGCTTCGGTTCACCCTAACTCAGAGGGCTCAGTGGTGTGGCAACCTCTGTGCGCATGTCTAGAAAGGTTCGGTGAGAGCTTGGTATTTAAGCGGTCCGCGTGACCCACCTCCTCTTCACTCGAATCCTGCCTGGTGCGTAGCTTTGGTTCACCCTGACCAAGAGGGCTCGGTCATAGGCTAAACACCATGATTAAAACCCGAAAAGGGAATTAGCCATGTTTTCGAAAAGAAATGAAACAACAACAACTCCAATGTTTTCAAAACTCTTGCAACAACTCTTTCAAATCGAAAAACATCCTATTTACAACGTTTTTCTCGAAAAACTCAAATTTTTTTTTGGAAAATTACAAAAATGCCCTTAGGGGTAAAATTACTAAAACGCCCCTGACTCATAAAATATCAGTTCAATGGTTTCGCTCAAAATTTCGACTACTTTACAAATATCCAACAACTTAGTTTTGAAAATCATCAGCAAAATATTTTGGTCTTGGAAAATTACGAAAACGCCCTCAAGTTGCAAAATTACCGAAATGACCCTGGTTTTAGAAATTTTTACAACCATTACTATTTGAAAAGAAACATTTTCAAAAAGGGACCCTCACAGTTTTACAACTGACGAAAATATCCCTGATTTATCAAAATGACAAAATTGCCCCTGATTGACAAAATTACCAAAATACCCCTGGTTTCAAAACGATTACGATTTTACAAATTTTTATAAATGTCCTCCAGTTTTGGGAATTTCAGATGACCTACTTTACTAAAGTTTTAAAATTTCTTTACGAAAATACCCCTGTAGGGAAAATGACGAAAATACCCCTGGGTTAGAAATGGGCAGAAATGTCCGAAGAGTGAATAGGTATGGAAAGCATTAAGGAATGGATGCATGAACTTTTTGTGTGAACTAGGATAGAAGACTGAAACCTTGTTTGCTCGAAAGAACCCCTAATTAAATTCTGTTCATAAAATGTCTTCGCGAATAAGAAAGTGAAACAAATGCTAACACATAAAATTTTCTTAATCAGATTAAAGCGCAGTAGATAGAATGAGTTCTAGAGGACGTGGACGTCGTGGACGCGGTAGGGGTAGAATGACGGTGTCTGAACCCGTCAGGTCAGGTCAAGGTTCGGAAAACGAGGTACCACCGCCACCACCACCTCCTACTTTCAGGGCTGAGGAGCAGGACCAGACCGGTGGTGAGGCTGTGTCGCAAGCTGTTTTGCGAGTGTTGGAGATGGTGGCCGGGGCTGGTGGGAATTTGGGAGCTCGGAAGTCTGTTCCCGAGCGAATTCGGTCTAACGGGGCCGAGGTATTCCGTGGTGTCTCAGGAGTGGCGCCCAGTGCTGCAGAATATTGGCTGGAATCTACGGAAAGGGTTATGGATGATCTCGACCTGACTGAGGAGGAGAAGCTGAAAGGGGCGGTGTCGCTTTTAAAGGATGAGGCGTACCAGTGGTGGCTGACAGTCCGGGATGGAGCCGCGGCTGATGATCTCACGTGGGACTACTTTAAGACGGCCTTTCAGAAGAAGTATGTGGGCACTAGTTACACTGATGCCCAAAGGAAAGCCTTCCTAGGTCTAGTGCAAGGAACTAAGTCGGTGGCCGAGTATGAGGCGGAGTTTTTAAGGCTGAGTAGGTATGCCAGAGGAATCGTAGCCACCGAACATGAGCGCTGTGTCCGCTTTGAGGACGGGCTCAGAGATGATCTGAGATTGCTAATCGCCCCGCAGCAGGTTCGTGAGTTCTCGTCCCTAGTGGAGAAGGCCAAGGTGGCCGAAGGGATTAAGGAGACTGTGAGACAAAACTATAGTAAGAATAACCAAAAGAGAGGTTTTGGGTCAGCTGGATCGGGTAGCGCGGGTACGCTAATGCGGGCTAGGCAGAGTGGGCCAAATCAGACCGGTAGGCCCACGACTACTAATCAAAGGCCAACTCAGTGCAACCGCTGTGGAAAAACCCATTGGGGGAGTTGTTGGACCGGTAACAAAGGTTTGTTTGAGTGTGGGTCTTTGGAGCATCGGGTAAGGGACTGTCCTCAAAAGGTAGCTAAGGATCAGCCCGAAGGTCAGAATCGCGCTCAGGGCAGAAATGTTGGACCACCACAGAGGGGTCGTGGTAATGGCAGAGGAAACAATGGTTCCAACCGAGGTCGTGGAATTCAGGGCAGAGGTTCGGTAACACAGAGGCTAGGCAGCCTGGCTTAGTCTATGCAGCGAAGCGTCGCGAGGAGGGAGACGCACCGGACGTCAACCGGTACGTTTCTAATATTTGGTTTACCTTATGTTGCATTGATTGATGTGGGTTCGACGCACTCGTACATTGCTAGTAGTGTGGTAGGGACTATGGACCTAGACTTTGAAACTACTCTTAGGAAGATGACTGTGCTAAGCCCCCTAGGACACTCTGTAGTAGTAGACAAACTTTATAGAGGTGTACCCCTAGAACTCCAAGGGGTCGTGTTTGTAGCCGATCTGATGGAACTACCTTTCGGAGAGTTCGATTTGATCCTTGGAATGGATTGGCTAGTTAAGTATCAGGCGAATTTGAATTGCGCGGCTAAGCGCATGGTGCTTAAGACGGCTGAGGGTGATGAAGTGGTTATGATAGGTGATAGAAGGAATTACCTATCCAATGTGGTGTCGGCCTTGAAGGCCGAAAGAATGGTCAGGAAGGGTTGCGAGGCATATTTGGTTAGGATCTATGCTTTGGAAGCTAAGGAGTCAGTAGTTGAGGTTCGAACGGTTGGGGAATTTGCTGACGTATTCCCGGAAGAACTTCCAGGTCTGCCTCCAGATCGGGAAGTTGAATTCGGTATTGACTTGCTACCCGGAACGGCACCCGTGTCTATAGCACCATACCGAATGGCACCAAAGGAATTGGTGGAGCTGAAGGCCCAAATTCAGGAGCTATTGGATAGAGGGTTTATTCGACCAAGCATATCCCCGTGGGGAGCACCTGTGCTGTTTGTCAAGAAGAAGGACGGGTCCATGCGGATGTGCATCGACTACCGTCAGTTGAACAAGTTAACGATCAAGAACAAGTACCCGTTGCCTCGGATCGACGACTTATTTGACCAATTGAAGGGAGCGTCGGTATTTTCAAAGATTGACCTTAGGTCGGGTTATCATCAATTAAGGGTGAAGGAAGTGGATGTTCACAAGACGGCGTTCAGAACTCGGTATGGACATTACGAGTTTCTGGTAATGCCATTCGGGTTGACCAACGCGCCGGCGGCATTTATGGACTTGATGAACAGAGTATTTCAGCAGTACCTAGACCAATTCGTCGTGGTATTCATTGACGACATCTTGGTGTACTCTAAAATGGAGGAAGAACATGACAAGCATTTACGGATAGTTCTGCAAGTATTGAGGGAGAAGCAGTTATATGCCAAATTCAGTAAGTGCGAATTTTGGCTGAAGGAGGTGGCTTTCTTAGGACATGTGGTATCGGCGGAAGGAATTAGAGTAGACCCTCGTAAGATTGAAGCGGTATTGGATTGGAAACCGCCTAGGTCAGTGGCGGAGATCCGAAGTTTCCTGGGTCTAGCGGGATACTATCGGAGATTCGTGGAAGGATTCTCTCTAATCGCAGCACCGTTGACGAAGCTACTAAGAAAAGGAGTCCCATTTGTATGGACGGAAAAGCAGCAAGAAAGCTTTGATAAGCTAAGGAAAATTTTGACGGAAGCTCCGGTTTTGGTACAGCCTGAAGCAGGAAGGTTGTTTACGGTCTATTGTGATGCATCCCATACTGGTTTGGGATGTGTGTTGATGCAGGATGGGAAGGTAGTAGCCTATGCGTCCCGTCAGTTAAGACCACACGAATTGAACTACCCAACTCACGATTTGGAGTTAGCCGCAGTCGTTTTTGCACTGAAGATATGGAGACACTACCTTTATGGGGAGAAGTCGATAGTCTACACGGATCATAAGAGTTTGAGGTATCTTTTGACTCAGAAGGATCTGAATCTGAGACAACGTCGGTGGATCGAACTCTTGAAGGATTACGATTGTTCAATCGAATACCATCCAGGCAAGGCTAACGTAGTAGCTGACGCGTTGAGCCGGAAGGTTGTGACGGACTTAAGAGCGATGTTTGCCCGGTTGAGTCTATATGACGATGGGAGTCTCTTGGCAGAACTTCAAGTTAAGCCGACATGGATCGAGGAGATTAAGGACAAGCAGTTAGTGGACAAAGGGTTAAATGCTAAGAGAATGCAAGTTCAAGAGGGTGGTTTGGAAGGATATAACCTGTCGAGTGATGGAGTATTATGCTATCAAGGGCGAGCGTGTATGCCAAAGGATGTGGAATTGAGGCAGAGGATTCTCCATGATGCACATAGCAGCCCTTACGCTATGCATCCGGGAGGAAGCAAGATGTATAGGGATCTTAGAGAGCAGTTTTGGTGGCCCGGGTTAAAACGTGAAGTGACAGAGTTTGTTGGTAAGTGTCTGACTTGTCAGCAGGTCAAGGCTGAACATCAGTTGCCGTCAGGGTTGCTTCAGCCAGTGAAGATTCCCCAATGGAAGTGGGAACGGATCACTATGGATTTTGTTAGTGGGCTACCCCTTACGCCCAGTAAGAGAGACGCGGTTTGGGTAATAGTAGACCGGTTAACTAAGTCGGCTCACTTCATACCGGTGAGGATGGATTTTTCTCTTCAGAAGCTAGCCAAGCTGTACGTCTCGGAGATAGTAAGATTGCATGGGGTTCCAACATCAATCATCTCGGATAGGGATCCCAGGTTCACGTCAAGGTTTTGGAAGGCCTTGCACCAAGCTTTGGGTACGCGGTTGGACTTCAGTACAGCTTTCCATCCACAATCGGACGGACAATCGGAGAGAGTGATACAGATCTTGGAGGATATGTTAAGAGGATGCGTCTTGGATTTTCGTGGTAGTTGGGAGGAGTTTCTACCATTGGCAGAGTTCGCCTACAACAACAGCTACCAGGCAAGTATCCAGATGGCTCCGTATGAGGCACTGTATGGACGGAAGTGTCGTACTCCGACATGTTGGACAGAATTAGGCGAACGACAAATTTTGGGTCCAGAGTTGGTGACAGAGACGGAGGATAAAGTCAAGGTGATTCGGTCTCGTCTTAAGGAAGCATCGGATAGGCAAAAATCCTATGCGGATTTAAAACGCAAGGAGATGGAGTATGCTGTGGGAGACAAGGTTTTTCTGAAAGTGTCGCCTTGGAAAAAGGTGTTGAGATTTGGGCGAAAAGGAAAGCTGAGCCCAAGATTCATCGGGCCATATACAGTGATTAAGCGTGTTGGACCAGTGGCGTACCAGCTTGAGTTACCGGCCGAACTGAACCAGATCCATGATGTCTTCCACGTATCAATGCTGAGACGGTATCGGTCAGACCCATCGCACGTTGTGCCAGTGGCAGAGATCGAGGTGAATCCAGATTTATCTTTTGAAGAGGAACCAGTTCAGATCTTGGACCGAGATGTGAAGGTTCTACGTAGGAAATCAGTGCCCTTGGTAAAAGTACTATGGCGGAACCATGGTACAGAGGAAGCTACGTGGGAACCCGAGGATGTAATGAGGCAGCAATACCCCCACCTTTTCTAGTTAAGTAATTTCGGGGACGAAATTTATTTTAAGGGGGGTAGAACTGTAACATCCCGAAAATGGGGCTATTTGGAATGTAATTATTTTTCTTATGTATGAACTGTGGTGATATCATTTATTGAATGATAAGGTTTAATTATGGATTTTTGGTAAGCTCAAGTAGTAGGAAAAATATTATTTTCAAGCTTTAAAAATAGGGAGCCTAAGCAGGAGGGTGTTATAAGAATAAATGGGGAGGAATTGGACATAAGATGAGCCTAGATTAAGTGGCAAACTGAGCCCACTTGGGAGCTAGTGTGACGCCACCAAGGGAGCAAGGAGAGCCTTGGTTCGAGTCACAAAAATCCCTCTTTTTGGCACTATAATGGGACGGCACATGTAGAGAGTTTTTCTCTCTTTAATTATTTTTTTTAGTGATAATAAGAGCTTTAATTTCCTTAAAATTCTAAGGATAATGTGTGGGATATTATTAAGTTTTAAAATAGATTATTAATTGGATATTAAGAGGATTATTTGATTTAAAGGATTAATTAGTTATTATTTAGATTTCATGATAATAGAAGATAAAAAGGGATATTTGATGGATTATGGAGATTAATTCAAGATTATATTGAATTAAATTAAAGGAGTGGCCAAGAGCAATTCAAGGAGATTAATGGAGTTTGAACTCCTTGGTTAATAGAAGTGGACGGCAAGGCAACTAGGGGGAGGCCGAATTCTATTTAAGGCTCCTAGCTATCATCCTATTTTCCTTTTCTTCACTATTGTCCCTCTTTTGCCGAAATTCCATCCTCAAGTCCTTCTTTTTCTTTTCTTTGCTGGCCGAACATTCACTTCTTATTACCAAAACTTCATCCCCTTCTTCCATTATTTTTCCCTAGACCGAATACGCCCCCTTGCAGTGCCGAAAATCTTTTCTCTTACTTGGAGGCACTTTGGCCGAATACCAAAGGTGGTACAGGACGTTTCGGGACTTTCTTTCCAATCGGTTGAGAAGGTAAGGGGTTCTAACCGAATGTTTAGTATTCACTCTTATGATCTATTGATTTGGACTTAAGGAAAAGCCGAAATTCGGCATAAGCTAATGATGGGCTAATCTTGTTGGTTGAAGCCGATTTCATCTAGGACTTCGGGATCTCCACGCGATAGGTTGAATCCTCCAAACCTATAGCAATCGATTTTGGGATAAGGTGGTAAGATCTGTTTTCTTTATTCATGATATTCGAGTAAGCCGAAGGTTACTAACTTAATGATTGCCGATTAGGGAAGCAGAAACACTTGGTGGCTAGTACTCAAGGGTGTTAAGGTAAGGCTTTCGGGTTAAATATTAACCCTTTGAAAATTTTGGATTTGGCCGAATGGCCCATAATACTAACCTTGTTAGTTGGCCGAATATAGGGGCAAGGACTTAGAGTGTGGCCGATTGGCTTTCTTCGGGATTTGAGAATACCGTGGTGACAGGTGTGTACATACACACCATTTAACTCATTCAATTATGCTAAGTAATGTGATTGCTATTTTGATATATATATAGCAAAGGCTTGAATACCGTAACGGTATACGGGGTAACCAGGTAAGTACCTGTGCATATGATTGCTACTTGATGCTTTTGGGAAGCATGTTGTGATAATATTTTTATAAATCTGTTATGATCATTGCCTATGTGGGTTGATTGAGTGGAGGGGGCAGTATTGATCGTGCCGACGGGCACCAGTGTTTTGGTAACACACTGTGACTACGGTCACCAGAGGTTTGGTACCTCCAGAGGTTTGGCACCTCAGCAGCGACTTGTCCCTGTGGTTAACACCACCGTGGGTTGGCCCCACTTGAGATATGGGATCGTCTGCCAGTGATTTGGTATCACACGATGGGTTGGCCCCATCACCCGATTTGTGTCTACGGACACCAGTGCTTTGGTAGCACATCGTGACTATATGTCACCAGTGGTTTGGCACCACCAGTGGTTTGGTACCACAACGGGGTAGACAGTGGCGTATGGCTGGCTAGGTTGGGACACATGATGATTTGCATAATTAATTTGTTATTTGATGTGTATGAAAATGCTTTAAAATGGGGGAAGGGTTACATACTGAGTCTTGGTGACTCACCTTCTCCTTTATATTTTTTTTTTTCAGGTGACACTTAGATTGCGGATGTGGAGCCGGGATGACTCGAGGTGGCCATGCAGTGGACTTGAACTAATTGAAGTTCAAATTTAGTCATTTTATTTTTATTATTGGTTTATTTTATTTTGGATGTAATAAGGCCTCCCTAAACTTTATTTTTGTTATTTTTCTCATATGTAGGATATTTTGCTTAAAACTATATTATTAAAATTTAAATTAAATTCACATGATTTTCCAATTAAACACGAAAATATTTTAAAATGCCATCGGGCACAGTTGAAATTTGTTTTATAATGGGCTTAAATATTTGTTTTTAAAAATAAACACTAAGTATGATTTTATCAAGATAATCAAATCCGAGAAGTTTTCAACAAAGCTTAATGGGTTTCAAAAATGGTTTTCGAGAAGATTTCCCCGTAACGATCCAGATTCGACCATAGTGTTTGGGCCGGGTTTGGGTTGTTACATAAGGTCATACAAATATATTAGAAGAAACAATAATTACATTATGGTTAGAACAAAATGTATACTTTTTACAAGTTCAAGCATTCACATGGTAAGACAATAATGAACACTCGAGTGCATGCCCCATGCATTAACCTTATTAACCATATTGATCAACTTAAATGCTTAAGTTATCAATTTAAATGCTTAAGTTACTTAAATTGATCCCTTTTTTTCTATGTATATATTATGATATATATGTTTACATGTAAATTATTGTTTCTAATTGTTTATGCTTAAGTTATTCTTTTAATATACGTTTTTAATATATATTTGTATGAAGTAAATTGATCTTATGTTGTTTGTATCTCAGTTACTGCTTCCTACTGCTCCTGCAACTGTTGGATTGGATTTGGTGGTAATAACTTAACAGGTATGAAATCATTATTATTCTTATTTATATTTATTTTGCTGATTTATATTCATTTGATAGAAAAACATTAGATATCCAACTGTTAGTCAAGATTATTAATCTTTTGTGTTTCTGACTGCAGCCCCTGTTTCTTGATGAGAGTGGAGTAGACTATCTTGTTGAAATTATTAAGGTACGTTTTAGTTCAAAATTTAGATTAGTAACAGTTATATCATGATGTATTTGTCCAAATTGCTGTCCAAATTGCTGTTTATTATACTGCTTGGTTGGTATATATGCTGTTTGTTCTATTGCTGTCCAAAAAAGAAAAAGATTCAAAGATTTTCTGTCTAAATCTTGCACACTTGGTAAAGTTGATTTATCAGCTCAAATGTCAACAAAAAATACATCAAGTACATTAACAACTTGGTTCTAATTTAACTAAGTTAAAGGTATGGAACGATATAAAGATTAACATAAACACAATATAAAATTTAATTGTTAAAAAATATTATAAATTTGTTATATATTAAATTTAATTCTTGTAATTTTTGGTTGTTGTTAAATTTAAAAATGTAAAAATTATGTTTCTGATTAACTTTAATTTAACAAATAATAATAATAATAATAATAATAATAATAATAATAATAATAATAATAATAATAATGAGAAATAAATTTTAAAAATTGTAAAATAAAATGGCTAAAATCTTGCATATAAGATGATATAAAATGATATAAAATGGTAGTAATATTCTGTTATCAGTATAATATTAATATTGATCAGTATGTTAATATGTTTTATTATAAAAAATAAATTTGTTTTAAAAGAAGTAATTTAAAAACTGTTTAAATTTAAAAACTTATAAATATTTGTTATCAATATAATAATATAGATCATTATTTAAATATGTTTTAAAATAGAAAATAAATTCTTTTTTAAAAGAAGTAAGTTAAAAACTTGTTAAATTTAACATCTCAGCAAATTTCAATTATAACAAAACATAATAACACCTCAACTGATTCTCGATTTGAAATTTTAATTTAACTTACATAATACGTAATACATAACTAACATAAAATTATTTAACTTACATAATAAATAACTTACATAACTTACATAGCTTTCATCAAATTATCTAACTTACATAATACATAACTTACATAATACTTGTATAGATAAAAATAAAAAGATTCAAAGTATATAGGCTGGAAACCTGACGGGTTGCCTTATATCTCACTGGAAGATATAACGGATCCTCCCCAGGTGTAACAATGCCACGTATGAAGAATCTTAAATAATACATAACTTACATAATACTTGTATAGATAAAAATAAAAAGATTCAAAGTATATAGGCTGGAAACCTGACGGGTTGCCTTATTCTCACTGGAAGATATAACGGATCCTCCCCAGGTGTAACAATGCCACGTATGAAGAATCTTAAATAATACATAACCTACATAATACTTGTATAGATAAAAATAAAAAGATTCAAAGTATATAGGCTGGAAACCTGACGGGTTGCCTTATATCTCACTGGAAGATATAACGGATCCTCCCTAGGTGTAACAATGCCACGTATGAAGAATCTTAAATAATACATAACTTACATAATACTTGTATAGATAAAAATAAAAAGATTCAAAGTATATAGGCTAGAAACCTGACGGGTTGCCTTATATCTCACTGGAAGATATAACGGATCCTCCCCAGGTGTAACAATGCCACGTATGAAGAATCTTAAATAGTACATGCAATTTAAATAATACTTACAATGCCATGTATGATGAAGCTTAAAGAAATTTTTGTTTTAAAAATCAAATTCTTGTCAATTAACAATTTAGCCGTGTAAATTATTGTCAACTTTAGACTTCAACAACAATGAAATGGATAGGAGTTGGATGAAATTGTCAAGGGTAAGCAACGGCTATCGAAATGGAGTAGAGACTTTTCTGAATTTTGCATTTCAAAATGCAAGCCAAGAGAATATGATTCTTTGCCCGTGTAAGAAGTGTTGCAATATCAATTGGCATTGTCGTGAAGTTGTCTACGAACATCTAGTTGTTGATGGTTTTGTCCGGGGGTACAAAAAATGGATTTTCCATGGAGAGTGTACATCTAGTGGAGCATCTTCATCGATGAATATGGGTTATCCTCATACTGCTTACAATCAGAATGTTAGAGATGATAATATGGAAGGCATGTTGCAGGATGCTTTTAATATGCGCAGTGATGGTTTCGGGTCGTTTCCACCTGACTTGGGTGCAACTGATGCTTATAATTTTGGTGGAAATACTTTCACCAAAGGGGGAAGAAGTGTACCTGATGAACAGCCAAATGAAGAAGCGGCGAGGTTCTACACGTTACTTGGTGAAATGAATGAAGAACTGTATGAGGGGTCAAAATTTTCCAAACTATCTTTCTGTATTCGTCTTTTTCACTTGAAATGTTTGGGAGGATGGACCGGAAACTCGTTGACAATACTGTTAGAGTTTTTGCAAGAAATGTTTCCGTTTGCGAAAATCCCTCAATCTTTGAAAGACATGAAGAAACTGATAAAGGATTTGGGCCTTGGCTACAACAAAATCCATAGTTGCCCAAATGACTACATGTTGTACTGGGGCGACCGGATAAACCAACAGTGCTGTCATGTATGCGGTCAATCCCGTTGGATTAATAGAAATACAGAGGATGGTAACGAGGATGAACACGATACACAGTCAAGGAAGTAGCCAGTTAAGATTTTACGGTATTTTCTACTAATACAAGGCTTCAACGGCTTTTCATGTGGTCGAAGACAGCCGAATCAATGACGTGACACCGTGATGGACGAACAGATGATGGGTTGTTAAGACATCCTGCAGATTCTTTAGCTTGGAAATCTTTTGACTCCAAATTTCCAAGCTTTGCAAGCGATCCTCGGAGTGTGAGGCTTGGGCTAGCATCCGATGGATTTGACCCTTACAAACTCATGAGCACAACGTATAGTACTTGGCCTGTGGTACTTGTTCCCTACAATTTGCCTCCATGGGTTTGCATGAAACAATCTTATTTTATCTTGTCTATGATTATACCTAGAGAGAAAGGGCCGGGGAATGATATTGATGTCTATTTGCAGCCACTTGTTGACGAGTTAAAACAACTATGGCCTGGTGTTCAGACATACGATGCAATGAGAAAAGAGAACTTTAATTTACGTGCGGCTTTAATGTGGACTATTAACGACTTCCCGGCTTATGCTAATTTATCTGGTTGGAGTACCAGGGGACGTTATGCTTGTCCGTGTTGTGCTGCGCAGACATGTTCGCAATGGTTATATAATGGGAAGAAGTTCTCTTACATGGGGCATCGTCGGTGGTTACCGGAAAATCATACATTTAGATTTCAGAGTGCTCAGTTTGATGGTACTGAAAAGTTCAGACCAGCTCCTTCGCAGACCGGTGGATCCGAAATATTCTTAATGTTGAAAGATATGAATTTCATTTATGGCAAGATGAATCAACCGGCAAACCCGCATAGAAATAGAAGATCTAGGGATGAATCTGATGATGAATCTGATGAAGAGGATGATCCTAATGAGGCGGACTTGTGGAAAAAAAGAAGTATTTTTTTGAGTTGCCTTATTGGGAGCATCAGATTTTACGCCATAATCTTGATGTCATGCACATAGAGAAAAATGGCTGCGAGAACATCATTGGGACTATTTTGAATGTCGATGGAAAATCGAAAGATAATCTTCAGAGTCGACTTGATTTAGTCCACATGGGAATTCGGCGTGAGCTTCATCCCCGAGCACTTCCGAATATGAAATATCGGTTGCCGCCTGCTATTTTTTCAATGTCGAAGACGGAGAAAGAAGTGTTCTGTACGGTGTTGAAGGATATAAAGGTCCCGGATGCGTATGCATCAAATATATCGCGATGTGTGAGTCTTAAGGATCGAAGATTATATGGCTTAAAATCGCATGACTATCACATATTGATGCAAGACTTACTGCCAGTTGCTATGCGGTGTTGTATGTCGAAAAAGGTGACGACTCCTGTAATTGAACTGTCAAATATAATGAAAGGCATTTGTGGTAAAGTTTTGAATGTTCAAGAACTTGAGAGACTACAAGATCGAGCAGCATTGACTTTATGCAATCTGGAGAAGATATTCCCGCCTTCCTTCTTCACTATTATGGTGCACTTGTTAATTCATCTCCCGCGTGAAGCACTTCTTGGTGGACCCGTTTTCTATCGATGGATGTATCCCATTGAAAGGTCTTACTTTATTTGCAAAATATTCCT
Organism: Gossypium australe; assembly: GCA_005393395.2. NCBI lineage: Eukaryota > Viridiplantae > Streptophyta > Magnoliopsida > Malvales > Malvaceae > Gossypium > Gossypium australe. Next base: position 22,663,803 of record CM016621.1, on the reverse strand, counting down.
TCATTCAGCTCAATGCCTTTAGTTGCAACTTTTGATAATGTTGTATATCGTGTTTAGGTTCCTTTCCAAATTGAAGTCATACTGCCGCAATAAGCGTTATCCGGAAGGATCAATTGCCGAGGGCTACTTGGCAGAGGAATGTATGACTTTCTGTTCGAGGTATTTGGAAGATGTTGAAACAAGAATGAATAGACCAAGTAGAAATGCTGGGCTCACAGATCATAATTTGGCTGAAACTTATTTATTTCAAAGTTTTGGAGAACCGATCGGCAAAGTCGAAATTACAGAATTAGACGATAGATCGTGGGTCCAAGCGCATCGATACGTTCTTTTTCATCACGATTCAATGGAACCATTTCGGAAGTAAGTTCTACAATTTGATAAATACTCATCAATTATGATTTGTTTGTCTTCTAACAAAGTAAAACCTTTTTTACCGTAGTGAGTACAAACAAATATTGAGAGCTCGTTCATGATCTCGAAGATTAAATCGACGAGAAATTAATAAGTTGTTCGCAGAATCATTCCATGAATGGTTAAGCCAAATGGTATGCAATTTAAGTTTTCATTAACAAGTAATAAGGTTTTCTCATAATAATTACTCGATTTACTTTCGACTCGATAGGTTTGGAGTCGGAATGAAGTAAATGACGACGTTAAATGGCTTTCACAAGGTCCAAACAGATTAGTTAAAAGATATAGTGGCTTCCTTATCAACGGATACAGATTTCATACAAAGTATCGCGAGAGATTGAGGAGAACCCAAAATTGCGGAATTGTTGTTAATTCTTCGATTTCAAGTTATGCTAGTGCTAGGGATAGTAATCCGGTCGAGGAGAATCTGGAGTATTACGGACTTATTACTGACATCATTGAGTTGGATTATTACGGCAAATGTAAAGTTGTCTTATTTCGAGGTGATTGGGCTGATGTGAAGACGGCTCGCGGAATTAAAAACGATCAATATGGCTTTACAATGGTGAATTTCTCTCGATTGATTCACACCGGAGAACAACTGATGGACGAGCCGTATGTGTTTTCTTCTCAAGTTAAACAAGTTTTTTACTCGGAAGATCCAATTGATGAGGGTTGGTATGTTGTACTTCGAAACACCCCTAGAGACTTCTTCGACATTGGCAGTGGAAGTAGAGATGACATAGTCGAAAGATCAGAAACATTGCCTTTTCCAGAACAAAACTTAAATGAAAATATCCCTAGTACTAGTCAACAATTTCAATGGGTTCGTCAAGATATGGACGAAGATATTTACGAAATTTGATTTAGTAAGATTTTACGATTTATTATTTATATGTAATATTATAATTTTAATGTTGGGCATGTTATATAATTTAACTATTTTAAATGTCCTATTATTGTTGTTATTTGTTACTAAAATTTTGAACTATTTTACGTGTATTGCAGGAAAAATGCCTAGAAGACGATTACGAGATTTCAATATTGTTCACGATACTCCAAATCCAGAAGAAGCAAATAGTGAACAGCAAACAATTGTTGGATCTTCTACTCTGCCGGACATAGATGATGAGCCTGGAGAATTTGAAAGTAATGTTAAGTTTATTTTACATGCATGTTGAATTTTATTATTGATTCATTTTTCAATTTTAATATAATAATATATCATTTTTCAGCTAAAGGTGGTGGGACGCGCAGAGCTCGGGGACGTACACTACTTAAAGATTTATACGACTTAGAGCCTACCGATCGTGTTAAAGTAAGGAGAAACAATCATGGCCAGCTTGTTGGATCTGAAGCTCGACTGTTAGGAAGCTATTTGGGCATTATTGCACGAAATGCCAATATGTTGCCCATTAACTACGAATCATGGCATCACATGCCTGATGCCAACAAATATCAAGCTCTCGATAATATTAAGGTAACAAAACGTGAATGTAATTTATAATACTTTAATTTAATTTTCATTTATATGAACTTTTTATACTTTTTTTCTTCAAGCTAGATTTACTTTAGAGGTCTCTGATGACTATGTTAAGAAGACATTGGGTAAAAAATGGAGAGACAATAAAAGCACGCTCAAAAAACAATATTTTAAGAAAGACATAAGCCTCGACGAAAAATTAAGAAATGTTCCACCGGGAATGTTGAGGTACCAATGGGAAGATCAAGTTAGATTTTGGAATTCAAAAAAAGGAGAGGTATTATGTACTTCTAAAATCTTATAAATTATTTGGTTTATAGTATTTACTATATATATAATTCAAATTGCATTATGTAGGACCGTGAGCGAGTTGGAATAAGCAGCAGACAAAAACAGAAATTCACGCACACGGCAGGTTCTAGAAGTTTTGCTTGTGTAGCTGAAGCCGAGGTATTATAATTTATTAATTCTGTCAAATATTAATTACTTTATACTATTAAATTATATTTTTTCTGCTAAAATGTAGGAAACTTCGACTGGTCAAAAAGTTGGACGCATTCAGCTTTTTGACATTACGCATAGAAAGAAGGATGGATTTCCGATGACATCCGAAGCTGCAGAAATTTTGGTAATTTACTTCATAAAATTTTATTTTTTATAAATATTTATACTGTTTAATTATAATAGTTTAATTCATCGTTTATAGTTTTAAATTTATAATGTTAAATTATGTTGCATTCTTTCTTATTTATATATTTTGTTTCTAACTCTTTCATTGATTTATTAGGATAAACTAAAGGAGAAAAAGGCGGAGTATGAAGCGGCTGCTTCGACTGATAGTTCTGTTAATCTTGAGGAGATTGATAACAGAATTATTACAGATGTTTTGGGTCCTGAAAGGTACGACTGCTTCGACTGATAGTTCTGTTAATCTTTAGTATATTTTTAATAGAATTATCACTGATGTTTTTGGTCTTTAAAGGTATGGTCGGGTTCGATTTAAAGGATCCGGTGTTACCCCGACCCAATATTTTGGATCCGGCTCCCAGTAGTACATGCCTTCCGGGGGTCAATCTCGTGCTGGAGTTCAAAGGCTACAAGACCAGATAGCTCAGATGCAAGAGAGCACGGTTGAGCAGAGGCAGCAAATTGCTGATGTTCAAAGAAAATATGAAGAACTCCAGCAACAGCTTAGAGCGGATGCGGAAGCGGCAGCAGCAGCGAGAGAGGCAGCGGCAGCTGCGAGGGAGGCAGAGGCAGCATCGATGCTAGCAGAGCAGAACAGAAAGTACGAAGAGCTCCAGCACCAGCTCAGCATATGATGCAGATGTTTCAGTAGTCGCAAAAACCGCCATCTTAGACACATTTAGTTTCTCGTTGTAAGAATGTTTTGACATTATTACATTTAACATTATTGTTACAATATTTTCAGTTATCATTCATTTAATTTATTAAATTTCAAGTATTATTTAGAATTAATGTATTTGGTGTGATTTTTATGCAAAAATTACTGTTTTGCGTTGGAATTATATGCTATATTTACTGTTATTGGTTGGTTTTAGTGCAGAAGGGGTATAATATTGAAAAAACTGTACTCCAAAAATCTGTACAAATTAGCGGCGTTTGTAGAAAAGCGCCGCTAAAAGCCATGACATTTAGCGGCGTTTTTTGGAAAAGCGCCGCTAAAGCCCACGACTTTTAGCAGCGTTTTTTGGAAAAGCGCCGCTAAAGACCACGACTTTTAGCGGCGTTTTTTGGAAAAGCGCCGCTAAAGACCACGACTTTTAGCGGCATTTTCGGAAAAGCGCCGCTAAAGACCACGACTTTTAGCGGCGTTTTCGGAAAAGCGCCGCTAAAGACCATGAATTTTAGCGGCGTTTTCGGAAAAGCGCCGCTAAAGACCATGACTTTTAGCGGCGTTTTTTCAACATAAACGCCGCAAAATTTTGCGGTGGTTGTATTAGCGGCGTTTTTTGTGGCGCTTACAAAAGCGCCGCAAACACTTTTAGTGGCGCTTATAAACGCCACTAAAGGCCAAAAAAACGCCGCTAAAAGTCTGTTTTGCTGTAGTGCGAGTTCACTAGGATCAATCTCATGCTCTGGCACTTCCCGAGAATTTTGAACATGCATCGGGGCTATCTAAAATCAAAGAGACTAGTGACTTTTAAATATGAAGCTACACTTGATAATTTAAAAAGAAACTAGACAAATTTAAGAGAATATCAATAGCTGCAGGAACAAGGTCGATTACATACCGGAGGCTTTGCACCATGCTTCTCCAAAAGCTTGATCACATCTTGATTCTTATAGTAAACCGCATCTGCAAGTGGCTGTTTAGACAAAATCATCCATTCAATAGTTCTATTTAACAAAGGACAACATCACCCAAGTAGTTCATATTTCAACGATTGTCCCCAAAGAAAGAAAACCAACAATTTCGGTTAGCTTTTGATTATTGCTTTTACTACTTTTCTTTTGGATGCCATTTCTTTCTTTTCATTAATTCCACTAGAACTAGAAGTAGTTTTCCACTCCAGCCATTTCTTTCTTTTCATTAATAGTAATTCTACTTCCTATTGGTTATTATTTATCGAAATTCTTTTGCAACTGGCAAAATACATAAAGAAAAAAGAAAAAGAAATAGAGAGAGAGAGAGTTACAGTGCTGCCCCAGCGATCTTTAGAATCGACATCGGCGCCGCGATCAAGGAGCAACCGGACGACATCAGTAAGGCCCTGGCAGGCGGCGACATGGAGGGCGGTCCGACCGTCAATATCTTTGAAGTTAACATTGGTGCCAGAGTCCAAGAGCTCCTTAATCCCTTCCAGATCCCCCTCGTTAGCCATGTAAATTAGCCTCACCCTTGGGTCTATCGCCGCCTCGATGGCTCCACGAGACGAACCTTCCCGGTCGGGCGCCAACGACGATTGCTTCTATGATGAAAAATAGAAGAGGTAGGGGGAAAGTACCTGGATGGAGAAGAAGGGAGATGAAGAACGGGTAATTACAGAAAATTTATCTGAAGAGGAAATCATAAGTTTGAAGGAGATGTTCTAAAATGGGTATTTTTGTCTGTCAAAAATACCTACTGCCCCAATTGCTCTAACTGCTGCTCTCATCTCCAGTCCCGTTTCAACACAGCAGTGAGATTGAAATCAATTTTCACTGCACTGAAATGCTGAACCAAACAGCAGATCAGTGAGTTTTGTACCCCAACTGCACTTCACTGATGCTAAACGGTGAACCAAAGGAAGCCTAAGTTTTCTTTCGGCTAGAATGGCCGAGTTAATACAAGAGAACCACCACCTTGTAGCACAATAGCACATGCAAGGCCACGAACATGAATATAAATTATGGAATATTATATCATGCTCCACCCACGTAAATGAGTAAAATGAGGTTGTGATATTATTGGCAAAAATTCAATCTTTGAGTTTTGGAATACTTAGATTTAAGTTTTATTATTCAGTCATTGGCAGACGCAAGAGGCAGTAGGGTAGGTGGGCGCATTGCCTCAGCTTTTTTAAAATTTACATACCAAGTTCTTTAAAATAAATTTTATTACATTAACCTCTAAAAGTTTAATTTCTACCCAAAAAAAAAACTAACCCTTTAAAGTTTTAAAAAATATATTTATCTCTTATAAAATAATTTCTCTCAAAAATTTCAAAGAAAGCTACAATAAAAAGAATAAATCATCAATTTTTAATATATATATATATAAATATATATATATATACTAAAGAAAAAATTTACCCATAATTCTGAAAAAAAAACCTAGAACAAACTAAAAAAAAAGAGTAGTGGTGGAAGAAAGCGACCAATTGACCAGAAAAAGTCTATTGATAGTACGGTTTTATTAAGATGCGCTGAACTAGCGTTGTTTTTAGGGAAAAGTCAGAAAAGCGCATCCCTCAGCGCTTTTTTCCCTTTTAACTTGTAGAACGCATCCAGGGTAGCGCATTTTATTAAAGCGCTTCCAAATCAACACTCTTTTGCCGATGTTCTAACGACTAGATTTCCAAAAAAGGTAATTTTTTTAAAAAATTACAAAAATAGACTAATTTTTTAAAAATTTACAAGAATGGGCCTTTATATAGACCTAAAGCTGCAGCATAAATTTTTTAAATTTTTTTGGTGTCCCCAATTAAAGTGGAAATTTCTAGCTCAGCGCATTTTAGTAAAACTGGACCATTCCCATTATTTTTTTAAAAATGGCTCATTTCTATAATTTTTTTTTTTTTGGAAATGGACATTTTCTAGTCAATTAGTCGAAAAAAGCTATTAACAAATTACAAGAGAAAGAAAAAGATATTATCACCAAAGAAGAAGAAGAACAAGAAAAAATTTAAGGTATTCTTTAAATATTTTGACTTGCTTTCTTTATTTCTTTTATAGTCCTATACTTCTGTATTATGTATAAGTACCCAAAAGAAAAAAATTTCCAAATTTTAGGGTTTATAATTTTGTTAGAATTTTATTTTATTTAATTTATATGTTTTAGCTTAATTTTTTATATATGAACATGTAAAGTCAAAAGTATTTCTTAATTATTTTACTATATACAGTATTTGATATTCTCTTAGTTAAATAATCATTGTTTCCACTAAAAGTGAATGACTGCACTGCAATGAGCTATTTAGCTATATAATTTTTAATTTTAATATTTTTTATATTAAATTTCAGGTTTTGATTTGGATTGTTTTAATGAAGAATCTAATAATTGATTCTTTTTTCAAAAAAGACCTCTCCATACATACTTGGCCAATTTATTAGTAAATGTCCTTTTTTTTCAAAAATTACGGAAATTGACCTATTATTTAATTATTTACCGGAAAAGGCCATTTTTTCCTAAAGCGCGACAACGTCAGCGCGATGTCAGGGTATGTGCCAGCAAATCGCGCCCTCAAGGAAGCGATTTGTGCTGACTCCAAGGGAGCATTTTGTCCTTGTCAGCACAAATCGCTTCCCTGAGGGTGTGCTTTGTGCTGACGTGGACAAAACGCTACCCTAGGGACGCATTTTTTCCATTTTTCTCGCAAGTATTTTCAGCTATTTTTAGGGTTATGGTTAGGGTTTTGGGGTTAGGGTAGGGTTTTTAGGGAAAAATTAATGAAATTAGGGTTTAAGGTTAATTAATTATAATAATTTTATGTTTAGGGTTTTGGGAAAAATATATTAGCAATATAAAAATTTATTATTTTTTATTTTACAATAGTATCTGATAAAATAATTTTGAGAAGACGTTTCTGAACAAATAGTGCCCAAAACGCTTCAAGCAGGATGCACTGTCAGCAAGAGTACTGAAAAAATCTCCCACGTGGACGCTTTTTTGCTACAGTAGTATCTGAAAAGATAATTTTGAGAAGACGTTTCTGAACAAATAGTAACCAAAACGCTTCAAGTAGGATGCACTGTCAATAAGAGTACCGGAAAAAGCTCCCACGTGGACGCTCTTTTGCTACAGTAGTTCCTGAAAAGATAATTTTGAGAAGACGTTTCTAAACAAATAGTGTCCAAAATGCTTCAAGCAAGATGCACTGTCAGCAAGGGTACTGCAAAAAGCTCCCACGTGGACGCTCTTTTGCTACAATAGTTCCTATTTGGCCTTAGACTATAAATGAGTCAAATTTCATTCTCAGGTTGCATAAGTTACAGCAAGAGAAATTGAGGCAAAAGTATAATAGAAACTGAAGATGAGTGAACGTATTAGTGTTGTTATTTACTATGATGGTGAGGTTTGTGACACCGAGAACGGTATTGTTTTTTTATCGGAGAACACAACGCGACTGGTTTTTAACCAGAACATAGATTTGACAGAACTTCGTAAAAGAATTAGGTGTTAAATCTTCAGAACGATGCCAATGAAAGTTCTATCTATTAAGTATAGATTTTGAGCTTCGGTTGATCCCGTGAGATATGAATCATTCGACATGAAAGGTCCTCGGAGCTTGGAGGCAATTGTGGAGACTCATCTTGCTGGTAGATCACCCTATCTTGAGGTATATGTACAATTTTCATCGCCAAGTGATATTCCTTCAACTTCAACATCTACTGTTGTTCGAGGGGAATACACGATCCCAAGCCGACACTCTGTTAGTGGGAGGCAGAATACGAAAGTGCCCGTGTTTGGTGGCAGTATGAAAAACACAACCCCTGCAAGACACTTAGTTGGTGGATGGGACATTCATATCGGTGGGTTGATGTTCAATGCTAGAAATATGTATTGGGGCACCTCATCCACTTCTAGTGGTTGGCAATCCACAAATTATTAGGGACGTTACGAAAGTTGTTTAAGAAGGGATAATGTACTCCCCACGACATCCACCAGCGAAGGGACCTCGTTCGTTGCAGATGATGGTGGGTCGGATGATGAGTTCGATATGGATCCACCTCGAGAGTCCGACCCTGATGGTGCAGAAGTTGCATTATTTTTTGAATCGGAGCCTATTCCAACCATACCTGAAGATGTTGAAAGGGGTTCAAATGAAGAAAAAGAAGATCCGCAATTTAGGGCGTACTCGCATCCAGCCCACATGCATAATGTCGATTTATCTCAAAATGATGCGTTGGATTTTCCAGAACTACCACATAGTAGTCGTGACCGTACAAGTTCGTCGTTGGATTCAGGTGAATTAGAAGTTAGTAAAGAGTTTTTCAACAAGGATAGTTTTCTTGGTACATTGAAACAATATATCATCAAGAATAGGGTTAACTACAAGGTGGTTAAATCCAAACCCGATAAGTACGAGGCCAAGTGTGCAGTGCAAGACAGTACATGTTTATGGAAAATCATGGCCTCGTCGAGGAAAATGACAGACTTGTGGGAAATTAAAAAGTACAAAGGTCTACATACATGTGTTGCTAGTACAGTATCACTAGGTGTTTAGGGTTTTTGAATAATACTGATATTACGTAATGTTGCATTATTTAACATACTTCGTTGACAGGTGTTTCACAAGATTATCCCAAGATGGATTCAGATATGTTGGCTAGCTTAATAATACTGACGGTGAAGGCGGATCCCAAGACTTTAGTGCTGGCCTTAATTATCAATATTCGTAGCCAATTGGGGTACACACCCTCTTACCGCAAGACTTGGATAGCTAAGCAGAAGGCATTGGAAAAGTTGCATGGTCGGTGGGACGCTTCATATAATGAAGTGTGGCAGTGGTGTCAGGTGTTGGAGAGATATGTCCCAGGCTGCATAATAGACCTTGAAACGGCACCTGCGTACTACAACGATCGATTGCTCCGTGGATGCCAAGTGTTCAAACGTCTGTTCTAGACCTTTAAGCAATGCCGAGACACATTTCTGTACTGCAAGCCATTGGTACAAATTGACCGTACCTTTATGTATGGTAGATATACGCATTGGCTATTGCTAGCTATGGTATAGGATGGCAGTGGGAGAATCCTTCCAATTGCGTTTGCAATAACACCGGAGGAGTCAGCTGATGACTGAGATTTCTTTCTATCTAGGTTAAGGAGGCATGTCTACCTCCAACCTGATATATGCGTTATATCATATTGGGGACCTAGAATACTAGCCGCAATAGAGCAACAGGGAAGCCTATGGCATCGCACACACCATCGATATTGCCTAAGGCATGTTGCGTCCAACTATTACGGGCAACATCGATCTACAAGTGAACGACGGCAAGTGACCAACATGGGTATGTAATCTCTATTAATATAATTTCATTTGTATTATTCAATTTATTATTAATGGAAGAGTAGTATGTAATATTCACTATCAACTTATATTGGCAGGGTACGAGATCAATAAGGACCGTTTTCACGAGATGTTGGCGGTTTTGCGCTCAGTTAACGAAGAAGGCGCAAACTACCTATTCAACATACCTTTCGAACAGTGGACACAAGCATACGACGGCGGCTTACGATATGGTCATATGACCTCAAACTTGGCTGAATGCATAAATTATGTTCTAAAAAGAACACGTCATTTGCCGATAATATCAGTTGTACGAGAGACATATTTTCATCTAGCGACACTATTTCTGAAGCGAGCAGCAAGTTATAAAGGCCAAATGCAGGGAGGCCATGTATGGTGCGCGAAGGTATTACGAGAAATTAACAAGGCGAAGGCACGGGCCAACACCATGCACACAGTGTGTCACGATCGTGACAACCTATGGTTTCATGTGACGGAGTTTGACAAACTGAACCAAGGTATTCTTGACGGGCAATATCGTGTACACTTGAGAAATAGGACCTGCGACTGTGGGATATTTGACGCACTTCGTTATCCATGCGCTCATGTAATTGCAGCTTGTCAGAATCTCCGTCTGGATCCTATGAACTATGTCGACGAGGTGTACAAAATAGAATACATGTACAACGTGTGGAGACACGTATTCCCACCAGTCCCAGATGAACATAAGTGGCCGTCTATATCACTTGCTTCGTTTAAGTTGTTACCGGATAGAGAACTGCATCGCAAACCAAAGGGTCGACCTTGCTCGACTAGAACACGCAACAATATGGATATCTGAGAAACAGCCAACCAATGGAAGTTATACGGATGGTGTAAGAACCCAGGCCATACATCTCACTCATGTCCAAATCGGAATAGTTGATAGTCTCCTTATCATTTTTATCTCTTGGTGACTATGAAAATTCTTTTAATTTCTTGATGAAAATGGTGAACTTTTGTAGAAGGACTAAGTTGCAAAACAAAAAAAAAAGTTATTCAATTAATCTAAAATATCACCATCATCATTATTCTTCAAAATTATCTTTCTTGCTAAATGATTATATTGCCCCTTATGATCCTTCAAAATTCCTACATTGGATTAACACCCATCTTGATAAAATTACAATTTAACCCCTCATACTTTTTCACTTATTCAATTTAGTCCTAATTCATCCATTTTTTCTTAGTTTCTAGATACTTCTACTCTTAAAATATTTACACTATTGGCCCTTCAAGTTTTTCATATATACATTTTTAACTCCTCAAATTTTGAATATTTACTCTTGAGCCACAAAACTTTTCTCACATTTGCGATTTAGTCCTTACTTGAACCAATACAATTAGGATATTAAAAACAACTTTTATTTTATTAAAAATATAAAATTAAATTACAATTAAAATATTAAAATCAATTTTTATTTTATTAAATGTAACAATATAAAAAAGTTTGTAGAAATATATTAAAAATATAAAAATATTAAAAATATTGCCTTATTCAAAATAAATTGATTTTATTAAAAATATACAAAGTAAATTACAATTAGCATATTAAAAACAACTTTTATTCTATTAAAAATATAAAAAGTAAATTACAATTAAAAAATTAAAAACAACTTTTATTTTATTAAAATATAAAAATTAAATTACAATTAAAATATTAAAAACAACTTTTATTTTATTAAAATATAAAAAGTAAATTACAATTAAAAAAATTAAAACAACTTTTATTTTATTAAAAATAAAAAATTAAATTACAATTAAAAAATTAAAAGCAACTTTTATTTTATTTAAAATATAAAAATTAAATTACAATTAAAAAAATTAAAAACAACTTTTATTTTATTAAAATATAAAAATTAAATTACAATTAAAAAAATTAAAAACAACTTTTATTTTATTAAAAATATAAAAATTAAATTACAATTAAAATATTAAAAACAACTTTTATTTTATTAAAAATATAAAAATTAAATTACAATTAAAAAATTAAAAATAACTTTTATTTTATTAAAAATATAAAAATTAAATTACAATTAAAATATTTAAAAACTTTTATTTTATTAAAAATATAAAAAGTAAATTACAATTAAAATATTAAAAAAACTTTTTATTTTATTAAATGAAACAATATAAAAACGTTTGTACAAATATATTAACAAAATCAATGTTGGTGCTGGTCGGAATCAGTGCCACATGGGGGTGGTCGACGGTTACGCGCTGGATTCCTCCTTGTTCCAGCTTCCGGCGGGGGTTGTGGTTGCTACGGTGAGGATTCTGGTTCCTACAGCAGGGGATCTGGTTGTGGGTGTTGGGAGGATGACCCACCTTGATAAAATAATGACTACGGAGGTGTTTGCATCACCCATGGCGGAGGTGTTTGAATCCCATAAGGCGAAGGAGATTGGTAAAAAGAAGAGCTCCCCAATGGCGCCTCGTATGATCCCTCATGCGACAGCAGCCTATAGATCAACGATCCACTCGGAATAATCGGGAACGGATATGAACCGGGCCATGCATTCCAACCTGCCATAGGACTGGGAAAAGGAAACATAAAAGGGTTAGGATATATATAAGGGCTAGGATACGCACCTGGCATAATCTGAAAAGGCTGTGATGTGGGTGTCGCCGGCTGAAATGTTAGGCTCGTGTGGGCGCTGTTGATGGGCCCGTCCCATAATTCATTCTCCTTGGATTTAAAGGGCCTCGTCGTTCCCTTTGTACACGAAGTTGTCGTCGTCTCTCCTCTTCCGACAATAAATACGGCTTGCCATGGATCTTAAACCATGGCATGAATTCCGGCACGCACGCTAACTCAAGAACGATGATCGGTTCCTGAGTAGGTATATAATCATACCGGTTTTCCCACAATTCGATATATGCTAACTAAAATCTCGGCCAATCCGTATGCAACTACTGTAAGTCGACTTTGTGCTCATCATTGAGCACCTCAGGTGCCACGGGAATCAGTTGTCGGAATTCAAATTGTCGCAGAACCTTATTTGACAGATGCTGTAACACCCCAAACCCGGCCTAGAAGTTAGGCCTGAATCTGGCGTGCCACATGGAGGTGTTTTTCAAAAAACCATCTTTGCAATTGTTAAAAACTTGTTTGAGAATTATAGCCTCTTTGTTAAAACCCAAAACACTTAAGCAATTGTGTTTACGTGAAAACATAATTATCTTTAATAAACCTTTTCGGTTGCAAAAGCATATTTGAAATAACAATTTGCGAAAATGTGACGTTTGATAAAGAGTTGCAAAAGCATCTTGAAACATTGCGGAAACGTAGATAAAATACAAGTATTTTTGAAAGATTGATGAATCACAAATCAAGGAATTGAACTTTAAACCCGTGACTTTTGAAAATATCGTTTGATAATTTGAGAGATAACTTCCGTGTTAAAATATTTATAAAGTTTATTATGAAATCCATTTGTCAATCGATTTTGGAAAACCTTTATTTAAGTATTTAGAAAAATTCACGTTAAAACAATTTAAGCAAAATAATAAGTAAACCAACCATGAAGCAAATAATAAAATACTCCAGAGGCCTTATTACAATTTAAACCAAAATAGCAAAATAATAAACGAAAATAGAAATTTAAAATTTGATAACACCATTTCGGAAGTATAGCCTCCACTGAGTCATCCATGGGCCCAAGTCCTCACTATGGAGCATTACCTACAAGGGTTAAGAGAAAGGGGGTGAGTTACAAGAACTCAGTGTATAATCCCCTTACCATCATCCACTGGGTCGGAACACACATAGCAATATTTTGGGCCTAAGCCCATTTACAATTAACATAATAACATGTATATAATATGCATGTGATATGAAATTCCCAAACCAAACCTAGTTTCCATCCGCTACACACCATCCGTACCAACCAGCACACCTGTGGGGATCAAGTCAACCCACCCCGCCAACACACCAATCGCAGGCATTGAGCTGAATAAAATATTTGTGGCAGAGCCACCGAACTAGATTGTGACAAAGTCACCGAACTAGAGGCATTAAGCCATTTAAAATATTTGTGGCAGAGCCACCGAACTAGATTTTGGCAACAGACCTTTCTTCTCTTCGTCAATTATCCCAACCCATGCAGTCATGTATATATATATAATGCATAACAATATATTCATATGGTAAATTTCAACAAAAGCCCATATTACAAGTTACCAATTTGGCCCATTAGTCAAAATAGCATTTTAGCCCATTTAACGATCTAGCAATTTTGGCCTATTAATCACATGAGGCCCTTTTCAAATTTTCACACTTTGGCCAATTTATCAAATAATTCGCATGGCCCATTTATCTCATATCACATTTAGTTCATATAGTAAATATCACATTTGGCCCATATAGTAAATATCACATTTGGGCCCATATAGCAACATATTTCAATTTGGCCCATAAAGGGTATTTTCGTAATTCGGTCTATAGGGACATTTCGTAATTCGGCCCATTAGGGGCATTTTCATAACTCGGCCCTAAGGGCATTTCATAATTCGGTAATCGTACCCACTAAGGGTAATTCGGTAATTTACCCTCTAAGGGTATGATGGAAATTTTCGCAACCTAGGCTTAATTACTAATTTGAGGCATAAAAATCGAAACTGTCCATCTGCATTGTACTGACTAAACTGACTATAACTCGAGTTGGGAAACTCGAAATCTAAATCCGTAAATTTTCCTTGAAACTAGACTCGTATATCTTTCTACTATAATTTTTCCAGAATTTTTGGTCTAGCCATTTAGTACAGTTTATTCCTCAAAGTCTCCCCTTTTATGCTGCCTTGCAATTCCGACCATTCTTTACTAAAATTTAATTATCTTTTTGTACAGAATTCAAATGATATTCTAGTTTGTTTCTTATAAAAATAAACTCATTAAGGAATCTAACCATATAAATTATGTGCCAAAATTAGTTTTTATCAATTTTTAATGATTTTTCCAAGTCAGAACAAGGGATCTCGAAATCACTCTGAACCAGTCTCACAAAAATCTAAAACTCTCAAAATATACTAATCCTTTGCTTTCTCTGTTTCTTTATAAGAAAATAGACTCAATTATCTTTCAATCCATATCTAATTTCACTTTCTAATTCAATTTCCACTATTTTTGGTGATTTTTCAAATCCACGTCACTGCTGCTAACCAAAACTGTTTCATTGCAAAATACGATTACCACTTCGAACATGCATACGTCGAGTGGTCACAGATGCCGGTTTCTGGCTTTTTGGTCTTTTGAATAAATCACAGAACATTTTATGCAAACATTCAAAGAGGTGTGAGATTACACACCATTTTAAACATGTATTCGGAAAAGTACGGGATTACACACCTGATTTCGATTTCCTAACAAACCACTCGTCGTTGACCTAGAACAATACCAACCAAAAGTTAGCCTCAGATTTCCAAAAGATTTCGTATCACTTACACTTGAATCACTTACCACTATGTCCGAAGGTAGAATATATCGAGTGTTAATACGAATGAGAAGAAGAAATAGAGAAGGGATGAAAGTTCGGTTATGAAGAATAATGGGCACAATATTCGGCTATGGTGAAAGGATTAGAATAGAAGAGAAGCTTGAAGGGTTTTTGTGAAAAAGAAAAGAAGGAAGAAGAAGAATGGTTCACTAGCTTGGTTTTTTTTTTTCTAGAAAGATGAAAGAACAAATTTTGGTCTCAATTGTTGATCTACATTCGGCAACAAGAAGAAAGAAACAAGAGAATATGCACACTTGATGCTAATGGAATTAGCACTAAAACTTTACCAAAACACTAACAAAATTCAGCTATGCCCCTTAAGCCCCAAAAATCATCCACATACATAGCTAAAATGGCCAACAATTTGCCACCCATACTTTCCATAACATCTTCCATTAAAATTCCACTTGTTCCAATTACTTTCCCCTTCATCCATTTTTGGTTGTCCCCCATCTTGCTAATAAAAAAAAATTGTTCAACAACCAACTCCTTCATTAGCAACGTGAGTGGTTGCCATCTAAAGGAGTCCTATGTTAAATTTTTTTTTATTTCCTAATGCTTGATGAAGTATTGACATAATAAGGTAATGGTGGCACTTAAAATGAACAAAAGATGGTGGAATTGCATGGATAATCATGGAGTATTGATATAATGGGTAAGGTGGCCATTATTGAATTTGAATGGCAAGCATTGGAGGAAAGTGACTAAAAAGAAAAATTCTAGGATGTTACAGATGCATCTCCACTGTGGCATAGTTGACCAATAGGACCTTCACATGCCAAATGTTCGGATTTTGAAAGAATTCATTCGGAATTACTGCCCGAATTGCAGGATCCTCATATGGTGTCCATTGAAACTATATGAACATGATAAAAATATTAGTTATATAGATAATACTAAATACTAAATACTAAATACTAAATACTAAATACTAAATACTAAATACGAAACAACTATTATATTACGTATATATATTTTATTTAATACTTGTGCTTCCGACTATTGGTATAATAGAAGCCGTATATCTTCAAGCGAGGTAGGTATTCCAACATAACTCGCCGAATGGTTCCACCTAATTAAATAAATTTTTAGAATACAATTATATTTTAAATCTACGTAATAATTGTAAAATCTAATATTAAATTTACCTCGTTATGAGTGGGAATGTATATGGGTGGTCCACTCGAGAACGTAAAAGTGGAAAGCAAAATCGTGCCAATGATTGCAGTAGTGATAGGCAACCTCCGATTTTGGCTTTACTCGGCCGCGTCGCCCCGCATATCTCCTGATACAATTTTGCTAGCACGGCAAACCCCCAACTCAATTCACCGGCTGCTCTAAAATCAACGAGTTTCAGCAGCCATCTAAGATGTACGAGGTTTCGGGACAAGTTCAGCATCTCAAGAATGTATGCCCGAGCATATCGTATTCTTTTTAATTTAGTCGAATCATTATCCGGCTCTGGGAATGTGTCTCGTAACCAGCCCATCTCGATCCGACCTTCGTTAATATTATCCGGAATAGCACCCAAAAGCTCATAGCATACGGCTCCCCAATCACCAGAAGTTGCGGACCCGGTGACTACGTACCCATCCACCGGCAATCCCAATTGCAACTGCACGTCTTCCAGAGCGATAGTACACTCTCCGCATGGAAGATGGAAAGTGTGCGTCTCGGGTCTCCACCTCTCTGTCAACGCACTGATTAGTTTCGGGTCCAACTTGCACCCCCGGCCTATCGTGGCCACGTGCCAAAAACCCACTTCCCGCAGGTAATTCTCTATCAACGGCGATGGCGGACCAGACATATTACGAATATAGCATTGCAACACCCAATCTACAGACTGTTATAAAAAATTATAAAATAAAAATTATTTAAAATTGTATAAATGAAAAAAAAAATATTAAATAGTATTGAAAAATTAAAATTATAACTTACCATTGTCATTTGATCAACGGAGATGTATTTATTATCGAGACGAATTAATTCTCCGGCCATTGCTAACATGATCGAATGTTTTTAATTTAAATAAAAACTAATTCAAAAAACTTTTAAACAGAGCTTTTTTGTAAAAATTAAAAGACTTTTGTGAAATTTGAGAGGAATTTGAGAGAAATTTGAGAGTAAGTTAAGAGAAATTGTAGAAATTGTAAAAGGACTTTTGTGTGAAAAAAATGAAAGGGGGCTTTTACAGTTTTTTTTTTTTACAGTTGGAGGCCAAACGGTCAAAAAAATAGCCGTTGGGGTATTAAACAAGGGCAAAACGCTCCCACAGGGACGCGTTTTGCTGCCACATACCCTGATATCGCACTGACGTAGACGCGCTTTTGGAGAAAATGACCCATTCCGGTAAATAATTAAATAATAGGTCCATTTCCATAATTTTTGAAAAAAGGGTATTCATTGGTAAATTGGCCTACATACTTAGTTGAGTCATCGATAATAGACAATAAAACTTTTGTACATGAAGAACCCTCAACTAAAGCCTCCGGATATTGGATGAAAAATAAGATGATACAAATTCTTTGGAATGTGATCCTGAGAAGCGTCCACCAATTTGGAGTTATTCGGTAAACCAACAACTACTACTGAACGTGCATTTTTTGCGATGAAGGTTGTGAAGCTGAAACTTCGAAATAAAATAAAAGATGATTATTTGAGGAGTTACTTAATCACATACATTGAAAAAGAAATTGCACAGACCTTTGAATATTTTTGTGACATGAAAGAAAGGATATTACAATTTAAAATACCCAATTCAAATAAGTGAGTGATCTCTCTCTCTCTCTCTCTCTCTCTATATATATATATATATATATATATATATATATATTGTATTTTAGATCATATGATTTTTATATCCAAAAATTATATTTTAATTTTAATTTCTTTTTTCGTAGATGGTAGAAGATCATAATAGTTTTTTTTTTATTTTGATATGTTGGTATTACTTATTAGAAATTGGAAGCACAATGCAATTATCAAGGTTAAAAGGTTAAAAATTTAACTTTAATTTTATTCATATTTCAAATAATATATATATGTATACTTTAATTTTTGAATAATTATACATGAAAATTAATAGTAAAAAAATATGTAGTCAACAATACGAATATAAGTTTATCCATTCATATTTCTAGGCTTGCCATTGTGCACCATTGTCGTGTACGAATTTTTAAATCTTACAATGCACCATTTTTTTTTTTGAATTCAGCTCTTAAACTTTAAAAAAAGTTAAATTTGATCATCAACTTTTAAAAAAAAGTTAAGTTGATTTTTTTAATGGACATATTGAGTAAAACATTTGTGAAAAATATAACGTCGGTAATGACAAATATATCGCAAAGAAAAAGAGAAAAAAAATAAAGAACACATAGATTTTACGTGGAAACCCTTTCGGGAAAAAACCACGGGTAGAGGAGAAGAAAATTCACTATGTCGAATTCGAATCAATTACAAGAGGAATAGACTATGTCTATTTATAGGCTTGTAAAGCCATATTCTAATAGGAGTGTAGTAAGGTTGAAACTCCTTATTCTAATCAATATCAAATAGATGGAGTTTAATAAGGTTTAAAAAACCTTATTTAAAATAAAATAAAAGAAGTGTAGTCTATAGAGATTCTTCTTTTATTTTATTTTACCATTGTATTTTATTTAAATAAGGATTCGGGTCACTTAATTCTAACAATCTCCACCTTGACACGAATTCTCAATAAACAAGTTCTTCATCGCGAACTCTCAACGAACAAATTCTCCACCTCTTCAATAAAACCCCTTAAGGGTTTAACTTCAACAATGAACACCAACCAAGTCTAAGCAATGCTCAAACTTGGTTATAGTAAGTGACTTAGTCATCATATCTGCAGGATTTTCATGAGTACTAATTTTGCTCACAACAATATCACCACGAGCAATAATATCACGAACAAAATGATACCAAACTTCAATGTGTTTTGTTCTCTCATGAAACATTTGATCTTTTGTAAGGAAGATGGCACTCTGACTGTCACAAAATACTGTGCTGATTTGAAGGTCTTCATTGAGCTCACTAAAGAGTCCCTTCAACCAAATAGCTTCTTTACAAGCCTCAGTAATCGCCATGTACTCAGCTTCAGTGGTAGACAAAGCGACTGTAGTTTGCAAAGTAGCTTTCCAACTGATAGCACAACCTCCGATTGTAAAGACATAACCAGTGGGAGATCTTCTTCTATCAAGGTCTCCAGCAAAATCAGCATCAACATACCCAATGACTCCATCTCTAGTTCTTTCAACTGTAAGCAAACATCAGTAGTACCTCGTAAGTATCTTAAAATCCACTGAACTGCTTTCCAATGTTCTTTACCGGGATTCGCCATGTATTTGCTAACTGCACTGACTGCATATGATAAATTTGGACGTGAACAAACCATAGCATACATGAGAGATCCCACTGCACTAGAGTATGGAACATGTGACATGTACTCAATCTCATCATCTGATTGTGAAGACAAAGCCGATGAAAGTCTAAAATGGGATGCTAAAGGAGTACTAACAGGCTTAGCACTCTGCATATTGAACCTGCAAAGAACTTTCTCAATGTACCCCTTCTGACTTAGGTACAATTTACATGCTTTTCTATCTTTGAGAATCTCCATACCAAGTATCTTCTTTGCTGGTCCCAAATCTTTCATCTTAAATTCTTCATTTAGTTGGGCTTTGACCTTTCTTATCTCTCTTTTATCTTTTGCTGCTATCAACATGTCATCAACATAAAGAAGTAGATACACAAAAGAACCATCACTGTTTTTCTTAAAGTAAGCATAATTGTCAAAACTACTTCTTTTAAAATCATGAGAAGTCATAAAGGAATCAAACCTATTGTACCACTGTCTTGGTGGCTGTTTCAAACCGTAAAGAGTCTTTTTCAGCAAGCAAACATAGTCCTCTTTTTCTGAGACTGTAAAACCCTCTGGTTGTTGTATGTAAATATCTTCCTCAAGTTCTCCATGCAAAAATGTAGTTTTTACATCTAACTGCTCAAGCTCCAAATCATGCATGGCCACAAGACCAAGCAAAGCTCGAATCGAACTATGCTTCACAACTGGGGAGAACACATCTGTGAAGTCCACTCCTGAAATTTGACTGTAACCCTTTGCAACAAGCCTTGCTTTATATCTGGGTTCTTCAGCTTCTAGAGTCCCTTCTTTCTTTTTAAACACCCATTTACAGCGAACAACCTTTTTACCTTTAGGAAGTTTCACAAGATCACATGTTCTGTTTTTGTGGAGTGATTCCATCTCCTCTTGCATAGCAAACATCCACTTTTCTAAGTCTTCACAGCTAACCGCCTCAGAATAATTAGACGGCTCTTGGTTTGCATCTATATCTTCAGCCACATTTAAAGCATAAGCAACTAGGTCAGCCTCGGCATACTTCTTTGGAGGTTTAATTTCTCTTCTAGTTCTGTTTCTGGCGATAGAGTATTGTGGTGAAGAAGCAACTCTATTTTCAATTTTTGTACTGGCTTGAGGAGTTGACTCTGTATTAATCTGATGCCCCACCTGCTTTTTATTTTCTTTATTGGAAGAGTCTTTAAGAGATAAGTTAGGTAGCATAGCAGTTTCATCAAAAACAACATCTCTGCTAATCACAACTTTCTATTTTCAGGACACCATAACTTATACCCTTTTACACCAACTTTATAACCAAGAAAAACACATTTAATGGATCTCGGTTCCAGTTTTCCATTATCAACATGAGCATACGTAGGACATTCAAAGATCTTTAAATTAGAATAATTAGCAGGATTACCAGACCATACATCTTGTGGAGTCTTTTTCTCAATGGCAATGGATGGAGATCGGTTGATCAAAAAACATGCAGTAGAGGCTGCTCGGCCCAAAACGACTTTGGTAAGTTGGCATTTGACAACATACATTGAACCTTCTCCATGATCGTTCTGTTCATTCGTTTTGCAACGCCGTTTTGCTATGGAGTATGACGAACTATCAAGTGTCTCACGATCCCTTCTGACTTGCACAATTTATTGAACTCATCAGAACAAAACTCTAAGCCATTATCTGTGTAGAGGTATTTTATTTGTTTTCCCGTCTATTTTTCAATCATAGTTTTCCAAGACTTAAATGCGGAAAAAACATCTTTTTTCTGCTTCAGGAAGAATGCCCAAACTTTTCTGGAAAAATCATCAATAAAAGTTAGCATATAATTAGCTCCACCTCTCGAAGGCACTCTTGATGGCCCCCATAGATCAGAATGAATATACTCCAATGTTCCCTTCATGTTATGGATTCCTCTGGTGAATCGAACTCTCTTTTGTTTCCCAAAAACGCAGTGCTCACAGAACTTAAGTTTGCAAATTCCTTGCCCATCAAGAAGTCCTCTTTTGTTCAATTCTGTCATGCCATTCTCACTCATATGCCCTAGGCGCATATGCCAAAGTTTAGTAATATCATCATCTGACAAGGAAGAGGAAGCGACAGCTGCATCACCAATAACAATAGAACCCTGCAAAACATATAACTTGGCAGTCTTTCTGTGCCCTTTCATCACAACGAGGGAACCTTTGAAAATTTTCAAAATCCCACTTTCAGCTGTGTATTTGTACCCTTTTGAATCAAGAGTACTCAACGAAATTAAATTTCTCTTCAATTCTGGAACATGTCGTACGTCACTAAGTGTTTTGACAACTTCATCAAACATCTTAACTTTAATTGTTCCAACACCTGTGATTTTACACGAAGCATTATTTCCCATCAAAACAACACCTTCAGACACTGTTTCGTAATTTGTAAACCAATCCCGATTGAGACTTATGTGGAATGTGCAACCCGAATCAAGTATCCACTCCTCGCTCACTTTAGAATTGTTGACAGAAGCGACTAGAAGTTCACCATCACTGTAGTCTTCTACAACATCAGCTTCATTGGAATTTTCTGGTTGTTTTCCCTTTTGCTTTGCAACCTCCCTTTTAATCTTGTTCTGTAACTTATAACACTCAGTTTTAATGTGCCCTTTCTTCTTGCAGAAGTTACAAGTTTTACCTTTGTTTGAAGACTTCGATCTACCCTTAGATTTACCGCAAGGATTCCGTTCCTGTGTCCTTCCATGATCATCATCAGCATTCCAATCTTGTCTCCCACGAACAATGAGACCCTCTCCCTGAGAGTCGGGTTTACCACAAGATGCTTCATCTTATCATACGAGGTCAAAGAATCATAAACCTCATCAACTGTAAGAGACTCGCGGTTATATAAAATCGTGTCTCTGAAGGTTGAATAAGACGGGGGCAATGAACAAAGTAGAATCAGCCCTAGGTCTTCCTTATCATACTGAACCTCCATGGCCTCCAAGTTTGAGAGAATTTCTTTAAACACTGTTAAGTGTTCGTGCACAGACTCACCTTCCTCCAAACGATGAGCATAAAGACGTTGCTTCATATGCAACTTGCTAGTTAGAGTTTTCGACATACATATTTGTTCTAGCCTCTTTCATAATGCAGCGGCGGTCTTCTCCTGCATCACATCCTGCAAAATTTTGTTAGACAAATGTAGATGTAACTGTGTTAACGCCTTTCGATCCTTGTGCTTCTTCTCTTCCTCCGTCAATGTTGAAGGCATATTATCTACCCCTAGTAGGGCTTCCTCTAAATCCATCTGTGCAAGAACTGCATGCATCTTTATCTGCCACAACGCGAATCTGGTGTTGCGATCCAACAGCGGAATTTCATACTTTAAAGACGTCATTACCGTGATCGAGATAAAAAAAAACCTGAAAGCTTGAATACCAATTTGTGAAAAATATAACGTCGGTAATGACAAATATATTGCAAAGAAAAAGAGAAAAAAAAAAGAACACACAGATTTTACGTGGAAACCCTTTCGGGAAAAAACCACGGGCAGAGGAGAAGAAAATTCACTATGTCGAATTCGAATCAATTACAAAAGGAATAGACTATGTCTATTTATAGGCTTGTAAAGCCATCTTCTAATAGGAGTGTAGTAAGGTCGAAACTCCTTATTCTAATCAATATCAAATAGATGGAGTTTAATAAGGTTTAAAAAACCTTATTTAAAATAAAATAAAAGAAGTGTAGTTCTATAGGGATTCTTCTTTTATTTTATTTTACCATTGTATTTTATTTAAATAAGGATTCGGGTCACTTAATTATAACAACATTAAATTTTTAAATATGACAATGCACTTGTACTTTATGTTAACTATTTTGATTTTTTATGAACTTATTAATTTTTTTAGTTTTTGAATAATTTTATAATTTTTAAATTATTTGTTGATCTGACATATAACACAAATAGTGTCATTCCAGCATAAAGTGCACGTGGATTGCCACGTCAATATTTTAGTCAACATTTCCGTAAAGGAAAAATGATTGGGCTCTTTTTAAAATGTTAATAGCCAAATTTAACTAAAAAAGCTATAATAAGTGTTAAATTTATTATTATACCTTACAAAAGTGAAATTTTAAAAGATACAAGTATTTATTTTTTAATTAAATTAATTAAGATATGTGTTTTCAATTATGTGAATAATTAAGTAAAGAGTATTTATAGCGTTTAATTGAAAATTAAAATTAAAATTTTCTTAATCATTTAATTAAAGAATATTTAAGAATTAATTATGTTAATATAAATTTATTGTAGTGGAAAGATTAGTAATTAGGAAATGTTGGACAATTTTGGTGAAGACATTAAAATTAATAACATTTCGTTTTCCAAAGAAATTATTATATTAAAGTTATGCAAAGTTGATATATTTTGATCATAATACAACTATTGTAGAATTGATATTTTATCCTAAACTAGATATTCTCTTCTGAAATAAATAATAATTCCATTACGTAAAATTCATTACAAAAAGGAAAAATGATAATAATTTCATTACTTCAAGACCAAAAACGCAAACCAATAAAATAGAGGATAAAACTAAAATTCAACCATCATTCTTACTTCATATACTTATCCTATCCTTCTTTACTTTCATCCCACATTATGGTTTAAAATGGAGAAAATATTAGGACGACTTTACCGGTGGATCATATAAAATAAGGCCAAACTCGTAACTAAAAAAGTTATCCTATTAGTTTCTTGTCGCATCCAACAAAAAGATAAATTATGAAATAGAGACGCAAGAATAGGACCGTCTAAAATTAAATTGCAACAATCAAAACGTTGTCGTCAACCTTTGCAAAGCCAAAATCACTGAGGCAATCACACTCAATCATTATATCATCCATAACAAAAAATGAGCTTCATGGATCGCATAAACTTTGGTAAGCTTAGTGATTTGCAGTAATTTGATGTGTCAAATTAAGCTCCTCATTATATTTAATGAGCTTGTTTTCGAGCAATTTAGAGGTTTTTTTCGTGGTTTTAGTTAGTTTTAATTCTTTGCATTAATAAGTGATAAGTGTGAGTTTTGTGTTGTTTTGAGACCCGAGATGACCAATTGGCACCCAGGGAATCTAATGGCACGAGAACATCACCTAGAAGGGGGTATCGTGCTATCGAAGCATGGAAGTCATGATACCTTTGACAGTGTTGAAAACAAGGGGGATTGAGCCATTGATAGTGGTATCACGATACCGGCCATAGGGTATCACGATACCCAAAACTCTCAAAGGACCCCCATTTCAAGACTATTGAGGATATCGTGATACCAAACCATGGGTACCGTGATATCACTGTTAAAGGGAGAAAAAAATGATTGTAGGGGTAGTCCTTGTCCAACATGTCCCCCAACCAAAATTAGATGATTAGGGATAATTTGGTTACTCTTTTTTGGGTTTGTAATCTGTTAAAAGAAGGCCAAAAAATTTGGCTAAACAAATATATACTAGACACTTAACTCTTTTTCATGTTTTTTTAGAATTTTTCTATTCATCTTTTAAGGTTTAATCTTCTTATCCATAGTTTTAGGGTTTAGGTTTATGTTTTCTCCAGTTTTTCTTAGTTTCCATAGTTGTTAGTTAAGTTAGTTAACACTGTAGCTAGATTTATTTACTTGTTTAGTACCTCAAACTTATTGTATTTTTCAGTTTAATCCTAGTTTCAATGCAACTCAATTTCTTTTTAGTTTCATCATTGAAAATTAGATTTTTAAGTGTTCTTTTACATTCCCTTTTCTGCCATTGTTATTGTTTTCAAGCTTTTTCAAGAAAAGCCTCTTTTTTATTGTGCTTTCCATTTATGCCTCTTGTGTGTGGTTACTTTGTTTTTGTTTGCTTAAGCATGATAATGGGTAACTAAATTTGAAGTGAGAAGTTGATGGAAATGTTAGCTAGTTAATTTTTGGGTCAAGGACTAAATTATAAAATTTGGACTAAATTTAATAGACTTAAAAACTTAGGATTGATGCCCCTAAGGGAAAATCAAGATAAGTGAGACCAATAGGAGATCTTATTGAGAACCAATTTGATAAGTTAGTTGGGTAAGGTCGAGCGATAAACCAGACTGATTTCTCTAATTTGGTAAACTGAGCCATTTTAAGAGTTTAAGTGATTTAGTTCCCTAATTCGAGGGTTAATAGCAACATAAAAGTCAACCAACCACTGTTTGTTATTAATTAGTTAATTTCTTAGTTTTTTTTATTTATGGTTTAGTCTTTTTTAGTGATTAGTTAGTAAATTAGCATAATTAACTTCATTTATGGTTTATCGTACTATAATGCTTAATAAGTAGTTGGCTAGACTCTTTTAATTGCATGCCTGTAGTTTAAAAATCGCTTAATCATTGACTCATGTGGGTTCGATCCTTGGAATACTTCAGTGTTCCATTGAACATTATAAATACTACAATTGACCTGTCACACTTGCAGTTAACGTTTTATTTGATTGTGTTAGTATTGATTTCTCAGCCTCGATGTTCACATGCCGGCGACTAAGGCGGTCAAATTGGAGGAGCCATTGCTGGGAAGTCGGTGCTAGATTAAGTGACTTTTGGTTATATGCATCCTTTCTGGAGAGATAATTAACAAAAACTAAATTTATAGATATAACACTTCTTTTTCTCTTATGTTTTTTTGTTTGGAAAATATTTGTTGATTCGTTTATATGCCTTTCACTTATAGGGGTAGTGTATGACTTGGACCGATAATAGGATTGTACCATTTGAACCAGAATCGAAATGAATCTTAACACACTCTCGAAGGGATCAACCACCTAAAGGAGCCCTACTTTCATCGATAAATCCACCGCTTATCGAGCCTCCTATTGACGATCCTAGGAGAGAAGAACAACCTTTTGAGAGACCGATGGAGCAACGTACATTGCGAGACTACATCATGCCCAACCTAGAGGTTGTCCGATGTAGCATTAATTGTCCCACGATTAATGCTAACAACTTCGAGATAAAGTCGGCCATGATCCAAATGATATAAGGAAATCTTCAATTTCGAGGGTTAATGAATGAAGATCTAAATCAACACCTTAAGCGCTTTCTAACCCTTTATGATACATTTAAGTAAATTAGGGTAACCGATGACGCTATACATTTTCGGTTATTCCCTTTTTCTTTGACTGGTGATGTTTTTATGTGGTTAGATTTGTAGCATGTTTATTTGACCAATACGTGAGATGCAGTAGCCAGTGGATTCCTCACCAAAAATTTCCTCCGAGTAAGACTATGAAGCTTCGGATGGATATCACAAACTTTCGCCAACTCGAGGGAGAGTCACTCTAAGAAGTGTGGGAGCACTTCAACTTAATGCTACGTAAGTGCCCCTACCATGGTTTGCAAGATTAGTTTCAATTACAAACGTTTTATAATGGGATCGATGGGAACTTGTGATCGAGTTTCAATGGAACGTCCAGTGGGATATTCATGTCGAAGACTTACGTGGAAGGATGCTAATTGATTGAAGACATGACGATGAACTACTACATGTGGTCAGCTGAACGGTTCACGTATAAAGTTAAACAACCAACCGTGAATGTGGTTGGTAACGAGGATAAGTGTAACACCCTAGAACCGACCTAGACGTCCAGTCCGAGCTTAGAGAGTTACATGAAAAATAAAATACCACGCAAGTCACAATAATACCAAACCATGATTCACATAAAATTTAACACAAATATTAGTTAAGTATATAATCTACTAAATTCATTTTATTATAGTTTAACAAAACTCTTACTGAAATAGTTTTAAGAAAGCTAATAGTTCGACTGAGCTCCTGCAGCACCGACCCGTTCAAGTCTGCGAACTACCTGAAATCCAAGCAATAAAAAAATGAGTTATGAACTTAATGCGTAAAAGAAATTTATTCAATTATTATTAATTATAGCGTAGTCCCAAATTCAGATATTCGGTTCAATACAGAAGTAATTTTAGTTCAGATTCAAAGTAGACTAGTTACACGTGTCTATATATGCAATTTCAGTTCATATATGATACCGATCAGATTCAGATGCAATATTCATATACCTGCCCGCTACACACTGTCTTCGACCATCCTAACACACCATTAAGGACATTCAATGCCCAACCAACCCTATACACATTAAAGTGTTCATTGACACTTTTACAGAAAGCAGCTTAGCTGCTAATTTAGTATGTGACAAGCGCCAAAATTAGATTTATACTCGTTATGGCGTAGCCATGATTTCAAAACAGATTTCTTCCTCCTTCACAATATCCCAACCCATGTCGATGCAAAACACAAGTATCCGTATCATGTATTCAGTCATTCTAATTCATTTAACAATCAAATAAGATAGTTCAACATCAAAATAAGCATTATAGTTCACTTACAACTAAGTTGCTCACAGATCAATATCAGAGTATCAGACAGTTCTAATATCATCAATTTCAATCATTCATACATTGAAGAGGCCAATATCAGTGTTAAATAACATTTTCAGCCTCGAAAACAGATTTCGGGTCTCAATAACGTGCCATACGGCCAAGTCATACGCCCATGTGCCTTGCCCGTGTGGTTCCAAAGCATAAATAGTGAGTTACATGTCCTGGACACATTCCCGTGTCCTTGCCTGGTCGTGTACCCAGACCGTGTGGCTTTTATACCACAACAGTGAGTTACACGGCCTAGCCACACGCCTGTGTCCCTGGCCATGTGGTCTTATACCATAAACAGTGAGCTACACGGCCTAGACACACGTCTGTGTCTATTGCCCGTGTGAACCCTACACCATTATGGCCACACACGGCCTAGAAACATGCCCGTGTCCCCTTCGTGTGACCTCAAATAAGTAAACAAAGAAAGAAAAGAAAAATAAATAAATAAATAAATAAAATAAATAAATAAAATAAAAGAAAGAAGAATAAGAGACACAGACGTTAACCAAATTTTTAATAAATTTTGTCTTAACCACCAGCATACCTCCGACAACTAGCAAAAATTCTCTTAACACATACGGTGGGATTCGAACTCGGGATTAGACAGATGCTTAACTAGTGAACCAGTAGGCTCATTCTTGTCATAGTTTCTTATCGAACTACCTTTACCCATATTACGCATGGACAGGGATTGTTCTAAAAACATAAAACTTTTAACGATGCAACTCGAACTCCTGACCTTAAACACAGAACCAGAGATACAAAAATCTAATTACTGCAGAATCTCATAATTAAATTCTTAAATTTTTAGGGCTTTACAACTCTCTCCCCTTAAAAGAAATTTCAACCTCGAAATTTTTCCTGAGTTAAACAAATACAAATACAGCCGTCGAATTGATTCTTCCAGTTCCCAAGTGGCTTCTTCAGTATCGTGGTTCCGCCAAAGAACTTTCACCAGAGGAATAGTTTTCTTCTTCAGCATCTTAACGTTACGTTCCAAGATCTAGACAGGCTCCTCTTCAAAGGTTAATCCAGTCGCAATTCGATCTCGTCGACAGTAACAATATGTGACGGACCCGACTAATATCGTCTCAGCGTCAAGACATGAAATACATCGTGAATCTGATCCAGCTTCGACGGTAATTCTAACTGGTATGCAACAGGTCCGGCACGCCTTAAGATACGGTAAGGCCTAATAAACCTCAAGCTTAGCTTGCCCTTGCGTCCAAATCGGAGGACTTTTTTCCAATGTGATACCCTTAGAAACACTTGATCACCTACCGAAAACTCAATATCCTTTCTTTTTTATATCTACATAAGACTTCTGTAGATCGAAGGCTGCTTTCAAGCGATCACGAATCACTTTCATAGTGCCCTCAGTTTCAAAAACCAGTTCAGGACCCAATATCCGAGGTTTACTTAATTTCGTCCAACATAACGGATTATGGCACTTATGACCATATAAGGCCTCGTAGGATGCCATTTGACTACTAGATTGAAAGCTGTTATTATATGCAAACTCTGCTAATGGTAGGTACTCTTCCCAACTACCCCTGAAGTCTATCACACAACCCTTAAGCATATCCTCTAGGATCTGAATAACCTGCTCCGACTGTCCATCGGTCTGAAGATGGTAAGTAGTGCTGAAATTAAGTTGAGTGCCTAAAGTTTCATAGAGTTTCTTTTAGAACCGAGATGTAAATCGTAGATCTCTGTCAGAGATGATCGAGACCGGAATTTCGTGTAGTCTCACAATTTCAGTGATATACATTTTATCTAACTTCTGTAAGGAGTAATCCGTTCAGATAGGAATAAAATGGGTTGATTTAGTCAACCGATCAACAATGACCCAAACCAAATCTTTCTTAGTGGGGGTTAAAGGCAACCCCGTAACAAAATCCATTATTACCCGTTCCCATTTCCATTGTGGAATCTTAACTGGTTAAAGCAGTCTAGAGGGTAATTGATATTCGGCCTTAACTTTTTGACACGTGAGATAGTGAGATACAAAAGTGACTACCTCCTGCTTCAGTCTGAGCCACCAATAACGCTCTCGGAGATCCCGATACATTTTATTCCCACTGGGATGCATAACATAGGGACTGTTCTGTGCCTCCTGTAGAATCAAATGTCTTAATTCCTTATCATTGGGTACACAAATCCGACCTTTGAAGCAAAACACATTAGCGCTATTTAAGCAAAAAATAGAATTCTCGTTTGAACCAACATGTTACAATAGTTGCACTAAGGATTCATCGCACAATTGTTTAGCTCGTATCTGCTCCACCAAAATCGGTTTAACCTGCAATTCTACTAACAACCCTTCATCCTCAACTAAATTCAGACGAGCTAACATTGCTCTCAGATCAGTCATCGCTTTACGACTAAGGGCGTCAACTACCACATTAGCCTTACCCGGATGGTATTCTATCATGCAATCATAATCTTTAAGCAACTCAACCCATCGACATTACTGAAGATTTAACTCTTTTTGGGTTAATAAATGCTTGAGACTCTTGTGATCGGTGTAAATAATACACCTTTCACCATACAGATAGTGTCTCCAGATTTTCAGAGCAAACACAACTGTAGCTAGCTCCAGATCGTGCGTAGGGTAATTGCCCTCGTGTTTCTTAAGCTGTCACGAAGCTTAAGCGACCACGTTAAATTTGTTGAATTTTTTAGAATTAGACCAATTTGATAGAATCTATAAATATTGGAGGGATAAAATTGTTATTATGCTAATAAAAAAAATACCATGTTAGGAACCCGTTAATGATGTAAGGAGAAGTGACCAAAGTTTTAAATGTCGATAACATTAATAATTAAAATAATATTTTTTTTTGAATTTAGGGGACCAAAATAGGAGCATGCTAATAATTGAAACATGCTATAAGTTTTTGTACTCTTTATAAATTAAAAATTTAGTACTTGGATTCAGGAATTTAGTCTATCTACATTTTATTTTTTAAAATTAAAATTCAATTATTAACACCTTGGTGTAACATTTTGAAATAAAAAAATACTCATTTGGTACTGATATAATTAAAAATGATATTATAAAAAGTTGAATTTAATAAAAGTATTTTAATGATATAAATAATTGATCCCAAAAGTAAAATACCCAAAATTTTTAAAATAAAAATAAAAATTAAATTTTAAATAAAAAAAGATTACAGTATAATTTATATTTCTTTTAACAAGAGAGAGAAATAAAAGATAAGAATTGTAAAACGAATTCAAAGGGGAGTTTTCGCCGTCCTTTATTTAAATAGTTAAAATAATTTTTTTATTTTTAAAAAAATTATAATTTAATTTAAAATATCAAATTCTGGTTTCATTTTTATGGAATTCGAGTATAAATTAATGGAAAACTTAAACACAGGTCTTTCGTTATTTGATTGGTAGACCTAGATTTTTTGATAATCATAAATATTTCATTGAAGCACTTGGTAGGAAAAATTAGAAGAATTCTATTTATTATTTGGTGATGTTGAAAAATGAAAAATAAAATAAAAAATTTAAATTATGTGATAGTGTTGAAAAATAAAAAAATCTGATGAAAAATAAACTTTCATTCTTACTAAACACATTAAAAATTACTTAATTTTTTACTTTTTCATATTTTTATTTGTCCACTCACTGTTAATTCATGAATTTATGAAGGGAATAATCCAGGTTAGGTTTTCAGAGAAAATAAAAAGAATCATATACTTTAATCAATATAAACCAAAGAAAAAGAAAATCTTTCCAATACAATGATATACTAAACTTCAATTTAGTTGGTATTAAGTACATGCATATTTTTACTCGAATTTAAAATTCTGAGTGAATTATAAATAGAGATAGACATTATATTAAAATAAATAAGTTCAATAATCTTTTTTTTATAAAAAGTACAATAAATTAATTCATCTATATTTAAAAATAATTGGTAAAAAACCTCTCTAGTCCCTCTCTATTTTTATATTGAGCGAGTTGATCCCTTTAAAAAAATCGAAACAATTTAATCATCTAAAAAGTCAATAAATCTAGCTTTATCGTTTACATATTTAAGGTAGAAAATAATTATTATACTAATTAAAATGATGTACGTTTGATGGAATACATTACAATATGATTAATTATTCTTAAATACTCACTTTTAAAATTAATAAAATTTTATTTTCCAACATAATTTAAAATCATACTACAACAGATATTGATAAGCAATCTACCATACATAAGATAAATATATTGTTTTTGAAGAATACTTTTTTTCTGAAATAAACTGCAGTTAATATCATTATCAAGCGATGATGTTTTAGCAGCCTAGAAGAACAATGCCCTTGGAAACAACAACGAAAACCAACTACTCATTCTTTAGCATTTTGAGTAATAAATAAATATATCTGAAACCAAAAAATAGAGATGAACAGGCAACGACAAAGGATTTATAAAGAAGAAATCATAAAATCATAAAAAAGACCAACTGAAATACAAGTAATAAAGAATAGATCTAGAGAGGGCAAAAAGAGAGAGAATAAGAGAGAAACCTAGCCTTGTCTTGCAACTGTCCAATTTTATCAGTGACAAGAGAGTACTCTGCCTCGAGGGTTTCACATCCAAATTCAATTCCCTTTGATGTTGCTAGCTGCAACATTTAAAAAGTAAAAGTTAATAGATAAGATTATCCAAAGAATCCTTTGGTACAAAGTATTTTTGCTGAAAATGCTAGATTATAGCAGTCTCTGTAGTCAGTATTTTATAGATCCAATATGATACGAGGAACTACTTAACCTGGTTCAGATTAGTTCCACTCTGATGATTACTGGCAATCCTCCTCTTTAGTTCTACAAGGTGAAAAAGAAGTATAAGTAACTTATAAAGTCCAAAAGAAATAGGTCCTTATTTCAGCATAGTATTAGTCAAGAGATTGCTTATGACATTCCCTATGCCCAAAAAGCAGGAGTCTCATGCACCACACAACCCCTTTAACCTCTTAGCCCATACTATTTTGGTTGTTCAATCGCAAAATTTATGTGTCTGTATTTCCAGAATATGAATGTGTGACTTGTTATAATTAAATTGTTCAATGACAGAGACATTTCCAATACACTCAAAACTGTAATCAACACCAGCATCAGTGAGATCAACAAGGACCTGCTGAACCGGTTTATCATAGTCCTTTGGATTCACAAACTCTGTAACTCCAAAATTTTTTGCTGCAAGTTTCAATTTGTAAAAATACATTCATATAAATGTATAAATAAAAGTAACACAAGATTTATTACAAAAAAGATAAGCTTGACAATAACCTCTATTTTTCTAGCAAACTGCATACTGAATATCTCATATTAATATTAATAAAATACTTTGAGCATTATTATTCTTACCTTACTTACCTATATCAAACTTTTTGCAGTCAATATCTACGCCAATTACTCTAGAGGTGCCAGCTGATTTTGCACCCTCTGCAACCTGCAACATTGCGATCAAAAGACTAGATAAATAAACAATTTAACATCTGGCACCAAAAATAAAACAACAGTGGTAATAACAAACATATTAAACAGAACCAAAAAAGATAACTAGAAGTTCATAATAAACAGTTTTAATACGTTTCCTAATAAGTGAGATGGATATTTGAAACATACCGCAAGACCAACAGTCCCAAGGCCAAAAATAGCAACAATAGCCCCTGGTTCAACTTTGGCTATGTTCCACACTGCTCCAAGCCCTACACAACACAAAGCATATATAAATACGATAGTTTGTGCAAAAGGACAAATTTATAAACCATATACACTGTCAAATAAAAATTGAATTGTTATCCATTTAGATGATCACAGATGGTAGCCATGATTTTTATATTCAAACACCACGCGTGTTTTGAGAGGATATACCCATGAACTGGACTATTTAAGCAAGCAGATTCAATAATTAACTTAATACTCCAAAATTATATATCCTTTTTCTATGTACATAACAAGTACTCCATAATGTATGCCATCTACTGCATCAGCTTAATACTAGAATTCTCAATCATAGATATATTCTAGCATTTAAAACATTTCCATCTATTCAAGTTATTCAAAAGACACTACTATTGAATACCAAAAAAGCCAGAAAATCTAATTAAAATTAAATTTTGCCCAAAAAAGAAAAGAGAAAACTGCAGTGAGGCTTACAAGATTTTGCATCCCAAACGTACTGTAACAGTTAACCAGTCTCAAAGGACTTGAAGATTCTTATGCGAGCGAATTATATTCTCGAGAGAGAAGGTGAAAAGTGAAAACAGATCAGGAAAGAGCTATTGGGTAACAATCAGACCTACTCTTCAGTTGGGTAGTAGCAAAAGCGAGGACAAAGATTGGTTGCAAGAGAGTAATTAAATCCAAGACTGGGCCATTATTGAGATAGAAAAGAAAGATCAGATCAAGGAAAAGAGAAAAGGATCAGCCACAACACAACAAAGAAATGGAGAGAACAAGTTAATTGTGTTAGATTGGTAGGTTCAAGTAGTTAATCATAGTTAAATACTGCTTCTCAAACCTCAAGTGGTAGTTTATTCCACCAGAAATACCAAGCAAATTACAGATGAAGTTTGAAAGAAAGAAAGAACTAAGAAAATAGTACCTACCTTGGAAAGGGTATTGTAGCGTCTTCTCCTCGGTTTCAGCCTTGGAGCTTCTGGGGAAGTTGGAGGAGTGGGTAGCTGAAAGAAAGGAGCCGCTTGAAAAAGAGGGGAAGATCTGAATGAAATGGGAAGAAGAAAAAAAAAGAAGAAGGGATTCAGACGACAGAGAATGAAGAAGGGTATTGTTGAAACTTTACAAAAGCTGAAACACGCTGAATGGCTATTCTTTACTTAGGGCTCCTTTGGATGCCCGTTTTCCTCCATTGTGGTGAGATTAGGCTACCAATCTCACTGCACTGCTGTTTGGTTCAGCATTTTAGTGCAGTGAAAATTGGTTTCAAACTCACTGGTGTGCTGAAACGGGACTGGAGAATTCAGCAGCAGTTGAAGGAAATTGGGGCAGTAGGTATTTTTCACAGACAAAAATACCCATACTTTCCATATGCAAAGGGAACTATGGCTGCATGCTGTGTGAGGAGTAATCTTGCCGCTGCCCAAAGCTGCATTGCCTTTTGGTTGCTCCTGCATTTTGGAACTAGGGAGACTGCAATCTGAGGTAGATTTCAGAATTTTGTAGGGGGTGCCACCGCTTCTGATTCTTTTTGGTTTTGGGATGTAACGGAGGTGGGGTGGTGGGAAATCAGTGTAAGGGGAGGAACCTATAGAATGTTAAAGACATAACTCGCCACTAGATTCAGTTATTAAACACCCAGTCGAAGCAATTCAAGGTCTCGATCTCCCCAGTTTTCAGCACTAATGGCGAAGCCCAAGTCTTCCATCCTTCCACCTCGGAAATCCTCATCCTCAATCATGTTTCTAGCCATGCTGGTCATCTTTACCTTCCTCATTTTGATTCTTTTGGGCCTCGAAATCTTTTACATTCCTAGCGGTGACTCCCGAAATTCTCCTAAGACCAACGATTTGAGCTTCATTGTGCATAACGTCGTCGACAGGTTAGTTTTTAGGTTTTTTCTTTAAGTTTTGGTTGTGTTGGAAGGCGATCTGATAATAACCGCGGTTGTTTTGAAGCCTTTTTTTTTTGAATTGCCAGAAGTTATGTTGATGAAGACAGATGAGAGCAGTGGGTTGAAGCCATCTTTTGGGAGCCTAGAGCTTTTATCTACCATAATTTCTTGGTCAGTTTCTCAAGACTTTTGGATGAATATTTCACTTATTTTCTTCGTTCCTCTTTAATTTTATATCCAACTCTAACCGAAACAGTATTGCAATTGAAACTACTAGTGAAGCAAGCAATCTTTTTAATTTTTTTTTTGCAAGCTATTAGCCTTTTGAGATATTTTATTTCAAATTTCAAGCTTAGTGACACTTCTTGTATTCTAGTACTTGAAACTGAAAATGCAATGAGAATTATGTATAGAGAATGTATCTTAAATATTCTTAGTAATTTGGCGGACGGATCCCTGTGTTATAAGATGATTTAATCCAAGGTGAAAGGGAAGGCAGATAAAGTTCATACTTTTAACATGTATCTTTTAGCTAATCCTAAACTAACTTCTAGTTGTAAAAAAATTGGCAGTCCATGGAGGAATGTGAATACCTGATTGATCTTGCCAAGCCTCATATGAAGAAGTCAAAAGTTGTTGATAGTAAAACCGGCAAGAGTGAAGATAGTAGGTATGTAATTATTACTATGATTTCATATATAGTTTTGTTTTTGTTTCTTCTTTAAATCTTCTATTATATTAGATGTCATGGATGTTTGCGTGCATGGTGTACAAGTTCTGGAACATTTCTACCTAGAGGACGTGATAAGATTATTAAGAGCATTGAGAAAAGGATTGCAGATTTTACCTTCATACCAGTTGGTCTGTACTAGTATCTGAATCTATCCGAATTTATCAGTTACACTCAATTGTTTTTAATGCCTTTACTAGTGTAATTTCTTCCTTAGGATCTACTTTAGATCAGTTTCTTTGTTTATGCTACCCATGGTAGTGAAGTTAGTCATGGCAACACAATAATATGCAGAGCATGGGGAAGGACTTCAAGTTCTTCACTATGAAGTTGACCAAAAATATGAGCCTCACTATGACTACTTCAAGGACGAGGTCAATACCACGAACGGGGGCCAGCGTATAGCTACTGTCCTTATGTACCTGTAAGTACCATGAACATATAACATACCTTTCCTGTGTTTTATTATCCTAGTGCATTGTGTGGAAGTTCTCATTTACTCTTTTTCTACTTTCTTTAACCATTTTACAGCTCAGATGTTGAAGAAGGAGGTGAGACAGTGTTTCCTTCAGCAAAGGGGAACATCAGTGCTGTGCCTTGGTGGAATGAATTATCTGAATGTGGAAAGGGAGGACTTTCTGTGAGACCAAAGATGGGTGATGCATTACTGTTTTGGAGCATGAAGCCTGACGCAACTCTGGATCTTTCAAGCCTGCATGGTTAGTTCTAGTCACAAATTAAGTTGCTGCCAAGGGTCCTTTAATTCTTGGATGACATGACTTATGTCCCTCATCTATCTTGTTGCATTACTTAATTTGTTCTACCCTTGAGAATTTTTATTTGTTCTGTTATTATTCTGTTTCTTTTGGTTAATTTGGATAGTTGAAGCTTGAACCTTTAACTTATCCTGTACTTGTGCTCCTGGAGGACTTTCATACATTTTTTTCCTTAAAAAGATTGGGTTCTATGCTTAAAAATAAAAAAACTACATTTTCATCGTATAATTGGCATCTTTGCTTTGTTTGGTTTCTCTTATGATCTTCTGTTTTGCAATCAAATTTATGTTTTGCAATCAAGTATGATTTGTGCTTATGCATATGGGGGGGTAACAAAACAGTGATAGAGATTCAAAAGAAAAAAGATAGAAAAAAAAAAGTTGAGAGGGATCTATGGGAGGTTCTTAATGATGGCAACGGTTCATTTTTTCTTTTTGGGATTTAACAGGTGAATGCAGTTGAAAACACCCTCTTTTTATTCCTTTTCTTTATTCTTCTTCATCCTCTTTGCCCATTTTTCTCTTTTTTTAGGACGTTGAAAATCATGGATTTTTAGTTTCCACCTTTCCTTTTTTTTTCCTTTTCCAAAAAGCTATAACTTTGAGGAATCTAAAGCCATGAATTTTGAACTTGTGGGTTTCTTTGCCTTTTTTATTTTGCATGTTTCAAAAGTTTGTTTTTGTGCCTTTAATCTCATGCGTTGAAGTTGAAAACTTTTGGTCCAAAGAGCTCTTCTTGCTTCTCATGGAGTTAAGCTTGCTTGGTTTTTTTAAGGTATTTTCTTTGCTTATTTTTAGCTTAATACTTGTGTAGGTTTATGTCTTTGAGTACATGATGACGGCTAGCTTGAAGGGCTTGTTGTGGTTGACGGGAAAATTTCGAGTTATGGGGCTCTGGTCCTTGAAAATGAATGCTTTGTTTTTGAGGAAATGACTGTAAGAGCTTCAAGTTACAGTGGGATGTGAGAAATTTGAGATTTGGAGAGGGAGATTTAATGAAAATGCTATATGTTTTGGTATGTTTGTTTAAGTCAAAAGAGATTCCACAGTGGTACACATTGATGCTTTGATCATGACCAGGGGTGTTAGTGATAGGATACTCAAGGATGCAAATGGTAACATTAGTGATCATCTACGGAACCACATTCATTTGACTAATTGTATCCACTTGAAGAACCATATGCATAACCACATTCATTTAGATAGTGTGATCAGAGTATGACCTATTAGCATTCATTCTTTATTCAAGAGGATGTATCTCCTTTTGATATACTGTTAAACACACTGCGATTCTCTTGAGTTGTGGGTTTTCTTTACCAAAAAAATAAAAAAACACCTTATGTTTGATGTGATTTCTGGATTTTTTCTATGATAGATATTCATCAATTTATCATTTCTTTGCAGATGTTAGATGCTTCACAGACTCTTCTACCTGCTGACGAGCTCAAGAAACGATTTAATGAAGAGGGTGATTACTATTTATTTCCCTTTTTGTCATTGTTCCTTTCACCCTTTTCTTTTTATTCTTTCCAAGTTCAGCGGGTACGTAGTGAGCCATCTGATATTGCTTATACTCTCTCTCTTTCTCTACGTATATGTATATCTTTGTATATTTCTCTCTTTTTCATGCGCCTTTTCCTTGAGCCACGCCCTTTTACTCTTTAATCGCTTTCCCCCCGCTGTTTGCATTTGTTTTCTTTCACCCTCTTCTACGATTCTTGCTCCTGCAGATCTGCCACCCACTGCAGGGGAAGCTCTCTTTTGCTCTTCATCCCATTATTAATACCTTCCAAGTAGGGTCTTTAATTTATGTTTATGTGGTGAATTTTATTACATCTCTTTTTATTTTCTGGGCTGGTGGTATATCCTCTGCATTTTGTTTTGGACATTGTGGTTTTTTCCCTTTTTCCAAAATAAAAATAAAAATAACAAGCCTTATTACGTTGTTTTAGGTACAAATAGTTCACCATTGTTCTTGTCTGACCTTAAAATTTCTCCTTTAGTTAATTTTGACATAAGTTTTTCATGTATTTGGAGATTCATATCCTACACTCATATTCATGCAAAATGAAGAGTTGAGCTACTTAGCTGCCTAGAATTCTCGGCTTTGACTCTAATGCCATTTGAGTACTGTAATTTCACATTAATAGAATAAAAATACACTCCTTTATAGTTGGTTCCTTTATGTTGTTTTATACTTTAAAACAAAAAATGTTATTCTTTGGTTGGATCTTGGAAGTAACTGGAGATTAAGCAAAATTGTTGCTTTATATGATATTTGACAAAAAAACCTTTCATGAGTATTAACTTCATATGACTTTCATTTGCAATAATCTGATTTTTGAAGGTATTTTTCATTAATTTCTTGTCATAGACTTCTACAGAGAATATGCAAAATGGACTTACCAAATTCCTTTCATTTTCTTATATATTCCGTCGTTTGGTCCTGTAGTAGTCATCGAGAATATACCTGACGTGCCAATCTCTTCAGGCCATTTTGATAGAGGTGAATCGAGTTCTTCTAACAGTGAAAGTGACCTTGAAATTGCAATATTAAGGGAAACCATTGCAAATAGTTTAATGAATCAATATTTGTAAAAATAATTTTGTATCATAACTTAATTTCTAGTAATAATGAAACTTGTTATGTCTTATGTTACTATTTTTTTTATTAAAAATCATTCGTTTAGATACTTCAAAATTTGATCCAAGTATAATGTTACTATTTGTGAAAATAATATTTATCATTGTTATAAAAGAATATTTAACTATAAAAAATTAAAAATAATTTTTATTTTATCTAATAAATAATTTAAATTGATTATATAATTCATTAAAATATTTATAATAAAATATTGGAAGATACATTTTAATATTTTATTAAATGAATTTATAAATTCACATACTTTAATAATTTTATATAAGTAAAATAATTTAAAAACTTCTATTATATATCAATTCTAATCTAATGTCCTTAATAGTCATTTTATATTCTCACCTCACCGCTACAGCTGCATTTGAATCCAAACACATATTCCACCGCTATTTCTAATCTCACTGCTACAGTGTCCAATCTCACCGCTACAATAACTAATCTCACCGCCACCGCTATTTTTAACCTCACCGGAGGTAAACACACCGCCCATCCAAACTAAGCCTTAGAGTGCTGAATGGTAAATGGTGATTTTACCCTGAAAATGCTGTATGTAATAGGGCTGTATGAAATAGGGCTGTAATAGCCCATTACAGCCAACCAAACTATGGAATAGGGATGGGCCACTGAATAAGGAGAGAATGGAATAGCCATTCCCTCCAACCAAACATAGTGTAACATAGTGTAAGTATTTGTGATAGCAATGTTAAGTAGAGTAATAAATTATTGCCAGAATTTGAGGCGTTGATGGGGGCAACTTTGTCATCGTTTCATCCCAACTACGACTCCATGGAGCTTCCCTTTCCACCGCAAGCACAAGGAAAACATTAACACCTGAAATATAAGATACCCCTTTTCACATTTCTTTAATCCATCAACAGGCTTTGACAAGAAAACAAAACATGAACAACAACAAATCAACACATTAATCAATCCCATAAGCAAACCCCATAATTGTTATTTACACCCCCAACTTTTCTCTTCTCCTCATTAAATTCAATAAACAAGTCATGCTCTCACATTCACATGCACATGGACATGAAAGCTTTTCCTAGTCAAATTTAAGTAATACCCTTTTGATTAAATTATACAACTTGACTATGATAGAATCAAAGACAGAGCAGCAGCCTCAGTCCTGACAGATCAATTTTCCATTAATTTCCCACTTAAACAAGAAAAAGAAGTTTTGTATGTTTAAAAAAAAATATACTTTTCCTCTCTGGAACTCGGGAGCTCTCATTCTATTCCTTGCATCAGCAGTCACATAGTTTGGACAATTTGGTTGCTTCTTTGCATATCCTCCTGTGTCTATCTCTCTATCTCTCTTTTTTTTTTTAAAAAAAAAAAAAGAAAACTCACTCACAGATTTGGTTTGGGCATTTTGTTTTTCCCTATAGCCTAGCCTAGCCTTTGTCTTTCCTTTCATTTCCTCCAATGGCTACCCTTAGTGATATTGGGGTGTCGGCCTTAATCAATATTCTCACTGCATTTGCCTTCTTGTTGGCTTTTGCTGTGCTGAGAATTCAACCGGTTAATGACAGAGTTTACCTCCCAAAATGGTATATCAATGGAGGAAGGTCAAGCCCAAGAAGTGGTGGGAACTTTGTGGCCAAGTTTGTCAGCCTCGATTTCAAGACTTATCTTACTTTCTTGAATTGGATGCCTCAAGCTTTGAAGATGAGTGAGAGCGAGCTCATCAACCATGCTGGCCTTGACTCTGCTATTTTCCTCAGAATTTACTCTCTCGGGTACTCTTTTCTTTTCTTTTCTTGCGTTTATCTGCTCGTTGCTTCTGGTTAATATGTTGTTTCTTTTCACACAAAGCTTGAATTTTGTACTATAATTTGCATTAAACTTATGCACATTGTGGTAAAAAACTTGACCTTTTTCTTTTCTTTTGAGAATTCCTACTCTGCGGTTTGTCAATTTTCTTGGCTTATTCTTCCATGTTCTATTCTCCTTGTTTTAGCGTAAGAGAGCGAAGCTTTAATATATTTGACCATTTTTTGACAGAGTTGTTTCCATTCTTACAGCTTTAAGATTTTTGTACCCATAACTGTCGTGGCACTTCTTATCCTTATTCCAGTGAATGTGTCAAGTGGAACATTATTTTTCTTGAGGAAAGAATTGGTTGTGAGTGACATTGATAAGCTCTCAATATCAAATGTCCCCCCTAAATCTGTAAGGCAAGTTCAGTATAAAATCTTTAATGAATATCTCTTTGCAAAATTTTCTAGCTTTTCTAATGAGTTATGGTGGGACTATTTCAGGTGTTTTGTTCATATAGGATTGGAATACTTGTTCACAATTTGGATTTGTTACATGCTCTACAAGGAATATGATAATGTGGCAACAATGAGGCTGCGTTTCTTGGATTCACAACGTAGGCGTGCAGAACAGTTCACTGTTAGTCAAAACATCCTATTTTACTTTCTTGAATGACCCTAGAACGCATATCACCCCCACTTATATGTAATTCACTATTCAGTGGTTTATTTGGGGTAGAAATTGGTGAACTTTGCAGGTTGTTGTGAGGAATGTGCCACAGATTTCGGGTCACTCCGTATCAGATTCCCTGGACCAATTCTTTAAAACAAATCACCCTGATACTTATCTTTGTCACCAGGTAATACACTTATTTTGCTCAAGGATTTTATATGTTTTCAATTATAATGAGAGCAGTAGATGCATAATAAAACATCTAGCATATCCTAGGTGGGACTTTAGGCGGCTTTATAATTCCTGCCATTATTTTTGTACTCAGGCTGTTTATAATGCAAACAAATTCGCTAAATTGGTGAGGAAAAGAGATAGGCTTCAAAATTGGCTAGATTATAACCAACTGAAGTTCGAAAGACATTCTGAGAAGAGACCAACTGAAAAGGTAGTTTGTGCTTATAAGCTTTCATGATAGTAGCATAAGCTGTGTCAGCTTTATAGTTGTCCTTTGAGCTTTATATCAATTTAGCAGTTCATTAAATAGTTTACGGACCTGGTGAATGCTTTCAACTTTCAGACAGGATTTCTCGGGCTATGGGGTAAAAGAGTTGATTCCATTGATTTCTACAAACAACAAATAAAAGAATTCGATAAAAATGTAAGCTGCTGCTGATGTTTCATTCCAAGGCGTTCAATATATGGTTGAACCTGTTTTCCTTCTGCATTATTCTGGACCATTGGATGGCTCTAATATTCTATTTATTTCATTGTCTTTAATCGTCTCAGATGGCACTAGAGCGCCAGAAAGTTCTCAAAGACACGAAATCTATCCTGCCAGTTGCTTTTGTATCATTTAAATCGCGTTGGGGGGCTGCTGTTTGTGCACAGACACAACAAAGCAAAAATCCCACACTGTGGTTAACAAATTGGGCTCCAGAACCCCGTGATATTTATTGGCAAAACCTGGCTATACCATTCCTCTCGT
This sequence comes from Gossypium australe, assembly GCA_005393395.2. NCBI lineage: Eukaryota > Viridiplantae > Streptophyta > Magnoliopsida > Malvales > Malvaceae > Gossypium > Gossypium australe. The sequence goes on along the minus strand of CM016621.1, from coordinate 22,620,723 downwards.
TGACCATTCGGAAACTAATAATATCGTTATCAGTATTTGCATTGGTATTTTTCTACATGATACCTATTGCTTTTGTGCAATCTCTTGCAAATTTAGAGGGTCTTGAAAGAGTTGCTCCTTTCCTTAGGCCAGTTATAGAACTGTAAGTTAGCTTCAATTTCTTAGCTTATAGATACTAGGATTGTGATTTACTTGTATGCATTTTTTGTGCTAAAATTCATCCTTAGAATCCATTGCTCACATTTTAGACTTATCTTTTTAGATAACTTATAAAATGAAAGTGGGAAGCCATTAAACTATATACGACTAATTTTTTGTTTATTAGCTAAGAATTGTAGGACTTCTTCTGTAATATGACTTGTCCAACTTGGGACACTTTACTATGAGAGCATAATCACCATTATAGCAGGTCTCAAACTATTAATATTATTTGATCAAAGAATATAGTATTTTGAAACTTTTTGTATTGTTTTAGCACCCTCACAAAGTGTTACTTGAAAATAATGTGCAGGAAGTTCATCAAATCTTTCTTGCAAGGTTTCCTTCCTGGTCTCGCTCTTAAAATCTTTTTGTATATACTGCCTACAATGTTGATGATCATGTCAAAGATTGAGGGACATATAGCTTTATCAACTCTTGAACGACGAGCATCAGCAAAGTACTATTATTTTATGTTGGTGAACGTGTTCTTGGGGAGTATAGTGACTGGAACAGCTTTTGAGCAACTGCACTCTTTCCTTCACCAATCACCAACTCAGTAATCCTCGATCCACTCGTACTATTATTTTAAGATGTTATAGAATTGTCTTAGAATTCTAGTTTCTTTTACTTGATATGAATTAATCTGACATTGAAATTTTTTTAGATTTTCCTTTTAAATGGCTTAGTGATGTCTAGGTGGAATGCCTATGTTTAATCTGCAGCTGTGAATATATCTTATTATCATATGTTCTGACTATTCCATTCTAATGCAGGATTCCTAGAACCATAGGAGTGTCAATACCGATGAAGGCCACTTTCTTTATTACATATATAATGGTTGACGGATGGGCTGGTATAGCTGGTGAGATTCTCCGACTGAAGCCGTTGGTTATTTTTCATCTTAAGAACATGTTTCTGGTTAAGACCGAAAGGGACAGAGAACAAGCCACGGACCCTGGCAGTGTGGACTATCCAGAAACTCTCCCAAGTCTCCAACTGTACTTCCTTCTGGGAATTGTGTATGCAGTGGTTACTCCCATTCTTCTTCCTTTTATATTGATCTTCTTTGCCTTTGCGTACCTGGTTTACCGTCATCAGGTTAGTTCTTCGCAATGCTGCTGAATTTGTATGCTTTCTCTACAACTCTCACTAGGAAGCTCATCGGTCATAGAGATGGAAAGTCTACTAATATTTGAAAGATGCTTTTGCAGATCATGTTATTCTGCTTGTGATCTCATTTTCCATTTAATCATGCAGATAATTAACGTCTACAATCAACAGTATGAGAGCGGTGCCGCATTCTGGCCGCATGTTCACAGCCGCATAATAGCAAGCTTAGTGATCTCTCAACTTCTATTATTGGGTCTGCTCAGTACAAAAGAAGCTGCTAATTCAACTCCTCTGCTTGCTGTCTTACCCATATTGACATTATCCTTCAATCAGTACTGCAAGCACCGTTTTGAGCCTGCATTCCGAAGGTATCCACTCGAGGTAAGTTCCATACTTTGCAAATAGCTAACAAGGGCCAAAAGGCTCTTTTTATTTCATATGTGAAAATTTGTCCAAGCTATAGCTAAGGTTCCTTTTTCATTGTTATCATGCAGGAAGCAATGAAAAAGGACATAATGGATCAAACCACAGAACCTGATATTAACTTAACAACCTTTTTAGCTAATGCTTACTTGCACCCGATTTTCCGTTCCTTTGGAGAAGAGGAATTGGTAGAAGTGAGAGTCGATAAAGTTCGAGTTGATAAGAACCAATCTTATGGTGACAATGCTCAGAGTCAAACTAGTGATGATCACAGTTCCCCTTCCCCACCTCATCATCCCACCACCTATCCGCCCCAAGATGTTTATCACCATGGCTTCCCACCCCGATATGCCTATAACTTTTCCTCCCCTACCCATTATGGCTATCATTATGAAGCAGAGCCGGGAAATTCAAGGGCCTAATATATGTATGCTTAGAACTAAGAAGTCTTAACCAATTTGTCACTAATTTACCACACCAGGCATTGATGTTGAAGTCCTTTTCCATTTCTGTAAATTATTTTTAGCTAATATTCATATCACCATGTCAATTAAGGCATTTTTCAGTAAATTATGGTTGATGTTCCACCATGCTAAGTAATTGTTGGGGGGATCTTGGGTTAATATTCTATTTGGTATTTGAGTTTGGCTTCAATGTTCATTTAGGTACTTGAATTTAGTTTCAATGTTCATTTAGGTACTTGAACTTTTTCAATTTGATATTTTATGGTTTTTTGTTTAAATTTGGCACTTAAGTTTGACTTCAATATTCAATTTGGTATCTAAGTTTTTTTTTTTTCTTCTTTTTTCAATTAAGGGCTTATATTTTTTTACTAGAGTACTTGTGTGAAACATTGATCGGATAATATTTTATTTGATTTATGTATCAAATTAAACTTTAAAGTGAAATTAAAGTATCAAATAGTATATTAATCCAAAAATCTTGAAAGGCTTGAATTTTAGAACTTTGACTGAAATTTTCCACACGCCGTAATGTTGAATACTAAAATTTTCCTCTTTTAGAACATTGCACTCGAGAAGACATGATTGGTGTGTTCTGAATTATGATCAACGTAACTTGCTGGTAAAATGATGATGAATTTTTAATTTCAATAACAAAAATTCAATCTTTTAGTACAGATGGTCATCGATTGGGGTGGCCGAGAAATCTGCCATTCAATCTTGGCTACTATAAAGAAACAATTTACAAGGTCAACCTAATTACTTCTTTGATTAATGAAATCTTGAAATAAATTTAAAAAGAAAAGGTATACGTGAAAGTTTCAAAATCATAGGTCGGCGCAAGCATTTCTGAAATAACAAGCATGTTTACGCAGACGGAAAAAGGGGCTGAATTCAGTCATAACCAAAAATAAAGTCAAGTTTATGAGCAAGTTTAACGTATATAGTGGGTTTTTTTAATGAAAATAATATAAAAAACAAATTAAGTAAGGTTATTTACGTAACTCACGGTGTTGTGTTACTATGCCACAACATCACCTGCAACACTAAAATTATACCATATTTTTTGGTATTTTTTAAAACTATATATGGTTAATACGATAAAGTGGTGTTGCGGCACTATTTTCTACAACATGTCGGGAATTGGAGGAGAAAACATGGAAAATTGGGGAGAATTAGGGGAATATAAATAAAATAGACGTTATTTTATTTACTTCTTGATTCTCTTTAATTCTCTATAATTTTTTCCCCAAATCTCGACATTATATAAACGTGATGTCGTGTTACTATGCAACGATATCACTTTATCGTTTTGGTCATATATAATTTGAGAAAATATGATATAATTTTAGTGTAGATTTAATTTGGTGGGATACTACAAAATTTATTTATGATCTCAATTTTTTTTAAAATAAGTGTCACGATAGAGTAACGCTACGTCATGACTTACTATAACAATTCTACTAATTTCATAAATAATTTTCAACCCACCGTCTACTAATTAATTTATTTTTATATTATTTTCATAAAAAGAAAACCGTGTATAGTCGTATCATTTGTTTAAGGGTTTAGGGGTTTTGTCCTTTTTTCAATTTCTTTTCTTTATAACAAAAGCTGGCCAATACCAAACTATAATACGGTGCTTTCGCTGCACCGGACCTAAACGTGCAAACTAAGCTGCTATACCATTTTCTTCTCTCCTCTGTTCTGCCTCTGTTCTTTTTTTTCCTTTTCTTTTCTGTTAAACCCTGCATCAATGGCAACAAGCTTGAACTTCTTCCCCCAGACCTCAGAACCCAAAACTACTCATCTTCCTGACTGGTATTCACCAGAAACAAGAATCTATTCCAGCACGTATTCCTCTATATCTCTCCCAACTGATCCGTTAATTGACATTGTTTCCTTCATTTTCTCTCACCAACATGATGGGGTTACTGCTTTGATTGATTCGTCATCTGGGTATTCAATATCTTACTCAAAGCTGTTACCTTTGGTCCAATCAATGGCCTCAGGTCTCCACCACCTCGGTGCTTCCCAAGGGGATGTGGTCTTGCTTTTGTTGCCAAATTCTGTTCATTTCCCCATTATTTTCTTCAGCGTTTTATATTTGGGTGCAGTTGTTACCACCATGAATCCTCTAAGTAATATGATGGAGGTCAAGAAACAAATTGTTGATTGTGGTATGCGTTTTGCATTTACTCTACTTGAAAATGTTGACAAACTTCAGAAATTGGGTGTTCATGCAATTGGGGTACCAGAAAACATGGACCTAGATTCAGAAAAGACTGGTTTTTTATCTTTTCGTAAGCTTATTGGGGGCCAATTCGGTAAGGCGCCAAGGCCTGTGATTAGGCAGCAGGACACGGCGGCAATAATGTATTCATCAGGTACTACAGGCGTTAGCAAGGGAGTTGTATTAACACATGGGAATTTTATAGCAATGACTGAGCTTTTTGTAAGATTTGAAGCTTCACAGTACGAATATTCAAGTTCAAAGAATGTGTATTTAGCCGTTCTTCCAATGTTCCATATATATGGATTATCACTTTTCGTGGTTGGATTATTGTCATTGGGTTCTAGCATTGTTATCATGAGGAGATTTGATGCCAGTGAACTGGTGAAAGTAATTGATGACTATGGAGTTACTCACTTTCCAGTTGTTCCACCTATACTGACAACATTGACAATGAGAGCCAAGCGTGTATGTGAAAATAGCTTGCAGAGTTTAAAACAGGTTTCCTGTGGTGCTGCTCCTTTGAGCAGGAAAACCATAGAGGACTTTGTTCAGGCTCTTCCTCATGTTGATTTCATTCAGGTACTAAGGCTTAAGTTTAATACATCCCTCTTGAGTTGTCACGCTCTTACAACTTGTAACTAATATAAGCTGTTTACATGTTGTCCATTGGGAGGTTAAATTACTTAGCTTGCTTCAATTTTGTCTCTTTATAGGGCTATGGCATGACTGAATCAACTGCAGTAGGAACTCGTGGCTTCAACAATGAAAAACATCATAATTATTCTTCAATAGGACTTCTAGCACCAAACATGCAAGCTAAAGTGGTAGATTGGAATTCTGATTCTTCTTTGCCTCCTGGATTTCATGGCGAGCTTTGGCTAAGAGGACCTGCAATTATGCAACGTAATTAATTAGCCCATCTCTGAATATGGTTTGTCCTATTTGTTTTAATATGAGAATGACATAAAACCGGTTCTTTCTATTCTTGTATTCTTATTCTCACCTTTATGTTTTCTACATGATCAGTGGTCCAGTCAGTCATAAAACGATGCAAATATGCCTGCATTTTGTTTAAAGCAGTCGATGTTGCAGGAAAAGGCAATTTGTTCATTTTATGATATAAAAGCTAGAAACTTCCAAACATATTCTTGGGTAGCTTATTTATTAGGCTTCTCTTGATTTTCCAGGATACATAAATAATGTTGAGGCCACCAATATGACAATTGACAAAGATGGTTGGCTACGTACTGGTGACATTGTTTGTTTTGATGAAGACGGGTATTTGTATTTATCTGACCGCTTGAAAGAAATTATAAAGTACAAGGGCTATCAGGCATAACTTCTTTTCCCTTTCAATTTAATATAACTTGATGAACAAACATAAGCTAGTGCTCTGAAATCAATTAACATGGTATTTATAATGTTATTGTTGTACCAGATCGCCCCTGCTGATTTAGAGGCTGTATTGATTTCCCATCCCGAGATACTAGATGCTGCTGTAACTTCGTAAGTATTAACTTTCACATTTTTATCCGACATTGACATGTCGTGGAGAGAATTGTTTGTTGTCCTCCTTCCTAAAATGAATCTCAAATTGCAAGCATATGCATCTGATTTCTCAAAAGACAATGAAGCCATTAGACCCCTATGTGTACGAGGAACAATAAACTATGAAGTCCAAAGTTCAGAACTAAAACCTAGGTGAATGTTATATTATAGATCAAGGTCAATTAAATTGTCTATGGAATGAGTAATTGCAATTTGCAACCATCACAACATCTCAAAACCTCTGAGCTTGGTGATGCTTCTTTTTAGCCTTTATTCACTTTTAGCGATGAAAAATAGAATTAAATCTCATCCATTTTTTTGGGTGCTTTAGAGCCGCTGATGAAGTATGCGGTGAGATTCCTGTGGCATTTTTGGTGAGGAGGCACGGTAGCACACTGACCAAAGGAGCTGTCATAGACTTCGTGGCTAATCAGGTGCATAAGTTCTTGCCATTTTTGGATGTCATATAATATCCCCTCCTTTCAAGTATTTACATTTACAAATCATACCCAACATAACACAAGCGTAATACTCTTCGAAGCTCTTTACTGTCCTGTTTATCAAGCACTTACCTTATACTTTCATCTTTATTTATATTAGGTTGCACCTTATAAGAAAGTAAGAAGGGTGGTGTTTACAGAATCAATTCCAAAGTCTGCTGCAGGAAAAATTCTTCGAAAAGAACTTAAGAGTTTCATAAGTTCTAGACTTTAAGATCTGTGTTCTGGGTACAGCTGATTTTTTCGCAGATTTAATTCTGACAAAGTAGGACATTCAACTATAAAGACAATTATAATTCTGTTTGTCTAGGTAAACAGCAGCAATCTGCTGCTACTTGTATTAGTCTTGAAGGGATCGTACAGTTTAATGGTTCATATGGTCTAAAAGACCTATGTGGCATTTCAGCATCATGTATAAGATACTTTTCGCTACTTTGTCTTTGTCATTACTTTCAAGTTCAAGCCTTGTATTTACTTAAAATTGTCTTAATTCAGCCCTTCAAATCATGCAGTCCCTCTATATATAAAGAAATTATTATGTAAAATTGCAGTATATTTCCATATCAGTAGCTAAGGAAACCTTGAATGGACTTCTGAAGTTTGAGAACTTCGTGCGACACATACAGCTGCAGAAACCAATCAAATCTTTGAGCTTAAAAGTCTCATAGCTATTATTGATGGGCCAAGTCTCATAGCTATTATTGATGGGTCACACTTCTCAATGAATTTTGATCGTTCACCATTTTTAATGTGGTTTAGCACTGTCAATCTGTTCATAGGACAAAAATGGTGATGATGTTTTGTTTGATACCTGAATATATCATTTCAACTAATTTCAGTTTCATGCTGTTTATGAGAGCTTGTCTATATTGCTTGTACGTGCCTATTCATCCCTTACAGCTGCAGCAGTTGTAGTGACTGGTTCTGACTAGTGCAAATTTTGTGCGGGACATTGAACAAATTACTTTTTTGTGATCCTATTAGCCTGAGGAATAGCTACTGCATCAAGGTATGTACCTCTTCAACAGGATTTATGAATTCCGTAAAAGCTGACCAGTATTACTATGCCTGATTATGCATTTGTTTGCCTCTCAAATTTCTCAATTTTCACTCTTTATATTGTTCCCAATCTTGATTGTGCATTCTTTGTTAAACTAATTCTTTAGTCTTGTTTTTTCCCGTGCCCATAGATTGGAATAGGCTGTGTTGTATATTTGGCTGAATTTTTTCACTCAGCCCCGGCAAGCAGGCAAAGCTTGCTCATTGTTATCGGCTGACACAATCAGTTTGTAACAGTTCTGTACATTTGCACGTGGGGCACAACTCTAAATTTGTCCTACAAGATTGATTTATCTTACAGCCAAAAAGCCTTGAATCATAATCTGTTTTTGTTATAGAAATAATCTGGAAATCTTATATGTAGTAATTCAATTAACGCATTTCTAGTTTCTTCTTTCGTTTTCCTCTCAAATATTGTCCTAAGCATAAACTTGTTGGTAATAACTGTTTTCTTCTTTCTTTTTATCTTTCTACTGCTAAGTGTGACTTAAAGGATGTTTAAGACCTAATAAGTACTTGGATTTTTCGCTTCTTGAATGCTCGAAAACCATTTAGTATCTCATGATAAATTGACGGATATAGAAAATGTTCAAGTACCAGGAATTTTAATGCCAATTAGGAATTTGTTTTTGTTGATATTATGCTGCAGTGAAAACATGATGCCTGGAGCTGATGTTGGATCATCCTTCTTTTTACCTTTTTCTTGGTTTTATAATTACAACTCCACATCCGAACCTGGTTCAAGTTCTATGCAACAAAACTCAAATATGTCGCAAAGATGAGGAAACAGAAGCCTTCTATGAAGGGTTCAAATCAAATTGTATCCAAGCTTCTAAGGCCAAAGCAGCCTGAGAACAAACCCTCTGGTCCTAAGAAAGCAAAGGGACCCCAGACGTGAGAAGAAGAATATCCTGATGGAAAAAAACTTTTTGATTTTTCCAGGGTGCCTTTGCCGGGCGTTCCAAGAGTGGTAGTAGTGGGGGATGCTGGCGATTGGCAGTCCTCGTGCTGCACCATTATATATCGGAATATCCTCTTCCTATGAGTTCCAGCAGGGCTGGTGCTCGCATGGCATGGGAGAAAAATGAGCAATAGAGCATGTATGAAATTTGTTCTTGAGACTTACAGCTGAGGATCATGATCTCTCTCAACCAGTTGATTTGAAGGACCATTGCGCTAGGCATGGGACAAACAATTTTGTTACAATCAAGCTTATACTTTACTCCATGAACTACCTTCATCTCGCCCGTCATCGCTCTCCTTAACTTCAAACCTGATGGCGAAAGCACCTTGTTATAATCCGATTTAGCGAACTCCGCAAGTTGTGTCATGCCGGGACTAGTTATGTCTTTTATCGGTCCCCATTCTCTGACTAAACTCACCTTCCTAGCATCGGAAAAACCCAAAGAAAGGATTGTGAGGAAACCAGGCAGAGAACAAAACCTAAGTTTTCCGCTTTCTTTATTTGTAAAATCCAACCTAATTGATTTTGTTTTCATTTTTTTGGATATTAGTTGCGGGGGATATTTCAGTGTTTTGGTTGTTGATTAATCATTTAAATTTATAGCTGTTTATTTGGTTTCAAGACTGACCTTGATGATTGTTGAATTTATTATGGTAACATGGTAACACCACTGAACTTCGTATTGGTGTGATATATACTGTCGAAACCATTTTTTAAAAAATAGCGGGTCGAATTTAAAAACGAAAATGGAGTCGCCACCAATTTTTTTTTTCTTTTTAACTGTGATCGGATCACCTTGAGATTGATCATTAAAATATTTTGATTTATTAAACAATAACTTTTTTGGCCTACAAAATTCGAGAAAACGAGTTTGGAAGTTAGTTACATACGAGAAAGGATTAGCACTTTCATAACGCCCAAAATTGGTACCTAATTGATTAATTAACGTCTTAATGTCGAAAATTTGAAAAAGTTTTAAAATACGACGTGAGTTAGGATACGACATTTTAAATCCTAGAAACTAAGCTTGTCTTTTCACTTTTAAAACACATGCATTTAAGTTTAAGAAGGATATTCGGTTATTTGGGTCAGATGAAAAACCGGAACCCATTAAGTTAGGGCACAATTTCTCAAAATTCCAAATATATAATATTACCTTTGTTTTTAGAAATCTTTACCTCGAGATAACAAAATGTCACATCCAGTGAGTTAGGACACAACCTTTTTGAATTCTCGAGAATAATTAAAAATATTATGCTTTAAAACATCCGTTTATTCGGATTTATCAAGAAGATCGCAACCCCGTAAGTTAGGGAACACCCTAACGTGATTTTATAGTAAGATGTAAAATGAATTACGGTGCTTATGCGCATAACGGAATAATAAATATGTCAATGTATGACAATATAAAGGACGAAGATAAAATAACAAGCCAAAATAAATGAAAAATAATAATAATAAGAGAACTAAAAATTTAGAATCAAAGAACTAATATTTAACAAATAAATAAACAAGTATAGTGTAACACAAATTAAAAATCATAATGTTAATAATAATGATGATGACATTAATAATAATAAGAAAAACAGAATTCTGAAGTTTTAAAACTATATAGAGAGATATTAATAAATAAGTAGTAAAATGATAAAATAAATAAATTTATTTAAAAATATTAAGGAAATAAATATTAAGGAAATAATAGTAATAATAACAAAGTTAATTAATAATATAATAATAATATGTTAATAAAAACATAATAATAATAATAATAATAATAATAATAATAATAATAACATTAAAATTAATTAGTTTATTAATGCGATGATAAGAACAAGTAAACAAAAATAAAAATAATATTAATATTAATAATAATATTAAATTAATAATAAAATATCAAAAATAACAAAAGAAATAAAAAAAAGGACTAAATTGAACTTAAAACGAAAGTTTGGGGCAAATTTGAAAATAAATAAAAAAGAAAAGGACCGAATCGAGTGCGTGAATAACAAGGAGGGACTAAAGAGGAAACTATCCCTGCCCTCCAAAATGCAGCACTTTACACGAGGCCAAAATGAAATTAAAACAAAATTTTAGGGTAAAATTAAAAATAAAAGAAACTCAATTATAAAACTATATAAAAAAAAAAAAGCAGTAGGACCACGGCCATAAATATCCCAAAGGCTGCAAAACATGCGGATCCCCCTTCGGGTCGGGTCGTACCCGCGGGTCAATATTAAAATGACGCCGTTTTGGCACCGGGAAATAAGGCTCAAAACGACGTCGTTTGGCATGTCCTATAAATGTTAAAATTTTGACAAAAAAATCATTTTTCACCACATTTAAAAAAAAAAAGAAGAAGCTTCAAACACTCTCATATAATCTCAACCCCTCCCCTTGGCCGGCCATAGAGCACCACCGTGTCCCCGCCGCAGCCACTGACTGTCGACGACGGCGACCGCCGCCCGCGGTGGTCGGAGTTATCGAAAAAAGGTCATTTTGGCTATTTCTCCTCCCTTGGCCCGTTTTCGAGATGAAAACACAAAAAAAAAATGAAAGAAAAAGAAAAAAAGGAGAGAACTTTCAACTTTTCGATTCGTAACCAAGGTGAGGAGTTTTATTTTTGAAAATATATTGACATGCTTTTCTATGGTGAAAATAAGTTTGCGATGTTAAATCTATACCTAAAAACTTTCGATTTGCTGTGTTTGTATTTGAACTCCGTTTGTGTTTTTATTTTCTATTGATATTGTGTGTTGTATTGATTGTCTCTGTAAAAAAGATACAATAGTTTTCTTCGGTTTTTATAGCCGAAAATGTAAAAGAATACAACATATTTTTTCTCTACTGTCGTTGTTTGTCCTCTTTTGCAGGTACGGAACGATGTGGAGTGGGCTGTGGAGGTACGGCGTGTGGACGTGGCGATGTAAGGAGGCGGCAGCTGCTGAAGAAGCTAGCTAGGATTTTCTTTTTTCTGATTTTTTGTTTAGGTTATGGGCTATTTGGGCTTAGGGTTCAGTTAGGTTTGAGCTTTAATTGGATTGTTTAATTGGGTAGTGTATTTGAGCTGATGTTGATTGAGCTTTATATTAAACTGCTTTTATGTTAGACTTTATTTATTTTTATTTTAATTTTAAATTTTTTATTTATTATTTGGGCCCGGGCTAAATTGTCCCACTACGTAATAGTTTGCTGTGGTTATAACCCTTTTTAACTATTTTTACTTTGTTACAACAAATTTGTCACTTGAGATTTTATCAAATGTGTTTACAGTTTTGGTAACAGCAGTCTACACTTTGGACAAAACTTTATGAACCATCAGGTGAAATTAAATAAATTTTTTTTTAAAAAATGTTAATATGGATAAATACAAAATTTCAAATAAACCCATTTATTTTATGACGGCAACGGAAGGTACAATATCTATAACATTGATAAGATTAGTAAATTGTACAAATTAAGAAGAAAGTGAATACAAACACTGCCTCAAGTATTAAATTTATTTATATATTTAAATTTTTTTTTTCTAAAAAAAGGAGTTAAATTACTTTCCGGAAATGAGTTTGGCGATGGTTGTGGCTTGGAAGCAATGGCCGAGACCAAAGTGAGCGACGAGTAACCAAACGAAGGTAATAAGCTCCCCACCTTTACCTATTTGCTCAACATGTGCACTTGGTCTGCATTGGATTGCAGCATAGGAGAGTAAATCCACCCATACCTTGCTTATTAACAACCACTTTTCCTCTTTAAATTCATCCAGCTTCTTGGCCAACCTGCATGCATCAAACAACACCGACTTACTTCGATCTCCCTTGAGATGCACAGGTTTAATGTATGTGTTCACGCCATGAATTATGTCACAGGCCGTTTTATCCTTATCTCCTGCTCCTAAATTGTTTCTTTCAAACAATCTGTGAGCCTCAGCAAGAGTGTCTTGGAATCTTATTTTGGCGAGACCTACCACTGTGGACATCATAGATGGGCGCATGACCAGAAGATATAACATGTAATCTGACAGAAGCTTACTAGTGATCTGATGCGATGACGATTGCGAGTCACGGTGGTAGCAAAGGTCAGTGGCAATGTGCCACAAAATAATCCTCTCATCGAGTTCTGCCTCATGGCTCATAAATTCACTCCAGTCAATGCGGCTGTACTCACCTGACATTAGAACCCATTCACCTCTACTTGAAGATATTCGCTTAGCAACATGTTTAGAAAGTAGTGCTTCTTCAGATTTTTTTTTGATCTCCTCAAAGACGATATCCCATAAATCTTTAGCGAGCGGCTCATGTGACACATAAGCCATTTCATCCAAAAACTCCTGAAAGCCCATCCTTTTAGCGATGGGTTTTAGAATGTGGCAAGGTTTGCTGACAAAAGAGAGGGGCAAGAGTATCAGCTTTCCCACCAAGGTTTGCAGCCCTTTCACTACCTTCAAGTCCGAAATTGGGTCCCACCAACTGGTGAATTTCAGCATAGTGGTTGGATTACTTTTCCGGCAACACCTTAAGAAATTGTGTCCTGAGACAGACCCAGACCATCTGCGAAACAAGGGTGTAGTCAAGACTTTATATTCCTGTTCTGGACTCTTCTTCCAATAAGACTTGGTGAGAGCAAGGAAGCAACGGTAGATAAGCTCCAAAGGCTTTAAAGCAGGATGAACAGGGGAAGCAAAAGTCCAATCTGAGAAAAAGAGCATGAGGAAGGCTACAAATTCCATGGCAAGGGCACCCAGGAGCAAGCTGTAGGTGATTTTCACATTAAATGGGTCGAATTTACTTTGGTTGGTATGGAAATGGAAGAGCGCAAGAGCCGCTAAAATTGACCCACAGGCTATGATTCGGAAAACATAGCCTACCGGGGAATGCATTATCATCATCTTGGTATAGAAAACCCCATATATAAAGTTGAGTTCAACCTCTATGACTCTTAGTGCATCTACCGGAGACCTCACCTTGAAGAAGTCTCGGCTCTCTTTCCGCGCGTGTATGCTAAACATGAGATCCACAACAAGGCCCTTGAAGGTTTCAAAAAAGTGATAAGCGTAATGCAACACTTCTATATCACTCAACTCGCCTCGCTTCACATCCTCGGCTTCTTTCTCAGGCTGTTCTAGTGTTATGGTTTTCGTGGGAAGGTGGCCATCTCTCATACAAGCAAATTTGTCCATAAGCAGTGCATAATCGGGGCCCGGATCTTCTTTTTGGAGCAAGGAGTTGCGGAAGCTGTCGATGCTTGCCCGGTACAAAGCCAAAATCCGCTCAGAATACTTTATGACTCCGGCAATAAACATGAGGAATGTGGGCAACTGCAGCTTGTTGTGGGAAAGGGATTGAAAGAAGACATAGAGAGAAGCTACGGCTTGGAGAATGAGGCTAAACATGTGCCTTTGCCAGAGTTCATTATCTTCAAGAGAAAAGGCTGTGATGGGATCAGGACAGCCAAGGTGCAGTAAGAGAAATGGAGCCCAAAATGCCAAAAGATCATCTTCTTCCTTACCGGAAGAATCACATGGGCTGCGTACGTTGTTGCTTATGAGACCGATAGCAAAACTAGCAGTTGCATCAGCGATCAAGTAAGCACACCAGATGATCAGAATCAAGCCTCTCTCCCTTGTGGATCTTCTGAATGGGGCCACCAATGTGAGGAAGCTCTGCAACATGAGGCTGAAGAGAAGAGCCCCTACGATATTCCAATGCTCCCACACCCTCTTGATAAATACTAGAGCAACTGCTAGACCTGGAATGAGCTTCAACATTTCCTGCCTTCTCTTTCTCTCTCAGTTCTCTTGTTATGTATAAGAAACGTAAAACTACACCGACCGCCAATAAAAACACACACACATATGTATATTCATCGTCTCCATCTCTTGCTTTCGGGTTTTGTTTTGTTTTGTTTTGTTTTGTTTTTTTAAAGAAACCACTCTTTTGCCTTTTACTTTTTAAGAGATTTTTCGAATGTATATTTTATTGTGCTTTTTTGTTAATTGTTTCAGAATATATATATATATATATATATATATATATATATATATATATAAGATAATGTATTACCAACCACTAATTTGATTAACAAGCAGCTCTACCAACCTAAGAAAAAAAAAAATTGATGTGTCCAATTGACAGTCCAGTCCTTAATATTTTTGGGTCCTCGGTAAAATAATAAAATGAGGTTTTAGATTCGTTAAAAGTTGGTATAAAAAATTCTTAGGCCCCTTAAAAGTTGGTAAAATTTTTTTGACTTTAAAAGTTTAAAATTTTTTTGGGCCCCTTAAAAACTAGAAAATGATACTTTGACTCCTTTCAACCTTGAGCCCTGGGCGGCCGCACCTCTAGACAACTCTCAGGGCCGGGCCTGCCAATTGCTATATGAGATTTATTTATGAGAATTATTTATATAACATAATAATTCAATATTTCAAATTGAAATTGATTATGAGTGCATAAAATATTTCAAGTGTAATAACCCGTTTTTCAATGGTGAGGGAATAGTAATTTTGGGACCACAAATTTTCGTCGTGACGACTCATAAATATTATTTATAGAATATTTATAGAGTCATTAGGGTCGTATTAAAATTTAGTTAAGAAATTTTAATGTTTAGATAACTAATTAAAGAAAAAGGACTAATTTATAAAAGGTGCAAAATTTAACAATTATTGGAATTAGGTGATTTATTAGATTAATTAATAAAGGAATGAGGATTTATAAAGAAATTACACCCTTATTAATTGATAATGGACGGTAATTAGAACTAAAATTGAGTAAAATATGTTGAAATGTCAATTTTGTAAATAAGTTAAAATTAAAACAAAACATGTTTGAAGAAAATGTCATCATCTTCTTTATTTTTCATAGTTTTGCCGAAAACACCACGAAAGGTTAAGTTTGGAGGTTCCGCTAGTTCACTCCCGGTAATTTTCTTGAGCCCCATTTTTAATAAATTTTATATTTTTGAGATCGCTGTAATTAGGTCTAGCTACTCCATACCTTTGTTTTTAAACCTGTTAAAAATTTTAGAAGTTTCTATTGATTAATCTTGAATGTTTTGATGATAATTATGTGTTTGAAGCTTTGATTGTGATTTTTGGTTGTTTTATAAAGTGATTTTAGTTGGTTTTTAATTAAAGGATTAAATGGTTAAAATGTTAAAAATCACATGGTTAATTGGTGAATAAAAGGTGTTTTATGGACTATTTAGAAGCTTTGAACATTACCCTTGCATGCTGAGTCTTTAGAAAGGGTTAATTTGATGATTTTTGGGTTAAGGGACTAAATTGCATTATAAAAGTTTAGGGTAATTGTGTAAATTTTAAAAATAAAAGGGTGTAAAATGTAGAATCAATTGAAATATGAAATGTAAGATAATAATTGAGAAATTTTACATTTTAGATTAAGAAGCTGTTGACTTACATGGAAAAGAAAAAATTACGAAATAGTCTCTGAACTTCTGCAACTATTACAACTTAGTCTAGGTAAGTTCGTTCGGTTTGTAATTTAATATTTATATGAATTGTATGATGATATGATATGAAATAGTGGATATTAATTGTTCAATTGATGATATAAAGTTGTTTGGGAAAATGTTATTGAATTTCGATATTTGGGCCGAATGAATGCGAGATAGAGTACAACTGAATGACAACGTGTTATGCGGGGATTAGATTGAAGATTGATGCGGTGTGCTTATTATATATTTTTCTCGAGTATAATGAGGTTCAGCAATTGTTGCGAACCCTTATGTTAGACTATCTTATTCTAGCGTGTTATAGGGGCGAATGTATAGCCTATGGGCTAGACACTTAGTGCTGAGGCGTGTTATCGGTTGGATTAGCTCTCAGGAGCATTTGGCGTGTTATCAGTTGAATTAGCTCTTATAAGTGTTTGACATGTTTCAGTTGGACTACTTGTGTACTCATATCTATAAGTCATTCATCAAGTCGTAAATTATGGTATTATAACTTGTTTAATGACTTTGAAAGGCATGACATGTACTTGACATATTGAATTGACTCTATTGTAGACATGTATGTTTTCCCAGAGATTATTATTTGAGCTTTTAATTGAAATATGTAATTCATCAGTATGTATTATGGATGACAAGAAACATTTGTTGTTGAATTATATTGGTTAAATTGTTATATTTTCTTCGGTAAGATTTATTGTTTCTGTCCATTGAACTTACTAATCTTCAATAAGTTTACTTGTGTTAATTTTTGTTTCTTGTAGATAATTTTAAAGGTTGGAAGATCGGATCAGCACTCGAGTTACACTATCCATCCGTTTTTTGTAGTTTTTGAACGTTTGTTTTGGGTTATATGGCATGTAATAGGCTTGCTATGCAACATCTCGTTTTTAGTCAAATTAGAATAGTGGTTTTAGAACCACAAATATGAAGTCAAAATAATTATTTTATTATTATTTTAATGTCTACAACATGATAATATGTTTTCGTAAAAATTTCGTTAAGAAATTTTATCGTTTGATTAGTCAATTTGATAAAAAGGACTAAATCGCGTAAAGTACAAAAGTGCTTGTAACAGCCCGATTTTGGGGCTAGTCGGAACAGTGGTTATGAGACCACTAAACCGAGGTTGAGGAAAATTATTTTGATGTTATTTTATGTGTTGTAGCATAATTATATGGATGCATGAAAATTTTGGTGTTCTAATTTGAGTGATAGCAAGCTTAATTGTGAAAAAGGACTAAATCGCATCAGATGCAAAAGTTCTATTTTATAAGAAAGGGGAACCTAGTAGCTATAGAATTTAATTTGGAGGATTTTAAAATGCAATTGAGCCATTTTGGAGTGTAATGGCCAGCCATAGGGTGCATAGGGAACAAAAGCATTAAATTTAGTCAAAACTAGGTGATGGTTGGTGACAAATTAATTAAAATATGATAAAATAAGATGACTAAAGGGAGATATCATTTTTCACTATTTATCTCCCCTACTACCGAAAATTTTAGCAAGTTTGAGGATTTGAAAGCTTGAAAATTTTAGCTACATCTCATCCTTGCAAGTAAGTAATTTTTGATGTTTTTCTTAATGATTTTTGTACTTTTGGGATCCCCAAAGCTTAAGCTAGCTAATGAGGGGACTAATTTGTGATATGGTTGAAAGTCTAGGGACTTTCCATGAGAGTGATTATGTTGTTAGCTGAGTTTTTGTGGAAGAAAATGAATGTTATAGAGATGAGGAGGAATAACTTTTGTGAAAGGTGTTTGCATGAAAACACCTAAATATGACTTAAATGTAAAGAATGAAATTGTGTCATAAATGCATGAAATAGTTGGAATGGTGAGTAATTGTAAGAGAAATAAATGTTCATCTAGGCTCATTTATTGATAAAATGTGTTGAAAAACGATTTACGAGCCAAGGGGCAAAATTGTAATTTTGCCATAGTGCAAGGGCAAAATGGTCATTTTTGCCTAAGTGTAGAAATTGATGTGTTATGATTATGGAATGATCTAAATGAGTGAATCTTATTGTTATAGATCAAGAAGAGTGCGGTATTAACCTTGACCGAGGAAAGGGCAAGGTTACGGATTGAATCACGAGTTGAAACGTTTTGCACCGAGGTAAGTTTATGTGTAAGCAATATATATATTTTTGTAAACATCATGTTGTTAATTAGAGTATGGTATGATTGAGAACATATATGGTACTAGTGGATTGAATGTGGTAGTCATTGAATAATTATCGTATTAATGATGAAATAATCACGTGAATGTGTAATGACGACACTTAATGGTGGGCTAAGTGTGATACCACCTTGTTGTTTAATTATGATGGGCTGTATGCGGTACCATCGTCTATTAATCTTTTGGTGGGCTGTGTGCGATACCACCGTAATTAATCTTTTGGTGGGCTATGTGCGATACCACCCTAATAAAGATTGATAGTGGGCTAAGTGCGAAACCACCGAGTAATTCGACTATGAGTAATAGATTTAGACATAGTGGTGTGTTGTATTATGTGACCTTGTGATGCTAAGTGCAGGGGAATCTTTAATGAATGAATGCAATATGCTTATGATGTGGTTGGAATGTGTGAACGGAGGAAATGAGTAAGCATGATCATGAATGTTGATTATTTCTTGCTTAGTGTATAATGTTATGAAATTGTTTAATACATGTTAAAATGCTTATATTGTTTATACGTAAACTTACTAAGCTTAAAGCTTACTCCCCATTCTTTACCTTGTTTTATAGAGCTTAAGAGCCGAGCCGGGATTCGCCGATAACCAGGAGACCGCCCACTTTATCAGTTCATCTCGGTATACCTAGACTTAATGATTTTGTAAATGGCATGTATAGGGGCTAGACTAGTTAGATTATTTTGTTATTTTGGCCAAAGGTGTATTGGCTCTTGTTAAGACATTTATTTTGTAATTTGCCATGAATGATGGCTCACCTTACCATTTATGAAATTACAAAGTTATCTTTGGGAATTCATGTTGAAGTTATGAGATGTTTATTAGTATGTTGAATGGGTTCATGTAGTGTAAACTATAGGGGTGCAATGAGCTTGGCAAACAACCTCGTTCTTGTCCACACGGGCAGACACCCGGACGTGTGTCTAGGCCGTGTGTGACATATGATCAAGCCATGTGTAATATCCTAAATTAGGGGCTGTGCGTTGGAGCATAATTCACGAGTTAGTAGGCTTGAAGAGTGGTTGGGATGTGGTTTAGGGGCTCTTAAAACTCGAGGACAAAAATGGAAGCTTTGGAAAATTTTTGGAAATTTGGGTTAAAAAGGGGAGCAAGGCAAGGAGGCTTTAAGAATAAATTTTGGGTGATTATGGCATAAAAATAACCTTGGAAAAGTGGCTTCCATGCGCCACTTAAGGCTTGGGCATGGTGCCATACAGGTCTGGAGTTCGAGTCTTGGGCGCGGCATAGCAGGTTTTATTTTTGCAAAATGGCGCTACATTGAAGAAGGCTTTAAAAGAATATCGTGGCGGAATTATGTCATCAACGAACCAGCAGCAAAGTGGTTGGGGCGCTTGCAGCCAGGGGAGCTTCTCAAGGACTCGCGTTCGAGTCCTGGGGGTCGCACATGAGGCGCTTTATTTTTATTTTATTTTTTTTGTTTTAGCGTTCAGACCTGGGAGCTGGCGAAGGAAGGTTTAAAAGAAATTTCGATGCGTTATTGGCATGAAATGCGAAGTGGCCGAGTGGCTGGGGCGTGGAGAGTGTTTCTCCAGGTCTCGGGTTCGAGACCTGGGGGTAGCATCTAGGGGTTTTGTTCTTTTTCTTCTTGCTGGCGTGAAGGTGGCCTGCATGGTCCATGCACGCATGCAGCAGGGGGGTTGCTTCTTTTCTTTTTCATTATTATTTATCTTATTTGTTATGGGGGTAATTGTTATATTGCTATTATTATTTCTATTTTGTTTGTTTGTTCTCAAAAGCTGCATGAGGTATGGCATAGTTTTATTATTTATTTTATTCTATTTTGTGTTATTATTTTAATGGTGATGGGGTAGTTATATGATTATTATTATTATTATTATTATTATTTTATGTATGGTGATGGGGTAGTAATGGAAGAATGGTTAAACAATGTTTTTTTTTCTTTTCTATGGTGATGGGCGGCCTTGAATTTTGTTTTTCCCTTCCCTCCATTTTGTGCTTGGCCTAATGAAGCAATTTTAGGGGCTTGCTTGGACGGTTTTGGACCTAGCAAGAGAGAGAGCAAGCATCTTTTCTCCATCCTTTTTCTTTTATTTTTTTTTCTTCTTCTTTACCTTGATTTCTTTTGCAAGCCGAAACCTCTCTACTTTTGATCACTATTGCTGAATCTTATGGTGAGTTTTAAAAGCTGAGAACTTGAATCTATTTCTCTTATGTGGCCGAACCTAGGAAGGTGCTGTCGACTTTTTGCTTTTGGTTTCTCTTCAAGCAACGTAAGAGTGGTAAGTACTGCTTTAAAAAAATCGGTTTTGGTCCCTTATTTTCGTGTACCGAATCATGTTGTTAGGCCTTGAGTATGGCCGAATGTTCTTTAAGCCTTGCTATGTGTTCTTTTGGTGTTAGTCGAAGGAAGGGGAGAACTAAGGAGCCTTCGGGACTTGAATGAATAATCAAGGGATTTCGATAACTTCGGGAGCAAGCAAGTATTCGGGTTTTGGATAAGCAAGGTAAGGAAGTATGACTTTCGGCCATAGGCTATATTTTGGGTTTTGATGATAACCGATTGTGTATTAGGGTCCTTGGGAGCAAATCGACAGGAACAAGTGGTGTTTCGGGATCGAAATAAGCTAGGTAAGTGATTCATGGTATTCGGCCTAAGGTCATATTATTGGTATTAAGTGTGACCGATTTCTATCTATGGATGTTTAGGGGCTAGTCGACTGAGGTAAGCAAGCTTTCGGGATTCGAGA
Organism: Gossypium australe; assembly: GCA_005393395.2. Classification (NCBI taxonomy): domain Eukaryota; kingdom Viridiplantae; phylum Streptophyta; class Magnoliopsida; order Malvales; family Malvaceae; genus Gossypium; species Gossypium australe. The sequence continues at coordinate 22,599,833 of CM016621.1, read as the reverse complement.
TCGTTTTGGTAAGGGCATTGATAAGTTTGGATTTGGTTGATTTTTGGTTATAACTTAGTGACTATTTTGATATGCTAATTAAGTTTTATGATGGAGGCAAATACCAGTCAAGAAGGAAAAGGGGAGGTCCCTATTCCGAAGTTTAAGAAACGATCTGTCTCGGCAGTACGAGATTGGCCGCCGGGGTGTGGGCCAGCGTCCGAACAGCAAAGTAGGCAGATAGCCGTAATGTCGTTTAGTGATAGTATCGGGATTGAGGGCATAACGCTGCTAGTAATCAGGTGCGTAGTTATCGCACTGTTCTCTTGCTTGTTTATATGTGTTATTTGTAAATGTATATGTTGCGCATGTTAGCCAAAATAAGGGCTAAGATGTTGGATACCCAAGGTGGGTGATCGAATAATCAGGTTAGTGGTTATGGTATTAACCTTTCAGTAATAAATGATTATTGATGAATGTATAAAAATGTGATGGCATGTGATGTATATTTGTTCGAGTAATATGTTGCCATGGTACATATATATATATGCATGGGACTTGGGATGTGACTTTTGGAGGAAGAGGCGTACGCTATGTGCGTGGTCTAATGCTAGCCTCGTGCTACATTAGCGCTTGATGTTAGCTATGTGCTTCATCAAGGGAGGTGTTGGCTAGGTGCCCATCTCGGCGGTTGATAGCTGTGTGCATCACCGTGGACTGATTGATATGTGGGATCCCTATGGGATCGGTGGCTTGGCCACGGCCTTGAGCAGTAAGTCTGCCAAGGTAAGATTTGTGGATCACTATGTGATCGGTGGATTAGCCACGGCCTTGAGCAGGGAGTCTGCTAAGGTAGGAGTAACGGATGGACTTAGGATGGGTTGGGCTTCATAATTGCATATTCATGTGTATGGACTGTGTGGATATGGGCCAAGCCCATATGTGGGGACATGTGTACTAACTATGCACTGAGTCTTGGTGACTCACCCAATTTTTCTAAACCTTTCAGGTGATCGTGATTTCTGGACCGGGTTGGAGTGGATACAAAGGTGGCCATGCAAAAGCGGATTTTCATGCAAAAAGAATATCTTGTTTAATTAATTAAGTATCTATATTTTCAGCTTTTTGATTAAGTGTTTATTGTAGTAAGGCCCATTAAAGTGTTTAAGTATTTTTATTAAGCATCTTTATGATTAAATTCTATTACGATTCGCAATTTAAATGTTGATTTCAAATGGCTTTATTTTCTTAAGTATGTATAATAAAGTTTTGAACCCGGTGTTTTCATAATAATCAGTTTTTTTCTTAAAATATTTCAAGTCACGAAAATGTTTTATTAAAGGGAACTAATTTTTAACGGTTTTTACTCTTAAGTAAGAATATTTTCGAACGTGTTCCGCAGTGGCATTCCAAATTTGGTCGGAGTGAATGGGCCGGGTTTGGGGTGTTACACCATGAGCGTGTGCCCAGACCGTGTGAAGTCTGCATCTTGAAATTGAAATTTGAATTGTTACACGGTTGAAGCACATGGGCGTGCGACTAGGCTTTGAGACCGTGTGTGTGAGGTCAGTATTCACAACGGTTGTGGAGCATGGGCGTGTGTGTCTACACACGGGCGTGTCTCGTTTTACACGGGCGTGTGAGCCCTGTATAAAAGAAAAAATTTGTAAAGGTTGAAAAAGTTCCGATATAGTCTTGAGAGTCTTTGTGTGTATGAGTGAGATCTCGTAAGTCAAGAATGAGGTTGTTAAGGCTACTAGAGAGAGTAGTCATGATGGGTCTAAGTGGCGATTATGAGGATTTTATTAAGGAAACACCTTGAGCCTGGTTCCAACGTAGAACACGGGTAAGGGGTGTTACAGTGCTGTTCTATTAGCTAAAGGTATTTAATAGCTATATAGCCTTAAATTTAAGGTCTTTATCTGATAATTAGACCATTTTTTTAGTAAGTGGACATTTATGGGCATAGAATGGATGATTTAAATGGTTTATTATTAAGGTTAATTTGGTAATTGGTAAATATAAGTTAAATAAATAAAACAAAACAAAATAATTGTTTTGTATCATCTTACCTAGCCAAAATTAACAAGAAAAAAACATCTATGGAAGTCATTTTTGGGTTCGGTCATTGCATTGCTTAATTGGTAAGTGATTTTTCTCGATTTTTAATGATTTCTATGTCTTTGAGATCGTTGCAACTAGGTCTAGCTAGCCCAGAGACTATTTTGCAAAATTGTTAAAGATTTAGAAAGTTTCCATTGATGAATAATCATGTATTTTGATGTTTGATGATAGATTTTGAATGTTTGATGATAGCTATACAAGTTTTGTTAAGTGATTTTTTGGTGAAAATGCAAATTAGGGATTAATTTGTGAAAATTGTAAAATTCATGGTTAAAATGTAAAATAAATAAATAATATGGGCTGATATGTACATTAGGGAAATTTGGATAGCATGGGTTAGTATTGAATTTCATGAATTTGTGATTTTATGAAATAAAGATTAAATTGTAAAAGATGTGAAACATTAGGGGCAATTGTGTAAAAATCCCTTAAAGTGAATTTTAGACTAAATTGAATAAAGAGATGATTAAATAAGTTAATTTTGATTACATTTAGATCAAGAAAAATGAAACTAGGTTCTAGATCGAGGGAAAAACAAAGTTCTCGACAAATCGACTCCTGTCGTCGTTTTTACATCCGAGGTAAGTTTGTATGTTAATAAACACTAATATCATTAAGATTTAATGCTTTATATTTAAATTGTTGATGAATACAATTGTACGGAAGTATTCGACGAAAATTCGGCTACGTATGGCACTTAGTGTGCGAGATCGAGATAGTTTCGGTTATGTATGACACTTAGTGTGCAAGATCAAGATAGCTTCGGCTATGTATGGCACTTAGTGTGCGAGATCGAGATAGCTTCGGCTATGTATGGAACTTAGTGTGCAAGATCGAGATAACTTCGGCTATATATTGGCACTTAGTGTGCTAAATTAAAATAGCCTCAGCTATGTATTGGCACTTAGTGTGCGAGATTTCAAGTATTTGACATTATTCAGAATACGTATGTGTTCGTTACGGATTGATACATGTATGTACATGAATCGTATGAGCTTTAAATCGAAGAAATTATGAAGTTTACATATAATCTTATGATTAAAGATGTGAAAGGTTTGTTAGTTAATAAGAGCTATATGTTGATATATTCAAATTATTGAATTGTGAATTTATGATTAGATTGAGTTGATTTCATATGAGCTTACTAAGCTATTAAGCTTACTTTGTTTATTTTTCCGTGTTTTATAGTGAAATCAAGCTAGCTCGAATTCGGGGATCGCCGAAGACTTCGTCACACTATCCAACTATCATTTGGTACTTTTGAACTTTGGTATTTTGGTATATGGCATGTATAGGAATTTTGGTCATTTTGGTTATGTGTTAGTAATGAATTTAGCCATTTTAATTGGCTTATACATGTGTATGTTTTGGTGTGTATATATATAGCCATGAATGATGGCTTATTTTGAGTTGTTATGGTATGTTTGAATCATGTATATATATATGACTCTATGTTTTGTGAAATGTGCTGGGTGATGGTTGTGTGATACTTTATGGTAATAAGTATTATGAGTGTCAAATGGTTGAGTTGTGGATAATGATATATTTGTGAAATTAGGCTAAATAATGCATGTTTGAATGTGTCCATATTGATGATTTGAGATTGTAAGTATTGGTATGATTTGGAAGACATATTAGGGTATAGTGTGTCTTGTATTTTTTGGTATTAAAATGGTATGAATGATGTTTGATTGAGGTTGTTTAAATGCTCATATATGCTATGTTTGATGCCTTTGAGTTTGTTAGGTGTGCTCAAGTTTAGGTGGCAAATTGGCTTAGTAAATAGCCTATTTTTGTCCATACGGGTAGAGAGACGAGAGTGTGTCTCAGTTGAGCGTGACACACGGTTATATACATGGCCATGTGTCCCATGGTGTTGAATTAGAAATCAAGTCAGTATGCTCCACACGACCTCACACACGGGCATGTGACTTAAGCGTGTGACATAAGTAAGTATACCCTACAGGTTTGACATGGCCTAGCACACGGCCTGGAACACGGGCTAGCCACACGGGCATGTGTGTTGGTCGTGTGAACCAAGTCAGAGAGTTACACGGGGTCAGACATGGGCTGGGACATGGCCATGTACTCCCATTTCGAATGTCCACATGGCCTGTGACACGGGCATGTCTGTTGGCCGTGTGAGACACACGAGCGGGCCACACGAGCATGTGTCCCTTGTTTTTGAGAAAATTTTCTAAATGTTAAAAAAGTTTCTAAAGTTATCGGTTTAGTCTCGAACCACTCCTAATGCATGTTTAGGGCCTCGTAGGCTTGTATTAGGGACGATATGAATATGTTGATTAATATTTGAATGAAATTGGAAATGTATGAGTAAATGTATGTGTAACCCTATTCCGCCATTGAATATGGGTGAGGGGTGTTACATGTTATGTCATTACTTTTGTTTTGGTATATAAATATAAATAGCGTGCTTAAGTGCAAATTGATAACATGAACATCACTGTAATGATCTTGATGTTCGTTTGGTAAATGTTTAGTTGATAACTTATGATGAGTTATGAATGATGGAAGATGTCTTTGGTACAAATTTTTAGCATATGTATGACTAATAGATTATATTAAATTGTTGTGAGTTGAGGTGCCTATGATAGCAGTGTGGTTAGAAGTTTAAGTTGTGTGAATTGGCATGTTTTGGTTGATGATTTGTATTGTTGTATAAGTATGTATACTTGTGGTACCATTGATGGTACATTGGTTAGGCACTTAAGTTGATTGAATTAGCATGATTTGAACTTGTTTAATGGCATTTTGAATAGGTCTAATGGCTGGTAAATGGGTTACTTAGTGTCCAAGAAATCTTGAAATGATAAACTTGATGTTTAAGGTTCATTTAGGTGCACACGGCCTGGAACACGGGTTGCCACACTACTGTGTGCCATATATGGTCTGAGACACGGTCGTGTACCATACACGGTCTGAAACACAACCGTTTGTATTAAGTTAGTGTGTTAAACGACCTAGCACATGGTTTGTAACACGGCGTGTGTCACAAGTCAGAGAATTACACGATCTGGCACACGGCCTACGACACGACAGTGTGACCCAACTCAGTGAGTTACACGGGTAGAGACATGAGCTATGATATTATCGTGTGTCCCTTGTTTTTGAAATTTTTTATATTTTCTTGAAATTTCCCGATTTGTCTCAAATTAGTCCCTAAAGCTGGATTTAAGCCTCTTGGATGTAAGTTGTTATAGTAATTCAATTACTTTATAGTATTTGGGAAATTATAATGAAATGATTATGATTTTACCTGTTTATTTCTGTTAATTTGATATAGCATTCCTGTAACTCTATTCCAACGACGGATACGGGTTAAGGGTGTTACATCAAGAATAACTAGTTAAGACATAGATTGACTTGATATGTTAAAAATGATTACACCTTTTAATTATGTGTTACATATAAAAACTTCTTAAAAAATTTATGATTGATCTTATAAATGATCAAAAGTAATATATTTTAATAGTGAAAAAAAAGTAATATATTTGTTATACAAGGAATACAGAACACATCATGTGTTATAGCTCACCAATTAAATGGTTCTATCTTGCTCGTCCATATCTTCTGGGGTACGAGTGTTCGCCAATTACATGGTTTTACACTATTTGCCTATATCCTTTGGGGCATCTGGAACACGTATAACCTCTAAGGGGGTAAATTGTCACCACGCATGGCGCCTTGCTACCTCTAGCATATCACTAATAGGACTGTGTCTTATATATTATTCAATTAAGCTACTCTGAAATGGACACAAGAAAATAAACACTCAATAATTTGGTGTAGTAGGTGTAGACATACTTCCGACCATCAGAAAATCCAAAAAATGAAAATGGCTCACCCAAATGAGAATTTCTCGACCAATTTATCGTCAAATTGAGGTTGAATATTTGAGGTTGGTAGTCAACCCCAAGAGATGGATTTTTTGCTAGATGGTTTACAGACCGATTAGAGAACTTAGGTAGCTCAAGACAATGAGGTACCTCTAATTTTTTCGATTTTAATTTTCCTTCTGATCAGAGGCCATCTAACCCTTCTGATCAGGAGGCACCACAATAATAACTAGTAAGTTTGCAAGAACAGATATGACTAACGAAGGAGCAGATGTCAAATCAAAATATAAAGCTTGAGCACCAACAATTATATCATTAGGAGTTGTTGAGGAAAAATGATGAGATAAGGAGGAAACAGCAGTTAGATCATTCCAATCTCTAGGGTAATGTCATGCCTCTACAGGAGGAATCTTTTGGAATGTATGCAAGGTTGTGGCAACATGAGATGATTGGTTTATGTAGGGATGTGCAGGCATTACATCCCGACGTCCAAGATATGGACTTGCTTTTCTGCTCTAACAATCCTTTGGCTCTGGAGGTTGTAGCAGTGGGATTGCCATTAGAGTTCAAGGTATCGGAGGATATGTTTGAGGGAAGAAGGGACCAACGAGCACATCTCATGCAATACACGAATTACATGAATGTGTTGGGAGCTTCAAATGTAATAAAGTGCAAAGCTTTTTCGACGACTCTCAAGGGGAAAGTGAAGGATTGTTACTTGTCTTTGCCACAAAGTTCTATTAGAAGTTTCACACAGTTGGGTCAAATGTTTTTGGGAAGATTTCGTGCTCACAGAATGATAATGAACACCTTAATAAACTTAATGTCAGTGAAGTAAAGGGAATAGGAGTCCCTATAGGACAATGTAAAGCTATTTCATGTAGCGAATTTAAACACAAAAAATTTAGAGGATCAATAGGCCATTGATGCCTTCATCATGGGGGCCAAAATAAGCATGTCCAGTACTCATTCATAGACAATAGCCTGCAAAGCCTGGTGGATTTGTACGAGAGAGCATACAAGTTCACTAAAGCTGAGGAGATAAAAAGAGTAGCTCATAATACTTTTCAAAAAAGGATATGCAACATAAAGGTCATCAAAATCTTCACAGTTAGCAGGGTTCCGAGCCACAAGGCTTGTGAGTCCAAGGTGGGAGATAGCATAAAGGTTATTCTTAATGAGGATCTCATAGAGGTTTTTAGATGGTACAAGGGGAATCTATGAGAAGATACACTTCCAAAGTAGATTCAAAGCTTATATCTTCTCGTGTTTATATTCTTAGTCAGTTTAAGAATTTGGGCATCTTGTCGACCCTCCTCCTGCGCCCATACAACCTAGTCAAATGAGGAACAATTCGAAGGATATGTGCAGTTTCCATAACGATAAGGGGCACAAAATGGAAGACTACTTTTCTTTGAATGATGCTATTGAGGAGGCTCTTCGGAATGGTGAGTTAAAGGAATTTATAGCACGTGACCTTTCAGTGTTTAGACAAGGTTCATGATGTTAAGATAAGAGAAAATAGTAGGTTAGGGGCACAATATATGTCATTATTGGTATTGATGAAGAATGGACCATATCTAGCACCAAAAAAAAAGCTTATTTGAGAAGCTTAATGTCTATTGGAACAGTAAAAAAGTTGTCTCAATAGGAAAAATGGTAGGTATAATTCAGCACAAAAGATAAGGATTTAGTTTGTGATGAAGAGGGGAACGATCCTATGGTGGTTACAGGAAAGATTGCAAGTTTTGAGGTTAAAAAAAAATTTGGTGGTTAGTGAAAGTGTCATCGAAGTTTTGACTTGGGAAGCTATTAAAAGATGGGGTTGAAGGAATAGGCTTTGAAGAGGGCGAACCCTTTGTATTGCTTCACCAATCATCCTACAGATGTTAAATGATGTATTACTTTGCTTGTTAGCATGGGAGGTGGCGAGTACGCCACTATAGACTGTGTTTAGTTTTTCGTAGTAGACTATCCTATGGCTTATAATACTATTTTTAGTCGTCCTATTATGAGGACGACCAAATTGATGATCGTTACTTTCTGCATAAATATTAAATTTCCTACTAGGATGGGGGTTAGATTCATGAAGTTTGATCAACATTTGGCCAGACAATTCCACATGTTTATGAAGTAGACCTACAAATAAGAATCAGGAGGTCAAGGTTCGTAACAATGCAACGAAGCTGACCAGGTAATGGGTTTAGAGGATTTGGATGCAAGAAATCGAGAAGCTTTTAACAAACTGGAGACGATAGAGGCCATGAAGACTCTTCATTTGTTTTACGATGATGTTGAAATTTTGCTAGAATATTGGAGGTGTTAACGAGAAAGGAAAAGGCAATTTTAGGAAGGTGTTTACAGAGAAACTCAGATATCTCCCATGGTTTACAAGAGATATGCCCGGAGTGGATCCTAAGGTCATTGTCCATAGAACAGATAAAGTTCACTTTACCGGTGTTGGGAGCTATAGGGCAAGAGGTGGACAAGTTGTTGTCATCAAGATTTATCAGAGAAGTAAAGTACCTTGCATGGATTTCGAATGTAGCCATGGTGAAAAAAGCTAACAACAAGTGGAGAATGTACATTAACTTTACTAACCTCAATAAGACATGTCTTAAGGACAATTTTCCTCTGCTAAGATTGATAGATTAGTAGATACATCATCAGGGCATAAGTTTATGAGTTTCATGGATGCGTTTTTTGGCTATAACCAAATTACTTTGGCGAAGGAAGATAAAAAAAAAATACTTTTATAACGGATGCGGGTCTTTTTTGCTATCGATCCATGCCTTTTGGGTTGAAGAATCAGGGGTGACTTACCAACATTTAGTGAATAAGATTTTTAGAGATCAGATTGGTCGCAACGTCAAGGTCTACATTGATGATATGTTGGTCAAGAGCAATACTTTGGAACAACATATTGAGGACCTCATGGAGATGTTTGCAGTATTGCGTGCTTATAAGGTGAGATTAAATCTGAAGAAGTGTGCTTTTGGAGTTGGATCTAAAAGTTTCTCGGCTTTATGATTTGTAAGAGGGGCATTGAAGCAAATACGAAAAAGATTCGAGCAATCCTAAACATACCTCCTCCTAAAATGATAAAGGACATTCAACGTTTAGTATGTAGAATAGTGGTGTTGGGAAGATTCGTATCCAAATTGGCATATAGGTGCTTACCTTTTCTCAAGGAATTGAAGGCCCTATTCAAGTGGATAGAGGTATGCCAGGTAACTTTTGCTCAGCTTTAGAAGTTTTTAGTATCGCCGCCTTTGTTGAGATCGCCTAAAATAGGAAAGGTCCTTAGGCTATATATAGTAGCTTCAGAAGAAACTGTGGTAGCGGTATTGGTAAAAAATAAAGGTACACAACAGTACCCAATATATTATATCAACAAGGTTTAAGGTACTCCAGAATAGAGAAATTTATCTTTGTGTTAATAACAACAACTCGGAAGTTGCGACCATATTTTCAAGCTCACCCGGTGAAGGTTATTACAGATCAACCAATTAAAGATATTCTTTCCAAAGTGGACACCTTTGGAAGGATGAAAAAATGGGGAACGGAGTTGGAAGGTTTTGGTTTAGATTATGCCCCTCGAAGGACCATCAAAGCTCAAATTTTGGTTGACTTTGTAGCAAAATGATCTTTTAACAGCTCAAAAGTGGTATCGGGTAACACATTTATATGATAAAAAGTAATTTTTCTGACATAAATATGTGAATGTGTAAACATATATATTTTCATATAGAATGATTTAATTTATTTAGATTAACACTTTTGAGAGCATAATGTTAAGAATGTCACTTTCATGTAATAGAAGTGGCACCACCAGCACAAGAACAAACTAAAAACGTACATAGCAAGCCTCAATTGTATAACTCATTGCAATAAGTTTTTCTCAGGAGAGTTACTTCGACAAGGTGGGGGACAAATTGTTATACATGAATACAGAACATGCCACGTGTCATAGTTCGCCACTTACATGGTTCTACCTTGCTCGCCCGTATTCTTTGGGGCACGAGTGCTCGCCATTTATATGGTTTTACGCTGCTTTCCTATATCCTTAGAGGCATCTGGAACACGTTTAACCCCTAAAGGGGTAATGTGTCACCACGCATAATGCCTAGCTACGCCCAGCTTGTCACATCATAGGATCGTGTCTTATATATATGCAATTAAGCTACTCTGAAATGGACACAGGAAAATAAACGCTCAACAATATTTTATTATTTTATAACCAACTAAATATAAAGAAAAAGATAACCAAATCTTTTGAATCTTTAGCTTTCAAACATTGAATGATACTAGTTCCTAGTTTTCGTCTTTATTTTTAAAATTTTTTAAATTATATTTTTGAAAATAATATATATTTAGTAATTAAATTATTGTTGATATAATTTATAATAAAATTGTATTAATTTTAAAAATATAATTGAGAGAATAAAATAAGATTTAAAAAGTAAAGAAAACAACCGATAATAAAATATTGAGTAATTTGAAAAAATAATTTATGAGGCAAAATTTCAATCCTAATAATTCTTTAGATGTTATTTTGAATGAAAAGGCATTGTTAAATGTATATATTTATAATGCTAAATATTAATTTTAATTGGTATGTAACTGTAACACTAATTAAGTGATAATTGATCTAAAATAATAAGTGTAATTTAATATGAACCGGAAGTCTAATTATCTATACTATTAATAAAAACATTGACTGAGTTGGTGTCACTGGATACCAATTAGTTAATAAATTATGAAAATGTCTTTCAGTAATTTAAATAAGTCATATTATTTGAAGGTATTTTAGTCTTTTCGTTTTAAAAAAAGAAAAATATGCATATGATGGGATTTGAACCTATACCAATTAGATTAATGAAATCTTAAATTATCACTCAACCAAAATATTATTTTAATATTTTTTATACTTATTTGTTAATATGCACGTACATACTTCATGAGTTATTACAATTAATTAGTTACAAACTATACATTTTATTATTTATTATGTCCATGTGATAAGATTTCCAATATAAAAAATATATGTTATTATTTATTAGTGTCATAAATTAACTTGATATTTAATATTAATAATTTTCACTAATTTTTCTAACGTTGGTATGAAAAATGACAGTACAATAAATAACTAATAATAGTGGTATACGATTGATGACAAAAATTCTTGGAAGGCATGGATATGTACTTGGCTGTGATTCTTAAAAAAGCATGGAAGGTAGAAGAATAAAGCAGATAAGCAGATTTAGTGGAGTTTTTGTGAAGTAAAGAATTGTTAAGATACACGTTGTTTTCTCTTTTATCCATAAGTTTCTTTTGTAAGAGAAGCGGGTTCATTTGCTGATGGGGTTGGGTCAAGTATTTTGCACTTTTGGATTAACTCATCTCACGAGGGGAATGATTTTGGTCCCTTTTTCGCTGTCATTTCAGTACTTATAACTTTTGATATAAATTAATTACTATATTATTTTCTATTAAAATACAATTATAATTTCTATAAAAAAATTATAAATTTTAATTGTTCAATAAATTGTAATATTAGTATACAACAATATAAATTATGTGATAATATTAGTAAGTTATTTTTATTTAATGAGTAAACTATAGAATTAGTTATCCAACTATTAGTTTGTTTCTAATTTGATCAGTCAGCTATGAAAATTTTCAATTTAATCATTGATGCTTTAGATCATTTCTATTTTGATCACACTCAATTAAATTAACAAAAGTGATGATGTGGCCTTTTTCTAATTGGTATAATCAATACTTACACATTCTATCACTTTGATCTTAATTCTAGATAGGTAGATATAGATAGATAGGTAATGTAAATATAAATATATATTTTTTTAACAAAAGATTCTTCAGAGGCATGGGATATATATACTTGGCTGTGATTCTTAAAAAGGCATTAAAGGTAGAAGAATAAAGTGTTAAGGTACACGTAAGTTTTATTCTAAGAGCAGCGGGTTCATTTGCTGATGGGCTTGAGTGAAAGGCAAGGTCAGGGGGATATTGCTTGCTTGCTCGGTGGGTCGAGTATTTCAAGCTTCCCGCAAGGTATCAAGGGGGAATCACTTTTTGCCCTGTTAATTAACTCTAATTTCTATACAGGTTTCTTGGAACTTTATTCTCTTTTTTCTTTATCTTCACGTCTTCTACACATGAAGTACGAGGTGTACGCTTGCATGCATGAAGTAGTCTGTATACGTAGATTATAATTATGAAAAAAGTCCCCCCCCTCTTTTGCTATAAAAAGGGGTAGGGGTTATAGGCAGAGTTATCAGAGCTCATAAGATCAGGGTTTGAGAGCATTGAGAAAGCGAGAAGCTATTTTCTGGTTTTCGTTTGCGATATGGCTGAACCTAAGCAACAAGGTTTCTCATTAATCAATATATATCTTTCATTAATTCCTTTTCCTTTATTATTCTTATGATTGATTTGGTTTGTTGGCTTAAAGCTTGATGAGATGTTAATCAATTGTGTTTGATTTAGGCACGAATATGACAGGCAACCCCAAAACAGAGGGTCAAAGCTCAGGAACACCGTCGTCTGATAATTCTGGAGAAGGGAAGCAAAAGCAACAGACTAATCCTCAAGGTATTTATATATCAACTGCAATAAAGTTAGTTCAAGTATATGATAATTTAGGGTCTTTTGTTTGATTTTATAAGAAGCCGTTTTTATGTTGTTCGTTAGGGAATTCAATATGATTGAGAAAATGTAGTTATATAATTTATGGATTTTTCCTATTTTAAATTTTTTAATTGAATTCTTACATTAATTTAATACTAGAGTCAAGTATGTGTTACAAGTTAATTAAATATCATTTTTAAAGAAAGGTAATAAATATTGTCAATTGAGTCTTAAGGTATGAGTAATAAATATTACTGCCAATGTAAGAAGACTTGGATAGTTCTAAGCATTATGTCAGGAAAAAAATAAAAAAAATATGATCAGAATAAATTGTTAAAATATATATATATATATATATATATTATTATATTGATATTTTTATATTTTTATTTTAAATCTTTAAATAAAACAAATAAAAGTTGCTACCTAAAATAAATCATGTGTCCAAGGATCAAAGCTGAAATAAGGTGAAATTTTGTAAGTAAATCCTATAATCTAGTTATAATAATCCTATAATTATTGTATATATATAAAATAATTAAATATTTTAAATTTTAAAGATTGAACTAATTAAAAAAAGAAAATTAAATTAAATTTATTTTTAACAAATAATCTTTGGATTAATTAAAGCAAGTTTATTGTTAATAAACTCTCATTGGTGATAGTTATATTTCATTCTATGCCATTATTTTAATTAACTTTTTACCATTTGAATACTAATAAGCATTTTCAAAGAATTTAGCACAGGGTAGTATATAATTAAACTAAATAAGTTTACTTTTTTAAGTTTTACTTGAAGTAAGTAAACTCTAATTTTATAAATCTTCAATGTAATTTTATTTTGCAACTAAAAATGGAAAAAATGAATAAATATAAATATAAATAAAAATATAAAACCCATTTTTCAATAAAATTAAGGGTATAAATGTTTTATTTAGTAAATAATTCTTAAGAAAATTTATTTGATTTTGGTAAGTGGGTAATTTTGTTTCTGAAACCTATGAGATATGAGGGATTTACGTACTTGACCCATATTTTGATGTCGCAATTGATGTGTCTTAAACTTACAATTGGATCACTATATATTATATTATTACTATCTATAAGTTATAATATGTATAAAAACTCAACAAATTTTGAATTGAATAGCATATTGATATTACAAATAATTTATTAATAATATCATTTAATTATTAATTAAAATGATTATATATTATTGTGAAATTAATTAATTTTGTCATATGATTTAAAAGCTCTACTTAAAAAATAATGTCATATTTATTAATTATTTAAATCTATAAAATAATTGGATAAATTAAAATATATTATTTATCTATGATAATAATTAAATCATGTTAAAATTATTATTTCTATATTAATCATATCTTTTAAAAGTTCTACTTAATAATATCGTCATATATTATTAATTAGTAAAAATATTTAATTTATAAAATCAATTAATACTTAAATTTTGATAAATTATAATAATAATGTTTTTATATAATTAAATAAATTTAATTTTTATCTAGTATGATTTTATTTTAACTATGATAAAATCAATTTTTTTGTAATAAATAAAATTAAATGAATAATATTAACATTATATATAAAAGATAATATCAAATATTGTTAATCTAATAATATGTATTACATAAATTTATTTATTTTCTTAATTTATATCAAAGTTGAAAAGAAAATAAGTAAATTCTGTATTTTATAATTAAATTAAATTAAATATTATTTTTTTATAAATAAAAATTTCATGTAATTAAATAGATTTGATCCCATACAAATTCTAGTTCAACAAGTATAGCACGACTCAAATCTATTTGAGAAATTAAGAAAATGAAAATCAATCAATTAAGAATTAATATTGTCTAAGCTATGTTTCTAATGTCTTATGTGTTGCATGCAATTTCAATTACTTTAATGATAATCATTAAAAATAATTATTAAAAATTGTCTTTTCTTTCAAAACAAATTCATACAACATTTTCTATCCACACCAAACAAATAACAATTAAATAAAAAAAAACTGATTTAAAAATGATTGCTTCACTTAGTATAAACAACATACAACATAATTATAAAAAAAAATATATATTATAATACTATACTACCTCATCATTAATTAAAATAATTTTTCATCTCTCTCATGTCGATTTGATATTTGCTTATTGAAAAAAAAAAACATTGCTTTCATGTTTCATTTTCTTTTTATATAGTTCTAATTTATTAATCCTAACAATCCTCAATTGTTTTATAATTTTAGCCTTTAGATTAAAGTGAATCATTTTTAACCCATATTTTTATACATTCCATCCAATAAAAAGTCAAGACTAATATCTCTTTTTTTTACATTAGAAAAGGATAAAAAACATTATTACTACTTACTTTCTGAGTTTTATTTCCTTTTATCATTTGAAAGCAAATAGTTGAACTAATTTTAAATTAATGGGTAAATTCTTAGATATTACTTAATTAATTGGGTGTAATTATTGGATGTTATTTATAAAGTTAAATTTTAATTTTAATTGTTCTATAATTCTAATATTAATTAAGCGATAATTAAGATTCTTAGAATTTTATTAGAATAACAACTCTATTTTACATTAATAAAATTAGCACATTTTTTTACATCAAAGTATTATTTATATGATTTTATCTATTATTCTCAATTGTATAACTAAAGTTAATAAAAACTAAATTATGTAAAAAAAATTATTTATTTAATGTCAATTTAATAATTAAATGAACATTAAAATATATTCACATCGATTCAAAAGTGTTTCTAAACATTTATATTGATAAATCTTAATAAATAAGTTTTACATTTATTTTCGATAAATTAATAAGGAAAATTATCCGTAGGCAACTTATGAAGTTTTTTATATTTTACAAGTTAATTGAAAGTATGATGTGTCATATAGGAATAATAAAAACATTGATATTTAAACAAATGGAACACTTGAGCAGTTGAGCAATATTTATGGAGTTCAAAAATTTCAAAGATAGTGTATCTAATATTTACCCACTTAGTAATAATATCATTATTAGTGTCATAGCTATTAACACTAAATTAGATTTTGGTCTCATATTAAATTATACTTATTATTTTAGATTAATCACTGTACTAGTAAAGCATTTTTAGCAAATAGTATTTAAATAATTATTAAAAAATATATTTTATATTTATTAGATTTTTTTATCATAAATAAGATTCAAATACTATTATTTCTTATTTCTTATTTGATAATTTTACTAATTTTATAAATGTTTTTAACTATAGTGCTTTGAAATATTAGCAATTGAATAAGGTTGTTTTTATTATTATTAGGGAGTGAGGATGTCTCCTTTTTAGAATGTTTCTGATTGTAGTGTGTTTACTTGTGGGTTTCAGGTCTGGTTTGGCTTTTGTATGATTAAGCTAATTTTGGTTAGTCTAGTATTTAACAAAAAAAAAAAAATCAAATTAAAATCCTACCGTTTTAACCAATGTATAATTGTTTGAATTTGGCCAGAAACGAGGATCACTACAGCAAAAGATGAAGTGGGAAATGTAGTGAAAGAGATACTGAGGGAGCTGGAATCTTCCGACCGTGGAGTTGCCCTCACAGGGAGTCCTGGAGTAGGGAAAACATGGCTGGCCAAACAAATAACCGAGTCCGCTGTCAGTCGAGAAGGCCCCTTCTACATGTCTCTTTGGACGTCTCTGGGCCTGAATCAGAAGAAGGACGAGATATCTCTTTTCCAATCCATTGCGCGCCAGTTGTCCATCCCTAACTTGGGCAGTATGTGGGAAGATGCCGATGACATGGACGACGACGACAAAAGGGAGGAGGTTGCTGACAAAGAGCTGGAAACAAAGGTAAGAGGCGAACTTAAGAAGAGATACCAGGAATATAAGGAATCTAACAAGGGGAAAGAGGATGGGGAAAAAACACACATGTTTCTTTTGGTGGTGTTGGACTGTGAAGGGGAGGTCAAATCTGAAGATTATAATGAGATCATGGGTCTGATACTCTATCCGAACGACTATGAGGTTGTCAAAAAACGAAGCAATGTCTTAATCACATCAAGGGAACTTGGAAACCTTGATACTATCGAGAAGAAAGTCCAACCCTATTCGGGAGATGAGGCTGTGGCTTTCTTAAAAGACAGGGTTGACAACCGTGATTCTCTTCCCAAGTTCCAAACATTATGTGCTGACATTAGAAAGAGAAGCCAGGTTTTGCCTGCTGAAATTATCATGTTAGCTGAAGCCTTAAATCACACTGCAACAGGCAAGCTGGACAGTGCTTTCGATGCAGCACATTTAATTTTGAAGGCTGCTGGAAATGATGATGCGATTCCGCTTCTTCCTTTCATTTATGGCCAGTTGCCAGAAGACAATTGTTTGATCGATTGCTTTTGGCATAGCTGGAACTTGTTGGGGAAACAGGGGGGTGTTCAGTACAATGAGCTGATCGCTCGCTGGATACTCGAAGGCCATCTTGATCTTGCTGATGGTATCAGGGAGGCTTACAACAAGGGATACAAAGTGATGATGGAGCTTGTAGATCGTGGCATGCTGAAGATGCAGGAGGACAATCTTATTGTTCTGGAAAGAGCGACGCTTGGTCTTGAGGACCGTAACTGTCGAGAATTGTTCGAGAAATCCAACCTGGGGTTGGCCGGCATGCTTGAGGATAAAGGTCGCAAAGTTTTTGAAAGAATGACACCTACTGATGGCATGATGAAGACAGTGAAAGTGGACAAGGAAGGGAAATTAGTCTCCTCGCTACTGATTGATGGAAGCCGTTTCTCGAGAGAAGATCCTAAAAAATTCTTTGAACAAAAGCAGCATCTCGAAGTTCTTGCCCTTTTCAATCCCAGGCTGACATGTATCCCAGACCCCATACCTAAAATGAACAATCTGCTTCTGCTTGTCATCAGAGGCTGTTATCTGCTTGAGACAGTCGATTGCATTAAGGGTCTCAAAGAATTAGTGGCCCTTGAGATAACTGGTTCACCCTTGCTCAAGGAAATGGCAACAGATTTTTTTGTTGAAATGACCAAACTTAGAAGCCTTAATCTATCTGCACTGGGAATCAAGTCATTGCCTGATGTCTTCAATCTGACTGAACTTCGGAGGCTCATCCTTAGAAACTGTACTTACCTGGTAACACTGCCAAAGCTAGCCAATCTCAAAGACCTCGAGGTATTTGATGTTTCTGGATCCTCCAATTTGATGAGGCTCCAAGAAAAAAGTTTCCAGTCATTTCATAAACTTCGGTTCGCTGATTTCTCTGGAACCAGCATCGAGAAATTACCAATTGTTCAGAGACTTGAAAATCTAACCATCCTCTTGGTTAGAGGATGTGTTCGTTTGTCTGGACTGCGATTTATGAAGCATCTGTACAAGCTCAAGGTTCTTGATGTGTCAGGTGCTACTAAGATAAAGGAGATATTCTATGATTGCTTTACTGATACTGACAACCTGAAAATCCTTGATCTATCAGAAACCGATATTAGATTTTTGCCTGAAAGCCTTGGCAAAAGTCTATGTGATCTCAAACTTAAAGGTTGTTCTAAGCTTGAAAGACTCCTGGACACAAGAAACCTCACTAGCCTAGAGTCACTTGATCTTTCCGATTGCTCTAGTCTAAAAGGGTTTCCAAACAACTTTTTTGAGCACCTAACCAGTCTTAAGTCCCTCGACCTCTCAAACTCCCAAGTTAAAAGTTTTCCATCTCATTTCGAACTTCCCTATCTTCGCCACCTTTTGCTAAAGAATTGCTCGTTCGAAAGTCTTCCAGAGTCGAAAACCTTTGGCTCTTTTGACGAACTTCGTAACCTTGTGGAACTTGATCTCTCAGGTTGTAAGAGCCCAGCTGAGCAATTGCCAAGCTTGGAACATCTTATAGACCTTGAGGTTATTAATCTTTCAGGTTATACGGCTCTGTCAGAAATAGATGCTTCCTTTGAGCGTATGTCTTGGCTTCAAGTTCTCAATCTCTCAGAAACCAAGGTTTCAAGCCTACCAGAACTAAGCAAGCCCAGCAAACTCCGTTCCCTTATCCTAAATAACTGCACCCAGCTCCGAACTTCTCCAGATTTTGGTATCCATTCAAAAGAATCAGAACTTGAAGAGCTTGACCTGCGTGGTACACGCTCTTTGACGAATATCAAGGCCGAATCTTTGAGTTGCCTGCCTCGGCTAAAAACTCTCAGGTTATCTAAAAGCGCTTTTGAGGCCTTTCAATCTTATTTACCAAATTTGAAACAACTTGAGGTTCTGGATCTTTCTGGAGAAGAAGATGTTGAGTCTGTGCCCTCTCTAAACGATCTTAACAGTTTACGCCAGCTTTTGCTAGGGGGTTGTTCGAAGTTAAATAAGTTGCCATCACTGAATTCACTGTGTCAGCTTGAGGTGCTTGATCTATCAGGTACCAAAGTAACAAAGATTAGAGATAAAATTCGGCATTTAAAATTAAAGCGCCTTCATCTACCGGAAGGGGTGGTTGAAGAATTTAACGGTGGAATCGAGGACCTTCCATTGGAGCTAAAGCTGGATCACTGTTATGTCTCTAAGCCTTCAGAGATTCCTCAAGGGTATAAGGTGCCACTGCCAAGAATAGTTGTGCAGGGCGTAGAAATCCTCAAAAGTTTGAAGGAAGATTCTGCATCACTGGAGCGTATCAGGCATTCAATTTCCTCTGTTCGAGCACTACCTAAAAAGGAGGACAATTACAGTGATAGTCGTAAGCATATCTTCAGTTGTATCTACTCCAAGATCAAAAAGCTTCCTTCTAAGGCAACAGATGACCAATGTTTGGAAATCCAAGGATTTGATGTTTTTCCTTCTGATATTGAGGTTCTTCTTGAGCATGCCACATATGTCTTTTTGGTTGAAAATGGTTTTTTGAAAAACTTGTCTGATTTAAAGGCTGACAGCTTGAAGAACATCAGAGGCTGTTGGTTAGAGAGGTGCAACAACATGGAAGAAAGCATCTTCGTCGAGGCAGATCTTGGGAAGTGGGGAACCCTTGAGATTCTATGGATTTCGAACCTTCCCAAATTGAAGGGTTTGTACGAGGAGAAAGTACAATCCCTGAGTTTTGGGAGCATAAAGCATTTGTACATTGACTGCTGCCCAAAACTTGATACGGTTTTCCCATCATGGCTGATCGCTGAAAACCTTGAAACTCTCCAAATTACATTCTGTGATAATCTAAAGACTTTGTTTGGAGATAAGGGCTGGGACGGTGAGAAAGAGCAGACCTCGAATCCAGAAGATAGGAGGCCAGCAAACAAGAAAGAGCAGCGTGCTAGGGGTTCAGAAGACAAGAAAGTGCACGAAACCAAGAGTTCAGCCAAAGGAAAGGTGCAGCCGAAGAGCCCCATAAATAAGAAAGACGAAGTGCAGCCTGAGACCTTAACAGACAAGGAAGAGCAAGAGAGGGCGCAGCAGCCCGAGAGTTTACCAGACAAAGAAGGGAAAGATGCGCCCAAGAGTTTACCGGACAAGGAAGAGAAAGAGGAGGCGCAGCAGCCCGTGAGTTTACCAGACAAGGAAGAGAAAGATGCGCACAAGAGTTTACCAGACAAGGAAGAGAACGAGGAGGCGCAGCAGCCCGAGAGTTTACCAGACAAGGAAGAGAAAGATGCGCCCAAGAGTTTACCAGACAAGGAAGAGAACGAAGAGGCGCAGCAGCCCGAGAGTTTACCAGATAAGGAAGAGAAAGATGCGCCCAAGAGTTTACCAGACAAGAAAGAGAACGAGGAGGCGCAGCAGCCCGAGAATTTACCAGACAGGGCTGCAAATCCAGCAAACATGCAGGAGGAGCAGGCTGTGAGTTCAGCAGACATGAAAAAGATCAAACTCAAGCATTTGCATATATCCTATTGCCCAATGCTTGAAACTGTTTTCTCATCAGGGCAAGTGCCTGAAAACCTCGAAATTCTCCGAGTCGAGCATTGTGATGGGTTGAAGAGTGTGTTTCAGCCGGAGTTGAACGACCGTGCATTACCTAAGTTGGGCACATTGCATCTATCAGACCTACCAGCTTGGACTAGACCTGGCTACGGGTTTAAATTGAACGAATCAGTGACAAAACATCTTAGAGTTAGCCGCGTTAAAGGACTTATAGATATTTCCCCAGATAATGCATCGATGGAAGCCACTCCAGCTGGTGAGAATTAAGATTCAATGGAAGACAAAAGACCTCAACAAATAGGTAGGCCATGGATTATTTCAGCTTTCACTTCCTATTATCCTTAAATATAAATAAACAAATATCTTGTCTGAGTTTGCTTCTTTTGTTCTGAGCCATGACAGAAATACAAAGTAAATAAAAAGAGGGCAGCCTAGAAGGTTTGATCATGTGAAAAATGGATATGTGAATATGGGGTAAGTTGGATTGATTTGTTCTGAGTTTTTATAGGTTTGATGAGATCTCGACTGTTGGTGCCAAAAGTTAAATAACTGGTTGGGGGCAGTTTAGACACTGTTATTTCTGTAAACATATCGGTCTAACCAACTAGCCCTATCCCAAATATTGATTTCTGGTGCCAATTGCAGGTGTTTTCCTATTAAGATATACTATCATAAATAAATGCTGATCCGAGCTGCAAGCTGCCTCCGAGTAGTATACAGAAGACAATAAACGGTTTCAAAGATGGAGTGTCATGTTTAAACTTAAGTTGCAGTGTCATGTTTTATGCTTAGTTTGAAGTGTTAGAAGAGTGCCCTTTGTTTTCAAGACATAAAGTTTCATGTATGTACTACTAGTATTATTTAGTTTAAGCTTTCGAGTGTGCGTATCAGAGTCATTTATTAGTTTAAGTCCATGTTCCGGTGTCCTTCCAATAAATTTGTTATTTTAGGCTTGGAAACCTTATATTTATTCACCTGACATGTCATTTATATGTGTGTGTGAAAGTTTTATTTTTCTTCAAATTCCACTCGTTTGTTTTTATTTTTACTAGTATTCTTCTCTTTGCCTTTCTTAAGGACTGCAAGAATGGTGAATGTGGAAACCTTTTTTTGTCGAAACCGTTTTTTTGAAAACGAGAATCGACTAATGTTTAAAAACGAAAATAAGAATGGGAGTCGCTACCGATCTTTATTAGGTGTGATCGGATCACCTTTATTTTAATAGAACGTTTGGCTTACTAAAACGGTGTTTTTGGTCTACGGAATTCGAAAAATCGGATTCGGGAGTCGGTTACGTGCAAGGAAGGATTAGCACCCTCGTCACGCCCAAAATTGGTACCAAATTAATTAATTAGTGTCTCAATGTCGAAAGTGAAAATTTGAAAAAGATACGATCTTTTTTAAAAATATTTGAATTTTCTCTAATTGGATATTAAGATTCTCTCGCTCTGAAGGAATAAAATATCACATCCAGCACGTTAGGACACGACAATTTAAATCCTCGAATCCAAGATCATCTCATGATTCCCGAGACTCATGCGATATTTTATTTGATTATTTGGCCAAGCGAAAAATCGAAACCCAGCACGTTAGGGCACGATTTCTCGGATTTCCAAACACAGAATATTGCCTTATTTTGAAAAGCTTTTATTAAGCGATTATAGAATGGACTCAAAAATATATTTGTTTATCTTGTTAAAAGATAATCAATATCGGGCGAAAGTGAAAATTTGAATCCTGGTGCAATAACAAAAAACGTAGTTACAAGCATGAATAGTGATACATGACAATAATATTATACGAATGAATAACTATAATACAAAAGAATACGAAATAAACAATTTAAAATACACACAATGGCAATAATCTCACAATATACACCATTCAAATATCAACATCAATAATCAAAGACAAATAAATTTAACGACATATATAACAATTTACGAAAAGTATAAAGCAAGTTAAAATAAATCAAGTATAAAACATACAATTTGAAATGATAATAAATTAGTTTAAAATAAATAATGTAAAAAAAAAGATTTTAAAATCGATGATGTACAAAACAAATTTTTTAAGATGATATGTAAAAACTTTAAACCGATAATATATATACATATCTATATAAAAGTATAAAATATAATATGAAGAGAACTTAAAATAAATAATGAATCAATTTAAATAAATAATACATGGAAGATTTTGAAATAGGTAATGTATAAAAGAATCTTAAAATAAAACAACATATATATAAAAATTTAAGAAATAAGTAGTATTTAATAACTTAAAATAAATATTAATATTAATATTAATTTTTAAGGGAAATAAGTAAATAAATATACTCATTAAACAGGTTGAGGATTATATTGAAATCGGAATAAAGATCAAGGGGCTGATATTGCAATAAAACAAAAAAAGGGGGGAACAAGGACCGCAACGTCGTGCGCATAAACTCACGGGAACCAAATGGGTGAATAACCCAACCCCTGATGCGCAGTGTTTCAATTGGCCAAGGCACGGATCGAATTAAAACGAAATAGAAATAACAGGGCAAAATTGCAAAAAAGAAAAATGCAAAATGGGACTTGATCAAATAACACCGCGAAAAAGGGTGGACCAAATATGCAATTACCCCTTTTTGAAGGAAAACATGCGGATCCTAGCCTTTAGGTCGGGTCGGGTCAGGTTCGGGTTCCCCCAAAACGACGTCGTTTCAGTGCCTAGGGGAACCACATGAAACGTTGCCTTTTCGAGGGGCATATTTAATCCTAAATTTCATTTTTTTCTTTCATTTGCAGAACCCCTCTCTTCAAAAAAAAAACTTCATCCTCTCTTCCCCTTTCATGCCCGACGATTGGGCTTCTTCCACCATCCGTCCCACCACCGCGCCACCACCGTATCGGTGGCCGGCTATGCCTAAGATCGGGCCTTTTAGCCTTTTCTCGAAGCCCCTCTGAAGGCCGAACCTTGGTGCCCCTAAAGCCCGAGAGATGAAACCCCCCCTTTTTTGGGTTTCGGTTCGGCTTCGACGACGGAGAGGAGGCTCCGGCGACGCGCCTCCGGGGTTCAGGTAAGGTCCCCTTCACCTTTCCTTTTTTGCTTTAGTTTATGAAAGCTTTAGAATAATAAAATAAGAAATAAATAAGTAAAAATAAAAAATAGTAAACGATAATAGAAAAATAAAATCGGAATCAACCTTAATGCTTTCTATTCTTGTTTTGATTGCTGAAAGTTTGTAAAAAAGAGCAAGAAGAATTACAGGGTATTTGTTTCAGTTTTCATAACCGATTTTACAGATTCGGTTTTGGCTACTTCTATTTTGTTTTTCTGTCATTCTTTGTTTTTTTGTTATTTGTCTTGGTTGCTGGTTTTGTGTTCTCTTGTCCTTACAGGTGACATCAGAGGCGTGCGAGGGGCGGTGCTGGCCAAGGCAAGCCTAGCGGAGGCAGTGGCTAGAGGCTGACACCACGTGAAGTGGCGCGGCGCCTAAGGTTTCAGAAACCCTAGGTTTTTCTGAGAAGTTTTAGTCTTGGGGCCTATTGGGCCACTTGTAAATTGGGCTTTATTTTTTGGAATTGGACTCTTAATGGACTGTTATTTGGACTTTGTTTTTTGCTTTTTTTGTTTCTGATTAGTAGTGGACCCGGGCTAAATTGGGCCTATACAGTGAAATTTAAATAAATAAATAAATCAAAATCATCCAGCTTTTTATCTTGAGATGCTTTGAAAACATAGCAGAGCATGTTATTCAGACGGCAGTGGACCTAATAAGTTAAAGAGCAGTGAAATTCAAAACTCCATTGGCTTAAACATCGGAGCACGCACTGGAGACCTAACTATGACACACTCGTGCCTCCGTTCCTTGTCTTACCAATATTTCGCCACCTAAACGGCTACCACCTGGATTGGAGTTCAACGAATAATTTGCATAAGAAAAAGGTTCAAAATGGTTTCATTTTTCTGCCACTATTTGGTTGAATATATAAATCATGGAAATATCACCCTCACAGGTGTATATTAAATAAATAAAATCCAAGCTTCAATCCATATCTAATCTCATTCTCGTGACCTTACTACTCTTCTCCATATTCTTTTTCTGTGTGGAAACTTCGTCATCTTTTTTAACACCTTTCCTGTGGACTTTATTGCATATGCATTGACTGCAAATGTAGTAACCATAATCATTTATTTGAATTGGTTAGCTCCCGTTTTACAATCCAATTTTGGGCTTGAAACAATGTAGATTGTCATGAGACAGGTTCCAGTGCATTTATTATTGCACTTGAAGTGGATGAGAATATATATGTAACACCCTGAATTTTGGAGTTAAAAGTTGTGAGCTTTGTGGTTAGGTTCAATGAGTAGGTTATGCTATTGTGTTTAGTTGCGCGTTTAAGTGATAGAATGGGTTTGCTAGTTTGTGGTTGATAGTGTTTTAGTGTGCCTTTGGGTCTCGGGTTTAAATCCTCATGAGTGTTTTGAGGGACCATTTTTATTTTGTTTTAAAGGTTTAAATAATTATTTTCTTTACTTATGTTTATTTTATTATTTTATTATTTCTTTGTAGACTTTCTCCTCTTCCCTTTTCTTTGTTTTCTTTTTAATTCTTTCTTCTTTTCTTTTTAAAAACGATGGTGGTGTGGTTTTCAGAGAGCTTCGGTTTCTTGGTCATCAAGTCGAGTTCTAGACATCTCTGACCGCGAATCAAGTGTGGGTTCAAACTCTCCAACTTCATTTGCGGTTTGTTGTTTCAATTATGTGGAATTTGATATATTCTAAGTGGTTTGGTGAATGTGTGGAAGGTTTCGCTTCTAAGTTGCGTAAAACTTGGTTTTCTATGGCATGTTTCTGAACTGTTAGAGTTTAGGGGCATTTGGTGTGTAACGTCACGGTTTACAGGATGTTTCAATGTGGTTTCAGGACCACGTGGGTGGCCACACGGGTGTGTGCCTGTTCACACAACCATGTGGAATTAAGAATTAGGGTTTTCGGGCAGGATTAGGTGCCACACGGCCTAGCCACACAGTCGTGTGGCTGATTTGAAAAAATTAGTCAATTTTCACATGGTCGTGTCCCTTAGGTACACTAATGTGTACGTTTGGAAATTAAGGTTTGGTTGTTTTGGTGCCACAAGACCGTGTGGCCAATTTGGGGATTTAGAGATCCAACACGGGCGTGTATTTTGGACACACGGCCGTGCTTGGGGGCACATGGGTGTGTAAGAACCTCACATGACTATGTTTATCCTGTACCCTATTGTAGCACAAACGGACAAAGAGTTACACGTTCGGATCACACGGTCATGTCCCTAGGTCACATGAGTGTGTGCCTCCCTCCACATGGGCGTGTTGATCCCCTACACGACCTAGGCATTTCCACAAGGCCGTGTGACCCTAAGTCACCAATTTTAGTTTCGTGTATGTTATTGATCTGAAATTGCGTCTGTGTGTTCCGACCTTGGGCTAGGCTTTAGTGAGGGTTAAGGCTCTAATTTGGGCCCCGACTTGTGTGTTATTTGTGATTGATATGTAAGATATCTGAATCTGAACCCGGTTAGCTGGGTGTGTCCGTGTTTGTATCTGTCTGACTGTCTATTGATGTGTTCACTGTTTCTGTGTGGTTGTAAGCATGCATATATTTGAATAAAGTAATTTTTTGGGGGTGGTTGTGAAGAGAAAGAAGACATATTTTGATCTGATCTAGCAGTTTTAACTGCAACATACTTGTACAACGGTTTACCGCAATGCACTGTATTGTATATACGCCAACTTTGTTACGTATTATTATCTGAGTGGTTTATTCTACATACATGGTGTGCAGGGTTGGTGATAACATGATTATTTTGCATGATTTCTTGTATGTAATTCGGTTTATTTTTGAACTAATCCCTGCTAAATTTGTATTTTTATGATTTAAATCTTGTCAGGGATGCAATTGATCAAAAGCAAGCTAAAAAGGGGCCAAATTGAAAGAAAATCATGGAAATGGGGCCAAATCAAAAAGATGGAGGAAGCCAAGGACTCGTCAAGCAATTTGACTTTGTAAAAAGCCAAATATGGAAAATCCTATTTTTAGTTTATTTTATTTTTATTTATTTTTATTTTTAATTATTTAGGATTTTATATTAAATTAATTAAGCCTATTTTTAGTAAACTCCATGTATATAAATAAGGGTCGTTTGTATTTGGATAATCATCAAACAAATACTACTTTTCCCATTCCTATTTGAAGTTTTATTTCTCTCTTTTCCTATTTCAATTTAGAATAAGATTTGTTTTGTTTTTTTTTTTTCCTTCAAGCAACGTCCAACATTCTGCCCATTTCAATTCTTTTTGTTTCTTTTCCTAAAATTGGTTTAATTACCTTCCAAACCCCTTCCCTTTCCAACTTCCAATATTATACAAAATTCCACCACCTTCCACAACTTGCAAGCATGAATAAATTCATGCTACACTAAATCCTATCTTAGCCTTAGGCCGGTACTATTTTCGGTCGGGAATCCTGAGATTCGTATCCGCGCAAATAATCCTTCAAATCGGTATTCACCTTTTTCCTAAGTATTGGGATAGATAAATCATCCCTTAAGGTTGAATTTGATTTCAAGTCAAAGTGCACGTTGGATTGGGGTCGTATTTGCCGACAGTTGGAGAATCGAGTTAGCCGTGCTGTATTCGAGTTTCCGAGAACAAATCAAGGAAGAGGTGATCGGGTTTAAACGACCCACGTGGTTGAGGCCGTTGATTCGAGTTGGGTTCTTCAGAATGCAAGGCTACCAGAATCTTCATTCGGGAACACGTGTATCTCGGTTAGATAATCGGTAATGGTTGGTTTGCAGGTCGTACTGGAACTAGCTACGAAAGGAGGAGTTGGTGGTTAGGACGTTCTTAATCGCTATAACCAGCTTATCGTTTAGAGGAGAAGATCAATTTTCGAGGATCAATTCTTGACACCGAATTTATCAAGTCTAAGGTTAAGGCTTATTTACTCTGATTATAAATCCTAGTTTAATTTTTATTTGATTTCTAATTCGTTTAATTATTATGTTTTCATTTATTTAGTTTTTTTTAACATTTTAAAACCCCCTAATTTATTTATTTTTCAGCAGGTTCGTTGAAGTCGTGGGCACGACCTTTGCCATGACAAACTTTTGTTCACAAGTTAAACACAGAAATTGACAAAAACGTCTGATCCCTGTGGAATCGACCCTATTACCACTCTACTACTATTTAGCCCATTTGTAGGAATTATATTTGGTGGTTTCGACGCCTATCAGTTGGATGGGCATTTCGAGGCCCTATGTGGTGTGTTTAGTTGGATGAGCTTATACAGCTCTTTTGGGGTGTGATTGAGAGATAGAAAGGTGTGTTGGCTAGATGGGTGGGTTTTTATTACTTGACTGCATTCATATGAATCTGTTGAAATGGCTAGGTGTAAGATTATTTGACTGTATTTTGTCTGACTAATTAACATTTGTGACTGAGTGTCTGTGTATGACATGGTGTACTTGAATTGTTACGTTCTGTTGGGACGTTGGTTCCGAGTTTACTTTCTGATTCTGTGTATCTCTGTAAGTATGTTTCACTATCAAATTGATTTCTGTAATTCTGTTATTAGTCACGGGTCAAACTCACACTAGCTCATGTAGCTCACCCCCTTAGTGTTTTCCCCTTTCAGGTACATTTACGTGTTCTGATGTTGGGTCCGTGTATACAAAGGTCTCAGACAGTCATGATTTAAAATAGGCTTTAATAGTCTTATTATGATTTCTGATATTATAATTAAATAGTTTGTGTTGTAAGCACTATTTGAAAACTGTGGTATGAAATTTTGTGTTGTACGCTCGGAAGTGTTGTTGGGACTGCATCTTCTTTTGAAATATCAAGATTTTATAACTGAGAGTTTTTACACAACTTAAATACTGTTATGTTTTTCGCAGGGGCGAAGCCAAAAGAATTTTTTAGGGGGGCTGGATAAAATTTTAATTTTTTATAGTTTATATCTTTATAATTTGTAAAGGATTAAATCGAATTTTTCTAATTTTAAGGGGGCCAAAGTGTAATTTTACCTTTACTAATTTAAAATTTTTAAAAAATTCTAAGGGCCAAAATTGCAATTTTACATTTTAGGAGGGCCGGGTCCATGCCAGCCCCTCGGCTTCGCCCCTAGTTTTTCGATTTGTTAAATTAAAATTTTCCTATAATCACTGATTAATATGACCTCCTAGATTCGGCCTAAACTTCTAGGCCGGATTTTGGAGCATTACAATATATGATTAAATTCAAGTACTATTTGGGGTTCATGAAAAAAAAAAGTAATAACTTGAGCCGTATGGTTAATGAAGTCAATTTCTCAAGCCCTCTCTGTTTCTTTCCCTTTTTTTCAATGTCAGCAAGGTATCGGATAAGGGCTTTTTTTTATTGATGAGAATCATACTTTTGAGTTTTTCCCAAGGCATTTCACGATCCATGGTTTTCAAAGCAAAAACATAAAACATCAGCTATAAAACAAACAGCTTTTAAGTTAACTGTACAAATAACATCAATTCCAAGTTGGGGAACATTTGATTCCTTCAAGAATTGGGTTCAGCTGTTTGAATTGAATTGTATGGTTTTGGCAGTTATATAAAAGACATACAAAAAGAGAAACATAAAAACAGATAAACTATTATAGCTTCTAGTGATCAGATTTTGGTTTACATAGAAAACTATACAGACAACTTGGGAAGCTGAAGAGGATGGTCAACAGCTGGGTTGAGAAGGTGTTTTCGAGGTCCACGATGGCTTCCATGATTCATCCGCTGCCTCATCTGATGTGATTGTGCAGCATGAGCAAGTGAAGCATCAGCAGTTGCAGTGGCTGTACCGATCCTTGGGGAGGAGGCAAAAATCAAGAGGAAAAGAAGAAGGGATGTAAACAAGGTCTTCAAGTGCACCATTTTTTGTTGGTTTCAGCTCTAAATTCCTGATGTATCATGAAGTGAAGGGGTTTTTATAAAGCAAAAACTAAAAGCCAAGCAAAGTAGTTTACTTTGCTTTGGATTGAAGTCACGAGGTAAATAATGTCAACTTTCCACTTCCACCTAAATATGGTTGAGGTTGGATTTTTGGGTGGTGGTGGGGAGTGTCCTTATGATTTTAAAACAAGACTTAATAAAGCTTATGAATTTTGCCATTAATTCATTAAAGAAGAAAAAAGAGTATCAGACAAAAGGAAAGTGGTTTTGAGAAATGATGATTGGTTTTTGGTAAGGCCAACGCATTGACAAATGCGTGCCTGCTCCTCCGTCTTTTTTTCTCTTTACCTCCAACACTATTAGCAATGAAAGCCATCACGTGGATCTGCCTTAATTAATTTCATAAATTTTAGTATTAATACTTTATAATTTTTGTTTTATAAAAATTTCATATCTATCCTATTTATTTGTTTATATATAGGCGGTTCCATCTTGAACACTTGGAGGGTTCTTCAACCGTTTTCTTTGGAGCATCATTAGAAATAAAAATCCAAGTCAAACCGTGGTTAATGTTGACATGACTAAAAATAAAGTATTTTCCATTTGAATTCTCAAACGTGGAAAACTTGGCTTTGGTTATTGATGCACAAAACAACTCTAATATGTGGCACTTCCTTGGATTACCAAAAATGGATTCTCTTGATTTATGTGAGGGTTGTATTTATAAGAAGCAAAGTAGAAGTGTATTTCACGTTGGGAAAGTCTGGAGAGCTTCAACATGTCTTGAATTAATTCATGATGACTTATGTGGTCCAATGAACATTGAACGCCTGTTTTTATTTCTTACTTATTGTAAATGATTCTAGTAGCATGAGGTGGGTATATATATAAATATATATATTGATAAGAAGACCAAAGTTCACTAGTTACAAAAGGTAAACGCATAATTGCTCTTGCCCTAAAAGGTTTTTAGCTCTTCGTTTTGTCCACACTGGTGTGTCATTGTTCTCATTAGTCTATAGTATTCTTTGTATTTGTTCTCTTAGGATGTGGATGCCGTCCAATAATGGTTTGAGTGTTCAATGTATTGAAAAAAATGCTTTTTTGTCCGATGATACAACCAATCAATTTGTCTTTCGTTTTAAAAATACACGGAGGAGGAAATGTCTTGCTTGGAGGGAATTTACTAGTGTTAGTCGTAACATTAATAATTTCTTCACAATTCCATTTTCTTGCTGAAATCTTCTTTCATATGTTGATCTAGTTTTTCTATTCGAATTTTTTATATGAAGCACCCATGCTAGTGTCATGGGGTTAAAACTTTAGTCTGGCAAACTGTGCGAGCTTAAGCAATTCTTTTATTTTAAATCCACCTAAGCCAATCTAACTATCAAAAAGATGAGAATTCATAAAGGAAATTCTCTAAGGCACCGAAAAGAAGCGAAAGCAAACTCAAAAGCGAAGGAGCAACAAAATAACTGAAAAGTGACACAAAGCAATGCACACTAAGTGTTTGAATAAATGCTCTCAAAGTATATTTAGTAACTCTGAATCGGATGGGACATGATGATTACAAATAAGGGGGAAGACCTCTATTTATAGTTGAGCTCCCCTAGATCCAACGGTACAATTTAAATTACATCAATGGTCAAGATTAAAGCCTATCTACAAAATAAGAGTCCTAAAGAATGTAAATTCTATACAATCTTATCCTTTAGAATTTACAATATTCACTATGGTAATTTTAGTTTTACTAGAGTGTTCCACTAGGCCACCAAAGCTAAAAGTAGATGGGTTTCTCCATCTATTCCACGAATTGGGTAAGTTCAAGTAGGTCAAATGAGCCACGTTTAATTAGTTGGCCTCCATGGGATAATCTATGTGCATTCTTCATGGGCTTTGATATACGACCCGTGACATTCTTCCCCACCCATTCTCGCAACGCCCTCTTCATGTCCTCGAAATGACACTAACTTGACTCATCTTGGAACTACCTCAATGCCTTGATTGATTCCTAACTAGTCTCTTTGTTGAGTAATCCCTTCTCTCGAAACCTTTTCCTCGGCTTATGTCTTTTTCATCGTCTAACTTGAACTATTTCTCTTTTTTGTACATTTCGATTATAAGAGGTCACCACTCTTACTTGCCCCCATTGCGACTCACTTCAATTGGAATCCTCTTGATCCTCACAAATAGGCTTCGACACACCCACATTGAACACCGGGTTAACCTTGAGTATTGTCGCTAACTCTGGTTTGTAAGCCATTGGCTTATCTGCTTTAAAACTCTAAAAGGGTCCCTATACCTTTTCCCAGCTAATGGTAAGTCATAATGTAAAACATTAGGAAAGTGTTTGAGATGTACCTCGCTCATCGCATTGCTCTGTTCAACTGCCCAGCTTGCATCAACCATTTTACCATAAAGTTTGATGCACAACCCACATTTCTCATAGGTGGTAACTCCACTGATAACTCAAAAGGCTTGATATTGCTTTTTTGCACCTCTAGCATTTTCAGGAAGGTCTTCATAGCACTCCAACTATTAAGTCACAATTCCCACCACATGAAACATCCTTGGCTAGTTGGATTTTCAACAATACCTTAGTTTCATCTTTTATGTTTCAACTCACAGACACAACGCATTATTGTTGTCGAGTATCTAAGATTCATATACAATTGACAAAAGGAACCAAAAGGGCATTAATCTTGTCAAGAAAATTCAAGCCAAGCACAAAGTCATAATCAAAATGAATTACCTCAAAGTCTTTCTTTTCTTTCCACTCACCAATTTGTAGCTCAATTTGTAACACCTCAAAAATTTTGAGAAATTAACTGTGAGAATTTACAGTAATTAAGTCTCTATATCTGTGGTTGTGTGCTCTACTTTTGTGATTAGGATTTTGAGTTCGAGTCGCGTCGTTAACTTTTTTTTAAACAACTCTTGTCCATTTGTTATATAGTTAAGTTCAATTCAGAGTAAACCTGTGACAAGAATGAGCCTGCTGGTTCACATGTTAAGCATCTGTCTTTATTCTGTCTGGTCCCGAGTTCGAATCTTAGGTTATGCGATAGGGAACATTATTTTTGCTAAGTGTTGGTATCTGACTAGAAGTTATTAGGAATTAAAATTTTCGTCATCTTTCATTCATTTTTTTATTTTGTTACTGTCATCTATTTTTTCCTTTTTCCAGATTCCATTTCTTTTTCTTTTCGATTCTTTAATTTTTTTCTTCATTTTGATCACGATCGTAAGTACAGGTCTAGACAAAATTATACACCGTTAATTACATTGATCGAAAGGTTAGTAAGTAAGTTTCACTGTCAATTCATTACATTCTGGGGTTTATGTTTCGAATTGGGCATCTCGAGCGTATTGTGTAGTCCCTAATAATTAGTCGATTGGTTTCCTCTTACGCGAGGGTGTCGGGAGTATCAAACCTCAACTCAACAAATTGAGCGACCGTTGTTGACTTGGAGCCGCACGGGCGTGTGTCCAGGCCGTGTATGACAATATTAGTGCAGGGTTTACACGGGTAAGGGACACATGCGTGTGTCTAAGCCGTGTAACTCACTATTTGTGACTTAGGATAACACAAGCGAGCACATGGGTGTGTGTCCAAGCCGTGTGAGTCACATGGGTAAGGACACGGTTGTGTGTCCAAGCCGTGTGACTCTCTGATTTATGCTTTAAAACCACACAGGTAAGGACATGGGAGTGTGCCTAGGCCGTGTAAACCATACAGGTAAGGACATGGGCGTGTGTCCAGGCCGGATGGCTTATATAAAAAGGCCTGAAAACCATTTTTGAGGCCGTAAATGTTACTAAAGACTGATTTTGACTTCCCCATGGTATGAATGATCTGAATTTGACTGAATGAAAACTCTCTGATACCCTGTGACATGCATGAATTTTATACCTGTATGTACACTATGATATTGAATCTGACATTGAACTGTGCTATCTACATGTGGAACAATTTAGAATACTGAATACATATTATAGATATTGGTTCTTTGCATATGCATCGGTTGAGATATTATGAAGAAGGAAGTGATTTGTTCTTAATTAGTGGCTAAGCCACCATATGTATAACTCTGATCCCGACATTTCGTCGTATTACGATCTAGCAGCTAAGCTGCATTTCTGTAAACGTGTTAGATAGACATTCTATGGTGTGTAGGGTTGTTGGGAAACACCCTTAACGGTGTGTTAGGATGACCAAAGATGGTGTGTAGCGGATGGGGGTTAAGAATATCTACATCTAACTCTGATCTATTCTGTATATAAAATTGAAATTATTTCTGTATCTGAAATTAATCTGTCTTGGATCTGAACTAGAAATGTTTCTGTTATCAAATCGAATCTTTGAATACAAATACTGTTTGTAAATGTGTTTATCTGAACAAACTTCTTTGTGCACTAAGTTCACAACTCACTTTATTTTTGGTTGGATTTCATGTGGGTCTTAGTCTTGAATGGGTCGGCACCGCGGAAGCTCGGTCATGCTTTTATCTTTCTTTTAAATACTACTTTAGGAATTTTGATAAACTATGATAGTGGGTTAAATATTTTGGTGTAAACGGGTAGAATCATGTTGTTGGATGTCTGAACTGATCTGTGCACTCTAACATTGTAGCTAGATTGTCATAATAAGTTTGTGTGGTCATCGTAGACATGGTATTCGAAGGCGTCGAAGACGCTGAGGAGGAGCTTATGCAAAGTCATCCTTTATGGGTAGTATGCCCAATCTGGAGAGCAGCGAGACAGTTGGTACTCCCACTGCTGAGATAGAGACCTAGACTCTGAAGGCTGGGGAAGACGCACTATCTTAGGCCATGATTCGAGCACTAGAGAGGGCCGTAGGAAGTCATTCGAGATTGGGAGGCCGAGGGTTGATTATTGAACGACTCCGGTCGAATGGGGCTGACTTATTCAGTGGTGTCATAGAAGTCGCTCCTACTACTGCTGAATATTGGCTTGAGGCTACCGAGCATATTATAACTAATCTTTACTGTACTCCTACTTAGAAATTGAGGGGTGCTATGTCCCTACTCAAGGATGAAGCTTATCAGTGATGGCTAACAGTTGAGTAAGGTGTTTAGCCCGAACAGGTTAACTGAGATTATTTCAAGAACACCTTCCAGGGTAAGTATATGGGGGAAATTTATGTTGAGGCTCGCCGACACGAATTTATGAGCCTAGTTTAGGGTGACCTATCTGTGGTTGAATATGAAGCCGAGTTTTTATGACTAAGTAGGTATGCACGGACTTTGGTAGCGTCTGACTACGACAAGTGCGTGAGATTTGAGAAGGGATTGAGATATGATCTACGGATTCTAATAGCTCCTCAGAGGGAGCAGATTTTTGTGGTTCTGGTTAACAAAGCAAATTTAGTGGAAGAAGTGAAGTGCACTGAGTGTGAGCGGCTTGATCGTGAAAGGGATCAAAGCAAGATTAAGAGGGATTTGGGTCCCTCTGGTTCTGGTTAGCGCCCTAAGAAGCGGGCGAGGTTTGACCGGCCCCCGAGGGCCAATGCACCAATGGTAGTCACTAAGATCCAATTGTGTAGTGATTGTGGGAAATGTCATTCGGGCGAGTGCTAGAGGAAGTTAGAAGTATGCCTCCGTTGCAGGTCGATGGAGCATCGAGTTAGGGATTGCCCTCGTCAACCAGACCAGGTGCCAACTGTGGCACAGAATTTAACTTCGAGTTCTGGTCAACCTCCGAGAGTGGTTCTGTAATACCCCTATACCCGGTTCAATTATACAAACCCGGTATAAGACTATTTCATTTGGTGCCAAAACGGTTATGGCTAGATACTATTTAATTAAAAACATTTGTATATAATATTTTAACTTACCAATCATTTTTACAAACATATTTATTGTTTACTAATTCATTCCATATATACCAAAATACTTCAAGTAACTCAAAATAGATAGAATTTCAAGAGTCTACATTTTAGTCCCTATCACATGGGAATACCTTTGAATTGCATATGTACATGCCATTTTAATACAAAATATAGTACCTACTTTTGAAGTCCTTGAGGATGTGATGAGATGAGAGATCTTCTAGTTGGACTTCTCTTCTAGTCTAATTGTACCTACGCGTTAATAAACTCGTTAAGCCGGTGAAGGCTTAGTAAGTACTACAAGAATAATTAAGTAAATAATCATAACAAAATGTTTTAAACTCAGTCAATTATTACATATCTACTCACATATAAGTTTCTTCAACTATGCCTTGCTTCAAATAAAATTTAACTTATCTTTTGTAAGGTATAAAACTTACCTTAACACATCAGTGATTCACTTTTGTTCTCAATTCACATTCTTAGCCCGAAGTAGACTTTATAGAACACACAGATATACGGAACAAATACAGAGGTGCATTATGATGCACAAGTGAACAGAGAGCACTAAAGTGCTATACGGAGAGCACAGATGTGCTAATAATCAGAGAGCACCAATGTGCTAATAATCAAAGAGCACCAACGTGCTAATAATCAGAGAGCGCGCTAAAGTTCCTTAATGGCATGCCACTAATATCCTAGTAGTTCTAAATTTCGTCTACTTGGGCATTAAAGCTTAATCTCATACATTTAAATACTTTACATAAATATTTCAGAAAAGATAAATAAAAATAATTTAAAATTCTTGTAGTACTTACAACAAAAAAGTTGAGATGATATAAGTTGTTCTTCCTTCACTCCTTAATCTTCTCTTTTCCTTTTCCTTCAATTCGATCCTCTCCTTTCTTTTCTTTTTCTTCAATTTCATATAAACATATAACATTCATATGTTAAAAATAATCAAATAACGTTCCTATACTATTTAATAAAAATAAACATAGTTAATTCATCCTTTCTTACCTTAGTTCACATTTCAATTTAATCCTTCACTCATAAATTTATTCAAAGCTGTCCATTTGTGTCAAAGTCACTAAATTATTTATCTCTTGAGCTACAGAATTCTTATGATCCACTAATTTCCCCTGAAACTAGACTCACATATATTCTTACCATAAAATTTCATAATTTTTGGTTAAGCCAACAAATACAGTTTATTCTTTAAAATCACCCCTGTTCTGCTGTCTGACAGTTCTGAACCTTCTTCACTAAAAATTAATTATCTCCTCATACAGGATTCATATGATGTTCTCGTTTGTTTTTATTGAAAATAGACTCATTCAGGATTCTAAAAATATAAATTTAAGACCCTAATTATTTTTCTCTAATTTTTTATGATTTTCCGAAGTCAGAACAGGGGATCTCGAAATCACTCTAAACCAGTCTTAAAAAAATATAAAATCTCAAAATACAGAATTCTTTTGCTTTCCCTGGTTCTTTCATATGAAAATAGACTCAATAAGATTTAATTTCATATCTCACTCAGCTTCTAATTCAACTTCTACGATTTTTAGTGATTTTTCAAAGTTACACTACTGCTGCTGTCCCAAAACAGTTTTCTTATAGCTTATTTTACAATTAAATCCTTTACCCAATTCTAACTTCAAATTCTTTCAATTAAACCACTAATTCATCTTTTTGTTCATCATATGCTATGTTCAAAAACTTTAAAACTCCAAAAACCTCAACTTAAATTCATCAAAACTTTATCCTAAAACTTATAAAACATCAAAATTAAAAGAAAAGGGCTAAATTAACTTACCTATTAAACTTCCAAGCTTCAAACTTTTAATTTCCCCTTTTCTTCTTTCTTTTCTCTTTTTTTTTCTTTCTTTCCCCTACTCTCTATTTCGTTTTGCTTCTCTGTTTCTATATCTTTCTATTCTTTTTTCCTTTTAATCTGTTTATATATAGTAATAAAATATAATATAAATAATATACTTTATAATTAATATCTATTAGATACACGTTTTAAACTAAAAAAAATCTAGGATATTTTCATACTTAAACCGCCTCAACATTTAAAAATGGCATAATTGCCTTTTTAGTCCTTTTTATTTTCTTTAATCTTTAATTAAACTTTCACACCTATTTCAATCTAATCCTTTTTCCCAAATACTTCTAATTAAGTCAAATTCACCTAAATAAAACCCAATTAGACACACAACTAGCTTCGTAAATATTTTTTAATAAATATTTACGTTTCAGTTTTATGAAAATGGAGACCCGAAAATATATTTTTCGGTTACTCGACTATCGGGTCACTACAGGTTCAACAACCACCTAGAGGTTGCAGTACTGGTAGAGGCGGTAATGGTTTGAGGAGAGGACAGAAGGCACCAGGTAGAGGTACAAGTCAAACTGAGGCTCGTCAGTCAGTACTGGTTTATGCAGCGAGACACCGCGGGGAGAGCGATGATGTTGATGTCATTGCAGGTACCTTCTTTATTTATTCTGTTCCATACTATGCTCTCATTGATATTGGCCCCACTCACTCGTACATAGCTAGTGTTATTTCTGCAAATCTGGGTTTAACTACTGAAAATACTGCTAGAGAGTTTTCTATGATTAGTCCTTTGGGTCAGTCAATTCGAGTTGATAGAGTTTACATGTGGGTACCCCTAGAGCTTCAAGGTATGGTATTTCCAGCTAACTTGATGGAATTACTCTTTAATGAGTTTGATTTTATTTTGGGAATAGACTGGCTTGTAACACCCCTTACCCGTATCCAACGCCAGAACAGGGTACGAGACGTTACCGAACTTAAAATTTCTTGAGAATGTAAAATCAGGTCATAAAATTTCATCAAATTTAAAACTTTTCTAACACATGCATTTTGTTTCTTATATGGGCTTATAAAGCTCAAAACATCCTTTAGGATGGTTCGGGACTAAACCGAGAACTTTGGAAACTTTTGAAAAAATTTAGAAGATTTTTTCAAAACAAGGGACACACGCCCGTGTGGTCTGGGACACGCCCGTGTCACTAACCCGTGTAACTCTCTGTTTATGACGTCATCATCAAAATAAGGTCACATGGCCTTGGCATACGCCCGTGCCCTTAGACCGTGTCTGTCACATGGCTGAGACACATGGCCGTGTCTCTGCCCTTGTGGCCTGGAAGTTGGCTATTTTCCAAGCCAGTTCCCCAGATAAAACACAAACTCTCTTGTATCCATTTCATCAACATGTATCATACTATAATTGGACATCCGAATATCGAATTTTGCATACACATTCCCATACACATCGTCATTCATGAAATCATTTGTAAACCACATCCACAACATCTCAATTATACAATTACCACCTACATGAATAACCACATCATAGGCGTATAACAACCATCAATATTGGCCATCTCCAAATAGCCTTAATCCAAATGAACATTTATTAAATAAGGGACAACATTTTAGGCCATAAGAAATATGACATATATGAAAAAAACAACCAAGCCTACTATACATTCCATAACCCAAAAATTAATGTATCTAGATATACCGAGTGTTCCAATTGATAGTGTGAGCGAATCCCCTACGTCCACCGATCTTCGAGCTAACTTGGCGATACTACAAGGCAAGGGAAAAGAGAGGGGAAGTAAGCATAAACGCTTAGCAAGTTCATATGCAAATAATAAGAAATTAATAAACTTGTGTGGATAAATCCTCACAATAATTTCTTAAGATGATATAATCATTATATCACATGCTTACACCTTATTACTCATGTTCACATTAATCTGTTAACTTGAGTCACTGTCACTAAATTATTTATTTCTCAAGCTACAGAGCTCTGAATGAAGAACCGTTAATTTTCCCTGAAACTAGACTCACATAAATTCTTACCATAGAAATTTTAGATTTTTTGGTCTATCCAATTAGTACAGTTTATTCATTAAGTTTACCCCTATTTTGCTATCCAACAGTTCTGACACTTCTTCACTACGAATCAGTTTTCCCCTCGTATAAAATTCATATGATGTTCTCGTTTATTTCAATTGAAAATATACTTATTAAGTATTTCAAGCATATGAACTATACTTCATAATTATTTTTTTACAATTTTTATTGATTTTACAAAGTTGGAATAGGGGATTCAGAAACTCATTCTGACCTTGTCTCAGTAAAATTCAAATATCTCATAATTCACACTTCTTTTGCTTACTCTGTTTCTTTTATAAAAAAAATAGACTCATTAAGCTTTAATCATATCTCACCCAACCTTCAATTAAATTTTCACCATTTTTGGTGATTTTTCAAAGTTATATTAATGCTGCTGCCCACAACTGTTTTAATGTCAATTTCACTCATTCATTAATTCTTTGTGTTCACTTTCATTTATACACACTTACACCAAAGCATATTATAACTTGGCACATAACAACAAAGTGCTTACAGACACATCTTACTCATTTGCATCTTTATCAATAATGCATCATAATCCGAGCACATTATTTATGAGTCCCGTATACATACCTATGCTTAGTCATAATACTCACATATCCGACTCTTACTTATCTTGAACATACTCCTTGAATTTCCCATTGAACTACTTGTAATATTAGGGATGTTCGGGATATCTTGTACACCTGGTAGGATGTCAATGCCATATCCCAGATATGGTCTTACATGGGATCACATATCGATGCCGATGCCATGTCCCAAACATGGTCTTACACTGGCACTCATCTCAAGCCGATGCCATGTCCCAAACATGGTCTTACACTGACTCTCCTCTGTCCGTGTCGATGTCATGTCCCTGACATGGTCTTACACTAACACAACTTGAGGCCAATGTCATGTCCCAGACATGGTCTTACACTGGCACACCCACTACCATGGTCCAACCATGGTCTTTTCCATCAATTCATCACAAGTCGTAGTACGAATGTACTCAACCCTGCATTTCTCACGATTGATCCTTCAATCCAATCTCGTACTTGCATAAAGTCATGATTAGATAACAAACATATATAAAATAATACATCATCTCAATTCAAATTTAATAATCATTACTATAGACTAACCATATGAACTTACCTCGACACGAATCAGTCATTTTGATTGACATTTCCCGTACTTGGCCCAAATCTGGATTTCTTTGATCTAAAATTTCACACTTCACTTAATTATCACTCACATTACTCATTTTAATACAAAAATCATACTACGAAAAATTTACAATTTTGCCCCTAAACTTTCTTATAATTACGATTTTGCCCCTAGGCTCGTAATATGATTTTTATTTAATTTCTATAAAATTTAAGGCCAGTTGAACCTTTTTCTTTTCCAAAGTAACCTCAAATTCTTATTATTTCACACTTTTAGGAGCATTTACAACTTTTACTAATTAACCTGTTTTAACCATTTTCAACGAAAATCACTTAGCAAAAATCGTTCTCCTAACCTCGTGCACCATTATTCTACCATTAAACATCAAAATGCACAAATATCTAGCATGGTTCAATTTTTAAACTTCATTTTTCATGCAAATAAATGGTAAAAATAGAAAGGTTAAGCTTCTAGGATCTCAAAAATATGAAGAACATTAAAAATGGGGCTCAAATGCACTTACAATTAAGCTTTAAAAAAGCTTGAAACCCTACCCATGGCTTCTTGAAAATTTCGGTAGCATAGAGAAGAGAATGAGCAGATTTTTGGGTTTCAAATGCCTTAAAACACCCAAATGACAAAAATGTCCTTTTTACTAAACCTTCAATTTTTACCCTTCCATGACTAGTTTTGTCCATAACAAAATATGATGGTCTATTTTCCATTTAAAGACCTCTATTTTAAATCCCATTTAAATCAAGTACTTATGTTCTAGAACTCATATTTTGCAATTAATGCAATTTAATCCCAATAATAAAATTAGGCACTTTATCAATAAAAATTACTTAACAAAATTTGCACACCATCAGCCAAACATATCATAGACTCTAAAACAATCATAAATTAAATATTTTTTTTACTTCGGGTTTGTGGTCTCGAAACCACTGTTCCAACTAGGCCGTATTTTGGGCTGTTACATGGCTTGTAAAATATCGGGTCAATTTAGATTGTGCAACCAAGAGAGTTACTCTGATGGTCATGGTCAGTGAGCATCGAGATCACCTTTCTAATGTAATCTCTGCTCTTGTAGCATATAAGTTAGCCCGGAAGGGGTGCGAGGCATACCTTGCCTACGTACCCGATTCTGTTCCTACAAAGTTTTTTGTGGGAAATATCCTTATTGTGCGAGAATTCTCGGATGTTTTTCCTGATGAATTGCCCGCGGTACCTCCGGATCAAAAGGTAGAATTCGATATTAATCTATTACCAAGTATGGCTCTGGTGTCCATTGCACCCTATCGCATGGCATCAAAGGAGCTGATCGAGCTAAAAGTGCAGCTTCAGGAACTTCTCAACAAAGGGTTTATCCGAACGAGCGTGTCTCTATAAGGGCACCAGTACTGGTTGTTAAGAAGAGAGACGGGTCGATAAGAATGTGCATAGACTATAGACAGTTGAACAAGTTGACAATCAAGAATATGTACCCGTTACCAAGGAC
Source organism: Gossypium australe (assembly GCA_005393395.2). Lineage (NCBI taxonomy): Eukaryota > Viridiplantae > Streptophyta > Magnoliopsida > Malvales > Malvaceae > Gossypium > Gossypium australe. Next base: position 22,557,892 of record CM016621.1, on the reverse strand, counting down.
TGACGACTTGTTCGACCAATTTTGAAAAGCATCCATCTTCTCCAAAATTGATCTGTGCTCCGGTTACCATCAACTCAAAGTGAAGGGGACTGATGTGTACAAAACTACCTTTAGGACTCGTTAAGAACATTACGAGTTCTTGGTGATGCCTTTTGGTTTGACGAATGTTCCGACGACGTTTATGGACTTAATGAATCTGGTGTTCCAACCGTACTTGGATCAATTTGTAGTGGTTTTCATCGATGACATCCTAATTTACTCCAAAACTAAAATTAAACATGATAATTACCTTCGTACTGTACTTCCAGTACTCCAAGAAAAACAGTTGTATGCCAAGTTTAGTAAGTGCGAGTTTTGGTTATAGGAAGTCACTTTTCTAGGTCGTGTGGTAATTATGGAAGGGATCCGATTTGATCCCAAGAAAATAGAAGCTATAATTGAGTGGAAGCAACCAAAAAATGTAGCCGAGCTTCGTAGTTTTATGGGTTTAGTCAGTTATTACCAACGGTTCATTGAAGGATTTTCACTGATTGTGTCACCTTTAACGAAGCTATTATGCAAGGGTGCTCCATTTGTATGGTCTAAGGCACAGCAGTCTAGTTTCGATAAGCTCAAATCCATTCTAACACAGGCTCATGTTTTAGTTCAACCAGAATTAGGTCGGGAATTTATGGTATACAGTGATGCGTCACATGTTGGGTTAGGATGTATGCTTATGCAAGACGGTAAAGTAGTCGCTTACGTGTCATGGAAGCTTAAGACACACGAAGGTAACAAACCTATGCATGATCTTGAGCTGGTTGCGGTTGTGTTTGCTCTGAAAATCTAGAGACACTATCTGTATGGTGAAAGGTGTATCATTTACACCAATCACATGAGTCTCAAATATTTGTTAACTCAAAAATAGTTAAATCTTTGGCAGCACAAATGGGTTGAATTACTTAAAGATTATGATTGCATGATAGAGTACCACCCGGGTAAGACTAATATGGTACCTTAGACGTAGAGTGATGACTGATCTAAGAGCAATGCTAGCTCGTCTAAGTTTGGTTGAGAATGGGGAGCTGTTAGCAGAATTACAGGTTAAATCAATTTGAGTGGAGCAGATTCGAGCTAAACAGTTGAGCGATGAGTCCTTAGTTCAATTATTGCAACATGTTGGTTCGAACAAGACTTCTGATTTTAGCCTGGACAACAATAATGTCTTGTGCTTCAAAGGTTGGATTTGTGTACCTAATGATAAAAAGTTGAGCATTCGATCCTACAGGAGATGCGTAGTAGTCCCTATGCTATCCATCTTGGTGGGAACAAAATGTATCAGGATCTCCGAGAGCTTTATTGGTGGCCAAGACTAAAACGGGAGGTAGTCACTTTTGCATCTCATTGTCTGACATGTCAAAAGGTTAAAGCTAAACATCAGTTACCTTCTGGATTGTTTCAGCCAGTTAAAATTCTTCAGTGGAAGTGAGAGCGAATAATAATGGATTTTGTTAGTGGGTTGCCTTTAACCCCCACTAAGAAAGATTTGATTTGGGTCATTTTTGATCGATTGACCAAATCAGCCCACTTCAGTCTATCCAAACAGATTACTCCCTACAGAAGTTAGCTAAACTGTATATTGCTAAAATTGTAAGACTACACAGGGTTCCAGTCTCAATTATCTCCAATAAAGACCTAAGATTCACATCTTGGTTCTGGAAGAAAATTCACGAGGCCTTAGGCACCTGATTTAATTTCAATACTACGTATTACCCTCAGTCCGATGAACAGTCTGAATGAGTTATTCAGATTTTGGAAAATATGCTTCGAAGTTGTATGATAGACTTTCGGGGTAGTTAGGAGGAGTATCTACCTTTGGCTGAGTTTGCATACAATAACAGCCTCCAGTTTAGTATTCAGATGGCACCCTACAAGGCCTTGTATGGTCGTAAGTGTCGTACTCCATTATGTTGGACAAAAATAAGTGAACATCGAATATTAAGTCCTGATTTGGTTTCTGAAATTAAGAGTACTATGAAAGTGATTTGTGATCACCTGAAAATAGCCTCTGACCAACAGAAGTCTTATGTAAATTTAAAAAGAAAGGATATTGAGTTATCTGTAGGTGATCAAGTGTTTCTAAAGGTATCATCGTGTAAAAATGTCCTCTAATTTGGAAGCAAGGGTAAGCTGAGCCCAAGGTTCATTGGGCTTTACCGTATCTTGAAGTATCTTAGACTAGTTGCGTATTAGTTAGAATTACCACCAGAGCTAGAACGAATTCATGATGTGTTTCATGTTTCGATGTTGAGAAAGTATTGGTCAGTTCCATTACACGTTGTTCCTATCGACGAGATCGAATTGCGACTGGATTTATCATTTGAAGAAGAACCTATCCAAATCTTGGAGCGTGATGTTAAGGTACTGAGGAAGAAAACTGTTCCTCTAGTAAAAGTTTTGTAGCGGAACCACTGTATTGAGGAGGCCACATGGGAACTTGAAAAATCGATCCGACAGCAATATCCGTATCTATTTGAGTGAGGTAAATTTCGAGGTCAAAATTTCTTTTAAGGGGAGAGAGTTATAACACCCCAAAAATTTTGAGAAATTAATTGTGAGAATTTACAGTAATTATGTCTTTGTATATGTGGTTGTGTGCTTTACTTTTGTGATCAGGGTTTTAAGTTCGGGTTGCTTGGTTAACTATTTTGTTTTTTTTTTAAAACAACTCTTGTACATGTGTTATATAGTTAAGTTCAATTCAGTATAACCTGTGACAAGAATGAGCCTGCTAGTTCACTGGTTAATCATCTGTTTGTATTCTGTCTGGTTCCTAGTTTGAATCCCAGGGTATACGATAGGGAACATTATTTTTTCTAAGTGCTGGTATCTAACTAAAAGTTATTAGGAATTAAAAATTTTGTCATCTTTCATTCATTTTTTTTGTTACTGTCTTTTATCTTTTCCTTTTTCATGCTTCTCTTTCTTTTTCTTTTCGATTCTTTAATTTTCTTCTTCATTTTGATCAATGTAATAAATAAGTATAGGTCTAGATGAAATTATACACCGTTAATTACATTGATTGAAAGGTTAGTAAGTAATCTTCACTGTCAACTCGTTAAGTTTCAAGGTTTATGTTCTGAATTGGGCATCTCGAGTGTATTGTGGAATCCCTGATAATTAGTCACTTGGTTTCCTCTTCGGAAGGGGTGTCGAGAGTAACGAACCTCAACTCGACAAATTGAGTGACCGTTGTTGACTTTCTGGTAAGTTTGATTTCGTTGAAGGTTTCGTGTCGAAACTTTTGACATAAAGTATTCTGTGTAAAATGTTCATTATTATCGATAAAGTTGGTTGATTGAGTTATTGGATGGTCATTTTAGGCTTCGGAGATTCTCCTCGTTAATGTTGCTTTGAAATCTCTCCAGGTACGTACCGAAAACCTTAATTATTGCAAATTTAGCTCACTGAAAATGGTGGTTGTCGATGCCACACGGCCAGGCACACTAGCATGTGTCTAAGCCGTGTAAGCCACACGATCATGTGGCAGGCCATTTAGGTGGCTATGTAACACACTGTTCATCAATTTGGAGCCACACGGGCAAGGCACATGGGCCTGTGTCCATGCCGTGTGTGAGAATATTAGTGCAGGGTTTACAAGGCAAGGGACACAAGTGTGTGTCTAAGCCTTATGACTCACTGTTTGTGACTTAGGACAACACAAGCGAGCACATGGGTGTGTGCCTAGGCTATGTGAGTCACACGGGCAAGGATACGATCATGTGTCCATGCCATGTAACTCTCTGATTTACGTGTTAAAACCACACGGGCAAGGACATGGGCGTGTGCCCAGGCCATGTGAACCACACGGACAAGGACATGGGCATGTGTCCAGGCCGTATGGCGTATATAAAAGGGCCCGAAAATTGTTTTTGAGCCCGTAAATGTTACTTAAGACTGATTTTGATGTCCATATGGTATGAATGGTTTGAATTTGACTGAATGAGAACTCTCTGATACCCTGTGACATATGCATGAATTCTATACCTGTATGCGCACTGTGATATTGAGTCTGACATTGAACTGTGTTATCTACTTGTGGAACAGTTTAGAATAACTGAATACATATTGTAGATATTGGTTCTTTTTATATGCATAGGTTGGGATATTATGAAAAAGGAAGTGATCTGTTCTAAATTAATGGCTAAGCCACCATATGTATAACTCTGATCCCGACATTTCGTCGCATTACGATCTAGCAGCTAAGTTGTGTTTCTATAAACGTGTCAGTCAGACCCTCTATGGTGTGTAGGATTGGTTGGGCATTAAACACCCTTAACGGTGTGTTGGGATGGCCGAAGATGGTGTGTAGCGGATGGAGGTTAGGAATATCTACATCTGACTCTGATCTATCCTGTATATGAAACTGAAATTGTTTCTGGATCTGAAATTACTCTGTCTTAGATCTGAACTAGAAATGTTTCTGTTATCAAATCAAAAATGTGTTTATGTGAACTAAGTTCTTTATACACTGAGTTTACAACTCACTTTATTATTGGTTGGATTTCAAGTGGTTCTCAGTCTTGAACGGGTCGGCACCGTGGAAGCTCGATAAGCTTTTATCTTTCTTTTAAATACTACTTTAGGAATTTTGGTAAACTATGATAGTAGGACTTTGGAATGTTATATACTTAATTAATCTTTGTGATGAATATTATTTATATACTTAATTAATCTTTGTGATGAATATTATGTGACGTATGGTTTTGTGTTATTGTGTTATATGTGTGGTATTTGAGTATAGATGATGTGACTTCCTAAACTTGGACTGAACTTATAGGAGGTTCAAGCTGTTACACAATTCCTTGTACTACTCCCACAGTTGGGACCTCATCGAAATTTACTATCTTTATCTTTTTAGTGGATTTGCTAATTGAAAGGTCAAGTTTACTCACGACTTTCTCCAATATGAACAAGTTTAATGCCCCCGTATCAACAATAGCACTCATTATTTGGCCTCTTCGATTTGTCATTAGGCTTTCACCTCCTATAATGTGGTTTTTGTTACCATTATTCTTACCATTACCCCCGTTGTCATTTTTAACTTGTCCATCTTCCTCATGGTCTCTGTTAGCTCAATTAATCAAACTAAAATTGCCAAGAGATAGGTGAATTGGCTTTTAAAAAATTTGGTGGTAGTAATGAAAGAATATGAAACAATGAACAAAAAGATTTAGAGTGGTTCGGCCCAATTGCCTACTCCACTACCTTAGCTTTCCACGGCTAAGAATTTTTCCAAATTCACTAATTTGTTCAACCTTTGAGGACAAGATTTAACCTTACAACCCCCATAATATTTCTACCCCAAATCTTAAGATAACCCCTCTCAAAGAATTACAAAAAAAAAGGAAACAAAGAGATAATCTTAACAAGATTAGAATGTCAGCAAATTAAGCATAAATAGATAATAATACACTTAAGCATAAATAGACAATGAGAGCTCATAAGTGTATACAAGATAATTATGGAAGTATTGAGTACAAAGGTTGTTTAATTGATAATTTTGCTTGAATACGCTTTCTTGTTGTTGTAGGAACTTTAGAAGATGGTATTTATATCTTCTAATACATTTCCAATCATTGAGGTTGTTTTGGTAGTTAATGGAACCGTTGGGATATGAAACCTAGATCATTTAATACACCTACAATAACGAATATCTATACCAAATAAAAATGTATCAATATTTTTTGCAATAAATGCTAAATTCAGTAACCGTTGAAGTTTAACTATCAATACCAAAACAATTTCATCGACACTTTATGAAAAAGTATCGATACCTAACTGCCTCCAGACGTACTAATGTCCAGAGTAGAAATCCTACCAAAAGAGGTGAACAAAAGGTATCCGCAAGTATACTGGTCAGGTTGTAATATAGTTACAACGAAGTAGGTAAGTACTATAAGGATTGTACCTAAGGGAGGTGGGCACTAAATTAATTCTAATTTAAACATAAATAGATATAATTAATACTTTAATTAAATTATAGTACGAAAGATTAAAAGAAGAGTTTTAATAAACTATACTAATAACATAAATGAAAATTAAATAAATGAAAAACAAGAAATCAAATAAAAAAATATGTATCAAATCTAGGCATAGGTGATTAGCTTGCTTCTGTAATCATAATCAACTGGCATCTCGGGTTTTCTTGTTCAATTAACTAGTCAATACCCCAACATGATCTTTCGATATGTCCACTGAAATACTGAGTCAATAAGAAATACTGAGTCAGCAAGAACTATTTATCTTCTGACCTCACAGTCTAGATCGGTTCAGGGTTTGGACTAAAAACAATGTGTTTTCCATTTGACTTCTCAAATGTTGAAAACTTGGCTTTGGTTACTGATGTCCAAAACAACTCTGATATGTGGCACTTGAGGTATGAACATCTTTATTTCAAGAAGCTGAAGTTGTTGGGTTCTTGGATTACAAAAAAAGTGATTCTCTTAATTTATATGAGGGTTGTATTTATAAGAAGAAAAGTAGAAGTCTATTTCATGTTGGGAAAGCCTGGAGAGCTTCTACTTGTCTTGAATTAATTTATGATAACTTATGTGGTCCAATGAACATTGAATCCCTATTTTTATTTCTTACTTATTGTAAATGATTCTAGTAGCATGAGTTGGGTATATATATAAATATATATTGATAAGATGACCAAATTTCACAAGTTACAAAAGGTAAATGCATAATTACTCTTGCCTTAAAAGGTTTTTAGCTCTTCATTTTGTCCAAACAGGTGTGCATTGTTCTCATCAGTCTATATTATACTCTATATTCGTTCTCTTAGGATGTGGATGTGATAAACCATAAAAGTAACATATTTTTATCCCACATTTAATATGCTTTTGGATGATTTATCCCTTGTTTTATATAAAAAGGTGCTCTTAATCCTTTCTTTTCATGTTTTATACTCAGGAAAGCACCCGAGGATGAAAAGAACACAAAACGGGCCTTAAAAGGAGTAAATGGGCCTTAGCATGAAATCGACACGGCCTGACCCAAAGCACACACGGTCGTGCCTCGACAAACACCTAGAGCACGGCCTCAACCCTGTCACACACGATCGTGCCTCAAGAGAAATCCGAACACGGTCAGGTCTCGATTCACACGGGCGTGTGACATGGCCGTACCTTGACGCTGGAAAAAGCAATTTTAATCGGAAAAGGATACTTAGGGAGAAAGAATCGCTTTCCAAGAGCCTATAAATAAGCCCCAAGTATCACCAGTTGAGGGGAGAGAAAGCGAGGCCTAAGAGCCAAGCTGAGAAGGTCTGAGTTAGGGAATAATGCGAGGATAGCCATTGATCCATCCCAAGAAGCCAGAATTATACTGAAGACGGGGGAATTCTCCTTCGATTCCTTCAGGGGGTTTTAGGAGTTTTCTTATGTTTTGTTTTATCTTTTCTCTTGCGATGGTTTGTTATTTCATTATGAACTAAACCCCTCAGATACCTGAAGGGGATGAAACCTAGATGGATTTTATTATTTGATTTTTAAGTTATATGATGAATTACTTAGTTTGTTCTTAATTATGTTGCTTAATCCAAATCTAATGTGCTTAGGTGGAGGAGGAATAGACCCTGCCTAAGAGAAGATCTAACATAATTAAGCGGAGTTGATCGAACCCCTAGAGATAGGGTTACGAGATTTTGCCGGATTAGGGTGAAACCTGATAAGGGAGTCCATTGATCGGTTTACTGCTATCCTAGGGGGTTATTATAAGTGAACGAGAGCCCCACTAATTAACCTAAGGTTAGACGTTATTCACCTTGAGAGAGGATTTAATATAGGTTAGGGAGTCTCACGGATCAAGCTAAGTAAAAGAAATCATATAATTTAAAGCTAGATAACAAAAGAAGTCTAGGTGGATTCTTTCCGAGGGTATCATCAAAATCAACTGAGTCTTTTCCTCAAAATTATTTTCCAATTTGTCTTCTTGTCTTTGTGTCCTTAGTCTAGCTGTCGTCAATTAAGTAATCTTCAATCTAACTTTAAGACTAAATAATAAAAATAAAGTGAGTATTAATACTTTTAGTTCATTTGGGTTCGATAACCGGTCTTGCCCAAGTTATACTACTGTTCGATAGGTACACTTGCCTTAATATCGTTGTCAGAGTAGTCTCTAGGTTTGATCATTCTTTTATAAATATTTAAAACTCTGATTTTACAGCGATCAAGTTTTTGGCGCCGTTGCCGAGAAACTAAAATATTAAGAAAACTTTTTTTTATTACTTTAGTCCTAATTTTTATATTTTGCAATTTATTTTTCTTTTCTTATTTGCTGAATTTTTCTGTCGTCCTTTTCCAGCAGGTAACTCTAGTTTATAACTAGAAGGAACCTGAGAGGACCTTTGGTATTCGACAACAAAATCGAAGCTACCACTCGTAGGAATCGTAGGGAAACCAGGCGAGCCCTAGATTACATGGAGAGAGAGGAAGAAGATAGATCCAATCCTACTGAAGGGATGGACGAAAACAACCCACCACCACGCGATATGGGTGACAACAATGCTCCACTCACAATGTTCGATTATGCGAAACCGCATTTAACAGGAGCAGTATCTAGTATTGTTAGGCCTGCTATATCTGCTAACAATTTTAAATTAAAGCCTAACACAATACAAATGATTCAACAGTTTGTTCAATTTGATGGTTTACAGGACGAAGATCCAAACACGCATATAGCTATCTTTTTAGAGTTCTGTGATACCTTCAAAATAAGTAGTCTTTCTGATGATGCCATACGTCTTCGGTTATTCCCTTTTTCATTAAGAAATAAAGCTAAACAATGGTTAAACTCGTTACAACGAGGGTCAATCACTAATGGGATCAGATGACTGAAAAGTTTTTGATGAAATATTTTCCACCGGCCAAAACGGCCAAATTGCAAAATGATATCTCTTCTTTTGTGCAGATGGATGTAGAGACGCTCTACGACGCATTGGAGAGATTCAAAGATCTCTTGAGAAGGTGCCCACACCATGGTCTACCCTTGTGGCTACAAGTCCAAACTTTTTATAACGGTGTAAACCCCTCAACGAGACAACTGATAGACTCAGCCGCCGGTGGAACACTGAACAACAAAACTCCAGAAGCAGCCTACGAGTTCATTGAGGAGATGTCATTAAACAATTATCAGTGGCAAGCTTCAAGGACCAAACCGACAAAATCGGCAGGAGGTTTCAACATCGATGCCATGACCATGCTATCAACACAGCTAGAGATGATGAATAAAAAGCTTGATAATCTGTGTTCATCACAAGTACATCCAGTCATGCAGTGCGATACAAGTGGAACTGTGGTGAATCCTGAGTACCCACCCTACCAACCAGGAGCAAAAGATGAACAGACGAATTATATAGGTAATAATTTTCGACCTAATAATAATCCTTATAGTAATACTTACAATCCAGGTTGGAGGAACCACCCAAATTTTTCGTGGAAAGGACAAGGAAACCAAGGAAATCAAAGCCAACAACCTCCTCAGAACTTTCGAAATCAGCCATATCCACAAGAAAAGAAACCAAACTTCGAGGACCATCTTCAAGAAACTAATAGAGCAGTCAAAAACAATGAGAGACGACTCGATGAAATTGCCAAATCAGTCAAAGAAGTGACTAATGCAGTCGAACAACTCACAAAACTAATGTCAGAACGACAGCAAGGACGTCTACCAAGTAACACTGAAGTCAATCCTAAGGAGCAAATTCAAGCAATCACAGCTCAGGACAATAACGAATTGGATGAACTGAATTCGATAACAGAAAAGAAGGTAGACGAAAGTAAAACAGAGGTACCGCAAGAGAAGCCAAAACCGGTAATTAAAGAGTATCAACCTCGCATACCATATCCTGAAGACCTAAAAAGAGACGATTCAGAGGAACAGTTCAGTAAGTTTCTTAAACTTTTAAAGAAATTACATATTAACTTACCTCTTCTTGAAGCTCTTTTTCAGATGCCGGATTCAAGAAAATTTTTAAGACAGCTCCTGACCAACAAACACAAAATAGACAAAGAGCACCATGTGGAACTAAACGCAACATGCTCGGCGATGTTACAAAATAGACTACCACAGAAACTAAAAGATCCAGGGAGTTTTACAATTCCATGTTTAATTGGTAGCCTACATATTGATAATGTGTTAGCTGATCTAGGGGCAAGCATAAACGTCATGCCTTACTCACTGTTTAAATGACTAGGTCTAGGGAAGCCCAAACAAACTAGGATGAGTATACAATTAGCTGATAAAACTGCTAGAATTCCTAAGGGCATTATCGAAGATGTTCTAGTAAAAATCGATAAATTTTTTTTCCCAGTAGACTTTGTTGTCTTAGACATAGATGAGGATAATTCAATCCCTTTAATTTTAGGAAGGCCATTTCTAGCAACTGCCAGAACTAAAATTGATGTTGCCACAGGTGAACTCATACTTCGTATAGGCGATGAATCAATTAATCTTCAAGCTCTCGACTTGGCCAGGACAACAGCCAATGAAGAGTTACATGAGGAACAAAGCATTAGGGCCGACAATCTAGAGAAACAGAAGACAGAGATCAAAAGAGAGCTAGATTCACACGAAGTAAAACCCGAGAAACCACAAGAAGAGCTCATGGGAGACCAAGTAAAATTAGAAAAACCAATCCCCAAACCACTACCACAGACCTAAAGGCAAAAGGAGAGATCCTTCTCAAGGTACATGATATCTTCCCAAACGGCATAGTCAAGGTGAGCAATCCAATATTCGGCACTTCCAAAGAAAACGCTTCTCAACTTCAACGTTGTCAAGAAAACGGAACTGTAAGCATGAAGGAAGATATTCAAACCTTTAAACCTCCCTAAAGTTTTCAAACACGAGAAAGTCTAGCTTAAGACTATAAAATAAGCGCTTCTCGGGAGGCAACCCGAGCACTAACTTTATTTTTTCCCTTTTGTTTTTATCTTTTTCTTTTTTTTCTCCTCTTCATTTTTTTTTCAACTAACAAATATATGCAGGTTTTCCAGGCCACAGGGCCTTACACATGGCTGTGTCTGTGGCCGTGTGGACCACCTAAACCACCACACTGACAGGGCATAGGCCGTGCAGTCAGCCCAACCACCCTCCCCAATGTCACGGATCCAACAAACCCTCCCTACCGGTATCGACAGATAGGGCACGCCCGTGATAGAAACCATGTGAAGCTACTGACTTGCACACCATGACCAAAACACGCCTGTGCTGGCAACCGTGTGAAGCTACTGACTTAACGGACACGGGGAAAACACACCCGTGCATAATGACCATTCCAAAAAGAAAGATTTCACAAGCACAGGCATAGGAGGACCAAGCACGGCCAAAAGGGTGACAACACCACCTATAACACGGCCGTGTGAGGTGGCCGTGTAAATCAACACGCCCTATGACAACAGTCGTGGGGGAGCACAGAATCTAAAATCCTATTTAAACCCTTCACCTCTTCTCCTTCCTTCAATCTAATTTTTCCTCTCCTTTTCACTCTTTTCAGTCTCAGACCTTTCAAGATACTAGATCATTGAGCAATTCAACACCATGCCGAAGAAGCTGAAGAAGCTATGCATAGACTCCTTAACAAAGAACGACCAACATGAGTTCATGCCGGCAGCTTCATCTCAACAACAAGCCAAGGGTCTTTGAGACCAATTAGTTTTTATCTTTTCTTTCTCTCTTACTTCAGTTTCCTGCTCTTCTCCTTTATTTTCCCCATCTAAGCTTCTCTACTGCTATTTTCATTTAATTTTCTTTTAATTTGTTAAAGTCAGGTTCGTCAGGCTGCTAGGGAATCACGCCGACCACCACAACAACCTCACCACTCTCACCACCACCACCACATCCCCAATCTTAGCATTGATTCCCACCTTGTAAACCATCCCTTAATAAGGACTTCATAATCCATTAGTATTTTCTTTTCATTTTAGTTTTCTTCTTAGTCCCATTCACTTTAGCTTGCTTTTCTTTAATTTCATTTTTAGTTTATTTATATTAGGTTTCAATAACCCCTGGCTAATCCTTCATGAGTTCCCCAATTTCTTCATCTAGCGCAGAGCTCGGGGACCACCACCATACCGACGCCTTCGCTGTATCCTCCACGACCCCTACCCTCTTCCAAGGAAACAACCCACACTTCAGGGAGTATTCTATCCCCCCTTTTGATGTTGAATATAAATGCATTATCTATCTTTGTACATTGAGGACAATGTACATCTTAAGTGTGGGGGGTAAAAAGAACCTAACTTTCTGCATTATTCTCAAATCCCTGAGGTTAAAAATGGAATAAAATTGCCAAACTTTTTTCATTATTCTCAAATCCCTGATTTAGTCTTGTCTTTATGCAAAATTGTCATATTACTAATTAAGATAAAATTTTTGATGATTTTTTATTATTATTGACATGTTTTAGAATAAGACATAGTTAATTATACATTGATGTTTAATTTAAAGAATACTAGAGAATCAAGCATGATAAGTCTGTTTTTCAGGAATTAAATTTTTTGCTAGGTCGTTGACCAAAAATTAAATACTACCTTGAAATTTAAAATTAATAAGGATGATATCAAAACACCTATAATTTTTTGTGAGTATTTGAACCTTATAGAGCATATATTCTTTTTCATGCTCATTTTTTGATTACGAGTGTGTCAACTATGAACTGTTATTCTAGAACTTGCCTCATTTATACATGTTGAAACCACAATTATGATTTGATATACCGAGATGATAAAGGCACTTAGGTTTTAACCCACTAATTCCACTAAAAATCCTACCTTTATAATTAACCCCTAGTGAACCCCGTTGAGCCTAACAACTTTTTTTTTTCTTTTTGACTCACCTACTAATTTTTACCACCTTTTTGTCGAGATTTGATGTTCAATAAGCTTCCTAACTATGTTTTATATTTCAGTTGTAGAAATTCTTTATACTTAGTTTGTTCTTAAAAAAAATTCATTATTAATTCTATAATTAAAAGAGCTTGCATGGTCAAATTCTAATCCTGAACAAAAAAGCTCGTTTTTTTTGTAGTGTTTAAAGATTAAGTTCATGTTTTTTTTCTAGTTAGGAAATTATCAAGTCAATCTCGATTCTAACCCTCTAATTTCAGCCTGTGACCACACCTTGTACTCTAACCCCGTTACAACCCTAACAAAGACCTTTTGATTTGTTTGTCATCCCATATTACAGTAGTGGAGATTTGATTTTCAGACAAGCCTATGGGATTAACTTTTCAGGTTCGACTTATGAGCGATCTTCTTCTGAACCTTAAACACTTTAGAGTAATTTGAGTGAATCCTAAGTGAGGATATCAATCCTTGTCGATTTTGAATTAAAAAGGTAGTTATTTAAAAGAGGGAAGACACCTATATTTTTGAGGTACAAAATTATGACTTATCTCGTTGAATCGTTAGGACGCTTTGAATCAAATCATCCATGTATAAATTTTCTATAAATTAGGATACGACATTGTTGATAATAATTATAGATCATGGAAAGTTCTTTTTAATTGTAAGTTGAGAATTTTGCTTGAGGACAAGCAAAAGCTTAAGTGTGGGGGTATTTGATAAACCATAAAAGTAACATATTTTTATCCCACATTTAATATGCTTTTGGATGATTTATCCCTTGTTTTATATAAAAAGGTGCTCTTAATCCTTTCTTTTCATGTTTTATACTCAGGAAAGCACCCGAGGATGAAAAGAACACAAAACGGGCCTTAAACGGAGTAAATGGGCCTTAGCATGAAATCGACACGGCCTGATCCAAAGCACACACAGTCGTGCCTCGACGAACACCTAGAGCACGGCCTCAACCCCATCACACACGGCCGTGCCTCAAGAGAAATTCGAACACGGTCAGGTCTCGATTTACACGGGCGTGTGACATGGTCGTGCCTCTGACGCTGGAAAGAGCAATTTTAGTAGGAAAAGGATACTTAGGGAAAAAGAATAGCGTTCCAAGAGCCTATAAATAAGCCCCAAGTATCACCAGTTGAGGGAAGCAAAAGCGAAGCCAAGGAGCCAAGCCGAGAAGGTCTGAGTTAGGGAATAACGGGAGGATAGCCAGTTGATCCATCCCAAGAAGCTGGAATTATACTTAAGACGGTGAAATTCTCCTTCGATTCCTTCAGGGGGTTTTAGGATTTTTCTTATGTTTTGTTTTATCTTTTCTCTTGTGATGGTTTGTTATTTCATTATGAACTAAACCCCTCGGATACCTGAAGAGGATGAAACCTAGATGGATTTTATTATTTGATTTTTAAGTTATATGATGAATTACTTAGTTTGTTCTTAATTATGTTGCTTAATCCAAATCTAATGTGCTTAGGTGGAGGAGGAATAGACCCTGCCTAAGAGAAGATCTAACATAATTAAGCGGAGTTGATCGAATGCCTAGAGATAGGGTTACGAGATTTTGTCGGATTAGGGTGAAACCTAATAAGGGAGTCCATTGATCGATTTACTGCTATCCTAGGGGGTTATTATAAGTGAACGAGAGTCCCACTAATTAACCTAGGGTTAGACGTTATTCGCCTTGAGAGAAGGTTTAATATAGGTTAGGGAGTCTCACGGATCAAGCTATGTAAAAGAAATCATATAATTTAGAGTTAGATAACAAAAGAAGTCTAGGTGGATTCTTCCCGAGGGTATCATCAAAATCAACTGAATCTTTTTCCTCAAAATTATTTTCCAATTCGTCTTCTTATCTTTGTGTCCTTAGTCTAGCTGTCGTCAATTAAGTAATCTTCAATCTAACTTTAAGACTAAATAATAATAAAAAAAGTGAGTATTAATACTTTTAGTTCATTTGGGTTCGATAACTGGTCTTGCCTAAGTTATACTACTGTTCGATAGGTACACTTGCCTTAATATCGTTGTCAGAGTAGTCTCCAAGATTGATCATTCTTTTATAAATATTTAAAACTCTGATTTTACAGCGATCAGGATGCTATCCAATAATGGTTTTACTGTTTAATGTATTGAAAAAAATGTTTTTTATCCAATGATACAACCAATCAATTTGTCTTTCATTTTAAAAATACACGAAAGAGCTGCTTAGAGGGAATTTACTAGTGCTACTTGTAACATTAATAATTTCCTCTCAATTCCATTTTCTTGCTGAAATCTTCTATCATATGTTGATCTAGTTTTTCTATTCGAATTTTTTATATGGAACACCCATGCTAGTGTCACGAGGTTAAAACTTTAGTCTAGCAAACTATGCGACCTTAAGCTATTCATTTGCTTTAAATCCACCTAAGCCAGTCTAACTCTCAAAAAATGGGAATTCATAAAGGAAATTCTCTAAGGTGCTGAAAAAAAATGGAAGCAAACTCAAAAGCGAAGGAGCAACAAAAGAACTGAAAAGCCACACAAAGCAATGCACACTAGCTATTTAAGTAAACACTCTCAAAGTATATTTAATAACTCTGAATGGGATAGGATGAAATGATTACAAATGAGGGGGAAGACCTCTATTTATAGTTGAGCTCCCCCAGATTCAACGGTACAATTTAAATTTCATCAATTGTCAAGATTAAAGCCTATCTCCAAGATAAGAGTCCTAAGGGATTTAAACTCTATAAAATCTTATCCTTAGGATTTACAATATTCACCATGGCAACTCTAATTTTACTAGAGTGTTCCATTGGGTCACCAACGCTAAAAGTAGATGGGCTTTTCTGTGACACCTTATATCCAATCCAATTAGAGGATCCGAATATAAAATGTCAAATTCAAATGCCGAAATAACCTATTTTACTATTTCACTTTATTGAAATGGTAGTGTACTGGTAATCTTATTTTTTTAAAAAATTTAGGCAGCATTTTTTCTTATTTTATGGAAAAAACCCTGCAAAATTTAGATTTCACAATATATCCATATTCAAATCAATTCCTAACACTTTGATATTCCGAAACATACCACAAACTAAACATATAACATTAAAGTCATTTAATTAACTAATAATATTATAATTATGGAAACCAAAAGTTGGTTTTTTTTATGTCACAAATACATATCTATAGCCAAATGATTTTACTAAAAACCAAGTACATGCCAACTTGAAACAAAACAAAATATACGAACTTTGTTGAGTCTAGGATTTTTTGATTCGATGCTGACGACTATGAGTACAAAATCTCAAAATACACCTATCCTGCATATGAAAACAAGACCATTTGATGAGTATTAATTTGAAATGGTATTATTCTAACTTACTCAATATAGCATAAAATTTAAATAATTGGACTCAGTTGACTTGTTTCTTCCTTAGACCAATTCAAGTATATTTCATATCAAAGCTTATCCAATACATTAATATACATAAGTATCCCAAACAAACCAAATGTGATATTTAACTAACCAATCTATTTTAACGAACTTATTAACACTTAATGCTAACGATGTATGTAATGTAACAGCCTATTTTTCAGTGAAATCGGAACAGTGGTTTCGGGACCACAAATCCGACCCAAAAATAAGGTTTATTTTTATTTCATTATATGGTTCGTATTATAATAGGCATGTCATGTGAAAATTTTGATACGAAAATTTTATCAATTAATTGTTTAATTACGAGAAGGACTAAATCGCATGAAATGTGAAAGTTGAATTCTAGTAGTTATAAGGATTAAATAGCTATGGAATTCAAAACTAGAGGTCCTATCTGGTAATTAGACCATTAAGAAAAGAACGTAGATTTTTCATGGTGACTCATCCATGGAAATATAGAAAAAGGTCAAGGACTAAATTGGAATATGAAATAGTTAAATTAATTAAAAGATGATAAAAGGAAATATCATCTTATTATTGTCATCTTCAACATAAAATTTTATGGAAACCCTAGGAGAGAGAGGGGAAACTTTCAAGCTTAATTGGGTAAGTTCTTTTGTCTCGTTTTTAGTAATTTTGGTATTTTTGAAACCGGGATAGCTTAATCTCTTTATTTGAGGGATTACTTTGAAAAGTTATCAAGGTATGGAAATGGGACATGGATGTATTATGCTGGAAATTAGAAATTTATGGTATAAAATGAAAGATTATTGATAGACAAACAACTTTTACAAAGTGATTTTTGATGAAAATTTGATTTAGGGACTAAAATGTAAACTTGTGAAATTGAAGGATAAATTTTGAAATTTTATGTACACATGTGCTATAAATCTTGTAATGGGGCTTTGGTTAGACTTGGAATAGGGAGTAATTTGCACAAGTTTCATATTCCGGGCCTAGGGACGAAATTGAAATTTATGAAAAAGATAGGGGCAAAATGGTAATTTTACCTAGGACATAAATTGAGTCCATTTAAATATGAAATGTATGAAATTGATGGTTAAATTCATTTATATATATCCGGAAAACACAAACTCGAGGCTAGATCGAAAAAAGAAAAGATTTCGGATTAGTAGATTATTACACGAACAAGTGTCGAGGTAAGTTCGTGTAACTTAATTGGACATGTAATTATGTTAATTGAATGTTGTGTAATATGTAATGTGATTTATGTTAATGTGCCATACTTGTATGCTATGATGGAAAATTTACTACATGCTTGAAATGGTGATAAAGGGTTAGTCCCGATTGAATGTTGAATTTCGATGATTATATGCGCTTTCCTGAAATTAATGAGGTCCTGCATTTGTTGCGGATGGGAGTTAGCCTCAGACGGGTAATCCCAATATAATACCTCTGAAGCATATGTTATGATTAAGGTTTAGCCTTGACTGATAATCCTATTATACAATATGTGGCTCGAGATAGTGTTTCTTGGTTAAGTGCCCTAATGGGTACCCTTGATTAAGAAATTGACAGATTATGAAATTGTACACTTCGAGTGTACTACTTGAGCATCCATTGGAATTCAATGATTCAATGGACATATAACACTCTTGACATGGTATAAGAATTATGTGATAAAATGGTAATGTCTTGAAAGAACATTGCATGATGAGCTCGTCTATTTTTACTTGACATGTATGTAAGTGTTGTGACTAAC
This sequence comes from Gossypium australe, assembly GCA_005393395.2. Classification (NCBI taxonomy): domain Eukaryota; kingdom Viridiplantae; phylum Streptophyta; class Magnoliopsida; order Malvales; family Malvaceae; genus Gossypium; species Gossypium australe. The sequence goes on along the minus strand of CM016621.1, from coordinate 22,539,849 downwards.
ATGTTTGATTGAAGGCATGTGCTTAGGAAATTTTGTTAATAGATGGAAAATATGATGTTGTGTGCTTAAATTTAATAAACAAGATTGGAAAGTTTAGTTTACGCTATATGAACTTACTAAGCATGTAATGCTTACTCCGTTTTATTTTCCCCTGTTTTATAGTGCTCGGAAGCTCGTGAAGGTTGGAAGATCATTGGAGCATCGTCACACTATCAACTAATTATCTTAGGTATATATAGTATAATCATTTTGGTATAATGGCATGTATAGGACAAATTGGTCAATAGTGGCTTAAAATGATGTTTTGTAACCTAACCATTGGAATGGATAGTAATGGTTCATTTTGGTATTACTAATTTTGGTATAATGGCATGTATAGGACAAATTGGTCAATAGTGGCTTAAAATGATGTTTTGTAACCTAGCCATTGGAATGGATAGTAATGGTTCATTTTTGTATTACTATGTAGGTTATTATGATATATATCCACATGTGGTAAGTTAAATATATGTGACTAAATGTTGTTATTTCCCTAGTTAAACCAAGGTAAGTCTATAAACACATATGCATATAATGATATGCCTTATGAATGATGAAGTTTGTTTAATTTGAATGCTTGGACTGTCTGGTATTGGTTGTGTGTTTCAAGTGCAGGTCTTGGGTGAAATTTTGGGTGAGAAATGAAGCTAGAAATGGCTTCATTTTGTCCACACGGGCTTGTGTCTAGACCGTGTGTGACACACTGGCGTGTAACACGGGCATGTGGTTAGGCCGTGTGTCCCCTGCACCTTAATTTTGAGAAACAGAATGCTCAAAATTGGGCACATGGGCAGAGACAAAGGCGTGTGTCTCAGCCATGTGTGCGACATGGGCGTGTGTCTTGACCGTGTGAAACCTGCACCTAATCGGAATTAAATTAAATAACCACACAACCCAGCACATGGGCGTGTGGCATGGCCATGTGTGCAAGTCATAGAGTTACACGGGATAGAACACAGCCTCTAACACTGGCGTGTCCCAGGGTCACACGGGCGTGTCCCTTGGCCCTGCACCTGGGAAAAAATTTGAAAAGTCACAAAAAATTCTTAGAAGTTTAGATTAAGTCCCGACTCATTTCTAAATTTAGGATTGGGCCTCAAGGGTCCATTTAATGGATGTTTCAAATAATATTGGTTAATGAATAGTAACTTGCATGATTTATCTGTAAATGTTCCTGTATGTTCCGGTAATGCTCCGTAACCCTGTTCCAGCTACGGATATGGTTAAGGTGTTACATGCAACCTTATTCAATTTTTCTCATTTTTTCATATTGCATTTCATTACCAATTTGAATCTAACCATGCTTCCTATTCAGTATTGATGTTCACTACTACATAGCTCGGATTTAAACTAATTTACGGATCCTACTAATATTATAATTTGGCACCCAGTGCCTCATTGATACGTTGCAAACTAAACAAATTGTGCCCAACGCTCATCAATTAATTTGAAGCAATAATCGTGTTCAGCATTCATCGGTACATTCGATGGTTAGTGCGCCCCTATAGTCAAAGTAATTTTATATCGGTACATCTAACGTAAACAATCTGCGCCCTGTGCTAATCGGCTTAGCCGAAGTAGTAATTGTGAAATCCATGGTTGGAATGTTCGAAGGAAAATGCTCCTAGCGCTCATCGACTTATAATCGAAGCAATTATCATTATTTTACTCAATTCTATAACTTATTAATTATTCTCAACTCGCCCAACAATTACTACAACAACCCATTAATTTCATTCTAAGTACAATTTCCATTCTATTGATCTCAACAAAAACTATTCCGTTGAATGTCATTTCATATCAAACATGACATGATTTGTCTCCTGTTCAAGCCAAATGCGCAACTTTACTAAATTATACTATTTTAAATTTTTATACAATTTAACTCTTTATCACAATAATCAATCTCAATATTGTATTTCTAGTCAACCACTCATGTCTAACTTCCTTCGTTTTGCCAACCAACCAAACAATGAAATTAAAAGGAAAAATAAATAATGAGTTTTGGTGATACTTACAGGGAATTTTGAACTATTCGTCAGTGACTTTAGCTTTTCCTTAGCCTTTGAAGAAATTGGATCGTTAGTAGCTATGAATTAACATAAACAAATAACATCATCAATAATTCACCCAATTCACAGCCAATTATTATCTCAAACAACCTTTATATTTCATTCAATTTAAATTCTTAAAACCAAAACAAGCATAACTCTCCATTCTAAATGTTGATTTTATTCGACTTTATTTCCTTCTATTTTAAACCCTCTATTATCGATTTCTAACAAAATCTCATAACAACTTTACTTGATATCCACTTTATTTTCTCAAGTGAAAGATCTAACATCTAACTTCAAAATCTAGTCATTTTTCATGTATACACTAAAAATCTATTAATTTAACATCAAAAACATAGAAAAATCATTAATGGTAACTTTTTAAAGCCTTAACAGTTTTATAAATTGATACACAAGTTAGTTAAATTATGATTCTCCGATCTCAAAAACATAAATATGATTCTCCGATCTCAAAAACATAAAATTTATAAGAAAAGTAATAAATTACACTCACCAATTTGTGGGTTAAAGCTTGAAAACCCTAAGCAAATTTCCTCTATTTATTTTTTCTCTCTTTTTTTTTCTCGTGCGTGGAAGGATGGAAAAGACAATCTTCTCTTTCCTTCCACTTAAATCATTTCAATTTTTTTATAATAAATAATAATAACATAAGAGTCACGTGTTTTTTTAGCCACAAATTTGGCATGTTTTATTGCTATCTTAAACTTTTGAGCTATTAGCAATTTTAGTCCCTTTAACTATTTTCAAATTAAAATTTATAGCGATCTAACTTTATAATTTAATCATTGCACTAAATTAAATACTCAAATCAACTAAATTACTTATCCTTGATTCAAATCAATTAGGCTCGATTCATTAAAACGAAACCTGAAACCGTACTTTTCAACACTACTGTTCCGAGTTGTTACATTCTCCATATGTTCCACGAATTGAGCTTGTAACAACCCGTTTTTCAGTAGTGCCAAAAACAGTGGTTTCAGGGCCATAAATCACCGTAAATATTACGAGTCAAATATAGTAATATAATAAATTTTTATTTGATAATTTATGTTATTTGAATGAAAAATTAGATTCAAGTGGTATATCCCTAAAGTCAAGTAGTTTTACAAAATGAGGTATTCAGATCTCGTTTTTATAAACCGAGCCTATAAATATTTTATTAAATATTTACGAAGTGTTATTAGGGTCATATAAAAATTTGGTTAAGAAATTTTAACATTTAATTAGTTAATTGGGTAAAAAAGATTAAAGCGTAGAAGTTGCACAAGTTGGTTTCTATAAGTTAAAGGTACTAAAAGGTTAAATTAATATGGTTACAAGGGTTCTTATGGAAATTGTGCCAAATCTTAGTAGCATGCACAATTAGCGCTTTGTTTAATTAATTTATACGTTAAAATTTTATAGTAATAATTAAAAAGAAACTTAAGGTAAATAAAATAAACAAAGCACATTATTTTTATTTAGTTGGTTCTCATCTTCTCCAAGCCAAATACACCATTGTTGAAGGGAGAACTTTCAACCAAGCTTAATCTCTCATGCATGATATGTGTTTGATGCCCGTTTTTAGTATTTTTTTTTTATATTTTTGAGTTCGTATTAGCTTAATTTAGCTAGTCCGGGAGTGAATTTGTAAAGTTGTTAAAAGTCTAGGGACTTGCCATGAATGAGTTTGAAGTGTTTTTTTATTTTATTTTAATTGATAGATTATTAAAGTTGGTTGTTAAATATAAGTATTTTGTTAAGCGATTCTTAGTGATTTTAATGTCTAGGAATTAAATTGTTGAAATAGTAAAATTTAATGTAAATTGTGTGAAGTGAGGAAAAAACATGGGCTGTTTGTGAACTTAATAAGAACCGGCTAGCATGGTCTTTAGTTAAAAATGATGAATTTGCAAGTTTTGGGTTTAGGGGCTAAATTGCATAAAAGGTAAAATATTGGGGGTAAATTTATAAATTTCTCATTGATAAGGGTTATAAGTTGTATTAATTATATTAATTTATTTGAATGGTTTAATTGAATGAAAATTATTATTTAGATCAAGAAACGAATTAAAATTATCTAAATCGAGGAAAAACTAATGTGTCGGATTAGTCAAGGTAAGGTTGTATTTCATTTTTAAATATTACCTTTGAATTTACAAATTTAATTGATATCTTTACATATGTATCAATGAATTGGTGTTTGGGATTGTCTTGATTGAGAAAAGGAAAAGTCTGTGATTGAAATACATCATGGTTTTATACTCGGAAAGGAAAAAGACCATGGTTGAAAGATATCATGGCATTATATTCGGTATTTCTGAATCAATGAAAAAGTTGAAAAGGATGTTATCCGAAAAGGATATCAAATGAAAAAGTTGAAAAGGATATTATCCGAAAAGGATATAAATGAAAAGGTCGAAAAGGATAGCAATGAAAAGGTCGGTAACTCATCCTTCAACCATTCGCTATTCAGGTAATATGTTTTAGGTGAGATATGTATCATAAGTATGAAAATGGGATGAATGTTTTTATTAGTATAGTTTGATAACGAATATTAACTCTTGGTGTAATTATATGTTTCATATGTCTATAAATATGTTATCTAGTTATGTTTGTGGTGTGTTTAGATAATTAAATGGTTATATGATTATTTTCTGAGTATTCGATGTTGTTTCATTTGGTTCAACGGGTAATTCAGGTTTAAAATGAAAAGGTACGTATATGAAATGAGCTACATTATTGAGAATATGGAACGAAAAATGTAATATGTATAATTGGAAGGAAAAAAAGAAGTAAGAAATGGATTATATGATAGATGATTTATATATTGAAATCTTTTACATGATATGTGCCATGTTTCATTGGTTGATATGTCCTTAAATGTATCTAGTAACTATGCGAAGTGTTGTGGTAGGAAAGAAGAATATCCATATGATAGAATGAGTAATGTTTAATGGTTTAATCATTTTGTGTTCGATAAGTTTAAGTTTCCGTTATACGAGCTTACTAAGCACTAGTTGCTTATGTAGTTGTTTTTCTCTATCTTGTAGGTCATCAGAAAGCTCAATCGGTTGGAATCTCGTCGAAGAACAATCACACTATCCATTCGTCATATTGGTATTTTTTTTTGTTTTGGTTAACAGTTATAAATGGCATGTAATAGGAGTTTATTTTATGTTATTTACCAATGTGATGTGGTTTAAGTTTATTTGCCTATATGTCATAATGTGGGCTTATAAATGTATATGTAAGTATGGGTTTTAGTCACTCGTGAATGCCTTGTGATTTAGATGGCTTTTGGTTCATTGAAGTGTGAATGAAATCGTTAAAGGGTAGATGTGTGATGTAAGTTTAAAAATATGAATTTATGGCATTGAGTTTGAGTTTATTTGAATATTAATTTGTGGTACCAATGAGGGTACATTGGATAGACATTTAGATTAAATAATATAGATGTGTTTTGGTATGTAATAAGGCTTGAATGTTGATTTGATAACTTGGTTTGTTTTGAGTTTGTGCCAAGCTTATATGTCTTAATGTTCTTAGTTAATGAATTGCAAATAAAAGTAAAAATATATGGTATGTAACATTTATGTTGCTTATATGAAAGTAGGTAAAATATGGTTGAATGGTATGCTTTGAAATGATTATTTGGTATATATGATTTATGCTTAATGAATGAACTTGAACTGTTGAATTGAGTCAAGTTGATGTGTTAAATTGTGGTGTCAATTGAAGGTATATTGGTTAGGCACCTAAGTTGGTTGATTTTGCTATGTTGTAAAGTGTTTTGGTCATGTGAAAATTATTGGAAATGGTATGGTTTGTTGTGCAAGAAAAGGTTAATTTTTTGGCTTGTCTAGGGGCAAATTATGCTGCACACGGCCTAGGACACAGTCACCCCACACAATCATGTGTTTCAAGTTAGTATGCTACACAGTCTAAAACCTGCAGCACGACTGTGTGGCTCAACATCGAATGCACACACGGTCTGGCACACAATCTGCGACATGGTTATGTGACCCTATCTTGAATGCCCATACGGGCAAACGCACGGGTTGGGACATGGCCATGTGTCCAGATTTCAAATGTCCACATGATTTGGGCTATGTCACACGGCCATATGACTCATGTTTTCAAGTTTTTCCAAAATTTTCTATTTTATTTCAAATTTATCTCTGATTGTTTCCAAGTTATTTTTAGGGCCCCGAAGGCTTGGTCTAAGGCCCATAAGAGTATTTTTACTACAATTATATTAATATGCATAACTATTTCTATTTTCAAGTTAAATGTTCTAATTTATACGGCAATGCTCTGTAACTCTAATCCACTGACTGATACGGGTTTAGGTATTACAGGGCCAGTTCAAGTGGGTTAAATGAGCCTCATTTAATTAGTTGACCTCTATGGGATGATCTGTGTGCATTCTTCATGGGCTTTAATCTACGACCTGTGACACTCTCCCCCACCTATTCTCGCAACGCCCTCATCATGTCCTCGAAATGACACTAGCTTAACTTATCTTGGAACTACCTCAATGCCTCCATTGATTCATGTAATACCCCTTAACCCTTATCCATTGTCGAAATAGGGTTACGAAGCATTACTAAACATTTCAAATCAAATACAAACAATTATATAATAATATAACATACACATCATAACTTAATCATAATGTCCCTTTATTAAGCCCTCGAGGCCCAAATCATATGTTAGAAATTAATTGGGACTTAATCAGAAACTCAGAGAATTTTTTGTGAATTTTCAAAATTTTTCCTAAGTGCAGGGCTCACACGCCCGTGTGATCGAGGGACACGCCCGTGTGACCCTATGACATGCCCGTGCTTCAGGTCGTATCTTACCCAATGTAACTCCTTAACTTACCTCACACGGCCAAGTCACATGCCCGTGTGATAGATTTATTTTTCGGAAATTTAGTGCAGTTTTCACACTACCAGGGCACATGCCAGTGTTCTAGGCCGTGTTCCTTACACGGCTGAAACACACGCCCATGTCTCTACCCGTGTAGAGAATCCTAGGCATTCTATTTTGAAATTTTTTAAGTTGCTGGGGACATACGGCCTATCCACATACCCATGTGTAAGTCTTGTGTCTCACACGGTCTGGTCACACTCCCGTGTGCCAGGCCGTGTGGACTCAAAATGAGCCTTATACATCAAGTTTACCAACCCTGCAAATCTTGAACAACAAGAAATTAAAAATCCAATTGTTCAACCAATCAAAAATATATTCAAATACCTCTAATACATGCCAAATTCATCAATCTAAGAACCTAATCAAGTACCCTCATAGTTATTTTACACATATTATTCAAACAATCCACTTAATCACCAATTAAGTTAATTCAAATGTTCATACCATTTCAATATTAAATTTTGCCTATGCCATACTCACTTATATACCAACTAAAACATTCCATATCAAATCTCAATATCACATACATATGTTTATATATAAGTAGCTAGTATTATCTTATAACATCATATACAATCATTTTTCAAAATGACACACATAAGACATCTTAGGTACATGCCATTTACCAAAGAGATGTACTTCACCACAATGAGTTCGGGATCAGCCTTGGATGTTGATTCAACAATCGGACTTTAACCTAACCTTGGCACAAAAACAAACCATATGCTGAGTATAAAACTCAGTGGTATTTCTATAATCCGAATTCTTAAAACAAAATAATTAAACATGTACTTTTAATGCATTCAAGTTTCAAATCCATTCAATTAATCAATTCATATATATATATATATATATATATCAATATCATACATTCAATTCTCATCAATAACTATCTCAATAGCTTTTCTCAACTTTGATTCTCACATTTATTTTTCAATGACAATTTCCATCTCATGAATTCCATGATTCATGCTTTTCATTTGTATAATTCAATTCATTATCCATTCCACTTCACATACAATGTCATTCAATATTAAACTTATTATCAATTCATTCATTTACCCCTATTAAAACAACTCGGACTTTGGCAGATACACGGATCCAACCAAAACACACCTATATGGCACCTAGTGCCTCATCGGATAATTCGAAATAATAAATTGACACTCAGTGTCTCATCGGCCTTGCCGAAGTAAATTGATACCTAGTAGCTCATTGAATTTATATGAAGTAATAATATGACACCTAGTGTCTCATTGACTCGTGGCCGAAATATCCCTGAACACTTCTAATCCTATGGCATGCCAACTATATCCGACTCAGCCCAATACAGTTAATAGGTTTTTCAATTCACTTTTCAATTTTCAATCAATATACATTTCAAATAATAACATATACTCACATAATCAATTCAATTCAATTCAATATCATAGTGTCAATACTTACCTCATTGCTTACCATAAGCATTAAATGTAAATTTAACAATTTAATAACTAGTTTTCGAATTATAGAAATACAAACCGTAATTCTCGAGTTACTCCTCGTTAATCTTGTCTTTTCTTTTCTTAGCCGAGGTCTCCAGCTCAACGTTAGCTACGAAATTAAAACAATTAAAAATTATCAATACAACACCAATTCACATCAACTATTTAAATTGTACTTAACTTTTGCCTAAATTCCAATTTAGTCCTTAAACCAAGACTAGCTTTATTTCTCCAAAACTAATTCCATATTTTCATTCAATTACCACTTAAAACTAAATTTAACTCTCTAATTTCACCATAAATCCTTAATTTCAAAATTCTCTCAATTTAGTCCCTATTAATCAAAACTTGTGATTTGTTTTACAATTCGATCATTTCTCAATTCTAACTTAAAATTCTATCAATTTAACCCCTAATAATTCAACTTATTCAACATGAATTACATCTAAAAATTCACTAACTTTCAAATTTTCAACATAATCAAGTAATATATTGTTCTATGATTGTAAAAACATAAAAATTTTAAGAAAATGGACTAAATTGACTTACCAAATTAAGCTTGAACCTTAAACCCTAATTTAGTCCTTAAACCAAGACTAGCTTTATTTCTCCAAAACTAATTCCATATTTTCATTCAATTACCACTTAAAACTAAATTTAACTCTCTAATTTCACCATAAATCCTTAATTTCAAAATTCTCTCAATTTAGTCCCTATTAATCAAAACTTGTGATTTGTTTTACAATTCGATCATTTCTCAATTCTAACTTAAAATTCTATCAATTTAACCCCTAATAATTCAACTTATTCAACATGAATTACATCTAAAAATTCACTAACTTTCAAATTTTCAACATAAATCAAGTAATATATTGTTCTATGATTGTAAAAACATAAAAATTTTAAGAAAATGGACTAAATTGACTTACCAAATTAAGCTTGAACCTTAAACCCTAATTTAGTCCTTAAACCAAGACTAGCTTTATTTCTCCAAAACTAATTCCATATTTTCATTCAATTACCACTTAAAACTAAATTTAACTCTCTAATTTCACCATAAATCCTTAATTTCAAAATTCTCTCAATTTAGTCCCTATTAATCAAAACTTGTGATTTGTTTTACAATTCGATCATTTCTCAATTCTAACTTAAAATTCTATCAATTTAACCCCTAATAATTCAACTTATTCAACATGAATTACATCTAAAAATTCACTAACTTTCAAATTTTCAACATAAATCAAGTAATATATTGTTCTATGATTGTAAAACATAAAATTTTAAGAAAATGGACTAAATTGACTTACCAAATTAAGCTTGAACCTTAAACCCTAATTTAGTCCTTAAACCAAGACTAGCTTTATTTCTCCAAAACTAATTCCATATTTTCATTCAATTACCACTTAAAACTAAATTTAACTCTCTAATTTCACCATAAATCCTTAATTTCAAAATTCTCTCAATTTAGTCCCTATTAATCAAAACTTGTGATTTGTTTTACAATTCGATCATTTCTCAATTCTAACTTAAAATTCTATCAATTTAACCCCTAATAATTCAACTTATTCAACATGAATTACATCTAAAAATTCACTAACTTTCAAATTTTCAACATAAATCAAGTAATATATTGTTCTATGATTGTAAAAACATAAAAATTTTAAGAAAATGGACTAAATTGACTTACCAAATTAAGCTTGAACCTTAAACCCTAATTTAGTCCTTAAACCAAGACTAGCTTTATTTCTCCAAAACTAATTCCATATTTTCATTCAATTACCACTTAAAACTAAATTTAACTCTCTAATTTCACCATAAATCCTTAATTTCAAAATTCTCTCAATTTAGTCCCTATTAATCAAAACTTGTGATTTGTTTTACAATTCAATCATTTCTCAATTCTAACTTAAAATTCTATCAATTTAACCCCTAATAATTCAACTTATTCAACATGAATTACATCTAAAAATTCACTAACTTTCAAATTTTCAACATAAATCAAGTAATATATTGTTCTATGATTGTAAAAACATAAAAATTTTAAGAAAATGGACTAAATTGACTTACCAAATTAAGCTTGAATCTTAAACCCTAATTTTCCTTTCTTTTTCTTTCCGTTTTTCTTTCCTTCTTTCCCTTCTCTGTTTTGTTTCAACTTCTTCTTTCTTTTGTTTTATTTCTTTTATTTACTTTATGTTTATTATATTAATATAATATTATATTAACATAATAATTATTATTTCTAAAATAATAAGTAAATACATATATGTATTACAAATGTATATATGTATTTATTACACATGTACATTATTATTACCATACAATTATCACAATTTGGTTTATTTATTTATTTAGTCCTTCAACTTTTCTTTAATCTATAATTAAGCTTTCACACTTTATTCAATTTAATCCTTATACCCAATTAACCTTAATTCAAGCTAATTCTCCTAACTAAAACCTAATTAACCACACAAATAATTTCGTAAATATTTTTAATAAATATTTACGAATCCGTTTCACGAAAATAATGACCCGAAAATGCAATTTTTTTATACCAGTAAATTTTGGGTTGTTACAATTCCCAACTAGTTTCTCTCGAGACATTTGCCTCGGCTTATGTCTTTTTCGTCATCTAACTTGAACTATTTCTCTGTTTTGTACATCTCGATTACAAGAGGTTGTTGCCCTTAGTTGCCATATTGCGACTCACCTTGATTAGGATCCCCTTGATCCTCACATATAAGCTTCGGCACACCCACATTGAACATCAAGTTAACCTTAAGTATTGTCGCTAACTCTTGTTTGTAAGTCATTGGCTTACCCGCTTTAGAACTCTAAAAAGGTCCCTATGCCTTTTCCTAGCCAATGGTAAGTCATAATGTAAAACACTAGGAAATTGTTTGAAATGTACCTCACTCGTCGCATTTACTCTGTTCAATTGCCCAGCTTGCATTAACACTTTTACCACAAAGTTTGATGCACAATCCACATCTCTTATAGGTGGTAGCTCAACTAATAACTCAAAAGGCTTAATATTGCTTTTCTGCACCTCTAGCATTTCCAAGAAGGTCTTCTTAGCACTCTAATCTACCGAGTCACTATTCCTACCACATGAAACATCCTTAGCTAGTTAGGTTGTCGACAATACCTTGGTTTCATCCCTTATGTCTCAGCTCACCGACACAACTCATTGTTATTGTCGAGTATCTAAGATTCATATACAATTGACAAAAGGAACCAAAAGAGCATTAATCTTGTTAAAGAAAATCAAGCCAAGCACGAAGTTATAATCAAAATGAATTACTTTAAAGTCTTTATTTCCTTTCCACTCACAGATTTGTAGCTCAATTCCTTGTGCTACTCCCACAGTTAGGACCTCTTCAGAATTTACTATCTTAATCTTTTGAGTCGATTTGCTAACTGAAAGGCCAAGATTACTCACGAATTTCTCCAATATGAACAAGTCTAATACCCCAGTATCAACAAGAGCACTCCTCCTTCGGCCTATTCGGTTTGCTGTTAGGCTTCCACCTCTTATTATGTGGTTCCCCATTACCACTATTCTTACGATTGCCCTTGTTTCCATTTTTAACTTACCCCTTTTCCTTATGGTCTCCCCCACCATTTCCCTTTCTCTTTAGACTTGGAGGATTCGAACTTGTCTATCCTCAGACCAAGCATTACAAAGGACTTCATCTCTTCCATGGCTACAGTAAGTTTAATGATGTCTTATTGGCACAACTCCTATTTTACTCATGGCTTCAACCCATCCTTGAACAAATGGATTGTTTCTTTCTCAATCAAGTTAGAGATTTGAAACATCAATTCACTGAAGTATTTGACATACTCCTAAATAGTGCCTTGTTGAGTAAGTCGACAAAACTTGGCTCGAGCCTCCTTCTCGGCATACCGTGGGTAAAACTACTTTTTCAATTCTTTTTGGAACTCCTCCCAAGTCTCAATCACGATCCCACCTCGTTTCTCATCTGTGGACCTATGGCGCCACCATAAGAGAGCGACTCCAGTAAAATAAATTGTAACAATATTTACCTTAGTGGCACCATCCTCAATGCCCATCGCATGGAAGTATTGTTTCATCCCTTGAAGAAAATTGTCCACATCCCTCATGAATCTTGTCCTCTCCTCTTAAACTCTTTTGGCTTGAGGACATTCATCTTACGCTACTTAAGAAATAAAGCCAACACCCACAGCAATTCTACACATAACAAGCTTTCCCTTGAGCTCTTCAATTTTTGACACCATGGCTTCAGTTTCTTCATTCAAAGCCACAACTATAACTTCAAGAGTATTATTCCTCTTAGTCAACTTATTGATTTGATCATCCGTGGCGACATTGAGGGCTTCTTTCATCGCATCCTGATTGGAACTGAGAGCCTCAGCTATATAGTCCCTGAGTTACTCTTTCATCGAGTCTAATTAATCGGTGCATCCCTCAACTACCTTAAGTGTTTCCTTCACATCACCCTTGAATTTCTCAAGATTGACATTCAACTTTCCAAAGTCGACACAATATTACTCAATCTGCTATTTTTCCTGGTCCTCCATAGGTTTCCATTAAGACATTCTGCTCGTCTATTCTTTTCGTCATCTCAACTGATGCCTTCGAACATTGGCGTTGATACCAACTATCATAGGGCTAGAACTTTCGTCTAACAAATCATGTGGCCTGAAGTGATTTATTTACTTTAAATCTATCTAAGTTAGCCTAACTCTTAAAAATGAGAATTCATAAAGGAAATTCTTTAAAGCGCCAAAATAAAGCGAAAGCAAACTCAAAAGTGAAGGAGCAACGAAAGAATTGAAAAGCCACACAAGCAATGCACACCATATGTTTGACTAAATGCTCTAAAAGTATATTTAATAACTCTGAATGGGATGGGATGGGATGGGATAGGATGATTACAAATAAGGAGGAATGCCTCTACTTATAGCTGAGTTCCCCTAAATCTAATGGTACAATTTAAATTACACCGATGGTTAAGATTAAAGCCTATTTACAATATAAGAGTCCTAAGGAATTTAAACTCTATACAATCTTATCTTTTAGGATTTTACAATATTCACCATGGTAACTCTAATTTTGCTGAAGTGTTCCACTGGGCCACCAAGGCTTCAAATAGATGAACTTCTCCATATGCTCCATGAGTCGGGACAATTCAAGTGAGTCAAATGAGCATCATTTAATTAGTTGACTTTCATGAGATGCTCTGTACGCATTCGTCACGGGCTTTGATCTACGACCCGTGACACTAGCATCTCATTCCTTCTATGCCATCTTAAAGTGATGTGATATGTGTTTATGCTCATTGATCTTATTAACATTATTTCTTTATCTTTGTCTTTCACTTTAGTGAAGTCCCAACTAGCATATGCTTCTTCTTTTTTATTTGTTTAATGTATTCCTCTGCTTCCTATATTATTGTGAAAGTTGGATTGACTCGTTCATAAATTACTTTGTTTTTTTGCACCCTATTTTCCATAATATAGTTGCCAACCCTATAAGTTTCATGATTTGTAGGATCCATTCTTTCACTTAGCTTATACTGATCTCCTCGGTGCTAATCTTGTATGATGAGCCAAACCACACTACTTAGACAAAATTACATTCTCCCAAAAGAGGTTTTCCATCCTCTTCAATTTTAACATTAAAATAAATAATTTGTAAGAATTTATTAATATTATTATTTAAATTATAAGATATTAATATTAACATTCAAATCATGATGAATTTTTATATTTTTTAATATTAATTTTTAAGATTAAATAACATAATGTAACTAATTCTAAAGTAATTAAATATTTTTAAAATATTTATAAATACAGTATTTTTTAATTTATTAAATATTTTTGAAGAAATTTATTAAAATTAAAAAACCTAATATAATAATAATAATAATAATAATAATAATAATAATAATAAAAAAAAAAGTGCATTGTATATGAATACAAACTAGTTTGGACTTTAAATAAGTAACTCTACACCAAAAGGGACGACTAAGAATCAACAAACGGAGAGAAATTTCCTAAACTTCCAAGTCCTCAAACAGAGAAAATAAGGTTCCATTTGTTTCACTAAAAATGATTTCCGAAAAATGATTTCTAAAAAATGATTTACTTTTTTGGAAAAGTAAATATTTTATGGTGTTTGAATGAATCTGTGTAAAATATTTTCTGTGGTTTGCTAGATTTCTTAAAAAATATTTTATAAAAGTTGTTTTCAATTAAACAAACATACATTTGAGATTTTCTTATTTTTTCATTGTTTAATTGAATTTATTTTTATCTATAATTTTATATTTTACATTGTTTTTGCATATATTAAAAATATTATGTTAAATTCAGATTCATTACAACATTATTTTTTAATTACATGACTACTAAGTGAGTATTTTTTTATTTAAAAATGTGACATTAACAAAATTGACAAAAAAAATTAACGATGTCAACAATTGGACTTGATTTTTAAATTTGAAAAGTAAAAGTATTAAATTCTTGAAAATAAAAGTACAAAGACTAAATTACAAATCTGTAAAGTGTACATAGACTTATGACATATTTTAACTTTTATACTACAAAATATTTACTATTAATATATTATAATTGTAATAAATATTTATTATTAAAATATTAATATTGAATATTTTCAATAATATGTGAATAATATTATTTAAAATTATTATTTTTAAAATTTATTATTAAAATAAAATTGAAATATTAAATAATTTATTAAAATAATAAAATATATTTATTATATTAATAATTTATTATATGACTAAATATAAATAATTAAATATGTATGTTTAATATTAAAAATATCATATTTAAAATATTTTTTAAAATAAAAATAAATTTATTACCAACATGATAATATTAAACTTGATTTAAGTTAATTTTTACATAAAAATAAAATTATCTATAGATGAGCTCTTTTTCAAAAAATAACTTACGCTTTTCAAAATAGTAATGACTTATTTTACGAGAAAAATGACTTATTTTACATTGATTTATAAGTCATTTTTTGTTAATCAAATTATTTTATATGAAACAAACATAGAAAAATATAGAAAATATTTTCCTAAAAGATTTTACACGTAAATAAAGAGATATTAAAGAACCTTGAAAATTGAATCAAAGAATTAGTCAAAGCTGTCTGCTCACGTGGAGCAGTTGACATTTATTTGTTTGTGGGATTAATTGCTTGCAAGGTTCATCTATGTTTGGCATGTTTACAATCAGGTCTTTTTCTTCGTTTAGCACTTTTTTTTTTTAAATCTAGTTTCAAATTTAATTAATTTTGTTTATCTGGTTTCTGCTTTTTTATTCAAATTTTTATTTATTTCATTCTCGGTTAATTATTTTATGATGAAATTTATATGTTACAGGGATTATTAATTGTTCATTAATGCCCAAGCATATTTAGCTTTGTTTTTTATTTGATATTTGGTTTTGAACCTTGTTTAATATCTATGTTTATCTTTT
Organism: Gossypium australe; assembly: GCA_005393395.2. Taxonomy (NCBI): domain Eukaryota; kingdom Viridiplantae; phylum Streptophyta; class Magnoliopsida; order Malvales; family Malvaceae; genus Gossypium; species Gossypium australe. The sequence continues at coordinate 22,523,834 of CM016621.1, read as the reverse complement.
GTTTTATTTCTTAATTGAAGTGATTAGTTTATGAAACTTTGGTTAAATAACTTAGAAAGCCCTAATAAAAATGTCATACTGTACTGTTTTAGCAAGCGTGTTAGGGTTGTTTTAATATTTTCTTTGCAATCAACTCCCAAACCAAACCCAGTATATCAAATCTATTTTTCTGGCTAACCACGACAGTCTTAAATTGTTCAGCGTTGATTTAGACTTTTTATCATGGATTAGATCGGATTTGGATCAAATAGATATAAAATTTTAAGCTTGATTTTTAAGTTTGGGTTCAGTTCAACTCGAAAAATAGACTTAAAATTTCATCCAAACTTGACTCAAATTAAAAAGGCTAAACTTGAGTCTGACTCACCTGTATTAAATTTGTTTAAATTAATTTTTATATGAAAATAAGTTTTAAATATATTAAAAATATCAAAATAAATATTTTTCAATAAATTAAAAAATTAATACTTAAATATATTAAAATAATTACAACGTAACAAGCAATACCTTTAAAATAGTAACAAAATTAATAATAAAATAAGAATTATACAATATTCAAATAATAACAATATATTAATAAAATAACAGTAAAACAAATAACGAATCAAAAATAAAACAGTTACTCAAATAGGGCCAAAAAATTCTACTTGAGGCCTAGTCCATTTAAACCATTTTTAAACTTATATTTTTTTTTCCAAATCTTTTCACTTTTTAAACTCTAATCCTTAACCTTATATTTTCATATCTAACTTGTTAGGAACTTTTTCAAATCGTGATGACAATTACAATAATTATCTAATCTTACAACAAAATCCTAAAATCCAAATTTTAGTTTTTGCCCTGAATTACTACTAGCTTAATGGAAGGCCAAATAATTTGTGGAAATACAATAAAATGAAACACGGAAAAGCAAAGCCCAGTATGAACCAAAGTCTTAGATGATCCGACCCACACAACAAGCCGCCCCGAAATATAATTTTCTCTTTTTTGGGTATGTTTTTTTTTCTATTTCTTCGGTCGATTGAGCTGACGCCTTTTCTTTGTTTTCCTCGTCAGAATTCATATAGAGACAGAGAACCAAATTTGAAAAAAAGAACTTACACATCTAAATCTTTAAGGCTTCAGCTTCTCTTTCTCTGTTTCGACTCTGTGGAGTAAATTTGGGATCGATGGCGGCCTTGCAATACCTAGACTCTCTTCGAAATGAGCATCCAGAGCTAGGCGACTGGTATAATTCTCTTGCAGATCTGTATCAAAAGAAGCTCTGGCACCAGCTCACTCTCAAGCTTGAGCAGTTCGTTGCTCTCACCGTCTTCCAGGTCTCTCTTTCTCTCTCTATATATATTCCGTGTTGTTTGGGTTTAGAGTTCGTAGATCTCTTTTATATTATGGTTTTAAGAATTTAGGAGTTAGGGTTTTTGAATGGAGCTGGTTACTTTTTTCTTTTCTTTTTGTTTTTTCCCTAGGGGTTTATATTAGAATTTGGATCTCATTGTCAAGGATTTATTAGGGTTTTTAATACTATTCTTCCCATTTTGTTTTTATTTTACTTTTTACTATTTAGTCTTAAATTTGAAACGAAATAAATAAGAATTGTTTATACTTTATTGCTTTGATGTTCAACAACTCGGAGCTTATTAAAGAAAGTATACTCGCTTGGGTTTTGCCTTTAATTTTTTGATTGTAAGGTTTTTGCATAGAATTGTTGCTAACTTGCAGTAAAAAAAGAATTAGTGGAAATATTCAGTTTTGCATGAATTGCATGCAGGATAAAGTACATGAATAACAATAATTAGCATCTAAAGCTCTGGCATGTTTATTTTAGGGCAAAATTCTTCCCTGAATTGTAGAAATTGGAAGTGTGGTGAGGTTATGTAACTTAGGGATGACAATGGATAATGCGGATTAGGATATTTGTGGACATCCAACTTGCTTTTTATAGATTCAAATATTGTGGATTCTGATAATATTCAGATTCAGAAATTCTAATTACTATCCCAGCTATTCAAAGCTGATGCAGATTTTAACATTCTGTATTCATTATCCGAATCCACTTTACTTTCACTGGTAATGGATGTGGATTTGGATAATAGTATGTGAATTCCCTTTACGTATATGAATAATGATTCGGATATCCAAATCCATTATCCTTTTTACTTTTTGAAATTTTTATTTAAAAAACATTTTTGTACTTATTTAGCCAATTCTGTTGTTTGACTAATAATTTAATTAATTTGATTTCAGATTTGGATAGTAATACTCATATTTAAGCTGCTTATAATCATTTCGATTTTAAAGAAGATTTGCGGATTCGAATCCAAATTTTACAGAAATTACAGATATCTAACCCGTTGCCATCCCTAGTTATGTTCCTTTACACCTCTTGTTTTCGTAGAGTACATCTGGAAATTTCAGTTGTGGTTTCCTACTGCTCTCGTGCCCCTCAGTGAATAATGTATGGATAACTAATTGAAGTGTGGTTTACTTGATCATTTTCATTTACAAGAAAGTTGGCTTTCTATTTGTTTTAGTGATTCATATGTACGTAAATAATATGGTAGCAAACGAACTAATTGCAAACCATGTGCTAGATATTGGCTAGGTCATCTAACTTCCTATGGCACTTGTTTCTCGCAAATTTCAGGCTGGAGATGCGTTGATAAAGTTGTATCATAACTTTATCACTGACTTTGAGACGAAGATTAATCCTCTCAAGCTTGCACATTTCGCTGTTATAGTTTCTCAGCAGTACTCAGAGAAAGAGGCTGCTATTAGTTTCCTTGAAGGGGTGATTGAAAAGCTTCAGGCTACTAAAGAGCAGCGCATAGAAGAGCCAATTCTTTATATTAAGATGCAGATTTCCAAATTCAAGCTTGAGCAAGGTGATCAAAAGGAGTGCAAGAAACTTCTTGAAGATGGGAAGAGTACCCTTGACAGTATGACTGACATAGATCCATCTGTATATGCTACCTATTACTGGGTTTCATCTCAATACCATAAATTTCGCCAAGAATTTGCTGAGTTCTACAGAAGTGCTCTCCTTTATCTTGCATACACATCAGTGGAGTCTCTCTCAGAATCTTTTAAGCTGGTATGTTTCTATGTGTTCTCTGCCAGTCCAATAGTACTGCCTTGTGATATTATTGGAGCTCATTAATTTTACTCTTTTTTCTGTTCTTTAATATATTTTAGGCTGTGTAGAGTTGAATATGGTTCTTGGAATTTGGAAGTCTAACACTGTACCAACAAGCCATTTACTCGTATCAAGCTTTTATGTTACAAAGTTCTTGTTATTCAGAGTCCCCCTGCTTTTTTTTTTTTCCTTGTAATTATCATTTTATCAACCTATTCATCTAACAGCAGTGCCTCCGAAGTCTGATGGCTGATGTGCTTAAATATTCTGTTTTCCATCCCCTTACACCCCAGTCATAAAATTGATGGAAATAAATGAACTAAAGAAATTGCAAGGAATATATTTGTCCATTGACTTCTTTTCATTTAATTTTATTTGAACTCTTTTGATATAGGATTTGGCATTTGATCTGTCCCTTTCTGCTCTTCTGGGAGATAACATCTACAACTTTGGAGAACTCCTTGCTCATCCAATTGTAAGCACATATTTATCAAGTTTCTTAAATTCACTATATATTGCAGCTGGTCCAATTGTTATGGAGATGATCGATGCAGTCTTGATTAAGGAAATGTGCTTTTAATTGCACAAAGATAAGGTTCATAGGCCTCGTTTATGATACTCATGTTAATGTATGTGGAGGTTTAATGACTGAAAAGTGCCTGCTATTAAGAGCCTCTTTTCATTTTGCATTTCTTTTCATGCTATTGCAATTACATGAATACATTCTTATTTTTCATTGTTTTGGATTGATTTAAAAGGGAGCTTGTGTTGTAGTTGTTTTTCTTTTTCTTTTTTTCCCTTCTGAATTTCTTTGCTTTGATGTTTTTATTTTGTTATGTTTGAGATGATGACTGTTGGCATCATTTACAGATAAAGTCTCTTCTTGGGACCAAGGTGGAGTGGCTTTATTATATCCTCCAATCCTTTAACTCTGGGAATTTGGTTCGCTATGAAGAATTGTGTCGCGTGCACAATGCTGCACTGAGTGCTCAACCAGCCTTGGTTGAGAATGAGAAGAAGCTCTTGGAAAAAATTAATATTCTATGCTTAATGGAGATTATCTTCAGGTGTGTATTGTTTTAGTGTACCCTAAGGGATCAGGTCAAAGTTGCTGATAATTGTATGTGGTTAAAAACTGAAGTACAATATGTTTCAATGCAGCCGCCCATCTGATGATCGAACTATTCCTTTAAAAGTTATTGCTGAGAGAACAAAATTGTCAATTGAGGATGTTGAGTATCTTCTCATGAAGAGCCTGTCTGTAAGTTAAAATATTCATAATATTGTTGTCATCTTTGTTTTTACACGTATTCATTTTCCTTTATCTTCAGTTTTTTCATGACACCTTAATAGGGAATGCAAACTATAAGGGGACACAAATAAATTTTGGATATAAGCCAAGGAAAATACAAATTATTATGAATAGTGAACATTTGTGGAAGTCCAAGTCTCAATTTTTCGTATGGACGATGCACCATTGTATACATTTGATCCGAGGCCTGCATGTAGCAACTAGCTATACTTCAGAGGGTTCAAAATTCTAAAGATAACTTGTCTAACCTTTTGCGAATAATGACTGCAGGTTCATCTGATTGAGGGCATAATTGATCAAGTTGAGGGAACAATTCATGTCTCTTGGGTGCAGCCAAGAGTTTTGGGGATTCCACAGATCAAATCCTTGCGTGACCGGTTGGATAATTGGATGGGCAAAGTACATAACGCTTGGTTTTCAATTGAGGCTGAAACACCTGATCTCGTTGCAGCATGAATTTTTTTCTCCAGTTCCTTTCTGCCATTGTAACAATTTCGTTATTTGAAAAGGGCAAGAAAAAGGGAAAGTGAAACGATGAGCAATGAGGATAAAGATAAGCGTTAGTCATTTGCGGGTAGCGCCATCTTTTGTATGATTCCTTTAGTAGGTATTGCTCGATCCTTAAATCTTTGTTCTGAAAGGAGCGGCTCATGTATTAAACTTTTCACTTTTTGGCATTTGTTGGATCTACAACGGCACTGGAATGCCTGAGGATACGGTTAAAACTGCAAACATCATCCTTATCTTTCATTTTGTATTGGGATTTTTCATTAGATACAATCAGATATGATCCACTGTTATGTGGATGAAAGTGCATTTTCATTTCAGATTAGATATTTTTCTGCATGATCTATATGTTGTTTGGCTTCAATGCGTTACCAGACGAGCTGCTACTTGGTTATTTAACTACAAATATGTTTGATTAGTTTTTACCATTTACCTAGCATGATTGCCAATGTTGGGTTTTTATACTATAGGTAACAGTATATGATTTCATACTCGTAAATGAGAAAACATAAGCTGCATATTTCTTCAAAATAAGCCCCATCTTTAATCTCATAGTTTGCAAGTTTTACATAATTCTGAATCACATTGAACACTTAATACCTCAGCATTACAAAGCAGTAATGAATCATGCATAACAAAGAATCGAACCTGGAACATGGCCAATATCATTGAATTGATATTCTGGGAAAGTGAAATTACATGGCTAGCACAATTCTCCCGCAGCTTTCTTTACATTGTAAGAATACAAGTAAATTCCAAATGCAGAGTCATTCTTGCCGCACAAACGGCGAGGAACTAACGTCTGTGCTGTAAAATGAGTCTTCTCCTCCATAGTAGTTTTCGTCTTTCTCTTCTTCCCATTTGAGAACCTCTCTTGTATATTTAAATGCTTCATCAATGGTCACCCGATGGTCCCTTGCCCTAGCTTGTGACACAAAAAGTTTCCGTCCTGTAAGGGAAGCATAAAGATCCTTGAACTTCATCGCAATGTAAAAGTAAGCCTGTTGAGCCAGAGACTGGTGACTATGGACTGGTCTCACCGAACTGAAATCATTGAACCATTCACAAGTGCTTAAAGGCACTCGATTCACTTTGTCCTCAAAGAGATCATACTTGTTTAGTATCAACACAAACGGGGTATCCTTAAAGCAAGGGTACCTTATCATTGTTTCAAATAACTCCTTGGTCTGCATCATCTTATTTTGAAATAGCGGTCCACTGCCACTGCTCTCTGGTGCTATCGACATCAAATCATAATCACTGAGGGCCGCGCAGAAGACTACAACTCGTACATCTTCAAACATTTCCACCCACTTGCATCCTTCATTAATCCCCTTTGCATTTACCCTTATGAGTTGATACCTATAAAAGCAAAAAGGCTAAATTAGCTTTACTGATTCAAGATCAAATCTCATAGTCATATGCCTTGGGGTTGAAGCATGTAAGAGCGAATACTGGGAAATAAGAAAGGGACGGGAATTGAATGCATTTTCTGAAATGATTTTTCATATGAACAATACGATAAAGAAATTATTGCAAACATTGGTGCAGTAACTCTATGTGATGCAATTGCTTGCATCTATGGAACATTATTGAGGAAATCTTTCATAAGGGAACAACAGAATGTCAGGAAAGAATTACTTGGTTAATGGCTGTGAGGGAGCTTCCAAATTGTCTGTGTAGGTTTCAGACATTGGACTACGATCATCAAGCAAAAACTCTATGAAAGCCAAGCCATTCCCTTGGGTGACCCCTTCAGCATAAAGAATGTCACGATCAGTAGGTTCATATTCATTGCTCGACACCTCTACAGCCTGAAGGAAACAAAGCATATCACGTGTTACAGATGGAAAAAATCAATAGAATCAACGCAAGAATCAAGTATGCAATCAAGATCTCACAAATTAAGGAAGGAATATAAAATAATATCAGTTAATTATTCTATAAATATTCTAGTCTTATTTATGTCTTTTAGTCAAGTCCTATAACAAAGGGATTGGAATCCTTATCATGTACTACCTAAATTAGTCAGCCTACCCTTGTTATTTAAACAACAAATGGAATGAAAGAGCAAGCAGAAAATGATTCAATTTTGAGATAGGCAAATATCTCTCTTTAAGCTCCAAGATTGGTAGCCCTTTTTGGAGTGCTCCACCCTTTGTTTCACAATTCTCTTATCATTGGTTCTCATGGAAGACCTTAGCCAAATCGTCCCGTGACTAGATCCCTATCAAAGGCTTGCAACACAATATATTGCTGCAATTTGAGTTCACTTATTTCTTGCCTTTTTTTTTGGGGGGGGGGGGGGGGATCTTCTTCGAGATGAATAACTTGACATATCAACAGCCATCTAAATTTTGGCAATGATTAGGCCAAAATCAGATATAAAAATAAGTTGACATACCCTGCTTAAGAAGTACTCCGCAACATCAGGAAGAAAGTGAAGCTCATCTTTTCTTCTATAAGTGTGCTGTATAGCTGGATCTTTCCACAACTCCTCAACTAATGGTGCATACTCTCGCGTTGCTGCAGGGAAAAATGCATCCAAATCACCAGTGGCTATAATGTCCAGAAGCCAGTCAGCAAAATGCTTTAGCCTTGGGTTGATAGAATAGACACACTGGTTAGTTTCACCAGACTCGACCTCCCCGCCTAACACAAGATTAAAATATTGATTACATGTTGAAAGAGTTGCAATGATGCTAATTTGTTTTTAGGCCAGCTTGGAGAGACATTAGAAGCATCATCATGTATAAAGCTTCTATAACAAACAATGAAACACTATCTAAGAAACAAGTCCATGTTCTACTAGCTCAAAACTATGTTCAAAAGCAGACAAGATTTTGGTGTTGGCAAACATTACCAGCATCACAGTTCTGATCATTGGCAGCTAGTTCTTGCATTCCAGACATTGCTTCCTCCTCAAACCGCTCCCGCCCATCCAATAATATGCTAAGATATCTGTACATATTACTCTGGATCATCAACTTCAGATCCTGCAGTTCTTCTGCAGAAAACCCGTTTCCATACAAAAATTTTGCCTGTTCAATAATGCATGGTGAACATTAGATAAAATGGCATCAACAAAATTTTTAGACTGTAAAAACTAGCTGTTTGTGCTGAATTGGGTAGATAACATAGCTCTAGATGATCCTAGCAACTGAGTTTATCACTTAACACATCTTAATCATGTATACACCATATACCAATTGTTTCTAAACCAAGAAAGCATAAAGAAAAGCAGAATTTGGATAAGTTGACTAATATGATCCCCACTACACACTCAGCCCATGCCATTGAAAGCATTGTAGAGGTTGAGCTACATGCCAATCCACGATTTAAAGTTTACTAATCATCTTAATTATTCCTCATCTACTAATAGATTGGAATGACAGACATTCTTCATGCTCAAGCAAGATATTCTAGCTAACTTCCTTGAAGGTGTAAATTTCTGAAGTGGCTTTACTTTCATTTCCAATGCCACTTAAAGCAATTGCATAGCAACACAAAGCATAATTATTAAAAGAAAATAGTACATTAGCAAAAAGAAAATTCCAAACCTGCTTGAAGATGGTGCTTGTTCCAGAGCCTTGAAGCCCAAGTAAAAGAAGCTTCTCGGTTCGTTTTTGCTCTAGGTAATTTGGAACAGTACTATAATTGCTGGCCTCCTCCTTCACTCCTTGAGGTTGACCATGGGGCACAGGCAAAGAAAACAAGGTACAGACAAAACGAGTTGTTGCCTGTCTCATAAAAACCAAAACCCACATCATATTACATATAATATCCATGATACAAATCAGGCTGTTAGAAGTTTATGTACCTTCTCCCAGATGTTTCCTCTAATGTTATTTTGACCTTCTTCCTCATAACGACCATCATCATAGACCCAAAAATGAGTGTCACGTGGACATTGCACATTTGCCAACTGAACACAACAAAAGGATACATCAATTATTATTTATTTGTTTATTTATTTCAGCCCGAATGGAAGGATACATTATGATTAGTTATACAATATGAAAACATTCATTCGATAAATAGTTTATTCCCATTCACATTCTTATCAAATGCTGAGGTGAAACATATATTAGAATGTCTAAAAGAAAGGCATAATGCAGAAAACTAAGGTGTTAAAAGAGTTTTGTAAAGGGAACCTGTTTCTTCTAACTGGTTATGATATAAAGTATAAAAGGAGGACACAACTTAGCACCACAAGAACATGAGATTGAGAGTCCTAAATGTATGGAATCAAGCAGAAAAGAAAAACAATGATCAAGAGCAATAAATAATAGATCCCATATTAACTTTTATTGTTGTTACCTTTAGCACCCTCAATTCAAGTTTTGTAATCTCCCTTCCATTGATATAGACTTCAGTATTGCCATTGCTTGCATCATGATTAAGCTTGCCAGTGAAATTTAGGTTTGAACTAATGATGCGATCAGGTTTTTCTCCTTCCTGCCAATTCAATAAGAAAAGATAGTCAAATCAAGTCCCCATATTCTAGATGTTCCTCTGATCGCTTCTTCAAATAAAAAAACCAAGTGAAACATAAAATAGCATATCATATTAACTTACCTTTCCCCATAGACCAGATTCCTTGTCATACCAATATCTTCCAGGCTTCAACTTCCTAGGAGGTAAAGGGCATCCGAGTAATTCAGCCATCTCTTCGGGCTTCAGTGGATATCCATTCACAATTAGCTGCTCCGGCCGGAGCTGATTAGCAGAACATTCTTTCTCTGCCTTCATAATCTGCTTTACCTCCAATGGACTGAGTAGTCGAGACAAGAGCCTAGAATGTTTACCTAATCGTAAGCGCTTTGATTCATTAATTGGCTGGCGAATGCATGTCAGACATTTTCGTCCTTCAGGCATCGACCCCATTGCCCTAAGCACACAATTGCTGCAATACTTAGCGTCACAAACCAGGCAAGATTCCTTTGTTTCCCACTTTCTCTTACCGCATCGATAACAAACCCTTCTCTTCTTCTTCTTTTCTGTTGAAACCCCAACATATTCAGGAAAGACTCTCTTTACCATATCCACATCTTTCCTATCCGACTTTTCAACAGTATTGAATGTAACAACTGGAACTCTCTTTCCTTCATTAACAACTTGTTTAGGAGGATTATTAGGAGGGTTGCCAACTGAGCCAGGTGATGCTGAAGGAGAAGCTGAAGAAAAATCAGGATTTTGCAGCACAGACACTAGGGACTCAGAGCTTGCCGAAACCCTTGGACTCTGAGTACGTGGACTTGTGACACTGGCAATATAAGACACTGGCAAGGGGATTGGCTCAATCAGCAGGGTCGCAGTATTAGCAACTGATCTTTGGGACTCTGACAGTGCTTCTGCAGTAGGGATGGCATGTGAATTTACATCCAGAGGCTCAACTCTAGGTACTTCATAAGCAACTGGAGGACCTTTATATTCTATTGCGATAGAGTAATCAAGCTCTAATGAATCTTCAGGGAGCAAGGCACTGGGTGGAAGCATCTTCCCGACCAACTTTTTCCAACTCTCACCCTCCTTTTGCTCCATTTATTTGAATACAATACCGAAGTGCTATATGCTGGGCTAGAGCTTCAAGTTCAAATTACAACTCCTCAAGTATCACACATAGTTATCAAACTATGCTCTATAACATCCAGAGACGTGCAGGGATAAGCTCGAATTACCTGGAAAGCAATCGTCAGAACAGTGAGATTTTCCGGGTCCTTTATAATGCATGATTGACAATGAAACCAGAAATAGTTACCAAGCAGCCAGACTTCAACATAAAATTGTCATCCTAAGAAAGCCTTCCAGTTTCAAAGGATATATTGGAAAAGATCAATCATTTGACCCTAATTAAATGAAATAAAAGCAAATTCAAATGTTCAAAAACCAAACATGGGATTCAGGCATAATTTGAACAACAAAGTAGGCCCACACGCATATAGCTTAAACACCTACTCTTTTGGAATGAAGTAACTGAAATAATCGGCAGTCAGCCAACAGAAAAAATAAAGGAAAAATCCATTTTGTTAAGTCTATCCAAGAGAAGACTTTTACCTATAAATAATACCCTAAACCCATAGAAGATTGTTAAAATTGATAGTCAAATGGTAATGTAAGCTCATGTAGAAATTTTCAACTTTAAGAAAAGTACGATTGAATTCATTTATAGTCAAACAATAGACATTTCAAGCTTCATTCAAGCTTTGAGGCTAAACATGACTTTCCAACTAAAAAGAACAAAATTGAATCAGTCTACAATGGAAAACATTGGGATCACATTTTACCTACTGAAACTTCAAGAAACATAAAAGAAAAAGGCAGTCATACCCATCCATACATAGAAAATCTTAGGGTCAATTAAACAAATACTGTCTACAAAACCCAAAAAAGAAAAAAACCAAGAAGATACCTGAAAGAAAAGGATGAAAATGAAAGTGAATCTTAGAGAGGAAGAAGAAAAGGTAGAGAAGCTCTTTGCTTTCTGCGCTTCTTCGAATTGTTTCTTTTCTGCGCTTTGAAGAAATCCAAGAAAAGAAAACGAAATCCCAGACTCTGAGAGATGGGAAAAATAAAAAATAAAATCTTCAAAAAGCCTCTCTGCAAAACGAAGAAAGAGAGCCTGCAGTACAACACATCAGTCCATTTTTTTGTAGAGAATGATGAAAATGGTGAACACTACAGACAAAGAAGAGAGAGAAATGTGGGCCCCCAAGTTTCTTATTTTCTTTTTCTTTTTTGGTTTAAGAACTTCATGAACAACAGTAGCAGCAGCAGCTGCTGCAGGATTGTCTGAAGGAGTGGTTTTCACTTTTTTAATGTTTGTTGTAGTTGAGTTAAGAGGACTGGGTGGGGGGATGAGCTGCCCCGAGGCCCGAGCTCTACTGGGTGTGGCTCGTGCGTGGGTACTGTTGGCGCCTATGGTGGTGATGATGTGGAACCGTACGACCAAGATATTTGTGTTGGATCACGCGCCTTCTAAGGAGAGTGATAGATTCTCTCTTCTATGTCTGTTTGTTTGCTTTCCTTGTTGTGGGCGTGAAAAACGTGGATCAGGCATCACCAGAGGCCTGATCATAGTACTATGGGCCACGGCTCATTCCCACCAGGCCATCATCCATCATAATTTTATATTGGTTAATATATGTTGTTAGTCCCTATACTTTGACGAAATTTGAAATTTATCTTTCTATTTAAAAAGTTAGAAATTAAGTCCTTTAAATTTTTTAATCTAAAAATATCATTCCAATCATTAAAATTGTAAGTATTTTAAATTAAAATTTATTAATTTGGCATGCTGATTAAACTACCCTCATATGATGTAGCATATATTTGACAAAAAATAAGCAGAAATAATTTTTTTTTTAAATTGAAAAAAATTAAAGGGATTGAATCTTTATCTCTAAAAGTATAGGTATTAATAGCGGGTTTTAACCTTTTATGGTGAAATTATTATAAGAGAAAAGGTGATGAACCCTCTTTTCCCCGAATATTCAATTCCCTTTTCCAGAAATTAACGAAAAATAGAAAAAGATATAAACATTTTAATCTGAAAGTCCCAACAAACAAGACAGTGAATAAACCAAGGTTTTTATTATGGTTGGTATACCTCAGTTGTAACTATAATGGATTTAGTCTTTGGGAGTTGGGACATTATATATTCACATTTTTAATTAAAAGTTGGATGAGACATATACAAATTTACATTTGTTTATATCTAAATTAATGGGACATGGATTTAAATAATCCTCTCTTTTAACTTATATTATTTGTCAGATCACTCCAGAATAGATTATCAAGTTAATATGTCACGTTAGAAATTAGAATATTTTTATATTTTAAAAATATTAATTAATTGTTGATATAGTAGCATCAACAAAGTTAACAAATATTAATTTTTTCGTCTATTTTTAATGATTTGACAAATAATACAAACTCAATGACTAAAAGAGATAAAAGAAAAATTAAATGGATGACTAAAATGATATTTGATATAAAGTTAAAAGGGGAACGATGATTTAGTTATGATTTTAAAGTTGGAGGGCTTCAACCTTATAAGCTCGCATTCACATAAATTTGTTTTCAAAAACTTGTTATCAATTGTAATTATAATTTGTTTTTATCCTGCTTTTTATTTTTTATGCAAACACACATTAAATATAATATTAATTTTAAGATGAATTTTGTAATGTTTTAATCCATTTATTTTTCTTTCAAACCGTCTAACCAATTAACTTTACCTAAGTAATTTAATCAACTTGTTTCAAGGTTAATATAGAATTCAATGGAATTGAATATAAATTTAAAATATTTAATTTTAATTGAACCTAATATCGTTTTATTTAATTTTATGGGATAAAATAATATTTAGTTCTTAAATTTGGTAATTTTTCTCAATTTGATCTCTAAATTTTTTTATCTATACAAGTCATTGAACTTGATAGTTTTTCTCAACTTAGTCCATGAACTTGGATTTTGTTAAGGTACGATGATGTGGCACTATGAAACTATGTCATATTTCCATTTGAATTTTTAAAATAAAATCTTATGATTTCTTTATTTTTTTTATTTTTTTAGAGTTTATATATATATATAATTTTCAGATGATGATGAAATACAATTTTAAAATGTCATGTCATTACTCTTGAACATAATTTTAGTTCAATGATTAAATTAAGAAAAATTGCCAAATACAAAAAGATTCAAGACCCACTAAGAAAAAGTTGTCAAATTAAGAATTTAAATATTGTTGTATCCCTTAATTTTATATCACGTGATTAAAATGTTATTATTTTGTAATTAAAAGTAGAGAAATGAATAAACTAAATAGATAAACAATAATTTTAATAATAAAGATATAAATTGTACTTTTATTTAGAATTTGCTTAACAAATAGATTTGGGTTTTAATTTTTTTTTCAACTATGAGGAAAGCATTTAGTATTCGTGAAATCATAGATAAATGTATTTTACACTAAACTCGAAAAAAATAAATTCTTTTCAATAATCACATTAAATCTGATTAAACTCAAAATTAAATTAATTAGATTTCCTAAAAATGAAGGAAGATCTCACAATAGTCTTTTATGTTTCCTATTTTTTTTCCCTTTCGTCTAAAGTAATAGTGAAAGCACCAAACCATTTTTTTAAAAGCTTAAGACCTTTACCTAAACTAGTCCTTCTTCAACCATTCTTTTGCCCCATTTGAGTCAAACACTCTAAATATCTCATAAAGTAGTTGGTTTGAGTTGAGAATTCTATCATCTTGAATATAAAATTTGTATCATTTTAAAATAAATGTAGTTATGAAATTTTGTTTCTCAATAAATTTAGCTTAAAATGGTGTTTCTGTGGAGCCTAAAATGGTGGTCCATCAATTCTATATGCTTAAATTATATATTCAACAATACTGCATTAAGACATCTTCTTATTTTCTTTCTGCCATCTTTTTTGAAACATTAGCCTATCATACATTGTATCTATGGTTATTTTTCAGAATATTACATATTGGGTTTTATTATTAATTATCTTTATAAGTATTTATACATATGCTTTCTTTTTAACATTATTCTTGTTGGGCCTAAATTTCGTCTGAACCCAACACCAATTAAACCAAAATCAGAAAAAAATAAAATAAAGTCCAAAAATAAAAAAAGTCCAAATTTACAAAAAAAAAAGCCCAAGTTAAACCAAACTACCCTAGCCCAAATTAATCCTAGCCCGTTTAATCCACAATCTTAACATTTTTCAGCCACCAAACCTAAACAAAAAAAAAAATGAAACCCTAGCCGCTAGCAGCCACCACCACCGAACCACCTCCAAACCCTTCACGGCCGCTCCACGTCTCCATACCTGCAAGAAAGGTGCAACAGTAGCAACAGTCAAATTTGGTTGTATTTTTTAGTATAAAAACTCAAACAAAATATTGTAAAAGAGGGGATTTTTTTTGGAAATAAAGAAAAGGGTTGAATATCAAAAAAGAAAAGATATATAAAAAAGCAACTGTAGGTTTCTTTTGTTTTTATTTTGTTTATTTTCTTTCTCTTTTATTTGCTTTTTTTTTTTTTGAAATCGTTCACGTGCATATATTTCTCGTTTATTTATCATTTTTATTTTTAAAACGAGTTTTAAAGAAAAAGGGAAAATTTTACCTATTTTTGGGATTCCGGTCACCATGCACGGTGGCCGGCAACGACGGATGACGGAGGCCAGCGCGGTAGTCGGCGTCAGAGGCTTCGGCCGGATGCTTTGAGAGAGAGGAAGAGTTGAGAGGAAAAAGAGTTTTTTTTTTTTTTACAAGAAGTGATAAAATGAAAATTTTGGGGAAAAAATTAGATAATATAGCAGCTCAAAACGCTGTCGTTTTGTCCCTTTCCCAACACAGCCAAAACGGCGCCGTTCCAACCTAGCCCATGTGCACGCCCGACCTGACCAAGGGGATCCGCATGTTTTCCAGAGAGGGGCTAATTGCGCTTTTAGCCCCTCCGATTTTTTTATGATTTTACAATTAAAGTTATTTTATTTCTAAATTCGCACCACAGTTATACTCCAGTTTCAATTTGGTCCCCCTGGCAACGACGCTTTTTGGGGGAACGAATATTTTCTTTTTTGGTCCCTCTATGTTTTGCGCGTGTTTTAATTCGGTCCTTTTTTCCTTTTATTTACTTTCTAATTTTACCCCAAAACTTTTGTTTTCGATCCAATTTAGTCACTTTTTGATTTTTTTTTCTATTTTACTATTAAATTAATTAATTTGAGCTTTATTATTATTATTATTATTATTATTATTATTATTATTATTATTATTATTATTATTATTATTATTATTGCATTTACCGTTATTATTTCTAATATAATTACTATTATTTTGTTACTAATACTATTTTTTTATTATTATCTTTATTATTATTTTCATTTACTATTAATACTATTGTTACCATTTTTTTCTTTCCTTATTATTTTCGTTATTTGTACTATTATTACTATTACTAATTTAGTATTACTAGGGTGTTACTATCATTTTTTTACTATTATCATTATTGTTTTATATAATTAACTTCATTATTATTACTATATTCATTGGTATTCTTAGCATTATTTTATTACTATCATTTTTATACACATGTTATCCATACTGAATAGTTTTTTATTTTTATATACATATTATCAATTTCATGTCATTTTGTGTGTGTATATATATATATATATTTTCCCTAAATCTACTTATGTACATATATTCTTTAAACCTATTATATAATTTTTTTTTTAAAGTCCTTATGTTATTATATAGTTTAGTTTATTTCAAATATTTTTATATATATTGTTACTTGTATATATTTTTATAATAAGTTTTTTTTCCTCTCATTTCATGTCCGTTGATTATCTGGATTGATATGTATTATTTTTTCTCCTGTGTAGAATTAGTACCAGGCATTTTTATTTCATGCCTGATCTTATGCTTGCGTGGTTCTTATTATTACATTATGGTACAAACTCCAACGTTTTGGTCGATATTGGTCATTTCATTTTTGTCCCAAACAAATTGAATAAATGCATTCTCGGTCAATTCCATAGTCGCTTATTTAAAAGCTTTTGAAAACAAGGTAATGTTTCGTGTTTGGAAGTTCGAGAAATTGTGCCCTAATGTGCTGGGTTTCGGTTTTTCGTTCGTCCAAATAACTAAATATCCTTTTAAGATTTGGATCGTGTTTTCTCGATTTTAAAAATAAGGCAATATTTCATGTTTGGAAATTCGAGGAATCGTGCCCTAACGTGCTGGGTTTCGGTTCTTTCGTTTGGCCAAATAACGAAATACCCTTTTTAAATTTGCGATGCATGAATTTTGGAAATCATGAAATAATCTTAGTGTCAAGAGTTTGAAATATTGTATCCTAACGTGCTGGATGTTATATTTCATTCTTTCGGAACAGGAGAATTTTGATATCCAATTCGAATTATCCAAACATTTTCTAAAGGATTCATATTTTAAAATCTCTTCCAATTTTCGATATTAGGACATTAATCAATCAATAAGGTACCAATTTTGGGCGTTGCGAGGGTGCTAATCGTTCCTCGTGCGTAATCGACTCCTGGACCCGTTTTTTTAAATTTCATAGACCAAATGTTTTATAAGGTGACCCAACCACACTCCAAAAAAGATTGGTGGCGACTCCATTTTCCTTTTTAAATTCGGCTCGTTTTCCAAACAAAAAAAAGGTTTCGACAGCTTGGCGACTCCGTTGGGGACCAATAAGAGAGTCAAGCCGTAGAATTCATTTATTTTTTGTCCTTTTATCGAAAATTAAAATCTGATTTTGATTCTTTCACCGCATGAGTTTGTGTCGTGTCATATGTTTGTTATGGTTTGAGTCTCATAGGGTACTCTTGCATCACATTGCATGACTGTTGTGGTCAAACCTTTTAAGTGGGAGTGAGAAACTATGCCTTCGTGAGGTTTTCACCTCCGCATAGCCATAGGGAAATGTATTCCCCTGAACTGAACTCGATCCATATGAGCCTATAATGGGTGAGGATTGAGGAATCTACTGGTTCAGGTACCTTTACTTTAGAGCTAAACCACATATAGAGAGCCCTAGGAACTTACCCTAGGTAGAACTACGCCAAACCCTAGTAGACACCTAGATAGATGTTTGATTTTACCATCTGTACATGATACTAACGTGTTTATTCTTGTTTATGACTACATTACATTTCATCATCATAGAAAAAAGGTGCTGATTCATATTCGATTGCTAAATAGAAAAGTTTGTCATAGGAAAATGGATTTCTTGATAAAGTGGGTCATAATACGTTCGTCTGAATATAGCCCAAGTAAACACAACGAGAAAAGATTGATGGTATATGATTTTTCCTAGTTGCCCAAGGATTCAAGCCAACAAGGATTATCCGAGAATCATCACGTCTCAATGTTCTTAAAGAAGCTTACGAGTATCACGGAGGATAAGTGAGTGAAGAGTCATGGCCTGGATCAAGTGACAAGGAGCTAAATGATGCATCTATAGAGAAAGTTCATGGGACACGACCATAACATCCGGATATGAAGAAAAGGATTGGTGTCTTCACTTGGGCTATGAGGACGAAGCCGCATATGTAATCCGTTTTATGTAAAGAAATTTATTTTCTAGAAAAGTTCTTCTAATGGAATTGAATTCAGAATCGACGCCTCTCTTTCTTTTTGCATTCATCCCTTTACATTGCATTTTAATACATTTGCATTTCATCGCATCATGTGCATTAAATATCATAAAAGAATCCTATTAACTAGAGATCATATTATAGTTACCCTGGACCATCACTACTACATGCGAGGAAAAACAAAAGTCATGGATCAAAGGATAGAAAAGTTAAAACAGATGCAGAAAGAGATGCAGGACCAACTGCAAACTCAGATGCAAGAACAATTGGCTAAGATCCAACAGGACATGAGGGATCAAATGCTGAAATCCCAGAGAAGTATGATGAGCTAGTTAACACAGTTGTTGACTGGAGAGCCTGATAAAGGAAAGAGTCCTATGATCAATACCGGAGATGATAATGAAGATTCTGCTTATCCTCCAGGCTTGGCCCCGGTAAATTTCCAAGTGCAACCATCAAAAGTGCCCGTCAATATCAAACCCCAGTATCAATCCGGTACCTTAGCACCGGTAAACTTCCCAACAGGCTCAAGCTCCAACCCCAGAGATAATTTGGCAAAACCAATGGTCCCTGACTTCGATGATGCAGCAGAAGGGGAAAAAGTAAGGGCGGAACTCTCAAAGGAGTTTAAAGATCGATGCAAATGGTTAGAGGAGAAGTTCAAAGCATTGGAAAACGCTGATTACCAATACGAAGTGGAGGCTAAGAAGTTGAGTCTGGTCCTAGATCTGGTACTCCCACCAAAGTTCAAGATGCCAGAATTTGAAAAATACAATGGGACCAGCTGCCCTGAGGCCCACATTACAATATTCTGTCGAAGAATGACGAGACATGTCAGCAACAACCAATTGTTGATTCACTGTTTCTAGGATAGTCTGACTAGAGTCGCGGCTAAATGGTACAATCAGTTGAGTTGTACTCAAGTCAAATTATGGAAGGATTTAGCACAGGCCTTCATGAAGCATTATGACCATGTGATTGATATAACGCCTAACAGGATCACGTTACAAAACATGGAGAAAAAGTCAGGCGAAAGTTTCAAGAAATATACCCAGAGGTGGAGGGAAGTCGCTACACAAGTCCAACCGCCACTACTAGAGAAAGAAACAACCATGCTCTTCATTAATACCCTGAAGGCACCTTTTATCAATCATATATTGGGAAGCGCTACTAAGAGCTTCGCAGACATAGTGATGTCGGGTGAAATGATAGAAAATGCGATAAGGTGTGAAAAGATAGAGGTTGGGGAAAGCACGAGAAGATCAACTCCGAAGAAAAGAGAAAATGAAGTAAGTAATATGAGCTTGGGTTATTCAAAACCCGTTACCGTCAGTCAACCGAGAGCGGTAGCCACGGGCCAGCAAGCCTCACCCAGGCAGGAGCCCAACACGAGGCAGAATATCGAGAAATTCCAGTTTACTCCCATACCAATGACGTATAGGGAGTTGTACAAAAATCTGTTTGATGCGCACGTTGTAGCCGATTTCTACTTGAAACCGTTGCAACCCCCATATCCTAAGTGGTATGACACAAATGCTCAGTGTGAATACCATGCGGCAATAGTAGGGCACTCGATAGAAAACTGCACCTTATTCAAAAGGTTAGTCGAAAGGCTTATTGAAGCAGGTGTTGTGAAATTCGATGATGCACCTAGTGTGAGAAATCCGTTACCCAGTCATACGGATAAAAAGGTAAAGCCATGTTGAGAACATGGGAAGGAGAATCAAACAGAATGTTGCTGAAGTAAGAGCCCCATTGAGAGAGGTTTGGAAGGAAATGCGGGAAAGATGTTTAGTTCTGCAAGGGTTGAGGAGCAAATCTTGGGATGCGAGAAACTACAGTGAGTTCCACAATAAGAAGGACCATGAGATCCAACAATGTAGCGAATTTAGGGCCCTAGTGCAAGGGTTAATGGATAATAAAGAGCTGGTGTTCTTTGACTATTCTGAAGGAGAAAATGTGTGCACCATAGGAGGAGAGTCGATAGAGAAGGAGGTCGAGGTCAAATGGGGATCAATGACTTTTCCCTTTATATCTAATGCATTTGTATCGAAAGGAATTGTCCATTCGGGACCGGAGAACATGAATGAAGAAACGACTGAAGACATGTTGAAAACTATGAGCATCAACGCCGTATTTGAAGAGGGATCGGAGGAAGAAAACTTAGCGGGCATACGCCTCTGTGAGCTTGGGAGTGTTCTGAACAACTGGACTGCGGAGGAAATTCCTATAGTTTTTAGAGCTAACACAGAGTAATGTTCAAAATAGACTTGTTGTTTTAAGCCTAGAAGCAATAAGAACCTTTTGTGAAATAGGCTCATGTTCAAACATCTTTATTTTCAATAAAAAAAAATGCATTTTTGTGTTTCATGCCAGGCAATTTTTTTTCTTTTTATTCTCTCATTTCATTCATAATTATATCATAAATAATCATCTTTAGAATCATTTATTCTTTGGAATTTGCCTTCGTACCTACAATAGGTACCCAGATATTAAGACATGAGTAACGCTGTTGCTGACTCCCTGTTGAGTGAGATATGGGTCTAAAAGGATCTAAGGATTTTGAAGATGACAGAGATTGTTACTTATCTTTTGATTTGTTAAAGATGGTAGAACATGATGAAAATAAATTCTACTGTATAAAGGGTCAGTAGACATTGCGAGTCTAGGAAATGAGTGAAGATCGAAGCCTAGCCCACCGCAGAAACAAAGTAAGATGTCATTGAGTTATTCTAAGAATTCAAAGATGTATTTGCAGGATCGCATCAAGCTATGCCTAGGCACGAGGATGCTGTAGAGTGTTCGAAAAGGTACATGCTAATAGTTTTCTGATAGCCAGGCCGATTATAAGGTTCGGGTACTGCTGGTCTACCATGAAAATGAGATCGCATCAGTTATGTCGTAAATGCCAAATTAAGGAAGACAAGACTTGTGTGCTTCCTCCATTTTTTCCTATACGTAGGGCATAGATGTTACGGGGACGATCTCATCAAAAGCATCTAGTCGACACCAATTCATCTTCGTGATTGTCAATTTCTTCACTAAGAGGATGAAGGTCGTCCATATGCCAAAGTTACAAAGTCAACAGTCATCAAATTCAATTTCAATTCCAATTTCAATTTTAAATTCGAATTCGAAAAAGAAGAAGAATAAGAAGAATAAACCATCCAAAAAGATTCTAAAATTTGATTGAGACTTGTAAAGATTGACATAGAGAAGTTACCATTTACCCTCTATGCTTCTCAAATATTGGCCAAGACCTTTATCGGAACAACACCTTTCCCATTGGTTTAGGGAAGGGAGGCAATTTTTGAAAGTTGAGATCCCTTTTATTCGAACTTTGATTGAATTAAGAATTGGACGAAACAGAACGTCTCTAGTAAGCTTGAATGAAAGTATTCATCATGGTCGGATGCACTAAAAACGGATGATACAAGTTTATGATAAAAAGGTTCGCCCAAGAGAATCTCATGATGGTAAAAAAGAATCTTTCTCAGGTAAAAAGGACTTCAGTGGATGCTAAAGTGGGAAAGACCTTATGTAGTAAGGAAGGCCTGTTCTGAAGGAGCATTGACATGGACGAAGATATGCTCAATCCGGTAAATTCAGATTCAGTCAAAAAAAGGAGAGACTAAGGCGAAAACACGCAAAGGGCGCTTTGAGACATTCTAAAAAAAAATAAAAAAACGGAGAGGCCAAGGTGAAAACCTGCAAAGGGTGCCTTGAGACCAAAGAGGGCTTTGAGTCGAAAACCCGAAAAAGGCGGCTCAAATTTTGATCGAAAGTGGGGCATACAGTAGTCTTGGTACGCTTAAATTAACAATGAGGAAGTATGTTATGTCTTGGGGCATCGACAAAGTACTTCGGATCCCCTAAACACATATTGAGCTTAAAATGGTCTTCAAGAATTAATGAACTAATAATGCTTTCACAAAAGAAGTTTTACATATTACCCTGAAAGTCTCTAAATAATGCAAGAATCTGAAACAGGACAATTATTTAGAACCCACCAGGCTTAAAGGGCTCGGAACACTTAAGATAAGGGTCTAAGCAGTAACGACATCTTTAGATTCTCTATTGGAAGTATCAACTGAACAAGAAGACATACGTCAGGGATATCACCTTGACAAATTGCGAGCAATGATAGCCCAAATGTAAAAAAATTGGATCACCTTCATGACATTTTGCATTCATTCATTCGTAATACATATGGTTAGGAGCATTTTTTTTATGACATCCTAATCATTTGGTAGAAGCATAAACCCCATGAAACCAATTCTACAGGTAGGTTCCCTAGAGGACAATGTAGCAAAATTGATTAGAATAACAGATTTTGGCGAATCTTATCTCCATGTATCGACAATGGAGCAGATTTAGGCCAATAGCCTTATCTCCCTAAGTAGGAGCGGAGTAGGCTAATGATAGCAGATCTTATCTCCACTGAGCAGGAGTGGAGCAGATCAAAGACATCAAGTCTTATCTCCATGTAACGGCAATGGAGCAGACTAATGATAGCAGATCTTATCTCCACTGAGCAGGAGTGGAGCAGATCGAAAACGGCAAGTCTTATCTCCATGTATCGGCAATGGAGCAGACTGAAGATTATAGATCTTATTTCCACTGAGCAGGAGTGGATCAGATCGAAAACATCAAGTCTTATCTCCATGTATCGGCAATGGAGCAGACTGAAGATTATAGATCTTGTATCCTCGAGATAGCAGTGGGGCAGATCGAAAATGGCGAATCTTATCTCCGTGTATCAGTAATGGAGTAGATTTAGGCCACTAGCCTTATCTCCCTGAGCAGGAGCGGAGTAGGCTAACGATAGCAGATCTTATCTATACTGAGCAGGAGTGAAGCAGATTGAAGACAGCAAGTCTTATCTCCATGTATCGGTAATGGAGCAGACTAAAGATAGCAGATCTTATCTCCACTGAGCAGGAGTGAAGCAGATCGAAGACAGCAAGTCTTATCTCCATGTATCGACAATGAGCAGACTGAAGATAGCAGATCTTATCTCCACTGAACAGGAGTGAAGCAGATCAAAGACAGCAAGTCTTATCTCCATGTATTGGCAATGGAACAAACTGAAGATAACATATCTTATCTCCACTGAGCAGGAGTGGAGCAGATCGAAGACAGCAAGTCTTATCTCCATGTATTGGCAATGGAGCAGACTAAAGATTGTAGATCTTATCTCCACTGAGCAGGAGTGGAGCAAATCGAAAATTACAAGTCTTATCTCCATGTATCGGCAATGGAGCAGACTGAAGATTATAGCCTTATCTCCATTGAGTAGGAGTGGAGCAGGCTAAAGATAGCAGATCTTATCTCCCTAAGAAGTAGTGGAGCAGATCAAATTTCGACGAATCTTATTTCCATAAAGCAGCATTGGAGCGAATTAGAACGACAATTTTTATACCCCTAAGGAAGCAATGGGTTAAAGCAAGGCCACTTGAAGGAAAAAGTATCAAGAAGTCCAGACTCGGCAAGGCCGGGCACAATTGGCCCTTTTATAGTCTTTGCTCTATTCTCGTTACACGACAACGAGCAAAGAGGGGCAGCTGTTGGGCCTAAATTTAGTTCGGGCCCAATACCAATTAAACCAAAACCAGAAAAAAATAAAACAAAGTCCAAAAATAAAAAAATGGTCCAAATTTACAAAAAAAAATGCCCAAGTTAAACCAAACCACCCTGGCCCAAATTAACCCTAGCCCGTTTAACCCATAACGTTAACATTTTTCAGCCACCAAACCTAAACAAAAAAAATGAAACCCTAGCCGCCAGCAGCCACCACCACCGAACCACCTCTGAACCCTCCACGGCCGCTCCACGTCGCCATACCTACGAGAAAGGCGCAACAGTAGCAACAATCAGATTTGGTTGTATTTTCGGGTATAAAAACCCAAACAAATTATTGTAAAAGAGGGGTTTTTTTTGGAAATAAAGAAAAGAATTGAATATCAAAAAAGAAAAGATATAAAAAAAAAGCAACAGTAGGTTTCTTTTGTTTTTATTTTTTTATTTTCTCTCTTTTATTTGTTTTTTTTTTGAAATCGTTCATGTGCATATATTTCTCGTTTATTTATCATTTTTATTTTTAAAACGAGTTTTAAAGAAAAAGGGAAAATTTTACCTATTTTTGGGATTCCGGCCACAGTGCGCGGTGGCCGACGCGGTGGTCGGTGTCAGAGACTTCGGCCGGATGCTTTGAGAGAGAGGAAGAGTTGAGAGGAAAAAGGGTTTTTTTTTTAGAAGTGATAAAATGAAAATTTTGGGGAAAAAATTGGATTATATAGCAGCTCAAAACGTTGCCGTTTTGTCCCTTTCCCAACACAGCCAAAACGGCGCCGTTTCAACCTAGCCCGTGTGCTCGCCCGACCAGACCCAAGGGATCTATGTGTTTTCCAGGAAGGAGCTAATTGCGCTTTTAGCCCCTCCGATTTTTTTTATGATTTTACAATTAAAGTTATTTTATTTCTAAATTCGCCCCATAGTTATACTGCAATTTCAATTTGGTCCCCCTGGCAACAGCGCTTTTTGGGGGAACGAATATTTTCTTTTTTGGTCCCTCTATGTTTTGCGCGTATTTTAATTCGGTCCTTTTCCTTTTATTTACTTTCTAATTTTACCCCAAAACTTCTGTTTTCGATCCAATTTAGTCCCTTTTTGATTATTTTTTCTATTTTACTATTAAATTAATTAATTTGAGCTTTATTATTATTATTATTATTATTATATTGCATTTACCGTTATTATTTCTAATATAATTACTATTATTTTATTACTAATACTTTTTTTTATTATCTTTATTATTATTTTCATTTACTATTAATACTATTGTTACCATTTTTTTTCTTTCCTTATTATTTTCGTTATTTGTACTATTATTACTATTACTAATTTAGTATTACTAGGGTGTTACTATCATTTTTTTAATATTATCATTATTGTTTTATATAATTAACTTCATTATTATTATCATATTCATTGGTATTATTGGCATTATTTTATTACTATCATTTTTATACACATGTTATCCATACTGAATAGTTTTTTATTTCTATATATATATTATCGGTTTCATGTCATTTTGTGTGTGTATATATATATATATATATATATATATTTTTCCTAAATCTACTTATGTACATATATTCTTTAAACCTTATATATTTTTTCTTTTAAAGTACTTATTTTATTATATAGTTTGGTTTATTTCAAATATTTATATATATATATATATTGTTACTTGTATATATTTTTATAATAAGTTTTTTTCCTCTCATTTCATGTCCGTTGATTATCTGGATTGATATGTATTATTTTTTTCTCCTGTGTAGAATTAGTACCAGGCATTTTTATTTCATGCCTGATCTTATGCTTGCGTGGTTCTTATTATTACATTATGGTACAAACTCCAACGTTTTGGTCGATATTGGTCATTTTATTTTTGTCCCAAACAAATCGAATAAATGCATTCTCGGTCAATTTCATAGTCGCTTATTTAAAAGCTTTTGAAAACAAGGCAATGTTTCGTGTTTGGAAGTTCGAGAAATTGTGCCCTAATGTGCTGGGTTTCGGTTTTTCGTTCGTTCAAATAACTAAATATCCTTTTAAGATTTGGACCATGTTTTCTCGATTTTAAAAATAAGGCAATATTTTCATGTTTGGAAATTTAAGGAATCGTGCCCTAACGTGCTGGGTTTCGGTTCTTTCGTTTGGCCAAATAACGAAATACCCTTTTTAAATTTGCGATGCATGAATTTTGGAAATCATGAAATAATCTTGGTGTCAAGAGTTTGAAATATCGTATCCTAACGTGCTGGATGGTATATTTCTTTCTTTCGGAACATGAGAATTTCGATATCCAATTCGAATTATCCAAACATTTTCTAAAGGATTCATATTTTAAAATCTCTTCCAATTTTCGATATTAGGACATTAATCAATCAATATGGTACCAATTTTGGGCGTTGCGAGGGTGCTAATCTTTCCTTGTGCGTAACCGACTCCCGGACCCGTTTTCTTAAAATTCGTCGACCAAATATTTTATAAGGTGACCCAACCACACTCAAAAAAAAGATTGGTGGCGACTCCATTTTCCTTTTTAAAGTCGGCCCATTTTCCAAACAAAAAAAAATGGTTTCGACAATTCTCATTATAAGTTCTTATCATATCTTTTCTTTTTATTAATATCTAAAATTACTCATAGTCCCTCCTCAACTCTTAAATATGAGGATAATACACTTCAGCACACTCAGACCCACGTCCTACTGTACTTATAACAATATCGATATCAATTGAGCTAAGATTCAATCCATATATATATATATATATATATATATATATATATATTGTTACAAATTTTGAGAAGACGGTAAGTTGTCAAAGTTTGAATATTTGCGATTGATACTAATGAACAACCTTATCATTCCAACTGTGACTTTGTTGATGAATATAAATTTTTAGTGCCTAGTTACAAAAACGATATAAATTATAAATTAGAAGCCCCGAGTCCCAATATATTTTACAAATATATGGGCTTGGGTTGGATTCCTTGAACCTCCTAGGATATATCAAGTTCATCTGCCCTCATGTAAAATGGGCATAAAATACTGGCCTTAGTATGTATGGGCTTCAACACTAAAATCCAATTATCTCCCAGGCTTTGGGCAGTTGATGATATTTGGCTTAAGTGAGATGGATGTATATATGCACGGGTCATGTAGGACATCTGGTTGTGGCTGCTGCTCTTGGTTTACTTGGCCCGTGGTGCTGAGATGGCAAGCTATGACAGGCCCTGTAAACTCGAAGAAGGAATCTAATGAAGCCAAGCTCTCCCTAAACATTATCCTATCCAGAATCTACTCCTCCCATAATCTGACCTTTGCTTTCCTGGCTGGGATTCTCTTCTCAATCTCATGGATCACATTCAAACTCCTCTCACTACTTCCAAACCTCCTGCTCCCATTCCATTCTCCTTTCACTTTTCCTCTCATTTCACTCCTACTACATACTATAGTCTCAAATTCTTTGACCTTTGTGCCAATCTCCTTACACACCCCAAAGGTCCATAGATTTCACCTTTTGTCATATTATGTTTTCATGTTATTCCACATGGCATTACTTTAGATTGGTAAATCATGATGTGTAGATAAAACTATGGCTGGGACTTCAGTCCTTCAGCAGACCAACTTCTTTTCACCGCCTGCAGATCCACCACAATTCTCTGAGTTGAATTTGAGGTTGAAGGAGCAACAGTGCTTATCTCTCCTCAAGAGGTGCAAGAACTTGGAAGATTTCAAGCAAGCTCATGCCCAGATAGTCAAATGGGGTTTCTTTTGGAACTCCTTTTCTGCAAGCAATCTGGTGGCTGCATGTGCTCTCTCAGATTGGGGTAGCTTGGACTATGCCTGTTCCATTTTCCAACAAATCCATGAACCCGGTACTTTTGAATTCAATACCATGATTAGAGCTCATGTCAAAGACATGAACTTTCTGGATGCTTTAGTTTTTTATTATGAGATGCTTGAAAGAGGAGTTGAGCCTGATAATTTCACTTATCCTGCACTTTTCAAGGCATGTGCCTGGTTAAAGGCAAAAGAGGAAGGAATGCAAATTCATGGACATGTATTTAAGTTTGGGTTTGAAAGTGATCTTTATGTACAAAACAGTTTGATCAATATGTATGGCAAATGTGGGGAGATACAACATTCTTGTGCAGTTTTTGAGCAAATGGATGAAAAGAGTGTTGCTTCTTGGAGTGCTATTATTGCAGCAAATGCTAGTTTGGGAATGTGGTACGAGTGTTTAATGGTATTTGGGAACATGAGTAGTGAGGCACGTTGGAGGCCTGAAGAAAGCACACTGGTTACTCTGCTCTCTGCTTGTACTCATTTGGGTGCTTTGGATTTGGGGAAATGCACACATGGGGCATTACTGAGGAACATTAGTGAACTCAATGTCATAGTTCAAACCTCACTGATAGACATGTATGTCAAATGCGGGTATTTGGAGAAAGGTTTATCACTCTTTAAGAAGATGACCAAAAGGAACCAAATGTCCTATACTGTAATGATTTCTGGGCTTGCCATGCAAGGACATGGTGAAGAAGCTCTAAGGATATACTCAATGATGCTAGAAGAAGGTCTGGACCCAGATGACGTGGTCTATGTGGGTGTATTAAGTGCTTGCAGTCATGCTGGCCTTGTTGATGAGGGCTTCAATTGCTTTGATAGAATGAAATCTGAGCATGGAATAGAACCAACAGCTCAGCATTATGGTTGCATGGTAGACCTCATGGGAAAAGCTGGGATGATCAATGAAGCTCTTGAGTTCATCAACAGCATGCCTATCAAGCCCAATGATGTGGTCTGGAGAAGCCTTCTTAGTGCTTGTAGAGTTCATTGTAACTTGGAAATCGGAGAGATTGCAGCCAAGCATCTATTGGAGTCAAACTCGCAGAACCCCGGTGACTATGTGATACTGTCGAATATGTATGCACGAGCTGAAAAGTGGGTGGAGGTGGCTAAAATTCGGACAGAAATGGCTAGAAAAGGTTTCAACCTAGTGCCGGGATTTAGCTTGGTTGAAGTTGGAAGAAGAATCCACAAGTTTGTCTCGCAAGATACATCTCATCCTCGATGCGGAAGTGTCTATGAGATGATTCACCAGATGGAATGGCAGTTAAAATTCGAGGGTTATTCCCCGGACACGTCTCAGGTATTGCTTGATGTTGACGAGGAAGAGAAGAGGCAGAGATTGAAAGGTCATAGTCAGAAGCTAGCCATTGCATTTGCACTCATCCATACGTCTAAAGGCACACCTATAAGAATAGCTAGAAACCTCAGGATGTGCAGTGACTGTCATACGTATACCAAACTAATATCCATCATCTATGAACGTGAAATTACCGTAAGAGATCGTAATCAGTTCCACCATTTTAAAAATGGAACTTGTTCTTGTAGGGATTACTGGTGAAGCGATAAACTTTCCATTATCAGGATTTTGATTCTTTCATCTGCCATGAATTGCTATTTCCTTCTGCATTAAACTCTATACATGGATAGTTGTTTTACAACAACAACAAAAAAAGAAGTTACTTTAATCAAATTTTCTCTTGCAAACAATTGTATTTCTGGGAAAAATGGAGCCAAGATCGGTGCAGAACTCACATGGTGAGGAATGCAGCCATAAATCAAATGATTTTCAATCATATATTAAGAAGAAATTTGCCAATCCATATGAAAATAATTCTAAAAATTGATGCAAGTATTGTAAATCAGTCCGAATCGAAGTTTTCCTCTCTGTTTTTTTCTTACAAATTCAATGGTCTTCCATGGGCCTTAAACGTTCAAGATGAATACTCAAACCAGTTTAACGAGTTTTACAGAAAAATTAAATCAGAATGGTTTAGTCTTAGGGCTTTACATGTTCCCTGATAAACTGTTCTACCTGTGCTACTTCCCCCTTCAAACCTGAAGCATCTGCAACGGTAACCGCATTTCTACACTGAGTGAATGAAAATACTTCTCCAGATACTCCGAGAGTGAAGTCATTTGAAATATCAGCTGCTGATATTGCACTTCTTGATGCCCGCAGTTTCTCACTATAAAAATGGTAAAAACAGACAAATTAAGTATAAATGACATGCAAAATATAATTACAGAAATATAGAACATGTAGAAAGAAACAAACTAGTGATCGTACATTTCCTTTTCTATTTGCTTTCTGATGAACTCCTTGGTATGTGCAGTCACTTTATCGGATTTATTGCAACAGATGAGAACTGGAATTTTCTTCTTAACCACACTGGCCTTGGTCAGAATATCATACAGATATCTGTTACACAAAAGCAAAAATCGTATCTAACATTCTTCTTGGTAATCAGAAAGCAAAAGGAAGAGAATTGCAAGTGTAGCATATGCATTATCGTAGCTATTCTTACTCTGAAACTGAAGGGCAACTTGGTAAGAACTCCACAGCATCCACAACAAACACAATGCCAGCTGCTTGAGGCAAGAATTCGTCCAGTTTGGGCCGAAGACGAGAATGACCAGGAACATCAACAAGATGAACCGGCTTGATTTTGCCCTTCTATTAAATGATAGATTTATTAGAAGTGAGGGAGAGAGAGAGGATGTGGAGTCAGTTAAATACGGAACAATGATCCAAAAGTAGCAATCAATGACAACAGAATGAAATAAGATGCCATATGCCACATAGGAAAACAGAAAGCATAAACAAACTTCAGAAATGCAAGTTAAGATGAATTACCTTATTACTTTCGGAGTTTAGCACGAAAGTGCCCTCATTTGGTTCCATGGATGTAACAGTACCCTGATGTGAGGAACCATCACGAAGCTGACATGGGAATAATGTCAGGAAAGTTATAAGTTGCGACAATATCACATTGCTAAGCATTTCAACTATGCTAAAAACTTAGGACATCAGAATACCTATCTAATAGTATATTGTACATTTCACAGCCATACAGGACATCACTAGAAGAATTTAATATTTCAGATTTTAAGAGTTTGGAAAGGAACAAAGCAAATAATGGAGCTGCGTACCACATAGAAAAGAACTGTTTTACCGCTCCCACTAAGGCCTGTGAGTACTATGGTATTTGATTTAGTGCGCTTGAACAAGCGGACTGCAAGACAAAGAGTGAGGAAAAGGTAAGTAAATATAACTCAAAACTCCAAACGGGAAACTGATTATATCATAATATTGCCTAAAAAGGAAATCTCATAGAATGCTAAATCATTACCTTAAGCCATTTCACCCTAATAGGGTTTAAACTAACGTCTTTTTTCAATGGGAATTCATTAAATTAAAAGCATGATAAGAAACTTTAAGGTAATATATCTTGTATATTTATATCAGTCTAAATAGGTTTTAATCAAGATGATAATCTAAATGCTTATGCATTGAGCAACTGACCAAATCCAACAACCATTTGTTAGATAAATAATCAATTATTAACTTCAAAAAACTAACAATTCACACGTGAAATAGAATTTAGAAAAATCCATACATCTTTTTTTTTTTTTTTAAATAGAAAGGGGTTTAATCACTTTTGCTACTATAAAAGATGACATTTCAAATTCTTAAATGCATAAACCAAGAAGAAATATGAAAACAAAGGAAAATACTACTGCCTAATTCTTGAAGAAACAAATAATAAACAGAATTTCTATTCCAAGATCATTATTAATAATCAATGCGGATTTACTGGAGAAAAGCAAGAGGGTAGATATGAACAAGACAGCAATAGCAGCATAGAGTTGAATTGGGGGTATTTGATCCAAATATTCAATTGCTTGATGCAACCACTGCTCCAGTTGAATCTTCCATGGCTCCAATTGAATCTTCAACTGCTCTAATTGATCCTTCCACTGCTCCATCCCTTCCATCGCTTGAGTTTCAGGTTATATGGGATATGAAAACCTAGAAAACGCAAAACCCAGATTCAAAAATTAATTCTTTTTCTGAATCCTGAATTAAGAGGATTCTAAAAGGTAAGGAAGTTTGTCTGGTTCAAGGCTAGACATTGTCTTTTCTCTTGGTAAAAAGCTTAGTTTTTCTTTAGAGCAAGACAGATTCAAAGTTTTAACATTCGAAAGTTGAAAATTTTTGGGTCATGTTCTCTTATACTCTACTAGAAATTGAAAGCAACAAAAAAAGTAGAAACCATTATAACCAAAGTTTTTGATTCAGTAGGTAAAGGATTAGCCAAATTGTGATTCAAAAATATTTTTAAAGAAGTGAGAAAAAGAAACCAAATCTCTAATGAGAAAAAATTTCGATTAAGATAAGAGAAAAATCCCAACTTTAAGTATCAACTCACAATTTCATTCAAATGGAATTTAGATATCAAAGTTGTAAAAAAAAAAAAAAACATACATACCTCTAACGTATTTCTCTTCTGGCAGAGAAAAAAGAAAGAAAACTTTTCTTTCTTCAGCTAATGGAAAAATTGAAGAACGAGTGAACTGAGGGGAAAAGAAAAATTAATCGCAGTATCAAATTTAACGGCTCGAAAACAAAGTACCAAATCTGACGGTCAAAAATGACTGAGCTAAAGAAACAAGTTAAAAAATTTCCCTTTAATACACGGTGTAAAAACCTTGACCGCTGAAGAAATTTCGACCTCGAAGCTGAGAACTCTCCCCTCGATCATGTTTGATTTGAGAATTCATTTCAATCCAAAGTAAAACAGGCTGTTTCTTTTATTCTATGGATCCTGTTTGACTGAAAAAACAGATCTCTAACTCCATTATCAGCTTTGTTTATTTATTTATTTATTTTTACCATTTTTATTTAACTAACAGGCATTACATCATTGGGTAAAATAACCAAATATACCAAAAAATTAATTTAATTACAGAAAAAGATCGGTTTCAAAAAATTTACGGAAAAGAGCCGTTTACCCCCAAAACGCGTTCACGTCAGTACGTTTTGGGGGGAAAAACCAGCAAAGCGCGTCCCCAGGGACGCGCTTTAGCCTGCAACGGTAAAAAAACGGCCAAAATTTTTTTGACCATTGGGGGCCCATCGGTAAAAAAAACCTATAAAAACCCCCAACCCTTTTATATTTTTTCACACTTTAATCCTTACTCATTCTTGTCTCAAATTCCTATCAAATTCCTCTCAAAATTCTTTTTAAGTCCTTCAAACTTCCTCTGAAATTTCAAAATAGTTCTTTAATATTTACAAAAAAGCCCTTTTTAATTTTTTAATATATATTTTTTTGAAACTTTTAAAATTTTCGATCGTATTACAAATGGCCGGGGAATTACTTCGTCTAGACAGCAAGCACATCTCCGTCGATCAATTGCAAATGGTAAGTTTTAATTTTAATTTTTCAATATTATTTAATTTTTTTAGGTTTATGCAATTTTAATTAATTTTTATTTTATAATTTTTTAAACAGTCTGTAGAGCGGGTGTTGCAATGTTATATTTGCAATATGCATGGTCCCCCATCGCCGTTGATCGAGAATTACCTGCGAGAAGCGGGTTTTTGGCACGTGGCCACGATAGGCCAAGGGTTCAAGTTGGAGCCGACTTTGATCAGTGCGTTGATAGAGAGGTGGAGACCCGAGACGCACACTTTCCATCTTCCATGCGGAGAGCGTACCATCACTCTGGAATATGTGCAGTTGCAGTTGGGATTGCCGGTGGACGGGTCGGTAGTCACTGGGTCCATAACTTCTGGTGATTGGGGAATCGTATGTGTAAAAATGGATATTTCTTTTCTACTTCTTTTACAAGAGATTACACTACATATTTATATACAAAAAAAACTTACCTTTAGAAGACTCTAGGCTGGCAGCACTACTGATTTTATGCTGGCAGCACTACTTATTTTAGGCTGGTAGCACTACTGATTTTATGCTGGCAGCACTACTTATTTTAGGCTGGTAGCACTACTGATTTTATGCTGGCAGCACTACTTATTTTAGGCTGGTAGCACTACTGATTTTAGTGCCTTACAATAAAATATACATAGAATAACATTTAACTTATTGGACAGCTGTTCTGTTCTTAATTTCTAACACTCCCCCTCAAGCTGTAGTGTAGATGTTTATCAAACCCAGCTTGCCAACAAGTTCTTCAAACATATTCCTATTCAGGCTTTTTGTTAACACATCAGCAATCTGTTGTCTGGTAGGTAGATAGGTAACACTCACTTCTCCTGAGTGTATTTTCTCTTTTATGAAATGACGATCTATTTCAACATGTTTAGTACGATCGTGATGCACAGGATTGTGAGCAATACTGACAGCAGCTTGGTTGTCACAAAATAGTTGCATAGGTCTATTATAAGGAACTTTTAGTTCCTTCATTAGTCTTTGTACCCAAATTCCTTCGCAAATACCATGTGCCAGTGCTCGAAATTCTGCTTCTGCACTGCTGCGTGCTACCACGGACTGCTTTTTACTCCTCCATGTCACTAAGTTACCCCAAACATAGCTACAATAGCCACTAGTGGAGCGTCTGTCATTGATAGAACCTGCCCAGTCAGCATCCGTATAAACCTCCACATTCCTGTTGTCATTCTTCTTGAAGTATAGGCCTTTACCAGGAGTCCCTTTTAAATACCTTAGTATTCGATATGCCGCTTCCAGGTGTTTCTCCCTTGGGGCATGCATATATTGACTTATGACACTCACACTAAAGGCGATGTCGGGACGAGTGTGAGCTAGGTAGATAAGTCTACCTACCAGTCGTTGATATCTCCCCCTGTCAACTTTTTCTCCATCTTGATCAGTACCCAACTTAAGATTACACTCCATGGGAGTTTCCGCTGGTTTGCAACCCATCAATCCAACTTCAGAGAGTAAGTCAATGACATATTTCCTTTGGGAGATGGAAATACCTCTTTTAGACTTTGCTACCTCCATGCCAAGAAAGTACCTGAGATTTCCCAAGTCTTTAAGTTCAAATTCTGTTCCGAGAAATTCTTTCAATCTGTCAATTTCTCTTGGTATCATCTCCTGTCACGATAATATCGTCTACATAGACGATGAGAATGCAACATCTTCCTTCCTCAGAGTGCTTGTAGAACATGGTGTGATCTGCCTGTCCTTGAGTATACTGCCTGCTCATCATAGCCTTTGTAAAACGACTGAACCATGCCCTTGGAGACTGTTTTAGCCCGTACAATGACTTTTTCAACTTACAAACTTTGTCTCTACTTTCTTCAAACCCCGGAGGAAAATCCATGTATACTTCTTCATTTAGCTCCCCATTGAGGAAAGCGTTTTTAACATCCAGCTGAGTCAAGTGCCAATTAAGATTGACAGCAAGAGATAGGAGGACTCTAACGGTGTTAAGTTTCGCAACTGGTGCAAATGTCTCTTCATAGTCAAGTCCATAGGTTTGGGTGAAACCCTTAGCCACAAGTCTAGCCTTGTATCTGTCGATATTTCCATCAGGTTTGAATTTTGTAGTAAAAATCCATTTGCAGCCCACTGTTTTCTTTCCTTTAGGCAAATCCGAAACTTCCCAAGTTCCATTATTCTTGAGGGCCTCCATCTCTTCCATTACAGCTTGTCTCCATTCATCTGACTCAAGTGCTTCTTCTATATTTTTGGAGTTTTTACAGAATCAACATTAATCACAAATGCTTTATAGGACTTAGATAGATTACCATAGGATACAAACCGAGAAATAGGGTGTTGAGTGCAGCTCCTTGTGCCTTTTCTCATTGCGATTGGAAGATAGATTGATGGTGATAGAGGTGAGACTTCAGTTGCAGTATCTTCAGAACAGTCTTCGGAGAGAGATGGGATTGGCACTGCTATATCTGTTTCAGGATGCCGATTTTTCTGGCGTAAACCTGTAGATTAGGCACCTGTTCTTGCTGTTTTTCTTGGTTAGAAGGCAGTCCCGATGTGGTATTAGGATCAGGTAGGATAGTGCTAACTGTTTGGTTTATAGGAGGAAAAACAGTATCTGTATTGAGGGTAGTGACAGGATCTTGAGGGGGTATGATAAGGAGGGTATTAAGATTTTCATCTTCATTTAAGGTCCCCCTGAAGATGAGAGGTTCCAAAATAGGGTTCATTTTCAAAAAAGGTCACATCCCTAGAGACAAACATTCGGCGTAAAAGTGGGGAGTAACACTTATAGCCCTTTTGGGTGGAAGAGTAACCAATGAATATGCAGGTGTGAGCTCGAGGGTCAAGTTTTGACTGGTCAGGTTGATGATTATGGACAAAGGCTTTGCAACCAAATATTCTGGCTGGAAGGTTAGTAACCTGGAATAAGGGAAGGATTTTAGAAGGGTATTTAGAGGTGTTTGAAAGTTTAATACTTTTGAAGGCATTCGGTTAATGAGGTGGCAAGCAGTAAGGACAGCCTCTCCCCAAAGATATTTCGGGACATTCATAGTGAACATAATGGCTCGAGCCACAGCTAGAAGGTGTCGATTTTTCCTCTCGGGAATTCCATTTTTTGAGGAGTGTTGGGACAAGAACTTCGGTGTATAATGCCATGGTCAGAAAGGTAAGAACTTAGGACAGAGTTAAAGTATTCTCTTCCATTGTCAGTGTGGAGGGTATGTATGGTGGAGTTGAATTGGGTTCGAACCATAGAGTGAAAATTTTTAAAACATTGGGTGTTCAGATTGTCTTTTAATAGATATACCCAACATACCCTAGTATGATCGTCAATAAAGGTTATAAACCACTTAGCCCCAGTAATATTTGTCACTCGGCTAGCTCCCCATAAGTCACTGTGAATTAATGAAAAAGGTTTAGATTGGGTGTATGGTTTCAGAGGGTATGGCACTCGAGTATGTTTGGATAACTCACAAATTTCACATTTCAAAGAATTTATTCTTTATTTCTAAATAGCAGCGGAAGATGCCTTTTTAGATACAAGAGGTTTGGATGTCCTAACCTACGGTGCCATAGCATAATGTCATCTTCTTTTGAAGTAGATAGAGCCAATCCCCCTTTTGTACTGTTTTTATTCCAAACATATAATCCATCCTCAACTTTAGCAGTGCCAATCATCTTCCCCGATTTCTGTTCCTGCAGTACACAACCAAGATCAGAAAATTCAGCAAGCATGTTTCCAATTTTTGTGAGTTTACTTATCGAAAGTAAATTACAAGACAAGTTTGGAACATGTAGAACATTATCAAGGGAAAAATTTTCTGCTATTTTTACTTTCCCTACTCCAACCACAGGTGAGTACGAACCATCAGCTATTCGGATTCTCGACTTGTTATGACAAGTGGTGTAGGTTTGAAACAAAGAGAAGTTACCTGTCATATGGTCCGAGGCTCCCGAATCTAGTATCCAAGAGGTTTGGTTATTAGATTCAAGAGCAATATTAAGAGCAGTACCTTGAGTGGCTAGAGTCCCATGTTCGGTCGAGGTACTCAGGATCTTATGGAGATGTGCAAGTTGAGTCTTGGTGAGACGGACATCAAGTACTTCATCTGCATCAGTGGAGGATAGCATGGCAGTTTTCTTTTCTCTCTGTTTTTTATCCGGATAACCATGCAGCTTAAAACACCTTTCTTTAGTGTGACCAACACGGTGGCAGTGGCTACATACTGGTCTGTTTAATCCAGGGTCACTTCCAGCACGTGACTTTTGTGTTGGTGGACCTTTGGAGACGAGAGCAGAAACTTCAGTAGGCTGTTTTTCAGAAGGGATCGTTGGTTTAGGTTCTCCCATCATGACAAGACGACGTTTTTCTTCTCGTCTTACTTCAGCAAAACGCTTCACCAATGGTTGGAAGGGGTGATCTACCCAGAATTCTGCCTCGAACTTCATCTAATTCATTTCTTAGTCCAGCTAGAAATTCATAGAGTCGTTCTTTGTTAAGATGAGTCATGAACTTAGACTGTTCTAATCCTTCACCCCAATCTGCCTCGTAGTACATGTCTAACTCCTGCCACAATATTTTCAGATTATTGTAGTAGTGAGTTACCTCTCGAGTCCCTTGTCGAATATCCTTCAGCTTGAGTTTTATCTCAAAAACTTGAGAAGCATTTCCAAGGTCAGAATAATTTTCGGTAACTGCATCCCACATGTCTTTTGCAGTTTTGAAGAGAAGGTAGGTTCGACTTATGTGGCTTTCCATCGAGTTAATCAACCACGCCATAACGATAGAGTTGTTGAGTTCCCAAGTGGCATAAGTCGGGTCAGCAGCATGTGGTCGTGGGAGGTCTCCTAATATACCCTAGCTTGCCACGACCGCGAATCACCATGAGGACAGATTGAGACCATTGCAGGAAGTTTTTTCCATCTAGACGATGACTAGTGATCATTAGAGAAGAATTGAGGTCACTTTGATTGATCCCTCGATTACCATTCTGAGATATTTGTGAGATCTCAGTTTCAGACATGGCGTCATTGAGGTCAGCCATGGAAAAGAAAAGAAAAAGAAACGGAGGAAAGTTTAGGAAGGGATTTTTCGAAACAGAAGAAGGATCGAATGATTCCTAAGGCTCCGATACCATGTAAAAATGGATATTTCTTTTCTACTTCTTTTACAAGAGATTACACTACATATTTATATACAAAAAAAACTTACCTTTAGAAGACTCTAGGCTGGCAGCACTACTGATTTTATGCTGGCAGCACTACTTATTTTAGGCTGGTAGCACTACTGATTTTATGCTGGCAGCACTACTTATTTTAGGCTGGTAGCACTACTGATTTTATGCTGGCAGCACTACTTATTTTAGGCTGGTAGCACTACTGATTTTAGTGCCTTACAATAAAATATACATAGAATAACATTTAACTTATTGGACAGCTGTTCTGTTCTTAATTTCTAACAGTATGCTACAAGCTTCTGGGTGCCATTTCGGATAAAATTCAAGGAGGTCGGATCGAGATGGCCTGGTTACGAGACACATTCCAGGACCCGAATGAGGGTTCGACTGAAATAGAAAGAATACGGTATGCTCGAGCATACATTCTGGAGATAATTGGAGGTTATCTGATGCCGGACCTGTCTAGAAACCTCGTACACTTGAGATGGCTGCTGAAACTTGTTGATTTTAGAGCAGCCGGTGAATTGAGTTGGGGGTCTGCCGTGCTATCAAGGTTGTATCGGGAGATGTGCGGGGCGACGCGGCCGAGTAAAGCGAAAATAGGAGGTTGCCTATCGCTACTGCAGTCATGGGCATGATTTTGATTTCCATTTTTATGTCCTCGACTCGATCACCCATATTCATTCCCACTGATAACGAGGTAAATTTAATTTTATATTTTACAATTATTACGTAGATTTATAGTATAATTGTATGCTAAAAATTTATTTAATTAGGTGGAACCATTCGGTGAGTTATGCTGGAATACCTACATCGCTTGAATACGGCTTCTATTGGACCAACGGCCGGAATCACAAGTAAGTTTCGAATTTCGTGTTTATAATTTAGTTTTTCGTATTTAGTGTTTAGTATTATGTATATAACTAATATTTTGGTAATGTTAATATAGTTTCAATGGACACCGTATGAGGATCCGGAAATTCGAGCAGTAATTCCAGAGGAGTTCTTGCAAAATCCGAACAGTTGGTACGTGAAGGTCCCATTGATCACCTATGCGACCGTGGAGATGCACTAGTCAGATCGGGTTCTGAGACAATTTGGATTCCGGTAACCGATTCCCGTGCCACCTGAGGTGCTCGATGATGAGCACAAAGTGGACTTACGACAGTTTCACACGGATTGGCCAAGATTTTGGGCAGCATATATCGAGATGTGGGAGAACCGGTATGACTATTTACCTATCCGGGAACCAATCATCATTCCTGAGTTAGCGTGCGTGCCGGAATACATGCCATGATTTAGGATCCATGGTAAGCTGCATCTGTTGTCGGAAGAAGAGATGCGACAGTAACTTCGTCAACAAAGGGAACGTCGGGGGCCCTTAAATCCAAGGAGAACGGGTGATGAGACGGGACCATCAACAGCACCGACACAGTCACCGGGCCCATCAACAGCGCCCACACAGTCACCGGGCCCATCAGTTCAATCGACGACACCGACATCACAGCCTTTACCCTTTATGCTAGGTGCATACCCTACCCCTTATATGTATCCTAACCCATATATGTTTCCTTTTCCCAGTCCCAACCCAGGTTGGAATGCATGGCCGGGTTCGAGTCCGTTCCCGACTACTCCAGCTGGTCAGCCGATCTTGAAGTCGTCGTCGCGTGAGGGATCGCAGGAGGCGCCGTCGGGGAGCACTTCTTTCTACCAGCCTCCTTCGCCATACGGGATTCAGACACCCCCGCCATGGTTTATGCAAACACCTCCGGGGTCGTTATTTTATCAAGGTGGGTCATCCTTGCAACACCCACAACCAGACCCACTGCCGGAGGAACCGGAATCCCCGCCCGAGGTTCCACGACCCCCGCCGGAAGCTAGAAGAAGGAGGAATCCAGCGCG